>OZ002740.1:150358325-153048114 GCA_963924295.1 Dioctria rufipes | reverse complement strand
GTCCGATAGTACTCACCGAGACCTTTCATTTGATATGCAACATAGTGTATAAGAAGTTCCCCCCCGCCGGGGGTACCAACCCCGCACCCTAAAGTACCCCGGGACGAAACTCGTAATAGGGTCAAAAAATCATAAAAAGTCACAATAAATTTAGCAAAAAGAATTTTTAAAATCGGCTGGAATTTGGCCGAGAAAATAGGTGTTGACCTGAGTAGCACACATTCATACGCATGCAGTTAATTAGATTGAATTTAATTTAGCGTACCTTGTGATGTTGATTCATTAATTTCTTATTTTGGCGGGAAACGTGAGGACTAACGGGGAAAAGATGTTTGGAGGGTATTTAGGGAATAGGGAGGGACAGCCCATGGAGGGGTAGGGATAATTTTCAGGGGGAAGTATAAGGGGGGTGGAGGAAGAGCAAATCGTTATTTTTTCAGTTTTTGTTCAGGGAAATCTCCCACCTTCCCGCAAACAATTTTTTTTCCACCCGTGAATGATGGAGGCTTAACAGGCGCATATATCAGGCGTAAAAATCTTGATGGAGTGGAAGGGGAATGTATGAGGAAAAATGAAAAAAGAACGCATTTTAGCACCCGTTGGAGATATGCTCTTGCTGCGCTTATAGGAACTCGGATATTCCAATTTTTTTTTTTACACTTATAAAGCCAGTTAGCAAGGGTAACTTTTACCGGTGTGACATGTTGGAATAGAATAATTAGTAATAGTACAATTGTACGTCGAAAAACAAAATTAAGTTTTGCGGGGAAACTTGACGGGAAGTGGGGAAAGTGTATATGGCGGGTATCTGCTGGGTAGGAAGGGGAAAGATATAGAGGGGTAGGGGGATTTTTTGAAGAAGCATAAGGGGGGCGTGGGAATTACAAACCGTTTTTTTGCAGTTTTTCTTCAGAGAAATTCTCCACCTTCCCCCGAAAAAAATTCCCCCTCCCCGGAAAAAATGCGCCTCAAGCAGTCGCGTATAGAACGTATGAAAACTTGGAGGGGGTGGAGGGGAAATTTTTCACGAAAATTATGAAAGCACGAGTTTTACCACCCTGAAATAAATGCTCTTGCTGCGCTGGTAGGAATTTCCAAATTCGAATTTTTCTTTTCGATTTCGAGAGCCCGTCATCTTAGGTAAGTTTTAGCGGTATATTATGTTGGAACTGAATAATAAATAATAGTAGAATCAGGCGTTGAAAAAACCTCGATTTTTTCGAAAAATCTCAAGTTTAGTACTAAAATTTTTCGAAATTCGAAATCTAAGAACGCCAAAAAATGGCCACTGCAGACATGTATTACGTGATAAAATTTCATTCAAATCGGTTCATAACTACGGCAGTTCTCAGCATATCAAATCTTGGGTACCCAATCACTTTGGCACCTCCCACCCCCCGCCCCTTTCATAAAAATCAATAAAAATTTATATGTGCTACAATTATTTCAAAAGTTGTATTTGCATTTCATGTTTCATATAGATAGATGGCAATTTGACAAAAATCGGGTGGTTTTGCACCCTCCACCCTAAAAAAGCAAAGCGAATAAAGAAAACTGTTTCCCGATTGGACTTAATCCTACCGAGTTATGTCAATTTGAAAATTCAGTGATCTAGTACTACACTTCGAATAGAAAACAGTGTAGTACTAAACAACTAAGTATGCAGGTGGAAAGATCTTAACGTCCGACATATGGAGAAGTTTTTTCAAAAAAATAGAAAATATCCTACGCCCCCTGCAGGGGGTCAAATTTCAATCTAGTACATTTGAAAAATCTGGTACGCCATCAGATAGGCGAATTTTTTCTAAGAAGTTTGAGTACCCACACCCTATACCCGGAGCTCAAATGGCTGAAGGAAAATTAAAAGGATTTTAAGAGCCAAATTTCCCCGCCTACCCCCCGGGCGGAAAAAAAAGTAGCCTATCTCATGCAGGACTGAATTATATAATAAAAAAAAAAATACCCGAATAAAATCGGCCGGTAATCTTCGGAGGAGATAGGTAAAAGGTGTTTTCAATATGTATGGAAAATTCCCCCTTAAATTTTACGATGTTCAGCCCCCTGTAGTTCCCTCCCCTCTTCATAGACGAACTTGAAGATCAACTATGTTACTGAGCTAATCGATGTCTTTCATTTAAGATCTTCATCAGTCATCTACGATGTTTGGTTGAGAAAATATAGCCGCTTAAAGTTGAAACTTTGAACCCCCGCCCTTCCCGCAAAAATGAATAGGACCAGAACAAGCACCATAACGGGGTCTCCTTAAATATCACGTTTGGTAAAAAAGTGTTTTTTCGAAATTACCCCCTCCATTTCCGAAATTCGAAATCGAAAAGTACCCTATGAACTGCGTAGCTAAGTTACACGTCCAATGACATATAAATGGTTGTCGTAGGTTAAAAACTGTAGGAGGAGATAGAATCCTACGAAAACACGAAATCACTTGTTAATTATACTGGAAACTATTGGGAGGCGCCTCCGGCGACGCGCAATAGTGGAAGACTAGTAATTGCCCGCTTGCTACGCTGCGTGAATGTTTGGCGCAGGGGGGGGGGGGGTGTAGAGAAGTGGAAATGGGATGAGGGGATGGGTTAGCTACTACATGAAAAAAGAATGAAGAAAAACGAAGCAGAGGGAGTGAAGTTATGAAGAAAAGAGTGGAGCAATGTCTGGATTTTATTTTTAAATTTTTCCATTTTCCATATCCTTTTAAAGAGTGGTGGGAGGAGGAAGGGTAGTCGTATTAGCATGAAATAAATTGTGAAAAATGGCAGACATCTGAATGATTAATATGGCTGCAATAGCATGTTGGAATTAGTTGAGGAAAGTCCCGAGAGGTGTAACGGAACCCCCATGGTTAGATAAAAGAGTAATTATAATGAAGGAGTCATATGATAAAATGTTATTATTACCTAAAGCAGAGTGATGGAAAAATTAAGATAGTGGATGGTCCATTTATATCGGGAGCACCGAATATCAATTTCGTGATTTTTTTCTCCGATAATTAGTTCATAATGTATTCTAACTGTGAATGCAATCTTATTAGCCGTTTTATGTAGTATTTAATTATTGAAAAATAAAATGTAAAAGTTGACACGACTTGATTTTGGCAATACACAAACAATGCATGTGTTCTGCGCCGACGATTATGTACTCAGCTGATATATATCTTTGTAATTATTCCGAGAGATGCCAAATTGGACTGAGATAAATTTTGTGAAATAGCAGATAAACCTGATTATTATGCCTACAAAACTTGTTGCAAATAGTTCAAGAAAATCCCGCTAGGTTGCAGCACTTAGCAAAAAGCTTGAAATCGTAATTCAAAAATAACGGTTTTTGGCGCCAAATCGAACGAAAAGTGTGGTGGAATAAAGAAGTGAGTTTTTTTCTGCAATGCACTCGCCTAGACCTTTCCAAAAAGTACCCGCATGCCGGGGTACAGAAGAAAGTAAAAATCGCGATTTTTTCATGGGCTTACTCCTTGAAAAATGCTCAAATTTGGAAATTTTCGCAATTAAATTGGCATAGAATGTGAAGAAAAGCAGCAAATTCCTTCAAATAAAATTCCAAGCACAGAGGAGGTATGTAGTTATCTAAGTATGTAACTCGTATGCCCGTGAGTTGTTGCGGACCACCGGTAGGTGGCGCTGAGTGGTCATGCGAAACTTGAATAGATTTTATTTTTTTTTTAAATAAGTAAATGAATTGCAATTTTCCTGAAATTTAGTATAGATAATCTTCCGATACGTGCGCATTCATAAAAAATAAAAAAAATGGATTATTCAGCAATTCGTTTAATTAAGTTTCGAAATGTATATTTCAGACCGAAATTTTGGCCATCGAAAATTAAATTTGGGAACGTAATTGGGAGGGTAAAGAGATATGCTCAAAAAATAAAGAAATAAATAAGCAGAAGAAATTTTGCAAATCGGATGATATTTAGCCGAGCTATGGGGTGGGGATGAAATTGTATGGGGATGTAATTTAAAAAATTTCATTCAACGAAGCTCTCCAGATTAGAGAAAAGAGTACACCGTCCGATAGTACTCGCCGAGACCTTTCATTTGATATGCAACATAGTGTATAAGAAGTTCCCCCCCGCCGGGGGTACCAACCCCGCACCCTAAAGTACCCCGGGACGAAACTCGTAATAGGGTCAAAAAATCATAAAAAAGTCACAATAAATTTAGCAAAAAGAATTTTTAAAATCGGCTGGAATTTGGCCGAGAAAATAGGTGTTGACTTGAGTAGCACACATTCATACGCATGCAGTTAATTAGATTGAATTTAATTTAGCGTACCTTGTGATGTTGATTCATTAATTTCTTATTTTGGCGGGAAACGTGAGGACTAACGGGGAAAAGATGTTTGGAGGGTATTTAGGGAATAGGGAGGGACAGCCCATGGAGGGGTAGGGATAATTTTCAGGGGGAAGTATAAGGGGGGTGGAGGAAGAGCAAATCGTTATTTTTTCAGTTTTTGTTCAGGGAAATCTCCCACCTTCCCGCAAACAATTTTTTTTCCACCCGTGAATGATGGAGGCTTAACAGGCGCATATATCAGGCGTAAAAATCTTGATGGAGTGGAAGGGGAATGTATGAGGAAAAATGGAAAAAGAACGCATTTTAGCACCCGTTGGAGATATGCTCTTGCTGCGCTTATAGGAACTCGGATATTCCAATTTTTTTTTACACTTATAAAGCCAGTTAGCAAGGGTAACTTTTACCGGTGTGACATGTTGGAATAGAATAATTAGTAATAGTACAATTGTACGTCGAAAAACAAAATTAAGTTTTGCGGGGAAACTTGACGGGAAGTGGGGAAAGTGTATATGGCGGGTATCTGCTGGGTAGGACGGGGAAAGATATAGAGGGGTAGGGGGATTTTTTGAAGAAGCATAAGGGGGGCGTGGGAATTACAAACCGTTTTTGTGCAGTTTTTGTTCAGAGAAATTCTCCATCTTCCCCCGAAAAAAATTCCCCTCCCCGGAAAAGATGCGCCTCAAGCAGTCGCGTATAGAACGTATGAAAACTTGGAGGGGGTGGAGGGGAAATTTTTCACGAAAATTATGAAAGCACGAGTTTTACCACCCTGAAATAAATGCTCTTGCTGCGCTGGTAGGAATTTCCAAATTTCGAATTTTTCTTTTCGATTTCGAGAGCCCGTCATCTTAGATAAGTTTTAGCGGTATATTATGTTGGAACTGAATAATAAATAATAGTAGAATCAGGCGTTGAAAAAACCTCGATTTTTTCGAAAAATCTCAAGTTTAGTACTAAAATTTTTCGAAATTCGAAAATCTAAGAACGCCAAAAAATGGCCACTGCAGACATGTATTACGTGATAAAATTTCATTCAAATCGGTTCATAACTACGGCAGTTCTCAGCATATCAAATCTTGGGTACCCAATCACTTTGGCACCTCCCACCCCCCGCCCCTTTCATAAAAATCAATAAAAATTTATATGTGCTACAATTATTTCAAAAGTTGTATTTGCATTTCATGTTTCATATAGATAGATGGCAATTTGACAAAAATCGGGTGGTTTTGCACCCTCCACCCTAAAAAAGCAAGCGAATAAAGAAAACTGTTTCCCGATTGGACTTAATCCTACCGAGTTATGTCAATTTGAAAATTCAGTGATCTAGTACTACACTTCGAATAGAAAACAGTGTAGTACTAAACAACTAAGTATGCAGGTGGAAAGATCTTAACGTCCGACATATGGAGAAGTTTTTTCAAAAAAATAGAAAATATCCTACGCCCCCTGCAGGGGGTCAAATTTCAATCTAGTACATTTTGAAAAATCTGGTACGCCATCAGATAGGCGAATTTTTTCTAAGAAGTTTGAGTACCCACACCCTATACCCGGAGCTCAAATGGCTGAAGGAAAATTAAAAGGATTTTAAGAGCCAAATTTCCCCGCCTACCCCCCGGGCGGAAAAAAAAGTAGCCTATCTCATGCAGGACTGAATTATATAATAAAAAAAAAATACCCGAATAAAATCGGCCGGTAATCTTCGGAGGAGATAGGTAAAAGGTGTTTTCAATATGTATGGAAAATTCCCCCTTAAATTTTACGATGTTCAGCCCCCTGTAGTTCCCTCCCCTCTTCATAGACGAACTTGAAGATCAACTATGTTACTGAGCTAATCGATGTCTTTCATTTAAGATCTTCATCAGTCATCTACGATGTTTGGTTGAGAAAATATAGCCGCTTAAAGTTGAAACTTTGAACCCCCGCCCTTCCCGCAAAAATGAATAGGACCAGAACAAGCACCATAACGGGGTCTCCTTAAATATCACGTTTGGTAAAAAAGTGTTTTTTCGAAATTACCCCCTCCATTTCCGAAATTCGAAATCGAAAAGTACCCTATGAACTGCGTAGCTAAGTTACACGTCCAATGACATATAAATGGTTGTCGTAGGTTAAAAACTGTAGGAGGAGATAGAATCCTACGAAAACACGAAATCACTTGTTAATTATACTGGAAACTATTGGGAGGCGCCTCCGGCGACGCGCAATAGTGGAAGACTAGTAATTGCCCGCTTGCTACGCTGCGTGAATGTTTGGCGCAGGGGGGGGGGGGTGTAGAGAAGTGGAAATGGGATGAGGGGATGGGTTAGCTACTACATGAAAAAAGAATGAAGAAAAACGAAGCAGAGGGAGTGAAGTTATGAAGAAAAGAGTGGAGCAATGTCTGGATTTTATTTTTAAATTTTTCCATTTTCCATATCCTTTTAAAGAGTGGTGGGAGGAGGAAGGGTAGTCGTATTAGCATGAAATAAATTGTGAAAAATGGCAGACATCTGAATGATTAATATGGCTGCAATAGCATGTTGGAATTAGTTGAGGAAAGTCCCGAGAGGTGTAACGGAACCCCCATGGTTAGATAAAAGAGTAATTATAATGAAGGAGTCATATGATAAAATGTTATTATTACCTAAAGCAGAGTGATGGAAAAATTAAGATAGTGGATGGTCCATTTATATCGGGAGCACCGAATATCAATTTCGTGATTTTTTTCTCCGATAATTAGTTCATAATGTATTCTAACTGTGAATGCAATCTTATTAGCCGTTTTATGTAGTATTTAATTATTGAAAAATAAAATGTAAAAGTTGACACGACTTGATTTTGGCAATACACAAACAATGCATGTGTTCTGCGCCGACGATTATGTACTCAGCTGATATATATCTTTGTAATTATTCCGAGAGATGCCAAATTGGACTGAGATAAATTTTGTGAAATAGCAGATAAACCTGATTATTATGCCTACAAAACTTGTTGCAAATAGTTCAAGAAAATCCCGCTAGGTTGCAGCACTTAGCAAAAAGCTTGAAATCGTAATTCAAAAATAACGGTTTTTGGCGCCAAATCGAACGAAAAGTGTGGTGGAATAAAGAAGTGAGTTTTTTTCTGCAATGCACTCGCCTAGACCTTTCCAAAAAGTACCCGCATGCCGGGGTACAGAAGAAAGTAAAAATCGCGATTTTTTCATGGGCTTACTCCTTGAAAAATGCTCAAATTTGGAAATTTTCGCAATTAAATTGGCATAGAATGTGAAGAAAAGCAGCAAATTCCTTCAAATAAAATTCCAAGCACAGAGGAGGTATGTAGTTATCTAAGTATGTAACTCGTATGCCCGTGAGTTGTTGCGGACCACCGGTAGGTGGCGCTGAGTGGTCATGCGAAACTTGAATAGATTTTATTTTTTTTTTAAATAAGTAAATGAATTGCAATTTTCCTGAAATTTAGTATAGATAATCTTCCGATACGTGCGCATTCATAAAAAATAAAAAAAATGGATTATTCAGCAATTCGTTTAATTAAGTTTCGAAATGTATATTTCAGACCGAAATTTTGGCCATCGAAAATTAAATTTGGGAACGTAATTGGGAGGGTAAAGAGATATGCTCAAAAAATAAAGAAATAAATAAGCAGAAGAAATTTTGCAAATCGGATGATATTTAGCCGAGCTATGGGGTGGGGATGAAATTGTATGGGGATGTAATTTAAAAAATTTCATTCAACGAAGCTCTCCAGATTAGAGAAAAGAGTACACCGTCCGATAGTACTCGCCGAGACCTTTCATTTGATATGCAACATAGTGTATAAGAAGTTCCCCCCCGCCGGGGGGTACCAACCCCGCACCCTAAAGTACCCCGGGACGAAACTCGTAATAGGGTCAAAAAATCATAAAAAAGTCACAATAAATTTAGCAAAAAGAATTTTTAAAATCGGCTGGAATTTGGCCGAGAAAATAGGTGTTGACTTGAGTAGCACACATTCATACGCATGCAGTTAATTAGATTGAATTTAATTTAGCGTACCTTGTGATGTTGATTCATTAATTTCTTATTTTGGCGGGAAACGTGAGGACTAACGGGGAAAAGATGTTTGGAGGGTATTTAGGGAATAGGGAGGGACAGCCCATGGAGGGGTAGGGATAATTTTCAGGGGGAAGTATAAGGGGGGTGGAGGAAGAGCAAATCGTTATTTTTTCAGTTTTTGTTCAGGGAAATCTCCCACCTTCCCGCAAACAATTTTTTTTCCACCCGTGAATGATGGAGGCTTAACAGGCGCATATATCAGGCGTAAAAATCTTGATGGAGTGGAAGGGGAATGTATGAGGAAAAATGGAAAAAGAACGCATTTTAGCACCCGTTGGAGATATGCTCTTGCTGCGCTTATAGGAACTCGGATATTCCAATTTTTTTTTACACTTATAAAGCCAGTTAGCAAGGGTAACTTTTACCGGTGTGACATGTTGGAATAGAATAATTAGTAATAGTACAATTGTACGTCGAAAAACAAAATTAAGTTTTGCGGGGAAACTTGACGGGAAGTGGGGAAAGTGTATATGGCGGGTATCTGCTGGGTAGGAAGGGGAAAGATATAGAGGGGTAGGGGGATTTTTTGAAGAAGCATAAGGGGGGCGTGGGAATTACAAACCGTTTTTGTGCAGTTTTTGTTCAGAGAAATTCTCCATCTTCCCCCGAAAAAAATTCCCCTCCCCGGAAAAGATGCGCCTCAAGCAGTCGCGTATAGAACGTATGAAAACTTGGAGGGGGTGGAGGGGAAATTTTTCACGAAAATTATGAAAGCACGAGTTTTACCACCCTGAAATAAATGCTCTTGCTGCGCTGGTAGGAATTTCCAAATTTCGAATTTTTCTTTTCGATTTCGAGAGCCCGTCATCTTAGATAAGTTTTAGCGGTATATTATGTTGGAACTGAATAATAAATAATAGTAGAATCAGGCGTTGAAAAAACCTCGATTTTTTCGAAAAATCTCAAGTTTAGTACTAAAATTTTTCGAAATTCGAAAATCTAAGAACGCCAAAAAATGGCCACTGCAGACATGTATCACGTGATAAAGTTTCATTTAAATCGGTTCATAACTACGGCAGTTCTGAGCATATCAAATCTTGGGTACCCAATCACTTTGGCACCTCCCACCCCCGCCCCTTTCATAAAAATCAATAAAAATTTATATGTGCTACAATTATTTCAAAAGTTGTATTTGCATTTCATGTTTCATATAGATAGATGGCAATTTGACAAAAATCGGGTGGTTTTGCACCCTCCACCCTAAAAAAGCAAAGCGAATAAAGAAAACTGTTTCCCGATTGGACTTAATCCTACCGAGTTATGTCAATTTGAAAATTCAGTGATCTAGTACTACACTTCGAATAGAAAACAGTGTAGTACTAAACAACTAAGTATGCAGGTGGAAAGATCTTAACGTCCGACATATGGAGAAGTTTTTTCAAAAAAATAGAAAATATCCTACGCCCCCTGCAGGGGGTCAAATTTCAATCTAGTACATTTTGAAAAATCTGGTACGCCATCAGATAGGCGAATTTTTTCTAAGAAGTTTGAGTACCCACACCCTATACCCGGAGCTCAAATGGCTGAAGGAAAATTAAAAGGATTTTAAGAGCCAAATTTCCCCGCCTACCCCCCGGGCGGAAAAAAAAGTAGCCTATCTCATGCAGGACTGAATTATATAATAAAAAAAAAAATACCCGAATAAAATCGGCCGGTAATCTTCGGAGGAGATAGGTAAAAGGTGTTTTCAATATGTATGGAAAATTCCCCCTTAAATTTTACGATGTTCAGCCCCCTGTAGTTCCCTCCCCTCTTCATAGACGAACTTGAAGATCAACTATGTTACTGAGCTAATCGATGTCTTTCATTTAAGATCTTCATCAGTCATCTACGATGTTTGGTTGAGAAAATATAGCCGCTTAAAGTTGAAACTTTGAACCCCCGCCCTTCCCGCAAAAATGAATAGGACCAGAACAAGCACCATAACGGGGTCTCCTTAAATATCACGTTTGGTAAAAAAGTGTTTTTTCGAAATTACCCCCTCCATTTCCGAAATTCGAAATCGAAAAGTACCCTATGAACTGCGTAGCTAAGTTACACGTCCAATGACATATAAATGGTTGTCGTAGGTTAAAAACTGTAGGAGGAGATAGAATCCTACGAAAACACGAAATCACTTGTTAATTATACTGGAAACTATTGGGAGGCGCCTCCGGCGACGCGCAATAGTGGAAGACTAGTAATTGCCCGCTTGCTACGCTGCGTGAATGTTGGCGCAGGGGGGGGGGGGGTGTAGAGAAGTGGAAATGGGATGAGGGGATGGGTTAGCTACTACATGAAAAAAGAATGAAGAAAAACGAAGCAGAGGGAGTGAAGTTATGAAGAAAAGAGTGGAGCAATGTCTGGATTTTATTTTTAAATTTTTCCATTTTCCATATCCTTTTAAAGAGTGGTGGGAGGAGGAAGGGTAGTCGTATTAGCATGAAATAAATTGTGAAAAATGGCAGACATCTGAATGATTAATATGGCTGCAATAGCATGTTGGAATTAGTTGAGGAAAGTCCCGAGAGGTGTAACGGAACCCCCATGGTTAGATAAAAGAGTAATTATAATGAAGGAGTCATATGATAAAATGTTATTATTACCTAAAGCAGAGTGATGGAAAAATTAAGATAGTGGATGGTCCATTTATATCGGGAGCACCGAATATCAATTTCGTGATTTTTTTCTCCGATAATTAGTTCATAATGTATTCTAACTGTGAATGCAATCTTATTAGCCGTTTTATGTAGTATTTAATTATTGAAAAATAAAATGTAAAAGTTGACACGACTTGATTTTGGCAATACACAAACAATGCATGTGTTCTGCGCCGACGATTATGTACTCAGCTGATATATATCTTTGTAATTATTCCGAGAGATGCCAAATTGGACTGAGATAAATTTTGTGAAATAGCAGATAAACCTGATTATTATGCCTACAAAACTTGATGCAAATAATTCAAGAAAATCCCGCTAGGTTGCAGCACTTAGCATAAAGCTTGAAATCGTAATTCAAAAATAACGGTTTTTGGCGCCAAATCGAACGAAAAGTGGGGTGGAATAAAGAAGTGAGTTTTTTCTGCAATGTACTCGCCTAGACCTTTCCAAAAAGTACCCGCATGCCGGGGTACAGAAGAAAGTAAAAATCGCGCTTTTCATGGGCTTACTCCTTGAAAAATGCTCAAATTTGGAAATTTTCGCAATTAAATTGGCATAGAATGTGAAGAAAAGCAGCAAATTCCTTCAAATAAAATTCCAAGCACAGAGGAGGTATGTAGTTATCTAAGTATGTAACTCGTATGCCGTGAGTTGTCGCGGACCACCGGTAGGTGGCGCTGAGTGGTCATGCGAAACTTGAATAGATTTTATTTTTTTTTTAAATAAGTAAATGAATTGCAATTTTCCTGAAATTTAGTATAGATAATCTTCCGATACGTGCGCATTCATAAAAAATAAAAAAAATGGATTATTCAACAATTCGTTTAATTAAGTTTCGAAATGTATATTTCAGACCGAAATTTTGGCCATCGAAAATTAAATTTGGGAACGTAATTGGGAGGGTAAAGAGATATGCTCAAAAAATCTTAAAAAAATAAAGAAATAAATAAGCAGAAGGAATTTTGCAAATCGGATGATATTTAGCCGAGCTATGGGGTGGGGATGAAATTGTATGGGGATGTAATTTAAAAAATTTCAATCAACGAAGCTCTCCAGATTAGAGAAAAGAGTACACCGTCCGATAGTACTCACCGAGACCTTTCATTTGATATGCAACATAGTGTATAAGAAGTTCCCCCCCGCCGGGGGTACCAACCCCGCACCCTAAAGTACCCCGGGACGAAACTCGTAATAGGGTCAAAAAATCATAAAAAAGTCACAATAAATTTAGCAAAAAGAATTTTTAAAATCGGCTGGAATTTGGCCGAGAAAATAGGTGTTGACCTGAGTAGCACACATTCATACGCATGCAGTTAATTAGATTGAATTTAATTTAGCGTACCTTGTGATGTTGATTCATTAATTTCTTATTTTGGCGGGAAACGTGAGGACTAACGGGGAAAAGATGTTTGGAGGGTATTTAGGGAATAGGGAGGGACAGCCCATGGAGGGGTAGGGATAATTTTCAGGGGGAAGTATAAGGGGGGTGGAGGAAGAGCAAATCGTTATTTTTTCAGTTTTTGTTCAGGGAAATCTCCCACCTTCCCGCAAACAATTTTTTTTCCACCCGTGAATGATGGAGGCTTAACAGGCGCATATATCAGGCGTAAAAATCTTGATGGAGTGGAAGGGGAATGTATGAGGAAAAATGAAAAAAGAACGCATTTTAGCACCCGTTGGAGATATGCTCTTGCTGCGCTTATAGGAACTCGGATATTCCAATTTTTTTTTTTACACTTATAAAGCCAGTTAGCAAGGGTAACTTTTACCGGTGTGACATGTTGGAATAGAATAATTAGTAATAGTACAATTGTACGTCGAAAAACAAAATTAAGTTTTGCGGGGAAACTTGACGGGAAGTGGGGAAAGTGTATATGGCGGGTATCTGCTGGGTAGGAAGGGGAAAGATATAGAGGGGTAGGGGGATTTTTTGAAGAAGCATAAGGGGGGCGTGGGAATTACAAACCGTTTTTTTGCAGTTTTTCTTCAGAGAAATTCTCCACCTTCCCCCGAAAAAAATTCCCCCTCCCCGGAAAAAATGCGCCTCAAGCAGTCGCGTATAGAACGTATGAAAACTTGGAGGGGGTGGAGGGGAAATTTTTCACGAAAATTATGAAAGCACGAGTTTTACCACCCTGAAATAAATGCTCTTGCTGCGCTGGTAGGAATTTCCAAATTTCGAATTTTTCTTTTCGATTTCGAGAGCCCGTCATCTTAGGTAAGTTTTAGCGGTATATTATGTTGGAACTGAATAATAAATAATAGTAGAATCAGGCGTTGAAAAAACCTCGATTTTTTCGAAAAATCTCAAGTTTAGTACTAAAATTTTTCGAAATTCGAAAATCTAAGAACGCCAAAAAATGGCCACTGCAGACATGTATTACGTGATAAAATTTCATTCAAATCGGTTCATAACTACGGCAGTTCTCAGCATATCAAATCTTGGGTACCCAATCACTTTGGCACCTCCCACCCCCCGCCCCTTTCATAAAAATCAATAAAAATTTATATGTGCTACAATTATTTCAAAAGTTGTATTTGCATTTCATGTTTCATATAGATAGATGGCAATTTGACAAAAATCGGGTGGTTTTGCACCCTCCACCCTAAAAAAGCAAAGCGAATAAAGAAAACTGTTTCCCGATTGGACTTAATCCTACCGAGTTATGTCAATTTGAAAATTCAGTGATCTAGTACTACACTTCGAATAGAAAACAGTGTAGTACTAAACAACTAAGTATGCAGGTGGAAAGATCTTAACGTCCGACATATGGAGAAGTTTTTTCAAAAAAATAGAAAATATCCTACGCCCCCTGCAGGGGGTCAAATTTCAATCTAGTACATTTTGAAAAATCTGGTACGCCATCAGATAGGCGAATTTTTTCTAAGAAGTTTGAGTACCCACACCCTATACCCGGAGCTCAAATGGCTGAAGGAAAATTAAAAGGATTTTAAGAGCCAAATTTCCCCGCCTACCCCCCGGGCGGAAAAAAAAGTAGCCTATCTCATGCAGGACTGAATTATATAATAAAAAAAAAAATACCCGAATAAAATCGGCCGGTAATCTTCGGAGGAGATAGGTAAAAGGTGTTTTCAATATGTATGGAAAATTCCCCCTTAAATTTTACGATGTTCAGCCCCCTGTAGTTCCCTCCCCTCTTCATAGACGAACTTGAAGATCAACTATGTTACTGAGCTAATCGATGTCTTTCATTTAAGATCTTCATCAGTCATCTACGATGTTTGGTTGAGAAAATATAGCCGCTTAAAGTTGAAACTTTGAACCCCCGCCCTTCCCGCAAAAATGAATAGGACCAGAACAAGCACCATAACGGGGTCTCCTTAAATATCACGTTTGGTAAAAAAGTGTTTTTTCGAAATTACCCCCTCCATTTCCGAAATTCGAAATCGAAAAGTACCCTATGAACTGCGTAGCTAAGTTACACGTCCAATGACATATAAATGGTTGTCGTAGGTTAAAAAACTGTAGGAGGAGATAGAATCCTACGAAAACACGAAATCACTTGTTAATTATACTGGAAACTATTGGGAGGCGCCTCCGGCGACGCGCAATAGTGGAAGACTAGTAATTGCCCGCTTGCTACGCTGCGTGAATGTGGGCGCAGGGGGGGGGGGGGTGTAGAGAAGAGGAAATGGGATGAGGGGATGGGTTAGCTACTACATGAAAAAAGAATGAAGAAAAACGAAGCAGAGGGAGTGAAGTTATGAAGAAAAGAGTGGAGCAATGTCTGGATTTTATTTTTAAATTTTTCCATTTTCCATATCCTTTTAAAGAGTGGTGGGAGGAGGAAGGGTAGTCGTATTAGCATGAAATAAATTGTGAAAAATGGCAGACATCTGAATGATTAATATGGCTGCAATAGCATGTTGGAATTAGTTGAGGAAAGTCCCGAGAGGTGTAACGGAACCCCCATGGTTAGATAAAAGAGTAATTATAATGAAGGAGTCATATGATAAAATGTTATTATTACCTAAAGCAGAGTGATGGAAAAATTAAGATAGTGGATGGTCCATTTATATCGGGAGCACCGAATATCAATTTCGTGATTTTTTTCTCCGATAATTAGTTCATAATGTATTCTAACTGTGAATGCAATCTTATTAGCCGTTTTATGTAGTATTTAATTATTGAAAAATAAAATGTAAAAGTTGACACGACTTGATTTTGGCAATACACAAACAATGCATGTGTTCTGCGCCGACGATTATGTACTCAGCTGATATATATCTTTGTAATTATTCCGAGAGATGCCAAATTGGACTGAGATAAATTTTGTGAAATAGCAGATAAACTGATTATTATGCCTACAAAACTTGTTGCAAATAGTTCAAGAAAATCCCGCTAGGTTGCAGCACTTAGCAAAAAGCTTGAAATCGTAATTCAAAAATAACGGTTTTTGGCGCCAAATCGAACGAAAAGTGTGGTGGAATAAAGAAGTGAGTTTTTTTCTGCAATGCACTCGCCTAGACCTTTCCAAAAAGTACCCGCATGCCGGGGTACAGAAGAAAGTAAAAATCGCGATTTTTTCATGGGCTTACTCCTTGAAAAATGCTCAAATTTGGAAATTTTCGCAATTAAATTGGCATAGAATGTGAAGAAAAGCAGCAAATTCCTTCAAATAAAATTCCAAGCACAGAGGAGGTATGTAGTTATCTAAGTATGTAACTCGTATGCCCGTGAGTTGTTGCGGACCACCGGTAGGTGGCGCTGAGTGGTCATGCGAAACTTGAATAGATTTTATTTTTTTTTTAAATAAGTAAATGAATTGCAATTTTCCTGAAATTTAGTATAGATAATCTTCCGATACGTGCGCATTCATAAAAAATAAAAAAAATGGATTATTCAGCAATTCGTTTAATTAAGTTTCGAAATGTATATTTCAGACCGAAATTTTGGCCATCGAAAATTAAATTTGGGAACGTAATTGGGAGGGTAAAGAGATATGCTCAAAAAATAAAGAAATAAATAAGCAGAAGAAATTTTGCAAATCGGATGATATTTAGCCGAGCTATGGGGTGGGGATGAAATTGTATGGGGATGTAATTTAAAAAATTTCATTCAACGAAGCTCTCCAGATTAGAGAAAAGAGTACACCGTCCGATAGTACTCGCCGAGACCTTTCATTTGATATGCAACATAGTGTATAAGAAGTTCCCCCCCGCCGGGGGTACCAACCCCGCACCCTAAAGTACCCCGGGACGAAACTCGTAATAGGGTCAAAAAATCATAAAAAAGTCACAATAAATTTAGCAAAAAGAATTTTTAAAATCGGCTGGAATTTGGCCGAGAAAATAGGTGTTGACTTGAGTAGCACACATTCATACGCATGCAGTTAATTAGATTGAATTTAATTTAGCGTACCTTGTGATGTTGATTCATTAATTTCTTATTTTGGCGGGAAACGTGAGGACTAACGGGGAAAAGATGTTTGGAGGGTATTTAGGGAATAGGGAGGGACAGCCCATGGAGGGGTAGGGATAATTTTCAGGGGGAAGTATAAGGGGGGTGGAGGAAGAGCAAATCGTTATTTTTTCAGTTTTTGTTCAGGGAAATCTCCCACCTTCCCGCAAACAATTTTTTTTCCACCCGTGAATGATGGAGGCTTAACAGGCGCATATATCAGGCGTAAAAATCTTGATGGAGTGGAAGGGGAATGTATGAGGAAAAATGGAAAAAGAACGCATTTTAGCACCCGTTGGAGATATGCTCTTGCTGCGCTTATAGGAACTCGGATATTCCAATTTTTTTTTACACTTATAAAGCCAGTTAGCAAGGGTAACTTTTACCGGTGTGACATGTTGGAATAGAATAATTAGTAATAGTACAATTGTACGTCGAAAAACAAAATTAAGTTTTGCGGGGAAACTTGACGGGAAGTGGGGAAAGTGTATATGGCGGGTATCTGCTGGGTAGGAAGGGGAAAGATATAGAGGGGTAGGGGGATTTTTTGAAGAAGCATAAGGGGGGCGTGGGAATTACAAACCGTTTTTGTGCAGTTTTTGTTCAGAGAAATTCTCCATCTTCCCCCGAAAAAAATTCCCCTCCCCGGAAAAGATGCGCCTCAAGCAGTCGCGTATAGAACGTATGAAAACTTGGAGGGGGTGGAGGGGAAATTTTTCACGAAAATTATGAAAGCACGAGTTTTACCACCCTGAAATAAATGCTCTTGCTGCGCTGGTAGGAATTTCCAAATTTCGAATTTTTCTTTTCGATTTCGAGAGCCCGTCATCTTAGATAAGTTTTAGCGGTATATTATGTTGGAACTGAATAATAAATAATAGTAGAATCAGGCGTTGAAAAAACCTCGATTTTTTCGAAAAATCTCAAGTTTAGTACTAAAAATTTTCGAAATTCGAAAATCTAAGAACGCCAAAAAATGGCCACTGCAGACATGTATCACGTGATAAAGTTTCATTTAAATCGGTTCATAACTACGGCAGTTCTGAGCATATCAAATCTTGGGTACCCAATCACTTTGGCACCTCCCACCCCCGCCCCTTTCATAAAAATCAATAAAAATTTATATGTGCTACAATTATTTCAAAAGTTGTATTTGCATTTCATGTTTCATATAGATAGATGGCAATTTGACAAAAATCGGGTGGTTTTGCACCCTCCACCCTAAAAAAGCAAAGCGAATAAAGAAAACTGTTTCCCGATTGGACTTAATCCTACCGAGTTATGTCAATTTGAAAATTCAGTGATCTAGTACTACACTTCGAATAGAAAACAGTGTAGTACTAAACAACTAAGTATGCAGGTGGAAAGATCTTAACGTCCGACATATGGAGAAGTTTTTTCAAAAAAATAGAAAATATCCTACGCCCCCTGCAGGGGGTCAAATTTCAATCTAGTACATTGTGAAAAATCTGGTACGCCATCAGATAGGCGAATTTTTTCTAAGAAGTTTGAGTACCCACACCCTATACCCGGAGCTCAAATGGCTGAAGGAAAATTAAAAGGATTTTAAGAGCCAAATTTCCCCGCCTACCCCCCGGGCGGAAAAAAAGTAGCCTATCTCATGCAGGACTGAATTATATAATAAAAAAAATACCCGAATAAAATCGGCCGGTAATCTTCGGAGGAGATAGGTAAAAGGTGTTTTCAATATGTATGGAAAATTCCCCCTTAAATTTTACGATGTTCAGCCCCTTGTAGTTCCCTCCCCTCTTCGTAGACGAACTTGAAGATCAACTATGTTACTCAGCTAATCGATGTCTTTCATTTAAGATCTTCATCAGTCATCTACGATGTTTGGTTGAGAAAATATAGCCGCTTAAAGTTGAAACTTTGAACCCCCGCCCTTCCCGCAAAAATGAATAGGACCAAAAGAAGCACCATAACGGGGTCTCCTTAAATATCACGTTTGGTAAAAAAGTGTTTTTTCGAAATTACCCCCTCCATTTTCGAAATTCGAAATCGAAAAGTACCCTATGAACTGCGTAGCTAAGTTACACGTCCAATGACATATAAATGGTTGTCGTTGGTTAAAAACTTTAGGAGGAGATAGAATCCTACGAAAACACGAAATCACTTGTTAATTATACTGGAAACTATTGGGAGGCGCCTCCGGCGACGCGCAATAGTGGAAGACTAGTAATTGCCCGCTTGCTACGCTGCGTGATGGTTGGCGGGGGGGGGGGCAGAGAAGTGGTAGTGGGATGAGGGGATGGGTGAGCTACTATATGAAAAAAGAATGAAGAAAAACGAAGCAGAGGGAGTGAAGTTATGAAGGGTGGAGCAATGTCTGGATTTTATTTTTAAATTTTTCCATTTTCCATATCCTTTTAAAGAGTGGTGGGAGGAGGAAGGGTAGTCGTATTAGCATGAAATAAATTGTGAAAAATGGCAGACATCTGAATGATTAATATGGCTGCAATAGCATGTTGGAATTAGTTGAAGAAAGTCCCGAGAGGTGTAACGGAAACCCCATGGTTAGATAAAAGAGTAATTATAATGAAGGAGTCATATGATAAAATGTTATTATTACCTAAAGCAGAGTGATGGAAAAATTAAGATAGTGGATGGTCCATTTATATCGGGAGCACCGAATATCAATTTCGTGATTTTTTTCTCCGATAATTAGTTCATAATGTATTCTAACTGTGAATGCAATCTTATTAGCCGTTTTATGTAGTATTTAATTATTGAAAAATAAAATGTAAAAGTTGACACGACTTGATTTTGGCAATACACAAACAATGCATGTGTTCTGCGCCGACGATTATGTACTCAGCTGATATATATCTTTGTAATTATTCCGAGAGATGCCATATTGGACTGAGATAAATTTTGTGAAATAGCAGATAAACCTGATTATTATGCCTACAAAACTTGATGCAAATAATTCAAGAAAATCCCGCTAGGTTGCAGCACTTAGCAAAAAGCTTGAAATCGTAATTCAAAAATAACGGTTTTTGGCGCCAAATTGAACGAAAAGTGGGGTGGAATAAAGAAGTGAGTTTTTTCTGCAATGTACTCGCCTAGACCTTTCCAAAAAGTACCCGCATGCCGGGGTACAGAAGAAAGTAAAAATCGCGCTTTTCATGGGCTTACTCCTTGAAAAATGCTCAAATTTGGAAATTTTCGCAATTAAATTGGCATAGAATGTGAAGAAAAGCAGCAAATTCCTTCAAATAAAATTCCAAGCACAGAGGAGGTATGTAGTTATCTAAGTATGTAACTCGTATGCCGTGAGTTGTCGCGGACCACCGGTAGGTGGCGCTGAGTGGTCATGCGAAACTTGAATAGATTTTATTTTTTTTTTAAATAAGTAAATGAATTGCAATTTTCCAGAAATTTAGTATAGATAATCTTCCAATACGTGCGCATTCATAAAAAATAAAAAAAATGGATTATTCAACAATTCGTTTAATTAAGTTTCGAAATGTATATTTCAGACCGAAATTTTGGCCATCGAAAATTAAATTTGGGAACGTAATTGGGAGGGTAAAGAGATATGCTCAAAAAATCTTAAAAAAATAAAGAAATAAATAAGCAGAAGGAATTTTGCAAATCGGATGATATTTAGCCGAGCTATGGGGTGGGGATGAAATTGTATGGAGATGTAATTTAAAAAATTTCAATCAACGAAGCTCTCCAGATTAGAGAAAAGAGTACACCGTCCGATAGTACTCACCGAGACCTTTCATTTGATATGCAACATAGTGTATAAGAAGTTCCCCCGCCGGGGGTACCAACCCCGCACCCTAAAGTACCCCGGGACGAAACTCGTAATAGGGTCAAAAAATCATAAAAAAGTCACAATAAATTTAGCAAAAAGAATTTTTAAAATCGGCTGGAATTTGGCCGAGAAAATAGGTGTTGACTTGAGTAGCACACATTCATACGCATGCAGTTAATTAGATTGAATTTAATTTAGCGTACCTTGTGATGTTGATTCATTAATTTCTTATTTTGGCGGGAAACGTGAGGACTAACGGGGAAAAGATGTTTGGAGGGTATTTAGGGAATAGGGAGGGACAGCCCATGGAGGGGTAGGGATAATTTTCAGGGGGAAGTATAAGGGGGGTGGAGGAAGAGCAAATCGTTATTTTTTCAGTTTTTGTTCAGGGAAATCTCCCACCTTCCCGCAAACAATTTTTTTTCCACCCGTGAATGATGGAGGCTTAACAGGCGCATATATCAGGCGTAAAAATCTTGATGGAGTGGAAGGGGAATGTATGAGGAAAAATGGAAAAAGAACGCATTTTAGCACCCGTTGGAGATATGCTCTTGCTGCGCTTATAGGAACTCGGATATTCCAATTTTTTTTTACACTTATAAAGCCAGTTAGCAAGGGTAACTTTTACCGGTGTGACACGTTGGAATAGAATAATTAGTAATAGTACAATTGTACGTCGAAAAACAAAATTAAGTTTTGCGGGGAAACTTGACGGGAAGTGGGGAAAGTGTATATGGCGGGTATCTGCTGGGTAGGAAGGGGAAAGATATAGAGGGGTAGGGGGATTTTTTGAAGAAGCATAAGGGGGGCGTGGGAATTACAAACCGTTTTTGTGCAGTTTTTGTTCAGAGAAATTCTCCACCTTCCCCCGAAAAAAATTCCCCTCCCCGGAAAAGATGCGCCTCAAGCAGTCGCGTATAGAACGTATGAAAACTTGGAGGGGGTGGAGGGGAAATTTTTCACGAAAATTATGAAAGCACGAGTTTTACCACCCTGAAATAAATGCTCTTGCTGCGCTGGTAGGAATTTCCAAATTTCGAATTTTTCTTTTCGATTTCGAGAGCCCGTCATCTTAGATAAGTTTTAGCGGTATATTATGTTGGAACTGAATAATAAATAATAGTAGAATCAGGCGTTGAAAAAACCTCGATTTTTTCGAAAAATCTCAAGTTTAGTACTAAAAATTTTCGAAATTCGAAAATCTAAGAACGCCAAAAAATGGCCACTGCAGACATGTATTACGTGATAAAATTTCATTCAAATCGGTTCATAACTACGGCAGTTCTCAGCATATCAAATCTTGGGTACCCAATCACTTTGGCACCTCCCACCCCCCGCCCCTTTCATAAAAATCAATAAAAATTTATATGTGCTACAATTATTTCAAAAGTTGTATTTGCATTTCATGTTTCATATAGATAGATGGCAATTTGACAAAAATCGGGTGGTTTTGCACCCTCCACCCTAAAAAAGCAAAGCGAATAAAGAAAACTGTTTCCCGATTGGACTTAATCCTACCGAGTTATGTCAATTTGAAAATTCAGTGATCTAGTACTACACTTCGAATAGAAAACAGTGTAGTACTAAACAACTAAGTATGCAGGTGGAAAGATCTTAACGTCCGACATATGGAGAAGTTTTTTCAAAAAAATAGAAAATATCCTACGCCCCCTGCAGGGGGTCAAATTTCAATCTAGTACATTTTGAAAAATCTGGTACGCCATCAGATAGGCGAATTTTTTCTAAGAAGTTTGAGTACCCACACCCTATACCCGGAGCTCAAATGGCTGAAGGAAAATTAAAAGGATTTTAAGAGCCAAATTTCCCCGCCTACCCCCCGGGCGGAAAAAAAAGTAGCCTATCTCATGCAGGACTGAATTATATAATAAAAAAAAATACCCGAATAAAATCGGCCGGTAATCTTCGGAGGAGATAGGTAAAAGGTGTTTTCAATATGTATGGAAAATTCCCCCTTAAATTTTACGATGTTCAGCCCCCTGTAGTTCCCTCCCCTCTTCATAGACGAACTTGAAGATCAACTATGTTACTCAGCTAATCGATGTCTTTCATTTAAGATCTTCATCAGTCATCTACGATGTTTGGTTGAGAAAATGTAGCCGCTTAAAGTTGAAACTTTGAACCCCCGCCCTTCCCGCAAAAATGAATAGGACCAAAAGAAGCACCATAACGGGGTCTCCTTAAATATCACGTTTGGTAAAAAAGTGTTTATTCGAAATTACCCCCTCCATTTTCGAAATTCGAAATCGAAAAGTACCCTATGAACTGCGTAGCTAAGTTACACGTCCAATGACATATAAATGGTTGTCGTAGGTTAAAAACTGTAGGAGGAGATAGAATCCTACGAAAACACGAAATCACTTGTTAATTATACTGGAAACTATTGGGAGGCGCCTCCGGCGACGCGCAATAGTGGAAGACTAGTAATTGCCCGCTTGCTACGCTGCGTGATTGTGGGCGGGGGGGGGGGCAGAGAAGTGGAAGTGGGATGAGGGGATGGGTTAGCTACTATATGAAAAAAGAATGAAGAAAACGAAGCAGAGGGAGTGAAGTTATGAAGAAAAGAGTGGAGCAATGTCTGGATTTTATTTTTAAATTTTTCCATTTTCCATATCCTTTTAAAGAGTGGTGGGAGGAGGAAGGGTAGTCGTATTAGCATGAAATAAATTGTGAAAAATGGCAGACATTTGAATGATTAATATGGCTGCAATAGCATGTTGGAATTAGTTGAAGAAAGTCCCGAGAGGTGTAACGGAACCCCCATGGTTAGATAAAAGTGTAATTATAATGAAGGAGTCATATGATAAAATGTTATTATTACCTAAAGCAGAGTGATGGAAAAATTAAGATAGTGGATGGTCCATTTATATCGGGAGCACCGAATATCAATTTCGTGATTTTTTTCTCCGATAATTAGTTCATAATGTATTCTAACTGTGAATGCAATCTTATTAGCCGTTTTATGTAGTATTTAATTATTGAAAAATAAAATGTAAAAGTTGACACGACTTGATTTTGGCAATACACAAACAATGCATGTGTTCTGCGCCGACGATTATGTACTCAGCTGATATATATCTTTGTAATTATTCCGAGAGATGCCATATTGGACTGAGATAAATTTTGTGAAATAGCAGATAAACCTGATTATTATGCCTACAAAATTTGTTGCAAATAGTTCAAGAAAATCCCGCTAGGTTGCAGCACTTAGCAAAAAGCTTTTTCTGTAATGTACTCGCCTAGACCTTTCCAAAAAGTACCCGCATGCCAGGGTACAGAAGAAAGTAAAAATCGCGATTTTTTCATGGGCTTACTCCTTGAAAAATGCTCAAATTTGGAAATTTTCGCAATTAAATTGGCATAGAATGTGAAGAAAAGCAGCAAATTCCTTCAAATAAAATTCCAAGCACAGAGGAGGTATGTAGTTATCTAAGTATGTAACTCGTATGCCGTGAGTTGTCGCGGACCACCGGTAGGTGGCGCTGAGTGGTCATGCGAAACTTGAATAGATTTTATTTTTTTTTTAAATAAGTAAATGAATTGCAATTTTCCTGAAATTTAGTATAGATAATCTTCCGATATGTGCGCATTCATAAAAAATAAAAAAAATGGATTATTCAACAATTCGTTTAATTAAGTTTCGAAATGTATATTTCAGACCGAAATTTTGGCCATCGAAAATTAAATTTGGGAACGTAATTGGGAGGGTAAAGAGATATGCTCAAAAAATCTTAAAAAAATAAAGAAATAAATAAGCAGAAGGAATTTTGCAAATCGGATGATATTTAGCCGAGCTATGGGGTGGGGATGAAATTGTATGGGGATGTAATTTAAAAAATTTCAATCAACGAAGCTCTCCAGATTAGAGAAAAGAGTACACCGTCCGATAGTACTCACCGAAACCTTTCATTTGATATGCAACATAGTGTATAAGAAGTTCCCCCCGCCGGGGGTACCAACCCCGCACCCTGAAGTACCCCGGGACGAAACTCGTAATAGGGTCAAAAAATCATAAAAAAGTCACAATAAATTTAGCAAAAAGAATTTTTAAAATCGGCTGGAATTTGGCCGAGAAAATAGGTGTTGACTTGAGTAGCACACATTCATACGCATGCAGTTAATTAGATTGAATTTAATTTAGCGTACCTTGTGATGTTGATTCATTAATTTCTTATTTTGGCGGGAAACGTGAGGACTAACGGGGAAAAGATGTTTGGAGGGTATTTAGGGAATAGGGAGGGACAGCCCATGGAGGGGTAGGGATAATTTTCAGGGGGAAGTATAAGGGGGGTGGAGGAAGAGCAAATCGTTATTTTTTCAGTTTTTGTTCAGGGAAATCTCCCACCTTCCCGCAAACAATTTTTTTTCCACCCGTGAATGATGGAGGCTTAACAGGCGCATATATCAGGCGTAAAAATCTTGATGGAGTGGAAGGGGAATGTATGAGGAAAAATGAAAAAAGAACGCATTTTAGCACCCGTTGGAGATATGCTCTAGCTGCGCTTATAGGAACTCGGATATTCCAATTTTTTTTTTTACACTTATAAAGCCAGTTAGCAAGGGTAACTTTTACCGGTGTGACATGTTGGAATAGAATAATTAGTAATAGTACAATTGTACGTCGAAAAACAAAATTAAGTTTTGCGGGGAAACTTGAGGGGAAGTGGGGAAAGTGTATATGGCGGGTATCTGCTGGGTAGGAAGGGGAAAGATATAGAGGGGTAGGGGGATTTTTTGAAGAAGCATAATGGGGGCGTGGGAATTACAAACCGTTTTTTTGCAGTTTTTGTTCAGAGAAATTCTCCACCTTCCCCCGAAAAAAATTCCCCCTCCCCGGAAAAGATGCGCCTCAAGCAGTCTCGTATAGAACGTATGAAAACTTGGAGGGGGTGGAGGGGAAATTTTTCACGAAAATTATGAAAGCACGAGTTTTACCACCCTGAAATAAATGCTCTTGCTGCGCTGGTAGGAATTTCCAAATTTCGAATTTTTCTTTTCGATTTCGAGAGCCCGTCATCTTAGGTAAGTTTTAGCGGTATATTATGTTGGAACTGAATAATAAATAATAGTAGAATCAGGCGTTGAAAAAACCTCGATTTTTTCGAAAAATCTCAAGTTTAGTACTAAAATTTTTCGAAATTCGAATATCTAAGAACGCCAAAAAATGGCCACTGCAGACATGTATCACGTGATAAAATTTCATTCAAATCGGTTCATAATTACGGCAGTTCTGAGCATATCAAATCTTGGGTACCCAATCACTTTGGCACCTCCCACCCCCCGCCCCTTTCATAAAAATCAATAAAAATTTATATGTGCTACTATTATTTCAAAAGTTGTATTTGCATTTCATGTTTCATATAGATAGATTGTAATTTGACAAAAATCGGGTGGGTTAGCACCCTCCACCCTAAAAGTACCACCCGCATAACAACATTTTCTTCTATGGATTGTAGTACTGAAAAAAGCAAAGCGAATAAAGAAAACTGTTTCCCAATTGGACTTAATCCTACCGAGTTATGTCAATTTGAAAATTCAGTGATCTAGTACTACACCACTTCGAATAGAAAACAGTGCAGTACTAAACATCTAAGTATGCAGGTGGAAAGATCTTAACGTCCGACATATGGAGAAGTTTTTTCAAAAAATTAGAAAATATCCCACGCCTCCTGCAGGGGGTCAAATTTCAATCTAGTACATTTTGAAAAATCTAGTACGCCATCAGATAGGCGAATTTTTTCTAAGAAGTTTGAGTACCCACACCCTATACCCGGAGCTCAAATGGCTGAACGAAAATTAAAAGGATTTTAAGAGCCAAATTTCCCCGCCTACCCCCCGGGCGGAAAAAAAGTAGCCTATCTCATGCAGGACTGAATTATATAATAAAAACAAAATACCCGAATAAAATCGGCCGGTAATCTTCGCAGGAGATAGGAAAAAGGTGTTTTCAATATGTATGGAAAATTCCCCCTTAAACTTTACGATGTTCAGCCCCCTGTAGTTCCCTCCCCTCTTCATAGACGAACTTGAAGATCAACTATGCTACTCAGCTAATCGATATCTTTCATTTAAGATCTTAATCAGTCATATACGATGTTTGGTTGAGAAAATATAGCCGCTTAAAGTTGAAAATTTGAACCCCCGCCCCTCCAAGAGCTTGCCCCTCCCGCAAAAATGAATAGGACCAAAAGAAGCACCATAATGGGGTCTCCTTAAATATCACGTTTGGTAAAAAAGTGTTTTTTCGAAATTACCCCCTCCATTTTCGAAATTCGAAATCGAAAAGTACCCTATGAACTGCGTAGCTAAGTTACACGTACAATGACATATAAATGGTTGTCGTAGGTTAAAAACTGTAGGAGGAGATAGAATCCTACGAAAACACGGAATCACTTGTTAATTATACTGGAAACTATTGGGAGGCACCTCCGGCGACGCGCAATAGTGGAAGACTAGTAATTGCCCGCTTGCTACGCTGCGTGAATGTGGGCGGGGGGGGGGGGGGGGTGTAGAGAAGTGGAGATGGGATGAGGGGATGGGTTAGCTACTATATGAAAAAAGAATGAAGAAAAACGAAGCAGAGGGAGTGAAGATATGAAGAAAAGAGTGGAGCAATGTCTGGATTTTATTTTTAAATTTTTCCATTTTCCATATCCTTTTAAAGAGTGGTGGGAGGAGGAAGGGTAGTCGTATTAGCATGAAATAAATTGTGAAAAATGGCAGACATCTGAATGATTAATATGGCTGCAATAGCATGTTGGAATTAGTTGAAGAAAGTCCCGAGAGGTGTAACGGAACCCCCATGGTTAGATAAAAGTGTAATTATAATGAAGGAGTCATACGATAAAATGTTATTATTACCTAAAGCAGAGTGATGGAAAAATTAAGATAGTGGATGGTCCATTTATATCGGGAGCACCGAATATCAATTTCGTGATTTTTTTCTCCGATAATTAGTTCATAATGTATTCTAACTGTGAATGCAATCTTATTAGCCGTTTTATGTAGTATTTAATTATTGAAAAATAAAATGTAAAAGTTGACACGACTTGATTTTGGCAATACACAAACAATGCATGTGTTCTGCGCCGACGATTATGTACTCAGCTGATATATATCTTTGTAATTATTCCGAGAGATGCCATATTGGACTGAGATAAATTTTGTGAAATAGCAGATAAACCTGATTATTATGCCTACAAAACTTGTTGCAAATAGTTCAAGAAAATCCCGCTAGGTTGCAGCACTTAGCAAAAAGCTTGAAATCGTAATTCAAAAATAACGGTTTTTGGCGCCAAATCGAACGAAAAGTGTGGTGGAATAAAGAAGTGAGTTTTTTTCTGCAATGTACTCGCCTAGACCTTTCCAAAAAGTACCCGCATGCCAGGGTACAGAAGAAAGTAAAAATCGCGACTTTTTCATGGGCTTACTCCTTGAAAAATGCTCAAATTTGGAAATTTTCGCAATTAAATTGGCATAGAATGTGAAGAAAAGCAGCAAATTCCTTCAAATAAAATTCCAAGCACAGAGGAGGTATGTAGTTATCTAAGTATGTAACTCGTATGCCCGTGAGTTGTCGCGGACCACCGGTAGGTGGCGCTGAGTGGTCATGCGAAACTTGAATAGATTTTATTTTTTTTTTTAAATAAGTAAATGAATTGCAATTTTCCTGAAATTTAGTATAGATAATCTTCCGATACGTGCGCATTCATAAAAAATAAAAAAAATGGATTATTCAACAATTCGTTTAATTAAGTTTCGAAATGTATATTTCAGACCGAAATTTTGGCCATCGAAAATTAAATTTGGGAACGTAATTGGGAGGGTAAAGAGATATGCTCAAAAAATCTTAAAAAAATAAAGAAATAAATAAGCAGAAGGAATTTTGCAAATCGGATGATATTTAGCCGAGCTATGGGGTGGGGATGAAATTGTATGGGGATGTAATTTAAAAAATTTCGATCAACGAAGATCTCCAAATTAGAGAAAAGAGTACACCGTCCGATAGTACTCGCCGAGAGCTTTCATTTGATATGCAACATAGTGTATAAGAAGGTCCCCCCCGCCGGGGGTTCCAACCTCGCACCCTAAAGTACCCCGGGACGAAACTCGTAATAGGGTCAAAAAATCACAAAAAGTCACAATATATTTAGCAAAAAGAATTTTTAAAATCGGCTGGAATTTGGCCGAGAAAATAGGTGTTGACTTGAGTAGTACACATTCATACGCATGCAGTTAATTAGATTGAATTTAATTTAGCGTACCTTGTGATGTTGATTCATTAATTTCTTATTTTGGCGGGAAACGTGAGGACTAACGGGGAAAAGATGTTTGGAGGGTATTTAGGGAATGGGGAGGGACAGCCCATGGAGGGGTAGGGATAATTTTCAGGGGAAGTGTAAGGGGGTGGGGGAAGAGCAAATCGTTATTTTTTCAGTTTTTGTTCAGGGAAATCTCCCACGTTCCCGCAAACAATTTTTTTTCCACCCGTGAATGATGGAGGCTTAACAGGCGCATATATCAGGCGTAAAAATCTTGAGGGAGTGGAAGGGAAATGTATGAGGAAAAATGAAAAAAGAACGCATTTTAGCACCCGTTGGAGATATGCTCTTGCTGCGCTAATAGGAACTCGGATATTCCAATTTTTTTTTACACTTATAAAGCCAGTTAGCAAGGGTAACTTTTATCGGTGTGACATGTTGGAATAGAATAATTAGTAATAGTACAATTGTACGTCGAAAAACAAAATTAAGTTTTGCGGGGAAACTTGAGGGGAAGTGGGGGAGTGTATATTATTATTATTATTATTATTATTCATGAATTCATATAAAGGTACAACAAGATATACATATCTTATACTAGTACCAATAGATAATTTTAGAAAAAATTTTCTGGAAAGTTCAGAGAGACTAAAAGTTAATATAAATGAAAAGCAGCAAGAGTACACGCTAAGTCAACATCCAGAAGATTACTTAGAACTATTTACAAAAAAAAAACATGAAATTAAAATCTACTTAAGCATAACTTCATGTGGACTCAATCGATGAAAAAGAAAAAAGAAAAAAAAATAAGAAATAGGAGTTAAACAACATAGGATATAAGATGCCTCTTAAACGCACTGAGAGTGCCTGCGCGCTGAACACTACATGGAAGAGCGTTCCACAATCGAAACGCCTGGACAAAGTAGGAACCCTCCAAGATAGATGTACGGTAGCGTTGAATCAAAAGATTGTGACCTCTCCGAGACTGTAGAAAATTAATATGTTCTGCTAGATAACCAGGTGCATTGTTGTGAATAATTTTAAACAAGACAATTAAATTAATTCGTTTAACATGAGCTTCGAGAGAGCAGCCTACTAATTTATTTCTAAAATGTGTAATGTGGTCATATCTGCGTAGGCCATAAATGAATCTTATGCAGTCATTGAATGCCACATCTAGTTTCCTGCGGCAGACAGAGTCCACATGACTGAAGACTAGTCGTCCACTAGAGAAATACTGTAGGAGGAGAGTTTTTATTAGCTTTAGACGCATACTAACACTTAAAATGCTGGCAAATAACCACAGGCGACGTAAGCCAAAATAAATTTTAGCCAAACAAGCATTAATGTGGTCACAACATTTCATATGAACATTGAGGATAATTCCAAGATTACGTACCTTGTGGACAAATGGCAAGATGTTCCCACCTAACCAGACAGAGGGAAGAGACAGTTGATCTTTGAAGCCCAATGCCATGCACTGTGACTTTCCCGCATTTAGATTTAATTTATTCGATGTGGACCACTGCAAAATCCTATCCAAATCTCTGTTAATACGCTCCACACAATCTTCCATAAGCCCAACTGGTCGACTCAGATAGATCTGCACATCATCTGCATACATATGTATACGTACATCTTGTAAAACTGTCGGAAGATCATTTATGAACAGACTAAACAGTAGGGGACCAAGGGCAGATCCCTGGGGTACCCCGCAAACTAGTGGAAGTAAATCAGACGATATGTCATTATCGAGTACAACCCTTTGAATCCGATTAGAGAGGAAGTTAGAAATCAACCGCAGAGCAGGTGAAGAGAAATTGAAGTTATTTAAGAGCTTACACAAAAGTTTGCTATGATTGACACTATCAAACGCCTTTGAAAAATCAAGTAAAGTTAGGATGCAAATCTCACCACTGTCCAAGGCTATTCGGATATCAGTACTTACTTTGAGTAAGGCTGTGTCACACCCATGACCAGATCGAAAGCCCGATTGCCACTCACAGATTAAGTTTTTAATCTTCAGATAATCCTGCATTTGCCAGTACATTAACTTCTCAAGCACCTTAGCTGGGAAACACAATAAACTTATGGGTCGGAAATCACTGGGGGTTTCCGGTGAAGACTTCTTTGGAATGGGAAGCACATTCGCAGTTTTCCATAATCCAGGGAATGTAGATCTAGTCAGACAGTGATTAAAAATTAGCTGAAGAGGACTCAGAATAAAAGGGAGTATGAGTTTCAGAAACTTAGGAGTGATTAGATCTGGACCCACGGCATTTGAGTTGATAGAGCAAATTGCTCTGATTATCTCGTCCACTTCAATACACCTGAAACTAAAGCTGGGATCGGTAGAACTACCACCAACTAGAGTAAGAGAATCCCTGCTATTGTGTATACGACTAGGAGTATATGATTGACAATTCACAAAGTGCTTATTAAGAACCGACGGGTCAATGTCACACTTCTTCACCGAATCTCTATAAACTCCGGCCTGACGTAAGTTCTGCCACAGCTTTTTGGGCGGCAAGTTAGTACTGAACTTATTAGCATAAAATATTCGTTTAGAATATCGAATTTTACTGGTTATCCGATTCCTTAAGTTTTATATAACCTATGACTGTGTTCGGTTTTAAGACGCTGATATTGCCAGTAAAGAAATTCACGTTCTGCGATCATAGGTCGAATCTCAGTAGTCATCCATGGGCAAGTGTAGGGCTTAATTATTTTTATTTTAACTGGGACATATTTATTGAATAAATAGTTTATTAACGTAGTAAAACAATTCACTTTGTCATCAATCGAGCTCAATTGCTCTATTGAATCCCATGGCGTAATAGAGCACTCCTCGAATAGTGCTTCGGAGTCAATATTATTATAGTCACGAAATGAAAAAGTCCTTTTAGAATCAGTTAGATCTAGCTCCAAATCATAACATAAGAATAGGATGTCGTGATCTAGAATAGTAGGTGGTGTTAACTGATTGTTAAATAAAACACTAGAGTGGTCACTAACTAAGAATAGATCTAATTGTGATGGATTTGATGTACGTAAAAAGGTTGGTATTGAATTGACTAGTCTAAGGTTTGCGGATTGCATATCAAATTCAAATGAGTCAGCAATGCTATTCACGATTTGCAGGTCAACATTAAAGTCACCTCCTACAATTACATGCTCATAACGTTGAGTAATCGAGGATAAAGTATTTATAATATGTGCGAAATTTCCAGCGTTATAAGTTTTAGGTGGACAATAAACTGCACATAGAACGCATTTTTGCCTGCCAATGCCCACTTCAATACAAATAAAATCTAGTACCCCAGAATTAGAGTGAGCAATAACTCTAGCCTTTAGCTTCTTAGTAATGTAAATGGCAGCCCCACCTTCTGGGCGATCACAGCGGTCACCCCTGAATAAGTTATAGCCATCAAACGAGACTAAAGAAGAAGGTATTTCGGGATGCAGCCACGATTCACTTACAAGTATCGCATGCAAATTGGACACTGAAAACATGAGTTTCAACTCATCAATTTTCCCACGTATACTACGAGCATTGATGTGACAAACATTAAAACCTTTGGAGTGATTACAAAATATCTTAAGTAAGGTTCCTACCCTGTCAAGAGGATAAAAGTTATCCAAGATTCATGAGGCACAGGCCGCAAACAGTGCGAAATAAGAGGCAAATCGATGCTAATTCAGGTTTACGATAAATAATAAACAAAAAGGTCCACATGCAGCATACGCTTAATAAAAATTTACAAGCAATCGAGTTCATGATATGCATTTAAAGATAGTAATTACTGAATTCAATACAACACACTATGAAGAGCAGTAAAGAAATGTAAACAATAAAACTAACAATGAAAATAGAAACAAAAAGAAAAAAAGATACAAAAAAAATAAATTCCAACTGAATATGTTAAATTTGAATGTTTATAAACTAGACATATAATTGTATGATACTTGTTCCGCCTAAGCATCGCAAATGCTAGTTACAGGAATAGATTTCTCCGCTAATAACTCATCAGCATTAGTAATGAAATTGTACTTATCATCGGCTTTCCACTTATCATGAACATGCCCATTACGAGTCATCACTGAATGAAGTCTTTTCTCTCGTCGCAGACGTAGTGCAGTGCGAAGTAATAGAGACTTTGCCTGTGTGAGGCTCTCGTTGACATACACAACACTCTCAGACATATAACCAATGCTATTGAGCTTCAGCGGCTTTCCATATTTTTTCAGTGCAGAAAAGAATAATTTTTGCTCTGCGATGCAGGAAAATCGCGCTATAATTGGGTACTCTTTAGAGTTGGTTGCCTTTTTTGATAATTGCCTTCTCGGAGGCTTGATACGAAAAGCGTCAGTGTATTGGGACAAATCGTGCTTAATCACTTTAGCGATACTTTTCACGATTTCCAGGGCATTCTCTTTATCTATCTGAGGGACTCCTCTAATAACAATATCACAGAGCCTCGCCCGTCGCTGAAAGTCTTCACATTCTCTAGTCAATACATCGTTCGTGCACTTGAGATCTTTCAGTTCTGATACACACATACTTCGAACAGCATCTTGACCAGTTTTGAGCTCATCAATTAGATTTTCACAAGCCGTTAAACGAAAATTAAAATTATTCATGGCATCATCAATTTTTTTCTCAATTTTTAACTCCATTTTATTTAATTTGGCAAGAAGACGTGATTACATGGCACCAAACAAATCCTCGGGAACAGATGCTACAGCGGATGCGCCCGTTACAGTACATTTAGCACGTGTGGTAACAGGAGAAGAGTTATCAGATTTATTTCGATTTTTGTCTTTATTGGCTTTGTTATGATTCCTATTGTTATCTCCCATATTGTCATAAAACAAAGAAAATCAAGCGGAAAGCGATAAAAACCAACCACCAAATGAGAAGCACTTGATACAAATAAAAATTAGACTGTAAGCACTAGAAATATAACTATGAAGCACTGGAGACTAATTGAATTTAGAAAAATATGCGGATTCAAGCAAAAACACGTCTACTCTCTGCCAAGCATACTGATATACATGATATATATATGACGGGTAGGAAGGGGTAAGATATAGAGGGGTAGGGGGATTTTTTGAAGACGTATAAGGGGGGTGTGGGATTTACAAACCGTTTTTTTTACAGTTTTTGTTCAGAGAAATTCTCCCCCTTTCCCCGAAAAAAATTCCCCCTCCCCGGAAAAGATGCGCCTCAAGCAGTCGCGTATAGAACGTATGAAAACTTGGAGGGGGTGGAGGGGAAATTTTTCACGAAAATTATGAAAGCACGAATTTTACCACCCTGAAATAAATGCTCTTGCTGCGCTGGTAGGAATTTCCAAATTTCGAATTTTTCTTTCCGATTTCGAGAGCCCGTCATCTTAGGTAAGTTTTAGTGGTATATTATGTTGGAACTGAATAATAAATAATAGTGGAATCAGGCGTTGAAAAAACCTCGATTTTTACGAAAAATCTCAAGTTTAGTACTAAAAATTTTCGAAATTCGAAAATCTATGAACGCCAAAAAATGGCCACTGCAGACATGTATTACGTGATAAAATTTCATTCAAATCGGTTCATAACTACGGCAGTTCTCAGCATATCAAATCTTGGGTACCCAATCACTTTGGCACCTCCCACCCCCCGCCCCTTTCATAAAAATCAATAAAAATTTATATGTGCTACTATTATTTCAAAAGTTGTATTTGCATTTCATGTTTCATATAGATAGATTGCAATTTGACAAAAATCGGGTGGTTTTGCACCCTCCACCCTAAAAAAGCAAAGCGAATAAAGAAAACTGTTTCCCGATTGGACTTAATCCTACCGAGTTATGTCAATTTGAAAATTCAGTGATCTAGTACTACACTTCGAATAGAAAACAGTGTAGTACTAAACAACTAAGTATGCAGGTGGAAAGATCTTAACGTCCGACATATGGAGAAGTTTTTTCAAAAAAATAGAAAATATCCTACGCCCCCTGCAGGGGGTCAAATTTCAATCTAGTACATTTTGAAAAATCTGGTACGCCATCAGATAGGCGAATTTTTTCTAAGAAGTTTGAGTACCCACACCCTATACCCGGAGCTCAAATGGCTGAAGGAAAATTAAAAGGATTTTAAGAGCCAAATTTCCCCGCCTACCCCCCGGGCGGAAAAAAAAGTAGCCTATCTCATGCAGGACTGAATTATATAATAAAAAAAAATACCCGAATAAAATCGGCCGGTAATCTTCGGAGGAGATAGGTAAAAGGTGTTTTCAATATGTATGGAAAATTCCCCCTTAAATTTTACGATGTTCAGCCCCCTGTAGTTCCCTCCCCTCTTCGTAGACGAACTTGAAGATCAACTTTGTTACTCAGCTAATCGATGTCTTTCATTTAAGATCTTCATCAGTCATCTACGATGTTTGGTTGAGAAAATATAGCCGCTTAAAGTTGAAACTTTGAACCCCCGCCCATCCCGCAAAAATGAATAGGACCAAAAGAAGCACCATAACGGGGTCTCCTTAAATATCACGTTTGGTAAAAAAGTGTTTTTTCGAAATTACCCCCTCCATTTTCGAAATTCGAAATCGAAAAGTACCCTATGAACTGCGTAGCTAAGTTCCACGTCCAATGACATATAAATGGTTGTCGTAGGTTAAAAACTGTAGGAGGAGATAGAATCCTACGAAAACACGAAATCACTTGTTAATTATACTGGAAACTATTGGGAGGCGCCTCCGGCGACGCGCAATAGTGGAAGACTAGTAATTGCCCGCTTGCTACGCTGCGAGATTGTTGGCCGGGAGGGGGGGGCAGAGAAGTAGAAGTGGGATGAGGGGATGGGTTAGCTACTATATGAAAGAAGAATGAAGAAAAACGAAGCAGAGGGAGTGAAGTTATGAAGAAAAGAGTGGAGCAATGTCTGGATTTTATTTTTAAATTTTTCCATTTTCCATATCCTTTTAAAGAGTGGTGGGAGGAGGAAGGGTAGTCGTATTAGCATGAAATAAATTGTGAAAAATGGCAGACATTTGAATGATTAATATGGCTGCAATAGCATGTTGGAATTAGTTGAAGAAAGTCCCGAGAGGTGTAACGGAACCCCCATGGTTAGATAAAAGTGTAATTATAATGAAGGAGTCATATGATAAAATGTTATTATTACCTAAAGCAGAGTGATGGAAAAATTAAGATAGTGGATGGTTCATTTATATCGGGAGCACCGAATATCAACTTCGTGATTTTTTTCTCCGATAATTTGTTCATAATGTATTCTAACTGTGAATGCAATCTTATTAGCCGTTTTATGTAGTATTTAATTATTGAAAAATAAAATGTAAAAGTTGACACGACTTGATTTTGGCAATACACAAACAATGCATGTGTTCTGCGCCGACGATTATGTACTCAGCTGATATATATCTTTGTAACTATTCCGAGAGATGCCATATTGGACTGAGATAAATTTTGTGAAATAGCAGATAAACCTGTGATTATTATGTTGCAAATAGTTCAAGAAAATCCCGAAAGGTTGCAGCACTTAGCAAAAAGCTTGAAATCGTAATTCAAAAATAACGGTTTTTGGCGCCAAATCGAACGAAAAGTGGGGTGGAATAAAGAAGTGAGTTTTTTTCTGCAATGTACTCGCCTAGACCTTTTCAAAAAGTACCCGCATGCCGGAGTACGGAAGAAAGTAAAAATCGCGATTTTTTCATGGGCTTACCCCTTGAAAAATGATCAAATTTGGAAATTTTCGCAATTAAATTGGCATAGAATGTGAAGAAAAGCAGCAAATTCCTTCAAATAAAATGCCTTGTACAGAGGAGATATGTAGTTATCTAAGTATGTAACTCGTATGCCCGTGAGTTGTCGCGGACCACCGGTAGGTGGCGCTGAGTGGTCATGCGAAACTTGAATAGATTTTATTTTTTTTTAAATAAGTAAATGAAATGCAATCTTCCTGAAATTTAATGCAGGTAATCTTCCGATACGTGCGCATTCATAAAAAATAAAAAAAAAATGGATTATTCAACAATTTGTTTAATTAAGTTTCGAAATGTATATTTCAGACCGAAATTTTGGCCATCGAAAATTAAATTTGGGAACGTAATTGGGAGGGTAAAGAGATATGCTCAAAAAATCTTAAAAAAATAAAGAAATAAATAAGCAGAAGGAATTTTGCAAATCGGATGATATTTAGCCGAGCTATGGGGTGGGGATGAAATTGTATGGGGATGTAATTTAAAAAATTTCATTCAACGAAGCTCTCCAGATTAGAGAAAAGAGTACACCGTCCGATAGTACTCGCCGAGACCTTTCATTTGATATGCAACATAGTGTATAAGAAGTTCCCCCCCGCCGGGGGTACCAAACCCGAACCCTAAAGTACCCCGGGACGAAACTCGTAATAGGGTCAAAAAATCATAAAAAAGTCACAATAAATTTAGCAAAAAGAATTTTTAAAATCGGCTGGAATTTGGCCGAGAAAATAGGTGTTGACTTGAGTAGCACACATTCATACGCATGCAGTTAATTAGATTGAATTTAATTTAGCGTACCTTGTGATGTTGATTCATTAATTTCTTATTTTGGCGGGAAACGTGAGGACTAACGGGGAAAAGATGTTTCGAGGGTATTTAGGGAATATGGAGGGACAGCCCATGGAGTGGGAGGGATAATTTTCAGGGGGAAGTATAAGGGGGGTGGAGGAAGAGCAAATCGTTATTTTTTCAGTTTTTGTTCAGGGAAATCTCCCACCTTCCTGTTCCGGCTGCATCTGCGTTCAGTATCCCATCTAAAAAGGAAAACACAACCTCAAAGAATCTTAGATCATCATTAATAAATTACAAAAGTACTTATCTAATATTCAGCGTTCTTCACACCTCAGTATCTCCTTACTATCCATGACATTCTATCAATGTGAACTAATCCTGTAATTAAAAGAAATATTGTAAAATATTTTAGCATAAACAATGTAAACAAAACTTATTAATAGAACATGTAACAAAACTACACCGATTTGTGCACACACGAACCCAGATTTCAAAGTCAATGTCACAACAGCACCATTTAGTACGTAATATTTAAAGAAAACTATCATTAGAAATATTAGAAAACTAATTATTCTTACCTGAATTACAATCAGCTTTCTTTACTTCATCACTGAACTTAACACAATGTCACTTGACATTCACATTCATTCGATTTCATGTAATTTTTCATTACAGCGGTTACTCTTAAATTTCGAAAATGATTTATTTTATCTCCCGCTCATTGCACATATGAGATAGATATATTTTAAGCGGTTCAACAATAAAACGTTAAGTTTTGGGTTGAATATGCCCAGATTGATACCGTTGAGACACATTCCTCTTGGATTCGATCGGTGTGGTTTTGATATTCTAAAAAAGTCTGGAAATATTTTTGAATTTGAATACATTACATTAAATCTGTAATTTGAACCTGTGCGTGATAAGAATCAAATGAAATTATAACGTTTTAAAAACAGAATCAGTTTTATTCTTTTTACTTTTGAAATTATTAATTTAATCCTATCGAACATTTAATGGTCCTTCGAGCCGGATACAAAGTGTGTAAAAAGATAAGAAAGTGAACTTTAGACTTGGAAATTTGATATTTGTGAAAACATTGAACTGAACTCGAAATAGATAGTTAGTTATAGCGAAAGTGCGAAGAGTGAACTTTGAAACAGAATTGTTAATTATTCGCAAAAAAAACGGTTACAATATAACAGGCCACATTACGGATCAGTATAGGCTGCGAACATTTCACAACAAAAACGATCTTGAAAGAAGGAAATTTGGTGAGTCCGTTCCATTATTATTTTTTTTTCTCAATTATTACATACAAATTAAATAAAGAATATGGAAAGCTTAATTAAAATGCAATTAGCTAAAAAGGAGTTAATGAAAAAATTCATGGAAAATTATAAGAAAGACGGTAAAGACAGACGTACAGTTGCTTACTATCAAAAAAGATTGGCAAACTTACAAGAACAGTGGAATGACATAAATTCGCGGCACAATGAAATTCTACAATTATCACTTGATAGTTCGGATGAGCTTGAGATCGACTACTTCGCAGAAGATATGTTTTCTGACTTAGAACAAGATTTCATATTATATTTTGCATCGATCGAAGATCATTTTCAAAGAGATTTTCCTCCTATCACTCCAGAACAAACCCAGGAGAAGGAAAAGGTGAAAACTTATCTTATACCCCAGCCAGTTAAAGATGAATCAATAAGACTTCCGCGAATTGAACTTCCAAAATTCATAGGGGATTACAGATCTTGGCCATCGTTTCATGATTTATTTAAAACCCTAGTTCACGATAACAAAGCGATATCCGCAGTGCAGAAGCTACATTACTTGAAAGCTCATTTAAGTGGTGAACCAGAACATCTATTACGCCACTTTCAAATTACCGATAACAATTACGACGCTGCATGGAAGCTTCTCATCGATCGTTATGATAACAAGCGCATATTAATACATGCACAATTGAAGGTTCTCCTTTCTCAAAATTCAGTCACTTCTGAAAATAGTCAAGGTGTTAAAAGTCTTCTTGATACTACTTCAGAGTGTTTGCAAGCCCTTGAAAATTTGGCAATTGATATCACAGGATGGGATGTGTTAATGGTCTATATAATCGTACAGAAATTACCTCCTGAAACGCATCAGCTCTGGGAGCAGAGCTTGAGTTCGAGAAAAGATCATCCCACTTGGAAAGAATTGAGGGATTTTCTTGAAGGACGTTTTAGAACACTAGAAGCCATAGTGAGTAAGAAAACCAATGTCCAATTCAGTAGAGACCAACGGTTTCATAGGGAAAAACCCACAAAAAGTCACACTTTTACGTTAACAAAGGCAAAATGTAGCATATGCCCAGCGAGTCATTCTACCACACAATGTAATGATTTTAAGCAAATGCCTCATGCCAAAAAACTTGAAACAGTCAGATCTAAAGGTCTCTGCTTGAACTGCCTTGCTCAAGGACACATTCAATCAGACTGTCCAAGCAAATTCAGATGTTTACATTGTTCAGCAAAACATCATACCCTTCTCCACAAACATGGCGCTTATGAATCCAAGCAAGCTTCTTGCGGAGAGCATGTTCATCAGACAGAGAAATATACGGTTTTAAAAGCAGCAAATCAATCACATCCAAACATTGTGAAAGAATCCAAGTTTTCAAAATCTGGAACAAATGATCTACAATTAAATTCTACACAAATAAACGGATCAAACCCAGTACCTGGCACTTCGACTGGCGATATATTTCGAAATTATTTTGTTAAAGATGATCCATGCCCTAAACAAGTACTTTTGGCGACAGCATTAGTAAAGGTCGAATCCATAACAGGTATTCACACTCTTCGAGCTCTCATTGATCAAGGCTCTCAAGCATCCTTTATAACAGAAGCGGCAGTACAAAGGCTAAAATTAAAGAAAGAAACAGTTAGCGCCAGTATAACAGGGCTTAATCAGATAAATACCGGCCACATTAGAAGTAAAGTTCAATTTGTTTTAAAATCCTCAAAGAACAACGATTTACTATTGAATGTCAATGGGTTTGTCCTTCGAAATTTGACGAATTTGCTGCCAAATCAAAAAATCCAAATTCCTCACTGGAATCAACTTATCCGTCTCGATCTTGCTGATCCAACTTTTCACATGCCTGGTCGCATTGATCTGCTATTAGGTGCCGATGTTTTTGCACAAATAATACTCGATGGACTGATCAAGGATGAAGCAGGGCACCTCATCGCACAACGCACTCTTCTTGGATGGATTTTGTCGGGAGAAACTTCTGAAAAAAGACAAAATTTAGTGGAAATGCAGTCATATCATACTACATTAGATTTGAATGAACAACTGAAAAAATTTTGGGAGTTGGAAGAAATTGAAAATGTTAAGATACTATCCCAAGAGGAAACGACATGTGAAGAACATTTCAAAGAATCTTACAGAAGACTATCAGATGGACGATATGAGGTTGGTCTACCATTCTGGAATGATCATGACTTGAATTTAGGAAAATCCCGAGACATTGCTATTGGTCGACTTCATCAAATGGAAAATCGGTTTAAGAAAGATCCAGAGCTACATAAGCACTACTCGACTTGCATTCAAGAATACTTAGATCTAGATCATATGAAACTAGTAACAACATCTGAAGAAGACAATGTGATATTAGGTCCAAATGGAAGGAGATCATATGCATCATGCTACTTACCACACCATGCAGTAGTTAAAGAAAGCAGCTCCACCACTAAATTGCGAGTAGTCTTCGACGCATCTCGAAAAACTACAAGCGGAATATCATTAAATGACACTTTAATGAAAGGACCTACTATCCAGGATGAACTATCCACGTTATTACTTCGCTGGAGACAATATAAGATAGCCTTTATGGCCGATGCTGAAAAGATGTATAGGCAAGTGAAAATTGATCCAAAATGCACAAATTATCAACGAATTGTGTGGCGAACTTCGACCGATCACCCCATTAAAGATTATGCCTTAACGACAGTTACCTTTGGAACGAAGAGCGCACCCTTTCTAGCAGTCAGAGTTCTAAAACAGCTGGCATTGGACGAAGAAGCAAAATATCCGATTGGAGCCGACGCGATCTTGAACGATATGTACGTCGACGATTTGATATCAGGCGCAAATGACCTACAAACTTCACTGGAAAAGCAAGATCAAATCGTATCCATAATGAAATCAGGAGGTTTCCTATTGAGAAAATGGGCATCTAATTGTCCCGCCATATTAGAATGTTTACCACCTGCACATCGAGAGACGAACGTCCTACTTGAAGTAAATACGGAAGAAAATCTCAAGGCACTTGGAGTTAAATGGAATCCATCCACGGACGAATTTTCTTATAACTTGAACTTAGATCCTCACATCGATTTTGTGACAAAAAGAATAATATTATCGGAGGTATCCAAATTATTTGATCCTTTAGGATGGCTTGCTCCGGTAATGATACTTGGGAAAATCATGATTCAAAAACTCTGGTTGTTGGGCTTGGGTTGGGATGACCAAGTTCCCATTGAAGTAGAAAAGGAGTGGACAACATTTCGAAATAAGTTAGTTGATATCAGAAAGATCCGAATTCCTCGATGGACAGGTATGGAGCAAAGTGTGGATTCCATTGAATTTCATGGTTTCAGCGACGCGTCACAAAAGGCATATGCAGCAGTAATTTATCTGTGCATCCAAAGTAAGAATGGCAGAAAGATTTCTATGTTAGCTGCGAAATCTAAGGTTTCACCAATAAAGACAGTCTCACTACCGAGATTAGAATTGTGCGGAGCCGTTCTTCTGGCAAAACTTATGAAGTACGTTTTAACATCGATGAAATTGCCAAACGCTCACATTTACACATGGACTGATTCAGAGATTGTAATTTCTTGGCTGAAAGCTCATCCGTCAAAATGGAAAACCTTTGTCGCGAATCGAGTGTCTCACATTTATGAACTTCTTGGAGAAAACGTATGGAGACATATTAGATCCAAAGATAACCCAGCGGACTTGGCGACTCGTGGTCTGTCTCCAGTTGAACTGAAAAACAATGAAATATGGTGGTCAGGCCCAGATTGGTTAAAATCACCTGAGTCTCATTGGCCACAAAGCTCGAATTGTCAAACCACACAACTTGAAACCAGAAATATTGCATCATTACATATTGTTCAGAATGACGAATTTGATCTCACAAAAAAATATTCTTCGCTACTTAAACTGTGTCGCGTTACAGCCTACTTATTCAGATTCATTGAACAGATACGACACGCTCCTTCTAGCAGTAAGCAAAAATCAGCACATCTTGATTCAATGGAAATCGATCGAGCATTGAAATTTTGGATAAGGAGAACTCAACAATCTAAGTTTGCGACCGAATTTCGATGTCTGGAAGCTGAAAAGGTCATTCCGACAAAATCTTCACTATTAAAATTGAACCCATTTTTGCATTCTGATGGAACTCTGCGAGTTGGAGGAAGATTACATGAAGCAGACTTAACCTACGATGAAAAGCATCCATTGATACTGCCACAAAATTCGTATTTGACAAACCTTATCATTTCCCACACTCATCGCCTCACCTTTCATGGAGGACCGCAACTGATGATGGCAACACTCAGAAAACGATTTTGGATCCTCAATTGCAGAAACACAGTTAAAAGCTTCATACATCAATGCATCATCTGCCATAAGCAAAAGATGAATACCCGAAGCCAGTTAATGGGCAATCTACCCGCCTATAGAGTTCGAAAGTCGCGCCCATTTGAACATGTAGGAGTTGATTACTGTGGACCTTTCGAGATTCGAGCATCAAAATTGAGAAATTCCAAGTTCTATAAAGGATATGTAGCCATCTTCGTCTGTATGGCCACTAAGGCCATTCATATTGAAATTGTTAGCGATCTTAGCACCCTGGGGTTTCTCGCAGCATTCCGTCGTTTCGTGTCAAGACGAGGACTATGTTCAAATATATACAGCGATTGTGGCTCAAATTTCATAGGCGCTAATGCTTTGCTGACTAGGCAGAAAGAACAAATGATAACTACACTAAATGAAGATATTGCCGCAGCAGTCGCGAATGAAGGCGTTGTTTGGCACTTTGTACCCCCAGCATCTCCAAACTTCGGTGGACTTTGGGAGGCAGGCGTCAAATCTACTAAGTTTCATTTAAAACGCGTAGCTGGACAATCTAGACTAACCTTCGAAGAGTTGAACACCCTACTAACACAAATAGAGGCTTGCCTCAATTCGCGTCCTCTATGTGAAATGACTCACGATCCACAAGACTTAACTCCGTTGACCCCAGGTCACTTCTTAATAGGAGATAGCTTGGTAACACCACCAGAACCGTCAATTTTAGACTTAAACATGAACGCTTTAGATAGATGGCATCGGATACAGCACATGTATCAATCTTTTTGGAGTAGATGGAGCACCGAATACCTTAGTCGTCTACAGCAGAGGCCTAAGTGGAACAGAGTAGAGCCTAACATGGCCGTGGGTGATCTTGTTATTATCAAAGATGAGAGGCTCCCACCATCTCGCTGGCTCATGGCAAGAATCATAAACATACATCCTGGACAAGATGGGCTCGTGCGCGTGGTTAGTTTAAAAACAAAGGAATCGCTACTGAAGCGTCCTATATCAAAACTATGTTTACTTCCAATGAATACCCGCAACACAAATTGACTGAATATTAACGTTCACACAAACATAACAGCTCATCATTACAAGTACACAAAATTATACCACAATGTTTGTTTCCTTTCAGATGTCTTGTCCACTAGAACAGCAAATAAACCAATTCGTCAAGTCATTTTATTACAAGGTCCATGAAATCAAGTATTTCATCGGGGGGAGTATGTTCCGGCTGCATCTGCGTTCAGTATCCCATCTAAAAAGGAAAACACAACCTCAAAGAATCTTAGATCATCATTAATAAATTACAAAAGTACTTATCTAATATTCAGCGTTCTTCACACCTCAGTATCTCCTTACTATCCATGACATTCTATCAATGTGAACTAATCCTGTAATTAAAAGAAATATTGTAAAATATTTTAGCATAAACAATGTAAACAAAACTTATTAATAGAACATGTAACAAAACTACACCGATTTGTGCACACACGAACCCAGATTTCAAAGTCAATGTCACAACAGCACCATTTAGTACGTAATATTTAAAGAAAACTATCATTAGAAATATTAGAAAACTAATTATTCTTACCTGAATTACAATCAGCTTTCTTTACTTCATCACTGAACTTAACACAATGTCACTTGACATTCACATTCATTCGATTTCATGTAATTTTTCATTACAGCGGTTACTCTTAAATTTCGAAAATGATTTATTTTATCTCCCGCTCATTGCACATATGAGATAGATATATTTTAAGCGGTTCAACAATAAAACGTTAAGTTTTGGGTTGAATATGCCCAGATTGATACCGTTGAGACACATTCCTCTTGGATTCGATCGGTGTGGTTTTGATATTCTAAAAAAGTCTGGAAATATTTTTGAATTTGAATACATTACATTAAATCTGTAATTTGAACCTGTGCGTGATAAGAATCAAATGAAATTATAACGTTTTAAAAACAGAATCAGTTTTATTCTTTTTACTTTTGAAATTATTAATTTAATCCTATCGGATGCGCCCGTTACAGTACATTTAGCACGTGTGGTAACAGGAGAAGAGTTATCAGATTTATTTCGATTTTTGTCTTTATTGGCTTTGTTATGATTCCTATTGTTATCTCCCATATTGTCATAAAACAAAGAAAATCAAGCGGAAAGCGATAAAAACCAACCACCAAATGAGAAGCACTTGATACAAATAAAAATTAGACTGTAAGCACTAGAAATATAACTATGAAGCACTGGAGACTAATTGAATTTAGAAAAATATGCGGATTCAAGCAAAAACACGTCTACTCTCTGCCAAGCATACTGATATACATGATATATATATGACGGGTAGGAAGGGGTAAGATATAGAGGGGTAGGGGGATTTTTTGAAGACGTATAAGGGGGGTGTGGGATTTACAAACCGTTTTTTTTACAGTTTTTGTTCAGAGAAATTCTCCCCCTTTCCCCGAAAAAAATTCCCCCTCCCCGGAAAAGATGCGCCTCAAGCAGTCGCGTATAGAACGTATGAAAACTTGGAGGGGGTGGAGGGGAAATTTTTCACGAAAATTATGAAAGCACGAATTTTACCACCCTGAAATAAATGCTCTTGCTGCGCTGGTAGGAATTTCCAAATTTCGAATTTTTCTTTCCGATTTCGAGAGCCCGTCATCTTAGGTAAGTTTTAGTGGTATATTATGTTGGAACTGAATAATAAATAATAGTGGAATCAGGCGTTGAAAAAACCTCGATTTTTACGAAAAATCTCAAGTTTAGTACTAAAAATTTTCGAAATTCGAAAATCTATGAACGCCAAAAATGGCCACTGCAGACATGTATTACGTGATAAAATTTCATTCAAATCGGTTCATAACTACGGCAGTTCTCAGCATATCAAATCTTGGGTACCCAATCACTTTGGCACCTCCCACCCCCCGCCCCTTTCATAAAAATCAATAAAAATTTATATGTGCTACTATTATTTCAAAAGTTGTATTTGCATTTCATGTTTCATATAGATAGATTGCAATTTGACAAAAATCGGGTGGTTTTGCACCCTCCACCCTAAAAAAGCAAAGCGAATAAAGAAAACTGTTTCCCGATTGGACTTAATCCTACCGAGTTATGTCAATTTGAAAATTCAGTGATCTAGTACTACACTTCGAATAGAAAACAGTGTAGTACTAAACAACTAAGTATGCAGGTGGAAAGATCTTAACGTCCGACATATGGAGAAGTTTTTTCAAAAAAATAGAAAATATCCTACGCCCCCTGCAGGGGGTCAAATTTCAATCTAGTACATTTTGAAAAATCTGGTACGCCATCAGATAGGCGAATTTTTTCTAAGAAGTTTGAGTACCCACACCCTATACCCGGAGCTCAAATGGCTGAAGGAAAATTAAAAGGATTTTAAGAGCCAAATTTCCCCGCCTACCCCCCGGGCGGAAAAAAAAGTAGCCTATCTCATGCAGGACTGAATTATATAATAAAAAAAAATACCCGAATAAAATCGGCCGGTAATCTTCGGAGGAGATAGGTAAAAGGTGTTTTCAATATGTATGGAAAATTCCCCCTTAAATTTTACGATGTTCAGCCCCCTGTAGTTCCCTCCCCTCTTCGTAGACGAACTTGAAGATCAACTTTGTTACTCAGCTAATCGATGTCTTTCATTTAAGATCTTCATCAGTCATCTACGATGTTTGGTTGAGAAAATATAGCCGCTTAAAGTTGAAACTTTGAACCCCCGCCCATCCCGCAAAAATGAATAGGACCAAAAGAAGCACCATAACGGGGTCTCCTTAAATATCACGTTTGGTAAAAAAGTGTTTTTTCGAAATTACCCCCTCCATTTTCGAAATTCGAAATCGAAAAGTACCCTATGAACTGCGTAGCTAAGTTCCACGTCCAATGACATATAAATGGTTGTCGTAGGTTAAAAACTGTAGGAGGAGATAGAATCCTACGAAAACACGAAATCACTTGTTAATTATACTGGAAACTATTGGGAGGCGCCTCCGGCGACGCGCAATAGTGGAAGACTAGTAATTGCCCGCTTGCTACGCTGCGAGATTGTTGGCCGGGAGGGGGGGGGCAGAGAAGTAGAAGTGTGATGAGGGGATGGGTTAGCTACTATATGAAAGAAGAATGAAGAAAAACGAAGCAGAGGGAGTGAAGTTATGAAGAAAAGAGTGGAGCAATGTCTGGATTTTATTTTTAAATTTTTCCATTTTCCATATCCTTTTAAAGAGTGGTGGGAGGAGGAAGGGTAGTCGTATTAGCATGAAATAAATTGTGAAAAATGGCAGACATTTGAATGATTAATATGGCTGCAATAGCATGTTGGAATTAGTTGAAGAAAGTCCCGAGAGGTGTAACGGAACCCCCATGGTTAGATAAAAGTGTAATTATAATGAAGGAGTCATATGATAAAATGTTATTATTACCTAAAGCAGAGTGATGGAAAAATTAAGATAGTGGATGGTTCATTTATATCGGGAGCACCGAATATCAACTTCGTGATTTTTTTCTCCGATAATTTGTTCATAATGTATTCTAACTGTGAATGCAATCTTATTAGCCGTTTTATGTAGTATTTAATTATTGAAAAATAAAATGTAAAAGTTGACACGACTTGATTTTGGCAATACACAAACAATGCATGTGTTCTGCGCCGACGATTATGTACTCAGCTGATATATATCTTTGTAACTATTCCGAGAGATGCCATATTGGACTGAGATAAATTTTGTGAAATAGCAGATAAACCTGTGATTATTATGTTGCAAATAGTTCAAGAAAATCCCGAAAGGTTGCAGCACTTAGCAAAAAGCTTGAAATCGTAATTCAAAAATAACGGTTTTTGGCGCCAAATCGAACGAAAAGTGGGGTGGAATAAAGAAGTGAGTTTTTTTCTGCAATGTACTCGCCTAGACCTTTTCAAAAAGTACCCGCATGCCGGAGTACGGAAGAAAGTAAAAATCGCGATTTTTTCATGGGCTTACCCCTTGAAAAATGATCAAATTTGGAAATTTTCGCAATTAAATTGGCATAGAATGTGAAGAAAAGCAGCAAATTCCTTCAAATAAAATGCCTTGTACAGAGGAGATATGTAGTTATCTAAGTATGTAACTCGTATGCCCGTGAGTTGTCGCGGACCACCGGTAGGTGGCGCTGAGTGGTCATGCGAAACTTGAATAGATTTTATTTTTTTTTAAATAAGTAAATGAAATGCAATCTTCCTGAAATTTAATGCAGGTAATCTTCCGATACGTGCGCATTCATAAAAAATAAAAAAAAAATGGATTATTCAACAATTTGTTTAATTAAGTTTCGAAATGTATATTTCAGACCGAAATTTTGGCCATCGAAAATTAAATTTGGGAACGTAATTGGGAGGGTAAAGAGATATGCTCAAAAAATCTTAAAAAAATAAAGAAATAAATAAGCAGAAGGAATTTTGCAAATCGGATGATATTTAGCCGAGCTATGGGGTGGGGATGAAATTGTATGGGGATGTAATTTAAAAAATTTCATTCAACGAAGCTCTCCAGATTAGAGAAAAGAGTACACCGTCCGATAGTACTCGCCGAGACCTTTCATTTGATATGCAACATAGTGTATAAGAAGTTCCCCCCCGCCGGGGGTACCAAACCCGAACCCTAAAGTACCCCGGGACGAAACTCGTAATAGGGTCAAAAAATCATAAAAAAGTCACAATAAATTTAGCAAAAAGAATTTTTAAAATCGGCTGGAATTTGGCCGAGAAAATAGGTGTTGACTTGAGTAGCACACATTCATACGCATGCAGTTAATTAGATTGAATTTAATTTAGCGTACCTTGTGATGTTGATTCATTAATTTCTTATTTTGGCGGGAAACGTGAGGACTAACGGGGAAAAGATGTTTCGAGGGTATTTAGGGAATATGGAGGGACAGCCCATGGAGTGGGAGGGATAATTTTCAGGGGGAAGTATAAGGGGGGTGGAGGAAGAGCAAATCGTTATTTTTTCAGTTTTTGTTCAGGGAAATCTCCCACCTTCCCGCAAACAATTTTTTTTCCACCCGTGAATGATGGAGGCTTAACAGGCGCATATATCAGGCGTAAAAATCTTGATGGAGTGGAAGGGGAATGTATGAGGAAAAATGAAAAAAGAACGCATTTTAGCACCCGTTGGAGATATGCTCTTGCTGCGCTTATAGGAACTCGGATATTCCAATTTTTTTTTTACACTTATAAAGCCAGTTAGCAAGGGTAACTTTTACCGGTGTGACATGTTGGAATAGAATAATTAGTAATAGTACAATTGTACGTCGAAAAACAAAATTAAGTTTTGCGGGGAAACTTGACGGGAAGTGGGGAAAGTGTATATGGCGGGTATCTGCTGGGTAGGAAGGGGAAAGATATAGAGGGGTAGGGGGATTTTTGAAGAAGTGTAAGGGGGGTGTGGGATTTACAAACCGTTTTTTTTACAGTTTTTGTTCAGAGAAATTCTCCCCCTTTCCCCGGAAAAGATGCGCCACAAGCAGTCGCGTATAGAACGTATGAAAACTTGGAGGGGGTGGAGGGGAAATTTTTCACGAAAATTATGAAAGCACGAATTTTACCACCCTGAAATAAATGCTCTTGCTGCGCTGGTAGGAATTTCCAAATTTCGAATTTTTCTTTTCGATTTCGGGAGCCCGTCATCTTAGGTAAGTTTTAACGGTATATTATGTTGGAATTGAATAATAAATAATAGTAGAATCAGGCGTTGAAAAAACCTCGATTTTTTGGAAAAATCTCAAGTTTAGTACTAAAATTTTTCGAGATTCGAAAATCTAAGAACGCCAATGGCCACTACAGACATGTATCACGTGATAAAATTTCATTTAATTCGGTTCATAATTACGGCAGTTCTGAGCATATCAAATCTTGGGTACCCAATCACTTTGGCACCTCCCACCCCCCGCCCCTTTCATAAAAATCAATAAAAATTTATATGTGCTACTATTATTTCAAAAGTTGTATTTGCATTTCATGTTTCATATCGATAGATTGCAATTTGACAAAAATCTTGTGGTTTTGCACCCTCCACCCTAAAGAGCAAAGCGAATAAAGAAAACTGTTTCCCGATTGGACTTAATCCTACCGAGTTATGTCAATTTGAAAATTCAGTGATCTAGTACTACACTTCGAATAGAAAACAGTGTAGTACTAAACATCTAAGTATGCAGGTGGAAAGATCTTAACGTCCGACATATGGAGAAGTTTTTTCAAAAAAATAGAAAATATCCTACGCCCCCTGCAGGGGGTCAAATTTCAATCTAGTACATTTTGAAAAATCTGGTACGCGATCAGATAGGCAATTTTTTTCTAAGAAGTTTGAGTACCCACACCCTATACCCGGAGCTCAAATGGCTGAAGGAAAATTAAAAGGATTTTAAGAGCCAAATTTCCCCGCCTACCCCCCGGGCGGAAAAAAAGTAGCCTATCTCATGCAGGACTGAATTATATAATAAAAAAAAATACCCGCATAAAATCGGCCGGTAATCTTCGGAGGAGATAGGTAAAAGGTGTTTTCAATATATATGGAAAATTCCCCCTTAAATTTTACGATGTTCAGCCCCCTGTAGTTCCCTCCCCTCTTCATAGACGAACTTGAAGATCAACTATGTTACTCAGCTAATCGATGTCCTACGATGTTTGGTTGAGAAAATATAGCCGCTTAAAGTTGAAACTTTGAACCCCCGCCCTTCCCGCAAAAATGAATAGGACCAAAAGAAGCACCATAACGGGGTCTCCTTAAATATCACGTTTGGTAAAAAAGTGTTTTTTCGAAATTACCCCCTCCATTTTCGAAATTCGAAATCGAAAAGTACCCTATGAACTGCGTAGCTAAGTTACACGTCCAATGACATATAAATGGTTGTCGTAGGTTAAAAACTGTAGGAGGAGATAGAATCCTACGAAAACACGAAATCACTTGTTAATTATACTGGAAACTATTGGGAGGCGCCTCCGGCGACGCGCAATAGTGGAAGAATAGTAATTGCCCGCTTGCTACGCTGCGTGATTGTGGGGGGGGGCAGAGAAGTGGAAGTGGGATGAGGGGATGGGTTAGCTACTATATGAAAAAAGAATGAAGAAAAACGAAGCAGAGGGAGTGAAGTTATGAAGAAAAGAGTGGAGCAATGTCTGGATTTTATTTTTAAATTTTTCCATTTTCCATATCCTTTTAAAGAGTGGTGGGAGGAGGAAGGGTAGTCGTATTAGCATGAAATAAATTGTGAAAAATGGCAGACATCTGAATGATTAATATGGCTGCAATAGCCTGTTGGAATTAGTTGAGGAAAGTCCCGAGAGGTGTAACGGAACCCCCATGGTTAGATAAAAGAGTAATTATAATGAAGGAGTCATATGATAAAATGTTATTATTACCTAAAGCAGAGTGATGGAAAAATTAAGATAGTGGATGGTCCATTTATATCGGGAGCACCGAATATCAACTTCGTGATTTTTTTCTCCGATAATTTGTTCATAATGTATTCTAACTGTGAATGCAATCTTATTAGCCGTTTTATGTAGTATTTAATTATTGAAAAATAAAATGTAAAAGTTGACACGACTTGATTTTGGCAATACACAAACAATGCATGTGTTCTGCGCCGACGATTATGTACACAGCTGATATATATCTTTGTAACTATTCCGAGAGATGCCTTATTGGACTGAGATAAATTTTGTGAAATAGCAGATAAACCTGTGATTATTATGCCTACAAAACTTGTTGCAAATAGTTCAAGAAAATCCTGCTAGGTTGCAGCACTTAGCAAAAAGCTTGAAATCGTAATTCAAAAATAACGGTTTTTGGCGCCAAATCGAACGAAAAGTGGGGTGGAATAAAGAAGTGAGTTTTTTCTGCAATGTACTCGCCTAGACCTTTCCAAAAAGTACCCGCATGCCGGGGTACGGAAGAAAGTAAAAATCGCGATTTTTTCATGGGCTTACCCCTTGAAAAATGCTCAAATTTGGACATTTTCGCAATTAAATTGGCATAGAATGTGAAGAAAAGCAGCCAATTCCTTCAAATAAAATTCCTAGCACAGAGGAGGTATGTAGTTATCGAAGTATGTAACTCGTATGCCCGTGAGTTGTCGCGGACCACCGGTAGGTGGCGCTGAGTGGTCATGCGAAACTTGAATAGATTTTATTTTTTTTTTTAAATAAGTAAATGAATTGCAATCTTCCTGAAATTTAATACAGGTAATCTTCCGATACGTGCGCATTCATAAAAAATAAAAAAAAAAATAGATTATTCAACAATTCGTTTAATTAAGTTTCGAAATGTATATTTCAGACCAAAATTTTGGCCATCGAAAATTAAATTTGGGAACGTAATTGGGAGGGTAAAGAGATATGCTCAAAAAATCTTAAAAAAATAAATAAATAAATAAGCAGAATGAATTTTGCAAATCGGATGATATTTAGCCGATCTATGGGGTGGGGATGAAATTGTATGGGGATGTAATTTAAAAAATTTCAATCAACGAAGCTCTCCAGATTAGAGAAAAGAGTACACCGTCCGATAGTACTCGCCGAGACCTTTCATTTGATATGCAACATAGTGTATAAGAAGTCCCCCCCCCGCCGGGGGTACCAACCCCGCACCCTAAAGTACCCCGGGACGAAACTCGTAATAGGGTCAAAAAATCATAAAAAAGTCACAATATATTTAGCAAAAAGAATTTTTAAAATCGGCTGGAATTTGGCCGAGAAAATAGGTGTTGACTTGAGTAGCACACATTCATACGCATGCAGTTAATTAGATTGATTTAATTTAGCGTACCTTGTGATGTTGATTCATTAATTTCTTATTTTGGCGGGAAACGTGAGGACTAACGGGGAAAAGATGTTTGGAGGGTATTTAGGGAATAGGGAGGGACAGCCCATGGAGGGGTAGGGATAATTTTCAGGGGAAGTGTAAGGGGGTGGGGGAAGAGCAAATCGTTATTTTTTCAGTTTTTGTTCAGGGAAATCTCCCACGTTCCCGCAAACAATTTTTTTTCTACCCGTGAAAGATGGAGGCTTAACAGGCGCATATATCAGGCGTAAAAATCTTGAGGGAGTGGAAGGGAAATGTATGAGGAAAAATGAAAAAAGAACGCATTTTAGCACCCGTTGGAGATATGGTCTTGCTGCGCTTATAGGAACTCGGATATTCCAATTTTTTTTTACACTTATAAAGCCAGTTAGCAAGGGTAACTTTTACCGGTGTGACATGCTGGAATAGAATAATTAGTAATAGTACAATTTTACGTCGAAAAACAAAATTAAGTTTTGCGGGGAAACTTGAGGGGAAGTGGGGGAGTGTATATGACGGGTATCTGCTGGGTAGGAAGGGGAAAGATATAGAGGGGTAGGGGGATTTTTTGAAGAAGTATAAGGGGGGTGTGGGATTTACAAACCGTTTTTTTACAGTTCTTGTTCACAGAAATTCTCCCCCTTTCCCCGGAAAAGATGCGCCTCAAGCAGTCGCGTATAGAACGTATGAAAACTTGGAGGGGGTGGAGGGGAAATTTTTCACGAAAATTATGAAAGCACGAATTTTACCACCCTGAAATAAATGCTCTTGCTGCGCTGGTAGGAATTTCCAAATTTCGAATTTTTCTTTTCGATTTCGAGAGCCCGTCATCTTAGGTGAGTTTTAGTGGTATATTATGTTGAAACTGAATAATAAATAATAGTAGAATCAGGCGTTGAAAAAACCTCGATTTTTTCGAAAAATCTCAAGTTTAGTACTAAAAATTTTCGAAATTCGAAAATCTAAGAACGCCAATGGCCACTACAGACATGTATCACGTGATAAAATTTCATTTAATTCGGTTCATAATTACGGCAGTTCTGAGCATATCAAATCTTGGGTACCCAATCACTTTGGCACCTCCCACCCCCCGCCCCTTTCATAAAAATCAATAAAAATTTATATGTGCTACTATTATTTCAAAAGTTGTATTTGCATTTCATGTTTCATATCGATAGATTGCAATTTGACAAAAATCTTGTGGTTTTGCACCCTCCACCCTAAAGAGCAAAGCGAATAAAGAAAACTGTTTCCCGATTGGACTTAATCCTACCGAGTTATGTCAATTTGAAAATTCAGTGATCTAGTACTACACTTCGAATAGAAAACAGTGTAGTACTAAACATCTAAGTATGCAGGTGGAAAGATCTTAACGTCCGACATATGGAGAAGTTTTTTCAAAAAAATAGAAAATATCCTACGCCCCCTGCAGGGGGTCAAATTTCAATCTAGTACATTTTGAAAAATCTGGTACGCGATCAGATAGGCAATTTTTTTCTAAGAAGTTTGAGTACCCACACCCTATACCCGGAGCTCAAATGGCTGAAGGAAAATTAAAAGGATTTTAAGAGCCAAATTTCCCCGCCTACCCCCCGGGCGGAAAAAAAGTAGCCTATCTCATGCAGGACTGAATTATATAATAAAAAAAAATACCCGCATAAAATCGGCCGGTAATCTTCGGAGGAGATAGGTAAAAGGTGTTTTCAATATATATGGAAAATTCCCCCTTAAATTTTACGATGTTCAGCCCCCTGTAGTTCCCTCCCCTCTTCATAGACGAACTTGAAGATCAACTATGTTACTCAGCTAATCGATGTCCTACGATGTTTGGTTGAGAAAATATAGCCGCTTAAAGTTGAAACTTTGAACCCCCGCCCTTCCCGCAAAAATGAATAGGACCAAAAGAAGCACCATAACGGGGTCTCCTTAAATATCACGTTTGGTAAAAAAGTGTTTTTTCGAAATTACCCCCTCCATTTTCGAAATTCGAAATCGAAAAGTACCCTATGAACTGCGTAGCTAAGTTACACGTCCAATGACATATAAATGGTTGTCGTAGGTTAAAAACTGTAGGAGGAGATAGAATCCTACGAAAACACGAAATCACTTGTTAATTATACTGGAAACTATTGGGAGGCGCCTCCGGCGACGCGCAATAGTGGAAGACTAGTAATTGCCCGCTTGCTACGCTGCGTGATTGTGGGGGGGGGGGGCAGAGAAGTGGAAGTGGGATGAGGGGATGGGTGAGCTACTATATGAAAAAAGAATGAAGAAAAACGAAGCAGAGGGAGTGAAGTTATGAAGAAAAGAGTGGAGCAATGTCTGGATTTTATTTTTAAATTTTTCCATTTTCCATATCCTTTTAAAGAGTGGTGGGAGGAGGAAGGGTAGTCGTATTAGCATGAAATAAATTGTGAAAAATGGCAGACATCTGAATGATTAATATGGCTGCAATAGCCTGTTGGAATTAGTTGAGGAAAGTCCCGAGAGGTGTAACGGAACCCCCATGGTTAGATAAAAGAGTAATTATAATGAAGGAGTCATATGATAAAATGTTATTATTACCTAAAGCAGAGTGATGGAAAAATTAAGATAGTGGATGGTCCATTTATATCGGGAGCACCGAATATCAACTTCGTGATTTTTTTCTCCGATAATTTGTTCATAATGTATTCTAACTGTGAATGCAATCTTATTAGCCGTTTTATGTAGTATTTAATTATTGAAAAATAAAATGTAAAAGTTGACACGACTTGATTTTGGCAATACACAAACAATGCATGTGTTCTGCGCCGACGATTATGTACACAGCTGATATATATCTTTGTAACTATTCCGAGAGATGCCTTATTGGACTGAGATAAATTTTGTGAAATAGCAGATAAACCTGTGATTATTATGCCTACAAAACTTGTTGCAAATAGTTCAAGAAAATCCTGCTAGGTTGCAGCACTTAGCAAAAAGCTTGAAATCGTAATTCAAAAATAACGGTTTTTGGCGCCAAATCGAACGAAAAGTGGGGTGGAATAAAGAAGTGAGTTTTTTCTGCAATGTACTCGCCTAGACCTTTCCAAAAAGTACCCGCATGCCGGGGTACGGAAGAAAGTAAAAATCGCGATTTTTTCATGGGCTTACCCCTTGAAAAATGCTCAAATTTGGACATTTTCGCAATTAAATTGGCATAGAATGTGAAGAAAAGCAGCCAATTCCTTCAAATAAAATTCCTAGCACAGAGGAGGTATGTAGTTATCTAAGTGTGTAACTCGTATGCCCGTGAGTTGTCGCGGACCACCGGTAGGTGGCGCTGAGTGGTCATGCGAAACTTGAATAGATTTTATTTTTTTTTTAAATAAGTAAATGAATTGCAATTTTCCTGAAATTTAATATAGATAATCTTCCGATACGTGCGCATTCATAAAAAATAAAAAAAAATAGATTATTCAACAATTCGTTTAATTAAGTTTCGAAATGTATATTTCAGACCGAAATTTTGGCCATCGAAAATTAAATTTGGGAACGTAATTGGGACGGTAAAGAGATATGCTCAAAAAATCTTAAAAAAATAAAGAAATAAATAAGCAGGAGGAATTTTGCAAATCGGATGATATTTAGCCGAGCTATGGGGTGGGGATGAAATTGTACGAAACTCGTAATAGGGTCAAAAAATCATAAAAAAGTCACAATAAATTTAGCAAAAAGAATTTTTAAAATCGGCTGGAATTTGGCCGAGAAAATAGGTGTTGACTTGAGTAGCACACATTCATACGCATGCAGTTAATTAGATTGAATTTAATTTAGCGTACCTTGTGATGTTGATTCATTAATTTCTTATTTTGGCGGGAAACGTGAGGACTAACGGGGAAAAGATGTTTGGAGGGTATTGAGGGAATAGGGAGGGACAGCCCATGGAGGGGTAGGGATAATTTTCAGGGGGAAGTATAAGGGGGGTGGAGGAAGAGCAAATCGTTATTTTTTCAGTTTTTGTTCAGGGAAATCTCCCACCTTCCCGCAAACAATTTTTTTTCCACCCGTGAATGATGGAGGCTTAACAGGCGCATATATCAGGCGTAAAAATCTTGATGGAGTGGAAGGGGAATGTATGAGGAAAAATGAAAAAAGAACGCATTTTAGCACCCGTTGGAGATATGCTCTTGCTGCGCTTATAGGAACTCGGATATTCCAATTTTTTTTTTACACTTATAAAGCCAGTTAGCAAGGGTAGCTTCTACCGGTGTGACATGTTGGAATAGAATAATTAGTAATAGTACAATTGTACGTCGAAAAACAAAATTAAGTTTTGCGGGGAAACTTGACGGGAAGTGGGGAAAGTTTATATGGCGGGTATCTGCGGGGTAGGAAGGGGAAAGATATAGAGGGGTAGGGGGATTTTTTGAAGAAGCATAAGGGGGGCGTGGGAATTACAAACCGTTTTTTTGCAGTTTTTGTTCAGAGAAATTCTCCCCCTTCACCCGAAAAAATTCCCCCTCCCCGGCAAAGATGCGCCTCAAGCAGTCGCGTATAGAACGTATGAAAACTTGGAGGGGGTGGAGGGGAAATTTTTCACGAAAATTATGAAAGTACGAATTTTACCACCCTGAAATAAATGCTCTTGCTGCGCTGGTAGGAATTTCCAAATTTCGAATTTTTCTTTTCGATTTCGAGAGCCCGTCATCTTAGGTAAGTTTTAGCGGTATATTATGTTGGAACTGAATAATAAATAATAGTAGAATCAGGCGTTGAAAAAACCTCGATTTTTTCGAAAAATCTCAAGTTTAGTACTAAAAATTTTCGAAATTCGAAAATCTAAGAACGCCAAAAAATGGCCACTGCAGACATGTATCACGTGATAAAATTTCATTCAAATCGGTTCATAACTACGGCAGTTCTGAGCATATCAAATCTTGGGTACCCAATCACTTTGGCACCTCCCACCCCCCGCCCCTTTCATAAAAATCAATAAAAATTTATATGTGCTACTATTATTTCAAAAGTTGTATTTGCATTTCATGTTTCATATAGATAGATTGTAATTTGACAAAAATCGGGTGGTTTTGCACCCTCCACCCTAAAAAAGCAAAGCGAATAAAGAAAACTGTTTCCCGATTGGACTTAATCCTACCGAGTTATGTCAATTTGAAAATTCAGTGATCTAGTACTACACTTCGAATAGAAAACAGTGTAGTACTAAACATCTAAGTATGCAGGTGGAAAGATCTTAACGTCCGACATATGGAGAAGTTTTTTTCAAAAAAATAGAAAATTTCCTACGCCCCTGCAGGGGGTCAAATTTCAATCTAGTACATTTTGAAAAATCTGGTACACCATCAGATAGGCGAATTTTTTCTAAGAAGTTTGAGTACCCACACCCTATACCCGGAGCTCAAATGGCTGAAGGAAAATTAAAAGGATTTTAAGAGCCAAATTTCAGCGCCTACCCCCCGGGCGGAAAAAAAAGTAGCCTATCTCATGCAGGACTGAATTATATAATAAAAAAAAAATACCCGAATAAAATCGGCCGGTAATCTTCGGAGGAGATAGGTAAAAGGTGTTTTCAATATGTATGGAAAATTCCCCCTTAAATTTTACGATGTTCAGCCCCCTGTAGTTCCCTCCCCTCTTCATAGACGAACTTGAAGATCAACTATGTTACTCAGCTAATCGATGTCTTTCATTTAAGATCTTCATCAGTCATCTACGATGTTTGGTTGAGAAAATATAGCCGCTTAAAGTTGAAACTTTGAACCCCCGCCCTTCCCGCAAAAATGAATAGGACCAAAAGAAGCACCATAACGGGGTCTCCTTAAATATCACGTTTGGTAAAAAAGTGTTTTTTCGAAATTACCCCCTCCATTTTCGAAATCGAAAAGTACCCTATGAACTGCGTAGCTAAGTTACACGTCCAATGACATATAAATGGTTGTCGTAGGTTAAAAACTGTAGGAGGAGATAGAATCCTACGAAAACACGAAATCACTTGTTAATTATACTGGAAACTATTGGGAGGCGCCTCCGGCGACGCGCAATAGTGGAAGACTAGTAATTGGCCGCTTGCTACGCTGCGTGATTGTGGGTGGTGGGGGGGGCAGAGAAGTGGAAGTGTGATGAGGGGATGGGTTAGCTACTATATGAAAAAAGAATGAAGAAAAACGAAGCAGAGGGAGTGAAGTTATGAAGAAAAGAGTGGAGCAATGTCTGGATTTTATTTTTAAATTTTTCCATTTTCCATATCCTTTTAAAGAGTGGTGGGAGGAGGAAGGGTAGTCGTATTAGCATGAAATAAATTGTGAAAAATGGCAGACATCTGAATGATTAATATGGCTGCAATAGCCTGTTGGAATTAGTTGAGGAAAGTCCCGAGAGGTGTAACGGAACCCCCATGGTTAGATAAAAGAGTAATTATAATGAAGGAGTCATATGATAAAATGTTATTATTACCTAAAGCAGAGTGATGGAAAAATTAAGATAGTGGATGGTCCATTTATATCGGGAGCACCGAATATCAACTTCGTGATTTTTTTCTCCGATAATTTGTTCATAATGTATTCTAACTGTGAATGCAATCTTATTAGCCGTTTTATGTAGTATTTAATTATTGAAAAATAAAATGTAAGAGTTGACACGACTTGATTTTGGCAATACACAAACAATGCATGTGTTCTGCGCCGACGATTATGTACACAGCTGATATATATCTTTGTAACTATTCCGAGAGATGCCTTATTGGACTGAGATAAATTTTGTGAAATAGCAGATAAACCTGTGATTATTATGCCTACAAAACTTGTTGCAAATAGTTCAAGAAAATCCCGCTAGGTTGCAGCACTTAGCAAAAAGCTTGAAATCGTAATTCAAAAATAACGGTTTTTGGCGCCAAATCGAACGAAAAGTGGGGTGGAATAAAGAAGTGAGTTTTTTCTGCAATGTACTCGCCTAGACCTTTCCAAAAAGTACCGCATGCCGGGGTACGGAAGAAAGTAAAAATCGCGATTTTTTCACGGGCTTACCCCTTGAAAAATGCTCAAATTTGGACATTTTCGCAATTAAATTGGCATAGAATGTGAAGAAAAGCAGCCAATTCCTTCAAATAAAGTTCCTAGCACAGAGGAGGTATGTAGTTATCTAAGTATGTAACTCGTATGCCCGTGAGTTGTCGCGGTCCACCGGTAGGTGGCGCTGAGTGGTCATGCGAAACTTGAATAGATTTTATTTTTTTTTTAAATAAGTAAATGAATTGCAATTTTCCTGAAATTTAATATAGATAATCTTCCGATACGTGCGCATTCATAAAAAATAAAAAAAAATAGATTATTCAACAATTCGTTTAATTAAGTTTCGAAATGTATATTTCAGACCGAAATTTTGGCCATCGAAAATTAAATTTGGGAACGTAATTGGGAGGGTAAAGAGATATGCTCAAAAAATCTTAAAAAAATAAAGAAATAAATAAGCAGGAGGAATTTTGCAAATCGGATGATATTTAGCCGAGCTATGGGGTGGGGATGAAATTGTATGGGGATGTAATTTAAAAAAATTCATTCAACGAAGCTCTCCAGATTAGAGAAAAGAGTACACCGTCCGATAGTACTCGCCGAGACCTTTCATTTGATATGCAACATAGTGTATAAGAAGTTCCCCCCCGCCGGGGGTACCAACCCCGCACCCTAAAGTGCCCTGGGACGAAACTCGTAATAGGGTCAAAAAATCATAAAAAAGTCACAATAAATTTAGCAAAAAGAATTTTTAAAATCGGCTGGAATTTGGCCGAGAAAATAGGTGTTGACTTGAGTAGCACACATTCATACGCATGCAGTTAATTAGATTGAATTTAATTTAGCGTACCTTGTGATGTTGATTCATTAATTTCTTATTTTGGCGGGAAACGTGAGGACTAACGGGGAAAAGATGTTTGGAGGGTATTTAGGGAATAGGGAGGGACAGCCCATGGAGGGGTAGGGATAATTTTCAGGGGGAAGTATAAGGGGGGTGGAGGAAGAGCAAATCGTTATTTTTTCAGTTTTTGTTCAGGGAAATCTCCCACCTTCCCGCAAACAATTTTTTTTCCACCCGTGAATGATGGAGGCTTAACAGGCGCATATATCAGGCGTAAAAATCTTGATGGAGTGGAAGGGGAATGTATGAGGAAAAATGAAAAAAGAACGCATTTTAGCACCCGTTGGAGATATGCTCTTGCTGCGCTTATAGGAACTCGGATATTCCAATTTTTTTTTTACACTTATAAAGCCAGTTAGCAAGGGTAGCTTCTACCGGTGTGACATGTTGGAATAGAATAATTAGTAATAGTACAATTGTACGTCGAAAAACAAAATTAAGTTTTGCGGGGAAACTTGACGGGAAGTGGGGAAAGTTTATATGGCGGGTATCTGCGGGGTAGGAAGGGGAAAGATATAGAGGGGTAGGGGGATTTTTTGAAGAAGCATAAGGGGGGCGTGGGAATTACAAACCGTTTTTTTGCAGTTTTTGTTCAGAGAAATTCTCCGCCTTTCCCCGAAAAAAATTCCCCCTCCCCGGCAAAGATGCGCCTCAAGCAGTCGCGTATAGAACGTATGAAAACTTGGAGGGGTGGAGGGGAAATTTTTCACGAAAATTATGAAAGCACGAGTTTTACCACCCTGAAATAAATGCTCTTGCTGCGCTGGTAGGAATTTCCAAATTTCGAATTTTTCTTTTCGATTTCGAGAGCCCGTCATCTTAGGTAAGTTTTAGCGGTATATTATGTTGGAACTGAATAATAAATAATAGTAGAATCAGGCGTTGAAAAAACCTCGATTTTTTCGAAAAATCTCAAGTTTAGTACTAAAAATTTTCGAAATTCGAAAATCTAAGAACGCCAAAAAATGGCCACTGCAGACATGTATCACGTGATAAAATTTCATTCAAATCGGTTCATAACTACGGCAGTTCTGAGCATATCAAATCTTGGGTACCCAATCACTTTGGCACCTCCCACCCCCCGCCCCTTTCATAAAAATCAATAAAAATTTATATGTGCTACTATTATTTCAAAAGTTGTATTTGCATTTCATGTTTCATATAGATAGATTGTAATTTGACAAAAATCGGGTGGTTTTGCACCTTCCACCCTAAAAAAGCAAAGCGAATAAAGAAAACTGTTTCCCGATTGGACTTAATCCAACCGAGTTATGTCAATTTGAAAATTCAGTGATCTAGTACTACACTTCGAATAGAAAACAGTGTAGTACTAAACATCTAAGTATGCAGGTGGGAAGATCTTAACGTCCGACATATGGAGAAGTTTTTTTCAAAAAAATAGAAAATTTCCTACGCCCCCTGCAGGGGGTCAAATTTCAATCTAGTACATTTTGAAAAATCTGGTACACCATCAGATAGGCGAATTTTTTCTAAGAAGTTTGAGTACCCACACCCTATACCCGGAGCTCAAATGGCTGAAGGAAAATTAAAAGGATTTTAAGAGCCAAATTTCCCCGCCTACCCCCCGGGCGGAAAAAAAGTAGCCTATCTCATGCAGGACTGAATTATATAATAAAAAAAAAAAATACCCGAATAAAATCGGCCGGTAATCTTCGGAGGAGATAGGTAAAAGGTGTTTTCAATATGTATGGAAAATTCCCCCTTAAATTTTACGATGTTCAGCCCCCTGTGTTGTGGCCCAGTCTGCTGGTACACGGAAGCAAGAGCATGGCAGGTGTACCGGTAGCAAAGTAGCAAGCAATAGCGGAACACATTACTTCGCACAGTAAGGTGTCCGCTTATTGCTAAATAATGTGATGATTGTTTACATTACAGCGGCAGTGACTAAACATGCTACTTCGCATAGAGCACGGTCATTGCCCGTTTTGTTTACAACAGCACAGCTGCTTGCTATCGGTGACATTGGCCAGTAGTTTTCATCATCGGTTGTAGAATATTACCGCATCATAATTACATTATATTGAGGGTCATGTTCTACTTCCGATTTCCGTGTGCAAGTTTTCGAGGTGCGCAACTGAATTGGTGTGGTCAGTTCGGGTTACAATTAAACAGCGTTGGGTCGGCGGTAAAAGTTAGATTAAGTTAAAAGTTAAGATTAAGTTAGTAAGATCTGTAAATAAAATAAAAGTAGTGCATTTGTTGAAAACGGAGTTTTTTTATTGCTCCCCTCTTCATAGACGAACTTGAAGATCAACTATGTTACTCAGCTAATCGATGTCTTTCATTTAAGATCTTCATCAGTCATCTACGATGCTTGGTTGAGAAAATATAGCCGCTTAAAGTTGAAACTTTGAACCCCCGCCCTTCCCGCAAAAATGAATAGGACGAAAAGAAGCACCATAACGGGGTCTCCTTAAATATCACGTTTGGTAAAAAAGTGTTTTTTCGAAATTACCCCCTCCATTTTCGAAATTCGAAATCGAAAAGTACCCTATGAACTGCGTAGCTAAGTTACACGTCCAATGACATATAAATGGTTGTCGTAGGTTAAAAACTGTAGGAGGAGATAGAATCCTACGAGAACACGAAATCACTTGTTAATTATACTGGAAACTATTGGAAGGCACCTCCGGCGACGCGCAGTAGTGGAAGACTAGTAATTGCCCGCTTGCTACGCTGCGTGATGGTGGGCGGGGGGACCAGAGAAGTGGAAGTTGGATGAGGGGATCGGTTAGCTACTATATGAAAAAAGAATGAAGAAAAACGAAGCAGAGGGAGTGAAGTTATGAAGGAAAGAGTGGAGCAATGTCTGGATTTTATTTTTAAATTTTTCCATTTTCCATATCCTTTTAAAGAGTGGTGGGAGGAGGAAGGGTAGTCGTATTAGCATGAAATAAATTGTGAAAAATGGCAGACATCTGAATGATTAATATGGCTGCAATAGCCTATTGGAATTAGTTGAGGAAAGTCCCGAGAGGTGTAACGGAACCCCCATGGTTAGATAAAAGAGTAATTATAATGAAGGAGTCATATGATAAAATGTTATTATTACCTAAAGCAGAGTGATGGAAAAATTAAGATCGTGGATGGTCCATTTATATCGGGAGCACCGAATATCAACTTCGTGATTTTTTTCTCCGATAATTTGTTCATAATGTATTCTAACTGTGAATGCAATCTTATTAGCCGTTTTATGTAGTATTTAATTATTGAAAAATAAAATGTAAAAGTTGACACGACTTGATTTTGGCAATACACAAACAATGCATGTGTTCTGCGCCGACGAGTATTCAGCCGGCGTTCGTTGAGTGCAGTTGCATTTGCTTGCCATTCCTGATTTTATTATTATCTTTACAATTGGTGCGTTGTTTTTCTAGTTATTACTTAATTTCGTGATTATGTCTTTAACCTGCGGAAAATGTGATTCGGTGTGTACTGAAAAAACTAAAATTGTATGCTCATTGTGCAAAAATCTGTTTCATAAGCGTTGCTCAAGACTTGATGATGAGTGCTTAAGAGTTCTAACGCTAAATAAGAGTATGTTGTGGAAGTGCCCGAATTGCTCTGTTTTACCTTATAATGAGCTCTGTTCAATAATAGCTAATCTAAGTGATGTAATTAAAGATCTGAAAAATCAATTCATGTCACTAAAAAGTGATAGAATAAGGTTCCCAAATCAATCATTACCAGAGGCAGCACAGCAAGAGGTAAACATGAGTTCATCTCGTTCATTACCGGCAGCCGTTATCTCTAAACCAAATTTGAGAATTGCAACTGAAATACCGCAAGTCGAAAATTTTTCATCTGTATCCGCTGAGCACAGTGACCCATCAACTTCTACTCCTACTATAATGGTTAATGATGCTCTGCCTATTAATGATGCTGCTGATGCTGAAAAATGGTCAACGGTTGCAAGAAAGAAAAAATCGCATAAAAGAGTAATTGGATCTGATTACACTAACAATGATTTGAAAGTTGTTGGTGCTTTGAAATGGTTGCATATCTCTCGACTCCATCCTGACACTTCTGAAGAATCTTTGATTGGTTTTTGCGCTCATCGGCTAAAGGTTACTGTTGATCACTTAACTTGTAAACGTCTTACTAAAAAAGATGTCGACATCAATACTCTAAAGTACGTTACGTTTAAACTTGGGGTACCTCAACATCTTGCAGACGATTTACTATGTTCTTCTTTCTGGCCAGCTGGAGTTACGATTCGGTCATTCAAGTTCATTCCAAAAAACGACGAAAAAACACAAAATATTGTGCTCCCCAACTAATACAGCTTGGTGTGTCGTCATTATCTATGCTATCAGACAAAACGAGTCTGTCTATTTACTATTGTAATGTTGGTGGAATGCGAACTAAATTAAATGCTTTTTACTTGGCTGTAATAGAAAATGATTATGATGTGATTATTCTAACAGAGACTTGGCTTCATAGTGGTATTTATTCTTCTGAACTGTTTAATGAGTCTTTTTATAATGTTTATCGGAAAGATCGATCTCAGCAAGACACTGGTCATAATCGGGGTGGTGGAGTATTGATTGCAGTCCGTTCGAGTTTGATCAGTAAGGAAATCAATTTATCATGTAGCATTGGTATCATAGATCAGCTTATTGTTTCCTTAAAGATGAAAGGGGAACATAATAATCACTTGTACCTCGGTGTGAGCTATATTCCACCTAAAAGCAGCATGGAACTATATAAACTGCATATTGACAATGTTTTTGCTATTTCACATTCAATTGATGGAAGTGATTCTATTTGTTACGTTGGCGATTTTAATTTAAGTAATATCTCTTGGACCTGGTCGGATGAGGACAAGAAGTTTTTTCCCTTGAATGTAACGCAAGAATTTGAGTCATACGTAATTGACAATCTCTTTAGCATGAATTTATCGCAAGTAAATATCGTTTTTAATTCGTTTAATAAGCTTTTGGATCTTGCTTTTGTTGATATGGAACTATGTACTAGCGTAAAGGAAGTAGAAAATCCATTAATTCCAACTGATTTCCATCATAAACCTATTGAACTATGTTTATCTGCCTATAGTTTTGTATACTCTAGTAATACAGTAGTTAAATATTACGATTTCTTAAATACCAACTTTAATGTTTTAAATGAATACTTTAATTCTATTGACTGGTCTGTAATATATGTTTGTAATGATCTTTGTAAAATGTATGATCGGTTCACTGGTATTTTAATGGATGGTATCAACGCTTTGGTGCCGTCAAAAGAGAGAAAGAACACCTTACACCCTGCTTGGTATAATCGTAGTTTGTTACGTCTAAGGAATGCTAAAAGTAAAGCTCATAAAGCATATAAAAGAAGTGGGAGTAGTGCTGATAGAAATAAGTTTTTTCGTCTACGCCGCGAATTTCAATTCTTGCATAGATTTCTGCATAAGCAATATTTATGGGACGTAGAATCCAAGATTAAAAAAAATTCTAAAGCATTCTGGACATATATAAATAATAAGCGTTCTGGTACAGGTTATCCCAACTTAATGCATCTTGGAAACAATTCCTCAGATAATATTCAATCTATATGTAATTTGTTTGCTACTTACTTTGAATCCGTTTATAATGATTCTAATATGCCCTCATCAGGCTGTGATTTCTCATATCTCCCATCAATGGTGGACTTGGGTGCGATATCGTTGGGAGAGGAAGATGTTTGGAGAGCCCTTTCTACTTTAGAAATTAATTATTCCCACGGGACTGACTTGATATCTACTGGACTTCTGAAAATGTGTGCTTCTTCACTCTTTTCTCCTTTAACGTATATCTTTAATTCATCTCTGTCTTCTGGATATTTTATTGATAAATGGAAAACTTCTTTTATTACACCTGTTTTCAAAAGTGGCTCAAAACATATGATAGACAATTATCGCCCTATTTCAAAGCTTCACCCAATTCCTAAGTTGTTAGAGTCCTTAGTTACTGAAAAAATTTACGACTCCGTAAAACTCGGGATCTGCGATGAACAACATGGTTTTGTTAAGGGAAAATCTACTAATACTAATTTAATAATTTTTTCTAATAAGGTAATCAATGCTATTGAGTCAGGTAAACAGGCTGATGTGATCTATACAGATTTCACGAAAGCCTTTGATAAGATTAATCATACACTTTTGATTAATAAACTAAGATCACTTGGCTTCCACTCTTCCTTGTTGGGATGGCTTGGTTCATACTTGGTTGGCCGCATACAGTTCGTAAAAATTGGTAACTGCAAGTCTCAGGCGATTCATGTGAAGTCAGGCGTACCACAAGGAAGTCATTTGGGTCCTATTCTGTTTATTCTTTTCATCAATGATATTATCTCCTGTTTTTCATTTGCTAACTGCCTTCTTTTTGCAGATGATTTAAAGCTTTTTATGACTATAAATACCTTTAGTAATTGCATGGAGCTTCAACAGGATTTGAATAGTCTAGAATCCTGGTGTGTAACAAATTCATTCGAACTAAATGCCTCTAAATGCAAAGCTATGTCATTTTACCATTTAGCACATCACATATCCTTCCGTTATAGTGTCAGGAATGTTATTCTTGACAGACCTTCAAGTATAACTGATCTAGGTGTAATATTTGATAAGAAGATATCGTTTAAAGAGCATATCGATTATGTTACATCTAAAGCTTTTCAGTTGCTAGGATTTTTAAAGAGGCAGACAGGTGAATTTAAAGATCCCGTAACATTAAAATCACTATATTTTTCATTGGTACGGTCCGTTTTAGAATACGGATCCGTTGTATGGATGCCTACTCAAATAACTCATATTAGACGTATTGAGCGGATTCAAAGGAAATTTACACGTTTTGCTGTGTCAAAACTAAATTGGGATCTTACGTTAGACTATAAATCACGTTGTCTTTTATTAGGATTGCATTCCTTACAGTCTAGAAGAGTCATAAGTTCAATAATGCTGGTCCATGATGTACTTAGTTGTATGATTTCGTGTCCAGAACTGCTATCTTTAATTCCCTTCTATGTGCCTCAAAGATATATTCGTCCTAGACGTTTATTGGTTGTACCCTTTCATAGATCGAACTTTGGTTACCGTGAACCTATCACACAGGCTATTTCTAACTACAACTTGGTTGATTCATTACATGATTTTAATATATCTAGAGAGAGATTTAAGATAAATATTTTGGAATTTTTCCGTTTAAACTTTATAGATTTGTAATTAGTTTAGTTTTTAAATAACTTCTGATTTGTTTTGATGAATTCAGTATTATATACATACTGATATTTGTATAAATTCTTGTAATCTGTAGGATTTATTCCGTAGATTGAAATAAACGAAATGAAAAAAAATGAAATTATGTACTCAGCTGATATATATCTTTGTAACTATTCCGAGAGATGCCATATTGGACTGAGATAAATTTTGTGAAATAGCAGATAAACCTGTGATTATTATGCCTACAAAACTTGTTGCAAATAGTTCAAGAAAATCCCGCTAGGTTGCAGCACTTAGCAAAAAGCTTGAAATCGTAATTCAAAAATAACGGTTTTTGGCGCCAAATCGTACGAAATGTGGGGTGGAGTAAAGAAGTGAGTTTTTTTCTGCAATGTACTCGCCTAGACCTTTCCAAAAAGTACCCGCATGCCGGGGTACGGAAGAAAGTAAAAATCGCGATTTTTTCATGGGCTTACCCCTTGAAAAATGCTCAAATTTGGAAATTTTCGCAATTAAATTGGCATAGAATGTGAAGAAAAGCAGCCAATTCCTTCAAATAAAATTCCTAGCACAGAGGAGGTATGTAGTTATCTAAGTATGTAACTCGTATGCCCGGGAGTTGTCGCGGACCACCGGTAGGTGGCGCTGAGTGGTCATGCGAAACTTGAATAGATTTTATTTTTTTTTAAATAAGTAAATGAAATGCAATTTTCCTGAAATTTAATATAGATAATCTTCCGATACGTGCGCATTCATAAAAAATAAAAAAATGGATTATTCAACAATTCGTTTAATTAAGTTTCGAAATGTATATTTCAGACCGAAATTTTGGCCATCGAAAATTAAATTTGGGAACGTAATTGGGAGGGTAAAGAGATATGCTCAAAAAATCTTAAAAAAATAAAGAAATAAATAAGCAGAAGGAATTTTGCAAATCGGATGATATTTAGCCGAGCTATGGAGTGGGGATGAAATTGTATGGGGATGCAATTTAAAAAATTTCATTCAACGAAACTCTCCAGATTAGAGAAAAGAGTACACCGTCCGATAGTACTCGCCGAGACCTTTCATTTGATATGCAACATAGTGTATAAGAAGTTCCCCCCCGCCGGGGGTACCAACCCCGCACCCTAAAGTACCCCGGGCCGAAACTCGTAATAGGGTCAAAAAATCATAAAAAAGTCATCGGCTAGAATTTGGCCGAGAAAATAGGTGTTGACTTGAGTAGCACACATTCATACGCATGCAGTTAATTAGATTGAATTTAATTTAGCGTACCTTGTGATGTCGATTCATTAATTTCTTATTTTGGCGGGAAACGTGAGGACTAACGGGGAAAAGATGTTTGGAGGGTATTTAGGGAATAGGGGGGCACAGCCCATGGAGGGGTAGGGATAATTTTCAGGGGGAAGTACGTCGAAAAACAAAATTAAGTTTTGCGGGGAAACTTGTGGGGAAGTTGGGGAGTGTATATGACGGGTATCTGCTGGGTAGGAAGGGGAAAGATATAGAGGGGTAGGGGGATTTTTTGAAGAAGTATAAGGGGGGTGTGGGATTTACAAACCGTTTTTTTTACAGTTTTTGTTCAGAGAAATTCTCCCCCTTCCCCCGAAAAAAATTCCCCCTCCCCAGAAAAGATGCACCTCAAGTAGTCGCGTATAGAACGTATGAAAACTTGGAGGGGTGGAGGGGAAGTGGGGGAGTGTATATGACGGGTATCTGCTGGGTAGGAAGGGGAAAGATATAGAGGGGTAGGGGGATTTTTTGAAGAAGTATAAGGGGGGTGTGGGATTTACAAACCGTTTTTTTTACAGTTTTTGTTCAGAGAAATTCTCCCCCTTCCCCCGAAAAAAATTCCCCCTCCCCAGAAAAGATGCGCCTCAAGTAGTCGCGTATAGAACGTATGAAAACTTGTAGGGGTGGAGGGGAAATTTTTCACGAAAATTATGAAAGCACGAATTTTACCACCCTGAAATAAATGCTCTTGCTGCGCTGGTAGGAATTTCCAAATTTCGAATTTTTCTTTTCGATTTCGAGAGCCCGTCATCTTAGGTAAGTTTTAGCGGTATATTATGTTGGAACTGAATAATAAATAATAGTAGAATCAGGCGTTGAAAAAACCTCGATTTTTTCGAAAAATCTCAAGTTTAGTACTAAAAATTTTCGAAATTCGAAAATCTAAGAACGCCAAAAAATGGCCACTGCAGACATGTATCATGTGATAAAATTTCATTCAAATCGGTTCATAATTACAGCAGTTCTGAGCATATCAAATCTTGGGTACCCAATCACTTTGGCACCTCCCACCCCCCGCCCCTTTCATAAAAATCAATAAACATTTATGTGTGCTACTATTATTTCAAAAGTTGTATTTGCATTTCATGTTTCATATAGATAGATTGCAATTTGACAAAAATCGGGTGGTTTTGCACCCTCCACCCTAAAAAAGCAAAGCGAATAAAGAAAACTGTTTCCCGATTGGACTTAATCCTACCGAGTTATGTCAATTTGAAAATTCAGTGATCTAGTACTACACTTCGAATAGAAAACAGTGTAGTACTAAACAACTATGTAACGTCGGACATATGGAGAAGTTTTTAAAAAAAAATAGAAAATATCCTACGCCCCCTGCAGGGGGTCAAATTTCAATCTAGTACATTTTGAAAAATCTGGTACGCCATCAGATAGGCGAATTTTTTCTAAGAAGTTTGAGTACCCACACCCTATACCCGGAGCTCAAATGGCTGAAGGAAAATTAAAAGGATTTTAAGAGCCAAATTTCCCCGCCTACCCCCCGGGCGGAAAAAAAAGTAGCCTATCTCATGCAGGACTGAATTATATAATAAAAAAAAAATACCCGAATAAAATCGGCCGGTAATCTTCGGAGGAGATAGGTAAAAGGTGTTTTCAATATGTATGGAAAATTCCCCCTTAAATTGTACGATGTTCAGCCCCCTGTAGTTCCCTCCCCTCTTCATAGACGAACTTGAAGATCAACTATGTTACTCAGCTAATCGATGTCTTTCATTTAAGATCTTCATCAGTCATCTACGATGTTTGGTTGAGAAAATATAGCCGCTTAAAGTTGAAACTTTGAACCCCCGCCCCTCCAAGAGCTTTCCCCTCCCGCAAAAATGAATAGGACCAAAAGAAGCGCCATAACGGGGTCTCCTTAAATATCACGTTTGGTAAAAAAGTGTTTTTTCGAAATTACCCCCTCCATTTTCGAAATTCGAAATCGAAAAGTACCCTATGAACTGCGTAGCTAAGTTACACGTCCAATGACATATAAATGGTTGTCGTAGGTTAAAAACTGTAGGAGGAGATAGAATCCTACGAGAACACGAAATCACTTGTTAATTATACTGGAAACTATTGGAAGGCACCTCCGGCGACGCGCAATAGTGGAAGACTGGTAATTGCCCGCTTGCTACGCTGCGTGATGGTGGGCGGGGGGACCAGAGAAGTGGAAGTTGGATGAGGGGATCGATTAGCTACTATATGAAAAAAGAATGAAGAAAAACGAAGCAGAGGGAGTGAAGTTATGAAGAAGAGGGTGGAGCAATGTCTGGATTTTATTTTTAAATTTTTCCATTTTCCATATCCTTTTAAAGAGTGGTGGGAGGAGGAAGGGTAGTCGTATTAGCATGAAATAAATTGTGAAAAATGGCAGACATCTGAATGATTAATATGGCTGCAATAGCCTATTGGAATTAGTTGAGGAAAGTCCCGAGAGGTGTAACGGAACCCCCATGGTTAGATAAAAGAGTAATTATAATGAAGGAGTCATATGATAAAATGTTATTATTACCTAAAGCAGAGTGATGGAAAAATTAAGATAGTGGATGGTCCATTTATATCGGGAGCACCGAATATCAACTTCGTGATTTTTTTCTCCGATAATTTGTTCATAATGTATTCTAACTGTGAATGCAATCTTATTAGCCGTTTTATGTAGTATTTAATTATTGAAAAATAAAATGTAAAAGTTGACACGACTTGATTTTGGCAATACACAAACAATGCATGTGTTCTGCGCCGACGATTATGTACTCAGCTGATATATATCTTTGTAACTATTCCGAGAGATGCCATATTGGACTGAGATAAATTTTGTGAAATAGCAGATAAACCTGTGATTATTATGCCTACAAAACTTGGTGCAATTAGTTCAAGAAAATCCCGCTAGGTTGCAGCACTTAGCAAAAAGCTTGAAATCGTAGTTCAAAAATAACGGTTTTTGGCGCCAAATTGAACGAAAAGTGGGGTGGAATAAAGAAGTGAGTTTTTTTCTGCAATGTACGCGCCTAGACCTTTCCAAAAAGTACCCGCATGCCGGGGTACGGAAGAAAGTAAAAATCGCGATTTTTTCATGGGCTTACCCCTTGAAAAATGCTCAAATTTGGAAATTTTCGCAATTAAATTTGGAAATTTTCGCAATTAAATTGGCATAGAATGTGAAGAAAAGCAGCCAATTCCTTCAAATAAAATTCCTAGCACAGAGGAGGTATGTAGTTATCTAAGTATGTAACTCGTATGCCCGTGAGTTGTGCGGACCACCGGTAGGTGGCGCTGAGTGGTCATGCGAAACTTGAATAGATTTTATTATTTTTTAAATAAGTAAATGAAATGCAATTTTCCTGAAATTTAATATAGATAAACTTCCGATACGTGCGCATTCATAAAAAATAAAAAAAATGGATTATTCAACAATTCGTTTAATTAAGTTTCGAAATGTATATTTCAGACCGAAATTTTGGCCATCGAAAATTAAATTTGGGAACGTAATTGGGAGGGTAAAGAGATATGCTCAAAAAATCTTAAAAAAATAAAGAAAGAAATAAGCAGAAGGAATTTTGCAAATCGGATGATATTTAGCCGAGCTATGGGGTGGGGATGAAATTGTATGGGGATGTAATTTAAAAAATTTCAATCAACGAAGCTCTCCAGATTAGAGAAAAGAGTACACCGTCCGATAGTACTCGCCGAGACCTTTCATTTGATATGCAACATAGTGAATAAGAAGTCCCCCCCCCCGCCGGGGGTACCAACCCCGCACCCTAAAGTACCCCGGGACGAAACTCGTAATAGGGTCAAAAAATCATAAAAAAGTCACAATATATTTAGCAAAAAGAATTTTTAAAATCGGCTGGAATTTGGCCGAGAAAGTAGGTGTTGACTTGAGTAGCACACATTCCTACGCATGCAGTTAATTAGATTGAATTTAATTTAGCATACCTTGTGATGTTGATTCATTAATTTCTTATTTTGGCGGGAAACGTGAGGACTAACGGGGAAAAGATGTTTGGAGGGTATTTAGGGAATGGGGAGGGACAGCCCATGGAGGGGTAGGGATAATTTTCAGGGGAAGTGTAAGGGGGTGGGGGAAGAGCAAATCGTTATTTTTTCAGTTTTTGTTCAGGGAAATCTCCCACGTTCCCGCAAACAATTTTTTTTCCACCCGTGAATGATGGAGGCTTAACAGGCGCATATATCAGGCGTAAAAATCGTGAGGGAGGGGAAGGGAAATGTATGAGGAAAAATGAAAAAAGAACGCATTTTAGCACCCGTTGGAGATATGCTCTTGCTGCGCTTATAGGAACTCGGATATTCCAATTTTTTTTTACACTTATAAAGCCAGTTAGCAAGGGTAACTTTTACCGTTGTGACATGTTGGAATAGAATAATTAGTAATAGTACAATTGTACGTCGAAAAACAAAATTAAGTTTTGCGGGGAAACTTGAGGGGAAGTGGGGGAGTGTATATGACGGGTAGGAAGGGGTAAGATATAGAAGGGTAGGGGGATTTTTTGAAGAAGTATAAGGGGGGTGTGGGATTTACAAACCGTTTTTTTTACAGTTTTTGTTCAGAGAAATTCTCCCGCCTTTCCCCGAAAAAAATTCCCCCTCCCCGGAAAAGATGCGCCTCAAGCAGTCGCGTATAGAACGTATGAAAACTTGGAGGGGGTGGAGGGGAAATTTTTCACGAAAATTATGAAAGCACGAATTTTACCACCCTGAAATAAATGCTCTTGCTGCGCTGGTAGGAATTTCCAAATTTCGAATTTTTCTTTCGATTTCGAGAGCCCGTCATCTTAGGTAAGTTTTAGTGGTATATTATGTTGGAACTGAATAATAAATAATAGTAGAATCAGGCGTTGAAAAAACCTCGATTTTTTCGAAAAATCTCAAGTTTAGTACTAAAAATTTTCGAAATTCGAAAATCTAAGAACGCCAAAAAATGGCCACTGCAGACATGTATCATATGATAAAATTTCATTCAAATCGGTTCATAATTACAGCAGTTCTGAGCATATCAAATCTTGGGTACCCAATCACTTTGGCACCTCCCACCCCCCCGCCCCTTTCATAAAAATCAATAAAAATTTATATGTGCTACTATTATTTCAAAGTTGTATTTTCATTTCATGTTTCATATAGATAGATTGCAATTTGACAAAAATCGGGTGGTTTTGCACCCTCCACCCTAAAAAAGCAAAGCGAATAAAGAAAACTGTTTCCCGATTGGACTTAATCCTACCGAGTTATGTCAATTTGAAAATTCAGTGATCTAGTACTACACTTCGAATAGAAAACAGTGTAGTACTAAACAACTAAGTAACGTCCGACATATGGAGAAGTTTTTTCAAAAAAATAGAAAATATCCTACGCCCCCTGCAGGGGGTCAAATTTCAATCTAGTACATTTTGAAAAATCTGGTACGCGATCAGATAGGCAATTTTTTTCTAAGAAGTTTGAGTACCCACACCCTATACCCGGAGCTCAAATGGCTGAAGGAAAATTAAAAGGATTTTAAGAGCCAAATTTCCCCGCCTACCCCCCGGGCGGAAAAAAAAGTAGCCTATCTCATGCAGGACTGAATTATATAATAAAAAAAAAACCCGAATAAAATCGGCCGGTAATCTTCGGAGGAGATAGGTAAAAGGTGTTTTCAATATGTATGGAAAATTCCCCCTTAAATTTTACGATGTTCAGCCCCCTGTAGTTCCCCTCCCCTCTTCATAGACGAACTTGAAGATCAACTATGTTACTCAGCTAATCGATGTCTTTCATTTAAGATCTTCATCGGTCATCTACGATGTTTGGTTGAGAAAATATAGCCGCTTAAAGTTGAAACTTTGAACCCCCGCCCCTCCAAGAGCTTTCCCCTCCCGCAAAAATGAATAGGACCAAAAGAAGCGCCATAACGGGGTCTCCTTAAATATCACGTTTGGTAAAAAAGTGTTTTTTCGAAATTACCCCCTCCATTTTCGAAATTCGAAATCGAAAAGTACCCTATGAACTGCGTAGCTAAGTTACACGTCCAATGACATATAAATGGTTGTCGTAGGTTAAAAACTGTAGGAGGAGATAGAATCCTACGAGAACACGAAATCACTTGTTAATTATACTGGAAACTATTGGAAGGCACCTCCGGCGACGCGCAATAGTGGAAGACTAGTAATTGCCCGCTTGCTACGCTGCGTGATGGTTTGCGGGGGGACCAGAGAAGTGGAAGTTGGATGACGGGATGGGTTAGCTACTATATGAAAAAAGAATGAAGAAAAACGAAGCAGAGGGAGTAAAGTTATGAAGAAAAGAGTGGAGCAATGTCTGGATTTTATTTTTAAATTTTTCCATTTTCCATATCCTTTTAAAGAGTGGTGGGAGGAGGAAGGGTAGTCGTATTAGCATGAAATAAATTGTGAAAAATGGCAGACATCTGAATGATTAATATGGCTGCAATAGCCTATTGGAATTAGTTGAGGAAAGTCCCGAGAGGTGTAATGGAACCCCCATGGTTAGATAAAAGAGTAATTATAATGAAGGAGTCATATGATAAAATATTATTATTACCTAAAGCAGAGTGATGGAAAAATTAAGATAGTGGATGGTCCATTTATATCGGGAGCACCGAATATCAACTTCATGATTTTTTTCTCCGATAATTTGTTCATAATGTATTCTAACTGTGAATGCAATCTTATTAGCCGTTTTATGTAGTATTTAATTATTGAAAAATAAAATGTAAAAGTTGACACGACTTGATTTTGGCAATACACAAACAATGCATGTGTTCTGCGCCGACGATTATGTACTCAGCTGATATATATCTTTGTAACTATTCCGAGAGATGCCATATTGGACTGAGATAAATTTTGTGAAATAGCAGATAAACCTGTGATTATTATGCCTACAAACTTGGTGCAAATAGTTCAAGAAAATCCCGCTAGGTTGCAGCACTTAGCAAAAAGCTTGAAATCGTAATTCAAAAATACGGTTTTTGGCGCCAAATTGAACGAAAAGTGGGGTGGAATAAAGAAGTGAGTTTTTTTCTGCAATGTACGCGCCTAGACCTTTCCAAAAAGTACCCGCATGCCGGGGTACGGAAGAAAGTAAAAATCGCGATTTTTTCATGGGCTCACCCCTTGAAAAATGCTCAAATTTGGAAATTTTCGCAATTAAATTTGGAAATTTTCGCAACTAAATTGGCATAGAATGTGAAGAAAAGCAGCCAATTCCTTCAAATAAAATTCCTAGCACAGAGGAGGTATGTAGTTATCTAAGTATGTAACTCGTATGCCCGTGAGTTGTGCGGACCACCGGTAGGTGGCGCTGAGTGGTCATGCGAAACTTGAATAGATTTTATTATTTTTTAAATAAGTAAATGAAATGCAATTTTCCTGAAATTTAATATAGATAAACTTCCGATACGTGCGCATTCATAAAAAATAAAAAAAAATGGATTATTCAACAATTCGTTTAATTAAGTTTCGAAATGTATATTTCAGACCGAAATTTTGGCCATCGAAAATTAAATTTGGGAACGTAATTGGGAGGGTAAAGAGATATGCTCAAAAAATCTTAAAAAAATAAAGAAATAAATAAGCAGAAGGAATTTTGCAAATCGGATGATATTTAGCCGAGCTATGGGGTGGGGATGAAATTGTATGGGGACGTAATTTAAAAAATTTCAATCAACGAAGCTCTCCAGATTAGAGAAAAGAGTACACCGTCCGATAGTACTCGCCGAGACCTTTCATTTGATATGCAACATAGTGAATAAGAAGTCCCCCCCCCCGCCGGGGGTACCAACCCCGCACCCTAAAGAACCCCGGGACGAAACTCGTAATAGGGTCACAAAATCATAAAAAAGTCACAATATATTTAGCAAAAAGAATTTTTAAAATCGGCTGGAATTTGGCCGAGAAAATAGGTGTTGACTTGAGTAGCACACATTCCTACGCATGCAGTTAATTAGATTGAATTTAATTTAGCATACCTTGTGATGTTGATTCATTAATTTCTTATTTTGGCGGGAAACGTGAGGACTAACGGGGAAAAGATGTTTGGAGGGTATTTAGGGAATGGGGAGGGACAGCCCATGGAGGGGTAGGGATAATTTTCAGGGGAAGTGTAAGGGGGTGGGGGAAGAGCAAATCGTTATTTTTTCAGTTTTTGTTCAGGGAAATCTCCCACGTTCCCGCAAACAATTTTTTTTCCACCCGTGAATGATGGAGGCTTAACAGGCGCATATATCAGGCGTAAAAATCGTGAGGGAGGGGAAGGGAAATGTATAAGGAAAAATGAAAAAAGAACGCATTTTAGCACCCGTTGGAGATATGCTCTTGCTGCGCTTATAGGAACTCGGATATTCCAATTTTTTTTTACACTTATAAAGCCAGTTAGCAAGGGTAACTTTTACCGTTGTGACATGTTGGAATAGAATAATTAGTAATAGTACAATTGTACGTCGAAAAACAAAATTAAGTTTTGCGGGGAAACTTGACGGGAAGTGGGGAAAGTTTATATGGCGGGTATCTGCGGTGTAGGAAGGGGAAAGATATAGAGGGGTAGGGGGATTTTTTGAAGAAGCATAAGGGGGGGCGTGGGAATTACAAACCGTTTTTTTGCAGTTTTTGTTCAGAGAAATTCTCCCCCTTCCCCCGAAAAAAAATCCCCCTCCCCGGAAAAGATGCGCCTCAAGCAGTCGCGTATAGAACGTATGAAAACTTGGAGGGGTGGAGGGGAAATTTTTCACGAAAATTATGAAAGCACGAGTTTTACCACCCTGAAATAAATGCTCTTGCTGCGCTGGTAGGAATTTCCAAATTTCGAATTTTGCTTTTCGATTTCGAGAGCCCGTCATCTTAGGTAAGTTTTAGCGGTATATTATGTTGGAACTGAATAATAAATAATAGTAGAATCAGGCGTTAAAAAAACCTCGATTTTTCGAAAAATCTCAAGTTTAGTACTAAAAATTTTCGAAATTCGAAAATCTAAGAACGCCAAAAAATGGCCACTGCAGACATGTATCACGTGATAAAATTTCATTCAAATCGGTTCATAACTACGGCAGTTCTGAGCATATCAAATCTTGGGTACCCAATCACTTTGGCACCTCCCACCCCCCGCCCCTTTCATAAAAATCAATAAAAATTTATATGTGCTACTATTATTTCAAAAGTTGTATTTGCATTTCATGTTTCATATAGATAGATTGTAATTTGACAAAAATCGGGTGGTTTTGCACCCTCCACCCTAAAAAAGCAAAGCGAATAAAGAAAACTGTTTCCCGATTGGACTTAATCCTACCGAGTTATGTCAATTTGAAAATTCAGTGATCTAGTACTACACTTCGAATAGAAAACAGTGTAGTACTAAACATCTAAGTATGCAGGTGGAAAGATCTTAACGTCCGACATATGGAGAAGTTTTTTTCAAAAAAATAGAAAATTTCCTACGCCCCTGCAGGGGGTCAAATTTCAATCTAGTACATTTTGAAAAATCTGGTACACCATCAGATAGGCGAATTTTTTCTAAGAAGTTTGAGTACCCACACCCTATACCCGGAGCTCAAATGGCTGAAGGAAAATTAAAAGGATTTTAAGAGCCAAATTTCAGCGCCTACCCCCCGGGCGGAAAAAAAAGTAGCCTATCTCATGCAGGACTGAATTATATAATAAAAAAAAAATACCCGAATAAAATCGGCCGGTAATCTTCGGAGGAGATAGGTAAAAGGTGTTTTCAATATGTATGGAAAATTCCCCCTTAAATTTTACGATGTTCAGCCCCCTGTAGTTCCTCCCCTCTTCATAGACGAACTTGAAGATCAACTATGTTACTCAGCTAATCGATGTCTTTCATTTAAGATCTTCATCAGTCATCTACGATGTTTGGTTGAGAAAATATAGCCGCTTAAAGTTGAAACTTTGAACCCCCGCCCTTCCCGCAAAAATGAATAGGACCAAAAGAAGCACCATAACGGGGTCTCCTTAAATATCACGTTTGGTAAAAAAGTGTTTTTTCGAAATTACCCCCTCCATTTTCGAAATCGAAAAGTACCCTATGAACTGCGTAGCTAAGTTACACGTCCAATGACATATAAATGGTTGTCGTAGGTTAAAAACTGTAGGAGGAGATAGAATCCTACGAAAACACGAAATCACTTGTTAATTATACTGGAAACTATTGGGAGGCGCCTCCGGCGACGCGCAATAGTGGAAGACTAGTAATTGGCCGCTTGCTACGCTGCGTGATTGTGGGTGGTGGGGGGGGGGGGGGCAGAGAAGTGGAAGTGTGATGAGGGGATGGGTTAGCTACTATATGAAAAAAGAATGAAGAAAAACGAAGCAGAGGGAGTGAAGTTATGAAGAAAAGAGTGGAGCAATGTCTGGATTTTATTTTTAAATTTTTCCATTTTCCATATCCTTTTAAAGAGTGGTGGGAGGAGGAAGGGTAGTCGTATTAGCATGAAATAAATTGTGAAAAATGGCAGACATCTGAATGATTAATATGGCTGCAATAGCCTGTTGGAATTAGTTGAGGAAAGTCCCGAGAGGTGTAACGGAACCCCCCATGGTTAGATAAAAGTGTAATTATAATGAAGGAGTCATATGATAAAATGTTATTATTACCTAAAGCAGAGTGATGGAAAAATTAAGATAGTGGATGGTCCATTTATATCGGGAGCACCGAATATCAACTTCGTGATTTTTTTCTCCGATAATTTGTTCATAATGTATTCTAACTGTGAATGCAATCTTATTAGCCGTTTTATGTAGTATTTAATTATTGAAAAATAAAATGTAAGAGTTGACACGACTTGATTTTGGCAATACACAAACAATGCATGTGTTCTGCGCCGACGATTATGTACACAGCTGATATATATCTTTGTAACTATTCCGAGAGATGCCTTATTGGACTGAGATAAATTTTGTGAAATAGCAGATAAACCTGTGATTATTATGCCTACAAAACTTGTTGCAAATAGTTCAAGAAAATCCCGCTAGGTTGCAGCACTTAGCAAAAAGCTTGAAATCGTAATTCAAAAATAACGGTTTTTGGCGCCAAATCGAACGAAAAGTGGGGTGGAATAAAGAAGTGAGTTTTTTCTGCAATGTACTCGCCTAGACCTTTCCAAAAAGTACCGCATGCCGGGGTACGGAAGAAAGTAAAAATCGCGATTTTTTCATGGGCTTACCCCTTGAAAAATGCTCAAATTTGGACATTTTCGCAATTAAATTGGCATAGAATGTGAAGAAAAGCAGCCAATTCCTTCAAATAAAGTTCCTAGCACAGAGGAGGTATGTAGTTATCTAAGTATGTAACTCGTATGCCCGTGAGTTGTCGCGGACCACCGGTAGGTGGCGCTGAGTGGTCATGCGAAACTTGAATAGATTTTATTTTTTTTTTAAATAAGTAAATGAATTGCAATTTTCCTGAAATTTAATATAGATAATCTTCCGATACGTGCGCATTCATAAAAAATAAAAAAAAATAGATTATTCAACAATTCGTTTAATTAAGTTTCGAAATGTATATTTCAGACCGAAATTTTGGCCATCGAAAATTAAATTTGGGAACGTAATTGGGAGGGTAAAGAGATATGCTCAAAAAATCTTAAAAAAATAAAGAAATAAATAAGCAGGAGGAATTTTGCAAATCGGATGATATTTAGCCGAGCTATGGGGTGGGGATGAAATTGTATGGGGATGTAATTTAAAAAAATTCATTCAACGAAGCTCTCCAGATTAGAGAAAAGAGTACACCGTCCGATAGTACTCGCCGAGACCTTTCATTTGATATGCAACATAGTGTATAAGAAGTTCCCCCCCGCCGGGGGTACCAACCCCGCACCCTAAAGTGCCCCGGGACGAAACTCGTAATAGGGTCAAAAAATCATAAAAAAGTCACAATAAATTTAGCAAAAAGAATTTTTAAAATCGGCTGGAATTTGGCCGAGAAAATAGGTGTTGACTTGAGTAGCACACATTCATACGCATGCAGTTAATTAGATTGAATTTAATTTAGCGTACCTTGTGATGTTGATTCATTAATTTCTTATTTTGGCGGGAAACGTGAGGACTAACGGGAAAAGATGTTTGGAGGGTATTTAGGGAATAGGGAGGGACAGCCCATGGAGGGGTAGGGATAATTTTCAGGGGGAAGTATAAGGGGGGTGGAGGAAGAGCAAATCGTTATTTTTTCAGTTTTTGTTCAGGGAAATCTCCCACCTTCCCGCAAACAATTTTTTTTCCACCCGTGAATGATGGAGGCTTAACAGGCGCATATATCAGGCGTAAAAATCTTGATGGAGTGGAAGGGGAATGTATGAGGAAAAATGAAAAAAGAACGCATTTTAGCACCCGTTGGAGATATGCTCTTGCTGCGCTTATAGGAACTCGGATATTCCAATTTTTTTTTTACACTTATAAAGCCAGTTAGCAAGGGTAGCTTCTACCGGTGTGACATGTTGGAATAGAATAATTAGTAATAGTACAATTGTACGTCGAAAAACAAAATTAAGTTTTGCGGGGAAACTTGACGGGAAGTGGGGAAAGTTTATATGGCGGGTATCTGCGGGGTAGGAAGGGGAAAGATATAGAGGGGTAGGGGGATTTTTTGAAGAAGCATAAGGGGGGCGTGGGAATTACAAACCGTTTTTTTGCAGTTTTTGTTCAGAGAAATTCTCCCCCTTCCCCCGAAAAAAAATCCCCCTCCCCGGAAAAGATGCGCCTCAAGCAGTCGCGTATAGAACGTATGAAAACTTGGAGGGGTGGAGGGGAAATTTTTCACGAAAATTATGAAAGCACGAGTTTTACCACCCTGAAATAAATGCTCTTGCTGCGCTGGTAGGAATTTCCAAATTTCGAATTTTTCTTTTCGATTTCGAGAGCCCGTCATCTTAGGTAAGTTTTAGCGGTATATTATGTTGGAACTGAATAATAAATAATAGTAGAATCAGGCGTTGAAAAAACCTCGATTTTTTCGAAAAATCTCAAGTTTAGTACTAAAAATTTTCGAAATTCGAAAATCTAAGAACGCCAAAAAATGGCCACTGCAGACATGTATCACGCGATAAAATTTCATTCAAATCGGTTCATAACTACGGCAGTTCTGAGCATATCAAATCTTGGGTACCCAATCACTTTGGCACCTCCCACCCCCCCGCCCCTTTCATAAAAATCAATAAAAATTTATATGTGCTACTATTATTTCAAAAGTTGTATTTGCATTTCATGTTTCATATAGATAGATTGTAATTTGACAAAAATCGGGTGGTTTTGCACCCTCCACCCTAAAAAAGCAAAGCGAATAAAGAAAACTGTTTCCCGATTGGACTTAATCCTACCGAGTTATGTCAATTTGAAAATTCAGTGATCTAGTACTACACTTCGAATAGAAAACAGTGTAGTACTAAACATCTAAGTATGCAGGTGGAAAGATCTTAACGTCCGACATATGGAGAAGTTTTTTTCAAAAAAATAGAAAATTTCCTACGCCCCTGCAGGGGGTCAAATTTCAATCTAGTACATTTTGAAAAATCTGGTACACCATCAGATAGGCGAATTTTTTCTAAGAAGTTTGAGTACCCACACCCTATACCCGGAGCTCAAATGGCTGAAGGAAAATTAAAAGGATTTTAAGAGCCAAATTTCAGCGCCTACCCCCCGGGCGGAAAAAAAAGTAGCCTATCTCATGCAGGACTGAATTGTGATATACATTTAATACCATAAATACAAATTGCACAACAAAAAGCAATTTAATATAAAACACTAAAAAGCTGTAAACACAAATTTCACAACAAATGTAAAACGCTAAAATTAATCAGCACAAATTTATTACAACACCATTCATAATCGAAAATAATTGATGATAATAATGACATACATTTATTTGCAACAAGCAAGCGATTGCACCACTGACCCAAACGATTCATCGTCAAGGGGTTTCACGCGTAAATGCATGTCATCATAATTTTATGCACATTGCTTACTCGCCCAGCGTCAGCATTTAGAATAGTAAGAATAGGGTACCATAGGTTACTAATTATGTATATATAGGCTAAGAACGATCAATAAATTGAATTCATTCAGTTCTCTTGATTTATCGAGAAAGTTACAAACCGTCGTGTATTATTCCACATAGGAGTACTAAGCTGTACAGCTGCTCCTACTATTCATACCCCCATTTTATCTCGGAGTCTGAGCTGTTAATAGCCGCTCCAGTGGAGTCAAAGTCACACGACTGCTCCCAGGTTTTTCCTTAAAAATTAAAAGATACTACAGAATTATATAATAAAAAAAAAATACCCGAATAAAATCGGCCGGTAATCTTCGGAGGAGATAAGTAAAAGGTGTTTTCAATATGTATGGAAAATTCCCCCTTAAATTTTACGATGTTCAGCCCCCTGTAGTTCCCTCCCCTCTTCATAGACGAACTTGAAGATCAACTATGTTACTCAGCTAATCGATGTCTTTCATTTAAGATCTTCATCAGTCATCTACGATGTTTGGTTGAGAAAATATAGCCGCTTAAAGTTGAAACTTTGAACCCCCGCCCTTCCCGCAAAAATGAATAGGACCAAAAGAAGCACCATAACGGGGTCTCCTTAAATATCACGTTTGGTAAAAAAGTGTTTTTTCGAAATTACCCCCTCCATTTTCGAAATCGAAAAGTACCCTATGAACTGCGTAGCTAAGTTACACGTCCAATGACATATAAATGGTTGTCGTAGGTTAAAAACTGTAGGAGGAGATAGAATCCTACGAAAACACGAAATCACTTGTTAATTATACTGGAAACTATTGGGAGGCGCCTCCGGCGACGCGCAATAGTGGAAGACTAGTAATTGGCCGCTTGCTACGCTGCGTGATTGTGGGTGGTGGGGGGGGGGGGCAGAGAAGTGGAAGTGTGATGAGGGGATGGGTTAGCTACTATATGAAAAAAGAATGAAGAAAAACGAAGCAGAGGGAGTGAAGTTATGAAGAAAAGAGTGGAGCAATGTCTGGATTTTATTTTTAAATTTTTCCATTTTCCATATCCTTTTAAAGAGTGGTGGGAGGAGGAAGGGTAGTCGTATTAGCATGAAATAAATTGTGAAAAATGGCAGACATCTGAATGATTAATATGGCTGCAATAGCCTGTTGGAATTAGTTGAGGAAAGTCCCGAGAGGTGTAACGGAACCCCCATGGTTAGATAAAAGTGTAATTATAATGAAGGAGTCATATGATAAAATGTTATTATTACCTAAAGCAGAGTGATGGAAAAATTAAGATAGTGGATGGTCCATTTATATCGGGAGCACCGAATATCAACTTCGTGATTTTTTTCTCCGATAATTTGTTCATAATGTATTCTAACTGTGAATGCAATCTTATTAGCCGTTTTATGTAGTATTTAATTATTGAAAAATAAAATGTAAGAGTTGACACGACTTGATTTTGGCAATACACAAACAATGCATGTGTTCTGCGCCGACGATTATGTACACAGCTGATATATATCTTTGTAACTATTCCGAGAGATGCCTTATTGGACTGAGATAAATTTTGTGAAATAGCAGATAAACCTGTGATTATTATGCCTACAAAACTTGTTGCAAATAGTTCAAGAAAATCCCGCTAGGTTGCAGCACTTAGCAAAAAGCTTGAAATCGTAATTCAAAAATAACGGTTTTTGGCGCCAAATCGAACGAAAAGTGGGGTGGAATAAAGAAGTGAGTTTTTTCTGCAATGTACTCGCCTAGACCTTTCCAAAAAGTACCGCATGCCGGGGTACGGAAGAAAGTAAAAATCGCGATTTTTTCATGGGCTTACCCCTTGAAAAATGCTCAAATTTGGACATTTTCGCAATTAAATTGGCATAGAATGTGAAGAAAAGCAGCCAATTCCTTCAAATAAAGTTCCTAGCACAGAGGAGGTATGTAGTTATCTAAGTATGTAACTCGTATGCCCGTGAGTTGTCGCGGACCACCGGTAGGTGGCGCTGAGTGGTCATGCGAAACTTGAATAGATTTTATTTTTTTTTTAAATAAGTAAATGAATTGCAATTTTCCTGAAATTTAATATAGATAATCTTCCGATACGTGCGCATTCATAAAAAATAAAAAAAAATAGATTATTCAACAATTCGTTTAATTAAGTTTCGAAATGTATATTTCAGACCGAAATTTTGGCCATCGAAAATTAAATTTGGGAACGTAATTGGGAGGGTAAAGAGATATGCTCAAAAAATCTTAAAAAAATAAAGAAATAAATAAGCAGGAGGAATTTTGCAAATCGGATGATATTTAGCCGAGCTATGGGGTGGGGATGAAATTGTATGGGGATGTAATTTAAAAAAATTCATTCAACGAAGCTCTCCAGATTAGAGAAAAGAGTACACCGTCCGATAGTACTCGCCGAGACCTTTCATTTGATATGCAACATAGTGTATAAGAAGTTCCCCCCCGCCGGGGGTACCAACCCCGCACCCTAAAGTGCCCCGGGACGAAACTCGTAATAGGGTCAAAAAATCATAAAAAAGTCACAATAAATTTAGCAAAAAGAATTTTTAAAATCGGCTGGAATTTGGCCGAGAAAATAGGTGTTGACTTGAGTAGCACACATTCATACGCATGCAGTTAATTAGATTGAATTTAATTTAGCGTACCTTGTGATGTTGATTCATTAATTTCTTATTTTGGCGGGAAACGTGAGGACTAACGGGGAAAAGATGTTTGGAGGGTATTTAGGGAATAGGGAGGGACAGCCCATGGAGGGGTAGGGATAATTTTCAGGGGGAAGTATAAGGGGGGTGGAGGAAGAGCAAATCGTTATTTTTTCAGTTTTTGTTCAGGGAAATCTCCCACCTTCCCGCAAACAATTTTTTTTCCACCCGTGAATGATGGAGGCTTAACAGGCGCATATATCAGGCGTAAAAATCTTGATGGAGTGGAAGGGGAATGTATGAGGAAAAATGAAAAAAGAACGCATTTTAGCACCCGTTGGAGATATGCTCTTGCTGCGCTTATAGGAACTCGGATATTCCAATTTTTTTTTTACACTTATAAAGCCAGTTAGCAAGGGTAGCTTCTACCGGTGTGACATGTTGGAATAGAATAATTAGTAATAGTACAATTGTACGTCGAAAAACAAAATTAAGTTTTGCGGGGAAACTTGACGGGAAGTGGGGAAAGTTTATATGGCGGGTATCTGCGGGGTAGGAAGGGGAAAGATATAGAGGGGTAGGGGGATTTTTTGAAGAAGCATAAGGGGGGCGTGGGAATTACAAACCGTTTTTTTGCAGTTTTTGTTCAGAGAAATTCTCCCCCTTCCACCGAAAAAAATTCCCCCTCCCCGGAAAAGATGCGCCTCAAGCAGTCGCGTATAGAACGTATGAAAACTTGGAGGGGTGGAGGGGAAATTTTTCACGAAAATTATGAAAGCACGAGTTTTACCACCCTGAAATAAATGCTCTTGCTGCGCTGGTAGGAATTTCCAAATTTCGAATTTTTCTTTTCGATTTCGAGAGCCCGTCATCTTAGGTAAGTTTTAGCGGTATATTATGTTGGAACTGAATAATAAATAATAGTAGAATCAGGCGTTGAAAAAACCTCGATTTTTTCGAAAAATCTCAAGTTTAGTACTAAAAATTTTCGAAATTCGAAAATCTAAGAACGCCAAAAAATGGCCACTGCAGACATGTATCACGCGATAAAATTTCATTCAAATCGGTTCATAACTACGGCAGTTCTGAGCATATCAAATCTTGGGTACCCAATCACTTTGGCACCTCCCACCCCCCGCCCCTTTCATAAAAATCAATAAAAATTTATATGTGCTACTATTACTTCAAAAGTTGTATTTGCATTTCATGTTTCATATAGATAGATTGTAATTTGACAAAAATCGGGTGGTTTTGCACCCTCCACCCTAAAAAAGCAAAGCGAATAAAGAAAACTGTTTCCCGATTGGACTTAATCCTACCGAGTTATGTCAATTTGAAAATTCAGTGATCTAGTACTACACTTCGAATAGAAAACAGTGTAGTACTAAACATCTAAGTATGCAGGTGGAAAGATCTTAACGTCCGACATATGGAGAAGTTTTTTTCAAAAAAATAGAAAATTTCCTACGCCCCTGCAGGGGGTCAAATTTCAATCTAGTACATTTTGAAAAATCTGGTACACCATCAGATAGGCGAATTTTTTCTAAGAAGTTTGAGTACCCACACCCTATACCCGGAGCTCAAATGGCTGAAGGAAAATTAAAAGGATTTTAAGAGCCAAATTTCAGCGCCTACCCCCCGGGCGGAAAAAAAAGTAGCCTATCTCATGCAGGACTGAATTGTGATATACATTTAATACCATAAATACAAATTGCACAACAAAAAGCAATTTAATATAAAACACTAAAAAGCTGTAAACACAAATTTCACAACAAATGTAAAACGCTAAAATTAATCAGCACAAATTTATTACAACACCATTCATAATCGAAAATAATTGATGATAATAATGACATACATTTATTTGCAACAAGCAAGCGATTGCACCACTGACCCAAACGATTCATCGTCAAGGGGTTTCACGCGTAAATGCATGTCATCATAATTTTATGCACATTGCTTACTCGCCCAGCGTCAGCATTTAGAATAGTAAGAATAGGGTACCATAGGTTACTAATTATGTATATATAGGCTAAGAACGATCAATAAATTGAATTCATTCAGTTCTCTTGATTTATCGAGAAAGTTACAAACCGTCGTGTATTATTCCACATAGGAGTACTAAGCTGTACAGCTGCTCCTACTATTCATACCCCCATTTTATCTCGGAGTCTGAGCTGTTAATAGCCGCTCCAGTGGAGTCAAAGTCACACGACTGCTCCCAGGTTTTTCCTTAAAAATTAAAAGATACTACATGGCGACCGTGACATCGTAGAAACTGCGAAATTTGTAACTTTGCGAATCTGCAGACCATAATATCATCATCAAAAGTGCAGCTGGGAATTTTCATAAATAATAGAAACTTATACGGTGACATAGTAACAACCACCAAAAAACTGCGAAGACGACTACATCCACTACCAGTACCAATCAGAAGAAATTTTAGTATGAACGAGATAGATGCCATCTTCAATCACATTTTCAAGACTATTGAAGAAACTAAGAAGATACCAGAGAGGAATATAGAAGGCATAACACTGTATCCAGTAAATAAGAAGCCGACGCCGTACATCCCCAAATCAAGGCTGGACAACGAAAATCCTCCACCATACGAAGCGGGTCCAAAAAGAATCACCATCGAGGAGTATAGAAGCAGAAACACAAGCAGTGTAAAAACTCAGGAGACAAAACCACGAAAAAGAGGAGGCAAGAGACAAAAAATTGCACAGGAGCTTCAAAATTACAAGGTACTTGTCGAGTTAGCAGCAACTGAGGAGGAACGGGAAAAATACAACAAACTAATAATATTGACAAAAAAACAACTGAACGTCATCAAAAGGAAGAGATAAGGGTTTAATGATCTAATTTAAAATTTTTTTTTTTTTAAAATATAAAGTAGAAGTAGCGTAGTACAAAGGTATAATAATAATTAAATAATTAATATGTAAAAAAAAAAAAAAAAAAAAAAAAAAAAAAAAAAAAAAAAAAAAAAAAAAAAAAAAAAAAATTTTTTTTCTTTTGCTGTTTGCTTGACGTTGTTTTGGAAATAAGCGAAACATTTTCAGTAATGGGTAAAACGCAATCCAAAACTTCAGATAACAACGGGGAAATTGTTAATAATCTAATTATAGAGGATACAGTTTCGGTCGAGAATAATCAGATAATAATAATTTTATGCATATTGGTTGCAATTAAAATCGTTGAATTTGTATACATACTGTACAAAGATCATAGGAGGGGTTTAAGAAAAAGATACCTCAGTACCCCAGCAAAATTAAACATATCAACCGTCTGATAAATGGAAGCACTTATAAAGATTAAGGACGAACTAGAAAATATTCTGGACAATTTTAAGAAAAGTAAAAACCGTCCATATTCTGAGAAAACTCTGCAAGAGAAAGAAAAGTAAACAAATCAACTCTGTGCCAAGGCAAAAGAAAACGCACTTAAACAAGCGGACGTCGAAACAATATTGAAGATAAAAGTTATCTACGAAGAAATTGAAAGTATAGCAAACAAAATCTTAGAAAACATAAATACACAAAAACAAACAAAGATGGGTTTTGACATAAAAACAGCTACATCGCTCATACAACCCTACGATGGAAAGCTGGATGAAACTGATTCTTTTATCGAGTCTATGGAACTACTAGACGAGTTAACAGCAAACGAACATAAAACCATCATGATCAAATTCATCAAGACACGTATAACTGGAAAAGCCAAGTACGTAATATCGGAGGGCACAAATACAGTATCAACGATCAAAGCCAAATTAAAAGAAAAATTTTCGGCAAAATTATCGTCAGATGCTATTCTGGCACAACTGCGATCATGCCAGCAAGGTAACAGAAAACTTGCAGACTTTTCCAATCAGATAGAAAATCTATCAGGCCAGCTGACTAGAGCCTTTATAACAGAGAAAGTAGCAGCTGGAGAAGCAGCTGAAAAATTGGCCGAAAAATTTTCAATACAGTCATTTATGAACAATGTTGCCAATACAGAAACAGCGATTATACTAAAAGCTAGTAGCCTAGGAACACTTTCAGAATTAGCAGCGAAGGCAATAGCAGTAGATAAGCCGCAGCCAAGCAGTGTCCTGCATTATAATACCAACCCATCAAGAAAGTTTCATTATAATAATACGCAAGGGTTCAACAATCAAAATAATTTTAACAGGAACAGGGAGCGCTGGCCCAAACAACAGTACAATAGAAATATGGCAGCCAATAATAGACAAAACCACCCACGAAATCAATATAACCACCGCGATAAAAGATATTTCGGTAATGCTGCACCAAATAACAGTAGTCGCTACCAGAATAATCTGCGAGCAAATAATAATAATACCTATAATCAAAGAAGAAATGTAAACTACTTCGAATCGGGGGAATATCAAGCCCCCCAACCAGAGGAAGAAACAACACGGTTGGGGGCTGCGACGAATTCAAGCCAAGAATACATTGCCTAAACCTATCCTTAACAAACTTTATTAAAGCGTATGTCGACATGTGCGGGTCAGTATGTACTCTGATTGTAGACACAGGGGCAGAAATATCCATATTCAAGAGGGGAAAAATTAATAAAGACCAACTTTACTATCCTAAAAACACTTGTATTATCCAAGGGGTTACGGATACTAAGAGGCAGTCGATTGGGGCAACATACACAAGATTACATTTTAACGACCAGTTTGCGGTCGAACATTTATTCCAGATAGTAGAAGATGATTTCTCCCTCGGGGCTGATGCAATTTTAGGACTAGATTTCCTAACAAAATTCAAGACCACTATCGATTATGATACGTGGACCCTTACATTAAACACACCTGAAAGTTCGGCAGAGATCCCAATACTGAATGGTCCATCCGAAAATTCTATTATCATACCACCCCGATGTGAAATAATAAGAAAGTTCAAGGTTAAAAAACAAGAAGGTGCCAATGATATGGTAATCATTGGACAAGAAATCCACCCAGGCATATTCATTGCAGGATCAGTAACTTCACAAAATTACCCACTAGTCAGGATACTAAACACTACAAACAAAACCACCACACTACAACATTCCGACATAATAACACAACCACTCTCAGACTTTAACGTCATTAATACAGACACAATAAAATCAAAAAGAACAGAACAAGTTATCTCCAAATTAAACTTAAACAGCATTCCAAACTACGCCAAACTTCAATTCGAAGAATTATGCCGAGAATATGAAGACATATTTGCGTTAGAAAGTGAACCTCTAACAACCAATAACTTCTACAAACAAAATATAGAACTAACTGATAATAGAGCAGTATACACAAAAAACTACCGAATACCAGAAGCACACAAAACCGAGATTAATAGGCAGGTAGACAAAATGCTAGTAGACGGAATAATAGAGAACTCTGTTTCTCATCTTAATTCTCCAATACTACTAGTACCCAAAAAATCCAACAACCAAAATAAAAAATGGCGTTTAGTAGTTGATTTTAGGAATCTTAATAAAAAAGTTCTGGCAGATAAATTTCCCTTACCGCGTATAGAAGAGATACTCGACCAAATGGGCCGAGCCAAATACTTCTCTACACTTGACCTTATGTCCGGATTCCACCAAATACCATTAGAGGAATCTTCTAGAAAGTTCACAGCTTTTTCAACTAACCAAGGTCACTACCAGTATACACGACTTCCTTTCGGACTTAATATAAGTCCAAATAGTTTCCAAAGGATGATGACCATCGCCATGACGGGTCTACCACCGGAAATAGCCTTTCTGTACATTGACGACATCATAGTCGTCGGATGTTCACAGTCACACCATATAAAAAACTTGCAAACAGTATTTAACAGATTACGAGAGCGTAATCTCAAATTAAATCCTGAAAAATGCAAATTTTTCCAAACCGAAGTCACCTATCTTGGACATCGAATATCAGCACAAGGCATAAGCCCAGACAGTTCAAAATACGAGGTAGTTAAAAATTATCCTATCCCAAAAAACGCCGACGAAGTCAGACGATTCGTAGCATTCTGTAATTATTACCGCCGTTTCATCCCCAACTTTGCAGAAATAGCACTACCGTTAAACAAACTACTCCGGAAAAACACAAAATTTGAATGGGCAGAAATCCAACAAAAATCTTTCGATGCTCTCAAATCAAGTTTGATATCCCCAATAATACTGCAGCACCCTGATTTCAAAACCCAATTCATCATTTCCACAGACGCCTCGAATGCTGCATGTGGAGCAATCTTATCACAAAGTGTCGACGGAACAGAACACCCAATCGCATACGCTAGTAAAACATTTACTGCCGGAGAAAAAAATAAGTCAGTAATTGAAAAGGAACTCGCAGCAATACATTGGGCAATTATACATTTTAAGCCTTATGTTTATGGCAGAAAATTCACAATAAGAACAGACCATCGACCCTTAACATATCTTTTTGGCATGAAAAACCCATCATCTAAACTAACACGAATGAGGTTAGATTTAGAGGAATTCGATTTCGAAGTCAAATACATTAAAGGAAAAGGAAATAACGGACCCGACGCGTTATCAAGAATACAACTTGACATTAATGATTTGAAGGAAATCAATGTCCGACGCGTCCAAACCCGAGCAATGAAAAAACAAAAAGAACAAAACATAATGTCCGATGAAATGAAAAATACTCCTATAGTCCCGCAGCCTGATCAACTGCGCGTTTGGGAGATACCATCTCCAACAAAGATAGCCAAATTACCTGAACTAAAAGTAAAAATTGAGAACTGCAGTAATAAAGAAACACAAATAGAAATGAATATAGTGCACAAGTATGAAATAAAATATAAGCGGTATATAAATATAAAAAACAACCAACCAGTAGAGCCCGCACTAGAGCAGGTACTCGAAGTATTGGATAATGATATATATAAACAATTTCAGACCAAGACTCTGAAACTTTCTGCAGAAAGCGAGATATTTAAAATAATTAATTTAACCGCATTTAAAATCCTAGGAAACAAAGTATTAAAAAATATAAACGTTAAAATTTTCAAACCGCAACGGTACATATCAGAAACAACGAAAATAAACGAAATCCTACATAACTATCACTCCACACCTACAGGAGGACATCTGGGTCAATCAAGACTGTATAAAAAGCTGAAGGAAATGTACAAATGGAAGAAAATGAGGAAAACAATAGCAAAATATATAAACAGATGCGAGCTTTGTGCGAAAAATAAGCACCAAAAGCATAATAAAGAGCATATGGAAATAACTACAACACCAACAAAAGTTTTCGACATTGTATCCATTGACACAGTCGGTCCATTTACAAAAACCACCAACGATAACAGATACGCAGTAACAATGCAATGCGATCTAAGCAAGTATATAGTAATAATACCCACAAAGGACAAGGAAGCAAATTCCATAGCAAGAGCCATAGTGAATGGGTTCATACTAACATACGGACCTATGAGCAAAATTAAAACTGATCTAGGAACGGAATACAAAAACCAGGTTTTTGCGGAAGTATGTAATATACTGAAAATAAAACAACTGTTCGCGACCGCCGCACATCCCGAAACGATCGGAGCACTAGAAAGAAACCACAAGTGCCTAAATGAATATCTTAGATGTTTTGTTAATGACAATAGAGACGATTGGGATACATGGATTCCATATTACGCATTCTGCTACAACACCACACCAAACACCGTACATGGCTACACACCATTCGAACTCATATTTGCCAAAAATATAGACCTACCTTCAGAACTCACAATTGATAGACCAGATCCCGTGTATAATTATGACCTGTATAGTAAAGAGATGAAATACAGACTTCAACAAGCCATAAGTAAGGCAAAACAATACCTCCAGGCATCTAAAGTGCGAAGAAAGCAAGTCAAGGATGCTAATTGCAAACCAATATCAATCAAAGTAGGCGACAAAGTACTAATGACAGTACAAAATAGACGAAAACTAGATCCTCTATACAACGGACCTTATATAATTAAATCAATAGACAACGTAAATTGCATTATCGAAGATATAAATAAGAACAAAATCAAAATACATAAGAATAGGCTAAGAAAGATTGAAAATTAAAAATTATGTACTATTATTCTAACTATCTCTAGCATGTTAAATTAGATTACACACCGGTGTAGACAAATAAGAATTATTGTAATCAACTAGATAAGTAAACGTAAACAATAAAGATCCCAATTACTAATGCCATTGAGCAATTAAGAGCTATAATAATAAACTATATATAAGTAGGTATATGTAAATACGACTAGGAATTAAGACTCATTATAATCAGCTACATACAAAAACATACCATATGAACTATTAGTATACATAAGCGATAAAATGCTTCATTGCGGCGAGCAAACAATTAAGGTTTAACGTAAACAAACTATACAAAAAAAAAAAAAAAAAAAAATTTATGTAAACACAAATGTTTTTTTTTCCCTAAGGGGGAAAGGTGTGATATACATTTAATACCATAAATACAAATTGCACAACAAAAAGCAATTTAATATAAAACACTAAAAAGCTGTAAACACAAATTTCACAACAAATGTAAAACGCTAAAATTAATCAGCACAAATTTATTACAACACCATTCATAATCGAAAATAATTGATGATAATAATGACATACATTTATTTGCAACAAGCAAGCGATTGCACCACTGACCCAAACGATTCATCGTCAAGGGGTTTCACGCGTAAATGCATGTCATCATAATTTTATGCACATTGCTTACTCGCCCAGCGTCAGCATTTAGAATAGTAAGAATAGGGTACCATAGGTTACTAATTATGTATATATAGGCTAAGAACGATCAATAAATTGAATTCATTCAGTTCTCTTGATTTATCGAGAAAGTTACAAACCGTCGTGTATTATTCCACATAGGAGTACTAAGCTGTACAGCTGCTCCTACTATTCATACCCCCATTTTATCTCGGAGTCTGAGCTGTTAATAGCCGCTCCAGTGGAGTCAAAGTCACACGACTGCTCCCAGGTTTTTCCTTAAAAATTAAAAGATACTACAGAATTATATAATAAAAAAAAAATACCCGAATAAAATCGGCCGGTAATCTTCGGAGGAGATAGGTAAAAGGTGTTTTCAATATGTATGGAAAATTCCCCCTTAAATTTTACGATGTTCAGCCCCCTGTAGTTCCCTCCCCTCTTCATAGACGAACTTGAAGATCAACTATGTTACTCAGCTAATCGATGTCTTTCATTTAAGATCTTCATCAGTCATCTACGATGTTTGGTTGAGAAAATATAGCCGCTTAAAGTTGAAACTTTGAACCCCCGCCCTTCCCGCAAAAATGAATAGGACCAAAAGAAGCACCATAACGGGGTCTCCTTAAATATCACGTTTGGTAAAAAAGTGTTTTTTCGAAATTACCCCCTCCATTTTCGAAATCGAAAAGTACCCTATGAACTGCGTAGCTAAGTTACACGTCCAATGACATATAAATGGTTGTCGTAGGTTAAAAACTGTAGGAGGAGATAGAATCCTACGAAAACACGAAATCACTTGTTAATTATACTGGAAACTATTGGGAGGCGCCTCCGGCGACGCGCAATAGTGGAAGACTAGTAATTGGCCGCTTGCTACGCTGCGTGATTGTGGGTGGTGGGGGGGCGGCAGAGAAGTGGAAGTGTGATGAGGGGATGGGTTAGCTACTATATAAAAAAAGAATGAAGAAAAACGAAGCAGAGGGAGTGAAGTTATGAAGAAAAGAGTGGAGCAATGTCTGGATTTTATTTTTAAATTTTTCCATTTTCCATATCCTTTTAAAGAGTGGTGGGAGGAGGAAGGGTAGTCGTATTAGCATGAAATAAATTGTGAAAAATGGCAGACATCTGAATGATTAATATGGCTGCAATAGCATGTTGGAATTAGTTGAGGAAAGTCCCGAGAGGTGTAACGGAACCCCCATGGTTAGATAAAAGAGTAATTATAATGAAGGAGTCATATGATAAAATGTTATTATTACCTAAAGCAGAGTGATGGAAAAATTAAGATAGTGGATGGTCCATTTATATCGGGAGCACCGAATATCAACTTCGTGATTTTTTTCTCCGATAATTTGTTCATAATGTATTCTAACTGTGAATGCAATCTTATTAGCCGTTTTATGTAGTATTTAATTATTGAAAAATAAAATGTAAGAGTTGACACGACTTGATTTTGGCAATACACAAACAATGCATGTGTTCTGCGCCGACGATTATGTACACAGCTGATATATATCTTTGTAACTATTCCGAGAGATGCCTTATTGGACTGAGATAAATTTTGTGAAATAGCAGATAAACCTGTGATTATTATGCCTACAAAACTTGTTGCAAATAGTTCAAGAAAATCCCGCTAGGTTGCAGCACTTAGCAAAAAGCTTGAAATCGTAATTCAAAAATAACGGTTTTTGGCGCCAAATCGAACGAAAAGTGGGGTGGAATAAAGAAGTGAGTTTTTTCTGCAATGTACTCGCCTAGACCTTTCCAAAAAGTACCGCATGCCGGGGTACGGAAGAAAGTAAAAATCGCGATTTTTTCATGGGCTTACCCCTTGAAAAATGCTCAAATTTGGACATTTTCGCAATTAAATTGGCATAGAATGTGAAGAAAAGCAGCCAATTCCTTCAAATACAGTTCCTAGCACAGAGGAGGTATGTAGTTATCTAAGTATGTAACTCGTATGCCCGTGAGTTGTCGCGGACCACCGGTAGGTGGCGCTGAGTGGTCATGCGAAACTTGAATAGATTTTATTTTTTTTTTAAATAAGTAAATGAATTGCAATTTTCCTGAAATTTAATATAGATAATCTTCCGATACGTGCGCATTCATAAAAAATAAAAAACAATAGATTATTCAACAATTCGTTTAATTAAGTTTCGAAATGTATATTTCAGACCGAAATTTTGGCCATCGAAAATTAAATTTGGGAACGTAATTGGGAGGGTAAAGAGATATGCTCAAAAAATCTTAAAAAATAAAGAAATAAATAAGCAGGAGGAATTTTGCAAATCGGATGATATTTAGCCGAGCTATGGGGTGGGGATGAAATTGTATGGGGATGTAATTTAAAAAAATTCATTCAACGAAGCTCTCCAGATTAGAGAAAAGAGTACACCGTCCGATAGTACTCGCCGAGACCTTTCATTTGATATGCAACATAGTGTATAAGAAGTTCCCCCCCGCCGGGGGTACCAACCCCGCACCCTAAAGTGCCCCGGGACGAAACTCGTAATAGGGTCAAAAAATCATAAAAAAGTCACAATAAATTTAGCAAAAAGAATTTTTAAAATCGGCTGGAATTTGGCCGAGAAAATAGGTGTTGACTTGAGTAGCACACATTCATACGCATGCAGTTAATTAGATTGAATTTAATTTAGCGTACCTTGTGATGTTGATTCATTAATTTCTTATTTTGGCGGGAAACGTGAGGACTAACGGGGAAAAGATGTTTGGAGGGTATTTAGGGAATAGGGAGGGACAGCCCATGGAGGGGTAGGGATAATTTTCAGGGGGAAGTATAAGGGGGGTGGAGGAAGAGCAAATCGTTATTTTTTCAGTTTTTGTTCAGGGAAATCTCCCACCTTCCCGCAAACAATTTTTTTTCCACCCGTGAATGATGGAGGCTTAACAGGCGCATATATCAGGCGTAAAAATCTTGATGGAGTGGAAGGGGAATGTATGAGGAAAAATGAAAAAAGAACGCATTTTAGCACCCGTTGGAGATATGCTCTTGCTGCGCTTATAGGAACTCGGATATTCCAATTTTTTTTTTACACTTATAAAGCCAGTTAGCAAGGGTAGCTTCTACCGGTGTGACATGTTGGAATAGAATAATTAGTAATAGTACAATTGTACGTCGAAAAACAAAATTAAGTTTTGCGGGGAAACTTGACGGGAAGTGGGGAAAGTTTATATGGCGGGTATCTGCGGGGTAGGAAGGGGAAAGATATAGAGGGGTAGGGGGATTTTTTGAAGAAGCATAAGGGGGGCGTGGGAATTACAAACCGTTTTTTTTCAGTTTTTGTTCAGAGAAATTCTCCCCCTTCCCCCGAAAAAAAATCCCCCTCCCCGGCAAAGATGCGCCTCAAGCAGTCGCGTATAGAACGTATGAAAACTTGGAGGGGTGGAGGGGAAATTTTTCACGAAAATTATGAAAGCACGAGTTTTACCACCCTGAAATAAATGCTCTTGCTGCGCTGGTAGGAATTTCCAAATTTCGAATTTTTCTTTTCGATTTCGAGAGCCCGTCATCTTAGGTAAGTTTTAGCGGTATATTATGTTGGAACTGAATAATAAATAATAGTAGAATCAGGCGTTGAAAAAACCTCGATTTTTTCGAAAAATCTCAAGTTTAGTACTAAAAATTTTCGAAATTCGAAAATCTAAGAACGCCAAAAAATGGCCACTGCAGACATGTATCACGTGATAAAATTTCATTCAAATCGGTTCATAACTACGGCAGTTCTGAGCATATCAAATCTTGGGTACCCAATCACTTTGGCACCTCCCACCCCCCGCCCCTTTCATAAAAATCAATAAAAATTTATATGTGCTACTATTATTTCAAAAGTTGTATTTGCATTTCATGTTTCATGTAGATAGATTGTAATTTGACAAAAATCGGGTGGTTTTGCACCCTCCACCCTAAAAAAGCAAAGCGAATAAAGAAAACTGTTTCCCGATTGGACTTAATCCAACCGAGTTATGTCAATTTGAAAATTCAGTGATCTAGTACTACACTTCGAATAGAAAACAGTGTAGTACTAAACATCTAAGTATGCAGGTGGAAAGATCTTAACGTCCGACATATGGAGACGTTTTTTTCAAAAAAATAGAAAATTTCCTACGCCCCTGCAGGGGGTCAAATTTCAATCTAGTACATTTTGAAAAATCTGGTACACCATCAGATAGGCGAATTTTTTCTAAGAAGTTTGAGTACCCACACCCTATACCCGGAGCTCAAATGGCTGAAGGAAAATTAAAAGGATTTTAAGAGCCAAATTTCAGCGCCTACCCCCCGGGCGGAAAAAAAAAGTAGCCTATCTCATGCAGGACTGAATTATATAATAAAAAAAAAAATACCCGAATAAAATCGGCCGGTAATCTTCGTATAATCTCGTATGCCCGGGAGTTGTCGCGGACCACCGGTAGGTGGCGCTGAGTGGTCATGCGAAACTTGAATAGATTTTATTTTTTTTTAAATAAGTAATTGAAATGCAATTTTCCTGAAATTTAATATAGATAATCTTCCGATACGTGCGCATTCATAAAAAATAAAAAAATGGATTATTCAACAATTCGTTTAATTAAGTTTCGAAATGTATATTTCAGACCGAAATTTTGGCCATCGAAAATTAAATTTGGGAACGTAATTGGGAGGGTAAAGAGATATGCTCAAAAAATCTTAAAAAAATAAAGAAATAAATAAGCAGAAGGAATTTTGCAAATCGGATGATATTTAGCCGAGCTATGGAGTGGGGATGAAATTGTATGGGGATGCAATTTAAAAAATTTCATTCAACGAAGCTCTCCAGATTAGAGAAAAGAGTACACCGTCCGATAGTACTCGCCGAGACCTTTCATTTGATATGCAACATAGTGTATAAGAAGTTCCCCCCCGCCGGGGGGTACCAACCCCGCACCCTAAAGTACCCCGGGCCGAAACTCGTAATAGGGTCAAAAAATCATAAAAAAGTCATCGGCTAGAATTTGGCCGAGAAAATAGGTGTTGACTTGAGTAGCACACATTCATACGCATGCAGTTAATTAGATTGAATTTAATTTAGCGTACCTTGTGATGTCGATTCATTAATTTCTTATTTTGGCGGGAAACGTGAGGACTAACGGGGAAAAGATGTTTGGAGGGTATTTAGGGAATAGGGGGGGACAGCCCATGGAGGGGTAGGGATAATTTTCAGGGGGAAGTAGGTCGAAAAACAAAATTAAGTTTTGCGGGGAAACTTGTGGGGAAGTTAAGGAGTGTATATGACGGGTATCTGCTGGGTAGGAAGGGGAAAGATATAGAGGGGTAGGGGGATTTTTTGAAGAAGTATAAGGGGGGTGTGGGATTTACAAACCGTTTTTTTTACAGTTTTTGTTCAGAGAAATTCTCCCCCTTCCCCCGAAAAAAATTCCCCCTCCCCAGAAAAGATGCACCTCAAGTAGTCGCGTATAGAACGTATGAAAACTTGGAGGGGTGGAGGGGAAGTGGGGGAGTGTATATGACGGGTATCTGCTGGGTAGGAAGGGGAAAGATATAGAGGGGTAGGGGGATTTTTGAAGAAGTATAAGGGGGGTGTGGGATTTACAAACCGTTTTTTTTACAGTTTTTGTTCAGAGAAATTCTCCCCCTTCCCCCGAAAAAAATTCCCCCTCCCCAGAAAAGATGCGCCTCAAGTAGTCGCGTATAGAACGTATGAAAACTTGTAGGGGTGGAGGGGAAATTTTTCACGAAAATTATGAAAGCACGAATTTTACCACCCTGAAATAAATGCTCTTGCTGCGCTGGTAGGAATTTCCAAATTTCGAATTTTTCTTTTCGATTTCGAGAGCCCGTCATCTTAGGTAAGTTTTAGCGGTATATTATGTTGGAACTGAATAATAAATAATAGTAGAATCAGGCGTTGAAAAAACCTCGATTTTTTCGAAAAATCTCAAGTTTAGTACTAAAAATTTTCGAAATTCGAAAATCTAAGAACGCCAAAAAATGGCCACTGCAGACATGTATCACGTGATAAAATTTCATTCAAATCGGTTCATAACTACGGCAGTTCTGAGCATATCAAATCTTGGGTACCCAATCACTTTGGCACCTCCCACCCCCCGCCCCTTTCATAAAAATCAATAAAAATTTATATGTGCTACTATTATTTCAAAAGTTGTATTTGCATTTCATGTTTCATGTAGATAGATTGTAATTTGACAAAAATCGGGTGGTTTTGCACCCTCCACCCTAAAAAAGCAAAGCGAATAAAGAAAACTGTTTCCCGATTGGACTTAATCCAACCGAGTTATGTCAATTTGAAAATTCAGTGATCTAGTACTACACTTCGAATAGAAAACAGTGTAGTACTAAACATCTAAGTATGCAGGTGGAAAGATCTTAACGTCCGACATATGGAGACGTTTTTTTCAAAAAAATAGAAAATTTCCTACGCCCCTGCAGGGGGTCAAATTTCAATCTAGTACATTTTGAAAAATCTGGTACACCATCAGATAGGCGAATTTTTTCTAAGAAGTTTGAGTACCCACACCCTATACCCGGAGCTCAAATGGCTGAAGGAAAATTAAAAGGATTTTAAGAGCCAAATTTCAGCGCCTACCCCCCGGGCGGAAAAAAAAAGTAGCCTATCTCATGCAGGACTGAATTATATAATAAAAAAAAAAATACCCGAATAAAATCGGCCGGTAATCTTCGTATAATCTCGTATGCCCGGGAGTTGTCGCGGACCACCGGTAGGTGGCGCTGAGTGGTCATGCGAAACTTGAATAGATTTTATTTTTTTTTAAATAAGTAATTGAAATGCAATTTTCCTGAAATTTAATATAGATAATCTTCCGATACGTGCGCATTCATAAAAAATAAAAAAATGGATTATTCAACAATTCGTTTAATTAAGTTTCGAAATGTATATTTCAGACCGAAATTTTGGCCATCGAAAATTAAATTTGGGAACGTAATTGGGAGGGTAAAGAGATATGCTCAAAAAATCTTAAAAAAATAAAGAAATAAATAAGCAGAAGGAATTTTGCAAATCGGATGATATTTAGCCGAGCTATGGAGTGGGGATGAAATTGTATGGGGATGCAATTTAAAAAATTTCATTCAACGAAGCTCTCCAGATTAGAGAAAAGAGTACACCGTCCGATAGTACTCGCCGAGACCTTTCATTTGATATGCAACATAGTGTATAAGAAGTTCCCCCCCGCCGGGGGTACCAACCCCGCACCCTAAAGTACCCCGGGCCGAAACTCGTAATAGGGTCAAAAAATCATAAAAAAGTCATCGGCTAGAATTTGGCCGAGAAAATAGGTGTTGACTTGAGTAGCACACATTCATACGCATGCAGTTAATTAGATTGAATTTAATTTAGCGTACCTTGTGATGTCGATTCATTAATTTCTTATTTTGGCGGGAAACGTGAGGACTAACGGGGAAAAGATGTTTGGAGGGTATTTAGGGAATAGGGGGGGACAGCCCATGGAGGGGTAGGGATAATTTTCAGGGGGAAGTAGGTCGAAAAACAAAATTAAGTTTTGCGGGGAAACTTGTGGGGAAGTTGGGGAGTGTATATGACGGGTATCTGCTGGGTAGGAAGGGGAAAGATATAGAGGGGTAGGGGGATTTTTTGAAGAAGTATAAGGGGGGTGTGGGATTTACAAACCGTTTTTTTTACAGTTTTTGTTCAGAGAAATTCTCCCCCTTCCCCCGAAAAAAATTCCCCCTCCCCAGAAAAGATGCACCTCAAGTAGTCGCGTATAGAACGTATGAAAACTTGGAGGGGTGGAGGGGAAGTGGGGGAGTGTATATGACGGGTATCTGCTGGGTAGGAAGGGGAAAGATATAGAGGGGTAGGGGGATTTTTGAAGAAGTATAAGGGGGGTGTGGGATTTACAAACCGTTTTTTTTACAGTTTTTGTTCAGAGAAATTCTCCCCCTTCCCCCGAAAAAAATTCCCCCTCCCCAGAAAAGATGCGCCTCAAGTAGTCGCGTATAGAACGTATGAAAACTTGTAGGGGTGGAGGGGAAATTTTTCACGAAAATTATGAAAGCACGAATTTTACCACCCTGAAATAAATGCTCTTGCTGCGCTGGTAGGAATTTCCAAATTTCGAATTTTTCTTTTCGATTTCGAGAGCCCGTCATCTTAGGTAAGTTTTAGCGGTATATTATGTTGGAACTGAATAATAAATAATAGTAGAATCAGGCGTTGAAAAAACCTCGATTTTTTCGAAAAATCTCAAGTTTAGTACTAAAAATTTTCGAAATTCGAAAATCTAAGAACGCCAAAAAATGGCCACTGCAGACATGTATCATGTGATAAAATTTCATTCAAATCGGTTCATAATTACAGCAGTTCTGAGCATATCAAATCTTGGGTACCCAATCACTTTGGCACCTCCCACCCCCCGCCCCTTTCATAAAAATCAATAAACATTTATGTGTGCTACTATTATTTCAAAAGTTGTATTTGCATTTCATGTTTCATATAGATAGATTGCAATTTGACAAAAATCGGGTGGTTTTGCACCCTCCACCCTAAAAAAGCAAAGCGAATAAAGAAAACTGTTTCCCGATTGGACTTAATCCTACCGAGTTATGTCAATTTGAAAATTCAGTGATCTAGTACTACACTTCGAATAGAAAACAGTGTAGTACTAAACAACTAAGTAACGTCGGACATATGGAGAAGTTTTTAAAAAAAAATAGAAAATATCCTACGCCCCCTGCAGGGGGTCAAATTTCAATCTAGTACATTTTGAAAAATCTGGTACGCTATCAGATAGGCGAATTTTTTCTAAGAAGTTTGAGTACCCACACCCTATACCCGGAGCTCAAATGGCTGAAGGAAAATTAAAAGGATTTTAAGAGCCAAATTTCCCCGCCTACCCCCCGGGCGGAAAAAAAAGTAGCCTATCTCATGCAGGACTGAATTATATAATAAAAAAAAATACCCGAATAAAATCGGCCGGTAATCTTCGGAGGAGATAGGTAAAAGGTGTTTTCAATATGTACGGAAAATTCCCCCTTAAATTTTACGATGTTCAGCCCCCTGTAGTTCCCTCCCCTCTTCATAGACGAACTTGAAGATCAACTATGTTACTCAGCTAATCGATGTCTTTCATTTAAGATCTTCATCAGTCATCTACGATGTTTGGTTGAGAAAATATAGCCGCTTAAAGTTGAAACTTTGAACCCCCGCCCCTCCAAGAGCTTTCCCCTCCCGCAAAAATGAATAGGACCAAAAGAAGCGCCATAACGGGGTCTCCTTAAATATCACGTTTGGTAAAAAAGTGTTTTTTCGAAATTACCCCCTCCATTTTCGAAATTCGAAATCGAAAAGTACCCTATGAACTGCGTAGCTAAGTTACACGTCCAATGACATATAAATGGTTGTCGTAGGTTAAAAACTGTAGGAGGAGATAGAATCCTACGAGAACACGAAATCACTTGTTAATTATACTGGAAACTATTGGAAGGCACCTCCGGCGACGCGCAATAGTGGAAGACTGGTAATTGCCCGCTTGCTACGCTGCGTGATGGTGGGCGGGGGGACCAGAGAAGTGGAAGTTGGATGAGGGGATCGATTAGCTACTATATGAAAAAAGAATGAAGAAAAACGAAGCAGAGGGAGTGAAGTTATGAAGAAAAGGGTGGAGCAATGTCTGGATTTTATTTTTAAATTTTTCCATTTTCCATATCCTTTTAAAGAGTGGTGGGAGGAGGAAGGGTAGTCGTATTAGCATGAAATAAATTGTGAAAAATGGCAGACATCTGAATGATTAATATGGCTGCAATAGCCTATTGGAATTAGTTGAGGAAAGTCCCGAGAGGTGTAACGGAACCCCCATGGTTAGATAAAAGAGTAATTATAATGAAGGAGTCATATGATAAAATGTTATTATTACCTAAAGCAGAGTGATGGAAAAATTAAGATAGTGGATGGTCCATTTATATCGGGAGCACCGAATATCAACTTCGTGATTTTTTTCTCCGATAATTTGTTCATAATGTATTCTAACTGTGAATGCAATCTTATTAGCCGTTTTATGTAGTATTTAATTATTGAAAAATAAAATGTAAAAGTTGACACGACTTGATTTTGGCAATACACAAACAATGCATGTGTTCTGCGCCGACGATTATGTACTCAGCTGATATATATCTTTGTAACTATTCCGAGAGATGCCATATTGGACTGAGATAAATTTTGTGAAATAGCAGATAAACCTGTGATTATTATGCCTACAAAACTTGGTGCAATTAGTTCAAGAAAATCCCGCTAGGTTGCAGCACTTAGAAAAAAGCTTGAAATCGTAGTTCAAAAATAACGGTTTTTGGCGCCAAATTGAACGAAAAGTGGGGTGGAATAAAGAAGTGAGTTTTTTTCTGCAATGTACGCGCCTAGACCTTTCCAAAAAGTACCCGCATGCCGGGGTACGGAAGAAAGTAAAAATCGCGATTTTTTCATGGGCTTACCCCTTGAAAAATGCTCAAATTTGGAAATTTTCGCAATTAAATTTGGAAATTTTCGCAATTAAATTGGCATAGAATGTGAAGAAAAGCAGACAATTCCTTCAAATAAAATTCCTAGCACAGAGGAGGTATGTAGTTATCTAAGTATGTAACTCGTATGCCCGTGAGTTGTGCGGACCACCGGTAGGTGGCGCTGAGTGGTCATGCGAAACTTGAATAGATTTTATCATTTTTTAAATAAGTAAATGAAATGCAATTTTCCTGAAATTTAATATAGATAAACTTCCGATACGTGCGCATTCATAAAAAATAAAAAAAATGGATTATTCAACAATTCGTTTAATTAAGTTTCGAAATGTATATTTCAGACCGAAATTTTGGCCATCGAAAATTAAATTTGGGAACGTAATTGGGAGGGTAAAGAGATATGCTCAAAAAATCTTAAAAAAATAAAGAAATAAATAAGCAGAAGGAATTTTGCAAATCGGATGATATTTAGCCGAGCTATGGGGTGGGGATGAAATTGTATGGGGATGTAATTTAAAAAATTTCAATCAACGAAGCTCTCCAGATTAGAGAAAAGAGTACACCGTCCGATAGTACTCGCCGAGACCTTTCATTTGATATGCAACATAGTGAATAAGAAGTCCCCCCCCCCGCCGGGGGTACCAACCCCGCACCCTAAAGAACCCCGGGACGAAACTCGTAATAGGGTCACAAAATCATAAAAAAGTCACAATAAATTTAACAAAAAGAATTTTTAAAATCGGCTGGAATTTGGCCGAGAAAATAGGTGTTGACTTGAGTAGCACACATTCATACGCATGCAGTTAATTAGATTGAATTTAATTTAGCGTACCTTGTGATGTTGATTCATTAATTTCTTATTTTGGCGGGAAACGTGAGGACTAACGGGGAAAAGATATTTGGAGGGTATTTAGGGAATCGGGAGGGACAGCCCTTGGAGGGGTGGGATAATTTTCAGGGGGATGCATAAGGGGGGTGGGGGAAGAGCAAATCGTTATTTTTTCAGTTTTTGTTCAGGGAAATCTCCCACCTTCCCGCAAACAATTTTTTTCCACCCGTGAATGATGGAGGCTTAACAGGCGCATATATCAGGCGTAAAAATCTTGAGGGAGTGGAAGGGGAATGTATGAGGAAAAATGAAAAAAGAACGCATTTTAGCACCCGTTGGAGATATGCTCTTGCTGCGCTTATAGGAACTCGGATATTCCGATTTTTGTTTTACACTTATAAAGCCAGTGTAATGAGCCCACAGCCTCATCACTTTCTCCATTTCCCCCAATAGACTAAACGCCAAAGCCCTATCAATAACTTATCAAATTTCACATTTGCATCATCATCGAATATCATTCTCGAATATCAATAACATCCGGAAATTTCAATTCCCACGGTAAATTCAAAAGAACCTTCAAAAATTCATCCTAAAACCAAATGTATACTTACATGCATTAGTTTCGCTTTCTAAAAGCAAATATTTCCGCATAAACATGCGACACATTTTCACATTAGTTCCGCATGACCAATTGTTCAAAAAACAAACATTCCCCATATGTGAAAATGCAGTCGCATCACAATGGAAACAATGTCGTTTAACCCATAAAATGTGGCAACCCATTTTCAAGTACACGACGCTTATGCTCTTGAAAATTGACCGTCATATACACCCCACAGCGCTGGGTCTTGCATCATGAAAATAGACAAACATGCACCATATGTTTAGCTTTGCCATGATGCAAGCCACTGCACTGCTGGTTGTGACAATATGTCGGTATACATACAAATTATGTGTTCACTATTGACCAATAGCAGGCATTTTCTTCGCATTCTCTTTGCTCATGCTTAAACGGCTTATACATGTTATGTATAACATTGCCCAATAGAAGCTATTCAGCCAATTCGGCTTATGTGCCTGAACGGCGTGCTGCTGCAATGATATTATCCAGCTGGGCGTGTTTCATTTTTTAAAGATGAGGAAGTAAATACCCTCCACGCGGATTTCCGTGTTTTGAATGGCAAGTACTGAAACTGCCTAAATAAATAGCCGCGTTCTAACCAAGAACAGGCAGGGAGTTTTTGGATCTTTCGGCAGTCAGTTTTACGCGTTCAAATTTAACAAGTCAGTTTTTTAAAAAAGTAAAAGAATAAGGTTGACCCCCCATTAGAGGTAAGGCACCTATTCTAATAAAACAAGAAAGAGTCAGTCTGTTTTGGGCAGTAAGTTTTTCGCAGTCAGTGTTCGAGTGAGTTCCTAAAAAGTCAAAAGAATAAGGTTGACCCCCGACCAGCGGTAAGGCAACCTATTCTACATTAAATTAAAATAAGTTTTTGGCAGTCAGTCTTAAAGTTTGTAAAGAAACAGTTCTTTTTATCAGTTACTAAAATTCTTAGAAAAATCAGTTCCAAAAAGTAAAAAGTGTAAATCAAATAACTTTAAACAAACAACTACAATCGAAGTTGTGCTGAAAAAGAAAAATAAAGGACAATATTTCATGAAAGAATAGTGTTTCGATCAATTTAATTAAAATCAAACTAAAAGGGCCAGCGACCTTCTCCTTAGTGGAAAGTACATCGCAGTCCTTGTCGCGACGAATATATAAAGAGGAATCCGCGACAGAACAACTGGTGGCAGCGGTGGGATTTTTTCACGCCAACCAAGGAAGTGAACAACAAAAAAAAAAAGAGAAAAACAGAAAAACACCAATGTGCTACCCAAGGAAGTTAGACGATACCATTGAAGTCCCGGAAGAAGTTATCATAATACCGGAAGAGGATCCAGAAGAAATCGAAGAAAGCGAAGAATACGACTACGAGTTCGAAATAGACATCGATCCCGAGGAAGAAACCCCCACAGTGGAAGAAGTTTATCTGGAGATACACCGGCAAATTACCCCAGAAAGTGACGACGAGGCAACGTGGGACTTCGACACGTATACGCAAATTAAAGAACTCCTAGCCAATAGAAGAAATAATATGTAAGTCAAAAAACAATATAATAAGTCTTTCATAAAAAAAATTTTTTTTTTGGTATAAATATATATATATAAGCTTAATAACAAATGAAGTGAAAATAAAAATAAAAAACCTTTTGTACAACTAAAAGTGAGTGGAAATTGTAGTAATTAACAAAACAAATTTTTTCTTCTCTGACCCAAGTGATTTTTTTTTTTTGAAATTCTTAAAATTCAATTCTCTGAGTGAAAAAAGAAATTTTTTTTAATTTTTTTTCCTGTTTAAAATTAACTCAAGTGAGCTGTAGTGAAAATTTTTTTTTTTCTCAAGAGACTCTTGAGTTTCCGTTTTTCATTTGTTTTATGGTACATTGAGTTCGCTCCTCATTACGATTCCCTTAAAAAAAAATTTTTTTTTAAGACTTCAAGATTGTTGTTACACGAGCTAAGAATTATTCAGCTCAGGCAAGTCAAAGCCACAAACGTAGCACAAAACGATTAGCTCGAGTTACCCAGTACATACGCCTCCCCAAAATGGCAAACCCTCAAGGCAATGGCGCAGTCGTAGCGTCGTGTACCTAATTCTCTATCACATGAAATGACTTGACCTGAACCGCAGTCGTAGCGTTGCGTGTCCATGCCAATGTGCTTACTTGATATAAGTTCCAAGTTTTGTAATTCTTCGGGACCTTTTATTGGTTCCTCTTTTAAATTATTTTCTTTTATATTTATTTGGTAATGCACCTTTTTTTTATCTTCCTCTTTTATATTTTGTATTTTAGCCTTTTTAAATACCTCTGTATATTCTTTATTTGATTTTTCATTTTGTGTTTTATCTACCTCTTTAGTGGATTTCTCAGCTTTATTACTCTGTATATACTTATTTTCTCTAACTCTGGTAATTTCATTTTCACCGCATAGTTTTGAGTAATTTTTAATTATGCCTGTTGATGGCGTCATTAATTCTATGTAACCTTCTGAACAATTAAGGTTGCATTTGTATTTAGTAAGGAAGTCTATGCCTAGGATTCCATCGTAAGTTAATTTACTACCTCCTGGGATTAAATGAAATGGATGTTCGATTGTAACATCGTCAACTAAATTAATTTTGGCGTAGGTTATACCAATTGTGGGCGTATAAGCTCCAGCAAGAGTTGAAATTGTACAGCACTCGTTTTCGTATACGAGGGCTAAATCATGAGTTGATTCTGCTTTGTGAAGACTAATTTCTGCTCCAGTATCTATTATAAAAGTAGTACTGGGTTTGATAGATACGTTTAAGGGTAATGAAATCAGAAGGGTGTTTTGCTCTAAATTTATAGGTAGCCTTATTTTTTGGGTTACTAGTTCAGCGGCTGCTGATGAATGACGGCCTGAGAAATAACTTGGCGGGGAGTTTCGCCGTCCGATTCTTCCCGCGCAAACTCGTTTCCCGTGAACTCATTTGTAGGTGTTGACCACCTAACTTGCCGAAATTGTCGTGGTTGTTCTGGTTGTGGTTGCCTTTGTGTAAAGGACCTTGAAGGTAGTTGTGAAGATGACGCTGTACGTTGGTGGCCTTGTTGGGGGCTCCGTGTAAAGCGTTCATCATATATCTTTTTTCTGCACTCATGGGTGCGATGATTTGCCTTGTGGCAATAACCACATATTATTCTATGGACCTCATTCTTAATATTTGAAAATGAGGGAAATGGGGGAAGTTGTTTTCGTTTAAAACAACTTTCTTTACGGTGGCCCCGTTTTCCACAATACTCGCATGTAATGATTGGAGTATTTTGAGGTGAGCGGAGATTGGTTTGTTGAGCCTCTTCTATTCTCTGATCGTGCTCTATAGCGAAAGTGATCAGTGCTCGTAGTCTAGTCTCTGCGCGAGCTTTAATTATAACTTTTAATTGGTCATTTTTGATGCCATCTTCAAATACCCTGATAGCGTTTTGCTCATTTTCGCTAAGTAGGAACGCTCTTGATTCTAACTGGAGGGCTTCATTTAAAGTCGCATTATTTAAATCTGCTAACTGTTTGGTTACTCGGCGAGCAAAGTCTTGTACATTTTCTCTTGGAGCTTGTCTTAAGCGTAGCAGTTCACCCTGTATAGCTATTCGCGGGCGATGCTCCTGAAAATGAGACTTGAGCTCTGCCTTCAGTTCTGCCCAAGTAGGATAATCTCCATACTTGAATAGATCATAGGCGGGACCCGTCAGCTTTGTCTTTAACAGAATTAGAAAAATTAAGTAACTGTACAGAAAACGCTCGTATTCTTTGTGATTTAATAGAACGATATCATGATAGGTTACCTTTGTGCGACGATATCACACACCAATTACACACTATCAATAGGGCACTAAGACAAAATTCACTCTTATTAAAACCTGAAACGGGGCGGTTTAAGAGAGGCTTGTTTAACGCGGTAGGCATGTTGAGTAAAACTTTATTCGGAACACTAGATGCTGATGACGCACTAGAGCTAAACGCACATATTGAGAAATTAAATGATGATGACGAATACTTATCACATTTAGTTAAAAACCAAACCCTCATAATAGACACTACAGTAAACATTTTTAACAAAACCCGTTTAGCAATTAAGGAACAATTTATACACATAGAAAATAAACTGACGACCTTAAGATCAGCAGTAAACAAAATCAACACACAGATACTCCACCAAAACATAACCACGGACTTAGAAACCATGGTCTCTTTAACAGCATTGATGATGCTACGTTTTCAATCAACTCAGAATTTTCTAATCGATCTAGTAACCCCATCCATCAATTATCACACCTGACCAAATGAGAATGATTTTAGAAACAATACAGAAAGAAATCCCCGATACCCTCACATTACCCATAAATAAAGACAAAAACAGTTTATTACAATTATATCAAATTAGTTCCGTTCGTACAGCCATAGTCGACAAAAGAATAATATTTCATCTCAAAATTCCACTACCCTTCAAGGAAAAATATCAATTAATAAAAGCATATCCACTACCCACTTCATACAAAGATCAGTTTGCATACATTAAACCTTCCTTAGAATATGTTGTCGTTGATTACAATAGAGAACACTATTACCCCTTGAATACAATAGACCTTCAAAATTGTCAGACACATGATCTAGTATCATATCTGTGTCGAATAATCCATCCTATCTTCAATGTTCATTCAAGCAACAACCTGTGTGAAATAGATTTATTAAAGCATAGCAGCAAAGTGCCATCTCACTGTAAAATTCAAACAGTACCTCAGTTAGATTTTTGGATTCAACTTTCCCAACCAAACAAATGGCTATTTTCCATGCAAAATCCAGTCACTATTGATACTGTTTGTGGAGATGAAATCAGCTCTAAAATGCTACAAAACACTGGAGTAGCTCAAATAGCTTCAGGCTGTTACTTAAGAACTAAAGATCTAGTCATACAAGCACACAATATAAAACAAACAGAGCTCAATAATCATTACCTACCTTCTCTTAACCCCACATATACAATACCACAAATAAAACAAGAACGCCCTATAGCAAAACAAGTACATGTAATTAGATTTCACGACAACCAGGAATTACAAGAACTTAATGTCGCTATAAAACAACAAGAGAAAGATCTAGAATCACATAGATTAAAAAACTTGTCATTTCATGACATACATCATTACACGCTATCTTACTCAATAATTATCATTGTAATTATTGTCTTTGGAGCAATACTCTCGAGAAAGAAGTTTTTGAAAAATGAAAAAAAAGAAGAAGATAATAGCGAGCACTTGGAGGAAGTTAAGCATGACACTTCCAACTAACTGATCATGCAAACCGAACATTTACATACATACAGTAGCTAAAGCAAAAATGCGCAGAAACCAATTTCCACAAGCTTTAAATTTTTACTCAGATACACATAAAAAGCTTACAAAAGTCATAGGTAAAAAAAAATAAGAAGAAAGTAAGCTAAATTAAACTTAAAATTATATGTAACTCCTAGCATTAGTGAAAATTTTCTTTTAATAATGATTAACGCCTAATTATATGCAAATAATTTTAAACCTTGTGAACTTTTATTTCTTAAATTAATATTACTTACCACTCAAATAAAAGAAAAACGAGAATTGTAAAACTATATATTAATAACACAAGGAAAAGAGGAAGACCTTATATTTTATACTTTTTAACTGTTATATCCCATAGACTAGATACAATTAGATAAGTTAATTAAGGCCTAAAAATATGCAAATGTTTTACTTTCAACAAGCAAATTAATGTAACTAGAATAATCCTAAAGATATGCAATAATATAACCAATATCTATTGATGAAATTAATGTATCTAGAATAACCCTAACAATATGCAATAAGACGACTGACAACTAACTTAGAGATATAAAACTAAAGAATTAATTAATATAAGAAAAGATTAGCAGACTATGGAACCAGACTCCGAACTCACTTATCAAACAGAAAGTTCCATCCTGAACTTTCTTTTTCTAAGGGGGATGGTGTAATGAGCCCACAGCCTCATCACTTTCTCCATTTCCCCCAATAGGCTAAACGCCAAAGCCCTATCAATAACTTATCAAATTTCACATTTGCATCATCATCGAATATCATTCTCGAATATCAATAACATCCGGAAATTTCAATTCCCACGGTAAATTCAAAAGAACCTTCAAAAATTCATCCTAAAACCAAATGTATACTTACATGCATTAGTTTCGCTTTCTAAAAGCAAATATTTCCGCATAAACAATGCGACACATTTTCACATTAGTTCCGCATGACCAATTGTTCAAAAAACAAACATTCCCCATATGTGAAAATGCAGTCGCATCACAATGGAAACAATGTCGTTTAACCCATAAAATGTGGCAACCCATTTTCAAGTACACGACGCTTATGCTCTTGAAAATTGACCGTCATATACACCCCACAGCGCTGGGTCTTGCATCATGAAAATAAACAAACATGCACCATATGTTTACCTTTGCCATGATGCAAGCCACTGCACTGCTGGTTGTGACAATATGTCGGTATACATACAAATTATGTGTTCACTATTGACCAGTAGCAGACATTTTCTTCGCATTCTCTTTGCTCATGCTTAAACGGCTTATACATGTTATGTATAACATTGCCCAATAGAAGCTATTCAGCCAATTCGGCTTATGTGCCTCAACGGCGTGCTGCTGCAATGATATTATGCAGCTGGGCGTGTTTCATTTTTTAAAGATGAGGAAGTAAATTCCCTCCAGGCGGATTTCCGTGTTTTGAATGGCAAGTACTGAAACAGCCTAAATAAATAGCCGCGTTCTAACCAAGAACAGGCAGAGAGTTTTTGGATCTTTCGGCAGTCAGTTTTACGCGTTCAAATTTAACAAGTCAGTTTTTTAAAAAAGTAAAAGAATAAGGTTGACCCCCCATTAGAGGTAAGGCACCTATTCTAATAAAACAAGAAAGAGTCAGTCTGTCTTGGGCAGTAAGTTTTTCGCAGTCAGTGTTCGAGTGAGTTCTTAAAAAGTCAAAAGAATAAGGTTGACCCCCCACCAGCGGTAAGGCAACCTATTCTACATTAAATTAAAATAAGTTTTTGGCAGTCAGTCTTAAAGTTTGTAAAGAAACAGTTCTTTTTATCAGTTACTAAAATTCTTAGAAAAATCAGTTCCAAAAAGTAAAAAGTGTAAATCAAATAACTTTAAACAAACAACTACAATCGAGGTTGTGCTGAAAAAGAAAAATAAAGGATAATATTTCATGAAAGAATAGTGTTTCGATCAATTTAATTAAAATCAAACCAAAAGGGCCAGCGACCTTCTCCTTAGTGGAAAGTACATCGCAGTCCTTGTCGCGACGAATATATAAAGAGGAATCCGCGACAGAACACCAGTTAGCAAGGGTAACTTTTACCGGTGTGACATGTTGGAATAGAATAATTAGTAATAGTACAATTGTACGTCGAAAAACAAAATTAAGTTTTGCGGGGAAACTTGAGGGGAAGTGGGGGAGTGTATATGACGGGTATTTTCTGGGTAGGAAGGGGAAAGATATAGAAGGGTAGGGGGATTTTTTAAGAAGTATAAGGGGGGTGTGGGATTTACAAACAGTTTTTTTTACAGTTTTTGTTCAGAGAAATTCTCCCCCTTCCCCCGAAAAAAATTCCCCCTCCCCGGAGAAGATGCGCCTCAAGCAGTCGGGTATATATATATATATAAAGCACGAATTTTACCACCCTGAAATAAATGCTCTTGCTGCGCTGGTAGGAATTTCCAACTTTCGAATTTTTCTTTTCGATTTCGAGAGCCCGTCATCTTAGGTAAGTTTTAGTGGTATGTTATGTTGGAACTGAATAATAAATAATAGTAGAATCAGGCGTTGAAAAAACCTCGATTTTTTCGAAAAATCTCAAGTTTAGCAAAAGTTGTATTTGCATTTCATGTTTCATATAGATAGATTGCAATTTGACAAAAATCGGGTGGTTTTGCACCCTCCACCCTAAAAAAGCAAAGCGAATAAAGAAAACTGTTTCCCGATTGGACTTAATCCTACCGAGTTATGTCAATTTGAAAATTCAGTGATCTAGTACTACACTTCGAATAGAAAACAGTGTAGTACTAAACAACTAAGTATGCAGGTGGAAAGATCTTAACGTCCGACATGTGGAGAAGTTTTTTAAAAGAGTAGAAAATATCCTAAATTTCAATCTAGTACATTTTGAAAAATCTGGTACGCCAGTTTGAGTACCCACACCCTATACCCGGAGCTCAAATGGCTGAAGGAAAATTAAAAGGATTTTAAGAGCCAAATTTCCCCGCCTACCCCCGGGCGGAAAAAAGTAGCCTATCTCATGCAGGACTGAATTATATAATAAAAAAAAAAATACCTGAATAAAATCGGCCGGTAATCTTCGGAGGAGATTGGTAAAAGGTGTTTTCAATATGTATGGAAAATTCCCCCTTAAATTTTACGATGTTCAGCCCCCTGTAGTTCCCTCCCCTCTCCATAGACGAACTTGAAGATCAACTATGTTACTCAGCTAATCGATATCTTTCATTTAAGATCTTAATCAGTCATCTACGATGTTTGGTTGAGAAAATATAGCCGCTTAAAGTTGAAACTTTGAACCCGCGCCCCTCCAAGAGCTTGCCCCTCCCGCAAAAATGAATAGGACCAAAAGAAGCGCCATAACGGGGTCTCCTTAAATATCACGTTTGGTAAAAAAGTGTTTTTTCGAAATTATCCCCTCCATTTTCTTTTCGAAATTCGAAATCGAAAAGTACCCTATGAACTGCGTAGCTAAGTTACACGTCCAATGACATATAAATGGTTGTCGTAGGTTAAAAACTGTAGGAGGAGATAGAATCCTACGAGAACACGAAATCACTTGTTAATTATACTGGAAACTATTGGAAGGCACCTCCGGCGACGCGCAATAGTGGAAGACTAGTAATTGCCCACTTGCTACGCTGCGTGATGGTGGGCGGGGGACCAGAGAAGTGGAAGTTGGATGAGGGGATGGGTTAGCTACTATATGAAAAAAGAATGAAGAAAAACGAAGCAGAGGGAGTGAAGTTATGAAGAAAAGAGTGGAGCAATGTCTGGATTTTATTTTTAAATTTTTCCATTTTCCATATCCTTTTAAAGAGTGGTGGGAGGAGGAAGAGTAGTCGTATTAGCATGAAATAAATTGTGAAAAATGGCAGACATCTGAATGATTAATATGGCTGCAATAGCCTGTTGGAATTAGTTGAGGAAAGTCCGAGAGGTGTAACGGAACCCCCATGGTTAGATAAAAGAGTAATTATAATGAAGGAGTCATATGATAAAATGGTATTATTACCTAAAGCAGAGTGATGGAAAAATTAAGATAGTGGATGGTCCATTTATATCGGGAGCACCGAATATCAACTTCGTGATTTTTTTCTCCGATAATTTGTTCATAATGTATTCTAACTGTGAATGCAATCTTATTAGCCGTTTTATGTAGTATTTAATTATTGAAAAATAAAATGTAAAAGTTGACACGATTTGATTTTGGCAATACACAAGCAATGCATGTGTTCTGCGCCGACGATTATGTACTCAGCTGATATATATCTTTGTAACTATTCCGAGAGATGCCATATTGGACTGAGATAAATTTTGTGAAATAGCAGATAAACCTGTGATTATTATGTCTACAAAACTTGGTGCAAATAGTTCAAGAAAATCCCGCTAGGTTGCAGCACTTAGCAAAAAGCTTGAAATCGTAATTCAAAAATAACGGTTTTGGCGCCAAATCGAACGAAAGTGGGGTGGAATAAAGAAGTGAGTTTTTTTCTGCAATGTACTCGCCTAGACCTTTTCAAAAAGTACCCGCATGCCGGGGTACGGAAGAAAGTAAAAATCGCGATTTTTCATGGGCTTACCCCTTGAAACATGATCAAATTTGGAAATTTTCGCAATTAAATTGGCATAGAATGTGAAGAAAAGCAGCAAATTCCTTCAAATAAAATGCCTGTACAGAGGAGGTATGTAGTTATCTAAGTATGTAACTCGTATGCCCGTGAGTTGTCACGGACCACCGGTAGGTGGCGCTGAGTGGTCATGCGAAACTTGAATAGATTTTATTTTTTTTAAATAAGTAAATGAAATGCAACAATCTTCCTGAAATTTAATACAGGTAATCTCCCGTTACGTGCGCATTCATAAAAAATAAAAAAAATAGATTATTCAACAATTCGTTTAATTAAGTTTCGAAATGTATATTTCAGACCGAAATTTTGGCCATCGAAAATTGAATTTGGGAACGTAATTGGGAGGGTAAAGAGATATGCTCAAAAAATCTTAAAAAAATAAAGAAATAAATAACCAGAAGGAATTTTGCAAATCGGATGATATTTAACCGAGCTATGGGGTGGGGATGAAATTGTATGGGGATGTAATTTAAAAAATTTCATTCAACGAAGCTCTCCAGATTAGAAAAAAGAGTACACCGTCCGATAGTACTCGCCGAGAGCTTTCATTTGATATGCAACATGGTGTATAAGAAGTTCCCCCCCCGCCGGGGGTACCAACCCCGCACCCTAAAGTACCCCGGGACGAAACTCGTAATAGGGTCAAAAAATCATAAAAAAGTCACAATAAATTTAACAAAAAGAATTTTTAAAATCGGCTGGAATTTGGCCGAGAATATAGGTGTTGACTTGAGTAGCACACATTCATACGCATGCAGTTAATTAGATTGAATTTAATTTAGCGTACCTTGTGATGTTGATTCATTAATTTCTTATTTTGGCGGGAAACGTGAGGACTAACGGGGAAAAGATATTTGGAGGGTATTTAGGGAATCGGGAGGGACAGCCCATGGAGGGGTGGGATAATTTTCAGGGGGATGCATAAGGGGGGTGGGGGAAGAGCAAATCGTTATTTTTTCAGTTTTTGTTTAGGGAAATCTCCCACCTTCCCGCAAACAATTTTTTTTCCACCCGTGAATGATGGAGGCTTAACAGGCGCATATATCAGGCGTAAAAATCTTGAGGGAGTGGAAGGGGAATGTATGAGGAAAAATGAAAAAAGAACGCATTTTAGCACCCGTTGGAGATATGCTCTTGCTGCGCTTATAGGAACTCGGATATTCCGATTTTTGTTTTACACTTATAAAGCCAGTGTAATGAGCCCACAGCCTCATCACTTTCTCCATTTCCCCCAATAGGCTAAACGCCAAAGCCCTATCAATAACTTATCAAATTTCACATTTGCATCATCATCGAATATCATTCTCGAATATTTCATAACATCCGGAAATTTCAATTCCCACGGTAAATTCAAAAGAACCTTCAAAAATTCATCCTAAAACCAAATGTATACTTACATGCATTAGTTTCGCTTTCTAAAAGCAAATATTTCCGCATAAACAATGCGACACATTTTCACATTAGTTCCGCATGACCAATTGTTCAAAAAACAAACATTCCCCATATGTGAAAATGCAGTCGCATCACAATGGAAACAATGTCGTTTAACCCATAAAATGTGGCAACCCATTTTCAAGTACACGACGCTTATGCTCTTGAAAATTGACCGTCATATACACCCCACAGCGCTGGGTCTTGCATCATGAAAATAAACAAACATGCACCATATGTTTACCTTTGCCATGATGCAAGCCACTGCACTGCTGGTTGTGACAATATGTCGGTATACATACAAATTATGTGTTCACTATTGACCAATAGCAGGCATTTTCTTCGCATTCTCTTTGCTCATGCTTAAACGGCTTATACATGTTATGTATAACATTGCCCAATAGAAGCTATTCAGCCAATTCGGCTTATGTGCCTCAACGGCGTGCTGCTGCAATGATATTATGCAGCTGGGCGTGTTTCATTTTTTAAAGATGAGGAAGTAAATTCCCTCCAGGCGGATTTCCGTGTTTTGAATGGCAAGTACTGAAACTGCCTAAATAAATAGCCGCGTTCTAACCAAGAACAGGCAGAGAGTTTTTGGATCTTTCGGCAGTCAGTTTTACGCGTTCAAATTTAACAAGTCAGTTTTTTAAAAAAGTAAAAGAATAAGGTTGACCCCCCATTAGAGGTAAGGCACCTATTCTAATAAAACAAGAAAGAGTCAGTCTGTTTTGGGCAGTAAGTTTTTCGCAGTCAGTGTTCGAGTGAGTTCCTAAAAAGTCAAAAGAATAAGGTTGACCCCCGACCAGCGGTAAGGCAACCTATTCTACATTAAATTAAAATAAGTTTTTGGCAGTCAGTCTTAAAGTTTGTAAAGAAACAGTTCTTTTTATCAGTTACTAAAATTCTTAGAAAAATCAGTTCCAAAAAGTAAAAAGTGTAAATCAAATAACTTTAAACAAACAACTACAATCGAGGTTGTGCTGAAAAAGAAAAATAAAGGACAATATTTCATGAAAGAATAGTGTTTCGATCAATTTAATTAAAATCAAACCAAAAGGGCCAGCGACCTTCTCCTTAGTGGAAAGTACATCGCAGTCCTTGTCGCGACGAATATATAAAGAGGAATCCGCGACAGAACAACTGGTGGCAGCGGTGGGATTTTTTCACGCCAACCAAGGAAGTGAACAACAAAAAAAAAAAAAGAGAAAAACAGAAAAACACCAATGTGCTACCCAAGGAAGTTAGACGATACCATTGAAGTCCCGGAAGAAGTTATCATAATACCGGAAGAGGATCCAGAAGAAATCGAAGAAAGCGAAGAATACGACTACGAGTTCGAAATAGACATCGATCCCGAGGAAGAAACCCCCACAGTGGAAGAAGTTTATCTGGAGATACACCGGCAAATTACCCCAGAAAGTGACGACGAGGCAACGTGGGACTTCGACACGTATACGCAAATTAAAGAACTCCTAGCCAATAGAAGAAATAATATGTAAGTCAAAAAACAATATAATAAGTCTTTCATAAAAAAAAATTTTTTTTTGGTATAAATATATATATATATAAGCTTAATAACAAATGAAGTGAAAATAAAAATAAAAAACCTTTTGTACAACTAAAAGTGAGTGGAAATTGTAGTAATTAACAAAACAAATTTTTTCTTCTCTGACCCAAGTGATTTTTTTTTTGAAATTCTTAAAATTCAATTCTCTGAGTGAAAAAAGAAATTTTTTTTAATTTTTTTTCCTGTTTAAAATTAACTCAAGTGAGCTGTAGTGAAAATTTTTTTTTCTCAAGAGACTCTTGAGTTTCCGTTTTTCATTTGTTTTATGGTACATTGAGTTCGCTCCTCATTACGATTCCCTTAAAAAAAAATTTTTTTTTAAGACTTCAAGATTGTTGTTACACGAGCTAAGAATTATTCAGCTCAGGCAAGTCAAAGCCACAAACGTAGCACAAAACGATTAGCTCGAGTTACCCAGTACATACGCCTCCCCAAAATGGCAAACCCTCAAGGCAATGGCGCAGTCGTAGCGTCGCGTACCTAATTCTCTATCACATGAAATGACTTGACCTGAACCGCAGTCGTAGCGTTGCGTGTCCATGCCAATGTGCTTACTTGATATAAGTTCCAAGTTTTGTAATTCTTCGGGACCTTTTATTGGTTCCTCTTTTAAATTATTTTCTTTTATATTTATTTGGTAATGCACCTTTTTTTTATCTTCCTCTTTTATATTTTGTATTTTAGCCTTTTTAAATACCTCTGTATATTCTTTATGTGATTTTTCATTTTGTGTTTTATCTACCTCTTTAGTGGATTTCTCAGCTTTATTACTCTGTATATACTTATTTTCTCTAACTCTGGTAATTTCATTTTCACCGCATAGTTTTGAGTAATTTTTAATTATGCCTGTTGATGGCGTCATTAATTCTATGTAACCTTCTGAACAATTAAGGTTGCATTTGTATTTAGTAAGGAAGTCTATGCCTAGGATTCCATCGTAAGTTAATTTACTACCTCCTGGGATTAAATGAAATGGATGTTCGATTGTAACATCGTCAACTAAATTAATTTTGGCGTAGGTTATACCAATTGTGGGCGTATAAGCTCCAGCAAGAGTTGAAATTGTACAGCGCTCGTTTTCGTATACGAGGGCTAAATCATGAGTTGATTCTGCTTTGTGAAGACTAATTTCTGCTCCAGTATCTATTATAAAAGTAGTACTGGGTTTGATAGATACGTTTAAGGGTAATGAAATCAGAAGGGTGTTTTGCTCTAAATTTATTGGTAGCCTTATTTTTTGGGTTACTAGTTCAGCGGCTGCTGATGAATGACGGCCTGAGAGATAACTTGGCGGGGAGTTTCGCCGTCCGATTCTTCCCGCGCAAACTCGTTTCCCGTGAACTCATTTGTAGGTGTTGACCACCTAACTTGCCGAAATTGTCGTGGTTGTTCTGGTTGTGGTTGCCTTTGTGTAAAGGACCTTGAAGGTAGTTGTGAAGATGACGCTGTACGTTGGTGGCCTTGTTGGGGGCTCCGTGTAAAGCGTTCATCATATATCTTTTTTCTGCACTCATGGGTGCGATGATTTGCCTTGTGGCAATAACCACATATTATTCTATGGACCTCATTCTTAATATTTGAAAATGAGGGAAATGGGGGAAGTTGTTTTCGTTTAAAACAACTTTCTTTACGGTGGCCCCTTTTTCCACAATACTCGCATGTAATGATTGGAGTATTTTGAGGTGAGCGGAGATTGGTTTGTTGAGCCTCTTCTATTCTCTGATCGTGCTCTATAGCGAAAGTGATCAGTGCTCGTAGTCTAGTCTCTGCGCGAGCTTTAATTATGACTTTTAATTGGTCATTTTTGATGCCATCTTCAAATACCCTGATAGCATTTTGCTCATTTTCGCTAAGTAGGAACGCTCTTGATTCTAACTGGAGGGCTTCATTTAAAGTCGCATTATTTAAATCTGCTAACTGTTTGGTTACTCGGCGAGCAAAGTCTTGTACATTTTCTCTTGGAGCTTGTCTTAAGCGTAGCAGTTCACCCTGTATAGCTATTCGCGGGCGATGCTCCTGAAAATGAGACTTGAGCTCTGCCTTCAGTTCTGCCCAAGTAGGATAATCTCCATACTTGAATAGATCATAGGCGGGACCCGTCAGCTTTGTCTTTAACAGAATTAGAAAAATTAAGTAACTGTACAGAAAACGCTCGTATTCTTTGTGATTTAATAGAACGATATCATGATAGGTTACCTTTGTGCGACGATATCACACACCAATTACACACTATCAATAGGGCACTAAGACAAAATTCACTCTTATTAAAACCTGAAACGGGGCGGTTTAAGAGAGGCTTGTTTAACGCGGTAGGCATGTTGAGTAAAACTTTATTCGGAACACTAGATGCTGATGACGCACTAGAGCTAAACGCACATATTGAGAAATTAAATGATGATGACGAATACTTATCACATTTAGTTAAAAACCAAACCCTCATAATAGACACTACAGTAAACATTTTTAACAAAACCCGTTTAGCAATTAAGGAACAATTTATACACATAGAAAATAAACTGACGACCTTAAGATCAGCAGTAAACAAAATCAACACACAGATACTCCACCAAAACATAACCACGGACTTAGAAACCATGGTCTCTTTAACAGCATTGATGATGCTACGTTTTCAATCAACTCAGAATCTTCTAATCGATCTAGTAACTGACGTACGTCACGGAAAACCCCATCCATCAATTATCACACCTGACCAAATGAGAATGATTTTAGAAACAATACAGAAAGAAATCCCCGATACCCTCACATTACCCATAAATAAAGACAAAAACAGTTTATTACAATTATATCAAATTAGTTCCGTTCGTACAGCCATAGTCGACAAAAGAATAATATTTCATCTCAAAATTCCACTACCCTTCAAGGAAAAATATCAATTAATAAAAGCATATCCACTACCCACTTCATACAAAGATCAGTTTGCATACATTAAACCTTCCTTAGAATATGTTGTCGTTGATTACAATAGAGAACACTATTACCCCTTGAATACAATAGACCTTCAAAATTGTCAGACACATGATCTAGTATCATATCTGTGTCGAATAATCCATCCTATCTTCAATGTTCATTCAAGCAACAACCTGTGTGAAATAGATTTATTAAAGCATAGCAGCAAAGTGCCATCTCACTGTAAAATTCAAACAGTACCTCAGTTAGATTTTTGGATTCAACTTTCCCAACCAAACAAATGGCTATTTTCCATGCAAAATCCAGTCACTATTGATACTGTTTGTGGAGATGAAATCAGCTCTAAAATGCTACAAAACACTGGAGTAGCTCAAATAGCTTCAGGCTGTTACTTAAGAACTAAAGATCTAGTCATACAAGCACACAATATAAAACAAACAGAGCTCAATAATCATTACCTACCTTCTCTTAACCCCACATATACAATACCACAAATAAAACAAGAACGCCCTATAGCAAAACAAGTACATGTAATTAGATTTCACGACAACCAGGAATTACAAGAACTTAATGTCGCTATAAAACAACAAGAGAAAGACCTAAAATCACATAGATTAAAAAACTTGTCATTTCATGACATACATCATTACACGCTATCTTACTCAATAATTATCATTGTAATTATTGTCTTTGGAGCAATACTCTCGAGAAAGAAGTTTTTGAAAAATGAAAAAAAAGAAGAAGATAATAGCGAGCACTTGGAGGAAGTTAAGCATGACACTTCCAACCAACTGATCATGCAAACCGAACACTTACATACATACAGTAGCTAAAGCAAAAATGCGCAGAAACCAATTTCCACAAGCTTTAAATTTTTACTCAGATACACATAAAAAGCTTACAAAAGCCATAGGTAAAAAAAAAATAAGAAGAAAGTAAGCTAAATTAAACTTAAAATTATATGTAACTCCTAGCATTAGTGAAAATTTTCTTTTAATAATGATTAACGCCTAATTATATGCAAATAATTTTAAACCTTGTGAACTTTTATTTCTTAACTTAATATTACTTACCACTCAAATAAAAGAAAAACGAGAATTGTAAAACTATATATTAATAACACAAGGAAAAGAGGAAGACCTTATATTTTATACTTTTTAACTGTTATATCCCATAGACTAGATACAATTAGATAAGTTAATTAAGGCCTAAAAATATGCAAATGTTTTACTTTCAACAAGCAAATTAATGTAACTAGAATAATCCTAAAGATATGCAATAATATAACCAATATCTATTGATGAAATTAATGTATCTAGAATAACCCTAACAATATGCAATAAGACGACTGACAACTAACTTAGAGATATAAAACTAAAGAATTAATTAATATAAGAAAAGATTAGCACACTATGGAACCAGACTCCGAACTCACTTATCAAACAGAAAGTTCCCTCCTGAACTTTCTTTTTCTAAGGGGGATGGTGTAATGAGCCCACAGCCTCATCACTTTCTCCATTTCCCCCAATAGGCTAAACGCCAAAGCCCTATCAATAACTTATCAAATTTCACATTTGCATCATCATCGAATATCATTCTCGAATATCAATAACATCCGGAAATTTCAATTCCCACGGTAAATTCAAAAGAACCTTCAAAAATTCATCCTAAAACCAAATGTATACTTACATGCATTAGTTTCGCTTTCTAAAAGCAAATATTTCCGCATAAACAATGCGACACATTTTCACATTAGTTCCGCATGACCAATTGTTCAAAAAACAAGCATTCCCCATATGTGAAAATGCAGTCGCATCACAATGGAAACAATGTCGTTTAACCCATAAAATGTCGCAACCCATTTCAAGTACACGACGCTTATGCTCTTGAAAATTGACCGTCATATACACCCCACAGCGCTGGGTCTTGCATCATGAAAATAAACAAACATGCACCATATGTTTACCTTTGCCATGATACAAGCCACTGCACTGCTGGTTGTGACAATGTGTTGGTATACATACAAATTATGTGTTCACTATTGACCAATAGCAGGAACTTTCTTCGCATTCTCTTTGCTCATGCTTAAACGGCTTATACATGTTATGTATAACATTGCCCAATAGAAGCTATTCAGCCAATTCGGCTTATGTGCCTGAACGGCGTGCTGCTGCAATGATATTATGCAGCTGGGCGTGTTTCATTTTTTAAAGATGAGGAAGTAAATTCCCTCCACGCGGATTTCCGTGTTTTGAATGGCAAGTACTGAAACTGCCTAAATAAATAGCCGCGTTCTAACCAAGAACAGGCAGAGAGTTTTTGGATCTTTCGGCAGTCAGTTTTACGCGTTCAAATTTAACAAGTCAGTTTTTTAAAAAAGTAAAAGAATAAGGTTGACCCCCCATTAGAGGTAAGGCACCTATTCTAATAAAACAAGAAAGAGTCAGTCTGTTTTGGGCAGTAAGTTTTTCGCAGTCAGTGTTCGAGTGAGTTCCTAAAAAGTCAAAAGAATAAGGTTGACCCCCGACCAGCGGTAAGGCAACCTATTCTACATTAAATTAAAATAAGTTTTTGGCAGTCAGTCTTAAAGTTTGTAAAGAAACAGTTCTTTTTATCAGTTACTAAAATTCTTAGAAAAATCAGTTCCAAAAAGTAAAAAGTGTAAATCAAATAACTTTAAACAAACAACTACAATCGAGGTTGTGCTGAAAAAGAAAAATAAAGGACAATATTTCATGAAAGAATAGTGTTTCGATCAATTTAATTAAAATCAAACCAAAAGGGCCAGCGACCTTCTCCTTAGTGGAAAGTACATCGCAGTCCTTGTCGCGACGAATATATAAAGAGGAATCCGCGACAGAACACCAGTTAGCAAGGGTAACTTTTACCGGTGTGACATGTTGGAATAGAATAATTAGTAATAGTACAATTGTACGTCGAAAAACAAAATTAAGTTTTGCGGGGAAACTTGAGGGGAAGTGGGGGAGTGTATATGACGGGTATCTTCTGGGTAGGAAGGGGAAAGATATAGAAGGGTAGGGGGATTTTTTAAGAAGTATAAGGGGGGTGTGGGATTTACAAACAGTTTTTTTTACAGTTTTTGTTCAGAGAAATTCTCCCCCTTCCCCCGAAAAAAATTCCCCCTCCCCGGAGAAGATGCGCCTCAAGCAGTCGCGTATAGAACGTATGAAAACTTGGAGGGGGTGGAGGGGAAATTTTTCACGAAAATTATGAAAGCACGAATTTTACCACCCTGAAATAAATGCTCTTGCTGCGCTGGTAGGAATTTCCAAATTTCGAATTTTTCTTTTCGATTTCGAGAGCCCGTCATCTTAGGTAAGTTTTAGTGGTATATTATGTTGGAACTGAATAATAAATAATAGTAGAATCAGGCGTTGAAAAAACCTCGATTTTTTCGAGAAATCTCAAGTTTAGTACTAAAAATTTTCGAAATTCGAAAATCTAAGAACGCCAAAAAATGGCCACTGCAGACGTGTATCATGTGATAAAATTTCATTCAAATCGGTTCATAATTACGGCAGTTCTGAGCATATCAAATCTTGGGTACCCAATCACTTTGGCACCTCCCACCCCCCGCCCCTTTAATAAAAATCAATAAAAATTTATATGTGCTACTATTATTTCAAAAGTTGTATTTGCATTTCATGTTTCATATAGATAGATTGCAATTTGACAAAAATTGGGTGGTTTTGCACCCTCCACCCTAAAAAAGCAAAGCGAATAAAGAAAACTGTTTCCCGATTGGACTTAATCCTACCGAGTTATGTCAATTTGAAAATTCAGTGATCTAGTACTACACTTCGAATAGAAAACAGTGTAGTACTAAACAACTAAGTATGCAGGTGGAAAGATCTTAACGTCCGACATATGGAGAAGTTTTTTTAAAAAAATAGAAAATATCCTAAATTTTAATCTAGTACATTTTGAAAAATCTGGTACGCCAGTTTGAGTACCCACACCCTATACCCGGAGCTCAAATGGCTGAAGGAAAATTAAAAGGATTTTAAGAGCCAAATTTCCCCGCCTACCCCCCGGGCGGAAAAAAAGTAGCCTATCTCATGCAGGACTGAATTATATAATAAAAAAAAAATACCTGAATAAAATCGGCCGGTAATCTTCGGAGGAGATAGGTAAAAGGTGTTTTCAATATGTATGGAAAATTCCCCCTTAAATTTTACGATGTTCAGCCCCCTGTAGTTCCCTCCCCTCTCCATAGACGAACTTGAAGATCAACTACGTTACTCAGCTAATCGATATCTTTCATTTAAGATCTTAATCAGTCATCTACGATGTTTGGTTGAGAAAATATAGCCGCTTAAAGTTGAAACTTTGAACCCCCGCCCCTCCAAGAGCTTGCGCCTCCCGCAAAAATGAATAGGACCAAAAGAAGCGCTGTTGATCTTGGCTCTTTTGCCTCGATATTGCTGTGCAGAACTTAGGGTGTTACACCGTAAGTAGTGTTGTGGGTGCAGCGGCTCTTAAACCGGTACACCAGAAAGCTGTCGGAGTTACAGTGCCTCAAGCAGACTCACTTAAGGTAAAATTAAAAGTCTTGGTTCACTGTATCGTAGCAACTAACTAATTCTTTATTGAAATTCGCTTTTTATAATGTTACAAAAATGCCTAATTAGCTAAATACTAAAATTCACAAATAACTTACCACAGAATGAAAGAATTTCCCTAGCCACAAAGTTCGCACGCGGATTCCTTCAATTATCTCACCGGTGTCGACTTTCGTCTGGCTTTATCATTTCAGTCAGAATAATTTTGCTGATATGCAAAATAAAATGCAAAAAGATATACAAAGTGAAACCATGTGAAGATCTTAGAATATGAGACTAGCGAAATTCTTGCTGTGATAAGTTTGTACATGTATGTATATGCGTACTACCTAACCATTTTTTTAATGTTATGTTAATATAGAAAATGTAATGATGAACATCCTCCCCCGCGTTGAATGATGAATTCAACTGTTGAAATCGGGAACTTGTTTTTCTTCATCTTGATCTGAGGTGCAATCCGCTTGACTGATGTATCGCCTCGGTTGTGGGGTTGGCTTAGTTGGAATCCGGGAACAAATGCGGGATTTGTAAGTCCAAATTATGAAGATGATAATGGCACATACCAATGCCAAACCCGTATAGCCAATAGCAAATTGATGAACATCGTGGGGGTGACTTGTTGGAAGATCGATGTGGAGCTGTTGAATTTGTTTTTGAATGGATTCTAATTCTGTCCCTTGTGGTTTGAAATCAGGTCCGTCTGATATGTTAGGACGTGGTCCCTCCAATTTCACTTGTTGAGTTAGATTTGTGGTAGGTATGTACGACATCCTTGAACTGGTCGGGAAAGCATTGTGGCCGCGTATGGTGATCAGAGGCTGTTTGATGATACATTCCTTTTGAAGTCTTAAAATACCTGATCCTTCGATGGCCATTTGGTTGACTGTGTCTTCACATACGACATTGATCGTGGTTTTTTCTTTCAAAGCAAACAGCCATTCATTTGGATTATGAAGTTGAGTCCAGTGTGGGCCATCTCCCGTTTGAACAATTTTGCACGTGGTGGATTGTGGTAGGTGGTTGATGAAATCTATCTCACAAGCCCCGAGGGCAGATCCCTTATGATATATGTGATGATGTTGCTTGCATAAGTGTCGACCTCTGGTGATGGTGCGGCATGCCTGGAGACTATGCTCGGTGAGTGGGTAATATTGGTCTCGATGGAGATTCACCACCAAGTATGGGAATGATGGTTGTATGGCTAAGAACGTGTTGTTGATCAATGTCGGAACTGGAATGATGCTAAACAATTCAAAATCCTCGAGTGTGCATAAAGGGAGTCTGAGTTTAAAGATGATGTGTTCGGCCGTTGGTCTTCCTTCGATTGTCATTAAATTGTAAAATTGCAAGACGTCATCTATTGTTAGTGGCAGCTTTAATGATGAAGGAAGATGACCTTTGATTGTGGTTAATTCCTGACGCATCTGATCTGGCGTGATCAGTTGTGGACTGATTTTTCCGTTATGAGTATCCACTAGTACGTCTAGGATGACGCCTTGGATTCTTTGAAAATTTGAAGCTGTCAACATGGCTTGCATTGCGAACGTGATGAAGACATTTGATAGTTTCTCCTGATAAATGTCTTGGTGTATGCCATTCATGTCTGCAGAAATCTTGTTGAGATGAATCTCCCAATTCCTGAACTGCTTGTCTATCGTCTCTTGGTTCTTCCGCATGATGTTGATGGTCGCATCAATGATTGAAGTTTGATTCTTGATAAGGGCTACTAAGTGATTCTCGTTTTGCTTGATTTCGTTGATCGTTTTAGACATGGCTTCTGCATATTCAGAGTCTAACACTCCGAACAGGGTATTCGCGATATTACCTATGAAATTTATGGCACCTCTTTTTGCTCTGCCTTTGTTTTCTGTTGGTAATAATAGCTCATTATTTGCTAAGAGTTCCTTAGTTAGAAATTGGAGGTGCTCCATGATTTGTTCACATGCATTCCTCTCAATTATTTGATCACATACGGTTTTAAGTATGCGACAGGAGTTGACGAGTGCATCGAACTCTTTCCAGAAAGGTTGCATGTCGTAATATGCCACCAGGTTCCACTCGCTGGATATTATGTTGGTAGAGCCTAGGCCTTCAAAATAAATGCCTGGCTGCGACTTGAAAGGGGTCGTTTCAACAGGTGCACTTCTAGTTGTCGAGAATGTGAGACAGACAAGGAACAATGAAACGAATGCTGATCCGATGGATCGTCGTTGCCTTTTTCTAGGAGCTGTGTCTGTTAGAGAAGTCTCCCTAGTTTGACTCGATGTCGAATTAATGGAAATTGACCTGCGATGCGGGTTACTTTGATCGCTCGCTGGTCGAGCAGTTCCTTGTGCTTCTATATCATCTATGGTGTTTGAACTGGGCGGTTCGATTTCATCTTCTTCTTGATCCTCGTTCATAGGTAAAGGCGCTAGTTTGTGAATAGCGCGTCGTAGTGTCCCATTTGCAGTGCGTACATCAGCGACGCGTACCAAATTGTCGGGTCCTGTGTATGTTTTCACAATTCGTCCAAGCGGCCATTTGAGGGGTGGAAGATTGTCTTCTTTGATAATCACCATTGTGTTAGGTTGGACATTGTGGCAGCTTTGCTTCCATTTGTACCGTTGCTGTAGTTGATTTAGATATTCGCTAGACCATCTTCTCCAGAACTCCTGTTTGAGATGAGAAACGAGTTTCCAACGGGTGATGATGTTTGAGTGTTGCGGGGTTGCAGTTGCGTCCATTGTGTTCGTCAGAGGCTCCCCAATGAGCAAGTGACCTGGGGTCAATGCTGTTAGATCATTGGGATTCGTCGATAGTGGTGTTATCGGACGTGAATTCAAAATTGCCTCGATTTCAATGACGGTGGTTTCTAATTCTTCATAGGTCAGCGAAGCTGACGTTAACGTTCGCTGCAAGAGATGCTTGGCTGATTTTACAGCTGCTTCCCATAGGCCGCCAAAGTGTGGGGCTCGGGGAGGGATTAGATGGAAATCAGTGCCGTTTGTGCTGCAAGTTGTTGCTGTTTTTCCATCCATCTCTTCACCTTCGAGCATTTTTCGTACTTCTGTGAGTTGGTTTCTGGCGCCCACGAAGTTCGTGGCGTTGTCACAATAAATCTTGAGGCAATGCCCTCGTCGTCCCGTGAACCTTTTGAGTGCTCCAATGAATCCTAGTGTTGTGAGATCACTTACAACTTCTAGATGGGTGGCCTTGGTCGCGAAGCAGCAGAAAACAGCTATGTAACTCTTTTGTGGTCGTTTTCCTCTTATTTTGAAATGCGTCCAAATGGGTCCGCAGAAATCGACCCCAGAGTTCACGAATGGTCTGGCGGGTTGCACACGGTCGGCGGACAAGTTTCCCATTAATTGCGATAGCATCTTTGGGTTTGCTCTTGTGCAATGAACGCAATGCTGGACAACAGAGCGAGCCAGGATTTTTCCTTTCAGTGGCCAATATTTTTGTCTTGCCATTGCGAGAAGAGTTTGTGGTCCTACATGATGGTTCTCCTTATGTATGTCATTAAGAAGGAGTTTAGTGAACTGATGTCCGTATGGTAGTAGCATAGGGTGCTTAGAATCGAACCCAAGTGTTGATGCTTGTAATCGTCCACCAACTCTCAGGATGTCTCGGTCATCCAGGAATGGAGTTAGACTGCCCAAAGAGCTGTTTTTGCTCACCTCACCATAGCGTTTTATATTTGCAATGTCCTGCATGAAAGGTTGCTCCTGCATTGTTTTTATAATTAATGCTTGAGCTTCATCTAATTCTTCACTGCTTAATGCTTTCCCGTTAATTTCTCCTTGAAACTTTTTCTTCGTATGAGCTATGAAGCGTAAGATATAGGCCATGACACGTTGTAGTTTTCTGAATGAATTCCCATGGTCGATTGCGCTTATGATACTTGTTGAGCTGGGGGTGACTACTGTTGACAAAGCAGTTCGCTTATGTTCGACTGTGTAATCTGTATCATTGCTTCTGTATGGATTGGGCCATATTGATTCTGCTCCGTGTAGAAACATGGGAACGTAAAACCATAATGTTGACCCGCTTAATTTCTCTGGAGCTAGGCCTCTTGACAATACATCCGCTGGGTTCTCCTTGGAATTCACATGGCGCCATTGGGTGGAAGTGGTGACATCTTGAATTCTAGCCACTCGATTGGCCACAAATGTGTGAAACGATGAGGACATGGAGTTTATCCAAGCCAAGACAATTTCGGAATCGCTCCATAAATAGATGTCCTGATTTGCGATGCTCAAATCTGTGCTGATTCTTCGAGACAGGTCAGCTCCCAGTTTTGCTGCGCACAGTTCCAGTCGCGGTAACGTTGTCTGATTTGCAGGGGCTACTCTAGATTTCGCACAGAGTAGTCGAACTGTAATGAGGTCATTCTTATCAACTGATCTCACATATGCAGCAGCTCCATATGCTTTCTCTGATGCATCTACGAATATGTGAATTTGCGTGCACTTCGGAATTCGATGAGAGAAAACATGTCTAGGAAATCTTATGATATTCAAGGTTTTCAAGCCCTCACGAAACTTGGTCCATGACGTGTGTAATTCCTGGGGCAATGCGGCGTCCCAGTCCAGCTTCAAAGTCCATAACTTCTGGAGAAATAGTTTGGCTACTACCACAACTGGAGCCATTATTCCCAACGGGTCATATAAATGGGCTATGTCTGAGTACGCTGTTCTCTTAGTAATCCGTCGGCCATCGATCCAGGACGCCTTTATGCTAAGGTCGTCAGTCTTGGGTAGCCAAATCAGACCAACAGTTTTTATATGCTCCTCCACCTTGTTTGCAAAGTCTAACTGTATTTCTTTATCTTCGTGGGCTATATCACGCATTAAGCGTGGATGGTTTGCGCACCACTTTCGTAACTTAATGCCGGCTATGTGCAATGATAATTGTAATTGTCGCTGTGTCTCAATGGCGTCTGAGAGATTGTTTGTTCCCGTGAGAACATCGTCTACATAAAAATCATGTTTCAGCACCTTTGAAGCTAGTGGGTGACTTTCGGCGTGGTCGTCTGCTAATTTCTGTGGACATTTCGTGGCCAGATATGGGGCGCTGGTAGTTCCATACGTGACCGTGTTGAGTTGAAAGCATTTGATGCTCTGGCTGGGATCAGCTCTCCACCAAATCAATTGATATTTTCTGTCAGATTGTACCACATTGACTTGCCGGTACATTTTCTCGATGTCGGCGGTGAATACATATCTTGGCAGGCGAAAACGCAATAGGATGGAAAACAGTTCATCTTGTACTATGGGACCCGTGTGTAGGACGTCATTTAGGGATATGTTGGATGATGTTTTGGCTGAAGCGTCGAATACCACTCGGAGTTTCGTCGTGCTACTCTCAGGCTTAGCGATGCAATGATGTGGAAGGAAGTAGTATGGCTTCTCGATTCTAGTTAAGTCGACTTCCTCCATATGTCCTAGCTTTGCGTATTCTTCCATGAAATTGGAATATGCTGTCTTGAGTTCTGAGTCCTTGGAAAGCTTACGTTCCAATGACAGAAACCGTCTATAGGCGATATCCTTTGATTCCCCCAATGCTGTGGGGCTATCTGCAAAAGGCAAACTGACAGAGAAACGGCCGTATTGGTCTCTATAGGTAGTCTGAATGAAGTGTGCTTCACAATTTCTTTCTGCTGTAGTGAAATTGTTCTTATTGGCTCCTTCGGTGTCTTCCAGGCGCCAAAATTTCTCAATGTGCTGATCAAGAGCTTCATCTTCGGTACATATTCCGCACGCTGCTTTACTCTGTGGGACACCATTAGTTTTGCCTGCTATGGCCCACCCGAAAACTGTATTCTGCATTGTTGGTAGCGTTTCTCCCAATTTGGTTTGTCCCACCGACAAGATTGAGTAATAGATCTCTGCACCAATGAGGAGGTCTATTGGGCCCGGCTGGTTAAAGTTCGGGTCCGCTAATCTTATGTTGTGTGGTACTGGCCATGTTGAAGTGTCTATTGATTTTGCTGGTTGTGGTGAAATGATTTTCGGCAGTACATGAGCTTCAATTCTAACAGCAAATCCACTTATTTTCGACTGTAGTAATATGCTAACTCTGCGTTGAGATTGTTGCTTGCGTTGGCCAATGCCTTCAATATATAGTAACTCGGAAACTCCAGATAGATTCAGTTGTTTTGCCATCTTGTCCGTCATGAAGTTAAGCTGGGAGCCGGAATCCAATATGGCTCTGCATTCCACGCATTTGCCCTGGTTATTGACCAGATTTACCATGACTGTGCTAAGAAATATGTAGCCCTTTGGAGCTTGAAGGCTTTTCGTTGTCAACGAGATTGATTTAAGTTGGTCGTCGAATGATGTGGATTGATTTGATGCTGATTGTGCCATCGTACCTGTCATATAGTTATTCCTGCTAGGCTGCTGTACTGAGATGGTTGATCTTGGAGGAGGTGTCTCTATATGCAGTAATGTGTTGTGTCGTTTAGAGCATTTTGTGCACGTTCTTGATGGACAAGTGTCGGCCCTGTGTCCGGCCTTATGGCAATTAACGCAAATGTTTAAATCTTTAATTACGCCGAAGCGTTTGCGTGGCGTTAGTTGAATGAATTTCTGGCAGGCAAAGATTTGATGATTACCTTTGCACAGAATACATGTTGGTCCAGCCGAGACAGATGTGAAAGACCTGGATGTGGTTGTCCTTTTATGAGGATCTTCCATTGATCTGCCCTTATTTCCTAGAGCTTCCAAAGACTGAAAGCGCATCTCTAAGAAGTTTTGGAAGCCTTTGAGTGATTGCAATGCTCTGGGCTGAGTGAGAGATTGCTCATAGAGCGTGTGTGTTACTCTATCCAATTTCTTGACCAATATGTGCAACAACAGTGGATCCCAATGGCTTGTGTTGATTCCTAAATTCTCTAGACCAAGGAGGCATTCTTGCGTTATGTCGTGTAACGCCTTAATTGCAGGCGCACTCTCATAAGTTACTGTTGTTTGTGACAGTAATTTGTTCAACAGTGCAGTTACCAGCAATCTAATGTTCTCGTAACGTTCCTTAATGATCTTCCATGCAGCAGTGTAGTTTGCATCTGAGATGGTAAGATGTCGCACAAGTTTTTCGGCTTCTCCCGATAAGCTGCTCTTTAAGTACCACATTTTCTGCGAGTCGACCATTGCTAGTTTGTGTACCACTTCGTTGAAGAGGTCGTAAAATGGTCGCCACTTCAAATAGTCACCATCGAACTTTGGTAAGACTATTTTCGGAAGCTTCATGATTGAGGTTGCGTTCACCATTGGTGCGGATGCGATGGCGTGCTGACTTAAACCAGCATGCAACTCCAGTAAGACCTTCTGTGTATCCTCTTCTAGACTGAAATATTCTTCAAACTCTGATGCGCTGGGATCTTCAACTGATTCCCATATTGAGTAGTGTAACTGTTGAATATCATCCCAGTTCAACCGTGCGTATTTTAAGTTGATAGAACTGTTGTGCTTGAGGCTGCTGGGTTGCAGCTGTTAACCCAGTGAGCATTCTGCGCAAGGCATTCATTATTGTTTGCTGCCGTTGCTTTATTTTGGAGATATTATTGCTGGCGTCAAAAGATGTGCTTGGCTTGATGTTACTGCGAGGTTCTTCTACTCGTGGATTTTCTCCAGTTGGCTTCTCTTGTGTTTCTTGTTTTTTGTCATCTGAGGTCGGCTGGTTCCTCTTATCCTCGGCTGTACTACTGGGATTTAGCTTCTTCAGCTCTGTAAGCCTGTCCATGATGTCTCGTCTTGTCTTCTCGTATTTTTGTTTTATGCCGTCATAATAAGCCTTTGCGAAATAGGCATGCTCCAATTTTGCCCCATACACATTTCGAATCTCAGTGTCGACTTCATCAAATTGTTTCCAGAGTTCATCAAGCGTCGTCAACCTTACTTCAAGATACGTTTGGTTCTTTCGTGATGAAGTGTCCTTGCCATAATTGCTAGCAATAGCCTTTATGTCTTCTCCTGTGTTGTGCTGCTGAACTGCGAGCTCATCTAGACTCATGACTAGTGTTTGCGGGTGGTGATTATATCTTCGGAAGAAATCACGTCGGGGTCACCAAATGTTGATCTTGGCTCTTTTGCCTCGATATTGCTGTGCAGAACTTAGGGTGTTACACCGTAAGTAGTGTTGTGGGTGCAGCGGCTCTTAAACCGGTACACCAGAAAGCTGTCGGAGTTACAGTGCCTCAAGTAGACTCACTTAAGGTAAAATTAAAAGCCTTGGTTCACTGTATCGTAGCAACTAACTAATTCTTTATTGAAATTCGCTTTTTATAATGTTACAAAAATGCCTAATTAGCTAAATACTAAAATTCACAAATAACTTACCGCAGAATGAAAGAATTTCCCTAGCCACAAAGTTCGCACGCGCATTCCTTCAATTATCTCACCGGTGTCGACTTTCGTCTGGCTTTATCATTTTAGTCAGAATAATTTTGCTGATATGCAAAATAAAATGCAAAAAGATATACAAAGTGAAACCATGTGAAGATCTTAGAATATGAGACTAGCGAAATTCTTGCTGTGATAAGTTTGTACATGTATGTATATGCGTACTATCTAACCATTTTTTTAATGTTATGTTAATATAGAAAATGTAATGATGAACAAGCGCCATAACGGGGTCTCCTTAAATATCACGTTTGGTAAAAAAGTGTTTTTTCGAAATTACCCCCTCCATTTTCGAAATTCGAAATCGAAAAGTACCCTATGAACTGCGTAGCTAAGTTACACGTCCAATGACATATAAATGGTTGTCGTAGGTTAAAAACTGTAGGAGGAGATAGAATCCTACGAGAACACGAAATCACTTGTTAATTATACTGGAAACTATTGGAAGGCACCTCCGGCGACGCGCAATAGTGGAAGACTAGTAATTGCCCACTTGCTACGCTGCGTGATGGTGGGCGGGGGGGACCAGAGAAGTGGAAGTTGGATGAGGGGATGGGTTAGCTACTATATGAAAAAAGAATGAAGAAAAACGAAGCAGAGGGAGTGAAGTTATGAAGAAAAGAGTGGAGCAATGTCTGGATTTTATTTTTAAATTTTTCCATTTTCCATATCCTTTTAAAGAGTGGTGGGAGGAGGAAGGGTAGTCGTATTAGCATGAAATAAATTGTGAAAAATGGCAGACATCTGAATGATTAATATGGCTGCAATAGCCTGTTGGAATTAGTTGAGGAAAGTCCGAGAGGTGTAACGGAACCCCCATGGTTAGATAAAAGAGTAATTATAATGAAGGAGTCATATGATAAAATGTTATTATTACCTAAAGCAGAGTGATGGAAAAATTAAAATAGTGGATGGTCCATTTATATCGGGAGCACCGAATATCAACTTCGTGATTTTTTTCTCCGATAATTTGTTCATAATGTATTCTAACTGTGAATGCAATCTTATTAGCCGTTTTATGTAGTATTTAATTATTGAAAAATAAAATGTAAAAGTTGACACGATTTGATTTTGGCAATACACAAACAATGCATGTGTTCTGCGCCGACGATTATGTACTCAGCTGATATATATCTTTGTAACTATTCCGAGAGATGCCATATTGGACTGAGATAAATTTTGTGAAATAGCAGATAAACCTGTGATTATTATGTCTACAAAACTTGGTGCAAATAGTTCAAGAAAATCCCGCTAGGTTGCAGCTCTTAGCAAAAAGCTTGAAATCGTAATTCAAAAATAACGGTTTTTGGCGCCAAATCGAACGAAAAGTGGGGTGGAATAAAGAAGTGAGTTTTTTTCTGCAATGTACTCGCCTAGACCTTTTCAAAAAGTACCCGCATGTTGGGGGACCGAAGAAAGCAAAAATCGCGATTTTTTCATGGGCTTACCCCTTGAAACATGATCAAATTTGGAAATTTTCGCAATTAAATTGGCATAGAATGTGAAGAAAAGCAGCAAATTCCTTCAAATAAAATGCCTAGTACAGAGGAGGTATGTAGTTATCTAAGTATGTAACTCGTATGCCCGTGAGTTGTCACGGACCACCGGTAGGTGGCGCTGAGTGGTCATGCGAAACTTGAATAGATTTTATTTTTTTTTTAAATAAGTAAATGAAATGCAATCTTCCTGAAATTTAATACAGGTAATCTCCCGTTACGTGCGCATTCATAAAAAATAAAAAAAATGGATTATTCAACAATTCGTTTAATTAAGTTTCGAAATGTATATTTCAGACCGAAATTTTGGCCATCGAAAATTGAATTTGGGAACGTAATTGGGAGGGTAAAGAGATATGCTCAAAAAATCTTAAAAAAATAAAGAAATAAATAACCAGAAGGAATTTTGCAAATCGGATGATATTTAACCGAGCTATGGAGTGGGGATGAAATTGTATGGGGATGTAATTTAAAAAATTTCATTCAACGAAGCTCTCCAGATTAGAAAAAAGTGTACACCGTCCGATAGTACTCGCCGAGAGCTTTCATTTGATATGCAACATGGTGTATAAGAAGTTCCCCCCCGCCGGGGGTACCAACCCCGCACCCTAAAGTACCCCGGGACGAAACTCGTAATAGGGTCAAAAAATCATAAAAAAGTCACAATAAATTTAACAAAAAGAATTTTTAAAATCGGCTGGAATTTGGCCGAGAAAATAGGTGTTGACTTGAGTAGCACACATTCATACGCATGCAGTTAATTAGATTGAATTTAATTTAGCGTACCTTGTGATGTTGATTCATTAATTTCTTATTTTGGCGGGAAACGTGAGGACTAACGGGGAAAAGATATTTGGAGGGTATTTAGGGAATCGGGAGGGACAGCCCATGGAGGGGTGGGATAATTTTCAGGGGGATGCATAAGGGGGGTGGGGGAAGAGCAAATCGTTATTTTTTCAGTTTTTGTTTAGGGAAATCTCCCACCTTCCCGCAAACAATTTTTTTTCCACCCGTGAATGATGGAGGCTTAACAGGCGCATATATCAGGCGTAAAAATCTTGAGGGAGTAGAAGGGGAATGTATAAGGAAAAATGAGAAAAGAACGCATTTTAGCACCCGTTGGAGATATGCTCTTGCTGCGCTTATAGGAACTCGGATATTCCGAATTTTGTTTTACACTTATAAAGCCAGTGTAATGAGCCCACAGCCTCATCACTTTCTCCATTTCCCCCAATAGGCTAAACGCCAAAGCCCTATCAATAACTTATCAAATTTCACATTTGCATCATCATCGAATATCATTCTCGAAGATCAATAACATCCGGAAATTTCAATTCCCACGGTAAATTCAAAAGAACCTTCAAAAATTCATCCTAAAACCAAATGTATACTTACATGCATTAGTTTCGCTTTCTAAAAGCAAATATTTCCGCATAAACAATGCGACACATTTTCACATTAGTTCCGCATGACCAATTGTTCAAAAAACAAACATTCCCCATATGTGAAAATGCAGTCGCATCACAATGGAAACAATGTCGTTTAACCCATAAAATGTGGCAACCCATTTTCAAGTACACGACGCTTATGCTCTTGAAAATTGACCGTCATATACACCCCACAGCGCTGGGTCTTGCATCATGAAAATAAACAAACATGCACCATATGTTTACCTTTGCCATGATGCAAGCCACTGCACTGCTGGTTGTGACAATATGTCGGTATACATACAAATTATGTGTTCACTATTGACCAATAGCAGGCATTTTCTTCGCATTCTCTTTGCTCATGCTTAAACGGCTTATACATGTTATGTATAACATTGCCCAATAGAAGCTATTCAGCCAATTCGGCTTATGTGCCTCAACGGCGTGCTGCTGCAATGATATTATGCAGCTGGGCGTGTTTCATTTTTTAAAGATGAGGAAGTAAATTCCCTCCACGCGGATTTCCGTGTTTTGAATGGCAAGTACTGAAACTGCCTAAATAAATAGCCGCGTTCTAACCAAGAACAGGCAGAGAGTTTTTGGATCTTTCGGCAGTCAGTTTTACGCGTTCAAATTTAACAAGTCAGTTTTTTAAAAAAGTAAAAGAATAAGGTTGACCCCCCATTAGAGGTAAGGCACCTATTCTAATAAAACAAGAAAGAGTCAGTCTGTTTTGGGCAGTAAGTTTTTCGCAGTCAGTGTTCGAGTGAGTTCCTAAAAAGTCAAAAGAATAAGGTTGACCCCCGACCAGCGGTAAGGCAACCTATTCTACATTAAATTAAAATAAGTTTTTGGCAGTCAGTCTTAAAGTTTGTAAAGAAACAGTTCTTTTTATCAGTTACTAAAATTCTTAGAAAAATCAGTTCCAAAAAGTAAAAAGTGTAAATCAAATAACTTTAAACAAACAACTACAATCGAGGTTGTGCTGAAAAAGAAAAATAAAGGACAATATTTCATGAAAGAATAGTGTTTCGATCAATTTAATTAAAATCAAACCAAAAGGGCCAGCGACCTTCTCCTTAGTGGAAAGTACATCGCAGTCCTTGTCGCGACGAATATATAAGGAGGAATCCGCGACAGAACAACTGGTGGCAGCGGTGGGATTTTTTCACGCCAACCAAGGAAGTGAACAACAAAAAAAAAAAGAGAAAAACAAAAAAACACCAATGTGCTACCCAAGGAAGTTAGACGATACCATTGAAGTCCCGGAAGAAGTTATCATAATACCGGAAGAGGATCCAGAAGAAATCGAAGAAAGCGAAGAATACGACTACGAGTTCGAAATAGACATCGATCCCGAGGAAGAAACCCCCACAGTGGAAGAAGTTTATCTGGAGATACACCGGCAAATTACCCCAGAAAGTGACGACGAGGCAACGTGGGACTTCGACACGTATACGCAAATTAAAGAACTCCTAGCCAATAGAAGAAATAATATGTAAGTCAAAAAACAATATAATAAGTCTTTCATAAAAAAAATTTTTTTTTTGGTATAAATATATATATATAAGCTTAATAACAAATGAAGTGAAAATAAAAATAAAAAACCTTTTGTACAACTAAAAGTGAGTGGAAATTGTAGTAATTAACAAAACAAATTTTTTCTTCTCTGACCCAAGTGATTTTTTTTTTTTGAAATTCTTAAAATTCAATTCTCTGAGTGAAAAAAGAAATTTTTTTTAATTTTTTTTCCTGTTTAAAATTAACTCAAGTGAGCTGTAGTGAAAATTTTTTTTTTTCTCAAGAGACTCTTGAGTTTCCGTTTTTCATTTGTTTTATGGTACATTGAGTTCGCTCCTCATTACGATTCCCTTAAAAAAAAATTTTTTTTTAAGACTTCAAGATTGTTGTTACACGAGCTAAGAATTATTCAGCTCAGGCAAGTCAAAGCCACAAACGTAGCACAAAACGATTAGCTCGAGTTACCCAGTACATACGCCTCCCCAAAATGGCAAACCCTCAAGGCAATGGCGCAGTCGTAGCGTCGTGTACCTAATTCTTTATCACATGAAATGACTTGACCTGAACCGCAGTCGTAGCGTTGCGTGTCCATGCCAATGTGCTTACTTGATATAAGTTCCAAGTTTTGTAATTCTTCGGGACCTTTTATTGGTTCCTCTTTTAAATTATTTTCTTTTATATTTATTTGGTAATGCACCTTTTTTTTATCTTCCTCTTTTATATTTTGTATTTTAGCCTTTTTAAATACCTCTGTATATTCTTTATGTGATTTTTCATTTTGTGTTTTATCTACCTCTTTAGTGGATTTCTCAGCTTTATTACTCTGTATATACTTATTTTCTCTAACTCTGGTAATTTCATTTTCACCGCATAGTTTTGAGTAATTTTTAATTATGCCTGTTGATGGCGTCATTAATTCTATGTAACCTTCTGAACAATTAAGGTTGCATTTGTATTTAGTAAGGAAGTCTATGCCTAGGATTCCATCGTAAGTTAATTTACTACCTCCTGGGATTAAATGAAATGGATGTTCGATTGTAACATCGTCAACTAAATTAATTTTGGCGTAGGTTATACCAATTGTGGGCGTATAAGCTCCAGCAAGAGTTGAAATTGTACAGCACTCGTTTTCGTATACGAGGGCTAAATCATTAGTTGATTCTGCTTTGTGAAGACTAATTTCTGCTCCAGTATCTATTATAAAAGTAGTACTGGGTTTGATAGATACGTTTAAGGGTAATGAAATCAGAAGGGTGTTTTGCTCTAAATTTATAGGTAGCCTTATTTTTTGGGTTACTAGTTCAGCGGCTGCTGATGAATGACGGCCTGAGAAATAACTTGGCGGGGAGTTTCGCCGTCCGATTCTTCCCGCGCAAACTCGTTTCCCGTGAACTCATTTGTAGGTGTTGACCACCTAACTTGCCGAAATTGTCGTGGTTGTTCTGGTTGTGGTTGCCTTTGTGTAAAGGACCTTGAAGGTAGTTGTGAAGATGACGCTGTACGTTGGTGGCCTTGTTGGGGGCTCCGTGTAAAGCGTTCATCATATATCTTTTTTCTGCACTCATGGGTGCGATGATTTGCCTTGTGGCAATAACCACATATTATTCTATGGACCTCATTCTTAATATTTGAAAATGAGGGAAATGGGGGAAGTTGTTTTCGTTTAAAACAACTTTCTTTACGGTGGCCCCGTTTTCCACAATACTCGCATGTAATGATTGGAGTATTTTGAGGTGAGCGGAGATTGGTTTGTTGAGCCTCTTCTATTCTCTGATCGTGCTCTATAGCGAAAGTGATCAGTGCTCGTAGTCTAGTCTCTGCGCGAGCTTTAATTATAACTTTTAATTGGTCATTTTTGATGCCATCTTCAAATACCCTGATAGCGTTTTGCTCATTTTCGCTAAGTAGGAACGCTCTTGATTCTAACTGGAGGGCTTCATTTAAAGTCGCATTATTTAAATCTGCTAACTGTTTGGTTACTCGGCGAGCAAAGTCTTGTACATTTTCTCTTGGAGCTTGTCTTAAGCGTAGCAGTTCACCCTGTATAGCTATTCGCGGGCGATGCTCCTGAAAATGAGACTTGAGCTCTGCCTTCAGTTCTGCCCAAGTAGGATAATCTCCATACTTGAATAGATCATAGGCGGGACCCGTCAGCTTTGTCTTTAACAGAATTAGAAAAATTAAGTAACTGTACAGAAAACGCTCGTATTCTTTGTGATTTAATAGAACGATATCATGATAGGTTACCTTTGTGCGACGATATCACACACCAATTACACACTATCAATAGGGCACTAAGACAAAATTCACTCTTATTAAAACCTGAAACGGGGCGGTTTAAGAGAGGCTTGTTTAACGCGGTAGGCATGTTGAGTAAAACTTTATTCGGAACACTAGATGCTGATGACGCACTAGAGCTAAACGCACATATTGAGAAATTAAATGATGATGACGAATACTTATCACATTTAGTTAAAAACCAAACCCTCATAATAGACACTACAGTAAACATTTTTAACAAAACCCGTTTAGCAATTAAGGAACAATTTATACACATAGAAAATAAACTGACGACCTTAAGATCAGCAGTAAACAAAATCAACACACAGATACTCCACCAAAACATAACCACGGACTTAGAAACCATGGTCTCTTTAACAGCATTGATGATGCTACGTTTTCAATCAACTCAGAATCTTCTAATCGATCTAGTAACTGACGTACGTCACGGAAAACCCCATCCATCAATTATCACACCTGACCAAATGAGAATGATTTTAGAAACAATACAGAAAGAAATCCCCGATACCCTCACATTACCCATAAATAAAGACAAAAACAGTTTATTACAATTATATCAAATTAGTTCCGTTCGTACAGCCATAGTCGACAAAAGAATAATATTTCATCTCAAAATTCCACTACCCTTCAAGGAAAAATATCAATTAATAAAAGCATATCCACTACCCACTTCATACAAAGATCAGTTTGCATACATTAAACCTTCCTTAGAATATGTTGTCGTTGATTACAATAGAGAACACTATTACCCCTTGAATACAATAGACCTTCAAAATTGTCAGACACATGATCTAGTATCATATCTGTGTCGAATAATCCATCCTATCTTCAATGTTCATTCAAGCAACAACCTGTGTGAAATAGATTTATTAAAGCATAGCAGCAAAGTGCCATCTCACTGTAAAATTCAAACAGTACCTCAGTTAGATTTTTGGATTCAACTTTCCCAACCAAACAAATGGCTATTTTCCATGCAAAATCCAGTCACTATTGATACTGTTTGTGGAGATGAAATCAGCTCTAAAATGCTACAAAACACTGGAGTAGCTCAAATAGCTTCAGGCTGTTACTTAAGAACTAAAGATCTAGTCATACAAGCACACAATATAAAACAAACAGAGCTCAATAATCATTACCTACCTTCTCTTAACCCCACATATACAATACCACAAATAAAACAAGAACGCCCTATAGCAAAACAAGTACATGTAATTAGATTTCACGACAACCAGGAATTAGAAGAACTTAATGTCGCTATAAAACAACAAGAGAAAGACCTAGAATCACATAGATTAAAAAACTTGTCATTTCATGACATACATCATTACACGCTATCTTACTCAATAATTATCATTGTAATTATTGTCTTTGGAGCAATACTCTCGAGAAAGAAGTTTTTGAAAAATGAAAAAAAAGAAGAAGATAATAGCGAGCACTTGGAGGAAGTTAAGCATGACACTTCCAACTAACTGATCATGCAAACCGAACACTTACATACATACAGTAGCTAAAGCAAAAATGCGCAGAAACCAATTTCCACAAGCTTTAAATTTTTACTCAGATACACATAAAAAGCTTACAAAAGTCATAGGTAAAAAAAAATAAGAAGAAAGTAAGCTAAATTAAACTTAAAATTATATGTAACTCCTAGCATTAGTGAAAATTTTCTTTTAATAATGATTAACGCCTAATTATATGCAAATAATTTTAAACCTTGTGAACTTTTATTTCTTAAATTAATATTACTTACCACTCAAATAAAAGAAAAACGAGAATTGTAAAACTATATATTAATAACACAAGGAAAAGAGGAAGACCTTATATTTTATACTTTTTAACTGTTATATCCCATAGACTAGATACAATTAGATAAGTTAATTAAGGCCTAAAAATATGCAAATGTTTTACTTTCAACAAGCAAATTAATGTAACTAGAATAATCCTAAAGATATGCAATAATATAACCAATATCTATTGATGAAATTAATGTATCTAGAATAACCCTAACAATATGCAATAAGACGACTGACAACTAACTTAGAGATATAAAACTAAAGAATTAATTAATATAAGAAAAGATTAGCACACTATGGAACCAGACTCCGAACTCACTTATCAAACAGAAAGTTCCATCCTGAACTTTCTTTTTCTAAGGGGGATGGTGTAATGAGCCCACAGCCTCATCACTTTCTCCATTTCCCCCAATAGGCTAAACGCCAAAGCCCTATCAATAACTTATCAAATTTCACATTTGCATCATCATCGAATATCATTCTCGAATATCAATAACATCCGGAAATTTCAATTCCCACGGTAAATTCAAAAGAACCTTCAAAAATTCATCCTAAAACCAAATGTATACTTACATGCATTAGTTTCGCTTTCTAAAAGCAAATATTTCCGCATAAACAATGCGACACATTTTCACATTAGTTCCGCATGACCAATTGTTCAAAAAACAAACATTCCCCATATGTGAAAATGCAGTTGCATCACAATGGAAACAATGTCGTTTAACCCATAAAATGTGGCAACCCATTTTCAAGTACACGACGCTTATGCTCTTGAAAATTGACCGTCATATACACCCCACAGCGCTGGGTCTTGCATCATGAAAATAAACAAACATGCACCATATGTTTACCTTTGCCATGATGCAAGCCACTGCACTGCTGGTTGTGACAATATGTCGGTATACATACAAATTATGTGTTCACTATTGACCAGTAGCAGGCATTTTCTTCGCATTCTCTTTGCTCATGCTTAAACGGCTTATACATGTTATGTATAACATTGCCCAATAGAAGCTATTCAGCCAATTCGGCTTATGTGCCTCAACGGCGTGCTGCTGCAATGATATTATGCAGCTGGGCGTGTTTCATTTTTTAAAGATGAGGAAGTAAATTCCCTCCAGGCGGATTTCCGTGTTTTGAATGGCAAGTACTGAAACTGCCTAAATAAATAGCCGCGTTCTAACCAAGAACAGGCAGAGAGTTTTTGGATCTTTCGGCAGTCAGTTTTACGCGTTCAAATTTAACAAGTCAGTTTTTTAAAAAAGTAAAAGAATAAGGTTGACCCCCCATTAGAGGTAAGGCACCTATTCTAATAAAACAAGAAAGAGTCAGTCTGTCTTGGGCAGTAAGTTTTTCGCAGTCAGTGTTCGAGTGAGTTCTTAAAAAGTCAAAAGAATAAGGTTGACCCCCGACCAGCGGTAAGGCAACCTATTCTACATTAAATTAAAATAAGTTTTTGGCAGTCAGTCTTAAAGTTTGTAAAGAAACAGTTCTTTTTATCAGTTACTAAAATTCTTAGAAAAATCAGTTCCAAAAAGTAAAAAGTGTAAATCAAATAACTTTAAACAAACAACTACAATCGAGGTTGTGCTGAAAAAGAAAAATAAAGGATAATATTTCATGAAAGAATAGTGTTTCGATCAATTTAATTAAAATCAAACCAAAAGGGCCAGCGACCTTCTCCTTAGTGGAAAGTACATCGCAGTCCTTGTCGCGACGAATATATAAAGAGGAATCCGCGACAGAACACCAGTTAGCAAGGGTAACTTTTACCGGTGTGACATGTTGGAATAGAATAATTAGTAATAGTACAATTGTACGTCGAAAAACAAAATTAAGTTTTGCGGGGAAACTTGAGGGGAAGTGGGGGAGTGTATATGACGGGTATTTTCTGGGTAGGAAGGGGAAAGATATAGAAGGGTAGGGGGATTTTTTAAGAAGTATAAGGGGGGTGTGGGATTTACAAACAGTTTTTTTTACAGTTTTTGTTCAGAGAAATTCTCCCCCTTCCCCCGAAAAAAATTCCCCTTCCCCGGAGAAGATGCGCCTCAAGCAGTCGGGTATATATATATATATAAAGCACGAATTTTACCACCCTGAAATAAATGCTCTTGCTGCGCTGGTAGGAATTTCCAACTTTCGAATTTTTCTTTTCGATTTCGAGAGCCCGTCATCTTAGGTAAGTTTTAGTGGTATGTTATGTTGGAACTGAATAATAAATAATAGTAGAATCAGGCGTTGAAAAAACCTCGATTTTTTCGAGAAATCTCAAGTTTAGTACTAAAAATTTTCGAAATTCGAAAATCTAAGAACGCCAAAAAATGGCCACTGCAGACATGTATCCTGTATAAAATTTCATTGAAATCGGTTCATAATTACGGCAGTTCTGAGCATATCAAATCTTGGGTACCCAATCACTTTGGCACCTCCCACCCCCCGCCCCTTTCATAAAAATCAATAAAAATTTATATGTGCTACTATTATTTCAAAAGTTGTATTTGCATTTCATGTTTCATATAGATAGATTGCAATTTGACAAAAATCGGGTGGTTTTGCACCCTCCACCCTAAAAAAGCAAAGCGAATAAAGAAAACTGTTTCCCGATTGGACTTAATCCTACCGAGTTATGTCAATTTGAAAATTCAGTGATCTAGTACTACACTTCGAATAGAAAACAGTGTAGTACTAAACAACGAAGTATGCAGGTGGAAAGATCTTAACGTCCGACATGTGGAGAAGTTTTTTAAAAAGAGTAGAAAATATCCTAAATTTCAATCTAGTACATTTTGAAAAATCTGGTACGCCAGTTTGAGTACCCACACCCTATACCCGGAGCTCAAATGGCTGAAGGAAAATTAAAAGGATTTTAAGAGCCAAATTTCCCCGCCTACCCCCGGGCGGAAAAAAAGTAGCCTATCTCATGCAGGACTGAATTATATAATAAAAAAAAAAATACCTGAATAAAATCGGCCGGTAATCTTCGGAGGAGATAGGTAAAAGGTGTTTTCAATATGTATGGAAAATTCCCCCTTAAATTTTACGATGTTCAGCCCCCTGTAGTTCCCTCCCCTATCCATAGACGAACTTGAAGATCAACTATGTTACTCAGCTAATCGATATCTTTCATTTAAGATCTTAATCAGTCATCTACGATGTTTGGTTGAGAAAATATAGCCGCTTAAAGTTGAAACTTTGAACCCGCGCCCCTCCAAGAGCTTGCCCCTCCCGCAAAAATGAATAGGACCAAAAGAAGCGCCATAACGGGGTCTCCTTAAATATCACGTTTGGTAAAAAAGTGTTTTTTCGAAATTACCCCCTCCATTTTCGAAATTCGAAATCGAAAAGTACCCTATGAACTGCGTAGCTAAGTTACACGTCCAATGACATATAAATGGTTGTCGTAGGTTAAAAACTGTAGGAGGAGATAGAATCCTACGAGAACACGAAATCACTTGTTAATTATACTGGAAACTATTGGAAGGCACCTCCGGCGACGCGCAATAGTGGAAGACTAGTAATTGCCCACTTGCTACGCTGCGTGATGGTGGGCGGGGGGACCAGAGAAGTGGAAGTTGGATGAGGGGATGGGTTAGCTACTATATGAAAAAAGAATGAAGAAAAACGAAGCAGAGGGAGTGAAGTTATGAAGAAAAGAGTGGAGCAATGTCTGGATTTTATTTTTAAATTTTTCCATTTTCCATATCCTTTTAAAGAGTGGTGGGAGGAGGAAGGGTAGTCGTATTAGCATGAAATAAATTGTGAAAAATGGCAGACATCTGAATGATTAATATGGCTGCAATAGCCTGTTGGAATTAGTTGAGGAAAGTCCGAGAGGTGTAACGGAACCCCCATGGTTAGATAAAAGAGTAATTATAATGAAGGAGTCATATGATAAAATGTTATTAACATATTACCTAAAGCAGAGTGATGGAAAAATTAAGATAGTGGATGGTCCATTTATATCGGGAGCACCGAATATCAACTTCGTGATTTTTTTCTCCGATAATTTGTTCATAATGTATTCTAACTGTGAATGCAATCTTATTAGCCGTTTTATGTAGTATTTAATTATTGAAAAATAAAATGTAAAAGTTGACACGATTTGATTTTGGCAATACACAAGCAATGCATGTGTTCTGCGCCGACGATTATGTACTCAGCTGATATATATCTTTGTAACTATTCCGAGAGATGCCATATTGGACTGAGATAAATTTTGTGAAATAGCAGATAAACCAGTGATTATTATGTCTACAAAACTTGGTGCAAATAGTTCAAGAAAATCCCGCTAGGTTGCAGCACTTAGCAAAAAGCTTGAAATCGTAATTCAAAAATAACGGTTTTTGGCGCCAAATCGAACGAAAAGTGGGGTGGAATAAAGAAGTGAGTTTTTTTCTGCAATGTACTCGCCTAGACCTTTTCAAAAAGTACCCGCATGCCGGGGTACGGAAGAAAGTAAAAATCGCGATTTTTTCATGGGCTTACCCCTTGAAACATGATCAAATTTGGAAATTTTCGCAATTAAATTGGCATAGAATGTGAAGAAAAGCAGCAAATTCCTTCAAATAAAATGCCTGTACAGAGGAGGTATGTAGTTATCTAAGTATGTAACTCGTATGCCCGTGAGTTGTCACGGACCACCGGTAGGTGGCGCTGAGTGGTCATGCGAAACTTGAATAGATTTTATTTTTTTTTAAATAAGTAAATGAAATGCAATCTTCCTGAAATTTAATACAGGTAATCTCCCGTTACGTGCGCATTCATAAAAAATAAAAAAAAATAGATTATTCAACAATTCGTTTAATTAAGTTTCGAAATGTATATTTCAGACCGAAATTTTGGCCATCGAAAATTGAATTTGGGAACGTAATTGGGAGGGTAAAGAGATATGCTCAAAAAATCTTAAAAAAATAAAGAAATAAATAACCAGAAGGAATTTTGCAAATCGGATGATATTTAACCGAGCTATGGGGTGGGGATGAAATTGTATGGGGATGTAATTTAAAAAAATTTCATTCAACGAAGCTCTCCAGATTAGAAAAAAGAGTACACACCGTCCGATAGTACTCGCCGAGAGCTTTCATTTGATATGCAACATGGTGTATAAGAAGTTCCCCCCCGCCGGGGGTACCAACCCCGCACCCTAAAGTACCCCGGGACGAAACTAGTAATAGGGTCAAAAAATCATAAAAAAGTCACAATAAATTTAACAAAAAGAATTTTTAAAAATCGGCTGGAATTTGGCCGAGAATATAGGTGTTGACTTGAGTAGCACACATTCATACGCATGCAGTTAATTAGATTGAATTTAATTTAGCGTACCTTGTGATGTTGATTCATTAATTTCTTATTTTGGCGGGAAACGTGAGGACTAACGGGGAAAAGATATTTGGAGGGTATTTAGGGAATCGGGAGGGACAGCCCAGGGTGGGATAATTTTCAGGGGGATGCATAAGGGGGGTGGGGGAAGAGCAAATCGTTATTTTTTCAGTTTTTGTTTAGGGAAATCTCCCACCTTCCCGCAAACAATTTTTTTTCCACCCGTGAATGATGGAGGCTTAACAGGCGCATATATCAGGCGTAAAAATCTTGAGGGAGTGGAAGGGGAATGTATGAGGAAAAATGAAAAAAGAACGCATTTTAGCACCCGTTGGAGATATGCTCTTGCTGCGCTTATAGGAACTCGGATATTCCGATTTTTGTTTTACACTTATAAAGCCAGTGTAATGAGCCCACAGCCTCATCACTTTCTCCATTTCCCCCAATAGGCTAAACGCCAAAGCCCTATCAATAACTTATCAAATTTCACATTTGCATCATCATCGAATATCATTCTCGAATATTTCATAACATCCGGAAATTTCAATTCCCACGGTAAATTCAAAAGAACCTTCAAAAATTCATCCTAAAACCAAATGTATACTTACATGCATTAGTTTCGCTTTCTAAAAGCAAATATTTCCGCATAAACAATGCGACACATTTTCACATTAGTTCCGCATGACCAATTGTTCAAAAAACAAACATTCCCCATATGTGAAAATGCAGTCGCATCACAATGGAAACAATGTCGTTTAACCCATAAAATGTGGCAACCCATTTTCAAGTACACGACGCTTATGCTCTTGAAAATTGACCGTCATATACACCCCACAGCGCTGGGTCTTGCATCATGAAAATAAACAAACATGCACCATATGTTTACCTTTGCCATGATGCAAGCCACTGCACTGCTGGTTGTGACAATATGTCGGTATACATACAAATTATGTGTTCACTATTGACCAATAGCAGGCATTTTCTTCGCATTCTCTTTGCTCATGCTTAAACGGCTTATACATGTTATGTATAACATTGCCCAATAGAAGCTATTCAGCCAATTCGGCTTATGTGCCTCAACGGCGTGCTGCTGCAATGATATTATGCAGCTGGGCGTGTTTCATTTTTTAAAGATGAGGAAGTAAATTCCCTCCAGGCGGATTTCCGTGTTTTGAATGGCAAGTACTGAAACTGCCTAAATAAATAGCCGCGTTCTAACCAAGAACAGGCAGAGAGTTTTTGGATCTTTCGGCAGTCAGTTTTACGCGTTCAAATTTAACAAGTCAGTTTTTTAAAAAAGTAAAAGAATAAGGTTGACCCCCCATTAGAGGTAAGGCACCTATTCTAATAAAACAAGAAAGAGTCAGTCTGTTTTGGGCAGTAAGTTTTTCGCAGTCAGTGTTCGAGTGAGTTCCTAAAAAGTCAAAAGAATAAGGTTGACCCCCGACCAGCGGTAAGGCAACCTATTCTACATTAAATTAAAATAAGTTTTTGGCAGTCAGTCTTAAAGTTTGTAAAGAAACAGTTCTTTTTATCAGTTACTAAAATTCTTAGAAAAATCAGTTCCAAAAAGTAAAAAGTGTAAATCAAATAACTTTAAACAAACAACTACAATCGAGGTTGTGCTGAAAAAGAAAAATAAAGGACAATATTTCATGAAAGAATAGTGTTTCGATCAATTTAATTAAAATCAAACCAAAAGGGCCAGCGACCTTCTCCTTAGTGGAAAGTACATCGCAGTCCTTGTCGCGACGAATATATAAAGAGGAATCCGCGACAGAACAACTGGTGGCAGCGGTGGGATTTTTTCACGCCAACCAAGGAAGTGAACAACAAAAAAAAAAAAAGAGAAAAACAGAAAAACACCAATGTGCTACCCAAGGAAGTTAGACGATACCATTGAAGTCCCGGAAGAAGTTATCATAATACCGGAAGAGGATCCAGAAGAAATCGAAGAAAGCGAAGAATACGACTACGAGTTCGAAATAGACATCGATCCCGAGGAAGAAACCCCCACAGTGGAAGAAGTTTATCTGGAGATACACCGGCAAATTACCCCAGAAAGTGACGACGAGGCAACGTGGGACTTCGACACGTATACGCAAATTAAAGAACTCCTAGCCAATAGAAGAAATAATATGTAAGTCAAAAAACAATATAATAAGTCTTTCATAAAAAAAAATTTTTTTTTGGTATAAATATATATATATATAAGCTTAATAACAAATGAAGTGAAAATAAAAATAAAAAACCTTTTGTACAACTAAAAGTGAGTGGAAATTGTAGTAATTAACAAAACAAATTTTTTCTTCTCTGACCCAAGTGATTTTTTTTTTTAAATTCTTAAAATTCAATTCTCTGAGTGAAAAAAGAAATTTTTTTTAATTTTTTTTCCTGTTTAAAATTAACTCAAGTGAGCTGTAGTGAAATTTTTTTTTTTCTCAAGAGACTCTTGAGTTTCCGTTTTTCATTTGTTTTATGGTACATTGAGTTCGCTCCTCATTACGATTCCCTTAAAAAAAAATTTTTTTTTAAGACTTCAAGATTGTTGTTACACGAGCTAAGAATTATTCAGCTCAGGCAAGTCAAAGCCACAAACGTAGCACAAAACGATTAGCTCGAGTTACCCAGTACATACGCCTCCCCAAAATGGCAAACCCTCAAGGCAATGGCGCAGTCGTAGCGTCGCGTACCTAATTCTCTATCACATGAAATGACTTGACCTGAACCGCAGTCGTAGCGTTGCGTGTCCATGCCAATGTGCTTACTTGATATAAGTTCCAAGTTTTGTAATTCTTCGGGACCTTTTATTGGTTCCTCTTTTAAATTATTTTCTTTTATATTTATTTGGTAATGCACCTTTTTTTTATCTTCCTCTTTTATATTTTGTATTTTAGCCTTTTTAAATACCTCTGTATATTCTTTATGTGATTTTTCATTTTGTGTTTTATCTACCTCTTTAGTGGATTTCTCAGCTTTATTACTCTGTATATACTTATTTTCTCTAACTCTGGTAATTTCATTTTCACCGCATAGTTTTGAGTAATTTTTAATTATGCCTGTTGATGGCGTCATTAATTCTATGTAACCTTCTGAACAATTAAGGTTGCATTTGTATTTAGTAAGGAAGTCTATGCCTAGGATTCCATCGTAAGTTAATTTACTACCTCCTGGGATTAAATGAAATGGATGTTCGATTGTAACATCGTCAACTAAATTAATTTTGGCGTAGGTTATACCAATTGTGGGCGTATAAGCTCCAGCAAGAGTTGAAATTGTACAGCGCTCGTTTTCGTATACGAGGGCTAAATCATGAGTTGATTCTGCTTTGTGAAGACTAATTTCTGCTCCAGTATCTATTATAAAAGTAGTACTGGGTTTGATAGATACGTTTAAGGGTAATGAAATCAGAAGGGTGTTTTGCTCTAAATTTATAGGTAGCCTTATTTTTTGGGTTACTAGTTCAGCGGCTGCTGATGAATGACGGCCTGAGAGATAACTTGGCGGGGAGTTTCGCCGTCCGATTCTTCCCGCGCAAACTCGTTTCCCGTGAACTCATTTGTAGGTGTTGACCACCTAACTTGCCGAAATTGTCGTGGTTGTTCTGGTTGTGGTTGCCTTTGTGTAAAGGACCTTGAAGGTAGTTGTGAAGATGACGCTGTACGTTGGTGGCCTTGTTGGGGGCTCCGTGTAAAGCGTTCATCATATATCTTTTTTCTGCACTCATGGGTGCGATGATTTGCCTTGTGGCAATAACCACATATTATTCTATGGACCTCATTCTTAATATTTGAAAATGAGGGAAATGGGGGAAGTTGTTTTCGTTTAAAACAACTTTCTTTACGGTGGCCCCTTTTTCCACAATACTCGCATGTAATGATTGGAGTATTTTGAGGTGAGCGGAGATTGGTTTGTTGAGCCTCTTCTATTCTCTGATCGTGCTCTATAGCGAAAGTGATCAGTGCTCGTAGTCTAGTCTCTTTCGCTAAGTAGGAACGCTCTTGATTCTAACTGGAGGGCTTCATTTAAAGTCGCATTATTTAAATCTGCTAACTGTTTGGTTACTCGGCGAGCAAAGTCTTGTACATTTTCTCTTGGAGCTTGTCTTAAGCGTAGCAGTTCACCCTGTATAGCTATTCGCGGGCGATGCTCCTGAAAATGAGACTTGAGCTCTGCCTTCAGTTCTGCCCAAGTAGGATAATCTCCATACTTGAATAGATCATAGGCGGGACCCGTCAGCTTTGTCTTTAACAGAATTAGAAAAATTAAGTAACTGTACAGAAAACGCTCGTATTCTTTGTGATTTAATAGAACGATATCATGATAGGTTACCTTTGTGCGACGATATCACACACCAATTACACACTATCAATAGGGCACTAAGACAAAATTCACTCTTATTAAAACCTGAAACGGGGCGGTTTAAGAGAGGCTTGTTTAACGCGGTAGGCATGTTGAGTAAAACTTTATTCGGAACACTAGATGCTGATGACGCACTAGAGCTAAACGCACATATTGAGAAATTAAATGATGATGACGAATACTTATCACATTTAGTTAAAAACCAAACCCTCATAATAGACACTACAGTAAACATTTTTAACAAAACCCGTTTAGCAATTAAGGAACAATTTATACACATAGAAAATAAACTGACGACCTTAAGATCAGCAGTAAACAAAATCAACACACAGATACTCCACCAAAACATAACCACGGACTTAGAAACCATGGTCTCTTTAACAGCATTGATGATGCTACGTTTTCAATCAACTCAGAATCTTCTAATCGATCTAGTAACTGACGTACGTCACGGAAAACCCCATCCATCAATTATCACACCTGACCAAATGAGAATGATTTTAGAAACAATACAGAAAGAAATCCCCGATACCCTCACATTACCCATAAATAAAGACAAAAACAGTTTATTACAATTATATCAAATTAGTTCCGTTCGTACAGCCATAGTCGACAAAAGAATAATATTTCATCTCAAAATTCCACTACCCTTCAAGGAAAAATATCAATTAATAAAAGCATATCCACTACCCACTTCATACAAAGATCAGTTTGCATACATTAAACCTTCCTTAGAATATGTTGTCGTTGATTACAATAGAGAACACTATTACCCCTTGAATACAATAGACCTTCAAAATTGTCAGACACATGATCTAGTATCATATCTGTGTCGAATAATCCATCCTATCTTCAATGTTCATTCAAGCAACAACCTGTGTGAAATAGATTTATTAAAGCATAGCAGCAAAGTGCCATCTCACTGTAAAATTCAAACAGTACCTCAGTTAGATTTTTGGATTCAACTTTCCCAACCAAACAAATGGCTATTTTCCATGCAAAATCCAGTCACTATTGATACTGTTTGTGGAGATGAAATCAGCTCTAAAATGCTACAAAACACTGGAGTAGCTCAAATAGCTTCAGGCTGTTACTTAAGAACTAAAGATCTAGTCATACAAGCACACAATATAAAACAAACAGAGCTCAATAATCATTACCTACCTTCTCTTAACCCCACATATACAATACCACAAATAAAACAAGAACGCCCTATAGCAAAACAAGTACATGTAATTAGATTTCACGACAACCAGGAATTACAAGAACTTAATGTCGCTATAAAACAACAAGAGAAAGACCTAGAATCACATAGATTAAAAAACTTGTCATTTCATGACATACATCATTACACGCTATCTTACTCAATAATTATCATTGTAATTATTGTCTTTGGAGCAATACTCTCGAGAAAGAAGTTTTTGAAAAATGAAAAAAAAGAAGAAGATAATAGCGAGCACTTGGAGGAAGTTAAGCATGACACTTCCAACCAACTGATCATGCAAACCGAACACTTACATACATACAGTAGCTAAAGCAAAAATGCGCAGAAACCAATTTCCACAAGCTTTAAATTTTTACTCAGATACACATAAAAAGCTTACAAAAGCCATAGGTAAAAAAAAAATAAGAAGAAAGTAAGCTAAATTAAACTTAAAATTATATGTAACTCCTAGCATTAGTGAAAATTTTCTTTTAATAATGATTAACGCCTAATTATATGCAAATAATTTTAAACCTTGTGAACTTTTATTTCTTAACTTAATATTACTTACCACTCAAATAAAAGAAAAACGAGAATTGTAAAACTATATATTAATAACACAAGGAAAAGAGGAAGACCTTATATTTTATACTTTTTAACTGTTATATCCCATAGACTAGATACAATTAGATAAGTTAATTAAGGCCTAAAAATATGCAAATGTTTTACTTTCAACAAGCAAATTAATGTAACTAGAATAATCCTAAAGATATGCAATAATATAACCAATATCTATTGATGAAATTAATGTATCTAGAATAACCCTAACAATATGCAATAAGACGACTGACAACTAACTTAGAGATATAAAACTAAAGAATTAATTAATATAAGAAAAGATTAGCACACTATGGAACCAGACTCCGAACTCACTTATCAAACAGAAAGTTCCCTCCTGAACTTTCTTTTTCTAAGGGGGATGGTGTAATGAGCCCACAGCCTCATCACTTTCTCCATTTCCCCCAATAGGCTAAACGCCAAAGCCCTATCAATAACTTATCAAATTTCACATTTGCATCATCATCGAATATCATTCTCGAATATCAATAACATCCGGAAATTTCAATTCCCACGGTAAATTCAAAAGAACCTTCAAAAATTCATCCTAAAACCAAATGTATACTTACATGCATTAGTTTCGCTTTCTAAAAGCAAATATTTCCGCATAAACAATGCGACACATTTTCACATTAGTTCCGCATGACCAATTGTTCAAAAAACAAACATTCCCCATATGTGAAAATGCAGTCGCATCACAATGGAAACAATGTCGTTTAACCCATAAAATGTCGCAACCCATTTCAAGTACACGACGCTTATGCTCTTGAAAATTGACCGTCATATACACCCCACAGCGCTGGGTCTTGCATCATGAAAATAAACAAACATGCACCATATGTTTACCTTTGCCATGATACAAGCCACTGCACTGCTGGTTGTGACAATGTGTCGGTATACATACAAATTATGTGTTCACTATTGACCAATAGCAGGCACTTTCTTCGCATTCTCTTTGCTCATGCTTAAACGGCTTATACATGTTATGTATAACATTGCCCAATAGAAGCTATTCAGCCAATTCGGCTTATGTGCCTGAACGGCGTGCTGCTGCAATGATATTATGCAGCTGGGCGTGTTTCATTTTTTAAAGATGAGGAAGTAAATTCCCTCCACGCGGATTTCCGTGTTTTGAATGGCAAGTACTGAAACTGCCTAAATAAATAGCCGCGTTCTAACCAAGAACAGGCAGAGAGTTTTTGGATCTTTCGGCAGTCAGTTTTACGCGTTCAAATTTAACAAGTCAGTTTTTTAAAAAAGTAAAAGAATAAGGTTGACCCCCCATTAGAGGTAAGGCACCTATTCTAATAAAACAAGAAAGAGTCAGTCTGTTTTGGGCAGTAAGTTTTTCGCAGTCAGTGTTCGAGTGAGTTCCTAAAAAGTCAAAAGAATAAGGTTGACCCCCGACCAGCGGTAAGGCAACCTATTCTACATTAAATTAAAATAAGTTTTTGGCAGTCAGTCTTAAAGTTTGTAAAGAAACAGTTCTTTTTATCAGTTACTAAAATTCTTAGAAAAATCAGTTCCAAAAAGTAAAAAGTGTAAATCAAATAACTTTAAACAAACAACTACAATCGAAGTTGTGCTGAAAAAGAAAAATAAAGGACAATATTTCATGAAAGAATAGTGTTTCGATCAATTTAATTAAAATCAAACTAAAAGGGCCAGCGACCTTCTCCTTAGTGGAAAGTACATCGCAGTCCTTGTCGCGACGAATATATAAAGAGGAATCCGCGACAGAACACCAGTTAGCAAGGGTAACTTTTACCGGTGTGACATGTTGGAATAGAATAATTAGTAATAGTACAATTGTACGTCGAAAAACAAAATTAAGTTTTGCGGGGAAACTTGAGGGGAAGTGGGGGAGTGTATATGACGGGTATCTTCTGGGTAGGAAGGGGAAAGATATAGAAGGGTAGGGGGATTTTTTAAGAAGTATAAGGGGGGTGTGGGATTTACAAACAGTTTTTTTTACAGTTTTTGTTCAGAGAAATTCTCCCCCTTCCCCCGAAAAAAATTCCCCCTCCCCGGAGAAGATGCGCCTCAAGCAGTCGCGTATAGAACGTATGAAAACTTGGAGGGGGTGGAGGGGAAATTTTTCACGAAAATTATGAAAGCACGAATTTTACCACCCTGAAATAAATGCTCTTGCTGCGCTGGTAGGAATTTCCAAATTTCGAATTTTTCTTTTCGATTTCGAGAGCCCGTCATCTTAGGTAAGTTTTAGTGGTATATTATGTTGGAACTGAATAATAAATAATAGTAGAATCAGGCGTTGAAAAAACCTCGATTTTTTCGAAAAATCTCAAGTTTAGTACTAAAATTTTTCGAAATTCGAAAATCTAAGAACGCCAAAAAATGGCCACTGCAGACATGTATCATGGGATAAAATTTCATTCAAATCGGTTCATAATTACGGCAGTTCTGAGCATATCAAATCTTGGGTACCCAATCACTTTGGCACCCCCCACCCCCCACCCCTTTCATAAAAATCAATAAAAATTTATATGTGCTACTATTATTTCAAAAGTTGTATTTGCATTTCATGTTTCATATAGACAGATTGCAATTTGACAAAAATCGGGTGGTTTTGCACCCTCCACCCTAAAAAAGCAAAGCGAATAAAGAAAACTGTTTCCCGATTGGACTTAATCCTACCGAGTTATGTCAATTTGAAAATTCAGTGATCTAGTACTACACTTCGAATAGAAAACAGTGTAGTACTAAACAACTAAGTATGCAGGTGGAAAGATCTTAACGTCCGACATATGGAGAAGTTTTTTAAAAAAAATAGAAAATATCCTAAATTTCAATCTAGTACATTTTGAAAAATCTGGTACGCCATCAGATAGGGGAATTTTTTCTAAGAAGTTTGAGTACCCACACCCTATACCCGGAGCTCAAATGGCTGAAGGAAAATTAAAAGGATTTTAAGAGCCAAATTTCCCCGCCTACCCCCCGGGCGGAAAAAAAGTAGCCTATCTCATGCAGGACTGAATTATACATATAATAAAAAAAAATACCTGAATAAAATCGGCCGGTAATCTTCGGAGGAGATAGGTAAAAGGTGTTTTCAATATGTATGGAAAATTCCCCCTTAAATTTTACGATGTTCAGCCCCCTGTAGTTCCCTCCCCTCTCCATAGACGAACTTGAAGATCAACTATGTTACTCAGCTAATCGATATCTTTCATTTAAGATCTTAATCAGTCATCTACGATGTTTGGTGGAGAAAATATAGCCGCTTAAAGTTGAAACTTTGAACTCCCGCCCCTCCAAGAGCTTGCCCCTCCCGCAAAAATGAATAGGACCAAAAGAAGCGCCATAACGGGGTCTCCTTAAATATCACGTTTGGTAAAATAGTGTTTTTTCGAAATTACCCCCTCCATTTTCAAAATTCGAAATCGAAAAGTACCCTATGAACTGCGTAGCTAAGTTACACGTCCAATGACATATAAATGGTTGTCGTAGGTTAAAAACTGTAGGAGGAGATAGAATCCTACGAGAACACGAAATCACTTGTTAATTATACTGGAAACTATTGGAAGGCACCTCCGGCGACGCGCAATAGTGGAACACTAGTAATTGCCCGCTTGCTACGCTGCGTGATGGTGGGCGCGGGGGGGCCAGAGAAGTCGAAGTTGGATGAGGGGATGGGTTAGCTACTATATGAAAAAAGAATGAAGAAAAACGAAGCAGAGGGAGTGAAGTTATGAAGAAAACAGTGGAGCAATGTCTGGAATTTATTTTTAAATTTTTCCATTTTCCATATCCTTTTAAAGAGTGGTGGGAGGAGGAAGGGTAGTCGTATTAGCATGAAATAAATTGTGAAAAATGGCAGACATCTGAATGATTAATATGGCTGCAATAGCCTGTTGGAATTAGTTGAGGAAAGTCCCGAGAGGTGTAACGGAACCCCCATGGTTAGATAAAAGAGTAATTATAATGAAGGAGTCATATGATAAAATTTTATTATTACCTAAAGCAGAGTGATGGAAAAATTAAGATAGTGCATGGTCCATTTATATCGGGAGCACCGAATATCAACTTCGTGATTTTTTTCTCCGATAATTTGTTCATAATGTATTCTAACTGTGAATGCAATCTTATTAGCCGTTTTATGTAGTATTTAATTATTGAAAAATAAAATGTAAAAGTTGACACGACTTGATTTTGGCAATACACAAACAATGCATGTGTTCTGCGCCGACGATTATGTACTCAGCTGATATATATCTTTGTAACTATTCCGAGAGATGCCATATTGGACTGAGATAAATTTTGTGAAATAGCAGATAAACCTGTGATTATTATGCCTACAAAACTTGGTGCAAATAGTTCAAGAAAATCCCGCTAGGTTGCAGCACTTAGCAAAAAGCTTGAAATCGTAATTCAAAAATAACGGTTTTTGGCGCCAAATCGAACGAAAAGTGGGGTGGAATAAAGAAGTGAGTTTTTTTCTGCAATGTACTCGCCAAGACCTTTCCAAAAAGTACCCGCATGCCGGGGTACGGAAGAAAGTAAAAATCGCGATTTTTTCATGGGCTTACCCCTTGAAAAATGCTCAAATTTGGAAATTTTCGCAATTAAATTGGCATAGAATGTGAAGAAAAGCAGCCAATTCCTTCAAATAAAATTCCTAGCACAGAGGAGGTATGTAGTTATCTAAGTATGTAACTCGTATGCCCGTGAGTTGTGCGGACCACCGGTAGGTGGCGCTGAGTGGTCATGCGAAACTTGAATAGATTTTATTTTTTTTTTAAATAAGTAAATGAAATGCAATTTTCCTGAAATTTAATATAGATAAACTTCCAATACGTGCGCATTCATAAAAAATAAAAAAAATGGATTATTCAACAATTCGTTTAATTAAGTTTCGAAATGTATATTTCAGACCGAAATTTTGGCCATCGAAAATTAAATTTGGGAACGTAATTGGGAGGGTAAAGAGATATGCTCAAAAAATCTTAAAAAAATAAAGAAATAAATAAGCAGAAGGAATTTTGCAAATCGGATGATATTTAGCCGAGCTATGGGGTGGGGATAAAATTGTATGGGGATGTAATTTAAAAAATTTCAATCAACGAAGCTCTCCAGATTAGAGAAAAAAGTACACCGTCCGATAGTACTCGCCGAGACCTTTCATTTGATATGCAACATAGTGTATAAGAAGTCCCCCCCCCCGCCGGGGGTACCAACCCCGCACCCTAAAGTACCCCGGGACGAAACTCGTGATAGGGTCAAAAAATCATAAAAAAGTCACAATATATTTAGCAAAAAGAATTTGTAAAATCGGCTGGAATTTGGCCGAGAAAATAGGTGTTGACTTGAGTAGCACACATTCATACGCATGCAGTTAATTAGATTGAATTTAATTTAGCGTACCTTGTGATGTTGATTCATTAATTTCTTATTTTGGCGGGAAACGTGAGGACTAACGGGGAAAAGATGTTTGGAGGGTATTTAGGGAATTGGGAGGGACAGCCCATGGAGGGGTAGGGATAATTTTCAGGGGAAGTGTAAGGGGGTGGGGGAAGAGCAAATCGTTATTTTTTTCAGTTTTTGTTCAGGGAAATCTCCCACGTTCCCGCAAACAATTTTTTTCCACCCGCGAATGATAGAGGCTTAACAGGCGCATATATCAGGCGTAAAAATCGTGAGGGAGTGGAAGGGAAATGTATGAGGAAAAATGAAAAAAGAACGCATTTTAGCACCCGTTGGAGATATGCTCTTGCTGCGCTTATAGGAACTCGGATATTCCAATTTTTTTTTACACTTATAAAGCCAGTTAGCAAGGGTAACTTTTACCGTTGTGACATGTTGGAATAGAATAATTAGTAATAGTACAATTGTACGTCGAAAAACAAAATTAAGTTTTGCGGGGAAACTTGAGGGGAAGTGGGGGAGTGTATATGACGGGTAGGAAGGGGTAAGATATAGAATGGTAGGGGGATTTTTTAAGAAGTATAAGGGGGGTGTGGGATTTACAAACCGTTTTTTTTACAGTTTTTGTTCAGAGAAATTCTCCCCTTCCCCCGAAAAAAATTCCCCCTTCCCGGAAAAGATGCGGCTCAAGCAGTCGCGTATAGAACGTATGAAAACTTGGAGGGGGTGGAGGGGAAATTTTTCACGAAAATTATGAAAGCACGAATTTTACCACCCTGAAATAAATGCTCTTGCTGCGCTGGTAGGAATTTCCAAATTTCGAATTTTTCTTTTTGATTTCGAGAGCCCGTCATCTTAGGTAAGTTTTAGTGGTATATTATGTTGGAACTGAATAATAAATAATAGTAGAATCAGGCGTTGAAAAAACCTCGATTTTTTCGAGAAATCTCAAGTTTAGTACTAAAAATTTTCGAAATTCGAAAATCTAAGAACGCCAAAAAATGGCCACTGCAGACATGTATCATGTGATAAAATTTCATTCAAATCGGTTCATAATTACGGCAGTTCTGAGCATATCAAATCTTGGGTACCCAATCACTTTGGCACCTCCCACCCCCCGCCCCTTTCATAAAAATCAATAAAAATTTATATGTGCTACTATTATTTCAAAAGTTGTATTTGCATTTCATGTTTCATATAGATAGATTGCAATTTGACAAAAATTGGGTGGTTTTGCACCCTCCACCCTAAAAAAGCAAAGCGAATAAAGAAAACTGTTTCCCGATTGGACTTAATCCTACCGAGTTATGTCAATTTGAAAATTCAGTGATCTAGTACTACACTTCGAATAGAAAACAGTGTAGTACTAAACAACTAAGTATGCAGGTGGAAAGATCTTAACGTCCGACATATGGAGAAGTTTTTTTAAAAAAATAGAAAATATCCTAAATTTTAATCTAGTACATTTTGAAAAATCTGGTACGCCAGTTTGAGTACCCACACCCTATACCCGGAGCTCAAATGGCTGAAGGAAAATTAAAAGGATTTTAAGAGCCAAATTTCCCCGCCTACCCCCCGGGCGGAAAAAAAGTAGCCTATCTCATGCAGGACTGAATTATATAATAAAAAAAAATACCTGAATAAAATCGGCCGGTAATCTTCGGAGGAGATAGGTAAAAGGTGTTTTCAATATGTATGGAAAATTCCCCCTTAAATTTTACGATGTTCAGCCCCCTGTAGTTCCCTCCCCTCTCCATAGACGAACTTGAAGATCAACTACGTTACTCAGCTAATCGATATCTTTCATTTAAGATCTTAATCAGTCATCTACGATGTTTGGTTGAGAAAATATAGCCGCTTAAAGTTGAAACTTTGAACCCCCGCCCCTCCAAGAGCTTGCCCCTCCCGCAAAAATGAATAGGACCAAAAGAAGCGCTGTTGATCTTGGCTCTTTTGCCTCGATATTGCTGTGCAGAACTTAGGGTGTTACACCGTAAGTAGTGTTGTGGGTGCAGCGGCTCTTAAACCGGTACACCAGAAAGCTGTCGGAGTTACAGTGCCTCAAGCAGACTCACTTAAGGTAAAATTAAAAGTCTTGGTTCACTGTATCGTAGCAACTAACTAATTCTTTATTGAAATTCGCTTTTTATAATGTTACAAAAATGCCTAATTAGCTAAATACTAAAATTCACAAATAACTTACCACAGAATGAAAGAATTTCCCTAGCCACAAAGTTCGCACGCGGATTCCTTCAATTATCTCACCGGTGTCGACTTTCGTCTGGCTTTATCATTTCAGTCAGAATAATTTTGCTGATATGCAAAATAAAATGCAAAAAGATATACAAAGTGAAACCATGTGAAGATCTTAGAATATGAGACTAGCGAAATTCTTGCTGTGATAAGTTTGTACATGTATGTATATGCGTACTACCTAACCATTTTTTTAATGTTATGTTAATATAGAAAATGTAATGATGAACATCCTCCCCCGCGTTGAATGATGAATTCAACTGTTGAAATCGGGAACTTGTTTTTCTTCATCTTGATCTGAGGTGCAATCCGCTTGACTGATGTATCGCCTCGGTTGTGGGGTTGGCTTAGTTGGAATCCGGGAACAAATGCGGGATTTGTAAGTCCAAATTATGAAGATGATAATGGCACATACCAATGCCAAACCCGTATAGCCAATAGCAAATTGATGAACATCGTGGGGGTGACTTGTTGGAAGATCGATGTGGAGCTGTTGAATTTGTTTTTGAATGGATTCTAATTCTGTCCCTTGTGGTTTGAAATCAGGTCCGTCTGATATGTTAGGACGTGGTCCCTCCAATTTCACTTGTTGAGTTAGATTTGTGGTAGGTATGTACGACATCCTTGAACTGGTCGGGAAAGCATTGTGGCCGCGTATGGTGATCAGAGGCTGTTTGATGATACATTCCTTTTGAAGTCTTAAAATACCTGATCCTTCGATGGCCATTTGGTTGACTGTGTCTTCACATACGACATTGATCGTGGTTTTTTCTTTCAAAGCAAACAGCCATTCATTTGGATTATGAAGTTGAGTCCAGTGTGGGCCATCTCCCGTTTGAACAATTTTGCACGTGGTGGATTGTGGTAGGTGGTTGATGAAATCTATCTCACAAGCCCCGAGGGCAGATCCCTTATGATATATGTGATGATGTTGCTTGCATAAGTGTCGACCTCTGGTGATGGTGCGGCATGCCTGGAGACTATGCTCGGTGAGTGGGTAATATTGGTCTCGATGGAGATTCACCACCAAGTATGGGAATGATGGTTGTATGGCTAAGAACGTGTTGTTGATCAATGTCGGAACTGGAATGATGCTAAACAATTCAAAATCCTCGAGTGTGCATAAAGGGAGTCTGAGTTTAAAGATGATGTGTTCGGCCGTTGGTCTTCCTTCGATTGTCATTAAATTGTAAAATTGCAAGACGTCATCTATTGTTAGTGGCAGCTTTAATGATGAAGGAAGATGACCTTTGATTGTGGTTAATTCCTGACGCATCTGATCTGGCGTGATCAGTTGTGGACTGATTTTTCCGTTATGAGTATCCACTAGTACGTCTAGGATGACGCCTTGGATTCTTTGAAAATTTGAAGCTGTCAACATGGCTTGCATTGCCAACGTGATGAAGACATTTGATAGTTTCTCCTGATAAATGTCTTGGTGTATGCCATTCATGTCTGCAGAAATCTTGTTGAGATGAATCTCCCAATTCCTGAACTGCTTGTCTATCGTCTCTTGGTTCTTCCGCATGATGTTGATGGTCGCATCAATGATTGAAGTTTGATTCTTGATAAGGGCTACTAAGTGATTCTCGTTTTGCTTGATTTCGTTGATCGTTTTAGACATGGCTTCTGCATATTCAGAGTCTAACACTCCGAACAGGGTATTCGCGATATTACCTATGAAATTTATGGCACCTCTTTTTGCTCTGCCTTTGTTTTCTGTTGGTAATAATAGCTCATTATTTGCTAAGAGTTCCTTAGTTAGAAATTGGAGGTGCTCCATGATTTGTTCACATGCATTCCTCTCAATTATTTGATCACATACGGTTTTAAGTATGCGACAGGAGTTGACGAGTGCATCGAACTCTTTCCAGAAAGGTTGCATGTCGTAATATGCCACCAGGTTCCACTCGCTGGATATTATGTTGGTAGAGCCTAGGCCTTCAAAATAAATGCCTGGCTGCGACTTGAAAGGGGTCGTTTCAACAGGTGCACTTCTAGTTGTCGAGAATGTGAGACAGACAAGGAACAATGAAACGAATGCTGATCCGATGGATCGTCGTTGCCTTTTTCTAGGAGCTGTGTCTGTTAGAGAAGTCTCCCTAGTTTGACTCGATGTCGAATTAATGGAAATTGACCTGCGATGCGGGTTACTTTGATCGCTCGCTGGTCGAGCAGTTCCTTGTGCTTCTATATCATCTATGGTGTTTGAACTGGGCGGTTCGATTTCATCTTCTTCTTGATTCTCGTTCATAGGTAAAGGCGCTAGTTTGTGAATAGCGCGTCGTAGTGTCCCATTTGCAGTGCGTACATCAGCGACGCGTACCAAATTGTCGGGTCCTGTGTATGTTTTCACAATTCGTCCAAGCGGCCATTTGAGGGGTGGAAGATTGTCTTCTTTGATAATCACCATTGTGTTAGGTTGGACATTGTGGCAGCTTTGCTTCCATTTGTACCGTTGCTGTAGTTGATTTAGATATTCGCTAGACCATCTTCTCCAGAACTCCTGTTTGAGATGAGAAACGAGTTTCCAACGGGTGATGATGTTTGAGTGTTGCGGGGTTGCAGTTGCGTCCATTGTGTTCGTCAGAGGCTCCCCAATGAGCAAGTGACCTGGGGTCAATGCTGTTAGATCATTGGGATTCGTCGATAGTGGTGTTATCGGACGTGAATTCAAAATTGCCTCGATTTCAATGACGGTGGTTTCTAATTCTTCATAGGTCAGCGAAGCTGACGTTAACGTTCGCTGCAAGAGATGCTTGGCTGATTTTACAGCTGCTTCCCATAGGCCGCCAAAGTGTGGGGCTCGGGGAGGGATTAGATGGAAATCAGTGCCGTTTGTGCTGCAAGTTGTTGCTGTTTTTCCATCCATCTCTTCACCTTCGAGCATTTTTCGTACTTCTGTGAGTTGGTTTCTGGCGCCCACGAAGTTCGTGGCGTTGTCACAATAAATCTTGAGGCAATGCCCTCGTCGTCCCGTGAACCTTTTGAGTGCTCCAATGAATCCTAGTGTTGTGAGATCACTTACAACTTCTAGATGGGTGGCCTTGGTCGCGAAGCAGCAGAAAACAGCTATGTAACTCTTTTGTGGTCGTTTTCCTCTTATTTTGAAATGCGTCCAAATGGGTCCGCAGAAATCGACCCCAGAGTTCACGAATGGTCTGGCGGGTTGCACACGGTCGGCGGACAAGTTTCCCATTAATTGCGATAGCATCTTTGGGTTTGCTCTTGTGCAATGAACGCAATGCTGGACAACAGAGCGAGCCAGGATTTTTCCTTTCAGTGGCCAATATTTTTGTCTTGCCATTGCGAGAAGAGTTTGTGGTCCTACATGATGGTTCTCCTTATGTATGTCATTAAGAAGGAGTTTAGTGAACTGATGTCCGTATGGTAGTAGCATAGGGTGCTTAGAATCGAACCCAAGTGTTGATGCTTGTAATCGTCCACCAACTCTCAGGATGTCTCGGTCATCCAGGAATGGAGTTAGACTGCTCAAAGAGCTGTTTTTGCTCACCTCACCATAGCGTTTTATATTTGCAATGTCCTGCATGAAAGGTTGCTCCTGCATTGTTTTTATAATTAATGCTTGAGCTTCATCTAATTCTTCACTGCTTAATGCTTTCCCGTTAATTTCTCCTTGAAACTTTTTCTTCGTATGAGCTATGAAGCGTAAGATATAGGCCATGACACGTTGTAGTTTTCTGAATGAATTCCCATGGTCGATTGCGCTTATGATACTTGTTGAGCTGGGGGTGACTACTGTTGACAAAGCAGTTCGCTTATGTTCGACTGTGTAATCTGTATCATTGCTACTGTATGGATTGGGCCATATTGATTCTGCTCCGTGTAGAAACATGGGAACGTAAAACCATAATGTTGACCCGCTTAATTTCTCTGGAGCTAGGCCTCTTGACAATACATCCGCTGGGTTCTCCTTGGAATTCACATGGCGCCATTGGGTGGAAGTGGTGACATCTTGAATTCTAGCCACTCGATTGGCCACAAATGTGTGAAACGATGAGGACATGGAGTTTATCCAAGCCAAGACAATTTCGGAATCGCTCCATAAATAGATGTCCTGATTTGCGATGCTCAAATCTGTGCTGATTCTTCGAGACAGGTCAGCTCCCAGTTTTGCTGCGCACAGTTCCAGTCGCGGTAACGTTGTCTGATTTGCAGGGGCTACTCTAGATTTCGCACAGAGTAGTCGAACTGTAATGAGGTCATTCTTATCAACTGATCTCACATATGCAGCAGCTCCATATGCTTTCTCTGATGCATCTACGAATATGTGAATTTGCGTGCACTTCGGAATTCGATGAGAGAAAACATGTCTAGGAAATCTTATGATATTCAAGGTTTTCAAGCCCTCACGAAACTTGGTCCATGACGTGTGTAATTCCTGGGGCAATGCGGCGTCCCAGTCCAGCTTCAAAGTCCATAACTTCTGGAGAAATAGTTTGGCTACTACCACAACTGGAGCCATTATTCCCAACGGGTCATATAAATGGGCTATGTCTGAGTACGCTGTTCTCTTAGTAATCCGTCGGCCATCGATCCAGGACGCCTTTATGCTAAGGTCGTCAGTCTTGGGTAGCCAAATCAGACCAACAGTTTTTATATGCTCCTCCACCTTGTTTGCAAAGTCTAACTGTATTTCTTTATCTTCGTGGGCTATATCACGCATTAAGCGTGGATGGTTTGCGCACCACTTTCGTAACTTAAAGCCGGCTATGTGCAATGATAATTGTAATTGTCGCTGTGTCTCAATGGCGTCTGAGAGATTGTTTGTTCCCGTGAGAACATCGTCTACATAAAAATCATGTTTCAGCACCTTTGAAGCTAGTGGGTGACTTTCGGCGTGGTCGTCTGCTAATTTCTGTGGACATTTCGTGGCCAGATATGGGGCGCTGGTAGTTCCATACGTGACCGTGTTGAGTTGAAAGCATTTGATGCTCTGGCTGGGATCAGCTCTCCACCAAATCAATTGATATTTTCTGTCAGATTGTACCACATTGACTTGCCGGTACATTTTCTCGATGTCGGCGGTGAATACATATCTTGGCAGGCGAAAACGCAATAGGATGGAAAACAGTTCATCTTGTACTATGGGACCCGTGTGTAGGACGTCATTTAGGGATATGTTGGATGATGTTTTGGCTGAAGCGTCGAATACCACTCGGAGTTTCGTCGTGCTACTCTCAGGCTTAGCGATGCAATGATGTGGAAGGAAGTAGTATGGCTTCTCGATTCTAGTTAAGTCGACTTCCTCCATATGTCCTAGCTTTGCGTATTCTTCCATGAAATTGGAATATGCTGTCTTGAGTTCTGAGTCCTTGGAAAGCTTACGTTCCAATGACAGAAACCGTCTATAGGCGATATCCTTTGATTCCCCCAATGCTGTGGGGCTATCTGCAAAAGGCAAACTGACAGAGAAACGGCCGTATTGGTCTCTATAGGTAGTCTGAATGAAGTGTGCTTCACAATTTCTTTCTGCTGTAGTGAAATTGTTCTTATTGGCTCCTTCGGTGTCTTCCAGGCGCCAAAATTTCTCAATGTGCTGATCAAGAGCTTCATCTTCGGTACATATTCCGCACGCTGCTTTACTCTGTGGGACACCATTAGTTTTGCCTGCTATGGCCCACCCGAAAACTGTATTCTGCATTGTTGGTAGCGTTTCTCCCAATTTGGTTTGTCCCACCGACAAGATTGAGTAATAGATCTCTGCACCAATGAGGAGGTCTATTGGGCCCGGCTGGTTAAAGTTCGGGTCCGCTAATCTTATGTTGTGTGGTACTGGCCATGTTGAAGTGTCTATTGATTTTGCTGGTTGTGGTGAAATGATTTTCGGCAGTACATGAGCTTCAATTCTAACAGCAAATCCACTTATTTTCGACTGTAGTAATATGCTAACTCTGCGTTGAGATTGTTGCTTGCGTTGGCCAATGCCTTCAATATATAGTAACTCGGAAACTCCAGATAGATTCAGTTGTTTTGCCATCTTGTCCGTCATGAAGTTAAGCTGGGAGCCGGAATCCAATATGGCTCTGCATTCCACGCATTTGCCCTGGTTATTGACCAGATTTACCATGACTGTGCTAAGAAATATGTAGCCCTTTGGAGCTTGAAGGCTTTTCGTTGTCAACGAGATTGATTTAAGTTGGTCGTCGAATGATGTGGATTGATTTGATGCTGATTGTGCCATCGTACCTGTCATATAGTTATTCCTGCTAGGCTGCTGTACTGAGATGGTTGATCTTGGAGGAGGTGTCTCTATATGCAGTAATGTGTTGTGTCGTTTAGAGCATTTTGTGCACGTTCTTGATGGACAAGTGTCGGCCCTGTGTCCGGCCTTAAGGCAATTAACGCAAATGTTTAAATCTTTAATTACGCCGAATCGTTTGCGTGGCGTTAGTTGAATGAATTTCTGGCAGGCAAAGATTTGATGATTACCTTTGCACAGAATACATGTTGGTCCAGCCGAGACAGATGTGAAAGACCTGGATGTGGTTGCCTTTTATGAGGATCTTCCATTGATCTGCCCTTATTTCCTAGAGCTTCCAAAGACTGAAAGCGCATCTCTAAGAAGTTTTGGAAGCCTTTGAGTGATTGCAATGCTCTGGGCTGAGTGAGAGATTGCTCATAGAGCGTGTGTGTTACTCTATCCAATTTCTTGACCAATATGTGCAACAACAGTGGATCCCAATGGCTTGTGTTGATTCCTAAATTCTCTAGACCAAGGAGGCATTCTTGCGTTATGTCGTGTAACGCCTTAATTGCAGGCGCACTCTCATAAGTTACTGTTGTTTGTGACAGTAATTTGTTCAACAGTGCAGTTACCAGCAATCTAATGTTCTCGTAACGTTCCTTAATGATCTTCCATGCAGCAGTGTAGTTTGCATCTGAGATGGTAAGATGTCGCACAAGTTATTCGGCTTCTCCCGATAAGCTGCTCTTTAAGTACCACATTTTCTGCGAGTCGACCATTGCTAGTTTGTGTACCACTTCGTTGAAGAGGTCGTAAAATGGTCGCCACTTCAAATAGTCACCATCGAACTTTGGTAAGACTATTTTCGGAAGCTTCATGATTGAGGTTGCGTTCACCATTGGTGCGGATGCGATGGCGTGCTGACTTAAACCAGCATGCAACTCCAGTAAGACCTTCTGTGTATCCTCTTCTAGACTGAAATATTCTTCAAACTCTGATGCGCTGGGATCTTCAACTGATTCCCATATTGAGTAGTGTAACTGTTGAATATCATCCCAGTTCAACCGTGCGTATTTTAAGTTGATAGAACTGTTGTGCTTGAGGCTGCTGGGTTGCAGCTGTTAACCCAGTGAGCATTCTGCGCAAGGCATTCATTATTGTTTGCTGCCGTTGCTTTATTTTGGAGATATTATTGCTGGCGTCAAAAGATGTGCTTGTCTTGATGTTACTGCGAGGTTCTTCTACTCGTGGATTTTCTCCAGTTGGCTTCTCTTGTGTTTCTTGTTTTTTGTCATCTGAGGTCGGCTGGTTCCTCTTATCCTCGGCTGTACTACTGGGATTTAGCTTCTTCAGCTCTGTAAGCCTGTCCATGATGTCTCGTCTTGTCTTCTCGTATTTTTGTTTTATGCCGTCATAATAAGCCTTTGCGAAATAGGCATGCTCCAATTTTGCCCCATACACATTTCGAATCTCAGTGTCGACTTCATCAAATTGTTTCCAGAGTTCATCAAGCGTCGTCAACCTTACTTCAAGATACGTTTGGTTCTTTCGTGATGAAGTGTCCTTGCCATAATTGCTAGCAATAGCCTTTATGTCTTCTCCTGTGTTGTGGTGCTGAACTGCGAGCTCATCTAGACTCATGACTAGTGTTTGCGGGTGGTGATTATATCTTCGGAAGAAATCACGTCGGGGTCACCAAATGTTGATCTTGGCTCTTTTGCCTCGATATTGCTGTGCAGAACTTAGGGTGTTACACCGTAAGTAGTGTTGTGGGTGCAGCGGCTCTTAAACCGGTACACCAGAAAGCTGTCGGAGTTACAGTGCCTCAAGCAGACTCACTTAAGGTAAAATTAAAAGCCTTGGTTCACTGTATCGTAGCAACTAACTAATTCTTTATTGAAATTCGCTTTTTATAATGTTACAAAAATGCCTAATTAGCTAAATACTAAAATTCACAAATAACTTACCGCAGAATGAAAGAATTTCCCTAGCCACAAAGTTCGCACGCGCATTCCTTCAATTATCTCACCGGTGTCGACTTTCGTCTGGCTTTATCATTTTAGTCAGAATAATTTTGCTGATATGCAAAATAAAATGCAAAAAGATATACAAAGTGAAACCATGTGAAGATCTTAGAATATGAGACTAGCGAAATTCTTGCTGTGATAAGTTTGTACATGTATGTATATGCGTACTATCTAACCATTTTTTTAATGTTATGTTAATATAGAAAATGTAATGATGAACAAGCGCCATAACGGGGTCTCCTTAAATATCACGTTTGGTAAAAAAGTGTTTTTTCGAAATTACCCCCTCCATTTTCGAAATTCGAAATCGAAAAGTACCCTATGAACTGCGTAGCTAAGTTACACGTCCAATGACATATAAATGGTTGTCGTAGGTTAAAAACTGTAGGAGGAGATAGAATCCTACGAGAACACGAAATCACTTGTTAATTATACTGGAAACTATTGGAAGGCACCTCCGGCGACGCGCAATAGTGGAAGACTAGTAATTGCCCACTTGCTACGCTGCGTGATGGTGGGCGGGGGGGACCAGAGAAGTGGAAGTTGGATGAGGGGATGGGTTAGCTACTATATGAAAAAAGAATGAAGAAAAACGAAGCAGAGGGAGTGAAGTTATGAAGAAAAGAGTGGAGCAATGTCTGGATTTTATTTTTAAATTTTTCCATTTTCCATATCCTTTTAAAGAGTGGTGGGAGGAGGAAGGGTAGTCGTATTAGCATGAAATAAATTGTGAAAAATGGCAGACATCTGAATGATTAATATGGCTGCAATAGCCTGTTGGAATTAGTTGAGGAAAGTCCGAGAGGTGTAACGGAACCCCCATGGTTAGATAAAAGAGTAATTATAATGAAGGAGTCATATGATAAAATGTTATTATTACCTAAAGCAGAGTGATGGAAAAATTAAAATAGTGGATGGTCCATTTATATCGGGAGCACCGAATATCAACTTCGTGATTTTTTTCTCCGATAATTTGTTCATAATGTATTCTAACTGTGAATGCAATCTTATTAGCCGTTTTATGTAGTATTTAATTATTGAAAAGTAAAATGTAAAAGTTGACACGATTTGATTTTGGCAATACACAAACAATGCATGTGTTCTGCGCCGACGATTATGTACTCAGCTGATATATATCTTTGTAACTATTCCGAGAGATGCCATATTGGACTGAGATAAATTTTGTGAAATAGCAGATAAACCTGTGATTATTATGTCTACAAAACTTGGTGCAAATAGTTCAAGAAAATCCCGCTAGGTTGCAGCTCTTAGCAAAAAGCTTGAAATCGTAATTCAAAAATAACGGTTTTTGGCGCCAAATCGAGCGAAAAGTGGGGTGGAATAAAGAAGTGAGTTTTTTTCTGCAATGTACTCGCCTAGACCTTTTCAAAAAGTACCCGCATGCCGGGGTACGGAAGAAAGTAAAAATCGCGATTTTTTCATGGGCTTACCCCTTGAAACATGATCAAATTTGGAAATTTTCGCAATTAAATTGGCATAGAATGTGAAGAAAAGCAGCAAATTCCTTCAAATAAAATGCCTAGTACAGAGGAGGTATGTAGTTATCTAAGTATGTAACTCGTATGCCCGTGAGTTGTCACGGACCACCGGTAGGTGGCGCTGAGTGGTCATGCGAAACTTGAATAGATTTTATTTTTTTTTTAAATAAGTAAATGAAATGCAATCTTCCTGAAATTTAATACAGGTAATCTCCCGTTACGTGCGCATTCATAAAAAATAAAAAAAATGGATTATTCAACAATTCGTTTAATTAAGTTTCGAAATGTATATTTCAGACCGAAATTTTGGCCATCGAAAATTGAATTTGGGAACGTAATTGGGAGGGTAAAGAGATATGCTCAAAAAATCTTAAAAAAATAAAGAAATAAATAACCAGAAGGAATTTTGCAAATCGGATGATATTTAACCGAGCTATGGAGTGGGGATGAAATTGTATGGGGATGTAATTTAAAAAATTTCATTCAACGAAGCTCTCCAGATTAGAAAAAAGTGTACACCGTCCGATAGTACTCGCCGAGAGCTTTCATTTGATATGCAACATGGTGTATAAGAAGTTCCCCCCCGCCGGGGGTACCAACCCCGCACCCTAAAGTACCCCGGGACGAAACTCGTAATAGGGTCAAAAAATCATAAAAAAGTCACAATAAATTTAACAAAAAGAATTTTTAAAATCGGCTGGAATTTGGCCGAGAAAATAGGTGTTGACTTGAGTAGCACACATTCATACGCATGCAGTTAATTAGATTGAATTTAATTTAGCGTACCTTGTGATGTTGATTCATTAATTTCTTATTTTGGCGGGAAACGTGAGGACTAACGGGGAAAAGATATTTGGAGGGTATTTAGGGAATCGGGAGGGACAGCCCATGGAGGGGTGGGATAATTTTCAGGGGGATGCATAAGGGGGGTGGGGGAAGAGCAAATCGTTATTTTTTCAGTTTTTGTTTAGGGAAATCTCCCACCTTCCCGCAAACAATTTTTTTTCCACCCGTGAATGATGGAGGCTTAACAGGCGCATATAGCAGGCGTAAAAATCTTGAGGGAGTAGAAGGGGAATGTATGAGGAAAAATGAGAAAAGAACGCATTTTAGCACCCGTTGGAGATATGCTCTTGCTGCGCTTATAGGAACTCGGATATTCCGAATTTTGTTTTACACTTATAAAGCCAGTGTAATGAGCCCACAGCCTCATCACTTTCTCCATTTCCCCCAATAGGCTAAACGCCAAAGCCCTATCAATAACTTATCAAATTTCACATTTGCATCATCATCGAATATCATTCTCGAAGATCAATAACATCCGGAAATTTCAATTCCCACGGTAAATTCAAAAGAACCTTCAAAAATTCATCCTAAAACCAAATGTATACTTACATGCATTAGTTTCGCTTTCTAAAAGCAAATATTTCCGCAAAAACAATGCGACACATTTTCACATTAGTTCCGCATGACCAATTGTTCAAAAAACAAACATTCCCCATATGTGAAAATGCAGTCGCATCACAATGGAAACAATGTCGTTTAACCCATAAAATGTGGCAACCCATTTTCAAGTACACGACGCTTATGCTCTTGAAAATTGACCGTCATATACACCCCACAGCGCTGGGTCTTGCATCATGAAAATAAACAAACATGCACCATATGTTTACCTTTGCCATGATGCAAGCCACTGCACTGCTGGTTGTGACAATATGTCGGTATACATACAAATTATGTGTTCACTATTGACCAATAGCAGGCATTTTCTTCGCATTCTCTTTGCTCATGCTTAAACGGCTTATACATGTTATGTATAACATTGCCCAATAGAAGCTATTCAGCCAATTCGGCTTATGTGCCTCAACGGCGCGCTGCTGCAATGATATTATGCAGCTGGGCGTGTTTCATTTTTTAAAGATGAGGAAGTAAATTCCCTCCACGCGGATTTCCGTGTTTTGAATGGCAAGTACTGAAACTGCCTAAATAAATAGCCGCGTTCTAACCAAGAACAGGCAGAGAGTTTTTGGATCTTTCGGCAGTCAGTTTTACGCGTTCAAATTTAACAAGTCAGTTTTTTAAAAAAGTAAAAGAATAAGGTTGACCCCCCATTAGAGGTAAGGCACCTATTCTAATAAAACAAGAAAGAGTCAGTCTGTTTTGGGCAGTAAGTTTTTCGCAGTCAGTGTTCGAGTGAGTTCCTAAAAAGTCAAAAGAATAAGGTTGACCCCCGACCAGCGGTAAGGCAACCTATTCTACATTAAATTAAAATAAGTTTTTGGCAGTCAGTCTTAAAGTTTGTAAAGAAACAGTTCTTTTTATCAGTTACTAAAATTCTTAGAAAAATCAGTTCCAAAAAGTAAAAAGTGTAAATCAAATAACTTTAAACAAACAACTACAATCGAGGTTGTGCTGATAAAGAAAAATAAAGGACAATATTTCATGAAAGAATAGTGTTTCGATCAATTTAATTAAAATCAAACCAAAAGGGCCAGCGACCTTCTCCTTAGTGGAAAGTACATCGCAGTCCTTGTCGCGACGAATATATAAGGAGGAATCCGCGACAGAACAACTGGTGGCAGCGGTGGGATTTTTTCACGCCAACCAAGGAAGTGAACAACAAAAAAAAAAAGAGAAAAACAAAAAAACACCAATGTGCTACCCAAGGAAGTTAGACGATACCATTGAAGTCCCGGAAGAAGTTATCATAATACCGGAAGAGGATCCAGAAGAAATCGAAGAAAGCGAAGAATATGACTACGAGTTCGAAATAGACATCGATCCCGAGGAAGAAACCCCCACAGTGGAAGAAGTTTATCTGGAGATACACCGGCAAATTACCCCAGAAAGTGACGACGAGGCAACGTGGGACTTCGACACGTATACGCAAATTAAAGAACTCCTAGCCAATAGAAGAAATAATATGTAAGTCAAAAAACAATATAATAAGTCTTTCATAAAAAAAAATTTTTTTTTGGTATAAATATATATTTATAAGCTTAATAACAAATGAAGTGAAAATAAAAATAAAAAACCTTTTGTACAACTAAAAGTGAGTGGAAATTGTAGTAATTAACAAAACAAATTTTTTCTTCTCTGACCCAAGTGATTTTTTTTTTGAAATTCTTAAAATTCAATTCTCTGAGTGAAAAAAGAAATTTTTTTTAATTTTTTTTCCTGTTTAAAATTAACTCAAGTGAGCTGTAGTGAAAATTTTTTTTTTCTCAAGAGACTCTTGAGTTTCCGTTTTTCATTTGTTTTATGGTACATTGAGTTCGCTCCTCATTACGATTCCCTTAAAAAAAAATTTTTTTTAAGACTTCAAGATTGTTGTTACACGAGCTAAGAATTATTCAGCTCAGGCAAGTCAAAGCCACAAATGTAGCACAAAACGATTAGCTCGAGTTACCCAGTACATACGCCTCCCCAAAATGGCAAACCCTCAAGGCAATGGCGCAGTCGTAGCGTCGCGTACCTAATTCTCTATCACATGAAATGACTTGACCTGAACCGCAGTCGTAGCGTTGCGTGTCCATGCCAATGTGCTTACTTGATATAAGTTCCAAGTTTTGTAATTCTTCGGGACCTTTTATTGGTTCCTCTTTTAAATTATTTTCTTTTATATTTATTTGGTAATGCACCTTTTTTTTATCTTCCTCTTTTATATTTTGTATTTTAGCCTTTTTAAATACCTCTGTATATTCTTTATTTGATTTTTCATTTTGTGTTTTATCTACCTCTTTAGTGGATTTCTCAGCTTTATTACTCTGTATATACTTATTTTCTCTAACTCTGGTAATTTCATTTTCACCGCATAGTTTTGAGTAATTTTTAATTATGCCTGTTGATGGCGTCATTAATTCTATGTAACCTTCTGAACAATTAAGGTTGCATTTGTATTTAGTAAGGAAGTCTATGCCTAGGATTCCATCGTAAGTTAATTTACTACCTCCTGGGATTAAATGAAACGGATGTTCGATTGTAACATCGTCAACTAAATTAATTTTGGCGTAGGTTATACCAATTGTGGGCGTATAAGCTCCAGCAAGAGTTGAAATTGTACAGCGCTCGTTTTCGTATACGAGGGCTAAATCATGAGTTGATTCTGCTTTGTGAAGACTAATTTCTGCTCCAGTATCTATTATAAAAGTAGTACTGGGTTTGATAGATACGTTTAAGGGTAATGAAATCAGAAGGGTGTTTTGCTCTAAATTTATAGGTAGCCTTATTTTTTGGGTTACTAGTTCAGCGGCTGCTGATGAATGACGGCCTGAGAGATAACTTGGCGGGGAGTTTCGCCGTCCGATTCTTCCCGCGCAAACTCGTTTCCCGTGTAGGTGTTGACCACCTAACTTGCCGAAATTGTCGTGGTTGTTCTGGTTGTGGTTGCCTTTGTGTAAAGGACCTTGAAGGTAGTTGTGAAGATGACGCTGTACGTTGGTGGCCTTGTTGGGGGCTCCGTGTAAAGCGTTCATCATATATCTTTTTTCTGCACTCATGGGTGCGATGATTTGCCTTGTGGCAATAACCACATATTATTCTATGGACCTCATTCTTAATATTTGAAAATGAGGGAAATGGGGGAAGTTGTTTTCGTTTAAAACAACTTTCTTTACGGTGGCCCCTTTTTCCACAATACTCGCATGTAATGATTGGAGTATTTTGAGGTGAGCGGAGATTGGTTTGTTGAGCCTCTTCTATTCTCTGATCGTGCTCTATAGCGAAAGTGATCAGTGTTCGTAGTCTAGTCTCTGCGCGAGCTTTAATTATGACTTTTAATTGGTCATTTTTGATGCCATCTTCAAATACCCTGATAGCATTTTGCTCATTTTCGCTAAGTAGGAACGCTCTTGATTCTAACTGGGGGGCTTCATTTAAAGTCGCATTATTTAAATCTGCTAACTGTTTGGTTACTCGGCGAGCAAAGTCTTGTACATTTTCTCTTGGAGCTTGTCTTAAGCGTAGCAGTTCAGCCTGTATAGCTATTCGCGGGCGATGCTCCTGAAAATGAGACTTGAGCTCTGCCTTCAGTTCTGCCCAAGTAGGATAATCTCCATACTTGAATAGATCATAGGCGGGACCCGTCAGCTTTGTCTTTAACAGAATTAGAAAAATTAAGTAACTGTACAGAAAACGCTCGTATTCTTTGTGATTTAATAGAACGATATCATGATAGGTTACCTTTGTGCGACGATATCACACACCAATTACACACTATCAATAGGGCACTAAGACAAAATTCACTCTTATTAAAACCTGAAACGGGGCGGTTTAAGAGAGGCTTGTTTAACGCGGTAGGCATGTTGAGTAAAACTTTATTCGGAACACTAGATGCTGATGACGCACTAGAGCTAAACGCACATATTGAGAAATTAAATGATGATCACGAATACTTATCACATTTAGTTAAAAACCAAACCCTCATAATAGACACTACAGTAAACATTTTTAACAAAACCCGTTTAGCAATTAAGGAACAATTTATACACATAGAAAATAAACTGACGACCTTAAGATCAGCAGTAAACAAAATCAACACACAGATACTCCACCAAAACATAACCACGGACTTAGAAACCATGGTCTCTTTAACAGCATTGATGATGCTACGTTTTCAATCAACTCAGAATCTTCTAATCGATCTAGTAACTGACGTACGTCACGGAAAACCCCATCCATCAATTATCACACCTGACCAAATGAGAATGATTTTAGAAACAATACAGAAAGAAATCCCCGATACCCTCACATTACCCATAAATAAAGACAAAAACAGTTTATTACAATTATATCAAATTAGTTCCGTTCGTACAGCCATAGTCGACAAAAGAATAATATTTCATCTCAAAATTCCACTACCCTTCAAGGAAAAATATCAATTAATAAAAGCATATCCACTACCCACTTCATACAAAGATCAGTTTGCATACATTAAACCTTCCTTAGAATATCTTGTCGTTGATTACAATAGAGAACACTATTACCCCTTGAATACAATAGACCTTCAAAATTGTCAGACACATGATCTAGTATCATATCTGTGTCGAATAATCCATCCTATCTTCAATGTTCATTCAAGCAACAACCTGTGTGAAATAGATTTATTAAAGCATAGCAGCAAAGTGCCATCTCACTGTAAAATTCAAACAGTACCTCAGTTAGATTTTTGGATTCAACTTTCCCAACCAAACAAATGGCTATTTTCCATGCAAAATCCAGTCACTATTGATACTGTTTGTGGAGATGAAATCAGCTCTAAAATGCTACAAAACACTGGAGTAGCTCAAATAGCTTCAGGCTGTTACTTAAGAACTAAAGATCTAGTCATACAAGCACACAATATAAAACAAACAGAGCTCAATAATCATTACCTACCTTCTCTTAACCCCACATATACAATACCACAAATAAAACAGGAACGCCCTATAGCAAAACAAGTACATGTAATTAGATTTCACGACAAACAGGAATTACAAGAACTTAATGTCGCTATAAAACAACAAGAGAAAGACCTAGAATCACATAGATTAAAAAACTTGTCATTTCATGACATACATCATTACACGCTATCTTACTCAATAATTATCATTGTAATTATTGTCTTTGGAGCAATACTCTCGAGAAAGAAGTTTTTGAAAAATGAAAAAAAAGAAGAAGATAATAGCGAGCACTTGGAGGAAGTTAAGCATGACACTTCCAACCAACTGATCATGCAAACCGAACACTTACATACATACAGTAGCTAAAGCAAAAATGCGCAGAAACCAATTTCCACAAGCTTTAAATTTTTACTCAGATACATATAAAAAGCTTACAAAAGCCATAGGTAAAAAAAAAAATAAGAAGAAAGTAAGCTAAATTAAACTTAAAATTATATGTAACTCCTAGCATTAGTGAAAATTTTCTTTTAATAATGATTAACGCCTAATTATATGCAAATAATTTTAAACCTTGTGAACTTTTATTTCTTAACTTAATATTACTTACCACTCAAATAAAAGAAAAACGAGAATTGTAAAACTATATATTAATAACACAAGGAAAAGAGGAAGACCTTATATTTTATACTTTTTAACTGTTATATCCCATAGACTAGATACAATTAGATAAGTTAATTAAGGCCTAAAAATATGCAAATGTTTTACTTTCAACAAGCAAATTAATGTAACTAGAATAATCCTAAAGATATGCAATAATATAACCAATATCTATTGATGAAATTAATGTATCTAGAATAACCCTAACAATATGCAATAAGACGACTGACAACTAACTTAGAGATATAAAACTAAAGAATTAATTAATATAAGAAAAGATTAGCACACTATAGAACCAGAACTCACTTATCAAACAGAAAGTTCCCTCCTGAACTTTCTTTTTCTAAGGGGGATGGTGTAATGAGCCCACAGCCTCATCACTTTCTCCATTTCCCCCAATAGGCTAAACGCCAAAGCCCTATCAATAACTTATCAAATTTCACATTTGCATCATCATCGAATATCATTCTCGAATATCAATAACATCCGGAAATTTCAATTCAAATTCAAAAGAACCCTCAAAAATTCATCCTAAAACCAAATGTATACTTACATGTATTAGTTTCGCTTTCTAAAAGCAAATATTTCCGCATAAACAATGCGACACATTTTCACATTAGTTCCGCATGACCAATTGTTCAAAAAACAAACATTCTCCATATGTGAAAATGCAGTCGCATCACAATGGAAACAATGTCGTTTAACCCATAAAATGTCGCAACCCATTTCAAGTACACGACGCTTATGCTCTTGAAAATTGACCGTCATATACACCCCACAGCGCTGGGTCTTGCATCATGAAAATAAACAAACATGCACCATATGTTTACCTTTGCCATGATACAAGCCACTGCACTGCTGGTTGTGACAATGTGTCGGTATACATACAAATTATGTGTTCACTATTGACCAATAGCAGGCATTTTCTTCGCATTCTCTTTGCTCATGCTTAAACGGCTTATACATGTTATGTATAACATTGCCCAATAGAAGCTATTCAGCCAATTCGGCTTATGTGCCTGAACGGCGTGCTGCTGCAATGATATTATGCAGCTGGGCGTGTTTCATTTTTTAAAGATGAGGAAGTAAATTCCCTCCACGCGGATTTCCGTGTTTTGAATGGCAAGTACTGAAACTGCCTAAATAAATAGCCGCGTTCTAACCAAGAACAGGCAGAGAGTTTTTGGATCTTTCGGCAGTCAGTTTTACGCGTTCAAATTTAACAGGTCAGTTTTTTAAAAAAGTAAAAGAATAAGGTTGACCCCCCATTAGAGGTAAGGCACCTATTCTAATAAAACAAGAAAGAGTCAGTCTGTTTTGGGCAGTAAGTTTTTCGCAGTCAGTGTTCGAGTGAGTTCCTAAAAAGTCAAAAGAATAAGGTTGACCCCCGACCAGCGGTAAGGCAACCTATTCTACATTAAATTAAAATAAGTTTTTGGCAGTCAGTCTTAAAGTTTGTAAAGAAACAGTTCTTTTTATCAGTTACTAAAATTCTTAGAAAAATCAGTTCCAAAAAGTAAAAAGTGTAAATCAAATAACTTTAAACAAACAACTACAATCGAGGTTGTGCTGAAAAAGAAAAATAAAGGACAATATTCCATGAAAGAATAGTGTTTCGATCAATTTAATTAAAATCAAACCAAAAGGGCCAGCGACCTTCTCCTTAGTGGAAAGTACATCGCAGTCCTTGTCGCGACGAATATATAAAGAGGAATCCGCGACAGAACACCAGTTAGGGATGGGGATGGGTTAGCTACTATATGAAAAAAGAATGAAGAAAAACGAAGCAGAGGGAGTGAAGTTATGAAGAAAAGAGTGGAGCAATGTCTGGATTTTATTTTTAAATTTTTCCATTTTCCATATCCTTTTAAAGAGTGGTGGGAGGAGGAAGGGTAGTCGTATTAGCATGAAATAAATTGTGAAAAATGGCAGACATTTGAATGATTAATATGGCTGCAATAGCATGTTGGAATTACTTGAAGAAAGTCCCGAGAGGTGTAACGGAACCCCCATGGTTAGATAAAAATGTAATTATAATGAAGGAGTCATATGATAAAATGTTATTATTACCTAAAGCAGAGTGATGGAAAAATTAAGATAGTGGATGATCCATTTATATCGGGAGCACCGAATATCAACTTCGTGATTTTTTTCTCCGATAATTTGTTCATAATGTATTCTAACTTGAATGCAATCTTATTAGCCGTTTTATGTAGTATTTAATTATTGAAAAATAAAATGTAAAAGTTGACACGACTTGATTTTTGCATGTGTTCTGCGCCGACGATTATGTACTCAGCTGATATATATCTTTGTAACTATTCCGAGAGATGCCATATTGGACTGAGATAAATTTTGTGAAATAGCAGATAAACCTGTGATTATTATGTCTACAAAACTTGTTGCAAATAGTTCAAGAAAATCCCGCAAGGTTGCAGCACTTAGCAAAAAGCTTGAAATCGTAATTCAAAAATAACGGTTTTTGGCGCCAAATCGAACGAAAAGTGGGGTGGAATAAAGAAGTGAGTTTTTTTCTGCAATGTACTCGCCCAGGCCTTTTCAAAAAGTACCCGCATGCCGGGGTACGGAAGAAAGTAAAAATCGCGATTTTTTCATGGGCTTACCCCTTGAAACATGATCATATTTGGAAATTTTCGCAATTAAATTGGCATAGAATGTGAAGAAAAGCAGCAAATTCCTTCAAATAAAATGCCTAGTACAGAGGAGGTATGTAGTTATCTAAGTATGTAACTCGTATGCCCGTGAGTTGTCAGGGACCACCGGTAGGTGGCACTGAGTGGTCATGCGAAACTTGAATAGATTTTATTTTTTTTTAAATAAGTAAATGAAATGCAATCTTCCTGAAATTTAATACAGGTAATCTCCCGATACGTGCGCATTCATAAAAAATAAAAAAAAATAGATTATTCAACAATTCGTTTAATTAAGTTTCGAAATGTATATTTCAGACCGAAATTTTGGCCATCGAAAATTGAATTTGGGAACGTAATTGGGAGGGTAAAGAGATATGCTCAAAAAATCTTAAAAAAATAAAGAAATAAATAACCAGAAGGAATTTTGCAAATCGGATGATATTTAACCGAGCTATGGGGTGGGGATGAAATTGTATGGGGATGTAATTTAAAAAATTTCATTCAACGAAGCTCTCCAGATTAGAAAAAAGAGTACACCGTCCGATAGTACTCGCCGAGAGCTTTCATTTGATATGCAACATGGTGTATAAGAAGTTCCCCCCCGCCGGGGGTACCAACCCCGCACCCTAAAGTACCCCGGGACGAAACTCGTAATAGGGTCAAAAAATCATAAACAAGTCACAATAAATTTAACAAAAAGAATTTTTAAAATCGGCTGGAATTTGGCCGAGAAAATAGGTGTTGACTTGAGTAGCACACATTCATACGCATGCAGTTAATTAGATTGAATTTAATTTAGCGTACCTTGTGATGTTGATTCATTAATTTCTTATTTTGGCGGGAAACGTGAGGACTAACGGGGAAAAGATATTTGGAGGGTATTGAGGGAATCGGGAGGGACAGCCCATGGAGGGGTGGGATAATTTTCAGGGGGATGCATAAGGGGGGTGGGGGAAGAGCAAATCGTTATTTTTTCAGTTTTTGTTCAGGGAAATCTCCCACCTTCCCGCAAACAATTTTTTTTCCACCCGTGAATGATGGAGGCTTAACAGGCGCATATATCAGGCGTAAAAATCTTGAGGGAGTGGAAGGGGAATGTATGAGGAAAAATGAAAAAAGAACGCATTTTAGCACCCGTTGGAGATATGCTCTTGCTGCGCTTATAGGAACTCGGATATTCCGATTTTTGTTTTACACTTATAAAGCCAGTTAGCAAGGGTAACTTTTACCGGTGTGACATGTTGGAATAGAATAATTAGTAATAGTACAATTGTACGTCGAAAAACAAAATTAAGTTTTGCGGGGAAACTTGACGGGAAGTGGGGGAGTGTATATGACGGGTATCTTCTGGGTAGGAAGGGGAAAGATATAGAAGGGTAGGGGGATTTTTTAAGAAGTATAAGGGGGGTGTGGGATTTACAAACAGTTTTTTTTACAGTTTTTGTTCAGAGAAATTCTCCCCCTTCCCCCGAAAAAAATTCCCCCTCCCCGGAGAAGATGCGCCTCAAGCAGTCGCGTATAGAACGTATGAAAACTTGGAGGGGGTGGAGGGGAAATTTTTGACGAAAATTATGAAAGCACGAATTTTACCACCCTGAAATAAATGCTCTTGCTGCGCTGGTAGGAATTTCCAAATTTCGAATTTTTCTTCTCGATTTCGAGAGCCCGTCATCTTAGGTAAGTTTTAGTGGTATATTATGTTGGAACTGAATAATAAATAATAGTAGAATCAGGCGTTGAAAAAACCTCGATTTTTTCGAAAAATCTCAAGTTTAGTACTAAAATAAATGGCCACTGCAGACATGTATCATGTGATAAAATTTCATTCAAATCGGTTCATAATTACGGCAGTTCTGAGCATATCAAATCTTGGGTACCCAATCACTTTGGCACCTCCCACCCCCCGCCCCTTTCATAAAAATCAATAAAAATTTATATGTGCTACTATTATTTCAAAAGTTGTATTTGCATTTCATGTTTCATATAGATAGATTGCAATTTGACAAAAATCGGGTGGTTTTGCACCATCCACCCTAAAAAAGCAAAGCGAATAAAGAAAACTGTTTCCCGATTGGACTTAATCCTACCGAGTTATGTCAATTTGAAAATTCAGTGATCTAGTACTACACTTTGAATAGAAAACAGTGTAGTACTAAACAACTAAGTATGCAGGTGGAAAGATCTTAACGTCCGACATATGGAGAAGTTTTTTCAAAAAAATAGAAAATATCCTAAATTTCAATCTAGTACATTTTGAAAAATCTGGTACGCCATCAGATAGGCGAATTTTTTCTAAGAAGTTTGAGTACCCACACCCTATACCCGGAGCTCAAATGGCTGAAGGAAAATTAAAAGGATTTTAAGAGCCAAATTTCCCCGCCTACCCCCCGGGCGGAAAAAAAGTAGCCTATCTCATGCAGGACTGAATTATATAATAAAAAAAAAATACCTGAATAAAATCGGCCGGTAATCTTCGGAGGAGATAGGTAAAAGGTGTTTTCAATATCTATGGAAAATTCCCCCTTAAATTTTACGATGTTCAGCCCCCTGTAGTTCCCTCCCCTCTCCATAGACGAACTTGAAGATCAACTATGTTACTCAGCTAATCGATATCTTTCATTTTAGATCTTAATCAGACATCTACGATGTTTGGTTGAGAAAATATAGCCGCTTAAAATTGAAACTTTGAACCCCCGTCCTTCCCGCAAAAATGAATAGGACCAAAAGAAGCGCCATAACGGGGTCTCCTTAAATATCACGTTTGGTAAAAAAGTGTTTTTTCGAAATTACCCCCTCCATTTTCGAAATTCGAAATCGAAAAGTACCCTATAAACTGCGTAGCTAAGTTACACGTCCAATGACATATAAATGGTTGTCGTAGGTTAAAAACTGTAGGAGGAGATAGAATCCTACGAAAACACGAAATCACTTGTTAATTATACTGGAAACTATTGGGAGGCGCCTCCGGCGACGCGCAATAGTGGAAGACTAGTAATTGCCCACTTGCTACGCTGCGTGATGGTGGGCGGGGGGACCAGAGAAGTGGAAGTTGGATGAGGGGATGGGTTAGCTACTATATGAAAAAAGAATGAAGAAAAACGAAGCAGAGGGAGTGAAGTTATGAAGAAAAGAGTGGAGCAATTTCTGGATTTTATTTTTAAATTTTTCCATTTTCCATATCCTTTTAAAGAGTGGTGGGAGGAGGAAGGGTAGTCGTATTAGCATGAAATAAATTGTGAAAAATGGCAGACATCTGAATGATTAATATGGCTGCAATAGCCTGTTGGAATTAGTTGAGGAAAGTCCGAGAGGTGTAACGGAACCCCCATGGTTAGATAAAAGAGTAATTATAATGAAGGAGTCATATGATAAAATGTTATTATTACCTAAAGCAGAGTGATGGAAAAATTAAGATAGTGGATGGTCCATTTATATCGGGAGCACCGAATATCAACTTCGTGATTTTTTTCTCCGATAATTTGTTCATAATGTATTCTAACTGTGAATGCAATCTTATTAGCCGTTTTATGTAGTATTTAATTATTGAAAAATAAAATGTAAAAGTTGACACGAGTTGATTTTGGCAATACACAAACAATGCATGTGTTCTGCGCCGACGATTATGTACTCAGCTGATATATATCTTTGTAACTATTCCGAGAGATGCCATATTGGACTGAGATAAATTTTGTGAAATAGCAGATAAACCTGTGATTATTATGTCTACAAAACTTGGTGCAAATAGTTCAAGAAAATCCCGCTAGGTTGCAGCACTTAGCAAAAAGCTTGAAATCGTAATTCAAAAATACCGGTTTTTGGCGCCAAATCGAACGAAAAGTGGGGTGGAATAAAGAAGTGAGTTTTTTTCTGCAATGTACTCGCCTAGACCTTTCCAAAAAGTACCCGCATGCCGGGGTACGGAAGAAAGTAAAAATCGCGATTTTTCCATGGGCTTACCCCTTGAAAACTGATCAAATTTGGAAATTTTCGCAATTAAATTGGCATAGAATGTGAAGAAAAGCAGCCAATTCCTTCAAATAAAATTCCTAGCACAGAGGAGGTATGTAGTTATCTAAGTATGTAACTCGTATGCCCGTGAGTTGTGCGGACCACCGGTAGGTGGCGCTGAGTGGTCATGCGAAACTTGAATAGATTTTATTTTTTTTTTAAATAAGTAAATGAAATGCAATTTTCCTGAAATTTAATACAGATAAACTTCCGATACGTGCGCATTCATAAAAAATAAAAAAAAATGGATTATTCAACAATTCGTTTAATTAAGTTTCGAAATGTATATTTCAGACCGAAATTTTGGCCATCGAAAATTAAATTTGGGAACGTAATTGGGAGGGTAAAGAGATATGCTCAAAAAATCTTAAAAAAATAAAGAAATAAATAAGCAGAAGGAATTTTGCAAATCGGATGATATTTAGCCGAGCTATGGGGTGGGGATGAAATTGTATGGGGATGTAATTTAAAAAATTTCAATCAACGAAGCTCTCCAGATTAGAGAAAAGAGTACACCGTCCGATAGTACTCGCCGAGACCTTTCATTTGATATGCAACATAGTGTATAAGAAGTTCCCCCCCCCCGCCGGGGGTACCAACCCCGCACCATAAAGTACCCCGGGACGAAACTCGTAATAGGGTCAAAAAATCATAAAAAAGTCACAATATATTTAGCAAAAAGAATTTGTAAAATCGGCTGGAATTTGGCCGAGAAAATAGGTGTTGACTTGAGTAGCACACATTCATACGCATGCAGTTAATTAGATTGAATTTAATTTAGCGTACCTTGTGATGTTGATTCATTAATTTCTTATTTTGGCGGGAAACGTGAGGACTAACGGGGAAAAGATGTTTGTAGGGTATTTAGGGAATGGGGAGGGACAGCCCATGGAGGGGTAGGGATAATTTTCAGGGGAAGTGTAAGGGGGTGGGGGAAGAGCAAATCGTTATTTTTTCAGTTTTTGTTCAGGGAAATCTCCCACGTTCCCGCAAACAATTTTTTTTCCACCCGTGAATGATGGAGGCTTAACAGGCGCATATATCAGGCGTAAAAATCGTGAGGGAGTGGAAGGGAAATGTATGAGGAAAAATGAAAAAAGAACGCATTTTAGCACCCGTTGGAGATATGCTCTTGCTGCGCTTATAGGAACTCGGATATTCCGATTTTTGTTTTACACTTATAAATCCAGTTAGCAAGGGTAACTTTTACCGGTGTGACATGTTGGAATAGAATAATTAGTAATAGTACAATTGTACGTCGAAAAACAAAATTAAGTTTTGCGGGGAAACTTGAGAGGAAGTGGGGAAGTGGGGGAGTGTATATGACGGGTATCTTCTGGGTAGGAAGGGGAAAGATATAGAAGGGTAGGGGGATTTTTTAAGAAGTATAAGGGGGGTGTGGGATTTACAAACAGTTTTTTTTACAGTTTTTGTTCAGAGAAATTCTCCCCCTTCCCCCGAAAAAAATTCCCCCTCCCCGGAGAAGATGCGCCTCAAGCAGTCGCGTATAGAACGTATGAAAACTTGGAGGGGGTGGAGGGGAAATTTTTCACGAAAATTATGAAAGCACGAATTTTACCACCCTGAAATAAATGCTCTTGCTGCGCTGGTAGGAATTTCCAAATTTCGAATTTTTCTTTTCGATTTCGAGAGCCCGTCATATTAGGTAAGTTTTAACGGTATATTATGTTGGAACTGAATAATAAATAATAGTAGAATCAGGCGTTGAAAAAAACTCGATTTTTTCGAAAAATCTCAAGTTTAGTACTAAAAATTTTCGAAATTCGAATATCTAAGAACGCCAAAAAATGGCCACTGCAGACATGTATCATGTGATAAAATTTCATTCAAATCGGTTCATAATTACGGCAGTTCTGAGCATATCAAATCTTGGGTACCCAATCACTTTGGCACCTCCCACCCCCCGCCCCTTTCATAAAAATCAATAAAAATTTATATGTGCTACTATTATTTCAAAAGTTGTATTTGCATTTCATGTTTAAATACAGATAGATTGCAATTTGACAAAAATCGGGTGGTTTTGCACCCTCCACAGTAAAAAAGCAAAGCGAATAAAGAAAACTGTTTCCCGATTGGACTTAATCCTACCGAGTTATGTCAATTTGAAAATTCAGTGATCTAGTACTACACTTTGAATAGAAAACAGTTTAGTACTAAACAACTAAGTATGCAGGTGGAAAGATCTTAACGTCCGACATATGGAGAAGTTTTTTCAAAAAAATAGAAAATATCCTAAATTTCAATCTAGTACATTTTGAAAAATCTGGTACGCCATCAGATAGGCGAATTTTTTCTAAGAAGTTTGAGTACCCACACCCTATACCCGGAGCTCAAATGGCTGAAGGAAAATTAAAAGGATTTTAAGAGCCAAATTTCCCCGCCTACAACCCGGGCGGAAAAAAAGTAGCCTATCTCATGCAGGACTGAATTATATAATAAAAAAAAAATACCTGAATAAAATCGGCCGGTAATCTTCGGAGGAGATAGGTAAAAGGTGTTTTCAATATGTATGGAAAATTCCCCCTTAAATTTTACGATGTTCAGCCCCCTGTAGTTCTCTCCCCTCTCCATAGACGAACTTGAAGATCAACTATGTTACTCAGCTAATCGATATCTTTCATTTAAGATCTTAATCAGTCATCTACGATGTTTGGTTGAGAAAATATAGCCGCTTAAAGTTGAAACTTTGAACCCCCGTCCTTCCCGCAAAAATGAATAGGACCAAAAGAAGCGCCATAACGGGGTCTCCTTAAATATCACATTTGGTAAAAAAGTGTTTTTTCGAAATTACCCCCTCCATTTTCGAAATTCGAAATCGAAAAGTACCCTATGAACTGCGTAGCTAAGTTACACGTCCAATGACATATAAATGGTTGTCGTAGGTTAAAAACTGTAGGAGGAGATAGAATCCTACGAAAACACGAAATCACTTGTTAATTATACTTTAAACTATTGGGAGGCGCCTCCGGCGACGCGCAATAGTGGAAGACTAGTAATTGCCTGCTTGCTACGCTGCGAGATTGTGGGCGGGGGGGGGGCGACCAGAGAAGTGGAAGTTGGATGAGGGGATGGGTTAGCTATTATATGAAAAAAGAATGAAGAAAAACGAAGCAGAGGGAGTGAAGTTATGAAGAAAAGAGTGGAGCAACATCTGGATTTTATTTTTAAATTTTTCCATTTTCCATATCCTTTTAAAGAGTGGTGGGAGGAGGAAGGGTAGTCGTATTAGCATGAAATAAATTGTGAAAAATGGCAGACATTTGAATGATTAATATGGCTGCAATAGCATGTTGGAATTAGTTGAAGAAAGTCCCGAGAGGTGTAACGGAACCCCCATGGTTAGATAAAAGTGTAATTATAATGAAGGAGTCATATGATAAAATGTTATTATTACCTAAAGCAGAGTGATGGAAAAATTAAGATAGTGGATGATCCATTTATATCGGGAGCACCGAATATCAACTTCGTGATTTTTTTCTCCGATAATTTGTTCATAATGTATTCTAACTGTGAATGCAAACTTATTAGCCGTTTTATGTAGTATTTAATTATTGAAAAATAAAATATAAAAGTTGACACGACTTGATTTTGGCAATACACAAACAATGCATGTGTTCTGCGCCGACGATTATGTACTCAGCTGATATATATCTTTGTAACTATTCCGAGAGATGCCATATTGGACTGAGATAAATTTTGTGAAATAGCAGATAAACCTGTGATTATTATGTCTACAAAACTTGTTGCAAATAGTTCAAGAATATCCCGCAAGGTTGCAGCACTTAGCAAAAAGCTTGAAATCGTAATTCAAAAATAACGGTTTTTGGCGCCAAATCGAACGAAAAGTGTGGTGGAATAAAGAAGTGAGTTTTTTTCTGCAATATACTCGCCCAGGCCTTTTCAAAAAGTACCCGCATGCCGGGGTACGGAAGAAAGTAAAAATCGCGATTTTTTCATGGGCTTACCCCTTGAAACATGATCATATTTGGAAATTTTCGCAATTAAATTGGCATAGAATGTGAAGAAAAGCAGCAAATTCCTTCAAATAAAATGCCTAGTACAGAGGAGGTATGTAGTTATCTAAGTATGTAACTCGTATGCCCGTGAGTTGTCACGGACCACCGGTAGGTGGCACTGAGTGGTCATGCGAAACTTGAATAGATTTTATTTTTTTTTAAATAAGTAAATGAAATGCAATCTTCTTGAAATTTAATACAGGTTATCTCCCGATACGTGCGCATTCATAAACAATAAAAAAAAAATAGATTATTCAACAATTCGTTTAATTAAGTTTCGAAATGTATATTTCAGACCGAAATTTTGGCCATCGAAAATTGAATTTGGGAACGTAATTGGGAGGGTAAAGAGATATGCTCAAAAAATCTTAAAAAAATAAAGAAATAAATAACCAGAAGGAATTTTGCAAATCGGATGATATTTAACCGAGCAATGGGGTGGGGATGAAATTGTATGGGGATGTAATTTAAAAAATTTCATTCAACGAAGCTCTCCAGATTAGAAAAAAGAGTACACCGTCCGATAGTACTCGCCGAGAGCTTTCATTTGATATGCAACATGGTGTATAAGAAGTTCCCCCCCGCCGGGGGTACCAACCCCGCACCCTAAAGTACCCCGGGACGAAACTCGTAATAGGGTCAAAAAATCATAAACAAGTCACAATAAATTTAACAAAAAGAATTTTTAAAATCGGCTGGAATTTGGCCGAGAAAATAGGTGTTGACTTGAGTAGCACACATTCATACGCATGCAGTTAATTAGATTGAATTTAATTTAGCGTACCTTGTGATGTTGATTCATTAATTTCTTATTTTGGCGGGAAACGTGAGGACTAACGGGGAAAAGATATTTGGAGGGTATTTAGGGAATCGGGAGGGACAGCCCATGGAGGGGTGGGATAATTTTCAGGGGGATGCATAAGGGGGGTGGGGGAAGAGCAAATCGTTATTTTTTCAGTTTTTGTTCAGGGAAATCTCCCACTTTCCCGCAAACAATTTTTTTTCCACCCGTGAATGATGGAGGCTTAACAGGCGCATATATCAGGCGTAAAAATCTTGAGGGAGTGGAAGGGGAATGTATGAGGAAAAATGAAAAAAGAACGCATTTTAGCACCCGTTGGAGATATGCTCTTGCTGCGCTTATAGGAACTCGGATATTCCGATTTTTGTTTTACACTTATAAAGCCAGTTAGCAAGGGTAACTTTTACCGGTGTGACATGTTGGAATAGAATAATTAGTAATAGTACAATTGTACGTCGAAAAACAAAATTAAGTTTTGCGGGGAAACTTGAGGGGAAGTGGGGGAGTGTATATGACGGGTATCTTCTGGGTAGGAAGGGGAAAGATATAGAAGGGTAGGGGGATTTTTTAAGAAGTATAAGGGGGGTGTGGGATTTACAAACAGTTTTTTTTACAGTTTTTGTTCAGAGAAATTCTCCCCCTTCCCCCGAAAAAAATTCCCCCTCCCCGGAGAAGATGCGCCTCAAGCAGTCGCGTATAGAACGTATGAAAACTTGGAGGGGGTGGAGGGGAAGGGAAATTTTTCACGAAAATTATGAAAGCACGAATTTTACCACCCTGAAATAAATGCTCTTGCTGCGCTGGTAGGAATTTCCAAATTTCGAATTTTTCTTTTCGATTTCGAGAGCCCGTCATCTTAGGTAAGTTTTAGTGGTATATTATGTTGGAACTGAATAATAAATAATAGTAGAATCAGGCGTTGAAAAAACCTCGATTTTTTCGAAAAATCTCAAGTTTAGTACTAAAATAAATGGCCACTGCAGACATGTATCATGTGATAAAATTTCATTCAAATCGGTTCATAATTACGGCAGTTCTGAGCATATCAAATCTTGGGTACCCAATCACTTTGGCACCTCCCACCCCCCGCCCCTTTCATAAAAATCAATAAAAATTTATATGTGCTACTATTATTTCAAAAGTTGTATTTGCATTTCATGTTTCATATAGATAGATTGCAATTTGACAAAAATCGGGTGGTTTTGCACCATCCACCCTAAAAAAGCAAAGCGAATAAAGAAAACTGTTTCCCGATTGGACTTAATCCTACCGAGTTATGTCAATTTGAAAATTCAGTGATCTAGTACTACACTTTGAATAGAAAACAGTGTAGTACTAAACAACTAAGTATGCAGGTGGAAAGATCTTATCGTCCGACATATGGAGAAGTTTTTTCAAAAAAATAGAAAATATCCTAAATTTCAATCTAGTACATTTTGAAAAATCTGGTACGCCATCAGATAGGCGAATTTTTTCTAAGAAGTTTGAGTACCCACACCCTATACCCGGAGCTCAAATGGCTGAAGGAAAATTAAAAGGATTTTAAGAGCCAAATTTCCCCGCCTACCCCCCGGGCGGAAAAAAAGTAGCCTATCTCATGCAGGACTGAATTATATAATAAAAAAAAATACCTGAATAAAATCGGCCGGTAATCTTCGGAGGAGATAGGTAAAAGGTGTTTTCAATATGTATGGAAAATTCCCCCTTAAATTTTACGATGTTCAGCCCCCTGTAGTTCCCTCCCCTCTCCATAGACGAACTTGAAGATCAACTATGTTACTCAGCTAATCGATATCTTTCATTTAAGATCTTAATCAGACATCTACGATGTTTGGTTGAGAAAATATAGCCGCTTAAAGTTGAAACTTTGAACCCCCGTCCTTCCCGCAAAAATGAATAGGACCAAAAGAAGCGCCATAACGGGGTCTCCTTAAATATCACGTTTGGTAAAAAAGTGTTTTTTCGAAATTACCCCCTCCATTTTCGAAATTCGAAATCGAAAAGTACCCTATAAACTGCGTAGCTAAGTTACACGTCCAATGACATATAAATGGTTGTCGTAGGTTAAAAACTGTAGGAGGAGATAGAATCCTACGAAAACACGAAATCACTTGTTAATTATACTGGAAACTATTGGGAGGCGCCTCCGGCGACGCGTAATAGTGGAAGACTAGTAATTGCCCGCTTGCTACGCTGCGAGATTGTAGGCGGGGGGGGGGGACCAAAGAAGTGGAAGTTGGATGAGGGGATGGGTTAGCTACTATATGAAAAAAGAATGAAGAAAAACGAAGCAGAGGGAGTGAAGTTATGAAGAAAAGAGTGGAGCAACATCTGGATTTTATTTTTAAATTTTTCCATTTTCCATATCCTTTTAAAGAGTGGTGGGAGGAGGAAGGGTAGTCGTATTAGCATGAAATAAATTGTGAAAAATGGCAGACATTTGAATGATTAATATGGCTGCAATAGCATGTTGGAATTAGTTGAAGAAAGTCCCGAGAGGTGTAACGGAACCCCCATGGTTAGATAAAAGTGTAATTATAATGAAGGAGTCATATGATAAAATGTTATTATTACCTAAAGCAGAGTGATAGAAAAATTAAGATAGTGGATGATCCATTTATATCGGGAGCACCGAATATCAACTTCGTGATTTTTTTCTCCGATAATTTGTTCATAATGTATTCTAACTGTGAATGCAATCTTATTAGCCGTTTTATGTAGTATTTAATTATTGAAAAATAAAATGTAAAAGTTGACACGACTTGATTTTGGCAATACACAAACAATGCATGTGTTCTGCGCCGACGATTATGTACTCAGCTGATATATATCTTTGTAACTATTCCGAGAGATGCCATATTGGACTGAGATAAATTTTGTGAAATAGCAGATAAACCTGTGATTATTATGTCTACAAAACTTGTTGCAAATAGTTCAAGAAAATCCCGCTAGGTTGCAGCACTTAGCAAAAAGCTTGAAATCGTAATTCAAAAATAACGGTTTTTGGCGCCAAATCGAACGAAAAGTGGGGTGGAATAAAGAAGTGAGTTTTTTTCTGCAATGTACTCGCCTAGACCTTTTCAAAAAGTACCCGCATGCCGGGGTACGGAAGAAAGTAAAAATCGCGATTTTTTCATGGGCTTACCCCTTGAAACATGATCAAATTTGGAAATTTTCGCAATTAAATTGGCATAGAATGTGAAGAAAAGCAGCAAATTCCTTCAAATAAAATGCCTAGTACAGAGGAGGTATGTAGTTATCTAAGTATGTAACTCGTATGCCCGTGAGTTGTCACGGACCACCGGTAGGTGGCGCTGAGTGGTCATGCGAAACTTGAATAGATTTTTTTTTTTTTAAATAAGTAAATGAAATGCAATCTTCCTGAAATTTAATACAGGTAATCTCCCGATACGTGCGCATTCATAAAAAATAACTTTTACCGGTGTGACATGTTGGAATAGAATAATTAGTAATAGTACAATTGTACGTCGAAAAACAAAATTAAGTTTTGCGGGGAAACTTGAGGGGAAGTGGGGGAGTGTATATGACGGGTATCTTCTGGGTAGGAAGGGGAAAGATATAGAAGGGTAGGGGGATTTTTTAAGAAGTATAAGGGGGGTGTGCGATTTACAAACAGTTTTTTTTACAGTTTTTGTTCAGAGAAATTCTCCCCCTTCCCCCGAAAAAAATTCCCCCTCCCCGGAGAAGATGCGCCTCAAGCAGTCGCGTATAGAACGTATGAAAACTTGGAGGGGGTGGAGGGGAAGGGAAATTTTTCACGAAAATTATGAAAGCACGAATTTTACCACCCTGAAATAAATGCTCTTGCTGCGCTGGCAGGAATTTCCAAATTTCGAATTTTTCTTTTCGATTTCGAGAGCCCGTCATCTTAGGTAAGTTTTAGTGGTATATTATGTTGGAACTGAATAATAAATAATAGTAGAATCAGGCGTTGAAAAAAACTCGATTTTTTCGAAAAATCTCAAGTTTAGTACTAAAAATTTTCGAAATTCGAAAATCTAAGAACGCCAAAAAATGGCCACTGCAGACATGTATCATGTGATAAAATTTCATTCAAATTGGTTCATAATTACGGCAGTTCTGAGCATATCAAATCTTGGGTACCCAATCACTTTGGCACCTCCCACCCCCCGCCCCTTTCATAAAAATCAATAAAAATTTATATGTGCTACTATTATTTCAAAAGTTGTATTTGCATTTCATGTTTCATATAGATAGATTGCAATTTGACAAAAATCGGGTGGTTTTGCACCCTCCACAGTAAAAAAGCAAAGCGAATAAAGAAAACTGTTTCCCGATTGGACTTAATCCTACCGAGTTATGTCAATTTGAAAATTCAGTGATCTAGTACTACACTTTGAATAGAAAACAGTTTAGTACTAAACAACTAAGTATGCAGGTGGAAAGATCTTAACGTCCGACATATTGAGAAGTTTTTTCAAAAAAATAGAAAATATCCTAAATTTCAATCTAGTACATTTTGAAAAATCTGGTAGGCGAATTTTTTCTAAGAAGTTTGAGTACCCACACCCTATACCCGGAGCTCAAATGGCTGAAGGAAAATTAAAAGGATTTTAAGAGCCAAATTTCCCCGCCTACAACCCGGGCGGAAAAAAAGTAGCCTATCTCATGCAGGACTGAATTATATAATAAAAAAAAATACCTGAATAAAATCGGCCGGTAATCTTCGGAGGAGATAGGTAAAAGGTGTTTTCAATATGTATGGAAAATTCCCCCTTAAATTTTACGATGTTCAGCCCCCTGTAGTTCTCTCCCCTCTCCATAGACGAACTTGAAGATCAACTATGTTACTCAGCTAATCGATATCTTTCATTTAAGATCTTAATCAGTCATCTACGATGTTTGGTTGAGAAAATATAGCCGCTTAAAGTTGAAACTTTGAACCCCCGTCCTTCCCGCAAAAATGAATAGGACCAAAAGAAGCGCCATAACGGGGTCTCCTTAAATATCACATTTGGTAAAAAAGTGTTTTTTCGAAATTACCCCCTCCATTTTCGAAATTCGAAATCGAAAAGTACCCTATGAACTGCGTAGCTAAGTTACACGTCCAATGACATATAAATGGTTGTCGTAGGTTAAAAAGTGTAGGAGGAGATAGAATCCTACGAAAACACGAAATCACTTGTTAATTATACTGGAATGAGGGGATGGGTTAGCTATTATATGAAAAAAGAATGAAGAAAAACGAAGCAGAGGGAGTGAAGTTATGAAGAAAAGAGTGGAGCAACATCTGGATTTTATTTTTAAATTTTTCCATTTTCCATATCCTTTTAAAGAGTGGTGGGAGGAGGAAGGGTAGTCGTATTAGCATGAAATAAATTGTGAAAAATGGCAGACATTTGAATGATTAATATGGCTGCAATAGCATGTTGGAATTAGTTGAAGAAAGTCCCGAGAGGTGTAACGGAACCCCCATGGTTAGATAAAAGTGTAATTATAATGAAGGAGTCATATGATAAAATGTTATTATTACCTAAAGCAGAGTGATGGAAAAATTAAGATAGTGGATGATCCATTTATATCGGGAGCACCGAATATCAACTTCGTGATTTTTTTCTCCGATAATTTGTTCATAATGTATTCTAACTGTGAATGCAATCTTATTAGCCGTTTTATGTAGTATTTAATTATTGAAAAACAAAATGTAAAAGTTGACACGACTTGATTTTGGCAATACACAAACAATGCATGTGTTCTGCGCCGACGATTATGTACTCAGCTGATATATGTCTTTGTAACTATTCCGAGAGATCCCATATTGGACTGAGATAAATTTTGTGAAATAGCAGATAAACCTGTGATTATTATGCCTACAAAACTTGGTGCAAATAGTTCAAGAAAATCCCGCTAGGTTGCAGCACTTAGCAAAAAGCTTGAAATCGTAATTCAAAAATAACGGTTTTTGGCGCCAAATCGAACGAAAAGTGGGGTGGAATAAAGAAGTGAGTTTTTTTCTGCAATGTACTCGCATAGACCTTTCCAAAAAGTACCCGTATGCCGGGGTACGGAAGAAAGTAAAAATCGCGATTTTTTCATGGGCTTACCCCTTGAAAAATGCTCAAATTTGGAAATTTTCGCAATTAAATTGGCATAGAATGTGAAGAAAAGCAGCCAATTCCTTCAAATAAAATTCCTAGCACAGAGGAGGTATGTAGTTATCTAAGTATGTAACTCGTATGCCCGTGAGTTGTGCGGACCACCGGTAGGTGGCGCTGAGTGGTCATGCGAAACTTGAATAGATTTTATTTTTTTTTAAATAAGTAAATGAAATGCAATTTTCCTGAAATTTAATATAGATAAACTTCCGATACGTGCGCATTCATAAAAAATAAAAAAAATGGATTATTCAACAATTCGTTTAATTAAGTTTCGAAATGTATATTTCAGACCGAAATTTTGGCCATCGAAAATTAAATTTGGGAACGTAATTGGGAGGGTAAAGAGATATGCTCAAAAAATCTTAAAAAAATAAAGAAATAAATAAGCAGAAGGAATTTTGCAAATCGGATGATATTTAGCCGAGCTATGGGGTGGGGATGAAATTGTATGGGGATGTAATTTAAAAAATTTCAATCAACGAAGCTCTCCAGATTAGAGAAAAGAGTACACCGTTCGATAGTACTCGCCGAGACCTTTCATTTGATATGCAACATAGTGTATAAGAAGCTCCCCCCCCCCGCCGGGGGTACCAACCACGCACCATAAAGTACCCCGGGACGAAACTCGTAATAGGGTCAAAAATCATAAAAAAGTCACAATATATTTAGCAAAAAGAATTTGTAAAATCGGCTGGAATTTGGCCGAGAAAATAGGTGTTGACTTGAGTAGCACACATTCATACGCATGCAGTTAATTAGATTGAATTTAATTTAGCGTACCTTGTGATGTTGATTCATTAATTTCTTATTTTGGCGGGAAACGTGAGGACTAACGGGGAAAATATGTTTGGAGGGTATTTAGGGAATGGGGAGGGACAGCCCATGGAGGGGTAGGGATAATTTTCAGGGGAAGTGTAAGGGGGTGGGGGAAGAGCAAATCGTTATTTTTTCAGTTTTTGTTCAGGGAAATCTCCCACGTTCCCGCAAACAATTTTTTTCCACCCGTGAATGATGGAGGCTTAACAGGCGCATATATCAGGCGTAAAAATCGTGAGGGAGTGGAAGGGAAATGTATGAGGAAAAATGAAAAAAGAACGCATTTTAGCACCCGTTGGAGATATGCTCTTGCTGCGCTTATAGGAACTCGGATATTCCAATTTTTTTTACACTTATAAAGCCAGTTAGCAAGGGTAACTTTTACCGTTGTGACATGTTGGAATAGAATAATTAGTAATAGTACAATTGTACGTCGAAAAACAAAATTAAGTTTTGCGGGGAAACTTGAGGGGAAGTGGGGGAGTGTATATAACGGGTAGGAAGGGGTAAGATATAGAAGGGTAGGGGGATTTTTTGAAGAAGTATAAGGGGGGTGTGGGATTTACAAACCGTTTTTTTTACAGTTTTTGTTCAGAGAAATTCTCCCCCTTTCCCCGAAAAAAATTCCCCCTCCCCGGAGAAGATGCGCCTCAAGCAGTCGCGTATAGAACGTATGAAAACTTGGAGGGGGTGGAGGGGAAATTTTTCACGAAAATTATGAAAGCACGAATTTTACCACCCTGAAATAAATGCTCTTGCTGCGCTGGTAGGAATTTCCAAATTTCGAATTTTTCTTTTCGATTTCGAGAGCCCGTCATCTTAGGTAAGTTTTAGTGGTATATTATGTTGGAACTGAATAATAAATAATAGTAGAATCAGGCGTTGAAAAAACCTCGATTTTTTCGAAAAATCTCAAGTTTAGTACTAAAATAAATGGCCACTGCAGACATGTATCATGTGATAAAATTTCATTCAAATCGGTTCATAATTACGGCAGTTCTGAGCATATCAAATCTTGGGTACCCAATCACTTTGGCACCTCCCACCCCCCGCCCCTTTCATAAAAATCAATAAAAATTTATATGTGCTACTATTATTTCAAAAGTTGTATTTGCATTTCATGTTTCATATAGATAGATTGCAATTTGACAAAAATCGGGTGGTTTTGCACCATCCACCCTAAAAAAGCAAAGCGAATAAAGAAAACTGTTTCCCGATTGGACTTAATCCTACCGAGTTATGTCAATTTGAAAATTCAGTGATCTAGTACTACACTTTGAATAGAAAACAGTGTAGTACTAAACAACTAAGTATGCAGGTGGAAAGATCTTATCGTCCGACATATGGAGAAGTTTTTTCAAAAAAATAGAAAATATCCTAAATTTCAATCTAGTACATTTTGAAAAATCTGGTACGCCATCAGATAGGCGAATTTTTTCTAAGAAGTTTGAGTACCCACACCCTATACCCGGAGCTCAAATGGCTGAAGGAAAATTAAAAGGATTTTAAGAGCCAAATTTCCCCGCCTACCCCCCGGGCGGAAAAAAAGTAGCCTATCTCATGCAGGACTGAATTATATAATAAAAAAAAATACCTGAATAAAATCGGCCGGTAATCTTCGGAGGAGATAGGTAAAAGGTGTTTTCAATATGTATGGAAAATTCCCCCTTAAATTTTACGATGTTCAACCCCCCTGTAGTTCTCACCCCTCTCCATAGACGAACTTGAAGATCAACTATGTTACTCAGCTAATCGATATCTTTCATTTAAGATCTTAATCAGTCATCTACGATGTTTGGTTGAGAAAATATAGCCGCTTAAAGTTGAAACTTTGAACCCCCGTCCTTCCCGCAAAAATGAATAGGACCAAAAGAAGCGCCATAACGGGGTCTCCTTAAATATCACGTTTGGTAAAAAAGTGTTTTTTCGAAATTACCCACTCCATTTTCGAAATTCGAAATCGAAAAGTACCCTATGAACTGCGTAGCTAAGTTACACGTCCAATGACATATAAATGGTTGTCGTAGGTTAAAAACTGTAGGAGGAGATAGAATCCTACGAAAACACGAAATCACTTGTTAATTATACTGGAAACTATTGGGAGGCGCCTCCGGCGACGCGCAATAGTGGAAGACTAGTAATTGCCCGCTTGCTACGCTGCGAGATTGTGGGCGGGAGGGGGGGGGGCAGAGAAATGGAAGTTGGATGAGGGGATGGGTTAGCTACTATATGAAAAAAGAATGAAGAAAAACGAAGCAGAGGGAGTGAAGTTATGAAGAAAAGAGTGGAGCAATGTCTGGATTTTATTTTTAAATTTTTCCATTTTCCATATCCTTTTAAAGAGTGGTGGGAGGAGGAAGGGTAGTCGTATTAGCATGAAATAAATTGTGAAAAATGGCAGACATTTGAATGATTAATATGGCTGCAATAGCATGTTGGAATTACTTGAAGAAAGTCCCGAGAGGTGTAACGGAACCCCCATGGTTAGATAAAAGTGTAATTATAATGAAGGAGTCATATGATAAAATGTTATTATTACCTAAAGCAGAGTGATGGAAAAATTAAGATAGTGGATGATCCATTTATATCGGGAGCACCGAATATCAACTTCGTGATTTTTTTCTCCGATAATTTGTTCATAATGTATTCTAACTTGAATGCAATCTTATTAGCCGTTTTATGTAGTATTTAATTATTGAAAAATAAAATGTAAAAGTTGACACGACTTGATTTTGGCAATACACAAACAATGCATGTGTTCCGCGCCGACGATTATGTACTCAGCTGATATATATCTTTGTAACTATTGCGAGAGATGCCATATTGGACTGAGATAAATTTTGTGAAATAGCAGATAAACCTGTGATTATTATGTCTACAAAACTTGTTGCAAATAGTTCAAGAAAATCCCGCAAGGTTGCAGCACTTAGCAAAAAGCTTGAAATCGTAATTCAAAAATAACGGTTTTTGGCGCCAAATCGAACGAAAAGTGGGGTGGAATAAAGAAGTGAGTTTTTTTCTGCAATGTACTCGCCCAGGCCTTTTCAAAAAGTACCCGCATGCCGGGGTACGGAAGAAAGTAAAAATCGCGATTTTTTCATGGGCTTACCCCTTGAAACATGGTCATATTTGGAAATTTTCGCAATTAAATTGGCATAGAATGTGAAGAAAAGCAGCAAATTCCTTCAAATAAAATGCCTAGTACAGAGGAGGTATGTAGTTATCTATGTATGTAACTCGTATGCCCGTGAGTTGTCACGGACCACCGGTAGGTGGCACTGAGTGGTCATGCGAAACTTGAATAGATTTTATTTTTTTTTAAATAAGTAAATGAAATGCAATCTTCCTGAAATTTAATACAGGTAATCTCCCGATACGTGCGCATTCATAAAAAATAAAAAAAAATAGATTATTCAACAATTCGTTTAATTAAGTTTCGAAATGTATATTTCAGACCGAAATTTTGGCCATCGAAAATTGAATTTGGGAACGTAATTGGGAGGGTAAAGAGATATGCTCAAAAAATCTTAAAAAAATAAAGAAATAAATAACCAGAAGGAATTTTGCAAATCGGATGATATTTAACCGAGCTATGGGGTGGGGATGAAATTGTATGGGGATGTAATTTAAAAAATTTCATTCAACGAAGCTCTCCAGATTAGAAAAAAGAGTACACCGTCCGATAGTACTCGCCGAGAGCTTTCATTTGATATGCAACATGGTGTATAAGAAGTTCCCCCCCGCCGGGGGTACCAACCCCGCACCCTAAAGTACCCCGGGACGAAACTCGTAATAGGGTCAAAAAATCATAAACAAGTCACAATAAATTTAACAAACAGAATTTTTAAAATCGGCTGGAATTTGGCCGAGAAAATAGGTGTTGACTTGAGTAGCACACATTCATACGCATGCAGTTAATTAGATTGAATTTAATTTAGCGTACCTTGTGATGTTGATTCATTAATTTCTTATTTTGGCGGGAAACGTGAGGACTAACGGGGAAAAGATATTTGGAGGGTATTTAGGGAATCGGGAGGGACAGCCCATGGAGGGGTGGGATAATTTTCAGGGGGATGCATAAGGGGGGTGGGGGAAGAGCAAATCGTTATTTTTTCAGTTTTTGTTCAGGGAAATCTCCCACCTTTCCGCAAACAATTTTTTTCCACCCGTGAATGATGGAGGCTTAACAGGCGCATATATCAGGCGTAAAAATCTTGAGGGAGTGGAAGGGGAATGTATGAGGAAAAATGAAAAAAGAACGCATTTTAGCACCCGTTGGAGATATGCTCTTGCTGCGCTTATAGGAACTCGGATATTCCGGTAACTTTTACCGGTGTGACATGTTGGAATAGAATAATTAGTAATAGTACAATTGTACGTCGAAAAACAAAATTAAGTTTTGCGGTGAAACTTGAGAGGAAGTGGGGAAGTGGGGGAGTGTATATGACGGGTATCTTCTGGGTAGGAAGGGGAAAGATATAGAAGGGTAGGGGGATTTTTTAAGAAGTATAAGGGGGGTGTGGGATTTACAAACAGTTTTTTTTACAGTTTTTGTTCAGAGAAATTCTCCCCCTTCCCCCGAAAAAAATTCCCCCTCCCCGGAGAAGATGCGCCTCAAGCAGTCGCGTATAGAACGTATGAAAACTTGGAGGGGGTGGAGGGGAAATTTTTCACGAAAATTATGAAAGCACGAATTTTACCACCCTGAAATAAATGCTCTTGCTGCGCTGGTAGGAATTTCCAAATTTCGAATTTTTCTTTTCGATTTCGAGAGCCCGTCATATTAGGTAAGTTTTAACGGTATATCATGTTGGAACTGAATAATAAATAATAGTAGAATCAGGCGTTGAAAAAAACTCGATTTTTTCGAAAAATCTCAAGTTTAGTACTAAAAATTTTCGAAATTCGAAAATCTAAGAACGCCAGAAAATGGCCACTGCAGACATGTATCATGTGATAAAATTTCATTCAAATCGGTTCATAATTACGGCAGTTCTGAGCATATCAAATCTTGGGTACCCAATCACTTTGGCACCTCCCACCCCCCGCCCCTTTCATAAAAATCAATAAAAATTTATATGTGCTACTATTATTTCAAAAGTTGTATTTGCATTTCATGTTTCATATAGATAGATTGCAATTTGACAAAAATCGGGTGGTTTTGCACCCTCCACAGTAAAAAGCAAAGCGAATAAAGAAAACTGTTTCCCGATTGGACTTAATCCTACCGAGTTATGTCAATTTGAAAATTCAGTGATCTAGTACTACACTTTGAATAGAAAACAGTTTAGTACTAAACAACTAAGTATGCAGGTGGAAAGATCTTAACGTCCGACATATGGAGAAGTTTTTTCAAAAAAATAGAAAATATCCTAAATTTCAATCTAGTACATTTTGAAAAATCTGGTACGCCATCAGATAGGCGAATTTTTTCTAAGAAGTTTGAGTACCCACACCCTATACCCGGAGCTCAAATGGCTGAAGGAAAATTAAAAGGATTTTAAGAGCCAAATTTCCCCGCCTACAACCCGGGCGGAAAAAAAGTAGCCTATCTCATGCAGGACTGAATTATATAATAAAAAAAAATACCTGAATAAAATCGGCCGGTAATCTTCGGAGGAGATAGGTAAAAGGTGTTTTCAATATGTATGGAAAATTCCCCCTTAAATTTTACGATGTTCAGCCCCCTGTAGTTCTCTCCCCTCTCCATAGACGAACTTGAAGATCAACTATGTTACTCAGCTAATCGATATCTTTCATTTAAGATCTTAATCAGTCATCTACGATGTTTGGTTGAGAAAATATAGCCGCTTAAAGTTGAAACTTTGAACCCCCGTCCTTCCCGCAAAAATGAATAGGACCAAAAGAAGCGCCATAACGGGGTCTCCTTAAATATCACATTTGGTAAAAAAGTGTTTTTTCGAAATTACCCCCTCCATTTTCGAAATTCGAAATCGAAAAGTACCCTATGAACTGCGTAGCTAAGTTACACGTCCAATGACATATAAATGGTTGTCGTAGGTTAAAAACTGTAGGAGGAGATAGAATCCTACGAAAACACGAAATCACTTGTTAATTATACTGGAAACTATTGGGAGGCGCCTCCGGCGACGCGCAATAGTGGAAGACTAGTAATTGCCTGCTTGCTACGCTGCGAGATTGTGGGCGGAGGGGGGGGGCGACCAGAGAAGTGGAAGTTGGATGAGGGGATGGGTTAGCTATTATATGAAAAAAGAATGAAGAAAAACGAAGCAGAGGGAGTAAAGTTATGAAGAAAAGAGTGGAGCAACATCTGGATTTTATTTTTAAATTTTTCCATTTTCCATATCCTTTTAAAGAGTGGTGGGAGGAGGAAGGGTAGCCGTATTAGCATGAAATAAATTGTGAAAAATGGCAGACATTTGAATGATTAATATGGCTGCAATAGCATGTTGGAATTAGTTGAAGAAAGTCCCGAGAGGTGTAACGGAACCCCCATGGTTAGATAAAAGTGTAATTATAATGAAGGAGTCATATGATAAAATGTTATTATTACCTAAAGCAGAGTGATGGAAAAATTAAGATAGTGGATGATCCATTTATATCGGGAGCACCGAATATCAACTTCGTGATTTTTTTCTCCGATAATTTGTTCATAATGTATTCTAACTGTGAATGCAATCTTATTAGCCGTTTTATGTAGTATTTAATTATTGAAAAATAAAATGTAAAAGTTGACACGACTTGATTTTGGCAATACACAAACAATGCATGTGTTCTGCGCCGACGATTATGTACTCAGCTGATATATATCTTTGTAACTATTCCGAGAGATGCCATATTGGACTGTTGGAGTTTCAGCAATGTATAAGCACCCTGCAGGCTACTGTCCACTTGTATCGCATTTGGCGCTAGCAGCTAAAATGCAACTAACTTCGGTCCATTTGTCATACGCACAAGTTCTGCAGCCATCGCCATCTTCCTTCTTCTACTTTCGACAGCCGTGGAGAACGAACGTCAACATTTAATTACCAAAAGTTTTTCTATATCGCAATTTATTGTATATAAAGTCCAGTTACATCGTTGAAATAAAGTATCGTAAATCAAAGTAAGCTGAACAATAAAGTTGTTTTTTTTTCAATTTAAATCCAGCAATACCTTCTCCACGGCCTCTTAACAAATATCACGAGTTCGAAGGAAGCACAGAATCAGCTCTGTAACCACGGAGCCCCCTCGTATTCCCGAAATTCATCATTGGTCCATTCGAGCCAGATCCATTGGTTGAGCCAAGGATTACAAGTTTCGATATAATTATCGACCCGCAGCAGAGCCATCATTGGATTACAGGCACATTTTTTACAAGCATATTTTACATCAAGTCTCGATATAATTATCGACCGGTAGTAAAGCCATCGTTGGATTGAAGCCACATTTTTATTACAAGTTTGATACAATTATCGACCCGCAACAAATGTACAACAAATCTGTTATCAGTCAACAGCGATCATAAAAGTATTATCGCACTAAATTATTCTACGCATCGTGCACGTGCAGCTCAATTTTAATTGAATTATCAGCGCTCACAATTTTCAATGCGAGCAAAGTAAAATTGGAGTATATATATATATATATTTAGACAAAACAATCATTTCGCAAGCATTGGGGTGAGGTGAGTCCATTTCCATTATTCTTTCGAAAATTCAATCAGTTCATTGAATGCATGAAAGAGAATTAAGAGCATGTTGAAGTTTTTATAAATATATTATATTTTAGTATTTATATATATATTTTCACACATATAGTATATATATTTTTTTGAAATTATTAACCAGAAACACATTTAAATCAATAACATTATTTCACGTTTGATACGATAAACCTAACAAAGTGCGTGCCAAAATCGTGACCCCGATTCAAGGTCAAATATAATTATTAATATTAATTTTTTTAAATAGTACGAATTCAATAATTATAACATGAAAGCAATAATTGAACGCCAAGAAGAACTTTGGCAAGAAATAGTAAAATTTATTGAAGCGACGAAAAGAAAACCGAAAGACAAGCGTACGTATGGTTATTTCGCGGGTAGACTAGAAGGGTTGCAGGATCTGTAGAAACAATATAAAGAAAACCATGGAGTGGTCATAAGTAAATGTTCAGAGGATGATAAATTAGATTTTGCTTTTCTAAGGGAAAACAAATATGAAACGCAGGAAGAATTATATTATCAGTATCTTGGAGATTTACACGATTACTGTCGTTCATATTTGTCAATTCCTTTGGATGTAAGGGAAGTTTTCGCCGGGCCTGCTAACCCTCCTAAGAATCCTGAAGAGCCAAATAATGCAGAAAATTCAAAGTTAAGTCAAAGCAATCCCCTCAAGGAACCGGAAGTTTCGAACGGTGTAAAAAATCATAATTTACATTCAGTTAGTCTACCTCCCATCACACTTCAGAAGTTTAATGGTGATTACAAGGCATGGATCTCTTTTCGTGATTTGTTTGTTTCGCTTGTTGGGGGTAATTCAAGTTTAACTCCACTGCAAAAAATGCACTATTTAAAAACAAGTTTAACTGGTGAGGCGGAAGTGCTTTTACGATCATTTAGTGTTACTAACGATAATTATAAACCCGCATGGGAACTTTTGTGTAAACGCTACGAAAATAAACGCGTTTTAGTGAGCACCCATCTTAAAGCTTTAACCTCCTTATCCCCTCAGAATGTGGAAACCACAAATGGTTTAAAGAAACTAGTAGACACCACCACTGAGTCCTTAGAATCTTTGAGAGCTCTAGGATTGAAAGTTGAAAATTGGGATGCTTTAATTATTCACATAATCGTGCAGAAGCTTCCCCAAGAAACACACCGTGCATGGGAGCAAACTCTTAGTTCATCAACTAACCTTCCAGAGTTAGATCAGTTTCTTAAGTTTTTAGAATCCCGTTTCCGTGTAGCCGAAGTTGTTGGTGCAACACCCCTTCGATATAAAGGTACAAATTTTGAGGCCGCTTCTCCAAGTGGAAAAAGAGCCGCGACTCAAACATATCATATAGTAAAGCATTCGTGTAGGTTGTGTAATGAACCGCATACTCTTCGTACCTGTCCTAAGTTTCTACAAATGAGTCCATCAACTAGAATGGAATTTACAAAGAAAAGGTCTCTCTGTTTTAATTGTTTGGCACATAGCCACTCTGTCAAAACTTGTCATAGCCAAGAAAATTGTCGAAAATGTAATAAAAGACACCATACTTTGTTACATTTGCAAGCTCACTCAACAAGTAATCCCGCTTCTGCTCCTTGTGAGGATGGTATGCAGGATCCCGGACCCTCAAGTAGAATCAATAATTTTTGTACAAATTTTCCCAGAGTGAATAAAGAAATAGTACTGAGCACCGCTATAGTTTTAATTGAATCGCCATATGGTCAGTCTTTGCCATTTCGAGCACTCCTCGACCCCGGTTCTCAAGCTAGCTTCATGACCGAAAACGTTGTACAACGCTTGCGTTTAAGAAAGATTCCAATTCAAGCTCGAGTCACTGGCTTGGGTCAAGTAGAAACAGGGAAGTCTCGAGCCCAGGCAAAATTTAAACTGCGATCACGCATAAATTCCAATTTTGTATTAGATCAAACAGCTGTTGTATTAAGAACTCTCACTGGTATTCTCCCCTCTCAAAGATTAGCAATCCCTCAGTGGATATCTCAACAAAACTTATCACTAGCTGATCCCCAATTTAATATTCCCCAAAAAGTAGATATCCTGTTAGGCGCAGATGTATACCCCCGGCTCATTTTGGAAGAAAATAAGAAATCTCCAGACGGAACGCTCCATTTACAGAATACAGTGATGGGTTGGGTCGCAATAGGTAGCTCTTCCATAACACTTAAATCACAGTGCCAACCAGTTATATCCAGTTTCTGTAACTGCGTTATTTTAAACCAGGAACTATCAAAATATTGGACATTGGAAAATATACCCCAAAAGCCCGTGATGTCTCCAGAAGAAGAAGAGTGTGAGAAAATCTTTCGTGAAACCCATAGTCGACGCAGTGATGGTCGATATGTAGTTAGTCTTCCTTTTACCAACTCTGATAACGGTCCCCCAGCGCTCGGTTCTTCCAAGTATTCAGCTATCCGACGCTTGCTTCATGTTGAGAAACATTTCCAACATGACCCTCAATTTCATAATGATTACACCGAAGTAATGAAGGAATACATTGAGCTTAATCACATGGAAAGAATTGATCCTATTCAAGAGAGACACCACCCCCCTACTCCACAGGAATCAAGTTCTGTGTATATGTGTTATCTTCCTCATCATGCGGTGATTAAGGAATCAAGTTATACAACGAAGCTTCGCGTTGTATTTGACGCATCGTCAAAGACGTCAAGTGGTCAGTCACTGAACGATGTTTTGCTGAAGGGCCAGCGTTTGCAACCCGATATCATATCCATTATTCTTCAATGGCGAAAATATAAAGTGGTGTTTACTGCAAACATCCAGCAGATGTATAGGCAAATTCGCGTTCAGCCGGCACATGCAGATTATGAACGAGTGGTGTGGCGAAGGACAGAAAACGAACCGTTTGTAGATTATAGACTCCTAACAGTAACTTTCGGTACCGCGAGTGCCCCTTTTTTAGCTATTCGTACTCTCTTGCAATTAGCAGCAGATGAAAAGAACAATTACCCCCTTGCATCCCTTATATTATCAAAAGAAACCTATGTCGATGATATATTAAGTGGCGGTCAGGACTTAAAGGAAGTTCAAAATAAAAGGGATCAATTAATCAACATATTGAAATCAACGGGATTTCATTTACGTAAATGGTCCACCAATTGCCCAGATACACTTAATGGCATTCCCCCGGAGCATTTGCATGGCGGATCCAATACGTCCCTTAATGCGGTTAAGACGCTAGGCATTTCTTGGGACCCCAAATCTGATTCCTTCCTCTTTGAGATAAATGTGACCGACATCTGTCAGCCAATTACAAAAAGAAAAGTCCTAGCATCAATAGCTAAGATTTTTGATCCCTTAGGTTGGATCAGCCCTTTAACTGTAAAAGGTAAAATATTTTTGCAACAATTATGGCTCACCCAGTTCTCATGGGATGATAAACTACCCGATGAGTTGGCAAGGCAATGGCTTGAATATTATAAATCATTGACCCAGACACGCAGTCATAGAATTCCTAGATGGATTCACACGCAGCATGACTCTTACTTATAGTTACATGGTTTCTGCGACGCCTCGGAGAAAGCATATGCAGCTTTAATTTACTCACGTACAATAGATAAAAACGGAAAGGTTCAAATATTTCTACTCGCGGCAAAGACCAAAGTCGCCCCAACGAAGTCTATTTCTGTACCTCGTTTGGAGCTGTGTGGAGCTCTCCTGTTGTCTCAGTTATTGATTGTTGTCTCCGATGCTATGCAGGTCGCTATTAATCGCGTACTAGCTTGGACGGATTCAGAAATTGTGCTTGCGTGGTTAAAAGGTGGTGCTCACAGATGGAAAACGTTTGTAGCCAACCGTGTCACAACTATTTTAGAGAGTATTCCTATGCAAAATTGGAATCATGTATCCACTAAAGCCAACCCAGCCGATCAGGCATCTAGAGGAGTTGATATCTCCAATTTTATGAGTAATCGTGATTGGTGGTACGATCCCACATGGCTCTATTTATCACCACAACCTCCGAAAAGCTCCGAAGAAGTCATCATATCAGACACAACGTGTGACGCTAAAATAATCAAAAGCTTTCTATCCATAAATGAGAATCAGGTAATGATTGAATGTTTGACACGTTGTTCCACCTTGAAGAAGTTGTTGAGAGCAACAGCATACTGCTTTCGGTTCTTACATAATTGTAGAGCCTCTCGTAATAATCGCCTGTCTGGACCTATTTCATCGTCCGAATATGAAAAGGCAAAAAATTTTTGGTTTAAATACATCCAAGAAAGGACTTATAGCAAAGAGCGTACTGTTTTATCCACGAAGGGCCATTTATCTCCAAAGGATCCATTACTACCTTTAAATCCCTGTATCGATTCATCTGGTATTTTGAGAGTGGGCGGGAGGCTCGCCAATGCAGAAACTTTAGCATTTGATAAAAGACATCCGATTATCCTTCCAGCGCGGAATCGTTTCACAGAGTTGTTAATGGAAGACATTCATGCAAGTACGAAGCATGGAGGAGTACAGTTAATGCTGAATGCTCTACGAGAAAGATACTGGGTTCCTCGAGCACAAAGGTATCTTAAAGAAATTGTGCACAAATGGGTTGTTTGTTTTAGATTTCGCTCTCATAATACTTCCCAATTAATGGGACAGCTCCCCCGTGAACTCATTTCCTGTGCTCGGCCCTTCACGAACACAGGTATTGATTACGCTGGACCCCTTCTCATTCGTTCATCTAAATATAGAGGCGTAAAATCATACAAGGGATATATTGTAATTTTCATTTGCCTAAGCACCAAAGCTATTCACATTGAAGCAGCCAGCGACCTCTCTACCGACACATTCTTGGCATCATTCCGTCGATTTATATCAAGAAGAGGGTTTTGTAAACGAATCTTCACTGATTGCGGTACAAACTTCGTTGGAGCTAAGGCAAAGCTCCAAGAATACTTACACAAGGCGTCCGCAGGTTGGCATAAAGAAGCTTTCAAGACGTTCGCGAGCGAAGGAATTGAGTGGCATTTCAATCCTCCGTCCAGTCCCCATTTTGGAGGTCTCTGGGAGGCAGGCGTAAAATCCATAAAATACCACCTGAGGCGAGTTCTAGGTAACTCAGTGGTGACTTATGAAGAACTCATTACTGTATTGTGTGAAATCGAGGCCTGCTTAAATTCGCGACCACTTTGCCCATTAACAGAAGATCCGTCAGGCTTAGACATTCTCACACCGGGTCATTTTTTGATCGGAGAAGCTCTTCTCGCCCCACCAGAGGCTAATTACAGTAACGTGCATTTTAGCTACCTTAAAAGATGGCAAAAGATACAAAAGATCCGACAGGATTTCTGGTCTAGATGGAGCCGAGAATATCTTTCTCGCCTCCAACAGCGACCTAAATGGTTAATCCCTCAGACAAACATCCATGTCGGTGATCTTGTTTTACTCAAAGAAGATAAGTTACCTTCATTGAAGTGGATGATAGGAAGAATAACTGAAGTACATCCAGGGAAGGATAATCTCGTAAGAGTTGTAACTGTTCAAATGAAAGGTTCCTTGTTAAAACGACCTATAAGTAAGATTTGTGTTTTACCGATTCAAGATGGCACAGAAGATGTATGTTGTAAAACTGCAAGTGCAAGACAGTAAATTGTCATTATTTTGATACTATTTATACAAGAAATGAAGCTATTGAATTATATGTGTTTCACACCTGGTTATATGTAGCTCGATCAACTTACTATGTGCAGTAAAAAAAAACAAACAAATGCATTAAATGAATTTCCTACCTGTCCTATTTTCCTATTTCTTTGCCCCCTCTCCCATAAGTTAATCCCCTTACCTTCGGATTCACCTCTAGCATTGAAGCAGAAGAAGGTGAGCATCATCATGTTGAAATCGGAAGCTTTCAAGGCGGGGAGGATGTTGGAGTTTCAGCAATGTATAAGCACCCTGCAGGCTACTGTCCACTTGTATCGTATTTGGCGCTAGCAGCTAAAATGCAACTAACTTCGGTCCATTTGTCATACGCACAAGTTCTGCAGCCATCGCCATCTTCCTTCTTCTACTTTCGACAGCCGTGGAGAACGAACGTTAACATTTAATTACCAAAAGTTTTTCTATATCGCAATTTATTGTATATAAAGTCCAGTTACATCGTTGAAATAAAGTATCGTAAATCAAAGTAAGCTGAACAATAAAGTTGTTTTTTTTTTCAATTTAAATCCAGCAATACCTTCTCCACCGCCTCTTAACAAATATCACGAGTTCGAAGGAAGCACAGAATCAGCTCTGTAATCACGGAGCCCCCTCGTATTCCCGAAATTCATCAGGACTGAGATAAATTTTGTGAAATATCAGAAAAACCTGTGATTATTATGCCTACAAAACTTGTTGCAAATAGTTCAAGAAAATCCCGCTAGGTTGCAGCACTCAGCAAAAAGCTTGAAATCGTAATTCAAAAATAACGGTTTTTGGCTCCAAATCGAACGAAAAGTGTGGTGGAATAAAGAAGTGAGTTTTTTATGCAATGTACTCGCCTAGACCTTTCCAAAAAGTACCCGCATGCCGGGGTACGGAAGAAAGTAAAAATCGCGATTTTTTCATGGGCTTACTCCGTGAAAAATGCTCAAATTTGGAAATTTTCGCAATTAAATTGGCATAGAATGTGAAGAAAAGCAGCAAATTCCTTCCACTAAAATTCCAAGCACAGAGGAGGTATGTAGTTATCTAAGTATGTAACTCGTATGCCCGTGAGTTGTCACGGACCACCGGTAGGTGGCGCTGAGTGGTCCTGCGAAACTTGAATAGATTTTATTTTTTTTAAATAAGTAAATGAATTGCAATTTTCCTGAAATTTAGTATAGATAATCTTCCGATACGTGCGCATTCATAAAAAATAAAAAAAATAGATTATTCAACAATTCGTTTAATTAAGTTTTGAAATGTATATTTCAGACCGAAATTTTGGCCATCGAAAATTAAATTTGGGAACGTAATTGGGAGGGTAAAGAGATATGCTCAAAAAATCTTAAACAAATAAAGAAATAAATAAGCAGAAGGAATTTTGCAAATCGAATGATATTTAGCCGAGCTATGGGGTGGGGATGAAATTGTATGGGGATTTAATTTAAAAAATTTCATTCAACGAAGCTCTCCAGATTAGAGAAAAGAGTACACCGTCCGATAGTACTCGCCGAGACCTTTCATTTGTTATGTAACATAGTGTACCAACCAACATAGGGTACCAACCCCGCACCCTAAAGTACCCCGGGACGAAACTCGTAATAGGGTCAAAAAATCATAAAAAAGTCACAATAAATTTAGCAAAAAGAATTTTTAAAATCGGCTGGAATTTGGCCGAGAAAATAGGTCTTGACTGGAGTAGCACACATTCATACGCATGCAGTTAATTAGATTGAATTTAATTTAGCGTACCTTGTAATGTTGATTCCTTATTTCTTATTTTGGCGGGAAACGTGAGGACTAACGGGGAAAAGATGTTTGGGGGGTATTTAGGGAATAGGGAGGGACAGCCCATGGAGGGGTAGGGATAATTTTCAGGGGGAGTATAAGGGGGGTGGGTGAAGAGCAAATCGTTATTTTTTCAGTTTTTGTTCAGGGAAATCTCCCACCTTCCCGAAAACAATTTTTTTTCCACCCGTGAATGATGGAGGCTTAACAGGCGCATATATCAGGCATAAAAATCTTGAGCGAGTGGAGGGGAAATGTATGAGGAAAAATTAAAAAAGAACGCATTTTAGCACCCGTTGGAGATATGCTCTTGCTGCGCTTATAGGAACTCGGATATTCCAATTTTTTTTTACACTTATAAAGCCAGTTAGCAGGGGTAACTTTTACCGGTGTGACATGTTGGAATAGAATAATTAGTAATAGTACAATTGTACGTCGAAAAACAAAATTCAGTTTTGCGGGAAAACTTGAGGGGAAGTGGGGGAGTGTATATGACGGGTATCTGCTGGGTAGGAAGGGGAAAGATATAGACGGGTAGGGGGATTTTTTGAAGAAGTATAAGGGGGGTGTGGGATTTACAAACCGTTTTTTTACAGTTTTTGTTCAGAGAAATTCTCCCCCTTCACCCGAAAAAAACTCCCCCTCCCCGGAAAAGATGCGCCTCAAGCAGTCTCGTATAGGACGTATGAAAACTTGGAGGGGGTGGAGGGGAAACTTTTCACGAAAATTATGAAAGCACGAATTTTACCACCCTGAAATAAATGCTCTTGCTGCGCTGGTAGGAATTTCCAAATTTCGAATTTTTCTTTTCGATTTCGAGAGCCCGTCATCTTAGGTAAGTTTTAGCGGTATATTATGTTGGAACTGAATAATAAATAATAGTAGAATCAGGCGTTGAAAAAACCTCGATTTTTTCGAAAAATCTCAAGTTTAGTACTAAAAATATTCGAAATTCGAAAAGCTAAGAACGCCAAAAAATGGCCACTGCAGACATGTATCACGTGATAAAATTTCATTCAAATCGGTTCATAATTACGGCAGTTCTGAGCATATCAAATCTTGGGTACCCAATCACATTGGCACCTCCCACCCCGACCCCTTTCATAAATATCAATAAAAATTTATATGTGCTACTATTATTTCAAAAGTTGTATTTGCATTTCATGTTTCATATAGATAGATTGCAATTTGACAAAAATCGGGTGGGTTTGCACCCTCCATCCTAAAAGTACCCCCCGTATAACAAAATTTTCTTCTATGGATTGTAGTACTTAAAAAAGCAAAGCGAATAAAGAAAACTGTTTCCCGATTGGACTTAATACTACCGAGTTATGTCAATTTGAAAATTCAGTGATCTAGTACTACACTTCGAATAGAAAACAGTGTAGTACTAAACAACTAAGTATGCAGGTGGAAAGATCTTAACGTCCGACATATGGAGAAGTTTTTTCAAAAAAATAGAAAATATCCTACGCCTCCTGCAGGTCGTCAAATTTCAATCTAGTACATTTTGAAAAATCTAGTACGCCATCAGATAGGCGAATTTTTTCTAAGAAGTTTGAGTACCCACACCCTATACCCGGAGCTCAAATGCCTGAAGGAAAATTAAAAGGATTTTAAGAGCCAAATTTCCCCGCCTAATCCCCGGGCGGAAAAAAAGTAGCCTATCTCATGCAGGACTGTATTATATAATAAAAAAAAATGCCCGAATAAAATCGGCCGGTAATCTACGGAGGAGATAGGTAAAAGGTGTTTTCAATATGTATGGAAAATTCCTCCTTAAATTTTACGATGTTCAGCCCCTGTAGTTCCCTCCCCTCTCCATAGACGAACTTTAAGATCAACTATGTTACTCAGCTAATCGATATCTTTCATTTAAGATCTTAATCAGTCATCTACGATGTTTGGTTGAGAAAATATAGCCGCTTAAAGTTGAAACTTTGAACCCCCGCCCCTCCAAGAGCTTGCCCCTTCTGCAAAAATGAATAGGACCAAAAGAAGCGCCATAACGGGGTCCCCTTAAATATTACGTTTGGTAAAAAAGTGTTTTTTCGAAATTACCCCCTCCATTTTCGAAATTCGAAATCGAAAAGTACCATATGAACTGCGTAGCTAAGTTACACGTCCAATGACATATAAATGGTTGTCGTAGGTTAAAAACTGTAGGACGAGATAGAATCCTACGAAAACACGAAATCACTTGTTAATTATACTGGAAACTATTGGGAGGCGCCTCCGTCGACGCACAATAGTGGAAGACTAGTAATTGCCCGCTTGCTACGCTGCGGGATGGTGGGCGGGGGGGGGGGGGGCAGAGAAGTGGAAGTAGGATGAGGGGATGGGTGAGCTACTATATGAAAAAAGAATGAAGACAAACGAAGCAGAGGGAGTGAAGTTATGAAGAATGGAGCAATGTCTGGATTTTATTTTTAAATTTTTCCATTTTCCATATCCTTTTAAAGAGTGCTGGGAGCAGGAAGGGTAGTCGTATTAGCATGAAATAAATTGTGAAAAATGGCAGACATCTGAGTGATTAATATGGCTGCAATAGCATGTTCGAATTAGTTGAAGAAAGTCCCGAGAGGTGTAACGGAACCCCCATTGTTGAACACAGCTGAAAATAAATGAATTGATATTAAATTATAGGGATCATTATTTAGTACTTCCCTGTAAAATCCCAGTCTCCAGTGTCCTCATACGCCCTTCCTGCGTCTATGCACCATCTGAAATAAAAAGAAGCATATAAATTAGTCCAATATAATGAAGTGGAGCAAAGATATCACAAAAAATTACAAACAAAAATATATAGTTACATGCATACTGCCAAGAAACAAATTTCTTGGCAGTACAACAACAACACTACATGCAAACATAAACATTGGAATTTCTTAGCGAAATTCATGTTTTCTGCACAATAAACATTTGCAAAACTTACATTTATGCTTAAATGTGCAGATTACATGAATTCGCAGAATCCATACACACTATTATTAGTGAAATTCAACAATTGTTGCCATTGTTGACATTTCACTAACAATTTTTCAATACAAAATTTTAGCATAATTTGCATGATTCTTGCAAATTATGCACTGGCAAATCAATAATTAACACTTATAGAATAGATTAATCAACTTACCTTAACAATTAATCCATTTATTGATGAGAAAACCCAACACAAAACACGGCACTTTACGACTTAAACACCGCGAAACGAACTGTCACTGCAACAACGTAAATAATCAATTTTACGAAGTTGGCCGCGCTCTACCTGTTGGCAATAATTAAAAAACGCGAAATTGCCCAGGTAAGGAAATATTTACAATAAAAAGGTAATTCCAATTCCCATAATGAGTGGGAAAGAGAACGATGTGGAAACGGGACAGAAGAAAATTCGTGAGAGAATTTATGTTCCACACCTTAAATTAACATAGTATGATAGGGAGCGGCCATATTGATAAATTTTAGAAAAATTGAAATATCGCAATAAATCAATTAGGAAAAATTATGGATAATTAAACATAAATTAATTCACATAATTTGGAAAATTTTGACATTACAGCATGGACTTATAATGTGCAAAAAATATATGAAAATTGCATTTTTTCATGTGGAACTTGTCCGAAAATGGCGGCTCGGACATTATAAAAAGGAGGTGCTCCCTAACTAAACTCTCATTAGTTTGACAGCGATCGCAAATGCAACTTCGCATAGATCCAGTGTTCTCAAAAAAAAAATCTAAAGTGGAAAAATATTAAATAGTGCAAATTACTTCGAATCTTTCTAGCATAAATCAACGTGCCAAGCAAGGTACAGTATTTACATGCTACGTAAAGATTGCAGCAGCAATTTTAACTTCTGTGGTGTTACAGGGTTTTGGTGGAATTATAGGCTAAGTATTTTTATACATTTTTAAAATATATTTGGTGGCAGACATTTTAATTTTAGGTTTTTTCACATAGCGTTTAACTCATGCAAGCTAAGCATATTAGACGTTTCATGTGAAAAAACAAAGTAGAATTAATTAATATTAAGAGTGATGTGAATTATATTAATGAAGAATTTTCGAAGATAAGTGAAATTGGTGAAAATCTGAGGTATAAAATTGAGCACGTGTCACGTTACGACACCTCAAGAATACATACCTACAGATAATTAATTAAATTAATTAAGTACAATTGAAGTGAAAAAATAAAATAGAATTCAGACTAACGTAAAATAAGGAATTTTTGCTCAATAAAGTAACAGTAAACACAAGCTCACATATCTTGTCTTTTTAACATACCGCTACACTAACCCACCCAAAATGCAGTAATATAGCTGTAGTGTTCAATTACCGCTACATTACAAAACAGTTTTTGGTGGTTCCATCCAGGAATGTGTGCCTGTTTACTGTTGCGATTGACAATAATTCAGTTACGATTAAATTAGTCAAGCAATTCTTACTGTTATTGTGCTGAAACGTGGCAGTTTTAAGAAGTTTTCAAAATAATAACTGTGCTTAGACGTGGCAGTTCTCATTAAAAAATACAAAAATTAATTTATAAACGTGCTTAGACGTAAAACTTCAGGGTGCCCGGACGAGGCAGCTCGAATATTATCGAAATTTCTGTTATAATTACTGAACTTACATGTCAGTAAATCGTGTTACATAGTTAATTGCTGAACTTACATGTCAGTAACTCTTAATAAATAGCTGATTAATTAAATTAATTAAAATTAGTAACGAAAATTTAGTTAAATATTTTTCACGTCAATTTGTCATACACGGTATCAATTTACGTTCTTCGACTAAATTTCCATTTATCCCACGTGGCATTAAATTGCTTCTTTCAATTATCTTCATCATTTAACCCACACGGTTAATTAACTAATCGTACAATATCAATCAACATGGATTCAGTAGATAAACTAATCCTTACGGAAAGCATATTGCGTGCAAGAATTGAAAAGTTAATCGAAAATGGAAAGAAAAGAAGAACTAATAATAATAGACAGTGAATTTTCGAAGATAAGTGAAATTGGTGAAAATCTGAGGTATAAAATTGAGCACGTGTCACGTTACGACATCGCAAGAATACATACCTACAGATAATTAATTAAATTAATTCAGTACAATTGAAGTGAAAAAATAAAATAGAATTCAGACTAACGTAAAATAAGGAATTTTTGCTCAATAAAGTAACAGTAAACACAAGCTCACATATCTTGTCATTTTAACATACCGCTAAACTAACCCACCCAAAATGCAGTAATATAGCTGTAGTGTTCAATTACCGCTACATTACAAAACACCCATGGTTAGATAAAAGAGTAATTATAATGAAGGAGTCATATGATAAAATGTTATTATTACCTAAAGCAGAGTGATGGAAAAATTAAGATAGTGGATGGTCCATTTATATCGGGAGCACCGAATATCAACTTCGTGATTTTTTTCTCCGATAATTTGTTCATAATGTATTCTAACTGTGAATGCAATCTTATTAGCCGTTTTATGTAGTATTTAATTATTGAAAAATAAAATGTAAAAGTTGACACGACTTGATTTTGGCAATACACAAACAATGCATGTGTTCTGCGCCGACGATTATGTACTCAGCTGATATATATCTTTGTAACTATTCCGAGAGATGCCATATTGGACTGAGATAAATTTTGTGAAATAGCAGATAAACCTGTGATTATTATGTCTACAAAACTTGTTGCAAATAGTTCAAGAAAATCCCGCAAGGTTGCAGCACTTAGCAAAAAGCTTGAAATCGTAATTCAAAAATAACGGTTTTTGGCGCCAAATCGAACGAAAAGTGGGGTGGAATAAAGAAGTGAGTTTTTCTTCTGCAATGTACTCGCCTAGACCTTTCCAAAAAGTACCCGCATGCCGGGGTACGGAAGAAAGTAAAAATCGCGATTTTTTCATGGGCTTACTCCTTGAAAAATGCTCAAATTTGGAAATTTTCGGAATTAAGTTGGCATAGAATGTGAAGAAAAGCAGCAAATTCCTTCAAATAAAATGCCAGGTACAGAGGAGGTATGTAGTTATCTAAGTATGTAACTCGTATGCCCGTGAGTTGTCACGGACCACCGGTAGGTGGCGCTGAGTGGTCATGCAAAACTTGAATAGATTTTATTTTTTTTTAAATAAGTAAATGAAATGCAATCTTCCTGAAATTTAGTATAGATAATCTTCCGATACGTGCGCATTCATAAAAAAATAAAAAATTAGATTATTCAACAATTCGTTTAATTGAGCTTCGAAATGTATATTTCAGACCGAAATTTTGGCCATCGAAAATTAAATTTGGGAACGTAATTGGGAGGGTAAAGAGATATGCTCAAAAAATCTTAAAAAAATAAAGAAATAAATAAGCAGAAGGAATTTTGCAAATCGGATGATATTTAGCCGAGCTATGGGGTGGTGATGAAATTGTAGGGGGATGTAATTTAAAAAATTTCATTCAACGAAACTCTCCAGATTAGAAAAAAGAGTACACCGTCCGATAGTACTCGCCGAGACCTTTCATTTGATATGCAACATAGTGTATAAGAAGTTCCCCCCGCCGGGGGTACCAACCCCGCACCATAAGGTACCCCGGGACGAAATTCGTAATAGGGTAAAAAAATCATAAACAAATCACAATAAATTTAGCAAAAAGAATTTTTAAAATCGGCTGGAATTTGGCCGAGAAAATAGGTGTTGACTTGAGTAGCACACATTCATACGCATGCAGTTAATTAGATTGAATTTAATTTAGCGTACCTTGTGATGTTGATTCATTAATTTCTTATTTTGGCGGGAAACGTGAGGACTAACGGGGAAAAGATGTTTGGAGGGTATTTAGGGAATGGGGAGGGACAGCCCATGGAGGGATAGGGATAATTTTCAGGGGGAAGTATAAGGGGGGTGGGGGAAGAGCAAATCGTTATTTTTTCAGTTTTGTTCAGGGAAATCTCCCACCTTCCCGCGAACAATTTTTTTTTCCACCCGTGAATGATGGAGGCTTAACAGGCGCATATATCAGGCATAAAAATCTTGAGGGAGTGGAGGGGAAATGTATGAGGAAAAATGAAAAAAGAACGCATTTTAGCACCCGTTGGAGATATGCTCTTGCTGCGCTTATAGGAACTCGGATATTCCAATTTTTTTTTACACTTATAAAGCCAGTTAGCAAGGGTAACTTTTACGGGTGTGACATGTTGGAATAGAATGATTAGTAATAGTACAATTGTACGTCGGAAAACAAAATTAAGTTTTGCGGGAAACTTGAGGGGAAGTGGGGGGAGTGTATATGACGGGTATCTGCGGGGTAGGAAGGGGAGAGATATAGAAGGGTAGGAGATTTTTTGAAGAAGTATAAGGGGGGTGTGGGAATTACAAACCGTTTTTTACAGTTTTTGTTCAGAGAAATTCTCCCCCTTCCCCCGAAAAAAATTCCCCTTCCCCGGAAAAGATGCGCCTCAAGCAGTCGCATATAGAACGTATGAAAACTTGGAGGTGGTGGAGGGGAAATTTTTCACGAAAATTATGAAAGCACGAATTTTATCACCCTGAAATAAATGCTCTTGCTGCGCTGGTAGGAATTTCCAAATTTCGAATTTTTCTTTTCGATTTCGAGAGCCCGTCATCTTAGGTAAGTTTTAGTGGTATATTATGTTGGAACTGAATAATAAATAATAGTAGAATCAAGCGTTGAAAAAACCTCGATTTTTCAAAAAATCTCAAGTTTAGTACTAAAAATTTTCGAACCTCGAAAATCTAAAAACGCCAAAAAATGGCCACTGCAGACATGTATCACGTGATAAAATTTCATTCAAATCGGTTCATAATTACAGCAGTTCTGACCATATCAATTCTTGGGTACCCAATCATTTTGGCACCTCCCAACCCCCGCCCCTTTCATACAAATCAATAAAAATTTATATGAGCTACTATTATTTCAAAAGTTGTATTTGCATTTCATGTTTCATATAGATAGATTGTAATTTGACAAAAATACAAGTGTAGGAAAGATCGGGTGGGTTTGCACCCCCACCCTAAAAGTACCCCCCGCATAACAAAATTTTCTTCTATAGATTATAGTACTTAAGAAAGCAAAGCAAATAAAAAAAAACTGTTTCCCGATTGGACTTAATCCTACCGAGTTATGTCAATTTGAAAATTCAGTGATCTAGTACTACACTTCGAATAGAAAACAGTGTAGTACTAAACAACTAAGTATGCAGGTCGAAAGATTTTAACGTCCCCCATATGTAGAAGTTTTTTCGAAAAATCAGAAAATACCCTACGCCCCCTGCAGGGGGTCAAAATTCAATCTAGTACATTTTGAAAAATCTTGTACGCCATCAGATAGGCGAATTTTTTCTAAGAAGTTTGAGTACCCACATCCTATACCCGGAGCTCAAACGGCTGAAGGAAAATTAAAAGGATTTCAAGAGCCAAATTTCCCCGCCTACCCCCCAGGCGGAAAAAAGTAGCCTATCTCATACAGGACTGAATTATATATTAAAAAAAAAATACCCGAATAAAATCGGCCGGTAATCTTCGGAGGAGATAGGTAAAAGGTGTTTTCAATATGTATGGAAAATTCTCCCTTAAATTTTACGATGTTCAGCCCCCTGTAGTTCCCTCCGCTTTCCGTACACGAACTTGAAGATCAACTATGTTACTCAGCTAGTCGATATCTTACATTTAAGATCTTAATCAGTCATCGATGCGATGCTTGGTTGAGAAAATATAGCCGCTTAAAATTGAAATTTTGAACCCCCGCCCCTACAAGAGCTTGCCCCTCCCGCAAAAATGAATAAGACCAAAAGAAGCGCCATAACGGGGTCTACTTAAATATAAAGTTTGCTAAAAAAAGCGTTTTTTCGAAATTACCCCCTCCATTTTCGAAATTCGATTTGCTTGGGCCAAATCGACGGAAAGGTTAGTTGGATTGCCGATTATTGTTGCGATCCAACTTCATGTCGCACTAATCACTGTATGCAGTGAAAAGCCTTTCGCGTAACGGGGGTTCCACCCCCGAACCCCACTGGTAAGTTAAAAGCATAATAATAATTAAAGAGTGATATAACAGTATTTTGTTATTACCTAAAGCAGAGGGATGCATAAAATTATGATTGCGGATGCTCGTTAAATTGCTAACTTCGAGTAGCACTGATCACTGTGTTTAACGGAGAGCCTTTCGCGTAACGGGGGATTCCACCCCACGAACCCCCCTGGTTAGATAAAAGAGTAATTATTATGAAGGAGTTATATGATAAAATGTTATTATTACCTCAAGCAGAGGGATGGAAAAAATTAATATTGTGGATGCTCGTTAAATTGCTAACTTCGAGTCACACTTATCACTATGTTTAATGGAAAGCCTTTCGTGTAACGGAACTCCATGGTTAGATAAAAGAGTAATTATAATGAAGGAGTCATATGATAAAATGTTATAATTACCTAAAGCAGAGTGATGGAAGAATTAAGATAATGGATTCATTTAGTGGATGTAAATGCAAACTTATTAGCCGTTTTATGTAGTATTTAATTATTGAAAAATAAAATGTAAAAGTTGACATGATTTGATTTTGGCAATATACAAACAATGCATGTGTCCTGCGCCGAAGATTATGTACTCAGTTGATATATATCTTTGTAACTATTCCGAGAGATGCCTTATTGGACTGAGAAAAATTTTGTGAAATAGCAGATAAACCTGTGATTATTATGCCTACAAAACTTGATGCAAATAGTTCAAGAAAATCCCGCTAGGTTGCAGCATTTAGCAAAAAGCTTGAAATCGTAATTAAAAAATAACGGTTTTTGTCTCCAAATCGAACGAAAAGTGGGGTGGAATAAAGAAGTGAGTTTTTTCTGCAATGTACTCGCCTAGACCTTTCCAAAAAGTACCCGCATGCCGGGGTACGGGAGAAAGTAAAAATCGCGATTTTTGCATGGGCTTACCCCTTGAAAACTGCTCAAATTTGGAAATTTTCGCGGGGGTTGCTGCAGTTAAATTGGCATAGAATGTGAAGAAAAGCAGCCAATTCCTTCAAGTAAAATGCCAAGCACAGAGGAGGTATGTAGTTGTCTAAGTATGTAACTCGTATGCCCGTGAGTTGCCACGGACCACCGGTAGGTGCCGTTGAGTGGTCATGCGAAACTTGAATAGATTATATATTTTTTTAAATAAGTAAAGGAAATGCAATCTTCCTGAAATTTAGTATAGATAATCTTCCGATACGTGCGCATTCATAAAAAGTAAAAAAAATAGGATTATTCAACAATTCGTTTACCATCAAGTTAGCCGGAAAATTCTTATTTTTAATTTTATTTTATTTATAACCAGCTCAATCAATGCGTATTCGTTTGTTGCACTTGTTTTTATTAACAAAATCGTTTGTTGGTCCCTCAATTCTTTGCTAATTGCAAAAATAATTTACGTAAGCTACTACACATGAAGTTGTAGCTGATATTAGCCAAATTATAATTTGCAGCTGAATCTCCAGTAACACCTACATGATAATGAAGTAAAAGCCATATGTTGTGGTCTGTTCGCGTACTTTTTCAAGTAAAAACATGAAAAACGTCAAAATGTATGATAAAGATAGAAATTGAGAGTGACACTCACAAAGTACGCGAACGGCTTCGAGTAAAAACTTGCAAATATTTCGGATCCGTAATAACGACGTGAAATTTTCCTAGCACATAGTACAATAAACAAATTTAATTTACCACTTTGAATACGTTGAAATGTTCTTGGAGAACATTCTACTTCTACTGGAGGAGGAGTAACAGGTTTTTCCATTTTTTTAAAACAAAAAATTTGAAAAATAACTGAAAACCGGCGACGATCTGTAAAAACTGACACTTTCGAAGTTTTTACTCGACGATTTTTCTCCAGCTAAATCAAGTAATAAATTGCACGGAGGGGAAAGGTGACGTAAACAATTTCTCTCTCAATTTTCGAGTACGCGAACGCCTTCGAGTGAAAACTTACAAAAAGTTTTACAAGTTTGTACTTTCAAGCTAGTACGCGAACAGACCTTTGATATCTTAGAATATAGAGCAAACAGGAATGGTTGAATCGTGTAAAATTCGAGTACATGAGCGTAATTTGTCAAGAGTAGAAGACTATACATAGGAGTAAGTGAGATGCTGGATTGACTAATTGTCAAAGCTGTACAATAACTGTCAATTGTGATTTTGTTTTATGAACAAGTTTATGCAATCTAAAATTCTTTTGCGAAATTCAACAAAAGTACGGAATCAGTTTTTTTCAAAACTATTTAATTTTGAAGTTTATTTTGTGTAAAGTTTTATAGGGACACTAGTGCATGTTAAAACCTTTATAACAGTGCTTGCAAATATAAATTGGATTATAAACTAGGGAAATCCTGTTTGAGGCAACTGCACTATCTAAATTATCTTTTTTGTTAATAGAAGCAGAGATTTATATAAATTAATTATGTGAATTATTTCAAAATACAGTAGAGAAAGAACATTTTTTACCACAGATGCTCCGCACAAAACTTTTGTTTACTTTTTGCAAATTGACAAGTTGTTTAGAATAGGGATGGCTTCTAACTACATGTAAAAATGGACTACCAACACAACCAGAAATTCGTTACGCAAAATCTGGCTTATCACCATTTCTGTATGCTGTATATTCTAAGGTTGATATATTTCATCCATTGATAACTACTGTCAAGGATATTGCTGAATTTTTATTAAATTTATTTAAAAATTTTCATTGAAGAAAAATACAACAAAAAATCAACTGGGAATTTTAACACCGAAAAGTGAACGAGCTCAAAAAGTTACAGATCTCACAGGAAACACTTTAAATATGAGCGGCGTGGTATGAATTTAAGGAGGCGAACCTTTATTACAAAATGGATTAGATTTAGCCATGAAATTTTTAAAAATAGTTCCAGTACATAGCCGAGTAATTTTACAATAATGTGAAGTCTAACTACATGTGATCCAGTTGATTTAAATCTTACAATTGAAGTAGTCAGTTTAACATCATAAAAGCCGATTTATATATTTCAGGCATTAAAAAATGTGTTCCCTGTTCAGTTGTTAGCTTATCAGAGGAGAAACGTGCTTGTCATTTTCTGCAGATGCTGATGCTCATTAACTCAAATTCAAATTCAAAGTTTATTTATTACATACCCCGGCATAAGCGCCACGTCACTGACGTTGGGGAAAGCGTTTAGAGTATAATAACATAGAGTACATATAGGGATCAACTTTTACAACACAGATCAACCTGAAAAAAATGGGATTTTCTCATGCACAATCTAGTCAAAAGAAGGAAAAGATACACTGCTAACAATGTAAATGTGTCACATTAATAATACTGAAGAACCAAGCAAATTAACATGTGGTGGATAAAATTGACCACAATGTTCAATGCCGATGTCCGATGCCACCATTGTGTGAAAATAACATACAAGATCAGTAGTGATAGTAAATGAATATACAGTGGTACTGTTATAATGTGAAGTAATAAATTCGAAGTACAAATATGAATTACTAAATACTAGATACTAAAATAAGCCTTAATTAAAATAAAGATTAAAATTTTTTAAAAATTAAAATTTAGAATTTGGAGTTTATAATTAGTCGGAAATTTTTAAGAAACAGGAACTTACCCTTATTAATTCCAGTAATGCAAGCGTACGAATTATGTTATAGATGTTTTTTTGTTGTTGTTTTTTATTTGTGTTCACTAGATGTAAAAAAATTCTGGAATGCTTATTCAAGTTACTTCATGGGGAAATGATGCTACAAATTTCGACGAACATGCTTAACAGATAGTTTTGGTAAAAGGAGGTCGAGTATCTGAATTTGGCGGAACTAAAGCAAAAGTTTAGGAGGTGCTCTAAAGTAAGTACTGACGTACCGGAAGGACATAAACTAAAAGAATGGTTGTGATAATGGAAGGGGTGACAATATATCGAACTGCATATCAACAAAGTAAGAAGAACTTTATTCCTGCAGTTATCCTTGAACATACTTACTTGCTCTCCTAGGACCGGTGGAATGGCAAGCTTTCGTAACAGAGAGTGGCAAATATTTTATGAAGCTGAGATAAAAGTTTGAGTGAGTTCGTCTCATCAAAACCACCAATGGAGTTAAAAAAGCCTGTCCATAACCACAGTGTAATAAAAACGACCAATGTAATGTTTTTTTAGTATATATAATTAGTTAAAAAAAAAACTAAACAATACCTATTTTAAAATTAGCATTGCAGACTGGACCGGCAACCGTTGGGTCACATGATTTAGTGGACCAAATTTTGTGTAAAACTTTTAAGGAAATAGAAAAGGCTATGGATTATCAGGAATTATTTTCCGCTAAGAATTTTCAGTCTTTTATCTTCAAAATACGAACAAAACTTTAGGTGTTGTCTGTAAAGCGTGATATACAATTACGGCTGATCTGTCGACTGCGACTTGATTTTAAGTCGAAGTCGACGCTGAGGTGAAATTTGTAATTAAAATAACGCTTCAACTCCTTGAACAAACCAGAAGTCCCGACATCTGCGATTGAACTGAAGTTGGCCGCAGCGAATACCAACTTTGCACTTTGAGCAAAGTTTAATTTCAGTCGAAGTTGCAATTGTATCTTGCGAAATGTATGTATTTAGCATTTGTGCAAAGTCGAAGCCGAAGTCGAAGTCGTAATTGTAATTCGCTCTTAAGTTTTATATGAATTTGAATTTTTCAAATGGGTAATGAAAATTTGTTATTGCTTTACATAGAAACAAAATAAATGCATCTCTGAATATAATAAATTTTTGATAAAAAAATTCAGGAATTAACAGGAATTGGTAAAAATTAAAATACTTGGATTCCCCTAGCCCCTTTGACTACTAGAGACGGGCGCCCCCCAATTCTCTTTAATAACGAGAAGCTCACGTAGTTAAGAAATTTCTCCGTTGAAATGCAGTTTTAATTTTATTGTATAAATTATGTATAGATTTCACACGGTTATAAACTAGTATATATATATATATAAATATAGGTACTTAGGCTCTGATGCTCTGCTGGTTTTGGTGTTGTACGTGTTTCCTCTGCAAGTATTCGCTTCTTCTAAGCTTCCAACGCCTCCTTTTTTTTTGTCGAGGTCGACAAAGCTCAGTAGTAGGAAAGGTTTAAAATTGTTTTTTTTTTTTACATATATTGTCATATGGGGATTTCTTAAGGCTGCTTTACGACATTTGTGGATTTGTTTGTGTAAATTGTCATAAACTTCCCAAAATCCGCTGGAACGAAGGCAATAAGACTTATAATATGCCGATTTGAAGGACACCACTCCAACCAACCTGAAAAACGTAATTATAAAAAAAATATATTTTGCTACGTACTCCGCGGTACGCGCTAGCTGGCTCGGGAGACGGGGTGGTTCGTTTCTGCTTTTAAATGGGCGCCACGTGATTTTCATGTGCTGCGGGTGAATCACGAAACCGGCTTTGAAATAAACCAGACAACGGATCACGAGGAATCACTCACTTCAACAAACAAAAAAAAACAATAGTTTTGGCCGATATAAAGTATAATTTAAAAAAAACGAAATCTCATAAAAGATATAACGTGGTACCTTTAATTAAATAACAAGGAAAATAAAAATTATCTAGCTAAGCCAGTCAGCCACTATCCACAAAAAAAAAATTAATATTCCATGTAATGAGATTATGTACTTAGCTTTTTTTTTTTGCGTATTCCAGGTTACTGCCCTTCACCTTGATCTTCGCCGTAGAACACAAAAAAAAGAAACTCGACTTTAGTCCAGGGATCCTTTAGATTGCTCCTTTGCAATTTTAACCTTCCTAGTAACCTTTTTTCCTTTTTTTTTTTGGTACCGTTCCACTGATTTTTAATAATAATTTCCTTTTTATAAATTTACAACTTTTTTTTCTCTTTGCACGTTTACAACTATTACGTCCGCACTGTTCAAGAGAGTGATGATAAGAGAGGGATCATTCCCTTCGTCTCGGATATCGAACTCCGTGCAATTTTTGTCTTTTGACTCGGATAGTACTTCAGTACATCCGCCAAAAATAATAGTGGCTTATTAGCCTGTGCACTCAATAATTGTGTAAAAAGTAGTGGAATATTTTCTTTTAGGTTACGTTCAGTGAAGTTTGATTAATGTTTTTTTTGTTTTTTTTTTTTTTTTTTTTTTTTTTTATAAAAGAACCCTGGACTCAACTTTTACTTCAAATATTAACGTTAAGCTTTAGAACTATACCTCATGATGTAGGGCAGTAAGCCAAAATGACTAAACAACGTTTTATTATAGCAAATTGTCGCTAACTGGCTTTTGCTGTACTTTAACTGGCGCTGAATAAAAAAAAAATATCATTGATTATAATTTAACCATTTTGCAATACAAATTTTAGAACAGCTATACTTTAAAATTAAAATTCGGTAAATGCGCAAAATTATTCAAAGTATCTAGACAAGAATTCAAGTAGGTACCTTACATAATTCAATGAATATTACGAATTGACAATTATATCAATCTTAATTAGTTTTACAATATTATTTTCCTCCAAGTGATTCCAAATCAAAACGTAGGGGCTCTGCTTCCCGTTGAATTTTATACCCTTTTCCCAAATTTTTTTTTTGTCTTATTATTTCACTCTCGAACAGTTAACATTTTCCATGCTATATTCCCTACACTTCCAGTGCTGTAGCCAGCTGTAGCCAATCCGAACAAGTAAAGAAAGTCATTTCCTGCAAAATAAATATACGCAGTATCTTCAGTTTTAACCAAAACACATAACACAGGAGGGACGGACTCTTTACATTTAACACTAACAAAACAAACTGCTTTGGGAACCGTAACACACTTCCCCTTCCTCCGAGAGATTTCGTAGAAATCTCTTTCGAACGTGATTAACTGTCCTATCCAAAGTCGACGAAATCGATGTTCAGCTGTGTGCTTAGGAAATTTGAAACTCGAGAGTATCTATATATATATACCTATGGATCTACCTATCTACGAGAACAAGACTCAATCATCTGGTTGATGCCCATTGAATGGCTTGAGGTCTTTAGTATGCCACACTCCCCTTTCTTTCCCTGTCTCATCCTGCAGTGCATATGTCCAGGGCGACAATACTTCTACAATTTTGAAAGGGCCGATGTATTTAGGCGCCAGCTTTGCATTAAAGAATTTCGAGGCTTCCGATAAAACATAATTTTTTCGCCAAACAAGATCATTAACATAATATCTTTCATCCCTGCGTCGTAAGTCATACACTTTCTTTCTATGCTTTGCCGATTCTTCTAACCTTCTTTTAACGTCCCTTACGACTTCTTCCAGGGCCTTGGATCGAGCTACTGGATCATAAGATTCACAAGATTTCAACTTATGGTGAGCTTTTCCAAAAGTGACCATTTCGCGGCCGAAATTAATGAAAAATGGGGTCAACCTACTACTTTCTTGGGTGGACGTGCGGATGGCACACGCGATTTTTGATAAATGTACATCCCAGTTTCGATGGTTATCTGATACGTATGCACGTAGCATAGCTTTAATTATTTGGTTAGTTCTTTCGGACGGGTTTGCTTGGTGGTGATAAAAAGCAGTATATCTTATTTCGACTCCATACTCGTCACAAAGCTTTTTAAATTCGCGACTCTTGAACTGGGGTCCATTGTCGCAGATTAAAGATTCTGGAACACCTAGCAATAAAAAGACATTGTCCTCTAAGATGGAAGAAATAGAACGAGCTGTAGCTGCGCGTACCGGGAATAACATAGGAAACTTACTGAATTGGTCGACTATAGTTAAAATGTATGAATAACCACGACTAGAGCGCGGCAAAGGGCCTATCAGATCCATACTGATAGACTCCCAAGGCTTATCAGCAACTTTGCGACTAACCATAAGTCCAGCTGGCCTCTTCAAGACTGGTTTGACCGATTGACATACTAGACACTTCTTTATATAACTCGAGATGTCCGCTTTCATTTTCGGCCAATAAAATTGTTGACTAACGCGGTCATACGTTTTTTGAACACCACAGTGCCCCGCGATCGGTGCGTCGTGTGCATTACATATGACTTTACTTCGTTGTTCTTTAGGAATTACCTGCTTCCATGAAACTGCTTCTACAGAAAGAGCGGGATACCTAGGCCGGATATGCTTCAATAAGTTTCCATCCTCAACACGCCAATCTGGGTACCTGGAAGGATTATCTGTAACCTGCTTTTTCATTTTACGATACCACTTGTCACCTGATCCTATCTCCGCTCTTATACAATTAACCACCTGTACTGATCTCGAGAGCCAGTCTGGAAGAAGATGTTCTTTACCTTTTCTATGAGTTATTTCGAAGTCGTACTGCTGTAGTCGCATTGCCCACCGAGCTAATCTCCCGGTAGGTTCTTTGAGGTTATGTAACCAGACTAGAGACGCGTGGTCCGTGATTACCGAAAACCGCATACCTTCCAGATAAGGTCTGAGCTTCTCAATAGCCCATAAAACCGCTAGACATTCTCTTTCGGTTGTAGAATAGTTCTTTTCGCAACGATTTAGCGATCGACTTAGGTACGCTATTATCCTATCTTGTCCATTGACAGTTTGCATTAAAACTGCTCCTAATCCATATCCTGAAGCATCAGTGTGTACACAAAAGGGAAAGCTGAAATCCGGACAAGTTAAAATAGGCGCAGAGATCAATATATTCTTAAGTAGTTGGAATGCATCCTCACATTCAGGGGACCACAGGAACCTTTTATTTTTCTTAAGTAGCTCAGTTATAGGCGCAATTATTGAGGAAAAGTTTTGTACAAATCTCCTATACCACGCTACTGTCCCAATGAACCTTCGAACTTCTGTGACGGATTTAGGACTAGGTATGTTCAAAATACATTTTACTTTGTCTGGGTCTACCTGGAGACCATGCTCACCAACAATATAACCGAGATAACGCAGTTCTGGCCTACAAAACTCGCATTTTTCATAATTTATCACCAGCCCCGCTTCATATAACCGATTCAAAACTTCTTCTAATACGTGCAAATGCTCTTCGAAAGTTTGAGTAACTATTATTACATCATCTAGGTACACAAAGACATGATCTTCTAAATAACCAGAGAGAACTGTATCAATTAACCGTTGCCAGGTTGCAGGAGAGTTGGTCAAACCAAAGGGCATTCGCCTGAACTGAAAAAGTCCTCTTCCTGGGACGGTGAATGCTGTAAATTGCTTGGAGCCTTCCGCCATAGGAACCTGCCAAAAAGCTGACTTGATGTCCAAAGAGGACATGAATCGTGCATCCCTCAGCTTATCAAGTGTCGCGGAAACGTAGGGTAAGGGATAAGCGTCTTTTTTCGTCACCTTATTTAGTTTCCTAAAGTCAACACAAAAGCGGTAGGTTCCATCTTTCTTTCTAACCATGACTATTGGCGATGCCCACGGACTACTTGATGGCTCAACAATACCCTCCTGAAGCATTTTATCTAATTCGTCATTAATTATTTTTTGTATCGCTGGCGAAACAGGATAATATCTCTGTTTGATAGGTGTTGAATCAGTCTGTATTACATGTTCAACCTGATTTGCGCAACCTAGACCTTTACCCATTTTCCTTTCCTCTCTCTTAATTACTAACTCCAATTGATCTTTTTCTTTTGGTGATAATTTTGATTGACTTGCTAATGAACACACATATTTCTTTCTATCTTTAACTGCAAACTCCCAAGAATCCTTTGCCAAATTTACCGATATGTCCATTACTCTCCAGAAGTCCGCACCAAATATCATGCTATGGGGCAGCTCGGGAATGACTATAACATTTAAAACTTTTATCTGGTCGCACAATTTCAGAGGTACGCTAACTTCACCTAAAACTTTTACCTTTTCCCCGTTGGCTAGCGTTACAGACTGAACACTGGCATCTTTGAAAGTCAATTTTAAATTCTCTAACAAACTCCATCCTACTCCCCCAATAATTGTACGGGAGGCACCTGAGTCAAGTAACCCTACAATTTCTGTTCCAAAAATAGATACTGTCAAGAATGGACGCACATCATCTTTTACCCGAGTAAAAACGTAATCCACTAAAGTGCATAATGTGTGATCATTCCTGCCAGTAGAATTTTCTTTGGTTACTGCGGCCTTGAATGATTCAGCTGAGCTCGAAACGCCGCTTATACTCGAGCTCGACTCCCGTTTCCCATATTTTGAGTAGGTTGGGTCTCAGAGTTATTACTACTATGTGCTCTCTGAAGTTGAGAACCCCTGCAATTATTACACCTAGATTTGATTGTGCCTGGCGCACGGCAGCCAAAACATTTCAGATGCTGTCGGCAAAAACGTGCTATGTGACCTTCATGACCACACTTAAAACATTTTATTCTCTGTCTAGAATTATTTTGATTACCTGATAATATGGAGACAGCTGGATCTTCGGAAGCAACATAAGCCAGGTCTGGCTCTAATAAGCTGGTGTTACGTTTTGAAGGGGGAGGATTGAATGTTTCGACAGATAGCCGAACTGCTTCTAGTCGTCTTCCCAGATCAACGAGTTCTTGGATGGTATCAAATTCTGTAAGGCCTAACTGTGTTTGATAAAATGGACTCATATTGCGTTTGATAATCCGCAGCTGCTGTATCTCCTTAAGAGGATCCATCAGACGCGAAAACATACTCGACATCACTGCCACATAAGTCCCGATGGTTTCTTCTTTACCTTGTGTCCTTCTCTTGATTTCATCCAAAAGCCGGTCATCATAATCGGCCGGTAAGAACTCCTTCTTCAGTTCTTTCACAAGCTCCACCCAACTGTGAAAACTACTCTTATTTGCTCGACACCATAGCAGAGCGCGGCCAGAAAAAAGATCTAAAGCAGATCGGAAAAGTTGCGTCTTGCTAACACCCCTAGCTTCAGCCAATTCGGTGACTCTCTCCAAGAATGAATTTAAAGATTGGCTTTTCTCTCCCGAGAAAGTTATATTCCACTTATAGAGTGGCACTCGTGACCGCGACGAAGCAAGGATTGTCGCATTGTGGGATGTAACCATATCATCACCTGAATCCGAAAAATCACTATCCTGATCATCCCCCGCTGCTTTAACCTGTAGAGCGCCCAGGGCTAATATCAGTTCCCCTCTTATCTTCTTCTTTTCCCGAATAATAGCCTCCTCTTCCGATTCGACTCTCTTAACTCTCCCTAATGCCCATTCTAGTTTCGTTAAAATCTTCTTGTATTCTGGCGATCCTAAGTCCCCGCTAAATGATTCTATAAGTGTATTAATCTCGTCTAGTTTCTTACTCAATGCAGTCATGTCTTCTTCAACTGGGATTGGATATGGTTCTACAAACACACATTTCCCTGACCTTTCTACTTTAAACGCAGTCCTCAGATGGGCTCTCATCTCTTCAACTTTTCCCGTTGGAAGACCACGGATGGTAAGCTCGTAAGTGAGCTCTTCCTGATTAAGCCTGTTAATCTCCATGTTATATTGTTCACAAATCGAATACGAAACAGAATTGAAAACCGGACCTTGAAAATTTGAGGTGTGATGGCAAAAAAAAAACAAAAGTTAAAACAATATTATGGCTAGAGAGACACACCACCACTGATCACTTCTAGCTCGAAATATACTAGTTGACTCCTTCGGCTATATAATGCCTACGACTGTACTCAAACCAAAGGGTGCATAAAAATAATGAAATTAAATACTCATATTGATAAGAAAGAAACAAAAAAAAACAAAATCAAGGAAAGTGTGATTTTATCGAGACTAAGAGAAGGTTAACTATCGATAATAGTTAATAGCCATAACACTAGTTATTTCAAGGTTATAACTTACGAAATTCACAGGACTTGGATTGAACACGTTCAGACAGACAGAATATGTTTAGATACAAGGGTGAAAGTTGTTTAATGACTTCCCAGTTCAATTAAGTATACTATTAATTTCAGGATTGTGCAAAGAAATGAATTAATAAAATGTATGTATGACCAGTAATCGTGATTTCAAACAAATATTAAAATTAGGAGTATATTTATAAAGTAGGTATAAAGAAAGAAATTCCTTCCATTTATAGACTAGAACTTAAAATAAAGTTATTTTTATTATTTATTAACGATCATGAAGCTTGAATAATAAACTCTCGCTACACTACACTTTGCAATTACGTTAATTTAATGCATTGATGTTAACATCATGAGTAATATTTTAAGCACTTATCAATAACTTTTACGAAAGACTTCCCCAAATAGACGCTTTCGTATGAATAATTTATTTTTGGGATGAGAAAGTATGTCTAAACCAGATCAGCTCAATTAGTTGCTTCAATATGTAATAATAAAAGTTTATAGCACCTCGGATATTTTCTTCGCGCTAAATCCAAATGATTTTCCAAACTACGCAATTAACCGGGTAGATTCCTTATCTACCTACTACTTAAACTTTCTCAAGCAAAAAAATAAATAAATCTCTAAATTAAACTTTAAACTTCCGAATGAACTGCATGCATTCCTTTGGACTAATTAAATGGGTATCTCCAAAATGTTAATTGCAGCTTTAGTACTTAAATTTAGATTTCATTAATTTTCATCAATTATCTTAAACTAACATTTAAATCTTTTCGCATTGAATTTTCGCCTTCAAAACTCTTTAAATTTCAGTACACCTCTCAATCCTGTATGTAGCGGGCATACATGTATGTATGTATGTATGATAGGCAAACTTTGTTCATAATTATCTTTCAGAAGAAACTAACATTATTAGAGATCTGATTGAGAAAAAGAGCGTCGGCACAAAAGAAAATGCAAAAAGTTGTTTTCTTTCAAAAATTCCAAGCGAAAAAGAATAACTCACCATAACAACATGATAAACTGAAAATTCCGTTTTCCATCAATAATAATTATAGCAATATATATAATTAGCAATAATAAGAACAAACTGCAGCTTCAAAATAAAGCGGAAATCTCAGCTCACCGGCATGAAGGCCGAGAGGAGCAATACTTCAAACAATCATTAATAGTTTATCCCAGATTAATTAATCAAAGAACTACACTTAGCATAATACGTAATATTCCGAACTTCCACAGAACAAATAAATCTCTTTGTGTCGGAATAACTTTAAATTACTTCACTTTCCAATATTATATGGGACAGAGGAAGAAGAAATGCAACTTCATAATATGTACTTCACAACAATCACGAGTTCACGGCACATAAACATAAACACAATCTGACTGACTGGCAAATGAATAATAATAATAATCCAAATAATAATAATCCAAACCCGAACTATGTATATACTCTTACTGCTGCAGTTATTAGCGATTCCAATTCTCAAGGCGGACTAAAAATTTGACCTATTTACAAAAATTATCAAGCTATAAAACAGCTGCATACAGGTCACAGCACTTTGAGCCAACAATTAGACCAAGAGATGATTCTATGCACAATAAACAAAACCGCTACTTATTGCAAACTTAAAAATGTGGCTGGAAATCAGCAATGCAATTCTGGTGATATAATTGGATTCGATGAACAAAAAAAAAAAAAATTATGATGTGTTTGACCTTTTCGACCTTTTAATTTTTCATCTATAAAATTTGCCTTCTAGGCCTCTTTTTTTCTATTTATCTCAAAAATAATTATGATTGCAGTCTAAGTACAAAAAAACAAAAAATTTTTTTTTTGTAAAGTCGCTGTTACTAGTTATATACTGATACAAAAAAATATGATTCTCACGTGAAGCTGTTGCATAGGTTATATACAGTCACAATATGTTGAGATGATCCAATTTTCAATTTATTTTCCCTTTTAACCATTTTCTGGCCCCACGTTGGGCGCCAAAATTTTGCTACGTACTCCGCGGTACGCGCTAGCTGGCTCGGGAGACGGGGTGGTTCGTTTCTGCTTTTAAATGGGCGCCACGTGATTTTCATGTGCTGCGGGTGAATCACGAAACCGGCTTTGAAATAAACCAGACAACGGATCACGAGGAATCACTCACTTCAACAAACAAAAAAAAACAATTGTTTTGGCCGATATAAAGTATAATTAAAAAAAACGAAATCTCATAAAAGATATAACGTGGTACCTTTAATTAAATAACAAGGAAAATAAAAATTATCTAGCTAAGCCAGTCAGCCACTATCCACAAAAAAAAATTAATATTCCATGTAATGAGATTATGTACTTAGCTTTTTTTTTTTGCGTATTCCAGGTTACTGCCCTTCACCTTGATCTTCGCCGTAGAACACAAAAAAAAGAAACTCGACTTTAGTCCAGGGATCCTTTAGATTGCTCCTTTGCAATTTTAACCTTCCTAGTAACCTTTTTTCCTTTTTTTTTTTTTGGTACTGTTCCACTGATTTTTAATAATAATTTCCTTTTTATAAATTTACAACTTTTTTTTCTCTTTGCACGTTTACAACTATTACGTCCGCACTGTTCAAGAGACTGATGATAAGAGAGGGATCATTCCCTTCGTCTCGGATATCGAACTCCGTGCAATTTTTGTCTTTTGACTCGGATAGTACTTCAGTACATCCGCCAAAAATAATAGTGGCTTATTAGCCTGTGCACTCAATAATTGTGTAAAAAGTAGTGGAATATTTTCTTTTAGGTTACGTTCAGTGAAGTTTGATTAATGTTTTTTTTTTTTTTTTTTTTTTTTTTTTTTTTGTATAAAAGAACCCTGGACTCAACTTTTACTTCAAATATTAACGTTAAGCTTTAGAACTATACCTCATGATGTAGGGCAGTAAGCCAAAATGACTAAACAACGTTTTATTATAGCAAATTGTCGCTAACTGGCTTTTGCTGTACTTTAACTGGCGCTGAATAAAAAAAAAAATATCATTGATTATAATTTAACCATTTTGCAATACAAATTTTAGAACAGCTATACTTTAAAATCAAAATTCGGTAAATGCGCAAAATTATTCAAAGTATCTAGACAAGAATTCAAGTAGGTACCTTACATAATTCAATGAATATTACGAATTGACAATTATATCAATCTTAATTAGTTTTACAATATTATTTTCCTCCAAGTGATTCCAAATCAAAACGTAGGGGCTCTGCTTCCCGTTGAATTTTATACCCTTTTCCCAAATTTTTTTTTTGTCTTATTATTTCACTCTCGAACAGTTAACATTTTCCATGCTATATTCCCTACACTTCCAGTGCTGTAGCCAGCTGTAGCCAATCCAAACAAGTAAAGAAAGTCATTTCCTGCAAAATAAATATACGCAGTATCTTCAGTTTTAACCAAAACACATAACACAGGAGGGACGGACTCTTTACATTTAACACTAACAAAACAAACTGCTTTGGGAACCGTAACAATTTATATAATAATGAATATGTTTCTGTAAATGTAACTAACATGGTTTTACATACCTATATTTGAGTTCTGCATTTTGATCGCATTGAAGGGTTATTGATTGTGTGATTTGCTCCACCTCACAGCTCATTCCCTCTTTGCAGTTGGTGCTCGGACGTATATCAAGTTCAACAAATAATTGAATGCCATATTCTCTCAACCACCGGCCCGTTTCCATGCAGCAAATGCTTAGTGATCGGACGCTAAGAGACTTTCCTAAAGAGCCAAATCCTTCTTTTCCAACATTTTGTGATTTGGTTCTAATACTATTGTTGAATACGTTCTACCCTTGCAGACATTGCAATTTCTTGACTCTCTCACGCTAGGCTCTGAGGCGAGAGTTTTTTTTACGACGGTAGCGATATTATCGAAAGCATTAATTACGTGAGACACAACCCGGCAGTCAGTCTGGATTTGAGGTTTAGAAGTGTAGTACTTTTTAAGTATTAAGGTACTTTCACGTAACGTGTCTTTCGTCACTCCTTTTTCGATTAAATGCTGTATTAATTGCAGGGTAGGATTGCACACGTGTTGCTTACGGAGTAGGATTTTATTGTCCGACCAATTTCCTTGATTTTCAGAGGTAGATGCAATGTACCATTTGCCAACAGAACCGACTTTTTACATTGCCCAATCAGAGCATTCCGTTGTCGGAGTTCGAGATAAGCAGTGAAGTATTTAGATATTTTTTTCGATTTTTTTTAGCGTTAGATGGATTTAATACTTCATTTGAATTCAAAATAACATTCTGATTGTTATTTTTATCGCCCTTCATTGAGGGGACCAAACTTTCAGTTGGTGCAGTCATCGTTGAATATGAATGCTCTAATAGAAATGAATCCACTGACTGGCGATTTTTCTCAAATCCTTTAGACAAAAACATTACGGTCGATACATTCTCATTAGGTAAATCTACTGGCTGTCCATTTTTCTCGAGCTCTTCAGGGAAACCCATCAAGGTCGATACATTTTCGTTAACGTCGTTAACGTGGTTGAGTTCTTCAGACAAATTCCAATGATCATTTAAGTTACCTGAAGCTTTTCGACCCCATTCTTCGTTGGCAAATATGTCGGAATCACTCAAATTTATTCCCATATCAGTCGGAACTATGTCGACGAAACATGAAATATTTTCAAGATCAATACTATCGATTTTTTTTTCATCTTTGTTTAATTTCTGAGGGAGGCACAATTTTCGGTCATAGATGTTCAATAGAGATTTTTTTGGTGAACTCGTAACAACGGCATTAATTCGAGATGAACCTAACTCATCGAAGGCTCTTTCCGTGTTGTTGAAATCTGTTTCTGTTGATTGTACAGGTAATTCACTTGTCTCTCTTGATTTTTGTTCATTCAATGGATTTATTTCTCGCACTGTACAAGTATTTTTTTCGTTTCGCTTGGCGTTGAAATTGATCATGCTCGACGAAAACAGCAAAGTGGCACCGTTGATATCAGAAATGTGTTTCACAAGAAATTTATCAATGCGCATCGGTCTAGTTTTCAACACTCGATTCTTCAAATCATTGAAGTAACTCTCGACATCACTGGAACTTGCGCGTGAAATGTTTTTCCCCATTACGGTTTTACAAACGTTTTTCCGACGTTTGTCCACAACGGGAATTCTTTGACTCGTAATGTTAGCATATCGATAAATTCTGGTAAAAAATGGGTTTAAATTTTGGCCACCTTTTTGTTTTTTTTTTTTTTGCTTTCTCAACTTGTTTATTCACCGAATCGCCAATGTTATTGCTGTTTTGGCCTAATTCCTCGGATTCGATCATTGGGTCATCTTCTATTTGGTCTAGCTCGTTCAATGCACCATATTCATCAAACTTTACTGTTATATCCCGAGCAGCACTGTCCGCTTCCAGTTTTTACTTCGCTGCTTTCGCGGTTAATAGCTCAGAAAACTCCATTCCAATGTCTTCATGCACTTGGAGAGCTACAACGCAGATGTGATTAAAGATTGTCTGGAGTTCAGGAAAGGCTGTACATTCTATCATCAAAGATACACCGTGAACATAAAATTCTTTTATGCAAATATGACGAGCGGATTTCCAACATTTCCAGCGGCACACGGCACCAATCATATGAGCCACGTCAACTCGTATTACTGTTCTTGGCTTTCTTAGTATTTTATCAGGGTCTGTAAGCGCTTTGAAACAATTTTCGACGTAGACCTTGATCGTCATATCATTCAAAGAGAGACTGATAGCACATAGAAGAGCCCGTGAAAAATCGCAAACGACTTGTTTCGGCTTAGGAGCACCTTCGCGGTGCCATTGTTTCAACCACTGTTCGATGAATTCTGTCGTATGTTTCTCTGATAACGTTTGGTTCCCGGCTATTGTAGTATCATCAAAATTAAATGGTTAGCCACAGGCGTATATCTTAATCCCTATTATAGAAATTTGACAAATATTTCATTTACATGATTAATTTAATATTAAAATATTTTAACTGTGCAAAAATGTATTCGAAAACTAGATTCATCGATTGCGTAACTTATAAAAGAGAGTGTAACGTCCGCAAATGTTATAAGTGGTATAAAATTCTTATAGTTATCATGAAAACACTAGTCAAAGGGGTTAGGGGAACCCAAATTACGCCTATTTCTAGGTCTCCGTAACACGGAATTGTTGGAGAGAGAAACGTTCGGCTGAATTAGGTTCTCTCAACACAAACCTGACACATCCGAGCATAACGCACTAGAAAACTAAGTTCATCTACTATTCATGCGGCAAACAGTAGAATGCAAAACTTGTCTCGCTGCCTATTTCTTCGCGACACCAATAACAATCTAACATTTCTGGTCGATACGGCAGCAGACTTGTCAATTCTCCCTCACGTATCCTTCCCAACGTCAAAACCAACATCTTGTTTCTCACTATCAGCAGCCAACGGTTCGCGTATCGAGACGTATGGAACCAAACTCTTGAACGTAAATCTAGGCTTACGCAGAAATTTCATTCACCCATTCTTACTGGCCGCGGTAAATAAACCTATCATAGGGGTAGACTTCCTAAACAAATTCAATCTTCTAGTCGATTTAAGAAAGAAACGGCTCATTGACTCTACGACGAAGTTCTCCGTCAACGCCCTAAGCGTCACCTCAAATGCTCAGTCGATACGCAATTTCTCAATAGAAAACGAATATGGAAAAATCCTTCGCGATATTCCTACAATTACACAACCACCGAATTTCAATTTACCTGTACGTCATACTGTACAACACCACATTTTAACTAAAGGTCAGCTTCCTGATTGACCTTGGTATATGCAGACCATAGTCTTCACCTGTATCGTCACCCATCCATATGGTGACAAAGAAGGACAGCGAAGACTGGCTACCCTGTGGCGATTATCGACGCCTCAATACAGCAACAATACTTGACAGGTAACCAATCGCACACATTCACAATTTCTCCATGCAACTACACGGATGCAAGATATTTTCACGTATCGATTTAGTTAGAGCATACCACCAAATCCCTGTAGCTCCAGAAGATGTTTATAAAACATAGACGATATCCTCATCGGCAGCGCAAATGAAGAGGAGCAAAAACAGCATTTAAGAAAACTTTTCAAAAGACTAGCCGAATTTTGCGTATTTGGCTCATCCTCTTTAGAATTTTTTGGCCATACAATATCTCCCCAAGGTATTACCCCCCTTAAAAGTCGCGTCAATTCTATTCTCAACATAGCTCCACCAACATCATTACGACAAGTTCAACAATTCTTAGGGATGGTTAACTTTTACAATAGATTTATACCAAAATTGTCTGAACTCTTGGCACCTATCTATTCCCACTTGGCAAATATACAAAGGAATTCAAAAAGGAAACAACAATTTACGTGGCCTAATGCATGCAATGACGCATATCAAAAAACCAAAGATGCATTAGCTCATGCTATACTATTGGCTCATCCAATAGAAAATGCGACCTACAGTATAACTACAGACGCATCAAACGTAGCAGTAGGTGCAGTCTTACAGCAACACCATGCAACATTTTCTGAGCCTCTTAGTTTCTTCTCAAAGAAACTAACCCCAACCGAGCAAAAATATTCAGCGTTTGATCGTGAATTGCTAGCCATATACTTAGCAATTAAACACTTCCGTCACTTAGTCGAAGGAAGAAACTTTTGTATATACACAGATCATCGCCCACTCACACAGGCGATGGCTTCCAAAACTGAACGCACTCCGCGTCAATCTCGTCATCTTGATTACATTTCGCAATTCACTTGTGACATACAGCATATCTCTTTTATTTATTTTATCTTTTATATCTTTTTATCTCGTCCAATCGACACACAATCGATAGATAAAGTCTCAATTGACTTAAAAAACTTAGTTCATGCCCAAAAGCATGATGATGAACTACGTCAACTACTGTCAAAATGAAAAGAGCCAAATTCAAAAATCAAGTTTGAGTTAATCAAAATACCCATCTCAGAGGAGCAAATTTGGTGTGAAACCAGCACTAAAAACTTCCGTCGTTTTGTACCCCGTCCACCGCTAAGACCTGCTTTCGAAGCCATTCACAATTTGTCTCATTCTGGTGTCCGAGCCACAAGGAAGAAACTAACTTCCAAGTACTTTTGGCCGTCCATAAATAAAGACAGCAATGAATGGTCTAAGACTTGCATTTCTTGTCAAAAGAACAAAATCTCTCGCCACATCAAGTCGGAGCATGGTCGATTCCCTACTGTATCAGGACGTTTTGAACACATTCATTTAGATCTCGTAGGTCCCCTACCACCTTCGAACGGATTCTCATATCTCCTAACAAACATCGACAGGTTTAGCAGATGGCCTGAAGCTATACCCATTAAAGACATTAGTGCAGTAACTATAGCCAAAGAATTTGTATATAACTACATTTGCCGCTTTGGCGTTCCAACTGAGATCACAACAGATCAAGGAGCCCAGTTCCAGTCTAAACTTTTCAAAGAGATCACCAACTTACTGGAATCTCATTGCATACGAACGACCGCATATCACCCTCAGGCAAACGGGATGATTGAGAGATTGCATCGAACCATAAAATGTGCAATCATGGCTCGAAGGAACATCTTATCTTGGACAGATGATCTACCATTTGTCCTACTTGGCATCCGATCTGCGATCAAAGAAGATTTAGGTCGTACGCCCGCAGAACTTGTGTATGGCCAACCTCTAAAAGTACCAGGAGAAATCTTCGTGGAAAAATCTCCCGGCACACCTCCGGACCCCAAAGACATCGTAGAGCAACTTCGAAGAAACTTTCGAACTACAAAATTCATAGACACACGAACCGTCCGAAATCAAAATGTCTACATCCCAAAAACGCTTATGAATTCAGATTTTGTTTTTATCAGAGTTGACAAAGTATGAACAGCTCTTCAAGCACCCTATGAAGGACCGTACAAAATAATCAAACGCCTCAGGAAACAATTCATCCTGAACGTCAAAGGGAAAAACGTCTCAATATCTATTGACAGACTAAAGCCCGCATACGTTATGCCAGAAACAGAAGAAAACAACCAACAAAAACAGACTAGAAGTCAGGTCCGATTCAAAACAAACTCGTAAATTTCATCACTCGACCCATGAACGCTTCGCTGGAGGGGGAGTGTGTAGTGACCGTAAGCATAATCTTCGCAGAAATGAATACCAATAAATCATTAACCTGGCAATGCTGCTTAAATTTTGCTAGAATAAAGTTCGCATCGCATCACGTCATGAGCGCATGAGATTTTCTCATTTGCTTCCAAGTATTTCGTATTTCTATATTTTAGTTCTTAACGAATACTGTTGAAGTAAATGTGTTCATTTAGGAATCTGTTGAAGTAAATGTGTTCATTTAGAAAACACGCGAGTTTTTTTTTATTATTTACCAAACCCGTCCTCAACAAAGTTAGCTACATCTGAAGCTAGCTACACCTGAAGCTAGCTACACCTGAAGCTAGCTACACCTGAAGCTAGCTACATTTGAAGGTAGCCACACATGAAGTTGTAGCTGATATTAGCCAAATAATAATTTTGTAGCTGAAGTAAAAGTCATACATATTTCGTGTATTGACAATTACTGTAGCTCCATCAAGTTGGCTGGTAAACTTTTACTTTTTTAATTTTTACCACGTCAACTTTGACTTTTTAAATTTTTTATTGCATATATCGATTGTTGGTCGTTTGTTGGTGATTGTTGGCTTAATCTAAACGTTTGTTGGATAATAATTTTTTCGAAAATCTAAAAAGAAAATTTACCATCAAGTTAGCCGGAAAATTCTTATTTTTAATTTTATTTTATTTATAACCAGCTCAATCAATGCGTATTCGTTTGTTGCACTTGTTTTTATTAACAAAATCGTTTGTTGGTCCCTCAATTCTTTGCTAATTGCAAAAATAATTTACGTAAGCTACTACACATGAAGTTGTAGCTGATATTAGCCAAATTATAATTTGCAGCTGAATCTCCAGTAACACCTACATGATAATGAAGTAAAAGCCATATGTTGTGGTCTGTTCGCGTACTTTTTCAAGTAAAAACATGAAAAACGTCAAAATGTATGATAAAGATAGAAATTGAGAGTGACACTCACAAAGTACGCGAACGGCTTCGAGTAAAAACTTGCAAATATTTCGGATCCGTAATAACGACGTGAAATTTTCCTAGCACATAGTACAATAAACAAATTTAATTTACCACTTTGAATACGTTGAAATGTTCTTGGAGAACATTCTACTTCTACTGGAGGAGGAGTAACAGGTTTTTCCATTTTTTTAAAACAAAAAATTTGAAAAATAACTGAAAACCGGCGACGATCTGTAAAAACTGACACTTTCGAAGTTTTTACTCGACGATTTTTCTCCAGCTAAATCAAGTAATAAATTGCACGGAGGGGAAAGGTGACGCAAACAATTTCTCTCTCAATTTTCGAGTACGCGAACGCCTTCGAGTGAAAACTTACAAAAAGTTTTACAAGTTTGTACTTTCAAGCTAGTACGCGAACAGACCTTTGATATCTTAGAATATAGAGCAAACAGGAATGGTTGAATCGTGTAAAATTCGAGTACATGAGCGTAATTTGTCAAGAGTAGAAGACTATACATAGGAGTAAGTGAGATGCTGGATTGACTAATTGTCAAAGCTGTACAATAACTGTCAATTGTGATTTTGTTTTGTGAACAAGTTTATGCAATCTAAAATTCTTTTGCGAAATTCAACAAAAGTACGGAATCAGTTTTTTTCAAAACTATTTAATTTTGAAGTTTATTTTGTGTAAAGTTTTATAGGGACACTAGTGCATGTTAAAACCTTCATAACAGTGCTTGCAAATATAAATTGGATTATAAACTAGGGAAATCCTGTTTGAGGCAACTGCACTATCTAAATTATCTTTTTTGTTAATAGAAGCAGAGATTTATATAAATTAATTATGTGAATTATTTCAAAATAAAGTAGAGAAAGAACATTTTTTACCACAGATGCTCCGCACAAAACTTTTGTTTACTTTTTGCAAATTGACAAGTTGTTTAGAATAGGGATGGCTTGTAACTACATGTAAAAATGGACTACCAACACAACCAGAAATTCATTACGCAAAATCTGGCTTATCACCATTTCTGTATGCTGTATATTCTAAGGTTGATATATTTCATCCATTGATAACTACTGTCAAGGATATTGCTGAATTTTTATTAAATTTGTTTAAAAATTTTCATTGAAGAAAAATACAACAAAAAATCAACTGGGAATTTTAACACCGAAAAGTGAACGAGCTCAAAAAGTTACAGATCTCACAGGAAACACTTTAAATATGAGCGGCGTGGTATGAATTTAAGGAGGCGAACCTTTATTACAAAATGGATTAGATTTAGCCATGAAATTTTTAAAAATAGTTCCAGTACATAGCCGAGAAATTTTACAATAATGTGAAATCTAACTACATGTGATCCAGTTGATTTAAATCTTACAATTGAAGTAGTCAGTTTAACATCATAAAGCCGATTTATATGTTTCAGGCATTAAAAAATGTGTTCCCTGTTCAGTTGTTAGCTTATCAGATGAGAAACGTGCTTGTCATTTTCTGCAGATGCTGATGCTCATTAACTCAAATTCAAATTCAAAGTTTATTTATTACATACCCCGGCATAAGCGCCACGTCACTGACGTTGGGGAAAACGTTTAGAGTATAATAACATAGAGTACATATAGGGATCAACTTTTACAACACAGATCCACCTGAAAAAAATGGGATTTTCTCATGCACAATCTAGTCAAAAGAAGGAAAAGATACACTGCTAACAATGTAAATGTGTCACATTAATAATACTGAAGAACCAAGCAAATTAACATGTGGTGGATAAAATTGACCACAATGTTCAATGCCGATGTCCGATGCCACCATTGTGTGAAAATAACATACAAGATCAGTAGTGATAGTAAATGAATATACAGTGGTACTGTTATAATGTGAAGTAATAAATTCTAAGTACAAATATGAATTACTAAATACTAGATACTAAAATAAGCCTTAATTAAAATAAAGATTAAAATTTTTTAAAAATTAAAATTTAGAATTTGGAGTTTATAATTAGTCGGAAATTTTTAAGAAACAGGAACTTACCCTTATTAATTCCAGTAATGCAAGCGTACGAATTATATATGTTTTTTTGTTGTTGTTTTTTATTTGTGTTCACTAGATGTAAAAAAATTCTGGAATGCTTATTCAAGTTACTTCATGGGGAAATGATGCTACAAATTTCGACGAACATGCTTAACAGATAGTTTTGGTAAAAGGAGGTCGAGTATCTGAATTTGGCGGAACTAAAGCAAAAGTTTAGGAGGTGCTCTAAAGTAAGTACTGACGTACCGGAAGGACATAAACTAAAAGAATGGTTGTGATAATGGAAGGGGTGACAATATATCGAACTGCATATCAACAAAGTAAGAAGAACTTTATTCCTGCAGTTATCCTTGAACATACTTACTTGCTCTCCTAGGACCGGTGGAATGGCAAGCTTTCGTAACAGAGAGTGGCAAATATTTTATGAAGCTGAGATAAAAGTTTGAGTGAGTTCGTCTCATCAAAACCACCAATGGAGTTAAAAAAGCCTGTCCATAACCACAGTGTAATAAAAACGACCAATGTAATGTTTTTTTAGTATATATAATTAGTTAAAAAAAAAATAAATAAACAATACCTATTTTAAAATTAGCATTGCAGACTGGACCGGCAACCGTTGGGTCACATGATTTAGTGGACCAAATTTTGTGTAAAACTTTTAAGGAAATAGAAAAGGCTATGGATTATCAGGAATTATTTTCCGCTAAGAATTTTCAGTCTTTTATCTTCAAAATACGAACAAAAGTTTAGGTGTTGTCTGTAAAGCGTGAAATACAATTACGACTGATCTGTCGACTGCGACTTGATTTTAAGTCGAAGTCGACGCTGAGGTGAAATTTGTAATTAAAATAACGCTTCAACTCCTTGAACAAACCAGAAGTCCCGACATCTGCGATTGAACTGAAGTTGGCCGCAGCGAATACCAACTTTGCACTTTGAGCAAAGTTTAATTTCAGTCGAAGTTGCAATTGTATCTTGCGAAATGTATTTAGCATTTGTGCAAAGTCGAAGCCGAAGTCGAAGTCGTAATTGTAATTCGCTCTTAAGTTTTATGTATATGAATTTGAATTTTTCAAATGGGTAATGAAAATTTGTTATTGCTTTACATAGAAACAAAATAAATGCATCTCTGAATATAATAAATTTTTGATAAAAAAATTCAGGAATTAACAGGAATTGGTAAAAATTAAAATACTTGGATTCCCCTAGCCCCTTTGACTACTAGAGACGGGCGCCCCCCAATTCTCTTTAATAACGAGAAGCTCACGTAGTTAAGAAATTTCTCCGTTGAAATGCAGTTTTAATTTTATTGTATAAATTATGTATAGATTTCACACGGTTATAAACTAGTATATATATATATAAATATAGGTACTTAGACTCTGATGCTCTGCTGGTTTTGGTGTTGTACGTGTTTCCTCTGCAAGTATTCGCTTCTTCCAAGCTTCCAACGCCTCCTTTTTTTTTGTCGAGGTCGACAAAGCTCAGTAGTAGGAAAGGTTTAAAATTGTTTTTTTTTACATATATTGTCATATGGAGATTTCTTAAGGCTGCTTTACGACATTTGTGGATTTGTTTGTGTAAATTGTCATAAACTTCCCAAAATCCGCTGGAACGAAGGCAATAAGACTTATAATATGCCGATTTGAAGGACACCACTCCAACCAACCTGAAAAACGTAATTATAAAACAAAATATTTATATAATAATGAATATGTTTCTGTAAATGTAACTAACATGGTTTTACATACCTATATTTGAGTTCTGCATTTTGATCGCATTGAAGGGTTATTGATTGTGTGATTTGCTCCACCTCACAGCTTATTCCCTCTTTGCAGTTGGTGCTCGGACGTATATCAAGTTCAACAAATAATTGAATGCCATATTCTCTCAACCACCGGCCCGTTTCCATGCAGCAAATGCTTAGTGATCGGAAACTAAGAGACTTTCCTAAAGAGCCAAATCCTTCTTTTCCAACAATTTTGTGATTTGGTTCTAATACTATTGTTGAATACGTTCTACCCTTGCAGACATTGCAAGTTCTTGACTCTCTCACGCTAGGCTCTGAGGCGAGAGTTTTTTTTACGACGGTAGCGATATTATCGAAAGCATTAATTACGTGAGACACAACCCGGCAGTCAGTCTGGATTTGAGGTTTGGAAGTATAGTACTTTTTAAGTATTAAGGTACTTTCACGTAACGTGTCTTTTGTCAATCCTTTTTCGATTAAATGCTGTATTAATTGCAGGGTAGGATTGCTAGATGCTTCCAGCGTTTTATATTTGTTAACGTTGTCAATTGCCGCTGTCATAAGTATGTGGACTATGGAGTCGAAGCCACACGTGTTGCTTACGGAGTAGGATTTTATTGTCCGACCAATTTCCTTGATTTTCAGAGGTAGATGCAATGTACCATTTGCCAACAGAACCGACTTTTTACATTGCCCAATCAGAGCATTCCATTGTCGGAGTTCGAGATAAGCAGTGAAGTATTTAGATATTTTTTTCGATTTTTTTTAGCGTTAGATGGATTTAATACTTCATTTGAATTCAAAATAACATTCTGATTGTTATTTTTGTCGCTCTTCATTGAGGAGACCAAACTTTCAGTTGGTGCAGTCATCGTTGAATACGAATGCTCTAATAGAAATGAATCCACTGACTGGCGATTTTTCTCAAATTCTTTAGACAAAAACATTACGGTCGATACATTCTCATTAGGTAAATCTACTGGCTGTCCATTTTTTTCGAGCTCTTCAGGGAAACCCATCAAGGTCGATACATTTTCGTTAACGTCAGAGCCAACAACAAAATTGTGGTTGAGGTCTCCAGAAAAATTCCAAAGATCATATAAGTTACCTGAAGCTTTTCGACCCCATTCTTCGTTGGCAAATATGTCGGAATCACTCAAATTTATTCCCATATCAGTCGACGAAACATGAAATATTTTCAAGATCAATACTATCGATTTTTTTTTCATCTTTGTTTAATTTCTGAGGGAGGCACAATTTTCGGTCATAGATGTTCAATAGAGATTTTTTTGGTGAACTCGTAACAACGGCATTAATTCGAGATGAACCTAACTCATCGAAGGATCTTTCCGTGTTGTTGAAATCTGTTTCTATTGATTGTACAGGTAATTCACTTGTCTCTCTTGATTTTTGTTCATTCAATGGATTTATTTCTCGCACTGTACAAGTATTTTTTTCGTTTCGCTTGGCGTTGAAATTGATCATGCTCGACGAAAACAGCAAAGTGGCACCGTTGATATCAGAAATGTGTTTCACAAGAAATTTATCAATGCGCATCGGTCTAGTTTTCAACACTCGATTCTTCAAATCATTGAAGTAACTCTCGACATCACTGGAACTTGCGCGTGAAATGTTTTTCCCCATTACGGTTTTCCAAACGTTTTTCCGACGTTTGTCCACAACGGGAATTCTTTGACTCGTAATGTGAGCATATCGATAAATTCTGGTAAAAAATGGGTTTAAATTTTGGCCACCTTTTTGTTTTTTTTTTTTTTTTATTTCTCAACTTGTTTATTCACCCAATCGCCAATGTTATTGCTGTTTTGGCCTAATTCCTCGGATTCGATCATTGGGTCATCTTCTATTTGGTCTAGCTCGTTCAATGCACCATATTCATCAAACTTTACTGTTATATCCCGAGCAGCACTGTCCGCTTCCAGTTTTTACCTCGCTGCTTTCGCGGTTAATAGCTGAGAAAACTCCGTTCCAATGTCTTCATGCACTTGGAGAGCTACAACGCAGATGTGATTAAAGATTGTCTGGAGTTCAGGAAAGGCTGTACATTCTATCATCAAAGATACACCGTGAACATAAAATTCTTTTATGCAAATATGACGAGCGGATTTCCAACATTTGCAGCGGCACACGGCACCAATCATATGAGCCACGTCAACTCGTATTACTGTTCTTGGCTTTCTTAGTATTTTATCAGGGTCTGTAAGCGCTTTGAAACAATTTTCGACGTAGACATTCATCGTCATATCATTCAAAGAGAGACTGATAGCACATAGAAGAGCCCGTGAAAAATCTCAAACGACTTGTTTCGGCTTAGGAGCACTTTCGCGGTGCCATTGTTTCAACCAACGTGTAAACATTTTGGTTGGGCTAATACGATTGAACTACATGTTAATAAGTCATTCAGAATCAGTTCACGAAAACGTAACTAGTCTACACGAAAAAGCATATTTCATGTTTTTAGGTTAAGTGGAACATCTTATTTTTTCATTCTTAATAAAACGTTTGCAAACTCCTCTATGAACAAGCCAATAAACTCATTCGTGCAGATGTTGCGACGGAATGTACCAATTTATTTTTTTATAGATTCAACTGAAAGTCGATGAAAGAAAGCACGTATGAGAATGGTTAATCACAGGCGTATATCTTAATCGCTATTATAGAAATTTGACAAATATTTCATTTAAATGATTAATTTAATATTAAAATATTTTAACTGTGCCAAAATGTATTCGAAAACTAGATTCGTCGATTACGTTACTTATAAGCGAGAGTGTAACGTCCGCAAACGTTATAAGTGGTATAAAATTCTTATAGTTATTATAAAAACACTAGTCAAAGGGGTTAGGGGAACCCAAGTTACGCCTGTTTCTAGGTCTCCGTAACACAGAATTGTTGGAGAGAGAAACGTTCGTCATTTTGAATTTTATGGCTAAATTTAATAAATTTTGTAATAAAGGTTCGCCTCCTTAAATTCATACCCCGCCGCTCAGATTTAAAGTGTTTCCTGTGAGATCTGTAACTTTTTGAGCTCGTTCACTTTTCAGTGTTAAAATTCCCAGTTGATTTTTTGTTGTATTTTTCTTTGTTATGGTCGTAGCTATTGCATTTAGCAATATGCTACATGTAAAATGCTGATGCATGTACGCTGGCCTTAAAGTAAAACGCAGACTGAATGCACCCGACCGAGAGTAATGCTTCCTCAAGGTCGTGTGACATGTCGGTGGGAAAGGAGAAGATGAAGACAACCTTTTCTGCTTTGTCAAAACGTGAAAGGCAAAAGACGTCCAACCTGGAATCCACGAGAAAATACTCCTTAACATCGGCTAAAAATTTAACGCCACACGTAAGTTTAGACATTCTTCTTATTATTCCTGATAACAAAATTTCAAGGAATAAAATATTTTTAGCAACCACGAATTAAGCCGCCACCTCCTTTCCATCCAGCCAAAAAGGTATTCCGACATTGAATACTTAATTGCGGGAATACAGATCTGCAAGGTAAATTGCAGTATCATAAGGCTGCCATATAGCTGCATGTAATTTGCCGATGGACTTAACTGCCGGTTACTGGGCATTGCGTGGAGCAAATATCATGGTCATCGGAGCTATAAACTTAATTTTGTTGCAATTACAAAGAATTCACAGAGAAACGGCCACAACATAAACATGTCAATACGTTGACTCTTGCATATGAAAAAAAAAGCACAAAGGTACGCCACATTATGAAGTTCACCTTTAAACCCTTCCAGTCAACAGTTTCGCAGATCGTTTTCGGTACGTACACAAGTAAAATAGATCATAATATGCAATTATAAAAGAAAAAGATAGGAGTTAAAATTGGTTTTATCGTCAATGAAATAAGTAAATAAATGCAGAACGTAAGGTAGAACGTAAACCAGTGAGACAAGGTTTGTAGGTTATAGATGCTCTAAAATGTTATTAGTTAGTTGTTAAGATAATTAGTTGGAAATTCAGCATTGATCAAGTTACAAATATTGCTTTGAATCCACCTGAAAAGTTAATTTTTCCTACTGAAACGGACATGTAGGTAGAGTATATTAACCTGCCTAAATTTATTATTCGTTTTTTTTTTGTAATGCTACCAAAAAGCACAAAGGTCAACCACTGCTTTTGACCCAGAGAGTTTTCGAACGTGATTGATAAGGACTACTTAATGATTAGATATAGATCTGTGTAGGAAAAATAGGGCTGCGTGAAAAAGAGAACAGGTACAAGCTTGAATACTAAGCAACCGTAGGCAACACAGTAATTCAACCTTTTTGGTTAATGTTTTTCTATTTTCTATCGCATTATTTCCCCCCCCCCCCCCCCCCCCCCCCAGTATTCGAACTTTTACCAAAAATTTCAACTTCATAACCTTTTGGGTTGCTAGCAGAAAAAGAAAAGGAAAACAAAAGAAAAAAACGAACAATTTTAATTCAGTTATAAGATTTACATGAAAAGGAAAACATAACATTTCAGCGTCACATAAGCCCGTTTTACAGTGGTATTCAATGCAGATATTCCACCCTTCACATAATTTAAGAAAAATTGTCATTACTACAAGGAAGTCTTAAGAAATTTATTTGTTATTTTGTAAACAAAGCATTTACAGTTAATACTGGTAGGGATTAAGGTACTAGTAGTTTTAGCTCTAGAAAACTAGATTTTATTTTATTACTCGAAGAGTATGTAGCGAAGAAATTATGAAATATATCATCTGTCAAAGAACGCAGCAATTAAAGGAATAAAGGAACAATTATGACTTCACAATGATGCGCTGAGGGTCTTTATTTCTTCCTCCGCTTTCCTGGAGCCCTCTCATATGAAGGTCGTCTAGGCTCGCCTAGTCTCTCTCTATTTAACAGGTCAAAAATGAACTTTGGACAATTGTGCCACCCAAAGTCAATGGGAAGGATGGGGCTTGGCACCATCTGCGCCTTCCACCAAAATACAGGTAAGTGACGTAAGGGTCCCTTCAGGACCGAGTGTGTGTTCTTTGATTGAAGGCAAGTAGTTAAGCTATGGCGTTTCTGGCGCACTGTTTTAGCTTCCAGGATTTCGGCACAGATGGCGCCACCGTCGCTAGGTGGGTTGAGCCCACACTAAGTAGGTTTGTGTCTTGGCTGTATTGGTTTGCGCCTTGGATGCGCCATTGTGTCTTGGGTGCACCATTGAATCTCGACTGCGACCTAGCGGGATTAATCGGTACTACCGGGATGTGTCATTTGCTCTTGACTGCGCCTTAGCGGCATTAGCAGGTACTACCAGCATGTTCCGGTTTTCTAGCGACATCTGTTCGGGCATTGTGTCTTGGGTGCACCATTGAGTCTCGACTGCGCCCTAGCGGGATTAACCGGTACTACCGGGATGTATCATTTGATCTTGACTGCACCCTAGCGGCATTAGCAGGTACTACCAGCATGTTCCGGTTTTCTAGCGACATCTGTTCGGGCGCAAACGCCATTTCTTGAGTAAGGTTTCCTAGCGGCCTTAGCCGGAACTACCTGGATTTGCTGTTTTCTTTTATTGGCGGGAGAGTGCAGCATCATTCGAATTTCACAACATGACATCACCATGAACAGTGAGACATTAGCCGATACGCAGCGACATCTGTTTGGGTGCAAACGCCATTTCTTGAGTAAGGTACCCTAGCGGCCTTAGCCGGAACTACCAGCATGCCTTGGTTTTGCTAGCGGGGGAGTTCTAGATATCGGCATGACGTCATGGTTTTGCTGCACCTAAATAAGTTTTCTTAGCAGGGAAGTTGTAGATATCAGCATCATTCGAATTTGACAACATGACATCACCATGAACAGTATTGGCGGGAGAGTTCAGCATCATTCGAATTTCACAACATGACATCACCATGAACTCTAGACGATGTCAGTGAGACATTAGCCGATGCTACCAGCATGCTCCGGTACTACGGTTCCCTTGGAAGTTTTTTGCTTCACTTTTGGCCCACACGTGGCAGCATGCTACGGTTTTGGGAAGTTTTTTGCTTCACTTTTGTCCCACACGAGGCAGCATGCTACGGTTTTGGGAAGTTTTTTGCTTCACTTTTTTTGGATGTGTGGTGCGCCTAAATGTAGGCTTTTGTTGTTTTCAAGTTTTGCGCCTGGTTCTGAATTAATATTAGTAATAATTGATTTTTCTTGAGCGCCTAAATGTAGGCTTTTGGTTTTGAACTAATAATTAAAGTTAATAGTAGGAAATTTTTGGTCATGCCAATGGATTCTATAGGGGTGGTATGTGGGGGGGATAATAAAGATAGGGAGGGGGGGTAATGAAATTTTCATCAGAAATGCTCTACGGGCTCTGGTTTTCGAGATATTAGCGTATTAATATTTCAAGTTATTTTTGCTCATGGAAATGGATTCTTGGCGGTGTGGGGTGGGAGGGGGAACGAAATTTTCATTAGAAATCCTCTACGGGCTTTGGTTTTCGAGATATTAGCGGCATTTGTTCAAACAATTAGTTAATTGGCAATTATATAATTACTAATTGGCAATTAGCTAATTGGCAATTAGCAGCTTGGTTGGTCATTAGCTAATTGGCAATTAGTAATGTGGCGTGATGCACTTTACTGGAATTCTCATAAAATAAACAAATTTAAGTAATATCACCACTTGCTGTAAATATTTAATAGAAAACTTCAATTTTAAGGTAAAAATACGGTTGCTGGGAGGTGTATTGATACAATTTCTTTTGCCGAAAATAATGTTGTCAAACCAAAATTAAATTTCAATATTTATTCACATCAAATTAATTATTTATTTCTAAATCTTAAGTTATATTCAAAATTGGTAAGTTCTATGAATCCTATCTTGGAAACGAAAGCGATCCAGAGCATATGTCTCCCAAGGTCCCTTTCTTGGCTCATATTCAATTATATAAAGTTGTGGAGCACTGGTACTAAATGTAACTTTCATTATCACTAATAATTTAGAAATATTACTAATAAAAAAACTAGTTTCACATTATTTATTTTTTTATTTAATGAATATAATAATTAATTGGGTACAAATTAACATCATGGCGAATAAACTCTATTTTAAACGTTCGACCGATAGGACCTCTATTTATAATATAAAAATCTCCTGCAGTATTTATCTCCAGTATAGTTTCATCAGTAATTGTGCTGTACCGTGCAGGAAGGAAAAGTTGACAGTCTTCCAAGTCCAGGATGATACGAGATCCAAATGCAGTCTTACATCTTCTGGCACCCAGAATCTTGTATTCCTTATTAAATTCCATTTCAGCTGTCTTTAGAGAAAGTGGGTACTGCTCCAGCTTCTTCAGTTCCTCCATTGCGTTTGCCATTTCAGATTACTTTCTCCTTGGTTGTTTATCGTTTGAACTCCAAAATAAAACTGATTGCAAATCTGATTCAGCTCCTCAATTTATAGTCATGATTCCAAAACAAGTTTAATCCTGTTTAAAGCAAATTTGCAATATCAGCACATAATTTGATACCACACTTCCTGTAAGCAACCCAATTCCAAGAATTTTACTGATCGAAACGTTTCATTGGAATTCGTAAACATCCTGTTGTAAACAAATTTAAGCAATATCAGCAAATGATTCATGTTTATTCTACTGATCGAAACGTTTCATTGGAATTCGTAAACAAATTCGCATTTAAGCTGCATGGTTCATACACACCTGTGTAAACTTCCTGTTTACAAATTCGCATTTTAGCTGAATGAGTCATGCACACCTATGTAAACAAATTTAAGCTATATCAGCACATTTATTCTTTTCATCTAATTTGATGCCACACTTCCTGTAGGCGGCCAAAAATTTTATTGTTCCAAGAATTTTGCTGATCGAAACGTTTCATTGGAATGTAAACAAATTTTCACATTTTCATGTATGTAAACAATCTTATTTGCAAATTCGACCAGCAAAATAAAGTAATCAAATTAATTTGAGTGATTTTCTTATCGTGTAATTCGATATCATCTCAGCCTGTAAGCAAATTCGTTGGAATTCATCCTGTGCAATGATTATTGTAGCAGCAGGATCATTCATGTTTACAAACCGTTGCTATAAAAGCGCAAGCAAACTCTTGGGGAGCACCAGTCAATCTAAGTAATTCAAAGTGTTAGTGCCGAATAAGAAAAAAAATTAAAAATGTCTTTCACAGTAATAAATGAAAGTTTTTCATTAATTAAGAAATTGCGAGAAGATGTGTTGAAGTGTTTAAGTGATGCAAATTTTGTGAATAAAAACAATATTGTTAAAGAGTGTAACAGAAACATTCGTAAATATCAAGCAGCATTTCGAAAGTGTAATAAGAATGCTATGAAACAACATTTGCACAGCTGTATTGCTCAAATTAAATCGTTGAAAGTGCTAATAAAAGCTCCCCATCGAGGTAGAGGAATTAATCAACGATTAATAAGAAGTGATTTTGTTAAGTGGGAAGAAATCAAAACAGCATTCGTAGGTAGAATTAGGGCAGGTGTTATCGTGAATATAAGTCACCTAGATCCTAAGCTGTTTATGCAAGATGCTTCCAAATTACTTGCTCGCCGCATTAAAAATACATTAAAACAACAACACCATATTAAAGTTGCTACAACGTTTTGCGGCGAATTTATTAAACAAAATGCTGACAATGAAATTATAAAAGACATTAAATATTTCCAAGCGAGAACTGCTCCAATCAGTGCAGATGATAATTTAGAGGAGTGGTTTAAATCAAACATTTTGGATCCAATAAACACTCAGCTAGAAGAATTCCAGGAAAAAGACAGTGGCTGGGCACTGCACTCTATAATACATTTAGCGGTGCATATCAACAAGTTTGAGCCGATTCGGGGATCATTTTATGTACCTCTGCCAAAGGAGATTGCGTCAAAAAAAGCTTGCATTAATTTAAAAAATAATGATGAAGCATGCTTCGCGTGGGCAGTAACATCAGCGCTATATCCTACAACTGTCAGCTCCGATAGGACCTCATCATATCCACATTATTCTACTGTGCTAAATTTAACTGGAATAACATTTCCCATGACGCTTAAGCAAATTACACAATTTGAAGGCCAGAACGATTTATCAATAAACGTGTTCATCCTAGAGAAAGAGCGTTTCTTCACCACAGTTCCAGTTAGATTTACGAAACACAGGATGGAGCGACATGTAAATCTCTTAATGCTACAAGATGAGTATGACCAGGATGATGATGATGATGATGATGATCATATGGACGATGATGATGATGATGATGATGATGATGCCAGCAGATATCATTTCTGCTGGATTAAAGATCTTTCGCGCCTCATATCGAAACAAATTTCGAAACATGGTGGTGGTAGAAGGCATATTTGTGACAGATGTTTGCTCTACTTTTACTCTGAAGAAAAATTAACATCACACACTCCCGAATGCGAGAAGCAAAACGACTGCAGAATTATGTTTCCCTCAGAGGAAAAGAAATGGTTGGAATATAAGAATTATAACCATAAGAATCCAGTTCCGTTTTGTGTGTATGCTGATCTTGAATCAATATTGAAGCCGATTCAGGGAAACGATCAAAATACACAGCGAATCCAGGAACATGAAGTTCACAGCATAGGATTCTATTTCCACTGCAAACATGATGCTAAGCTCTCATATTACAGAGCATATAGAGGCAAGGACTGTCAAAAATGGTTTGCATTAGAATTGCAAAAGATTGCATCCATAGCTGTACAGGAAAAGCTGAACATCAGACCAATGCAACCCCTGACTAAAGAGGAACGACGTTCACATATGGAAAATACTTGCTGCCATATATGTGAAAAAACGTTTGCAGCCGATGAGGAACGAGTCCGGGACCATTGCCACTTAACAGGTAAATACTGAGAAGCATAATTCAATTCATTTCTTTTCATAAATTCTTTTAACAGGAAAATACCAAGGACCAGCGCACAATGCATGCAATCTGATGTACCAAGATTGCTCCATAGTTCCAGTCATTTTTCACAATTTATCTGGATATGATGCTCACTTCATTATTAAGGATATAGCTACATCTTTCCCAGGAAATGTTGATCTCTTGCCAATAAACAAGGAAAGATATATCTCGTTCACCAAGCACATGGACGGCAGCTACATAAAATTCAGATTCATCGATTCCTTCCGTTTTATGGCTGAATCTTTAGATAAGCTATCATCATTGCTGCCGATGGATAAATTAAACATTACAAGATCAGTATGGCAGGGATTGGATGATGACACTATCAAACTTCTTACACGCAAGGGTGTCTTCCCATATGATTTTATTGATGACTGGGATAAATTGGATTTCCGGAACTTGCCAACACAGGAAGCGTTCTACAATAAACTGACTGACAGCGCTATATCTGCTGAGGACTACAATCATGCTGAAGAGGTCTGGCAAAAATTTGAAATACAAACACTTGGTGAATATTCAGATCTATACCTTAAGACTGATGTTCTCCTATTGGCTGATGTGTTTGAGAACTTTCGAGAAGTGTGCATGAAGACATACAATTTAGATCCAGCACATTATTATTGCCATGCCAGGCCTAACATGGGATGCTATGCTAAAATACACTAATGTGAAATTAGAGCTGATAACCGACGTAGATATACTGCTATTCATAGATAGAGGCATTCGAGGTGGTATAAGTCAATGTTCAAACAGATATAGTAAAGCCAATAACAAATATATGGATGATTTTAAGCCTGAGGAGAAAGAGAAATACTTGATGTATTATGATGTCAATAACCTTTATGGATGGGCCATGTCACAGCATTTACCAACCGGAGGATTCAAATGGGTTGATGTTCCCAATATTGAAGTTTCCGAAATTCCTGATGATTCTCCAACTGGATACATATTCGAAGTCGACTTGGATTATCCTCAACATCTGCATGATAAGCATAAGGACTTACCGTTTTTCTCTGAGCATGCAGCACCACCTGGAGCAAAATTATAAAAGCTTCTGACAACATTACATCCAAAAACTAAATATGTTATACACTACCGAAACTTGAAGCAATGCTTATCACATGGACTCATCCTGAAAAAAGTGCACCGGGTACTTCAATTCAACCAATCAGCTTGGCTTAAACCATATATTGACTTAAATACCACCAAACGGATGCAGGCTACAAGCGATCATGAGAAGGACAGCTATAAGAAGATGAATAATGCAGCTTTTGGTAAGACCATGGAAAATGTACGCAAGTATAGCGATATCAAGCTTTGCATGAAGTGGGAAGGTCGCTATGGTGCAAAAGCTCGGATTGCGGCACCCAACTTCCATAGTGCAACGATATTTGATGAAAATTTAGTTGCTGTGGAATTATGGAAATTTCGAAAATATGCCTCTACGACTTTCACTACAGTTTTATGCAGCGTGAGTATGGAGATAAATGTAAAGTCATGTATACTGATACAGATTCTCTAATATATGAACTTGAAGAGAAAAATGCATATGAGTTCATGGTCGAAAATATAAACAAATTTGATACAAGTGATTACCCAGAAGATAACCAGTTCGATTTACCGCTCATGAATAAAAAGATTCCCGGGCTAATGAAGGATGAGCTGAATGGGAAAATCATGAGCGAATTTGTTGGCTTGCGCTCGAAAATGTACAGTCTGCGTATAAACGCTGGTAAAACTGTAAAAAAAGCGAAAGGAGTAAAGGCTAATGTAGTCCAGAAGCATATCAATTTCGAAGACTACGTCGATTGCTTGAATAACGAGCGAATATTAACTGCCAATCAGAGCTCCATACGATCCCATAACCATAGCGTGTACACTGTCAGTCAAAAGAAGATTGCATTGAGTCCTTATGATAATAAGCGACATATTATGAGCGGAACGACGGATACTCTACCATTGGGGCATTACTCCATTTCATCAGATCAACAAGTAGCAGCCGCAGAAAGAATCTAAGTCAAGTGAAAATAATAAATCTATTATAGTTTTAGTTTCATTTATTAAAGTAATTTGCATTATAACTACATGTATAATTGTAAAAAAAAAAAAAGTATTGTAATTGTATTATAGTTATAGTTGTTTTTCAAGATATTATAAAACATCTTTGTTATTAATCCAAGAATTGTGTTTTGATGAAAATCCGAGCCATTTAACGTAAGCTTTATCTCCACTCTTCTTTAAGATTTTTTTCTACGAGATATAGGTTTGGGTGTTTAACTTTCAGCAGCTCCAGTTCATAAAAGCCTCCTGTGATTGGATTTCCTTGATAATCTTCCAGCCGATATGTGATGGGATTTGTGTTTTGAACTTTAATAATTTTAAAAATCTCAGCTGTCCAGTTTGGCGTATAGCCTTTCTCAAATATATGCTTGTATTTGCTGATGCGTACAAAATCTCCAACTTTATACTTTGCAGGAACAACAATCTTTATATGACTGTATACAGTTGAAAGCAGTTGTTTTTCATTGGAGACGTTGATATCACGTGGCCTCATTTTCGTAGTTCGATGTATTCTTGAATTGTATTCAGTGAGCAGTTTCTTCATCATACCAATCCACTGATAAGTTCCATTAAAGCTGAATTCCTTCCACATCATATCCTTCAGAGTTCGGTTAAATCGTTCCACTATTGATGCTTTGAGGAAACTGTACGTAGAGTAATGATTAATTGCATGCTTCATCATCAGATTTTTAAAGAGGCTGTTGTAGAATTCCTTTCCATCATCAGTTTGCAGGTTCTTAGGTGTTCGTCCCTCGCTTAATATAGATTGCATGGCATCTCTTACTTCTACACCAGTTTTTCTTTTAATTGGAATTGCCCATGCATATTTGGAGAAGGTATCAATTACTGTCAGTAGATAGCGGTAACCCTTGTTCACATACTTGTAGGGATCCATTTCAACCAAGTCTGCCTGCCACAAGTCATCTAGTCCTTTGATAATCACACGACGCCGTTTAAAATTTTTTCTCGCTGGTTTATGCAGCTCATTTACCACTTGTCTCTTACTCATCATAATTATAAATGAAACAGATTTCTCAAGAGTTTTTACTCATATACACCATCTTTTGGTGTTAAGTCTTTCTTATTTATTACTGAAGTAAACAGATAGTTTTCAATCTTCGCGATTTCATCATTGATATATAGCGTTAAATTTGCCACCTCTATATTAATAGTTTTTCTTATTTCTTCCACACTTATTTTAATTTTCTTGTCAACATAGTCTTTGGTAGTAGCATCATCATTTTCAAGGGGTTCACCAAGTCGTTTTATACACTTTGAGTTTAGATCGTAGTCTCCGTTTATCGTTAAATTAAATCCAATACCCCGCTCTCCTTGTTCACCAGGTGGACCCTGAGCTCCTTGTTTACCAGCTGGTCCTTGAATTCCTTGTTTACCGGCTGGTCCTTGAGCTCCTGTTGGTCCACGTTCACCTGCTTTCCCAAAATATCCTCGCTTAGAGAAACGTCCAAACTTGTCAACGCTCATCTGTAGATTGTGTAGAAGTATGGCAATGGAGTAGTATTTAAACTATAATATCTGCTTCTCGCAACTCCTCCAGGATAGATACAATTTCATTGTTGTGACTGGTGTTTCCAGCCTGCTTTGAGGTCATTAGAAGGCGCAGTCTATCCACTAATTCATTTGGGTCATCCCAGTAAATGTGATCAATGTTTTCTTTAGGCAGACGCATTAGTCCCATGCCTTTATGCTGTATAAGTTTACTGATTATAGCTTTATACTTAGCCGCTCTAGTACCTTTTATTTGTCCATCTTCAGCATAGTCACGTTTATATGCATTGGTATCTCTCAAAATAGATCCATAATTAGTTAAATCCTCTTTACTATAGAGACTTTTTACAGGATCTTTCATAAATAGAAGCTCACATAACCCCAAAGTTGTTTTATAGCTCTTCCCCTTAACCCTTTCAGGACCATAAGGTTTCTAGAAATTAAACAAAGTTTTTAGGCATTAAATTTACTTTATTAAGCATCAACTGAACATAAAAAAATATTGTTATGTGAAAACGTACAATAGATTTGACGGAATTCTATGGGACACATATGTCCCAATGGACGTTAAGGTTAGAAAATTAACATGAGAAAGTATTTTAGCTGTGGTACGGAGCAAAACAATTCCTATCATTTGTATAGCATAGGTGGACATTGCATGTCACGCAAATATTATTTGTGCGGTTTTCTATTTTCCTTTTAGCACAATTTGCACATCTTTTTCGAATATTTGTTTTTTCCATAGGATGAGATGGCATTGGACGTTTCAAAAATATACGTTTTGCACTTGTCACTGTCGTGGGAATGGACCTTTGCCTCGAGGAGAAATCTCCAATCAAAGTTCGAGCTATGACCTGTCTGTACTCGAGGCAGGACAGTAAAGGTCCCTCAACGTGTTTATTTTCGTGAAGCATTACGTAAATGATATATCCATTATTAATAGATATATCCAGAAGATCAAAAAAAAGACGAAGATAGTACTTTACCTTTGACTTGCGATCTAATTCATAACATACCTTGCGCTGATCCATTAGATCAACACCACCCATATTTTTATTATATTTTATGACGATGTCCGGACACTTTACGTCTATTTTTTCAGCAGATCCTGCTTTTCGCCGTTTTACTGTGGTTATTAGTACAGGCGATAAGAAGTTTGTCAAAAGATGCACGGGCTTGTTATCCATCCACTTCACATATGATATTCCGTTGGAACTTGCAAGATAAATATCGCCCCTTTTCATATTTTTATCTAGTGGCGGTGACTTTGGAAGATTTTTCCGATTATTGCGAACAGTCCCGCATGCCTTGGTGTTTCGGTTCATCAATTCATACTGCAACTTGGGTGAATTAAAAAAGTTGTCGAAGTACACCTCACAGCCTAAACCCTCAATGGCCTTTGTAAGTTGTAATACTACCGATTCCCCTAATCCGTATTCGGTTCCTGATGTCTTTTTACCTGTATATAAGTCAAATTGAAACAAATAGCCAGTTCCTGCATCGGCTCTGCACCACATTTTGAAACCCCATCGAATAGGTTTGTTTTTAATGTATTGTTTCATAATATTGTGACCTTTGAATTTGATCATATGTTCATCAACGGATTGGACTTTGGTGTTATTTATAGCTTTTTGAAAAGAACAGCTGGTCCATTACAGGTCGGATTTTATATGCTCTGTCATAGTTAATGCTACTCCTATCTGGTTGATCCTCATTGTTGCAAAAGTGTAAGATCTTACGTATGCTCTCAAATCTATATCTAGGCATAATGTTTGCAATGTAGGGTACACCCATGTCTGGCTCAGTAGACCAGTAATCTCTCAATGATCGCAAAACATGATAACCCATTACCAAATTTATCCCCAGAAAAGCTTTCATTTCAGCGTTACCAATGGTAAATTGTGTCCCATTCTGCTCAGCATATCTTATAGATTCCCTTGTTATTGTCTGAACTAAATCCTCGAAGTTAGTAGTCAGAGTAAATATTTCTATAGGTGTCAATAACGAATCTGCTTCTCTGTCCTGCCAAATGTTTACTTCTCCGAAATTATAATCAACATCATGAAAGTTGTGTGGTACATATACATTTTGTTTCCATTTGAATGACGATTCACTTACTTGCGGGGTTTCTTCTAAAATATGTTCAACTGATAATGATGATGGTTCTGATGATTCTTTTGCTGGATCTTCGATTTCTACCATAGTAACCCCTGCATCAATGTCTTGAGCTATAAATACTTGGTCTTCTTCATCAAGTTGTAATGCATCTTCATCATCGCTATTGTCTGGCATTAGTAACTGCAGGATTTCGTCATCTTTCAATTCAAACAGCCTACACCCTTTTCTCGGCATAGTTGTAATAATAAAAAGACAAATAATTGGATAGAAAGTGAAAAAAATATCGGTCACAAAATAAACAGATTTTTCAGTCAAAGTATATCCCTTCAAGTCCACAGGGACGCCAGTGACCCTTTATGTTTTTTGCAGTTGTCATAATATGTCATTCTAATATTCTATTGTGCGATGTAATAATATCATTATGTACTTACCGTAAAATAATATAATTATAACACAAGCACATAAACAAGAATATTTTACGAATAAAACAATTTCGAAAAAGTTTGAAGACGAAGCCTTTCAATGTACGTTTTAGCGCGCGAATTCGTTGGAAAAGATAACGTTTATGTAGGGTTGCCAGATGTATAATAACGAAAGATGCGATGCAGATTACGCATTCAGTGAAAAAAGATAATTACTATTTTTGGTTTATGGATACGATCGAAATTATTAATGGGGACACATTTGTCCCTTGGTCGTGAAAGGGTTAATAACAATATTTCCTACATCATCAACATCAAACGTTGAATTACCGATTCTCCACGCGTTGTTATCATAGTAAACTCCATAGGTTGGATCAATTTTAGGGCTATTATCAGTGAATAGCTTTAAATAGTTTGTAACTATGTATCCAGACGTATCGGGGGAGGTGACAGGAGACCTTCCTGTCAATGTTCTTGAATGTTTAGGTGTTGCGAATTCTTCTTCAGATGTTAAGGAATAATCTCCATAATTTATAGGTGTGCTACTAGCCTCCATTTTCACATATTTTCGTTTTGGAGGAGTAAAAGGTTCCACAATTTCGTTGTCTTCTTCTTCTTCTTCTTCTTCTTTTGGTTCCAATTTGACAGGTGGCTCGTTTTTGACTCTTGTTACAAACTCTTTTAAGGGTTTGGTGATTGGCTTGAAAGATTCTTCAAGTTGAGCTTCTGCTTCAATCCTTCCCGTCTTTAGAGCTTTAAATTTCCTTCGCAATGCATTCCTTGTCTTGATGATTTCTTTTAATAGGTTTTCATTCATCTTCGATATTAACTGAATAACGGCTTTTCAAACAGGTCTGATAACAGGTATACAGCTTTCCAAACAGCTCTGATAACAGCTTAACAGCTTTCCAAACAGCTCTGATAACAGCTTAACAGCATTTCAAACAGCTCTGATAACAGCTTAACAGCTTTTCAAACAGCTCTGATAACAGCTTAACAGCTTTCCAAACAGCTCTGATAACAGCTTAACAGCTTTCCAAACAGCTCTGATAACAGCTTAACAGCTATTAAACAGCTCTGATAACAGCTTAACAGCTTTTCAAACAGGTCTGATAACAGGTGAACAGCTTTTCAAACAGCTCTGATAACAGCTATTAAACAGCTCCGATAACAGCTTAACAGCTTTTCAAACAGCTCTGATAACAGCTTAACAGCTTTCCAAACAGCTCTGATAACAGCTTAACAGCTTTCCAAACAGCTCTGATAACAGCTTAACAGCTTTTCAAACAGCTCTGATAACAGCTTAACAGCTTTCAAACAGGTCTGATAATAGGTGAACAGCTTTAATCTATTCAGCAGGTCCACAGGATTCGGTGTGCTTTCGTCTGAGTTACAGCTTCGACTTATGAATATTTCGCATGTTTCATCCTTTTATAGTACAATGAAGGTATCAAATCCTTTACGGTAGCGCCCCTTGTTTAATGAGCTGTCCTTATCAATCAACTAGAAACCATATTTATCCTTCCAACACTCGGCACAGGCTCTTCGAAATTTATCAAACTTCATGTCTGCATTCACATGATCATTATAGATATGTTTCAAATTCAACTCATCTTGCTTGAATAAGATGATTAAATTAGCATTGTCACGTATTAAGTGCTTTGGTATATGCGTATATGTTTGACAGAGATAGAAGCTGTCTATATCTTCGTGACGACCCATGCAAAAATAGGATCGCACATTATTTTGCTTTTCACATGCTACATCATCGAAAATAAACACTGAATGTGATTTGGCTTCTTCTGGAGGTAGAACGTCGCAGTTGTTTGAGAATGTATAATACCCCAATCCTGATATATGAGTCATCACTCGCTTCAAGTATTCATACTTTGGTTGATGTAAAGATTTTGAATATATGTAAATATTTTCATATCTCAGACCATTGGGATGTTCCAGCAAACTTATCATAACATTAGTTTTTCCACAATTCGATGGTCCAACAATGATGCTCCTTATACTATTAGGCAATAGGGGGCCATGCTTCTTTTTCACCTTCATAACACCTACATCAGCATTTCGAACAGGAAAAGCTTGTTGTTGTTTAATGAACCGCATATTGAAGACTAACGGGATTCCTATAAATACACCTGTTTATATTACATTTCAACAGTATCATCGGAACCTTATAAGATGTCGGATCACAAATCGAAACGCTCCAGAAAATATTTGAAAGGGGGCAGAGGACTATTAAATTCAATCATCAACAAATTACCTGTAGAATTACATCTACCGGGATACCAGTACTGTGGACCAGGAACAAAGTTACAACAAAGATTGGCGAGAGGAGATCCAGGCATTAATCCACTGGACGCAGCCTGCAAGGAACACGATATAGCATACTCGCGGCATAAAGACACAAGTGATCGACATATAGCTGATAAAATATTAGCTAAAAAGGCCTGGCAGCGTGCAAAATCTACGGATGCAAATTTGAGTGAACGTGCCAACGCTTGGCTTATAACAAACGCAATGAAGGCTAAAATTAAGCTAGGTATGGGTCTTAAGGCTAAAAATAAACGTCAACCCACATTCCGAGAAGCAGTACGAAATGCACGTAAAATTTTAAAAGTAAAAAAACCGAAAGACTTGATGGAAGCTACAAAAATAGCTCTTAGTGCAGCTAAAAATATTGTGAAAAGAAAGAAGAAATCAATTAAAACTCCACGAGTGATACCTGTACCAAAGGTTGGTGGAGCACTTCCGTTCCTCATCCCGCTGTTTGCTGGGCTTTCAGCATTGGGAGCACTATCGGGAGGTGCAGCAGGCATAGCTAAAGCAGTAAATGATACCAGTGCCGCAAAGGCAAAATTGGAAGAAAGCAAACCTCATAACCAAGCAATGGAAACTATAGCGGTTGGTAAAGATGGAAACGGGCTGTTCCTGAAGCCGTACAGAAAAGGACTTGGACTCTATCTACAACCTCAACCAAAAAACTATTAAAGACGCTACCCAAAAGACCGCTAAACGAGTTGGATCTTCACAAGTATACCACAAACTTGCCACACTTCAGAGGAGTATTTATGCGTGATAATCTTCCTAAAAAGCCATGGAAGCGAGAAAGCGGTATTGTTAACTTGGACATCTCAACTGGACCAGGTACACACTGGGTAGCGTACTACAAGAAAGGTGATAACATCGAATACTTTGATAGCTTTGGCAATCTCCAACCACCAAGGGAGCTCATAAACTACTTGGGTAGTAATATTACGTACAACTACAGCTCTTATCAGAACTATGATGCAGTAATTTGCGGTCACTTATGTTTAAAGTTTTTATATAATTGTTATAGCCATTAATTATTATCTATAAATAAATGTATCTATATTGAAATTGTAACAGTTCATTATCAACCGCCATGTCATTAACACTTACTCTCACGGGAAATTCATCTCTACTCACTTCTGAGTACTTTCCCCCGCTGGAGCTAGCAACGGATTATGTTTGTGGATTAATTGATTTTCAAACATACAACTCTATACCAAATATTGATGTGAGCAATAATCTGGTTCATGTAGGGAATGAGGTTGTTGAGATACCTGTTGGATCCTATGAGATTGATGATATAGCAAAATATGTACAAGGATACTTGGATAAAGAAGGGAGAAGGATAAAGGTTGCGATAAAGGCTAACAATAATACATTGAAGAGTGAAGTCAAGGCAATTGAAGAAATACATTTTGAAAAACAGAGATCCATAGCTCCTCTGCTAGGATTCAGTAAAAGAAATTTGACTGCTAATATAGTGCACACATCAGAGTTGCCAGTCAACATCATTAAAGTAAATACTATACGCATCGAATGTAATATTATATCAGGATCATTCTTCAACAACACACAAGTACACACTCTCCACGAGTTTTCCCCGAACGTTGGGCCTGGGTATAAAATAGTGGAGGTACCCAAAAATGTAATCTATTTGCCGGTGAACACCAAACGTATAAGTTCTCTAACATTGAAGCTCCTTGACCAAGACGGTGACTTAATCAACTTCAGAGGAGAGACTATAACCATCAGGTTACATTTGAAGCCACAGCATGTTGATATACAATAATGATAAATACGAGTTCGGAGCAGACAAGATCATTAGTCAGCGGACAACCTTGAAGCGATCAAGACCTACATTAACACCTGCAAATACAGCATATTTACAATCAATTGGCTTAACGCTGAAACAATGAATAAAGGAATACTAGATATTGCACCAGACGCTCACTTTGATAACAGTGTTACTAAATTTGAACATCACTCCTATTCGCCATTTCTAACATCATTTAAAAACAGCGATGAAATCCGTATCTCTGTACAACATCAGGACTTGAATCTTCTACCCAGCAGGAGTTTTCTTTACATTGAGGGGTCGCTAACAAAGCTGGATGGAACCGTTTCAGCAACTGCAAAATTAGCTAACAACGCTCTACCATTTCTTTTTGAGGAAATACGCTATGAATTGAATGCAGTGGAAATCGATCGTACAAGAAATCTTGGGACTGCGACAACATTAAAAAACTACGTATCGCTAAATGCAAATGTAAGCAGGATACTACTCAACGGCAGTTGGTCACCAGATTCATCCGTTATACCAACCAATGGACTGTTTAACTATTGTGTACCTCTGAAATATTTATTGGGATTCGCTGAAGATTACAAGAAAATTCTGATAAATTCCAAACATGAACTCATATTGATCCGGAGCAGGACAGATGATAATGCCATTATATCACCCACTGATGTGGTGAAAATTGAAATTAATAAACTTCAATGGAGCATTCCACATGTTACAGTATCCGATGATGAAAAGCTGCAACTATTTAAAATTATCGGGAGAGGTCGCCCGATACAAATACCATTCCGCAGCTGGGACATATATGAGTATCCAGTACTACCGGAATCCACGCATCAAACCTGGTCAGTTAAGACTTCCACTCAACTGGAGAAACCTCGATTTATCATCTTAGCATTACAAACGGATCGAAGGAACGATAAAACCAAAGATGCAAGCAAGTTTGATCACTGTCAACTCACCGATGTTACAGTTCATTTGAACTCAGAATCATATCCCTATGATGATTTGAATTTGAAATTTGATTTGAATAGATACGCATTGCTGTATGAGATGTATATAAAGTTTACACAATCATACTATGGTCATCAGTATCAGCCGTTCCTCACATGGGAGAAGTTCAAAACCGATGCTCCGATCGCTGTCATTGATTGCTCACATCAAAATGAAACAATAAAAACTGGACCTGTTGACATAAGGCTAGAATTTAAGACATCTGAAAATATACCGGCTAATACAACAGCATATTGTCTGCTTCTACACGATCGAATAGTGGAATACAGTCCGCTGACAAGTGAAGTTAGAAAGTTAAATTAAGAAGATGGCTGTCATCGTAGACGTTCAAGGATTCAAAACTAGTCTCAATGAATTTATCACTAAAGAACTGGCAATTTTAAACAATGAAAACCAGATACAGCACTTTATATTTCAACCACCGTTCAGATACAAGGATTTGACTTCAGCAAAAAAGAGGCAAGTAAAATGGCTTCAACACAATTTTCATGGATTCCGCTGGGATGATGGCTACATACCGTATCACAAGCTGTACACTATAGTTGAACCACTGCTTCGAAATAAAATCATATATGTAAAGGGAGCTGAAAAAGTTCAATGGATGCAGAAGATAGTTGGAGAGAGTGAAATCATTATCAATGTCGGAGATGAATACAACTGTGGAAAATTAATAGAGATTAACACAAATGCGCCATCTTGCCAAGTTCATATTGGACAATGTGCTATAAGAAATACTTTTATAATAAGAAATTTTATTGGAAATAAAAACAAATGTTTATAAGAGATAAGACTTTTCAAACACACACATACCCCAGAACCCTCACTGACATCTTCTAGAATCTGTTCATGGTGATGTCATGTTGTGAAATTCGAATGATGCTGATATCTACAACTTCCCTGCTAAGAAAACTTATTTAGGTGCAGCAAAACCATGACGTCATGCCGATATCTAGAACTCCCCCGCTAGCAAAACCAAGGCATGCTGGTAGTTCCGGCTAAGGCCGCTAGGGTACCTTACTCAAGAAATGGCGTTTGCACCCAAACAGATGTCGCTGCGTATCGGCTAATGTCTCACTTCTAGAATCTGTTCATGGTGATGTCATGTTGTGAAATTCGAATGATGCTGCACTCTCCCGCCAATAAAAGAAAACAGCAAATCCAGGTAGTTCGGGCTAAGGCCGCTAGGAAACCTTACTCAAGAAATGGCGTTTGCGCCCGAACAGATGTCGCTAGAAAACCGGAACATGCTGGTAGTACCTGCTAATGCCGCTAGGGTGCAGTCAAGGCCAAATGATACATCCCGGTAGTACCGGTTAATCCCGCTAGGGCGCAGTCGAGACTCAATGGTGCACCCAAGACACAATGCCCGAATAGATGTCGCTAGAAAACCGGAACATGCTGGTAGTACCTGCTAATGCCGCTAAGGCGCAGTCAAGAGCAAATGACACATCCCGGTAGTACCGATTAATCCCGCTAGGGCGCAGTCGAGACTCAATGGTGCACCCAAGACACAATGGCGCATCCAAGGCGCAAACCAATACAGCCAAGACACAAGCCTACTTAGTATGGGCTCAAACCACCTAGCGTCGGTGGCGCCATCTGTGGCGAAATCCTGGAAGCTAAAACAGTGCGCCAGAAACGCCATAGCTTAACTACTAAGGCACGATATCTCTTTTTGATTATAGCTGATGGCAGCGGCAGGTTTTTGTGGAACCCCCCCCCCCCCCAATAGCTGAGGTGAACTAGCGTTCCGCCCTGCAGTCAACCCTGCCCGTCGAGTGATCTATCAGCTCATGCTGACAGTCGGTACTTTACGTCCCAAGCGAATCACCTTAATAATTCCATAACATCTTCAATGAAAATTTTTAAATAAATAAATTTAATAAAAATTCAGCAATATCCTTGACAGTAGTTGTCAATGCATGAAATATATCAACATATGGCTTTTACTTCATTATCATGTTGGTGTGCTACAACTTCATGTGTAGTAGCTTACGTAAATTATTTTTGCAATTAGCAAAGAATTGAGGGACCAACAAACGATTTTATTAATAAAAACAAGCCCAACAAACGATTGCGTACTGATTGAGCTGGTTATAAATAAAATAAAATTAAAAATAAGAATTTTCCGGCTAACTTGATGGTGAATTTTCTTTTTAGATTTTCGAAAAAACTATTAACCAACAAACCCTTAAATTAAGCCAACAAACACCAACAAACACCAACAAACGACCAACAATCGATAAGTGCAATAAAAAATTAAAAAAGTAAAAGTTGACGTGGTAAAAATTAAAAAAGTATAAGTTGACCAGCCAACTTGATGAAACTACAGTTGATTGTCAATGCATGAAATATATGGCTTTACTTCATTGTCATGTTGGTGTTAATGCAGTTTCAGCTGCAAATTATAATTTGGCTAATATCAGCTACAACTTCATGTGTAGTAGCTTACGTCAATTGTTTTTGCAATTAGCAAAGAACTGAGGTACCGACAAACGATTTTATTAATAAAAACAAGTCCAACAAACGATTACGCATTGATTGAGCTGGTTATAAATAAAATAAAATTTAAAATAAGAATTTTCCGGCTAACTTGATGGTGAATTTTCTTTTTAGATTTTCGAAAAAACTATTATCCAAGAAACGTTTAGATTAAGCCAACAATCACCAACAAACGACCAACAATCGATATATACAATAAAAAATTTAAAAAGTCAAAGTTGACGTGGTAAAAATTAAAAAAGTATAAGTTGACCAGCCAACTTGATGAAGTTACAGTTGATGGTCAATGCATGAAATATATGGCTTTACTTCATTGTCATGTTGGTGTAAATGCAGTTTCAGCTGCAAATTATAATTTGGCTAATATCAGCTACAACTTCATGTGTAGTAGCTTACGTAAATTGTTTTTGCAATTAGCAAAGAATTGATGTACCAACAAACGATTTTATTAATAAAAACAAGTCCAACAAACGATTACGCATTGATTGCGCTGGTTATAAATAAAATAAAATTAAAAATAAGAATTTCCCGGCTAACTTGATGGTGAATTTTCTTTTTAGATTTTCGAAAAAACTATTATCCAACAAACGTTTAGATTAAACCAACAATCACCAACAAATGACCAACAATCGATATATGCAATAAAAAATTTAAAAAGTCAAAGTTGACGTGGTAAAAATTAAAAAAGTATAAGTTGACCACCCAACTTGATGGAGCTACAGTTGATTGTCAATAAATGAAATATATCACTTTTACTTCAGCTACAAAATTATTATTTGGCTAATATCAGCTACAACTTCATGTGTAGCTAGCTTCAGAAGTAGCTAGCTTCATGTGTAGCTTATTAGGTAAATTATTTTTGAAAATAGCGAAGAATTGAGGGACCAACAAACGATGTTATTAATAAAAACGGGTCCAACAAATGATTACGCATTGATTGAGCTGGTTATAAATAAATTTAAAATAAAAATAAGAAATTTCCGGCTAACTTGATGGTGAATTTTCTTTTTAGATTTTCGAAAAAACTATTAACCAACAAACGTTTAAATTAAGCCAACAATCACCAACAAACGACCAACAATCGATATGCGCAATAAAAAATTAAAAAGTAAAAGTTGACCGGCCAACTTGATGGAGCGTCCTGTTTGCTCTATATTCTAAGATATCAACATATGGCTTTTACTTCATTATCATGTTGGTGTTACTGGAGCTTCAGCTGCAAATTATAGTTTGGCTAATATCAGCTACAACTTCATGTGTAGTAGCTTACGTAAATTTTTTTGCAATTAGCAAAGAATTGAGGGACCAACAAACGATTTTGTTAATAAAAACAAGTCCAACAAACGAATACGCATTGATTGAGCTGGTTATAAATAAAATAAATAATAATTTAAAAATAAGTGTAGAAATGTGTCGGGTACTTATAATTAAACGTGAGACTCCAATAAACTAATTATTTTTATTCAATTAGCGACAATGTAATATAATGTCCGAATTAACTATCGAGACCAAAACTAATTACAGGATTGCAAGAAGTGCTTATCACACCGGTTTCCAATAACCTCTACCTCGTTCAAGTTCAAACTGCCTCATAATAAAATTCATTGTACTAGGTACCGACAACCAGCCTCTGCTCTGGCCGAGATAAACTCTCTGTCCTAAAACTGATCGATGACGATAAAACGACATGATTGATGTATGAGTTCAATGCATTTCTTTTCTGCCTATTTTTAATATTGATAATGCTCTGACGTACCCATGAAAATGCAACAATATCGTGCAGTGGCGATGACTTCGGTTATTTAATTAATTTACAAGAGTTACAAGAGTTGTTGAATATGTTTTGCAATTATATGTAGTAAGTTCTACGATATCTCAGATACGTTTGGTTTACTAATATATAAGTATTATATTAGCACTCTGATAAGAACATTGCTATTATAACAATTAGTCTCTAGTATTTGTGTTAATTGAGTCAAATGCCCTTTATCGCAGAGTTTTAAGACAAGTAGGCTTTCAATATGTTAGAACCCAACATTAACTATGCAGACGTACATACGTAATTATGTTTTTATAGTTGCAGGAGCAGAAACTTGTTGTATTATGTTAGTTATTACTATCGTTAAATTTCAATTATGTAATGATTAGTTTAAGACTATTATGTTAAGATTAGTTCAAATTTTGTATAACGATTAATTCAAAAAACTACTATAGCTATAATGATAAATTCTAATAGTACTTAAATCTGTTACTTGTTTTTGTCTGTTGACTAAACATGCCCGCCGCCTTGAAAATATCGCATATATTTAATGAGCAGCTTCGATTGGTAATGGACAAAGTTTTACTACTGCGCGTCGATAGAGACCAAATTGTGTTTTCACTTCTGCTACTCTGGATACTCCATCTTTGCCGGAGAATAAGTTTGTAACTCTACCTAGCATCCATTTTAGCGGTGGTAAGTTCTCTTCCTTCAGCAATACTAGAGAAGCAACTTTAATTTGTGGTTTATTCGTAGTCCATTTTAGTCTTTGCTGTAGTTGTCCCAAATATTCAGATGACCAACGCTGCCAAAATGATTGCTGGAGTAGTTGCACCCTTCGAAATCTTGATAGCCTTCCCACGTTTTCACCTGTTATGTCCGGCTCTGGAAATGCAGTTAAAGGTGTTCCAATTAGGAAATGGCCCGGTGTCAGTTGCTCCAAGTCATTGGGGTCTGACGATAGTGGCGTCAATGGACGGGAATTGAGTACTGCTTCTGCTTGAATGATGACGGTGTTCAACTCCTCATATGTTAGGGATGCATTTGCAAGAACTCGTACGAGATGATACTTGGCAGCTTTCACTGGAGCCTCCGAAATGAGGAGATCTTGGTGGAATGGGTTTCCATTCGATGTGATCTTCCTGACAAAGACGATGAATTATGGTTTGAACATGCTGAGATTGGAACATTTTCCGAAGTTCTCTGAGCTGTGATCTTGAGCCTACGAAATTGGTGGCGTTGTCGCAGAATATTTTGGAACATAATCCCCGACGGGATATGAAACGCTTTAGAGCAGCGATAAAAGCATCACTCGATAAGTTGCTCACAAGCTCGAGGTGTGTTGACTTTGTCGTAAAGCACACGAGTACAGCAACGTAGGCTTTAACAGGAGTTTTTCCTCGAATTTTAAAATGGATGTTGAACGACCTGCAGAAGTCAATTCCGGTTGTTAAGAAACTTTGAGGAGCAGCATGTAGATGTTTAACATGAAGGTAGGACATTAACATTTTTGTGACACAATGGCCCTTTGGCAAGACTATTTGATGTTTCGCATTATATGGAATGTTAGCATTTTTAAGTCTTCCTCCAACTCTTATGATACCAGTGGTATCAAAGAATGGAGTTAAGCTTCGTAGCTTGCTAGATTTGTCTACTTCTTCCTGTTTCCTCAGGGCCTTTAATTCTGCCGGAAAGGAAATTCGTTGTACATTTTTTATTATTCCGTTCAAGCCATCTTGCAACTCATGGAAAGTTAGTTGACCATACACTCGTGAAGATTTCAATAAGCGCAAGTTGTTAAGAAACCGAAAACAATAAGCAAAGATTATTTGCAGTTTGAGGAAGGAATTGCTGTGTTTAACAGATTCTATAAGGTCTTCTGAAGAGTGAGAGGATAAGAGACAGAGCCTTTGTGTCCTTTTTTCAGGGATATTTTCACTTAAAATGTGTGAGCTATCAGGCCAATCTCTTTCTTGTAGTAGTAAGAACTCTGGACCATTAAACCATAGAGACGAGTTATATAAACCTTTAGCAAAAACTCCTCTAGAGAGTAAATCAGCGGGATTTCGGGTTGTTGATATGTGATTCCATTCATCAATTTTTGTTAAATCTTGGATCCTTGCAACACGGTTAGCGATAAATGTGCTCCAAGTATACGATGGAGATTTAAGCCAAGACAGTACTATCGATGAGTCCATGTAGTAAAATATTTGATGAATATGGACTTGTAGATCTTTTAATAATCGATCTACTAGTTTCGCTAGCAATGGAGCCCCACATAACTCTAGACGTGGTAACGTAGTGTTTTTCATGGGCGCAACTCGTGATTTGGAACAAATCAGCCGAACAGTGATTTGTCCGAAGGAATCACTAGAACGAATGTAGCAGCAGGCTCCATATGCTGCCTCGCTGCTATCTGCAAATCCATGCAGTTGGAGATTACTGGCTTGATTTTCAGGTGTGAAATATCGCGGGATTTTTACTATGTTGAGATCATTTAGCTGTTCTCTATAGGAGTGCCACTTTGTACTATATTCTAATGGAAGAGTTTCGTCCCAGGACAATTTTAACTTCCATAATTGTTGCAGGAATATCTTGCCTAGAACGATGACTGGCCCAACACATCCTAAGGGACCGAAAATACGAGCAAGATCTGACAAGATAACACGCTTCGTTATATTAGCAGCGTTCATGTTTGAGGGTGCTATTGTTAGATCACACATTAACCTAATTAAAGTTTTCATACTAGAAAACAATTATGCACCAACGACAAATTCATCGCTCAACAAATTCCGTTCTCACAGAATATGCATACTCGTATTACATTTCCAGACGACATATTACACCGCTTAAACTGCGCGATAATAAAAATATTCTGTGGAAACCGAAATTGTTGTACGTGAGAAATTTGTTTTGCAGTAAGTTATTTTTCCGCGTAAGCTTTTTTTGATGTGAATTTAGAATTTAGTGAGTAAGTATTTCTTTTGTATAAATTATTTGAATTTTGTGAATAAAGTTAGTCTTTGTTTTTACTTGTTGGAAGCAACGTGCGTTTAATTTTGGTTTTCACCTATTCACTACTCCTTTGTTGGTTAAGTACCAACAAATAATCTTTTGATAAAGGTAAAGTACCTTGATCAATTTCATTTTAGGTTCTTACTAAACTTGTTTGTTGGTTCAGTACCTGCAGACAATTGTGGATGTAAAGGTTAAGTACCTTTACATAATCTCGAATCACCAGCGGTCAAATAAAGGAATTCGGCCGCTATATAAACATTTTTTGGTGACCCCGACGTGATTGGAAGACAAATCGTATTAATGGAGCAGTTGGTACACCAACAGGAGCAGACTGGAGCAGAAATCCAGAGGCTCATTAACGACTATAGGACCAAATCCAAGCACGAGAGAAACCTTACCTTCCTACAAGGAAGATTGGAACAACTGGACGAGCAGTGGGATGCATTCGATGTTATCGACACCAGCATTCGAGAGCAGTATAGTAATCAGCTCGCTCATGCATACTACAACGATGCTTATTATGACAAAATAAAGAGCATATATGAGACGTACAGGACCGATATCACGGACAATATGGTCAACCTTCAAGCAAAAACTACATCAGAAAATATGGCTCAGGGAGCACAAGAGAATCCACCCAAGCCAACATCAAAGCAATTCAGTTCAAGCCCACCTCAAGAGACCTCAGAAGTACCAATATTCACTAAATTCAAAACCAATCAAAGTATGTCCTCCTTGTTACTGTTTCTTTGTGAGGAAACTTGTTTGAGTTTTTGAAGTACTTGTTATCAAATTATAACCAAGTACTCTCATACAAGCACCTACTTTGTTGATTTGGTTATCAGAAATGTCGCACTTTTTTGTAACGGTATATATCGGAGTAGCTAATGTAGCTTTGCTCCTATGTGTAGTATGGTGGAGTAGCTAATTTAGCTTTGCTCCTATATGTAGTGTTGTGGAGTAGCTAATATAGCTTTGCTCCTATATGTAATGTAGTGGAGTAGCTAATATAGCTTTGCTCCTATATGTAATGTAGTGGAGTAGCTAATATAGCTTTGCTCCTAAGGTGTGGAATGATTAGTGTAATGGAGTAGCTAATTTAGCTTTGCTCCTAGTATGGTGTAGTGGAGTAGCTGAACAGCTTTGCTCCAAATGATAACAACTGAATGTGTCTTGTGTTGAGTTACGATTGCAACTAGTCTTTTAATAAAATCGTTATAATATTTATACTAAAAATATAACCTTAACTGCTACGGAAGTAAAGCTAAAACTCTTAATTAATTTCCTCACAGCGCTCGCCGTATACATATATGTATAAATTACGCTTTGCTCAATATCTACAGCTGGCCATTATCATCCGTAAATATTTTTGGTTAAACGTTTGTATTTTGTTTATAGACGTACATACCTAAATATAAATTTCGTTAAATGTTTGCAGCTGGTCAATGCTACTTCACGTCATTCGTCGTGAACCATTAATTTGGTCGCCTACATACATACATTTGTTTTACCTCCGGCGCAAGGTCGTCATATTACAATGTGGGATTTCTTGCGAGCCGGGGTATTACCTCACTTTCTTTTTCCACTTGTTTTATAAGCGGAAATAATTGCTGTAGGTCAGTAATAATATGTATGTACGCGCCATTCTTTAGGTAAAATGGTATAATGTACCGTATGTATGTACATGCATGCAATGATTTGTTTCACTTGCTATGCAATGTAGGTATGTACATATGTATGTACATATTTTCTTTTAAAGTAGGTCTGATAGGCAAAATAAGTATGTATGTACGTAATTTGGACAAACGTATGTCTGATATTCAATGTACGTATGTATGTACGTAATTTCTTTTTTGTAAGGGCTGTATGTAACAAACCTCCCTTTTTTTTAAAAAAAATGTGTTATTCTTAGAAGAGGAATAACGCATTCGAACATTGTATATGGCTTTGATAGATAATAATAAAAAAAAAATAACAACATGTTACATACATATATGTATATACATAATGCCGAGCGCTGAGACGATTACTTAGTTAGGTTGAGGAAGCTAACTTATCTGTATACATTATCGAGAATTATTTCTAGCCTATTTATAAAAATTTTTTTTGTTTAAGATTAATTAGATACAGAAAGAAGAAATTTTTCTCTTATGCAGGTATAAATATGTTTTTTTTTTTTTGTATTAATATATCTGTATATCAAATTACAACTTAACATTTTATGGCTTTACAATACCATATACGTACACATTTTTTTTTTTTTATTCTTAGTTTTTTTATTTTTACAATTTTAATTCTTTATGCTTTATATATTTATATGTGTAACATATGTTCTCATTCCAATTTTAATTTGTTGCCGCATATGTCTGTATATACGTATGTTCGCATTATAATTTTAATTTTTTTTTTTTAAGCATTTACTGTAATATATTTGTATGTACATATGTTTTCATTACCTTTTAATTTTTTATGCACCTACAATAAGATATGTATGTGTACATATGTTTTACTTATAATTTTAATTTTTTAATGCATTTATTGTAATATATTTGTATGTACATATGTTTTCATTACAATTTTCTTTTTTTTATGCATTTATTGCAATATATATGTGTGTACATAAGTTTTCATTATAATTTTAAATTTTTATGCGTTTACTGTACAATATATGTGTATATACATTTTCCATTATATGTCTTTATGATCTATTGGTGTATATCTAATATTTCTTTTTGTTACAATTTATTTATTTACCTTAATCTATATATATATATACTTTGGACACCATACATACATATTTCTCTCCCGTTAATTTTATTATTTATATTTTAGACAAGACAGATATTTTCAATTAATTTTGGTTAACTTGGATTTGAGAAGTTACTAAACTACTTGCAAATTGCGGGGGCGTGTACATGAATTGGGATGGGTTATAGATGGTGGTATTGGTGGTGGTGGAGGTATTGATAAATGTTGCCTCTTATTTTCCTGGGCTTGCGGGTTAGTTTGTGGCTTACTTGAATCTTTTGATTCTGAATGAACGGTCTGAGATGCCGTTTCTGGTGAGTTGGTTAGGGGTTTTACTCTCGCTTTGTGAGCTTTGGTGATCTCTGATTGGAAGTTTTGGGAAATTTGTTTGACTTTGTTCATCGATATCTTTTCCTGGTTTGGAATATGAAGATTAGATTTGACATCTTCTTTGCATTTGGTATTTAAGTTACCCGGAATTTCTACTTTACGTTGTAGAGGTGTCTCAGCATCTAACTGAGATTTTGGATTACTTACGATTACCACATTGGGCATTTCCACTATGCTTTTCTTTTTCTTGTTCTTTATAGTTTTACATAACTTCAGTATACCAATTATGCTTAGTAATAAAATTACCAATGAGCTCAGAGATAGGGAGCTTATTTGAACCATTTGTGATTCAGTTCGCTCTTTTCTCTGCTTCTTCAGTGTTTTTATTTGTTCTTCCAATTGATCTAAAGACTAAGAATTCTCATTCAGAATATGATTGGCATCTTCTGCTCTTATCATAACTATATGTTTCTTTACGGTGTTGTTAACATGTTGGATGAAGTTCTGAGTGGTTTCAGTTAGATTTGAATTTATGAATGAATTCTTACTTGGTTTCTTGTTAAATTTGGCAATAAAAATAAAAGGAATTAACTAATTATTGTCTTTCTTTAATCAAAACAAAAAAGATTTTACCTCTGATTTGGTATGTTGAGGTGGAATGTATTCTTTATCTTTCTTTTAAAAGGTTAACTATTATTCATGGAATGGTTTTAACCTGTTGTTGTGCACTGTTACTCTTCGTCTGCCGATTTGAATAATAGTATTTACAGGATTGAAAGCTTTTATTACTAGATATGGACCTAGCCATATCTGGGACAACTTGTGTTTCTTAGCTTGATTCTTCAATAATACTTTATCACCTGGTTGGAAAGTTACTGGTCTTGAATGTTTATCGTAGTGTAATTTTGACTTTTCCTTAGCGTTAAGTAAATTTTTTCGGGCAATAGCGTAGGTTTTCTGTAATTTGTACCTAAGAATATGGTAGTAACTTTCGTGATTGTACATTGGCTCTGGCTCTCTTCTTAGATTTGAAGGTACATCCGCTGTAAATCCAAACAGACAGTCCATTGGAGTGAGCTTAGTGCCTTCATGTGGACTATTATTATACACAAAAGCCGCAGTTCTCAGGAATCGATCCCAAGCCTTTGGATTTTCGGATACAATAGTTCTTAAATACTCTACTAGTGGTCTGTGGGTTCGTTCAAGTGCACCGTTAGATTGTGGGTGATAAGCGGATGTTTGCAGTTTTTTAATCTTTAAGAGCTTACAAACTCGTTTGAAGAGATCGCTTAAGAAGTTGGAGCCTTGATCAGTTACTACCTTTTTAGGAATGCGGTAACGAGTAATTATCTCGTCGAAAAATATTCCTGCTACCGTTTCTGCTTCGCCATTCGGCATGGCGTAGCAGTCTACGAATTTCGTAAGATTGTCTTGAAAAGTCAAAATATATTTGTTTCCTGAGTGCGTTTCCTCAAGAGGACCTACGATGTCCAGATATACTTTTTCGAATGGCATTAGGGCAGTATCCGTTATGACCATTGGCATACGATACTCTGGGGTAGCCTTCATTTTTTGGCATTTAGTACATTTGCGGACATATTTTCTAACCGAGCTGAGCATGTTTTTCCACTTGTACTTCCTTTTTATTCTTTTATAGGTTTTGACTACACCTTGGTGACCACCGAATGCAGAATCGTGGTAGTCCTTTAAAATTGTTTCGATTTCCTCCGGGTCCGTGATAATTTCCGGCAATTTAACTTGGGAATCTATAAGATTATTTTTTATAGGAGATTTGCTGTGTTCAGATGCAACGTTTTCAAATAGGCTATTCTCAGTTGAGCCAATGTCAACTGAGTCTTTTATGAAGTTCTGAGAATTCTTTTGAACTTTATGGGGAGTTTTCTGAACTACGTCTTCCATTTCTGTCTCCCTTGCTTGAGCTCTTGTAACTACGTGACAATTTGCGTGTGTAGGTTTTGAGGGTGGCGGCGAACTAAACTCATTTTCTTCTATATCAGAATCGGCTCGGTGATGTACCTGAGCTTCCACAATGAATGAATTGGAGTTTGTCTGGTTTAGCTGCGCAGGTATTCGACAAAGCGCATCTGCATTAGTATTATATTTTCCAGGCTTATACTCAATTTTGTAGTCAAACTCCGAGAGTTTATGATGAAACCTGACTAATCTCGATGTTGGGTCTTTCACGTTGAATACGCCTTTAAGGGGCTTGTGGTCGGTGTAGACCGTGAAATTTCTGCCCTGCAAATAACACCTGAAGTTCCTGGCGGCCCATACAATAGCGAGTAACTCTTTTTCTATTGTGGAGTATTTTTGTTCCGCCTTATTTAAACTTCTACTTGCATAGGCTATAGGCTTGTCTTCGCCTATTTTCCCTTGGGATAAGACAGCTCCCAATGCCTCGTTGCTAGCATCTGTTGTCAAGTTAAAGGGTTCAGTAAAATCAGAATATGATAGAAGGGGAGGATTTACAAGTGATCTTTTAATTTCCTCGAAAGAGTTTTGGCACTTTTGCGTCCAAGTAAATTTAACGTCTTTGCGTAAAAGATTTGTTAGGGGTCTGACTATTTTTGAAAAGTTCGGAATGAACTTGCGGTAGTAGTTAGCCAACCCAAGGAACGATTGGGTTTGTCTAACGGTTCGGGGTTGAGGAAAATTTTGGACACAACTTGTTTTGCTGGGATCAGGAAGTGCTCCTTCGTTTGAACATTTGTGTCCGAGGTAAATCACTTCCCTGCGAAGGAACTGGCACTTTTCGGGCTGTAATTTAAGGTTATGAGCTCGAAGTCTGTCGAATACCTTAGTCAATTTCTCGTTGTGATCTTGCAAATTTGTTCCATATATTACAATATCATCGAGATAGACAAAGCATTCTAAGCCTTGGAGACCCGTTAGAATGTAATTCATTAATCGCTGGAAGGTCGCAGGCGCGCCTTTCAGCCCAAATGGCATTCTCTTAAATTCATAGTGCCCATATGCGGTACTGAACGCAGTTTTGGGTCTATCCTTCGGATCAACAAGTACTTGGTGATACCCGCTTGCTAGATCGAGTGTAGTAAAATATCTGGAGTGTCCAAGTTGATCCAGTATATCTTCTATCCTGGGTAATGGAAAAGCATCTCCTATAGATTTCTCGTTAATTTTACGGAAATCTACTACTACTCGCCAGCGTTTATTGCCGTCAGGCCCAGCTTTCTTGGGAACTACCAGCAATGGAGAATTCCACGGGTTTTTACTTAATTGGATTATGTCGTTGTCCAACATTTCCTTAATTTGCTCATTTATGACTGCCCGATGTGTTTCTGGGAGTCTATACATTTTCTGATTTATTGGTGGTTGATTATGTAATGTGGGAATGGTGTGTTTTATACTGTTAGTGTATGTTAACTTGTCCCCCTTTAGATGGAAAAGGTCATTATAGTCATAACATAGTTCTAGAATTGATTTTTTCTCTTCTTGATTTAAGTTTTTATCCAACAGTAATTCTTCACGTAAAGCCACAAGTCTGTCTGGACTGTACTTTGAAATGTGGTTTACGTTTATTGAATATGGATTGGAGTTAAAATTTTTCGTATCTTTTACGAAGTTATTGGAATTTTTGCAATGTGCATGGGGGGAAGGTGGATCACCTTCTTTCTGAGAACTTTGGGAATTTATTTCGTCCAAAGATGAATAGAGAGATTTTATGTTGTATATGTTTTTGTCTTGTGCACGTGAGAAAGGAGGATCACCTTCTTTCTCTTCTTTCTGAGAACTTTGGGCATTAATTTCGTCCAAAGATGAATAGAGAGATTTTATGTTGTATATGTTTTTGTCTTGTGCACGTGGGAAAAAAGGATCGCCTTCTTTCTGGGAACTTTGGGAATTTATTTCGTCCAAAGGTAACTGTAGAGAGCTAATGTTATAATAATTAACTGGAACTAGAGTAAGTTTTAATTTTCTTAGGAATGCAGGTTCTGTGTTTACGTTCAGAACAGATAACGGTATGAAATTTTTATGAGGACTAACTAGGCAATTTGCGACAAATACTCCTTCTTGAATCTCCTGAGACAAACAGAGCATTTCCTGGTCCAATTGTACCGGTATGCTCAGTATGATTTGAGATCGAGGGGGTATTCTATGAGATCGCTGAAGTTCTACTTCATATTGCCTACCTTCATCTTCATTCAAAGTGTTTGAAATTTCTTCAATTGGAAGTAAGGAACTTTCGTTTTTGGTTGCCCGTGAAACGGTAGTAGATTCAGATCCCTCCACTATTTGATCCTTTGGTATATCCTCTCCATCTTCTATGGATGTTTCGAGAGGTACCGTGAATTCAATAGGGTTGGTTTCCGTGCGAGGAAACCGTAGTAATCTGTTAGGCCCTTCTATATTGCAATTTTTTGCAAGAAAATCGTTGCCTAATAGCCCATTGTGCGAGATTTGGGCGTTATCTTCTACAACCTGTAGATTGCACGGGATACTGCTGCTTAATAAAAAGGTGCCTTGGCAGTTACCCAATGTTCTTCCTTCTCCAAATGGAGTTTTCAAAGTGACCTTTTGTCCTGTTTCTATCCGCTTTTGTATATTTAATGCTTCCTGTTTTATTAGGCTTACTTCGGCTCCAGTGTCTACTATCAGCCGAACGGCTGTGTTTTTACTTATGTCCAATGGTAATTTTACCACTGGAACATTTTCTCTAGTTTGTTTCTTTGTTGTTTGAGTAGACCCTGAAGTAAGTTGCACTGTTCTATTTAATGTCGAGCCGGGGATTTTTCGGTCCACAGTGTGCCGTTTCCCGAATGTGTGGCCTCCCATCGTTGTTTCTGCTGGCATGTGGACACCGTATGGCTTCTTCGGCCACAAAAATCGCACATATTTTGTATGTGGTTTATTCTTTGCTCCCGATTTGCAGAGCCCCACCGAGCATGATTGTTACTGTTTGCATGTTCGGGTGGTGCCTTGGCATTTTGCTTGCAATGTTGGGCATCATGGCCTTTTATTCTGCAGTTTACACAGAAAGGAGTATTTTTTCGTTTCAGACTTTCGTCATACGTGTGGCCCTTGTAGTTGCAGTAGCTGCAGGTGATTTTATTTAATAGCAATTTTTGTTTGTCGAATATTTTTTCTCCTGTATGTCGAGACAAAGAATTTTGGCAAAGAGGTGGGCTTCTTAAAGGTTTTCGTGTGAAACTGGTTTGAGTGGAATGCCAATTATTTGTAGGGTTCCCATCAGTATTAAAAGACACTGATGGCACCTTTAGAGGCTCCCCTATGGGAGGTATATTGAATTCCGTTTTTATATTGGGTTTGCTCATCTCATTGGTGTAAGGGTATGGAGCAACACTCTCGTGAATAGGGAGATTATAAGTATTAGCATAATTTGTAGGATTATGCTTTAAAAAGTTCTCCATTGGAAAATTGCTTGTGGTATTAGGAATGTAATGAGTGGGTTGTGGGATATGAAAGAGTCCTTGTTGCAATCTTTCCATATCTAGTGCCCTTTGAATGAGCTGGTCTACTGAATCTTCATTCAAGGTAAGTAGATATGCACTTAGATGCGGATTAGTTGCACCACTCTTTACTGAAACCATAGCGAAATCCTCTATTTGTCGTTTCACCACGTTAAAATTTTCAGCACCGTATTTGTTATGTGCTGCTTCGTTACATTGTAACAATAGGCCTTTTAGCCTAGTGGTGAATGAGTTAAAAGACTCGTGTGGATATTGTCGACAAGTAATTAGTCTGTTTATCAGCTCATGGTATGTCTCACGAGGTAAATAATTACGATAAAGCAATTTTTCAACCTCTTCAAATGTTGTGAGCGAGCTTGAAGCGATTACCTGGTATGCATTACCTCTCAACCTAGTGGGGAAAATTTGCATAAAAGCTACTTTTTCTTCCGCTTCTAGACATTGCTGTACTTGTTTACAACAGCCTAAAAAAGTTTGTAACTCTGTGAGGATGTGGGAGCTGAATTCCCCAGAGAATAAGGGCACCATTTGTGCCGTTAGTTTAACCACCTTTTCATAATTCACTGGCATTTTGTTTGTTTTGTTTATTTGTTCAGTCTCGATTATATCTGGCGTGCCTTTATCTGAGTTAGGCGTGATTAACGATTTTTCTGTTGTTAGATCGTTTAAACTATGGTTTCTTATGAGGAAGTTAATCAAACTGTGCCTTCTGAAACGTTTGCCTGAACGATGTTCGCGATACCAGTTTATGGATGGTCTGCTTTGGGGGGAATTTTGCTCTACTATAGGGCTATCTGAAGGGCTTCCTTGAGGGCTAGTGTTATCAAACGACAATGAACTTATTGCCGCCTCAAAATCGGAGCATGAAAAGCTTCGGTTCGTTTTAGGCATGAAAGCCAAAACTTCGAGTTTCCACGAGTAATTGCGAGAGAGAGAAGTAGGGAAGAAAAGGGAATAAGTAGTTTAGTTACTTTTGTATAAAAAAAAAAACAAAGAAATTTGCATGAATGTGTGAGATTTGCCCTTATAGTTAATAACGGCTACTTAGATTGGAATTACTTTTCCAAGACTGAAAAGAGGGCGAGAAGAATCAGCGATTTTTTTTTTTTTTTTTAACGTGTTAGATATACTTTAACACTATCTAAATTGAATTCGCTAATAATTGTTGCCTCTTTTTTTTAACAATTTTTATAAAGACTTACTTAAAACTTTGTTGTTTCTTCTCTATCGTAGTGTTCTGCTAAGCCGTATTTTTTCTTTCTTCAATTTGGTTATCTATTGAATTCGTACTGCAGTTTGCGGCTTCTTCCGTGTGTTGGCTAGGTTAGAAGCGCCTTATCGTGGTATTTCTGATATCAGATTCAACAGTTAGATGTTCGTATGCACTCGTAGGTTCGAAGATCAAGGTTTTTCAAGTATTTGTAGGTTGAACTAACTTCCTTGATCCTACCGGCTGCGCCAATTTTGTTACTGTTTCTTTGTGAGGAAACTTGTTTGAGTTTTTGAAGTACTTGTTATCAAATTATAACCAAGTACTGTCATACAAGCACCTACTTTGTTGATTTGGTTATCAGAAATGTCGCACTTTTTTGTAACGGTATATATCGGAGTAGCTAATGTAGCTTTGCTCCTATGTGTAGTATGGTGGAGTAGCTAATTTAGCTTTGCTCCTATATGTAGTGTTGTGGAGTAGCTAATATAGCTTTGCTCCTATATGTAATGTAGTGGAGTAGCTAATATAGCTTTGCTCCTATATGTAATGTAGTGGAGTAGCTAATATAGCTTTGCTCCCAAGGTGTGGAATGATTAGTGTAATGGAGTAGCTAATTTAGCTTTGCTCCTAGTATGGTGTAGTGGAGTAGCTGAACAGCTTTGCTCCAAATGATAACAACTGAATGTGTCTTGTGTTGAGTTACGATTGCAACTAGTCTTTTAATAAAATCGTTATAATATTTATACTAAAAATATAACCTTAACTGCTACGGAAGTAAAGCTAAAACTCTTAATTAATTTCCTCACAGCGCTCGCCGTATACATATATGTATAAATTACGCTTTGCTCAATATCTACAGCTGGGCATTATCATCCGTAAATATTTTTGGTTAAACGTTTGTATTTTGTTTATAGACGTACATACCTAAATATAAATTTCGTTAAATGTTTGCAGCTGGTCAATGCTACTTCACGTCATTCGTCGTGAACCATTAATTTGGTCGCCTACATACATACATTTGTTTTACCTAAGGCGCAAGGTCGTCATATTACAATGTGGGATTTCTTGCGAGCCGGGGTATTACCTCACTTTCTTTTTCCACTTGTTTTATAAGCGGAAATAATTGCTGTAGGTCAGTAATAATATGTATGTACGCGCCATTCTTTAGGTAAAATGGTATAATGTACCGTATGTATGTACATGCATGCAATGATTTGTTTCACTTGCTATGCAATGTAGGTATGTACATATGTATGTACATATTTTCTTTTAAAGTAGGTCTGATAGGCAAAATAAGTATGTATGTACGTAATTTGGACAAACGTATGTCTGATATTCAATGTACGTATGTATGTACGTAATTTCTTTTTTGTAAGGGCTGTATGTAACATCCTCAAACACCGTAGAAGGTTTAATTAGACGACAAAAGGGAATTATGGCATTGCTGAAACGGGTACTTTCAAACGTTAATCTGCATTGTATTGCATAGTCAAAATCAATGCAATCAACCAGTATTGGTCTCAGATAGAGGCGATTAATGAACAGATTTGGGAGACAGCCGAAGATATGACTTTACACAGTGATGAAGAATATTGCAAGCTAGAAGACTTCACGCAAATATCACGATTGAGCTACTAAAGAAATCCGATGAACTATCAACTGAGAACGCCAATCAAAGCAACACAATCTCCACACCACAAATGAAGTTGCCCAAGATAGCTTTGCCAAAATTTGATGGAGAGTATTTGAAATGGACACAGTTCCATGATCTATTTACGCAAATGGTGCATGAGCAACCTATTGGAAAATCTCAAAAAATGTGGTTTCTAAAGACAAACTTAACTGGCGAAGCTGAACTACTGATCAGACATTTATCAGTGTCCGAAGAAAACTATGTAACCGCATGGGAAATTCTCAATCAGCGCTATAATAACAAGAGGCTGCTAACGACAGCTCTGCTGGACAGATTAGTAACCCAGCCAACCATAGCGTCAGAATCAGCCATAGCAGTAAAAAAACTACACGACACAACAAAAGAATGATTAATGGCTCTTAATAATCTCGGAATAGTGACGGCTGCTTGGGATCCAATTCTCTTACACTTGATTATAAAGAAATTGGACAAACCTACTCATACCTTATATGAGCAGGGACTACAAGCTCCTAGAGAACTTCAATGTATGGCGAATTTCTTCAAATTTTTGGAACAACGATTTCAGTCCCTAGAAACATTAGGGAGACACAAAACTGAGCTGAGAGCTTTCAGCAGATCATCTGCATTAGTGAGTTCAAACATAAAAACTCAGGCCACACAATGTAAACTTTTCAGCAAAAATCATGGTTTATTCGCCTGCCAAAAATTTCTCGAGCTTGAGCCCCCAGAACGTTTTAAGACTGCTCAGCAATTGAAGGTTTGCACCAATTGTCTCAAGAGTACTCATTTGGCAATAGATTGTCCATCAAGAGGCTGTTCTAAGTGTATGCGAAAACACAACACGTTATTACATAGAGATCAGACAACTCACCTGACTTCAAACAAGGTCATTACGTCTACCACCCAGCCAAACATAAGTCAGACTACTTCAAAAACCAATTCAGTAACATTGTCCGCAGCGGCAAGACAATCTCAAAGAAATTATGTCATATTAGGCACTGTAGTCATCGAGGTCCTAAACAAGAAGGGGGTGGCCATAAACTGCAGAGCGATCCTCGATTCTGGACCACAATTGAACTTCGTCACCGAAAGTTTGGCCAAGAAGCTAAATTTACAGAAGAAGGAAGATTCGCTTAACATACAAGGTATTGGAGAGGTCAAGCAACGCATTCAACACAGAATCAACGTGCGAGTACAATCTCGAATCAATGACTTCTCAACCCGCATAGAAGCCTTTATTCTTCCTCAAATAACTGCTCAACAACCAGCATATAAACTAAACATTCAATCCTGGCCAATTCCATCAAACATAAAATTAGTAGATCCAGGATTTAATAAACCAGATCGAGTAGACCTGCTCTTAGGCGCTGAAATTTATTACCAACTACTTTCAGTTGGGCAAATACGGCTTGGAACTAATCTACCCACTCTACAAAATACTATTTTTGGTTGGATTGTCGCAGGAAGCACACCCAGAACCTCACATCAAAACAGAATATGTGGGGTCTCAACCATTGAGGAAACCAATTTAGAAGCTCAAGTTGAAAGATTTTGGAGACTAGAAGAGGCAACAGCACCTCCTCCAAGGCTCACAGCCGAACAAGAAAAATGTGAAACTCACTTTTCACAAACAGTGAGAAGGGATCACACTGGTCGATTTGTGGTCAAGTTACCTTTCCTTCATGATCCGCACAAGCTTGGTGAATCCAAAGACATCGCACTTCGACGATTTCTTGCAACGGAACGAAGGCTGTCGAGAAATTCTGAGTTGGCCACACAATACAAAAACTTCATAAGTGAGTACAAAAATCTCGGACACGCTGTGCTTAAGCCGGACAGCACTACGACGAGTGTAAGAGTGGTATTCGATGGCTCCAGTAAGACCTCAACAAATGTCTCGTTAAATGACATATTATGCACAGGTCCGACTATCCAAGATGATTTGTTTACCATCCTCCTTCGTTTCCGTATGCCACGATTTGCGTTCACAGCGGACATTGAGAAGATGTATCGACAAATCATGGTCGACCCAGCAGATAGAAGATTTCAACTAATCTGGTGGAGAGATGAGCCAACGCAGTCTATCAAATGCTTTGAACTATGCACGGTAACATATGGCATCACATCAGCACCATACCTTGCTACCAGGTGCTTACAACAGCTAGCAAAGAATTCAGAAGACAAATATCCTTTGGCTGCTGCAATTGCTAAGAGCAATTTTTATGTGGATGATTTAATGACAGGCACAGACAGTCTTGTCGAAGCCATAGAAACACAGAAACAACTGCAGGAAGCATTGAATGCTGCGGGATTTAAACTTAGGAAATGGTGCGCTAATCATCCACAGTTACTTAAATCCATTCCTACAGAAGATAAGGCAATACAACTCGACATACACGAGGTAGAAGAATCTATAAAGACATTAGGGTTGATCTGGACCCCAAAATCAGATGAATTTTGTAACAAAGCAACCTACACAGAGCAAAACAAGGTAACAAAGAGGACAGTGCTATCTGATATTGCTCATCTATTTGATCCACTGGGTATATTGAGTCCAGTAGTGGTTACAGCTAAGATTTTTCTCCAGCATTTGTGGCACCTCAAGCTTGACTGGGATGCAGCTTTACCAATGGAACTCCACTCTTCTTGGCTTCAATTCCGACAAGGTCTCAAAATACTTGCAGACATAAAAATACCTCGACACATGTTCTCTGGAAGAGTACCTAAAGCAATGGAAATGCATGCCTTTGCTGATGCTTCTGAAAAGGCATATGGGGCACCTGTTTACTTACGTGCTAATAACGAGGATGGAATAAAAATCGTGCGCCTTCTTTGTGCCAAATCCAAGGTAGCTCCAGCTAAGCCAACCACGCTTCCTCGGTTAGAATTATGCGCAGCTAAGCTCGCAGCAGAGCTAGTCAGCCGGGTTAAAGCAGATCTTAATATTAAAGACCTTTCATGCTATTATTGGACTGATTCAGAGATAACATTGGCATGGATAAACTCAGAAGCAGCATCATTTCATACATTCATTGCAAATCGCATTGCATCTATCCAGGAAAGTTCAATGCCAGAACAATGGCAACATGTTCCGTCAAAACAAAATCCGGCCGACATGTTATCGCGGGGAGTAGCACCCGACAGATTGGCTTCTTGCAGCACATGGTTTTATGGACCTTTATTTCTGCACGGCCCAAAGAAATCTTGGCCTTCCAAGTATATCAAGCAGAGCATTGATCTAGAGAAAAAACGTCCAAGTGCTATCCTAGTAGCATCAGCGGACACCCAACATTTTATACACACAATCGATCATCAAATAAATTTTAGCCGCTGGCAACGAATTATCAGCTACATACTGCGATTTATACGAAACTGTCAGTTGCCGATAAGTTCTCGCAGGAAACAAAAATATCTGTCAGTTAATGAACTTGAAGAGGCATTTAGCATCATGATCCGCACAATTCAAGGAGAGGAATTCAGAGATGAAATAAAACAATTACACCGAACAGGTACTCTTGACAACAGCAATAGTCTCAGTTCTTTAAGTCCCTTTATTGACAACAAGGGCGTAATGAGAGTCGGAGGGCGTCTCGAAGCTTCAAAATTGGCTACAGATGCAAAACATCCTATGTTAATTCCTTATGCGAATATCTTCACCAGGTTATTAATGACACGCATTCATCTGGAGAATCTACATTGCGGTCCACAAACACTTTTGGCTACCACGCGACAAAAGTATTGGCCGATCAAGGGCAAAACAACAGCAAGATCAATAGTTGGGAGATGTATTCGGTGCACTCGAGCCAAACCGAAACTGTTAAGCCAATTCATGGGGAATCTCCCCACACATAGAGTACAACCAGAAAGGCCGTTTGTCAATACAGGAGTTGATTTTCTAGGACCTGTGTGGATTCATTACAAACTAAGAGGCAAGAGACCACAGAAAGCATATATTGCAGTGTTTTGCTGCTTTGTCACAAAAGCAGTGCACTTCGAAGTGGCAAGCGACCTGAGCACAGTCGCGTTTATTGGATGTCTTAGACGCTTTGTGGGCAGAAGAGGAAACTGCAGAAATCTTTATTGCGACAACGCTACAAACTTTGTGGGGACCAAAAATCAATTTACCGAGGTCAAGGGGATTTTACATACTGAAAGCTCACAGCAAGAAATAACCACATATTGCACCCCCAAGGGAATTGATTTCCACTTTATTCCACCTCGAGCGCCACATTTTGGCGGCCTTTGGGAGGCTGCAGTCAAGTCAGCAAAGCACTTCCTGCAGCGGAATTTAAAGTCGGGATCTCTAACCTACGAAGAACTCGAGACGCTCATGATAGATATAGAGGCAATATTAAACTCGAGGCCTTTGACACCACCATCAGCTGACCCAAATGACTTAAGTGCCTTCACTCCTGGTCATTTCCTTATAGGGGAACCATTGACAGCAATAGTAGAACCAGTGGCACAACCATCAAGAATTACTTCCTTACAAAGATGGAAGTTAGTATCCTACATAAAGAATCAATTTTGGCAACGGTGGTCTAAGGAATATCTCAGTGAGCTACAACACCGTTATAAGTGGAAACAACACTGCAACAATGCTCAACCAGGAATGTTGGTTGTTATTAAAGAAGACAATCTACCTGTAACAAATTGGATATTAGGCCGAATCATCCAAACAATAAAGGGACACGATGGTCTAGTTCGCGTTGCAGATATAAAAACATCATCTGGTGTGATCCGAAGGCCCATACACAAATTAGCCCCATTACCAATCGAAGAAGAAACCAATTCTACCGATTCAACCATAGAATCCACATCAACTGAAGAAGTACACGCAATAAAACGCAAGCGAGATTCCAGATCAAGGTGTGAGGATGTAACATCACATGAGCCTCAATCTTCGTCAAAAACATCGCCTACTGAAGTCATTGCACCTTCCAAAAGAAAACATCGTTCAAATACCGCGGTGAGTGCATTTTTCCTCACCTGCTTGATCTTACCAATCCTTGGTCAAGTAAACATCAAACCATTTAAGTCACGACCTGGGCTGTATTTTGAATCAATGGGAAATGCTCATCTCATATCTAATGAGTGGAATATTGTAGTACATTACAATTTGAGCACATTTTGGCAAGAGTATGACACTATCACAAGTGGGGTGAACAAGCTAATGGAACTATGCGAAATGATCAACGACAGACAGTCATGTGAGTCCACCCTAAAACAATTTGAGAACATCCTTATAGAACTACAAGATGGAAATGAGCTACTACTACACCAACATAAAAATATACGAACAAGAAGAAAAAGAGCTCCTCTCAACATCATAGGCAATTTGGCTAGCTCACTTTTTGGGGTTTTAGATACAGAATATGCTGATAAAATGGCACAGGTCATAGAAGACCTCAATCATAACGACAACCACCTATTAGAGTTAATTAAAAATCAAACTTCTATCATTGATTCTACCGCCAACATCATAAAAAACTCCCAGGAAGCCATAGAAAATCGTATTGGAGACCTGGACAAATATCTCAATATAACAATAGCTCAACTAAATAATATGAACCACGAATTGCATCAACAAAGATCCAGTCAGACATTCACAACACATTTTACAACTAGTGTTAACCATCAATCGCTTCGAACGCATGCAATCAAACTTATGGGATGTTTTGATTGATACGCATCATGGAAAAATCAATCCTTACTTATTAGCACCAAGCCAACTAGGTAGCGAGTTGACCCATATACAGGAGCATCTGCCCCCGTCATTGAGATTACCTGCCAAACCAGATGATTTAACAACGTTATACAAGCTTATGAGTGTCCAGGGACGAATCACTCCTAATCAAATGATGTTCCGTATAAAGCTCCCATTATTTTCACATGAGCACCTGGAAATGCTACGCATAGTCTCAGTACCATTTGTGACGAACAAAACACTTATGGCAATAAAAGCATCAACGCAATTTCTCATCATTAATCTACATAGGGATCAGTATTATCCACTGTCAGAATCAGAACTTAACACCTGCACAATAGGAGAAGAAGACATCATTTGTAAACAGCACCATCCACTGTATAACAAGGAATCTAACAGAAGCGCGTGTGAGATCAGTTTCATCACACAATCAACACCCAGTAATTGCGAAGTTACTTTACCACCCCACAATCTGCGATGGATACAACTAATCAATCCAAATCAATGGATCTACACAGTGCCGAAACCCACAGCAATCAACATTGTCTGTGGGAGTTCAGTTACTCAGACAACCCTTGAAGGGTCAGGAATTCTCGAAATAGGATCGCAATGCATCATAAAGGACGAGACATCAACGATACGTGGACACAACATCATCTCTAGCACTATAACAGGACGTTTCATTACATCAAATCTCACGGAACTGTCATACTCAGCAACAATGGAAGATGTTCTATATCAACCTAAAACTACGCAAAATCTTACGAACGACATTCGAGATCTTCAACGGAGGATTGATGCTCTCCGAGTAAATGAAAACCTACCTCTCAAGAGTCTAACACAACATGACATTCATCAGTTTACCATAGGATACATGAGCCTATTATTAATAATAGCTATCGCTGGCTATCTAACTTATAGATTCATATCAACACGAAGCCGTGATGCCACCTCCAAACCGCCAATTCCATTGCCGAGAACAACCTCTCAATGTAATGTTAGACTCCAAATAGATCCAGAATTATTGAGCAACCGCTCAACGCGGGGAGTATGTTAGATCACACATTAACCTAATTAAAGTTTTCATACTAGAAAACAATTATGCACCAACGACAAATTCATCGCTCAACAAATTCCGTTCTCACAGAATATGCATACTCGTATTACATTTCCAGACGACATATTACACCGCTTAAACTGCGCGATAATAAAAATATTCTGTGGAAACCGAAATTGTTGTACGTGAGAAATTTGTTTTGCAGTAAGTTATTTTTCCGCGTAAGCTTTTTTTGATGTGAATTTAGAATTTAGTGAGTAAGTATTTCTTTTGTATAAATTATTTGAATTTTGTGAATAAAGTTAGTCTTTGTTTTTACTTGTTGGAAGCAACGTGCGTTTAATTTTGGTTTTCACCTATTCACTACTCCTTTGTTGGTTAAGTACCAACAAATAATCTTTTGATAAAGGTAAAGTACCTTGATCAATTTCATTTTAGGTTCTTACTAAACTTGTTTGTTGGTTCAGTACCTGCAGACAATTGTGGATGTAAAGGATAAGTACCTTTACATAATCTCGAATCACCAGCGGTCAAATAAAGGAATTCGGCCGCTATATAAACAGCTATATTAAACTGAAACACGTCTTCTTCAGGTTGCCATATTAATCCAAGGGTTTTAACAACGTTGTCACCATTAATTTGAAGAAATTGCTCCCGATGGGCTTCAGGTATGCCTTGTAGTAATGAGGGATGGTTCGCACAAAACTTACGTAACTCAAAGTGACCCTTTTTTAGAACAGTAATGAGATCTGCTTGAATTTTCCTTGCTTGAGTTAAGGAATCGGAGCCAGTCATGCAATCATCTACATAAAATGAATTTTGAATGAGCTTGCACGCTTGGGTGTTGGATTTCTGTTCATCCCTTGCTAATTTATTCAAGCAGCGTGTGGCCAAATATGGAGCAGATGATGTGCCATAAGTAACCGTATTCAATTGATACGTTTCGAGTATTTTCGACGAGTCGTTTCGCCACACTATGAGTTGATATTTGCGATCGACCGGATCAATCAAAATTTGCCTATACATTTTACTGATATCGGCGGTGAAAACAAAGCGATACGTCCTGAATCTTGTTACTATCGAGAAGAGATCAGGTTGAACTACTGGCCCAACCATGAGCATATGATTGAGTGATGATCCAGAACTGGACTTCGCAGAAGCATCAAAAACTACACGAAGTTTAGTTGTTGAGCTGTCTATTTTGTGCACACAATGGTGTGGTAGAAAATAGTGTGATATTGGTATATCATCTTAAGAAATTTTCTCCATATGGTTGAGATATTCATATTCATTCAGAAATTGTGTGTAAGCGTCTTGAAGCTTAATATCGCGAGATAGCCTTCTCTCAAGTTGTAAAAATCTGCATGTGGCCATTTCTTGAGAGTTTCCCAGCATTTCTGGATCTTGACGAAATGGTAACCTCACACAGTATTGCCCATTGTCTGATCGCCTTGTTGTTCGATTAAAGAAGCTTTCACATAGTTCTTCCTCAACAATGTGTGACTCCTCACTGGACAATCATGCCTTTCTATTTCCCAAAACCTCTGAACTTGCCTTTCTAGCGATGTCAGTGAGGGCTTTGTAGCAAGATTGCAGTAAAACGATTTATGATGAGTTTGTGGAGCTCTTCCCATTACTACCCATCCCAGGACAGTTTTTTGTAATATAGGAAGATCCGTAGAAAGTAAGATTTGTTCTGTAGAAAGTAATTGACAGTATAGTTCTGCTCCAAGTAGGAGATCTATTTTCTGCGGTTTGTAAAAAGCTGGGTCTGCTAACTGAAGATTGGATGGGATTGGCCATTTATTGACATTAATGTAGCAGTCTGGTTGTAACCCACTGATTTTTAGTAATATCTGAGCCTCAATTTCAGTCGTGAAGTTACTAACCGAGGATTTTAAAGTGAGGTTTATTTTGAATTTCGATGTTACTTCGAAGTTCCCAATACCGGTAATTGGAATATGTGTTTTCAGTCGTTTCATGCCCAATTCTTCTGCTAAACGTTCTGATACAAAGTGCAGCTGCGAACCTGAATCTAATAAGGCTCTGCACGTTATAAGTTTTCCATACTTATTAGGAACTTGAACAAGAGCAGTTGCCAATAGGACATACGATCGTAATTGATTGTCCACCGATACCGATGCATTTACAGAAGAATGCGATATTAGTGATGCAGTCGACTAACTTCCTTACCTGCATGATTGTCTACATGAAGAAGGGTATTGTGCTTTTTCCCGCACAGCTGACATTTTCTGGACATATATAGCTCTGACTTGTGATTACTTCGTAAACAATTAATGCACAGGTTTAGTCTTTTTACTTCACTGCACCTTTTATTCACGCATAAGTTTAGAAACTTAGTGCACTTATAAATTGTGTGCCCTTCACGAGAACAGTAAGCACAGATTTGGATCCCTGTTGCTTGTAGAGTAGTCGAGACAGTATACCTATGTGGGTTTTCTATTTTATATTTATGTTTATTATTGTGGGGCCCTGTTGTAAGACCAGATCTGAACTCCTGTTTGCCTTCTAAGTTATGACATCTTTTATCTAAGAATTGCAATAATCCTTTCAAGGCGGGAAGCCGGTCGGAAGGACAATCATCTTCCCATTTGTTAACTGTCAGAGTATCTAATCTTTTTAGAATTATAGGGATAAGCAAGTCATCCCACTGTAATGCAGGACGCCCTAAGGCTGTGAGAGCTCGAATATGAACATTAACTGTATCGATGAGTGCTCTTAATGACTGAGCCGACGGTTTATGTATGGTTGGGAGAGAGAATATTTGCCGAATGTGTTCTTGTGCTATCAGTTTTTTATTATCGTATCGATTTTTTAATATTTCTAAGGCAACTTCATAATTACTTGATGTAATTTCAATAGATTGTATAGCACGCAGAGCACAGTCAGATAGTGCTGAGCGCAAATAATGGAATTTCGCGACCTCGTCCAGAGCCTTGTTGTTATGGACTAATGTATTGAATACTTCAACAAATGTGGTCCATTTAGTATAATCACCAGAAAAATTGGGTAAACCTATTTTGGGAAGTTTGATACCACTTAAACTATCAAAGGAATTATTTCCAAGTGAATCGTTCAGATTATTTTTTGCCTGGGCTCCTTTAGCGATCTGGACTAAGATCGTTGGTCGGAGTACAAAATATTCTTCTTCATACTCAGCTCGCACCTTAAGATCTAACTCTTCTTCATCTAACTATTCGATGCTTCCTTGACATGCACTAAATCCTTCGTAATATTTATTTAATGCATTTAATCGCGTTTCTAATTCTTGGATAGATGTATTTTCATTTAAACCTTGCAGAAAATCCTTAACACGACCTTGTTGTCCGATAAGTGTAGTTCTCTTTGTTTTTAATTTAGCTAATTTACTATCAGTCATTTTTTAACGTTTGATGGTACAAATTACTCAGAAGAAGTTAAAGTATTAGACCTGGTCTAATAGCCAAAGCGGACAATACTGAACTATTCGTTCGAATATTACCGTGTCTTCAACCTTATGCGCGATTTAATTAAACCTTAATGTACCAACACTCAGGTTACCTTAAATATCGTAACGAGTATTAAATTTGGTCGCTAATTAAACAAGTTTAAGCATTAAGATGACAAACTGTTCTCGAAACCGGTACTGCAAACCATTTACACCTTGAAGGAATGCGAAAATAACTGTTTTTATATGCACAGATATGAAATGTGTTCTCTGCATGTACTTGAAAAACCAACGGTGAAGTTGAGAACACAACAACGTTTTTATAAGAAATGATAAAATTAGCAGAATATCATTCTATCTCCAGCAAATATTAAATGTCTCTCAGAATGTCGCGTAAAACGAAAATCAATCATCAGAAAATTTAAACAAACAATTTTTTGCAAGGAAATAATACGTTAAATTTATTGCAAGCAGACATAGATCATCTTTAATATCACGCTATTTAGTAAATTCACTTGATTATTAATTGTAACGTATTAAGGTGATAATCTATTCTCGAAGCAAAGCGGTACTTCAAACCGTTAACACAGAGCTGAGTTTTATGCAAAGAACTTAACCTAACAATAATATGTGCCGCAATAAAGACGAGGAATTTGTGTGCGCAACAATTACAGAAATTGATAAAGATCGATCGAACACTATTGAATATTTAGCAAATATTAATTATATCACGTCACGGCACGCAATACCAAAGGGACCATGTATCACTAGATTAAAAGTTCACCAAATCACAAAAACAAATTTTAAACACAAAATTTAAGAAAATCGCAATCCAAATTCTTTATTTGTAAGATTCAGCAATTAAATTTTGTCACTCATAGTAATACAGATTTACCTTTAATGCTTTCAGCGTCCTTCACACTGCTTTGAAGTATTTATCATACCCAATCACGTCGGGGTCACCAAATTTTTTTTTTTGTGATTATACTAAATGGACCACATTTGTTGAAGTATTCAATACATTAGTCCATAACAACAAGGCTCTGGACGAGGTCGCGAAATTCCATTATTTACGCTCAGCACTATCTGACTGTGCTCTGCGTGCTATACAATCTATTGAAATTACATCAAGTAATTATGAAGTTGCCTTAGAAATATTAAAAAACCGATACGATAATAAAAAAACTGATAGCACAAGAACACATTCGGCAAATATTCTCTCTCCCAACCATACATAAACCGTCGGCTCAGTCATTAAGAGCACTCATCGATACAGTTAATGTTCATATTCGAGCTCTCACAGCCTTAGGGCGTCTGCATTACAGTGGGATGACTTGCTTATTATAGATTATAGCGATAACAAGTAATCCTACTGTAATGCAGGACGCCCTAAGGCTGTGAGAGCTCGAATATGAACATTAACTGTATCGATGAGTGCTCTTAATGACTGAGCCGACGGTTTATGTATGGTTGGGGGAGAGAATATTAGCCGAATGTGTTCTTGTGCTATCAGTTTTTTATTATCGTATCCATTTTTTAATATTTCTATATTCTTTTTCCGGCTAACTTGATGGTAAATTTTCTTTTTAGATTTTCGAAAAAATTATTATCCAACAAACGCCAACAATCACCAACACACGACCAACAATAGATATATGCAATAAAAAATTTAACCCTTTGCGGTCCGAATTAATTTTTCCTATTCCCAGTAGTCCGGTCCGAATTAATTTTTCATAGTAATCAATTCATGTATATACTCACACACTCCTTACGAAATCTCCTGAACTATAAAGCCTACAAACTTGAAATTTAGAATGTAGGTCCTTATATGATATAGGCATCCACTAAGAAAAGATTTTTTGAAATTCAATTCCTGGAACTCGGGGTCGCTGATCTCGAATCTGCTATGGAAATTTGTAAATTAAAGATGGCGGATCCAATACGGCGACCGAAATTTTTCGATTTCCGAGGACTGATATGAAAACTGGCACTTTTATGTTTTCGGGGTCGCTGATCTCGAATCTGCTATCGAAATTTGGAAGTTAAAGATGTCGGATCCAATATGGCGACCGAAATTTTTCGATTTCCGAGGACTGCTATGAAAACTGGTACTTTTATGTTTTCGGGGTCGCTGATCTCGAATCTGCTATCAAAATTTGGAAATTAAAGATGGCGGATCCAATATGGCGACCGAAATTTTTCGATTTCCGAGGACTGCTCTGAAAACTGGCACTTTTATGTTCTCGGGGTCGCTGATTTCGAATCTGCTATCGAAATTTGGAAATTAAAGATGGCGGATCCAATATGGCGACTGAAATTTTTCGATTTCCGAGGACTGCTATGAAAACTGGTACTTTTATGTTTTCGGGGTCGCTGATCTCGAATCTGCTAACAAAATTTGGAAATTAAACATGGCGGATCCAATATAGCGACCGAAAAGGTCAACTTCAAAGGAATTCCGTGTAAATGAATATATATGTAGGGGTTTTTAGAGTCGCTGATTTTAAATGTTGTAAAAATTTGATCCTGGGCATGTTTCGAGTTCTAGCGGGAAAAATTAAAAACGTGGAGACATAAAATAGTTTTATACATTCTCCAACAGTTTTACCGCGCATGAATTCAGATTAAAATTGATACAGTTTCATTCATTTTGTTAAATTTTTATTTACAAGGACAAGGCCGAGAATTGTCTATTAATTTATTATGAATCTAACAAATTTATCTTAGTTTTCATAAAGTTAAAAGCAAAACGAAGTATAAAATAAGCTGAAAAACAATTAAAGAGATTTATTGATTGCTTTTAGTATAAATTATTGGAGCTTAAATATCTTCTTCGTATGATATGTTTCAAAGCAAGTTCCCAAGTGCAGCCCCGGTTGGCGTGTACATGTTTTACAAATGTAGGTTGTTTCTCTTCTTCCTCCAGGGATTTTCCGTTTTGAGCAGACTATGCAGTCCTTATGCTTTCCCTCTGGGTGAGGTATAATAATATGCAATTTTCCGTTGAGTCTTTCTTCTTGATCTGAGCTGGATGGGCGGCCTCTTTTTCTTGATTGTGTGCCTTCTCGGAAAACTTCTACAAGTTCCTTTACAAGTTGCCTCCTAAACTGGATATGTTTCATCGTTTTTGAACGATTTTTTTTTGCACAGTTCTTTATGCAAGATGTATGAATTAATAATGGATACCTCCATCCCCCAAAAGAAAAGTTTTCGCCACCACTTAAGTGTTTTCCGTAAAAAACAATATGAAGAAATATATTGGTCAGCAGTGTCGACTCCCCCCATATTCTTTGTATAGTTGACGACGACACTAGGTTTCTTGACCACTATATCTTCCCCCTCAGGCCCTTTCCATTTTTTTGTAACAAATTCAGGTTCTGAGGTACTCCAAGTACTTAGCATATTGATAACTCTTTTGTCACGCCATGAGAGTAAAAGTATGTTATCGTTTCTATATGCAATTTGCTCGCCTTTCTTAAGTTTAGGTTTTTTTATGCAGCTTGGAACGTCTTTGCGTGAAGTTGAAAAAGTCCCAGTTAGGTGACATTTTAGAGCATAGAGCTCCCGGGCAAGTGTTACGCTGGTATAAAATCGATCACTGAAAATATGATATCCAGTGATGTCAGGCCAAGATTCTCTAAGGTTATTGAAAAGTTGAATAACAATTCTGGAAGTAAAAGGAATGTCTGGTCTTATTAGGCTTTCAGTTGTAACTGTACCGTGGTAAGCAGTGAAGGTAAAAATATAGCTGGTAGCAGAATCTGCTAAGACATATGTGTGGATTCCCCATTTGGTGGGTTTGTTAGGGTTGTAGGTTATAAAGGCGATTCGACCTTTGTAGCCAACAACAGCTTCATCAATTGAAATATTTTGATCGGGAATGAGCAATTCTCTGCACCTTTCATCTATGAATTTTAGGAAATTACCAACTTTTTGTGTCCTTGTTTTCAAATCTGCATTTTGTGGAACCATTTCTAAATGAAGCATCCAGAATATTTCAAAGAATCTTTTCCTCGTGAAAATTTGGGAGAAAAATAGAACCTGGTTTATAAGTTCTTGAGACCAATAATCTTTCATATCTGGTTGTTGAAGTAACCCCATGTTGATTATAACTCCTAAAAATGCCCACATTTCTTCTTCTGTTATATCCGTCCAACTGTGCCAAATGGAATGCTGAGATAAGGTCTTTGATCTAATTTTTGCTTTTGCATATTTGTTTGTCTCTTCAACAATGTTTTTTATTAGTTGTGGAGTAAAAAATAGTTTGAAGAATTGAATAGGTGTATCAATATTTCCACGAATTTGAGATCCAATACTTCTTTGTCATCCCGATCAGTCACGTTCCTGTATCCATCACTTCCTCGTGCAGCACTTGTATTACCTTCACCATCCTCGGCTTCTTCATCCTCAACATCATCATCTATAATTCTCCTGCTGTTTCGGCTTCCAACAAGTCGAATTTCACATTCGGAATCGCTATCAGATACGGCATATGACGGTCCAGGATTAATTCTGGCTCCTGAATATAATTCATCTTCACTTGACAAATTTAAAAAATCTTCATCTAAATTACACAAGTAGTCTTCATCATCACTGCTAAAGTCACTCAGCTCTTTTAACACTTCTTCGTCCATATTTATATAAATTGTTGATAGGAACCACAAACTTTATGTATTTATGTAATGCAAACAATAAAAATACTATAGAAGTGCAAGTTCACTCACAATAAAGCTAAAAATTTGTCAAGAAAGAAACACGACTGATTGTAGCAGTACCTTCATCAACCAGCAGCAAAGATTGCACTGTGCAACCCACCAAACATTGAGATGAAAAATCATCAGCGCTATAATTGCAAGATATCTTCCAGTTATCATCTTCGGAATATTTGAGCAATACAAATGTATGAAAATTGCTTTTGGATGACAAAATGGTAATAAAATAGGAAAACGAATTGTGTGTTTTTCCTCCGGACGAAAAGAGGACGATAAAGCTTATAATTTCACTTTTACCTGGATAACAAAATGGCAATAAAATAGGATTTTCTTAGTTTCGCCTGATGAAAAACCGGTTTATGTTTATTTTTAATGAGGATGATAAAGGAATGATGCGTTACCTGAAAATTTAGGTCTGTTCATTCTGTAAAGCGTTCGGAGTAAATTATATATAATACTTTACTCCTCTAATGTATAAGGTCATATTTAAAAATAATCCAATTCCTTCCATTATCATATTGATATCACTTTCCTCTCTTCCAGGCAATGCACATGTGATACTTCAACATAATTCCCCGGCGATATCTTTTTCTTATCTTTTACATGTATTGCTTTCGTGTCCCCTAGAGAGGTCCCAAGTAGAGAAAAATTACAATATATTCTCCTCAGTGCAGTTCTGCTATAGTGCGTTACTTTAGGTATATGGCGACTTTAAAATTCGTATCTCAAAAACGAAGCCGAACGCCATCGCAATTTTTTGTATGTGGATAGATATGGTTTCTAGCTTCAAAATAAAAATAGAAAAAAGAAAGTGCTAGAAGTCCTCTCTAGTGAATAATACTATTTTTTTGAAAAAAAAAACTATTATTAACAAAAAAACTTTTTCGTTCGGTACTGCTATATTTTTTTAAAAAAATATAAAGCATTATGCTTCATTTGGCATTTGAATCAGAAAAATCGGTTGCTCCGTTCTCGAGATATGATTTTCTGAAAGTGACGCATCATCGTAAAATCCCGAACTTTCGAACCCCCCTAGCGGGGGAGTGGGGGGTGGTAGGGGAAAACAAAAAAATATGGGTGAGCTATTTTGGTATTCCCTACAAACTGTGAAAGTTGCAAAAATAATTTACTTAAGCTACACATGAAGCTCGCTACATCTGAAGCTAGCTGCACATTAACCTAGCTACTTCTGAAGCTAGCTACACATGAAGTTGTAGCTGATAATAGCCAAATTCAAATATTGTAGCTCTAGTAACACCAACCTGATAATGAAGTAAAGTCATATATTTCATGTATTGCCAATCAACTGTAACTCCATCAAGTTGGCTGGTCAACTTATACTTTTTAATTTTTACCACGTCAACTTTTACTTTTTAAATTTTTTATTGCATATATCGATTGTTGGTCGTTTGTTGGTGATTGTTGGCTTAATTTAAACATATGTTGGATAATAGTTTTTTCGAAAATCTTAAAAGAAAATTCACCATCAAGTTAGCCGGAAAATTTTTATTTTTAATTTAATTTGATTTATAACCAGCTCAATCAATACGTAATCGTTTGTTGGACTCATTTTTATTAATAAAATCGTTTGTTGGTCCTTCAATTCTTCGCTAGTTGAAAAAAAATTACCTAAGCTACACATGATGTTGTAGCTGATATTAGACAAATTATAATTTTGCAGCTGAAGCTGCAGTAGCACCAACATGATAACGAAGTAAAGCCACAAGGATTTTAGAAATCATGATATTCTCGGTACGAACCACGCACCACCATTTTGTCTGGAATGAGAATTGTGGTGGCGAACTCTGTGTCTAATATGTGTTGTATATATAGAAAAATAAGAGAATCTTTCATATCTTAATAAATGTGGCAATAAATTACTAAAATTGTGTGTATAAGGTAAAAAGTTGTAGTTTCAAGTTGAAGTGAAAATATAAACAGAAGGAAAAATAATTTTTTTATGTCATAAATGTATTAATGTAATAACGATTTTGAAACAGTAAAATATTTAATTAATACGTAATTAATCGTTTTGAGTTATTTTTTTTTTACTGCATTTAAATTATTTTTCATGCTATTAAGTAAAATTCTGTACGAATAGTTGTTATGGTCGCATACGTACGCGATAGCAGTATACTGCTGCGTGTATAACTTACGGTCGCCTTTACGAACTCACCCTATACTTACCTGTCAGTCTGTCCATGGAACAGCTGTCAACATGACTGGAACGGGTGCAAAAATTGGCAACGAAAAGGCCGGAAAGGGGAACGGCGGCGAAGACATTAAGTCTCGAGTAGTGACAGAAGGTGGTTCAGTGGCTTTGAGAAGAGAAAAGTTCTTTAAAAAAAAGTGAAAGTAAAAAGAGATCTGAAGACATCAAGAGTTGGAATAAGGCTAAGATGGAGGACGGTAAAAAGTGGTGAAGGAGGCTGCGGATGAGATAGGACGGCAGATTTATTGAGTCCACATTTTGCATTTTTTTTTTTGTTGACCAAGGACTTTATCGCGAGAGTGATCACGAGGTGGTATCTTTCCATTCTATATTTTTCAATATATTTAAATTAAGCCTTGCATCCGACCGCATTTTAATTATCTGAGTGCAGAACATTGCCATGAAATTTAACACAGAAAGTGCTTATAGTCTTAAGGTTATTAATTTAAATGAACTTACCTTCATAGATATATTAAAATTTTCGCTACGAAGGTCAATTTTCGTCAAAGTGATAACATTTACCGTATAAAGGTCGTATAGTCCCAATACCGCATTTTAATTATTTGAGCGCAGAACATTGCTATGAAATTTAACACAAAAAGTGTGTATAGTCTTAATTTTATTAATTGAAATGAACTTACCTTCATAAATATATTAAAATTTTCGCTACGAAGGTCAATTTTCGTCAAAGTGAAGACCGACGCCATAACATTTACCGTATAAAGGGCGTTTAGTCCCAATACCGCATTTTAATTATTTGAGCGCAGAACATTGCTATGAAATTTAACACAAAAAGTGCGTATAGTCTTAATTTTATTAATTGAAATGAACTTACCTTCATAAATATATTAAAATTTTCGCTACGAAGGTCAATTTTCGTCAAAGTGAAGACCAATGCCATAACATTTACCGTATAAAGGGCTTATAGTCCTCAGACCGCATTTTAATTTTTTGAGTGCAGAACATTGCCATGAAATTTAACACAGAAAGTGCTTATAGTCTTAAGGTTATTAATTTAAATGAACTTGCCTTCCTAATTATATTCAAAGTTTTGCTACGAAGGTCAATTTTCGTCAATGTAAAGACCAACGCCATAAAATTTACCGTATAAAGGGTGTAGCGACTTGGTAATATCGGAAAGCTACAAAAGTTAATGCACGAACCATACAGCTTTCTCACCAACCTCTTGCAGAGATAACAAAAAAGGAGAACTTCCGGCGAAGTTCAGTGATTATCACAATCAACCAAGGGGTCTAACACGGTCCGCCAAGCTATCGACAGCGAGTAGAGATTAGCAAGTAATTAATATTGTTAAAATCCAAAGTTTTTATTGATTCAGTCAGACCTTTGTACAAGCAAGTGCAAGAAATTAAAAGGCATCATAGACAAAAGTGTTTATTTCTAACCACTAATCATCCTGAAGTGAGTAAAGTGGCACAGCACATATAAATGGCCATCAAAGCCACAATGGTGACCTCGACTTAGTGCTGAGGACAGAATCGGTTCGGCAGACAAAATAATTCCAAATTTGGAATATTTTAAATTTTTGTGTAGTACAAATCACAAATACAGTTAAACATTCCTTTGCCTTTTTATTAGAAGGGATCTTTGGCAAATAAAACTGTATTTTTTATATTAAATTTTGCAAATCTTCAACTTTTTAGAATTACTTTTAAAAATTTGTTTCTTAAACAATTTATAATATATATAACACATACATCAGCAACTTTAATTAAGAACATATACTCTAGCAGTAGTAAATTAATTGCTGCAGAGGATAGAATATATTTCGTAATCGCACCTGGCTGACTTGACTACAAGTTTCACTCGTTTGTCATATTTTCTCTCATTCGATTTTGATCGGGTAAACAAATTTCCAAATTTAGTTTCACGAGTATTTCAATTTTTCTGTAGTTCTGAGCACAAACATAGCCAGATATCTCCTTCATTTTCCCTTATAGATAGGAGCTTTAGGATTTTAATAAAAAATAACAATTTATATATATCACATTTTTACACTGTTGCACTTCATAGTATTCCTTTTTGAAATTTTTTTTTGAAATTTCTTTTCCAAAACAATTTACATACACACACATTAGTGAAACTTCCCAAAAATTCCAAACAATCAAGATAAACGCGATCTTGGAAACACAAGCGGTCCTACAAATCAAGATTCCACGTTAAATATAGACTCAAACTTGAGCAATTCCGCAGAAAATATAGCATTGACGTCTATTCTAGCTACATTCAAAATACCACCATTCTGGAATAACCGCCCAGACCTCTGGTTTCTACAGGTGGAAACTCAATTTCGCGTCAAAGGAATAACTTCCTCTAACACGAAATATGATCACCTTGTAGCTTCTCTACCAACAGAAACAATGGAAGTAGTAGCGGACATCTTGCTAAATCCACCAGCTCAAAATAAGTATGAGAATTTAAAATCCCACCTTTTAAGTCGGAGCCAAGACACTGAAGAGCGCAGACTCGATGCGCTACTGCACAAAGTTGAGATCGGTAATTATAAGCCTTCAGAACTGTTTCGGCACATGGAATCCTTGGCGGGTAGTAGCAACAGTCTCGTCAACAAGGCCTTATTACGAAAGCTCTGGATGAACAAACTTCCCAACGCAATTCAAGCTTGTCTGATTGCCATCGAGTCGCCTCACAATCAAGATGAAATTTTTTCGATCGCAGACAGAATTCATGACTCCACGGCTACGACACAAATCTCTGCAATTTACCGAAGTAACCTCCACGACAATGACAATGGTATTAATAATCTACGTGATATGATACAAGATATATCATACCGATTAAAACGTCTAGAAGCTAGACCTTCAAGATCACCGAACAAAACAAGGTCCAATAATCGCCCTTTCTCAAGATCCCAATCTCGATCACAGCTAAGACACACAGAAAATACGGCTCAAAAGCAAAAAAATGTCTACAACCATGCAACTACAAATTTAAACCCAACAACAATAATGTCGAAATGCAAGCTAATGATCATAGCAATCAAAAAAACTAAATTTCTCTACTTCGACCGCGGCATCGAAGATAGATCATTTCTCGCGCCGCTTATTTGTATTTGATAAGTCAACCCAAAAATATTTTTTAATAGACACCGGGGCGGAAATATCCACCATACCGAAAAGCTCATGCAATAAAACCCCTTGCAAGTCTGATTTCAATTTAATTTCAGCGAACGGTACACCCATATCTACATATGATCTCAAACAGCTGTCTTTAGATTTGAATTTACGACGCACGCTCGTTCACACATTCGTGATAGCATCTGTTGAACAGCCCATACTCGGTGGCGATTTCTTATATAAACATAACCTACTGGTAGATCTTCGCCATAGGAAATTAATTGATCAGACAACTTCTCTTTCAGTTAGTTGCATTTCAAGAATGACAAATCTTTTATCTCGTAAACTGTACACACTACAGGATGAATTCAGATCAATCCTAAATAGCTTTGCATTGGTTAAATCTCCTCCAAACTTCAATGAGCCAGTTAAACACAGTATCGTACATCGGATCAACACACAAGGATCCTTACCATCAGCACGCCCTAGGAGGCTTAAGACTGAAAATACAACGCGGCTAAATCAGAACTCGAACTCATGGTCAAAATGAGAATCTGTCGCCCTTCAGCATCACCAGTAGCATCCGCTTTACATTTAGTACCCAAGAAAGGTTGTTTAGACTTAAGACCATGTGGCACCTGAATATGTTTACAAAACCGCGGTGCAACACCCTTCGGACTGTTTGAGTTTCTACGTATGCCATTTAGGGTAAAAAACGGAGCTCAAACATTTCAGCGATTTATCAATGAAGTTCTTTCTGGTTTAAATTTCACCTTCACATATGTAGATGACATATTAGTCGCCAGTAAGACTCCACAGGAGCTTAAAAACCACCTCCGATTGCTGTTCACTAGATTACAACAATATCAAATCAATGTCAATGCACATAAATGCTTATTCGGAGTTAAGGAATTAAACTTCCTGTCGCATAAGATCACAGCAAACGGCATAAGCCCTTCAGAAGATGGAATACAAGCTATTAAGGACTTTCCAACACCATCCACAATAAAAAAATTACAACGATTCTTAGGCATGGTAAATTTCTACCACCGTTTTTTACCTAAAATATCACAAATTTCCGGACCTCTGTACGAACTCCTTAAAACTTCCAACACTAAAAACAAGTCAAAACCCGTTTTCAACTGGTCTGATGTACATGAAAAAGCATTCAAAGACATCAAGGTGAGCTTAGAAAATCACACTTGTACATCCGAATTCTGATGCCAAAATTAGCCTTTTCGTAGACGCCTTAAGCGATGCTGTAGGTGCTGCTCTACAGCAAAATAATCCTGGTAAATGGAAACCCATTAGCTTCTTCTCGAAACGCCTATAACCAAACGAAAAGAAATATTCTACCTTCGATAGGGAATTATTAGCAATATATTTGTCAGTGAAGCATTTCAGACATCTTGTTGAAGGCAAAGACTTCATAGTCTACACAGATCATAAGTCGCTAACAAATGCACTGTTTTCAAACTCAGAAAAATCTCCACGACAGAGTAATCACTTAAATTACATCTCCCAATTCACTCGCAATATAAGGCATATTAAAGGCACACAAAACGTTGTATCCGATACTCTTTCTAGAGCGCACATAGATGAAATCAACACTCCCAAGAAAGTCGACCTTAACATTTTGGCAGAAGAACAAAACCAAGACAACCAATTAAAGGAAATCATACGTGCTATTAAAACGAACTCAAAAACTTTTTCCTTCAAACTTCAAAAAATCGTAGACCTTTCGGCTCAGGCGGAAATATGGTGCGAAACTACCACTGAACACAACAGACCATACGCCCCAGAGAGTCTTCGTCGCACGGTATTCGAAATTTTGCACAAACTGTCTCATTCAGGCATCCGTGCAACTAAAAAGCTCATAACTTCACGTTACTTTTGGCCCAAAATGAATACAGACATAATGCTGTGGACCAAAACCTGCATAGCTTGTCAAAAAGCTAAGACCCATCGCCCCATAATTTCCCCACATGGAACGTTTGAAGTACCCAGTGGGAGATTTGAACATGTCCACATGAACATAGTGGGCCCTGTTCCTCCTTCAGACGGTTTCACTTACCTACTAACAATTAAAGATAGATTCAGTCACTGGCCTGAGGCTATACCCCTCCGAAACATTAATGCAAACACTATAGTAAACGCATTCAATCGCCAATGGATATCTTTGTACGGAGTTCCAAAAACTATAACCACCGATCAAGGCACACAATTCGAGTCACATTTATTTAAGGAACTCTCATCAGTATTGGCCAATCAAAGAATCCGTACTACTACTTACCATCCACAATCGAACGGATCTGTAGAACGTTTCCACAGGCAGCTAAAAGCAGCTATCCGTGCAACGAATGAGCCTAAGGACTGGTACCAAAATATCCCGTGGATACTTTTAGGTATTCGGTCAGCAATAATCGAAGACCTAAACGTATTACCAGCACAGCTCCTATTCGGAGAAGCCCTACGGTTGCCAGGCGAACTAATTACTACAGAAACATCAACAGAATTCAAAATTACCACAAACGTAGCGAAAGACATTCGTCATGCAATAGCAAAGATGAGACCACAAAATATCAGACATCGAAACCAAAATAACATCTTCATACCACAAGAGATATACAATTGCTCACATGTGTTTTTAAAGGATCCAATCTACAAAGGGAGTCTCAGTCCTCCGTATTCTGGTCCTCATGAAATAATATCGAAAAATGACAAAGTATTCAAAATTTTCAATAACGGGAAAAAAGAGTTGATTAATATCGACAGACTGAAACCAGCTTATGTTTTGAATTCTAATATGTCCAGTTCCACTGCAAACACAAGATTAAACCGCAATAGTAGAGTAACTTTTCAACTATAATTAACATCTACATAATACATGCATGGCACAACTCACACAAAAAAACAATAACATTTATATATATAATAAATACATTTTTTAACACCTTATTTATAAAACTTTATACATTAATTTACATACATTCTTATTTTAGTACCAAAAAAGCAATGAAGAATTTGACCAACAAGTAGATAATAAGTAAACGTTGAAATAATCAATTAAAAAATATAAAAAAAAAACCAATTAGCAATAACAAAATAACAAAATAAATTACTCTTTAACTTTAATTTTAATTTTCCAAAAAACATTTTACCATTTAGCGTGTTAAGTATATTTGTATACTAGAATCATAAGTCTGAATTGAACGATGTATTAATGAATTCATACCGCAAACACATATTAGTCAATATTAGTTCAGTAATGAATTTAGATCCTTATTTTTGAAATCGAGTTTTAAATTAACAATAAAAAATAGGTATGTAAACTAGTTAGATACATTTTTTTTTCATCGAGGGGGAATGACTTAGCGACTTGGCAATATCAGAAAGCTACAAAAGTTAATGCACGAACCATACGGCTTTCTCACCAACCTCTTGCAGAGATAACAAAAAAGGAGAACTTCCGGCGAAGTTCAGTGATTGTCACAATCAACCAAGGGGTCTAACATGGTCCGCCAAGCTATCGACAGCGAGTAGAGATTAGCAAGTAATTAATATTGTTAAAATCCAAAGTTTTTATTGATTCAGTCAGACCTTTGTACAAATATGTATTTATAACGAAGTGCAAGAAATTAAAAGGCATCATAGACAAAAGTGTTTATTTCTATGCACTAATCATCCTGCAGTGAGTAAAGTGGCACAGCACATATAAATGGCCATCAAAGCCACAAAGGGCTTATAGTCCTCAGACCGCATTTTAATTATGTGAGTGCAGAACATTGCCATGAAATTTAACACAGAAAGTGCTTATAGTCTTAAGGTTATTAATTTAAATGAACTTACCTTCCTAATTATATTCAAATTTTTGCTACAAAGGTCAATTGTCGCCAAAGTGAAGACCAACGCCATAAAATTACCGTATAAAGGGCTTATAGTCCCAAGACCGCATTTTAATTTATTTGAGTGCAGAACATTGCCATGAAATTTAACCCAAAAAGTGCTTATAGTCTTAAGGTTATTATTTTAAAGGAACTGACTTTCATAACTATATTAACAATTCGTATACAAAAGCCAAGTTTAATCATTAGCAGCAGGGCACGTAAACAGATTAAGCATCCCCACGGCGAAAAGTGCTTATAGTATTCAACTTAATAATTTGAATGAACTTACCCTCAGAATTATTAACATTTTTGGTGCGAAAGCCAACTTCAATCATCTAGTGCGGGACAACTCCACCGAGTTTACCACAAAAGAACTCACCGTATTGGAACTAGAGTAGTAATTAGTTAGTTAGGAACGAGTGTAACGGTATAGAGTTTATATTTCTTGAACACGAAGTGAAATATGATTAAAAATACAATATTTCTTGTAGGCTAAAGTCAAGACCTCACTGTATCGGAACTAGAGTAGTGATTAGTTAGTTAGAAACAAGCGTAACTTTTTATAGAGTTTATATTTCTTAAACATGAAGTGAAACATACTTAAAAATGGAATTTTGTTGGTATGCTAAAGACAAGGGATTAGTAAAAGTCTTTCCCGATGGGAGAGTCCTCTCTGAGCGCGATCATTACAACCACTACCGCGTCCTTCCCCCCCCCCCCCAAAAGGCCTTTTTGGTGAGTCTCCATTGTAAAAAAGGATGAACTTATTTTTTTGACAACAAAAAAAAAGATAGATTTGAAAGGAAAAGGAAAGAACGAAACTTTGCGTGCTGAGTGAGTACATAAAAGGAGAGGAGTTCCTTCGGAATGACCACACAACGGGTTAGTCAATGATTGAAGATAGGGTTATACCTTCTCTGCTTCGGGGGTGATTGTAAGAAAAAAAAACAAAAAAGGGGGAGATAGCCCATTGCTCATTTATAAAGAAAAACGAATTTAGCTGCATTAAGACCATCCGGTCATACTAGAAGCTACGGGGTGATTATGAGAAAAAAAATATGATGAAAATTCTCTTTGTAAATTTTAATGCATAAAATAAAATGTTGATTAAGGAGTAATTAGTCAAGTGTTTCTCTTCTTCTCAAATCCCTCCAGGACCTCTCCTCTATCTCTTTAAAGAAAAAGAAGGGACATCTTAACCGAGCCGACGGCACTGGATCAGGTCATCCGATCCGTAGGATTATCTTCGGGTAAGTGATGTACGCGATGCCTTCTGGATCAGTGTGTGCTTTTCATTGTGGTCTCCGTTTCAGGAAGACAGGCACGATTTTTTTTGTTCATGGTAAGGTGACAACGGCAGGTATTTCGTGGTACCCATCCCACACTCTCCGCCAATAGCTGAGGTGAACTAGCGTGCCGCCCTGCACCTCAACGCTGTTACCGAGTGATCTCTCAGCTTATGCTGGCAGTCTGGACTTTACGTCCAATCCAATCACTCTTAACTATACTACCATAACAAATGGATCTCAACGTGGGGCCACCTCAGTTAGACTGCGGTGGTCTAAATATAAATAAATATAAATTTTACTGGGGACTGAGACTTGGAGAGAGACAATCATCTGGTGTCTGCTGGTTGATTGACCTTAAGTCTCATATCCAGGGGAGGTTATATGTGGACCTGGGTCTAACTGGTTTGTTTTAATGAACTTCAGTAGAGTAACGTAAAATTTTTGAAAGTTTTTTAAAAGTCTGAAAGTAAAGTAACGTAAAGTAAAGTTTTGAAAGTTTTTGCTATCTGGTTTCTCGATTGTATATTAAAGTAACGTAATGTTTGAAGGTTTTTGGAATTTGTTTGAAGTGAAGTTCGGCTTTAAGTTTGACCTTGGTCAAGCCTGAACAATTAGTTGATTTTTGTTGAATTTTTTTGAATTGCTGAAAGTTTTTGAAATTTTTGATTATCTTTCCCGCTGGCCTTCTGCCATGGAAATGGTAGGTGACCCCACCAAAATTTGTGTGTGAGCTCTTACGGAGACATGTCTCTGTTGGCCAACTGGTTGGACAGAGTTGTAAGTCTGCGGGACAACTGTTTGGCTTCCAGCCAATTAGTTGACCAGATTCATGGCTCTGCCCGACTAGCGAACTAGCGGGACATGACGATCCGGTGAAGAGGAGAGGAAGAGTTCTTGGAGGGTGGAGTTGGTGCTGGAGATCTTCAGTAATCAGGAGTTGGCATCCTGCTAACTGCCTAGCTGAAGACTCTCTAGTAGCATTTTCGGCCTCTGACAACTCCAACTTCAATCTTCCTAGATTTCTGGGGGAACTTCACATCTTTTTTCTTTTCTTCAGCACACAGTGCGTCACTTGCCAAAGGAGATCCTGACCTGAGGAAAAGAAGGGCGAAGCTGTCGGAGGGGGGACCGCCTCTGGAGGCCTTCAGTGATCAGGAGTTGGCACACTGCTAGCTGCCTGGTTGAAGAATCTCTGGTGGCGTTCTTAGTCTTTGACAGCGACAACCAACTTTTCTAACGGTCCTCAAATTTCGTTTGCCGATGTTGAATTCACTGGAGAGGAGAGCCTCGGGGGAGGAGAGAGAGAGGGACAAGCACACCTATCATTTTGAATTTCATTAGTAATGCATTCTTCCTTGTGGAAGCAAATTTCTTTGCGAATTTGTCTTGATATTTAATATTCATTATTTCTGTGGTAGAAATTTCTTTTACGAATTTGTTTTGAAGTTCGATATTCATTCTTCTTTGAGAAAAAAAAAAATTTTTTGCGAATCTGTTTTGAAATTTGGCTCATTCTTCCTTGTGGAAGAAAATTCCTTTGCGAATTTGTTTTGAAATTTAGTATTCATTCCTTTTGTGGAAGAAAATTTTTTTTCGAACTTGTTTTGATATTTGATGTTCATTCTTCTCTGCAGAAGAAAATTTTTTTGCCAACACGCGCCCTTCTTAAGCGAATAAAGTTATTGGGTTCAATTTGAAGAATCCTTATGCCACCTATCCCCCTCAATAGACTAGCCATCTTTGCCACTTCCCTTCTGGGCAATATAGTCTCTTGACAAACGTCCCCACATAAGGCAACAATATGGCGACTGCAAGAACCCCGCCGGAGCCAGCTCCATTAGAGTTATGTTCGATATGCCTGGATGCGGACTGGAGCGTTAAGTCCCGAGCGATGTCCACCCATTGTGGACACGTATTCCATAAGAAATGCATCCAGAAATGGATCAAGGAAAAGTCCAGTTGTCCGAACTGTCGACTGTTCCTCAGCCAAACCGACTTCTACACCTATACTGGTACGATATCCAAGCGACCGATCACGCGAGCCTACGGCCAGGAAACTCTCGGGTCCACCACACAACCAAGAACGTCATCGCCTGCCCGACAACTTTCACTTCCCCCTAGCCCGCGAACGAATCGGTCTGGTGAGGGAATCCCGGCTAGGAGTCCACAAAGCGCTCCAGCTGGACGCGAGACCGTGGTAGGAGAGTCGTACTTAGATTTAGCCGGTCTTCAGGTACAAATTGCTAACCTAGGTAGGGGTGCAATGTCGCGACGTCTTAACGATTTTAGGACCGAAATCCGATCTCAGATCCAACCACCACAGCGTCCGATAGCGCCCCCAGTAGTTTTTTCTCGTCCACCCCCGGTAGTCCAGAATTTGTGCCGATCTTTATCTCCAGGGGCAGGGCTACCTAGCTATTTCAATCGAAGAGGCACCAACAATAATGCGCTTAATGCCGGACAAGATCCGATGGCTATGCTACCCCCACCCTTGCCTCGAACGCCTCCCGTGCAAGAGCCAGTCAACGACTTTGGGCGGTCCTCTCGTCAAGGGATGGAGGTTGACATACGACGGTGATAATTCTCGTCTCTCCGTGGAAGATTTCATCTTTCGAGTAGAAGCGTTAACTAACACTACGCTGTATGGCGGCTTTGATCTTTTGGTCAGACATATGCACACCTGGTTCAATGACAGAGCGACCAATTGGTACTGGTCAGTATTACGAACAAATCCAACCCCTAACCCTAACTGGGAGCAAATTCGAGCTGCGCTACTAACTGAATGGGGCGATCCTAAAGACGATATGAGCAATGGTGGAACTGCGAAATCAGCTGCAGAATCCCATGTCTGAGCGAGAATTTCTCGATCTTATCAAAACTAACCTTTTGCCGGCCATTCAGTGTCAGATCTGCTTACATCGAACTCAATAAGCCAATTGCGGGCGTTGGTAATGCAGATTCAAGCCACACACAACCGTATTCTATTGTCAACCAGCTCGGGCGTGAGTAACAGAAGCCTGGCATTACCTTTTCCAAACGCGATAAATTCAGGGAGAAATCCGCGCTATCAGGTCCATGAACTAAATAGCCTAAACGTAGAATCAGACAATTCCGCCTTTCCCAACCCTCAAGAGTTGGAAGTGGCGGAATTAGACACCAGAGCTACTGCCAGATCGGAATCCACTTGCTGGAACTGTGACCAATGAGGGCACTTTTACGCCGATTGTCCACAAACGCCTACAGGCTACTTCTGTTACGGATACGGCCAGAAAAATATAATAAAGCCAAATTGTCAAGTTTACGCTGCGAAAAACCGAAGATGGGTCGGGAGCACCAACACCCGCTTCCGGCCAAACGTAACGAGGCACCCGCGGACAGTTCCGACTCCGTTTACAGTGTCCCAGCCGACAGCCCCAGCGACTACAGTAGCAGAGAACAGTCAAGCCACGCAGCAATAAGCCCACCAGCAACTCTGGACTTGATCTCCTGGGGAGATATTTCAGGAAACGCTCCCGATAATGTCCTCAACAATTTAGAAGCTGAGACCAATGGTTCCGAAAAGCACCTGTCCTTACTGGACATAGAAGCCACAAATCCCTCCTCGGAAGATAAAAGCTGCAACCTAGACCACCTATTAGACCTTCCGTCGGATCCGTCGCTAATCTTTGACGTTTCAATAATACCAACTGCGACAAAGCTTACGGGCATTGCTGAGGAGGAAGTCCAGAGTCCCACCTATCAGATATTGAGACGGCCATCAACCTCTGTGATGACGACTGGCCGTGAGCCGGCTCAATACCCTCTAATGCCATACCACGAGCGCTTGAACAACTATCGCGCCGTGAAAAATAGGATCTTCTCTGACGTGACCATGACAAACCTGTACTATCGCCCAACCAAAAAAAAATCGACTGTTCGGTGGCGTGAACATATCAAGCGTGTTAAAGCCGAGAGGAAGAAGTTGGCCCACATTACAATGTCGGTACCAGACGACATTCGGGCGTATGCTGAAGTCCACCTACTCGGGCAAACCGTTTCAGGATTATTAGATAGTGGTGCCACTGTCAGTATCCTAGGCCGGGGAGCTCTTGAGAGGTTGTCGGAGGCGGAGGTCCAATGGAAGAGGTACAAGACTCAAGTGGAGGTAGCTATTGGTGCCATGACGAGTGTTCATGGTCATGTGGACCTGGATGTCACTTTCCGCAGTGAGACTCAGAACGTGCGTTTCTACGTGGTTCCGGGGCTCACTCAAGCTCTGTACTTGGGGATAGACTTCTGGCGCTTATTTAGGTTAGCTCCAGATGTCCTGGGGGAAAGTTGCGGGTCTGTTAGCTGCCTCAGACACTGACTGCCATCTTCTTTCGGAGCAAGAGTCGAAACGCCATGAAGCCACCAAGCAGTTATTTCCATCTTTTTCATCCTTAGGTTTGGGCAAAACTTCGCTAATTACTCATAAGATGGCGATGCACTTCCGATAAAACAACGTCTTTACCCTATATCACCAGCAGTACAAAGTATAATGGACGCCGAATTGGAGCTAATGTTATCACTGGGAGTGATAGAAGAGAGCCAGAGCCCATGGAGCTCTCCAGTAGTTCTAGTAAGGAAGCCAGGAAAGGTCCGACTTTGCTTTGACGCCAGGAAGGTGAATACAATTCTAGGCCGACTGCCTGCGGCAAAATATATCACAAGTCAGGACCTGAAGGACGCCTTCTGGCAGATCCCGCTACCCCAAGAATCCCGAGAGAAGACTGCTTTCACAGTGCCTGGTCACCCTCTTTGTCATTTCACGGTGATGCCATTCGGACTATGCAACGCTCCTCAGACTATGTGCCGCCTCATGGACAAAGTTATCCCATTCGATCTTCGCGACAACGTCTTAGTGTACCTGGACGATTTACTGATCCTGTCACAAGACTTTAATTCCCATCTGGCCCTACTAGCACGAGTGGCGGATTGCTTGAGGAAGGCCGGCCTCACTATTAATGTTGAGAAGAGCAAATTTTGCATAAAAGAAACAAAATATCTGGGCTTCATAGTCGGAGAACAAGAGATACAAACGGACCCTGACAAGGTGGCCGCGATAGTTGAATATCCGACCCCTAAACTGTTCGTCAGGTTCGACGCCTACTTGGTATGGCAGGCTGGTATCGGCGCTTCATACCAAACTACGCCGACTTGACTGCCTCCATAACGGACACCTTGAAGAATCCCAGTCAGTTCAAGTGGACAACAGAAGCCCAAACGTCTCTGAAACAATTGAAGCTAAAGCTTTCCTCTGCTCCATTACTAGTGAGTCCAGACTTCAGCAAGCCGTTCGTCATTCAATGCGACGCCAGCCAACAAGGAATTGGTGGAGTCCTGATGCAGCTGGACGATGAAGGCCATGAAAGACCTATTGCGTACATCTCAAAAAAATTAAACTCGGCACAAGAATGTTTGGCAGGAGTACTAAGTGTTCAGAAGTTCCGACCTTTTATAGAGCTAATGCCGTTCAAGATCGTGACGGATCATGCTAGCTTGAAATAGCTGATGTCCCAAAAGGACCTCAGCGGTAGGCTCGCTCGGTGGAATCTGATGCCTTGTCATGAATACACTGTGACAGTTTAACAGCCGGAGAAGAGACTGGTCCCGAGGTCGACCTTACCTCTCCACACTTCAATTCATTGGAGTATGAGGAGTAGAGGCAGAAAGTTAAAGCGGCCTCAAACAAGCTACCAGATCTATGCGTCAGAGGGGGCTTCGTTTACATCTGAACAATTCCAAGGACAGGGGATCCAGTCCAGGAGGAAGAAGCCTGGAAGCTTTGGATCCCACGTGGGCTGGTCACCAGCGTCATCTCAAGAGCGCATGATCCGCCACTATCTTCTCATGGAGGCATAGGAAAGACTCTGGAACGGTTACGAAGACACCTATATTGGCCAAGGATGACCGTCGACGTTCGGAATTATATAAGCTCATGTGACGTGTGTAGGGAAATAAAGGCTCCAAATACCATCTTAAGACCACCAATGGGAGCTCAGGCTAAGGTAGAACGACCCTGGCACCGGGTGTATATTGACTTATTAGGCCCCTATCCCAGATCTACCTCTGGAAACACCTGCATGATTATCGCTCTGGACCACTTCTGAAAGTACCCAATGCTGAAACCTATAAAAAAAACATCCGCCAAGCAAGTCTGCCAGTTCGTGGAAACTGAACTATTTCACATGTTCGGAGTGCCGGAAACCATCGTCACGGACAATGGGTCTCAATTTCGCTCTGCTCACTTCGCTAAATTATTGGAGAGATATGGCGTGCAACATTTGCGAACCGCAGTCTACTCCCCGCAAGTAAACGCGTCCAAGCGAGTAAATAGATCCATATTAGCTGGAATCCGAGCGTGTCTCAGCAACGAACACAATAAATGGGACGAGAAACTGAGCTACATCGCCAGCTGCTTGCGGAGCTCAATACACCAGGCGACTGGTTTCTCTCCTTATAAAGTGCTTTTTGGATTTAACATGGTGGAACACACAAATTCTTATAAACTACTGAGGACTCTAGGCACGTTGAGCGAACCTGTTCAGTCCACCTACAAGTATATAATCCCTCGTAGAACCTCCCAGTCAAATCATCAATAACACCTTGATCCCTCGCTGCAGTCCAAAACAATATCTCCTAAACAGATAAGAAAAGAAAACACAAAGAATACAAGACTAAAATATATTAAAAGAAAAACCACTTATCTGATTGTTGGGAACTCCTTTCCTTTGGCCTAGTGACTTCTAAACACTCCAATAAAAAGATTCAACGCCTAAAACATACAAAATTATTATCATTTATAACAAAATTCTATAAAAATATCATAAACTTACCCAAATTATACATCCCTCATGTTTATTTACATTTTGTAATGTCACATCATGACATTACGTCAAATCGTTTGATTTCGCCTCATTCATCAAATTCAATAAACGTCGCTAGGGCAACACCGAAAGGCGAGAACTCATAACTGGATGCGGCGGCTATATAAAGCCGACGAGCCGCAGCAGAAAATCATTCTTGGTTCAGAGCTCATCTGATTCGGAGAATAATCCGATTAACAAGAATATTATTCCCAACCTCCAAAATAGAAGAATAATTCTATACTTCAGAGAATAATCTGAAATTCCTATTATTTCCAATTTCCGTCCCACACCTAAGCAGAAGAATAATTCTGCCGCAGAGAATAATCTGCAATCTCCTGCCCACACCTAAGCAGAAGAATAATTCTGCCGCAGAGAATAATCCGCAATCTTCTTCTTTTTTATACTAGCATCTTGTTGCCCATGTATAAGCAGAAGAATAATTCTGCCGCAGAGAATAGTCTGCAATCTTCTTCTTTATAATAGCATTTTGCTGCCCACACCTAAGCAGAAGATTAATTCTGCCGCAGAGAATAATCTGCAATTTTCTTCTTTTTTATAGTAGCATTTGCTGCCCGTGTGCCTAAAAATAGCACTCTTTAATTTATATAGGAATACTTTTCTCATAGACGATTAATTCTTCTTCTTCCTTTTTCTAGAATACGACGAATTAAAGGAGGCGGACTACGCGATCGTCACAATTACTGCTAAATTTTAATTTGTTTGGATTTATTGTTGAATTTTGTATTGAATTTTATAATAGTTTGTAGGTTAGTTTTTAGTTCTGAATTTTAGTAAATGAATTTTGTGATATAGGTTAAGCAAATGAATTTATAGTATTTTAATTTGAATAAAAATTTTTATATTTGAATTGTTAAATCGACTGAGTTGTCATTTATAAACCGGCACTCCCTCCCACGAACGAGACTAGCTCTCACAAACCCATAGCAGTGGATGAGACCGACAAAGTGCACTTAATTCGGGCCAAGGTTCAAGAAAACTTAGATCACGCATTTGAACAAGGCACCAAGGTTTATAACCTGCGCTCGAAACATGTAGAATTCAAAGTAGGTCAGGGAGTATATCGGCGGAACTTCATATAGAGTAGTTTCCAAAATCAGATCAGTGCTAAGCTAAGTCGCAAGTTCCTCAAATGTCGAATCAGATCTCGAAAGGGGAATTCTTTATATGAACTCGAAGACCTCCAAGGAAAACTCATCGGCGTCTTTCACGCTAAGGATATCAGGCCATGACCAGATAGTGACCGAATATAAGTACATATGATACTTGTTTACTTCCTGGTAGCCCTAAAAAGGAAGTATAGAAAAAGAAGTATAGAAGAAGTATAGAAGAAGACAGAACAGAAAAATCCTCATAAAGAGGCTAACCCAGAAGGTGTTGGAGGGAAACTGTCTACTCCAAATGGGTAGAGGTGCATTACAAGGATCATTGCCCTTTTACAAACATTAGACAGACCACCGCAGATTTAAAGAAGTATAGAAGAAGACAGAACAGAAAAATCCTCATAAAGAGGCTAACCCAGAAGGGGTTAGAGGGAAATTATCTATTCCGAATAGGTAGAGATGGGTTAAGTTTAAATTTTCGGAATCGATTTAAAAGTGGAATTGCTACGGCAGCTCCGCTATCCGTAGTGCACCATGTGGGAGAAAAAAAAAACAGGAGAGAAGAACAAAGAAGAAGTGGGCTTACTAACAAGAGGTATACCGACCGCTAGGTTGGGGGGTGGGTCCTAAGCGGCACAATGGGACCCTGTAGTTACCAGTTAAGCTGCCGTAGCTCCGCTATCCGTAGTGCACCACGTGGGAGAAAAAAACCAGGAGAGAAGAACAAAGAAGAAGTGGGTTTACTAACTGGTAACTACAGGGTACCAATGTGCCGCTTAGGACCCACCCCAACCTTGCGGTCGGTATACCTCTTGTTAGTAAGCCCACTTCTTCTTTGTTCTTCTCTCCTGGTTTTTTTTCTCCCACGTGGTGCACTACGGATAGCGGTTAAGCTGGTAACTACAGGGTACCAATGTGCCGCTTAGGACCCACCCCAACCTAGCGGTCGGTATACCTCTTGTTAGTAAGCCCACTTCTTCTTTGTTCTTCTCTCCTGTTTTTTTTCTCCCACGTGGTGCACTACGGATAGCGGAGCTCCCGTAGCAATTCCACTTTTAAATCGATTCCGAAAATTTAAACTTAACCCATCTCTACCCATTCGGAGTAGATAATTTCCCTCTAACCCCTTCTGGGTTAGCCTCTTTATGAGGATTTCTCTGTTTTGTCTTCTTCTATACTTCTTTAAATCTGCGGTGGTCTGGCTAATGTTTGTAAAAGGGCAATGATCCTTGTAATGCACCTCTACCCATTCGGAGTAGATAGTTTCGCTCTAACACCTTCTGGGTTAGCCTCTTTATGAGGATTTTTCTATTCTGCCTTCTTCTATACTTCTTTAAATCGGCGGTGGTCTGGCAAATGTTTGAAAAAGGGGCAATGACCCTTGTTATGTGTCTCTACCCATTAGAAGTAGATAATTTCCCTCTAACTCCTTCAGGGTTAGCTTCTTTCTGAGGAGGTCTCTTTTCTGTCTTCCTCTATATTTCCCAATCATTAATGGTCGTGGGTCGAGTCACACATTGGGCGCCTCAGGACAAGGCCTAAGGTTAAGACCGGCTAGCTCAGTCGACCATCTCCCAGGATCGTATATTACACAGGTGCTTCACACGGCCCTGCCCTGTTATGGTCGCATACGTACGCGATAGCAGTATACTGCTGCGTGTATAACTTACGGTCGCCTTTACGACCTCAGCCTATACTTACCTGTCAGTCTGTCCATGGAACAGCTGTCAACATGAGTGGAACGGGTGAAAATGGGCAACGAAAAGGCCGGAAAGGGGAACGGCGGCGAAGACATTAAGTCTCGAGTAGTGACAGAAGGTGGTTCGGTGTCTTTGAGAAGAGAAAAGAAGTGAAAAGTTCTTTAAAAAAAAGTAAAAGTAAAAAGAGATCTGAAGAGATCAAGAGTTGGAATAAGGCTAAGATGGAGGACGGTAAAAAGTGGTGAAGGAGGCTGCGGATGAGATAGGACGGCAGATTTATTGAGTCCACATTTTGCATTTTTTTGTTGACCAAGGACTTCATCGCGAGAGTGATCACGAGGTGGTATCTTTCCATTCTATATTTTTCAATATATTTAAATTAAGCCTTGCATCCGACCGCATTTTAATTATCTGAGTGCAGAACATTGCCATGAAATTTAACACAGAAAGTGCTTATAGTCTAAAGGTTATTAATTTAAATGAACTTACCTTCATAGATATATTAAAATTTTCGCTACGAAGGTCAATTTTCGTCAAAGTGATAACATTTACCGTATAAAGGTCGTATAGTCCCAATACCGCATTTTAATTATTTGAGCGCAGAACATTGCTATGAAATTTAACACAAAAAGTGCGTATATTGCTATGAAATTTAACACAAAAAGTGCGTATAGTCTTAATTTTATTAATTGAAATGAACTTACCTTCATAAATATATTAAAATTTCCGCTACGAAGGTCAATTTTCGCCAAAGTGAAGACCGACGCCATAACATTTACCGTATAAAGGGCGTATAGTTCCAATACCGCATTTTAATTATTTGAGCACAGAACATTGCTATGAAATTTAACACAAAAAGTGCGTATAGTCTTAATTTTATTAATTGAAATGAACTTACCTTCATAAATATATTAAAATTGTCGCTACGAAGGTCAATTTTCGTCAAAGTGAAGACCAATGCCATAACATTTACCGTATAAAGGGCTTATAGTGCTCAGACCGCATTTTAATTATTTAAGCGCAGAACATAGCCATGAAATTTAACACAGAAAGTGCTTATAGTCTCAAGGTTATTAATGAAGAAATTAAGTTGTATGGGTCCTATGTGTATATACGTGGGAATCATATGGGGTTAGTGACCCTTTTATTCGTAGAATTGCATCAATTACTGTTTTAAGCGATAAAAAAAAAAAAAAAAAAAAAAAATTGATGTGCTCCTAACGTAATTTTTTTAAAAAAGTGACGAAGGAAATAAAATCCTATTTTCATAAGGTAATTTATATGAGAACGGTTTATAATGTGGGTTATATGGATATAATGTATTTTTAGGCACTGAAGATGGTCTAAAGAAGAGACCGAAATATTGGCCAATAAATGGTAACTACAAAACTTGTGTGGTAGTTGCATTTCTTTGCAATTCTACGAATAAAAGGGTCACTAACCCCATATGATTCCCACGTTAAGGTTATTAATTTAAATGAACTTACCTTCATAAAAATATTAAAATTTTCGCTACGAAGGTCAATTTTCGTCAAAGTGAAGACCGACGCCATAACATTTACCGTATAAAGGGCGTATAGTCCCAATACCGCATTTTAATTATTTGAGCGCAGAACATTGCTATGAAATTTAACACAAAAAGTGCGTATAGTCTTAATTTTATTACTTGAAATGAACTTACCTTCATAAATATATTAAAATTTTCGCTACGAAGGTCAATTTTCGTCAAAGTGAAGACATAACATTTACCGTATAAAGGGCTTATAGTCCTCAGACCGCATTTTAATTATTTGAGTGCAGAGCATTGTCATGAAATTTAACACAGAAAGTGCTTATAGTCTTAAGGTTATTAATTTAAATGAACTTACCTTCCTACTTATATTCAAATTTTTGCTACGAAGGTCAATTTTCGCCAAAGTGAAGACCAACACCATAAAATTTACCGTATAAAGGGCTTATAGTCCCAAGACCGCATTTTAATTTATTTGAGTGCAGAACATTGCCATGAAATTCAACCCAAAAAGTGCTTATAGTCTTAAGGTTATTAGTTTAAAGGAACTGACTTTCATAACTATATTAACAATTCGTATACAAAAGCCAAGTTTAATCATTAGCAGCAGGGCACGTAAACAGAGTAAGCATCCCCACGGTGAAAAGTGCTTATAGTATTCAACCACTGACTTATAACAATGGACTGAGCGATTTGCTATTTCATGTGGCACAAAAAATATTGTGTTTCTGTATATCACCGTTAGAGCACACTTTAAAACGTTTACTACATAAAAATATGTAAAACTCAACAAATCAGATGAAATTTTACACCCGTAAATCGAATTAAATTAAAAAAAAATATTTTCTTGCGTCCAAGTGATATTTCAATCGCTTATAAGCACTATGGCAAGAGAGACAGAACATGGTAAACACTATCTTTACCTTATTCTTTCTGCGGTGATTGCATCTGCAGCCAACATAAAAACTTCAAATGGCATAAGTAAACGTTCGGTAAACAATATTTTGTGTTGGTAGCTCCAACTCTGCCATAGGGCGAAAGAGAGAACTATAAAACTTGTGCCATTCTTTCCTATAGGAAAATGGCAATACGCTCAGTCCATTGTTATAAGTCAGTGTATTCAACTTAATAATTTGAATGAACTTACCCTCAAAATTATTAACATTTTTGGTGCGAAAGCCAGTTTCAATCGTCTAGTGCGGGACAACTCCACCGAGTTTACCACAAAAGAACTCACCGTATCGGAACTAGAGTAGTGATTAGTTAGTTAGGAAAGAGTGTAACGTTATAGAGTTTATATTTCTTGAACACGAAGTGAAATATGATTAAAAATACAATATTTCTTGTAGGCTAAAGTCAAGAACTCACTGTATCGGAACAAGAGTAATGATTGGTTAGTTAGAAACAAGCGTAACTTTTTATAGAGTTTATATTTCTTAAACATGATGTGAAACATACTTAAAAAAGAAATTGAATTTTGTTGGTATGCTAAAGACAAGGGATTAGTAAAAACGTCTTTCCCGACGGGAGAGTCCTCTCTGAGCGCGATCATTACAACCACTACCGCGTCCTTCCCCCCCAAAAAGGCCTTTTTGGTGAGTCTCCATTGTAAAAAAGGAAGAACTTGTTTTTTTGACAACAAAAAAAAAGATAGATTTGAAAGGAAAAGGAAAGAACGAAACTTTGCGTGCTGACTGAGTACATAAAAGGAGAGGAGTTGCTTCGGAATGACCACACCAACGGGTTAGTCAATGATTGAAGATAGGGTTATACCTTCTCTGCTTCGGGGGTGATTGTAAGAAAAAAAAAAAGGGGGAGATAGCCCATTGTTCATTTATAATGAAAAAGGAATTTAGCTGCATTAAGAACATCCGGTCATACTAGAAGCTATGGGGGTGATTATAAGAAGAAAAAAATATAATGAAAACTCTCTTTGTACATTTTAATGCATAAAATAAAATGTTGATTAAGGAGTAATTAGTCAAGTGTTTCACTTCTTCTCAAATCCCTCCAGGATCTCTCCTCTATCTCTTTAAAAAAAAAAGAAGGGACATCTTAACCGAGCCGACAGGATGTCATGGGAGGCCGGGGACGGCACTGGATCAGGTCATCCAATCCGTAGGATTATCTTCGGGTAAGTAATGTACGCGATCCCTTCTGGATCAGTGTGTGCTTTTCGTTGTGGTCTCCGTTTCAGGAAGACAGGCACGATTTTTTTTTTTTCATGGTAAGGTGACAACGGCAGATATTTCGTGGTACCCATCCCACACTCTCCGCCAATAGCTGTGGCGAACTAGCGTGCCGCCCTGCACTTCAACGCTGTTACCGAGTGATCTGTCAGCTCATGCTGGCAGTCTGGACTTTACGTCCAATCCAATCACTCTTAACTATACTACCATAACATAGTCGCAACGTACCTATATGAGATGATTTCACTTACCAGGGTGCTAACTTGTGGCATAAGATTTCATAAACTCGTCATCGTCAGGTATTTGAATATGAATAGATATGTAAGGCAAATGTATTCAGTATAAACTGTGTATTTGAAGACAATTTGAATGTTAAACATTTTCATATCTGTGAATTTTATTTAAAAATGACGATGACTAGATTATGAAAGTTTTTCTGTTATAAGTTAGCATTCTGAAATTATCTCACGTAGGTACATTGTGACCACTGACACAACTGAAATCGCTTACATTTTCATGGGATCACTTTTCTATAGTTGTCTCTTTTCGGCTTAATGACTGGATTCCATTGAACTTGAAATAATAATTTCTATACTAAATCCACCATAGTTCAGTTTCAGTTCAGTCGATTTGCCAAATGAATATATAGAATAAAAGTAGATGGCAATATACCATTTGTAATCCTTTCTCTGTCCCATGGCTACTTTTAGGGATAGCAGACAAAAATTGCTTAATTCTATTTCCTTAAAAATCGAGTTTAAGGAATATTTGATGTTATAGGAGATAAGCTTCCAATGAAAATAATAATTTGTAACATGACTGTTAAAGCAAAAATGAAGCTTTAAATTAAGATAGTTTTCACACCCCTGCCAACAAAAGTGGACCCATATGAAATAGAAGATCAAGCAGTCCAGTACGTTTACATGAATACCTTTGAGTGCTTGACTTGAAATCCACTTGAAGCTCAAGTAGGGAGGTTGATTGAATTAATTCCAATTACTTGACTTGAGTTCTTCTTGAATTTAATTTTCCAATTATTTTAGTTGAAACTTACGCCCTGAATACGCGTTTTCATAATATTTTGATTACGTCAAGCATTACTTATTCATGTAAACGTACTGCATGTTATACATTGGTAGTGATATTCGAACTGAATTTTACTTTATGGAATGAAAAATAATTTAAATGCAGTAAAAAAACACAGCAAGGTTAATAATGTATTAATTAAATATTTTACTGCTACAAAATCGTTATTATGTTAATACATTTATGACATAAAAAAATAATTTTTGTTTCTGGTAAATTTTCACTCGAACTTGTATGTAAACATCTTTTTACCTTATTGAACTTAAGGCACTTTCACATCAAAACCGAAAAACTCAATTTATTCCATTTCAGAACAAGATTTTTGCTCCAATGATTAATAATATCATGGAAATAGGATAAACCAAAATTTTTATTTCAAATTTTTGTGAAAAACGCAACTGTAATCTATTTTCAACCGAAAACCGAAATTTCGGTTGCATCTGTCAAGTTCTTTTCAGTTTCCACATGTGGAACGTTTCAGGACGTAAAAATTTTTCGGTCGTACCGAACCTCACTTTTGTGTTTATATTGAAAATCCATATATTACATTTATAATATGGATAGGGATTTCGAAGTAAAAATAAAATATGCTTTTTCGTATGAGCTCTCATCATACAACTTGTATGATAATTAAATGTTAATTGTATTTAATCAAAAAAAATTTTCGATTTTTGGTATGAATGCAAAAGCGAGTTTTCAATGTTGTCAATATGGTAAAAGCTTTAAAAAAAACATCTAAAATATTCGAAAGTTTCATTTTACACACAATTTTAGTAATTTATTGCCATATTTATTATGATATCAAAAATTGTCTTATTTTTCTATATATACAGTACATATTAGACATAGAGTGAAGCCACCACAATTTTCATTCTGGACAAAATGGTGGAACGAGGTTCGTACCGAGAATAATGTGTATTCTATATTCCTAGTGGCTTTACTTCGTTATCATGTTGGTGTTATTGCAGCTTCAGCTGCAAAATTATAATTTGGCTAATATCAGCTACAACATCATGTGTAGCTTAGGTAATTTTTTTTTTCAATTAGCGAAGAATTGAAGGACCAACAAACGATTTTATTAATAAAAATGAGTCCAACAAACGATTACGCATTGATTGAGCTGGTTATAAATCAATTAAATTAAAAATAAGAATTTTCCGGCTAACTTGATGGCGAATTTTCTTTTTAGATTTTCTAAAAAACTATTAACCAAAAAACGTATAAATTAAGCCAACAAACACCAACAAACGACCAACAATCGATATGTGCAATAAGTAACTAAAAAAGTAAAAGTTGACCGGCCAACTTGATGGAGCTGAAATATTTAGCCAAATTGCTGAAGAAAGTGGTATTGTGCATTATCACCTAAATGTTTGTTTAGTTTTGACAAGTAGATGGCAGTGATTTCCACAAACATATATTTAGCATCAGATTTATCCGCTCAATACCTTTTTTCCGCTCTAAAATTTTAACGTTTGAAGTTGAATGAAAAATACCGTTTTTATTTAGACAATTTTCTTACATTTCGAGATTAGCAATCTAAAAGAACACGAAATAATATCACAAATGCACGACAGCTGATTGTCAAATGCAGCCACCTATAGTTCAAAACAATGAACAATTTTAGCAGTAAAAAAGGTCCATGTTCGTTGCTGCTAAATATTTATCCGCTAAATGAACACAATACCGGGCTAGCAGCTACGATAAAAAGATCAGAATCACCCCCCCTGGGGTCGTACATTAATGTCAAAATATACGCCTAAATGAAATTAACTTTTCTACTGATTTTTTCGTGTTTTTGTTCAGTTCAGCAAGCCTTGCATTACGTATAATGAACTGAAAATGACACTTCACATTGCAAATTCAAAATATTATTTCGGATTTAAGCACTTGTAATGATCTAAGTTGGTGTAGAATATCCTTTTACAATAGTTTATAATTTTTGTCAGAACCTCGTAAGCAGTTGCCTAATTTTTCGTACTATTAGGCGTATATTCTGACGTTTATTCATCGCAAATTGATTTTAGTTTATGTTGTGGTTAATGAAAAGGATAAACCAAAATGAATATGGTGAATAGAAAAGTACGACAAATTTGAGGTGAGATGTCAAAATATGTGATTCAAATATACGCCTAACCCGGGGGTTACACCTGCAAGTACAGCTTGCATGCAAGCCTTCCTTCCAACACGATTTTTGTTGGGAAGTGTTGGAAATAATATAACCGTATTTTCATACACGCAGGCAATTCTACGGACTATTCGTGAACACCTTAGAATATAGAACAAACAGGAATGGTTGAGCAAAAGACTACATAGGAGTAAGTGAGATGCTGGAATGAGAAGCTGTTTCATAATTGTCAAAGTTGTTGAACAATTGTCAAATGTTCTTTTGTTTTATGAACAGGTTAATGCAATCTAAAATTCTTTTGCGAAATTCAACAAAAGTACAGAAGTAATTCTTTTAAAAACTATTTATGTTTGAAGTTTATTTGGTGCAAAGTTTTATATTGCCACTAGTGCCTATTAAAATCTTCATATCAATTAAAAAAAGCAGAAATGAAGTGTTCGGTCAATGCTTGCAAATGTAAATTGGATTATAAACTAGGGAATCCCGTTTGAGGCAACTGCACTACCTAAATTATCTTTCTTGTTAATAGAAGCAAAGATTTATATTAATTAATTATGTGAATTGTTTCAAAATAAAGCAGGAAAAGAACCACAGATGCTCCGCTCAAAACCTTTGTTTACTTTTTGCAATTTGACAAGTTACTTAGAATAGGGATGACGTGTAAACATATGCAAAAATGGACTACCAACACAACCAGAAATTCACTACGCAAAATCTGGCTTATCACCACTCCTGTTTGCTCTATATTCTAAGGTGAGCACACTTACACTGATCCGAACTTGACAAGCGTCAGTCTATTAGAGAATTTGACACGCGTCGGTTGTACTTTGTACTTAAGTCCGGAACCCAATGTGGCGCGGTAGCTAGTATCTGACGCGGTTGCCAGACTTGTCAAAATTTGAAAGCATGGAAAGTCTATGATGGCGTTCCAATGTGTAGCTCGCGCGTGGCGCTGGCGCAGTAGCTCATTTTTTGCAAAATTTTCGTTGGAAATTAATATTTTTATTGAAAAGTTCGTCATCAATTTCCTTTATATATTTAAATGTTTTTTCATAGAATCCTAAACTCATCCTCTGTTGATATAGACGTCTAACCCACAACTTTCTGCTTTTTTTGTTTTTAAATATTTATAAGTGAAAAAGCACAATTGCACTACACATTATAAAGAGGCCATTTCTTGTAATTCTTCCATATTAAATAATATTTTCAAATTCCATAGATCAAAGTAAAAGTAAATAATGAGGTATTTCACCGTTCACCATTGGCTACAAGCTGCATCATTGTAACCAGTGTTAGCTACATGGCGCGAGTTAAGTATTTGAACTTTATATTTAATAAAAAAAACAACAACTTTCAACTAAAAGAAATTTATTGTTAATACCTCGACCGAATATATAAGACTGGGAACTAAAACTGTACTTATTGTATTCTATCGTTATAATTATGCCTTAAAAATGCTTATTATACAAAACGTGCCGTCTGCGGCACGGGAAGCTAGGTGTCTTCTTGCTGGAATGCCTGGGAACAATTTTATTATGTGTACATATGCACTGAATTGCAAGGTGAGGAATTTGCAATGAAGATTATGTAGATTCGGCTATGCTCGTAACTCCTCCCCTCATAGAATAGAGCAATGGCCAGAGAAACTGAATCCTTGAAGTTTCAGGGGTGAATGATGCCGCCTTCGGGCTTTCATCTTGATATCTTGATGGTAAGTAGTGTTTGGCTCATATTTTGTATTGGATTTTACGCAATTTTTCAGTTGTATGATTACGCATAATGTTGTAGTAATGCAGAGAAAAGCTATATGTCCATATGATATATTGTCCTTCTATGTTGATTTTGTTTCCAGGAGCTCTATGGCTTGTCTGTTTTCGAAATGGTAAGCTTCCAGTTTTTGCACATTTAGGCCGTTAATAGTTGTGGATGCGTTGATCTCGTTAAACATAAGTGAGTATATGAGGATATCGTCCCAATAAGTTTTGGCTGGTTTGCTGTCATACGTAATTTCATTAATTGTAATACTGCAATTTTTGAAATGAATAAGGGCTGTTCCATTGATTTGTTTCTGAGGAATTTCACATGTCGATTTGAGAGTTGTAGTAGGAATATTAATGAGGAGTATGAAATCCGGTTCCGGTTGATATATTGAAGTAATCTTGGGTCCTTGTTGTAGGTTATAATTGGCTGGTTCATTTTTAATGATGTTGGGTATGCATGTAACTTCATTAACCTTTGGTGTGCTGGTAGTTTCCTTACAAAAGTATCTTCCTTCTATAAACGGGCATGCTTCGTCGAAGTATTGAATATCAAGCTCATTTAGGGCAATATAGGATATTGTTATAATTGTAAATGTCGTATTAATTGGAAGTGGTATTAAATGGAAAAAGGAATAAATCTCATTAGAGATTATGGGAATTTGAATATTAAAAATTACATTTGAGTTATTATAGTATGCCTGTAAGCCAAGGAATTCGTAAATCTGTTCATCTGTCTTATTTTCAACTGATTGACTTTGGAAGAAATTATAGATTTCTTTTATTTCAGCCGGATTGTAACGGACGTTGTCGTTACATGTGAAATCATCGGAATATAGTTCTACGGAATACCCATCTACGTTGCTCATACCAATTCTAATTAGATCAAGTTCTTGCTTAACTTCACTATTCTACGAAACATACGAAACTTCAAGATGTTGGAGATTCAATTGATCAGCCACTCAATTAATTGTGTGTCACACGGATGCTGTCCCATCGCGTGTTCAGACAGGTTTGAGGTATAGCAATCAATTTCGGCAACTAAATGTGCATATAACATAACCCTAACACTCAAAGATTGTGCGAAGTAGTAGTCAAAGGAAATGCTCCTAAAAGAAAAGAATGTAAATAAATTTATAACAAAATAAATAAAATAAAAGAAAAGAATGCGTTGAATAGAAATAAAGACACTAAATATTGATGCCAAGCACGGTCCACATATACATGGGGCTCTAAGAAGCTGGTGAATTAAACGCTCCTAACGATCCCCATGCCCACATAGGCGCATGCCATCACTGGCTTAGGCACAGTAAGTACAAATCCAGTATTGAACTAATGCAAAGTTATGATTTGGTCAAAGAATGAAATAATACAGAAATAAGAATAAGTAGCAAACAAACAAAAAAGGCAAGACTTAGGTTAAAGGTATTACTTCCCTCACGTCCATTTGGACCTTGCACATAATGAATAAATGAATAAATATTGCGTATTGTGTATATATAGATAGAATAGAATAGAATAGAAAAATATTTATTGAAGAACCTCAGCTTACGCTACGTTACAAACGTTAGGTAGATCGAGTAAGTAATAGCTATTTGGTACAAGCAGTAGAATCAAGTTTTAAGAAGACTAACAAAGGAGCAATGAACAGACTCATTGCAATAGAAACTAATATTAGAATTATAGGTACATTAAGTTATAAAGCTATAGTAAAGATAATGTAATAAAAAGAAAAATGAAATAAAATAAAACAAAATGAAATACAATAAAATAAAATAAAATAAACCCAAAAATAGAGTTAAAGATGACAATAACAGAAACACGGAAACATTATTCAAAGCTTAAAAGAAAATAACATACAAGATCAGCAGTGAGAATGAACGATTATACAATGATACTACGTTATAGTGTGAATCATCACATGTAAAATGTGAAGTACAATATTCGAATTTAAAATAAGTATTACTAAATACTAGATACTAAAGACTAAAGAAACCTTAGTTACAACAAGGATCAATTTATAATAAGATAAAATTTTAAGTTAAAAATTAAGATTTAGATTTCGAGCTTGGAGTTTGTAATAGGAGTCCAAAGGCTAGGAATCGTTAGAGACCACTACAGCGCAGAGCGAAACAGAAAGTACCGATATGCCGACGAGGTACTCATTAACGTGCATTGGTGTCCATAAGGTGAAGTAATGCAAGTTCACGACTGAATAAATAAACACTCATCCTATGGATTGCTTCACACACGCGGCTGGTTGAAGAGGTGGTTATAGATTAATTTTAACCGAAAGATTAAAATGTAAAGACTTGTGAACTGGAAAATATCGCGAACTGTCAGTAATAATCAGAAGAATTGTCAAATTGTCAACCCAATCTCCGATTTGGCATAATGCATGATAATATAGATTAAGGTCCATTTAGTAATAGATTCCGAACTGAATTGTGAACTTAGGCGTAGTTGTAGAGTTAAGTTGTAAAATAGAGCGTAGTAGAAGATTAGGTAAGAGTGAAAGCGAAGAATATGGATGCATAGTCCAGAAACTAGATGCCGCGAGAAGCCTTGTAAGAATACGACGAAAAGTGAACACAGCTTCACGGGAGTAATTCGGTAGAAAAGCACGTTGTGCGGAGGATTTCGAGAAGAGAAAAAGAGAACGAAAAGAAAAAGGAGAGACAGCAAGAGCTCCGGGTTGGGAAGGAGTTTCTGGAAAGAGTTGAAGAGAAGAGAACTAAAAAGTCGAGGGCGAAGAAGAAAAGTTTTTTTTTTTTTTAAAGAAGAGATACCGTGGAAGCTGAATTTCAGATTTGGCAGCGAGTTAGGAGTAGAGAGCATTCAACGATTATAGACGTTTATAAATAGAAGGTGATATCCAAGGAAGGCGATTTACACATTGTGGGCGCTTTACAAAATCTAAGGAATGCGATTTTTTTTACCAAATGGGAGAATATTGAAGGCGAGTTCTATCTTCCGCCAGCGGAAGATTTGGAAGATTTTCTGTATTGTAGGCGATCAATCAACTATTGAAGACGCGATTCTAAATATCAAGGGATATTTAACGTCAACATTCACATATTGAAAGCAATAATTAAGGCAAGTCTTATCATCTGCCAGAGGAGGATTGGAGGTTACCCGCAAACGCGAAACATTGCAGCAGATATCGTCTAATATACATTGGATTCAGGTCGATCTGTAAAACGGAGCTAGCCGCATCCATACGTCTTCCAAGACCCAGAAAATTAGCTTCAGGTAGACTACGGTAAGCAGGTGTAATTATTACTTTTATTAAATCTTATATATAAATTGAACTCATAGCAAATTTTCATTCAAGTCTTGTCCCTCAGAAAAAAAAATATATATATAAAGAGAACTTAACGTTACAAAATTTGGGGGCTCAAACGGGATCTGAAGAGGACAGGTGGTACTTGAATTAGGATTTGCTAATGGCATGAAATATTAATAGCGCTATTCAGTTTATGAAATTTTGTGAATTTTTTTACAAAAAGAAAAGGAGATATAAATGTAGGAACTGATCAGACGAGTATTTTTTTAACACAGAAATAAAGTTTGAGTTGTTATAAGTCGCGGCTTTTATTTAAATTTCTCGCTTTCCCGTAAACCCATATTCCACAAATTGGGGGCTCAACCGGGATTTACGGGTTTAAAATTGCGAAAATTAGCAGATTGAGCAAGCGCGACGGCATTGTTGAGGAAGGAAAAGTATCAGAGTCACAAAATTTGCCATAAATTACAAGCAGTGTGGCGGCGGTGAAATTTCCTGAATGAGGAAGACTTTAACCAGGAAAATAGTACAAAACGTACGGAAAAATCCATAAAGGTACAGTAACAGGTGCGGCTGTATATACAAAGTAGCGGACTCGTCATAGCGGAGCAGAGCACCATAACATAACGTACCACAAATCAGCAAGCATTGAAGGAGTGAAAGAGAGCAATAGAGGGAAGTAATTTTTATTGGATATTCTGCATGCTGAAAATATAAAAAACAAAAAGAAATTAAAAAAAAAAAAAGCAGTGCATGACAATAGGGCAATTTCTAGTGCTTAAGGAAATATTGCAATAATTGGTGCAATCCAGCAGAAGTTATTTACGAATCTATGGGTAGCTAAGAGATGATGGCAAAAGGTTTGCATAAGATTCATGTTGCTGAATTATGTTGAGGCAAGTTGCTGCAACAATTTTGTTTATAATGTTTATGTAGGAAGAAGTTATTGCAACAGTCTGGTTGCTATAATTGTGACGTTTCAAGATTTGCTTCTAGAACAAAAATATTGGAAGCTATTTCGAACTTTATTCTATTTCATGAAATGAAGATTATCATTAAATAAATTATTGAAGAAAATAATAAATAAATTATTGAAGAAGTGCACATAGTTATACTCGAAACCTATCACATTGGAGTAAGGTTATATCTGATGCATTATTTTTGAATTATAAAAGCAAAATACATATTTAAATTGTGCTTATTCTATTGATTTAATTAGGCTATTTCGGTAACAGATTTTTAGGCCTTAGAATATTTTACTAATGGGTCGAAAAAGGGTACAAAGACAAAGTACTAGGATTGAAGAAGGTTGGGATAGAGGAAATGTTGATGAGGATATTTCAATGTATCAGCAAACCATTAAAGATCTTATGAAGCGGATTGAAGAGCAAAATGCTACAATGCGTGCTATGATAGATACTTTAGGAAGAAGTGACAATAGTAGTGTAAAAGACAAATCTTCAGAGCCAAATCGTGGAGATTTAGGACGGTCGGCTGGGAGTCAACAATCTAGCACTACGTGTAAGTTTTCATTCGCAGATATTGAGAATTCGCTTAACACGTTCAGCGACCAGGACAATTATTCTATACATAGTTGGTTAAGTGATTTCGAAAGCGCAGCACTGGTGTTTGGTTGGTCAGATTTAGAAAAAGTGGTATTTGCGAAAAGACTTCTTACTGGCTCAGCAAAACTTGCTGTGCGGTGCCAGCGCAATTTAAATACATGGAATGAACTTAAAACCCATTTGGGTGAAGAATTTAAGCAAAAGCAAAACAGTGCTTTAATTCACGAAAAGTTAAGGCAAAGAAAAAAGTCTTCAAAGGAAACATGTCACGATTATTTGTTGGCAATTAGGGAGTTAGGAAGTAAAGCTGATTTAGAAGAAGATGCAGTCATTAAATATGTGATAGACGGTATAATTGACGATGAGCGAAATAAGGTTATATTGTACGGTGCCACAACATTAGTTGAATTTAAGGAGAAACTATCCTTGTATGAGTCTCTATCAAGGAAGATACGAGCTAGTTCTAAAACGACGAGCATATCAAGGTGTGATAGGAAACCGCCGGTTAGATGCTTCAAGTGTGGGAATTTAGGACATGTATCTAACAAATGTCCTAAAAAAGATCATGGAAATAAGTGTTTTACATGCAATAATTTTGGGCATAAAAGTTTTGAGTGTCCAAATAAACGAAACAAACAGGAAATCGCACTATTGACGAAGCCTGCAGAAATAAGAAGCGACATGTGTAAGCAAATACAGATAAACGGAAAGGAAATCAAAGCATTTGTCGATACAGGAAGTGATATCACCTTCCTGCGCGAAGACATGTATCAATATCTAGGAAGTCCGAAACTTGATAATCCGATTGCATTTAGAGGAGTGGGATCAAACGAAATTTTTACTCTCGGATCATTTTTAGTAGAGCTTCAAATCGATGATCATCGCTATCTGGAAAGAGTTCACGTAGCACCTGCAAATATACTCCCTAAAGAATTCATTTTAGGAAAAACCTTGTTAGATCAGGTGGAGTTGCAAATAAAAACAGGTAATATAGTGATAAAACCAATTTCACAGAAGGAAGTCTTCAAGTGCGTGAACATGGTCAATGGACGGGAGGTGGAAGTTAATCATATACAATCACCACAAATCAGAAGACAGTTACTGGCCCTAATTACGCAATACGAAGTCAGTAAGAACCCAAAAAGACTCGATTTCGAAATGAATATAATTTTAAAGGATGATACACCCATACATCAACCACCCCGACGGTTACCGAAGGTTGAAAGTGACATAGTGGACCGGAAGATAGACGAATGGCTAAAGGAAGGAATAATAAAGCCTAGTAGGTCTGAATATGCCAGTCCAATTGTATTGGTGACAAAGAAGGACGGAACGAAAAGATTATGCGTAGTACGGGATCACCAACCAATACCATTAATTGAAGACCAAATTGATCGTCTGGCTAAGGTAAGCGTGTTTTCTACGCTAGATTTAAAAAATGGATTCTTCCATATGTCAGTGGCGAGAGAGAGCCAAAAATATACGGCATTCGTTACGCCCAGTGGACAGTACGAGTTTACTCGTGCTCCTTTCGGTCTTTGTATATCGCCAACTCAGTTTCAACGTTTTATAAATCGAATTTTTGCCGAACTTATCCGTCACAATAAAGTCTTAGTATACATTGACGACATTATAGTCTTAGCTGAAGATGAAACGCAAGCGCTCGTTAGACTCGAAGAGGTATTGGAAAAGGCAGTTGAATATGGTCTCGAGATTAAATGGGAAAAGTGTAAGTTCTTGCAACAACGGGTAGAGTACTTAGGGTACGTGATAGAAAACAGTCAAGTGAGTCCTTCGGAAGATAAGATAAAGGCTATTAACAATTATCCAATGCCAAGGACAATGCAGCAAGTTCAGTCTTTCCTTGGACTTACAGGATACTTTCGCAAGTTCATTAGAGACTATGCGATTATAGCAAGACCGTTAAGCGATATATTAAGAAGTCAAAATGAATTCGTATTAGGTGACAAACAAATGGTGGCATTCACTAAATTAAAAGAAGCTTTATGTGCAAAGCCAGTGCTAACTATTTACGATCCAGAAGCATACACAGAATTACACACAGATGCCAGCAAAATGGGATATGGCACAATCTTGTTACAACGCAACAGCGAAGATCAGAAGTTACATCCCGTTCATTTCTTAAGCAAAAAAACGTCAATCATTGAAGAAAAGTATAGTAGTTACGAGTTGGAGGTGTTGGCTGTTGTCATGGCATTGAAAAAGTTCCGAGTCAACCTATTGGGGATGAAGTTCAAGTTAATCACTGATTGTGCAGCGTTCAAAGCTACTATGGACAAGAAGGAAGTTACACCGAAGATAGCTAGATGGGCAATGCTTTTAGGAGAATTCGAGTATGATATAGAGCATCGAAGTGGAAGTAGCATGCGACACGTTGATGCGCTGAGTCGGAATCCTATTTTGTTAGTAGTGGAGAGTACCAGTCTCGTAAATAAAATTCAGATGGCTCAGATGAAGGATCCAGGTATTAAGGCCATTTTCGAAGTTCTTAAACATGGAGAATTTGAAGATTACTACGTGGAAGGAAATATTTTGTTCAAATTTGTCGATGGCGCAAAATTGCTAGTGGTACCGAAAGCTATGCAGAACGAACTAATACGTACGTTTCATGAAAAAGGACACTTTGGTCAGCGCAAGATGGAGCAAGTAATAGTTAAAGATTATTATATTCCAAAGCTTAGCAAGAAAATTTTGCAGTGTATTACTAATTGTGTGCCTTGCATTTTGGCATCTAAATCGGGGAAAAAGGAAGGATTTTTACATCCCATACCAAAGGAAGCAATCCCACTATCTACCTACCATATAGACCATCTAGGGCCAATGACGATAACGAAGAAGGGATATAGATATATCCTAACGGTGATCGATGGCTTTACAAAATTTGTCTGTATCTATCCTGTAAAATCGACGACGACATCAGAGACTCTTAAAAAGTTGATGATGCAGCAAGCAACTTTTGGAAATCCTAGCCGAGTCATCACTGACCGCGGGCCAGCATTTACGTCCGCAGATTTTGAGAAATACTGCAAAGATGAAGGAATAGAACATCTGAAAATTACAACAGGGGTGCCAAGGGGCAACGGTCAAGTGGAAAGAGTGCATCAAGTCATCATAGCAATTCTCACAAAGCTGTCTATGAAGGAAGAAAGTAAGTGGTATAGGCACACGGCGAAAGTGCAAGCATGGATCAACAACAGCTATCAACGAAGCATTGGTATGACACCTTTTCAATTATTTTTCGGTACACCAATGAGAACTGCTGAAGATATCAAACTTAACGAAGCAATCAGTCAAGAGCTCGCGCAATTATTCCAACAGGAGCGAGATGAGAGACGAATGGAAGCATTAAGGCATATAAGTAAAATTCAAGAAGAAAATCGAAGGTCTTTTAATAAAAGGCGGAAGGAAGCACACCAATACAATGTGGGAGACTTGGTGGCAATTGCTCGTACACAATTTGGAACTGGTCTTAAGATCAAGCCAAAATATTTCGGACCTTATCGCATAACACGTATTAAAGGCAATGAACGATATGACGTAATAAAACTCGGGAGCCATGAAGGACCGCGATCTACGTCAACAGCAGCTGATTACATGAAGCCTTTCTCAATATACGAGTCGGATACAGAAGACAGTGAGAGTGAAAACGAATCAATATGTAGTGAGCAGAATGCGGAAGCAAACCAAATGAATAATGAAGTCTAAATTTCAAAGTAATACCCATCCAAAGAAGTACTTATCCTATATAAAATGAAGTTACCAAAAGAAAAGCCTAATTTACTAACATAATTTTTTAAGCCCGAGTAAACAACAAAACTAGATGTAAGCAAATCAAATTATGTACAAATGAATTAATAATTACAACAGAAGAAGTAAAAAGAAGCTTGAGAGCAAGAAGGAATAGTTACACAAAGAAAAATCTAATTCTCTAAATTTAAACGCGAAAGAAGAGCAAACCTAGATACAATTACAAATGAATATAACTTATAGAAATCAAATAAGAAATGAATTTACATAACCTAGATAGGACGAAAGCACAATGAATTTGAATAATAGAAGCCCTCGCACTGATATAATGCACTGCATAATCAATAAGAACAACTTAAGTGAGCAGAAGTATAGACTCATTGAAGGCGACATCCTCGGTTCTCTCGATCTCTCTACGAAGAAACATGAAGTACAGATGAAGTTGGATGATGGTATCGATGAAGGAATCTACGAAGAACCCATTAACAAGAAGTCAATGCCCAACCCGTAAAGAAGTAGCCGACGAAGACGAAGCCTATGAAGATATCACGAAGATGAAGCCATAATTCCACGAAGAAGTAGCCGACGAAGACGAAGCCTATGAAGATATCACGAAGATGAAGCCATAACTCCACGAAGAGGAAGCCGAAGAAAAAGTTTACGAAGAAACACCTAAGAAGTCCATATTACATAAGAAGCCAGGCCGTAAAAGAAGGACCAAGTCGATGAAGCAGAGAATCTGTAGGATGTTACAAAACTTTCGCCAGGTGGTCGAAGCGCCAGGAGAGCCGAGTGTAGGATATACATTTTGTTCAGCCCTGCAATTGCACACGAAAATCGTACAAAGCAGACAGTGTGAAAAGAGCGAGCGTGAATGAGAGGGGTGATTTGGACGTCAGACACCGAACTGATCAGACGAGTATTTTTTTAACACAGAAATAAAGTTTGAGTTGTTATAAGTCGCGGCTTTTATTTAAATTTCTCGCTTTCCCGTAAACCCATATTCCACATAAATATATACGAATAGGGGTTATCGCGGCTGTGCGCGGAAGCAATCCATTGGAACGAGATACTGACTTTGGCTACGAAAATTGTGAGAGCAAGTATGATTGAACTAGGTTATGAGCCTTTTATTTATATTTTACTAGGGTATTAACCCGTTAATTAAACATACCATAATCCTAACTGTATGTGTGGGCCGTGCTTACGAGCGAAGTGCAAAATCAAGACTGCCATAGTAATCCTTGCCCTATGCTAAGGTTGAAGCACTGTGTTATTAATAATTTAAATATTGCAAATTTCTTACATGATAATAAATACAAGTATAATTATACAAAATTCTCTAAATCTATGTGTACTAGTGTAGAATAAAAGCTGGAATTTAGCAGCGTTTAGTTTACCGTCGCATAATCTTTGAATGAGGAAATGGTTGATTGCAAGCAGCGTATTGTCGCGTTTTCACAGTTCTCTTTTTCTGTCTAAACCAAAAGAATTGGTCGTGTCCTCTCAAATTTGAAGGGCGTTTAGCACAACATATTAGAATAAGAACCAGTGCATTGAGTTCTGTTAAAATAACGACGTCTACGACGAATAAAAAAAAAAGATTATTAAATATTTGGTGGCAACTTGCCTCATATTAAATATTTTGCAAGTGGCTTTTCACATAATTTTAGCAATTTATCGGGGTATGTGTAGAGCAGCGAGAGATCGGCTTGAATATCTTTTGTTTTTCGCCGAAAATGTATTAAGCAGGCCAGCGGATGTAATGAAACAGTGAAAGAGTGGAGGACATAGCTTCTAAAAATCACAACATTTAGTTATAAGTTGACCATCAGTAAGTATAGTGAATGGTTAAGGTCGTAGAATAGACCACTGGGATCCACTCATTGAAGATAGGAAAAGGTAGTGAATGCTTATCAGCAGAACGAATCTGCAGTGGCCTGTTTGGGGTTTTTTTTTTTTTAAGTTTATAAGTACAAAACATCAATAATAATTAAGTCGAACCGAGTAGAATCTATAAAGGTGACAAATTTGTTAAAAGTTTAAATTGATTGCTCCAGGAAAGCCTAGCTCCAAAAGATTGTAGCTATTTTAGAAAGCTTTCAACAGAAGTTGTGATTAGTTAAGTGGGGAGAGCAGTCTGATGTGAAGATTTAAAATCGCGCAGTTGGAGTCAAACCGAGAGAATTATACATATTAATCATTCGTGGATTTGAAACGTTTCAAGATGTTATTGTATAGCAAACCTTTTGGTTATTCCTAGAGCAAGTGGCATTGCGGCGGTATATACATACATACATGGACGTGAGCACAATGACATAGGGAATCATATACCAAGATAATTAGCGAGAGTTAAGCATAAATGAAGTAAGTAGGATAAGGAAGCCTTTATTGTTGTCAGAATACAAAAGAATATTTTGAACTTACAGTATGAAGTGTTGGATTTCAGGCAAAATTGAGAATTTTTATGTTTGAGGACTCTTTAATAGGGTCTAGGTTCTTGGTGCAATAGCTTAATTATGCTCTTATAAGAAGGTCTAGTTAGGATTAATATAACGTTATTGAGACGGTCGCTGAAATTTAATATAGGGTTAAAAAAATAACAGACATTGTGACTGAATTGTCGGGAGTGATCGTTGGACATTTTGGTTCGAGCGGTTAGCTGTATTAATCGGAACTTCAGATTTTATATGTTTAAGCCCATCAGCCCGGGTTCCATTTCCTTCGTTGAAAATATTTGGTAGAGTACAAAGTGTTTAACCAAAATGTCTTTTGGAGAATTAGCTAAGTTTTTCGCAGACCGGGAAATTGGGTATGAGACGCGATGTCGAGGAGTGAGACCACATGATTATACGATAAAAGGGAGAATTGATTGGTGGAGGAAACAACTCATTAAAGAATCCATGGAAGGAATCGATGCTCTTCAGATAACGTCTTATCTTTCGCCAGAGGAAGATTTGGAAGAGGCAAATACTTGATTTACGGTATTAAGTGAGGAGGCTGATTCTGATGATAGCTCCTTAGAGCAAAGAGTGAGGAGAATTAAGGTAGAAAAGGATGAGGAAGACTCACAAGATAATGGTGCTATGCAAGACATTTTATTAAATGGTATAGCTAAACTCAAAGCTATCGTCGAGAAGAAGCAATATGAAATATGAAAACGGAAAGCTTAAGGAATAGAAAAGGTAGGAGTACAATTAATCCAAATGAATCTGTGGAAAGTGATGGAGGCAATTTAAATCAAGAACTGAAAAACAACCGCGTGGATTTTACCCATCCACCAGTACAATTCAGCAAATCAAATTTCACTAGCCGTATTAATGCATTACGATTAGATGATCATAGCGAAGATGAAATGAGTTCATCCCTATTGGTAGCAGGAGCTTCAAACTTAAATCCATTGAGCAACCGATCGAGCCCTAAGCTATATAAGTGGTCGATTAAATTTTCAGGGGATAACCCTAGAGAATCGGCATCAGAATTCTTGCAACGAGTCGCAGATTTTGCCAGGTCTAGACGTGTATCCGACATAGAAGTTTTAGAATCTTTAGCAGACATCTTAGAGGGATCTGCTTTACGTTGGTATCGGCGCCGTAAAGATCATTTAACGAATTACAAGATCTTTGTGAAAAAATTTCTGGATGAATTCGAACCATTGAATAGCGTGGATAAGCTACTCATCCACCAACGGAACGGGAAAGGATTAAATTAAGATTATCCGCAGAAACTTGCTACCCCAGTACATTCGAGCTTTATCGTTGCTCGAGTTTAAGTCGATAGATGAATTAAAAAAAGCCTGCAGGAAACTAGAAGATGGTGAAACCCAAGCAATAGAAAACTTAAGTATGAAAAGGGACAATCGTGTTTTTTCTAATCGTGAAACAAATAATAGTAGTGGAAGCTGGGAACAACGGGCACATGGGTCAATGGGAGGCAATAGAGCTCAAGCTGGAGCTACATATACAACCAATAGTAGTTTCGGACCACGTGTGGATTCGGGAAGTAACTCCCAGCGTTACTCGCGCAATAGCTGGGTGCCCAGCAATACTTCAGGTCCAAGATATGCCGCAAGCAATCCGCCCCCGAGAAATTCAAAGCCATCGAATCATTCGTCACCCAATCCGTATAGGGAAAACGCCGACACAAGATTTAGACCTAGTCTGAACAATAATGCAGTTATCAACGAATTAAATTTCCATACAGATAAACCGTCGTGCTATTTAAAGGAAAACTGCAGCGAAGCTGGAGGTCGAAGGACGGATCCAGTTTCGGAAGGAAACCGTCCTTAGGTGTGCAAAATGCCCAGGCTCTTCACAAAACTATCCTAAATGTAGGCGACAATCGTCCATTTATATCAATTAATATTTTAGGTACGGAGGAAGAGGCGTTATTAGATAGCGGTGCATCTATTAGTATAGCTGATGAAAAGGGAATAAAGATCTTGGAAAAATTAAATCTTCAAAGCGTTAAAGAAGTTTGTGAAACAGTTTGCACTGCCGATAGAACGAAGCATTATATTACTAAGGTTTTCTACGTTCCTATTAAATTCAAATCGATCGTAAGAATTCTCAAAATTATGGCAATTCCAACAATAGATAAGAGTATTATTCTAGGTGTCAATTTTTGGGAGACTTTTGATTTATCCGTTCAACATAGGCTCGGGAAATGGGAAATCAGTGATTTATCAGTACAAGGGGAGTATGGACTAAAGGAGGCAACGGAACTCACTCCAGAACAAATCGTGAGGTTGAACGAGTGTAAGGAGAAGTTTAAGAGTTTAGGCAATGGAAGGTTAGGCAGAACGAATCTGGTGAAACATAGGATAGATACGGGGGAGACCGAGCCCATAGTGCAAAGAGGGTACCAAGTGTCACCCGCAGTCCAAGATCGAATTATAAAGGAAATTCAAAGGATGATTAGTCTTGATGTTATCGAACCGTCGTTTAGCCCATGGTGCTCGCCTACTGCATTAGTCAAGAAATCAAATGGGGCCGATAGATTATGCGTGGATAGCCGCAAGCTAAACAAGGTGACTAAACGATCAGCGTATCCTTTACCAAGGATCCATGGAGTCCTAGCACGTCTAAACCGAACTCGATATCTATCCACCATAGACCTGAAAGACGCTTTCTGGCAGATACCATTGACGGAAGAATCAACAGAGAAAACAGCATTCTGCATTCCAGGCGTGGGACAGTTTCAATTTAAGGTAATGCCATTTGGTCTCTGTAATAGTGCTGCCAGCCTTCAACAATTAATGGATAGGTTATTCGGGTATTCGGAGACAGTGTTCCCCTACCTTGATGACATTATTGTGGCAACAGAATCATTCGACGAACATATACAAGTGCTTAGTTGGGTTGCTAGTAGGCTAGAAGATGCGAAATTGACGGTGAATTTCGATAAATGCAGGTTTTCTCGGGGATAACTCAAGTACCTAGGATTCGTAGTTGGTAGTAAAGGACTTCGCACTGACCCTGACAAGATAAAGGTGATGCTAAATTTTCCTAAGCCTAGAACATATACAGAAATGAAGCGTTTAATCGGACTTGCTTCATGGTATAGGCGCTTTGTACCGAACTTTGCTGAAATCGTTTCTCCTCTCCATGACTTAACCAAAGGTAAAGACAAACGTAAGACTCTAAGGTGGACAACGGTAGCTGAAGCAGTATTCATCAACCTTAAATCAAAATTGGTGGAACCACCGGTTCTTGCTAGCCCAGACTTTAGCAAAGCATTTTACGTGCAGTGCGACGCGTCGACCAATGCCCTGGGTACGGTATTAGTGCAGAAAGCAGCAAGTGGTGAGGAAAGGCCGATTTCTTATGCGAGCAGGAAACTTAGAGGAGCGGAAGTTAACTATACAACCACGGAGAAAGAGTGTTTAAGCATTGTTTTTGCTTTAGAGAAGTTTCCAGGATATTTGGAGGGATATAAGTTTTACGTGATAACCGATCATTCAGCATTAACTTGGCTTTTCCGGCAACCGAATTTATCTGGGCGTCTAGCGCGTTGGGTCATGAAGCTACAAAGTTTCGATTTCGAGGTGAGCTATGTTAAAGGAAAACATAATGTAGTTCCAGATACTCTTTCAAAAATTCCGGAGATAAGTCTGTTGAGTTGTGAGCCAGGAGAGGGAGACCTTTGGTATAAGGAAATGATAGAACGGGTAAAAATTAACCCAAAGCGGATGAGTAGATGGAGACTGGAAGGGAATGAGCTATACATTAAGGATATGAACGAACAGTTTTCTAGTGACAATCAGTGGAAAAAGGTAATTCCCGAGTCCGCACGACTGCGAGCATTAAAAGAGTGTCACGATATACCTCAGGCCGGACATTTAGGCACATACAAGACTAGGCAACGCATACTATCACGTTACTACTGGCCGAATATTTCTAAAGATGTGGAAAATTACGTAAAATCTTGCGAAGTATGTCTTGTGTCAAAGAGCAGCAATAGTAAACCGTATGGTCCAATGGGGCAATTCCGGAAAGCAGTGAGACCATGGCAGATGATAGCGCTAGAAGTGGTAGAGCTATGGCGTTTCTGGCCCACTTCTTCCATACAAAAAGTGTCCGGAAAACTCCAACTATTTTGCTGGTCTGTGCCACTGAGGGGGCGCCTTCCGTCTAGTGGTATACGTCACAGGGCATGCCTGGGGAATTCCTTTCCTATCGTCTGGCAGAGCAGGGGATGACGTCATCTGGTTGGCTGATCCCCGTAAGCTGTTCAAACTCTTGTCTTAGTTGATTTTTAATAAAATAATGCTGGCTTTTGCTGGAATCGAACCGAAAACGCTTGGTTTTGTAAAATCCGAGGCGCTCTACCATCAGGCCATGGAGGTGTTGTGTGAATGTTCTTTAAACTTGCTATATACGGTTAGAGTTGTGGGGACAGAGACATCGGGACACTTGTGCGAGGCTGGACACACACACACACAACGTCATACCAAAAGGTTTTCTACCAGGCGATATTCAGTACCATGTTATTAAATTAGCAACAACAACAACAACTAACGTAGGTAGGTATGTTGGCTTAAATAAGAAATTGCCTAATTTTTAATCTTCAGGTGTAATGCTTCTAATTTGATTCATTGCATAAACAATTCGTACAGCCGAATAATGTAACCAAAATCGCAGTCGAATAATGTAAACAAAATTCTCACAGAGCCGAGTAAAGTAAACAAATTGAACGATTCCCGATTTCTTTAGCTGGAAAAAAACAACAACTGATAAGTTGTCTTAGATGAGTAGTGGAAGTTATAATTGAAAATTTCTTTTGTTGATAAAAAATCAACAACAACTATAGCGTAAGTTGTTGTCTGTGTGTCTCTTTTATAAACAAGAGTGATTATGATATTCGATATCTAAAAAGAGATCACGGCTGCTTGGGATGGTAAGAATGGAAATTAAAGCCTAGAAAATTTTCGCTGTAGGGGTGTGCGTGTACTGAAAAGTCTTATCAGAAATCCTCTACGAGCTGTGGTTTTCGTGATATTAGCGATCATACCTTTTATGATGTAATTCATATTACTAATAATTCAAGTCTAGGCTATTTTTTTTTGCATTAAGTTGAGAATTGGTTAAATTAAAATCTTTGTGAGCTATAATATTAATGTAGGATGATGTGGGGACTTAGATGAGTAATGAAAATTGTATAGCTGCAGCCCTGTTAGAATTTTTCAGTCTTCAAGTGTAATGGGATGACTGGTAATTTTATATCAAACAAACTCGCACAGCAGAGAAAAGTAGTAAACAAGTTGAGCGATTTTTTTGTGTCTATTGGAAAGTCTTTCGCTCAGTAAAAATCTCATCAGCAATACCGCTTCATATTTATATCCTCTAAAGTATCATCATCCGAAATGGTGTTGTATCAATAGTGCAATAGTGAAGACCGTGGTACTATAAGTTAAAAGCTTTGGTGGATGGTATTTAGCATCACATAATTCTAGTAGGATATAGAAGCTTTGGTGAAGACCGGGGCGATGGTCGAGAGTGGTTGGTGTTATTTACTGATTTTTTTAAAACTTGTCATGAAAGCATTAGGTTGGTTAGGGTGGATTAAATTAAAAGTTTTGATGAAAGAAGGTGGCATGATTATATTAATTTAGTTTTGCATGAGTAGTGGAGTACTGTAATATGTCTCGCTCCAACACATTAGGAAGCTTTAGTGAATACCGTACCTTGAAACCATCTCGCTCTCTCAAAACATTTTTCTCTCTCTAGCACACATGTCTGAGGTGGACTTGATCATATACATGCCAGCTTGGAGCTTGCTTGTCTGCTTTATATACTATGAGTATAGTATGGTTGCCTGGAATTATCAGGCTTGTTGTTGAACGGGGCTATATAACTTGTTGGCTGAGATCATTAGCAGCGGGGTGGGGCCACTTTACTGATCTAACTTCTATTCGTACAGAAATATGGTGTTTTGATAATCCTAAGCCTACTTTCTTATCTTCCGATCCAAAATAAATTGTTAACCAAATGACTACGATTCCTCAATAAAGAACTCCATTTTGAGTAATCATTGTATATGGCGCCGTACCTTGGGCTGATGATATCGAATGTAGCTGCCTACAGATTCGGGCTCCGGCTGCAAATAAGAACACATTCAGCTGGGAGTTAGTGGGCGTAATATGTAAGGTTACATTTTAATCAAAACTATTTTATTATTTTGTTAAGTAAGGTATATAGTAAGTGTAGCCTTTGGGAAGGTAAGGAACCAAGCTGTAAATGACTAGAAGACTATTTTCCTGTATAGATAGTAAGTTATGCTCTATAGCATATATATAAATTCAATGTTTGGCAGTTTTCTATAAGTATCAATATAGAACATTTTAGATAGCGGACTCTCAATGCACACAAATAGATTTCTGTTTCATGGCTTGGGAAGTATTCTCGGGGTTTTGGTATGATGGATTGAATCGATGTATGTTGTACAATGGATTGGAGGTATATGTTGTTATTTGATTGGAGCAAAGTATTCTCACGGCTTCATTATCCAAAGCTTAAATATAACTGAAATTCTTAAAAAAATGTTGAATTGAAGACTAATGCTATCGTAATATTGAGAAGGATTTAAGGGTTTAAGAAAAGAAGGTGGTAGTATGATATGTTGATTTGAGGAATATCTTGGATGAGCAGTGGTAGTTGTATGGGTGCAGTAAAAGAAAGCCTTATAATTGTTTTTATGATCAGGTGTAATGGCACGGTCAATGTTACCACTTTAAATCTATCTAGAATAGCTTTTTAGCATAGTCCGAAAGTGGTATGCATTGCCACACCTTTGTAGGAAGATATTGCTATGATATTAACATAGTATGATATGTTGACTTAGATGACTAGTGGAAGTCGTATGGGTGAAGTAAAAAACTAATTTTAGGTGATCTGGTATAATGGAATGACCAGTGTTGCGATACGAAATCTTTCTAGAGTAACTTTTTCGAAAAGTGATCCTTTTCTGGTTAGGCGATGAGAGTTCGACATCAAAAATCTCATGTTGTTTCTTATGGAAGTCCAAATTTACTTTTGCAAGTATCTCGCTTTAACACATCATCTGTCTCTCTCTAATACATATGCTTGAGGTGGATTTGGTCATATACTAGCCTGCTTGGAGCTTGGTATTATCAGTTGTTTGCTTTATATGCTATGAGTATATACATGTTGGCTTTAGGTTGAAAGTGGTTTAAATTAAAAGCTTCGACGATAGAAGATAGTGCTATGATATTAAGTAATGGAAATTGTATGGGAGCAGTAAAAGAATAATTTTTGGTTGTCAGGTGTAATGACATGGCTTAGCAGGTAATTTGATATTACCTTTACCAAGATCGTGGCGGTTGAGATTGGGTTAAGTTTAGTAGTGGTGGGTGTGCATAATATAGTAGGAAGCTTTAGTTAATACCATACTTTTCAACCATCTGACTCTATCAAACACATCTGTGTCGCTGTAACATTAATCCGTTCATACTTGAGGCGGTTATAATAACTTGAAATTATCTTATTCATATTGGTCAATGAGGAATTCCACAGATTTTGTTTACAATTCGTTATATTTTTCGTGTCTGGGATTAACAAATATTTTGAGAATAAATTAAGTTTGGTGATGCTTGAAGTTTCTTTTATGTGCGGTGGGTGCATATAATCGAGTAGGAAGTTTTAGTGAATACCATACCTTTCAACCATCTCGCTCTAACACACAACATCTGCCTTGCTCTAACATACATGCTTGAGGTAGACATGATCGTTTACATGCCAGCTTGGAGCTGTGTGTTATCAGTTGTTTGATTTATATGCTATGTCTGCCTGGAATTATCATGTTTGTGTTGGGTTGGTCTGTATACTTGGTGGATGAGAGCTTTAGCGACAATATGCCATCGTTTACTTGCCAGCTTGGAACTTGGTGATATCAGTTTTTTGCTTTATATGCTCTGGCTGTCGGAGGTTATCATGTATGTTTAGTTGGGCTGGGGTGAATATATATCTGAAAATAGATCATGTGAAACTGCTGCGATATTAAATGTTAAATTTAAAGTTTTGATGAAAGAACATGATGTTCTAGATGGCAACAAAATGAAAGTTTATAAGAATCTGGTAAGATTATGCTCTATAAAAAAAATCTAATAAGCAGAAGAAAATTGTATAATAATCTGGTAAGAGTATGTTCCATACAAAATCTAACAGGCAGAAGAAATTTTATTAAAATCTGGGTGTCTCTATTGAACCACAGGAGATTTGATTTTTCACAGGTTTACCTGGTAATCACTCTTTTTAAAATTTCGAATGGGATCCTCAAATAAATGATAGTACTGCAGAGTTATCCATTTGAGAACGTTTTTCGCATAGCTCATCAGCTGCTGCATTACTCTAGATATCCATATGTCCATGAACCTAGATCTCGATGAGCATAAGAAACAAATTCAAGATTGCTATAACTTTTTAAAATTATATAAAAATATTGAGAAAGTCGAATCAAAATGTTATGAGCACCATGTAAGCTGGGCTTGGGCAAGAGATGATTCAACGGATTCAACAGTGTGAGTTTATGGACGAAAATATAAACAAATTTGATACAAATGATTACCCAGAAGATAATCAATTCAATTTACCGCTCATGAATAAAAAGATTCCTGGTCTAATGAAGGATAAGCTGAATGGGAAAATCATGAGCGAATTTGTAGGCTTGCGCTCGAAAATGTACAGTCTGCGTATAAACGATGGTAAAACACTAAAGAAAGCAAAAGAAATAAAGACTAATGTAGTCCAGAGGTATATCAATTTCGAAGACGACATCGAATGTTTGAATAACAAGCGAGTATTAACTGCTAATCAGAGCTCCATACGATCGCATAACCATAATGTCTACACGATTAGCCAAAAGAAGATTGCATTGAGTCCATATGATAACAAGCGGTATATTATGAGTGGGACAACGGATACTCTACCATGGGGACATTACCCTATTCAATCAGAACAGCAAGGAGCAGACGCAGAAAACATAGTCTAAGGCTAGCAAATAAAACTTGTATTATAGCTAAAATACCATTTAATGAAATAGTTTGTTTTAATTGTATTATAGTCTAATATATACATTATAGTAAAATAAAAATTGTAATTGTAATTGTATTATAGTCTAATATATACATTATAGTAAAATAAAAAAGTTAGACGGAAACCGATTAAAGGACGCCCAAACATAGAATGATACACTAAGAATTATTGTTAATATTTTTCAATTTATAATAAATTATATTTTATATATGGTATTCTTTTTATTCAATTTCCCTACTAAGTCTAGAGCTCCCGAATTACATTTTTCCACTACAGCGAGCTCCTAATCAGGTGGTTGAGCGTTTTACCCAGAATGCTAGGGCGGCATGAGATAAAACGTATACACGTGGGCTCGACCTTGACCCCTGACATCACATTTGAAACCGGAAGGGCGTTATGTGACCTATTTGAAAAGCTGTTAAGCTGTTATCAGACCTGTTTGAAAAGCTGTTAAGCTGGTTTGAAAAGCTGTTAAGCTGTTATCAGACCGGTTTGAAAAGCTGTTAAGCTGATATCAGACCTGTTTAAAAAGCTGTTAAGCTGTTATCAGACCTGTTTGAAAAGCTGTTAAGCTCTTATCAGACCTGTTTGAAAAGCTGTTATCAGACCTGTTTAAAAAGCTGTTAGGCTGGTTTGAAAAGCTGTTAAGCTGTTATCAGACCTGTTTGAAAAGCTGTTAAGCTGTTAACAGACCTGTTTGAAAAGCATGTGGAATCCCCTGTGACATGCTTGATTATAGGGAATCAAGGTTGTAGCCTCGAGGCTTTTCCAAACAGGGCTGATAATTGCTTAACAGCTTTTGAGCAGGTCATATAACAGCTACACAGCTTTTCGAACAGGTCTGATAACAGCTTCACAGCTTTTCAAACAGGTCTGATAACAGCTTAACTGCTTTTCAAACAGGTCAGATAACAGCTTAACAGCTTTTCAAACCAGCTTAACAGCTTTTCAAACATGTTTGATAACAGCTTAACAGCTTTCTAAACCAGTTTAATAGCCTTTTAAACAGGTCTGATAACAGCTTAACAGCTTTCTAAACAGGTCTGATAACAGCCTAACAGCTTTTAAACAGGCCTGATAACAGCTTAACAGCTTTTTAAACAGGTCTGATAACAGCTTAACAGCTTTTCAAACAGGCCTGATAACAGCTTAGCAGCTTTTTAAATAGGTCCAATAACAGCTTTACAGCTTTTCAAACAGGTCTGATAACAGCTTAACAGCTTTTCAAATCAGCTTAACAGCTTTTTAAACAGGTCTGATAACAGCTTAACAGCTTTTCAAACAGGTCTGATAACAGCTACACAGCTTTTTAAACAGGTCTGATAACAGCTTAACAGCTTTTCAAACAGGTCTGATAACAGCTTAACAGCTTTTCAAACAGGTCTGATAACAGCTTAACAGCTTTTGAAACCAGCTTAACAGCTTTTTAAACAGGTCTGATAACAGCTTAACAGCTTTTCAAACAGGTCTGATAACAGCTTAACAGCTTTTTAAACAGGTCTGATAACAGCTTAACAGCTTTTCAAACAGGTCTGATAACAGCTTAACAGCTTTTCAAACAGGTCTGATAACGGCTTAACAGCTTTTCAAATAGGTCACATATCGCCCTTCCGGTTTCAAATGTGATGTCAGGGGTCAAGGTCGAGCCCACGTGTATACGTTTTATCTCATGCCGCCCTAGCATTCTGGGTGAAACGCTCAACCACCTGATTAGGAGCTCGCTGTAGTGGAAAAATGTAATTCGGGAGCTCTGGACTTAGTAGGGAAATTGAATAAAAAGAATACCATATATAAAATATAATTTATTATAAATTGAAAAATATTAATAATAATTCTTAGTGTATCATTCTATGTTTGGGCTTCCTTTAATCGGTTTCCGTCTAACTTTTTTATTTTACTATAATGTATATATTAGACTATAATACAATTAAAACAAACTATTTCATTAAATGGTATTTTAGCTATAATACAAGTTTGGTAGAGTATCCGTTGTCCCACTCATAATATACCGCTTGTTATCATATGGACTCAATGCAATCTTCTTTTGGCTAATCGTGTAGACATTATGGTTATGCGATCGTATGGAGCTCTGATTAGCAGTTAATACTCGCTTGTTATTCAAACATTCGATGTCGTCTTCGAAATTGATATACCTCTGGCCTACATTAGCCTTTATTTCTTTTGCTTTCTTTACTGTTTTACCGTCGTTTATACGCAGACTGTACATTTTCGAGCGCAAGCCTACAAATTCGCTCATGATTTTCCCATTCAGCTTATCCTTCATTAGACCAGGAATCTTTTTATTCATGAGCGGTAAATTGAATTGATTATCTTCTGGGTAATCATTTGTATCAAATTTGTTTATATTTTCGGCCATAAACTCACACTGTTGAATCCGTTGAATCATCTCTTGCCCAAGCCCAGCTTACATGGTGCTCATAATATTTTGATTCGATTTTCTCAATATTTTAATATAATTTTAAAAAGTTATAGCAATCTTGAATTTGTTTCTTATGCTCATCGATATCTAGGTTCATGGGCATATGGATATCTAGAGTAATGAAGCAGCTGATGAGCTATGCGAAAAACGTTCTCAAATGGATAACTCTGCAGTACTATCATTTATTTGAGGATCCCATTCGAAATTTTAAAAAGAGTGATTACCAGGTAAACCTGTGAAAAATCAAATCTGCTGTGGTTCAATAGAGACACCAAATTTTTATAAAAATTTCTTCTGCCTGTTAGATTTTGTATGGAACATACTCTTACCAGATTATTATACAATTTTCTTCTGCTTATTAGATTTTTTTTATAGAGCATAATCTTACCAGATTCTTATAAACTTCCATTTTGTTGCCATCTAGAACATCGCATTCTTTCATCAAAACTTTAAATTTAACATTTAATATCGCAGCAGTTTCACATGATCTATTTTCAGATATATATTCACCCCAGCCCAACTAAACACACATGATAACCCCCGACAGCCAGAGCATATAAAGCAAAAAACTGATATCACCAAGTTCCAAGCTGGCAAGTAAACGATGGCATATTGTCGCTAAAGCTCTCATCCGCCAAGTATACAGACCAACCCAACACAAACATGATAATTCCAGGCAGGCATAACATATAAATCAAACAACTGATAACACACAGCTCCAAGCTGGCATGTAAACGATCATATCTACCTCAAGCATGTATGTTAGAGCAAGGCAGATGTTGTGTGTTAGAGCGAGATGGTTCAAAGGTATGGTATTCACTAAAACTTCCTACTCGATTATATGCACCCACCGCACATAAAAGAAACTTCAAGCATCACCAAACTTAATTTATTCTCAAAATATTTGTTAATCCCAGACCCGAAAAATATAACGAATTGTAAACAAAACCTGCGGAATTCCTCATTGACAAATATGAATAAGATAATTTCAAGTTATTATAACCGCCTCAAGTATGAACGGATTAATGTTAGAGCGACACAGATCAGATGGTCGAAAAGTATGGTATTAACTAAAGCTTCTTACTATATTATGCACACCCACCACCCATAAAATAAACTTTGAGCACTACTAAGCTTAACCCAATCTCCACCGCCACGATCTTGGCAAAAGGTAATATCAAATTACCTGCTAAGCCATGTCATTACACCTGACAACCAAAAATTATTCTTTTACTGCTCCCATACAATTTCCATTACTTAATATCATAGCACTATCTTCTATCGTCGAAGCTTTTAATTTAACCCACTCTCAACCTAAAGCCAGCATGTATATACTCATAGCATATAAAGCAAACAACTGATAATACCAAGCTCCAAGCAGGCTAGTATATGACCAAATCCACCTCAAGCATATGTATTAGAGAGAGACAGATGATGTGTTAAAGCGAGATACTTGCAAAAGTAAATTTGGACTTCCATAAGAAACAACATGAGATTTTTGATGTCGAACTCTCATCGCCTAACCAGAAAAGGATCACTTTTCGAAAAAGTTCCTCTAGAAATATTTCGTATCGCAACACTGGTCATTTCATTATACCAGATCGCCTAAAATTAGGTTTTACTTCACCCATACGACTTCCACTAGTCATCTAAGTCAACATATCATACTATGTTAATATCATAGCAATATCTTCCTACAAAGGTGTGGCAATGCATACCACTTTCGGACTATGCTAAAAAGCTATTCTAGATAGATTTAAAGTGGTAACATTGACCGTGCCATTACACCTGATCATAAAAACAATTATAATGCTTTCTTTTACTGCACCCATACAACTACCACTGCTCATCCAAGATATTCCTCAAATCAACATATCATACTACCACCTTCTTTTCTTAAACCCTTAAATCCTTCTCAATATTACGATAGCATTAGTCTTCGATTCAACATTTTTTTAAGAATTTCAGTTATATTTAAGCTTTGAATAATGAAGCCGTGAGAATACTTTGCTCCAATCAAATAAAAACATATACCTCTAATCCATTGTACAACGTACATCGATTCAATCCCTCATACCAAAACCCCGAGAATACTTCCCAAGCCATGAAACAGAAATCTATTTGTGTGCATTGAGAGTCCGCTATCTAAAATGTTCTATATTGATACTTATAGAAAACTGCCAAACATTGAATTTATATATATGCTATAGAGCATAACTTACTATCTATACAGGAAAATAGTCTTCTAGTAATTTACAGCTTGGTTCCTTACCTTCCCAAAGGCTACACTTACTATATACCTTACTTAACAAAATAATAAAATGGTTTTGATTAAAATGTAACCTTACATATTACGCCCACTAACTCCCAGCTGAATGTGTTCTTATTTGCAGCCGGAGCCCGAATCTGTAGGCAGCTACATTCGATATCATCAGCCCAAGGTACGGCGCCATATACAATGATTACTCAAAATGGAGTTCTTTATTGAGGAATCGTAGTCATTTGGTTAACAATTTATTTTGGATCGGATGATAAGAAAGTAGGCTTAGGATTATCAAAACACCACATTTCTGTACGAATAGAAGTTAGATCAGTAAAGTGGCCCCACCCCGCTGCTAATGATCTCAGCCAACAAGTTATATAGCCCCGTTCAACAACAAGCCTGATAATTCCAGGCAACCATACTATACTCATAGTATATAAAGCAGACAAGCAAGCTCCAAGCTGGAATGTATATGATCAAGTCCACCTCAGACATGTGTGCTAGAGAGAGAAAGATGTTTTGAGAGAGCGAGATGGTTTCAAGGTACGGTATTCACTAAAGCTTCCTAATGTGTTGGAGCGAGACATATTACAGCACTCCACTACTCATCCAAAACTAAATTAATATAATCATGCCACCTTCTTTCATCAAAACTTTTAATTTAATCCACCCTAACCAACCTAATGCTTTCATGACAAGATTTAAAAAATAAGTAAATAACACCAACCACTCTCAACCATCGCCCCGGTCTTCACCAAAGCTTCTATATCCTACTAGAATTATGTGATGCTAAATACCATCCACCAAAGCTTTTAACTTATAGTACCACGGTCTTCACTATTGCACTATTGATACAACACCATTTCGGATGATGATACTTTAGAGGATATAAATATGAAGCGGTATTGCTGATGAGATTTTTACTGAGCGAAAGACTTTCCAACAGACACAAAAAAATCGCTCAACTTGTTTACTTTTCTCTGCTGTGCTAGTTTGTTTGATATAAAATTACCAGTCATCCCATTACACTTGAAGACTGAAAAATTCTAACAGGGCTGCAGCTATACAATTTTCATTACTCATCTAAGTCCCCACATCATCCTACATTAATATTATAGCTCACAAAGATTTTAATTTAACCAATTCTCAACTTAATGCAAAAAAAAATAGCCTAGACTTGAATTATTAGTAAGATGAATTACATCATAAAAGGTATGATATCACGAAAACCATAGCCCGTAGAGGATTTCTGATAAGACTTTTCAGTACACGCACACCCCTACAGCGAAAATTTTCTAGGCTTTAATTTCCATTCTTACCATCCCAAGCAGCCGTGATCTCTTTTTAGATATCGAATATCATAATTACTCTTGTTTATAAAAGAGACACACAGACAACAACTTACGCTATAGTTGTTGTTGATTTTTTATCAACAAAAGAAATTTTCAATTATAACTTCCACTACTCATCTAAGACAACTTATCAGTTGTTGTTTTTTCCAGCTAAAGAAATCGGGAATCGTTCAATTTGTTTACTTTACTCGGCTCTGTGCGAATTTTGTTTACGTTATTCGACTGCGATTTTGTTTACATTATTCGGCTGTACGAATTGTTTATGCAATGAATCAAATTAGAAGCATTACACCTGAAGATTGAAATTTCTTATCTAAGCCAACAGACCTACCTACAGGCGCGGATCTAGCATTGAAATTAGGGGGGGGGGGGGTCATTTTACAAATTAAATCATCGAGCAAAAAAAAAACACAAAAAAAAAACAAAATCCAACGCCGGTTCGCATGGCCACCGCAGTACTTGGAACTAGGAAATCCGCATTAAGCAGGGCCAGTGGCGGATACAGGGGGGGGGGCAATCGGGGCGATCGCCCCCCCTAGAGCTCTCATAAAATTAAGGGCGGATACAGGGGGGGCGATTGGGGCGATCGCCCCCCTAGAGCTCTAATAAAATAAAATCTAATCAACTGAAATTGGAAATAGAGAAAAATAATTTAAAAAAAAACTGCTTCTAAATGCGCACAAAAAATAGAAAATAATTTTCACTTCCCTTACATCACAAAAGTTAAAATTTTAATATAAAAATAATTTAGAGCTCCTAATGTTTAACAAAATACTGAAGTAAATTAGTGGGCTTTTAGACATTAAAAATTTCTCCGGAACCAATTGTATATTTCTAAATATTTTTCACCCTCCATAATTATTTTTAATACTTATATTTGTCGAAAAGCCAATCTACAACTTTTAATAGTTGAATAAGGTAAAATAACAAAAATTTTACGAAATGTACAGACATGTTTACAGATTACATGCATAGCAGCAGCTATTCGTTCATTTGAGGAAATTAGGCTTTGTTTTCTGTGTATTACATAGTTTTCTCGACTACTCAATATTTAACAGAAAATTAACTTGAAAGATATTGCTACCCTCATCGGAAATGTTTTAAATATAACAGAGTATTTGGTGGGCAAAATTCTATTAAAAATTGCATTAATGGCGTAAAATTCCCCGATCTATGCTTTGGGGCTTATTTAAGCTATTTGTGCAGGTTGGTTTTTATTTGTTTGCAGGCGAAATAAGTTATTATCTGCACGAAATCTTGAATTACCAAATTACCTTCTGCAATACTTTAACAAAATGTGTAAACAACAAATTTAATTGTGAAGAAAAGGTACAGCGGGAACTTATTTAAAATAATAAATTCCAATGCAAAGCAATGGCTGCATTCTAATTTTGCATCTTTTTATAAATTTACTAATAAACATCCGAGTAAAAATCTGAAAATTTGTCTGGCAATTTACACATACACAAATTTTCATATTACCTACTTTTTAGCTCCAGTGCTCGATCATAGCTTAAATTAGCTAAATTATGCTCTCGAAAACTGTAAAAAATGTGCAGAAAATATTTCAGAAATCTTGAACGACAGAGAGGTTTAATAATCTCAAAATTTAAATCTTGAACGTGGCCTATATAAAGGCATCACAATCGGTGTAGCATGCATCAGCTGTGATGCAAAGTTGTATATCACATGGCGCAAGTCTTAATCGACGTATCATGATGCATGCTGCATGATTTGGAAAATTTCAAATTTTGATGCATGTTGACAGTTAGTTCTGCCAACATACTGAAGTATAAAATAAAATTCACATCTAATTTATCTCTCGTATTTCCTCCGGATTTATGTTTTTTAAATAAAAACGAGTAAATCCAAATTATGCACAAAACCAAAACTCGGTATTAAGGTGTTATGTTTACGTAAATAAATGTGAACTATAAAAAAGGTTAGCCAATTGCGAATGGCCATCAAGCACCTTCGCAGCATGCAGCATGCTGCGCCGATTGTGCTTTGGCCTTAAAAGTAAGAACTAATAACACGCCTTTATATTGTAGCCTTACCAAATTTATGTTTTTAATTTTACTGTAAAGCCTAGTATCGATTTCGAGCAAAGTAAAATTTAACGTGGTCTCCAAATATATCACATTAAAATCTCTGGTAAAATTTTGACATATGTATGTTTAATTTGGAAAAAACAAAGTGGCAGATGTTTAGAAATTTTATCGCTGAAAAACTTCAAATTTTTCATACGTTTTTACAATTAAAAATGGATTTAATTAATCAAAAATTGCCAATAGAAATTATATAATATTTCAATGAATTAACAAAAACAATCTGAAAACTTTCAAATGAAATTAAATCCTGCAATAAATTGTAAAAAAACATAATAACAATCTGAGATTGCCATAGTAACAGGAAGTGTCATAATTTTACCAGCATTTTAATGCTCCGCGCATTAAAATTGGTAGTAACATAAGTGCATCTACCTTAAAATATAGAAATATTCACTTTTTACTAGTGAACTCCGTACTGCACTAGTAAAATAATCAATAAAATTTTTGTTTGCGATTTTACCAGCGCTAAAATTTGTAGCGAGATGTCCCATTTTCCTCGAAATCGATACTAGTCTTAAATCGCTTTCATATAAATTTGTCCTGATTGGCCTACTCGTTTAGCAGACGTGATTGCTCCATGTTTTATTCGATTATTTGCAAGGAAAGGTATTTATATCAAATGTTATATTAAACTTTATTTAGTCTAAAAAACCATATTACCGCCGAAATTGAAACCGCACAATAAATAAAAATTTTGTAGCTACAGAATGTGTTCAATTTGTTGAAACATATTAACGCATTCAAAAGTTATAAGCGAAAGAAACGGTCGCAAGAATTATGACCCATCCTGTGCAAATAAATTAAAATACTTATATACTTCATATATAAAATAGTTTCCGATTCCATTCTTACTTTATAGTATTATAGGAATATAGCAGAAGTATGTGCAAGCAATCATATTTCTTCCTCTCACTTTCGATTTAAGTAGGAAGATGTGCTCTAAACTTTGACTGATGTCTGGAGTCGTGTCGTGTTGCATTAGTCAAAAGAGATAAGGTGCAGCAGCGTAACCCCCGTAATATAACACAAGCCATGAGGCGCCGAAGGCACCGACACATTTAAAGGCCTTTACGTGCCGGGTATAGCATTCAGTAAGAGCTCACTCTCACTGCTTTTTGTATACTCGTCATGGAGGAAAAACTAAAATTTCATCTTAAACAGGTCTTAAAGCCCAAAACTGTCGCTCCTACAGCAAAATGAAGTTAAAAAAATTGCAGCCAAATATGTTTTCTTTCTAATAGTTTAAAAAAAATATAATCTAGAACAAATTTAAGGAAATCATAGCATTTGAACAAAATACAAGCAACTTTTATATGAAAAACTCTTGCAGTAAGATAAGGCAAGAAGACTGTGGATGTCGTCGCCGGCTGAGTGCTGACCGGCCCGCTGCTCTCTTTTTTCGACTTTGTTCAGGGCTTAGCATTAGCAGGGATAGTCCAAAACCCTCGAGAATAGTTCCCAAAGTATTGGAAATTTTCTCGAGGTTTGGATAGATCCATTATATGAATACCTTGCATTGCTACTTTATTCATATAAGATTAAATACAATTGCAATGAATAGAGCGGCCGACGGCCACTGAAAGCCGCAGATTCCTATGAAATGCACGCCTCATCAAACGTTCCTAGAGAAAATTGTTCCTATGACTGTAATAGCCGTCGGCCATCGTCGGTCGCTCTGACTGGTAATCGCAACTGTGTTTAAAGGCCAAAACACAGTGAGAGCGACACAACAATGTTGGCAACTTAGTCGGCAACAATATCGCATTTAAAACACAGTGTACGCGACTCGACAAATATTTTTGACAGCTGTCACTGTTTTATTTATTGTAAAAGAAGTGGCAACAAGGAAAGAACTAAGAAAAATCTTTAGTATAGCTTATGCGGCTTTCTTAAAATTGTAAAAGCATAAAGAAAAAGCTAAAAAAAGAAGATGAGATTGCCATACATGGGATGACGTTTATCGCACAGCATAACTTTTTCCCCCATTTTCTCCATAAATTCCTCCTCAAAACTCATAATTTCTCAAACTAATTAATGAAATTATTTTTATTAAAATTTTTAATAACTAGTTTATTTACTACTATCTTTTAATTTGCTATTCTTTATAAAAATAACCAAATCCACATAACATGAATTTCAATTATTCACTGTCCACACAGAAATGTCAATTATGTTGGCGACTAATTTAGAGATTTTCCCAAACTTTTTGTTGGCAACTTGTCGAGTCGCTCTCATTGTGTTAAGTATATGGGACTTCCATATATTCGAATCATTGACAGGAAACAATTTACGGCGACTTTGTTGTGTTGCTCTCACTGTGTTTTGGCCTTAAGGCTTATGAGAGTTATATACGGACCTTATCTACCGTTTATATATTATACTGTGAGTGTGAATGTACAGTGTGAATGGGACTGTGACAATGCAACCATTTCCTTCTGCGCACAGAAAATTTTATATAATCTCGCGGTTGTTACACTGTTCAGTCAGCAGTCACGTTAAGTGTTAACTTTCACGCGATGTTAAAAAGTATTATTAGAGTTCATAATTTGGGTACGCAAATCATTTTCATTTTATTTATCATAAATGTAAGTATCAATATTTGTTATCATTTATTCTAAGATGTAATCACATTTCTGATTGCATTCACTTACAGAAGAAATCATGAAAGATTTTATTAATACCTACAGTTAAATGAAAAAATTCAGGCCTACCGGGGAATTCCATTCGAACAAATCTGTATCAAATCGACATTTTTTAAGGAGCATTTTCTACTGTTTGAATCGAAGGTTTTCCAAATTCAACAGAAAGCAATTACCGGTTATTTTTGATTGACGCTGAACAATATTCGATGCGATTAATTTTACTAGTAAAAAATGCTATATGAAAAATCTTGATTCGATGGAATCTAGATCGAATCGAATTCCCCGGTAGACCAGATTATGAAAATATATAAAATAACCAAAGACAATCTGACAGCAACACACAGGATGACCAGGTGAAAAAGTATTTTATTTGTTGTAACGTAACATAATATAAACATTTATTAATCTGAGTACCCGTGCCGAGGTACGCATAGCGTTGGGCACATCTTAGAATGTTACATAGTCGATTTACATTATAGAAAACGAATAAAAATGGAATATAGCTGCTGGTAGCATTTTCTCTTATGTTTTGCGGCTTTCTTGTTTCTCGTGGAATTGGAATAAAAATAAATGCGAAAAAATCATTCTAAAATTAATGCATAATCCATGTTCAGCAAATACACGGGTGTTGAAATTAATATATATGTCATCAGGTTGTAGTTATATATTAGGTACTACTAGCAAAGGATGATGGTTTTACCTTATTCATACAGAAAATCAAGTCAGCTAGGACAGGATGAGAATGTACTAAACCATGTCTTGGATGGAGGTGATAAATCTTTTCGAAGGGATTTAATTAGTGCGAAGAAAATGAAGTTTTAGTTTTCGATTAAAATGGGTCAAGTTTTCTATAGAAGGAGATACTCTACATATCTGCAATTTGTACAAAAGTGTGCTGATATAAATTTTAGAAATTATTTAAGACAATTTTTAAAGAGATAATTTTTCTATGCTGTGGTCAGAATTAATGAACTCAAAGGAGAATTCTTGTTACTCGTATAATAAAATCAGGGTTATGTTTCTCTCTCTTGACCCTAAAACTGGGAATCTTGCGCAATAACGTCTGGTCATTACGTAATATGCTACGGTTTTATAATGAAGATAACCCAAAAAAAAATGGTTGGATTCCATCGGGCTCGCTTTCATGCTCCTGTACTGTGAATAGGTCCTTTTTTTAATTAAAACTATATAAATGGGTTGGCAATGGCGAACCGCGAGTATAATTAAAAGTGATTAGTTGCAAAGCATGTCATACTCATATTTATTGCTCTTTCTTTTCTCCTCGTGAGATATGTGCCTTGCGGATTCGTGTCTGAGGATTGCTTTGTTATGTTGAAGTTATCAGATCGAGATTGAAGTTCAATTTCTTTTATTTCTAGTAAAACTATTCTGACCTAACCATCCTCAAAGATCTTCGTTTTAGATTGATTCAATCTAGCGAAAAATCTACGTAGACACAAAGGTTTTCGATATGCCAATTATGGACTAAAGTTCTTCAATCACAGCTTTTGTATTGGGTTTAATTTATTTTATTGGCGTTGTCGCATACCATCAGCGCAATCAAAATTAAAATCGGTTAGATTGTTAATCAAGTTATTCGTAATCAGACATCGTTAATGACTACTAAAAATGGATGCATTCATATTATGCATCTTTGACGAACTTCCGAATTTTCATCAAAGCTGCCGGACAGGTTATGCGAGGAATTGAACACTTGGAGGTAGTTGTGCCTCAAGGAATGATAGAGATTAGCAGCTCTAGTGCGATATTCGTTTTCCAATTTCTTCTCCTTTTTCTTCTTCTTCTACTCTTGTGATGAGTTGTGATCCTTTAGCACTTACTGTAAGCTTGGAGTATCACAGCTCTAGCAGAACGCTATGGGGTATAACAGCCAGCGGATGTGTGAGCTGATTGACTTGCTGATTATCCCCTTGAATGTCTTGTTATGGTGTAAGCCAAGTGTCTAGGGGTGGTCTTCGCTTGCACTTTTTTTTTTTGAACACTGATATTGAGAAAGAAAAAAGATTACTTTGAACTCCACTTGGTGGAATTCCACTTGGTGATGTAATTAACCCATTTCAAAACTCTGTTACATGATTGGCTTTCTTAAATTAAAAACCTACGGCCGTCCTTCAGTACATTTCTAGCTGCAGTTTTATGTAAACAAGAAAGGTAAAAAAAATTGTAATTCTAGGGGTTAGTACTTTTTAATTTAATGTGGTTTCCGTATTGTAAATTTTTTTTTTTTTTTTTTAATTTAATTCTTAGTTAAGGGTTTTTTTTTCTTTAAAACTTTTTCATTATACTTGTTTGTTGGTGCTGCCATTCCTTTGAGGTGATCCACTGATCCACTGATCGTATCACGGATATCAGATTTCTTGCTTTGTTCTCTGCAATCAAGTTTAGAATTTTGTTGATGCACCCATTTAATGACCTGCCTTTTGTGTATGCCAACGAATGTAAGTTTGACAACAGTAGTAGGTTTGCGGTTTGGACCATCACTTTCCCTTGTGAAGCGTAGTACGTGACCTATCCTGATGGGAGACTCAATGTTTTGCAATAACGCTTCGTCAGAGATGTCTTTGGGGACGCCTCGAATTATGACCTGCTCTCTAATGTATAAGACTAGAATGTAACATTTGAGCTTATGCCTGGATAGGTCCATGGCAGCTGCCTTGTTGGCAGCATCTCTAGAGGGAAAAAAACTTTTACAGCATTGAAAGAATTTTGGGATACTTCAGAGAGCTTCGGACACGAATATCTTTTAAGCAAAAGGCTTATATAAATATCACTAAGCTTGGGAGACTGAGGCTCTGTGGGCTGATTTTCTCGCTGAATCAAGACCCAGTATGGTCCCTTATCTGACTTCGAATACCGAATTACCTCATTGATGGAAGAGTTGGGATTGTTAATTCCTGAATTAAATTCAGATGAGCGGTGCTTCCCCTTTTGAAATGAGTTTAAGTTTGACATTACTGATGCTGACTTCAGAGTTGTAGTCTGCATATTGCAAGTTTCGGAAAAGTTTGAAAGCGAGGTGCTTACTGATGCTTGCGGTAGGTGCACTAAATTCGATATTGATTTCGTGGTCTGATCTGCAGTAGCTATTTTGAGAGTTACAATTATCAGGTGTATTGGTCAGCGAGCACTATCGGTCCGGAGGAACCTGATTTAACATATCATCGTCAAGGTCAAGGTTTGTGTTGTTAATTGACTGATCAGGCTTCCCGCAGTGGGAGCCTAGAGTGATTGCAGACATTTCTGAGTCTTGCCTAGTACGTGTAGAGTGTCCTTTGATATTTTTGTTTTTATTTCTTATTTCTAAAAGTTAACATCTATGGACACTTTGCGAGGCGCCCTGCTGGCAATAGAGGAGATAGTTGCAGGATGGACACCCTCCAGCATGGTCTCCAAACTGATATCAGTTGTGGGAATATAAACAGCGGGAATGGACTTTCTCCACCCTGCTCTTCTCTTACCTTAATTGCAGCAAATGAATAGAAGGACGAGATAATTTACCTAGTCTTGGGTCCTTATCGCACTAACAGAATACCTTATTGTAGGTTATGTACAGCTTGCAACACCCCAATGAAATGAACAGCTTGCTTACCAAAAATCAGTCAGAAACAACAAACTCAATTTAACGATGTACTTTCCGATGGATTACTATAGATTATAATACCACCACTTTGCTATTTTTTCAATTTAGGATTGGGCACAAGATAGAAGCCACTTAACTCGCCTGTGGCGTCTTGACGAATGTGTTTTCCAATTTCTGTAATTAAGTTTTATAATTTTTATTAGATAGAATGGCAGATATTAGATTTATTTTAAAGTTTTCAATTAAATACTAAAAAAAAAAACAGCAGTCTCTTCATGCGGTCATTCCCTTGCCGGGGACTATTTCTACCACTGAACTAACTAGGCAGATGCTTTCGTTAATATTTTCTATCGTTTTAAGCCACATATGATTTCCGTTTCCAATTGACGAGTAATTTTATTTGTGACCAAGCCATAGCTGTGAATCAGACTGCTGGCATTCCCTATTGATATTCAATGTAGATTTCTCCATGTGCTTTGGCAGTGTAGATCAAACGTATCTCCTGTAAAAATATTAATGAAATTCATTCATCAGGCTTTCATTTCAATTTTTTTCATAATAGTGTGAAAAAGTATGGTTTTGTTACTGCCCTGCTGCCTTTAGCTCGAAAAGTTCTACAATGCTCTTGTATGGGCTATTGATAATGTCGAGATCTATATCTATGAATGCTGATTTCTAGCCAACACTTAACGGTCTTTTATTTAATACAAAAATTGTAGTAGATACGGACTATTTCTTTGTCCGTTATTTTTTTTAAAAAGGACCAGATTTTCATATGTTGGCGAACAACATAACTTAGAAATTTAGGCATAGTTATCACTTCTTGGTCGGTTGTGGCTATGCAAGTATCTATACTATCTGTATCTACTAAATTACGTGCAAATCTAGATGAAACTTTTTTTACATCTCATTTACCTAGTTTGATTTTTCCTAGTTACCATAATCAAAGCCCGCATGTCATTAGGTAATTTTACTGCACGAATATTATTTCTCTTATTTTCAATTATATGGATTTGTAGTTTTAATGCTTTCTCTGGAGTTTGTGTAGTAGGTCTTTTAGTGACGGAATGCTAATTAATTTTTTTCACACGAATCAGCAGTTTCTCATTTTTAGTCGTTGATAAAGTAATTGACTTACTAAATCACGGTAAATTTTTCTAATGCTCAGTTACTTTAGTGACTTTCGAATGCTAATCTAAGGATTTAGCTTTTTTTGTCTTTGTAGGATGATGTTATAGAAAAAGGTTCAGTTAAAAAAATGTTTTAGATGAAGAAAATAGTTAAAATAATGAAGTAGAAGGTTCCAATAATGCTAAAAATGACAAAACAAAGCACAGAATACAAAACCATAATAATAATAATAACTATAATAAGAACTTACAATAGATATTTTAATATAAGAGGCCATATACAATGCAAATACATAATATGATAAAAATAATGCACAAAACAAAACCATAACATATTTATGTATTATAGATACATATGTAGATATTCATTAATAGATATCAGATGCTGGAAAGTAAACAAAACCACAATTGTAATTACTAAATATGTAGATACGTCTGTCCTTTATTGGCTATCCAACGTGGAGGGATACCCCTTGGTTTGTTGTACTATAATTTATTCATTTAACTGGATTAGGTATTAAAATAAAAATACTCTGTCCTTTCACGATTTTTTCAGTAAGTGAAGTAGGAGGTGTCTGCACACTATCGTCATCACTGCGTTCACTCTCCACGAATGAGACGCTTTCCGGGCAGTGAACGCCCTCAGTAACAGCCAAATTCTTTTAATACAATTATATTGGGCAATTCTGTATTGCATTGCAATGCGAGCTTCATGCATTTTTAAACGAGCTTCGTTTAAATACTTCGTTTTCATACTTTCACGAATCTACCATACTTTCAATTTAAGTTTTCTCGACAAGTAATAATTTGTTTTTATTTAAATGTTAATTTTAAGATGCAAGAATTTGGCTCTTCAGCATTTTTTTTGCAAAAGTTATAATTTTTATTAATATTAGTCTTATCTAAACATTTAATATAGATCTCTGAAGATTGTTTTGAAATGAAACGAGTTCAATCAACCTTAGATGTGTTTCTAAAGAAACATAAAATTAAAGAAAAAGAAGATCAAGAAGCAATAGGAATAGTACAATTCAGTGAACATGAGGCACGCAGCAGTAAAGATCATGAGGAATATCCGTATTCAAATACATCTGCTACATCTATAAATGTTTCTACTAACGATCATGAGGAATCTTTATCATCAAATATATGTACGAGTAAGTGTTTCTGGAGATCTTAATGTAAAAAGCTATGGTGTGTCCGATAAAAATGACATAGGCAACTACATTAACTCAATTTTCTCAATTGATGAAAGTATACTAAGCAAAATTAGTTCAGAACGTAATAGGCAAGTTGAAGAAAATATTCTAAGGTTGAAACCAATTGTTGAAACCATTATATTACTTGGTAGACAAAACATTCCTCTGCGGGGACATAGAGATGATGGGACATTGATTGAACCAGAAAACCTCACACCACTTCATAATGAAGGTAATTTTAGAGAGCTTCTGCGATTTAGAGTAAACAGTGGAGATACCACTCTTCAGAAACATCTTGAAAATGCGAATGCAAATGCTACATATATAAGCAAAACTACACAAAACCAAATCATTGAATGTTGTGGTGAAGAAATTGTGAAAGTCATTCTTGAGCGGGTGAATAAGGCTAAGTATTACTGTATAATCTTTGACGAAACAACAGATATTTCACACAGCTCGCAGTTAAGCCTGCGTTTAAGTTATCTTTATGAAAATAAGAGACGCGAAGATTTTATTTCATTTATAGATGTTCATAAGGAATGTTTCACAGATTTGTCCACATCGTTTGAGCCAAAAGTAACTGGAAAAGTACTTGGCAAGCTTGTTATAAAGAAACTGAAGGATTTTCATCTAGATGAGCTTAACTGCGTTGGAATTGGCACTGACGGCTGCTCAATGATGGTTTCAGAGCAATTAGGAGCAGTTACTGAGATTAGAAAGACAGCAAAATATGGTTCTAGGTGTCAATGTTTTAACCACAGTCTTAATTTGTCTATATCGAAATCGTCTTCAGTGCAAGCTATTAGAAACTCTATTGGTACCATTCAAAATGTAGTTGCTTTCTTTAACGCCTCTGCTAAACGTCATTATGTCCTCATAAATGTTGTCAACGCGCAGTTGAAAGGCTTATGTGAAACTCGTTGGATCGAAAGAAGTGAATCCTTAATACAATTTATTGATTCAGTAGAAAAAATTATTCAAGCGCTGGAGTATATATCGGAGTGGACTGAAACTACATCATCTGCTAAAGCTAAAATCTTGCGAACTGCTATAAGGGATGTAGAGTTTTTAGTAGCATTGCATTGTCAGCTTTCTATTTTTTATTTGATTTTGCCGTTAAGCCGATTATTTCAGAAGAAAAATTTAGATCTAACCAGCGCATCTACTCTCGTAAACGACCTTATTTCTACTTTAAATCAAAAGCGTGTTAAATGTGAGGAAGAATTTTTCGTCATATTCTGCAAAATTTCGGAACTTTTATTGAAGTTAGACGTTCCACTAGAACTTCCCCGTATGACGAAGATGCAAAAAAGTAGATCAAACGTTGCACACTCAACCCCCGAAGATTATTATAGGAGATCAATTTACATACCAATGCTCGATGCAGTAATTGTTGATTTAAAATCCAGATTCTCTCAAGAAACATTGAATTCCTACGTCCTTAGTAACCTGTTGCCAAAAAATATTGCTAATTTGACTAACGAATCCTTAATAAATGCCGTGAAGAAAATCTGTAAATATTATGGTGAAATAATTAGTCATCGACCAGCAGTTGAACTAAAATTTCTCGCGGAAATGCAGCTGTGGAAACAAAAGTGGCTATCTGCAAGTGAGTCTACGATTCCTAGTACTGTTGATGAAATATTAAATAATTGCGATGGAGATGTATATCCGTTAGTAAACGAGCTGTTAAAAATTCTCTTGACTTTAACGATAAGCGTGGCCTCTGCCGAAAGAAGCTTTTCTTCACTCCGGAGACTAAAGACTTATTTGAGAAGCAAAATGGGAGCAGACAGGTTGACAGGACTAGCTCTGCTTCACATCCACCGTGATATTGAAATAGATGTTAATGCGATAATTGAACGTTTTGCAAAAAGTGGACATCGGCGACGAGATTTTGTATTGTAGTAATGTAATTAATATTACATAAATATAATATATAAAATATAAAGGAGGGGTAGCACTTGTAAACAAAATCGGGCCAAGAAAAACTTTTAATAAAATTTTCAAAAAATAGAGTTAAAGCCAACCTAAATCAGGATTGATTTCAAGCCAATGGAATACTGAGTTAAATATACGATTTGGATTTCATAGACTCAAGTTTGTAAATTTTACATTTTTTACATATGCTTTTTAATTGAACCTTATATTTTCGATCATTTTATGAAAAGTATTTTCAATTTATATTTAATTTACAACAATACTCGTAATATTTATGGGGGATCTCCTAATTTAACCAAATTGTTCGTAAATATATTAAATTCAAAACGATGCATACTAAAAACGTATGCGAAAAATTGCATATGTTAGCAATAATACAACATACTCACGAATGTATATATTCTATAAAAATTAAAAGATTATCAGGTATTAGAGTTCACTATTTGTATTTTGTTTACAACGTTTTATATTACATAATAATTACTTAAGTAACTTAAGTATACAGAAAATTTAAAAATTTATTCTTATAATTTTGTAAAGTTTCGGTTAATAAAATCTAAAAGAATCTAATAAATTTCAAAACGAATATCAAATTATTTTGTATAAATTATCATTGATCTATTAAGGCATTCATCCTAAATTATGTTCACATTGTGTTTCAAATACTCAAAACGTTTTACACGTTTCCGTCCTTTAGATCTATTTTGAAAGTGCGTGTTATTTTCTCTTTAAACGAATCCCATTTTGGAAACAAAAGGTTCTCCTTGCCGGAATAAAATTTACAGAAAACCACTTCAACCTATAATTTAAGAAATTATCACTGAACATTTTGTTATGCACGTAATTTCTAAGTTCTTACCAAGAAATGTCCTAAAGGATGTCGGTAAAGCGGCCATAGCTCTAATATTCTTTTCATAAGCTTTAATGTCCCGTCTTCTAAAATATTTTGTAGCGGACCATAACTGTTCCACAGTAATCCAACGTTTTTGATTTATTTGAAACCAAATCGTGTGTTCCGTACCATTTTCTTCTGGAACTAGAACGATGTATAAAATTCTTAATTACTCGAAAAGCTAATTATGTGTTTCCTTTCTCGTGGCTCTTCCCCCAACCGTCTAAAATTTTGTATATTATTATGAAACAAAAAAGTCCTGCAGATGCTTTTCGTTCTCTACTTAACAAGTATGTTTGCTTTTTTATAAATTCCAATAATTAGTTCATTGAATTAATTTTTATTTTAAAATATTTAATAGCACTTACCTTTGCTTCTTTGGGAAAACTTCCAAAAGTCCAGCTTATATCAGTTCGAATTGTTGCGGCCCAGATTTAAACTTCTTTTCATAAATATGTTGTACTAATATACCCACGAGTTCTCTTCTCTTTTTTCATTTAATTCATTACTGTTTTTTTTAGAATGATAGTTTAGATTGGTTTTCCTCTCTCTTTGTTGGCTTTAATAGTGATTGACCATCTAAAATCTTACACTACAAATATATCAGTGTTCAGTGTATCATATGTACATATTCAACAGAAGAACAATGTGAAGATGAGGACAATTTTTGATTTTAACCCATTGTTCAACGCTAAGGGTAATTGATAATGTACCATGGGCAGAAGAATTTCTGCGAGGTAATCCAAAATATAAAAAAATATTCACAATCTTTTTCAAGATTTTAGAAAATTTCTGAGTAGATAATCAAGTCACTTACATTAGCCTTCTGCATACACATAATTTCTGTTAAAATTTAGTTCGTTCGTACAAATTGCAAAAAACGCAGAAAGAGTTACATTTTGGGTACAAAGTGTGATAGGTCATTTTAAAGCCAAGCTTTTGGGCTTCTTAAATCCAATATAAATTCTAGTATAAATGACTTGTTCTTGTTTAAAAATAGTAGTTAAATAAAAAAAACGAGTTCTGAAATTTCAACTTTGTTGAGCCATAACTTCAACACGGAGGGGAGGAGTGGAAAGATTTATAGACTATTGGAAAGGTCCAAACGACTATCAAACGAAAAAATTTAAAATCATCACAAGGTGTAACGTTCAGAAGTGAAAGGGTGATCTATAAAAACATACCGAAGTATCTTAAGGTCCCGTAACCCGTTACCTTGGAAACCGTTAAAATTACCCCCTCCCACACATACAATGTTTTGCTCCTCTAAGCATAACCTATCCGTAGCCCTTGGATATTGAATCACTTACGGGACACCCTGTATATGTTTTTCGTCAGCTTCTGTAATTACGCTCAACTTACAAATGGAAGTTTTGTCGATCACGTTCTACTTTGAAATGCACGCAGTTGGTAGAAAACTGACTGATGCACAGATTAACTGTACTTCATTGTTCGGGTCCCCAAGTATTTTTATAAATTTTACAATATTTTCCTTAAGTTTACAAAAATGCGTGTAATACTACACAATCTCTCTCTAAAGCATATATACAAAATTTTCGTAATTTTAACATTTTATATAATCAAAAGAATCTCACATTTCGTACATATTTCGAAGCAGGCTTCCAACATTATCACAAGCGTACGTGGGTTCCTTTTTTACGAAAATGTTTTACGGATTTTTACAATATATTTGTTAAAATGGGTTTATACATAAATGCTACAAAAAAACAATGGATTTTAAGTAATTTTTTTCCAAAACTACGAACATCTTTCATATCGAGATTTTACGACAGCTTTCATAAATACTTTATGGAAAGTTTTTCTCTGTGAAGGAATTAATTTTCCCCAATTTATTTCTTATTATTAAGTGTGGCTTAGTTTGTATCCAATACTATTATTTATGTCCAAAACATAATTATGTTTTCCATATTCTTTACAATTATGCACAGGTGTATCAAATTTTGTATTATTTCAAATTCATTCAGTCTTATATTTCACCACTCAATAGCTTTAGCTGTGTTTTTTTGGTGCCGAAGAGTGATCTTCAGACCACAGGAGCCTGCGAAATGAATTGATTTGGGTGCCACAAGTAGAAAAGGTTTTGATAGTACAGAGAAAATGATCAAATTGCCATTACTTGAATTCTTGCAAAATGTAAAAATAGAAATGGATAAAATCGGGAGGAAGTTTGACAGGCTTAGCGTTTTGTAAGAATTAATGTCATGGCACCTTAGATCATATAACAAAAAGGATAGGCTATGAGGAAGAAAAACTTAAGCATTTTTCAGCATGTAATACAACCGCATCGATGTATTCGTTTTAGTCATGGAAGTAGTAAACTACGATACTTTCACATCGGGCGAATAATTTAGGGGTTGATACTTTATTAAGTATTGCAGAAATTCAATAGAAGAGATCCCATTATATCACAACATTTTTAAATTAATTTTTAAGTTTATAATTTTATATTATTTTTATAACTTTTTACATTTTTACGAATTTTCCTAGTGCTCGTTTATTTTCTGATAATATTTTTTGGCGTTGCCTTTGTATGGCTACTGCAACTTAAGGCAACAATAAGAATTCAATTATAAACAAACAAACCGGCATTGGAAAATGTTAAATTTTTTTGCCACGGCTGTTTATTTTTATAAATATTTCACTCTTATTTTATTTAAAACACTATAATTTATTATTAAAAGAATTAATTGATTTCCTAAGAGAATATCACCGCTTATTTCTGAAGCACAGTACAGCGCACTTCATCGCGATAATTCAAGACTCCGGAGTCTCGATTATATAAAATCCCGTTCACAAAACAATTTTTCACTATTGTACCACACTACTATTAAGTAAAAATCACTTTTAATTAGTTATTTACTACAAAATCGCTAAATCAAACCCGAACTTCTTGTCATAAAATCTGAAATGTCAGAAATAAATTAGAATTGTCGAACAAGGCGATACCCCTCTTGTCATTTCGCCTCCGTGTCTCAAGAAAAAATGCTTATCAAACGTACAGAATTTTACACAGCATAGCCTATCCTTTTCGTTATATAATCTAAGTATGGCACCTTGATTATTTTCTCTATACTTTAAAAAAATTTCTACTTCTATGCACCCTGCAAATCGCAATCTCCTGTGCTCTGTAGAGCACTGTTTGGCACCCAACAATTATAGCTCATGTATAATATAACATTACTCATTGCTCATGGATTCTATAAATGTAACCCGTCGCTAAGTAATATAATATAAGTAATCGATTTTTTTATTATTTTCAATTCTCATTTTAAAATCGCCCCCCCCCCCCCCCCCTAGAGCAAATGTCTGGATCCGCCCTTGAGCGGGGCGGATGATGTGTCTTTTTTAGTATACTTTTTTTTTACAAAAACTATTTTTTTTTTTTTAATAGAATATGGTGTAAACTGCAGGAGTCATTCAAACCCAACTATTCTCAGTTTTACACACTGGTATATATAATATGGACTGCTCGATATGCTATTTCATGCGGGTACAATTTTTTGTGTCAAAAATAGTTCATACGTCGGTGCCAACATTGAAAAATCCATTGGCGAAAAGTTGAAAAGTGAAACCGCTCGAATTTCTATTAACCCAAATAATTAATTTAAAAACATGTATTTCGACAAACCCACTTATTTATTTATTGTTTACAGCCCTTTCTAAGTTTGCACGTTACATAGGAAAGTGACCAACTCAAAAAATGCAACTTTTCAGGAGAGCAAAAAAACGAAAAGCTGTACATAGAATTAATTCTAGCTTAACGTAGTAATTGTTTGCTAAAAATAGTCTGAACTCTTAAATTTGTTAGTAAATATATTTCTGAAGATTTATATAAAAGAAATTTTAAAATTTTGTTACCGCAGTTGGCGAGGTTAGCTGTTAATCCCGCATCCTCTTAAGTTGTGCCGCTTTTCTTTGTTGCGAAATAAATATTTTTACAAGTTTTTTTAAGTGGCACAACTCAAAATACGATTTTTAAGAATTAAACTCCGTACTTTGAACTTTGTGGAAAAATGTCATAACTCATAATATAATTTGTAAGAAATAATTGCTGTTTTGTGGAAAAGTGACGCAATTTAAAATAATACTGTTAAAATGTCGAAAACATATTTACGTTTGTGATCGTCACAAGTCAAAAAGTGACACTGACACACTGTTCTATGAAGAATATATCTGTTCTTAAGTAACAGAAAAGTGATACTATCTCTATCTAGCGGCAAAAACAATCAGATAGAAATATGCCAATTTCGACAAATTTTGAGTTAGGTCACATTTCTATGTGACGTGCGAATTAGTAGTTGGTGCTTAGATCGAAAGAGAACGCTATATAGAAATGAGCCCACTTTCTGCAGTGTATTTCTATGGACGTAGTCAGTCCATATTTTAAATGTCAGTGGTTTTACATAAGAACGCTGCAAATATTTTAGAATGTTAGGAGTGTTACATGCCAAAATTACCTAAAAAGGGGCTTATCCCTCTTTAAGGCGAAGAAATTGCCATCAGCAATTGATTCAAATTCCTCAGTTAAAAACAAAAAGTATTTCCCATAGAACGACTTGGGACAAATAAAAGTTTTAAATTTCAACCCAAGTCGTTTCAATATGAAAAAAGCCCCACGACAAATCTTACCTTCAGTAAGATTTGTCGAAAATAAAAATACGATATGTATGTACATATATACCTACATACATATCGGGCGCAGAAAATTTACTCGGTGAAGATTTAAACGATCAAGTCTTCACCAAAAAGCCTCCTTTCAGCAAATTGTCGCGAGCGGAATACATTCTGGGTGCAACAATGTATGCACGATAGCAAGACGATGGTTTGATATTTATGAAAATATCAAATTTCATTTCAACCATCGTCCGCCGCGGTAGGCTGAACACTAATTGTAAACAGGTAAAGAAAATAGAAGTTGCGATAAGAAAAAATAAAATAAACGTTTTGTAAAAATAACCATAAGAGGAAGTTTGTGAAAGAAAAAGTTTGTGAACAAAGCAAAAGTAAACAAAAATATATATAAATAAAATAAAAGTATGCGATTTGTCTTAATCATAGCTTCCTGAAACGGCGTAGAGTGATTGCCTCCGACAAAGGTAAGCCCCGAAATATAACAGGAGTTAGGACTAAGTTAAGTTAGGGCTCTGATGTGGTAGCGAGGGAGTCTGTTTCGTGGCTTGGGAAGTGTTTCTCTGAGGTCCGAAACCCAAATTCCGAGAAAAACCTATACACATACATCACATGCATACAATAGCATTCATTGAAATAAAATTTTATTTTTTTAAGTTTCGGAATAAAGTTTTTTTTTAAGTTGAATTATATAAATAAAAAAAGTATAAAATAAAAAAAAATTATTTTTTTCAAATAACTTAATTAATTAAATATTTTTTCTCAAATTTAGGGGGGGGGTCATGACCCCCACGATCACCCCCCTGGATCCGCCACTGCCTACCTACGTTAGTTGTTGTTGTTGCTAATTTAATAACATGGTACTGAATATCGCCTGGTAGAAAACCTTTTGGTATGACATTGTGTGTGTGTGTGTGTGTGTGATGTATGGGTGTGTGTGTGTGTGTCCAGCCTCGCACAAGTGTCCCGATGTCTCTGTTCCCACAACTCTAAGCGTATATAGCATGTTTAAAGAACATTCACACAACACCTCCATGGCCTGATGGTAGAGCGCCTCGGATTTTACAAAACCAAGCGTTCTCGGTTCGATTCCAGCAAAAGCCAGCATTATTTTATTAAAGATCAGCTAAGACAAGAGCTTGAACAGCTTACGGGGATCAGCCAACCAGATGACGTCATCCCCTGCTCTGCCAGACGATAGGAAAGGAATTCCCCAGGCATGCCCTGTGGCGTATACCACTAGACGGAAAGCGCCCCCTCAGTGGCCCAGACCACCAAAATAGTTGGAGTTTTCCGGACACTTTTTGTATGGAAAAAGTGGGCCAGAAACGCCATAGCTACACTACTGCTAGATTTAATGGGACCATTTCCGATGTCGACCCAAGGCAATACATACCTGTTAGTGATATGTGACTGGTTCACAAAATATGTATGTCTCTTTCCATTACGGAAGGCAACAGCGAAGAAGGTAGCGCAGGTGTTAGAAGAGCGAATATTTCTGGAGTTTGGGGTACCAGAAATAATCATAACCGATAATGGCAAACAGTTTGACTGTGGGTTATTCCGAAAAATTTTAAGCGAGTATGACGTACCAAAATTCTGGTTGAACTGCAAATATCATCCGCAAAGTAATTATACAGAACGATGGAATAGAGTTATAGGCGCAGCAATAAGATCGTATGTTAAGGACAATCACAGAAATTGGGACAAAGAAATCAACAAAATTGGTGTCGCATTAAGAACGGCAGTGAATGAGGTAACGGGGTTTAGCCCATTTTTTCTTAATTTTGGAAGAGACTATCTCGGGTTCGGTTCAGATCACAGACTGTATGGGGAAACAGATAATTCAATCGGTATATCGCTAAGAACCAAGAATCTTGAGCACCTGCAGCAAATGTATGAAGCCATTTATAAACGAATTAAGAGGGCTTACGAGCGAAACAAAAGATATTACCATAAGGACAAGTGCTTTAAGACGTTCAGCGTGGATGAAGAGGTTTTCAAAAGAAATTTCGTTTTATCAGATGCCAGCAAGCAGTATTCGGCCAAACTTGCGCCAAAGTTCGTCAAATGTTTTATAACTGACAAAAGGTCCGACTTGGTGTATCGGTTAGCGGATCCTAAAGAGTCAGATCTTGGATGGTGGCACATAAGGGATTTAAAGCCGAGCGTAGATGCATTTCGTCCAAGTTAAGAACCTGTATTTTCATGTGGCTAGTTAGATAGCAACGTAGGAGGGAGATGTAGGTGGGCTTGTGGTAGGAAATTCCTTAAGTAACCACGAAGCACCTTTTGTTCTAGCTGGAGTGAAATGAAGGCCAAAAGAGGAAGGAGGTATTAAGAGGTAGAGTAGAACGTAAACATAGTGGGAAGTATAGGTGACTGGTTGGAATTGGAGGTGAATCAGAAGTTAAGGCTCAGGGCTTACCTTTAAAGCTGTCATGGGCGAGGGTATTAATGCAGAGAACGTTGACAGATTTAACAGTTTAATGTTCGCTGACTAGGTACATAGAAATTATACGTAAAGAATTAGATTCAACGTTATTTTACGCGTTCACTGATTTAAATGGAGGATATTAGGAACTTAAGTTTAGGATTAACACTATAGGTGTTCACTGAGAGCAGGGCAACCCGTAATATAAACAGTTGGAATCAGAATACGTAGTACGATGCTCAAGGTCCCAAAGGGCAGAGGTGCATCAGAAATAGTCTGAATTAATTTAATTAATCTTGGAAGTTTCAGTTCAATAAATGAAACTTCTACTAGGTAAAGGGGGAATGTAACGGACGTTGTCGTTACATGTGCAATCATCGGAATATAGTTCTACGGAATACCCATCTACGTTGCTCATACCAATTCTAATTAGATGAAGTTCTTGCTTAACTTCACTATTCTACGAAACATACGAAATTTCAAGATGTTGGAGATTCAATTGAACAGCCACTCAATTGATTGTGTGTCACACGGATGCTGTCCCATCGCGTGTTAAGACAGGTTTGAGGTATAGCAATCAATTTCGGCAACTAAAAGAAAAGAATGTAAATAAATTTATAACAAAATAAATAAAATAAAAGAAAAGAATGCGTTGAATAGAAATAAAGATACTAGATATTGATGCCAAGCACGGTGCACATATACACGGGGCTCTAAGAAGCTGGTGAATTAAATGCTCCTAACGATCCCCATGCCCACATAGGCGCATGGCATCACTGGCTTAGGTACAGTAAGTACAAATCCAGTATTGAACTAATGCAAAGTTATGATTTGGTCAAAGAATGAAATAATACAGAAATAAGAATAAGTAGCAAACAAACAAAAAAGGCAAGACTAAGGTTAAAGGTATTACTTCCCTCACGTCCATTTGGACCTTGCACATAATGAATAAATGAATAAATATTGCGTATTGTGCATATATAGATCACGACTGAATAATTCAGATAAACATTCATCCTATGGATTGCTTCACACACGCAGCTGGTTGAAGAGATGGTTATAGATTAATTTTAAGCGAAAGATTAAAATGTAAAGACTTGTGAACTGGAAAATATTGCGAACTGTCAGTAATAATCAGAAGAATTGTCAACCCAATCTCCGATTTGGTATAATGCGTGATAATATAGATTAAGGTCCATTTAGTAATAGATTCCGAACTGAATTGTGAACTTAGGCGTAGTTGTAGAGTTAAGTTGTAAACTAGAGCGTAGTAGAAGATTAGGTAAGAGTGAAAGCGAAGAGTATGGATGCATAGTCCAGAAACTAGATGCCGCGAGAAGCCTTGTAAGAATACGACAAAAAGTGAACACAGCTTCACGGGAGTAATTCGGTAGAAAACCACGTTGTGCGGAGGATTTCGAGAAGAGAAAAAGAGAAAAAAAAAGAAAAAGGAGAGACAGCACGAGTTCCGGGTTGGGAAGAAGTTTCTGGAAAGAGTTGAAGAGACGAGAACTAAAAAGTCGAGGGCGAAAAAGAAAAGTTTTTTTTTTTAAAAAAGAAGAGATACCGTGGAAGCTGAATTTCAGATTTCGCAGCGAGTTAGGAGTAGAGAGCATTCAACGGTTATAGACGTTTATAAATAGAAGGTGATATCCAAGGAAGGCGATTTACACATTGTGGGCGCATTACAAAATCTAAGGAATGCGATTTTTTTTACCAAATGGGAGAATATTGAAGGCGAGTTCTATCTTCCGCCAGCGGAAGATTTGGAAGATTTTCTGTATTGTAGGCGATCAATCAACTATTTCAGACACGATTCTAAATATCAAGGGATATTTAACGTCAACATTCACATATTGAAGGCGATAATTAAGGCAAGTCTTATCATCCGCCAGAGGGGGATTGGAGGTTACCCGCAAACGCGAAATATTGGAGCAGATATATATATACATTGGATTCAGGACGACCTGTAAAACGGAGCTAGCCGCATCCATACGTCTTCCAAGACCCAGAAAATTAGCTTCAGGTAGACTACGGTAAGCAGGTGTAATTATTACTTTTATTAAATCTTATATATAAATTGAATTCATAGCAAATTTTCATTCAAGTCCTGTCCCTCAGAAAAAAAAAAATATATATATAAAGAGAACTTAACGTCACAGGATTTAGAATTAATTTTGATATAATATTAAGTCTTGCAAGTGTGATTGCTTCAGCTATATTAGTCAAATGGTTGTTTAACAAATGTGTATTAAAATTTATTCTATTTATATATTGGATGAATTTAAGAAATTCTTCTTCTGTTCCTATTTCATTATTAAACTGATTTAAAAATGTTTCTATAGTTTCTTGCTGCTTATTGATGTTGAGAGTTAAATTGTTAAATCTTTCCATCATTCGAATATTTATTTGGGTTGTTTTTTAATTTCATTCCCTATAATGTGTTGATTAATTTTGACAACTTCTATTTCCTTGTTTATTTGTTGGGCATCTTCAGCGTCCATATTTCCCGTAATTGATTTTATGAAAGTACCTAATCCATTAACTATTCCTCTTTTAGATCTATATCTAGGTAGAAGTGTATGTAATTTCTGTTCTAGTTCTAGTCTCTAGTTCTATCTAAAGAATTTCTAATCTTTTCTATATTTTCCTCATAATTTTCTAGTTGAACTATATGTATTAGATTCTTGTGTCCTTTAATAATTCTAGCCTATCCCAGTTTCATCGGTAGAAGTCCGTTGCTGTTGCTGAAGTCGTGTGTCTCTAGTTTCTGTCCGTGTGTGTTCATCGTTGTCAACCTGTAAAAAGCGTTAGTAGATGAACTATGCGGATTCTGGACCACTTTTTTGAGCCTCCAGGATTTTGACACAGATGGCGCCACCGTCGCTAGGTGGTTTGAGCACATACTAATGTAGGTTTGTGTCTTGGCTGTATTGGTTTGTGCCTTGGATACACCATTGTGTCTTGGGTACACCATTGCGTCTCGACTGCACCCTAGCGGGATTAATCGGTACTACCGGGATGTATCATTTGGTCTTGACTGCGCCCTAGCGGCATTAGCAGGTACTACCAGCATGCTCCGGTTATCTAGCGACATCTGTTCGGGCGCAAACGCCATTTCTTGAGTAAGGTTCCCTAGCGGCCTTAGCCGGAACTACCTGGCTTTGCTGTTTTCTTTTATTGGCGTTAGAGTTCAGCATCATTCGAATTTCACAACATGACGAAGTGAGACATTAGCCGATACGCAGCGACATCTGTTTGGGTGCAAACGCCATTTCTTGAGTAAGGTACCCTAGCGGCCTTAGCCGGAACTACCAGCATGCCTTGGTTTTGCTGTTTTCTGTTATTAGCGGGAGAGTTCTAGATATCGGCATGACGTCATCATGGTTTTGCTGCACCTAAATAAGTTTTCTTAGCAGGGAAGTTGTAGATATCAGCATCATTCGAATTTCACAACATGACATCACCATGAACAGATTTTAGAAGATGTCAGTGACACATTAGCCGATACTGCCAGCATGCTCCGGTACTACGGCTTTCTTGGATGTGTGGTACGGTTCTCTTGGAAGTTTTTGCTTCACTTTTAGCCCACACGTGGCAGCATGCTACGGTTTTGGGAAGTTTTTTGCTTCACTTCTGCCCACACGTGGCAGCATGCTACGGTTTTGGGAAGTTTTTTGCTTCACTTTTTTGGATGTGTGGTGCGCCTAAATGTAGGCTTTTGTTGTTTTCAAGTGTTGCGCCTGGTTTTCAATTAATATTACTAATAATTGATTTTTCTTGAGCGCCTATATGTAGGCTTTTAGTTTTGAACTAATAATTAAAGTTAATAGTAGGAAATTTTTGTTCATGCCAATGGATTCTAGAGGGGAGGTATGTGGGGGGGATAATAAAGATAGGGAGGGGGGTAATGAAATTTTCATCAGAAATGCTCTACGGGCTCTGGTTTTCGAGATATTAGCGTATTAATAATTGAAGTTATTTTTGCTCATGGAAATGGATTCTTGATGGTGTGGGGTGGGAGGGGGAACGAAATTTTCATCACAAATCCTCTACGGGCTCTGGTTTTCGAGATATTAGCAACATTTGTTCAAGCAATTAGATAATTGGTAATTACATAATTACTAATTGGCAACTAGCAGCTTGAATGGTAATTAGCTAATTGGCAATTACTGGAATTACTGGAATTCTCATAAAATAAACAAATTTAAGTAATATCAACACTTGCTGTAAGTATTTAATAGAAAACTTCAAGTTTAAGGTAAAAATATGGTTGCTGGGAGGTGTATTGATACAATTTCTTTTGCCGAAAATAATGTTGTCAAACCAAAATTAAATTTCAATATTTATTCACATCAAATTAATTATTTATTGCTAAATCTTAAGTTATAAACTTTTTTCCTATGTTCTATATTCAAAATTGGTAGCAATATAAGTGAAGTTCTATGAATCCTATCTTGGAAACGAGAGCGATCCAGAGCATATGTCTCCCAAGGTCCTTTTTTGGGCTCATATTCAATTATATAAACTTGTGGAGCACTAATACTAAATGTTACTTTCATTATCACTAATAATTTAGAAATATTAATAATAAAAAAACTAGTTTCACATTATTGATATTTTTATTTAATGCATATAGTTAATAATTAATTGGATACAAATTAACATCATGGCGAATAAACTCTATTTTAAACGTTCGACCGATAGGACCTCTATTTATAATATAAAAATCTCCTGCAGTATTTATCTCCAGTATAGTTTCATCAGTAATTGTGCTGTACCGTGCAGGAAGGAAAAGTTGACAGTCTTCCAAGTCCAGGATGATACGAGATCCAAATGCAGTCTTACATCTTCTGGCGCCCAGAATCTTGTATTCCTTATTAAATTCCATTTCAGCTGTCTTTAAAGAAGGTGGGTACTGCTCCACAGTAGATAAGCTATGTTCATTCTGGACCACTTTTTTGAGCCTCCAGAATTTCACGACAGATGGCGCCACCGTCGCTAGGTGGTGTAAATCCATACTAAATGTGGGTTTGTGTCTTGGATGTCCTGGTTTATGTCTTGGATGTTGGGGATACGAGACCACTTTGGGGGATACGAGACCACTTTTAGCACTCTCCAGCATAGGGAAATAGCATAGGATTTCGATTTTGTTTCTGAAGTGCGCCTATTTTTCATCTCGAATCTTGGGGATACGAGACCACTTTGGGGATACGAGACCACTTTTAGCTCTCTCCAGCATAGGGAAATAGCATAGGTTTTCGATTTTGTTTCTGGAGTTCGCTTATTTTTCATCTCAGACTCGTAGCCTCTAAGTTTTTCATCTCGAGTTTTGGGATACGAGATCACTTTCAGTTCTATATATTTGTGAAGGGGTGGGAAGCTTTATTGATGGATTTGGTCTTGACTGCGCCCTAGCGGCATTAGTCGGTACTACCAGCATGCTCCGGTTTTCTTGGATAGATATGTGGTGCGCCTAAATGTAGGCTTTTGGTTTTGAACTAATATTAGTAATAATTAAAGTTAACGGTAGGAAATTTTTGTTCATGCCAATGGATTCTAGATGGGTTGTTTGTGAGGGGGTATCATAGGGGGGGTAATGAAATTTTTATCAGAAATCCTCTACGGGCTATGGTTTTCGAGATATTAGCGTATTAATAATTCAAGTTATTTTTTGCTCATGGAAATGGATTCTAGGTGGTGTAGGGTGGGAGGGGGGACGAAATTCTCATCAGAAATCCTCTACGGGCTCGCCATTTCTTGAGTAAGGTTAAGGTTACCTAGCGGCATTAGCCGGAACTACTAGCATGCCTTGGTTTTGCTGTTTTCTTTTATTAGCTGGGAAGTTCTAGATATCAGCATGACGTCATCTTGGTTTTGTTGTTTTCAAGTGCTGTTGTAGATATCAGCATCATTCGAATTTCACAACATGATATCACCTTGGCTTGCACCATTGAGTCTCGACTGCGCCCTAGCGGGATTAACCGGTACTACCGGGATGTATCATTTGGTCTTGACTGCGCTCTAGCGGCATTAGCAAGTACTACCAGCATGCTCCGGTTTTCTAGCGGCATCGAAATCACTTTCAGTTCTATATATTTATGAAGGGGATGGGAAGCTTTATTGATGGATTTGGTCTTGACTGCGCCCTAGCGGCATTAGCCGGTACTACGGTTTTCTTGGATAGATATGTGGTGCGCCTAAATGTAGGCTTTTGGTTTTGAACTAATATTAGTAATAATTAAAGTTAACGCAGGAAATTTTTGTTCATGCCAATGGATTCTAGATGGTGGGGGTGGGGCTACTAGGGGGGACGAAATTTCCATCAGAAATCCTCTACGGGCTCTGGTTTTCGAGATATTAGCGATTTTACGTTTTCAGATATAGTTAATATTATTAATAATTCAAGCTACCTAGGATAGTTTTGTTCATGCCAATAGATTCTAGAAGGTGTTATAGGGGCGGAGGGTTAGAGGGGGAACGAAATTTTTATCAGAAATCCTCTACGAGCTCCGGTTTTCGAGATATTAGCGTATTAATAATTCAAGTTATTTTTGCTCATGAAAATGGATTCTAGGTGGTGTAGGGTGGGCGGAGGGACGAAATTCTCATCAGAAATCCTCTACGGGCTCGCCATTTCTTGAGTAAGGTTACCTAGTGGCATTAGACGGAACTACTAGCATGCCTTGGTTTTGCTGTTTTCTTTTATTAGCCTGGAAGTTCTAGATATCAGCATGACGTCATCTTGGTTTTGTTGTTTTTAAGTGCTGTTGTAGATATCAGCATCATTCGAATTTCACAACATCATATCACCTTGGCTTGATGTTTTCTTAGCAAATTATTATTATTATTGGGTCCTGGGGGTGCGCGGGGATATGAGATTACTTTCAGCACTCTCCAGCATAGGGAAATAGCATAGGATTTCGATTTTATTTCTGGAGTTCACTTATTTGTCATTTCGGAGATCGTAGCTGTAAATATTATAAACAAGAGTGATCATCATATATAAGTAATAGAAATTAAATTTTCGATGTAGGTGTGTGTGTGTGTGTGTGTGTGTGTGTGTGTGTGTGTGTGTGTGTGTGTGTGTGTGTGTGTGTGTATTGAAAAGTCGCTATAGATTTCGAGATATTAGCGATCGTACTTTTTCGGGTATAATTAATAGTAGTAGTAATACTTCAAGTTAACCCTATGATATTTTTTTTGTTCATGCCAATAGTATTAGTACTAGGGGGGTAGAATTTTCATCAGAAATTCTCTACGGGCTATGGTTCGAGATATAAGCGATCTTACCTCCTCAGGTGTAATTAATATTAGTAGCTGAAAAACAGAAAAACAACAACAACTATAACCCAAGTTGTGGATTAAATATTTGATTATATTTATCTGTAGGTGCACCATGTAATCATATATCTAAAAATAGATCAGGCGAAGCTGGTCGGGGCGAATGTAGGTAGATATGTTCACTTAGATAAGTAATGGAAATTTGTAAATGCCTAATTTTCCTCTTCAGGTGTAATGCTTCTAATTTGAAGCCTTGCATAAACAAATTCGCATAGTCCAGTAAAGTAAACAAATTCGCAGTCGAATAATGTAAACAAATTCACACAGCAGACGAGTAAAGTATACAAATTGAGCGATTTATGAAAGATTCCTAATTTCTTTAGCAGAAAACAACAACAACCGATATTAATCTGTGGGATATGATGTCTTAGATGAGTAGTGGAAGATATACTTGAAAATTTCTTTTGCTGAAAAAAACAACAACTATTACGTAAGTTGTGGTCTGTAGGTGTCTTTTATAAATAAGAGTGATCATGTTATGATATTCGATGTGTAAAAATTGATCACGGCTGCTTGGGATGGTAAGACACATGAAATCATTAGAAGTAATGGAAATTAAAGCCTTAGAAAAGGTGGCCAGGTCGCTGGTAATTTGATATCTTGCGTAAACAAATATAGCCGAGTAAAGCAGGCAAATTGAGCGATTAATGTTTTTTTTTGTATCTAGGAGTTTGTATTGAAAAGTCTTTATGACGAATTGTTTTTTATTTTCAATAAAATTTCTCAATCAGTCACACTGTTATGAGATTTGATTGATTCCCCGATATCATAGTTCACATGAAGCTGATAAGAATATGATAATTTTATCTTCATACTATTGGGGGCAGGTACATTGTTTACTTACCATTAAGTTGAGAGTGGGTTAAATTAAAAGCTTTAATAGACGAACACTGTGTTATGATATTAATGTGGTATGATATGTTGTCTGAGGTGAGTAGTGGAAGTTGTATGGGAGCTATGAATAAGCAGTAAAATCCTAATCAGCAATCTCGCTGGATATGTGATAATTCTCCATGTCCATAGTGAAGATCGTGGTGGTGGGTTGAGAGTAGGTACTGTAAGTTATGTATTAAGTTAAAAGTTTTGCTGGATGGTATTTGGCATTTATCTCCTCGAAATGGTGTTGTATGAGTATCAGGAAGGTTGAAAAAAAGTTGATAATGCTTCAAGTTCAATAGTGAAGACCGCGATGTTGAGAGTGGGTATTTGGAATGATATAACTCTAGTAGGATATCTTACCACATTTGAAAAAAATTACATAATATGATTAAGAAAGCTTCATGATATATATCAAAAGTGATCCCAATGGATTACATAAGGAAAGTATGTTCACTTCATCTGCAAACAACAAATTTGGCTGAAAGCGACACACGGTGTGAGCAATAATCATTTTTTTGCTTCAGTTATCACTATTAAGCGACCATTAAGTTGAGAGTGGGTTAAATTAAAAGCTTTGATAGACGAACGCTGTGTTATGATATTAATGTGGTATGATATGTTGTCTGAGGTGAGTAGTGGAAGTTGTATGGGAGCTATGAATAAGCAGTAAAATCCTAATCAGCAATCTCGCTGGATATGTGATAATTCTCCATGTCCATAGTGAAGATCGTGGTGGTGGGTTGAGAGTAGGTACTGTAAGTTATGTATTAAGTTAAAAGTTTTGATGGATGGTATTTGGTATTTATCTCCTCGAAATGGTGTTGTATGAGTATCTGGAAGGTTGAAAAAAAGTTGATAATGCTTCAAGTTCAATAGTGAAGACCGCGATGTTGAGAGTGGGTATTTGGAATGATATAACTCTAGTAGGATATCTTACCATATCTGAAAATATTACATAATATGATTAAGAAAGCTTCATGATATATATCAAAAGTGATACCAATGGATTACATAAGGCAAGTATGTTCACTTCATCTGCAAACAACAAATTTGGCTGAAAGCGACACACGGTGTGAGCAATAATCATTCTTGCTTCAATTATCACTATTAAGCGATGTGTGCCGCAGAAAATATATTAAGTCTAGCCAAGTCTAAAATATGTATTGTAAATAAAAATTGTATCATGGTTATAATGCCATTTATTGAAATAATTTGTTTTAATTGTATTATAGCTTAAGTCTAAAGTCTTTTTTTCTTTAGTTCAGCAAGGCCAGGATTTCGTAGATATAGATTGATCCTTATAATGAATATTCCTTATGCCTTTACTACAATGTGGCGTTAAAAGGTTCGTGGTGCACCACTTTCACAAATAACATCTCTCCGTCTTTACTTTTTGCGTTCTTTGTTGGAATATCCTGATTTTTCGACCTGTTGGTAGGGGACAGTCGACTCGTTTTTGGATGAAAAACTTTCTTCTTTATTTCTGGAAAGCATCGATGTCATAGATGTAGACTGAGCCTTATATGAATATTCTTTACTCCTTTCATCCGTAGCCTTTAGAAGGTTTGTAGTGTCCTTAGAGCTCATGTTGAAATTATTGCGTAATTAGCTTGCCAAGAAACAGTGATCTGTTTGGATAAAGAGCAAGATATCAATTGAAAAACAAGTTATGAAACTACTATTTATATGGATTTGACCTCTGACGTCACCTTAATCTTTGAAATCGAAAGTGTCTGCTCTTGGGTTCACTTGGATGATGAGTAGTGTAAGTTGTATGGGAGATTATAATTAGCTGTGAGTAAACTGTAAAGAAGAAGATTTCTGGTAACAGTATGTTCCATACATAATCTTACAGGTGGAAGAAAATTTTATAAGAATCTGGTAACTGCATTTCCTTATAAACCTTATATAAATTCATATGTGACCAAACCGAGCTATAGATTTTTGTTCTAGATGAATGCACATTATATAATATCTGAAAATAGATAGCAGCAAAAGGAAAGGCTATAAGAATTTGGTTGCAGTATATTCTATACAAAATCTAATAACCATAAGAAAATTTTATAAGAATCTGGTACCATGCTCAGTTCACAATTTAAAAAGTAGAAGAAAATTGTATAAGAATCTGGTAATAGTATGTTCCATACAAAATCTAACAAGCGAAAGAAAATTTTATCAGAATCTGGTAAGAATCCGGTAACAGTATGTTCCACACAAAATCTAGCAGGCAGAAGAAAATTTTATTAGAATCTTGTAACAGTATGTTCCAAAGAAAAATCCAAGATTTTATGCATTTCCTGATGTGTAAGCCTTATATAAATCCATATGTTCTATATAAAAAATCGGTATATAAATATCTGTTAAAAAATTAGTTAGGGTATATAGTGATTTAAAAAAATTAATATCTCCAAAACGGTGTGAGAACCAAAATCCAAAATCTACTAGGTAGCAGACAATTTTATAAGAATCTGGTATGTTCTATACAAAATCTAAAAGGGGAAGGGAAAATTGCACGAGAGTTTTGTTAGTGGTTAGTGTATTCCCGAATGCTGAACTGTTAAGATGGATATTGAAGAGTTTTTAGGAGAATATAATAACATTTTACTCGATGAGCATAAGAAACAAATTCAAGAATGCTATAACTTTTTAAAATTATATGAAAATATTGAAAAAGTCGAGTCAAAATTTGGTGAACACTATATAAGCTGCCCTTGGTCAAGAGATGATTCAACGGATGGACCAGATACATGTGAATGTTGTGGTGTTGCTAGATGCCTAAAACAAGTTGTGAAGCTATATAAATTCTACCAAACATTGACAAAAAGTAATTACGAGGCATGCCTTAAAAAGTGCGATTTAACTTAGCACTAGAAATTCTCATTTTGTATACTTGGAGAGCTCATAAAGGATCATGTAAACTTCCACTGTATGCAGATGTTGATTTCAACAACAGATTCATCAAACACAGGAAATTTTGATTACATACAGCTCTGTACCATAATATTATAAGAACTAATACTTTTTAATTTGTAATAAATGATATTTTATATATGGCCTTCTTTTTATTCAATTTCCCATACTAAGTCCGGAACTCCCGAATAATGTTTGACCACTACAACGGGTGGAGGTAGCGGTGGGTGGTGGTGAAGGGTGGTGGTGGGTGGTGGTGGGTGGTGGTGGGAGGTGGTGGGTAGTGGTGGAGGGTGGTGGAGGATGGTGGTGGGTGCCTGGTCTTGGATGGCGCTTGAAACGGCTGTTACCAGACCTGTTTTAAAAGCTGTTAAGCTGTTACCAGACCTGTTTTAAAAGCTGTTAAGCTGTTATCAGACCTGTTTTATAAGCTGTTAAGCTGTTATCAGACCTGTTTTAAAGCTGTTAAGCTGTTATCAGACCTGTTTTATAAGCTGTTAAGCTGTTATCAGACCTGTTTCAAAATCTGTTAAGCTGTTATCAGAGCTGTTTAAAAGCTGTTAAGCTGTTATTAGAGCTGTTTAAAAAGCTGTTAAGCTGTTATCAGAGCTGTTTTAAAAGCTGTTAAGCTGTTATCAGACCTGTTTTATAAGCTGTTAAGCTGTTATCAGACCTGTTTTAAAGCTGTTAAGCTGTTATCAGACCTGTTTTATAAGCTGTTAAGCTGTTATCAGACCTGTTTTAAAAGCTGTTAAGCTGTTATCAGAGCTGTTTAAAAGCTGTTAAGCTGTTATCAGAGCTGTTTAAAAAGCTGTTAAGCTGTTATCAGAGCTGTTTTAAAAGCTGTTAAGCTGTTATCAGACCTGTTTTATAAGCTGTTAAGCTGTTATCAGACCTGTTTTATAAGCTGTTAAGCTGTTATCAGACCTGTTTTAAAGCTGTTAATCTGTTATCAGACCTGTTTTATAAGCTGTTAAGCTGTTATCAGACCTGTTTTAAAAGCTGTTAAGCTGTTATCAGAGCTGTTTAAAAGCTGTTAAGCTGTTATCAGAGCTGTTTTAAAAGCTGTTAAGCTGTTATCAGAGCTGTTTTAAAAGCTGTTAAGCAGTTATCAGAGCTATTTAAAAGCTGTTAAACTGTTATCAGAGCTGTTTAAAAAGCTGTTAAGCTGTTATCAGAGCTGTTTTAAAAGCTGTTAAGCTGTTATCAGACCTGTTTTATAAGCTGTTAAGCTGTTATCAGACCTGTTTTAAAAGCTGTTAAGCTATTATCAGAGCTGTTTTAAAAGCTGTTAAGCTGTTATCAGAACTGTTTTAAAAGCTGTTAAGCTGTTATTTAACCTGTTTAAAAGCTGTTAAGCTGTTATCAGAGCTGTTTGAAAAGCTGTTAAGCTGTTATCTGACCTCACTTCCGGTTGGTCTCATAGGTAAAGGTGACGTCAGAGGTCAGCGTCACATTGATGCCACGCGTCAAATATCCGTTTCAAGCGCCATCCAAGACCAGGCACCCACCACCATCCTCCACCACCCTCCACCACTACCCACCACCTCCCACCACCACCCACCACCACCCACCACCACCCTTCACCACCACCCACCGCTACCTCCACCCGTTGTAGTGGTCAAACATTATTCGGGAGTTCCGGACTTAGTATGGGAAATTGAATAAAAAGAAGGCCATATATAAAATATCATTTATTACAAATTAAAAAGTATTAGTTCTTATAATATTATGGTACAGAGCTGTATGTAATCAAAATTTCCTGTGTTTGATGAATCTGTTGTTGAAATCAACATCTGCATACAGTGGAAGTTTACATGATCCTTTATGAGCTCTCCAAGTATACAAAATGAGAATTTCTAGTGCTAAGTTAAATCGCACTTTTTAAGGCATGCCTCGTAATTACTTTTTGTCAATGTTTGGTAGAATTTATATAGCTTCACAACTTGTTTTAGGCATCTAGCAACACCACAACATTCACATGTATCTGGTCCATCCGTTGAATCATCTCTTGACCAAGGGCAGCTTATATAGTGTTCACCAAATTTTGACTCGACTTTTTCAATATTTTCATATAATTTTAAAAAGTTATAGCATTCTTGAATTTGTTTCTTATGCTCATCGAGTAAAATGTTATTATATTCTCCTAAAAACTCTTCAATATCCATCTTAACAGTTCAGCATTCGGGAATACACTAACCACTAACAAAACTCTCGTGCAATTTTCCCTTCCCCTTTTAGATTTTGTATAGAACATACCAGATTCTTATAAAATTGTCTGCTACCTAGTAGATTTTGGATTTTGGTTCTCACACCGTTTTGGAGATATTAATTTTTTTAAATCACTATATACCCTAACTAATTTTTTAACAGATATTTATATACCGATTTTTTATATAGAACATATGGATTTATATAAGGCTTACACATCAGGAAATGCATAAAATCTTGGATTTTTCTTTGGAACATACTGTTACAAGATTCTAATAAAATTTTCTTCTGCCTGCTAGATTTTGTGTGGAACATACTGTTACCGGATTCTTACCAGATTCTGATAAAATTTTCTTTCGCTTGTTAGATTTTGTATGGAACATACTATTACCAGATTCTTATACAATTTTCTTCTACTTTTTAAATTGTGAACTGAGCATGGTACCAGATTCTTATAAAATTTTCTTATGGTTATTAGATTTTGTATAGAATATACTGCAACCAAATTCTTATAGCCTTTCCTTTTGCTGCTATCTATTTTCAGATATTATATAATGTGCATTCATCTAGAACAAAAATCTATAGCTCGGTTTGGTCACATATGAATTTATATAAGGTTTATAAGGAAATGCAGTTACCAGATTCTTATAAAATTTTCTTCCACCTGTAAGATTATGTATGGAACATACTGTTACCAGAAATCTTCTTCTTTACAGTTTACTCACAGCTAATTATAATCTCCCATACAACTTACACTACTCATCATCCAAGTGAACCCAAGAGCAGACACTTTCGATTTCAAAGATTAAGGTGACGTCAGAGGTCAAATCCATATAAATAGTAGTTTCATAACTTGTTTTTCAATTGATATCTTGCTCTTTATCCAAACAGATCACTGTTTCTTGGCAAGCTAATTACGCAATAATTTCAACATGAGCTCTAAGGACACTACAAACCTTCTAAAGGCTACGGATGAAAGGAGTAAAGAATATTCATATAAGGCTCAGTCTACATCTATGACATCGATGCTTTCCAGAAATAAAGAAGAAAGTTTTTCATCCAAAAACGAGTCGACTGTCCCCTACCAACAGGTCGAAAAATCAGGATATTCCAACAAAGAACGCAAAAAGTAAAGACGGAGAGATGTTATTTGTGAAAGTGGTGCACCACGAACCTTTTAACGCCACATTGTAGTAAAGGCATAAGGAATATTCATTATAAGGATCAATCTATATCTACGAAATCCTGGCCTTGCTGAACTAAAGAAAAAAAGACTTTAGACTTAAGCTATAATACAATTAAAACAAATTATTTCAATAAATGGCATTATAACCATGATACAATTTTTATTTACAATACATATTTTAGACTTGGCTAGACTTAATATATTTTCTGCGGCACACATCGCTTAATAGTGATAATTGAAGCAAGAATGATTATTGCTCACACCGTGTGTCGCTTTCAGCCAAATTTGTTGTTTGCAGATGAAGTGAACATACTTGCCTTATGTAATCCATTGGTATCACTTTTGATATATATCATGAAGCTTTCTTAATCATATTATGTAATATTTTCAGATATGGTAAGATATCCTACTAGAGTTATATCATTCCAAATACCCACTCTCAACATCGCGGTCTTCACTATTGAACTTGAAGCATTATCAACTTTTTTTCAACCTTCCAGATACTCATACAACACCATTTCGAGGAGATAAATACCAAATACCATCCATCAAAACTTTTAACTTAATACATAACTTACAGTACCTACTCTCAACCCACCACCACGATCTTCACTATGGACATGGAGAATTATCACATATCCAGCGAGATTGCTGATTAGGATTTTACTGCTTATTCATAGCTCCCATACAACTTCCACTACTCACCTCAGACAACATATCATACCACATTAATATCATAACACAGCGTTCGTCTATCAAAGCTTTTAATTTAACCCACTCTCAACTTAATGGTCGCTTAATAGTGATAACTGAAGCAAAAAAATGATTATTGCTCACACCGTGTGTCGCTTTCAGCCAAATTTGTTGTTTGCAGATGAAGTGAACATACTTTCCTTATGTAATCCATTGGGATCACTTTTGATATATATCATGAAGCTTTCTTAATCATATTATGTAATTTTTTTCAAATGTGGTAAGATATCCTACTAGAGTTATATCATTCCAAATACCCACTCTCAACATCGCGGTCTTCACTATTGAACTTGAAGCATTATCAACTTTTTTTCAACCTTCCTGATACTCATACAACACCATTTCGAGGAGATAAATGCCAAATACCATCCAGCAAAACTTTTAACTTAATACATAACTTACAGTACCTACTCTCAACCCACCACCACGATCTTCACTATGGACATGGAGAATTATCACATATCCAGCGAGATTGCTGATTAGGATTTTACTGCTTATTCATAGCTCCCATACAACTTCCACTACTCACCTCAGACAACATATCATACCACATTAATATCATAACACAGTGTTCGTCTATTAAAGCTTTTAATTTAACCCACTCTCAACTTAATGGTAAGTAAACAATGTACCTGCCCCCAATAGTATGAAGATAAAATTATCATATTCTTATCAGCTTCATGTGAACTATGATATCGGGGAATCAATCAAATCTCATAACAGTGTGACTGATTGAGAAATTTTATTGAAAATAAAAAACAATTCGTCATAAAGACTTTTCAATACAAACTCCTAGATACAAAAAAAAACATTAATCGCTCAATTTGCCTGCTTTACTCGGCTATATTTGTTTACGCAAGATATCAAATTACCAGCGACCTGGCCACCTTTTCTAAGGCTTTAATTTCCATTACTTCTAATGATTTCATGTGTCTTACCATCCCAAGCAGCCGTGATCAATTTTTACACATCGAATATCATAACATGATCACTCTTATTTATAAAAGACACCTACAGACCACAACTTACGTAATAGTTGTTGTTTTTTTCAGCAAAAGAAATTTTCAAGTATATCTTCCACTACTCATCTAAGACATCATATCCCACAGATTAATATCGGTTGTTGTTGTTTTCTGCTAAAGAAATTAGGAATCTTTCATAAATCGCTCAATTTGTATACTTTACTCGTCTGCTGTGTGAATTTGTTTACATTATTCGACTGCGAATTTGTTTACTTTACTGGACTATGCGAATTTGTTTATGCAAGGCTTCAAATTAGAAGCATTACACCTGAAGAGGAAAATTAGGCATTTACAAATTTCCATTACTTATCTAAGTGAACATATCTACCTACATTCGCCCCGACCAGCTTCGCCTGATCTATTTTTAGATATATGATTACATGGTGCACCTACAGATAAATATAATCAAATATTTAATCCACAACTTGGGTTATAGTTGTTGTTGTTTTTCTGTTTTTCAGCTACTAATATTAATTACACCTGAGGAGGTAAGATCGCTTATATCTCGAACCATAGCCCGTAGAGAATTTCTGATGAAAATTCTACCTCCCTAGTACTAATACTATTGGCATGAACAAAAAAAATATCATAGGGTTAACTTGAAGTATTACTACTACTATTAATTATACCCGAAAAAGTACGATCGCTAATATCTCGAAATCTATAGCGACTTTTCAATACACACACACACACACACACACACACACACACACACACACACACCTACATCGAAAATTTAATTTCTATTACTTATATATGATGATCACTCTTGTTTATAATATTTACAGCTACGATCTCCGAAATGACAAATAAGTGAACTCCAGAAATAAAATCGAAATCCTATGCTATTTCCCTATGCTGGAGAGTGCTGAAAGTAATCTCATATCCCCGCGCACCCCCAGGACCCAATAATAATAATAATTTGCTAAGAAAACATCAAGCCAAGGTGATATGATGTTGTGAAATTCGAATGATGCTGATATCTACAACAGCACTTAAAAACAACAAAACCAAGATGACGTCATGCTGATATCTAGAACTTCCAGGCTAATAAAAGAAAACAGCAAAACCAAGGCATGCTAGTAGTTCCGTCTAATGCCACTAGGTAACCTTACTCAAGAAATGGCGAGCCCGTAGAGGATTTCTGATGAGAATTTCGTCCCTCCGCCCACCCTACACCACCTAGAATCCATTTTCATGAGCAAAAATAACTTGAATTATTAATACGCTAATATCTCGAAAACCGGAGCTCGTAGAGGATTTCTGATAAAAATTTCGTTCCCCCTCTAACCCTCCGCCCCTATAACACCTTCTAGAATCTATTGGCATGAACAAAACTATCCTAGGTAGCTTGAATTATTAATAATATTAACTATATCTGAAAACGTAAAATCGCTAATATCTCGAAAACCAGAGCCCGTAGAGGATTTCTGATGGAAATTTCGTCCCCCCTAGTAGCCCCACCCCCACCATCTAGAATCCATTGGCATGAACAAAAATTTCCTGCGTTAACTTTAATTATTACTAATATTAGTTCAAAACCAAAAGCCTACATTTAGGCGCACCACATATCTATCCAAGAAAACCGTAGTACCGGCTAATGCCGCTAGGGCGCAGTCAAGACCAAATCCATCAATGAAGCTTCCCATCCCCTTCATAAATATATAGAACTGAAAGTGATTTCGATGCCGCTAGAAAACCGGAGCATGCTGGTAGTACTTGCTAATGCCGCTAGAGCGCAGTCAAGACCAAATGATACATCCCGGTAGTACCGGTTAATCCCGCTAGGGCGCAGTCGAGACTCAATGGTGCAAGCCAAGGTGATATCATGTTGTGAAATTCGAATGATGCTGATATCTACAACAGCACTTGAAAACAACAAAACCAAGATGACGTCATGCTGATATCTAGAACTTCCCAGCTAATAAAAGAAAACAGCAAAACCAAGGCATGCTAGTAGTTCCGGCTAATGCCGCTAGGTAACCTTAACCTTACTCAAGAAATGGCGAGCCCGTAGAGGATTTCTGATGAGAATTTCGTCCCCCCTCCCACCCTACACCACCTAGAATCCATTTCCATGAGCAAAAAATAACTTGAATTATTAATACGCTAATATCTCGAAAACCATAGCCCGTAGAGGATTTCTGATAAAAATTTCATTACCCCCCCTATGATACCCCCTCACAAACAACCCATCTAGAATCCATTGGCATGAACAAAAATTTCCTACCGTTAACTTTAATTATTACTAATATTAGTTCAAAACCAAAAGCCTACATTTAGGCGCACCACATATCTATCCAAGAAAACCGGAGCATGCTGGTAGTACCGACTAATGCCGCTAGGGCGCAGTCAAGACCAAATCCATCAATAAAGCTTCCCACCCCTTCACAAATATATAGAACTGAAAGTGATCTCGTATCCCAAAACTCGAGATGAAAAACTTAGAGGCTACGAGTCTGAGATGAAAAATAAGCGAACTCCAGAAACAAAATCGAAAACCTATGCTATTTCCCTATGCTGGAGAGAGCTAAAAGTGGTCTCGTATCCCCAAAGTGGTCTCGTATCCCCAAGATTCGAGATGAAAAATAGGCGCACTTCAGAAACAAAATCGAAATCCTATGCTATTTCCCTATGCTGGAGAGTGCTAAAAGTGGTCTCGTATCCCCCAAAGTGGTCTCGTATCCCCAACATCCAAGACATAAACCAGGACATCCAAGACACAAACCCACATTTAGTATGGATTTACACCACCTAGCGACGGTGGCGCCATCTGTCGTGAAATTCTGGAGGCTCAAAAAAGTGGTCCAGAATGAACATAGCTTATCTACTCTCCACCTTCTTCAGTTCCTCCATTGCGTTTGCCATTTCAGATTACTTTCTCCTTGGTTGTTTATCGTTTGAACTCCAAAATGAAACTGATTGCAAATCTGATTCAGCTCCTCAATTTATAGTCATGGTTCCAAAACAAGTTTAATCCTGCTTAAAGCAAATTTGCAATATCAGCACATTAAGCTGAATGATTCATGTAATTTGAAACCACACTTCCTGTAAGCAACCCAATTCTAAGAATTTTACTGATCGAAACGTTTCATTGGAATTCGTAAACATCCTGTTGTAAACAAATTTAAGCAATATCAGCAAATGATTCATGTTTACTCTTTTCAAGTAATTTGATACCGCACTTCCTGTAGGCAGCCAAAAATTTTATTGTTCCAAGAATTTTGCTGATCGAAACGTTTCATTGGAATGTAAACAAATTTTCACATTTTCATGTATGCAAACAATCTTATTTGCAAATTCAACCAGCAGAATAAAGTAATCAAATTAATTTGAGTGATTTTCTTATCGTGTAATTCGATATCATCTCAGCCTATAAGCAAATTCATTGGAATTCATCCTGTCCAATGATTATTGTAGCAGCAGGATCATTCATGTTTACAAACCCTTGCTATAAAAGCGCAAGCAAACTCTTGGGGAGCACCAGTCAATCTAAGTGATTCAAAGTGTTAGTGCTGAATAAGAAAAAAATTAAAAATGTCTATCACAGTAATAAATGAAAGTTTTTCATTAATTAAGAAATTGCGAGAAGATGTGTTGAAGTGTTTAAGTGATGCAAATTTTGTGAATAAAAACAATATTATTAAAGAGTGCAACAGAAACATTCGTAAATATCAAGCAGTATTTCGAAATTGTAATAAGAATGCTAGAAAACGACATTTGGACAGTTGTATTGCTCAAATTAAATCGTTGAGATTGTTAATCAAAGCTCTCCATCGAGGTGGAGGAATTAATCAACGATTAATAAGAAGTGATTTTGTTAAGTGGGAAGAAATAAAAACAGCATTCGTAGGTAGAATTAGGGCAGGTGTTATCGTGAATATAAGCCACCTAGATCCAAAGCTGTTTATGCAAGATGCTTCCAAATTACTTGCTCGCCGCATTAAGAATACATTAAAACAACAACATCATATTAAAGTTGCTACAACGTTTTGCGGCGAATTTATTAAAGAAACTGGCGACAATGAAATTATAAAAGACATTAAATATTTCCAAGCGAGAACTGCTCCAATCAGTGCAGATGATAATTTAGAGGAGTGGTTTAAAACAAACATTTTTCATCCAATAAGCACTCAGCTAGAAGAATTCCAGGAAAAAGATAGTGGTTGGGCTCTGCATTCTATAATACATTTAGCGGTGCATATCAACAAGTTTGAGCCGATTCGGGGATCATTTTATGTACCTCTGCCAAAGGAGATTGCGCCAAAGAAAGCTTGCATTAATTTACAAAATAATGACGAAGCATGCTTCGCGTGGGCCGTAACATCAGCGCTATATCCTGCAAATGTTCACTCCGATAGGACCTCATCATATCCACATTATTCTACTGTGCTAAATTTAAGTGGAATAACATTTCCCATGACGCTTAAGCAAATAACGCAATTTGAAGGCCAGAACGATTTATCAATAAACGTGTTCATCCTAGAGAAAGAGCGTTTCTTCACCACAGTTCCAGTTAGACTTACAAAACACAGGATGGAGCGACATGTAAATCTCTTAATGCTGCAAGATGACTATCACCAGGATGATGATAATGAAGATCATATGGATGATGATGATGATGATGACGATGCTGATGATGACGACAGCAGATATCATTTCTGCTGGATTAAAGATCTTTCACGACTTGTATCGGGACAAACTTCGAAACATAAGTCTAGAGTGTTCTGCCCAATGAGAACACTCAAGAAAAAATATAGAGAAGGATGTGGACTGTAAATAATAACGCCGGGGAATATTTTATAGCCAGTGGTTTATTGTACGCACGTAAAACTTAAGTACAACATTACAACTAGAACTAAAATTAACAGAATTCAATTTCACACTTAAGAACTAAACTTCAATATATTCAAAAAAATCGCTTACTCACTACACAATAATAATTTCAATATAATACAGTCAAAGTTGTGGCTACTTTGACCAATGGCACTATATGTATATATATAGGTATATAAATATATTAATCAATATGAAATATAACATATGATTAATCAAAGATGTACTCACCAGTATAAAACTATGGAATCGACTGTATGGCGTTGGTAATTAAATAGTTAGTGATTATCTTGTTCTAGTCGTTCCCCGGAACAAGATACTTTACTTCGGTCGAGACCCAAAGCAAAGTTGTATTAGTCGTGTTTATTCTAGTCGGTACCCAGAATAAATATCTTTATCTCAGTCGAGACCCAAGATAAAGGTTTGAGATTAGTGAGTGTTATTCTAGTCGCTACCCGGAATAACTATCTTTATCTCAGTCGAGACCCAAGATAAAGGTTTGAGTTAGCCTATGTTATTCTAGTCGCTACCCAGAATAACTATCTTTATCTCAGTCGGTACCCAAGATAAAGTTGTTGAGTTAGTAAAATTTATTCCAGTCGAGACCCAGAATAAATATCTTTATCTCAGTCGTTACCCAAGATAAAGTTATTAGGTTAGTAAATTTTATTCCAGTCGAGACCCAGAATAAATATCTTTATCTCAGTCGGTACCCAAGATAAAGATGTTATTAGTAAGATTTATTCCAGTCGAGACCCAGAATAAATATTTTTATCTCAGTCGCTACCCAAGATAAAGTTATTAGGTTAGTAAATTTTATTCCAGTCGAGACCCAGAATAAATATCTTTATCTCAGTCGGTACCCAAGATAAAGTTATTATGTTAGTAGAATTTATTCCAGTCGAGACCCAGAATAAATATCTTTATCTCAGTCGTTACCCAAGATAAAGTTGTTATGTTAGTAGAATTTATTCCAGTCGAGACCCAGAATAAATATTTTTATCTCAGTCGTTACCCAAGATAAAGTTGTTATGTTAGTAGAATTTATTCCAGTCGAGACCCAGAATAAATATTTTTATCTCAGTCGTTACCCAAGATAAAGTTGTTATGTTAGTAGAATTTATTCCAGTCGAGACCCAGAATAAATATCTTTATCTCAGTCGTTACCCAAGATAAAGTTGTTATGTTAGTAAAATTTATTCCAGTCGAGACCCAGAATAAATATCTTTATCTCAGTCGTTACCCAAGATAAAGTTATTAGATTAGTAAATTTTATTCCAGTCGAGACCCAGAATAAATATCTTTATCTCAGTCGGTACCCAAGATAAAGTTGTTATTAGTAAGATTTATTCCAGTCGAGACCCAGAATAAATATCTTTATCTCAGTCGCTACCCAAGATAAAGTTAATTTGTTAATAATTATATTTGATTACACTAGCCAAGTCGAATTCCAAAATGATGCGCACTCTATAGAAGCTGGATACTAAAAGAGAAAGATTCAAGTTGGCCTGCGACTTATATTGCCTCTGAACTGCGCACGGCACCAACAAATTATTTTACCTTGCGCATAACAACCAAAGTACATTGACCTTAGCAGCTGTGCGTAGGTATCAACAGAAAGTCCGTTGACCTTAACAGCTGTGCGTAGGTCAGACGAGTGCATTGACCTTAGCAGCTATGCTTAGTACGTACAACGTATTAACTGAACTAATAGAATATACCTATACATACACAATATGGCCATTTCTAAATTATTTTTAGTTAATACTAAAATGTTTTATGCTTTTTAAGCTAAGTAATAATTTGCTAATAATATACATTTTAATTTTAATTAAAAGCCTGATGAATTCTGTCGATCGTGTCGAGATTTTGTAATGTGGAATGTAGCGATCATGTGTCGATTGTTGTCTCCACTAAAAAACTGCTTTATCGACGAGCTTGTAGGTAGGTATATGTAGTTTCGTTCCCAACCTAGTTTCAATAATAAGAAATGCTTGGAATTAAAATCTTTTGAATGATTTAATTTTCATGTGGCTATTTAATGTTGGTTTGAACATACTGCCCCCTGTTGAAAGGTTGAATTTTATTTGAAAATTCAATCTTTCAAGTAACTATAAATTAATTTTAAAATGACGACGTAAAGCATACCTTGGTTGTCTTCTTTGCTATATATATATATATAAATAATTATATCTTACTTTCCTAAATGTTCCAGCGATCGGAATCGGAAAAATAAATTGTGATGTCTGTTGCAATGAATTGATTAGCTTAGCCAGAGCATCGCATTCCTTTGGTTGACGTGTGTTTCATTGACGATCACTTCGTGTTGGACGGGTTTTAATTGACATGTAATGAAAGGGCCTGTCGTTGGCAGCATAGCCGAACTTCGCTGAGCGCTGATAAGGTATCACGTCCCAGGTCCAAGGTTCGAGTCTGGCGAAATAACCTATATTTTTTTTTTTTAAAGCTGTTTTTTTTTGTCTGAAAAAAAAATCTTTGTTATGAAGAACAATAGCAAAGATTTGGACTATGCATAATTGTGATTATGCCCCTGTCTACTAGATGAAAAGGGTTTTGTGGTTTGTAATGCAGAAATTGCAAATTGGGAGAAGTTCTGTGTCTTGAAACAATTTGTTTTTTTTATGAAATTATAGCAATACCTGAACTTCGCATAATTGTTATTATAGCCCATGTGTAATTTTGAAACTTTGAAATTTTAATTTTTGACATGGGCGTACGGTTATACGTATGTGTGTGTGTACATATTTACATACGGCTTATTAAATTAATCTAGAGTTTTAGAATTTAGATAGATAAATTTTTGTTATTTTTCATATGATTTTGTTTTGGGGATTTTTTTTTTCTTTTTTTGTTTTTGGCTCGTGCGATCGGCACCTTGTATATAGACTGAAGAGCACAATTTGCGAGTCAAGGTAATTACAAGTCTGAAAGGGGTAGGTGTATAATGAGCGGCATGATAATAAAATAAACATTCAACCGTACAAGACAAAAGGGTGAAAAGATAATGAAAAGACAAAGTTTGAATTTTAGTTATTTATTTTAAAACTCGGATTTGTCCATTTGCCAATAATTTTATTTTTATTTTGGTGCCGTCTCGCGTTGTAAAGCGTTGCCTCCGTTTCTTGGACTTCTTCAGTGCTGTATATGACACTATGATAGTCTCGCATAACTCCGGCCTCTCGTTATCGACCACGCACAGGTGTAAATCGTTTTCGGTCTGGTCTGCGGGGAGAAGGACTACATCCTGCAGAATTCTAGGTTTAGAATCACTTGCAGGCTGTAATACGGATGTCAATCTGACCTGTTGAATCCGAGAAGGCATGAGTGGTGGACCATTTTGTGCGGCCATGGATGTCGCTAGCTGTAGCTGATGCTCACCTATAGACGTCGTTGCATGTGGCTGCTGCTCAAGAATAGGTGGCTGTAATGGCTGTTGATCAGCTATAGATGGCTGCAAAGATTGCTGCTCAGCTATGGATGGATGCTGCTGTGCTTCGGTCATGTCTGGCGCTTGCTGTCTTGGAGCCGTTGAAAATGTTGCTGTTGGCTGCTGTTGATCGACTTGCATCCGTGATTCGGCTTGCTCTCTTGGTGCTGGAGAAGATGGCGGCGAGTCTTCCACATATATTACTGGTGGCTGCCGCTGGGAAACTTCTTGCAATCTCAGCTCCTCCAGAAATGCCTCAATGCTCCGTCCGGGGGTTGATGGCCGCTCCACAGACATCATGTCGTTTCTTGCGTCCATGTTCTGATGCATTTAAAATAAACTGATGCTCTTTGCGATTCGGTGCAAGATATTTAAAGGCACGTAACGGATAGTACCTTTTCATGGCAATTCGAATTTGTAGTCTAGGCTTAACGGTCTTCTTAGTAGTTTGATGCAGATCGGTATTTGAAATGTATAGAAAAATTTTCAAACCTTGTTCAAATTAGCGGTCATTGTTTTGAATTTTATCGAGATATGATGTCGGGATGCAGAGTTAACGGCTGGCTTGGTACAAATTTGATATTTGATAGAATTTTTTCACAGGAAAATTTTTATGCAAAAAATTTATTTTTTATTCTCCTCTTTTTTTATGCGGGCATTGCTGTTGTGTACCTGTATTTAGGTACATATGTTGTGAATGGATATTTTAGTTGTTTTTTAGTACACATGCAATTATCGTTATAGATTTGGGTTGTCTGCCGAGTTTGGAAAAATACATACTTTTGTAATCGGCCTTTTTAAGATTCCCTTGCAGGTTTTTATTGTAACTACTCTTATGTAGTTATCATTTCCTTTAAACACTTCTTGTATTCTTCCTAATATCCAATGACATGCAGGTAAATTTGTTTCTTTAATCAGAACTAAATCTCCGACAGAAGGATTTAATGTTGGTTGTTGCCATTTAGGCTTATTTTGCAATGAATTCAGGTAATCGGTTGACCATTTGTTCCAAAAGTGTTGCTTCAGGAGTTGTACATGATTCAATCTAGTAACTGATGATATTCTACTGGGCATCACAGGCTCTGTTGGTGCGATTAAAGGTTTTCCTATCAAAAAATGTCCTGGAGTTAATGCATTGAGGTCATCTTTATCTTCAGTCATGCGACACAAGGGTCGCGAGTTTAAACAGGCCTCGATTTGAGCCAGGACTGTTGCAAATTCCTCAAAAGTTAGAAGGGCGTTTCCTAAGACTCGTTTTAAATGAAATTTAATAGATTTCACTCCAGCTTCCCACAGGCCTCCAAAATGTGGAGCCGAAGGTGGATTGAAGTGCCAGTGAATGCCGTCGTGCGGAATTTTTTCAGCAATTTCGTTGCTTGCGTTTTTGAGTGCAGATTTGAATTCTTTCTGGAAAACCTTGTCGGCTCCAACAAAATTGGTTCCGCAGTCAGAATAAATATCAGTGCACAAACCTCGGCGACTAGAAAACCTTTTGAAAGCTGCGATGAAACTAGCTGTAGATAAGTCAGAAACTGGCTCAATATGGATAGCTTTCGTGGCCATACAGACGAAGATACATATATAGCCTTTGTAATATCGATTGCCCCTGTGCTTTGACATTTTAAAATTAATAGGACCGGCATAATCGACACCTGTTAGTTGAAATGGTCTTGAGATATTCACTCTTGGAGTTGGCAAATTTCCCATTATTTGAGTCCTAGTTCGGGCAGCTTGCTTGAAGCAGGGAATGCATCTATGTAGGATGTTTTTTACTGTTCGTCGTCCTTGTAAAACCCAATATTCGTGTCTTAGAGTATTTAATACAAGCTGTACACCACCATGCAAAGTTTTTAGATGAATATGATCTATAATTAGGTTTGTTAATTTACTTCCTTTTGGTAGAATGATCGGATGTTGTTGATCATATGGGATATAAGCGTTTTGTAAGCGACCTCCTACCCGCAATAACTTGTTATTGTCAAGAAATGGATTAAGGGATATCAAATTGCTTTTAGCTGGAAGCGATAATCCTGCTTTTAATTGTCTTATCTCGGTATCGTAAGTAATGCCTTGCGCTAATTTTATTAACAGATATTTTGCTTCCAGCAGCTCTGTTGGGGAAAGCTGTTCGGTTTGTTTAATTAAACCTTTTGTCAGATCTTGGCTTGCTCGGATATTGTTCAAAAATCTGAGGCAATATGCTGTGACACGATTTAATTTTATGAAAGAAGAATATTTATCAAATAATTCGTTTATCATTGTTTGGGCTACAGCAGTATGTGTCACGCGCTTTTGTTCAGAATCTATCTGCATGTTAGCTGAGGGTTTTGACTTAGGCCAATGTTCCTCGGGCTGCTGAAGCCAACTGGGTCCGTGCCACCAGAGTTCAAGATTGATTAGATTCGCAGGTTTGATTCTGAACTCTGCAGTTGCAATCTGCGGGATTATCTGCGGAACGCATGTGACGCCAGGCTTTGATATCTAGTTGTTCCTGGATTTCAGAAACCCTATTCGCTACATAAGTCTTATATTTGTTTGGATGATTGTGTATCCAAGATAAGACTATAGAAGAGTCTGTCCATGCATAGATGGGGACTCGATTAAGTTCCAAGTCTATCTTTACTCGATTTATAAGACGAGTTAATAAAACTGCTCCACATAACTCCAGCCGAGGAAGTGATACAGGTTTCACAGGAGCTACTTTTGATTTTGCCATTAGCAAATTGATATGGATTTTTCCTTCGGCGTCAACAACCTTGATATACACAGCAGCAGAATAAGCTTGATTGGAGGCATCTGAGAATCCATGTATCTGACAATTTGTTAAATTGTTTGTCGTATGTAGCCAGCGTGGGATTTTAAGCTGGCTGATATGATACAATTCTGCCTTAAAATGTCGCCATTGGGTGTCAATGGGTGCAGGAATCGGATCATCCCACGAACATCCAGAAAGCCACAAAGTTTGCATCAGAACCTTTGCAGTGATTACTATTGGTGAGATCCAGCCTAGTGGATCAAACAATGTAGCAATTTCTGATAAAACAGATCGTTTAGTAGATAGACGGTCTGCTATTTGTCGATATTGCAAGATAAAGTAATCAGCTCCTGGATACCAGTGGATACCAAGAGTTTTTACTGACTCATCACTTGCAAACCGTAAGGGAAGTTGTAATTCCCTTTGCTCCTCTGGAATGTCTGCTAGAAGATCCGAGGAGTTGCTCACCCATTTCCTTAGATTAAACCCAGCTAAAGATAATAGACTAACGAGCTGCGTTTGTATCTTGACAGCTTCATCGATAGATTCTGCACCTGTAATTAAATCGTCTACGTAGAAGTCGCGAGTAACAATTTTAGCAGCAATTGGATACTTCTCAGCTTCATCCTGTGCAAGCTGATGAAGTGTTTTGATAGCGAGATAAGGAGCTGGAGTAGTGCCAAACGTTACCGTTGTTAGTTGATAGTCCTTTATGGGTTCACTAGGACTATTTCTCCAAATTATTCTCTGATACCTTTGATCTGCTGATTGAATGTTAATCATTCTATACATTTTTTCTATGTCGGCGGACATAGCGTATTTGTATTTTCTCCATCGTAGTAAGATAGAAAAAAGTTCAGATTGCAAGACTGGTCCAGTATGGAGTTGTTCGTTTAAACTTTTCCCATTAGTAGACTTGGCTGAAGCGTCAAAGACGACTCGAACCTTTGTGGTCATACTATCTGATTTTATAACAGCGTGATGCGGAAGGTAGTAGCTTTGTTCTCTGCTAACTTCCTTTTCAGCTGGTTTCATATGCCCTAAGGCCTGATATTCGTTTATGCAATCTTTATAGTCTTTGTAAAGATCAGCATTCTGAAGTAGTTTCTTCTCGAGACTATAAAACCTGCGTAGGGCCATATTTCGGGAATCGCCTAGCACTGGTTTTTCTTCGATGAATGGTAAACATACTTCATAACGACCACTCGCATTGCGACGATGAGTATTTTGATACAACCGTTCACACTCTTGTTCGGGTTTTGAGAACTTCCGTACGTGAGGAGTGATTTCCTCAGTTTCCCAAAACATTCGCAGGATTTTGTCTATAGATGCGTCGTGTTCAGCTTGCGCATTGATTGTTAAAGATGAAACCTTGGAACTACAGTCTGCTTGAGATAAATTTCCAAAGAGGATCCATCCTAGGGTGCTATTTTGGGCAATAGGGGTTCCTGGAGGACCTTTTCTTAATCCTTCCAATAAAATTTCCCCGTAAACATCTGCTCCTAAAAGTATATCAATTTTTCCGGGTTTATGGAAAGATTGATCTGCTAGATCTAGATTCTTTATATGTTCCCATTCTTGCATTTGAATAGTGGAAGGAGGTAGGAATTCAGTGATCTTGTTCACGATTAGTGCTGTCACTGAAGTGGCCTTATGTGAATCTGATAACGAGCGTATTTCAAAGGATGTTTTTCCTTTTACATTTGTAGCTTGTGTGTTCCCCAAGCCTGTTATCTGAATTTCTACGCGGGTGGTAGGTAATTGCAGTTTGCGTGCTGCTGCTTGGGTAATGAATGACACTTGAGACCCAGAATCTATTAAGGCTCGTAATGTCAATATGACGCCCTTTGAGGAGGCAATATTTAGCAATGCTGTTGCAAGCAGTGCTTGTGTAATACGCCGTGGGCGATTGGTGTAGAATGTTCGTAAAGAACTATCTGGTATGACCTCAGATGTAGAGGGAGAATTGAGTTTCTGTGCTTGTTTAATAGAATTATTGCTTTGCTTAGTTGAAAAGTGAGTACTTTGATTGGATGTACCACTATTCTTGTGAAGCAAAGAATGGTGTTTTCTACCGCATTGCCCACACGTAAATTTGCTTGGGCAAGATTTCGTGTTATGGTGCCTTGATAGGCAGTTTACACATAGACGGTTAAATGTAACGATCTTAAACCTTTTGTCAATGTCACATTTGATAAATTGTGGACATTTAAACAATCTATGTGGCTCTTTGCATATTGCGCATTTGTCTGTAGATGATGAGAAATGTGTTGATATCTTTTTAATGAAATTATTTGAGTTATTTGTTTTTTCTGGATGAACTGACTTTGAATCTGAAATTGCTTCCAGAGTTCGGAATCTGGTCTCTAGGAAGGTTTTTAGAGAATCAAACGTAGGCAAACCTTCTTCATTATTTACCTCCTGCTCCCACATGCGATGGGCTTCCGTTGGTAGGCATTGCACCAACTTGTATATGAGAATTGGGTCCCATTGCTTTGTGGAAACTCCTAAAGCTTCAAGCTCGAAAATGCATTCTGAAGATCTGTCTAATAAGGATCGTATCGCCTTGGCAGATTGATTTGTTATTTTAGATAGATTACACAGAGTTTTCAGCTGAGCGTTCACTAATACTCGCTTATTGTCGTAGCTATCCTTTAACGTTTTCCATGCATTTTCGTAGCTTGCATCTGTTACTGGAAACTGTCGCAGCAAGTGTTCAGCCTCGCCAGTAACACTTGTTTTAAGAAAATGTAGTTTTTGTACTGGAGGTAAAGAATGATTTTTATGAACTAGAGAATTAAACAAATCGTGAAATGATCTCCATGCATCATAAGAACCAGAAAATGTTGGCAGTGTAATTCTGGGCAACTTCAAAAAAGACGAAGATTGCTGATCAGTTCTAGTTTCTGCAGCAATTTTTTGTTCTGCTTTTGGCTCAAAAGCATCTAATGCATCCCTAAGAATACCTCGGAATGCATAGTACTTATTTTCCACCTCTGCAAATTGATAATGTACGAAATAGTCGTACTTCTCAAGTTCACTGTCATCCAATGCCTGCGTAGCTTGGATAATTGCGTAATGAGTAGACTTGTAATCTGACCAGATTTCGCTTAAAGCGATTAAGCGCTCAGAAACAAGCCCTTTTGTTCGTTTCTCTACAGCAGTATTGTTGTAGTTCTTAAGAGATTTTTCGATGATTTTTGCGGAGGTGGCTTGGTTAGCCAAACATTTTTGAAGTGTACTCATGTTAAGACGTGTGAGATTATAAACCACTAGACTTTACATTCGGCTACGAAGGATCATTAAATGTTCTGCCCAATGAGAACACTCAAGAAAAAATATAGAGAAGGATGTGGACTGTAAATAATAACGCCGGGGAATATTTTATAGCCAGTGTTTTATTGTACGCACGTAAAACTTAAGTACAACATTACAACTAGAACTAAAATTAACAGAATTCAATTTCACACTTAAGAACTAAACTTCAATATATTCAAAAAAATCGCTTACTCACTACACAATAATAATTTCAATATAATACAGTCAAAGTTGTGGCTACTTTGACCAATGGCACTATATGTATATATATAGGTATATAAATATATTAATCAATATGAAATATAATATATGATTAATCAAAGATGTACTCACTAGTATAAAACTATGGAATCGACTTTATGGCGTTGGTAATTAAATAGTTAGTGATTATCTTGTTCTAGTCGTTCCCCGGAACAAGATACTTTACTTCGGTCGAGACCCAAAGCAAAGTTGTATTAGTCGTGTTTATTCTAGTCGGTACCCAGAATAAATATCTTTATCTCAGTCGAGACCCAAGATAAAGGTTTGAGATTAGTGAGTGTTATTCTAGTCGCTACCCGGAATAACTATCTTTATCTCAGTCGAGACCCAAGATAAAGGTTTGAGTTAGTCTATTTTATTCTAGTCGCTACCCAGAATAACTATCTTTATCTCAGTCGGTACCCAAGATAAAGTTGTTGAGTTAGTAAAATTTATTCCAGTCGAGACCCAGAATAAATATCTTTATCTCAGTCGTTACCCAAGATAAAGTTATTAGGTTAGTAAATTTTATTCCAGTCGAGACCCAGAATAAATACCTTTATCTCAGTCGGTACCCAAGATAAAGTTGTTATTAGTAAGATTTATTCCAGTCGAGACCCAGAATAAATATCTTTATCTCAGTCGCTACCCAAGATAAAGTTATTAGGTTAGTAAATTTTATTCCAGTCGAGACCCAGAATAAATATCTTTATCTCAGTCGGTACCCAAGATAAAGTTATTATGTTAGTAGAATTTATTGCAGTCGAGACCCAGAATAAATATCTTTATCTCAGTCGTTACCCAAGATAAAGTTGTTATGTTAGTAGAATTTATTCCAGTCGAGACCCAGAATAAATATTTTTATCTCAGTCGTTACCCAAGATAAAGTTGTTATGTTAGTAGAATTTATTCCAGTCGAGACCCAGAATAAATATTTTTATCTCAGTCGTTACCCAAGATAAAGTTGTTATGTTAGTAGAATTTATTCCAGTCGAGACCCAGAATAAATATCTTTATCTCAGTCGTTACCCAAGATAAAGTTGTTATGTTAGTAAAATTTATTCCAGTCGAGACCCAGAATAAATACCTTTATCTCAGTCGTTACCCAAGATAAAGTTATTAGATTAGTAAATTTTATTCCAGTCGAGACCCAGAATAAATATCTTTATCTCAGTCGGTACCCAAAATAAAGTTGTTATTAGTAAGATTTATTCCAGTCGAGACCCAGAATAAATATCTTTATCTCAGTCGCTACCCAAGATAAAGTTAATTTGTTAATAATTATATTTGATTACACTAGCCAAGTCGAATTCCAAAATGATGCGCACTCTATAGAAGCTGGATACTAAAAGAGAAAGATTCAAGTTGGCCTGCGACTTATATTGCCTCTGAACTGCGCACGGCACCAACAAATTATTTTACCTTGCGCATAACAACCAAAGTACATTGACCTTAGCAGCTGTGCGTAGGTATCAACAGAAAGTCCGTTGACCTTAACAGCTGTGCGTAGGTCAGACGAGTGCATTGACCTTAGCAGCAATGCTTAGTACGTACAACGTATTAACTGAACTAATAGAATATACCTATACATACACAATATGGCGGTTTCTAAATTATTTTTAGTTAATACTAAAATGTTTTATGCTTTTTAAGCTAATTAATAATTTGCTAATAATATACATTTTAATTTCAATTAAAAGCCTGATGAATTCTGTCGATCGTGTCGAGATTTTGTAATGTGGAATGTAGCGATCATGTGTCGATTGTTGTCTCCACTAAAAAACTGCTTTATCGACGAGCTTGTAGGTAGGTATATGTAGTTTCGTTCCCAACCTAGTTTCAATAATAAGAAATGCTTGGAATTAAAATCTTTTGAATGATTTAATTTTCAGGTGGCTATTTAATGTTGGTTTGAACAAGAGTGTACATATGCGACAGATGTTTGCTCTACTTTTACTCTGAAGAAAAATTAGCATCACACACTCCTGAATGTGAGAAGCAAAACGATTGCAGAATTATGTTTCCCTCAGAGGAAAAGAAATGGTTGGAATATAAGAATTATAACCATAAGAATCCAGTCCCGTTTTGTATGTATGCTGATCTTGAATCAATATTGAAGCCGATTCAGGGAAACGATCAAAATACACAGCGAATCCAGGAACATGAAGTTCACAGCATAGGATTCTATTTCCACTGCAAACATGATGCTAAGCTCTCATATTACAGAGCATATCGAGGCAAGGACTGTCAACAATGGTTTGCATTAGAATTGCAAAAAATTGCGTCCATAGCTGTACAGGAGAAGCTGAACATCAGGCCAATGCAACCACTGACTAAAGAGGAACGGCGTTCACATATGGAAAATACTTGCTGCCATATATGTGAAAAAACGTTTGCAGCCGATGAGGAACGAGTCCGGGACCATTGCCATTTAACAGGTAAATACTGAGAAGCATAATTTAATTCATTTCTTTTCATAAATTCTTTTAACAGGAAAATACCGAGGGCCAGCGCACAATGCATGCAATCTGATGTATCAAGATTGCTCCATAGTTCCAGTAATTTTTCATAATTTATCCGGATATGATGCCCACTTTATAATTAAGGATATAGCTACATCTTTCCCAGGAAAAGTTTATCTCTTACCAATAAACAAGGAAAGATATATCTCATTCACCAAGCACATGGACGGCAGCCACATAAAATTCAGATTCATCGATTCCTTCCGTTTGATGTCAGAATCTTTAGATAAGCTATCATCATTGCTGCCGATGGATAAATTAAACACTACAAGATCGGTATGGCAGGGATTGGATGATGACACTATCAAACTTCTTACACGCAAGGGTGTCTTCCCATATGATTTTATTGATGACTGGGGTAAATTGGATTTCCGAAACTTCCCAACACAGGAAGCGTTCTACAATAAACTGACTGACAGTGCTATATCTTCTGAGGACTACAATCATGCTGAAGAGGTCTGGCAAAAATTTGAAATACAAACACTTGGTGAATATTCAGATCTATACCTTAAAACTGATGTTCTCCTATTGGCCGATGTGTTTGAGAACTTTCGAGAAGTGTGCATGAAGACATACAATTTAGATCCAGCACATTATTACACCATGCCAGGCCTAACATGGGATGCTTTGCTAAAATACACTAATGTGAAATTAGAGCTGATAACCGACGTAGATATACTGCTATTCATAGAGAGAGGCATTCGAGGTGGTATAAGTCAATGTTCGAACAGATATAGTAAAGCCAATAATAAATATATGGATGATTTTAAGCCTGAGGAGAAAGAGAAATACCTGATGTATTATGATGTGAATAACCTTTATGGATGGGCCATGTCACAGCATTTACCAACCGGAGGATTCAAATGGGTTGATGTTCCCAATATTTTCGTTTCTGAAATTCCTGATGATTCTCCAACTGGATACATATTCGAAGTCGACTTGGATTATCCTCAACATCTATATGATAAGCATAAGGACTTACCGTTTTGCTCTGAGCATGCAGCACCACCTGGAGCAAAATTAGAAAAGCTTTTGACAACATTACATCCAAAAACTAAATATGTTATACACTACCGAAACTTGAAGCAATGCTTATCACATGGACTCATCCTGAAAAAAGTGCAACGGGTACTTCAATTCGACCAATCAGCTTGGATTAAACCATATATTGACTTAAATACCACCAAACGGATGCAGGCTACAAGCGATCATGAGAAGGACAGCTATAAGAAGATGAATAATGCAGCGTTTGGTAAGACCATGGAAAATGTACGCAAGTATACTGATATCAAGCTTTGCATGAAGTGGGAAGGTCGCTATGGTGCAAAAGCTCGGATTGCGGCACCCAACTTCCACAGTTCATCGATATTTGATGAGAATTTAGTTGCTGTGGAATTAAGGCGACTCAAAATATTATTCAATAAGCCCCTCTATATTGGAATGGCAGTTATGGAAATTTCGAAAATATGCCTCTACGATTTTCACTACAGTTTTATGCAGCGTGAGTATGGAGATAAATGTAAAATCATGTATACTGATACAGATTCTCTAATATATGAACTTGAAGAGAAAAATGCATATGAGTTTATGGCTGAAAATTTAAACAAATTTGATACAAGTGATTACCCAGAAGAAAATGAATTCAATTTACCGCTCATGAATAAAAAGATTCCTGGGCTAATGAAGGATGAGCTGAATGGGAAAATCATGAGCGAATTTGTAGGCTTGCGCTCAAAAATGTACAGTCTCCGTATAAACGCTGGTAAAACTGTAAAAAAAGCGAAAGGAATAAAGACTAATGTAGTCCAGAGGCATATCAATTTCGAAGACTACGTTGAATGTTTGAATAACAAGCGAATATTAACTGCTACTCAGAGCTCCATACGATCCCATAACCATAGCGTATACACTATTAGTCAAAAAAAGATTGCATTGAGTCCCTATGATAATAAGCATCATATTATGAGCGGAGCGACGGATACCCTATTATGGGGACATTACTCTATTTCATCAGATCAACAAGTAGCAGCCGCAGAAAGAATCTAAGTCAAATGTAAATAATAATAATAAATGTATTATAGTTTTAGTTTCATTTATTCAAGTAATTTGCATTATAACTACATGTATAATTGTAAAATAAAAAAGTGTTGTAATTGTATTATAGTTATAGTTGTTTTTCAAGATATTATAAAACATCTTTGTTATTAATCCAAGAATTGTGTTTTGATGAAAATCCGAGCCATTTAACGTAAGCTTTATCTCCACTCTTCTTTATGATTTTCTCTACGAGATACAGGTTTGGGTGTTTAACTTTCAGCAGCTCCAATTCATAAAAGCCTCCTGTGATTGGATTTCCTTGATAATCTTCCAGCCGATATGTGATGGGATTTGTGTTTTGAACTTTAATAATTTTAAAAATCTCAGCTGTCCAGCTTGGTGTATAGCCTTTCTCAAATATATGCTTGTATTTGCTGATGCGTACAATATCCCCAACTTTATACTTTGCAGGAACAACAATCTATATATGACTGTATACAGTTGAAAGCAGTTGTTTCTCATTAGTGGTGTTGATATCACGTGGTCTCATTTTCGTAGTTCGATGTATTCTTGAGTTGTATTCAGTGAGCAGTTTCTTTACCATACCAATCCACTGATAAGTTCCATTAAGGCTGAATTCCTTCCACATCATATCCTTCAGAGTTCGGTTAAATCGTTCCACTATTGATGCTATGAGGAAACTGTACGTAGAGTAATGATTAATTGCATGCTTCCGCATTAGATTTTTAAAGAGGCTGTTGTAGAATTCCTTTCCATCATCAGTCTGCAGGTTTTTAGGTATTCGTCCCTCGCTTAATATAGATTGCATGGCATCTCTTACTTCTACACCAGTTTTTCTTTTAATTGGAATTGCCCATGCATATTTGGAGAAGGCATCAATTACTGTCAGCAGATAGCGGTAACCCTTGTTCACATACTTGTAGGGATCCATTTCAACCAAGTCTGCCTGCCACAAGTCATCTAGTCCTTTGATAATCACACGACGTCGTTTAAAATTTTTTCTCGCTGGTTTATGCAGCTCGTTTACCACTTGTCTCTTACTCATCGTAATTATAAATGAAACAGATTTCTCAAAAGTTTTTACTCATATACACCATCTGTTGGTGTCAAGTCTTTCTTATTTATTACTGAAGTATACAGATAGTTTTCAATCTTTGCGATTTCGCCATTGATATATAGCGTTAAATTTGCCACCTCTATATTAATAGTTTTTCTTATTTCTTCCACACTTATTTTAATTTTCTTGTCAACATAGTCTTTGGTAGTAGCATCATCATTTTCAAGGGGCTCACCAAGTCGTTTTATACACTTTGAGTTCAGATCGTAGCCTCCGTTTATCGTTAAATTAAATCCAATACCCCGCTCTCCTTGTTCACCAGCTGGACCCTGAGCTCCTTGCTTACCAGCTGGGCCTTGAATTCCTTGTACCAGCGGCTGGTCCCTGAGCTCCTGTTGGTCCACGTTCACCTGGTTTCCCAAGATATCCTCGCTTAGAGAAACGTCCAAACTTATCAACGCTCATCTGTAGATTGTGAAGAAGTATGGTAATGAGGTAGTATTTAAACTATAATATCTGCTTCTCGCAACTCCTCCAGGATAGATATAATTTCATTGTTGTGACTGGTGTTTCCAGCCTGCTTTGATGCCATTAGAAGGCGCAGCCTATCCACTAATTCATTTGGATCATCCCAGTAAATGTGATCAATGTTTTCTTTAGGCAGATGCATTAGACCCATGCCTTTATGCTGTATAAGTTTACTGATTATAGCTTTATACTTAGCCGCTCTAGTACCTTTTATTTGTCCATCTTCAGCATAGTCACGTTTATATGCATTGGTATCTCTCAAAATAGATCCATAATTAGTTAAATCCTCTTTAGTATATAGACTTTTTACAGGATCTTTCATAAATAGCAGCTCACATAACCCCAAAGTTGTTTTATAGCTCTTCTCCTTGATAACAATATTTCCTACATCATCAACATCAAACGTTGAATTACCGATTCTCCATGCGTTGTTATCATAGTAAACTCCATAGGTTGGATCAATTTTAGGGCTATTATCAGTGAATAGCTTTAAATAGTTTGAAACTACGTATCCAGACGTATCGGGGGAGGTGACAGGAGACCTTCCTGTTAATGTTCTTGAATGGTTAGGTGTTGCGAATTCTTCTTCAGATGTTAAGGAATAATCTCCATAATTTATAGGTGTGCTACTAGCCTCCACTTTCACATATTTTCGTTTTGGGGGGGTAAAAGGTTCCACAATTTCGTTGTCTTCTTCTTCTTCTTGTTTTTCTTCTTTTGGTTCCAATTTGACAGGTGGCTCGTTTTTGACTCTGGTAACAAACTCTTTTAAGGGTTTGGTGATTGGCTTGAAAGTTTCTTCAAGTTGAGCTTCTGCTTCAATCCTTCCCGTCTTTAGAGCTTTAAATTTCCTTCGCACTGCATTCCTTGTCTTGATGATTTCTTTTAATAGATTTTCATTCATCTTCGATATAAACTGAATAACGGCTTTTCAAACAGGTCTGATAACAGGTATACAGCTTTCCAAACAGCTCTGATAACAGCTTAACAGCTTTCCAAACAGCTCTGATAACAGCTTAACAGCTTTTCAAACAGCTCTGATAACAGCTCTGATAACAGCTTAACAGCTTTTCAAACAGCTCTGATAACAGCTTAACAGCTTTCCAAACAGCTCTGATAACAGCTTAACAGCTTTTAAACAGCTCTGATAACAGCTTAACAGCTTTTCAAACAGCTCTGATAACAGCTTAACAGCCTTCCAAATAGCTCTGATAACAGCTTAACAGCTTTTAAACAGCTCTGATAACAGCTTAACAGCTTTTCAAACAGCTCTCATAACAGCTTAACAGCTTTCAAACAGGTCTGATAATATGTGAACAGCTTTAATCTACTCAGCAGGTCCACAGGATTCGGTGTGCTTTCGTCTGAGTTACAGCTTCGACTTTTGAAGATTTCGCATGTTTCATCCTTTTATAGTACAATGAAGGTATCAAATCCTTTACGGTAGTGCCCCTTGTTTAATGAGCTGTCCTTATCAATCATCAAGAAACCATATTCATCCTTCCAACACTCAGCACAGGCTCTTCGAAATTTATCAAACTTCATGTCTGTATTCACATGATCATTATAGATATGTTCCAAATTCAAGTCATCTTGCTTGAATAAGATGATTAAATTAGCATTGTCACGTATTAAGTGCTTTGGTATATGCGTATATGTTTGACAGAGATAGAAGCTATCTATATCTTCGTGGCGACCCATGCAAAAATAGGATCGCACATTATTTTGCTTTTCACATGCTACATCATCGAAAATAAACACTGAATGTGATTTGGCTTCCTCTGGAGGTAGAACGTCGCAGTTGTTTGAGAATGTATAATACCCCAATCCTGATATTGGAGTCATCACTCGCTTCAAGTATTCATACTTGGGTTGATGCAAAGATTTTGAATATATGTAAATATTTTTATATCTCAGACCATTGGGAAGTTCTAGCAAACTTATCATAACATTAGTTTTTCCACAATTCGATGGTCCAACAATGATGCTCCTTATACTATTAGGCAATAGGGGACCATGCTTCTTTTTCACCTTCATAACACCTACATCAGCATTTCGAACAGGAAAAGCTTGTTGTTGTTTAATGAACCGCATATTGAAGACTAACGGGATTCCTATAAATACACCTGTTTATATTACATTTCAACAGTATCATCGGAACCTTATAAGATGTCGGATCACAAATCGAAACGCTCCAGAAAATGTTTGAAAGGGGGCAGAGGACTATTAAATTCAATCATCAACAAATTACCTGTAGAATTACATCTACCGGGGTACCAGTACTGTGGACCAGGAACAAAGTTACAACAAAGATTAGCAAGAGGAGATCCAGGCATTAATCCACTGGACGCAGCCTGCAAGGAACACGATATAGCATACTCGCGGCATAAAGACACAAGTGATCGACATATAGCTGATAAAATATTAGCTGAAAAGGCCTGGCAGCGTGCAAAATCTACGGATGCAAATTTGAGTGAACGTGCCAACGCCTGGCTTATAACAAACGCAATAAAGGCTAAAATTAAGCTAGGTATGGGTCTTAAGGCTAAAAATAAACGCCAACCCACATTCCGAGAAGCAGTACGAAATGCACGTAAAATTTTAAAAGTAAAAAAACCGAAAGGCTTGATGGAAGCTACAAAAATAGCTCTTAGTGCAGCTAAAAATATTGTGAAAAGAAAGAAAAAATCAATTAAAACTCCACGAGTGATACCTGTACCAAAGGTTGGTGGAGCACTTCCGTTCCTCATCCCGTTGTTTGCTGGGCTTTCAGCATTGGGAGCACTATCGGGAGGTGCAGCAGGCATAGCTAAAGCACTAAATGATACCAGTGCCGCAAAGGCAAAATTGGAAGAAAGCAAACGTCATAACCAAGCAATGGAAACTATAGCGGTTGGTAAAGATGGAAACGGGCTGTTCTTGAAGCCGTACAGAAAAGGACTTGGACTCTATCTACAACCTCAACCAAAAAACTATTAAAGACGCTACCCAAAAGACCGCTAAACGAGTTGGATCTTCACAAGTATACCACACACTTGCCGCACTTCAGAGGAGTATTTATGCGTGATAATCTTCTAAAAAGCCATGGAAGCGAGAAAGCGGAATTGTTAACTTGGACATCTCAACTGGAGCCGGTACACACCGGATAGCGTACTACAAGAAAGGTGATAACATCGAATACTTTGATAGCTTTGGAAATCTCCAACCACCAAGGGAGCTCATAAACTACTTGGGTAGTAATATTACGTACAACTACAGCTCTTATCAGAACTATGATGCAGTAATTTGCGGTCACTTATGTTTAGAGTTTTTATATAATTGTTATAGCCATTAATTATTATCTATAAATAAATGTATCTATATTGAAATTGTGACAGTTCATTATCAACCGCCATGTCATTAACACTTACTCTCACGGGAAATTCATCTCTACTCACTTCTGAGTACTTTCCCCCGCTGGAGCTAGCAATGGATTATGTTTGTGGATTAATTGATTTTCAAACATACAACTCTATACCAAATATTGATGTGAGCAATAATCTGGTTCATGTAGGGAATGAGGTTGTTGAGATACCTGTTGGATCCTATGAGATTGATGATATAGCAAAATATGTGCAAGGATACTTGGATAAAGAAGGGAGAAGGATAAAGCTTGTGATAAAGGCTAACAATAATACATTGAAGAGTGAAGTCAAGGCAACTGAAGAAATACATTTTGAAAAACAGAGATCCATAGCTCCTCTGCTAGGATTCAGTAAAAGAAATTTGACTGCTAATATAGTGCATACATCAGAGTTGCCAGTCAACATCATTAAAGTAAATACTATACGCATCGAATGTAATATTATATCAGGATCATTCTTCAACAACACACAAGTACACACTCTCCACGAGTTTTCCCCGAACGTTGGGCCTGGGTATAAAATAGTGGAGGTACCCAAAAATGTAATCTATTTGTCTGTGAACACCAAACGTATAAGTTGTCTAACATTGAAGCTCCTTGACCAAGACGGTGACTTAATCAACTTCAGAGGAGAGACTATAACCATCAGATTATATTTGAAGCCACAGCATGTTGATATACAATAATGATAAATACGAGTTCGGAGCAGACAAGATCATTAGTCAGCGGACAACCTTGAAGCGATCAAGACCTACATTAACACCTGCAAATACAGCATATTTACAATCAATTGGCTTAACGCTGAAACAATGAATACAGGAATACTAGATATTGCACCAGACGCTCACTTTGATAACAGTGTTACTAAATTTGAACATCACTCCTATTCACCATTTCTAACATCATTTAAAAACAGCGATGAAATCCGTATCTCTGTACAACATCAGGACTTGAATCTTCTACCCAGCAGGAGTTTTCTTTGCATTGAGGGGTCGCTAACAAAGCTGGATGGAACCGTTTCAGCAACTGCAAAATTAGCTAACAACGCTCTACCATTTCTTTTTGAGGAAATACGCTATGAATTGAATGCAGTGGAAATCGATCGTACAAGAAATCTTGGGATTGCGACAACATTAAAAAACTACGTATCGCTAAATGCAAATGTGAGCAGGATACTACTCAACGGCAGTTGGTCACCAGATTCATCCGTTATACCAACCAATGGACTGTTTAACTATTGTGTACCTCTGAAATATTTATTGGGATTCGCTGAAGATTACAAGAAAATTCTGATAAATTCCAAACATGAACTCATATTGATCCGGAGCAGGACAGATGATAATGCCATTATATCACCCACTGATGTGGTGAAAATTGAAATTAATAAACTTCAATGGAGCATTCCACATGTTACAGTATCCGATGATGAAAAGCTGCAACTATTTAAAATTATCGGGAGAGGTCGCCCGATACAAATACCATTCCGCAGCTGGGACATATATGAGTATCCAGTACTACCGGAATCCACGCATCAAACCTGGTCAGTTAAGACTTCCACTCAACTGGAGAAACCTCGATTTATCATCTTAGCATTACAAACGGATCGAAGGAACGATAAAACCAAAGATGCAAGCAAGTTTGATCACTGTCAACTCACCGATGTTACAGTTCATTTGAACTCAGAATCATATCCCTATGATGATTTGAATTTGAAATTTGATTTGAATAGATACGCATTGCTGTATGAGATGTATATAAAGTTTACACAATCATACTATGGTCATCAGTATCAGCCGTTCCTCACATGGGAGAAGTTCAAAACCGATGCTCCGATCGCTGTCATTGATTACTCACATCAAAATGAAACAATAAAAACTGGACCTGTTGACATAAGGCTAGAATTCAAGACATCTGAAAATATACCGGCTAATACAACAGCATATTGTCTGCTTCTACACGATCGAATAGTGGAATACAGTCCACTGACAAGTGAAGTTAGAAAGTTAAATTAAGAAGATGGCTGTCATCGTAGACGTTCAAGGATTCAAAACTAGTCTCAATGAATTTATCACTAAAGAACTGGCAATTTTAAACAATGAAAACCAGATACAGCACTTTATATTTCAACCACCGTTCAGATACAAAGATTTGACTTCAGCAAAAAAGAGGCAAGTAAAATGGCTTCAACACAATTTTCATGGATTCCGCTGGGATGATGGCTACATACCGTATCACAAGCTGTACACTATAGTTGAACCACTGCTTCGAAATAAAATCATATATGTAAAGGGAGCTGAAAAAGTTCAATGGATGCAGAAGATAGTTGGAGAGAGTGAAATCATTATCAATGTCGAAGATGAATACAACTGTGGAAAACTAATAGAGATTAACACAAATGCGCCATCTTGCCAAGTTCATATTGGACAATGTGCTATAAGAAATACTTTTATAATACGAAATTTTATTGGAAATAAAAACAAATGTTTATAAAAGATATGACTTTTCAAACACACATACCCCAGAACCCTCACTGACATCTTCTAGAATCTGTTCATGGTGATGTCATGTTGTGAAATTCGAATGATGCTGATATCTACAACTTCCCTGCTAAGAAAACTTATTTAGGTGCAGCAAAACCATGATGACGTCATGCCGATATCTAGAACTCTCCCGCTAATAACAGAAAACAGCAAAACCAAGGCATGCTGGTAGTTCCGGCTAAGGCCGCTAGGGTACCTTACTCAAGAAATGGCGTTTGCACCCAAACAGATGTCGCTGCGTATCGGCTAATGTCTCACTTCTAGAATCTGTTCATGGTGATGTCATGTTGTGAAATTCGAATGATGCTGAACTCTAACGCCAATAAAAGAAAACAGCAAAGCCAGGTAGTTCCGGCTAAGGCCGCTAGGGAACCTAACTCAAGAAATGGCGTTTGCGCCCGAACAGATGTCGCTAGAAAACCGGAGCATGCTGATAGTACCTGCTAATGCCGCTAGGGCGCAGTCAAGACCAAATGATACATCCCGGTAGTACCGATTAATCCCGCTAGGGTGCAGTCGAGACGCAATGGTGTACCCAAGACACAATGGTGTATCCAAGGCACATACCAATACAGCCAAGACACAAACCTACATTAGTATGTGCTCAAACCACCTAGCGACGGTGGCGCCATCTGTGGCAAAATCCTGGAGGCTCAAAAAAGTGGTCCAGAATCCGCATAGTTCATCTACTAGCGTTTTCTTTTGATTCTAGATTTATGTAGTTTTTTGTTGCCTTTCGTAAAGATTACAACTTTCTTGTTATTTCTAATTTTAAGTTTCCTAAACCTAGGGGTCAACTTATTTCTTCTACTTTCTTTCCTAAAGATATTATCATTTTCCTTATATTCACTTGGGGGTTCGCTATTCTTATTTAATTTATCAACATTCTTATTCAAGTTTTCTTGAAGTATATTTTTAATAGAAGGGAATAGATTAGATTGGAATTCATTGAGTTTTTGTAAGTATTCATGTTCGTTATTGAAGGTCACTTTATTTGTAAATTTATTAGTTCTTCCATAAAATAACTCATAAGGTGTATATTTGGTGGATGAATGTATCGCATTATTGTACGTGGTAAGCGTTTCATTCATGATATCCTTGTGGTTTTTATCTTTACATTTTTCGTGAATGATTCTATAAATTTCAGTTAATGTGGAATGTAAACGTTCGACTGGAGAATTGCTGCTAGTCTGTTGAAAGGATGTAATATGAAGTTGAATGCTATATTGCTCACAGAAATCTTTAAATATGGTTGAGGTGAATTCTGCGCCCTGATCTGATACTAATTTCTTTGGGATACCATGGAGGCTAAAGAAATGTCTGAGGGATTTGATAATATTGAGACTATTGCGAGCAGTTAATGTATATGCAGCTGCGAACTTAGAAAATTTATCAATGATTGTTAAGATCTGTTTACCATTAATTGTATAAATATCTGTATGAAGGATGTCTAAGGTGTTCACGGAAAAACGAGCTTTTTCGTCTTTACAAGTTATATTCAAAAATACTTATTTTATAAGATAATTTACAATTAAATTCTTTTCTTTTCTTTTTGTGAGTTAAGCAAAAATATAAAGGCGCTGGATAAAAATTGGTACGTATGCCGCTGCCGATGAGTCAATAATGATCCCTTCTTCTTGTTTCATTAGACCAACGGAAGTAAAAAAGATTTCTGTTCCACTCTGGTGAAGTTAGAGTCAGTGCCACTGTGCCGATCCCGGTAGATAGCGTACCTGACGCTTGATACCCGTATAAATGCACACACAAGTAACAATTAGTTTTAACAGCGTTATATTTTTATAGTTCATATGCCCTAATCTATTGCCACGTTCCGTCACATACTGCCCGCCTTGAAATACCTAAGGTATTTCAATCACTGTTGATATTCGCTGGGAGTGGGCAGAGCTTTGTGATACTTCGTTTGAAAAGTCCATGAGCGGTTTTTATCGACACGACCCGAACCTTTCCATCTTCGCCCGGATGTTGTTCGACTACTCGTCCTAGAATCCATTTGGTCGCGGGTATATTGTCTTCCTTAAGTAGTGCTAGAGTCCCAACACCTACATTCGTTGAAGGGGTGTTCCATTTAGTCCTGCACTGCAACTGATTCAAATAAGTCTTGGACCACCTATTCCAGAATTGCTGGTGTGCAGCTTATATTCGTTGCCATCTATCCAGCATGTTGAGGCGTAGTTCCTGTAAATTTGGAGCTACTGAAGCAGTTAATGCCTCTCCAATTAAAAAATGGCCTGGTGTTAAGGCCGTGAGATCATTAGGATCTGACGACATTGCCTGTATGGGTCGCTAATTGAGTATAGCCTCAATTTGAACAACTAGCGTGTTCATCTTCAAAAGTTAGGGAATGGCCCTTGAGACCTCTTCGTAGGTGATACTTTGCAGATTTCACAGCGGCCTCCCAGAGTCCGCCAAAATGTGGTGAACGCGGTGGTATAAAGTGAAAGTTAATGTAGTCTTGGCTACACAATTCGAGTATCTCCCGTCTAGATTCTTCCGATATAAAAATGTTGCGAAGCTCCTTAAGCTCAGAATTTGCGCCGATGAAATTCGTGACATTGTCACAATAGAGATTAGCGCACAACCCTTTTCTGCCTACAAAACGTTTCAATGCAGCCATAAAGGCGGCTGATGATAAATCACTCGCAAGTTCCAGATGGACTGCCTTTGTAGCAAAGCATATGAATATTGCTAGGTATGTTTTCACAGGTTGCGTTCCACGGCGTTTGGAGTGAATGTACAGTAGCCCACAAAAGTCAACTCCTGAATTTATGAAGGGTCTGGCTGGCTGTACTCTCGCTGCCGGTAAGGTTCCCATCAGTTGATGTATGTCCTTAGGCTTAGTCCGAAAGCACCGAATGCAGGAATGCACAATTTGTCTAGCTATGCTACCACCCTTAAGAGGCCAAAAACGTTGTCGGGTAATAGACAGTAGAGTTTTTGGTCCAACATGCAGATGTTTGCAGTGCAAATAGGTCATGATTGATCGAGTGAAAGAATGGGAGGGCGGTAAGATCATCGGATGCTTCGAATCATACGTTAGGTCAGCATTATCAAGTCGACCTCCGACTCTTATAATCTTGTCAGCATCCAGGAATGGACTTAGACACTTTAGTTTACTGTTTCTATTGACATGACCCTGCAATCTTCTGTACAATCTTTATTATGACCTTTAAAGAGCTTTCTCTCTCCTCAGCGTTAATTGACCCAACGTATCTCCTTGATAATGGAACTTTTGAGTTTGCTGAAAAACGAATTATATACGCAAAGACGTTCTGAAGTTTTGTAAATGAATTAGCATATTTTGAGTCTTGAACGATATCTTCTTCTTTAGTTGAAGTGAAAGCTAGCTTTAATTTACGTCTTTCGGGGAGATCCACTGATGAAATGATTGATTGCTCATCATTGCTTATCCAGAGTGTGTCTGATTCACAAAGAAAATTCGGACCGTCTAACCATAAAGTTGATTTTAACAAATCTTGAGGCAAGACGCCACGAGATACCAAGTCAGCGGGATTGTTTTTGCTTTCAACATAGCGCCAGTTATTAACCTGGGTCAGTTCGTGGATATTGGCGACCCGATTTGCTACATATGTGCACCATGCGAAGGAGGGCTCTGCTAGCCACGCAAGAACAATTTTAGAGTCTGTCCAATAAAATACGTCATTTACAACTGTATTTAAAATAGCTATTACTCTTGCAACTAATTGCGCCATAAGCTGGGCTGCACATAATTCGAGGCGGGGTATAGTATGGCGTATATTAATCTAATGCTTATATTTCCATGGGTGTCCGTACATCTTAAGTACAAACAGGATCCGTAGGCCTTTTCGCTTGCATCAGAAAATGCGTGTAACTGAATATCAACAGCCTTGCTAAGCGGATGCAAGCGCCTTGGTACTTGAAATGATTCCATTAATTGCAGTTGGCTTCTATATTTAATCCAACTCGTGTGATATTCTGTGGGGAGCGACTCATCCCAATCTAATTTCAGCTTCCATAACTGTTGCAGAAATATTTCACCTAAAACGATAACAGGATTTATGATGCCCATGGGGTCGAATAACTTCCAGATATCCGACAATACCGTTCGTTTGGTTATCCTCTGATCACCTTGGTTAGTTAAATTAGTTTTAAAGATGAACTGGTCCTCATAGGGCTGCCAAATGAGCCCGAGAGTTTTAACTACGTCTGTTTCATGAAATTGTAAAAGCTTTGCCTTGTCCTCCATTGGAATGTCATTCAGTAATTCGGTACTATTTGAACACCATTTTTTTCAGATTGAAACCTCCGCTGTGAAGGATTTTGTCAACTTCCTGTTTAATGTGTTTAGCTTCTTCTAATGTATCAGCACCAGTGATCATGTCGTCCACGTAGAACTCCGACTTTATTATTTCGGAGCCCTTCGGATGAGTATCTTCTTCATCAAGCGCTAATTGAAGAAGCGGTCGCGTAGCTAGGAATGGCGCAGCCGCTGTTCCATATGTGACCGTCCTTAACTGGAAAATCTGCAATTTGTCTTGAGGATGGTCACGCCAAATTATGTTTTGAAAAGCACAGTCATTAGGTTCAACTAAAATTTGCCGATACATTTTACTAATGTCGGCAATGATAGCTATTGCATGCGTCCGAAATCTGACAATAATCGAGAATAGGTCTTGCTGCACTACTGGACCAGTCATCATGACGTCGTTTAATGAATAATCTGCGCTTGATCTTGCTGATGCATCAAAAACTACTCGTAGTGGTGTAGTCGAGCTATCTGCCTTGACAACGCAATGGTGAGGCAGGACATACTTCACTGTGGACAGCTCTGCCTCTGCGAGAGGACGCATATGCTTAAGTTGCAAATATTCATTTACGAACTCCTTGTATTGATTAAATAGATTACTATTTCTATGTAATCGTCATTCTAAACTAAGAAATGTATTTCTGGCTGTTTCTAGTGAATTACCTAAGTAACAAGGGCTTTTCCTAATTGGAATTCTTACGACAAAGCGCCCTGTGGAATTCCTTTTATAATGCTGCTTGTAGTTATCTTCACAAAGCTGTTCTTCGGTTGACCTTTTAGGGCTACCACCCGTATGATCTTCAAGCTCCCAAAATTTCTGAAGTACCTGCGATAGGGATTCATCTTCTTGAATTAGATTAGAAACCAAGTTACAGCTATATTGGGTAGCATGGGTAGGTAATAGGGTGCCTGCTACCACCCAACCCAGTAACGTTTTTTGTAGAACTGGTAGATATTCTCCTAAGGATATTTGGCAAACTTGCAGAAGTTGGAAGTGTAGTTCGGCTCCAATTAAGAGGTCTATACGATGAGGTTGGTTGAAATCGGGATCGGCCAATTGAATGTTGCCAGGAATCTTCCAATAAGTTGTATTGAGGAGTGTTGATGGCTGAGGCGCGATAATATTGGATAGTATTGTCGCACTCAATTGTGTCGTGAAGTTATTGAATCGAGAAGAGATACTGAGACGTGTTTGATGTTTGGCTGCTAGCTTAGGCGTATCTCCAATGCCAGTTATCACAGTTGAGGCCTTGTACCTTTTAAGACCTAGTCTCTGTGCTATTCTTTCTGTTACAAAGTTGAGCTGTGAACCTGAGTCCAAGATTTCCCTGCAAGGCAACGATCTACCGTGCCCATCACTCACGTTGGTAATTACTGTTGGCAGCAGAACATGCGCAGCATTATTCATGTTGGGTTGCACAGAGTGTAGCGATGTTTGACTGAGCTCATTAGACCTTGAAACTTGCGAGCAATTAAGAGTTGCATTGACACTTGGCTTATAATTAGATTATGAATTAGGGTGTGATGTCTTTCGCTGCAAACTTGACACGTATAAAGCGATTTGCATTCTGTTTCCCTATGTTGTCCTAAACAATTTAATCACAGGCTAAATTGCTGAATTTTGTTCCGCCTCTCAGATAAGGGCATGTCTAGAAATAGGCGACATTTATTGATGGAATGACCGTCCTTTTCACATAGCAGGCAATAGCGACTTTTTGACGTGAGCAACGAAGTCTTTGCTGATCTGTATGGTTTATTAATACTCTTGACCATTAAATTGCTACCTTGAGCCCTTCTTGCTGCATCAATCCTTACAGATCTTTTAGTTAAGAAAGACAGAACTTCCTCAAGAGTTGGCAGCCGTGCATCTGGGGCCGTATCTTCCCATGCTGCACGTAAGGAGTTATCAAGTTTATTTAGGATTAAGTGTACAATAAGATCATCCCACTGCTTTACTGGTCTGCCTAGAGACTCAAGTGACCGAAGTTGAACATTTGTATTATCAGCAATTTGCCGAATTTGTTCTGGCTTGTTGCTACTGATGGATGTGATGTTTAACAAATGCTCCAAATGTGCTTGACAAATAAGCTTCTTGTCACTATACTTTGTTTTTAGCAACTCCAAAGCTACTTGGTAATTACCGTCGCTAAGTTCCAGCGAAGCTATTTGGGCTGCTGCGGGTCCCGATAATGTGGACTTTAGGTACTGATATTTTTGGATATTGTTCAACGTAGATTCATCATGAATCAGCACCTTGAATGTTTCAAAGTAGCTAAGCCATTCGGTGATGTTTCCATCAAAGGAAGGTAGGGATATTTTGGGCAGACGTACAGTCTTTTGTGGACCTAACGACTCTTTCATAGCTTGAGATATGTTTCCACTTTGATTGAGGTTTTGAATTAACACAGTAAGTGCTGGTTGTTGAACGAAGTAAATTTCCTCATATGAAGGGGTGGTCTTTCCTAGCTCTTCCTCATCCATCTTTTCTATTTGAGCTTGTATATCTACGAATTCACTCATTTGCTTCTCAACATGTTGCAAACGAAGTTCTAGTGCAGCTGAGGAAGCCGTCTTACCGTCATTGTCAAGAAATTCCTTGGTACGTTCCTGCTGATCTATAAGAACCGCACGCTGAGTCTTTAGGTTAACTAATTTTTTCTCAGCCATTTAAACTGATTAAACTCGCGCGATGGAAAGGTTTTTTGAATATGAATAATCTGAGTCTATATGTGCAGACGACCGATACACCGCTTATATCATGCAAATTTTTTTTTTCTTTGATTCACTTCACTTTTATACGAGATATTGTCAATTATTTCGCCTTGATCCTACTCGTCAATGTTAAGTAAGTTCAACATATAAAAATTATTTATATAAGTGTTTTATCTAGGTTAGTAATAATGTTCATAGGCACTTAGATTGTATATAATTTGTTTAGATAAGTGTTTTATCTAGGTTAGTAATAATGTTCATAGGCAATAGAATGTATATATATAAAATCTAACAACTGTACCTCCTGATTGATTATTTACGACCAGCTTTTTGCTTGATGCTTATCTGATTGTTTTTATGATGATGACGGGTCGGCACAGTGGCCGTAGCTGATCGAAATTGTCTGGATTAAGTATTTTGCTTAGCGATCTCTTCACTAATCATGCACTTTTGATGACATCAATGTGATGTGGGCTTTATGATGATAACGGGTCGGCACAGTGGCTGCAGCTGATCGAAATTGTCTGGATTAAGTATTTTGCTTAGCGATCTCTTCACTGATCATGCACTTTTGATGACATCAATGTGATGTGGGCAGTATGACGTGTGACCATGAACTTGCGGTGAATCGTGCAATTGATCAATGAGGCAACAAAGTTTTTCTTGGATGACTTTCGCTTTATTATTTTATTTTGTTTTGCTAAAATGTGACAGTTTTAATGAGTACTTATTTTAGCTAATATTAAAGAGAACGACACTTAAATTATGATTGATGTCTGCTGGAACTAAACGTGATGATCACTATCACTATGAGGAATTATAGTATCCTTAAGTTTAATTATTAAATTGTAGCTGGTATGGGAAATTAAAACAACTTTTCTTCTTTTCACCAACGTTTCCCGTTGTATTTCAACGCTTCTTCAGGGCTATAAATATACATAATAAAGAATTCATTTACAACAGTAATACTTTAAAATTGTCTATCCATTACCTCAAGAAATTATATGTAAGAATTATAAAAATTATTTTTGAAATAACACATTAAAAAAAGATTAAACAAATTGTAAGGAGCATCCAAAAAAAATCTAAAAAATTTTTTACGGCTGTCAGATAGCATCCCATGTAGATAAAAATACAGGAAAACAGATAGTCTAATACTGGTATAACAAAGTGGGAGTAAGACCTTTTCAAAACTATAATAACATCAATCTCTTTTTTCCTAACTCATTAAAGTGTTTTTGTATGAGTTTAATAGTGTCCTATAGACTGGATTTAGGTTTATAGTATCAGTCCGAAAATTAATGTTGTTGTCATTGAGTTGTATGTATATCATTTCGCTAATATCCCGTTTGTACCAATTATTTTCATAGTCCACGGTGTTTGTATTGTCAAAATCAAAGACATGGTCTTTCTCTTCGAAATGATGCTTGGCTAGGGCTGTCATCTCTTTTTTGTGACTGTTGGTAGTTCTGCAATCATACCCGTGTTGGTATAGTCTTTTCTTTAATAATTGTTTAGTCTGGCCAATATAACATGCTTCACATGACTTGCAATTAATTTTATATACCACATTAGACTGTAATTCATGTGGATCTCGATCTTTAAGTCTGGTGAATAGATTATGAACTTTCTTCGTATTATAGAAAACTACCTGTATATTTTTAGAATACGAGGACATTAAGTCTTTTAATTTGTAAGATATCGGTGTCATAAACGGCAGTCTAATATATGTTTTATTTTGAATCGGTAGATGATTAGTTGTGTCAACGTTATGGATGTTTGTATTCGTTGCATTATATTGATTAATTACTCTATTAATGAAAAATTTAGGGTAGTTGTTCATCAGTAGAATTGACTTAATTTTTATAATATTCTTTATTATATAATGTTGCGAGCATATATTATAAATCTTATTCAACATATTCCAAATCACGTTTCGTTTTTGATATAGAGGACAATCCGAGAGAAAATTCAATATTCTACCAGAGCTTGTGGGTTTCATATACCAATCAGTATCTAAGGAGCCATCTTCTTTCCTAATTAGGCACACATCTAGAAATGGTAGTCTATTATCTGACTCTCTTTCAAATGTAAATTGCAGTTTCTCGTTAAAATCATTAAACTTGTTCACCACCATGTCTACTTTACCTTTAGGTACTGCTAAAACGGAATCATCAACATATAGTTTGAAGAAAGGTATGGAAAAGTCCAGTTTCTTTAGGGTATGTTTTATTAAGTAGTTCATGACTATGTTGGCAATACATGTTGTTTTATTAAGTAGTTCATGACTATGTTGGCAATACATGGGCTAGCAGGATTACCCATAGCTGTTCCATCTAATTGTTGGTACACATTATTATTGAATTTGAAGTAGTTACTATTGAACAAAAAGTCGGTTACTTCTAGGAATATATCTAATTCTAAATCAGTATATTGAGATATCGTTGTCCACTCCTCTTTAACTATGTGTATAAAAAGATCCTTAGGGATGTTGGTAAATAATGATATCACGTCAAGAGAAATCAAAATATAATCAATGGGTAATATGAAGTCACGGATACTCTGTACCAATTGTATAGAATTGGTTACATTAAACTCAAAGGTCTTAATATAAGGAGTTAAGTTGTTATGAAGAAATATTGCCAAGTTGTAAGCTGGTGTGTTAATACAAGAGACAACCGGTCTCATAGCTAGTCCTGGTTTATGAGTTTTTCTCATACCATACAATTTCGGTGGGACAGAATGTAATTTTTTCATTCTGTTCCGTTGTTCTTGTGAAATATAATGATGTGTGTGTAATTTATTAATTAACACTGTAGCTCTGTTCTGAAATTTAGATGTCGGATCTTTTTCAATTATTTTATATAGATTGGTATCTTCTAAAATTGTGTTCATAGATGTGTAGCAAGCTCAAGGTAAATGGTGCTCATGTCTTTCAGAAATAATGAACTCTGGCGACATGTGCAATAAAAGTGAGGATCAAACCGAAAGAAGTAATAAACCACGGCGACAGCAACTTTTACGTTGCAATGAAAGAATAAGAGTAATATCCTTGAGCGGCATTCTGTTAATGTTTCCAGGGAAATCCCTCCTGGTGAATGTGTATAGACACGTTTTAACATGTCTTCTAGGCTTGAGCATTGGTTGTTGTAATCTAATGCAGGTACTTGCGTGCTTGACTTGAGTGTGAATGACTACCTAACCAATAAGAGTGAATGGAAAATAAAGAAAAGGCACAACAGGCCTTGGTAAATGAGGGTACTTGCAAAGGGATGAACATTCGATCGTAAGGGCTCAAGCCTAGTTGGCGCGGTGCATTTAAAAGAAGATTTTGATTAGCATATTCAGTTAAAAATTGTGGTTTATTACAGATGTGATATAGTCTTGTTTATACATAATTACTGTAGAATTGCCTTTATCACTATTAAGTATATATATATCACCATTATTTTTTACAAAACTTTTTGTTCTGTTGTAATCTTTTATCAAGTTATCATATTTGTCAAAACGATTGATATTGTTATAAAAATTGGTTATAATATTAACAGCTTTATTTCTCATGTTACCTTTATCTTGGAATGTATTATCTGTTATGAATATATTATATTCTATGTCTTTAATGATATTTGGTATAGACACTTCTTTTTTTGTAAGAGGAATAGACATTTTTGGTCCCGCTGCTAGAATTCTCTTAGCTTCTATTGGTATTTCAATATCGGTATAATTGTGTATGAATTTTTCACAGACTTTAATATCTATCTTGCCATATTTATTTTCTAGAGTTTTTATTTTCTTTATATTTACTCTTTTTATCTTATCAAAAATGCAATTATATCTATTATTTACCCGGTCTTTGAAGTTATTAATAAATTGAGGTTCGACTTGACTAAATAATTGTTCATAAAGAGTGTTTAAATCTCTGTTGAGTTGTTGTCTTCTATTAATAGTAATTTTTATTTCTAAATTTAAGATAGATCTTCTAAATCTAAACAAAATCTTGGTCACTTCATTATTGAACTTATGCTCTTCTTCTTGCAATGAGTATATACACTTAATGTTATTAATAATATGATTACGAAATACCCTTTTCATCCTGCATTGAAGTAAGAAGATTCTTCTATTATTGATTGAAGCCAATTTACTAGAAACGCCAAGAATTCGTTTCATTATTGTTACTATGTTGTCACCATGTGAATTCTTAATAGTTGTAAAGAAACCAGAAGTATCCATCAAGAATATATATGAGGAATTATAGTATCCCTAAGTTTAATTATTAAATTGTAGCTGGTATGGGAAATTAAAACAACTTTTCTTCTTTTCACCAACGTTTCCCGTTGTATTTCAACGCTTCTTCAGGGCCACAAATATACATAATAACGAATTCATTTACAACAGTAATACATTAAAATTGTCTATCCATTACCTCAAGAAATTATATGTAAGAATTATAAAAATTATTTTTGAAATTACACATTAAAAAAAGATTAAACAAATTGTAAGGAGCATCCAAAAAAAATCTAAAAAATTTTTTACGGCTGTCAGATAGCTTCCTATGTAGATAAAAATACAGGAAAACAGATAGTCTAATACTGGTATAACAAAGTGGGAGTAAGACCTTTTCAAAACTATGATAACATCAATCTCTTTTTTCCTAACTCATTAAAGTGTTTTTGTATGAGTTTAATAGTGTCCTATAGATTGGATTTAGGTTTAAAGTATCAGTCCGAAAATTAATGTTGTTGTCATTGAGTTGTATGTATATCATTTCGCTAATATTCCTGCTAGCCCATGTATTGCCAACATAGTCATGAACTACTTAATAAAACATACCCTAAAGAAACTGGACTTTTCCATACCTTTCTTCATACTATATGTTGATGATTCCGTTTTAGCAGTACCTAAAGATAAAGTAGACATGGTGGTGAACAAGTTTAATGATTTTAACGAGAAACTGCAATTTACATTTGAAAGAGAGTCAGATAATAGACTACCATTTCTAGATGTGTGCCTAATTAGGAAAGAAGATGGCTCCTTAGATACTGATTGGTATATGAAACCCACAAGCTCTGGTAGAATATTGAATTTTCTCTCGGATTGTCCTCTATATCAAAAACGAAACGTGATTTGGAATATGTTGAATAAGATTTATAATATATGCTCGCAACATTATATAATAAAGAATATTATAAAAATTAAGTCAATTCTACTGATGAACAACTACCCAAAATTTTTCATTAATAGAGTAATTAATCAATATAATGCAACGAATACAAACATCCATAACGTTGACACAACTAATCATCTACCGATTCAAAATAAAACATATATTAGACTGCCGTTTATGACAGCGATATCTTACAAATTAAAAGACTTAATGTCCTCTTATTCTAAAAATATATAGGTAGTTTTCTATAGTACGAAGAAAGTTCATAATCTATTCACCAGACTTAAAGATCGAGATCCACATGAATTACAGTCTAATGTGGTATATAAAATTAATTGCAAATCATGTGAAGCATGTTATATTGGCCAGACTAAACAATTATTAAAGAAAAGACTATACCAACACGGGTATGATTGCAGAACTACCAACAGTCACAAAAAAGAGATGACAGCCCTAGCCAAGCATCATTTCGAAGAGAAAGACCATGTCTTTGATTTTGAGAATACAAACATCGTGGACTATGAAAATAATTGGTACAAATGGAATATTAGCGAAATGATATACATACAACTCAATGACAACAACATTAATTTTCGGACTGATACTTTAAACCTAAATCCAGTCTATAGGACACTATTAAACTCATACAAAAACACTTTAATGAGTTAGGAAAAAAGAGATTGATGTTATTATAGTTTTGAAAAGGTCTTACTCCCACTTTGTTATACCAGTATTAGACTATCTGTTTTCCTGTATTTTTATCTACATAGGATGCTATCTGACATCCGTAAAAAATTTTTTAGATTTTTTTTTTGGATGCTCCTTACAATTTGTTTAATCTTTTTTTAATGTGTAATTTCAAACATAATTTTTATAATTCTTACATATAATTTCTTGAGGTAATGGATAGACAATTTTAATGTATTACTGTTGTAAATGAATTCTTTATTATGTATATTTATAGCCCTGAAGAAGCGTTGAAATACAACGGGAAACGTTGGTGAAAAGAAGAAAAGTTGTTTTAATTTCCCATACCAGCTACAATTTAATAATCACTATCACTGTTTGCTTATTCCAATGCGTTTAGCCATTGCCGTCTTTATGTTCCAGGCCATGACACAAAACGATTTTGCTACTTGCGAAAGTATTAGAGTGGTACGATTTTGTACTTCTCTTAGCATTTGTTCTTATGGAAAAATGCATTACTTTCAACTTCAACCTTCTGCACAATGTAAATAAGCCTCCGTACTAAAAGTTTTATTCAGGAATTTTGTTATTTAATTCCTTGTGCATTTACCAGTATATAAATCTAAGTACTTTCTTTAAGAAAATTCTTTATATTTTATTACTCAAACATAACACTACACATAAAAATGAGAAAATGCGTTCAATTCTGTTGCCTTCATACCACAAATCACACTGCAAAGCAATCAGAGCTTTGAGCTTGCCTATTGAGTTATATGAAAAAAATAAGTCTTTCAATGTTTAGCACACAGTAACTTCTTAAGTATAATAAAGACAAAAAGACAATGTTAACCATTTTTATATATTATCCCGTAATGCTTCTATCAATTTAAAAATATTTCCCATATTCCATATCAAATAATTCAGTTTTTTCATTTCAAACATGACTCAAAGTATTTTTTAATCAATGAATCGGCAGAGCTACACATTCTCCTCATATTTTCACAAGCTGCGCTTGCTCACTGCGCTGTGAATCGAACGGACGGCAACGGTTTTCTGTGTTTAACTCTTCATAACTTTTAAATTACAATTCAAAGGTAATTCAAATATTAGCCTATTTTATAGGAAATTTTGTTGGCTTTATGGTTGTATAATTTATACTTTAGGTTTTAATACATTTTCAAAAGAAAATCAGTTTCAAACCAAAGTAGATCTGATTTAAGAACTATTTGCTCCCACTTTGAAATGAGCTTTCATTTCTCTGTGAGAAAACACATAGAGAAATGAAAGTTGGTATGAAGGCAACAGAATTGAACGCATTTTCTCATTTTTATGTGTAGTGTTATGTTTGAGTAATAAAATATAAAGAATTTTCTTAAAGAAAGTACTTAGATTTATATACTGGTAAATGCACAAGGAATTAAATAAGAAAATTCCTGAATAAAACTTTTAGTACGGAGGCTTATTTACATTGTGCAGAAGGTTGAAGTTGAAAGTAATGGATTTTTCCATAAGAACAAATGCTAAGAGAAGTACGAAATCGTACCACTCTAATACATTCAAAGAATTCGATGTCACGGCCTGGAACATAAAGACGGCAATGGTTTAGCCAAATACTGCGATGCCTTTGGATTTTTGCCGTTGGTCGATGGCAGACTGCTACTGAAGGGTATTTTCGTGACCCCGTTGCAATTGGAACGATCGAACGTTGCTGATCTTTGTTCTCACTTGACTGGATGGGTGTAGATGAATTTTGCAGCTTAAATTGAATGCTTTTTGGTTTCAGTTGTCTTGACTAACGTAACACTGCGATCGCTTATCGTTAATTCGCTATGATATTGACGTGGCACACGTACCATGCGGTTTGAAGGACCAAAATGTTCACGGAAAAACGAGCTTTTTCGTCTTTACAAGTTATATTCAAAAATACATATTTTATAAGATAATTTACAATTAAATTCCTTTCTTTTCTTTTTGTGAGTTAAGCAAAAATATAAAAGCGCTGGATAAAAATTGGTACATGTGCCGCTGCCGATGAGTCAATAATGATCCCTTCTTCTTATTTCATTAGACCAACGGAAGTAAAAAAGACTTTTGTTCCACTCTGGTGAAGTTAGAGTCAGTGCCACTGTGCCGATCCCGGTAGATAGCGTACCTGACGCTTGATGCCCGTATAAATGCACACACAAGTAACAATTAGTTTTAACAGCGTTATGTTTTTATAGTGCATATGCCCTAATCTATTGCCACGTTCCGTCACATAAGGGTTTCGATGGAATTTCAGGCTTTTCGTACTGTATCTTAGGGGGTCTTCTATCGTATTTTAGGGTTTGACACGTATCGCAATTGTTTATGATTTGCGTTATCTTCCTTTTCATAAATGGGGAAAAATACTCTCTTTTTAGGTGTAGTAATGTTTCATTGATTCCTCGATGATTATTATTGGTATGATATTCATTGATTAATTTGTCTTGTTCGTCATTGTCAATTATGTCTTTTAGTATTTCCGTGCAACGGATTAACTTGAAGGTCTTGCTTCTTGCAAAAAATTTTGAATATACGGTTTGAAAAATTTGAAATATATTATCATCAGTAAGTATGGCTGTTGTTTTATTTGGGGGCAAATATTCTTTAATTTGTGATGGCTTCTTCAGATTTTCTTATTCTTTCTTATTTTCAAATATGACTTGTGTTCAAACTGGTGGAGTTCTATCCGATTTTTCCAAAATAAGTTGTATGTTAAATTCGTTTAACGGACGTTCTGAAATTGCTATATGGTCATCTAAGTTTTCACTAGCGGAATGAATAGTTGAATTATCTGAATTTTGCCTTGCATTATTCATACTATCGTGAGTTGTTTCATTTGTATTGATTTCTGTCTTATGAGGGTTTCCTTTGTCTATTATTTTGATGCGACTTAAGGCGTCAGCATTGGAGTTCATAGTACCTTTCTTGTATACTATCTCGTAATCGAACTCCTCGAGTTTTAGTCGCCATCTGACTAATTTCGAATTTGGGTCTTTTAGACTTATTAACCACAACAGAGGCTTATGGTCGGTGACAATCTTGAATTTTTGGCCAAAAAGGTATGGGCGGAAGTATTTTGTTGCCCAAACTATCGCCAGAAGTTCCTTCTCGATAGTCGAATAATTTATTTCGGAGTCTGACACCTTGGGATAAAACCACTCCGATGGCAAAATTACTCGCGTCTGTGGTTAAGATAAATGGCTTTGAAAAATCTGGGTACTGCAATATAGGATCGTTTATAAGTATGTCCTTACATGCGTTGAAAGCTTTTTGATATTTTTCACTTAGCTCAATGGTTCTGCCTTTTTTCAAGCATTCAAGGATTTAATTTCCCTCCGTGTTTTTGGTATGGGAAACTCACGAACTACTTTTACTTTATCACGATTTGAAAACTTTTCTGAGGTTTTCAGCGTGTTCTTATAGAGAAGTCGAAAAGACTATTATATCGTCTAAATAAACTAAGCAGATTTTTCCTTGGATATGCTGGAGGACGTTGTCCATAACGCGTTGGAAAGTGGAAGGGGCATTTTTCAATCCGAAGGGCATTCTGACATATTCGTAGTGTCCGCCTTCAACTGTGAAAGCTGTCTTTTCCGTATCTTCAGGGTGCATTTCAATTTGATGGAAACCGCTTGCTAAATCAAGCGTTGAAAAATACATACATTTACCGAGTTTGTCTAGGATTTCGTTAATATTGGGTAAAGGGTATCTGTCAGAGATTGTCTTCTCATTTAGATTGCGGGCGCCATTTCTGTTTTCCGTTGGCGTCCCTTTTTTTGGGCACTATCCATATAGGGGAGCTCCACGGAGAATAGCTTGGCCTTATGATGCCTTGTTGTAGCATGTCTTTAATTTTAGACTGAACTTCATTTTTGTGCACGAATGGATACCTGTACGATTTTGTATAAATCGGTACGTCATCGGTGGTTCTTATCCGATGCTTTATTTTGTTAGAAAACGAAAGGTCTTGGCCTTCTTTGAAAAATATGTCATCATATTCTTTACATATTTTGACAATTAATTTCCTTTCTTCTTCGTTGAGGTGAGAAACACGAAGGAGGCTTGTAATGTCTGTTCGTCTAATAGAATCAAACTGATTAGTATCGGAATATTTAACATTGAAATTATTTACTTCACAATATTCTTTATTATTGTATTAGTGGACTTTGAGGGGTTGTTCTAAGAAAAGACTTTCCTCAGATTCGGAATTGTTTATTACCTCTACTGTACTGTACCAATTCCTTGCGTTGTAAATACCTTCTGGTAATAATAGGTTTGGCTTCAGCTTTGTTGCTGGTATGAGAATGTCTCCATGTTGTACATCTACCGGGAGTTTAACAATCTGCTTTGAGTTCGGAGGAATCGAGTATTGGCTTGACATGAAATTGGGCTTAAATTGAAGAGGCATCACTGAGTTTTTCGTAATAAGGGTTTTGTTCTGTAAATCGACTTTGGCACCTAATGTTGTGAGCGCATCAAGACCTATTAGTCCGTCGAAATAGCCATGAAATTTAAACACTAGAAATCTGGTTTCTCCAGGATGATTAAATTCAATACAATTGGGCAATATTATTTCTTTATTGATTTCGTGTGTATTCAGAATAGTTGTAATGAAGGTAGGTGGAATAATAATTAGGTCATCGCGGTGAACAAATTCAGGGTTGATAAAGGATGAAGATACTCCAGTATCGATTAGAAATTTTAATGGTCTGCCAAAAGGTGAAGAAATATTTACGTAAGGAAGAACGAAACCGTGCTTGTTTACATCTAAGTAGCCGATTTGTTCTGTGAGGCTTCTACAAGAAAATTTGCATCATCTATTTCTCACATTGGTCCTTCGAGCCGGATAACTCAGTCAGTCAAATATAAAATTAAAATATTACTTAATATCACATAATTCAAGTTTCTCGGTTAAAAAATGTCAAAAGATGGCGAATCCATTTCATCTGACGTTGGTGACGAAACCATTGACTCTGTGTCAGAGTTGGTTCAGTCCCAAAAAGAAGTCAAAGAGTTAATGGAAGATTTATTTAAAAGGCATCAAAGAGAAGGAAAAAAGAAAACTGTCAAATCGACAGAAAAACGTTTACAAACGTTTACCGAATACTGGAAAGAATTCCAAACGCGGCATAGGGCAATTAAAAAGAGAGCGACAAAAGAAGATCTCCAGCTAGATTATTTTACGAAGGAAATATTTAGCGAGGTTCAGGAGTACTACATTGAAAAGGCTGCTGGCATGGAAGAGGACATAGACAGACTAACACCAACGCCGTCTGCCAGAAATCCTCCACAGACAACACAAGCCAGCACAAGCTCATGTAACAATGAGAAAGACTCCCTAGAATCAAGCTACCAACCTTCAATGGAGAATATTCTACATGGATCTCATTTCATGACTTGTTCAACTCAGTAATTCACAATAACAATAATTTAAGAGACGTCGATAAATTGTACTTTTTGAAGACAAATCTAATTGGAGAAGCTGAAAAGCTGCTCAGGCATTATGAAGTATGCGACGCAAACTATCAACCAGCCTGGCAGCTCTTAAAAGAACGCTACTCAAATAAGAGAATCCTAGTCAATGTGTTATTAAAAAAATTATTATCTCTCCCAACCATAAACCATGATACTGCCGACAATATTAAAAGGCTACTGGATAACATAACTGAAGCTTTACTGGCACTTCAGAACTGGCAAATAGACACCGATAATTGGGATCCAATAATTATATACTTAACTGTACAAAAATTGCACCCAGACACGCACCAATTATGGGAGCAGAGCCTCCACAGTAGCACAGAATTGCCCGAATTAAAAACATTAACAAGATTCTTAGAGTCTCGCTTCCGAACTCTAGAAATGATAGGAAACAAAAATACGTCATCAAATATGACACAGAGAAAACCATTCTCACCCAAACCCACATATGGACTCTTGAACAAAACTAAAAATGCAGTGCCAATACACCCACCTACAAAAAAGACCTCTTGCAGCCATTGCAAAGGTAGCCATATAATTTTTCATTGCCCAACATTTAGAAATTTGACCACCCAACAAAGGCACGAAGTTGTCATAAATAAACACTTATGCAAAAATTGCTTATCACCCAACCATATAACTACTAGCTGCACAAGCAACAAAAAGTGTTATCATTGTAACAGAAATCATAACACTCTGCTCCACTACGAGCAAAATTATTCAAAAACACCAAATCAGTCCACCCAAAATTCCAACATGGAAGCCAAACAAATCACACCCGCCTGTAGAAATGATGAACAACAAGTTCAGAATTTCCTAACGTCAAATACGAAAAGAGCTCTTCTCTCTAAGGCTCTGATAAACATTACTGCATAATCCGGAATCACAGTGGCATTCCGAGCACTAATAGACTCTGGGTCTCAAGTGTCCATCATGAACGAGAAAACCTTTAAACGATTACAACTCAAAGGATCTCCTACTACCCACGAATTAATTGGACTTGGCACGACACCCACTAATATAGCCTTAAAACAGGCCACAGTCACAATTAATTCACTACATTCAAATTTTAATATAACAAGCAACATGCTTGTAATTAAAAAGATCACCGAACTATTGCCAGCCCAAACGATCGAAGTTTCAAAGTGGAAACACATCGACAATCTCCCGCTAGCAGATCCTAAATTCGCTATTCCAGGAGAAATAGACATTCTTCTTGGAGCAGATATTTACGCCGCCATTCTCACAAATGGCATAAAAAGAGGACCTTGCAATACTCCTACTGCCCAAAATACGAAACTTGGCTGGATCTTAATAGGAGCAGTACCAGAAACAAAAAGCATGACAACGACAATGCTATCCACCCACACCATTATAAATACTGATTTAGATAATCAGTTAACAAAATTTGGGGAACTAGAGGAATGCTCCACTAGACCCAAATTTTCACCAGAAGATCAATTATGCGAGGATCTCTATAATGAAACAACAAAACGATTACCCTCTGGAAAATATGAGGTACATCTACCTTTCAAAGACTGTAATACACCACAGCTCGGACAGTCTAGACTCATGGCTGTGAAACAATAATTGCAGCTAGAGAAAAGACTATCTAACAATCCAGAATTGTATAAACTATACAAAGCTTGTATCGATGAGTACACTCATCTTGGACACATGAAGCCTATTCCACCCACACAACTATTATTAGAAAACAAATCATGTGATAACACTCCATTCTATTACCTACCGCATCATGCAGTGTTTAAAGAGAGCACTACCACTAAGCTTCGAATTGTATTCAATGCATCAGCACGCACCTCAAATGGTAGATCATTGAATGAACAATTACTGATTGGACCTACAATCCAACCAACACTTTGGACCACCTTATTGAGATGGCGACTGTACAGATTTGCATTTACTGCAGATATTGAGAAGATGTACAGGATGATTCAGATGGCACCTAAACACCAACAGTACCAGAGAATAATCTGGAGAAATACACCAAAGGAAGAAATAAAAGACTACGTCCTAACTACAGTCACCTTTGGCACAGCACCAGCACCATATCTCGCCATTAAAACTTTGCAGCAGTTAGCAAAGGATGAAGCTAGCAGTTATCCACTCGCAGCAAAAATCATCATGAGAGATTTTTATGTGGATGACTTGGTCTCGGGAGCACACAGCTTAAGCGAAGCACAACAACTACAACAAGAACTTATTGAAGCTCTAGCCTCAGGAACATTTAACCTAAGGAAATGGACAGCCAACCATCATGACTTACTAAAAAATATTCCACTAGAGCATCGAGAGTTAAAAATGAATCTGGAATTTTCAGAACACGAATCGATAAAAACTCTCGACATCCGCTGGCACCCAACAACAGATTTCTTCTCTTTCAAAGTCAACATTCCCGAACCAAAAACCACATACACCAAACGAATAATACTGTCTGAAGTGTCGTCTCTATTCGACCCACTAGGCTGGTTAGCGCCATGCATTATTACTGCCACAATTTTAATTCAGAAGCTCTGGCTCTCTAAATGCGACTGGGATGATTCTGTATCCACAAAAGTTTTAAAAGAATGGAGTCATTTCAAAGATCAACTACCTACCATTCAGGATATTCAGATTCCACGCTGGCTAGGCTACCAGCCTAACATACGCGAGATGGAACTACATGGTTTTTGCGATGCCTCCAATCATGCCTACTCAGCAGTTTTATATCTCAAAATACATCTTAATGAGAGCTCCCGAGTACAAATCATGACAACAAAAACCAAAGTAGCTCCCATCAAACCAGTCTCACTACCTCGACTAGAGCTGTGTGGTGCTGTCCTGCTCTCCCGACTTATTAAACAAGTTGTCACTGATTTAGAGCTTGAAAAGGTTAAAATTACAGCATGGATAGACTCCAATATAGTTCTAGCTTGGCTACAAAAACACCCATCCACCTGGAAAACGTTCGTGGCTAACCGTGTCTCCGAAATACATGAAAACATTGCACTAGCCATATGGAAACACGTTCCTTCAAAGTGCAATCCAGCTGATATAGCATCTAGAGGAATTCCACCAAATACCTTAGCTACAGCATCGATATGGTAGAATGGTCCAGACTGGTTACACCAAGATGAACAATTCTGGCCGCAACAAACGCCAGAAGTACACACTCAATTAGAGTATAAAAAGAAATCAAAGGCTCTCACCACTACAATCGATGAACAAATTCCTTTGCTTCACAAATATTCATCATATCAAAAAACGATAAGAATAACCGCCTACTGTCTCCGATTTATAAATAGTGTACGCAAACTACATCCGACTACTCAATTCTTATCAGTACACGAATTAAAAATTTGCGGAACGATGTCTAATTAAATTGCTCCAAAATATTACATTTCCCAACGAAATCTCCCACTTACTAAAAAATCTTCCCCTTCCTAAAAAGAGTCGACTTCTATCTCTCAATCCCACGCTCGACTCTGCCAACATTCTCCGAGTTGGAGGTCGTCTTACAAAATCTCAATTAAATTACGACCAACAACATCCTATAATACTCCCTAACAACCATCATATAACCAATATCCTTATAGACCACATCCACCATTATTCATTACATGGAGGCACCCAAATAATATTAAGCACTATAAGGAATCACTATTGGTTACTAAACGCCCGCAATACTATTAGACATCGCATCCACAAATGTGTTGATTGCTTTCGGTTCAATACAAGGCCTAATACTCAGTTGATGAGCTCTCTACCCTCAGCTAGAGTCCACATATCTTTACCCTTCCAACACACTGGGGTAGACTATGCAGGCCCGCTTGATATGAAAACATCAACACTAAGAGGAACGAAGATAACAAAAGCATACATCTGCTTATTCGTCTGCTTAGCCACTAAGGCTATACATATAGAGCTCGTCTCTGATTTGTCCACACCAGCCTTCCTAGCCGCCCTCAAACGATTTGTTGCACGAAGAGGCCTCTGCTCACACGTTTATTCTGACCGAGGCACTAATTTCATTGGAGCCAATCGACTTCTACAGTCCAATCTAGAAAAATCAATCAAAGCAATCGAAGTCGATCTAGCTAATGAAATTGCTAACCAAGGTATAACTTGGCACTTTAACCCTCCTGCAGCACCTCACTTTGGAGGCCTATGGGAAGCTGGTGTAAAATCTACCAAGCGCCATCTCTACAAAACCATTAAAGATACAAAACTCACATACGAAGAACTCTACACAGTCTTAGTTCAAATTGAAGCATGTTTAAATGCCCGACCTCTTTCAGTTTCAGTTTTTTCGTTTGTTATTATTTTATTCTTTGGTTTTTTTTATTTATTTTATCTACCATGGAGGAACTATTAGAGATTTTCAACTCAGAATCACTAGATTCCGTAGATATGGACTTATCATCGACTCCTCCAGAACTGTTGGTAGCACCTAAAAAAATCAAGCCAGTAAGCCCATTACCTCCGACTCCTACCAAAAAACGCAGATTACAGTCCGCAATCGTACGACCTCCACCACACGAAGTTCTGCCGGTGAGAGAGCTACTTAGACCTTTCGAAGCAAAGCCAGCTTCGCCAGACATCAAGAAACTTCAGATCAAAACCAAATCAAATGATCGCTTCAAGTTTAGGCCACTGTCAAAGAAAAGCCGTCCAGGGATTCGTATTCCAACTCGACCACGTTTGCCCACGGTAACAAGACGAAGCCCGCCAAAGGATCTGCATGTCATAGCATCTTCAAAGCAAACAATTACCACAAATACTAGCAAACATAACTCTGCATCACAAAATACAATACAAACACATCATAGTATCAAACGGTCAACAAGTGCTCAAATACTTCCCCATAAAAAGAGCAAAATGACAGAGCATCCTCAAAGAAAACCTACGGCTACTAACTCTACAAAATCAAAAACAAAGATATCATCATCCACGAGTACTGGTCAAACTTCCCGGACGACTAGCGATTATACAACCAAGTCCATATCACCAAGTATGCCTGATCTGAGCCCGATAATGCCCATCAACAAAATTGAATCAGTTGGCAGACAAGATTCCTATAAAAGCACATCACATCCACAAACAGCTATCAAAATAGCATCAACAAATATTAGCAATTTGGTATCTCAGGACATGATTATAGATCCTCCAACCGAGTTTATGGATCCACCAATTATTCCTCCAATACAATTCCAAGATGTTCCATCAGCCAACGCAGAGCCTCTGACATTAAGACCAGAAATACCAGAAGACATCAAAACATCAATACGAGCCAGCCCCGACGTCAAACAGCTACTGGAATCCTCAGCTATTCCATGGAATACAATCCGAAAATCTAAAATCTTTTTTCGTTTCAAACTCCCTGGTGGAATAACTCTTAAAATGAAAAAGAAAAGGGAAGGACTTCACTTTTTCAAACAAGACACTGTAAGTTCTTATTTTATAATTTTTATTTATTTATTTATTTATTTTTTTTTGGGAGTGGAGGATGTTCAGTCCACATCCATATTTATGAATCCCTCGTCGAAATTCCGCCATCAAATGATATCCCTCGATGAAATATTTTTCCTAAAAAGTACAAAACAAAACCCCACAAAGAATCATACTTATAGCAAATGAACTCAATATACTTATCTGAACAATAAGCTTCACCACCTCGAATCCCTCCTACAAGTTATCCCAGAGTTCATTCTATCTATAAATAATCAAAAAGTATTAATATTTTAATTAAAATATATATAATTAACTACAAACTCACCTAATCATACACCTCCAGCGTATTTACATTTTTTTTAATGTCATCTAATGACATTACGTCAAACAGCTGGTGTCGCCACAATCAAATTTGGACCATCGAACCAAGCGTTGCCAGGGCAACATATTATGAAGCTGGGACATAGCTGTTCACGGCGGCTATAAAAAGGCGGCGAGCCGCAGCAAAATCACCATTCGGTTTTCAGAGTCTAATCTGAAAGCATCCTCCACCAGAGTCTAATCTGTTTCCTATCCTTTGAACAAAAGTATAATTTTGTTTATTCCTTCATATAGAAGTTTAATTCTATTATTGTAGAAGTATAATTCTACTTATATCCAACATCCAATTTTGCCGCATATTATAATTTCAGAGTTTAATCTGAAAATATCCTCCATCAGAGTCTAATCTTAATCCCATCCTAAGAGCAAGAGTATAATTTTGCTCTATCCTTCATATAGAAGTCTAATTCTATTAAAATTCACACTCCCAAAAATCTGACACTTGATCCCCGATCGTGTAACAGAAGTTTAATTCTGCTTACACGGTTCAGGACGTTGCGATTGAAGTATAGTTCTGCGCAGACGTTTTAACATTCGCTATAACAGAAGTTTAATTCTGCTTATACGCCCCAGCACGTTGTAGCAGAAGTATAATTCTGCTTACGCGCTTCAATATTCGCTGTAACAGAAGTATAATTCTGCTTACACGCTTCAGCACGTTGCAGTCGAAGTTTAATTCTTCTACATCGTCGCTCTCTTTCTCAGAAATTTCTAATAAAATTGTCGCTATCTGATTCCGAAGAAATAAAAACTGTCTTCTTCTTCTTTCCAGGAACAGAAGTAAGGACAGAGAGTGTGGATAAAGCAGCACGATTTTATATTGATTTTTTTTATTGTGAATTTTGAAATTATCGTCATTGTTTTGAATTTTAATTGAATTTTAGTTGAATTTTTTAATAGTATTAGTAGTTTTATTAAAATTGAATTATTTATTGAATTAAAAGTATTGAATTTGTGATATTAGGTTAAGTGAATGAATTATTTTAATAAAATTTATATTTGAACTACATCAAAGCTGAGTTATCCATTTTAAAACCGGCACCCTCCCTTACGCTCGAGACTAGATCTCACAAGTACCATCGATACATGCAACTAAGAACAAAATTTCCTCTGCGTTTTTGAGGAAATCGTACAAAAGTCTAGGATTGCCTTTAAATTTCGGAAGATCTTTAATTGCATCCGGAACTTTCAAACTATTAAAGACATTAGTTATCATTTGGGCTGTTTGAGCAGCTTCAGTTGTCTGAGCAGCTTGGGCTGTCTGAACAGCTTGAACTATTTGAGCCGCTTGAGCTATTTGGGCAGCTTGGGCTGTCTGAGCATCTTGAGCTAATTGTACATTATTCTCCGCCATTTCTTTTTCGTTAAGATTTTCACTAGTTAAAAACTCTTTAGAATTCGAGGTTTTAATTGAATCAAATAATATAGAAAGATTTAACAAATTTTCTTGAAATAAATCACTTTCACTTTCAGAAGAATTTCTTTCACAAGTTAAAGGTAATTTATCACAAAGTTTTTCCTTTTTTAATTTACGTGAAAAGTGTAAATTAAAAATGCTCTTCATTGATTTTTTTTTTTATTTGTTGTTTAAGTACGAAACTGTAGTATATGCATTTATTAATGATGAATTGGTTAATTTATTAATTATCTTATATACTATAAATATATAATGGAGTAAATTAAAAATCAAAAAATTTTATTTTATTTATTATTTTTTAAAAGCTAGAGAAAAAAAATGTTTAACTATATATATACTACTTTTAAGAAAAGGAAAAGGAATTGAGCTTGACTTACATCACAAATATCAAAAATTGTTTCATTATTCCTATTCGATGATCCGTCGTAATATTTCAAATTATCAAGTTCCTGATATGATTGAAAGTGATTTTTTTTTTTCGATGGAAGTCTTTCAGGTTCCCAATTAAAGGGTAAAAACACACCACGAGATTTCTGAATCAACGATAATCCGCCGTTGGAGGGTTTTCAGAAGTTTCCTGTATTGGTAATTAATTGCACTCTTTTTTTCACTACTATCGATATGCTGTCGATATTGCAAACTATTTACCGATAAACCGTCGATATTTAATTTACACGAAGAAAAGGTGAACTAATTGATAGCTTATCGAATAGCTATCCTACCGACTGCGCCAGTTAAGTATTTGAACTTTATATTTAATAAAAAAAACAACAACTTTGAACTAAAAGAAATTTATTGTTAATACCTCGACCGAATATATAAGACTGGGAGCTAAAACTGTACTTATTGTATTCTATCGTTATAATTATGCCTTAAAAATGCTTATTATACAAAACGTGCCGTCTGCGGCCCAGGAAGCTAGGTGTCTTCTTGCTGGAATGCCTGGGAACAATTTTATTATGTGTATGCACTTAATTGCAATGAAGATTATGTAGATTCGGCTATGCTCGTAACTCGCGCGCCAGTGCAAGCTACAGCACCAGCTACCGCGCCAGCTACGAGCTACCGCGCCACATTGTGTTCCGGCCTTTAATTATAAAAATCACCTCAATAAAGCCCTTGAATTATTATCGGACTAAACGTGCATTTCATCTATTATTTGTTCTAGTTATAAATAACCTGCCATTCCCAACAGGTTATGGGCCCAGGCACAAATAACAAAAGAAAACTAAATAAAAGTGTAAGTGAATCGCCATGAATTCTGCAAAAAGAATCGAGTTGCTCAACCAGGAGACCTTCGAAACTTGGAAAATGCAAATGCAGGCATTGCTAACAAAAAACGATCTGTAGCAATATGTAAACGGTAAGGAAATCAAACCGAAACCAGTCGACGGCGACTTAAATCGTGCCAAGGAAATTTCTACGTGGGAGAAAAATGACGACAAAACAAAGTCGGAAATTATCTTATCAATATGTGCTTCTAAATTAAAGCAAGTAAAGGGGTGCATAACTTCGAAGGAAATGTGGAACAAACTCGAAGGAATTTATAAGTTGAAAGGCCGATGCTTTTAGAACAACTCATACAACTACGCATGGAAGAGAACAGTAACGTGCGCGAACACACTAACAAGTTCTTTGACACCGTCGATAAACTGACAGAGATTGAAGTAGATTTAAATCAAGACTTGTTGTCAGTGATGTTGTTCAGAATTCATCACAATTCTGATATCTTTAAAACCAACAAATTTATATGTGGACACATGTATATACCGACCTAAAGAAACAAATATTTTAGGTCTCAATTGTAATAATTTCGCAGGGAGATGAACCAGATAACTGTCCACGGGCAGTACATTGCATTCACGCATGGTAATTTTTTCTGTCGATCTAAAGCAAATTATCATCAGAAGTTCAAATTATCAACGCGGCAGTGAAGTGAGCCAACCAGAAACAACTGTACATTGGTAGTACAATGGATTTGCACTTGGTAAGTAGAAAATAAAAATCTATTTAGAAAAAATTCAGGCAACGAATATTTCTGACTGAATAGAATTTACAAACAAGTTTTTTTTTTTGTTCTTTTGTTGCATTTTAAACAATAGAAAACGAAGTGCAGCTGCTATGCCAATTTGCCATGCGCCTTTGAATGCCGTTCTTTGGTGCCATAAGCAACCCATGGCTATATAAATCGGAATCTGACTTGACTCGTGCTCTTTTGAAGTTTGGCAGTGCAGTGATCAAGTTGTCATTCTATTTCCTAATGTTATTTCCAAGTGCTCTAAATTTTATTAACATTTCCTAGTGTTATTCCCAAGTGCAAGAAATTTACTAACATAAACCACTTTATTACGGGTCTCGACTGAATAACGATTCTTATTGCTGGTATCGACCGAATAAGAAATTTACTAACATAAATTACTTTATTACGGGTCTCGACCGAATAAGGATTCGTATTGCGGGTATCGACCGAATAAGAAATTTACTAACATAAACCACTTTATTACGGGTTTCGACCGAATAAAGATTCTTATTGCGGGTATCGACCGAATAAGAAATTTTCTAACATAAACCACTTTATTACGGGTCTCGACCGAATAAAGATTCTTATTGCGGGTATCGACCGAATAAGAAATTTACTAATTAAACCACTTTATTACTGGTCTCGACCGAATAAAGATTCTTTCTGTGGGTATCGACTGCAGTCAGAATCAATAACTCACTTTATTCTAGATATCCACTAGAATAAAGAACAGTCCAATTCCAAACCTCAATAAATTAGAAAACCAATTTGATCGAGTGCCTAATACTGAGCTGGTGCGTACATTGTCAGATAAAATCAAATTTTCTAAACATAAATTTAATTTAATTTTACTTATTCTTTCACTTTTATTCAATATTAAATTAAGCTTTACAGATAAATTTAAATTATAATTGTGGTTTTGAAATAATATTATCAGGCATATATATTATATATTAATTACAAATTATAGCATTTATTGAATTTAAAAAAATCTAGTTGGAGTGCGAGTTACAGTGTGGTAAACTTGGTGAACCGAAGAATTGAGCTACGAAATTATTGACTTTGAACCAGGGTTATAACTTTCATCACATTGCTTCATTATTTGCGTATTCGCTGTAACTACGGGCAGAACAGATGTTGTTGTGCAGTTTACCACGAAGTTATGAACACTTTCGGTGTGCGATCAAATCACGTGATGAATTACCGAGTCTAGAAAACTTACGGGTTAAAATAACAGAGCAAAGTGACTATCCATTATCTCCTTCCTCAGTAGTACCGCGGATCCACCTAAACCTATGAGACCTCACTGTTCTCCAATGGAACGTCTGCGACTACTACATGGACAAGGCGTACGTATAACTCCGGCTGCACTCCTTACGTACAAGAAGGAGGATACGGACGCACTACTCCTTGCACTGAGAACTTACTTAATGAACAGTAACACAGAGATGAGACTTTAACGGACAAACGCTTCAAGGAATAAATGCATAATCACAGCCTAGCATAAGTTAAAATTAAGAATTAATTTAGCTACTAACGTACTAAAAACCTTATCTTATAAGCTTATCATAAGCGGCAATGAATTATAGGCGGAAATACTGATTTTTGCACAAATAACACAAATAAAACCTAGTAAATATTAATTAATTATAATAAAATGAACTGTTGGATGAAATGAACTGGCACTTGATAATAACTTAGATTAATAAAATATGAATTTAGAATGGATAAACTGTAAACGAAACCATAGGAATTGTATAGTATCTATACATCCTTAAATTTTTGTTAACCATAATAAGACATATATTATAAATAAACTGAAGTTGCCCAGATGGCCTGGCTACCGTGGGCCAACTACATTAGTTGCACGGCTTAATACATTAAGAAAATGTAACTAATGCTAATATAATAATAATAAATCTAGAAATAATAGCGGTTTGCTAAATTACTAAATACTCGAAAGTATTTCGTACCGTCTATGGAACACAGATATCTTCTTCAAAAGCTGAGATATTTAAAAATAACCTACCTTAGTTACTCCAACTTCAGACCGTAGCGGTTTGATCTTGTGAACAGCTAAAATAGAGAACTAAAAAAACTGTTCTCAGTAGTTTTTATTATACAAAGAAAGTTGCCTAGCAAAAGTATATTACTTATCTAACAAACGTTCCAGTGGTATCATTAAGTTAAGTATTGCTTAAACAGTTTTAACGACAGTTGCCTGGTATTTTTAAAATGGTTCCTCTACGTGCCTTTGGCACGGGTACTCCAAATAAATAAATGTTAATGTTTAAATGAGGTTTCTTACCTTAGATATTCGCCGAATGCAAGGGAATCAAATTCAACATTATGTGATTTGCCTTCTGTTAGTAATGCGTTAACAAAGATATTTAGTTCATCTGTAGGAACATTTGCTCCAATGCACCGGTAATTCTTATCATTATCTTAAGAAATATGAAGCTGAAAAAACAAAACAATTATAAATACTAAATTTGTAATGCGGGTTTGTTGAATTATACTAGCAGGTAGAAGCAAACTTGGGGCAACTTGGTAATTTTAAAAGCTGCCACCGAATTTACTCCCATCCACCAATAATTGCAAAACTTTATATGTATGTACGCTGAATGAAAATAACAATAACTATATTATTATAAATAAAGCACTATTTAACTATAATTCCTGTTTTTCAAACTTATTGAAAACACAAATCAACTTCGGAACTTAACTTCATTTAATTTCACTGTTGGAAAAAATATCACTGCAATCTTTTATGCTTCAAATTATATATAGCCTAGAAAAGAAAGTAAAGAAGGAGTAACGAAGAGGTGAATTGCAGTATTATTAATTTAAAAATTGTCTATAAATTATAAATTCTCCTGAACAACGCAATCCACGAAATATAATTTAGAACTGTCATTGTCAAATGATGCAAGTCGGAGTGATGAGGAATACGCATTGGGTCGTGGGTCGAGACACACATTGAGCGCCCGCAGCGATGAGGCCTATGTTTAAGACCGGCTAGCTCAGTCGACCATTTTTCAGCGTTGTCTGAACCATGGGTGGCGCAGACCACTCTGCCCTGTTATGGTCGTAGTGTATTGCATATAGCAATATGCTACACGTACTGAAGCGTGTAGGCGGCTGCGTCAAGCATAAAAGAAAAAAAACTGAACGCACCCCGACCGAAAGAAATGCATTTCCTCAAGCTCCAAATGACAGGCTGGTGATGACAAGGAAGAAGAAGACCACTTTTCCTGTCATATAGCTCGAACAAGTACGTGTGTGAAAGACATCCAGGAGAAACTTTTTGATCATCAAAAATCTGCGAAGACATCCTGCCAAAAAAAGGTAAAATTTTCGCATTCACATCGCTAGGACAAATCAAATAAATCAAATACCCTAGGAATTTCCGAGTGATGAAGGACAGGATAAAATTAATCTAACAAGATCGATAAATTTTCACTAGGTTTCGCTTGAAATCGTGGTAGTATAATTGAACGGTTGAACAGGAGTCTTGTTGGATATTCAAGATCATATACGACTGCTTTTTAAAACCTGCAATTGACAGAAATCAGGATCGTCCAAATTCATCCCGACAATACCGAAAAACTACATGGGGGAAACCGCATACGGATTCAATTGCCCGGTCTCATTCTAAGAGATTTAATAGAAACGAAGAGTTTTGTGAACACGCAGCAATATGGATTAGCAATTGTCAAAACTCCAACAATCGTTTTCTTTGGACTTGTGCTCCAAAATGTCAACAAAATCCAGCACACAAATTGTAAATGGTCAATAGATTTTACTACAGGGAAAAACGCTTATGTTCCTTCACCGCCAGATTATAATCCTTCAGTTGCACAACATAGATGCAGTCGTCCACTATGGAATGAATTTGTAAATTGTTTTAAATTTTAATTTTTATTATAATTACGTTCCGCACGTTCTTATTTAATTTCGTTCAAGATATATGTGTAGAGAGAAGTGCCGCTGGGCAATATTATTTTAACTCAACAAAAATTACTTTTGTGATAGAGCCTACAGACAGCAAGTCGAAGCATTAAATTCCAATTTAATTCTTTTAACTAGATGGCGGATGCTGAAGCGCTTCATCATGACGTGCAATTTTCACCGTGAGTATTATTGATATATTACACATTTTCTTTTGGTATACGCATGCTTCGGCTTCAATAATTACTTGCTCGTAGGACTTTTTTTACATTGACATTCTTTTTCTGTAACTATATATATATTTTCGATTTAATAATAGTATTTACATAACTATACAGCTAATCTAGTATAACTATGTATATATATATCCTCGATTTAATAATAATATTTACGTAACTATACATCTAATCTAATGTAGTCTTTGTCCGTGTATACTTTGGATAATAATTTTTCTTACTGACTCTATATGTATATATCTATATACCTACCTTTAATGATATACATACTTACCCGTATCTAGTAATAAGGGCCTTACGTAGGATTTTCTTTTATTGACATTCTTTTTATGTAACTATATACATATTTTCGATTTCATAATAGTATTTACATAACTATACAGCTAATTTAGTAAAATCCTTGTCCGTGTATATTTTGGGAAAAAATTTTTTTGCTGACTCTATATATATCTATATACATACTTAATGCTATATGCTTATGTAGCTTTATAATTCAATGATATTCTAACGTATATGCCTTCTTATTGTACTCACTTTGAATTAATGAGATTTTTTTTTGTATACGTATGTATATACCCTTTTCTGTACTTACCTAGTGCTATACGGCTATATATTTTTATAATTTAATGGTATACTTACCTAGAGACCTATGTATGTACTTACCTTGAATTGAGGATATTTTTCTTGATAATTATAACGTGAACATGAACCGTTAAGAGTTTTCTGCTCTTACTTTCCTGGAGCCCTCTCGTATGAAGGTCGTCTAGGCTCGCCTAGTCTCTCTCTCTTTTCACAGGTCAACTAGGGACTCTAAAGAATTATACCCCTCAGAGTCAGATGGGAGGATGGGGCAGGCAAAGAAGGCAGACCATCTGCGACTCCGATGGGATACAGGTAAGTGACGTAAGGGTCCCTTCAGGACCGAATATGTGCCGGCTTTGGTGTGATAGGCACGAAAATTTTTTTGATTATGGCTGACGGCAGCGGCAGGTTTTTGTGGAGCTCCCCCCCACACTCTCCGCCAATAGCTGAGGCGAACTAGAGTGCCGCCCTGCAGTCAACGCTGCCCGTCGAGTGATCTGTCAGCTCATGCTGACAGTCGGGACCTTACGTCCCAAGCGAATCACTCTTCATAGTTCCATAACAAAAATGGCACCCAACGTGGGGCCACCTCAGTTAGACTTCGGTGTCTGAATGTGACGGATGCTGGAGACTGGGATTACTTGGAGATATGGACATTTGGCTGTTAGCTAATTGTCTGACTCGGTAATCTCATATCTAGTAGAAGTTGCAGGCGGACCTTGTTATGTGTCGAAATTGCAAAAGAAAAGGGATGTGGTGACCTAAAAGGAATAAATATTAAAAACTTGGGAATAATATAATGAAATGATATTTACCTTGTTGTGTTGTCCCGTGATGTCCAACAGTATTCAATTTGATTGATTCTGCAAGGAATTTTCATTTTATTTTCAGCTCGATATGAGAAATAAAGCAAAGAAGTACCTATATACATGTAAATCACTGCATATGCACCTCCTGCAAGATTGGTGGTATCAATTCGGATTTAAAGTTATAACGGGCACGGCGATGCTCCTTGCTCCTGAAATTAATAATAATATGAAGACAGTCATATAATAAACATATAGCCATATCTACTATACCTGCACGATGGATAGAGGCCTCTGCTTTGGTCGAAGCTGGATTGATTTAAATCCCTCCACGCTGCATCGTTGGATATATCTTAATTTTCGTTGGATTTCGGACGTCTGTAATTAGGATTAAGTAGTATTAAGTTGAAGTCGAATTACTAAATTATATTTTCAAATTCACTTACCACTGTTAAATGATGTAAGACAGGTGGGGTATTGTGCGAAGTCCAGGTTAAAAAAAAACTAGAAAAGAAAAGGTGGTATTTATCTTGTTTATATGTAGAATCGGTATTGAAATAGTTTGACTTACCTCGTTCAGTCTTCCCTGCATCACTATTAACACATTATACAACATTATCACCAATACGAATGCGACAATTTTCCTTACTGAACTTCAATCGGCAGTAATATAAGACAAATTGGTCCGACCGCAGCCCAAAGCACAACATAAAGCATATTCGACCCGAAAATGTTGGAAAGATTCCAAATTTTATTTTATCCAAAGACGCCGATTAAAACAAATGGAACGGCCTAAAGAAATCTCGGCAATGTACCCAAGTTTAAAAAAAAAAAAAAAATCGAACTGAGCCAATTATTTAGACCAGTTGCGAAAACAATGTTATTGCAATAAAGTGCAAGAATCTGCAAGAAATACGGGCAGGAAATAGCAAATAGGGGGCTTACGCTGTGAGAAGCTTTGGTAGGTGAAGTGGTCGGCCATTACAAGTTAGCCAGTGATAAAAGAAAGAAGTGTCGGTACGAAAATTATAAAGAAATAAAGTTTTAGAAAGAGCCTTGAAGTTGGAATTAAAAAAAAAAAAAAAAGGAAAAAAAGGGAAAGGACGGAGGATAGAAAAAGGATATTGGAGGGAAGTCGTGAGAAGCGGAGGAAAGTGAAATAAACGGATAAGCAGGATATAAGTGAAGAACGTGATCAGGAATGATTGAACTGAGATCAATCGCATATGCGTGCAGAATTTTTTTTAAATTAAAAAGAAAACAGGAATATTCAAGATAAGTACTCCTTTTCTTCATGTTATTTTTTTGTTTGTTTATATTTAGTTGAAATTATAAATTACAAGTCTTGAATTTTTAAATCGTGATTGAGTGGTTCGCACTACCTTGCTTGCCGCGGAAAGCTTTAGTTTTTTTTTATGTTTTTCTTCTCCTCAAAAATTCAATTCAATTTTTTTGCTTGAGGACTAGTAATTACTGAACGATTACGAATTATAACGTTTTCTATTAAGTACGAAAGAGTTTTTCTTATTGTTTTTATTTTTTTATTTATATCTCATTCCCGAGTTCGTGGACTCTAATAACCACGTGGTGCCCAAAGGTGTTTAAGTCCCACCCTTTCTCCATCGCTAGCCGGGGTAACGATTGCGCGCAGCCAGAGTGCGTAACAAATTTGGCGCCCAACGTGGGGCCTAAAACACCAAAATTGAAATATTCAAAGAAAATATCAGTTTAAAAGGAAAAAAAAAAATCTTTAAAAGTTTGATTCCAGAACGTAATCGAATTTGACAAATTTATTTGAAGAGCTTTCGCAACTTGTCTATAAACATATCATAGTATTTATTGTCTATAAACATATCATAATATTTATTGCCAATGAAAAGTTCGAAATTGTTGCAAGAGCAAAAAGAAACTTTAAGGGGCAAATGTTGAGAAAGTCAAATTTAGAGGAGAAATGTTTACGTGAAACATCGCAAATGCAGCTTTGAAATAATTTGTTAAGGAACAAAAACATAGAACGCTTACCTTCAAAAATAAGATGATCCAAATTTTTTGTTGTTGTTGTTTTATTCCGCTACACTTTTAGGGTACACCACATCTTTTTTTGAAAATATACTAAATGTTTTTTTTTTGGTTCACTATAATCCACAAACACATTTAATAGGGACCCACCAGAATTTTTTTTTTATTCTATTCTATCTTTGCACCACATCATTTTTTTGTTTGATGTATATATATATATATATATATATATATAGATATATTAAGTGATTTTTTTTTATTGTTCACTGTAAATTCAAACAGGCAGATCACAATCACTTTTTTTTGCATCACGCTTAAATTAATAGCACAAAAATTAATTACGCTGAATACCGACACTAATTAATTACGAAGATGAAAACTGAACATAATTGATACAATTGCGTATACGTAATGCAACTCAGATTTGTTTAAAATAAATCACTTTTGTGTTCCCGCACAAGTGCCAATAAATTTTAGCGCCGTTACTAACAATTTTAAGCAGACGGATCGTGAGTGATAACGTCTATAATACCGATGAACTGATAAGGTACCAGTGAAGCCGAGAGAGAATATACGATGAACTATTGATGGAGTCAAAGTTTTTAAGTTACTAGGTAATGCAATTCTGTATAATTCGACCACGACCTACCTCAACATTTGACCCAGTTTTGGTAGTGAACACTTCAGCAGTTTATCACATGATCTGTATTTGTTCATCTAGTTTGTTGGGGCACATAAATGGAAGGTTCAGAGCTTAAGGTGCTGTGATAAGTGGTTTCATGCACTGATATCAGTAATTTAATTAATTTGGAGCTCAGAGTTGAAATTGTGGATGAGTCTTTTGTGAATTTATCACTTTGCATGCCGGCGTACATATAAGATTTCTTTTTTTGTTATTTTCAGATTGATTTTATAGTCTTTAAGGAAATTTATTTGCCTAGTTTTTAAGCTACCTAATTTCTTTTTGATTTTGAAGTTTGATTTTGAATTTTTGTTGCGTGTGTTTAGAATCTATTTCTAAGCATTCGGTAGGCAGATATATATTCGCGCGTACATAACTAATATACTTATATATACTATAACTTGTCGCTTGCATCGAAAGGCTTTTTACTTATATATTATTCTGGAGTACACTTGATGCACTTAAGGTTACATAGTACATACTCTGATTTATTTATTCCTTGTTCTTGACGCTTTATTGATTAACCCCTTTTAAGATTGGAGTATATTCTGTGTGGTGTGGCAATTCTCTTGAGGGGTACTGAAATCAGAATATAGTAAAAGAGATAAATAAAACTTTAATAGCAGATCCTTTCCCATTTTCTTTTGAGGAAGATTTTGAAGCCTTGAGTAAGAAGATGGAGGAAATTCGGCTATTATCAAGTACTTTTCAGGGTGATACTGGTAGCGTAGATTATAGAAAAATATGTACAAAAATTGAGTGGGCTTTAGGAAGATTAAGCAAAAGCAAACCTGGAAGTGAAGAGGAAAGAAAGAAAACAATGCAGGTACGAGCTGACTTGGTCCTTGCTTTAGGGGCACTACAACTTAAAGCAGATGGTGGTTACGAAGAGGAGGACGCTTCAGACGAGTCACCAGATTTGTCAGTAACAGCTAAAGTGGTAACAAACGCTCATGCCCGCGTGCCTCTGCATAAATGGGAAATTAAATTTTCTGGCGATCAAGGCCAATCTTTAAATTCCTTTCTTGAAAGGGTAAATGAGTTATCGAAGGCGAGAGGGATAACTAAGTACCAGCTATTTCGGTCTGCATTGGACTTATTTACCGGGAAATAATATATATATAGGGGGCGAATAAAGCACAATTCAAGTCCTGGGCGGATGTAATCAGGGAACTGAAGAGTGAATTTTTACCTCACGACTATGACGATCGTTTAGTGGAGGAAATCAAAAAGCGAACTCAAGGAAATGGCGAAGCGATTGGAATGTACATAGCCGTGATGACCAATATGTTTGCACGATTATCCGAACCATTGATGGAAGGCCAACAGCTTAAAATATTAAAGCGTAACATCAACCCATTTTATCAAACACAGCTGAGGTTGAGACAGTGGAGCAGCTCGTTGAGCTAGGGAGAAAATTGTAATCTATTCGTACATCAGTAGAAGCTTATGTACCTCCTCCTTCAAGAAGAAGCAATCAACTTCTTGAACCTGACTTAGCTTATGTAGCGACAGAGCATAACATTTCAGCGATAGCTAACCAAACTCAAGACTCCAACCCAATTGTCAATTCAAGAATCAAATTCTTTCGATGCAATCGACTTGGCCATATAGCGCGATTCTGTAGAACCGAAGTAAGGTGCCCAGGATGCGGAACACCGGGTGTGATGAGAAGTGAATGCAACAACTGTCAGAGCGATGCAAGAAGGCAACAATGGCAAACGAGATCTAGGAATGAAACAGCCAGGCAACAACAAGGCAGAGAGGGGAGAGGAGAACAGTCACAACAAAGTCAGACACGTAGTGAACCTAGCCAAGTTTCGGGAAACGTGAACAGAGCTCGACAGTAGAAGAGGGCGGATCGAGCTCTTGTAATTTTCAGAAAACCGCCCATGTTATTATGCCAGTATACAAGCAAAGCCTTCAACCTGCACAGTGTGACGATTCACTTACCACATTAGTGGATTATATCTTTACAGAAGTAAAGGGTGATACGCGTCCACATCTCGTTGTAAGTATTTTTGGAATTAAAGTTCGCGGGCTCTTGGATTCAGGAGCAACTAAAACCATTGTCGGTGGATCAGGATGGGAATTACTGGAAAAATTTGGTCTTAAGGTTCGAAAATCGAAGGTAGAGAACGTAAGTTTAGCAGATGGTAGTGCTTGGTGAAATTACTTTACCAATTGAATTAGAGGGACGGATTGCAATTATTGAGGGCTTGATTATTCCTGAACTGCCTCATTCCATGATTTTCGGAATTGATTTTTGGAAGGCCCTAGGAATACCAGCAAACTTAAAAGAAAATTCGTGGCGGTTTAGCGATCAAGACACAAATTTCCACGTGAGTGCACTAGAACACTAAATTAACAGAGAATCAACAGCAGGAATTAAGTGAGCTTATCAGTAGGGCTGAGGCTAAAATGGGAAGTGGACTAGGTTGTACTAATCGAGTGGAACACTCAATTCAGACAACTGCTTCACCGATCAAGCAACGCTACTACCCAGTATCACCAGCTATCCAAAAGATCATCAATGAAGAACTCGATAAGATGCTGGAAGCTGGAGTTGTAGAGCCTTCTAATAGCGCCTGGTCTTCCCCCGTTGTGATGGCCAAAAAGAAAGATGGGTCTTATCGGTTTTGCGTTGATTATCGCAAGCTAAACAAGGTTACTAAGAAAGATGCCTATCCCCTCCCGTACGTCTCGGCGACATTAGATAAGTTACGTGATGCGAAGTATATGTCCTCACTTGACATAAAGTCGGCGTTTTGGCAGGTACCCATGGAGAGCAGATCGAAGCAGTATACTGCATTTACAGTGCCGAACCGAGGGCTGTTTCAATTTCGGAGGATGCCATTCGGTCTGAGTAATTCACCCGCTACTTGGCAACGCCTAATAGATCAAGTACTATCTGGAAGCCTAGAAGGCCACGTCTTTGTTTATCTCGACGACGTTGTCATAGTGACCCAATCATTCGCAGATCATATTAAAATATTGGAGGAAGTATTGGATAGGTTATGCAAAGCTGGACTAGTAATCAACTACTCGAAGTGTGAATTTTGTCGCTCCGAATTAAAATACTTAGGATATGTTGTAAGGGAGCAAGGGCTACAGGTAGACCCAGACAAGGTTAAATGCATTCTTGACATCCCACCTCCAAAAACTGTGACGGAGGTACGTCGATTCATTGGTGTAGTAGCGTGGTACCGTAGATCTGTACCAAACTTTTCTTCCATGATATCACCGATTACCAATTTATTGAGAAAGAGAAGGAAATTTATCTGGTCGTCTGAATGTGAGGAAGCATTTCGTTCAGTAAAAGAGAGTCTCATTAGTGCACCAATTCTCACTTGTCCCGATTTTGACTATCCCTTTATAATACACACAGATGCTTCAGGGTTCGGCGTAGGAGCAGTTCTGACGCAAAAGATAAATGATGAAGATCGAAAAATTGCATACTTAAGTCGTTCATTAAACCGATGTGAACGTAATTACTCGACTACTGAGCGCGAATGTCTGGCTGTTCTTTGGGCTGTCGATAAACTTAGGCCATACATTGAAGGAATGGAATTTACAGTAGTCACAGATCACGCCTCATTAGTTTGGCTTCATAATCTCAAAGACCCCACGGGGAGATTAGCCAGGTGGGCGATGAAGCTTCAACAATACGATTTTCAGATAGTTCACCGTAAGGGCAGTGAGCATCTTTTGCCAGACTGGTTATCCCGTTCAGTACCTGTTGTTAAAAAAAACTCAATAATAGGTTGAAAAGAAAAACGGTTTTAATTTCTGTTTGACTTTATTATCATCCGTCTCGAACTCAACTGCTTAATTTTTATATTTGTAATTTTTAAATTGTAATCGACCTCAAAAATTATTTGTTTTGCTCATTTCAACAACTTTCAAACACTTCCGATTAGCAAATTAACTGACCCAGTTACTTAATTAAATCGATCGCCTAAATTCAATTTACTGTAGTACGGAAATGTGTAAAAGTTATTGAGTAAGCAAAACAATGACGATAATTTATTTTGCTTGCTTGGGTTGTTGGATTGTTGTGAAGTCTGAAACCTACATTGACCTCATATTGGACTTCATAACATTTCTTCCCCCTTCGCAAAATATTTGCAGTGTCGGAAGAAAAAACTCAGATCAGAGAAAAGCACAAAAGTAAAAATAAATAGTTTAGATAATTTTTCAAACTATCTGTGAAAAAGATAAATAAATCTTCGGTGTCATATTCTACAATATCAGCGATTTTAAAATATAAAAAGCTTTAAAAGCAAATATACTTAGTTCTAATCAGCGTCCAGTTATTGAATCTGCTCTGATCAATTTTTTTTTTTCTTTAAATTTTAATGCTGAATGATTTATTAAATCTGCGTTCTAATGACGTGATATCTCTAGCTTTCTTTCCGGTATCTTCTTTGAGAACCTTTTGGGTTTTAATAAGGTTTTGTGGTAAAGGTGGCGGAATTGGAATGATTGGATTAAGTGTAGGAATTTCCACTTCTAATTTGGAACTTGATGCAGAATTTTCCGGGGTTTCTAAGGGTACAGGGTTGGTATTCGTGCGTTTGGAATCCTTATTTGTAATAGATGGGTTAGTTCGAAAACGTAACTGTCTTCGAAGGAAACATATAAAAACAATTATTACTAGTACAGCTAGTAATACTAGGACACCACTGTTTATGTAAATTTGAGTGTTATTGATTTCGGCATCCCGACGTCTTTCTATTTGAGACAGCTCTGCTTCGAAATATTCTAAAGTCTTGCTGTTAGCTCTTAAGACGTTGTCATAACTGTGGTGCGTCTTAAACAATGGTGTGGTCATATTTTGTTTGGTTATAGACTTGTTAGAGAACAGTTTGTTGTTGAGAATTTTTTCAAGAAGTTTTGAATCCCCAATAGGTATTGGTTCCGGCTGATGAAAGGGTAAGGTAATTTCCTCATTACCTTCATAAGGGATTTCAACAGTTCCTAGGGTATATTTGCAATTTTCCCTTAATAGTAATATTCCGGTGCCATTAATTCCCTTATGTGAGGAAATTTTTTCGCAATGGGATAACAGAGAGTGCGGACTTTGAAAACTGAACAACCAAGCATTCCTGCGCACTAGCTTCACCAGAAATTCCAGGGATCTCTCTATAATTCTGTAGCCGCATGATTTGGGTACTTGTGGAGCGTTATGTAACAAATTGAAAAGTCAATTTTCGCGTTCAGCACCAATAGACTTAACTTGCCTTTGGGCGCATATGTGTACGATGGGGTATAGTTTAGAATTGCATTTAATACAGCCTTCACGAAACTCCTCATTAGTTAGTGCGATAAGATGTGTTTCCTGTGTTCCATTCAAAAGAAAACTCGCTTCTAAATCTAGAATTGCGTTATGTTCTAGGATGCGTGTTGGTAGTAAATGCACTTTATTTAGAATATATTCTTCTTCTTCTAAAAGGGGGACCTTAATACGTATAAGCATGTCTCTATTATGCTGAACGAAATATACTTCAATGATTTGGTTCAGCAAGTGAAAATCAATGACGCTCAGATGGGAGCCCTTGGTAATTTCTCCATACGCCTCAAGTAATTTCCTAGGAGAAATAATTAGAGGGTGCAGGCGATGTTGCTGGAATGAGTTAATGATGGTAAAGTATTCCGTAATATGGTTATTGACAGATTGTAGAGCAGTTAAAATATATATGAATAACTGATTAAGGTCTGCCTGTAACTGTACTGCGCGTAACTCGAAATTAGTTTTGTTTAATTCGCTAATAAGTTTCTCTGAAAAGTCACTCATCTTTATTTCTATTTGGTCTTGGTAATTAGACAAATTGTGTAGCTGCTTACTATAGGTGTCGAAACTAGTTTTTATTATTGTTACCTGTTTCTGCATTAAATGAAGTGAATCTTTGTCGTGGTCCTCCAATTTTTGCAATCTTGAGTATACGTCTTTTGCGTCTTCACTATCCATGGTCCCAAATAAGTATTTTGAAATTTTTCCAACTGCATCAAATAGTTCCCTCTTTTCACGCACGCTTCGGAGATAAAAACCTATGCTTTCTATTTGGGCTCTTATTTTGGATGTGGTATGTTTTATTTCGTCGTACCAATACGCAATATTTGGTGTCCTTTTCTTGAATTTTACACAATTTCTCCACAGCTTCCTCGCAATTTATTACGAACACCAGAGTATCGTCCTCGTTCACGAATGGTATTTTTGTAAATATATTCCAATTGGACTGGTAAACGAAACTGGGACTTATCGGCTCAAAGAGGATCACAGATGGATTGAGCCGGTTGATTGTGACCTGGCCACCAGTTGTCCATGCTTGTATGGCTATGATGAGCACCACTAACGGAAACATAATTCCTATATAGGGGAGAGTTTATTCAAAATACGAAGACTTTTAAATTATTATATATATAGATTTTTAAGTTTATTATATAGAATAAGTTATACAAAAAAAAATTAATAAGAAAAAGGGATAGTTAAAACTTTTTAAGTCTGTTGTTGTGTACTCTTTTAAGTGTTCTACCTATGTGAATAGTGCAGTTTACATCGCTGTCTACTCGTTTCACCTCAAATGGTCCTGTCCATATTGGGGAAAGTTTGTGCTTCTTCGCGGCATTCCGTAATAACACTTTATCTCCTATGTGAAATCTTTCTACTCTTAAGCTCTGATCGTAATATTTCTTCGCTGCCTTTTTACTAGAAATTAGATTTTCTTTTGCTTTTCGATGGATTCTTTGCATTTTACATTGAATGTATTCGCAATAGTCATCGAAATTATAAACAGGCTCTGGATCTTTATTTAAATTGATTGGTAAAGGATTTTGAAATCCGTATAGAGCATAGATAGGGGTATATTTACTGCTCGTATGTAACGAATGGTTATGAGCATAGGCAGCTTCTGGTAGCCAATCATCCCAACTAGAGGGGTTGTCATCTACTACACTTCGTAAATATTCCACTAGGGGCCTATGAGCCCTCTCTAGAGATCCATTGGACTGAGGATGGTAAGCCGTCGTTTGTAGTTTCTTTATTCTCAGTAATTTGCACACTCGTCTAAAAAGATCACTTGTGAAGTTTGTGCCCTGGTCAGTAATCAGCTTCTTGGGAATTATACAATATTTGAGTATAATGTTTTTATAAAAGCAGTTAGCAACCGTTGTGGCTTCGCTGTCAGCCAGAGGGAAACAATCTAGCATTTTTGTTAAATCATCACGGAAAGTTAAAATATACTTGTTCCCTTGGTGAGTGGTGGGAAGCGGTCCAACAATATCCAGATACACCTTATCAAAGGGTTTTTCGGCCGTGTCACTGATCACCATCGGCATTCTGGTGGACTTGCCCGTTTTATTCTGTTGACACTTAATGCACTTTTTAATATGTGTATTTATATCCTTTAGCATATTTTTCCACTTGTAGAAAGCGCGCAACCTTTTATAGGTTTTGTACACTCCCATGTGCCCTCCTAATGGTGAATCATGGTATTGCTTCAGCACCATTTCAATTTCCTCTGGTTTTGACAGAGTTATGGCCTTCTGGTTGTTGGCTGATTCATCGGACGCAATCGATTCTGTATCGGAGTCAGGTAAGCAAATATTACTGGGCATTGAAACGTCTATACCGTTGTCAAATTGACTTGAGGCAGGAAGAGTTTCTGTTCCCTGTGATTTCAAACATTCCTCTGCTTCTAATAGTTTGGGATAGGCAGAGTTTTTACGTAATTCTTCTCTTGAACTATTTTGACTAATAGTCGAATGAAGAATTTCATCACACTTTTGGGTAAGATTTTCTTTCCGGCGAGCCGCAGATCGAGTTATTGGGAGACAGCAATTTTGAGTTATTTTCTTTTCTTGGGATTTTGGAGGAGAGTGAACTTGGACTTGTGTAGTGATAATGTGTGGTTGATCCTCATTACGTACCTCGTTTACAGCTTTTGGAATTCGACTTAGCGTGTCGGCATTTACATTGTACTTACCAGGCTTATACTCAATTTGGTAGTCAAAGTCTGATAATTTATGATGAAATCTTACAAGACGCGAAGTAGGATCTTTCAAATTAAATATTCCCTTCAGAGGTTTATGATCCGTGTATACGGTAAATTTTCTTCCGTAGAGATAACATCGAAAATTGCGTGACGCCCATACAATTGCCAGCAGTTCCTTTTCAGTAGTTGAATAATTTCTTTCTGCTTTATTAAGCGAACGGCTAGCATACGCCACTGGCTGCTCATTTCCAACCTCTCCTTGGGATAAAACTGCTCCCAGTGCTTCTCCACTTGCATCCGTTGTTAAAATAAATGGTTCCGAAAAGTCAGGATATTTTAGTAAGGGGGAAGTAGTTAGTGCCAATTTAAGTTGCTTGAAAGCTTCCTCGCATTGCGTTGTCCACTTAAACTTAAAAGTTTTTCTTAAAAGCTTGTTAAGAGGTTCGGATATTTGTGAAAAATGTGGAATAAACTTTCTATAATAATTCGCAAGCCCTAAAAATGATTGCAGCTGTCGAATTGTTCGTGGAATAGGAAAGTTTTGTACACATTCTATTTTCGCTGGATCGGGATGTACTCCTTCCGAAGTACAAATATGGCCGAGGTATACAACTTCTTTCCTTAAGAATTGGCATTTTTCGGGTTGGAGTTTTAGATTATTGTTTCGTAACCTAATGAGAACATTGAGGAGTTTGTCGTTGTGATCTTCTAGATTTTTGCCATATATTACTATGTCATCTAGATAGACAAAACATTGGAGACCTTGTAATCCCGTCAAAACATAATTCATAAGCCTTTGGAATGTTGCAGGTGCTCCAGTTAATCCAAAAGGCATTCTTTTAAATTCATAATGACCTAAATTCGTACTAAATGCTGTTTTTGCCCGATCTTCTGGAGATACCGGTATTTGGTGATATCCACTAGCTAAGTCTAATGTAGTGAAGTAGCGCGCATGTCCCAGCTGGTCCTCAATGCGTGGTAATGGGAATGCATCACCTATTGTTATTGCATTGAGTTTTCTAAAATGTACCACTATGCGCCATCGTTTTTCACCTTCGGGGCTAGGCTTTTTAGGGACAACCAATAGTGGAGAGTTCCATGGACTCTTGCTTTCTATTATTAGGTCATTTTGTAACATTTCCCGTACTTGCTCATGAATTATTGCTTTGTGAGCGTCGGGTAATCGATACATTCTCTGATTTATTGGACTGTGTTCTTGCTTAATGGGGATTGAGTGAGTTATAGCCGTTGTGTGGGATAGTTTATCTCCTGGCAAATGGAAAACATCATGAAAATCCTTGCAAATGTTTCTAATGGTATTACGCTCCTTCTCATTTAGGTAATCTGCTAGTCGAACTTGTGATTCCAGAGCTTTCAATCTATCGTTTAATTTTACATTCGTTTGGCTTGATATACTGTTTACGCATTTTTCTTTCAATAGGGTTCTTGGAATCCCTTTGTTTTCTACCGCTTTAGGGATAGATTTGCAATGAATATCTGTTAGTTTAGTAACAATATAATCGCGAGTGAATCTGAGATTTATTTTAAAAGGTTTCAAGATTTGTTCTTTTTCATTAACGTTTAAAATTGCTATGGTTAGTTCATTATTGACGGGTTTTACTAAAGCGTTAGCTAAAAAGACTCCTGCACATATTTCTTACGACATACACAGCATTTCTTCGTTTACATTACATTTTACCTTAATAAGTTTTTCCGTGCGACCTGGAATGGTTATGTTTTCTGTAGTGTAAATTGCATGTAATGCGGAAACGGAAGAAGAGTTATTTGATGTCTCTTTAGCGCGGATATTTTTTTGGTTGGACTTTGGAGTTTCACTATAGGGCTTAAGGTTAATACTAGGGTATTTAGTCGCGTCTAGGATACCTTTTTGTACTCTAATGTCGGGCTTGACAGAATTTAAAGAATTTTTCTGTACCCTGACACTTTTCTTGTACTTGCTTCGTGAACACTCAGAGACCTTAGTTGTTAGGGCTGGTGAGCTGAGAGGAATAACATATTCTTTTTCATTTGGATTTGTTGGGGGGAATCTTACTAGTTGATTTGGGCCTTCGATATTGCAGTGACGAGAGAGAAAATCATACCCTAATATTCCATCATTATCAATAGTCGGTAAATCTTTTACTATGTGGAATTCGCATTTTTTTTTTTAGGTTAAATTAATGATTCCAGAAGAGGTGCCACGGGTTTTTCCATTACCGAAAACTGTACTTATAGTCGTAATTTTAGTTGAGTTAATGGGTATATTTGGTTTTAATGATTTTTCTTTAAGAAGACTAATCTCGGCGCCAGTATCTAACAGTAAATTTGCTTTTCCATTCTTAGCTATATTTAAAGGTAAGTTAGCAGAACACTTATTTAATAAACTACTATGTGATTGTTGTGCTGCTTGTTGGGGGAGAACGGTTTTATTGGGCTGACACTTAGACTGTTTTGTTTTGTCGAGGTGACAGCCCCGTCTTAGTTTTCCTGTAAACTAATATTTTCAGATGATTGAGTGGAACGTGCATCCCATCGGTGTTTGGCTCGACATTCTTCCATATAGTGGCCGTTGCGTTGGCAAAACTCAAATTTTTTCTTTGATGGGCTAACACCTATCACGTTTGCTTGGCGCCGTGAATTCATTGTTTGGCAATTTTGATTATTGTGTCCATAAACTTTACAATTCGTACAAAAGGGAGTAGATTTTCGTAATCTACAATCAACGTAAGAGTGATTAGGCCGATTGCAGAAACCACATTTATTTTGAAAAGATTTATTAGTTATATGATGATACTGCGTGGGCTTAGGTACATTGTTATTATTATTAGATTGCCCGTAACCTGTATGTGGAACCTGTTTAGGTATTGGTTGGAAGTTTTGCGTAAATAAAACAGATTGCGGTGTAATCATATTATTCAAATAAGGAAATTGAGAAGGATTTTGATTACCAGAGTTCTGATATAAATGAGATGTATGATAGAGCGAGTCTGGCTGCATGTTTTGGTGTGCCACCAACATGTGAAGCTCCGATTCTTCCAATTTCTCTGCCTTTTCTATTACCTTTTCAAGAAACTGTTCTGTATCATTTAAAAGAAAGAATCGGTGATGTGGATTAAGTATCCCAGATTTAAAGGTAAAGACTGCAGTCTCTTCCAAATCTGAGTTAATAGCTTCAACACCTGAACTATGCCTTTTGCTGACAAGAGCCTTACACCCTTTTAAAAGTTGTGTCACTCTTCTACCGTAGGAAAATAGCGATTCACCAGGGACTTGCCTACTATTTCTTAATTCATTTAATTGGACGTGATATGGCTTTGTGTTAACCAATTTAGTGAGAAAAATAGTTTTTAATTCATCTAACGTTTTATATTCGACACCGTCTAAGACTAATGCAGCTCTTCCTCTGAACTTCGTTGGTATTAATTGTAAAAAGAGCTTTCGCTCTTCCTCTTTAGTGAGGCACAAGTTTACGTGTTCACAACACTTTATAAAAATCTCCACCTCATTTGCTAAATTTGGACCTAACTCTACGTCTAGTAATGGTAAATTATTAATTACTATTTGACTAATAAATGCCATGTCATTATTTTGCATGTTTACTTTCTTAACTATCTTATTTCTAGTAGATTTAAAATTGAGTTGGTTCTGCTCACCGTTTGTTCTTTTGTCTCCTACTGAGTATGACCTTCTTCTCAAATAGCAATTCCCTGATCTTAATTGTCGAGTGTACAGTGGATCTTCCCCTTCTGTTGGCAGATGTACTTCTTCTTCTCTGTTAATCGCGCTGTCACTCGTTGAATCGCTGTCTGTGCTATTGTGGCTATTCCAGATTGGGCTGGTATTGTCCAGACTGAAAGAATTTATCCTTTCCTCAAAGCGGCTGCTACTTGTTAGTATCCTCCTCTCAATTGGGGTGCAGCAATTATTAACATTCGATTGCTCTTCTGACATTAAAATTTGCAGATTTTAGATAACAGTATTCCACATCAACTTCTTGAAATTTATTTTATTTATGTATTTCACTGTTTTCTGCAGCAGTCACTACAAATTTTTTTTTTTCGTTCTCAGTAATGAAACAAAATCACCACACACATTCGCATAATTCAACGAAAACAAAACTTCACCGGCTGCGCCAAAAATGTTAAAAAAAACTCAATAATAGGTTGAAAAGAAAAACGGTTTTAATTTCTGTTTGACTTTATTATCATCCGTCTCGAACTCAACTGCTTAATTTTTATATTTGTAATTTTTAAATTGTAATCGACCTCAAAAATTATTTGTTTTGCTCATTTCAACAACTTTCAAATACTTCCGATTAGCAAATTAACTGACCCAGTTACTTAATTAAATCGATCGCCTAAATTCAATTTACTGTAGTACGGAAATGTGTAAAAGTTATTGAGTAAGCAAAACAATGACGATAATTTATTTTGCTTGCTTGGGTTGTTGGATTGTTGTGAAGTCTGAAACCTACATTGACCTCATATTGGACTTCATAACACTGTTTTGGATTGCATTCAGGATCCCAGCACAATTAGTGACAGATGGTATGCAAGAATGCGGGATAACGTGAAAAACATACCTTCAAAATTCCCTGATTGGAAAATTGAGAATGGGATTTTATGGCGACATATCCAACCTAGATATCCAGCCCTGGCTATGGGGCACGAGACATGGAAAGAAGTAGTTCCAAAGGCGCGAAGGAAAGAACTCATGTACAAAGGACACGGCATCCCCACTGCAGGTCATTGCGGGGTGCAAAAGACTTATGACCGAATCGCCACTAATTATTACTAGCCGAAAATGAAGTCGGATATTGCTTCGTACATTGGGAATTGCAAAATATGTCAGGCGATAAAACCCGAGCGTAGGAAGCCAGCAGGGCTCATGGCGACCCGTTCCATAGCTAGTAAACCATGGGAGTGTTTATGCGTTGGTTTGATTGGCCCGCTTCCTCGATCAAACCGTGGGTTTGTGTATATTCTCAGCATAGTAGATCAGCTAACAAATTTCCCAATGCTTTTTCCATTGCGGTCCTCGTCTGTTAATTCTATAATTCAAGCTCTTGAAGATCTTTTTGCTTTTTGTTGTACCAAGGATTTTGATAAGCGATAATGGATCGCAATTTAAAAGTCGCGATTTGAAGAAGCTATGCGAGAGTTATGGGACTGAGATAAGATATACGGCTTTATATCACCCACAAGCAAATCCAACAGAACGAATGAATCAGATAGTTAAATCGATGCTTCGAGCTTATGTATCAGACAATCATAGGGTTTGGGACCAGCATTTAGCAAAGATCGCGTGTGCCATCAGAACCTCCACGCAAGAGTCCACCAAGCATACCCCGTATTTCATAAACTTTGGTCGAGAAATGAACAATTAGTTGATTTTTTTTTTAATTGTTGGAAGTTTTTGAATTTTTTGCAATTGGTCTTTCCCGCTGGCCTTCTGTCATGGAAATAGTAGGTGGCCTTACAAAATTTTTCGTGTGAGCTCTCACGGAGATATGTCTCTGTTGGCCAACTGGCTGGACAGGGTTATGAATCTGTGAGACGACTTTTTGGCTTTCAGCCAATTAATCGACCAGATTCATGACTCTGCCCGGTTGGAAGGTTAGCTGGACATGACAATCAGGTGAGGAGGAAGGAAGAAGTTGTTGGAGGATGGAAGTGATGCTGGAGACCTTCAGTAATCAGGAGTTGGCATACTGCTAACTGCCTGGCTGAAGAATCTCTAGTACCATTTTCAGTCTCTAGCTTCGCCAACCCGACTCTTCCCAGATTTCTGTGGGAACTCCACATTTTTTTTCAATGCACACATTCACGTCGCTTACCTGTATAAAATTTATGGCCTGAGAAGAGAGAAGGCGACCTGAAGACCTTTTAAGTTGAGAGTTAACTCCTGGGGGAGTGAAGGAGAAATTCCATGAGTTGAAAATTTTTTTTTGGAAACGTATTAAGCGAACTTTGGAACGAAAATTGTTGTTCGATCGATATTTCTCGTAGCTTGATTAGTAACATTCTGCTAATTTCTTCGAATATTTGATTTTTTTTTTTTAATTTTTGATGATCTCTCCGAACTGTTGATAAGACGAACTTTCGGTAATAAAAAATTTGTTTGCTGAAATTTTAGTATCCAGTCTTAATCTTTGAAAGTTTGGGAAGATTTTTTTTTTTTTTTTAATTGTAGTATATCATCCCGACCTTCGACTTTGGCATAGTATTCCTTTGGGGTATAAATTTTTTCTCTCGACTTGACTTACGACTAAATTCAGTATAGCTACAGTACGGACACCACCTCCTGTGCCGAACGGTGTGACTATGTTGCCTGAACCATGCACTATCTGTACAGATACGAGCTGGTCAGCCGAACAGAAGTCTGTCATGACCATGTCTGGACATGTCTTTCATGAGGCATGTATACAGACCTGGATAGGTGAACATTCTAGTTGCCCTAACTGTAGACGTCGCCTCACGCCACAGGACCTCACTGGTTACACTGGTGCCTTTCCTAAAAGACCGAAGAAGTCGAAGCCCGCGAAGTCGGCTAGTCGCGATTCATTGCCGACCTTCGACTTACCACCACCGAATCGATGATCTCTATCACCTGGAATGCCAGATTTACATTCAAGGACTTTTACCAATCCTAACTCGCGACGAATGAGCCGACACGACCTTCTCCGTCCATGGGTAACCAAAGACAGTCGAACGATTTCCCCAATCTGAGGAGACAATCGTTTCAGAGACCACCATCACCTTTTGGTCAGCCTTTTGGTCAGCCTACTGGTCAGCCCAGACCGAACTTCGTACCACCTCAGCCTCCTCCACATACTCGTCACCTTGCAAATGTAGGACACCGACGATCAGGCAGTCCTATTGGAAGATGGAACCTGACGTATAACGGCAACAACTCAGAGCTCTCTGTGGATGAATTCATTTTTAGAGTCGAAGCGCTCACGCACTCCGCTCTAGAAGGGGATTTTGATCTCCTAGTTAGAAACATGCTTACGTTATTAACAGGACCAGCGAAGGACTGGTACTGGTCGATATTACGACATAACCCTTTTCGAACTTGGGAATTTAACAAGACGGGATTGTCCATCGAATGGGGAGTGCCTAAGGACGACCTAGAAATACGATTACAGCTGATGTCTCGAAAGCAAAAGCCTGGTGAACTATTCGCTATGTATCACCATCATTTAGGGTTGCTGGGCGATCAGCTACAGAACGCCATGCCAGACCAAGAGTTTCTGGAGATTATCAAATCGAACTTATTGCCTGAGATTCAGGGAAAAATATGCCTGCATCCCACCGATACGATAGGACACTGAGATCGCTTGTTACTCGTATCCAAGCTACGCAGATACGAATTGCGACAGCTGGTAGTTGGAACCCTTACCGGAACCAACGGGTGCACAAAGTTGACAACTTTCAGACCTTGGACCCTGAACTGGCAATAGCAACAGGCAGTGACAACAGCATAGGTGACGTGTCGAGCATTTCGGCCAGACACACTATTGTATGCTGGAATTGTGACCAGTCCGGTCACTTTTATCAAGACTGCAGGCAAGAGAGACAAGTTGTGTTCTGCTATGGATGCGGACGCAAAAACGTTTTCAAGCCTGATTGCCGATATTTTAGACAAAAAAACGAGAGACGGGTCGGGAATACCATCACCTCTTTCCGACCAGCGTCAACGTCGCGAGCGACAACTGCAACGAACACTCCAGTTCAACCCTTGAACACGGAGGAAGATCCGCTCCATTAGCAGATCACATTGAGGAATCCCTGACTTGTCCACTGATATCATTCAGTGATCCTGATGATATCAGTAAAACACCTGATAGTACAAACATTTCATTGATAGAGACGGAGAACTTGATAGACTTCTCCGCAGATCTTCAAGCTCCCATTTCCACTTCTGGGGAGCCCATGACATTCTTCAATTTTCGATGTCCCGATAACACCTATAGCACTTTTAGCTGACAAAGTTATTGAGCGGGAGGTTTGGCCTCATGGCATTTCTATATTAAAACGGCCACCAAGCTCTGTTATGACGAGTGGGCGTGAGCCTGTTGTACATCCGCTGACGCCGTATCATACGCGTCTGCAGAAATATAATGCAGCAAGAGACCGAATCTTCTCCCCAGTAGCGGAGTTAGCCGAAATAATGTTTCTTGACTTGAATATGAGACCGAAAAAGAAAAGATCTACCGTTCGCTGGCGGGAATACTGCCGACGAATGATACTAGAGAGAAAAAAACTGGAACAGATTTCCGTGTCGATGCTAGACGACATTCGACCGTACGCCGAAGTAAAGCTGCTCGGGCGAACTGAGCCTGGACTACTTGATAGTGGTGCCACTGTCAGTATTCTAGGTCAGGGAGCTCTAGAGAAGCTTGCAGAAGCAGATGTCGAATGGAAGAAGTATCGGACACCGGTTCAAGTAGCAAATGGTGCCATGACGACTGTGCATGGTCATGTGAACTTGGATGTCACTTTCCGTGATAAGACCCAAAACGTACATTTTTACGTGGTTCCTGGGCTCACACGGGCACTTTATCTGGGAATAGACTTCTGGCGTCTATTTGGGTTGGCTCCAGATGTCCTGGGTATAGTCGCAGAAGTGAATCCAAGTGTAATAGCTACCTCTGACACCGACTGCCATATTCTTTCTAGTCTCGATCAACAACGCTTAGAAGCCAAAAAAACAGCTTTTCCTCTCTTTCGCCTCTCTAGGCCTGGGAAAAACATCATTGGTCACTCACAAGATTTAAACGAATGACACAGCTCCGATAAAACAGCGCTTTTATCCGATATCGCCGGCAGTACAAAGTTTGATGGATGCTGAATTAGAACGGATGCTATCGCTGGGTGTGATAGAGGAGAGCCAGAGTCCTTGGAGCCCTCCAGTTGTTCTGGTAAGGAAGCCTGGAAAGGTCCGGCTTTGTTGTGACGCCAGGAAGGTCAACTCTGTTACGAGGAAGGATGCCTATCCGCTTCCGCAGATAGATGCACTTCTGAGTCGACTTCCTCTGGCAAACTACATAACTAGCCTGGACCTGAAAGGCGCATTCTGGCAGATCCCACTAGATACTGATTCCAGAGAGAAGATCACTTTTGCAGTACCTGGTCATCCTCTCTATCAGTACACAGTGATACCATTCGGCCTATGCAACGCTGCACAAACGAAGTGCCGCCTCATGGATAAAGTCATTCTTTCCATCTTCGTGAGAACGTTCTCGTCTATCTAGACGATTTATTAATTCTGTCACTAGAATTCGACACTCATCTTACGCTTCTAGCCCGTGTAGCGGATTGTTTGAGGAAAGCTGGCCTCACTATCAACGTCGAGAAGAGCAAGTTTTGCATCAAGGAGACCAAATACTTGGGTTTCATTGTCGGAAAAGGAGGTATGAGAACTGACCCTAACAAAATTTCAGCTATAGTTGACTATCCGTCACCTAAAACTGTGTTCGGCAGGCCCGACGCCTACTAGGTATGGCGGGATGGTATAGACAGTTCATCCCGAACTATGCTGACTTAACTGCCTCCATTACAGACACCTTGAAAAACCCTAGTCATTTCAAATGGACACCTGAAGCCCAGATGTCTCTTGATCTTTTAAAGCAAAAACTTACTTCTGCTGCGTTGATAGTGAGCCCAGACTTCACCAAACCATTCGTTATCCAGTGCGATGCGAGTCAGCAAGGTATTGGAGGAGTGCTGCTTCAACTAGATGACTATGGCCACGAGAAGCCAATAGCCTATGTCTCGAAAAAGTTGAACTCAGCACAAAGAAATTACACCGTCACAGAGCAATAATGCTTAGCAGCAATCTTGCTCGTACAGAAGTTCCATCCCTTCATAGAACTCATGCCGTTTAAGATAGTGACGGATCATGCGAGCTTGAAATGGCTGATGTCTCAAAAGGACCTCAGCGGTAGACTTGCTCGGTGGAGGTTGAAGCTTCGGGGTTTCGACTTCACTATCGAGCACCGAAAAGGAAGCCTGATCGTCGTCCCTGATGCGCTGTCACGCATTCATTGTGACAGCCTGACCACAAATGAAGATCCTGGCCCGGAAGTTGACCTTAGTTCGCCATATTTCAACTCGTTGGAATATGAGGAACTGAGGCATAAGGTTAAAACGACTTTTGGCAAACTACCAGATTTTTGTGTCAGGGATGGCTTCATTGACAATCGGACTGTTCCGAGAACAGGCGATCCGATTCAGGAGGAAGAAGCTTGGAAGCTTTGTATTCCACGAGGGCTTGTCACCGACGTCATTTCAAGGGCTCATAATCCGCCACTAGCTTCACACGGAGGTATAGGGAAAACACTGGAACGTTTGCGAAGACATCTGTACTGGCCACGAATGACAGTTGATGTCAGAAACTACGTAGGCGCCTGTGACGTGTGTAAGGAAACGAAGGCTCCCAATACTATTCTGAGACCACCTATGAAAGTCCAGTCTGTGACAGAACGACCATGGCGAAAGCTGTATATCGATTTTTTAGGTCCATATCGTCGGTCTGTGAAAGGAAACGTCTGCATTCTGATAGTTCTTGACCACTTTTCAAAATTTCCAATTCTCAATCCTATTAGAAAAGCATCTACACTAAATGTGTGCCAATTCATTGAGACGGAAGTGTTCCACGTGTTCGGAGTCCCGGAAACGATAGTCTCTGACAATGGAGTTCAGTTTTACTCGACTCAGTTCACCAGATTACTGGATAATTATGGGGTGAAGCACTTGCGAACGGCCGTTTACTCGCCACAAGCAAAGGCCTCAGAGCGAGTAAACCGGTCTCCATTGTCAGGGATTAGGGCTTATATCCGGATGGAACATACGAAATGGGATGAGAAACTAAGCCAAGTAGCTAGTTCCCTCAGGAGCTCTTTCCACCAAGCTACTGGTTTCTCTCCTTATCGAACACTTTTCGGTCAACAAATGATTGAACATGGCAGCTCCTATTCCATCTTGAGGAGCCTTGGAACTCTTAATGAGCCGTTGAGAGTAAATGCTGAGGACAAACTGAGATTGATCCGTGCGAGAGTGCAGGAAAATTTACACCATGCGTTCGAACAGGGTTCACGAGCCTATAATCTCAGAGCGAAGCCTGTTGATTTCAAAGTTGGTCAAGAGGTATTTAGAAGGAATTTTGCAAACAGCAACTTCCAACAGCAGGCGAGTGCTAAACTGGAGTGAAAATTTTTCAAGTGTCGGGTCAGAGCGAAGAAAGGAAACGCTTATTATGAGCTTGAAGATCTGCAGGGGAAACTATTAGCAGTCTATCACGCCAAAGACATCAGGCAGTGATCATCAGTCTAGAAACGTCGTCTATCTATTGTCACGTTTATTCCTGGTAGCCCTAAGAAGGCATCCACCCAGCTTCACTGGTAAACTATAGGATATCGCGACGCCCTCCTATTGCCCCGTCAATGGCGGGTGATATACCTGCTGGAATCCATTCCCGTATAAGGCTGTCAGCATGTCACTACTCTGTCGAGACTTAAGGGATGTGTCCTCGATGCGTAATCGGTCAAGTACAGTCGGAGTTATGAGGAATACGCATTGGGTCGTGGGTCGAGACACACATTGAGCGCCCGCAACGATGAGGCCTATGTTTAAGACCGGCTAGCTCAGTCGATCATTTCTCAGTGTTGTCTGAACCATGGGTGGCGCAGACCACTCTGCCCTGTTATGGTCGTAGCGTATTGCATATAGCAATATGCTACACGTACTGAAGCGTGTAGGCGGCTGCGTCAAGCATAAAAAAAAACTGTACGCACCCCGATCGAAAGAAATGCATTTCCTCAAGCTGCAAATGACATGCTGGTGATGACAAGGAAGAAGAAGACCACTTTTCCTGTCATATTGCTCGAACAAATACGTGTGTGAAAGACATCCAGAAAAAACTTTTTGATCTTCAAAAGGTAAAATTTTCGCATTCACATTGCTAGGACAAATCAAATAAATCAAATACCCTAGGAATTTCTGAGTGGTGAAGGACAGGATAAAATTAATCTGACAAGATCGATAAATTTTCACTAGGTTTCGCTTGAAATCGTGGTAGTATAATTGAACGGTTGAACAGGAGTCTTGGTGGATATTCAAGATCATATATGACTGCTTTTTAAAACCTGCAATTGAAAGAAATCAGGATCATCCAAATTCATCCCGACAATACCGAAAAACTACATGGGGGAAACCTCATACGGATTCAATTTCCCGGTCTCATTCTAAGAGATTTAATAGAAACGCAGAGTTTTGTGAACACGCAGCAATATGGATTAGCAATTGTCAAAACTCCAACAATCGTTTTGTTTGTACTTGTGCTCCAAAATATTTTCGATTTCATAATAGTATTTACATAACTATACAGCTAATTTAGTAAAATCCTTGTCCGTGCATATTTTGGGAAAAAATTTTTTGCTGACTCTATATATATCTATATACATACTTAATCCTATACGCTTATGTAGCTTTATAATTCAATGGTATTCTTACGTATATGCCTTTTTATTGTACTCACTTTGAATTAATGAGATTTTTTTTGGTATACGTATGTATATACCCTTATCTGTACTTACCTAGTGCTATACGGCTATATATTTTTATAATTTAATGGTATACTTACCTAGAGACCTATGTATGTACTTACCTTGAATTGAGGATATTTTTCTTGATAATTATAACGTGAACATGAACCGTTAAGAGTTTTCATTTCTCCTCTTACTTTCCTGGAGCCCTCTCGTATGAAGGTCGTCTAGGCTCGCCTAGTCTCTCTCTCTTTTCACAGGTCAACTAGGGACTCTGAAGAATTAAGCCCCCCAGAGTGAGATGGGAGGATGGGGCAGGGAAAGAAGGCAGACCATCTGCGCCTTCGATGGTATACAGGTAAGTGACGTAAGGGTCCCTTCTGGACCGAATGTGTGCCGGCTTTGGTGTGATAGGCACGAATTTTTTTTTTATTATAGCTCACGGCAGCGGCAGGTTTTTGTGGAACCCCCCCACACTCTCCGCCAATAGCTGAGGCGAACTAGCGTGCCGCCCTGCAGTCAACGCTGCCCGTCGATTGATCTGTCAGCTCATGCTGACAGTCGGGACTTTACGTCCCAAGCGAATCACTCTTCATAGTTCCATAACATGTTCCCAAATCTTTCTAAGATAAATCAGTTGTTACCACTGATTTTCCTAAGCTATTGCCTGGTGTATGGTGCTATATAGTGATTGCGGAACAAAGTTTGACTACTACTGCAGACGTAGCCAAAGGGTAAGCCAGCAATGACTCGCTCTAATATAAAACCAACGATTCCTCGATCTGATGAGGGGAAGATATCAATTTTTTCCTATACTAGACTGAATAAAAATTCTGCCGAAACTATTTGAATTTTATCACAACTTTTAACTTTTTAATGGCTTTTCAAATCAGGAATAACGAAAAAATTCATTTCAAAACATTTATTAAAACATAAACATGTTTTTATTTGAGTACCCGTGCCAACGGTACAGATAATTCTCTGTACCGTGCCCGTGCCAGACACGAAAAGCGTTGGACACATAGTTACATAGTAAATTCAAGCAAAACAACTAAAACATTATGCAGACATGATAAATGTTTTAAATTCTTAATTTAAACTAAAATTTACAGATAATTATGGTACTCCAAAAGCTTAAATAAGGCATTTTAAACTGCGGAAGGATTCTCCCGTTGCGAGAAATCTAAGAGTAGCTGCCAATTTTTCTGCAACTAGAATAGCTCTTCTCATCATTGTATTCCTAACATATTTTTCTATAAATCCAAGTATTTTATAAAAACATTCTTCATTCATCCGCACATAGTTTTTAAAGCCATCGTCTTCGAAACTTAATTCTCTTGTGAGAAATTGGAAGCTTCCGTCTAGTTCTTTATTAAGCCTCCAACTTTTGACACAGCATTCTCTGCTTTTCTTATTTTTTTTTTTTTTAATTTTTCTTTTTACGAGATAGTACGAATATGTACAATCGCGACCTTTTTCCCGTCCATTTAAGAAAAGTTAGACATGTTCACCTAATAAATACGCACACAATTAAAATCTGTAATCATATAAAGAACTACCGTCCAGCAAATTGTTGTGCAAGTAAGCAAGTTCATCCCTTAAAATTTTCTCGTCTGGAAAGTGAAGAAAGTGGTATCTATAAGTTTGTTTAGTTTCGACAAGTACCTCTTATCCGCGCTAAAATTTTGACGTTGAAGTTGGATGAAATTGGAATACAAAAGTTTTTCTGACAAAAAATTCCGTCTTCATTTAGACAAAATAGTAAGTATAAATATAATTTTCCTTACTATTTCGAGATTGCATTAGCAATCTAAAAGAACACGAAATAATATCACAAATGCACGACAGCTGATTGTCAAAAGCAGCTACCTATAGTTCAAAACAATGAACAATTTTAGCCGTAAAAAAGGTCCCTGTTCGATTGCTGCTAAATATTATCCGCTAAATGAACACAATGCCGGGCTAGCAGCTACGATAAAGATCCCCCTGGGGGCTGATTCTGATCTTTTGTCGTACATTAATGTCAAAATGTACGCCTAAATGAAATGAACTTTTTACTGATTTTTTCGTGTTTTTGTTCAGTTCAGCAAGCCTTGCATCAAATCAAATCAAATCAAAAAGTATTTATTTATAAGCCCCTGCTTAAAGCAACGTACAACGCTGGGCATTACGACATTAGTAGCTTAGTATAAGAGCTTAGTATTAACAGCAAAATAACATAAATCAGGGTAGCTGGTCGTGCCATAGGCCGATCCGATATTAGACATAAAGGAATAAAATAAAATAAAGAGTGGATAGCCTTTAGAGTTTGTTTGGACGTTAAGAAATCCTTACAGGTGATTATATAGTGACTAACATGGATACTTATAAAATATATAATACATGAGATTGCACAAGATTAAAATTAATAAATGAATGAGAACGAATAAAGAATAAAGAATTGAATGCTATAAAATGAAAAGAGATAAGCTTATTAGGCATTCAATGCCTGTACATAGATGTGGTTGTATGAATGAGAGTAAAACTAAGAAAATCAGTAAAACTAAGAAAATCAGGTACTATAGAGTTAATTGTGAACTGAACTGATTAAATGGGCATTCATTCCTTTTTTTTTTTTTTTTTTTTTTTTTTTTAGATTGGTTGGACATTAAGAAGTCCTTACAGGTGATTATATGATGACTAACATGGATACTTAAAATATAAAATACATAAATGCTGAGGACAAACTGAGATTGATCCGTGCGAGAGTGCAGGAAAATTTACACCATGCGTTCGAACAGGGTTCACGAGCCTATAATCTCAGAGCGAAGCCTGTTGATTTCAAAGTTGGTCAAGAGGTATTTAGAAGGAATTTTGCAAACAGCAACTTCCAACAGCAGGCGAGTGCTAAACTGGAGCGAAAATTTTTCAAGTGTCGGGTCAGAGCGAAGAAAGGAAACGCTTATTATGAGCTTGAAGATCTGCAGGGGAAACTATTAGCAGTCTATCACGCCAAAGACATCAGGCAGTGATCATCAATCTAGAAACGTCGTCTATCTATTGTCACGTTTATTCCTGGTAGCCCTAAGAAGGCATCCACCCAGCTTCACTGGTAAACTATAGGATATCGCGACGCCCTCCTATTGCCCCGTCAATGGCGGGTGATATACCTGCTGGAATCCATTCCCGTATAAGGCTGTCAGCATGTCACTACTCTGTCGAGACTTAAGGGATGTGTCCTCGATGCGTAATCGGTCAAGTACAGTCGGAGTTATGAGGAATACGCATTGGGTCGTGGGTCGAGACACACATTGAGCGCCCGCAACGATGAGGCCTATGTTTAAGACCGGCTAGCTCAGTCGATCATTTCTCAGTGTTGTCTGAACCATGGGTGGCGCAGACCACTCTGCCCTGTTATGGTCGTAGCGTATTGCATATAGCAATATGCTACACGTACTGAAGCGTGTAGGCGGCTGCGTCAAGCATAAAAAAAAACTGTACGCACCCCGATCGAAAGAAATGCATTTCCTCAAGCTGCAAATGACATGCTGGTGATGACAAGGAAGAAGAAGACCACTTTTCCTGTCATATTGCTCGAACAAATACGTGTGTGAAAGACATCCAGAAAAAACTTTTTGATCTTCAAAAGGTAAAATTTTCGCATTCACATTGCTAGGACAAATCAAATAAATCAAATACCCTAGGAATTTCTGAGTGGTGAAGGACAGGATAAAATTAATCTGACAAGATCGATAAATTTTCACTAGGTTTCGCTTGAAATCGTGGTAGTATAATTGAACGGTTGAACAGGAGTCTTGGTGGATATTCAAGATCATATATGACTGCTTTTTAAAACCTGCAATTGAAAGAAATCAGGATCATCCAAATTCATCCCGACAATACCGAAAAACTACATGGGGGAAACCTCATACGGATTCAATTTCCCGGTCTCATTCTAAGAGATTTAATAGAAACGCAGAGTTTTGTGAACACGCAGCAATATGGATTAGCAATTGTCAAAACTCCAACAATCGTTTTGTTTGTACTTGTGCTCCAAAATATTTTCGATTTCATAATAGTATTTACATAACTATACAGCTAATTTAGTAAAATCCTTGTCCGTGCATATTTTGGGAAAAAATTTTTTGCTGACTCTATATATATCTATATACATACTTAATCCTATACGCTTATGTAGCTTTATAATTCAATGGTATTCTTACGTATATGCCTTTTTATTGTACTCACTTTGAATTAATGAGATTTTTTTTGGTATACGTATGTATATACCCTTATCTGTACTTACCTAGTGCTATACGGCTATATATTTTTATAATTTAATGGTATACTTACCTAGAGACCTATGTATGTACTTACCTTGAATTGAGGATATTTTTCTTGATAATTATAACGTGAACATGAACCGTTAAGAGTTTTCATTTCTCCTCTTACTTTCCTGGAGCCCTCTCGTATGAAGGTCGTCTAGGCTCGCCTAGTCTCTCTCTCTTTTCACAGGTCAACTAGGGACTCTGAAGAATTAAGCCCCCCAGAGTGAGATGGGAGGATGGGGCAGGGAAAGAAGGCAGACCATCTGCGCCTTCGATGGTATACAGGTAAGTGACGTAAGGGTCCCTTCTGGACCGAATGTGTGCCGGCTTTGGTGTGATAGGCACGAATTTTTTTTTTATTATAGCTCACGGCAGCGGCAGGTTTTTGTGGAACCCCCCCACACTCTCCGCCAATAGCTGAGGCGAACTAGCGTGCCGCCCTGCAGTCAACGCTGCCCGTCGATTGATCTGTCAGCTCATGCTGACAGTCGGGACTTTACGTCCCAAGCGAATCACTCTTCATAGTTCCATAACATGTTCCCAAATCTTTCTAAGATAAATCAGTTGTTACCACTGATTTTCCTAAGCTATTGCCTGGTGTATGGTGCTATATAGTGATTGCGGAACAAAGTTTGACTACTACTGCAGACGTAGCCAAAGGGTAAGCCAGCAATGACTCGCTCTAATATAAAACCAACGATTCCTCGATCTGATGAGGGGAAGATATCAATTTTTTCCTATACTAGACTGAATAAAAATTCTGCCGAAACTATTTGAATTTTATCACAACTTTTAACTTTTTAATGGCTTTTCAAATCAGGAATAACGAAAAAATTCATTTCAAAACATTTATTAAAACATAAACATGTTTTTATTTGAGTACCCGTGCCAACGGTACAGATAATTCTCTGTACCGTGCCCGTGCCAGACACGAAAAGCGTTGGACACATAGTTACATAGTAAATTCAAGCAAAACAACTAAAACATTATGCAGACATGATAAATGTTTTAAATTCTTAATTTAAACTAAAATTTACAGATAATTATGGTACTCCAAAAGCTTAAATAAGGCATTTTAAACTGCGGAAGGATTCTCCCGTTGCGAGAAATCTAAGAGTAGCTGCCAATTTTTCTGCAACTAGAATAGCTCTTCTCATCATTGTATTCCTAACATATTTTTCTATAAATCCAAGTATTTTATAAAAACATTCTTCATTCATCCGCACATAGTTTTTAAAGCCATCGTCTTCGAAACTTAATTCTCTTGTGAGAAATTGGAAGCTTCCGTCTAGTTCTTTATTAAGCCTCCAACTTTTGACACAGCATTCTCTGCTTTTCTTATTTTTTTTTTTTTTAATTTTTCTTTTTACGAGATAGTACGAATATGTACAATCGCGACCTTTTTCCCGTCCATTTAAGAAAAGTTAGACATGTTCACCTAATAAATACGCACACAATTAAAATCTGTAATCATATAAAGAACTACCGTCCAGCAAATTGTTGTGCAAGTAAGCAAGTTCATCCCTTAAAATTTTCTCGTCTGGAAAGTGAAGAAAGTGGTATCTATAAGTTTGTTTAGTTTCGACAAGTACCTCTTATCCGCGCTAAAATTTTGACGTTGAAGTTGGATGAAATTGGAATACAAAAGTTTTTCTGACAAAAAATTCCGTCTTCATTTAGACAAAATAGTAAGTATAAATATAATTTTCCTTACTATTTCGAGATTGCATTAGCAATCTAAAAGAACACGAAATAATATCACAAATGCACGACAGCTGATTGTCAAAAGCAGCTACCTATAGTTCAAAACAATGAACAATTTTAGCCGTAAAAAAGGTCCCTGTTCGATTGCTGCTAAATATTATCCGCTAAATGAACACAATGCCGGGCTAGCAGCTACGATAAAGATCCCCCTGGGGGCTGATTCTGATCTTTTGTCGTACATTAATGTCAAAATGTACGCCTAAATGAAATGAACTTTTTACTGATTTTTTCGTGTTTTTGTTCAGTTCAGCAAGCCTTGCATCAAATCAAATCAAATCAAAAAGTATTTATTTATAAGCCCCTGCTTAAAGCAACGTACAACGCTGGGCATTACGACATTAGTAGCTTAGTATAAGAGCTTAGTATTAACAGCAAAATAACATAAATCAGGGTAGCTGGTCGTGCCATAGGCCGATCCGATATTAGACATAAAGGAATAAAATAAAATAAAGAGTGGATAGCCTTTAGAGTTTGTTTGGACGTTAAGAAATCCTTACAGGTGATTATATAGTGACTAACATGGATACTTATAAAATATATAATACATGAGATTGCACAAGATTAAAATTAATAAATGAATGAGAACGAATAAAGAATAAAGAATTGAATGCTATAAAATGAAAAGAGATAAGCTTATTAGGCATTCAATGCCTGTACATAGATGTGGTTGTATGAATGAGAGTAAAACTAAGAAAATCAGTAAAACTAAGAAAATCAGGTACTATAGAGTTAATTGTGAACTGAACTGATTAAATGGGCATTCATTCCTTTTTTTTTTTTTTTTTTTTTTTTTTTTTTTTTAGATTGGTTGGACATTAAGAAGTCCTTACAGGTGATTATATGATGACTAACATGGATACTTAAAATATAAAATACATGAAATTGCACAAGATTAAAATTAATAGTTGAATGAGAGCGAATGAAGAATTGGAAGCTATAAAATGAAATGAAATGAGATTGCATTACGTATAATGAACTGAAAATGACACTTCACATTGCAAATTCAAAATATTATTTCGGATTTAAGCACTTGTAATGATCTAAGTTGGTGTAGAATATCCCTTTACAATAGTTTATAATTTTTGTCAGAACCTCGGAAGCAGTTGCCTATTCTATTAGGCGTATATTCTGACGTTTATTCATCGCAAATTGATTTTAGTTTATTTTGTGGTTAATGAAAAGGATAAATCAAAATGAATATGGTGAATAGAAAAGTACGACGAGGTGAGATGTCAAAATATGTGATTCAAATATACGCCTAACCCAGGGGTTACACCTGCAAGTACAGCTTAAATGCAAGCCTTCCTTCCAACACGATTTTTGTGGGGAAGTGTTGGAAATAATACAACCGTTTTTTCATACACGCAGGCAATTCTACGGACTATTCGCGAACACCTTAGAATATAGAGCAAACAGGAATGGTTGAGCAAGAGACTATGACTGACTAGCATATGTATACTCCTTGACAATTTGTTGAAAATGGAAGACAGAATGAACAAATGGCCTCCTTTTTATAGAAAATTTCGTTCCATTTTCGCTGTCTATAAAGTGAAATATTCGAAATTTTCACTGAAAATGACAAAAGGTTGAATTTTTCTTGTTGTCAATCGATAGCAAATTTAATGATCTAAATTTTGATACCTTTGTCGTAAAAATTGATTGTCAATTTGATGATTTTAATCAATTTGTATAATTTTTGGAACATTTGCTATAAAAATGTCAATTCGTTACGTTTCATTTCGATGTAGTAGATTTTCCTGTCATTTGTAATAATTTTTTGTCTTCTTCCCACTGTGAGTCTCTTTCGCACTCATTGTGGGAAATGTATAAATAAAAAATCGCGAATATCGCGTTTCCCGTGGAAAATATCGCGAAACGAACGCAACCATTAAAATCACGGTTCGAATTTTCGTGATTTTGATACGTCAAACGTCGCGGTAGTATGGAGTTTTCGTTGTTTTGACACTTTCGCGCGCGAGTGTCAAGTTTATTTTTAATGTGTTTTTTAAGTGATTTTTAGTGGTTTTTCAGGTACCCTCATCACTATGGATATTCCTTTTATAACAGGTAAGCGTATTTATAATTCATTTCGTGAATTACGGGTGTTATTTGTAAATTCTACATGTTTGTGGACAAGTGTCATGTAACTATTTTCAGTGCATTTTGTACTCTATTTGTCCACAAACATTAGCAATAATTGTGTTGATTGTGTGATTTGGTACGTGAATTCATGTTTTATGTAGTATTTCTTGCATCAAACATAAATTCATGTGCGATATCCTCAATTTCCACTTTGCATGGATTTTGTTGTTGTGATAGGCATATGTATACATGGTCTTGATTTGACTTTGTGTACCTATGGCATTTTTCCTTAGTTACTTAACAATAAAACATAATTGATTCCAACTAATTCATTTTCTTTATTTCATTTCAGATATTCGTGGGAACGCTGTTCTACCTGTGAATACTCCAGGTAGAGGTAATTTTTTTATGTATATTTGTTTTTTTAAATCTTTATTGATTGTACCTCTTTTCTTTTAGGTTCGCTGAACACCATCCAATTCCGGCCATAAAAAATCATTAATCATCTGTCGATAGCGCAATCCTTTCACCGTAACTGTTGCTCCAGCCTCATTTTCGAAAAAGTAAGGTCCAATGACCCCGCGGGACCATAAACCTCACCAAACAGTCACACGTTTAGGATAGAGAGGCTTTTCAACAATAACTCTTGGGTTTTCCGAGCCCCAGATGCAACAATTTTGCTTGTTGACGAAGCCATCGAGGTGGAAATGGTCCTCATCACTCAAGATGAGTTTTCGATGGAATTCCGGATCATTTTCATGCATTTCAAGGACCAAATCAGCAAAGACTCGACGTTTTTGATGATCGGCCGGCTTGAGTTCTTGTGTTAACTGAACTTTATAAGCCTTAAGACCCAAATCTTTATGTAAAATACGGTGTAATGACGTTTGTGGAATGCCTAATTCCAAAGAACGACGAGGAATGGACAAACTTGGGTTTTCTTCAACACTTTCGGCTACAGCAGCGATATTCTCGGCTGTTCTTGAGCGACGTGCACGGGTTTTATTCTTCACATCACTAACTTGTCCCAACAGCTCGAATTTTTCTACCAATTTCTGTATTACGGTCCGACAAGGTGCTTCACGACGACCCAAAAATGTTCGAGTTTTACGAACCGTCTCTGCCACATTTTCACCATTTTTATAGTGAATTTTAATAATTTCAATGCGTTGTTGAATCGTGTATCGTTCCATTTTTATTAATGGCGTAGTTTTTACTTGTCAAATGTCAAAAAATGACAGCTCCAAAAGTGACATCTACCAAAACAACGGGCTAATTAAAATAACACCTCTTATTGGAAAACCCTTTACTTATGTAAAGCTTCGATGTGATTCTTTATGGAGTTGAACTGCTGTTGAATGGATTCTTCCCTGCCTTTCATAATATTTGTAGTAGATTCCAGAACTGATGTTTGATTTTTTAGTAATTGCATGAGGTAATTTTCATTCATCCGTGTTTTTTTAATTTCACCCGTTATATATTCAGCGTACTCGGAGTCGAGTACTCCAAAGAGTTTGCTTGCAATATTTCCGATTATATTGAGAGGTGCTCTTTTTACCATTTTGTGGCCACCACTTCGTTTGTATAAAAGGTCACTTGCTTCCTCTAGTTCTCTAAGCTGATGCTCGAACTGATTTAGTATCTCTAGGTAATGATTCTTTCTGATGGTTGTTGCATTGCAAAGGTGGTCTATTGCCGCTATACAACTCCTTATTCCTTGAAATTCGGCCCAGTAATTTGTTAGGTTATAATAAACCAGCAAGTCCCATTCACTGTTTATTATTTGAGCCTGGCATATAGATTCGAAGAATAACCCAGGATTATCTGTGAATGGTGCTATCTCCACTGGCTCATTAAAAGGTGCTCCAAATATTGGCAGCACCAAAGATGTTAGCAGGAGAAAACTGACAGCCATCGAATTACCTCGTTGTGGATTACTTAAACCTTGAGTCTGTTGCGCAATACCCTTGCTCCCTTCTGCCGTTATTTTTGGTTGTGTGGTTTTTGCCTGTTTTGAGAATGTTAGCCAATTTGACCAGTTTGGGTTTATAGGCAAGAATCTGCCTTTCAATGGATGATTGACTTTCTTGCCAGAGCTTAGGTTTCGCCTTTTGGCAGGAGGACTAGCAGTGATGTCATCTGTTGCTGCGGGCTAAGTTCTTGGTGGTCCTTGCATTAGGAGGCATGTAGCTCCATTTGTTATTGTTTCAGTACCTTGTTGACTGTTTGAATCTTCGTCCTGATGGTTATTGTTGTACTCTTCAATTGGTAGTGGACACAGGTTGTGGATCGCTCTTTTAAAAATGCCAGATGCAGTTTTTACATTCACAACCTGGTGTAATTATCCGGTCCATTAAATTTGTCTAAAATGCGACCAAGAGCCCATTTAAGAGGGGGTAAGTTCATATCCTTTAACAGTACTAGGATGCCCTTCTTTAAGTCATGTTGTTTGTTTTTCCACTTGTATCTTAGTTGAAGCTCCTGTAGATATTCTAATGACCACCTCTTCCAGAATGATTGTTGGATATGGTGCAGTCGTCTAAATCTTGTAAGACTGTTTATATTTAGGGCACTTACATCTGGTTCTGCAAAGGCTGTTAGTGGCCTGCCTATCAGGAAGTGTCCTGGGGTCAGAGCGTTCAAGTCGTTTGGATCGGATGACATGGTTCAGGCCCGCATTTCCAGTTTGCCGTACAAGATGCTCCTTCGCAGATTTTCTTGCTGCTTCCCAGAGACCTCCAAAATGCGGTGAACGTGGAGGTATTGGCTTCCAGTCTATACGATTTTGTGAGCAAAGTTCTTGTATGGACTCCTTCAATTCATGTGATTTGAATAAGTCATCAAGCTCCTTTAATCCGGATTTAGCACCAACAAAATTGGTTGCACACAGAAAATTGTCGCGCAAAGTCCTCTTCGAGAAATGAATCGCTTTAGTGCAATTATAAAGGCGATAGAACTTAAATTGCTGACGATTTCTAGATGAACCGCCTTTGTTGCGAAGCAAACAAAGACTGCGATATATTCTTTGTCTGAGATGGCTCGTCTTAGCTTGTGGTGAATGACAATCGGTCCACAAAAATCAACTCCTGTGGTGTGAAATGGTTGTGCAGGAGTTACTCTTCTGGCTGGTAGATCGGCCATGATTTGAGTGATGCTCTGTGGTTTGCATTTAAAACAGCGAATGCACCAATGCACTATCTGTCGTGCTATTGTCCTGATGTCTATGATCCAGAATCTTTGTCTTGTGATTGCTGTTAAGGTCTGTGGAGCTGCAAGCATGTGCTTTCTGTGAAGATGATTAAGCAACAACTCGCTGAGTATATGATTCCTTGGAAGTAACATTTGATGTTTTGCTTCTGCGTTCAGTTGAGAATGTTTTAATCGGCCACCAACTATGATGACGCTAGTTGCTTCATCCAGAAATGGGTTCAATGATTGGATTGAACTGTTGGTGTCGAGCGATTTGTTATCCTTGAGATTTTGAAACTCTTTGCTAAACGTTGTGCGTTGTACATTTCTGGCTAGGCCTTTTGCGCCATGTCCAGTTCTGTTATCGTTAGAAGGCCTGTTGATCTACGCTCCTGTGGTAGTCTGCAATTTTCCTAGAAACGTATGCAGTAAGCATAGATGCTATTATGTCCGTATAATTGTCTGTCTATGACTTTGTTGAAAATGCGAATTTTCTTTTCGAGCTTCAGGCACCTCTTGCAGTGGTTGAAATTTTTGGTTAGGCTACCTTGATGCTGGTTCAAATAAGAAGTCTGGGCCCTTGAACCATAGTTTAGATTGGTGTAGTCTAGCTGGAAGCATGCCCGCGAGATGATGTCAGCAGGATTTTGGGTACCTTCTCCATGATGCCACTGATGTTCAGTCGTTAATTGTCGGATTTTTTCCACCCTATTTGCGACAAAGGTAATGGTTTTCGCATTCCTGAGGCGGGCCTACCTCCTCCATATGGCCTAACTCGATATACTCGTCCAGACATTTTTCATACTCCATTTTAAACTCATTGTTTTTCGCAAATTGTTTTTGCAAGCTTTCTAAACGTCTGATCGCTTGTTGTATGAAATTACCCAACGCTGGCGTGATGTTATTCACAAACGGTAACTTCACTCGATATTTTCCTGAGTCTAGACGACTGCAAGAATCGTGAAATATACCTTCACACATTGTTTCGTCTTGTGAGGGAACAGGTTGTGTGGAAACTTCTTCGGTTTCCCAAAACTGTCTAAGTTGCTTTTCCAAAGCATCTGTGTGTGTCATGAAAGCCTTTACTGTGCTCTCATTTGTTGCATTTTCAGCTGATCCTAATAGCATCCAACCGAAGATTGTCTTCAGAGCTGTTGGTGTGTTAGGTGGACCCTGAACAATCCCTTCTTGTATTATCTTCGCATAAACCTTGGCGCCTAGTAGTGCATCTATCTTGCCAGGTTTCCAGAAGGTAGGATCTGCTAAGTCGAGTTGATCTAAATGCTTGTATTTGGCTTTAGATATAAATTTTGCTGGTAACGCGTCAGTGATCTTGTCGATTACCAAAAAATCCTCTGAGATTGTTGTCTTATCTTCTCCACAGGACTTCAGTGATAGCTTGGTTATCTTGCTCGAGTTACCTGTTAAACTTTTGTTTAACCCTATTACAGTCACTAGTGTTGGACTGCAAATAGCCTGCAATTTGTGACATGCCGACTTTGTGATAAAAGAGCATTCTGATCCTGAGTCGATAAGACAACGCAATCTTTGTGGCTTTCCGTGCTCACCTTGGGCTTTTACCAAAGCCGTAGATAATAGCGCATAAGATCGTTCTCGGTTCATGTACGTATGAGTTGTCGTTCGATCTCCTGTACCCTTATTGGTACTTGGTTTGACTTGGTCAAGACTGCTATTATCTCTGTGTTGTTGATGTTGCCTAGGGTTTGAGTTGAAATCAACTTCAACTGATTTGGATTGCAGATTTGTAGCCTCTACATTCCTAGGATGTAAATTATTTGCATTAGCATCCTCATGTATCGATGTATGATGCATCTGTTTGCATTTAAAGCATCGATACCTACTGGAACAATTCCTAAGTGAGTGTTTCCTTGATAGACAGTTATAGCAAAGTCCATTTGTCTTGATGAACTTTTTTCTGCCTTGTAAATCAATATTTTGGAATCTTGTGCAATTCTGAAGTAAATGGTCTCCATTACATGCTGCGCATTTCACAGACTTTATTGTGCGTAATGCTTTTATTGTAGTTGGTTTTGAGTGACATTTGGCTTGACTTGACTTGGGTGCCAACGTGTCTGAAATTGCTTCTAATATTTTCAACCTTGTATCTAAGAATGTGAATAGTTGTTCATACGTTGGCAACTCTTGTGACGCTCCTTGTGATTCTTCCCACAATCTTAATGTTGCGAAAGGCAGCTTTTGTACTATCAAATATACAAGTAATACATCCCATGACGCAGTATTAACTTGCAAAGCCTTCAATTGCTGTAGACACTCTTGTGTAGTGTCAACTAGTGATTTTAATTCTACAGCTGTTTCTGAAGTTATTTTAGGTTGATTTGTCAAAATTTTAAGCTGATGATTTACAAGAATCTTCTTATTCTCGTACCTTGCCTTCAATTTATTCGATGCGGGTAGATAATCTTCATTTGTGATGGGAGTGTGACGTAGTAATTTCTCCGCATCACCTAGTAATGAGCTTTTCAAGTAGTACAATTTCTGAACATCCTTCAAGTTTGTGTTGTTGTGTACTACGGCCGTGAATAAATCTTGGAACGAGCGCCAGCCGTCATAGTTACCATTATACTTTGGCAACATGATTTTTGGTAATATATTTTGTTGTTGTTGTTCCACACGAGTTTGTTGTGTTAACAATAGTGTGGATTCTGCCAACTCTGTTGTAGGATGAATCAAATCGTATAATTCTCCTATATATATACAATATGCATTTTCCATATTACAATATGTGTCATCAGTGATATACTTTGGTTCATTTTTGGGCGGTGTTTCAATGATTAGCTCATTGATCAGCTGATCAATCTGTTCATAGTCAGCCCATGTTCGCTTGATTTCAGAGAGTTTGGCTTCGTACAAACCCCTTGAATGCTTTTCTGTTATTGTCTTCTTTCCATTAGTAATTGCTTTCTTCAGGCGATTCCTTAAAGCTTGTTCCTTATTTAACAAACTTTTGAGTTCTGTCATTTTAAATTAATTAAGAAATCTGAGCAGTAGACAAATATAAATTGATAAGTCAAAACTAATTTTAAATAGACTACAAATGAATTGCAATATCTAATTTTAATCCCTACAACTCTAACCTAAATGAATGAGTCGAATGAATTCCTGGATGGAACCACCAAATGTTAAAATGTGATGTCTTGTGCTTCGCTGAAAACTAGACTGACAGCTGACGTCCTGAAAACAAGAAAATCTGAAATGCTCAATTTTCTGAACTTTACCCAATTTCGTTGTTCCTCTTATAGAATAGAAATTGTGTACGTTCATAAATTAGAGCTTTGTTGATGACGACTCAGTGGTCACCTGTAATGAAACGATGAGTTGACTTTCTAACGTTTACGCACTAGTGCAACTTCCTATAAGTTACTGCTAGTGTAAACCTTAGAATATAGAGCAAACAGGAATGGTGATAAGCCAGATTTTGCGTAATGAATTTCTGGTTGTGTTGGTAGTCCATTTTTACATGTATTTACACGCCATCCCTATTCTAAGCAACTTGTCAATTTGCAAAAAGTAAACAAATATTTTGAGAGGAGCATCTGTAGTAAAAAATGTTCTTTTTTTGCTTTATTTTGAAACAATTCACATATTTAATTAATATAAAACTTTGCTTCTATTAACAAAAAAGATAATTTAGATAGTGAAGTTGCCTCAAACGGGATTCCCTAGTTTATAATCCAATTTATAGTTGCAATCACTGACCGAACACTTCATTTCTGCGTTTTTTAATTGATATGAAGATTTTAACAGGCACTAGTGGCACTATCAAACTTTGCACAAAATAAACTTCAAACATAAATAGTTTTGAAAAGAATTACTTCCGTACTTTTGTTAAATTTCGCAAAAGAATTTCAAATTGCATGAACCTGTTCACAAAACAAAATCACATTTGACAATTCTGCACCCAGCTTTGACAAATCTTTCTCCCAGCATCTCACTTACTCCTATGTATAACCTCCTGCTCTTGACAAATTACGCTCATGTACACGAATTTTACACGATTCAACCATTCCTGTTTGTTCTATATTCTAAGGTGTAAACGTCTCTTGTGAAATAGCAACTCAAACACACTGAATCTGCAGCGTGTGGACTATACCAACGAGATTTAAATAATCCACCTAAAAACTGCCACGTCTGGGCGATGCGTGTGGTCTATAACAACGAGGTTGAAATGATCCACCTAAAAGCTGCCACGTCTGGGAGATGCATGTGATCTATAACAACGAGATTGAAATGATCCACCTAAAAACTGCCACGTCTGGGCGATGCGTGTAGCTTCCAATAAGCTCTCACGATACCAATGCCTACTGTCTAGTGTCAAACAACGTAGAAACCTAAAATGAAAACGATGGCCGAGCACAATCACACTTAGATGGCGGTAGTGTAGCGGTAAATGAAAGAATCATCCGGTTATTCATTCATTTAGATTTATTGAGCAAAACTTCCTTCTATTATTAAAATTAGACTAGTAAAAAAATAACTTCATAAAAAAATTAACCTAATTGCAATTCAATTTAACTATTATATAGTTTTTCCAATTCTACTCAAACTTCTTAACTAGACTTATATTACTATTTAAAATTCCTTTTTATATTTTATAACTTAATTAACGCTGAAAATAAAAATTATTTTTAACTGTCAATCGTGAATCAATTCTCATGTGGTGTAAATGTGACCCGTGTGGGCACAGTTTTATACCTTGATGAATTGATTAATTGACGAAAATTTATGAACAAACAACTGAAAACTCAAGAAAATTATATTCAATAAATTTTTAGTATTTGGTGATATTATTTTGTGTAATATGTCCAATACAAATTGGCATGCAATCTTACACTTTAATACCCGTCACCTAACCAAAGATTTATATGAAAGCAAAAAAAAATACCTTGAATTCATTAATGTCAAATAAAATCACGTCAAGATTGACTAACTCCCGAATTCCACTAGAAAACAAATTCTTTCCAACACAAAGGCAAAAAAAGGAAAATAAACTAAAAAATGACAGAACTACTTTAATTTTGAAGAACAACAAAAAACTGACTTTGAATGCAAATAAAAAATAAATGATGAAACCAAAAAAAAAAAAAACTCTAAGTGAAATTACTAATGAAAAAGATAAAAAAAATATAAGTTCAAAATGGCACTGATGAAAAAATTGCAAATTTGAGGATACTATGACTGACTAGCATATGTATACTCCTTGACAATTTGTTGAAAATAGAAGACAGAATGAAGAAATGGCCTCCTTTTTATAGAAAATTTAGTTCCATTTTCGCTGTCTATAAAGTGAAATATTCGAAATTTTCACTGAAAATGACAAAAGGTTGAATTTTTCTTGTTGTCAATCGATAGCAAATTTAATGATCTAAATTTTGATACCTTTGTCGTAAAAATTGATTGTCAATTTGATGATTTTAATCAATTTGTATAATTTTTGGAACATTTGCTATAAAAATGTCAATTCGTTACGTTTCATTTCGATGTAGTAGATTTTCCTGTCATTTATAATAATTTTTTGTCTTCTTCCCACTGTCTCTCTCTTTCGCACTCATTGTGGGAAATGTATAAATAAAAAATCGCGAATATCGCGTTTCCCGTGGAAAATATCGCGAAACGAACGCGACCATTAAAATCACGGTTCGATTTTACGTGATTTTGATACGTCAAACGTCGCGGTAGTATGGAGTTTTCGTTGTTTTGACACTTTCGCGCGCGAGTGTCAAGTTTATTTTAATGTGTTTTTTAAGTGATTTTTAGTGGTTTTTCAGGTCCCTCATCACTACGGATATTCCTTTTATAACAGGTAAGCGTATTTATAATTCATTTCGTGAATTACGGGTGTAATTTGTAAATTCTACATGTTTGTGGACAAGTGTCATGTAACTATTTTCAGTGCATTTTGTACTCTATTTGTCCACAAACATTAGCAATAATTGTGTTGATTGTGTGATTTGGTACGTGAATTCATGTTTTATGTAGTATTTCTTGCATCAAACATAAATTCATGTGCGATATCCTCAATTTCCACTTTGCATGGATTTTGTTGTTGTGATAGGCATATGTATACATGGTCTTGATTTGACTTTGTGTACCTAAGGCCTTTTTCCTTAGTTACTTAACAATAAAACATAATTGATTCCAACTAATTCATTTTCTTTATTTCATTTCAGATATTCGTGGGAACCCTGTTCTACCTGTGAATACTCCAGGTAGAGGTAATTTTTTTATGTATATTTGTTTTTTTAAATCTTTATTGATTGTACCTCTTTTCTTTTAGGTTCGCTGAACACCATCCAATTCCGGCCATAAAAAATCATTAATCATCTGTCGATAGCGCAATCCATTCACCGTAACTGTTGCTCCAGCCTCATTTTCGAAAAAGTAAGGTCCAATGACCCCGCGGGACCATAAACCGCACCAAACAGTCACACGTTTAGGATAGAGAGGCTTTTCAACAATAACTCTTGGGTTTTCCGAGCCCCAGATGCAACAATTTTGCTTGTTGACGAAGCCATCGAGGTGGAAATGGTCCTCATCACTCAAGATGAGTTTTCGATGGAAGTCCGGATCATTTTCATGCATTTCAAGGACCAAATCAGCAAAGACTCGACGTTTTTGATGATCGGCCGGCTTGAGTTCTTGTGTTAACTGAACTTTATAAGCCTTAAGACCCAAATCTTTATGTAAAATACGGTGTAATGACGTTTGTGGAATGCCTAATTCCACATTTTCACCATATTTATAGTGAATTTTAATAATTTCAATGCGTTGTTGAATCGTGTATCGTTCCATTTTTATTAATGGCGTAGTTTTTACTTGTCAAATGTCAAAAAATGACAGCTCCAAAAGTGACATCTACCAAAACAACGGGCTAATTAAAATAACACCTCTTATTGGAAAACCCTTTACTTATGTAAAGCTTCGATGTGATTCTTTATGGAGTTGAACTGCTGTTGAATGGATTCTTCTCTGCCTTTCATAATATTTGTAGTAGATTCCAGAACTGATGTTTGACTTTTTAGTAATTGCATGAGGTAATTTTCATTCATCCGTGTTTTTTTAATTTCACCCGTTATATATTCAGCGTACTCGGAGTCGAGTACTCCAAAGAGTTTGCTTGCAATATTTCCGATTATATTGAGAGGTGCTCTTTTTACCATTTTGTGGCCACCACTTCGTTTGTATAAAAGGTCACTTGCTTCCTCTAGTTCTCTAAGCTGATGCTCGAACTGATTTAGTATCTCTAGGCAATGATTCTTTCTGATTGTTGTTGCATTGCAAAGGTGGTCTATTGCCGCTATACAACTCCTTATTCCTTGAAATTCGGCCCAGTAATTTGTTAGGTTATAATAAACCAGCAAGTTCCATTCACTGTTTATTATTTGAGCCTGGCATATAGATTCGAAGAATAACCCGGGATTATCTGTGAATGGTGCTATCTCCACTGGCTCATTAAAAGGTGCTCCAAATATTGGTAGCACCAAAGATGTTAGCAGGAGAAAACTGACAGCCATCGAATTACCTCGTTGTGGATTACTTAAACCTTGAGTCTGTTGCGCAATACCCTTGCTCCCTTCTGCCGTTATTTTTGGTTGTGTGGTTTTTGCCTGTTTTGAGAATGTTAGCCAATTTGACCAGTTTGGGTTTATAGGCAAGAATCTGCCTTTCAATGGATGATTGACTTTCTTGCCAGAGCTTAGGTTTCGCCTTTTGGCAGGAGGACTAGCAGTGATGTCATCTGTTGCCGCGGGCTTAGTTCTTGGTGGTCCTTGCAGTAGGAGGCATGTAGCTCCGTTTGTTATTGTTTCGGTACCTTGTTGACTGTTTGAATCTTCGTCCTGATGGTTATTGTTGTACTCTTCAATTGGTAGTGGACACAGGTTGTGGGTCGCTCTTTTAAAAATGCCAGATGCAGTTTTTACATTCACAACCTGGTGTGACTATCCGGTCCATTAAATTTGTCTAAAATGCGACCAAGAGCCCATTTAAGAGGGGGTAAGTTCATATCCTTTAACAGTACTAGGATGCCCTTCTTTAAGTCATGTTGTTTGTTTTTCCACTTGTATCTTAGTTGAAGCTCCTGTAGATATTCTAATGACCACCTCTTCCAGAATGATTGTTGGATATGGTGCAGTCGTCTAAATCTTGTAAGACTGTTTATATTTAGGGAACTTACATCTGGTTCTGCAAAGGCTGTTAGTGGCCTGCCTATCAGGAAGTGTCCTGGGGTCAGAGCCTTCAAGTCGTTTGGATCGGATGACATGGTTCAGGCCCGCATTTCTAGTTTGCCGTACAAGATGCTCCTTCGCAGATTTTCTTGCTGCTTCCCAGAGACCTCCAAAATACGGTGAACGTGGAGGTATTGGCTTCCAGTCTATACGATTTTGTGAGCAAAGTTCTTGTATGGACTCCTTCAATTCCTGTGATTTGAATAAGTCATCAAGCTCCTTTAATCCGGATTTAGCACCAACAAAATTGGTTGCACACAGAAAATTGTCGCGCAAAGTCCTCTTCGAGAAATGAATCGCTTTAGTGCAATTATAAAGGCGATAGAACTTAAATTGCTGACGATTTCTAGATGAACCGCCTTTGTTGCGAAGCAAACAAAGACTGCGATATATGCTTTGTCTGAGATGGCTCGTCTTAGCTTGTGGTGAATGACAATCGGTCCACAAAAATCAACTCCTGTGGTGTGAAATGGTTGTGCAGGAGTTACTCTTCTGGCTGGTAGATCGGCCATGATTTGAGTGATGCTCTGTGGTTTGCATTTAAAACAGCGAATGCACCAATGCACTATCTGTCGTGCTATTGTCCTGATGTCTATGATCCAGAATCTTTATCTTGCGATTGCTGTTAAGGTCTGTGGAGCTGCAAGCATGTGCTTTCTGTGAAGATGATTAAGCAACAACTCGCTGAGTATATGATTCCTTGGAAGTAACATTTGATGTTTTGCCTCTGCGTTCAGTTGGGAATGTTTTAATCGGCCACCAACTCTGATGACGCTAGTTGCTTCATCCAGAAATGGGTTCAATGATTGGATTGAACTGTTGGTGTCGAGCGATTTGTTATCCTTGAGATTTTGAAACTCTTTGCTAAACTTTGTGCGTTGTACATTTCTGGCTAAGCCTTTTGCGCCATTTCCAGTTCTGTTATCGTTAGAAGGCCTGTTGATCTACGCTCCTGTGGTAGTCTGCAATTTTCCTAGAAACGTATGCAGTAAGCATAGATGCTATTATGTCCGTATAATTGTCTGTCTAAAACTTTGTTGAAAATGCGAATTTTCTTTTCGAGCTTCAGGCACCTCTTGCAGTGGTTGAAATTTTTGGTTAGGCTACCTTGATGCTGGTTCAAATAAGAAGTCTGGGCCCTTGAACCATAGTTTAGATTGGTGTAGTCTAGCTGGAAGCATGCCCGCGAGATGATGTCAGCAGGATTTTGGGTACCTTCTCGATGATGCCACTGATGTTCAGTCGTTAATTGTCGGATTTTTTCCACCCTATTTGCGACAAAGGTAATGGTTTTCGCATTCCTGAGGCGGGCCTACCTCCTCCATATGGCCTAACTCGATATACTCGTCCAGACATTTTTCATACTCCATTTTAAACTCATTGTTTTTCGCAAATTGTTTTTGCAAGCTTTCTAAACGTCTGATCGCTTGTTATCTGGAATTACCCAACGCTGGCGTGATGTTATTCACAAACGGTAACTTCACTCGATATTTTCCTGAGTCTAGACGACTGCAAAAATCGTGAAATATACCTTCACACATTGTTTCGTCTTGTGAGGGAACAGGTTGTGTGGAAACTTCTTCGGTTTCCCAAAACTGTCTAAGTTGCTTTTCCAAAGCATCTGTGTGTGTCATGAAAGCCTTTACTGTGCTCTCATTTGTTGCATTTTCAGCTGATCCTAATAGCATCCAACCGAAGATTGTCTTCAGAGCTGTTGATGTGTTAGGTGGACCCTGTACAATCCCTTCTTGTATTATCTTCGCATAAACCTTGGCGCCTAATAGTGCATCTATCTTGCCAGGTTTCCAGAAGGTAGGATCTGCTAAGTCGAGTTGATCTAAATGCTTGTATTTGGCTTTAGATATAAATTTTGCTGGTAACGCGTCAGTGATCTTGTCGATTACCAAAAAATCCTCTGAGATTGTTGTCTTATCTTCTCCACAGGACTTCAGTGATAGCTTGGTTATCTTGCTCGAGTTACCTGTTAAACTTTTGTTTAACCCTATTACAGTCACTAGTGTTGGACTGCAAATAGCCTGCAATTTGTGACATGCCGACTTTGTGATAAAAGAGCATTCTGATCCTGAGTCGATAAGACAACGCAATCTTTGTGGCTTTCCGTGCTCACCTTGGGCTTTTACCAAAGCCGTAGATAATAGCGCATAAGATCGTTCTCGGTTCATGTACGTATGAGTTGTCGTTCGATCTCCTGTACCCTTATTGGTACTTGGTTTGACTTGGTCAAGACTGCTATTATCTCTGTGTTGTTGAAGTTGCCTAGGGTTTGAGTTGTAATCAACTTCAACTGATTTGGATTGCAGACTTGTAGCCTCTACATTCCTAGGATGTAAATTATTTGCATTAGCATCCTCATGTATCGATGTATGATGCATCTGTTTGCATTTAAAGCATCGATACCTACTGGAACAATATCTAAGTGAGTGTTTCCTTGATAGACAGTTATAGCAAAGTCCATTTGTCTTGATGAACTTTTTTCTGCCTTGTAAATCAATATTTTGGAATCTTGTGCAATTCTGAAGTAAATGGTCTCCATTACATGCTGCGCATTTCACTGACTTGATTGTGCGTAATGCTTTTATTGTAGTTGGTTTTGAGTGACATTTGGCTTGACTTGACTTGGGTGCCAACGTGTCTGAAATTGCTTCTAATATTTTCAACCTTGTATCTAAGAATGTGAATAGTTGTTCATACGTTGGCAACTCTTGTGACGCTCCTTGTGATTCTTCCCACAATCTTAATGTTGCGAATGGGAGCTTTTGTACTATCAAATACACAAGTAATACATCCCATGACGCAGTATTAACTTGCAAAGCCTTCAATTGCTGTAGACACTCTTGTGTAGTGTCAACTAGTGATTTTAATTCTACAGCTGTTTCTGAAGTTATTTTAGGTTGATTTGTCAAAATCTTAAGCTGATGATTTACTAGAATCTTCTTATTCTCGTACCTTGCCTTCAATTTATTCCATGCGGGTAGATAATCTTCATTTGTGATGGGAGTGTGACGTAGTAATTTCTCCGCATCACCTAGTAAAGAGCTTTTCAAGTAGTACAATTTCTGAACATCCTTCAAGTTTGTGTTGTTGTGTACTACGGCCGTGAATAAATCTTGGAACGAGCGCCAGCCGTCATAGTTACCATTATACTTTGGCAACATGATTTTTGGTAATATGTTTTGTTGTTGTTGTTCCACACGAGTTTGTTGTGTTAACAATAGTGTGGATTCTGCCAACTCTGTTGTAGGATGAATCAAATCGTATAATTCTCCTATATATATACAATATGCATTTTGAATATTACAATATGTGTCATCAGTGATATACTTTGGTTCATTTTTGGGCGGTGTTTCAATGATTAGCTCATTGATCAGCTGATCAATCTGTTCATAGTCAGCCCATGTTCGCTTGATTTCAGAGAGTTTGGCTTCGTACAAACCCCTTGAATGCTTTTCTGTTATTGTCTTCTTTCCATTAGTAATTGCTTTCTTCAGGCGATTCCTTAAAGCTTGTTCCTTATTTAACAAACTTTTGAGTTCTGTCATTTTAAATTAATTAAGAAATCTGAGCAGTAGACAAATATAAATTGATAAGTCAAAACTACTTTTAAATAGACTACAAATGAATTGCAATATCTAATTTTAATCCCTACAACTCTAACCTAAATGAATGAGTCGAATGAATTCCTGGATGGAACCACCAAATGTTAAAATGTGATGACTTGTGCTTCGCTGAAAACTAGACTGACAGCTGACGTCCTGAAAACAAGAAAATCTGAAATGCTCAATTTTCTGAACTTTACCCAATTTCGTTGTTCCTCTTATAGAATAGAAATTGTGTACGTTCATAAATTAGAGCTTTGTTGATGACGACTCAGTGGTCACCTGTAATGAAACGATGAGTTGACATTCCAACGTTTACGCACTAGTGCAACTTCCTATAAGTTACTGCTAGTGTAAACGTCTCTTGTGAAATAGCAACTCAAACACACTGAATCTGCAGCGTGTGGACTATAATACCAACGAGATTTAAATAATCCACCTAAAAACTGCCACGTCTGGGCGATGCGTGTGGTCTATAACAACGAGGTTGAAATAATCCACCTAAAAGCTGCCACGTCTGGGAGATGCGTGTGATCTATAACAACGAGATTGAAATGATCCACCTAAAAACTGCCACGTCTGGGCGATGCGTGTAGCTTCCAATAAGCGCTCACGATACCAATGCCTACTGTCTAGTGTCAAACAACATAGAAACCTAAAATGAAAACGATGGCCGAGCACAATCACACTTAGAATCATCCGGTTATTCATTCATTTAGATTTATTGAGCAAAACTTCCTTCTATTATTAAAATTAGACTAGTAAAAAAATAACTTCATAAAAAAATTAACCTAATTGCAATTCAATTTAACTATTATATATTTTCTCCAATTCTACTCAAACTTCTTAACTTGACTTATATTGCTATTTAAAATTCCTTTTTATATTTTATAACTTAATTAACGCTGAAAATAAAAATTATTGTTAACTGTCAATCGTGAATCAATTCTCATGTGGTGTAAATGTGACCCGTGTGGGCACAGTTTTATACCTTGATGAATTGATTAATTGACGAAAATTTATGAACAAACAACTGAAAACTCAAGAAAATTATATTCAATAAATTTTTAGTATTTGGTGATATTATTTTGTGTAATATGTCCAATACAAATTGGCATTCAATCTTACACTTTAATACCCGTCACCTAACCAAAGATTTTTATGAAAGCAAAAAAAAAATACCTTGAATTCACTAATGTCAAATAAAATCACGTCAAGATTTACTAACTCCCGAATTCCACTAGAAAACAAATTCTTTCCAACACAAAGGCAAAAAAAGGAAAATAAACTAAAAAATGAAAGAACTACTTTAATTTTGAAGAACAACAAAAAACTGACTTTGAATGCAAATAAAAAATAAATGATGAAACCAAAAAAAAACACTCTAAGTGAAATTACTAATGAAAAAGATAAAATAAAATATAAGTTCAAAATGGCACTGATGAAAAAATTGCAAATTTGAGGATACTATACATAGGAGTAAGTGAGATGCTGGAATGAGAAGCTGTTGCGTATTTGTCAAAGCTGTTGAACAATTGTCAAATGTGCATTTGTTTTGTGAACAGGTTAATGCAATCTAAAATTCTTTTGCGAAATTCAACAAAACTATAGAAGTACTTCTTTTCAAAACTATTTATGTTTGAAGTCTATTTTGAGCAACGTTTTATAGTGCCACTAGTGCCTGTTAAAATTTTCATATCAATTAAAAAACGCAGAAATGAAGTGTTCGGTCAGTGCTTGCAAATATAAATTGGATTATAAACTAGGAAATCCCGTTTGAGGCAACTGCACTACCTAAATTATCTTTCTTGTTAATAGAAGCAAAGATTTATATTAATTAATTATGTGAATTGTTTCAAAATAAAGTAGGAAAAGAACATTTTTTACCACTCAAAACCGCTCAAAACCTTTGTTTACTTTTTGCAAATTGACAAGTTGCTTAGAATAAGGATGACGTGTAAACATATGTAAAAATGGACTACCAACACAACCAGAAATTCTCTACGAAAAATCTGGCTTATCACCATTCCTGTTTGCTCTATATTCTAAGGTGAGCACACTTAAACTGATCCGAACTTGACAAGCGTCAGTCTATTAGAGAATTTGACACGCGTCGGTTGTACTTTGTACTTAAGGTCGGAACCCAATGTGACGCGGTAGCTCGTAGCTGACGCGGTTGCCAGACCTGTCAAAATTTGAAAGCACGGAAATTCTATGATGGCGTTCCAATGTGTAACTCGCGCGTGGCGCTGGCGCAGTAGCTCATTTTTGCAAAATTTTCGTTGGAAATTAATATTTTTATTGAAAAGTTCGTCATCATTTTCCTTTACATATTTAAATGTTTTTTCGTAGAATCCTAAACTCATCCTCTGTTGATATAGACGTCTCACCCACAACTTTCTGCGTTTTTTGTTTTTAAATATTTATAAGTGAAAATGCACAATGCACTACACATTCTAAAAAGGCCATTTCTTGTAATTCTTCCATATTAAATAATATTTTCAAATTCCATAGATCAAAGTAAAAGTAAATATGTTGTTATGGTCGTAGCGTATTGTATATGACAATATGCTACACGTACTGTAGCGTGTATGTCGGCTGCTGTCCATAGCGGAAAGCGAACGCACCTTGACTGGGAGTAGTGCTTTACTCAAGCTCAAGTGACATGTCGTTGAAGACAAGTAAGAAGAAGACAATCGTTTTGTCTTGTCAAAAACGTGAAAGTGAAAGGACGTGAAAAGTTGAAGACAACCAAATCGTAAAATTTCAACGGCATCGGTGGAAATCCATCCCTCATGTAAGTCCGAAATAATCATTAACCCTGCAAGAATACCTATTATTAATTCGTAAAAATATTCTCCTCATCACCAGGAGAAAATTTTTCGTACACTTCCAGCGACATGTTCCAAAATATCTCGACAGTAAGTACACTGTAAGTACATCGGCCATCTGAGCGAATTGTTACACCACTAACACAATTTCAGGCAAAACCCTGTTGAACTCATGGATGCCTGTTTTATGACGATTCATGTATAAGTTTCTACCGCTCGAAGAGTTGGCAGCCGTAGTGCGAACTGGATTGCGTGTTCAAGATTCTTCCATGATTCTACACCATTTAGTACAGCAACAGCTGCAACAAATAAAACTGGGAGCAAAATCAGCATTTAAAATAGCACTCGGACATAGCATGTAGATAAAACAAAAGAATCTCTACCTGGAGAATCAAATAATCTCTTCTACCAAGAATCTCTAGAACAAGCAACCAAAAATGTTAGGAAGTAAACGCCGAAATAGTAATGAAACTTCAGAACATCTCTTTACAGAAGGGTAAATTGCAGCGGCAATACAGCTAAGTACCATTAGCAAGTAATTTTATAATAGAATAATAAAGAAAAAAAAAGCACAAAAGCACGGAACCAATTATTAAATGTGCAGCAAAGATCATTTTAAATAAATATAGCTTAAGATTTTTTTTGGTAAATCATAGCAAATATACAAATAGCATTTTCGGGAGTTCAAATTATCACTCTGCGTACACAGGCTGCACCTGTTATTATAAAGAAAAATATACATACATGCATTCATTGTCTCAAAATCGAGAAAATAATGAAAAGCTTTAAAGATTTTTCTTCATTTATATCGGCATATTAGGTATTATCTTGAATCATTGAATACAGTAATGCTCACATGAAATACGTTCATACGTTCTTGTTAAATTAGATACTTACCTCAAAGTTATATCATCTTACACTCAATTAAAATTAACTAAATTTTGATATTTAAGAGTGATTCTACACACAAAGCAAGATAAGGTTGGGGATTTGTGCGCACAAGTTACTTCTTCTTTACTTACTTCGAATCTCTTAACAGCTAACAATATATTCTCATTCATTTTCCGTCTCGCATCGTACGTATATGTTAGATTATCACCTCACATCGCGGCATATTTTTGAGACTATGAAACTGGCATACACATTTATATAAAAGAATTTTAATATTTAATTTCTCTCGTTTAGTTAAGGGTAGACAAGAAAAAAAAATGCATTATCATCCAAGCATTTATGTACATACATTTTGAAACATTTCTTACGATAAGTTAGTCTGAAATTAAAAGCCGAAATTTATGAATTATGGCTGCAGGGCAAGATCGAGATATTTTTATATGGAATTATTTTCTTTAAATGATATTTATCTTTACTCTATTATTATCTTAGGAAGTTCATTAATCTTAGCTTTATTTGTTTTAATGTGAAAAGCAAAATTAAACATATGCAATGAGTCTTGCCATGAACGTTGCGGCGATTTAAAATTAAACTAATTATAGGAATCAATAGCATTTTTGTAAGAAGGAAACACTTGCGATTATAACGTGAACATGATTGGCTGAGTTTTTACTTTTCCTTCACATCCCGGAGCCCTCTATCGCAATGAGACCGGGGTCGTCTAGGCTTGCATAGTCTCTTTCTTTCTATAGGTCAACAAAGGGACTTTGGACGATTGTGCCACCCAAAGTCGATGGGAGGATGGGGCTTGGCAGGAAGGCATGTCATCTGCGCCTTCAATGGAGCATGGGTAAGTGACGTAAGGGTCCCTTCAGGACCGAGTGTGTGCTGGCTCGTTCAAGTAGGCATGAAGATTTTTTTTGATTATGGGTGGTGACAGCGGCAGGTATTTTCGGGAACCTCCCCACACTCTCCGCCACCCTTAGCCGAGGTGCTAGCATGCCGCCCTGTGCTATCGCTGTCATCGAGTGATCTGTCAGCTTAGGCTGGCAGTTTGGACTTCACGTCCTGACCATTCACTCTCAACATACTTCCATAACAATGTAATGAGGTATTTATTTCACCGTCCGTACCATTGGCTACAAGCTGCATTATTGTAACCAGTGTTAGCTACATGGCGCGCGCTAATGCAAGCTACAGCACCAGCTACCGCGCCAGCTACGAGCTACCGCGCCACATTGTGTTCCGGCCTTTAATTATAAAAATCAAATCAATAAAGCTCTTGAATTGTTATCGGACTAAACGTGCATTTCATTTATTTTTTGTTCTAGTTATAAATAACCTGCCATTCCCAACAGGTTATGGGCCGAGGCACAAATAACAAAAAAAAAACTAAATAAAAGTGTAAGTGAATCGCCATGAATTCTGCAAAAAGAATCGAGTTGCTCAACAAGGAGACCTTCGAAACTTGGAAAATGCAAATGCAGGCATTGCTAACAAAAAACGATCTGTAGCAATATGTAAACGGTAAGGAAATCAAACCGAAACCAGTCGACGGCGACTTAAATCGTGCCAAGGAAATTTCTACGTGGGAGAAAAATGACGACAAAACAAAGTCGGAAATTATCTTATCAATATGTGCTTCTAAATTAAAGCAAGTAAAGGGGTGCATAACTTCGAAGGAAATGTGGAAAAAACTCGAAGGAATTTATAATTTGAAAGGTCGATACTTTTAGAACAACTCATACAACTACGCATGGAAGAGAACAGTAACGTGCGCGAGCCACTGACTTATAACAATGGACTGAGCGATTTGCTATTTCATGTGGCACAAAAAATATTGTGTTTCTGTATATCACCGTTAGAGCACCCTTTAAAACGTTTACTACATAATAATATGTAAAACTCAACCAATCAGATGAAATTTTACACCCGTAAATCGAATTAAATTAAAAAAAATTATTTTCTTTTGTCCAAGTGATATTTTAATCGCTTATAAGCACTCTTATAAGAAATGAAACTAATTTCAACTTTAATTTTCAAAAGTTATTCGTAACTGAATCCTGCGTATGGGCAAGAGAGACGACGCATGGTAATCACTATCTCTACCTTATTCTTTCTGCGGTGATTGCATCTGCAGCCAACATAAAAACATCGAATGGCATAAGTAAACGTTCGGTAAGCAATATTTTGTGTTGGTAGCTCCAACTCTGCCATAGGGCGAAAGAGAGAACTGTAAAACTTGTGCCATTCTTTCCTATAGGAAAATGGCAATACACTCAGTCCATTGTTATAAGTCAGTGGCGCGAGCACACTAACAAGTTCTTTGACACCATCGATAAACTGACAGAGATTGAAGTATATTTAAATCAAGACTTGTTGTCAGTGATGTTGTTCAGAATTCATCACAATTCTGATATCTTTAAAACCAACAAATTTACATGTGGACACATGTATATACCGACCTAAAGAAACATATATTTTAGGTCTCAATTGTAATAATTTCGCAAAGAGATGAGCCAGATAACTGTCCACGGGTAGTACATTGCATTCACGCATGGTAATTTTTTCTGTCGATCTAAAGCAAATTATCATCAGAAGTTTAAATTATCAACGCTGCAGTGAAGTGAGCCAGCCAGAAACAACTGTACATTGGTAGTACAATGGATTTGCACATGGTAAGTTGAAAAAAATTCAGTAGGCAACGAATATTTCTGACTGAATAGAATTTACAAACAAGTTTTTTTTTGTTCTTTTGTTGCATTTTAAACAATAGAAAACGAAGTGCAGCTGCTATGCCAATTTGCCATGCGCCTTTGAATGCCGTTCTTTGGTGCCATGAGCAACCCATGGCTATATAAACGGAATCTGACTTGACTTGTGCTCTGATGCAGTTTGGCAGTGCAGTGATCGTGTTGGTATTCTATTTCCTAGTGTTATTTCCAAGTGCTCTCAATTTTATTAACATTTCCTAGTGTTATTCCCAGGTGCAAGAAGTTTACTAACATAAACCACTTTATTACGGGTCTCGACTGAATAAAGATTCTTATTGCTGGTATCGACCGAATAAGAAATTTACTAACATAAACCACTTTATTACGGGTCTCGACCGAATATAGATTCTTATTGCGGGTATCGACCGAATAAGAAATTTACTAACATAAATCACTTTATTACGGGTCTCGATCGAATAAAGATTCTATTGCGGGTATCGACCGAATAAGAAATTTACTAACATAAATCACTTTATTACGGGTCTCGACCGAATAAAGATTCTTATTGCGGGTATCGACCGAATAAGAAATGTACTAACATAAACCACTTTATTACGGGTCTCGACCGAATAAAGATTCTTATTGCGGGTATCGACCGAATAAGAAATTTACTAATTAAACCACTTTATTTCGGGTCTCGACCGAATAAAGATTCTAATTGCGAGTATCGACCGAATAAGAAATTTATTAATATAAACCACTTTATTACGGGTCTCGACCGAATAAATATTCTTTCTGTGGGTAGCGACTGTACTCAGAATTAATAACCTCACTTTATTCTAGATATCCACTAGAATAAAGAATAGTCCAATTCCAAACCTCAATAAATTAGAAAGCCAATTTGATCGAGTGCCTAATACTGAGCTAGTGAGTACATTGTCAGATACAATAAAATTTCCTAAACATAAATTTAATTTAATCTTACATATTCTTTCACTTTTATTCAATATTAAATTCAGCTTTACAGATAAATTTAAATTATAATTGTGGTTTTGAAATAATATTATCAGGCATATATATTATATTGTAACACAATTTCCGCGTAAATAGAAAATTGCTCCGGCCGAGCGGTAGCGAGGGAGCACTTTAATACACGGCACGTCGCCGCAACAAATCTTCTTTCAATTGCGATTTATGCCTCCGTTTACAAAACAGTGTTCTGTTGAGAACCTGGCTCACACTTGGATGTAGGATACACTACAGTCACCAGTCGTTGACTAGGGTGTGGGAATCTTAGGAGATATCGCCCAAACTTGTGTAAAAGTTCCTTTCATGAGATGGAGAACAAGTCGGGCGTAGAACAGATCTGCTTGCCACTCCTATTTGCACAATTCTTCTGAAAAGTGTCCCAGTTGAGCTTAACTGCAAAAGAAAACGAACTGTGGACGCAATTTTGCCAGGGGCAGACAAGTTCCACTTAAAACGTACTGACTCGACTCAATCAATAATGTGGAACTATTGGAGAAAGCTTTGCCGATGATAGGAAAAGTCCACTGAAAAGTGTCTCGACTCAACTTGACGATCTATAACTTATCGTGGGAATAGTTGAGGAAGCTTTGGCAGGGGTGAGAAAAATTGCGCTTAAAAGTGTATTTCAGATGTATAACAGCTTGCTAGGAACTACCTCCTCAGAGGAGAAAACGAAGCTCTTCGTTTGAGTGTTTCTTGAAAATGTGGGCGGAGCCAGAAGGTGAAAATTTCCGTATCATCTGTTTACTTCCGCCGTAAACTTGACCGCTAATAGCCTGTATTCACGGATTTATCATGTGGAGAATTGGTCGATTCGCGGCCGGCATTTATTAATGTCAGCAATTAGAAAATTCGTCGATTTGCCGTCGGCGTTTATAAATTTCTGAGCTTTAGGATTTTCTTCTGAAATCTCACGGAAAATTTATAGAAATGAATAGGGACTAGGCAGGAGATATGTTGAAACCGCAATTGTCAGTTTTCTGTCGATATTCACTGACACAAAGGTTATAGATAAGTGGACTGATTTGCCGTCGGCATATGTGAGCTTAAGCGAGTAGAAAAAAAATCGATTTACCGTCGGTGTCTAATAAGCGTTCTGCCTTAGAATTTTCTGCCGTTATTTCACGAATAATTTATAGGACCAAATAGAGACTGGGCAGAAGATAAGATAACAACACGATTGTCAATTTTCTTCTTATATTCACTGATACACAGTTTATGACTAAATGGATTGATTTACCGTGGGCATTTATGAACTTAAGCAGATAGAAAAAATAACAATTTGCCGTCGGGATTTATTAAGTTTTCTGCCTTTGGATTTTCTAGTGATACTTCACGGAAAATTTAGTCACTCCGAGCACTCTAGAATACTCAGGGTGTTGCAACTGATCTAGAAGTTATAGATCGTAACCGTGGTCTTCGCGTATCTACTGGGAATGTTCACGATTGCTGATTACTCCGGTATGTGGGCAGTTAACGCGGCGTGAATAGCGCGGCTTTATTTTTTTTCACAGATTTCACTTAACCGATTTCGAGGCACGTTATTCCTATAGGGGTTTTTAAACAACGAATTAAAGGTAACAAATTGTTAAACTGAGCCGTAAGGAAATATGACACAAAAGCAAAAGAAAATCTGAAATCGAGCCGTGGCTCTATTCTGCGAACAAAAGCGAGGTCAGTACCAGAGTATTCATTGCAGTTCGCAAATAGCACTTAATTATTATTATTGTTTTTGTTTCCTTTTTTTTTTCAACTTTATCACTTTATAACACACTTTATGATTTGCGTAATGAAAAACCTGAAACAAAATTTAAAGAGATTCGAAATAAAAGAAAAATTTGATGCTCAGTCCAAGCTCTATTCTAGAACCAGAAGAGCCGTCTGTATCGGTATAGTTTTATGTGTAATAGAATCGACCTGCTAAAGAGAGGGTTAATAATCCAATTCACAAGCTTAACTCTTTACCATTTATTTATTCAAATTGCTATTATTTCTATTCTTACAGCTAGCGGTGACTCGCCCCTACTCTCCTGGGATTTACAAAGGCTGCCGACAGCTCTGTGTCACCAGTGGGCATTCACCAAATCTATTTAATGACAATTCATTAATAGCCACCCATATAATCGTTGTTCAAGTTGGTATAACATGTTGCGCAAAAGTGTGTGTTGGTTATTTCATTTAATAAGATTAGTAATAGCTACTGGCCAATGGCGAAGGCATGCTTTTTCTTCAGGGAACGATAGACCACATCATTGAGTCTCCGAGAGCAGAACAAGGAGGGATTCTTAGTTAAACCTATCATCGCTTAGCCGCACCGTTCTTCGAATTCGCAAGAGATTTCGATGAATTTCGATTAATAATAAAAATAAATGCCTCCGAAGCTAAAAAAACTTAATTCTAGAACTATTGCTGTGGGGTACCTCGCCTGATCCAATGTTGTGCTATGCTGAGATTACTTTCGAAACACCATAGTTCTAGTCACATGCACATATTTGATAAGCTTAAGTTTTTTTTTCTATACCAACAGACAGTTGACACATTGCATTTACTCCTAAGTCTAGTATAGGACAGCACATGATCGCATCTATGGTTCAGAGTAGGTGCATACTCCGCTGCCGTATCTCGATCATAAATTTTTTTTGTTTTTTTTTTTTTATATTATCCGTCCGAAGACGTCGTCCTTTTTCATTTCTCTACATTTTTTGTGTGTGGCATCTTTTGCTCTATTTGCGGTATCTTCGGAAGGGTGCGCTCCCGTTAGCTACACGCAGGGATCTTTCGGCCAAATGCAGTAACATCCTATCGATATGGCCTATGAATTTGTAGATCATCCAGCCATTCGAGTATTCCAGCGTCTATTAATCGGTTTAGTTCCTTCCATGTAACCTCGAGAGTGTTGGCTCCCGCTGGCCACATACAAGATCCTTCGTCTATGGTGGTCTTTGGCTATGATTTGGTCGACTTGGCCTCAGACTTACGATGTCTTCTTACCAATCGTTCTAGCCGCGTCAGATTAATTGCAATCATGTCTTCGACGCATCCTCAGAAGTGTCGGCTTCCGCTAGCTACGTAGAAGATATCTCGTCCATGATGATTTTGAAGTCATGTCTTCGACGCATCCTCAGAAGTGTAGGCTTCCGCTAGCTACGTAGAAGATATGTCGTCCATGATGATTCCTTTTCTAAAGCTTAATCGACTTGGCCTCCGACTTGTGACGCCTTCTAACCATTCGATCAAGCCGCGTCAAATTGAACACACAGATGCGTTATTGATCATAGAAACACGGACTCTCTTTAGATCCGCTTTGAGCTTAGGTAATGAGCAGATTCTTAGCATTCTTGTATTCGTCTTTCTATGATCAGCAGCGCACTATTTCAGTCTCTGGGGAAACTGGTCGTCTCTTAGCAAAAAAAAAAAAAAAGAAAAAAATTCTGCGGAGAACAATGTGACTTCCTTTTGTGTTGCTCCAGCATAAAACAGGCTGCTTTGTTTTTAGGTATTAGTTTTTAGTACATGTGGTAAGATGTTTAGATGTTTCTCGGATAATCAGTTGAGAATTCTGGATCGACAAGACGTTCATCAGCAAATGCTCTTTATTGCGCGACGGTCGGGTGTTGTTGCATGAGTTAGTTATTTGAACCGAATCCTGCCCGAGATGATTGCTGGGGGACATCAATTGGTTTGGCTATACCTTGTAAATTACGACCTAATCCTTTTCCGCATTTAAACCCGTATTTCGTTAAAAGATTCAGAGCCGTCTCTTTTGAATATTTAATCCAAGGCGCGACAGAATGATTCGGATTATCTATTTCTGATCTTACACGAAAGGTGTTCTTAGCCTGATTTTCTTCGCATCTAAATTTAGAAAGTCTGTCTACATGAACTACCCTTCTTACTCTGCCTCCCGGAAACTCAACTCTGTACAAAACGTCGTTTAAACGCGTCAATATAGTTCCGGGTCCTTCCCAGTTTCGTTGCAGTTTGGGGCTCTTACCTTTACGACGCTTTGGATTATATATCCATACGCTTTCTCCTTCTGAAAATCTAAGGGGATGTGCTCTGAGGTCATACTGATTTTTCATGTGATATGACGACAGTGCTAGATTTTTTCGTGTCAAAGAGTGAATGTTGTCGAGAGTCTGCGTTAGCTGTTCGGCATAGTCTGCCGAGTTTCTCGCTATGCTACTGGGTGTCGGGCCGTAAGAGATGTTAGGTGGGAGTCTTAGCTCCCTGCCGAAATTGAGTAACGCAGGCGTAAACCGAGTGCTTTCGTGTATGGATGAGCGATAAGCTAATAGGGCTAAGGGAAGATATTGGTCCCAGTTCGTTTGACTACTACTAACAAACTTAGATAAATATTCCAAAAGTGTGCGATTGAATCGCTCAACCATACCATCTGATTGAGGATGTAGTGCCGTTGTTCGGGTTTTTTCTACACCGAAGCGCTGTAGCACATTTTGCAGCACTTCTGCTTCGAAATTTCTTCCCTGATCCGAATGGAGCTGGAAAGGCATTCCAAATCTGGAAAACACGTTTTCTGTCAAACCATTCGCGATAGTTTCCGTCTTCTGGTCAGGTGTTGCAAAAACTTCTGGCCACTTTGTAAAGTAGTCGATCACAACTACAGCATATTTATTACCTCTTTCACTCTTAGGTAGTGGACCTAGTACATCGAATGCTACTCTTTCGAAAGGAGCTCCTACATTATAAACTTGAAGCTCTCCCCGCGTTTTCCTGGTAGGGACTCTTTTTGAATGACAGAGGGTACACTTAGCATACCATATTTCCACATCCTTTTGCAAGGTAGGCCAAAACCCGCGCTCTTTAATCTTTTCAGAAGTTTTTCGAATGCCAAAGTGACCACCTTCCGGCTTATTGTGATGGTCCAAGAGGATTTGGTGAGTGTGGCTTGCTGGTGCTACTTTCAGAAGTAGGTCCTGCTCCCTGTATTGGGTGAGGTACAAGACGTTCTCTATCAGTCGCAATGACTCCCATCGAGCCCAGAAAGTTTTTAAATGAGGACTTTCACCAATTATTTCTTCTCTTGTGGGTCGTTCGCCTTTCTCTATCCATGTCTTAACTACTTTTAGAATAGGATCTTGATTCTGTTCGTTGGCCAAGTCAAAGGCAGCTTCGACAGATATCAAGTTTACCTTGTGCTCCTGCTCTCGTTGTTCCTTCTGCTCGCAGTGTGCACATTCCTGGCATGGACGTCTAGAGAGGGCATCTGCGTTCAAATGTTTCCGTCCAGCTCGATGCTCGATGATGAAATTGTACTGTTGAAGTCTCTCCAACCATCTGGCTAGTTGACCATCAGGCTCTTTGAAGTTAAGCAGCCAACGAAGAGAAGCATGGTCAGTCCTAATTCGAAACGATTGGCCAAAAAGGTAGTGATGGAAATGGCTAGTGGCACGCACTACAGCTAGCAACTCTTTTCGGGTCACGCAATAATTCCTCTCGGCCCTGCTTAATGTTTTGCTGTAGTACTCCAGCACTCTGTCATCATCATCTTGGACTTGGCTAAGTACGGCTCCTAGTCCAAACTGGCTGGCATCAGTGTCCAAGATAAACTCGCCTTTCATTTGAGGAAATGCTAGAATAGGCGATGAAACCAACCTCAATTTCAGTTCATCAAAGGAGTCCTGTTGTTGTTTCTGCCATTGAAATTTCCGTTTTTCCTCGGTTAGCTCCGACAAAGGTTTAGCAATTGTGGAAAAATTACAAACAAACCTTCTATAGTAGAACGCAAGACCAAGAAAACTTCGAACTTCTTTTTTCGTTCTTGGCACTGGCCATGTTCGTATAGTTTCTGCCTTCTCTGGGTCAGTTCGTAATCCTTGAGAAGATACCACATGGCCCAGGTACCTAACTTCCTGTCGAAGCAGAATGCATTTCTTCGGACTGAGTTTGAGATTTGCCGATCGCAGACATTGGAATACTTTTTGCAGATTAGCAAGGTGATCTGCAAAACTACGTCCGTGGACAATGATGTCGTCAAGATACACCAAGGCTGTATCTGCTCCTAAATTGCGGAATACACCATCCATCAGACGTTCGAAAGTGGCAGGGGCGTTACATAAGCCGAAAGGCATTACATTGAATTCCCATAGTCCACCTCCAGTTGCAAAAGCGGTTTTTTCTCGATCCTCATCACTCATTTCAACTTGCCAGTAACCACTTTGCAAGTCGAGCGTGGAAAACCATGTCGAGCCGGCGAATGAGGTGAGCGTATCATCCATTCGGGGAAGCGGATAAGAATCCTTCTTCGTAATATCGTTAAGCCGCCTATAGTCCACGCAAAATCGAGTAGAGCCGTCCTTTTTCTTCACAAGGACTACCGGAGATGCCCAAGGACTGGTAGAAGGCCTTATAATTTCATTTGTTTCCATTTCTTGTATTAACTGGTCCACTTCTGATCTTTTCGCCAGAGGAACTCTTCGAGGTGGTAACCTAAAGGGAGTTGCATCACCGACGTTAATTTTATGTTTCGCGATATTTGTTCGTCCAGCATCACTTGGATCTGTAGAGAAAATATCCCGATACTCTTCTAATAGGGCAGTTAGCGCTATCTTCTCTGTACCAGATAGGCTCTCTTGCGCTCCGTTGAGGACGACTTCAAGGACATCAGGTGTCGAATCATCTGCCAAAGTGGTCGAAGTAGCAACAAAAGCATGTTCGAGTTGTCCAACACAAGTGCCGCGAGGAATAAACACATCACTTGTTGACAAGTTGGCCAATCGTATCGGAATAAACTGAGCTTTTGGCTCGACTAAGACGCGAGCTGCATACACTCCAAAAGGTAGCTCCGAGTGGCGCTTACAATCCAATAATAATGTCGAGCTTTCTTTTAATTCTTGCGAAAGTCTAATTGGAATGATCATCTCACTACGTGCAGCCAACAAAATGTTGTCTGAGGTGCGGATGTCAATAGTTGGATGTCTGGGTTTATTGAGCTTCACCGTGGCCTGGCCTATCTGGAAACATTACTTTCAAAGTCCAGTTGACATTGGTTGAGGTCGAGGAAATCTACGCCGAGTATGCATACAGGCTCTATATTTGCTACCAACACAGTGTGTGGGAACCTGTAGTTCTCTAGGCGGATATCTACACTCTGTTTACCTAAAACATCAACAACGTCTCCAGTCACACTTCTAATTATGGCACTCGACTCTTGAAGTGTTGTCAGTGATGAGTGACTTAAAAAACTAGCATGTAAAATTGACACGGTGGCTCTAGTATCCAAAATAAAAGCACAGGGTCTGCCATCTAGCAGTCCTTTCACAGTGAGGCTGTTCTCAGATGGACCTATGGCTTGAATAATTACTTCGCGTCTTATCGGGGCAGTCTGTTCAACATTCTTGTTGCACGGTTCACTCGAATTTTCTTGTAGAGTTTCCGTTTTTGGGTTCATATCCAGGAGAGAAGCCGAGTTGTTATAGCTGTTTCCTACATCTGGGGCAGCCGAAATATTCATCGACTCGTGCCCCACTAGGTCGATGTTGATGGGTTTCCCGAATCTGAAGGAACTAATGGAGGAACTTCAGAATGAGATGCTGGTCTGAAGGAGTCATACAGCATTGGAGGTTTAGAGATAGGATTAGTTCTTGGAGCATTGAGCGTTTCTTGAACATTTTGTATCGGGAAGCTGTTATTTACTTGGCGTCTTCGTCGGCGACCATAATTTCGTTGGTTAGCTGAGGTTCGCGGAATCGGAGAAGTCTGAGCTAGATGAATACGCGCATTCCTTCCAACATTGGTACCGATAGACAGTTCCTGGGCCGCAGTTACAGCTTCGCGCAACGTCTTTGGTCCTCTGACTCTAACTAGGGTCCTCAGTTCATCATCTCGAAGCCCTTCTAGAAAACGCAAGGCCACCATTCTGTCAACGACATCAGTAGGGCACGAAGGAAAGGCCGCTGTAGCTAGCCTTTGCAACTCTAGCGCAAAGTTAGCAAAATTTTCTCTCGCCCCTTGTGTCCTTCCTGAGAATTGAACCTGACTCGAGTAGGAATCCACACCAAATCGCTGTTCTAATAACGCGGCCAGCTCGTCATATTGTATGCGATGTCCTGGAGGAAAAACGGTTAGAACGGAAACGGCATTGCCTCGTAACTGCGTTGCCATAGCATCAGCCTTCTCTTGTTCTGTCCATCGATTTTGGTGAGCAACTATTTCAAATTGCACACGATAGTCAGACCAAGATACTGAGCCATCAAATGGCGCTAGATTACATACGTTGGCAGTTGATGAAAATGAAGAATGTTGCACGGCAGATTGTGGAGGAAGGTTGGAGTTAGATTGTCGACTCAAGTCAGTATTCAGCGTTCGAATGGGAGTATAGTATGGCTGTTGCATTGAACTAGAGCTAGGCGGCTGTGCTGGGTTTGAATTATGCTGCCGAGTGGAATTGTAGCCATACTGCTGAGCTAAACTGCAACTAGGTTGCTGTAGAAAATTCAGACTAGGCTGCTGAATAAAATTCGAGCCAGGCTGCTGAATCAAATTGAAGCTAGGCACAACAGAACTATAAACAGAATTGGAAGGCCCCCTAGATAAAAGTTCAGGGTTTTGATAGAAGTTCAAATTTTGATTTTGACTCAAACTTGGCTAATTACTCCAAGTAGTCATTGGTTGCAGAGGAATATTGAGAGATCTGGTTAGCGGAGCAGAACATGACAATGGCAATGTTGGAAAAGAAGTAGCAACAGGTTTTGAAAAAAATGTTGATATATGTGTCGCTAAAGTAGTCTGTACAGGGGACGAAGCAGATATTGAACCGCCCGTTGTCGTCGTGGTAGTAGTTGTACTGGTAGAGGACGAAGTGTACGCTGTGGGAGAGTATTCGTCAAAAACGCGATTAACAAATGCTGTACCATTTAACGTCTTATCTAAATCCTCAACCCTTTTCGACAACTTCGTTACTTGATCTAGGATTCCCGACTCCAAAGCGGCTATAGAGCTAGCTTGTTCGGACTTTAGTTCTTCTTTAATTACCCCGACAACGTCTTTTACCATAGCCATTACCATTGTCTTCATTTGCTCTTTCAACTCTTCTAATTGTTCCGAGTCCATTTTATTTTTGTAGACGAAAAGAAGAATTTAAAAAGAAGAAAGAGAAAAAAAATATAAGTCAAGGAAAAACAAGTAATAATAAAAAAAATCAAATTGTGATCAGTGTCACTCAGCAATTCACTTATACTTCAAAACAAACAAAAATCAGAATTCGATTTAAGCTTAATCTAAGATCGAAGTGAAAAAAAAAATCCAAATGGTGATCAATATCACGTAGCAATTCACATACTTTCAAAAAAAAAATCAAAATTCAACTTAAGCTTATTCTAAAATCAAAGTGTAAAAGAATTCAAATTGTGATCAGAATCAATCAGCAATTCACTTACTTAAAAAAAAATTGTTTTCAACTATACCACCAAATTATTCGGTGAGTTCACTTGCTAAAGTAGACCAAAAGCTTTAAAACTTATTGGCTGAAACTAAATCCAAATTTACGACGCTTATTACAAAAAAAAAACGGAAATTACGTGGCAATGGTTTCTTCCAGACAAATTATTTAACTTTGCTTTAACTTTTATTTTAATATATCCACTACTTGGCCGATACGCCAGCAAGTATAATCTGAAGTTTTGCTTAATAATAACGAAAATTCAATATTTCTTCAAGAATTACTTAGTACTTGTACTGCTACACATAGGAGTGCAAGCTACGTTTTTTTTATTATTTTAGACTAAGCACAACAAAATTTTAGATCTTATGACCTGCTATGAAAATGTGTAAAATATCGAAAAAAAAATATCTGAAAGCTTACGAGTATTAGGCTTAAATCTAAAAAAAATTAATCCAATTGCATCAAAAAATGTAAATTCAAAAGCTTTCTAATAGACAAGAACAAACACAAATAAAAGGAAATTAATAAAACAAATTCTTATTTTTTTTTTTTTACTTATTAATTATAATAACGCACAAAAGCAAATACGCCTTTAAGAAAGGGATAAATATCGGCAGGGATATTTTCTAAGAAACGCCACACTTGGCACCAATTGTAACACAATTTCCGGGTAAATAGAAAATTGCTCCGGCCGAGCGGTAGCGAGGGAGCACTTTAATACACGGCACGTCGCCGCAACAAATCTTCTTTCAATTGCGATTTATACCTCCGTTTACAAAACAGTGTTCTGTTGAGAACCTGGCTCACACTTGGATGTAGGATACACTACAGTGTAAAAGTTCCTTTCACGAGATGGAAACAAGTCGGGCGTAGAACAGACTACACTTCGCAGATCTGCTTGCCACTCCTATTTGCGCAATTCTTCTGAAAAGTGTCCCAGTTGAGCTTAACTGCAAAAGAAAACGAACTGTGGACGCAATTTTGCCAGGGGCAGACAAGTTCCACTTAAAACGTACTGACTCGACTCAATCAATAATGTGGAACTATTGGAGAAAGCTTTGCCGATGATAGGAAAAGTCCACTGAAAAGTGTCTCGACTCAACTTGACGATCTATAACTTATCGTGGGAATAGTTGAGGAAGCTTTGGCAGGGGTGAGAAAAATTGCGCTTAAAAGTGTATTTCAGATGTATAACAGCTTGCTAGGAACTACCTCCTCAGAGGAGAAAACGAAGCTCTTCGTTTGAGTGTTTCTTGAAAATGTGGGCGGAGCCAGAAGGTGAAAATTTCCGTATCATCTGTTTACTTCCGCCGTAAACTTGACCGCTAATAGCCTGTATTCACGGATTTATCATGAGGAGAATTGGTCGATTCGCGGCCGGCATTTATTAATGTCAGCAATTAGAAAATTCGTCGATTTGCCGTCGGCGTTTATAAATTTCTGAGCCTTAGGATTTTCTTCTGAAATCTCACGGAAAATTTATAGAAATGAATAGGGACTAGGCAGGAGATATGTTGAAACCGCAATTGTCAGTTTTCTGTCGATATTCACTGACACAAAGGTTATAGCTAAGTGGACTGATTTGCCGTCGGCATATGTGAGCTTAAGCGAGTAGAAAAAAAATCGATTTACCGTCGGTGTCTAATAAGTGTTCTGCCTTAGAATTTTCTGGCGTTATTTCACGAATAATTTATAGGACCAAATAGAGACTGGGCAGAAGATAAGATAACAACACGATTGTCAATTTTCTTCTTATATTCACTGATACACAGTTTATGACTAAATGGATTGATTTACCGTGGGCATTTATGAACTTAAGTAGATAGAAAAAATAACAATTTGCCGTCGGGATTTATTAAGTTTTCTGCCTTTGGATTTTCTGGTGATACTTCACGGAAAATTTAGTCACTCCGAGCACTCTAGAATACTCAGCGTGTTGCAACTGATCTAGAAGTTATAGATCGTAACCGTGGTCTTCGCGTATCTACTGGGAATGTTCACGATTGCTGATTACTCCGGTATGTGGGCAGTTAACGCGGCGTGAATAGCGCGGCTTTATTTTTTTTTTCACAGATTTCACTTAACCGATTTCGAGGCACGTTATTCCTATAGGGGTTTTTAAACAACGAATTAAAGGTAACAAATTGTTAAACTGAGCCGTAAGGAAATATGACACAAAAGCAAAAGAAAATCTGAAATCGAGCCGTGGCTCTATTCTGCGAACAAAAGCGAGGTCAGTACCAGAGTATTCATTGCAGTTCGCAAATAGCACTTAACTATTATTATTGTTTTTTTTCCTTTCTTTTTTTGTTCAACTTTATCACTTTATAACACACTTTATGATTTGCGTAATGAAAAACCTGAAAAAAAATTTAAAGAGATTCGAAATAAAAGAAAAATTTGATGCTCAGTCCAAGCTCTATTCTGGAACCAGAAGAGCCGTCTGTATCGGTATAGTTTTATGTGTAATAGAATCGACCGACCACAATAAATTAATCGTTCAGATGAGCTATATTGAAGTAGCACTAAAATAAAAAAAAACCAAAAGCTCTTATCTTTTGCTCTATCTGTAGAGCAGACGGTGCCGGTACCTTAATTTAAATTGCGATGACCAAAGAAAAGCGAGAAAAGCTCGTAACTAATAAATTTCTTTTAAATACTAGCTGAAAATAAGAAAAGAAAAAAAAAAGAAAGTGGTACTTATCAGTTTGTTCACTTTTTAACTAGGAACAACTAGGAACAGAATCAGCAGATTCACCTGCCCATTAGTAAACGGTTTCCTCAACCCGTAACTAGGTTCCTGTTAGTAGCTAGACTTCTTTGTATTCCTGTATATTCCCTCAATCCAGTTTTTCGAATCACAAGACACCTTCGTTTTACTAAATTTCCTTTTTTTATTCCACTTATAAAATTTCTTATTTACAATTTCAATAAAACTTTTTTTTTTAAAGACAGAAAAAATTTTTACTCGATACTTAAAAGCTGTGATCTTTCTTCCACGGTAGACTCTTCTAGACTCCCTTTCTTCTTTCGATCCATGGCTGACCGTTCCCCGATGCTGTAGCGGCCAGATTCGACTAGTTGCCAGATGCGGGTGAATTTCACTGGCTGCCATCTCTTGATGATTTGGGGGTCCCCACTCAGAGATCACATATGTATAGGCGGTCATCGATGACGGTAGCTGAAAGCTACAGTCTGTCTCGCGCTATACTGTGATTTTGAGCTCCTCACTGTGGGGTGTGTGGATAGTTTCGCAACACTGCCCCCTTCTGAAGACTCAAAGTTCCATCTGAGTGCCTGTAATTAAAAACATAAAGCCGTATTCAATTCGACGAAAACAATTTCGAAACAAATAAGAAATTAAGACTTATTCCATCCTATTGGCTTGGGGGTTCCCTGAGCGTCTACGCCTTTATCCTGGACATGCTTCTGGCGTCCTGTAGCACTAGTGGGTTCTTCTTCGCTGATTAGGATACCTGCTAAAGAGAGGGTTAATAGTCCAATTCACAAGCTTAACTCTTTACCATTTATTTATTCAAATTGCTATTATTTCTATTCTTACAGCTAGCGGTGACTCGCCCCTACTTTCCTGGGATTTACAAAGGCTGCCGACCGCTCTGTGTCACCAGTGGGCATTCACTAAATCTATTTAATGACAATGCGTTAATAGCCACCCATATAATCGTTGTTCAAGTTGGTATAACATGTTGCGCAAAAGTGTGTGTTGGTTATTTCATTTAATAAGATTAGTAATAGCCACTGGCCAATGGCGAAGGCATGCTTTTTCTTCAGGGAACGATAGACCACATCATTGAGTCTCCGAGAGCAGAACAAGGAGGGATTCTTAGTTAAACCTATCATCGCTTTGCCGCACCGTTCTTCGAATTCGCAAGAGATTTCGATGAATTTCGATTAATAATAAAGTAAATGCCTCCGAAGCTAAAAAAACTTAATTCTAGAACTATTGCTGTGGGGTACCTCGCCTGATCCAACGTTGTGCTATGCTGAGATTGCTTTCGAAACACCATAGTTCTAGTCACATGCACATATTTGATAAGCTTAAGTTTTTTTTTCTATACCAACAGACAGTTGACACAATGCATTTACTCCTAAGTCAAGTATAGGACAGCACATGATCGCATCTATGGTTCAGAGTAGGTGCATACTCCGCTGCCGTATCTCGATCATAAATTTTTTTTTTTTTTTTTTTTTTATATTATCCGTCCGAAGACGTCGTCCTTTTTCATTTCTCTACATTTTTTGTGTGTGGCATCTTTTGCTCTATTTGCGGTATCTTCGGAAGGGTGCGCTCCCGTTAGCTACACGCAGAGATCTTTCGGCCAAATGCAGTAACATTCTACTGTTCCTATCGATATGGCCTATGAATTTGTAGATCATCCAGCCATTCGAGTATTCCAGCGTCTATTAATCGGTTTAGTTCCTTCCACGTAACCTCGAGAGTGTTGGCTCCCGCTGGCCACATACAAGATCCTTCGTCTATGGTGGTCTTTGGCTATGATTTGGTCGACTTGGCCTCAGACTTGCGATGTCTTCTTACCAATCGTTCTAGCCGCGTCAGATTAATTGCAATCATGTCTTCGACGCATCCTCAGAAGTGTCGTCTTCCGCTAGCTACGTAGAAGATATCTCGTCCATGATGATTTTGAAGTCATGTCTTCGACGCATCCTCAGAAGTGTAGGCTTCCGCTAGATACGTAGAAGATATGTCGTCCATGATGATTCCTTTTCTAAAGCTTAATCGACTTGGCCTCCGACTTGTGACGCCTTCTAACCATTCCATCAAGCCGCGTCAAATTGAACACTGGAGTTCTTACAGGAACATTTGCTCCAATGCACCGATAATTCTTATCATTATCTCAAGAAATATGAAGCTGAAAAAACATGGGTAAATTTAGTTATGCAAAACAATTATAAATACTAAATTTTTAATGCGGGTTTGTTGAATTATACTAGCAGGTAGAAGCAAACTTGGGGCAACTTGGTAATTTTAAAAGCTGCCACCGAATTTACTCCCATCCACCAATAATTGCAAAACTTTATATGTATGTACGCTGAATTAAAATAACAATAACTATATTAATATAAATAAAGGACTATTTAACTATAATTCCTATTTTTCAAACTTATTGAAAACACAAATCAACTTCGGAACTTAACTTCATTCAATTTCACTGTTGGAAAAAAATATCACTGCAATATTTTATGCTTCAAATTATATATAGCCTAGAAAAGAAAGCAAAGAAGGAGTAAGGAAGAGGTGAATTGCAGTATTATTGATTTAAAAATTGTCTATAAATTGTCCTGAACAACACAATCCACGAAATATAATTTAGAACTGTCATTGTCAAATGATGCAAGTCGGCCCGAGAAAAAAACGACATGGATTGAAAAAATTCATTCTGAACGAGAAAAGGAACGCAGCATATGTGACTTAAATATACGCCTAAGACATAGCCCACACAGCGGAGGATATTGGCACCTTTTACCGGCGAGAAGTATTCGGGAGGAGGAAATATGCCGAAGTGTCAAGATTCGATCCGGAGTACAGGCAGCATACCAATACTACCGCAAACCGGCCATTTTGAATTTAATTTTATTGACTTCAAATGACAGTTCTTGCGTTAGAACTTTGCATTTATGAGTAATTAGTTTTATTAATTTTATGTGAAAATTGTGAAATTGCAATGGCAAACAAGACAAACAACAACTGGACAAAATCGCAAACCAGTTTATTAATAGCACTGTTGGAACAAAATAGTTGTCTGGATGACTATATAAATCCGATATATATAAACAGATTAAAAAGAGAAAAAGGTATCAAACAATTTGCGAGAATTTAAGGAACATTAAGAAGAATGTAAGGATAGGAGATGTAAAGATTAAAATAAAGGTTTTGTGTGGGCAGTATTTTCGAGAAAAAAAGCTGTAGTATGTTCCAAAAAGAGCGGGATTGGTATTGACCAAGTTTATATATAATCCAAAATTATGGTGCTTTAAGGATATGAAATTCTTGAATGCATCAATGGAGGGAGATTCCGGGATTTCAAATATAACTCTAGTATATGCAGTGAAGGTTTTTATTCAAACATATGCTAATACCTGTTGTTTTTTTTTTTAGAATACATTAGACAGTACAACCGATGCAAGTTCGTCACATAATATTTCCGTGGGAAAGGTAGCCTCGACTAAGTTTTCCGTTTTGATACGAATAAAATTTTACTGCACTTTTTTTTCATATTTTGATTACCAATTTGCCATCAATAAAATTATGCTTATTACAGCAAAACAATAAATAATTTAGTACGAGTTTATGTTCTAGCTCCCCCACTAATTGTTACTAGCAGCCCAAACTTCGCGTACGTAAACTACCAACGAGAAAAGTGTTCAAAACTAAAAAAAAAAATTCTTTGGTGGAGTGAGTAATTGTAGTACAGTAATTAATTAGCTGCAGTTAAATTATTTTGCTTTGAAAAGATTCTTTCAGAACAAAGGCAGTCTGTAGAAAATATGCCTGCAAATTTTACGTTGATAAGCTGAATTCATTATAATCCAATTGTTCCCAAAACTTTCTAAGATAAATCAGTTGTTACCACTGATTTTCCTAAGCTATTGCCTGGTGTATGGTGCTATATAGTGATTGCGGAACAAAGTTTGACTACTACTGCAGACGTAACCAAAGGGTAAGCCAGCAATGACTCGCTCTAATATAAAATCAACGATTCCTCCATCTGATGAGGGGAAGATATCAATTTTTTCCTATACCCTTAAAATGTCCTCGTCTGGAAAGTGAAGAAAGTGGTATTGTGTTTTATCAGCTATAAGTTTGTTTAGTTTCGACAAGTAGATGGCAGTAATTTCCACAAAAATATATTTAGCATCAGATTTATCCGCTCAATACCTCTTATCCGCGCTAAAATTTTGACGTTGAAGTTGAATGAAATTGGAATACAAGAGTTTTTCTGACAAAAAATTCCGTTTTCATTTAGACAATTGTTTTGAGAAGAAATTAAAATAGTAAGTATAAATATAATTTTCCTTACTATTTCGAGATTGCATTAGCAATCAAAAAGAACACGAAATAATATCTGTGCATTTGTGATTGCTGATTGTCAAAAGCAGCCACCTATAATTCAAAACAATGAACAATTTTAGCCGTAAAAAAGGTCCCTGTTCGATTGCTGCTAAATTATTTATCCGCTAAATGAACACAATATCGGGCTATCAGCAGGGGGTTGATTCTGATCTTTTGTCGTACATTAATGTCAAAATATACGCCTAAATGAAATGAACTTTTCTACTGATTTTTTCGTGTTTTTCTTCAGTTCAGCAAGCCTTGCATTACGTATAATGAACTGAAAATGACACTTCACATTGCAAATTCAAAATATTATTTCGGATTTAAGGTGGTGTACAACAGTTTATAATTTTTGTCCCAACCTCGGAAGCAGTTGCCTATTCTATTAGGCGTATATTCTGACGTTTATTCATCGCAAATTGATTTTAGTATATTTTGTGGTTAATGAAAAGGATAAATCAAAATGAATATGGTGAATAGAAAAGTACAGCGGCCCACACACGATACAACTGTTGGTCAACGGCTGTTGACCAACCGTTGGACCAACAGTTGTATGGTATTCCACACACGTTACAACTGTTGGACCGATTTCTTCCGCTGTCAGTCTTGTGTAACTTTGAGTATATCTCTAATACGAAATAATGTCATCGGTTGTAAAAAAAAAAAGGAAAATGTGCATTTGTTTTTCAGCCGTGATTATGTCTTTAAAAAGCAATAAAAATGAAACGAAAAAAAGAAAATGGTGTAAAGATTGGCTATTAAAAAGAGAAGAATTTTCTCATATGAATCTTTTAAGAAACTTAAGAGAAAATGAAATCAGTGACTATAAGAACTTTCTAAGAATGGATGATACCCAATTTACATTATTACTGGAGTTGGTTAAACCATATACATTCAAACAGAATACTGTAATGAGAAATGCCATCTCTGCAGAAGAGCGGCTTATCGTTACTTTCCGTTATTTAGCCACCGGAAGAAGCTATGAGGACTTAAAATGTTGGGCTATATATTGTTACGTGCAATAGAAAGAGACAACTGGTGACATCTACTGGCAATGGAGAAGTAAACGACTTTAGGTTCGGAGAATTGATTATGGTATCTACAGGAAGGTTCAGGAATAGAATGAATAGAATGAATAGAACAGTCAAGAAGCTTCTGGAAAATAGAACACTCGAGAATAATCTGGAGAGTTTCTAGGGTATAAATATAACAGTTGTCATAGCCAGAAGAAGAGTCTTGTCTTAGACGTTGCAGTGTTAACAAGCGAAAGTAATAAATTAGATTGCGATAATTGAAAGTACAGTATTAGCGATAATTAAAGTTGAGTTGATTAACAGAAAGTTTATGAATTTTGTATGATTAGAGTGAAATAAAGAACTTGTATATTAAGTATTTAATATTGTGTTTTAAATAACGAACCTAAAAGCCACGCTCGCAACAACTGGTGTCAGAAGTGAAATAAATTCGCGAAATAAAGTGGTGGCAATTGACTTTAAAATTCAAAGTGTGATTAATTTTGTGAAATTGTGTTAAATTTTGAAAGTTCTGGAAAATAATTTATATTCAACTTAAAGTGAATTACTAAAGAAATGGGGCGAAAATTCAAGGAGCTTCGAACGCAGGATTTGAGAGTGGAGTTAAGGAACCGGTCATTACAAACAACAGGTGCAAAGAAAGTTCTAGTCGAGCGACTCAGACAAGCTTTGATAGAGGAAGGAAAGAATCCTGAAACATTTGTTTTCGAAGATAACTTGGAAGAAACCGAAGTTGAAGAAGAGCCTGCGATGAAAATGGAACAGCTTTTGAGTACTTTACAACACAAACAAAAGAATTCTATGGAAGCCCGTTTTGATGAACAAAAGAATTCTCTCGAGGAACAAAAGAATTCTCTCGAGGAACAAAAGAATTCTCTCGAGGAACAAAAGAAATCTATGGAAGCTCGTTTTGATGAACAGAAAAATTCCAATGAGGAACAAAAGAATGCTTTTGAGGAACAAAAGAATTCTCTACAGAATTGTCTAGAAAGTTGTTTGGAGGAACAGAAGAACTTTCTGAAAGGTTCATTAGACGAACAAAATGTGAAAATTGAAGAAATGCAGCAGGAAGTGTTGGAAGTTCGACAACAAGTGTCGGGAGTACAACAAGTGTCGGGAGTACAACAAAATGTTACAGAACAGCTTGACAGTTTTAAAGCAGATCTGGACAGAATAAGGCTTCGTCAGCCTCTAAACGTAGCAGCTGAAATACCTGGCGCAGGTAGAATGAAACCTCCAATATTTGATGGACAAAATTCATGGCATATCTTCAAGAGACAATTTGAGGCAGCTTCAAAGGTAAGTGGATGGAATAATGAAGACAGAGCTATAGCTCTGGTGTTAGCACTTCGAGGTCCTGCTTCAGAACTCTTACAAACTGTACCGATTGAAAATCAACGTGATTACACTTCATTAGTACAGGCGATAGAATTACGTTACGGAGATGAGCACATGCAGCAAGTATATCGCATACAGTTGCGCAACAGGATTCAAAAGCATGGCGAATCACTACAACAATTGCAGGCTGATGTGGAAAGATTAGCGCATCTTTCATACTCCAGCGTAAATGCGGATTTCCTTAATGAAGTGGCAACGGAGGCATTTGTGACCGCTATTGTAGATCAAAATTTACAACAAGCGTTAAGGCTAGCGGGAAAGAAATCAACAGCAGAAGCACTAGCCTATGCATTAGCGTATGAATCTGCAAGACATGCTTCACGGAGTGCAGTACGAGTAAGAGAAATTTCAGTGGAAGAATGTACTTGTAACAGAGTGCAATCATCACAGAGCCCGCCCTCACGTGGTGTCCTTCGATGCTGGAATTGTAATAGATCAGGGCACCTTCAAAGAGACTGCAGAAAACGTCGACGAGTGGAATCACCTGAAGAAGGGAAAGAAGAATGCCAAAGATGTCGAGCCAGGGAACAAGCTATTCGTGGAGAGACTAGATATCAAGCAGCGACTAGTCGCATCAGCTCTCCTGATGAGCAGTCGGAAAACTAGTAAAAACCAACTTTGTGGGGCAGAAGTTGGTTGGTGGAATCGGCAGCCCCGAAGTCATCATTCAAGTAGGCCAGTTGCAGAGAAATAATAGCAGTCTTGTTATATATGGAAGTGTAGGAAAAAATGACTGCGCAGTCACTATCGATACTGGAGCTGCAAGATCAATTATTAGAACAGATCTTGTTAAGAACAAATGGCTTCATAATACCACCAAATATCTACTAAGAACAGCAACTGGAGCAGCAGCACAGATCTTTGGAGAAATAACTTGAGATGTTCAACTAGGCGAACTTCTATTTCCTCACACTTTCCTGGTTTCAGACATAATGGATGAATGCATTCTTGGAATAGACTTCATGACCACATACAAAATATATCTGGATGTCGGAGAGTGGACTCTCAAATATGGGAACATAGAAATTCCTATGAAACTAGGAGAAGGAGCAGATCATCCTGTGAAAGTAAGGACGATGGTCTGCGAAAATATTACTCTTTCGCCATGCTCCGAGACACTAGTATGGACAAAGCTGACTGATGACATCGGGACCTGCTGATTCTATCTGGTGGAGCCTAACCCCACAAAAGTTACATCGAGCATCATTGTTGGCAAGACTTTAGTGAAGGCAGAAGGTGCAACATTAATACCAGTCAGAGTGCTTAACACATCCGAAAATGAAGTACAACTAAAAGAAGGTGCTATAATTGGAAATTGTGAACCCGTTTACCAAATCGTCAATTTGTGTAATGGTAGTAATGTCAAGGAGACAAAAACTATACCAGCTACTACCCAACAGGTTCAGAAATTTCTTTCGTCCAGTGCCTTAAGTAAACAACAACACAACGATGCTAAAGAGGTGATCGATGAATTTTCGGAACTATTTGCAATGAATGATGATGACTATGGTAAAACAAATCTTGTCCAGCATCGGATCGATACAGGAGAGTCCAGACCCATTCGACAGACACCACGAAAATTGCCATTAGCCAAACAACCAGAAGTTGCAGACATGATGAACTCTATGAAGAAACAAGGCATAATAGAGGAATCTAACAGCCCTTGGACATCGCCGGTTGTTCTGGTTAGGAAAAAGGATGGCAGCACCCGATTCTGTGTAGACTACCGCCAACTAAATAACATGACGAGAAAAGATAGCTATCCATTACCAAGGATTGATGACACGTTGGATACCCTTTCCGGAGCGCAATGGTTTTCCACGCTGGATTTAAAGAGTGGTTACTGGCAAGTGGAAATACATCCCGAGGACCGAGAGAAAACTGCTTTCTCAGTTGGCAGTGGCTTATGGCAATTCAAAGTAATGCCATTTGGGTTATGTAATGCTCCAGCTACATTCGAACGACTAATGGAATGTGTTCTACGTGGTTTAACCTAGAAAACATGTCTTGTCTACTTGGATGACATAATAGTAATCGGAAGGACATTCAAGGAACATAAAACCAACTTACGGGACGTACTTCAAAGACTTAAAGATGTAAAATTGAAGCTCAGTGCGAGTAAATGTGCTCTATTCAAAGATAAAGTTAAATATTTAGGGCACAGTTTCATCACAAGGAGTAAGAACCGATCCAGAGAAGATAGAAGCCAACGAGGTAAGAACTAAAGGAGATGCAAATGAGAAAATATCGCGTACCCAATTCTAACACTATGACACTGATATTGTTTGTACATAAGCGCCGTAAAATTTCTACACCTGTACACAATTGTACAACCTATGCGCAATTTTAATCGCTTTTATTTTCATATACTCAAAAGTCTTTACTGAATTTGCAAACGTGAACGTAAAAAAGTTAATAATTTTGAAGAAAATTTCAGTGGTAAAAAGTTTGTGAGTAATATTTGCTTCGTGGCCCCTACGATTATTTCACGAGTTTTCCTGCGTCAATGCACCAAGCCCAAAACCAACCAAACCTAAGTATGGATTTGACAGCGAAGACCAAAAATGGCGGAGTGAAACATACACAAATGCAGGGCAATTTTGGGTACGCTCATGTACACGGATCGTACATATGATTGCATCTCCTTTAGTTATTACCTCATTGGTTACAACATACAAATTCTAATGCAAAAAATTGTAATGGAAAGAAATGTGCTTCGCCGAAAAAGGTGATTTTTTTTTAAATCGTCGTTTTGTTCCAGTATCCAATTGGCAAAGTTCTGACGCATGGAATGATCTTGTGGCAGCAATTCGAAATATGCTTAAGTCGTATTATAACCATGAGGGAAAAGTCCCTTTCCAATATAAAATGGCTAATGTTTCAGAAGATGAGGAAATATAAAAATAGTAAAGTAGAAATTGTGTTCTCTGTTAAAATATATAAAAAATAAATAAATAAATAAAATATGTACTTACTTCAAAAGAGTTTTCGTCATATTCCTTTTCAAATAATATTTCCACCAATGAAGACAGTCCTTCTGTTCCTGTTTCGTCTTCTGTCAGAAAGAATAGTTTCTGATAATACCACAGACTTGGGACATATAAATCATCTGCAGAACTGCCCGTTCTTTTGGAATTTTAGACTTTTTCATTTTACCTTTTAAACGCAGTTCGCATATTTGAAATTCTTTTGCGCGCGTAATCCTTGTCTGCATCAACTTTAATTTCTTTACTTTTTTCCACCAGCTTTTCCAAGGCACATTCCCGCAAATTTTATTGCTATAATCTCTGCTTTTCATGTCCCATAAATATGGTAGGCTTTGATATATATCAATAAACTCTTCCCAGAAGTCCTTATACTTAATAGACACCATTTGGGTTTGTTTTTTAAAATGCAATTACAATAAAAAAGAGATGTTCACTGTATGAAAACTTGATAGATGTCCGAAAATGAAATCGGATCAACGGTTGAAAAACAAGCGCACACACTATACAACGGTCGCATATACAACAGCGGTTTACCTGCATGCACATCCAACCATCCAACCGAGCTTACGATCGTTGGATGCTTCGTACAATTGGCCCACCATACAACGGTTGTATGCCAACACAGATTGCTACAACAGTTGGACCAACAGTAGTATCGTCTGTGGCCCGCTTACGACAGTTTGAGGTGAGATGTCAAAATATGTGATTCAAATATTATACGCCTAACCCGGGGGTTACACCTGCAAGTACAGCTTGCATGCAAGCCTTCCTTCCAACACGATTTTTGTTGGGAAGTGTTGGAAATAATACAACCGTATTTCCACACACGCAGCCAATTCTACGAACTATTCGTGCACTATGTGGTCAACACCTTAGAATATAGAGCAAACAGGAATGGTTGAATCGTGTACAAGAGCGTAATTTGTCAAGAGCAAGAGACTATACATAGGAGTAAGTGAGATGCTGGAATGAGAAGCTGTGTTGCATAATTGTCAAATGTGCTTTTGTTTTGTGTGCAATCTAAAATTCTTTTGCGAAATTCAACAAAAGTACAGAAGTAATTCTCTTCAAAACTATTTATGTTTGAAGTTTATTTTGTGCAAAATTTTATAATGCCACTGGTGCCCGTTAAAATCTTCATATGAATTACAAAAGCAGAAATGAAGTGTTCGGTGCTTGCAAATATAAATTCGAATTTAAACTAGGGAATCCCGTTTGAGGCAACTACACTACCTAAATTATCTGTTTTGTTAATAGAAGCAAAGATTTATATTAATTAATTATGTGAATTGTTTCAAAATAAAGCAGGAAAAGAACATTTTTTACCACAGATGCTCCACTCAGAACCTTTGTTTACTTTTAGCAAATTGACAAGTTGCTTAGAATAAGGATGACGTGTAAACATATGTAAAAATGGATCACCAACACAACCAGAAATTCATTACGAAAAATCTGGCTTATCACCATTCTTGTTTGCTCTATATTCTAAGGTGAGAACACTTACACTGATCCGAACTTGACAAGCGTCAGTCTATTAGAGAATTTGACACGCGTCGGTTGTACTTTGTACTTAAAGGCTAAAACACAGTGAGGACGACACAACAAAGTCGCCGTAAATTGGGTGCTGTCAAAGATTCGAATATATGGAAGTCCCATGTACTTGACACAATGAGGGCGACGCGACAAGTTGCCAACAAAAAGTTTGGGAAAATCTCTAAATTAGTCGCCAACATAATTGACATTTCTGTGTGGACAGTGAATAATTGACATTCATGTTATGTGGATTTGAATATTTTTATGAAACATAGTAAATTAAAAGATAATAGTAAATAATGTAACTGTCTGTCTGACTGGATTATGCCAAGACCCCTGCAACGACATTCCTCTGATGTGTCATCAGAGTTTTGTCATCATGAAGTTTGACATTCTCCAATCAGTAAAATTTAGACGGCAAATACTATTGATGTCTAAAGGGAATCAAAAAAAAAACCACATCACACTGCCATCTATTTAGCGAAGAGTATACTACATAATTATCATCATGAATGAAATCAGAAGCTAGTGTATCGAAATTAGCATGCCTATTTGCAGGTGCGGTCTAGCCCGCCGGGGGATGGATAAGTTGAGTTACGTTGGAGTTCGTGAGAACTCGCATTTTGCATGCTATAATGTAACCAACAAACTACACAAACCAAACTGGCTCACCACCAGCATCCAAACTGACATAAATAGAAGTCCACACTGACATAAACATTTTTATTGATTTGGGAGAGAGGAAAAGGAAAATGTACTCACAGGCTCATTACTACTGCAGCGCGCGCTTACGGGTTCTTATGGATTCATTTTTTTTCAATACTATAACAAAACTCAATTCGATGTAAACATACACATTCTTTTAATGAACAAAAATTTATGAAAATCAACAATAAAATATCTGGTTATTTCTCCTTTTTTTTTTTTAATTTATCATTTCTTCATTAGATTATATACATATGAATGATTCTTTCATGATATGTCTAATTTAAATTTATTGTATTCTTTCAATATAAAATCGGTCCATAAACTCTAACTAAAAATATTTTTCCATTAATATAAAAACCATTTTTATATACACCCCTTTTGGTGGTAAATTTTTTTCAATCAATATTTAAAATTTATTTACTTTATTATTATTTCCCTTTAATACTCCATTTTGTTTTCTTATTATTATTTTTTGTTATTAATATTTAATTCTTGTTATGGAATAAAATTTCCATTTTTGTATGCATTTGACATTTTCTGTTCTTTTAATATTCAATATATACAGAATAAAAGTTGATACACATTTTTATAAAATGAAATTGATATGAATTCTTACCTTTAATATCTTTCTTTTTCTTATCTTTATTTCTTATTTATTATAAAGTTGCGTTCACTAAAATATATCTGATTGTCTTTTTATTCCTACACTTTTATTTCAGGAACCACCATTTTGATTTTTTTTCCTTTTTTTTTGTATCTGCAGAAATCGTCAATTAAGCAGGCTTCCAATGGAATTTTAATTATTAAATAATTTTTTCTTATTGTTTAATTTTTTTCAAAACATCAATTTATTATTTGCAGATTTCCTTCCACTAGGATATTTTAAGCGATAATATTTTCCTCTTCATGGACCACCATCTTAGATTTAATTTTGTTCAACAAAATGCAACTTTAATCTCCTTAATTTTTTTTTTCTTCTCAATCAAATGAACATTCATTTTCCGGTTTTTTTCTGCTTTTCCTTCACTATTCGATGCTATCTTTATTCTTTGAAACCAAACATTTTATTATTTTAAATTTTTTTTTTCACCAGCAAAACTAATCTTTCTTTTCTAAAAAAAACGAAACTTTTTTTTTTCTTTCTTTACAAATCAAAAAGAACCTTCCTTTCAGCTCAATCTCACTTCCTCGACTTCTTCTCTATTCTTCACCGAATCATCATCCCAGCAAAAATGATTTCATCATCCCAAAAAAAATATGAAAAGTCTATCCTGGAAAACTGACAACTAGAGGTACACAGAAAGAGATGCGCGACTCCCTCAACCATTCCAATCTGATTCCATTTAGCCGACAGCCGCCACTTGACAAGCACATTTTTACCCAAAGGCTTAAGGTCACGTTTATGCGAAAGTAGTTCTGGCTCAACGGAAGACGTTTTGTTACAAAGCGGGTTCTCTGGTGGAGAGTTCTCTTCGAAAGGGAAACCGAATACAAAACCGGAAGCCATGGACCAAGTCAGAAAAATCCAACGTGTGGCTCGACCCATGACCCTGAGATTAAGAGTCTCATGCTCTACCGACTGAGCTAGCCGGGCCATACAGCACACCATTGCGCATTAGAGATCTTGACCAGAACAGAAAACAAGAGAAAGACAGGAAAGCAAAACATTCACTTAAAGAGAGGCTTAAAATATAAGGCGATGACTTTACAAAGTTGACATCCGAAATCCTTATCCTGGATGCAATTGCAAATCAAAACATTCTGAAAATTATGGATCTTATATGAACGATTAGTTTCATATATAAAAACTATTGAATTGAATAAAACGGAACTAATAGAATTTATCAAATTATCAAGCCAACCTATACCAACCTATTGCCGCAAATCTTTAGCGTGAAATGTAGCTATAAGATTTCCCTGCAGGTCGTCAACCTCATACAAACTCGCACCGACACGTCTTCGTATCCGACCTTTAGAAAATTTATTTGCTAATTTGGCATTAAAACAGGCAGCCATATTGCTTACTGGGAAATTTCGACGAAAGACTTCCTGACCAGGAATGAAATTTACTCTCTTACAACGAGTGTTGTAGGTATTCTCGTGACGAGAATGAGCTAAAGAAAGGTTGTGTCTAATACGTTCACGTATCAATGCCAAACGATCCACCGTAGGCATGACTAAGATGTCACCATCTTGAAGCGCTTCAAGCTTTTTAAGGATTGGATAGGCTGATCCGTGTAAGATCATGTGACACCCGAATAGTGCACGAAAAGGATCCATTCCTATAGACTCATGAAGAGTACTACGAAGAGCACAAGCAATGCTAGAGAGATTGCGATCCCACTCACGATGATCGTCTTGAAGATAAGCTCTAATAGCAGCTAATACGGATCTATTAACTCGTTCCGAAGCATTAGGGTGGGGAGAATATATTGCTGTTCGTACATGCCTGACGCCATAGTCAGTTAACAATTTGGAAAATTCCTTGGAGATAAATTGTCGACCATTGTCGGAAAAAATTGTTTCAGGTACTCCAAATGTATGAAAAATTTCATGCTCTAGAAATTCGATGGCAGCCGTAGCCGTTTCAGCCTTAACTGGATGAAGAAAAACGAATTTACTGAAGGAATCTAGTACGACAAATACAGCAATTTTACCATTTTTAGTCTGAGGGTATGGGCCTAAAAAGTCAATATATAAAGATTGACAAGGTTTAGAGATACGCAAGGGAATCCCCATAGGAGGTCGTAAAATTTGATTAGTAGCTTTGGTCTCCTTACAGACCACACACTGAGAAACAAATGACTTTACCTGAGTAACCATTCCGGGCCAAAAATATTTGGTTTTCAATCGAAACAAGGTCTTGCCAATACCACCGTGAGATGCTTGCGGAGGTTGATGAGCATTTTCAATCAAGGTCTCAGTTAATTCAACAGGAATCCATAATTTCCAAGCAAGATCTTCTTGTACCGGATCACCCAATCGAGGAGAAGTACGATGATAAACATAACCTTCGGATACTTGTAGATCAGGTAATTGATCCTTATTACTTGAAACGTATTCTACCAAAACCTTATAATCTGAAGATTGAAACGCTGAAGAATTCAAATCCACATCCAACACCAAAGCAATCTCATCAATACAATTGATACGAGATAAAGCATCTGGTACCACATTCTGTGTACCCTTTCTGTGTTCGATACTAAATTGAAAACCTTGTAACTTTAAGCTCCATCTGGCTAATCGTCCACTCAAGTCACTTTGGTTCATAAGCCACTTTAAGCTAGAATGATCTGTAATGATAGTAAAGGTTTGACCCTCTACATATGCTCTGAATTTCTTTACACTCAGGACTGCAGCGTAACATTCCAATTCAGTGATACTGTAATTGCGTTGTGCTTTATTAATTTTCTTGGACATATAAGCAATAGTATGTTCATTATTATCCTTGTCTCTTTGAAATAAAACACTTCCGACGCCTTGCTTACTAGCATCACACTGAATATAGAATGGGCTCTCAAAATCAGGAGTGACCAGAACTGGGGCTATTGTCATTAAATGTTTTAATCTTTCAAAAGCTTCTTCAGCTTCTGAAGTCCATACAAACGTTTTGTTCTTCAAACAATCCGTAATTGGGGCAGCCACAGTGGCATAATTGGGAATGAAACGCTGATACCAACCAGTCATGCCGAGGAAGCGACGAACTTGCTTGACTGATTTCGGAGCAGGAAATTCGTTAATTGCAGCAACTTTACCGGAATCAGTTTTCAATGTTCCATCTCCAATAATGAAACCCAAGTACTTTACTTCACGAACACAAAATCTGCTTTTATTTAAATTGATAGTTAGTCCTGAACGTCGAAGACATTGGCTGACTTGTTCCAATACTCTCAAATGTGTCTCAAAGTCTGGTGACACTATCAATAAGTCGTCCAGATACACAAATACATTTTCTCTCAAGTCACCCGGAATTACTTTGTCCATCAGTCTACACATACGCTGTGGTGCATTGCATAAACCAAAAGGCATTACCTTAAATTGGTAAAGAGGACGGCCAGGCACTGTGAAAGCTGTTTTTTCACGAGATTTTTTTTCTAATGGAATTTGCCAAAAAGCATCTTTCAAATCCAAACTAGAAATATATCTAGTATCTTGTAAACGACCAAGAAGACCATCAATGTGAGGAAGTGGATATGCATCCTTCACTGTTACATTATTTACTTTCCGAGAATCAATACATAAACGTACTTTTCCAGGTTTACATACGAGGACAACTGGAGAATTCCATGGACTATTGGACTCTTCAATGACTCCCATTTCCAACATTCGGTCAAGCTCATCATACATTAATTTCTGTATGGCTGGGGACACTGGGTAATGACGTTGTTTGATTGGGACTGCATCCACAGTATCAATCACGTGATCCTCCAGATGAGTTTTTCCCAAACCTAATACATCAAAAGACGGAAATTTAGCTTTCACTGTATTGAGCTGAGCCGATTGTGTTGAAGTTAGTTGATGAAGATTATTTTCCACGACTGGTGATGAAGATGTTTCACTTATCTCACTAATTATGTGAGGAGCAATTTGAAATTCTCTCCAGAAATCAACTCCCAAGTAGAGTTCTTGACTCAAACCAGGAATTACATACAAAGTGTAGTAACTTGAATTAGAATTAGTTAAGAAATGCAATAAGAAATCATTATACAGGAAATTGTTGTCAACTTCACGTAAGTTAAGATCTTGTCGAATAATGTACCTACCTTAAAACCTTTATTTTGTACTGTACTTGTCAATAAAGATTTTTATTCATTCTCACTTGGAATTGCAGAGAACAAACAGTGTGTTTTACTCGCTTCCCTAATTTTACTGTGCACACATCAAGATAGCGGCGACTACAGCTTCAGAAGTGGGATGAGTGGATCATTCAGTAGATATATATCTAACACGCAATTAATTTGTTATTTCGGCCCGAGTATTTATTTTTCTATTCTGAATCGTTCGTAAAGTGTAATCCTGAAAGAATTGTGCAAATTTTATTCACTGTTCTGAAGTCCGTGTTCAACTTTCGGAGGAATTAGATGGAGATGGAAGTACGGAAACAATTCAAGGCTCATATATAGCAAAAATTCCGCCCATGGCTTACAGATTTCAACATTTTACGAAGAAGATAATTTTGTCATAATCTTTTATGCACAATTTATTTTGTGTGTGCGCAATAAATTTGAGTTACGCACAGTTAACAGCGCAGTTATGCGGTGAGTATGCACATTGCACATTTTATGTTGGAAATTGCCGCCTAGTTGAAGTCTTCGCCAGCGTTTATTAATTTATTGATTTATGGCCGAACCGACGTGACTTCAAATTAAAGATCTGCATTAATTTATGAAATTCATTTTGTGTTATTTTCTAAAATCATAATATGCACAATTTATGTAGTGTGTGCAATACGTTTGGATTACGCACAGTTAATAATACAGTTATGCAGTAGTTATGTACATTGCATCTTTTATGTTGGAAAAGGCAAAATTGCAAAATTAACAATTTATGTAGTGTGTGAAATACGTTTTGATTACGCACAGTTAATAATGCAGTTATGCAGTTAGTTATGTACATTGCATCTTTATGTTGGAAAAGGCAAAATTGCCCCTTGAGTTAATCTTTAAAGAATATTTATTCATTTATGCATTTATGGTCGGACTGACATCACTTATGAACTCAGATTTAAAAAAAAAAAATTTATAATTTATGGAAATTTTGTCAATGGTTTAACGGCACTCACATTCTATAGGAATAATTGTGATATCTCGTAATGTACAGTTATTAGTGAACATTTATTATGCGCTCGATGATTTGGACTCGTTTAGCGTGCCTGGTTTAGAAATAAAATTATGGGATTATGTATAGCTCCATAGAATACACTATATGTGAGCTTGGTGTCGTGAATTTTTATGATTAGTTGGATATAAATAAACAATTAGTGTTAATTTCGTGCGGACCGAGGTTATGTTCTTTGACGAGAGCCTCGTGACAGTAAAATTTTTAAGAAGTGAACTTAAAAAAAGAAATCTTTCGCAAAGAGGGCCTAAGGAAGAGTTGTTTGATAGACTGAAAACCGCTTTAGAGATGGTCGACCGGGATCAAGTTCCTCTTAATGAAGAAAGTGAAGGCTCGCTAGATAGGGAAGGTGCAAACAAAGTTAGCGGTGAACCTCAAAATGACGTTCAGTTATTGCAACGGAAATTAGAGCTGATGGAATGGGAGAACAGGTTACTTAAAAGGGAGAAGGAGTTGTTGGAAAAATCTAGTAATGAAATCGCTCACACATCTGGTACTGGTAATAATTCGTCCATACAAGCAGTTAACATAAATGTATTGCGAGAAATCATCCCATTCTATAATGGCGGCTCGAAAGAATTGCAATCGTGGGTAAGACAAATTAAGACCATCATGCATACGTACTGCGTAGAAGAAGCAACCATGCGTTTGGCAGTGATCTCCAAGCTCAAAGAAAAGGCATCGGATTGGTTTCACTCCAAACCCGATCATTACGAGCTCAAATTGAGCGAATTACTAGCGGAACTGGAAACTATGTTTTCATGCAGAGAAAGCAAGCTGGAATTAAGGCGTCGCTTCGAATCTCGTATGTGGAGAAACAACGAAACGTTCAGTGAATATTTTCACGAAAAGACAATCCTTGGCAATCAGTTAGGAGTCAGCAGCGACGAGCTATTGGATTACTTGATCGATGGGATCGCGGATACGAATCTGCAGGCACAGGCACGAATGCAGCGCTTTAGCAAAACCGAAGACATCTTGGAAGCTTTTAGGAAAATCAACAAGCCAAAAACGAAACCAGTGGAAACTACATCCGGACTACGACATGCGTCAAGACCTATTGCAAAATCTAACGAGAAATTTTATGGTCACAAGAATTTTACAGCTAATTGTTACAATTGCAACAAGTCAGGACATATTGCAGCGAATTGTGATAAGCCCAGGCGTTCCAGAGGGTCTTGTTTCGAGTGTGGTTCAAATGAACATCTTATCGCAGGATGTCCTAAACTACAATCAACATCAAGCAGATCAAGAACACCCAATACTTCAAGAAATACACACAGTATCAACGTTGTCGACGTAGAAAATCGAGGTAGTTTTTTGATTCTTACAAAACTAGAGGTAGGGCCAAAAAAATACATTTCATTTAAAAGTTTAATTGATACAGGTAGTCCAACTTCATTTATTAAAGATAAAATTGTTCCTTTTGTAGCTATAAATGACAGTAAAGAAAAGTTTTATGGTCTTAATAATTCTCTATTGCAGGTTAACGGCTGTTTTAATGGGAAAATTATTATAGAAAATCTAGAATTTGAATTGAAATTTCGGACTGTCGATGACTCTGCGATGCTCTACGATTGTATCCTAGGAAGAGATTTTGTTTTGTACCCAAATACGACATTTACATTTGACAATGGACTTGAGATAAAAAGAAAGAGTGAATTGGACGACAATTTTATAGCTGCATTAAATAAAGTACAATATCTAGAAGAAGATGAAGTAATATTAGTAGAACCTCAAATAGGAATTTCCGACACAGTGAGTAAAAATAAGTTTTTAGAGATTTTTTCTAAATATTATTTGAATGCTCCTAAATATAAAATACCCGAAAATCGCGCCGAAATGAGCATTAAGCTAACCACTCAGCAGCCCTTCTATTTTTCGCCGAGAAGATTATCGTTCCGAGAGAAACTTAAAGTTGATTCTATTTTAGACGACCTATTAAAAAGTAATATTATACAAAAAAGCAATTCGCCTTACGCTTCACGTATCGTCCTGGTTCCTAAAAAGGACGGCAGCACTCGACTTTGCGTCGACTATAGGGAGCTGAATAAAATTACAATCAAAGATCGGTATCCTCTTCCTTTAATCGAGGACCAACTAGATAAACTCAAGAATAAGAAATATTTCAGTGCTTTAGATTTGAAAAATGGTTTTCACCATATCAATTTATCGCCTGATTCGAGTAAATATACATCGTTCGTTACGGCATGTGGGCAATTCGAATACTTAAAAGTCCCTTTTGGACTTTGTAATGCTCCCGCGGTCTTCCAACGATACCTTAATGAAGTTTTTTCAGACTTGCTAAGAAGAGGTGAGATTTTAATTTATCTCGACGATATTTTAGTGGCGTCCGATAATCTGAATGGACATTTTTCTATATTATGTGAGGTTTTCGATATTATGAACAGAAACTGCTTACAGTTAAACTTATGCAAATGTTATTTTCTTATGACTGAAATTACTTATTTAGGATACCGCATTAATAGCGAAGGTATTAGTCCAAGCAATAGCCACATTGAAGCAATTAAAACATATCCGATACCGAAGAATGTTCATGACTTGCATCGTTTTATTGGACTTGTCAGTTTTTTCCGGAAGTTTATAAAGGACTTTGCGATTCTCGCCAAGCCTTTATATGATTTATTAAAGAAAAACTCTGAATTCCGCTTTGAAGAGCAACACCTTCGGACATTTGAAACTCTAAAACAAAAACTTATTACATCACCAGTGCTAAGTATTTACTCACCATTAGCAGAGACAGAACTCCATTGAGATGCTTCAAGTATAGGTTTTGGTGGTATCTTGCTTCAAAAACAAAAGGATGCTTGCTTTCATCCAGTAATGTTTTTTAGTAAACGGACTACTGAAGTTGAATCTCGTTACCACAGCTTTGAGTTGGAAACTCTCGCAATAATTTATTCACTTAGTCGTTTTCATGTTTACCTTCAAGGCATTAAATTTAGAATAGTGACCGATTGTAATTCACTAAGACTAACACTTAATAAAAAAGACATCAGTCCACGAATTAGCCGCTGGGCATTAATCTTACAAAACTACGACTACGAGATAGTCCACAGAGAGGGTAAAAAAATGCAACATGTGGATGCATTATCTAGAAGTTTAGTACTACAAATCGTCAAGAATTCTTTCGAGGATACCTTAGCAATTATTCAATCTAAAGATGAAACTGTACGAAAAATAAAAAAGGACTTAGAGAATAAAGAAAGCTCATTGTGGGAATGTCGGAATGATATGTTATACCGAAAGGATGGCAGTAAGTTATTATTTTATGTACCTGTCGGAATGAGACAAAATATAGCTAGATCATGCCATGATGAAGTCGGACATGTTGGTGTGGATAAAACTATCGAGCTAATCAAACAAACATATTGGTTTCCAAAAATGAAAGAGTTCGTAAGGGACTATATTAATAATTGCATTAAGTGTATTACCTTTAATCCAAACCCGTTCAAGCATTGTGATAACCTGCAAAGCATTGACAAAGGTATTAGACCATTTGAGACTATACATATTGACCACTATGGGCCATTGAATGAAACTAGGTCAAAGAATAAATTTATTTTTATGGTGGTTGATGCTTTCAGTCGTTTCGTAAAGATTTATCCAACAAAGAGCACGAACGCTCAGGAAGCAATTAAGCATTTGCAAACTTACTTTATGAATTATAGCATACCCTGTCGTGTGATCTCAGATCGGGGAAGTTCTTTCACTTCACAACTATTCGTCGACTTTTTAAGCAAGCTTAACGCCAAACATGTTCTCGTAGCCACTGCTTGTCCGCGAGCGAATGGAGCTGTTGAGAGAATGAATCGATTTCTAACACCCATATTGTCCAAATTAACGCCAGACGAGTACTCCTGGGACAAGGTAATTTCGGAGGTAGAATATGTCTTTAACAATACCTATTGTCGATCAGTTAATTCTTCTCCATCAGAATTGGTATTCGGCATCAGGCAAAGGAGTCCTCTAGAGTCAGAATTTTTCCGATATTTTAAAGATAATATCGTTTCGAATGTCTGTATCGAAACAATTAGAAATCGTGCGATTAAGAGAAATAATGAAGTTCAAGCTTATAATAGAGAATATTACGATAGGAAGTGTAAACCAAAAACCATAGATTTTAGGACAGGAGATTTAGTCGTTATTAGAAATGTCAGTACAGGTGGGAGTAAAAAGCTCACTGCCAAATTTAAAGGGCCATATGAGATTAGAAAACTTCTACCTCATCGCAGATATGTAGTAGGGGATATTGACGGTTTCCAAATTAGCCAAATCCCATTTGAAGGAGTTTTTGATTCCACAAATATGAAGTTGTGGTTACCTGATCTTCTAGAACACTCAGAAGAACTAAATGACATGACAGATCGTACAAATACGAACCATTATGGATATGACTCAGACTTAGCAGATAACGAATTAAATAAATTAGACGAAGACTCAGACGGAGAACAGACACATTGAATTAAAATTGGGATGTGATTTTGTTTAAGACTAATGTATGTTTAAATGCTACGACGAGGGCGTCGCAGTGTCAGGATTGCCGAATGTAGTAACTTGAATTAGAATTAGTTAAGAAATGCAATAAGAAATCATTATACAGGAAATTGTTGTCAACTTCACATAAGTTAAGATCTTGTCGAATAATGTACCTACCTTAAAACCTTTATTTTGTACTGTACTTGTCAATAAAGATTTTTATTCATTCTCACTTGGAATTGCAGAGAACAAACAGTGTGTTTTACTCGCTTCCCTAATTTTACTGTGCACACATCAAGATAGCGGCGACTACAAAAGTAAACATCTTACAAATTCCATTATGACTGATAGGAATTTTGACATAACCAGTAATTTGTTGAGCAGCACCATCAGCAGTCTGAACCGAGGTGTGCAAAGATTTAAGCCTAATATTTTTATGTTGGTTAAGGAATTTTTGAGCATTTTTCCCCAGGCAACTAATATTAGCCCCACTATTGAGCAAACCAATCATATTTGTGCCCTGTAGTGAAACGTTCACATAAGGTCTATTGTCTGAAGCGTTACTCAACACAGATGAAATAACTGTTTTAGCCAATTGTTTCTTCTCTTTGGCTAAAGATCGAATTTTTGGTGTTATTTTATTAATGACATTTAGACTATTTGAAAATATTTGTTCTCTAATATTCAAATAATTCTTCCATCTATTAATGAAAGAATTCTTCACAGACTCATTAGGAAATTCTATTTTAAGGTCAGTTATAGGCATTGCATGATCACATTTGTTCAAGCCGATTGTCGAAGTATTCGAAGTAGTACAATCTAGTGCGGATGCGTCGCCTTGAAAGACTTCGCATCCCTTAACTGGTTTTCCGAACAGCAGTTAGAGCACTTTGGCGTAACCACTCCAGGTTTACCACACTTATAGCAAAACAAATTACGAAATTCAGCCGGACATTCATAAAATGCATGCCCCTGTGACTTACAATTCCAACATGTCAATGGTTTACGTGCTATAAATTTATTCAGAATTTGGACCTCTTCCACTTGGGCATCATACTGAGCACCGGAAGGAATTGAAAAAGGCAAATCAGGTGAAGACGTATCAGGAATATTAAAAATTGATTGATCATTTTCATGATTCATATTTATTTCATGCACTCGCAAAGGTGCCACTGGTCTACGTTCTGGTCTGTTACCAATATACCATTTCTCCGCCTTGATACACATTTTGCGCAATTCATGCACAGAAACAATATCATGGCCTACAGCAAGAGGACCAAGACGAGAATTCAGATTCTGAATAATTATACTAACATATTCAGATTCTATCATCGGCTCCTTCAAACGCAGTCATTTTATGTAAAAATTCGTCGAATGACTCGAAACCCTGTTTGAGTTCCAGCATAGACTTGATGACGCTGAAGTCATTACTAAGACTGCAAAATTGAGTCAAAAAGCCAACGCGAAAATCATTCCAGGTTGGTCGACGACAAGCTCTTCTGAACTGAGACCAATACCAATCTAAAGCTCGGCCTTGAAGAAGAGATACAATATTACTACAGACTTCCTCATATGGAATGTCTGAGTCCAAAGCTAACAATTCAATCCGATTTATAAATTCTTCGGCCGACAACTGATCATTGTTTGCAGGAAAACGAATGTTCCAGTGTTGAACCAAAGAAGGACGGCGAACTGGAGTCGTGAAGCGGTTCGCAGCTCTTACAGGAGCCCTACATAACATTTCATCATTTGAAGCATTATGTGGGTTTGGTGGTGGTGAAGGTGTTGAAGAACGAGAATGATAAGTTTTAGACAAAATAGATGGCGTGACTTGTTTATCACGAAGTTGATCTAAATCTAGTTGCATTTTTGCAATTTGTTGTAATATCGCATCCGACGATAATGAAACGGATGGGAATGAGACCTGGTCTCCTTTTATATTAACATCAGGGTTAGCAACCGAAGTCGTTGCTATACTTGTTTTTTCCTCCTGAGATACGATTCCTTCCAGAACCTTCTCGGGATCATCGATATTATCAGCGGATACATTACTCTCAGCGGACTTACCCGTACTTTTTGCATTGTTTTTCCCTTTATTCGCGGGCATTATACAATAATAATATTACCAATTATATAATTGTGAAAATGTAAATGATTATTCATATCAAAACCAATTAGCTTTTAAGCCAATTTGTATTAAGTATTGTATTAAATTCCAAAGGTTGGTATTATATTATTGAAAAATTTATATGTTAATATTAATTAGCTTTATGCCAATTTGTAACTTATTAATAAAATAGAATATATATATGATTACTTACAAGCAATTAACTTTAAAAGTCAATCACCGAAGTTACGAAATTTCAACTACCAATAGATGTACAAAACAATACACGAAATTGATACAATAACAGTTCTTTTCACGAAGAAACCGCATTTGCACCAATACAAACAAACGAAGAAATACGAAATGGATACAATGACAGTTCTTCTCACGAAGAAACCGCATATGCACCGGATATAAACAAACGAAGAAATACGCAATGGATACAATGACAGTTCTTCTCACGAAGAAACCGCATATGCACCGGATATAAACAAACGAAGAAATACAAAAATTTATCTCTTGCCAGAGAGACTATTTTCACCAAAATTAAGCAATTTTTATTTTATTAAATATCAGTTAATCAATTTAAAACACGTATATATATAACTTCCAAATCAAACATTAAACGAAGCACGGTGCAGCAGCAATGAATACGAGAACTCATTCCTTCATCCAAGTTGGTAAGGAAATAAGAAGTAGGGAAAGTTAAAGGGATACAAGGGATATGAAGTATCGTCAGTGTGGACCACCAAAGAAAATTTAGATCTACAACAATAATTAATTTTTTTGGGTTTGTACACAATATTCAGGTTCAGGCATCGGACTAGATAGGTTATACTTCCAAAATTCCGGACAAGAATCCTGACATGTGACATTTAACGGTAATCTTCCTCTCCTCATCCTGACCTTTGCTCTACCCAGCTCATGACTAAGTAATGAGGTGAAAGGGTGGAGAAGAAAACGAACATACTAATAAATTCAAATTCTCAACTGACTGTTTTCAAAACCACTAAGACAACCAATTCGTCGCAAGCCAAATGAACATCTGTCACTTGAAGCCAGACGAGTACGAACCATGTCGCATAATAGTCACGAGAGAAAACCAGTACTCTGAGGATGCAATAAAATAAATTTTAGAAAAAAAATTACAAAACGGGTTTAAGATGTCAGGTGTTCCCTCTGCTAAAGATTTCAAATCCGTACCTTGACCTAAGCCAAACGAACATCAGTCACTTGAAGCCAGTGAAAGAGGCACTGATTTCTCATCTTCATTTGCAGAAGAAGCAGCACATCTTACTACGAATAAAACTTCAGCACAACAGATGGACTTTCATTTATCAAAATTCTACAAAGTTGAGTCGGAGCTACTACATACAAACAACTATCTGAGTTTCTGTGGATTGGCCGCAGAAAAGACGGACTACTGATTGCCATACTTGTAGTATGAACAACCACCAAATATTAAAGACAAAAATAGACTTTATCCAGGATAAGCCTGAATAAACAGTGAAACTTTTCCGTTGGGCGCCATATTTGTAACTGTCTGTCTGACTGGATTATGCCAAGACCCCTGCAACGACATTCCTCTGATGTGTCATCAGAGTTTTGTCATCATGAAGTCTGACATTCTCCAATCAGTAAAATTTAGACGGCAAATACTATTGATGTCTAAAGGGAATAAAAAAAAAAAACCACATCACACTACCATCTATTTAGCGAAGAGTATACTACATAATTATCATCATGAATGAAATCAGAAGCTAGTGTATCGAAATTAGCATGCCTATTTGCAGGTGCGGTCTAGCTCGCCGGGGGATGGATAAGTTGACACACTAAACAACGACTTTTGACAGTTACGTTGGAGTTCGTGAGAACTCGCATTTTGCATGCTATAATGTAACCAACAAACTACACAAACCAAACTGGCTCAGCACCAGCTTCCAAACTGACATAAATAGAAGTCCACACTGACATAAACATTTTTATTGATTTGGGAGAGAGGAAAAGGAAAATGTACTCACAGGCTCATTACTACTGCAGCGCGCACTTACGGGTTCTTATGGATTCATTTTTTTTCAATACTATAACAAAACTCAATTCGATGTAAACATACACATTCTTTTAATGAACAAAAATTTATGAAAATCAACAATAAAATATCTGGTTATTTCTCCTTTTTGTTTTTTTTAAATTTATCATTTCTTCATTAGATTATATACATATGAATGGTTCTTTCATGATATGGCTAATTTAAATTTATTGTATTCTTTCAATATAAAATCGGTCCATAAACTCTAACTAAAAATATTTTTCCATTAATATAAAAACCATTTTTATATACGCCCCTTTTGGTGGTAAATTTTTTTCAATCAATATTTAAAATTTATTTACTTTATTATTATTTCCCTTTAATACTCCATTTTGTTTTCTTATTATTATTTTTTGTTATTAATATTTAATTCTTGTTATGGAATAAAATTTCCATTTTTGTATGCATTTGACTTTTTCTGTTCTTTTAATATTCAATATATACAGAATAAAAGTTGATACACATTTTTATAAAATGAAATTCATATGAATTCTTACCTTTAATATCTTACTTTTTCTTATCTTTATTTCTTATTTATTATAAAGTTGCGTTCACTAAAATATATCTGATTGTCTTTTTATTCCTACACTTTTATTTCAGGAACCACCATTTTGATTTTTTTTTCCTTTTTTTTGTATCTGCAGAAATCGTCAATTAAGCAGGCTTCCAATGGAATTTTAATTATTAAATAATTTTTTCTTATTGTTTAATTTTTTTTTCAAAACATCAATTTATTATTTGCAGATTTCCTTCCACTAGGATATTTTAAGCGATAATATTTTCCTCTTCATGGACCACCATCTTAGATTTAATTTTGTTCAACAAAATGCAACTTTAATCTCCTTAATTTTTTTTTTTCTTCTCAATCAAATGAACATTCATTTTCCGGTTTTTTTCTGCTTTTCCTTCACTATTCGATGCTATCTTTATTCTTTGAAACCAAACATTTTATTATTTTAAATTTTTTTTTTCACCAGCAAAACTAATCTTTCTTTTCTAAAAAAAAACGAAACTTTTTTTTTTTTTCTTTACAAATCAAAAAGAACCTTCCTTTCAGCTCAATCTCACTTCCTCGACTTCTTCTCTATTCTTCACCGAATCATCATCCCAGCAAAAATGATTTCATCATCCCAAAAAAAATATGAAAAGTCTATCCTGGAAAACTGACAACTAGAGGTACACAGAAAGAGATGCGCGACTCCCTCAACCATTCCAATCTGATTCCATTTAGCCGACAGCCGCCACTTGACAAGCACATTTTTACCCAAAGGCTTAAGGTCACGTTTATGCGAAAGTAGTTCTGGCTCAACGGAAGACGTTTTGTTACAATAAGCTAGTTATTAAAAACTGATATAAAATTAATTGCATTTATTAGTTTGACAAATTATGGGTATGAGGAGGAATTAATAGAGAAAATGAGGGAAAAAGTTATGTTGTGCAATAAACGTCATCCCATGTATAGAAATCTGTTTTTAGTCTTCTTTTTAGTTTTTTCTTTATGCTTTGCAATTTTAAGTAAGCCGCATAAGCTATACTAGCAATTTTCTATAATTTTTTTCTTTTTGCCATTTCTTTTACAATAAATAAGACAGATATAGCTGTCAAAAACAATCGTCGAGTCGCGTTCACTGTGTTTTAAATGCGACATTATCGCCAACTAAGTTGCCAACATTGTTGTGTCGCTCCCACTGGGTTTTGGCCTTTAAGCCGGAACCCAATGTGGCGCGGTAGCTCGTAGCTGACTCGGTTGCCAGACCTGTCAAAATTTGAAAGCACGGAAAGTCTTTGATGGCGTTGCGTGGCGCTGGCGCAGTAGCTCATTTTTACAAAATTTTCGTTGGAAATTAATATTTTTATTGAAAAGTTCGTCATCATTTTCTTTTATATATTTAAATGTTTTTTCGTAGAATCCTAAACTCATCCTCTGTTGATATAGACGTCTAACGCACAACTTTCTGCATTTTTTGTCTTTAAATATTTATAAGTGAAAAAGCACAATTGCACTACACATTCTAAAGAGGCCATTTCTTGTAATTCTTCCATATTAAATAATTTTTAAAATTCCATAGATCAAAGTAAAAGTAAATAAGGAGGTATTTCACCGTCCGTACCATTGACTACAAGCTGCATCAGTGTAACCAATGTTAGCTACATGGCGCGCGCCAGTGCAAGCTACAGCACCAGCTACCGCGCTACATTGTGTTCCGGCCTTTAATTATAAAAATCACATCAATAAAGCTCTTGAATTGTTATCGGACTAAACGTGCATTTCATCTATTTTTTGTTCTAGTTATAAATAACATGCCATTCCCAACAGGTTATGGGCCCAGGCACAAATAACAAAAAAAAAAGTGTAGGTGAATCGCCATGAATTCTGCAACAAGAATCGAGTTGCTCAACAAGGAGAAGTTCGATACTTGGAAAATGCAAATGCAGGCATTGCTAACAAAAAACGATCTGTAGCAATATGTAAACGGTAAGGAAATCAAACCGGAACCAGTCGACGGCGACTTAAATCGTGCCAAGGAAATTTATACGTGGGAGGAAAATGACGACAAAACGAAGTCGGACATTATCTTATCAATATGTGCTTCTAAATTAAAGCAAGTAAAGGGGTGCATAACTTCGAAGGAATGTGGAACAAACTCGAAGGAATTTATCAGTTGAAAGGTCTCGCTAGAAAATCGATTCTTCTAGAACAACTCATACAACTACGCATGGAAGAGAACAGTAACCTGCGCGAACACATTAACAAGTTCTTAGATACCGTCGATAAAGTGACAGAGATGGAAGTAGATTTAAATCAAGATTTGTTGTCAGTGATATTGTTGTGCAGTTTACCACGAAGTTATGAACACTTTCGGCGAAGAATGAGTAATAATAAAGAAAGTCCACCTTAATGGGGGCCAGAAATGTAAAAGAGATGCAGGCATTCAAAAGCTTTATAAGGAAGTGTTTGTAGAGCTTTAAAGTTCTTGAAAGCCCATTACCCCATAAGAGCCATTTGCAGGAATGAAAGATAAGAACTTTAAACACAATGGCACATAAGTGTAAAGAGTGTGACTATATGCATTGGCCACGGGTTTTCGTATATAGATAAGCCGGTGTCGCTCAACACAATATCAGCCGCCCATGAAAACAAGGTAATTGCCTGTGGTGAATTATACATTGATGTTCCATGATACTTTATTCTATCCAAGAAGCTCCAACACAATTGTACTCGAAACGGGAAATCGAGTAAAAGCCTATAAGAAATCTCAAATACAAATAAACTGGCCACGGTTTCTTAAGAAACCTAACTAACACTGTTAAACTGGCCAAGGGATGGGATTAATCAGCTGTTCAAGAAAATAAACAAACCAAACAGTTGTCAAATATAGTTGCTGTATCGCGTTTCTTATATATTAATTGCTAATAAATCTTATTAATTAAAAATTGTTAATTTTATAAGATAGGTTGCAATGACAATTAGTGAAAATTTAAAGCCCGAAAGAGTGACTAGTCTGTGAAATGAAACTTGGAAAGTTTAAATTTTATAAATGATAAAAATTTGTGCATTTACCTTACATCTATTATACATGATATTTACACCTTTAAATATATCTAGCGGATAGAGGTAAACCTGTTGGTTGCTTTCAAAATTAAAGAGAAATCTTAGTTTTACTTTTCCTCGCAGATTTGTTCAACATAGGTGCTGCAAGACTTATTTTATAATTTGTTGAATGTGATTAAATTTAATTTGTTGAATGTGATAAAAAGGTTGCAAGTAATGCAAGTGATGAAACTGGGAAAGTTTTATATTTTATATGTAGTCATGGAAATATAAATCTATCGATTGAAGGTAAATCTGTTGGTTGCTTATAAAATTAGAGAGCAATCGCAAATTTGCCTTTACTCGAAAATTTTATTAACAGGAGTATGATTTAATGCCTACTTTAGACAATAATTTGAAGAAAATAATATAAATTTTACTTGATGTTTACATCATATAGGGATATATGTAGGTATGTACTTATGTGGTGTCTGAGTTCTGCAAATCTTAAGAATTTCCGTTAAGAGAAGAATAAATTTGGCGGCAAATTAGTTGTCAAACAACTTTGAAGTAGCAGGTAGTGTAAATTTTGAAGAATTTAAATAACAATAATTAATAATTTTCTTTAAGTGAAGTTTCGAAAAACATGAAAATTAAGAAGTGTTCAGTAGGATGCAGCAGCGCGAAACACTTATTTAGTGTACCGGGAGATAATATTTGGTAAGAATACACATACTCTTTATGTATGCTTGTAGTAAAATATTATGTAAAATACAATTAAATTTCTTTTTAAAACGCATTATGTTTAAAATTAAGAAAAAGATATACCTAATTATATATGTATGTGGGTTGTTGTTTCCAAGTCAGTTTATCATCCATTAACATTCCCAGATATTTTATTGTGTCAACCCTTCAGATATTTTATTGAGTCAACCCTTTTATGAATTCTCCTTCCACTTGCAGAACAGTGTCCAACTTTTGCTTGTATCACTGTTGAAAAATCATGTAGCTTATTTTCGATGTATTTTTTTGTAAGTTTATTTCCATATAGCCATCTTTTGTATCGTATTATTACCCTCTGTAAACTATCGCCATCTTTCCACTGTCCATCACCAGCGTATCGTCAGCATATATATAATATTCCGCAACTAACCCAGCTTTCATTAAATTTTGGATGTACAGAGAGCAGAGGAGCGGCCCTAAAATTGCGGGAATCCAGTACTCATCACTTCATTATCACTATAACTGTTTTCCACTTTTGTACAACACTGTCTTCCTTGCAGATGATTTCCTTTAATTCCCAATTCGCTTAATATTTCTATTAACACATTATGATCTACAGTTTCAAGCGCCTTCTTCTAATACTCTAATAACATTATTACCATATATAATATAATATAATATTTTAATCCAATTTTCATTATTTTGTAGCCGGCAAGCATGGCTGAATAGATTAGGACTGCGCCACCTATCACACAGGAAAAGAGTGGAAGTATGTGAAAAACACTTCAGGAAGGAGATGTTAGGACCCAGCGGGGGACGTCTGGTACCATGGGCAATGCCGAATCTGCCCCACGAGGTATAATTTAAAATATATTTCTTAGATTCTTTTACTTATTTCTTTTACATTTCGTTTTTAATTTATATTTTATTATTTTTTTCCCAATTTCAATATACCTTCTTTTGTTGTCCGTTTTTCACATTTTGTTACATTAGACTTTAGATTTTCAGAAAAAACCATCAGACTTGCAGCTTAGTAGGATTGTAGACTTAGATTTAGGTTATTGTACAGGTATAGGTAAGGAAGAGCTTTTTACTAAGCTCCAAGCTTCTCCTATCGCTCTTTCTAAATGCAGTAATTTTTGTGAAGACAACAGTCAGAAAATAGTGAATTTGGCAACTTCATCCACTTCGAAGGATATGCCACAATTCCAGAGTAGATATACTATGGCGTTTCTGGATCACTGTTTTTGCCTCCAGGATTTCGCCACAGATGGCGCCACCGTCGCTAGGTGGTGTAAATCCATACTAAATGTGGGTTTCTGTCTTGGATGTCCTGGTTTATGTCTTGGATGTTGGGGATACGAGACCACTTTGGGGGATACGAGACCACTTTTAGCACTCTCCAGCATAGGGAAATAGCATAGGATTTCGATTTTGTTTCTGAAGTGCGCCTATTTTTCATCTCGAATCTTGGGGATACGAGACCACTTTGGGGATACGAGACCACTTTAAGTACTCTCCAGCATAGGGAAATAGCATAGGATTTCAATTTTGTTTCTGAAGTTCGCTTATTTTTCATCTCAGACTCGTAGCCTCTAAGTTTTTCATCTCGAGTTTTGGGATACGAGATCACTTTCAGTTCTATATATTTTTGAAGGGGGTGGGAAGCTTTATTGATGGATTTGGTCTTGACTGCGCCCTAGTGGCATTAGTCGGTACTACGGTGTTCTTGGATAGATATGTGGTGCGCCTAAATGTACGCTTTTGGTTTTGAACTAATATTAGTAATAATTAAAGTTAACGGTAGGAAATTTTTGTTCATGCCAATGGATTCTAGATGGGTGGTTTGTGAGAGGGTATTATAGTATTGGATAGGGAGGGGGGGTAATGAAATTTTCATCAGAAATCCCCTACGGGCTCTGGTTTTCGAGATATTAGCGTATAAATTATTTTTGTTCATGCCAATGGATTCTAGGGGGTGAAGGGTGGGAGGGGGGACGAAATTCTCATCAGAAATTCTCTACGGGCTCGCCATTTCTTGAGTAAGGTTACCTACCGGCATTAGCCGGAACTACTAGCATACCTTGGTTTTGCTGTTTTCTTTTATTAGCGGGGAAGTTCTAGATATCAGCATGACGTCATTTTGGTTTTGTTGTTTTCAAGTGCTGTTGTAGATATCAGCATCATTCGAATTTCACAACATGGCTTGATGTTTCCTTATTATTATTGGGTCCTGGGGGTGCGTGTATTGAAAAGTAACAGTTGCTCTTTCGAGTTCAAGCACCATATCTTGAGCAAGGTCCCCTAGCGGCATTAGTCGGTACTTACATATGTTGTTCATCTCGGGCTTGGGGATACGAGATTACTTTCAGCACTCTCCAGCCCTCGGATATTTTTTGTCCATGCCAATAGTATTAGTACTAGTGGGGCTAAAATTTTCATCAGAAATCCTCTACGGGCTATGGTTCGAGGATATTAGCGATCTTACCTTCTCAGGTGTAATTAATATTAGTAGCTCAAAAACAAAAAAGCAACAACAACTATAACCTAAGTTGTGGATTAAAGATTTGATGATATTAATCTGTCGGTGTTTTTTATAAACAAGATTGTGCCATATGATCATATATCTAAAAATAGATCAGGCGAAGCTGATTGGGGCGAATGTAGGTAGATATGCTCACTTAGATAAGTAATGGAAATTAGTAAATGTGTAATTTTGCTCTTCAGGTGGAATGCTTCTGATTTTATTCCTTGCATAAACAAATTCGCACAGTCCAGCAAAGTAAACAAATTCGCAGTCGAATAATGTAAACAAATTCACACAGCAGCCGATTAAAGTAAACAAATTGAGCGATTTATGTAAGATTCCCAATTTCTTTAACTGAAAACAACAACAACCGATATTAATCTGTGGGATATGATGTCTTAGATGAGTAGTGGAAGATATACTTGAAAATTTCTTTTGCTGAAAAAAAACAACAACAACAACTTATGATATTCGATGTGTAAAAATTGATCACGGCTGCTTGGGATGGTAAGACACATGAAATCATTAGAAGTAATGGAAATTAAAGCATTAGAAAAGGTGGCCAGGTCGCTGGTTATTTGACATCTTGCGTAAACAAATATAGCCGAGTAAAGCAGGCAAATTGAGCGATTAATGTTTATTTTTTGTATCTAGGAGTTTGTATTGAAAAGTCTTTATGACGAATTGTTTTTTATTTTCAATAAAATTTCTCAATCAGTAACACTGTTATGAGATTTGATTGATTCCCCGATATCATAGTTCACATGAAGCTGATAAGAATATGATAATTTTATCTTCATACTATTGGGGGCAGGTACATTGTTTACTTACCATTAAGTTGAGAGTGGGTTAAATTAAAAGCTTTAATAGACGAACGCTGTGTTATGATATTAATGTGGTATGATATGTTGTCTGAGGTGAGTGGTGGAAGTTGTATGGGAGCTATGAATAAGCAGTAAAATCCTAATCAGCAATCTCGCTGGATATGTGATAATTCTCCATGTCCATAGTGAAGATCGTGGTGGTGGGTTGAGAGTAGGTACTGTAAGTTATGTATTAAGTTAAAAGTTTTGCTGGATGGTATTTGGCATTTATCTCCTCGAAATGGTGTTGTATGAGGAAAGTATGTTCATCTGCAAACAACAAATTTGGCTGAAAGCGACACACGGTGTGAGCAATAATCATTTTTTTGCTTAAATTATCACTATTAAGCGACATTTGTCGCAGAAAATATATTAAGTCTAGTCTAGTCTAAAATATGTATTGTAAATAAAAATTGTATTATGGTTATAATGCCATTTATTGAAATAATTTGTTTTAATTACATTATAGCTTAAGTCTAAGGTCTTTTTTCTTTAGCTCAGGAAAGCCAGGATTTCATAGATATAGACTGATCCTTATAATGAATATTCCTTATGCCTTTAGACCAACATGACTTTAGAAGGTTCCTTGTGCACCATTTTCACAAATAACTTTTCTCCGTCTTTACTTTTTGCAATCTTTGTTGGAATATCCTGATTTTTCGACCTGTTGGTAGGGGACAGTCGACTCGTTTTTGGATGAATGACTTTCTTCTTTATTTCTGGAAAGCATCGATTTCATAGATGTAGACTTAGCTTTATATGAATATTCTTTACTCCTTTCTTCCGTAGGCTTTAGAAGGTTTGTAGTGTCCTTAGAACTCATGTTGAAATTATTGCGTAATTAGCTTGCCAAGAAACAGTGATCTGTTTGGGTAAAGAGCAAACTATCAACTGAAAAAACAAGTTATGAAACTACTATTTGTATGTATTTGACACATGGGCTTGAAGGCAACAATTTTTCCTTGACCTCTGGCGTCACCTTAACCTTTGAAACCGAAAGTGTCTGCTCTTGGGTTCACTTGGATGATGATGAGTAGTGCAAGTTGTATGGGAGATTATAATTAGCTGTGCTTCAAGTTCAATAGTGAAGACCGCGATGTGGAGAGTGGGTATTTGGAATGATATAAGTCTATTAGGATATGGAAGCATTATTTATTCATCTTTAAATCTTACCATGAAAGTATTAGGTTGGGAGTGGATTAAATTAAATGTTTTGACGAAAGAAGGTGGAGTTATTATATTAATATAGTATAATATGTTATCTTAGATGAGTATATTGAGAGCTGTGAGTAATATGTGGAATATGTTGTAGATGAGTAGTGAAAGCTGAAAATGTAAGATTCCCAATTCCTTTACTGAAAAACAACAACAACAACTATAGCAAATCAATTTTTTCACAAAATATTTATTCACATCAAATTCATTATTTATTTTTATATCTTAAGTTATAAACTTTTTTCTCTGTGTTTCACATCCAAAAAGCGATCCAGAGCAAATGTCTCCCATGATCCTTTTCTGTGTTAGGCTATGAGAGTTCGGCAGCAAAATTCCATGTTATTTCTTATCATCTGTCTTGCTCTAACACATTAGGAAGCTTTAGTGAACACCACAATTTGAAACCATCTCACTCGGGATTTGGTCATATACTTGCCAGCTGTGGATATGTATGTATGCAACACTGAAATGAATTAATGTAATATGTTGTGTAGTGTAAAAGAAAAACTTTCATGGGCGATATGGGGATTGAATCGATGTATGTTATGCACTAGATTGGTGGTATATGTGCTTATTTGATTGAAGTAAAATAGTTTCACGGCTTCCTTACCAAGACTTAAATATACTCATAAAAACGTTGAATCGATGTCAAGAACATGTTAATACTATGAGCAGAGGAAATCGTGATCATTGCAGCATGTTATGAAATTCGATATCTAAAAATAGACCACATGAAGGTTATTGGGGTGGTAAAAAAACATGAAAGCATTAGGTTGAGAATGGCTTCAATTTAAGGCTTTGGTGAAAGAAGGCGGCATCAGTCAGTTTTGGTGAGCCTCAGCGATAGGTCAAATAAAAAAAATGTCAACCGCGCTAATAAATGAAAGTTTTTCTAGTAAAAAGAGTGGTACAAAACGGCATATGGGGAGCTGTATTGGACAGACTAAATCACCGAGATTGTTATTGAAAGCCACCAGTCGAGGTGGAGAAATTACTCAGCGTGTAAGAAAAAGTGATTTTGTAAAGTGGGAGGAAATGAGTTCAGTATTCACAGACAGAATTAGAGCTGGAATTATTGTAAATATAAACCATACAGATCCTAAGCTATTTATACATGATGCTGCTCATTTATTTATACGCCGTATTAAGAATATTTTAAAACGCCATCTCAATATTAAAGTTAATACATAGTTGTGTGCTGATTTTGTTAAGAATATCGGTGACAATGAGGTTATAAACGATATTAAATATTTACAAGCAAGAACTGCTCCAATCAATGTGGACGATAATTTAAATGAGTGGTATAAAGTTAACATTTTGGATTCAATACTCACTCAGCTGGATGAGTTTCAGAAAAAAGATAGTGGCTGGACATTGGAGTCCATTATACATTTAGCAGTACATATCAACAACTTTGAACAGCACCGAGGATCTTCGTATATACCTCTACCGAAGGAGATTGCTTTAAAGCAAGCTTGCATCAATGTAAAAAATAGTGATGAAGCATGCTTCGCTTGGGCCGTAACATCAGCGCTATATCCTGCAAATGTTCACTCCGATAGGACCTCATCATATTCACATTATTCTACTGTGCTAAATTTAACTGAAATAACATTTCCTATGACGCTTAAGCAAATTAAACAATTTGAAGACCAGAACGATATATCAATAAACGTATTCATCCTAAAGAAAGAGCGTTTCTTCACCACTGTTCTAGTTAGACCAACGAAACATAATATGAAGCGACATGTGAATCTATTAATGATACAAAATAACTATGAGCAGGATGATGATGATGATGATGCTGCTGCTGATGATGATTATGATGATAATGATGATGAAAGTACCAGGTTTCATTTCTGCTGGATTAAATATCTTTCACGGCTTGCATGGAAACAAGCTTCAAAACATAAGGCTAGATTGTATATATGCGATAGATGTTTGTTCTACTTTTATTCGGCTAAAGCATTAGCATCATATATTCCTGAATGTGAGAAACAAAAAATTTATCTTGAATTAAGGAAGCCCAACCGTAAAATTAAATGTTAGTAGCACAACGGATACTCTACCATTGACAAGCATTACTGAATTCCATCAGAGCAACAAGGAGCAGCCGCAGAAAACATATGACCTAATTCTAGTGTATTGTAAATAAAAAAAAATGTATTACATATAGTTATAGCTCCATTTATTTAAGTAATTTGTTTTAATTGTATTATAGTCTAAGATATGCATTATTGGAAAATAAAGAATATATTATAGTTATAGGTGTATTCAAATAAGGAAGCCCAACAATAGAATGACACACTAAGAATTAAATGTTAATATTTTTTTAATTTATAATAAATCGATAATGATATTTTATATATGTTACTCTTTTTATTCAATTTCCCTACTAAGTCCAGAACTCCTGAAAGTATTCTTTAATAATATTTGTCTACTACAGAGGGCTCTTAATCGGACGGTTGAACCTTTTACCCAGAATGCTAGGTTGAGCGTGAGAAAACACGTTGACACGTGGGCTTGACCTTGGCCTCTGGCATCACCTTTGAAACCGGAAGGGTATTTTGTCCTTGACCTTGATCCATAAGTGTGTGTCTTGGCGGCTATAACCTTAATCAATTACGTCACAGGGGACTCTATACAGCTTTTCAAAACAAATTTGATAACAGATAAACAGCTTTCAAACAGCTCTGATAACAGGTAAACAGCTTTTAAACAGGTCTGATAACAGCTCTGATAACAGCTTAACAGCTTTTCAAACAGCTCTGATAACAGCTTAACAGCTTTTCAAAGAGCTCTGATAACAGGTAAACAGCTTTTAAACAGGTCTGATAACAGCTTAACAGCTCCGATAACAGCTCTGATAACAGCTTAACAGCTTTTTAAACAGGTCTGATAACAGCTTAACAGCTTTTCAAACAGGTCTGATAACAGCTTAACAGCTTTTAAATAGGTCAAATAACAGCTAAACAGCTTTTTATACAGGTCTGATAACAGCTTAACAGCTTTTCAAACAGCCCTGATAACAGCTTAACAGCTTTTCAAATAGCTCTGATAACAGCTTAACAGCTTTTAAATTATTATAATAAATAACACGTTTTTATCTAGCCACCGATCTCGAATATATTCTGATAACTGTAGTTCGTTAAGGACTTGTCGACTCGATTTCACAAGAAGCAGTACGTCATCTAGTTGCCTGGCAGAAGTTTTCGTTTGGAAGAAGTACTCGGTTGGAGGTTCGCCTTCCCTCAGCCAGCGTGATTGACTGCGCAACACAAACTCCAAGCTGTGCTTGTAAGTTTGTGCTCCAAGTGTTTATTTATTCTATTAAAATAAAGAATCAACTCCGATTGGGAGAAGAGCTGCCATCCGATATACTTTGGACAACAAACTGGAAGCTTGATACCCAGTTCGGTTGAAACTCGTTTCGATAAAGGATCGAATTTGGAGCTTACCAACATCCCACCGTTGACTAAGAAAAGGAAGTCAGCTTTCCTCTCTTGCCAATCGTGCCAGAATTCAATGAACTCATTGATGAACTGCTCTGAATTGATGAATAGCCAGTACGCAGTTCTCCTTCAACTGGAGTGATGGTTGCCCCTACAAGAAGATGATCACGACCGGACACAATTCATGAGTGAAGCCAACGAAATGTTCTGGTATTCCAGGGGGGACGTAAAGTCTATCAATTCTCGAGCCCGCGAGACTTCCATGGATATTTCGCGAGACCCTCGTGTATGATCTAGTCATAGGATGCATCAAACGACAGATATCCATAAGTCTGAAAACACTAACAAAATTCCTCAATCGAGCAGCATTGAGCTGTTTGAAAAGCTGTTAAGCTGTTATCAGACCTGTATAAAAAGCTGTTTAGCTGTTATTTGACCTATGTAAAAGCTGTTAAGCTGTTATCAGAGCTGTTTGAAAAGCTGTTAAGCTGTTATCAGACCTGTTTAAAAAGCTGTTAAGCTGTTATCAGAGCTGTTATCAGAGCTGTTAAGCTGTTATCAGACCTGTTTAAAAGCTGTTTACCTGTTATCAGAGCTGTTTGAAAAGCTGTTAAGCTGTTATCAGAGCTGTTTGAAAAGCTGCTAAGGTGTTATCAGAGCTGTTAAGCTGTTATCAGACCTGTTTAAAAGCTGTTTACCTGTTATCAGAGCTGTTTGAAAAGCTGTTAAGCTGTTATCAGAGCTGTTTGAAAAGCTGTTAAACTGTTATCAGAGCTGTTTAAAATCTGTTTACCTGTTATCAGAGCTGTTTGAAAGCTGTTTATCTGTTATCAAATTTGTTTTGAAAAGCTGTATAGAGTCCCCTGTGACGTAATTGATTAAGGTTATAGCCGCCAAGACACACACTTATGGATCAAGGTCAAGGACAAAATACCCTTCCGGTTTCAAAGGTGATGCCAGAGGCCAAGGTCAAGCCCACGTGTCAACGTGTTTTCTCACGCTCAACCTAGCATTCTGGGTAAAAGGCTCAACCGTCCGATTAAGAGCCCTCTGTAGTAGACAAATATTATTAAAGAATACTTTCAGGAGTTCTGGACTTAGTAGGGAAATTGAATAAAAAGAGTAACATATATAAAATATCATTATCGATTTATTATAAATTAAAAAAATATTAACATTTAATTCTTAGTGTGTCATTCTATTGTTGGGCTTCCTTATTTGAATACACCTATAACTATAATATATTCTTTATTTTCCAATAATGTATATCTTAGACTATAATACAATTAAAACAAATTACTTAAATAAATGGAACTATAACTATATGTAATACATTTTTTTTTATTTACAATACACTAGAATTAGGTCATATGTTTTCTGCGGCTGCTCCTTGTTGCTCTGATGGAATTCAGTAATGTTTGTCAATGGTAGAGTATCCGTTGTGCTACTAACATTTAAGTTTACGGTTGGGCTTCCTTAATTCAAGATAAATTTTTTGTTTCTCATATTCAGGAATATGTGATGCTAATGCTTTAGCCGAATAAAAATAGAACAAACATCTATCGCATATATACAATCTAGCCTTATGTTTTGAAGCTTGTTTCCATGCAAGCCGTGAAAGATATTTAATCCAGCAGAAATGAAACCTGGTACTTTCATCATCATTATCGTCATAATCATCATCAGCAGCAGCATCATCATCATCATCATCATCATCATCCTGCTCATAGTTATTTTGTATCATTAATAGATTCACATGTCGCTTCATATTATGTTTCGTTGGTCTAACTAGAACAGTGGTGAAGGAACGCTCTTTCTTTAGGATGAATACGTTTATTGATATATCGTTCTGGTCTTCAAATTGTTTAATTTGCTTAAGCGTCATAGGAAATGTTATTCCAGTTAAATTTAGCACAGTAGAATAATGTGAATATGATGAGGTCCTATCGGAGTGAACATTTGCAGGATATAGCGCTGATGTTACGGCCCAAGCGAAGCATGCTTCATCACTATTTTTTACATTGATGCAAGCTTGCTTTAAAGCAATCTCCTTCGGTAGAGGTATATACGAAGATCCTCGGTGCTGTTCAAAGTTGTTGATATGTACTGCTAAATGTATAATGGACTCCAATGTCCAGCCACTATCTTTTTTCTGAAACTCATCCAGCTGAGTGAGTATTGAATCCAAAATGTTAACTTTATACCACTCATTTAAATTATCGTCCACATTGATTGGAGCAGTTCTTGCTTGTAAATATTTAATATCGTTTATAACCTCATTGTCACCGATATTCTTAACAAAATCAGCACACAACTTTGTATTAACTTTAATATTGAGATGGCGTTTTAAAATATTCTTAATACGGCGTATAAATAAATGAGCAGCATCATGTATAAATAGCTTAGGATCTGTATGGTTTATATTTACAATAATTCCAGCTCTAATTCTGTCTGTGAATACTGAACTCATTTCCTCCCACTTTACAAAATCACTTTTTCTTACACGCTGAGTAATTTTTCCACCTCGACTGGTGGCTTTCAATAACAATCTCGGTGATTTAGTCTGTCCAATACAGCTCCCTATATGCCGTTTTGTACCACTCTTTTTACTAGAAAAACTTTCATTTATTAGCGCGGTTGAAATTTTTTTTATTTGACCTATCGCTGAGGCCCACCAAAACTGACTGATGCCGCCTTCTTTCACCAAAGCCTTAAATTGAAGCCATTCTCAACCTAATGCTTTCATGTTTTTTTACCACCCCAATAACCTTCATGTGGTCTATTTTTAGATATCGAATTTCATAACATGCTGCAATGATCACGATTTCCTCTGCTCATAGTATTAACATGTTCTTGACATCGATTCAACGTTTTTATGAATATATTTAAGTCTTGGTAAGGAAGCCGTGAAACTATTTTACTTCAATCAAATAAGCACATATACCACCAATCTAGTGCATAACATACATCGATTCAATCCCCATATCGCCCATGAAAGTTTTTCTTTTACACTACACAACATATTACATTAATTCATTTCAGTGTTGCATACATACATATCCACAGCTGGCAAGTATATGACCAAATCCCGAGTGAGATGGTTTCAAATTGTGGTGTTCACTAAAGCTTCCTAATGTGTTAGAGCAAGACAGATGATAAGAAATAACATGGAATTTTGCTGCCGAACTCTCATAGCCTAACACAGAAAAGGATCATGGGAGACATTTGCTCTGGATCGCTTTTTGGATGTGAAACACAGAGAAAAAAGTTTATAACTTAAGATATAAAAATAAATAATGAATTTGATGTGAATAAATATTTTGTGAAAAAATTGATTTGCTATAGTTGTTGTTGTTGTTTTTCAGTAAAGGAATTGGGAATCTTACATTTTCAGCTTTCACTACTCATCTACAACATATTCCACATATTACTCACAGCTCTCAATATACTCATCTAAGATAACATATTATACTATATTAATATAATAACTCCACCTTCTTTCGTCAAAACATTTAATTTAATCCACTCCCAACCTAATACTTTCATGGTAAGATTTAAAGATGAATAAATAATGCTTCCATATCCTAATAGACTTATATCATTCCAAATACCCACTCTCCACATCGCGGTCTTCACTATTGAACTTGAAGCACAGCTAATTATAATCTCCCATACAACTTGCACTACTCATCATCATCCAAGTGAACCCAAGAGCAGACACTTTCGGTTTCAAAGGTTAAGGTGACGCCAGAGGTCAAGGAAAAATTGTTGCCTTCAAGCCCATGTGTCAAATACATACAAATAGTAGTTTCATAACTTGTTTTTTCAGTTGATAGTTTGCTCTTTACCCAAACAGATCACTGTTTCTTGGCAAGCTAATTACGCAATAATTTCAACATGAGTTCTAAGGACACTACAAACCTTCTAAAGCCTACGGAAGAAAGGAGTAAAGAATATTCATATAAAGCTAAGTCTACATCTATGAAATCGATGCTTTCCAGAAATAAAGAAGAAAGTCATTCATCCAAAAACGAGTCGACTGTCCCCTACCAACAGGTCGAAAAATCAGGATATTCCAACAAAGATTGCAAAAAGTAAAGACGGAGAGAAGTTATTTGTGAAAATGGTGCACAAGGAACCTTCTAAAGTCATGTTGGTCTAAAGGCATAAGGAATATTCATTATAAGGATCAGTCTATATCTATGAAATCCTGGCTTTCCTGAGCTAAAGAAAAAAGACCTTAGACTTAAGCTATAATGTAATTAAAACAAATTATTTCAATAAATGGCATTATAACCATAATACAATTTTTATTTACAATACATATTTTAGACTAGACTAGACTTAATATATTTTCTGCGACAAATGTCGCTTAATAGTGATAATTGGAGCAAAAAAATGATTATTGCTCACACCGTGTGTCGCTTTCAGCCAAATTTGTTGTTTGCAGATGAACATACTTTCCTCATACAACACCATTTCGAGGAGATAAATGCCAAATACCATCCAGCAAAACTTTTAACTTAATACATAACTTACAGTACCTACTCTCAACCCACCACCACGATCTTCACTATGGACATGGAGAATTACCACATATCCAGCGAGATTGCTGATTAGGATTTTACTGCTTATTCATAGCTCCCATACAACTTCCACTACTCACCTCAAACAACATATCATACCACATTAATATCATAACACAGCGTTCGTCTATTAAAGCTTTTAATTTAACCCACTCTCAACTTAATGGTAAGTAAACAATGTACCTGCCCCCAATAGTATGAAGATAAAATTATCATATTCTTATCAGCTTCATGTGAACTATGATATCGGGGAATCAATCAAATCTCATAACAGTGTTACTGATTGAGAAATTTTATTGAAAATAAAAAACAATTCGTCATAAAGACTTTTCAATACAAACTCCTAGATACAAAAAATAAACATTAATCGCTCAATTTGCCTGCTTTACTCGGCTATATTTGTTTACGCAAGATATCAAATTACCAGCGACCTGGCCACCTTTTCTAATGCTTTAATTTCCATTACTTCTAATGATTTCATGTGTCTTACCATCCCAAGCAGCCGTGATCAATTTTTACACATCGAATATCATAAGTTGTTGTTGTTGTTTTTTTTTAAGCAAAAGAAATTTTCAAGTATATCTTCCACTACTCATCTAAGACATCATATCCCACAGATTAATATCGGTTGTTGTTGTTTTCAGTTAAAGAAATTGGGAATCTTACATAAATCGCTCAATTTGTTTACTTTAATCGGCTGCTGTGTGAATTTGTTTACATTATTCGACTGCGAATTTGTTTACTTTGCTGGACTGTGCGAATTTGTTTATGCAAGGAATAAAATCAGAAGCATTCCACCTGAAGAGCAAAATTACACATTTACTAATTTCCATTACTTATCTAAGTGAGCATATCTACCTACATTCGCCCCAATCAGCTTCGCCTGATCTATTTTTAGATATATGATCATATGGCACAATCTTGTTTATAAAAAACACCGACAGATTAATATCATCAAATCTTTAATCCACAACTTAGGTTATAGTTGTTGTTGCTTTTTTGTTTTTGAGCTACTAATATTAATTACACCTGAGAAGGTAAGATCGCTAATATCCTCGAACCATAGCCCGTGGAGGATTTCTGATGAAAATTTTAGCCCCACTAGTACTAATACTATTGGCATGGACAAAAAATATCCGAGGGCTGGAGAGTGCTGAAAGTAATCTCGTATCCCCAAGCCCGAGATGAACAACATATGTAAGTACCGACTAATGCCGCTAGGGGACCTTGCTCAAGATATGTTGCTTGAACTCGAAAGAGCAACTGTTACTTTTCAATACACGCACCCCCAGGACCCAATAATAATAAGAAAACATCAAGCCATGTTGTGAAATTCGAATGATGCTGATATCTACAACAGCACTTGAAAACAACAAAACCAAAATGACGTCATGCTGATATCTAGAACTTCCCCGCTAATAAAAGAAAACAGCAAAATCAAGGTATGCTAGTAGTTCCGGCTAATGCCGCTAGGTAACCTTACTCAAGAAATGGCGAGCCCGTAGAGAATTTCTGATGAGAATTTCGTCCCCCCTCCCACCCTTCACCACCTAGAATCCATTGGCATGAACAAAAATAACTTATACGCTAATATCTCGGAAACCAGAGCCCGTAGGGGATTTCTGATGAAAATTTCATTACCCCCCCCTCCCTATCCTATACTATAATACCCCCTCACAAACCACCCATCTAGAATCCATTGGCATGAACAAAAATTTCCTACCGTTAACTTTAATTATTACTAATATTAGTTCAAAACCAAAAGCGTACATTTAGGCGCACCACATATCTATCCAAGAACACCGTAGTACCGACTAATGCCACTAGGGCGCAGTCAAGACCAAATCCATCAATAAAGCTTTCCACCCCCTTCAAAAATATATAGAACTGAAAGTGATCTCGTATCCCAAAACTCGAGATGAAAAACTTAGAGGCTACGAGTCTGAGATGAAAAATAAGCGAGCTCCAGAAACAAAATTGAAATCCTATGCTATTTCCCTATGCTGGAGAGTACTTAAAGTGGTCTCGTATCCCCAAAGTGGTCTCGTATCCCCAAGATTCGAGTTGAAAAATAGGCGCACTTCCGAAACAAAATCGAAATCCTATGCTATTTCCCTATGCTGGAGAGTGCTAAAAGTGGTCTCGTATCCCCCAAAGTGGTCTCGTATCCCCAACATCCAAGACATAAACCAGGACATCCAAGGCACAAACCCACATTTAGTATGGATTTACACCACCTAGCGACGGTGGCGCCATCTGTGGCGAAATCCTGGAGGCTAAAACAGTGATCCAGAAACGCCATAGTATATCTGAACTTCAGAAACAAAATCGAAATCCTATGCTATTTACCTATGCTGGAGAGTGCTAAAAGTGGTCTCGTATCCCCCAAAGTGGTCTCGTAGCCCCAACATCCAAGACATAAACCAGGACATCCAAGGCACAAACCCACATTTAGTATGGATTTACACCACCTATCGACGGTGGCGCCATCTGTCGTGAAATTCTGGAGGCTCAAAAAAGTGGTCCAGAACTGTCATAGTATATCTACTTTCCAGTCAAGTGTACGCTCAGATAGCATAATAGGCAGTAGCTATTTATTAGATGAAAGTGTAGTTATGGGTATTCACCCTATTGAAAACAACAGTATTCCAATGAGAGTAACCCGCAATTATTTGCAAGAAAACGATTTTCTAAATATAGTAAGTTGGGGATCGTTTTCCACTCCAAGGACAATCCCAAGTCTACGACTCAGTATAGGCTCAGATAGAGTAATAGAAGATGTAGATATGCACGAGCTTGAGAACGAAACTCCAACTTTGAACACAGCTCCTCCGGAAATAAACAATGATTCTGTGGAAGATTCCCGCAATTATTTGCAAGAAAATTCTTTTGCAAATATAGTAAGTACGGGAGCTCCCTCTACTTCAAGAAAAGCATCCCAAACTCTGAAATCTCTATCCCATGCCACACCCCGAAAAGAGAAATTAAGAAAAGAAATAGCTAGATTGAAGAATGAGGCCGTGAAAACAAATAATTTGATAAAACGTCTGCAGAAGGAAAAGAATTCCTCAGAGCACCTCATTAAACGTTGTAACGAGGTTCTTCCCAAAGAATTAGCTGAAATTGTAGAAGCTAATATTAAGAATAAGGGTAAAACGAAGCAGGCCTATCGTTACAGTAATGAAGTGAAAGATACTTCTTTAATGCTTAATTTTTGTCGCCAAATACATATAAATATTTCAGTGAGAATATTAGTACTCTACCCTCAAGTAGTACGCTAAAGCGGTTTACTAGAAAGTGGCCTTCATCACCTGGGAACATGGCGTTCAATTTAAAAGCTATGCGACTTAAGTTTAATCAGGTATCGGATTTCTCCAAGTATTGTGCAATTTGCATCGATGAAATGAGTTTAAAAAGCCATTTGTATTATAATCGAAGCAAAGGAGAAATAGTAGAATTGGAAGATAACGGACGTGTTAAGATCGATAAATTCGCTCGGAGTGCGTTTGTTATTATGGTTCGTGGACTTTGTGAGAACTTGAAGTTTCCATTAGAATATATCTTTGTAAATTCTGCATGTCCACCATTAGAAGCCAAAAGATTGATTATTGAAGCAGTAAGAGGCTTGAGAGAAATTGGCTTTCATCCCATGGCTTTAGTTAGCGATATGGGTCCAAATTTTCAGGTTTTATCAAAATTGCTAGATATTAGCGCTGAAAAACCCACCTTCATGGTTGACGGACAAGATATGTTTTATTTCTTTGACACTCTTCATTTAGTGAAGCTCGTTAAAAACAATTTTTCGAAATATGATGTTGTTTTTGATGAAGAGAAACGTGCTTCATTCAAGGATGTCAAACAATTTTATAAAATGGATAGTGAAAATGAGTTTAGGCTTGCACCAAAATTTACTGACGCTCATATATATCCAAACAACTTTCAGAAAATGAGTGTGAAAAATTCTGCTCAAGTACTAAGCCATTCAGTTGCAGCTGGAGTATATACACTTGTTGCCGGAAAAAACTCTCTGCAACTGCTTTGGATACGGCAGAATTTATCAAGAGGATGGACTACTACTACTAGCAGCAAATTGCGTTTTTGAATAAAGCTCGAGATTTTATAGGTGGCATTAAGTTCTTAGATAAAGATGACAAAAATGTCACAAATTCTATTAAATGTCTCAAGGGTTGGCTGATAAATATTAAAAGTCTTTCCAGTTTATGGGATTGCCTTCAAAAGGTAGGATTTACTTTTATATTAACAAGAAGAATTAACCAGGACCCACTTGAGAATTTTTTCGGAGCAGTTAGAAAACAGGGGGGCAATAATCGCCATCCTACTCCCTTGTAATTTTCTGTAGCCTTTAAGAAATTGTGGGGAATCAGGTTTTTAGAAATTTCTAAAACAGGCAACTGTGAGTACGAAGAAGATTCTCAAGGAACCCTTTTGCTATCCGCGTCATTATCTCTGCCTGATACATCTTGGATCTTAGCAACGTCTCCCATATCTCCGTGTCCTGCAGGTCTCCCTACAGATTACAAAGTACTGGACTATGCAGAAGAGAACGCGATAACTTATGTTGCAGGATATCTTTTCTAGAAATGTAAGGAATGGCATGTGTGTCCCACAGATTTCTCAGCGGAAGGTAATACAAGTGGCCACGTTTTCTTTAAGTTTAAACAGTACGATAACGCCCAACTAGTAATTCCACCAAAAGAGTTTGTAGATTACATAAAACGGTTGGAAGAAAGTTTAAACTCGTCGTTTCAGCAATGTTTATACAGAAGGTATATCGATTCTTCTATTTTTGATATTCTGTCAAATGTAGAACAATATAAATGTTGTGATCAATTCGACAGCATAAAGCTCTTGTGGTTGTTTATTCGGTTAAGAATTTATTATAAAATTAAATTTTTAAATAGACAGCTAAGAAATCCGGACAAGAGACATAAATTGATTTCGGTTAAAAATTTATAAAATATTAGTTCATATTTAAATTATGTATAGGCTTTGATTGAATTCAGTTAGAAATTTATAAAATAGTAGCTCATATTTAAGTTAGATATATGTAGGCTTTGAATCAATTAATCTGGGACTTCTAGTATATATTCAAATGTATAGGTAATTAGCTGCAAGTCACAAACGTCGAGAAATAGTATTATGCATTCATTTTGTGGCATAAATTTTTGGGGACTTAGTGGTGGTGCGCTGCACTTACTAACCAACCAATTTATTTTTCTTTATGTGAGGCCAGAGTTCTGATTATAAGGTGAGGGGATCCAGCGGAAAATGGAAGCATTTCGGATGCATTCCGAAAGCATTCTATGAAAGGTATGGACGTAATACACCCGCATACCCAGTTCATTTCCTTTAAAGCATTGATATCCCACGACGGGAAGGTATATAAGGTCGCTTGTACAACTTGCCTCTGCATGACCTGTAAAGTGAAAGGAAGCCTTCTTTTTTAGTCCTTTGGAAGGTGGGAACAAGCAACCCTACTTTGGAAGGTGAAAAAAACCATTCCTTATTAATTCTTTGGAAGGTGAAAAGAAGCGTTACTTTTAAATTCTTTGAAAGGTGAAGAGAGTAATCCTTTTAAATTCAGTGGAAGCATTCATTCTGCCATTTCATTACGCATGAATTTTCCGGAAGGTTGCAAAAAACCTTCCAATTTATACTATCAAGGTGTTTTCACTGAAAGGTAAAGGGAAGAACTTTTTCTGCTATCTTAGAAAAGGGTAGAAAATAAGCACGTCTTCGCTTATTCGAATCTGGTACTTAAATGAAAATAATCCATATCTTCTAAAATAATGCACAAATCAGAATATTTTCCATCTGCACTCACTTTTTCTTCATTCATTGTTCTTAGAAGAACAATGAAAATATAGCCGCACAAATTTCTATCTCTTTTGGATAATAACACGAATGAATATATCTATTCATTACCTCTGCCTTCTCTAAACATTCTCTGCAAGATAAATAATTCCCCTGACACACGATGATATACACTCGAGACTAGACACGACGTAAAAACCAGTTTCTGTATCGAGTGTGTGGGTTGATCCCATGGTACATGGAGTTTATACACGGTTGATATACGTTCTTGAAGCAGCAAAGAAAATTCATCATTTGCATATGATCCATACGCACACGAGCTGAGTACATGCGTACATATGTAGTAAAACACTCATGTATCATCCGAGTTTAAACCCTCTGCTCTAAATTGGGCTATACACGAAAATTTTCTAACATAGTGTTAAAAAACCAGTTTTAAGTACGGTGTATCGAGTGTGTATTATCGTGTGTCACCGGAATAACATGCTCAAAAATGTGATTCATCAACACATTACGCCTCCCTTGTTAAACCAGGTAAACGTAAGGTATGTTCATGTACTCATTACCAATGCAATCCAAGTAATGTTGATGGTATAAACACGTACAGAAAGCCGATCCTACTTCTGCATAACATGCCGAGTGTTGTAAGTGCTCGCTATACGCGTCACCTTACACCCTAGTTACTTCACGTGACATCATTAGCATCCCTCGTTGGCGTTATCTGTAAATTACCCTGAAATTCAAAACATTTTCATCTCACTAGCATTAAAATCCTAAAACATGCATCGCACTAGCATGAAACCAATAAATTTCTTTCCTAAATTATCTTCATGCTCATTTATGCCTTGGTTACTTTTTCTCACAAAATTTCTCCAAAGCAAATGTTAGTATCTCGGATCTCACCTTCTAAATTATTTACGCCAACATAAACAATTTCCTCGCGATGAGTTTAAAGTACTTGAACGCATATGAATTATGCGATTTTAAAATATTTTTGTCACGAAAACCAATAATGCCGACGCAAGCGATTTACGTTTTTTGTGATGAGTTCAAAGTACTTGAACTCATACGATTTAATCACTTTTCCCCTTAAATCGATTCTTGCTGAGAATAGCATCTTTTTCACTTATCGAAGAAATTGATTGGCCGATAGATTTTTACTTTGAATTTTTTCAATAAATCGATGGAGGGAGAACCTAAATAAATTCAGTTGATGTTGCTAGGAACAAGCAGAGTTTTCCTAACTTTTGTAGTGATCTAAAGAGTTCCCCTACCAGAGGTAAGGCCTTCAGATCTCTAGAAAAAGCAAATACTTACATGTTAAATAAAAATTCATTGTATTAACATAAGTGTACAAAGTTGTTGAATAAATTTTCATAGTGTACAAAAGTTATCCAGTGTTTAAATAAATAAAATTGGGACTGGTGATCTTCTCTGTATAGAAAGCACTCCCCAGTCCATGGGTATCTCATTAACACCCAGAACATTTTGGTGACAGCGGGGGGATCTCTATTAAAATAAAAATACGATCCCAGCTACCCAAAGTAAGGTAACCTAAGCCAGGCGCTCAGAGGTTATCCAACGTTTTCTAAGACAACCCAATCTCAAGACAGGCTCTAGAGATTGTGCAAAAAATTGTGAGTAAAAAGAACTCACTAAACAACCTAGAAGGAAACAATCATCAATGGAGCCCCAGGAGGAAGCTCGCCAAATTGAGGAGCAGCTAAAAGAATTTCACAAACCAGCTGGAGAGGACGACGAAACAAAAGATTTCACCGAGTTCATCACATTAAAAAAACGACTGGAAGAACTTAAAATGTAAGGTGTTTGTTTGTATTGCATATTTTTCAAATATATTTAGTATATCTACACAATAAATTTGCTTAAACTTTTCTAGATGCAAAAAATATACATATATATATATTGTAACAAAATTACTAATCTGGCCCAACTTGCCGGAGCCAATTGAAAATAAACTGTACCTGGCCATCCAGTCGCGTTTTCGATTGGCCCCCTTGCATATCCCATCAACGTATCCGCAACCATTTCTCCAAAAAGTGGCCGCATATCTTTCGTTTTGAAAGGAAAACGCAAGTAAACAAATTTCTCGCTCCAAGTGTACATTTTTCGATGTACACAAACGTCAAAATGCCATCGTACCACCGACTTGACATTTCTACCAGCTGATCGGTCGGAGATAGACACAGCGTAACCTCAAACCCCATCGCTACAATTTTTCTTCAAATCTGCTCCAATTCGAATGAACCACCCCAGCCGATGTCAGAAAGTGCCAACTCACACGTAGCAGCACGAAACACGAACGTTTTGCTGTAGTTGTGCCTCGACATAAACCACAATAACTCAGCACATGAACTAGTTCAACGCTGACGTTTAGTAAAGAATCGAAATCAAAGAAAAGCGTTGACGCGTAGTCGAAAACAGAACTCAATTAGAAAGAATTTTGACATTTAGTGTAAAGCGTTAACATGCAGTAAAGAATTAAAATCAAAGAAAAAACTCTGACGCGTAGTCAAAAAACAGAATTCAATGCGAAAGATATTTGACATTTGTAAAACGTTAACATGTAGTAGGGAATTAAATGTCTAGAGTTTGACATTCGTTGTAGAATCGAAATCAAAGAAAAGCGTTGACGCGTAGTTGAAAACAGAACTCAATTAGAAAGAATTTTGACATTTAGTGTAAAGCGTTAACATGCAGTAAAGAATTAAAATCAAAGAAAAACTCTGACGCGTAGTCAAAAAACAGAATTCAATGCGAAAGAGATTTGACATTTGTAAAACGTTAACATGTAGTAGGGAATTAAATGTCTAGAGTTTGACATTCGTTGTAGAATCGAAATCAAAGAAAAGCGTTGACGCGTAGTCGAAAACAGAACTCAATTAGAAAGAGTTTTGACATGTAGTGTAAAGCGTTAACATGTAGTAACGAATTAAAATCAAAGAAAAACTCTGACGCGTAGTCAAAAAACAGAATTCAATGCGAAAGAGATTTGACATTTGTAAAACGTTAACATGTAGTAAAGAACTAAAATCAAAGAAAAACTTTGACGCGTAGTCAAAAACAGAATTCAATGCGAAAGAAATCTGGCATTTGTAAAACGTTAACATGTAGTAAAGAATTAAATGCCTACAGTTTGACAATTGTTAAAGAATCGGAATCAGATAAAAACTTTGACACGTAATAAAAAACAAAATGAGATGCAAATAAATTTGACCTTAATTAGAAATTGAAATTGGAGGACACGTAGTAAAAAACTAAATGTAGAAGAAATTTGAAAAAAAACTCTGAGATGTATTAGAATTAGAAAAGAAACGGTAGAGATAGCCCAATATGTAGAACTAGAGGTCAGCCCAGGAAAAATTTTGTAAAAGAAGACCGAAAAATTGTAATAGTTTAAGTCACGTAGGCCCGCGTAAAAATGTAAGCCGCGATTCTGGGATAGTCTAGAGAGCAAGCAAGAAGCAAGAAAACAAAGAAAAAGTAAAAAATTGAAGAATTTGTGTAGTCGATATAGAAAGCAAGTAAAAAAGAAGTTAAAAATTTGTGAAGTTGCTAAAATTTGTGTAGTCAAACAAAAAGAAATTAGAAGCAAAATAAAAACGAAATTGAACTGGAGTTGTGTTGTTTTGGAATAAAAACGAAAATCACAGGTAAAGCGTTCGCCTCCTTTTTTTTCTTTTGTCACTGGAAGCCCTTGGCAAATCCGCCCAAAACCCACTGGCATCTCTCGCTTGTGACCTGGGAATCGCTCGGCCAGGTGGCCACGCTGTAGCGGAGAGGCTCACGGACCACATGCAACACGGCCTGGACAAAGTTATGCAGACAAAAACGAAGAAAACGGTAATAATTTGATAAATCCCGTTACATTGGTGTCAAGTGTGGGGTGTACCTCAGTCCCGTAAAGGGGCCCCCATGAGCTCTCAACAAATCGATCGCCTAGCGGAATCCTAACGGTTGCTGGAACTAAATGAAGCAGACATTTTGGGACCTATACTAACAAAGGAATTAAATAGGGCCCAAGATATAGTTCTTTTAGTTTAGTTTTTTATTCTTATATATTTCCAGGTTAATTACGATTATTTAAGATATTTCTCATATTTATATTGATTCCAGGAATTTTATCTTATTTTATTATATTTCTTTATTTTTTTACTACATGCCATATAAAATTACTAGTTTAAAATTATTTCCAAATGCAATATTCGACGCATCCATACTGATGCCAGAATTCTTTTTATTACGTGCCATATAAAATAACTGTTTCTTTTTGCAATTGTTTCTAAATGAGATCGACGCATACATACTGATGCCAGAATTCTTTTCATTACGTGCCATATAGAATAACTTTCTGTTTACAAGTATTTCTAAATGAGATATTCAACGCATACATACTGACGTCAAAATTATTTTTACTACATGCTATATAAATTACCAAGTTTGAAATTATTTCTTAATGCGATATTCGACGCATCCCTACTGACGTCAGAACTTTGTTACTACATGTTATACAATTTACTTGCGTAAGATTATTGGTGAAGGCGAAATTCGACGCATCCACACTGATGTCAGAATTCTTTTTAGTACGTGCTATATGAAATAACTTCCTTGAAATTACTTTGTTCAAATGTGATACTCGACGCATCCATACTGACGTCAGAACTTTGTTACTACATGCTGGACAATTTACTTGCTTAAAATTATTGCTAAAGGAGAAATTCGACGCATTCATACTGATGTCAAGGTTCTTTTACTACAGGCTATATAAATTACTAAGTTTGGAATTATTTCTAAATGCGATATTTGACGCATCCATACTGAGGCCAGAATTGTTGTTACTGCCTGCTATATAAGATAACTTGCTCGCAATTATTGCTAAATGCGATACTCGACGCATCTATACTAATGCCAAATTCTTTTACCACATGCTATATAAACTACCAGCCTAAGATTATTACTAAATGCTATATTCGACACGTTTATCGTGGTTAAAAGATTTTCTGCTAGAAGCAAGCTAGTTCACTACGAGTAAGTTTAGTGCTATGTACCATATTCTATAAACTCTATTCAGTTAAACCCGGGTTGTTGTACTCCAGGCCATACACTCTAGGAACACGTTTATTACAAATCACGGCTAGGCACAATACACATCAGCTTTTTATGTTGAGGGACGCTATATTCCAAGAAATATTTTCTGAATTTTCCACGTTTGTTTATCAACGATTTGGAATTCTAACAGGAATACAGGAAATCTTTCTGGCAGTTTGCTTTTGTCGTGTATATTTCAAGAAATATTTTCTGAATTTTCCGCGTTTGTTTATCGACGATTTGGAATTCTAACAGGAATACAGGAAATCTTTCTGGCAGTTTGCTTTTGTCGTGTATATTTCAAGAAATATTTTCTGAATTTTCCGCGTTTGTTTATCGACGATTTGGAATTCTAACAGGAATACAGGAAATCTTCCCGGCAGTTTGCTTTCGTCGTGTATATTCCACGAAATATTCTCTGAATTTTCCGCGTTTGTTTATCAACGATTTAGAATTCTAACAGGAATACAGGAAATCTTTCTGGCAGTTTGCTTTTGTCGTGTATATTCCAAGAAATATTTTCTGAATTTTCCACGTTTGTTTATCAACGATTTGGAATTCTAACAGGAATACAGGAAATCTTTCTGGCAGTTTGCTTTTGTCGTGTATATTTCAAGAAATATTTTCTGAATTTTCCGCGTTTGTTTATCAACGATTTGGAATTCTGACGGGAATACAGGAAATCTTTCTGGCAGTTTGCTTTTGTCGTGTATATTTCAAGAAATATTTTCTGAATTTTCCGCGTTTGTTTATCGACGATTTGGAATTCTAACAGGAATACAGGAAATCTTCCCGGCAGTTTGCTTTGGTCGTATATATTCCACGAAATATTCTCTGAATTTTTCACGTTTGTTTATCAACGATTTGGAATTCTAACAGGAATACAGGAAATCTTTCTGGCAGTTTGCTTTTGTCGTGTATATTCCAAGAAATATTTTCTGAATCTTCCGCGTTTGTTTATCAACGATTTGGTATTCTAACAGGAATACAGGAAATCTTCCTGGCAGTTTGCTTTGGTCGTGTATATTCCACGAAATATTTTCTGAATTTTCCGCGTTTGGTTATCAACGATCGATGGAGGGAGAACCTAAATAAATTCAGTTGATGTTGCTAGGAACAAGCAGAGTTTTCCTAACTTTTGTAGTGATCTAAAGAGTTCCCCTACCAGAGGTAAGGCCTTCAGATCTCTAGAAAAAGCAAATACTTACATGTTAAATAAAAATTCATTGTATTAACATAAGTGTACAAAGTTGTTGAATAAATTTTCATAGTGTACAAAAGTTATCCAGTGTTTAAATAAATAAAATTGGGACTGGTGATCTTCTCTGTATAGAAAGCACTCCCCAGTCCATGGGTATCTCATTAACACCCAGAACATTTTGGTGACAGCGGGGGGATCTCTATTAAAATAAAAATACGATCCCAGCTACCCAAAGTAAGGTAACCTAAGCCAGGCGCTCAGAGGTTATCCAACGTTTTCTAAGACAACCCAATCTCAAGACAGGCTCTAGAGATTGTGCAAAAAATTGTGAGTAAAAAGAACTCACTAAACAACCTAGAAGGAAACAATCATCAATGGAGCCCCAGGAGGAAGCTCGCCAAATTGAGGAGCAGCTAAAAGAATTTCACAAACCAGCTGGAGAGGACGACGAAACAAAAGATTTCACCGAGTTCATCACATTAAAAAAACGACTGGAAGAACTTAAAATGTAAGGTGTTTGTTTGTATTGCATATTTTTCAAATATATTTAGTATATCTACACAATAAATTTGCTTAAACTTTTCTAGATGCAAAAAATATACATATATATATATTGTAACAAAATTACTAATCTGGCCCAACTTGCCGGAGCCAATTGAAAATAAACTGTACCTGGCCATCCAGTCGCGTTTTCGATTGGCCCCCTTGCATATCCCATCAACGTATCCGCAACCATTTCTCCAAAAAGTGGCCGCATATCTTTCGTTTTGAAAGGAAAACGCAAGTAAACAAATTTCTCGCTCCAAGTGTACATTTTTCGATGTACACAAACGTCAAAATGCCATCGTACCACCGACTTGACATTTCTACCAGCTGATCGGTCGGAGATAGACACAGCGTAACCTCAAACCCCATCGCTACAATTTTTCTTCAAATCTGCTCCAATTCGAATGAACCACCCCAGCCGATGTCAGAAAGTGCCAACTCACACGTAGCAGCACGAAACAAAAACGTTTTGCTGTAGTTGTGCCTCGACATAAACCACAATAACTCAGCACATGAACTAGTTCAACGCTGACGTTTAGTAAAGAATCGAAATCAAAGAAAAGCGTTGACGCGTAGTCGAAAACAGAACTCAATTAGAAAGAATTTTGACATTTAGTGTAAAGCGTTAACATGCAGTAAAGAATTAAAATCAAAGAAAAAACTCTGACGCGTAGTCAAAAAACAGAATTCAATGCGAAAGAGATTTGACATTTGTAAAACGTTAACATGTAGTAGGGAATTAAATGTCTAGAGTTTGACATTCGTTGTAGAATCGAAATCAAAGAAAAGCGTTGACGCGTAGTTGAAAACAGAACTCAATTAGAAAGAATTTTGACATTTAGTGTAAAGCGTTAACATGCAGTAAAGAATTAAAATCAAAGAAAAACTCTGACGCGTAGTCAAAAAACAGAATTCAATGCGAAAGAGATTTGACATTTGTAAAACGTTAACATGTAGTAGGGAATTAAATGTCTAGAGTTTGACATTCGTTGTAGAATCGAAATCAAAGAAAAGCGTTGACGCGTAGTCGAAAACAGAACTCAATTAGAAAGAGTTTTGACATGTAGTGTAAAGCGTTAACATGTAGTAACGAATTAAAATCAAAGAAAAACTCTGACGCGTAGTCAAAAAACAGAATTCAATGCGAAAGAGATTTGACATTTGTAAAACGTTAACATGTAGTAAAGAACTAAAATCAAAGAAAAACTTTGACGCGTAGTCAAAAACAGAATTCAATGCGAAAGAAATCTGGCATTTGTAAAACGTTAACATGTAGTAAAGAATTAAATGCCTACAGTTTGACAATTGTTAAAGAATCGGAATCAGATAAAAACTTTGACACGTAATAAAAAACAAAATGAGATGCAAATAAATTTGACCTTAATTAGAAATTGAAATTGGAGGACACGTAGTAAAAAACTAAATGTAGAAGAAATTTGAAAAAAAACTCTGAGATGTATTAGAATTAGAAAAGAAACGGTAGAGATAGCCCAATATGTAGAACTAGAGGTCAGCCCAGGAAAAATTTTGTAAAAGAAGACCGAAAAATTGTAATAGTTTAAGTCACGTAGGCCCGCGTAAAAATGTAAGCCGCGATTCTGGGATAGTCTAGAGAGCAAGCAAGAAGCAAGAAAACAAAGAAAAAGTAAAAAATTGAAGAATTTGTGTAGTCGATATAGAAAGCAAGTAAAAAAGAAGTTAAAAATTTGTGAAGTTGCTAAAATTTGTGTAGTCAAACAAAAAGAAATTAGAAGCAAAATAAAAACGAAATTGAACTGGAGTTGTGTTGTTTTGGAATAAAAACGAAAATCACAGGTAAAGCGTTCGCCTCCTTTTTTTTCTTTTGTCACTGGAAGCCCTTGGCAAATCCGCCCAAAACCCACTGGCATCTCTCGCTTGTGACCTGGGAATCGCTCGGCCAGGTGGCCACGCTGTAGCGGAGAGGCTCACGGACCACATGCAACACGGCCTGGACAAAGTTATGCAGACAAAAACGAAGAAAACGGTAATAATTTGATAAATCCCGTTACATTGGTGTCAAGTGTGGGGTGTACCTCAGTCCCGTAAAGGGGCCCCCATGAGCTCTCAACAAATCGATCGCCTAGCGGAATCCTAACGGTTGCTGGAACTAATTGAAGCAGACATTTTGGGACCTATACTAACAAAGGAATTAAATAGGGCCCAAGATATAGTTCTTTTAGTTTAGTTTTTTATTCTTATATATTTCCAGGTTAATTACGATTATTTAAGATATTTCTCATATTTATATTGATTCCAGGAATTTTATCTTATTTTATTATATTTCTTTATTTTTTTACTACATGCCATATAAAATTACTAGTTTAAAATTATTTCCAAATGCAATATTCGACGCATCCATACTGATGCCAGAATTCTTTTTATTACGTGCCATATAAAATAACTGTTTCTTTTTGCAATTGTTTCTAAATGAGATCGACGCATACATACTGATGCCAGAATTCTTTTCATTACGTGCCATATAGAATAACTTTCTGTTTACAAGTATTTCTAAATGAGATATTCAACGCATACATACTGACGTCAAAATTATTTTTACTACATGCTATATAAATTACCAAGTTTGAAATTATTTCTTAATGCGATATTCGACGCATCCCTACTGACGTCAGAACTTTGTTACTACATGTTATACAATTTACTTGCGTAAGATTATTGGTGAAGGCGAAATTCGACGCATCCACACTGATGTCAGAATTCTTTTTAGTACGTGCTATATGAAATAACTTCCTTGAAATTACTTTGTTCAAATGTGATACTCGACGCATCCATACTGACGTCAGAACTTTGTTACTACATGCTGGACAATTTACTTGCTTAAAATTATTGCTAAAGGAGAAATTCGACGCATTCATACTGATGTCAAGGTTCTTTTACTACAGGCTATATAAATTACTAAGTTTGGAATTATTTCTAAATGCGATATTTGACGCATCCATACTGAGGCCAGAATTGTTGTTACTGCCTGCTATATAAGATAACTTGCTCGCAATTATTGCTAAATGCGATACTCGACGCATCTATACTAATGCCAAATTCTTTTACCACATGCTATATAAACTACCAGCCTAAGATTATTACTAAATGCTATATTCGACACGTTTATCGTGGTTAAAAGATTTTCTGCTAGAAGCAAGCTAGTTCACTACGAGTAAGTTTAGTGCTATGTACCATATTCTATAAACTCTATTCAGTTAAACCCGGGTTGTTGTACTCCAGGCCATACACTCTAGGAACACGTTTATTACAAATCACGGCTAGGCACAATACACATCAGCTTTTTATGTTGAGGGACGCTATATTCCAAGAAATATTTTCTGAATTTTCCACGTTTGTTTATCAACGATTTGGAATTCTAACAGGAATACAGGAAATCTTTCTGGCAGTTTGCTTTTGTCGTGTATATTTCAAGAAATATTTTCTGAATTTTCCGCGTTTGTTTATCGACGATTTGGAATTCTAACAGGAATACAGGAAATCTTTCTGGCAGTTTGCTTTTGTCGTGTATATTTCAAGAAATATTTTCTGAATTTTCCGCGTTTGTTTATCGACGATTTGGAATTCTAACAGGAATACAGGAAATCTTCCCGGCAGTTTGCTTTCGTCGTGTATATTCCACGAAATATTCTCTGAATTTTCCGCGTTTGTTTATCAACGATTTAGAATTCTAACAGGAATACAGGAAATCTTTCTGGCAGTTTGCTTTTGTCGTGTATATTCCAAGAAATATTTTCTGAATTTTCCACGTTTGTTTATCAACGATTTGGAATTCTAACAGGAATACAGGAAATCTTTCTGGCAGTTTGCTTTTGTCGTGTATATTTCAAGAAATATTTTCTGAATTTTCCGCGTTTGTTTATCAACGATTTGGAATTCTGACGGGAATACAGGAAATCTTTCTGGCAGTTTGCTTTTGTCGTGTATATTTCAAGAAATATTTTCTGAATTTTCCGCGTTTGTTTATCGACGATTTGGAATTCTAACAGGAATACAGGAAATCTTCCCGGCAGTTTGCTTTGGTCGTATATATTCCACGAAATATTCTCTGAATTTTTCACGTTTGTTTATCAACGATTTGGAATTCTAACAGGAATACAGGAAATCTTTCTGGCAGTTTGCTTTTGTCGTGTATATTCCAAGAAATATTTTCTGAATCTTCCGCGTTTGTTTATCAACGATTTGGAATTCTAACAGGAATACAGGAAATCTTCCTGGCAGTTTGCTTTGGTCGTGTATATTCCACGAAATATTTTCTGAATTTTCCGCGTTTGGTTATCAACGATCTGGAATTCTAACCGGAAGGCAGGGAATCTTTCCGACAGTTTGCCTTTGTCGTGTATAATACCTAAGAAACTCTCTAATTTGCTGCGATCGACTATCTAGATTGGAATTTCTAACAAGGAAGAAAATAGCGATTGAGCAGAATGGCAGAAGAACAGCTGGACAAGATCCTAGAGAAGCTCGGAGAATTGGACGACAAATTTAGCATACAGTCAAATGCAATAGCGGAAGTCAGCAACGAGGTAAAAGCTCTGAGAGGGCAGCATTCGTCCTTCAGAGAAGAGCTAAGCACCCTGCAGAGGCAGATGGCCGATTTTTCAGTCCTCGGTGCCACTGCATTTGCCAATAAAGTAATGGAAGATACGGAGGGGCACTCCGATGTAAAGTCCGCCGACAAAGAAGCTGACATTCCGCCACCTAACGGTCAATCTACTCCGTCATCGAAATTTCCAAAGGAAAGCCCAGAACGCAACGAACCGAACCCAGTGGAGACAAACCAGCCTGCAGCCATCTGTGCCGATTCCGTAGAGTCACCACGATCAAGTGAGGCACCTTCGTCCTTACCGCGTCGACCACCGCACCTAGCAAACGACCGGCACATCAGGAAGCCAATGCTTTCGCCGACGGAGTACGACGGAAAGGCTCCATGGAATCACTACGAATTGCACTTCGAAGCAATCGCGGAGGCGAATGGTTGGGACGACGGAACCAAAGCGCTCTACTTGGCTGCATCCCTACGCGGCATGGCTTTGGGCTTCTACGAAACACTAAGTCAGGAGGCTAGGAGGTCGTATGTTAAAGCACGAAACTCGTTGTCAATACAATTTGGTGCAGAATATAAGCAATCGATGAGTCACGTCCAGCTGAGCACAAGAGTTCAGAGGAATGGAGAGACTTTTTCGGAATATGCCACTGATCTTTTACGACTAACCCGGCTCAAATTCGCGTACTGTCCAGAGGATGCCAGAGATCAGATCGCTCTAGAACACTTCCTAGATGGAATCCTTAACCTCGATGTACAGGAAGGAGTGCGAGACTTCAATCCGCCTACTCTACAGGACGCCGTACAAACGGCTTTCCGAATTGAAGCTAATCATCGAGCAACCAGAGCCGCGAGACGAAATATACGGGTCGCTGTGGCAACTAGCAATAATAGACCGCCACCACGAGAACCGCCGGACTCTAGACGGGAGCAAATGGACAGAAATTCGACACGGATGCAGTCGGGAAACGCCAGCGAGCTAGCGTGAGGGAGCCGCAGCTAGCTCAACCGAATTCCATGGCTCCTAAATCCGCCCACACCTTCTCTGAACCGAGTCTGATAGCCCGAAATGTAACCCGAACAATCCGTCGATGCGATTTCCGAAGAAGGTTCGGCTTTATAGTGCGTGACGAGACTCAGATAGATGTATTCTTTCACTTCGCCAACTTTAAAAACACAATCGTAAATCCGGAAACTGAGTTAGCCCCTGGAAACCGGGTAGAATTCGATCTAATCGTAGGGAGCCCTACTAACAGAGCGATCAATATCTTTCTGGTTTCCAACGAATCCCCTCCTGAAGCCAGTCAGCCAAACCAAGGCATATCCCAGTCAAACATGCAGCAAGCTCAAACCCAGCAGCTCGCTGGAAACAAAGAGTATAGTAAGAATATCACTCCGTCTAGTTCAAAAGGAACTTTAAACCCAGGTCAGCTGATCTCAGGGAGCAGAGACCAGCACACCTTATGAACGCTCCACATACCGCTCGCCAGGACGCCCATACCCTAACATACCCTACACCAACCTCCGACCCCCCACAACTAAACACTCAAACACTAACCAATCATACACCAATCACCAACACACTCAACACTAAAACACTAACCAAACATACCCCAATCACCAACACACTCCACACTAAAGCACTAACCAGACATACTCCAATCGCCAACCCACCAAACACTAAAACACTAACTAATCACACACATATCACTAACACACCAAACACTAAAACACTAACTAATCACACACATATCACTAACACACCAAACACTAAAACACTAACCAACAAACTTACACTAAACACCCACACATCGATCGCACCCCACACACTAGTAGATAGTACCTCAATCCCCGTAACACCAATAACCCTGGACAGCGTGGAAACGCTGGGCACCGCGAAACCGACAGCGTGGAGGCTACCACCTCCACCTATCATAACTGTAAGCCAAGGTACGATTTGTAGTACGATCAAGGTAAAGGGAAAAATTGAAGGACTTGTCTGCCACATGATTGTGGATACCAGAGCTACGCATTCCATTCTTAACAGAAGGATACTCGCCCGTTTGCCAAACCATTTTCGTCTCCAACCCTCCTTCACACAAATCCGGAATGTCACAGGAGAAACCAGCATCGTAGATGGTGTCGTTGAACTGCGCATAGCTATCAAGAACTTTTCCGCCACACATACCTTCTATGTAGCTGATGTCTTCGATGACTGCATTATTGGAATGGATTTTCTTGCGGGTCACCGTTGTTCAATTAACTTAGAGAAACGTTTTGTTCAGATTGCCCATGAGATCATGCCAATAATGGAAGAAAGGAGTGACCTTTTTGTCAGAACCATACAAGATCGTACCTTACCCGCTGAATCAACCTGCCTTGTAGCGCTTTTCAACCCGATGGTCGGCGAACAAGAAACAGTCTTCCTATCACCAAAGAATGTCCCACCTTCTCTCTGGGTGGAACCGGCGGTCTGCCTGTCACATCATGGAAGTATGATAGTTCGTGTAACTAACATCACTGAAAACCCGGTCGAGCTCAAAGCTAACACCTCTCTAGCAGAGGTCGAAGTGGCTGCAGACATTGTCAGTTCGCCCGAGAAGGTAACACCTAACTCCGATAGTTTACCACCCGAATTATGCCGCTTGCTAGAACCCGCAGCCACGCACCTTGACCAGCAACAGCAACAAATTCTGGGAAAACTACTAGTAGAACACCAAGACGTCTTTGCGCGAACAAAAAATGACCTGGGCCGAACCACAATAATGCTGCACCAGATCGATGTAGGCAGCAATAAACCGATTAAGCAGCCCCCACGACGACTTCCGCTGGCCAAACGTCAGGAGGCGGAAAATCTGGTAAACGCGATGAAGACCCAGGGTGTTATCCATCCATCTAATAGCCCTTGGACCTCTCCAGTAGTGCTGGTGAAGAAGAGGGATGGCTCGACTAGATTTTGCGTCGACTACAGGCGGCTAAACGAAGTAACCAAGAAGGATTCCTATCCACTACCACGCATCGATCTGACTCTTGATGCGCTCGCCGGGTCTACCTGGTTCTCGACACTAGATTTACAGTCTGGCTACTGGCAGGTGGAGGTTGAAGAAGCCGACCGCGAAAAGACTGCCTTCACGACAGGTAGTGGATTATGGGAGTTTTCGGTTATGCCGTTTGGACTAACCAATGCCCCTGCAACTTTTCAGAGGCTTGTGGAGATAGTCCTCCAAGGAATTCCACCTCAGGCGTGCTTAGTATACTTGGACGATGTGATAGTCCATGGCCCCACGTTCGAACAAATGGTAAAAAATCTCCGTATGGTGTTAGCCAGACTACGAGTAGCGAACCTGAAAGTTTCACCAAAGAAGTGCCAGCTGTGTCAGAGAGAGGTGAAGTTCCTCGGACACGTCATCAGTGACGCTGGACTGTCAACGGACCCCGATAAAACAAATGCTGTAAAGCATTGGCCCAGACCGCAAACTCGAAGAGACATACAGTCCTTCCTGGGACTTTGTGCTTATTATCGGCGGTTTGTTAAAAACTTCTCAGCTATCGCGAAACCTTTAACAGAGCTTACGGAGAAAGGTCGAAAATTCCTCTGGTCAGAGGCCTGTCAAGAAGCGTTCGAAGAGCTGAAAGACCGCCTAACAGCTGCACCTATACTTATGCAGCCAGACGAAAGCCTGCCCTTTATTCTCGACACGGACGCCAGCCAACACGCTTGGGGAGCTATTCTCTCACAAGTCAAAGACGGGATGGAACATGTGGTGGAATACCACCGCAAGACATTCAGCCGGCCTGAGCGAAATTACTGTGTCACCAGGAAAGAATTGGTTGCGATAGTCAAAGCCTGCGCTCATTTTCAGCCCTACTTACTGGGAAAAAAGTTCACAATCCGCACAGACCATGCATCCTTGAGATGGCTAATAAACTTTCGATGCCCTGAGGGACAAGTAGCGAGGTGGATAGAACGCATGCAGACCTACGACTTCGAAATTGTACATCGTCCAGGTAAAAGTCACGGTAACGCAGATGCAATGTCTCGCCATCCTTGTTCAACAACTGATTGCCTCTACTGCCAACGACTGGAAGGGAAAGACTCCATCACCATTCGCCTAGTTGCCGCCCAAGATGACGTAGCCCAACACCAGGAGAATGACCTCACCTTACGTTGCATTCGGAGTTGGCTGTCTACAGGTCAACGCCCAGATAAAGAGAGCATCAAAGATCTTAGCCCGGAGGTTAAAGCATATTGGTCAATGTGGTCTGTACTGAAATTAGAAAACAACATCGCCGTTCGAACAATTAGTCAAGGAACAGAGACTATTAAGCAAATTTTGGTCCCGGAATCCCTCCAAAAACTTGTTCTGAAGCAGGTGCACGACTCTCTAAGCGGAGGACATTTCGGCGTTGACAAGACGTTAGGTAAACTTCGACAGAAATATTATTGGATTGGTAGTAGTACTGATGTAAAGGATTGGTGTGCGGGATGTCTACAATGTCAAGCACGGAAAGGGCCACGGCCAAGACGGAAAGCTCCTTTGCAAGTATGTAACATTGGCGCACCTTTCGAAAGAGTTGCGGTAGACATATTGGGACCACTCCCAAAGACAAATAAAGGTAACCGCTACTTAGTAGTCTGTATGGACTACTTCACAAAATGGCCCGAAGCAATTCCAGTACCAGATCAGACAGCCGAAACTGTGTCCGATGCACTCATATCAGGCGTATTCAGCCGACATGGAGCTCCACTACAGCTCCATTCAGATCAGGGCAGAAATTTCGAAAGTGCCGTTTTCCAAGAAGTATTGCAGAAGTTCGGGGTAGAGAAAACGCGCACAACAGCTTTACACCCACAGTCAGATGGTTTAGTCGAAAGATTTAACCGGACAAACCTGGACTATCTGGCGAAATTTCTAAATTCACACCAAAGAGAATGGGACCAGTATGTGCCTTACCTACTGTTATCGTATCGCGCAAGTATACAGGATAGCACTAAACAAACCCCTGCTAAACTTCTTTTTGGTCGAGAACTTCGTTTGCCACTGGAGATGGTCTTGGGAAGTCCACCTACCGAAGTTATGTCGATTAGCGAGTACCTGGATAATCTGACCACGACACTGAACACGATCCACGAGAATAATCGAGCTATGCTGCACACCGCAAGCCGGCGTATGAAGACGTACTATGATTTGCGGACGAAGAAACCCTGCTTTCAAGTAGGGCAACTTGTGTGGTTATATTTCCCAAGACGCGTAATTGGGCGGTGCCCAAAACTGCAGTGCGACTGGGATGGGCCATACAAGATCACGGAGGCTGTAACCGAAGTGGTGTTCAGGATAAAAAAGTGTCACGGTGGGAAGATGCGAACTGTCCATGTCGACAGACTGGCCCCATACCGCGAAAGAAACAACCACTCCATATAACTACTAATACGTCTTCCTGGTAGCCCTAAGAAGGCATCCAGCCAGCTTAACTGGTAACTACAGGATACCGAGGTGCCGCTTAGGACCTACCCAACCTAGCGGCCGGTATACCTCCTGTAAATTAGTCCACTTTATCACACTCCCTCGCTTGACAATGAGTCAAAACCCCTCCCACATGGTACCCTACGTAGGCCGCGTTGCCGTAGGAATTCCACATTAAAGATTGCCTTCGAAATTCTAATCCCTGCTGGGGACTTTGAGTCACACCCTCGAACGAATGTCGATCTGCGGTCAGAGGGAGATGTCCCGTGCGGAAGAGGTCCTGCAATCAGTTGGTTAGGTTACTGGTTGCGGAGACTTCTCCGACTGGTCTTAGTATTGGAGAGCGGAGTCGTACTGGTGGACCAGATTTTTTGGGTTGCTGGGCTGCGAGTGCACCTTTGGTTTTCGATACCGAGACCGATATCGAGCCCTGACCAGGGACCGGCGTGACGTCGGGGATGTGCTTCTGACTCGCCATGCACATGTTAAGCCCGACAAAGCCTTAAGGGCGTCCCTGCATTCCTTCTACAATCCGTGGTGGCTGACGAAATTTATAAGGACACGATCCTTGTTTAACCGGCCTCTGCCTTAAATGAGCAGATAATTTCTCACTAACTCCTTCTGAGTTAGCCTTCGGTGAAGGTTTTAATTTTCCTATCTCTTCTTCATCCTTTCTACAATCCGTGGTGGCCGATGAAAAATTTATAAGGACACGATCCTTGTTTAACCTGCCTCTGCCTTAAATCAGCAGATAATTTCTCACTAACTCCTTCTGAGTTAGCCTTCGTTGAAGGTTTTAATTTTCCTATCTCTTCTTCATCCTTTCTACAATCCTTGGTGGCTGATGAAAAATTTATAAGGACACGATCCTTGTTTAACCTGCCTCTGCCTTAAAAGAGCAGATAATTTCTCACTAACTCCTTCTGAGTTAGCCTTCGTTGAAGGTTTTAATTTTCCTATCTCTTCTTCATCCTTTCTACAATCCGTGGTGGCCGATGAAAAATTTATAAGGACACGATCCTTGTTTAACCTGCCTCTGCCTTAAATGAGCAGATAATTTCTCACTAACTCCTTCTGAGTTAGCCTTCGTTGAAGGTTTTAATTTTCCTATCTCTTCTTCATCCTTTCTACAATCCTTGGTGGCTGATGAAAAATTTATAAGGACACGATCCTTGTTTAACCTGCCTCTGCCTTAAATGAGCAGATAATTTCTCACTAACTCCTTCTGAGTTAGCCTTCGTTGAAGGTTTTAATTTTCCTATCTCTTCTTCATCCTTTCTACAATCCTTGGTGGCTGATGAAAAATTTATAAGGACACGATCCTTGTTTAACCTGCCTCTGCCTTAAATGAGCAGATAATTTCTCACTAACTCCTTCTGAGTTAGCCTTCGTAGAAGGATTTTACTTTCCGGTCCTTTCTTCATGATTTCTTCGATCTGCGGTGGTCGAGCATAAATTTTTTTTTGGGACGATGATCCCAGTCTAGCCCATCTCTACCTTAATTGAGTAGATGTTTCATCACTAATCCTTTCTGGATTAGCCTCGATATGAGGATTTTACTTTCCTGTCCTTTCTTCATGATTTCTACAATGCATGGTGGCTGACGAAAATTTAACAGGACACGATCCTAGTATAACCCACCTCTACCTTAAATGAGTAGATGAATTTCCAACTAACTCCTTCTGAGTTAGCCTTCGTTAGAAGGTTTTACCTTTCATATTTCGATTCTTTATTTCTGTAATACGCGTTGGCTGGTAAAAATTTAAAAGGCATCCAGCTATACCTTAAAGGAGCAGATAGATTTCCCAATATACTGGGGGTATTGCATAAACTGTGGAGCGTATAGGCATCAAGCCCATTTTCCACCAGAGATAGCCAGCTTGGACGGAGCTACAAGCTTGTGAGGGGGGGGTAGTGTAACAAAATTACTAACCTGGCCCAACTTGCCGGAGCCAATTGAAAATAAACTTTACCTGGCCATCCAGTCGCGTTTTCGATTGGCCCCCTTGCATATCCCATCAACGTATCCGCAACCATTTCTCCAAAAAGTGGCCGCATATCTTTCGTTTTGAAAGGAAAACGCAAGTAAACAAATTTCTCGCTCCAAGTGTACATTTTTCGATGTACACAAACGTCAAAATGCCATCGTACCACCGACTTGACATTTCTACCAGCTGATCGGTCGGAGATAGACACAGCGTAACCTCAAACCCCATCGCTACAATTTTTCTTCAAATCTGCTCCAATTCGAATGAACCACCCCAGCCGATGTCAGAAAGTGCCAACTCACACGTAGCAGCACGAAACACGAACGTTTTGCTGCAGTTGTGCCTCGACATAAACCACAATAACTCAGCACATGAACTAGTTCAACGCTGACGTTTAGTAAAGAATCGAAATCAAAGAAAAGCGTTGACGCGTAGTCGAAAACAGAACTCAATTAGAAAGAATTTTGACATTTAGTGTAAAGCGTTAACATGCAGTAAAGAATTAAAATCAAAGAAAAAACTCTGACGCGTAGTCAAAAAACAGAATTCAATGCGAAAGAGATTTGACATTTGTAAAACGTTAACATGTAGTAGGGAATTAAATGTCTAGAGTTTGACATTCGTTGTAGAATCGAAATCAAAGAAAAGCGTTGACGCGTAGTTGAAAACAGAACTCAATTAGAAAGAATTTTGACATTTAGTGTAAAGCGTTAACATGCAGTAAAGAATTAAAATCAAAGAAAAACTCTGACGCGTAGTCAAAAAACAGAATTCAATGCGAAAGAGATTTGACATTTGTAAAACGTTAACATGTAGTAGGGAATTAAATGTCTAGAGTTTGACATTCGTTGTAGAATCGAAATCAAAGAAAAGCGTTGACGCGTAGTCGAAAACAGAACTCAATTAGAAAGAGTTTTGACATGTAGTGTAAAGCGTTAACATGTAGTAACGAATTAAAATCAAAGAAAAACTCTGACGCGTAGTCAAAAAACAGAATTCAATGCGAAAGAGATTTGACATTTGTAAAACGTTAACATGTAGTAAAGAACTAAAATCAAAGAAAAACTTTGACGCGTAGTCAAAAACAGAATTCAATGCGAAAGAAATCTGGCATTTGTAAAACGTTAACATGCAGTAAAGAATTAAATGCCTACAGTTTGACAATTGTTAAAGAATCGGAATCAGATAAAAACTTTGACACGTAATAAAAAACAAAATGAGATGCAAATAAATTTGACCTTAATTAGAAATTGAAATTGGAGGACACGTAGTAAAAAACTAAATGTAGAAGAAATTTGAAAAAAAACTCTGAGATGTATTAGAATTAGAAAAGAAACGGTAGAGATAGCCCAATATGTAGAACTAGAGGTCAGCCCAGGAAAAATTTTGTAAAAGAAGACCGAAAAATTGTAATAGTTTAAGTCACGTAGGCCCGCGTAAAAATGTAAGCCGCGATTCTGGGATAGTCTAGAGAGCAAGCAAGAAGCAAGAAAACAAAGAAAAAGTAAAAAATTGAAGAAAAAATTTGTGTAGTCGATATAGAAAGCAAGTAAAAAAGAAGTTAAAAATTTGTGAAGTTGCTAAAATTTGTGTAGTCAAACAAAAAGAAATTAGAAGCAAAATAAAAACGAAATTGAACTGGAGTTGTGTTGTTTTGGAATAAAAACGAAAATCACAGGTAAAGCGTTCGCCTCCTTTTTTTTCTTTTGTCACTGGAAGCCCTTGGCAAATCCGCCCAAAACCCACTGGCATCTCTCGCTTGTGACCTGGGAATCGCTCGGCCAGGTGGCCACGCTGTAGCGGAGAGGCTCACGGACCACATGCAACACGGCCTGGACAAAGTTATGCAGACAAAAACGAAGAAAACGGTAATAATTTCATAAATCCCGTTACAATATAATTAAGAGTGCAGAATTCAATCTATCAGAAAATTTAAGAACGATTGCGGAAATTTTAAGTGAATTTGTTTAAGAAAAAGTGTAATGATTCCGTACTATCTTTTGTGAGTCCCAAGAGTGTACTTACTCGAGTTGTTGTTGTCTAAATAAGTGAGTGGTTTTTTTTTCTTTTTACAATTCATCAAGTGACTCGGTCTTAAAGTAAAATTCCATTGTTGTGTATCCAATTGTCTCAAAAAGAATAAAGAACGGCACCATACGAACCCGACGGAATAGTTACACTAATCGGCAGCCTGCTTTTGCTAACGCGAAACGCAAAAGGCGAAGCTTTAGTTGTCCTCCGGCTACTCAGGCCCCCCAATTAAAAATGGCTGAAATAAAAATTTCTCTTTCCGATGCCCGGAATATGATACCGGATTTCGATGGCAGCCCCAATGAATTAGATCGATTCATTAATTGCTGCAAGATTCTCTTTGACACCACATAGGGGGAAGCTGATAAAAAGCTTTTTCTTAGTGTCGTGAAAACCAGAATAATCGGTCCTGCATACGAAGCATTGAAGCATCGAGATTTTAAGGATTGGGTAACTCTAAGGGAATTCCTTGAGGACCAATTCTTAGATAGACGCCCAAGAGTAACGGTTCAGGCCGAGCTCCTGCGTCTCAAACAAAACTCCAGGGAAAGCATCGATGAATTCGCACAAAGGTTATGTAAACTTTTGTGTGAACTAGATAACGTCACATCCCAGAACGTAACCGACGCGGTAGCAAAAAAGTTTTTATTAGAAGAGAATGCGTTAAATGCAATCAAGACCTTCGAAGACGGCCTGCGAAGTGAACAGTTACGTGTAATTGTTAAGTCCAAAGGCGAGACAACTTTACGTAAACTCGTCCTTTATGCTTCAGAGCATGCAATACGTCTCGAAAATTTTGCAAAGCCCAGTGAAACAAACAAGTCAATTCCAACTTGCGATATATGTGGTAAAAGAGGCCACACGAAGAACACCTGTTTCCGTAACAAGGTCATCCCATCATTTCACCCTACTGGTCCTCGCATAAAGAGGGAAGTTCATCGATTGAACTGCAGTTATTGCAAAAAACCTAATCACCATAGGAGTGAATGTAGAACTCGGATTCAAGACGAAAGAAACAGAAACCAAGAGATATATAGATCTAATAATAATAATCAAACACGAATATTTCCCGCTTCTCGGAATATACATCCGACTCCAGCTACGCAAGTCAGATGGAATATGTTAATGGATTATGGATCGGAAAACGATCAACCGCGGATGGAGGGCATCGGCGACTTCACCCGTGTAACAAAAGCCGTGATACACCAAAACTCAGAACACTGATTCGAGTTCCAATAATAATTTCGAGAAATGCAATTCTCATTACATTGCCCTTATCAAACTCAAGAAAAAAATACTCCACACTTCTAATAGACACTGGAGCTGAGGTCAGCCTTTATAAACTCAAATTGGTGACAGACTCTACCCCAATATATCAAGACCTCAAGTGCGAAATTACTACTCTTTCCGGGAATAGCCTTAATTCAGTAGGAATTTCATACTGCAATTTAAAAATGCAAAATAATTCTATACAGCACCCATTTCATCTCATTAAGGAAGACATTTTAATCCCGTACGATGAATTACTAGGAAACGATTTTCTAACGCGACACAGATGTGTAATAAGTTACGAAGAAAGCTACTTGGAGCTCAGTATAATCAACAAAACACACAACGGGTGTACTCAGACAAATTACAACCAGCAAAAATAGCCTCAGAAGGCAAAACAAATTTAAAATTCGCGGAAATTCGAAATTCGGAATGTAAAAATTCAAACGAAAATTTCACTACGCATGTAAATGCTGACATTTTGGTTAATACAGACCCTTTTAAGCCCGAATCGGACTCGAGGAAATTACGTTCGGTAAATAGGAATCCAAAGAGAACAGACATCTCAAACCAAATGGTGGATTCCATTGCCTATGTGAACTGTAATTTACAACCTATGTCCAAGACCCAAGGAATAGAAACCGAGGATACTACAAGTGGTTTAAACATATCTCTTCCACCAATATCCCAAAATGTTGTAGAAATCCCTTCAGAAAAACAAACAAATTTATTTTGTGTGCACAAAGAAATTAAACCCGGAGTATATTTGGGTAATGTTCTAACCAAGCCAAGAAATGGGAAAGTACGAATTCTATTATTAAATTTAAATGAAAATGAAATCACTCTCCCTTCGAGCGAAGTAAATCCTGAGTGGGAAGATCCACAGGATTATGATTTACTCCCAATAGGCCCTGATAATACTATCGGCCATTACCGCCTCAAGAAACTAGAGGAAATTATTCATTTAAATCACTGTAATAAGGAAGAAAGGCTATCCGTTCTAGATATATGCCGTCGTTACAATGAAATATTCTTCCTACCAGGAGACAAACTCTCTTGTACGAGGTTACTTCACACAAGATACCAACGTTATCTGATAAACCTCCTATATACATAAAGCCATATAGACTTCCGGAGTCACAGAGGCAGGAAATAAACCGCCAAATAGACCAGATGCTGGAAGAAGAAATAATAAGCCCCAGTAAAAGCCCCTGGAATTCCCCGCTCCTCCTAGTTCCCAAAAAATCAGATAGTGAAGGGAACAAGAAATGGAGAGTCGTAGTGGATACAATAATGGGAGATGCTTACCCTCTGCCCAACATAACTGATATATTGAACCAACTCGGAAGATCCAAATATTTCAGTACGTTAGATTTAGCCAATGGGTTCCATCAAATACCCATGGACGAAGAAAGTAAGGAAAAAACGGCATTCAGCACCCCATACGGGCACTATCAATATAACAGAATGCCTTTTGGATTGAAAGGAGCTCCAGCCACCTTCCAAAGGCTTATGAACTCTGTACTTACGGGACTGCAGGGCTTACACTGCTTCGTGTATATTGACGACATAGTCATTTACGGATACAACTTGAGGGATCATAATAAAAAACTAACTGAAGTTTTCGAAAGACTTCGAGAAAGTAACCTCAAGCTGCAGCCCGAGAAATGTCATTTTCTCCAAAGAGAAATCGCTTACTTGGGACATGTCGTTTGCTCAGATGGCATACATTCTGATCCATCAAAGATCGAAGCCGTAAAAACATATCCTACCCCAAAGAAAACAAAAGATATCAAAGCATTTCTGGGCTTCGTAGGCTACTATAGGCGATTTATCTCTAACTTTGCAAAAATTGCACAGCCTCTCACTAAGCTACTAAAAAAGGATACTCCCTTCAAATGGGACTCCTTCTGCGAGGAATCCTTCAAAATATTAAAGAAAAAACTCATAACCGCTCAAATCCTCGCATATCCGCAGTTCGATAAAAAAAATTTTATCACCACCGATGCAAGCGATATAGCTTTAGGAGCTTTAGGAGAACATCCTATATGTTATGCAAGTAGGACCCTAAACCCCGCTGAAACTCGGTACTCTACCATAGAAAAGGAACTGCTCGCCATCGTGTACGCTGTAGAGCAGTTCAGACCTTATGTATATGGCAGAACGTTTACCATTCTAACCGATCACAAGCCCTTAGTCTGGCTAATGAACCTAAAGGACTGCTCCTCCCGACTCATGTGCTGGACGATACGGCTAGAGGAGTACGATTACGAAATTTCTTATAAGGCAGGAAAGCTCGACAGAAATGCCGATGCACTGAGCCGAATTATACCGGAAAACGAGAGAGAAATTCAAAATAAAGTAATAAATATGTTGACCAGACAGCAAGCAAAGTCTGCAAAGAATGACGAAAGTGACACCGATCTCGATAAATGGTTCAATAATTACTTAACGTCAATTCACTCTGAGGAAGATGCCCCCATAATAGTGAACACAAGCCATTTAACGGATGTTAAAAATGTCAAATACAAATTATATCTTCTATCAGACAACGATCAGAAAGAGATATTGTCTCTTAAGAAGGAAATTCCCTAGTTGGAAAAAAAAATTGAAACAGAAAACTTTTATAATAGAACCAACGAAGAAGTGCACATATGTGTGATGGCCCAATATACGGAAGATTCTTCCAACAGCCAAGGGCATTACAGCGAAATAATCAGCAATTGCTAAACAATAACCTCGCATGGTATTGTTCTGCAACTGTCGGTTGTTTTGCTGATTAGCCCAACAGCTGGCTGCGATGAGCGCTTAGTGGAGCAATCGACGATTACGATAATAATTTACCTCGCGTGGTAATTATTATGTAAGGCGATTGTTTACAACTAAGCAACTCAGGTGCTGCAAGCGGTAGAACAAACGACAAGGTTGTTGTCGTTTGTTTACATCCGCGTTGCGAGTACAAGCTTACTTCCGAATATTGGGGCAATAAAAGCCCAATGACTGGTCTGGCGAGCGCCGTTTTTTATTATCAGTCAAGTTCTAACTGCTCTTGGGGCGCATCAAGTTTCGTGTGTCGGTTCAGGTTACCTAAGCGCCAGGTAGTCTACTTAACGTAAGATAGGGAAAGTCGCGGTGTTCTAAAAATAAAGTACATAAATAAAGAATTGTTTTAGTGTAATTCGAGAAGTGTTTTTTTAGTTAATTCAATAATTTCGTTGGTTGATTGCTATAGGGGCACGACAATTGGCGCAGCCGGTAAACTTAGGTAAGAAATTTGAGAATTTCTTGCTGTTGTGTTTTTTTTTCAGGGTTAATTTTCTTTTTCAAATTCTTTTAAGATTGTCTAAATGTTTTTTTGATAAATTTATTTTTCAGAGATTAAAATAATTAATTCTTTCACGTTTCAGGCATTTAAGAAGTATTAGATTAAGTGACTTGAATTTTTGTGTTTTGTGTTTTTTTTTGTGAAATTGGAAGTTACACTTATTTACATTATTTGAGGAGTTGATCTTCATCAGCTACTCAACACACACACACACACTGGGAGCAAAGCTAATTTAGCTACTCCACACACACACACTGGGAGCAAAGCTAATTTAGCTACTCCAAATACACACACTGGGAGCAAAGCTAATTTAGCTACTCCAAATACACACACTGGGAGCAAAGCTAATTTAGCTACTCCAAATACACACACTCTGGGAGCAAAGCTATATTAGCTACTCAATCATACACACACGTACATATAACAAAAGTGCCGTGCACTGAACTATCTTCAAGTAAGGTGCTCATAGGAGAGTACTCGTTACACGGTAAAAGTCCAAAAATTCAAATGTTTTGCGGTTCGTGTTTAAAGTAATTGGGTTAGTTTGCGAAAGGTGATAGTATAGTAGGAAATCGTGTGATTCATTAGTGTAGATGTCAATAGGGAGAAGCAACGTCCTGACGAGAGAGGAACTTTTGCGGTTTCGAGAACAGGAGGAAAAATTGGAAAATAAGTCACAAGAGTTGAAAGAGTGCCAAGATAAATTAAAAGGGTATGAACAAGACTGGCAATATATTGGAGAACGCCTAACAACTGAACTTAAGAAGCGATTGTCAAGTGAGGAATTAGAAGCTGTACTTGAAGAACTAGATACTTGCACCCGGACAAGTACTAAGGGGGAAGCACTTGATTTATTGGTTACAGCAACTTTCGACATTATCCACAAAGGAGAGAATGCGTTGGAACAAGCAGTAGAAGAAGGCCAACAAGAAAATCAGGCTCTAATAAAGAAAGTAAAAGTTCTGAAACAGCAGTTGCTAGAGGCAGAGAACTTAACAGAGGAATTAGAGAAGGAAGTATAACTTGGTCCAAATACACAGGAAAAGGAAAAAGGTGCCGAGTCACAGAAAAGTTGTGGACGAAGAAAGCTGTTATTCTGGGAGGCAAAACAAAGTGGAAGTGTTAAAACAGCTAAAAGCCAGTGTTCAACACCCAAGTCAGTTGCAGACCAAAGGCCGTATAAGAACATAGAGAGTCGTAAATCACGCGGACAACAAGACAACATGGTTGATGTACATGACAAAATCATGGATATGGTGTCCAAATATGTCCCAATGTTTTCAGGGGAAAGGTCGCCAAAGCTAGCAAAGGAAGTGCACCGCTTCCTAAACTGCTGCAAAGATCTTTACGATCGTCTTAAGGCCGAAGAACAAGATATCTTCATGAAATGTGTAAGATATCGGTTGATGGATGATGCATACTATCTGGTGAGTTCAGAGGAGCCAAAAGATTTTGCGGCATTGCAGCAGACCATTAAAACTGCTTATTTGCCTAAAAAGTCCTACAGCGAATTAAGAACCGAAATGATAGCGTGCAGACAAAGACCCGGAGACGACATTAGGGGAGACTTCAGCTCGGATGTAATAGGATTTTTTCACAGGAAGGATGCAGAAGTGACAATTTCAACGGAGATGAACCCGCACCTCCCCAAAAACCTTTCTCTACTCTACAACAGCCAACTCATACAGAATCATACAGAAGAATGCCTAGGAAAGCATATGAATATAGACCCAAGCATTGCTTCAAGTGCGGTCAGCCTGGACACTTTGTCAGAGAGTGCCAACAATTACCTTTCTGTACGGGATGTGAGGAATATGGGCACGAGGTATCCAATTGCCGAATTCATCACGTCAGAGTGGCAAACTGTGCAGTTAGCATACAGGATGAATTCCATTCAGGAAGGGAGGGGCTTTATTGCCAATTCTGCCAAACACGAGACCATTATACGGATATCTGCGTAAGGAAGTATTTAGCAGATAAAGAAAGGGAAAAGTTAGAAGCTCAGAGTAAATTTATCATCACAGTCCCATCGGACATAGCTTTAGAGGGTGAATTAAGGCTTTTAGTAGATACTGGGTCCTCATGTAATATAATTAAGGTTAATAGTATAAAAAGAAATACGCCAATACAGACGCATGAGAAAATAAGAATTGGAGGACTCTTTGCGTTCGCTAGGAGTTTCATAGGTACATGTCAGGCGAACTTGCATGTAGATAACAGTCGGCAGTCTTGTCAATTTAATGCCATTGGTGAAACTGATTCAATTCCAGCCGACGGTATACTTGGAATGGATTTCCTGAGGGACAGAGCTGTTATCGACTGCGTGAATAAGAAATTGTGGATACAAGGCGCCGAAGCAAAGAAAGATAGTGCCGGTGGTGGAAACGTCGCAGCTAATGGACAAGCTGTAAACAATACTTTCCAGTGTTACAATCAAGGAAATCCTTTACAAGCCAGAGTAGAGGAGGTTGAAATGAACATGGCAAAAATCATCAGGCAAGGTGTTAATAACAAAGATGACGAATGGAAATCTAACACGGGCAGAGTAGAGACAGCTCACGACAGTGCGAGACTTCACGAGGTAAGAGTCGAAGAACTTAGGGAGGAGAGGAGGAGGCGAGCTGAATATTATGGCTCCAGCGGAAATGAGCTGGAGGTTGGATGTGCATTAGTAAGAGTTGCCAATGCAAGGGCCTATCCTGTTAAAGCTATGAACTCCTCGTATGAACAACACGGACCTCGAAAGTATTCTGAACGAGCTGCATGGCGCTATAAGGGTACTAGGAATTTCTATTCTCAGCTACGGAAATCCCAGTGGAGTCTGCAAGAAGGTAAGTCTAAATTTCAACGACATAATAGTATGCCGGAGAGGACAAAAGTACATCAAGGCAGAAGGAAAGTAGGGGAACGGAACTTCATTCATGTTGAAAATGCGACTTTTACTGCAAGTTCAATAACCCCTTACAAGGTAAGTAACGGTTATGACCCGGGAATCGGGGGACGTAACCAAAGAGATGTCCAACAAATTTCCTCTAATTTCAGAAAAAATTCGGTGAGCGAAGTTTGGTAGTCTATGGACAGAGAAGGATATGGAAAGGAGGTATAAAGGTAACCCAGTGGATCCAATGGAAGGTAAATTTATAGATTAAAAGGTAAGAAAATGTTATTAAAAGAATATTTTGAGATTAAAAAAAAAAAATATATATATATTTGAACAGATAAAAAAAAAAGTGTAAGAGAAAACAATTTTTTTTGTGTATTAGTACTAATAGAAAAGTCTATTATGAAATCATTGGCAAAATTATAAGCGCAATTAAGTCATGTAATAACTGTGGAAAGTTACAAATTATATAGTAATGGGAATAAAGAGAGATTTAAAAGACAGACAAGTTTGAAAAAGGAGAAAAAGAAATAAGAAAAAAGAGAGTTCGTTTTGTCTACCTAAATAATGAAAATTGAAAAAATTAAACACAAAGAAATAACAAATTTAAAAGGAAGACAAGTTAAAAAAAATAAGAAATATAAAAACAAAAAGTAATGGAAATAAATATGAGAAAAATATAAGGTTAAAATTTGGAATTTATAAACATACAGTTAGTACTAAATTATAGAGGTTAAGAGGTTAATTAGAAAAGTAGTGTGTGTAAGAGCTCAACGATGGAGATAAATAGGGCACTGATATGGCACAACAACGAAGGCAACATTTACAACTATGCAGCTGAAATGGGAAACTGCGATAAAAAATATGGATATGCGGAGGTCTGGACTATTTATTTAACTTGCGTACATATAAACAAAAACTTGGAAGTTAGCCCAGTAAAAGGCAGCTTCATTTCAGAAGAATATATAATTGGAAGGCTTAAAAAAAATAACTTTCGAAATTTCTAGTTGGACATTTAATGTTGATGATAAACAATATTTTTTCGGTACGGATGGACTCTCGATATAATTGAGAGAACTCCATCGTACCCATAAAAGAAGATAAGTAGTATTTTTCAAATATTATCATCAATTGTTCATGTCTGTTGAAATGTAATTAAGGAACCGCCTGTAACAAGAAATGGTCATACGTTCTACTATGATCACATCTTCAAAGCCCTGAACTCGTTTAAAGGTTTTAGGAAATGCAGTGTACACGAAAAGATTATATCGAAATAATTAATGAAATAAATTAGTGTTCAATTTCATATAAATTTCAAAGACGATAAAATGACAGCAGTACCGATAATTCCGATTGATAAATGGAAAAAGATCTTGAACGTTTAGAATTCAATAATAATGGATCACTACAAGACGTAAATGTTGTGCAGGAAATACTACAGTAAAGGAAACAATAGCTGGAAGTTGAATAAGAGCAGTACAAAATCGCTTGATGTAAAGATTGTTAAAGTCCTGAAACAAACAGTCCGGACCCAGAAGCAAACAGTCCAGACCCCGAAGGAAAAACAACCCAGCGAAGATTCAGAGGATATACAGGTGATAGTGCCAACAACAGCCTCCATGCCGACTGTAAACATACCCACGATCGTAGGGAAACAGCTGGTGCAGCTGGAATAATTAAGTTAACCACTGTAGGGTTAGTTGTCGTATTATGTATATATAATTAATATGTATTTCTTTTTGACAACAAGTTAAAGTAGAGCTTACTAGTTTTTTCTTCTTCTCAACGTAGTATTATGCAGTTAGCGTTTTCTTAAGTTAATGGTATTTTTGTACATGAATAAAATAAAATTTGTAAACTAAACCTGTAAATAAATATGTAGGTAAAGCTTGTTATTGATTAGGATTTTTTTTTTCTTAATAATTAAGTGAGTATGGAAAGTTAAAAAAAAATATATAAGAAATATAATAGTAAAAGTTTTTTGGAAAAAGGCAAAGTTAATGTTAAAAGAAATGATATGAAATGTTAGAAGAAATTGTAGTAGAGATAAGAAAATAAGAAAATTAAAGTAGAAATTAATGTAAAATGAATAACAGTCTAAGAAGTAATATATATAGAAAATTTTTTTGTGACAATGGAAAAAGAAACGATAATGTTTAAAGAAAATGTTAAGCAGAAAAGAAAGAAATGTAATAAGTATAAGAAATATAACAAAATTAAAATAGGAATGAATGTAAAATGTAAAAGAAAAGCGTAATCTGAACCGAACGAAGATTAAAAAATGTTTTTAATTAAGACTGTTGCACTCTCCAGACCTAGTTCCCTGCGGAAACTAGTTTTTCCAAGGGGGGAGGGATGTGATGGCCCAATATACGGAAGATTCTTCCAACAGCCAAGGGCATTACAGCGAAATAATCAGCAATTGCTAAACAATAACCTCGCATGGTATTGTTCTGCAACTGTCGGTTGTTTTGCTGATTAGCCCAACAGCTGGCTGCGATGAGCGCTTAGTGGAGCAATCGACGATTACGATAATAATTTACCTCGCATGGTAATTATTATGTAAGGCGATTGTTTACAACTAAGCAACTCAGGTGCTGCAACCGGTAGAACAAACGACAAGGTTGTTGTCGTTTGTTTACATCCGCGTTGCGAGTACAAGCTTACTTCCGAATATTGGGGCAATAAAAGCCCAATGACTGGTCTGGCGAGCGCCGTTTTTTATTATCAGTCAAGTTCTAACTGCTCTTGGGGCGCATCAAGTTTCGTGTGTCGGTTCAGGTTACCTAAGCGCCAGGTAGTCTACTTAACGTAAGATAGGGAAAGTCGCGGTGTTCTAAAAATAAAGTACATAAATAAAGAATTGTTTTAGTGTAATTCGAGAAGTGTTTTTTTAGTTAATTCAATAATTTCGTTGGTTGATTGCTATAGGGGCACGACAATTGGCGCAGCCGGTAAACTTAGGTAAGAAATTTGAGAATTTCTTGCTGTTGTGTTTTTTTTTCAGGGTTAATTTTCTTTTTCAAATTCTTTTAAGATTGTCTAAATGTTTTTTTGATAAATTTATTTTTCAGAGATTAAAATAATTAATTCTTTCACGTTTCAGGCATTTAAGAAGTATTAGATTAAGTGACTTGAATTTTTGTGTTTTGTGTTTTTTTTTGTGAAATTGGAAGTTACACTTATTTACATTATTTGAGGAGTTGATCTTCATCAGCTACTCAACACACACACACACACTGGGAGCAAAGCTAATTTAGCTACTCCACACACACACACTGGGAGCAAAGCTAATTTAGCTACTCCAAATACACACACTGGGAGCAAAGCTAATTTAGCTACTCCAAATACACACACTGGGAGCAAAGCTAATTTAGCTACTCCAAATACACACACTCTGGGAGCAAAGCTATATTAGCTACTCAATCATACACACACGTACATATAACAAAAGTGCCGTGCACTGAACTATCTTCAAGTAAGGTGCTCATAGGAGAGTACTCGTTACACGGTAAAAGTCCAAAAATTCAAATGTTTTGCGGTTCGTGTTTAAAGTAATTGGGTTAGTTTGCGAAAGGTGATAGTATAGTAGGAAATCGTGTGATTCATTAGTGTAGATGTCAATAGGGAGAAGCAACGTCCTGACGAGAGAGGAACTTTTGCGGTTTCGAGAACAGGAGGAAAAATTGGACAATAAGTCACAAGAGTTGAAAGAGTGCCAAGATAAATTAAAAGGGTATGAACAAGACTGGCAATATATTGGAGAACGCCTAACAACTGAACTTAAGAAGCGATTTAGAAGCTGTACTTGAAGAACTAGATACTTGCACCCGGACAAGTACTAAGGGGGAAGCACTTGATTTATTGGTTACAGCAACTTTCGACATTATCCACAAAGGAGAGAATGCGTTGGAACAAGCAGTAGAAGAAGGCCAACAAGAAAATCAGGCTCTAATAAAGAAAGTAAAAGTTCTGAAACAACACTTGCTAGAGGCAGAGAACTTAACAGAGGAATTAGAGAAGGAAGTATAACTTGGTCCAAATACACAGGAAAAGGAAAAAGGTGCCGAGTCACAGAAAAGTTGTGGACGAAGAAAGCTGTTATTCTGGGAGGCAAAACAAAGTGGAAGTGTTAAAACAGCTAAAAGCCAGTGTTCAACACCCAAGTCAGTTGCAGACCAAAGGCCGTATAAGAACATAGAGAGTCGTAAATCACGCGGACAACAAGACAACATGGTTGATGTACATGACAAAATCATGGATATGGTGTCCAAATATGTCCCAATGTTTTCAGGGGAAAGGTCGCCAAAGCTAGCAAAGGAAGTGCACCGCTTCCTAAACTGCTGCAAAGATCTTTACGATCGTCTTAAGGCCGAAGAACAAGATATCTTCATGAAATGTGTAAGATATCGGTTGATGGATGATGCATACTATCTGGTGAGTTCAGAGGAGCCAAAAGATTTTGCGGCATTGCAGCAGACCATTAAAACTGCTTATTTGCCTAAAAAGTCCTACAGCAAATTAAGAACCGAAATGATAGCGTGCAGACAAAGACCCGGAGACGACATTAGGGAATATGCGGACAGATTGAAGGATTTGTTGAATCAAATTAAAGCAGCAGTTTCAGCTAAATATCCAGGTAAAGATGGGGGATTATTGGCAGAGTTGGAAGCGGATGCGATTGCCACATTTAAAGTTGGAATAAGAGATCCGGCTATCATGATGCACTTAACAGGGCGAAAATTCGGCTCATTGGAGGCGTTCAGAGAAGAGGCGGAATTTTACGAAAGGGATGCGAGAAGACTTCAGCTCGGATGTAATAGGATTTTTTCACAGGAAGGATGCAGAAGTGACAATTTCAACGGAGATGAACCCGCACCTCCCCAAAAACCTTTCTCTACTCTACAACAGCCAACTCATACAGAATCATACAGAAGAATGCCTAGGAAAGCATATGAATATAGACCCAAGCATTGCTTCAAGTGCGGTCAGCCTGGACACTTTGTCAGAGAGTGCCAACAATTACCTTTCTGTACGGGATGTGAGGAATATGGGCACGAGGTATCCAATTGCCGAATTCATCACGTCAGAGTGGCAAACTGTGCAGTTGGCATACAGGATGAATTCCATTCAGGAAGGGAGGGGCTTTATTGCCAATTCTGCCAAACACGAGACCATTATACGGATATCTGCGTAAAGAAGTATTTAGCAGATAAAGAAAGGGAAAAGTTAGAAGCTCAGAATAAATTTATCATCACAGTCCCATCGGACATAGCTTTAGAGGGTGAATTAAGGCTTTTAGTAGATACTGGGTCCTCATGTAATATAATTAAGGTTAATAGTATAAAAAGAAATACGCCAATACAGACGCATGAGAAAATAAGAATTGGAGGACTCTTTTGGTTCGCTAGGAGTTCCATAGGTACATGTCAGGCGAACTTGCATGTAGATAACAGTCGGCAGTCTTGTCAATTTAATGCCATTGGTGAAACTGATTCAATTCCAGCCGACGGTATACTTGGAATGGATTTCCTGAGGGACAGAGCTGTTATCGACTGCGTGAATAAGAAATTGTGGATACAAGGCGCCGAAGCAAAGAAAGATAGTGCCGGTGGTGGAAACGTCGCAGCTAATGGACAAGCTGTAAACAATACTTTCCAGTGTTACAATCAAGGAAATCCTTTACAAGCCAGAGTAGAGGAGGTTGAAATGAACATGGCAAAAATCATCAGGCAAGGTGTTAATAACAAAGATGACGAATGGAAATCTAACACGGGCAGAGTAGAGACAGCTCACGACAGTGCGAGACTTCACGAGGTAAGAGTCGAAGAACTTAGGGAGGAGAGGAGGAGGCGAGCTGAATATTATGGCCCCAGCGGAAATGAGCTGGAGGTTGGATGTGCATTAGTAAGAGTTGCCAATGCAAGGGCCTATCCTGTTAAAGCTATGAACTCCTCGTATGAACAACACGGACCTCGAAAGTATTCTGAACGAGCTGCATGGCGCTATAAGGGTACTAGGAATTTCTATTCTCAGCTACGGAAATCCCAGTGGAGTCTGCAAGAAGGTAAGTCTAAATTTCAACGACATAATAGTATGCCGGAGAGGACAAAAGTACATCAAGGCAGTAGGAAAGTACGGGAACGGAACTTCATTCATGTTGAAAATGCGACTTTTACTGCAAGTTCAATAACCCCTTACAAGGTAAGTAACGGTTATGACCCGGGAATCGGGGGACGTAACGAAAGAGATGTCCAACAAATTTCCTCTAATTTCAGAAAAAAATCGGTGAGCGAAGTTTGGTAGTCTATGGACAGAGAAAGATATGGAAAGGAGGTATAAAGGTAACCCAGTGGATCCAATGGAAGGTAAATTTATAGATTAAAAGGTAAGAAAATGTTATTAAAAGAATATTTTGAGATTAAAAAAAAAAAAAAAAATATTTGAACAGATAAAAAAAAAGTGTAAGAGAAAACAATTTTTTTTGTGTATTAGTACTAATAGAAAAGTCTATTATGAAATCATTGGCAAAATTATAAGCGCAATTAAGTCATGTAATAACTGTGGAAAGTTACAAATTATATAGTAATGGGAATAAAGAGAGATTTAAAAGACAGACAAGTTTGAAAAAGGAGAAAAAGAAATAAGAAAAAAGAGAGTTCGTTTTGTCTACCTAAATAATGAAAATTGAAAAAATTAAACACAAAGAAATAACAAATTTAAAAGGAAGACAAGTTAAAAAAAATAAGAAATATAAAAACAAAAAGTAATGGAAATAAATATGAGAAAAATATAAGGTTAAAATTTGGAATTTATAAACATACAGTTAGTACTAAATTATAGAGGTTAAGAGGTTAATTAGAAAAGTAGTGTGTGTAAGAGCTCAACGATGGAGATAAATAGGGCACTGATATGGCACAACAACGAAGGCAACATTTACAACTATGCAGCTGAAATGGGAAACTGCGATAAAAAATATGGATATGCGGAGGTCTGGACTATTTATTTAACTTGCGTACATATAAACAAAAACTTGGAAGTTAGCCCAGTAAAAGGCAGCTTCATTTCAGAAGAATATATAATTGGAAGGCTTAAAAAAAATAACTTTCGAAATTTCTAGTTGGACATTTAATGTTGATGATAAACAATATTCTTTCGGTACGGATGGACTCTCGATATAATTGAGAGAACTCCATCGTACCCATAAAAGAAGATAAGTAGTATTTTTCAAATATTATCATCAATTGTTCATGTCTGTTGAAATGTAATTAAGGAACCGCCTGTAACAAGAAATGGTCATACGTTCTACTATGATCACATCTTCAAAGCCCTGAACTCGTTTAAAGGTTTTAGGAAATGCAGTGTACACGAAAAGATTATATCGAAATAATTAATGAAATAAATTAGTGTTCAATTTCATATAAATTTCAAAGACGATAAAATGACAGCAGTACCGATAATTCCGATTGATAAATGGAAAAAGATCTTGAACGTTTAGAATTCAATAATAATGGATCACTACAAGACGTAAATGTTGTGCAGGAAATACTACAGTAAAGGAAACAATAGCTGGAAGTTGAATAAGAGCAGTACAAAATCGCTTGATGTAAAGATTGTTAAAGTCCTGAAACAAACAGTCCGGACCCAGAAGCAAACAGTCCAGACCCCGAAGGAAAAACAACCCAGCGAAGATTCAGAGGATATACAGGTGATAGTGCCAACAACAGCCTCCATGCCGACTGTAAACATACCCACGATCGTAGGGAAACAGCTGGTGCAGCTGGAATAATTAAGTTAACCACTGTAGGGTTAGTTGTCGTATTATGTATATATAATTAATATGTATTTCTTTTTGACAACAAGTTAAAGTAGAGCTTACTAGTTTTTTTTTCTTCTCAACGTAGTATTATGCAGTTAGCGTTTTCTTAAGTTAATGGTATTTTTGTACATGAATAAAATAAAATTTGTAAACTAAACCTGTAAATAAATATGTAGGTAAAGCTTGTTATTGATTAGGATTTTTTTTTTCTTAATAATTAAGTGAGTATGGAAAGTTAAAAAAAAATATATAAGAAATATAATAGTAAAAGTTTTTTGGAAAAAGGCAAAGTTAATGTTAAAAGAAATGATATGAAATGTTAGAAGAAATTGTAGTAGAGATAAGAAAATAAGAAAATTAAAGTAGAAATTAATGTAAAATGAATAACAGTCTAAGAAGTAATATATATAGAAAATTTTTTTGTGACAATGGAAAAAGAAACGATAATGTTTAAAGAAAATGTTAAGCAGAAAAGAAAGAAATGTAATAAGTATAAGAAATATAACAAAATTAAAATAGGAATGAATGTAAAATGTAAAAGAAAAGCGTAATCTGAACCGAACGAAGATTAAAAAATGTTTTTAATTAAGACTGTTGCACTCTCCAGACCTAGTTCCCTGCGGAAACTAGTTTTTCCAAGGGGGGAGGGATGTGATGGCCCAATATACGGAAGATTCTTCCAACAGCCAAGGGCATTACAGCGAAATAATCAGCAATTGCTAAACAATAACCTCGCATGGTATTGTTCTGCAACTGTCGGTTGTTTTGCTGATTAGCCCAACAGCTGGCTGCGATGAGCGCTTAGTGGAGCAATCGACGATTACGATAATAATTTACCTCGCATGGTAATTATTATGTAAGGCGATTGTTTACAACTAAGCAACTCAGGTGCTGCAACCGGTAGAACAAACGACAAGGTTGTTGTCGTTTGTTTACATCCGCGTTGCGAGTACAAGCTTACTTCCGAATATTGGGGCAATAAAAGCCCAATGACTGGTCTGGCGAGCGCCGTTTTTTATTATCAGTCAAGTTCTAACTGCTCTTGGGGCGCATCAAGTTTCGTGTGTCGGTTCAGGTTACCTAAGCGCCAGGTAGTCTACTTAACGTAAGATAGGGAAAGTCGCGGTGTTCTAAAAATAAAGTACATAAATAAAGAATTGTTTTAGTGTAATTCGAGAAGTGTTTTTTTAGTTAATTCAATAATTTCGTTGGTTGATTGCTATAGGGGCACGACAATTGGCGCAGCCGGTAAACTTAGGTAAGAAATTTGAGAATTTCTTGCTGTTGTGTTTTTTTTTCAGGGTTAATTTTCTTTTTCAAATTCTTTTAAGATTGTCTAAATGTTTTTTTGATAAATTTATTTTTCAGAGATTAAAATAATTAATTCTTTCACGTTTCAGGCATTTAAGAAGTATTAGATTAAGTGACTTGAATTTTTGTGCTTTGTGTTTTTTTTTGTGAAATTGGAAGTTACACTTATTTACATTATTTGAGGAGTTGATCTTCATCAGCTACTCAACACACACACACACACTGGGAGCAAAGCTAATTTAGCTACTCCACACACACACACTGGGAGCAAAGCTAATTTAGCTACTCCAAATACACACACTGGGAGCAAAGCTAATTTAGCTACTCCAAATACACACACTGGGAGCAAAGCTAATTTAGCTACTCCAAATACACACACTCTGGGAGCAAAGCTATATTAGCTACTCAATCATACACACACGTACATATAACAAAAGTGCCGTGCACTGAACTATCTTCAAGTAAGGTGCTCATAGGAGAGTACTCGTTACACGGTAAAAGTCCAAAAATTCAAATGTTTTGCGGTTCGTGTTTAAAGTAATTGGGTTAGTTTGCGAAAGGTGATAGTATAGTAGGAAATCGTGTGATTCATTAGTGTAGATGTCAATAGGGAGAAGCAACGTCCTGACGAGAGAGGAACTTTTGCGGTTTCGAGAACAGGAGGAAAAATTGGACAATAAGTCACAAGAGTTGAAAGAGTGCCAAGATAAATTAAAAGGGTATGAACAAGACTGGCAATATATTGGAGAACGCCTAACAACTGAACTTAAGAAGCGATTTAGAAGCTGTACTTGAAGAACTAGATACTTGCACCCGGACAAGTACTAAGGGGGAAGCACTTGATTTATTGGTTACAGCTACTTTCGACATTATCCACAAAGGAGAGAATGCGTTGGAACAAGCAGTAGAAGAAGGCCAACAAGAAAATCAGGCTCTAATAAAGAAAGTAAAAGTTCTGAAACAGCAGTTGCTAGAGGCAGAGAACTTAACAGAGGAATTAGAGAAGGAAGTATAACTTGGTCCAAATACACAGGAAAAGGAAAAAGGTGCCGAGTCACAGAAAAGTTGTGGACGAAGAAAGCTGTTATTCTGGGAGGCAAAACAAAGTGGAAGTGTTAAAACAGCTAAAAGCCAGTGTTCAACACCCAAGTCAGTTGCAGACCAAAGGCCGTATAAGAACATAGAGAGTCGTAAATCACGCGGACAACAAGACAACATGGTTGATGTACATGACAAAATCATGGATATGGTGTCCAAATATGTCCCAATGTTTTCAGGGGAAAGGTCGCCAAAGCTAGCAAAGGAAGTGCACCGCTTCCTAAACTGCTGCAAAGATCTTTACGATCGTCTTAAGGCCGAAGAACAAGATATCTTCATGAAATGTGTAAGATATCGGTTGATGGATGATGCATACTATCTGGTGAGTTCAGAGGAGCCAAAAGATTTTGCGGCATTGCAGCAGACCATTAAAACTGCTTATTTGCCTAAAAAGTCCTACAGCAAATTAAGAACCGAAATGATAGCGTGCAGACAAAGACCCGGAGACGACATTAGGGAATATGCGGACAGATTGAAGGATTTGTTGAATCAAATTAAAGCAGCAGTTTCAGCTAAATATCCAGGTAAAGATGGGGGATTATTGGCAGAGTTGGAAGCGGATGCGATTGCCACATTTAAAGTTGGAATAAGAGATCCGGCTATCATGATGCACTTAACAGGGCGAAAATTCGGCTCATTGGAGGCGTTCAGAGAAGAGGCGGAATTTTACGAAAGGGATGCGAGAAGACTTCAGCTCGGATGTAATAGGATTTTTTCACAGGAAGGATGCAGAAGTGACAATTTCAACGGAGATGAACCCGCACCTCCCCAAAAACCTTTCTCTACTCTACAACAGCCAACTCATACAGAATCATACAGAAGAATGCCTAGGAAAGCATATGAATATAGACCCAAGCATTGCTTCAAGTGCGGTCAGCCTGGACACTTTGTCAGAGAGTGCCAACAATTACCTTTCTGTACGGGATGTGAGGAATATGGGCACGAGGTATCCAATTGCCGAATTCATCACGTCAGAGTGGCAAACTGTGCAGTTGGCATACAGGATGAATTCCATTCAGGAAGGGAGGGGCTTTATTGCCAATTCTGCCAAACACGAGACCATTATACGGATATCTGCGTAAAGAAGTATTTAGCAGATAAAGAAAGGGAAAAGTTAGAAGCTCAGAATAAATTTATCATCACAGTCCCATCGGACATAGCTTTAGAGGGTGAATTAAGGCTTTTAGTAGATACTGGGTCCTCATGTAATATAATTAAGGTTAATAGTATAAAAAGAAATACGCCAATACAGACGCATGAGAAAATAAGAATTGGAGGACTCTTTTGGTTCGCTAGGAGTTCCATAGGTACATGTCAGGCGAACTTGCATGTAGATAACAGTCGGCAGTCTTGTCAATTTAATGCCATTGGTGAAACTGATTCAATTCCAGCCGACGGTATACTTGGAATGGATTTCCTGAGGGACAGAGCTGTTATCGACTGCGTGAATAAGAAATTGTGGATACAAGGCGCCGAAGCAAAGAAAGATAGTGCCGGTGGTGGAAACGTCGCAGCTAATGGACAAGCTGTAAACAATACTTTCCAGTGTTACAATCAAGGAAATCCTTTACAAGCCAGAGTAGAGGAGGTTGAAATGAACATGGCAAAAATCATCAGGCAAGGTGTTAATAACAAAGATGACGAATGGAAATCTAACACGGGCAGAGTAGAGACAGCTCACGACAGTGCGAGACTTCACGAGGTAAGAGTCGAAGAACTTAGGGAGGAGAGGAGGAGGCGAGCTGAATATTATGGCTCCAGCGGAAATGAGCTGGAGGTTGGATGTGCATTAGTAAGAGTTGCCAATGCAAGGGCCTATCCTGTTAAAGCTATGAACTCCTCGTATGAACAACACGGACCTCGAAAGTATTCTGAACGAGCTGCATGGCGCTATAAGGGTACTAGGAATTTCTATTCTCAGCTACGGAAATCCCAGTGGAGTCTGCAAGAAGGTAAGTCTAAATTTCAACGACATAATAGTATGCCGGAGAGGACAAAAGTACATCAAGGCAGAAGGAAAGTAGGGGAACGGAACTTCATTCATGTTGAAAATGCGACTTTTACTGCAAGTTCAATAACCCCTTACAAGGTAAGTAACGGTTATGACCCGGGAATCGGGGGACGTAACCAAAGAGATGCCCAACAAATTTCCTCTAATTTCAGAAGAAATTCGGTGAGCGAAGTTTGGTAGTCTATGGACAGAGAAAGATATGGAAAGGAGGTATAAAGGTAACCCAGTGGATCCAATGGAAGGTAAATTTATAGATTAAAAGGTAAGAAAATGTTATTAAAAGAATATTTTGAGATTAAAAAAAAAAAAAAAAATATTTGAACAGATAAAAAAAAAAGTGTAAGAGAAAACAATTTTTTTTGTGTATTAGTACTAATAGAAAAGTCTATTATGAAATCATTGGCAAAATTATAAGCGCAATTAAGTCATGTAATAACTGTGGAAAGTTACAAATTATATAGTAATGGGAATAAAGAGAGATTTAAAAGACAGACAAGTTTGAAAAAGGAGAAAAAGAAATAAGAAAAAAGAGAGTTCGTTTTGTCTACCTAAATAATGAAAATTGAAAAAATTAAACACAAAGAAATGACAAATTTAAAAGGAAGACAAGTTAAAAAAAATAAGAAATATAAAAACAAAAAGTAATGGAAATAAATATGAGAAAAATATAAGGTTAAAATTTGGAATTTATAAACATACAGTTAGTACTAAATTATAGAGGTTAAGAGGTTAATTAGAAAAGTAGTGTGTTTAAGAGCTCAACGACGGAGATAAATAGGGTACTGATATGGCACAACAACGAAGGCAACATTTACAACTATGCAGCTGAAATGGGAAACTGCGATAAAAAATATGGATATGCGGAGGTCTGGACTATTTATTTAACTTGCGTACATATAAACAAAAACTTGGAAGTTAGCCCAGTAAAAGGCAGCTTCATTTCAGAAGAATATATAATTGGAAGGCTTAAAAAAAATAACTTTCGAAATTTCTAGTTGGACATTTAATGTTGATGATAAACAATATTCTCTCGGTACGGATGGACTCTCGATATAATTGAGAGAACTCCATCGTACCCATAAAAGAAGATAAGTAGTATTTTTCAAATATTATCATCAATTGTTCATGTCTGTTGAAATGTAATTAAAGAACCGCCTGTAACAAGATATGGTCATACGTGCTATTATGATCACATCTTCAAAGCCCTGAACTCGTTTAAAGGTTTTAGGAAATGCAGTGTACACGAAAAGATTATATCGAAATAATTAATGAAATAAATTAGTGTTCAATTTCATATAAATTTCAAAGACGATAAAATGACAGCAGTACCGATAATTCCGATTGATAAATGGAAAAAGATCTTGAACGTTTAGAATTCAATAATAATGGATCACTACAAGACGTAAATGTTGTGCAGGAAATACTACAGTAAAGGAAACAATAGCTGGAAGTTGAATAAGAGCAGTACAAAATCGCTTGATGTAAAGATTGTTAAAGTCCTGAAACAAACAGTCCGGACCCAGAAGCAAACAGTCCAGACCCCGAAGGAAAAACAACCCAGCGAAGATTCAGAGGATATACAGGTGATAGTGCCAACAACAGCCTCCATGCCGACTGTAAACATACCCACGATCGTAGGGAAACAGCTGGTGCAGCTGGAATAATTAAGTTAACCACTGTAGGGTTAGTTGTCGTATTATGTATATATAATTAATATGTATTTCTTTTTGACAACAAGTTAAAGTAGAGCTTACTAGTTTTTTTTTCTTCTCAACGTAGTATTATGCAGTTAGCGTTTTCTTAAGTTAATGGTATTTTTGTACATGAATAAAATAAAATTTGTAAACTAAAACTGTAAATAAATATGTAGGTAAAGCTTGTTATTGATTAGGATTTTTTTTTTTCTTAATAATTAAGTGAGTATGGAAAGTTAAAAAAAAATATATAAGAAATATAATAGTAAAAGTTTTTTGGAAAAAGGCAAAGTTAATGTTAAAAGAAATGATATGAAATGTTAGAAGAAATTGTAGTAGAGATAAGAAAATAAGAAAATTAAAGTAGAAATTAATGTAAAATGAATAACAAGTCTAAGAAGTAATATATATAGAAAATTTTTTTGTGACAATGGAAAAAGAAACGATAATGTTTAAAGAAAATGTTAAGCAGAAAAGAAAGAAATGTAATAAGTATAAGAAATATAACAAAATTAAAATAGGAATGAATGTAAAATGTAAAAGAAAAGCGTAATCTGAACCGAACGAAGATTAAAAAATGTTTTTAATTAAGACTGTTGCACTCTCCAGACCTATTTCCCTGCGGAAACTAGTTTTTCCAAGGGGGGAGGGATGTGATGGCCCAATATACGGAAGATTCTTCCAACAGCCAAGGGCATTACAGCGAAATAATCAGCAATTGCTAAACAATAACCTCGCATGGTATTGTTCTGCAACTGTCGGTTGTTTTGCTGATTAGCCCAACAGCTGGCTGCGATGAGCGCTTAGTGGAGCAATCGACGATTACGATAATAATTTACCTCGCATGGTAGTTATTATGTAAGGCGATTGTTTACAACTAAGCAACTCAGGTGCTGCAACCGGTAGAACAAACGACAAGGTTGTTGTCGTTTGTTTACATCCGCGTTGCGAGTACAAGCTTACTTCCGAATATTGGGGCAATAAAAGCCCAATGACTGGTCTGGCGAGCGCCGTTTTTTATTATCAGTCAAGTTCTAACTGCTCTTGGGTCGGTTCAGGTTACCTAAGCGCCAGGTAGTCTACTTAACGTAAGATAGGGAAAGTCGCGGTGTTCTAAAAATAAAGTACATAAATAAAGAATTGTTTTAGTGTAATTCGAGAAGTGTTTTTTTAGTTAATTCAATAATTTCGTTGGTTGATTGCTATAGGGGCACGACATATGTATTAGCGCTAATTAAACTACCTCTCAAGACGAAATCTGATTCAACGACACTTCTAAAAGCCTGCAAAAAAATACAGGATTTTCATACCCAACAAAAATTTAAGGAAATGCACATATATATTTCACACACAGACTCAAACACCCTTTCTGAGATAAAAACTGTACTCAGGCATACATTTCAAACAGTCAACATAACAATATATCTATCCGAGGTATTAACTCTGACAAACCCCAAAGATATTACGGATGTCCTAAAAACTTATCATGAGTCCCCTTTTGGTGGACACCAGGGAATAGAAAGAACCATAAAACGGATTCGGAAATCCTATAACTGGGCAAGCTTGCGGAGGGACGTTGAAGAATTCATAAAAAAATGCCCCTCATGCCAGACCAATAAGTTAACACGGAATACAAATATCCCTATGAAAATAACGACAACCAGTTCAAGGCCATTCGAAAAAAATTTTCTGGACATAGTTGGTCCTCTTCCTATTAGTCATAATGGAAACAAATATTTGCTCACCTTCCAAGACGATCTTACCAAGTATTCTGATGTCATCCCTTTGGCAAGTATAGAAGCACGAGTCGTCGCAGAAGCCTACATTACAAAAATAATCTGCCGACATGGTGTGCCAGACTCTATCTTAACAGATCAAGGTTCGAATTTCATGAGCGAGATGTTTTCAGGAGTATGTAAATTATTGAAGATCAAAAAACTTCAAACTACACCTTATCACCCCCAAAGCAACGGAGCTCTGGAACGGTCCCACAGAACCCTCGCTTAATATTTACGACACTACGTCAACAGAGACGTATCAACTTGGGATTCTTTGATACCCTATTCTATGTTCGTATATGTCGTATAGTTGTCTAGCTGGCAATACTCAATAAACCAGTAAGATTAGAAAGATCATTACCTTATCATCAATTATTACCCAGTATTATACTAGCCAAGCTCACTTGAGCGAGAGAGCGATGCGGGGCTTTTTTTCCCTTCGACTACGATAAAGTTAACACGTTCTATGGACGAATAAAATAAGTTATAAATGGTACGGAGTGTTTTTATTTAAATCGATTGCCTGGCCAACAACACAATATCTGGCGACGAGGATTTATTTTAAGTCTCACGTGTGTAATATTTCAAGTTTGGGTATTAAAGTTAATCGGCAACCTACAGGCGGTGTGAAAACCACGTGGTATAGTGACTAGCAGGAAGGTGATTTATACTAGAAGTGCATAAAAATTGAAAAAGAAGCCGATAATACTAAAATCACCACTAGAATGAGTTTCCTAGGGTCAATCGAACATTATGGTCCTGGTGATGATTTTGATGATTATGTCGACCGCATGGAAGAGTTTCTCAAATGTAATGACGTCGCAGAAGATAAGAAAGTGCCGGTATTCATAACATTAATGGGAGCGGAGGCATATAAAACATTAAAAACAGTTTTAGCTCCAGACAGTCCAAGCAAAAAATCCTACAAAGTTCTCATAGACACAATGAAAACAATTTTTTCACCCAAAAAGTTCGTGCTAGCGGAAAGATTTAAATTTGCTCAGAGAAGTCAGAAACGAGGTGAAAGTCTGAAAGAATACATAGTGTCATTAAAACTGTTGGCCAAAGATTGCAAGTTTGATACATTTTTGGATCAGGCGTTACGAGATAAGTTTACATTTGGGCTGTTCAATGCGAAAATCCAAGAAAAGCTTCTCGAAGAAGATGGTGCATCATTTCAACACGTGTGTGAAAAAGCTTTAAAGCTCGAATCGCTCCAAGAAGACCATCAACTAATGTCAGTTACACAAAGTTCCAGTCACATCGAATCGGCAAGCACAATCTAAGTGTACTAGATGTGGAAATAAATTTCACAGAAACAAGTGTCCAGCGTTGGAAATCAGATGTCACAAATGCAATAAAAAAGGTAATTTTGCTAAATATTGTCGGATGTCTAATTACTGCAGCGACAGTATAAGAGCAAATCAATGAGATGGAGGTGGCAGATGGTCAAAATCACGTAAATGCAACCGATTATTGTCAACAGGCAGGGGAAATCAATCACATAAAAACAGTGAGTGAAAACAACAAGTTAGTAGTTCCAGTTGAAGTAGAAGGTCGTGCTATACAGATGGAAGTGGACACAGGAGCCTGTCAATCTATACCAAGTTATGAAGATTATTTAGAGTTTTTCAGTCAGATTAATTTAGAATTTTGTTCTAGTGTATTGCAGGGTATTTCAGGAGAAAATATCGATGTAGTGTCGTGTCCCCAGTAAAAATGCACACATTATCCACATATAAAAACTTTATTTGATTAAACTAAATTAAACAAGAACACACTTTGAGCTTATCCGACAAACTATCTCAATTTTACTCCAAAAACTGAGCAACCTGATCCACCGAACCAGCCGTGCTCCTCACTATACAACTAGTCGGAAGCGACTTTGACCCAGTGACCAGCGCAATACCTTGCAATTATAATCACAAAGTATTACGTCAATCACTGCCGTCAGCTGGAAACCCCAATACCGTATGTAAACAACAATAAGCCCAGCTGAGTATTCCACTATGCAAAGTGGATTACTTAACCATGACTCAATGCCTAATTACAAACAGCAGTGGATGCGACAGTTTTTAAGTAAACAATTCGCAATCGCCAGGCATTTCACTGTGCGAAGTAAAATGCGTGGCTATTGCAAATGATTTAATTACCCGTACACTTGCTACCAGCTTGAGTCGTGATGACACAATTCCGCCAACTGGATATTGGGCCACGACATTCCTCCCTCCTGAGAAAAACTGATTCCCATGAGGAATCAGATCGGGGTGCTCAGTTAGGTCACAATACCCAACTTAAATAATTACTAAAATAAACTATTTTATTTCTATATTTACATCAACGTTTACTACTATACCTTAAATATTTTTTTTTTACACATGATCATATTATCGTATATAAGGGGAAACATACATGAAATTTACCTAAAAAACTCCATAAATAATTTCATAATACATTGTATATATATATATATTTTTTTTTTACTGGTCATTTTAAATTAACAATTTTGTGCTTCTTGTATATTAAAAGTGTTTTCCCTTTTTATTCTTTACCATATATTTTCTTTTATTTTTTTTTATCATGTTTTTTTCTTTCTAGTATAACTTTCTTTAAACAGTTCTTTTAACATTATCTTTGCTGATTTCTTTGTCTTAACATTGGTTTTTGTTTATAACATATCTGACTATTTTATAATAAATTCCCTTTCTTCTAATCTTTCGCGCATTTTTAATTTGTTTATTCGAACACTTAAGTGTACTACAGAAGTGTTTCTTATGTGTTGTTTTTTAATTCTCAACCTTTGGCAAATATACCTGACTTATCCAATAAACTTAACACTTATTTCTTTCCAAAAAATTTTCTTTTCTCTACAAATACCACTTTTCAATCTTTTGTTTAATTTACTTATACTTTACTTATACTTCTTATCTAATGGCTGAAATAGGAAGAGCTAAAAATTTTTTTTTTTTTAACTTTCAATAATAATTATTTGTTTTACGTGTATTTAATTTCAGTTTGTATTCCAATTTTCACATCATTCTTACTTGTTATTTGTTAATGTTACCCTTGTATTTTCGCTCATCTCATTTTTTGCTTAGGAAATGACGCCATATATTTCTTATTTGACTCTTATTATTTTGTAAGATCTAGTATCGTGTTATGATATTATCTTTTTACAATGTTAAGTAATACATATCATAATATTACTGCTACTTGTGTGGTTTTGTCTTGAGGCAACTAAACGTTGGACGATATCCGCGGGGAAGACCAAGTTTTCTCTTTCGTTGTTAGGCTACTCTACGGGAGTGTTCTAGCGTGATTTTGGTTAGAACGAGCTGTCAATTCACTGTTAAGCTCCTCGTTTATAACGTTCACTGTTTCTTTGCTCACTATTATTGACCTTTGAATCTTTGACTTTTTAAATTCTGTTGTGCTATTTCCGTATGTACGATGGAGTTCTCCCAATTATATCGGGAGTCCACCCTTACATAAAGAAATAAACTTGTTCTATTGAAAGTCTCGTAACGTGCTTTCTGAAATTGCGTATTATTCTGGATGTTTTCTAATTTTGTTGACTTATCCGGATATTTGTCTAAAGTTTGCCGCCGTCATATAAACTTGACTTTAGTCTTCAACTTCTTGACACAAACAGTAAAATTTTGGAGATGATTCCAATCCTTTTCATTTGACTACTGTCCTAAACCTTATCAACGCGTTTTCTCTTTTCCAATCAATCTTCAGAATCCAGTCAATATGTGTAGATACGAAAGTCGTAGACGGTGAAAAGTTGACTTTTCTCGAGTGCTTATCATTATTTTCTCACCCACACTATTGGTCTGATGCTTGCTTCAGGTAGAGTATACAGTGATGAATTTATGAAACTGCCCTTTCGCGCAACTGTCTTTGGGGTTATTTCAGCATTAGATACTTGCGGTTAGCGACTATCTTTACATTCTACTTACAATTACTTTCTCAATTTTGCACTTATTTATAAACATATTTGTACAATTTTTCATTCTTAGCGCTCGTATGTCTAATTATTTAATATATTTTCGTTTACCTCTAATACTTATTTTATTTATTTTTTTAATTACATTACATACTTTTGTACATTTTCACTTCCAAATAACATGTTCTTCTAACCTATTTAGTTCAATCTTGCTTATATTTTTGCCAATGATTTCAAAAGAAATTTTTCTATAAGTAACATTTTTATCATTAAATTTTTATTTTCTTGCCATCTGGCTCTTTATGTATTTTTATTTTTAAGATTTTCTTACCCTTTTTTTAAAATTTACCTGAGCCATTGTAGTGTTGTCCATATCCTTTCTTGGCCTGTAAAACTGTAAAGCTATCATTTAAATTGTAAAAATCTGCCCCTCAAATTTCTTCCAAAATTTGAAGATCCCCGCAGAAAACCCTGGTTTAGCTTCACGTTACCCGGGAGCTTACCAGTACTTACCTCATAAGGTGCCATGAAAATCGGTGTGGAAGTTGAATTTTCCCCGTGCCTGAAGTTTCGATCCCCTACTTTCTTCCTACCATGATGGACTTCTGTTTTAACCGGCTTCCTACGATATCTCTGAAATTTAAACTTACAATTTTTAAAAATACCCTGGGCTGGCTGTAGTAATGGATAGGAAATGTTCCTCCCCTCATAGCTCAGTACAGGTCTTTCAGAATACTTACGCGTTTCTTGTTGTTCTTGCGAAAAATTTATTGGTTCTACTAGATAGGATGTTGCATTAGCGATTCTTACGAATGCACACCCATCCTCCAACCTATCTCCGCTGTGTTCTTTATATATGTGCTGACTCCTGGACCCTTCGCTAGATTCTTGAGTCATAATCTTGTTGAGCTCTGAACTTTTGTGAGTTATAGTAAGGCTCTTTTCACAGCATGGCACTAGAAACGTGTCTTCCCAAACGGGTGCTCTTTTCCCTCCATGTCGTGAAATTTTGTCAACATTATATGCTTGTTCTTCCAATTTGGAGTATTGGTCACTAGCGGCTGATGTGATATTTTCTGTCGTGTTGCCTTTAATATCTGCTATTCTGGTCTGATACGGTCTTTCTTGACTGATATTTTGCCAAGCTGTAGATTCCACTTGTGCGCAAGCTGCGACATTTTCACAAGAGTTTTTTTCTTCCTTACTATTGCCGGTGCCTGGTATCCATAGTTTCATGTTTACGCAGTCAACAATAGCTCTGTTGTTCAGAAAATCCATTCCCAGTATACCGTCGGCTGGAATTGAGTTCGTCTCACTAATGACATTAAATTTGCAGGCATGCTGACCGTTGTCTATCTGCAACTTTGCCTCACAAGTGCCTATGGAGCTCCTAGCGGATCCGAATAGTCCTCCAATTTGAATTTTTTGATATGTTTGTATGGGCGTATTCCTTTTCATCCTATTAACTTTAATTATGCTACATGAAGATCCAGTATCTATTAAAAGCCTTAACTCACTTTGTAAGGCTATATCCGATGGAACTGAGACGACAAACTTGTTCTGGGAATTTAATTTTTCACTGGCATTTTCTGCTAAATATTTCTTTAGGCAGTTCGCCGTATAGTGGTCCCATGTGCGGCAGAATTGGCAGTAAAGCCCCTCCCCACGTGGATGGAATTTTCCACAAACCCTTTCTGTTATATCTGCGACTCTGACTTGATGTATACGGCCGTTAGACGCTTCGTGCCTATATTGCTGGCATTTTCTAGAAATATGCCCCATCTGTCCACATTTGAAGCATTTGATAGACCTGGGCTGCTGTGTAGTCCTAGCTGTAGTTTCCCAGTTCATCCCTGATTGGGCTGGCCTCCATGCCGATGGAAAAGGTCTGTGTCTTTCGTCATTAAAATTTCTAGTGCCCCATCCTTCCTGTGTCCTTCCTCTGGAAAATTCCTGTGCTTCCTTCCGCGTCTCTGGTGCCATGTTTTTAAGTCTTTCCGAGTCCTTTTCGAAGTAAAGAGCTTCCTCTCGAACTTCTTCCAGTGCTTCAAATCTCCTGCCAGTTAGGTAAACCCGGATGGCCGGATTGCCGCCACCAGCTTTAAAGGTTACTACCGCGTCGACCTCCAGTTCTGCTATCAAGCCTCCATCCTTGTTTGGGTACTTAGCTGACACCGCTGCCTTAATCTGATCCAGCAGCTCTTTTAACCTGTCTCCGAATTGCCTGATATCCTCTCCAGGTCTCTGTCTGCATGCCAACATTTCCGCGCGTAATTCACTGAATGATTTTCGCGGCATGTATGCGGATTTTATTGCTTTCTGTAAAGCTTCGAAGTCCTTCGGCTCCTTGGAGTTTATCAGCTAATACGCATCATCCGTCAGCCGATATTTTACACATTTCATGAAAATACCCTTTTCCGCGGCTTCCAGTCGGTCGTAAAGATCTTTGCAGCAACACAGAAATCGATACACTTCCTTCGCTAACTTTACAGATCTTTCACCAGAGAACATTGGTACGTATTTTGACAACATGTCCAGAATTTTATCATGTGCATCGGCCATATTGTATTTTAGCGGTCCGCCTCCGTTGATCTTTGTCTCTATTGTCTGTTTGTTTCTATTGTCACCTAAATTTTGGTGTCTGTCCTTCACTTCACAGCTTTGCGTCTTGTTGCTTGTCCTTAAATATTAATTTTCTTGGCATCTAATTTGTAATGCTCCAGTGGTCGCGAACTATTTCTGGCCGTAATCGACTGACTGCTAAATCCTTTCTCTAATTCCGCTGCAGACTCTTCCGCTTCTTCCAATAGGTTCTTTATCTTTTAAAGCTTTAGTTGACATTCATTTAATTTTTCCGTTCTGCTCTTCAATCCTTTTTTCTAAGCCTCGAATTGAATTAGCTCCTCCCTTGTCAGTATATTACTCCTTCCTGATGATATTTATGTTCTCTGAACCCGAAGATTATCTGATCACTGCTATTAGTATCTCGACATTATGCACTTAAATATCACTTCTCACTGCCACCCATGATTAATTACATATAACAACCGATACATTTGACTTTATTAACATTGGACACGTCACTACAACAAAGATCAATCCCGGCACTCGTGATCTCTAATTTAAATGTTGATAACGAGAACCGTGAACGATACTACCCAATTATAAATATTATATATTTCATGTATATATAGATTTTTACATTATTATTTTACCCCGAATACCCAGGTTACGATCAACGCCACTACGAAAACGTGGCGTTGAAAACTTAATTGCTCACGAAAATAGAAAAAAAAACGTCTTAAAATTATTAGTTTCTTATAATATATATAATTAAATTATTAGTTTCTTATAATATAAAATCGCACATGATATTTCACAATTATACGCCACTCACTGACTCACACACTTTTTGCTTTATCTTCACATCAAATAATTTAACACTTCTATTTGTCTGTAACATATATTAAAAAAAATATATTTGTTAATAAAAACGAGAGAGAATTAGACCACTAAGAGCTTAGCAAAAAAAAACAATCTCTCCCAACAAAACAATCTACAAAAAAGTTATTATTTTCCTACTTTTATCCATTTTCTCCATATAAAAAAACAGAGAATAGATTTACTTGGGTGTGGCTCTAGATATTTTCAATTATGACTTACTTTAAAATTCTATTTTAACACAACAAAAGTTATCATTTCTTATCAACTAGTTTTACATTATTTACTTTATACGAAAATTCCACTGATTCATTCGCAACACAAAAACAATGAAGAGAATATAAAATCATCACAAAACAAACATGAAGATCAATGATTAGAATAATAATGTATACGATCACGAAAAATATGCGCAAAATCGTCGCTAACAAAACAAAGCCCAAATTTTTAAAAAGAAAAACCCCGATGAAATACCTAACTACTTATATTTTAAATTGCTCACCTAGCTCACGAGAAAACTTTCAAACGCCCATAACTATTAACGCTTAACACCAAAACTCACACTCAGCATTACAATAGTATCTTTAGGCTGAAAGATCCTACTTAATAAACTTAATTTAACACTTCTTAAATTTAGCCTGAAAAGTAAATTAAATTAAACAGATTTTTTTTTTCAAAAACAAAAATAAAAATACCAAAAGTTTTAAATTTTTTACTCGTAAATAAACCAATACAAAAAAAAAACACCACAGTAAGAAATCTTCACATTTCTTACCTTAGTTTCACCGGCTGCGCCAAATTGTCGTGTCCCCAGTAAAAATGCACACATTATCCACATATAAAAACTTTATTTGATTAAACTAAGTTAAACAAGAACACACTTTGAGCTTATCCGACAAACTATCTCAATTTTACTCCAAGAACTGAGCAACCTGATCCACCGAACCAGCCGTGCTCCTCACTATACAACTAGGCGGAAGCGACTTTGACCCAGTGACCAGCGCAATACCTTGCAATTATAATCACAAAGTATTACGTCAATCACTGCCGTCAGCTGGAAACCCCAATACCGTATGTAAACAACAGTAAGCCCAGCTGAGTATTCCACTATGCAAAGTGGATTACTTAACCATGACTCAATGCCTAATTACAAACAGCAGTGGATGCGACAGTTTTTAAGTAAACAATTCGCAATCGCCAGACATTTCACTGTGCGAAGTAAAATGCGTGGCTATTGCAAATGATTTAATTACCCGTACACTTGCTACCAGCTTGAGTCGTGATGACACAATTCCGCCAACTGGATATTGGGCCACGACAGTAGCAGGAGTTATTCAAGTAAAAGTTAAGTGGCCTGATGTTGGAGTGTGTACGTCGACAAAACTGCAATTAGTCGTTGTTAGAGGAACAAGTCAATTCTTAGCAATCATGGGGAGGCCATGGCTAGATTTTTGTATACCAGACTGGAGGAATTTTGTAAAGCGTAGTGTGAGTATATACAATTTAAGGGATCATATAGAAAAAGTATCTAAATTAAATACTGAAGAGAGTGCGGGTCCACTGTCATATAAGGAAGACATAGTTAGTCGTTTTAGAAGTATTTTCACTCAAAATTTAAATAACCCTATCGTGGGATATAAAGCTGATATTAAGGTTAATAAATTATACGTACCCACGTTTCATAAAGCATATACAGTGCCTTTTTTTTCGCTTACGGCCAAAAGTGGAAGCAGAGCTGGAAAGATTATGTCAAGAGAATATATTAGAACCCATTAAACATGCGAGCAACACGAGTCCGATAGTGGTAGTTCCCAAACAAAATGGAACTATTCGTCTGTGTGTCGACTTCAAAAGGACAATAAATAAATTTGTTGTACGAGAACATTATCCATTGCCTCTTTGTGAGGACCTTTTTGCAAGTCTTTCGAATTGCAAGTACTACCGCGTACTAGATCTCACGGGGGCATACCAACAGTTAGAGGTAACCCCTGAATCCAAGAAATATCTTGTAATAAATACTCATAAGGGCCTGTTTGTTTATAATAGACTTCCATTTGGAGTTTCCTCTGCGCCGTCTATATTTCAAAGCATCATTGATCGTGTCTTAAAGGGGATACCAAATGCCTTTTGTTATCTCAACGATATTATCGTGGGGGACGATAATAAGTCAGATTGTCAAAAAAGGTTGTATGATGTCCTTCAACGTCTGCAATCTCACAATATTCAAGTCAATCTTAGTAAATGCAAATTTTTTGAGAAAGAGGTTGAATACTTAGGCCATATAATTTCTTTCAACCAAATAAGTCCTAGCAAAAAGAAAATGGAAGCTATACTAAATGCACCCTCCCCCAATAACCTTGTCCAGTTACAATCATATTTAGGATTACTAAATTATTATGGGAAATTTATTCCGAATCTGTCCATGCATTTAATAGAACTTTACAACTTATTAAAAAAGGGGGTTCCATTTTTATGGTCTATCTAAAGAATGTGAGGAAACTTTCCAAAAGAGTAAGAATCTATTAGTCAGTAATGCGGTACTTCAGTTATATGATCCAGAAAAAACAATTGTGATTTCAGCGGATGCGTCACCCTATGGCATAGGGGCGGTCATGTCCCACCTAGTCAATGGAGTGGAACATCCCGTGCTTTTTGCATCCTGTACATTGTCAACAGCTGAGAGAAATTACTCTCAACTGCATAGAGAAGCCCTAGCCATAATTTTCGCGGTAAAGAGGTTCCATAAATATATCTATGGCAAACCATTTATTATACACAGCGACCACCAACCACTTCGGGAAATATTTAATCCTGAAAAAGCAACGCCTCCGGTCGCCGCTGCACGTTTACAAAGATGGGCTGTAATTCTGTCCATGTACGAATACAAAATATTTTATAAAAATGCAAAAAAAAATTGCTCATGCGGATGCATTGTCACGTCTACCTCAAAATTCAGAGTCCAATATTGAATCAGGTGTAATACATTCATTTAATTTGTCCAATAATGATCCAATAGAGTTTGAAACAGTTAAAACATATTCCGTGAACGATCCAGTGATAAAGGCTGTAATACAGTATGAACAAAACAATTGGCCGAGTAAGTCACAAATAAAACACCCCAATATTATATTTTTCTATGAGAAAATGAAAAGTCTTTCCGTAGAAAATCAGTGTTTATTTTATGGGAATAAATTAGTCATTCCAGAGAGGTTAGAAAGCACAATCTTAGAGTTGTTACACGGCGACCACATTGGAGTTACTCGTATGAAACAAGTTGCTCGAGGCGAATTCTACTTCAAAAATATAGATAAAAAAATTGAAGAATATGTGAATCCTTAAATGCAAATCATCCAGTTACGATAAAATGGCCAGATACTTCCGCTGTATTCGAAAGGGTTCACATAGATTTATTCTATTTTGGGAAGGTTGAATTTTTAATATTGGTAGACTCGTTTAGTAAATGGATTGAAGTTAAAACTTACCCAAGTCAAATGCAAGTACAGTAATTGAGAAATTAAAAACAACTTTTTCATACTTGGGATTACCGATAGAAATTTGTAGCGACAACGGTCCTCCCTTCTCTTCATGTCAATTCATTGAATTTTGCACCCATCATGGAATTAAGGTTACGAAATCACCTCCATATCATCCGCAAAGCAATGGACTAGCAGAGCGCGCTGTCGCGGAAGTAAAACGAGCCTTTAAAAAATTCCTTCTTGATACTAAATATTCAAAGCTTAACGTTAATGAGAAAATTATTCAATTCTTATTTCAACATCGACACACACCAACAACAACCACTAAGCATTCCCCAGCTAACGTAGTATTTAGTTTTAAGCCGAGAGTACTTCTAGACTTACTAAAAATAAAAAAATCAAATGATGATGGAATAAATTATAAACAAGATAGCTATAAGCAGAGTGAAAGAAAGTGGGATAATACAAAACAAAAATATCAAAACAAAGGTAAAAAAAGTGTGAAAAAAATATCACAACATTTTTAAAAGGGGAAAAGGTAATGTACTGTTCTCATTTCCAAAACAATGCTAAATGGATTCCTGCAATTGTTACAGAAATAATTAGTACTTGCCTGTATGAAATTCTTGTCAATAATTCAAAAAGAATTGTTCAGTTTTCGCAGATTAGGAAATCATCCCTTGAGGACCGGTACCATCCGGGAATGACTGCAACATCTATAACTAACCAATCTAGCTTGCCAAATGTACTTAGTTAGGGAATAGCTCAAGTGACAGGAAAAAGAAAAAGACAAGTTTAGAAAAAAAATTGTATGTCAAGACTAGAACCTCAGCAAGAATTGCCAGTAAAAAGTTAGGGAATAGTTCAAGTTACAGGAAAAAGAAAAAGACAAGTTTAGGGAAAAAATTGTATGTCAAGACTAGAACCTCAGCAAGAATTGCCAGTAAAAAAGAAAACAAAAAATGTAATTAATAAATTATTAAGTAAGTTTATAAGTAAAAATTGTTCTAAAAGGGGAGAAGTGTCGTATAGTTGTCTAGCTGGCAATACTCAATAAACCAGTAAGATTAGAAAGATCATTACCTTATCATCAATTATTACCCAGTATTATACTAGCCAAGCTCATTTGAGCGAGAGAGCGATGCGGGGCTTTTTTTCCCTTCGACTACGATAAGGCTAACACGTTCTATGGACGAATAAAATAAGTTATAAATGGTACGGAGTGTTTTTATTTAAATCGATTGCCTGGCCGACAACACAATAGTATACAATACGACACCACATTCAAGTACCAACTACACCCCACACGAGCTTTTCTATGGTTTCGCAGCTACCATTCCATCACCACTGAAGTCCGAACCAAAAACCTGTTATAATTCTGAGAACTATGCAAATGAGTTAAAGGCCCGGCTACAGCACGGCTACAGGATAGCTAAAGAAACTCTTCTCAGTGTAATAATATTAAGGTTTTTACGCAAGCACCTATCCATGTTTTGTAGATGTCATGACTTGTATCAAGAACAGGCAGAAGACTGCCGAACATACTTTTGATGGCAAAATATGCCTCTCTTGTTATATTATTTAAGGCAGAATATGCCAATGTAATTTGTGTGGCAGAGTATGCCGCTTTATAATATTTTAGGCAGAGTATGCCGCTTTATAATGTATGGCAGAGTATGCCGCTGTTATATCTGTACAAAGGCAGAGTATGCCGCTATAATGGAGGGATGGCAGAGTATGCCGATCTTGAATTCTGCTAAGGCAGAGTATGCCGCTGTAATAGCATGATGGCAGAGTATGCCGATGTTGAATTTTGAGAAATAAAAAGACACCTTTCGATAGTCAGTTTAAGTCTAATTTTTATTGAACAGTAGCAGCTTATTTATATAAAATGATTACAAAGGAATCAAAATTTCTTTACAATTCTAAAGGGGGGATTATTGCAGAATTGCAATATACAAAATTAATAATCAGAAATTGTAGTGTCAGCATTTCTGATCACACAATTTCTGAATGAGTCAAAATGTATCGATATGTATGTAAAGCAATGACCTCAGGTGAGAATATTTTATTTATCAAGAAATATGCTTGTATAGCGGAATTTGCTTGCGTTGCAAATTCTTCTTGATGTCGTGTAAACTTTGTTTGTTTTGATTAATTTTTGGTTTGATTTTTTGTTTATTATTATTGACCGTGGTCATGGCTTTACATCCTTACCCTTAAAAGGAAAAAAAAAAAAAAATTGTATATGAAAAAAAAATTTTTTTTTTTTTTGTTACATAATCTTATGCATATTGTTATCTCCATGACATATTGTTCTATTATTTTTATATAATTATTCTACAAAATTTAACCATTTTATTAGTTTACTTAGTCTTGAGTCTGAGCCGGTTTTTTTTATTTTGTTTTTTTTTTGTTTATATCTGGTATGCCTCTATGAACTTTGTTGATTCGTATTGTGACGTTAGAATGTATGTAAATATATATTCTCAGAGGTAATAGTGTGTTAACTGAGATCTTTTCGCAACTACTGTCATGTAATAAATGTTAAGGTTTTTCCATATATATTTTTGTTTTAATTTATTTGGTTGGTGTGTCCATTATCACTAGAGGTTCTTTTGTGTATTTTTTGTATTTGTTTTTCGCACAGTTATCACACTTGTTTATGTACTTCTTTACCATTTTATTAAGTTTTCCATGTGCTTTTATTGCAGCGTTTAATTCCAGCGTGTCCACCATGCATACTGTCATGGTATTCTCTTATTTAATCTTTGGATCCTTGGTCCTTATTGGGGGTTCATAACGTAGTATCTTCAGTGGTGTTGCCTTACCACATTTATCATTCTGCTGCAGCTTATTGAATTTCCTCTTGAATTCATTTATATCAATATAGCATCGTCCTTTGCGAGTGCTAATTCTGTAATATTATTCTCGTTCATCTTTTGTATCAGCTTCTCCATGATTTAACCAGAGTTAAATGCAGGATTATCGCTGTACTGAACGGTTACCCCTTTCTTATATAATGCAGGCAAACTTTTATCTATCGCATTCTCTTGTGCGTACGCTGTATCAAATTGTATTTTCTTAATATTTCTTATGTCGGAGATGGATGTGTATTCCCATATATAGAATTGGCCTGATTCTATATTGTCTCAATTTTCCATTCCGTTTTGCTGCTTTTTGCCATATTACGTGTGATAATGTTTATTTCTCTTGGTATCATTTCTCAGAGTCCATTTTTATTCTTGACAGGGCATCTGCATTTGTACCTTTTTTTCCCTGTTTGTACACAATATCAAGATTATAATCCATGAGAATTTGATTAGACCTCATCATTATTCAAATATTCTTGTTGCAAAAGATTGCTCAATCTGAATTGTAACACTTATCGCCTCTATCGATGCCTTTGGTGATTATTTTCAACGTTCATTCTTTTTCGTTCTTTATGTTTGTTATCCTTTAACTGGTTTTCTTGTGAATTTTTATTTTCTATGGCATCCAAGTTTCTTCGCCAGAGACGTGGCGTATTAGTTTGCTGATTTGTCAACATTTTGAAATTGAGTTTACATTTAAATTACCATGTCTAGTAATAAGTGTCTTCTTATGAACTTTACGTCTTATTTAATTCAGTGAATCGATTCTTGTATATTTCCATTTATAAGTTACTCCTTTTATTTTGTGTATCGTTGTTTTTTTTTTTTTTAAACCCAAAGAAATCTCATAACGTACATATAAAAAAAAAATCGTATTAGATGTACCTACTGAATTATTGCTAGATTCTAATCTACAAGACTATATTTAAATAATTTTACTATTCATATAACTGTTTATTTATTTATTTTATTCTGTCATTCTAAAGCTATTCATAATATATCTATTCAGAATCAATTTCGGGCTATTTATAGGAAATATGATATGTTACATTAAAAAACCCATTTTAAAAAATATTACAATCTTATTCTATAAAAGCTATAAGCACGAATGTAAAAAAAAAAAAAAATGTATCTCTTAAAGCTATACTCCAGCTATATCTGGCCACTAGACGCTAGCCATGGTGTCTACGTTTTTCTTAGTGTTGGTGTCTATGTATTTTTTCAGAAGTCTTCTTCCAACATAGCTTGCAGCTGTTATCAATATTATTATGATGACAATCGTCATAGCGGTTGGTACGTGCAATACGTCATGAATTGAAATTGTTTGCACTACCGGACTTGTCGCTGCTGCTGCTTCGTTTTGGGCCACAATTACCTCTTTCGATTGCGGTTTTCCCATTTTAGTTAGTTCAGCTTTTCTATTAGCTGTTTCTTTAAGCTTTTTTTTTTTTTTTTTTTGTTATTGAAATTGTTCTATAGTGCTCTGCTATCTGTTGGCGGAGCTTAATTGCTATACCGCCCCTTTTCTTCTTTTATGTGTATGGTTGATGTGTTTTCTTTTCTGAATTACTCGTTGGTTTGAGCTTTTCCTTGTACTGTGTTATTGATATTAGCTTTGGTCCGGCATCGGGGACTTTCTGCAATGCTTCTTTTCTAGATGGTATGTATGGTATACTGGAACACTTTCATTCTTTATTTCTGTGGGCGTGTATTTATTTTCTATTATAAGGCTTGGTGATTGCTTCTATTGTCTTTCTTCAAATGTAGTTTCAATAATCTTCTCTTTTGTTTGTTTTATGCAATCTTCTTCTGTTGGTATTTGGCATTCTTTTTCTGTTGCCCTTTCTTGGTGCATATTAGACGCCTTGGTTCCGTCTTCTTACGTACGGTGAAGTCAAAAATTCTGCACTGATGGTTCGTTTCGCAGGGTCGCCATGTAATAATATTAAGGTTTTTACGCAAGCACCTATCCATGTTTTGTAGATGTCATGACTTGTATCAAGAACAGGCAGAAGATTGCCGAACTTACTTTTGATGGCAGAATATGCCTCTCTTGTTATATTATTTAAGGCAGAATATGCCAATGTAATTTGTGTGGCAGAGTATGCCGCTTTATAATATTTTAGGCAGAGTATGCCGCTTTATAATGTATGGCAGAGTATGCCGCTGTTATATCTGTACAAAGGCAGAGTATGCCGCTGTTATATCTGTACAAAGGCAGAGTATGCCGCTATAATGGAGGGATGGCAGAGTATACCGATCTTGAATTCTGCTAAGGCAGAGTATGCCGCTGTAATAGCATGATGGCAGAGTATGCCGATGTTGAATTTTGAGAAATAAAAAGACACCTTTCGATAGTCAGTTTAAGTCTAATTTTTATTGAACAGTAGCAGCTTATTTATATAAAATGATTACAAAGGAATCAAAATTTCTTTACAATTCTGAAGGGGGGATTATTGCAGAATTGCAATATACAAAATTAATAATCAGAAATTGTAGTGTCAGCATTTCTGATCACACAATTTCTGAATGAGTCAAAATGTATCGATATGTATGTAAAGCAATGACCTCAGGTGAGAATATTTTATTTATCAAGAAATATGCTTGTATAGCGGAATTTGCTTGCGTTGCAAATTCTTCTTGATGTCGTGTAAACTTTGTTTGTTTTGATTAATTTTTGGTTTGATTTTTTGTTTATTATTATTGACCGTGGTCATGGCTTTACATCAGTCAAAAGGAAAAGAGCAAATCCAATTATGACAAATATTCAAAACCAAAAACTTTCAGTATCGGAGAAAAAGTGCTCTTAAAAAACTACGCTCGTAAGAACAAATTCGATCCTCTTTGATCCGGCCTTTACGAGATAATACAAATAAATTCTAGTGAAAACACGACAATCAAAGTTAAAAATAAAAATAAAACAGTGCATAACAACAATCTTAAGGCATTTATTGACTGAATAAACAAGGAAAAACATATTGCAGGTCAATAATATTCATCCTCCTCACCATTATTGGGAGCGTATCCATGGTATGTGCAGAAGACCCAGTGACAATTACGAAGCTTAACACTAACTCCGGCATCTACTTCGAAGAAGTGGGAGACGTTGGGCTATACAGCTATGAATGGAAAGCCATTGTCTACTTCGATTTAAAAAACTTGCTGTATGAAACCACACTTCTACAGAAATATGCGTCACATATTTCCACACTTTGTGATAATACTCACAGGTGGAAGAGCTAAGATACTGTCAAGGAGAGCACAAGTTATTAATACAACAATGTCTGATATTGGGCTCAGGGAACAATTGCTAAAACCAGGTAACACGCGAACAAAAAGAGGGCTATTTAACGCTATAGGGAGTGAAAGCAAAACCTTATTTGGAACATTAGATGAGAACGATGCAAAGTATTATGAGGAAAAGATAAATAATTTAACTTATAACAATAATTACCTATTAGACCTTATCAAAAACCAAACCCTTATTTTGGAAAGCACAACAAACGTCTTTAATAAAACTAGATTTAACATCAAAAACCAGGTCGATCACATCGAGGAAAAACTAAAAAGGTTTAGGGACACCCTAGTTACATTCAATAAAGAGGTTGACACACATAGGGTAGTAATCGAATGGGAGACTTTAGTCTGTCATGTCACTCTCGTTCTAATGCGTCACCAATACACACTTAACCACCTCGTGGCCTATTAATAGACGTTAGACACGGCAAACTGCATCCTTCCATAATTACACCTATCCAAATCAAACAGTTGCTCCTTGATATACAAGACAATTTACCTCCAAACACTATTTTGCCGATTTCCCAAACTGAAAATCAAATTGTACAACTTTACCAAATTAGCCATGTCAGTACAGCAACTATAAATAATAAAATTATTTTTGAAATTAAAATACCACTCCCATCTACTACTAGCTACCAACTATTTAAAGTCATACCATTGCCAATTCCCAATACAAAACAACATATATTTAATTATATCCAACCATCAGTAGAGTATCTGCTCATTGATCTTAGCCGTGAGCACTATTACCTCTCAACAAACTCGATTTGAGTAATTGTGTGACCAATAATCTTGCTTACTATCTTTGCCTTATAATACACCCTATATTTAACTCACGCTCAACCCAAAGTCTGTGCGAAGTAAAACTTCTTCAACATGTAACTAAAATACCTCAAGATTGCGATATTCGCAGTTTGCCCGCGACAAACTATTGGATACAGTTATCACAACCGAACCATTGGCTTTTTATTCTCAACGCACAAAACACCCTCGATGCCAGATGCGGAAAAACAGTCACTCCAATACATATCAACGGAATCGGTATATTAAAGATAACGCCAGGTTGTTATATTAGGTCTAAAGAATTAACTCTTGAATCACACAATACCCAAACATCTCGTGCAAATAGCTTCTACCTACTCTCTATAAATATTTCGAAAAATATATCGGTCATCCCTGACCTAAACCAACATCTCATATCAAATGAATACCCAACACAAGTGCTGAAATACCATAATGACAACGACCTCAAAGCAATAAGCGAAGCTCTCGCAAAACAAAAGCAATATGAGAACCAGGGATTCCCCATGCCCACAAAACATGACGTACATCAATACACGATAAGCTACATTACCGTGGCAGCAATTATTGCCCTTACAATTATGATATTATGGAAGAAGCTGACGTGTAATTGTCTAAAGAAAACAAAAAACTAACTAGATATGAAACCTGAACCTTTTCCCGGCTCTAGCCAACCACTTAAATTAACATTGGAAAGAAAAACGAGTAACAGCACTGGGACAGATAAGCCGTAATGTAAACAACGTTACACATATATATATTCATATTATTAAATTTACGTACATATTTATATATCTAGCTATTTGAAATAAAAAAAACACAAACAAAAAAAAAGGGGGTAGAAGAAAACCCGATTTTTCATACATATATATTCATATTATCATACTAACATACATTTATATATCATAGCGGTAATTTTCGATTTAATTAAATGGTATTAGAAAAAAAAAACAGAAAATTTTTTACGTAAACCTTATTATCATTATAGCATAATTTTTCATTTGTTGATTCAATTTACTATAATTAGTTTAAAATATAAATATATTATTAGTAATTTCAATACTTACTCTTATATAAAAAAAAAATGTACAATATAATAGAATACATCAGCTGAATTTTGCGGATTCTTCCTCTAATCCGTAACACAAGTACATTCATTTAATTTTATTCCTTTTATTCTTGGCAACGAAAGTTCATTCACAGAATGCAACTTTCTTTTCTAAGGGGTATGGTGTTGTAAGTGCTCGCTATACGCGTCACCTTACACCCCGGTTACTTCACGTGACATCATTAGCATCCCTCGTTGGCGTTATCTGTAAATTACCCTGAAATTCAAAACATTTTCATCTCACTAGCATTAAAATCCTAAAACATGCATCGCACTAGCATGAAACCAATAAATTTCTTTCCTAAATTATCTTCATGCAGTTCATTTATGCCTTGGTTACTTTTTCTCACAAAATTTCTCCAAAGCAAATGTTAGTATCTCGGACCTTCTAAATTATTTACGCCAACGTAAACAATTTCCTCGCGATGAGTTTAAAGTACTTGAACGCATATGAATTATGCGATTTTAAAATATTTTTGTCACGAAAACCAATAATGCCGACGCAAGCGATTTACGTTTTTTGTGATGAGTTCAAAGTACTTGAACTCATACGATTTAATCACTTTTCCCCTTAAATCGATTCTTGCTTAGAATAGCATCTTTTTCACTTATCGAAGAAATTGATTGGCCGATAGATTTTTACATTGAATTTTTTCAATAAATCGATCGAGGGAGAACCTAAATAAATTCAGTTGATGTTGCTAGGAACAAGCAGAGTTTTCCTAACTTTTGAAGTGATCTGAAGAGTCCCCCTACCAGAGGTAAGGCCTTCAGATCTCTAGAAAAAGCAAATATTTACATGTTAAATAAAAATTCATTGTATTAACATAAGTGTACAAAGTTGTTGAATAAAATTTCAAAGTGTACAAAAGTTATCCAGTGTTTAAATAAATAAAATTGGGACTGGTGATCTTCTCTGTATAGAAAGCACTCCCCAGTCCATGGGTATCTCATTAAAACCCAGAACACGAGTACCAAATTGATACTGCATCTGCTATAAAAAGTAAAAAATATAACGTGTGACTAATGTAAATAGCAGATTTAATGCAGAAATAACAGCGTTGATTTCAAAACACAAAATCTCTTATATCACAGCCAAACTGCACCTAATAAATAAACTGAACATATAGTGTCCTTCATATTATAGCACAAGAAAATAAAAATATCAGCGTCACTTCTTTTCTTGCTCTCTTATGAATATAAAAAAACACATTACACACAATAAGCAAAAATGAGTACCGATAAGATGCGAAAATCGTACGAATTTCCTAATAAACTCGTCAAAAATGACATGGAAAACACACGGAATTCCATGCGAAATGCTTAATACTCCTTCTCTGGAGATAAAAATACAGTGCGTGCTACATTAACCAGCTTTGCAATATCATTTTATGCCATAAACACCACTCGAATTGAATTCTACATCAAACAGACTCTGCGGTCTAAATGTACCTCATATTCTATATTTTTTACTAGATGCAAGAAATTGTTTCTAAATTGAGTTATTTAACTTTTTCGGTTTGCATTTTTAGGAATCGAAATTTGGTGTGCCCCTCACATTAGCCTGAAATACACTTGCAAAGTACAGCAAGGCAAAACGGTAGTATAAGCAGTATTAGAGGATATGAGGAATTGATTCATTCTGCCGTGGCTGGATACCTATAAGATCTCATTGAAATCATATACCAGATTCAATTTATATTAATCGCATTCTGCATTCCAAAAGTCCAGTGTAATCTGTATCTTCGGTGGTTATGATGAGACATGTCCACCCCCCCCCCCGCCCCCTTTAGCATACATGTATGCTATGTGGTACCGCCTTGTCGTGGCAAGGGGGCTTAATGCACGCCTAATTAAATAATAAAAAAGTAATAAATGTGCAAACTAAGAGTACCGCAGTGTTTACAAAGTCACCCTTATTATGGATCAGATATCCGCTCAACATTTACGCCAGAAGGCTTATCGCATGCGAAAGAAGAGCATTTGTTCGAATTAGCCTCTGATGGCTTTTTGAAAAATAAACATATGGAGTGTACTTTAACATCATTCTGGTTGCAATTGAAATATGTGCATTCACTTTTAACAGAGAAAGTCCCGAAATACATTTTGCCTTTCCAACCTCATATCTATGTGAAGTTACTTTTTCAGCATTTGTAAATATTAAGTTAAAAAAAGGGAACAGGTTCTCATCTTATAATATAACATTTATTTATTTTATTTATATTTTAATATGAATGAATTTCCATTATGTACTAAAAGAGAAAAAAAGAAAATATATTTTTATTGTTATTAATTTTCTTCAAGAAAGAATTTTTGGGATATCTCCGGTATATAGCAAAAGCTAAAAAAATGTTCTAATTTGTTATTTCATCACACAACCCATTAATTTTTGGTGACAAGTTTCAAGTCTTGGTTTGACTCATCAACAGGTCCCAAATAGCGAAATTGGGTGATTAGAAAAACAAATGAAAAAATGAAAAAAGAAGAAAGAAATGAAAAGTTTAAGAAAAATAGAAAAAAACAATTTTTTTTTTTTTTTTTTTTATTTATTAAAAAAATTTAAAAAATTTAGAGAAACAGATTCATTCGAAGCGAATCGAACCTGTATACGCCACGCAGTGGGCCGAAAATGAAGAAGAAAAAGGAAGAAGAAGAAGCGTTTCGTGTCAGCAGAAAACCTTCCACTCATCGGTGCAGCTTGGTTTTCTGCCTGCTGCAGACGCTTGAAAATAGATCAAACCGATCTCTTCTCATATAACCTCAGAATAAATTCTGGGTGTGAATTATATGAGGAAAAAACACTCCTATACAAGCCCAGGAGGAAAAATAAATAAACCGGAGAAATATACCGGAGATATCCCAAAAAATTCTTTCTTGAAGAAAATTAAGTTTAACCCGGTAAAAAGTCCAAAAGAGTAATCTCTTTTTATTTATTGTTATTAATGTATATGCATTTTTTTCATACGAGGGGTGCTCAGTGTAACGAAAATTATAGAAGGGGTACACAGATGTCGAAAGTTTGGGAATCACTGCACTAGATGAATACCCGAATGTAATTTCGTATGGCCACCCATCAGTGCAAGTTTGATCGTATATATTTCTATATATTTCTAGAACGGCTCGTCGGACGGTACAATAAAAACGTCTAAGATTGATCGTTTTCACAGTATACGTGAAAAACCAAAATTTTTATATAGCAACACCAAAAAGGGATTGCCCGACTTAGCTTATTTTTGAAATTGTATTTATTATTTATTTAATTTAGAATTTATTGAAAACATTTAACTTAATATTAAAGATGCCTTTGTTAAATTAAATTGCCCTTGTTGTTTTTGGGTTTATACTATACAGCATGCAGAAGACCATTAGCAAAAGTTATAACAGTCCACTTAGGGTTTGACAAACAAGTTTCAGATTGTTTACCGCGTTCGAGGAAAGGAAAGGAACGAAAAGTTACTACAACAAAAGTAAATAAAGCTCGTAACAAGAGGATTTATTATAATACAACTATGGTCAAGATTGTGTCTGTAACACTACCAAAATCTAAGCAGACTTGTAGCATCGCAAATGAACTTATATCGACATGGGAAAACTAAACTTGTCCCTTAAAATGAGATCTTATAATTGAGGATAGTGTTCGTTACTTTGAGTTTTTACAGCCAGCTTATTGAGAATGATAATTATTTTAAGAGAATCAACCAGTATCAACCATAGATCAAACTGAAGTCGCGTAAAGCGTAAAGATAAGGAAGGAGAGTGAAAACTTCATTGTAACCCTGTATATTGTGATATTTATATTTAAAACAAACCAAATTACACCTGGTTTTTTTAGTGTACCCATGTGTGCATAATAAAAAGAATTGGACGGAGTTTTGTTGTGTAAAATTCATAAAATCTGCAGCCCAATCCAAAAAAGTTTTCTGGTTCTTTACCTTCATTTCAAATCTGAAAATCCGAGAAAAAAGATTTTTGAGTAAACTTTTTTGAAATGATATGCTTTTAAAAAAAAAGAGATACAAACCTGTAACCTAACCCAGGGATTATTAAACATTTCCTCAGATATTTCTTGTATTTATTTAGGCTCTTCGGCAGCTGTTTTAGATGCAATCCAAACGTAAACATTCCAGATTGAGACCCATCATTCGTTTCAAACGGTACATATAGGATATAGCTATAAATACCCGCATAATTAAAAAATAAAAAATGTTCAACTAAAGTTTACCAAAAGCTGAATTAAGTAATGTCGCATCATAGCGAACCTGTATGTCTTGTGCAAACGGTCAACCATTCGTTCGAAGATGAAAGAATTCTACAGGTGCTTTTCTATCAGAATTTTTTAATGTCTACTTCCTCTTTCCTGTGTGCATGATAAACTTTCGTTTAAAATGTGCCATAAATTTTAGATTTCCCTGTTGCTGAGGGATTCTGATCAATTTCCAGTTCTTCTCCGAACATAGCCTTAAATTTCCTATGTAAGGTAAATGTGAACGTTAGCCAACCCATTTTACCAGCAACTCTTCCTTGTCAGAAATAAACAACATATTTTATTTTATTTTATTTTATCGTCTGGTGGAGGTGAATCATCATGTTGCTGTAAGTTATCATCATCTTCTTCAATTGGAATACATTATCGACAGAGGAAAACATAACATTCGGCTATATATAGAAAGTTCTTCTTTAGCTAGACGAACGAATTTATTCTCCTCAAGAACAAATGCTTCCATCTTCTCGAAAACACAATTCCATTCTTCTTCCAATTGTTCAGCTTCAGTCAACGACATGGGTCTTCGCGGCATAAACAATGCAGCTAAATCTGTTCGAGTCCCTTGCTGTTTTGTCCATTTTGTTAGATCGACACAGTTTTCGATACCAATGCAGCTGTTCGAGTAAAGTTCACTGCCATTATTTCATCCTAACCAATGAATTTACTGTTGAAAATTTGCGTTTCAGTTCCTTCTTAAACTCATGAATAGTTCCCGTGAAAGTTTAACAGCAGCTGCTCGGACTAGACGAATTGATTTCTTTCCAAACCAAACAAATAAATCTGGGAAACAATCAACAATATATACGTACTTGCTATTAAGGAGGCTATTGACCAATTTTTTTGGGTATTTCCACTTATGCTAATTCTAGACAGCCCACTCCAAGTGGAACTTGATATAGGCGTGGTAGAACAGGAGTAAAATCATCGGAAATATGTTGTTTGACTTCCTCTTTTGATGCAACTTGTGAATCTGCACCGAGCGACTTCCAGAATTCTGTACTTTCGTCATCTGAAACGGCAAATAATAATTTATTTAAATTTTAGTGTTAGAAGACCGAACAGTTCCTGTGCATTTTTCCGACAGAATACACATTTTTGCATTTGCAAAATTTAAAGAAGTGTGCTGTAGTGAGAATGAAAGGTAAAGTAGGAATAGAATAGAATAGAATAGAAAAATATTTATTGAAGAACCTCAGCTTACGCTACGTTACAAACGTTAGGTACATCGAGTAAGTAATAGCTATTTGGTACAAGCAGTAGAATCAAGTTTTAAGAAGACTAACAAAGGAGCAATGAACAGACTCATTGCAATAGAAACTAATATTAGAATTATAGGTACATTAAGTTATAAAGCTATAGTAAAGATAATGTAATAAAAAGAAAAATGAAAAATGAAAAATGAAATAAAATAAAATAAAACAAAATGAAATACAATAAAATAAAATAAAATAAAATAAACCCAAAAATAGAGTTAAAGATGACAATAACAGAAACACGGAAGCATTATTCAAAGCTTAAAAGAAAATAACATACAAGATCAGCAGTGAGAATGAACGATTATACAATGATACTAAGTTATAGTGTGAATCATCACATGTAAAATGTGAAGTACAAGATTCGAATTTAAAATAAGTATTACTAAATACTAGATACTAAAGACTAAAGAAACCTTAGTTACAACAAGGATCAATTTACAATAAGATAAAATTTGAAGTTAAAAATTAAGATTTAGATTTGGAGCTTGGAGTTTGTAATAGGAGTCCAAAGGCTAGGAATCGTTAGAGACCACTACAGCGCAGAGTGCCACAGAAAGTACCGATATGCCGACGAGGTACTCATTAACGTGCATTGGTGTCCATAAGGTGAAGTAATGCAAGTTCCTTGAACTGCTTGCATGAGCAGATCTTCCTAACCTCCTCAGGAAGTGAGTTCCACAGACAGACTCCACGTCCAAAAACGTTGTTGGACCCGAATCGGGTTCGTGTTCTCTGAAGGACAAGTCTAGTGCTGTTAAGATTGCTCCATGAGAGCAATTGACTTATGTAACCTGGGAGGGAGCCACATCTAGCTTTATGAATGAAGCACAGAGCTCTGAGCTCTAGTTGTTTATCGAGGGGCTCCGGCATAAACAGCTGGATTAACGGGGAGATATGAGCATATCGCCTGAGGCGAAAAATGTATCTCACGCAGGCCCTAAGTGCTCTGTTTAATTTAGCCATTTCAGAGGCCATCAGGGGGAACATGGCAACATCGGCATAGAAAAAATGTGGAATTATCAGGGAGGTTACCAGGGATTGTCTGATGTGCCGGTCAGGATGGTGCGAGACTGCATATAGAGAGCGAAGGCCGTGATATATCCGTGAACACACTTTGCCGATCTGAGGCCGCCACGTGAGATGATGATCCATGAGAAGACCAAGGTTCTTGACAGGTCTTGTGAAGAGAGGGATGACCTCGTTGAGAAGAAGTAGGTTGGGGAGCGCGTCATTATCAATATGAGTATAGTTGTTAATTGAAAATCTTATGGCTTGTGTTTTCGAGGGATTGATAGCTAGCCCACTAGTTTGGCACCAGTCAGAAATACCGCCCAGAGTTGTATTGAGCGATTCAATCAGGGCTGGGAGATCATTGACAGCTAAAGCACCATAAATTTGTAGCTCATCTGCATATAGGTGGTATTTGATATCGCCCATCACTTCAGTGACACCGTTGATGTAAATGGTGAACAAGAGCGGGGCTAGTACAGCTCCTTGCGGAACCCCAGAGGTAATAGCCCTGGGGGACGAGAAACGGCCATCGCTGTTGACAACTAATGACCTGTTGGTCAAATAAGTACAAATAAGCCCTCCAGCGGTGGATCCGAACCCAAATGAGTTCACCAGCTTGGATACAAGTAGGCTATGGGGAACTGAGTCAAATGCCCTGCTTAAGTCTAATAGCAGCGGTGGATCCGAACCCAAATGAGTTCACCAGCTTGGATACAAGTAGGCTATGGGGAACTGAGTCAAATGCCCTGCTTAAGTCTAATAGCACTTGAACGACATGTTTGCCTTCATCACACTGCTTGCGGATGTTCGAGACTACCTTTACCAGTGCAGAAATCGTGGAGTGTTTGTGCCTGAACCCAGACTGATATGTTGACAGCAGGCCATTATCCTCTATATGTTCTTGGATTTGATCCGCAATGAGAACTTCAAAGACTTTAGCAATGGATGGGAGAATGGTGATGGGACGCCAGTCATTAGTACACTTAGGTGAATTAGTTTTGGGGATGGGGGTGATGATGCCGATTTTCCAGCATTTTGGGAATATGGAGTGAGTGACAAGTTTATTAAAAAGATGCGTAACTAGTGGCAAAATGAAAGGAAGGATGATTCTGTAAAATTTAATTGGTATCTCATCATATCCGACGGCGTTAAATTTGATACGCTGGAAGGCCTGAAGCACTTCAGCCTCATCAAAGCCACGGAACGAGAAACCATTTGCTGGGGGGGTAGGACTGTTCGCTAAATCTTGGTTTGAAGTAATGGTGTCTTGGGATGAGGAATTAAGAGTAGTGACAGGTGGTGACACAGAGCTATCAGGAGGAGCAATAGGTTGAGCAATAGGACGAGCAATAGGATGAGCTGAGCAGAGATGTTCCGCAAAAACTTCGGGGTCGACACTAGACGTTGTTCTTGCTTTAGAGCCCAACCCAAGATTATGAATCCTACGCCAGTCAACGCCATCCCTAAAGTTTAGCATGGTGGTTTTCCTGACCAGAGCCCGTATGCGGTGCTCAGCAGCCCTACGTGCAATCCTAAAAGCTGTGAGAGTGGCAGAGTTCTTGTACCTCTTCCAGTGAGTATACGCAATGTCACGAACCTGACATAACAAGGACACATCAGATCTATTGAATATTTTATCACTCACACTTCCAATCCGGATTGTTTTGAGAGGTACGTTGTTATGAAAGACTGCTTTAACGGTGCTCATGAATTGATCAGCAGCTTCCTCTGGATCAGGAGTATGATAAATGTATGACCAGTTTCTGTTGCCGAGATCAGCCTGAAGGGCCTCTGGCTGAATGGCGGAGAGATTGCGGAAAGTACGTTCGGTATGGGGTGGGGAAGCAGGAAAATTAAAAGAGGCAAAAACAATGTCATGGTCAGAGACACCCGGACATTGGCCAGATAGCAACGGGGCAATAGAAGGGGATGTGATAATTAAGTCTAGCGTGGTGGCAGAGGAAACGCCGTGACGCGTGGGTGCATGGTTGCTAAGATTAAGTTCAACTTCCTCCAGGAGTTCCCTGAGACAGTTCCCCAAGTGAGAGTTAACACTGATGTCAATGTTGAGGTCACCTGCCATGATCACCTTGGAAAATTGGCTGGTCACAAGGCTCAGTACCTCACCAAGAGAAGACAGGTCTTGATCCGAGAAGGAAGTCACACGTCTATACACTACCACTAGTGCGATTGTGTCATTAACATTGTCAGCACTCCACGTCTTGACCACCATGATTTCCCAGCTGTTCGTTATTTTTTGAAAAACAATTCCAGATAGTAATGAATTGGTGAGATGGCAACGCCACCCCCCCTATTCTCAGTGCGATCCAGTCGGTGCAGTCTGTAGCCAGGAATCTCAATCATTTTGGATATATGGTATGGTTTGGTCCAGGTCTCGCTGACGAGAAGAGCACTGGCCCTGCCGAGGCGGGCCGTGTGCCGAATCTCAGCCAGATTACTGAGGGTAGATCTGGCATTAAGTGAGATGATGTTGAGGTTATTGGGAGGGAGATAGTTGCTGAGTGCATCGCGTGTCTGTAGCAGGTGATGCATCGGAAAGGCTAGGTATATTTGTGTAGGAATGAGAGGCTAGCGCGAGCAGTTGTTCTCCAAGGACAGACGACGTTCATATACGATGTCCGTGGCAGTGGCAGAAGATCGCCTGCAAATATAAGTTTTCCTGTGCCTGGTGGATACGCGCAGCACAGCGTTGGTTCTCTTTAGTTCCAGCGCAAGATGGAGCAGTCCAGTTTCTTCAGTGTCAAGGTCTTCGTTAATGTAGACTCTTGCATCCGAACTGTCCCCGATTATGGAGTATGTAAGCTTGGAAGAAGATGGCACAGTCTTCTTCTTTATAAAATCGGATGAAGCCTTTAGGCTTCCTGGGTTGCGTCTGCAACGAGGAGAGTGGGCGCCTGAAGGGCTCCGCCTTCTCAATGTTTTTGGAAAAATCAGGATAGAGTTTCACACTGGAACATAAATCTGGGAGGAGATATTCACAGGAGCTGAAGCTTGCTTCGGGAATATTGCTGACAATGAGCGTGCGCTTCTTAGTGCTGGTCCTGGAATAAGATTTGAGGACTTCTAAGTCCTTACTGATTTTGGTAATAGATTTCTGTTTGATGAGATCAAAGTCTTTACTGAGGGTACTGATTGCTAAACGAATTGAATTTAAGCCGGAGGTGAGAGTGTCAATTTTAGAGTTGATGTCAGCGAAAAACCCCTGTGTTGGGGCAACTGCATTAGAGATTTTGCCGGCGGCTGAATGGTACTTGGCAGTCGAGATGCAGACTTTACATACCCAGTCCACGTTCTTGTTTTCATAAATAGTCAGGTAATTCACAAATGAGATGTTAACACATCCCAGATGGAACCACAATTCACATCCATCGCATGAGATCCAATTGATTGTGGTTTCGCTCCTACGCTTTATGGGTTCAGTAAGGGAACAGACCTCACAGACGTGGTCGTCTTCTTCTTCTTCAGTGACGTCACTTGACGTATCGTCCACCTTGGATTTAGGTGCGGAGGGGACTTGCGTAGTTCCAATGGACGTGTCTTGCTTGGATGAGGCCTTTGTCCCACGCTTAACCGGGGGGACTAGAGTGGTACCAGCGACCGTGTCCTGCTTTGATGAGGTCTTAGTCGCACACTTAATTGGGCGGGTTTGCTGACGTTGTTTAGCGAAACAGATTTGTCTTTATTCAAAGGAACAACGTTAGATGGAGAGGTTCCCTTAGCAGTCTTCTTAGGTCGAGTTACAGTGCTCGGCATGCTATGTGGTAATCGGGTATTCCAACAATGAGAATCGTCAATAAGCCGATGTTAAGATCACCCGACTGAAGTAATGAGGCAGGGATAATGATAGGTGAACAAGGACTGAGGTATTAACCAGTCCCAATACACAGAGTGTGGCTGATTGTTTGAGACTGGCAATGTTGTCTATGGCAGTGCGAAGCACCCGAGCTTAGATACATCAACCGCACCCGCATACAATGAATCAGTCGTCCACCCTATGAACTCCGATCCAAACTCAGGATTAATGACTATATGAACAAACTACCTTAAAAGCGGAAGTATCAATATTATTAATGCTACTGGAATAATAATAGTTTAGAAATAATATTAATGGTAACGAGATATAGCTAGATTAAAAGCAGAATATAGAGATAATCGGCTTAAAAAGTGTCCACGCCTCACAATGGGGTTTGACAGAAGATTAAAGTCTAGAATTGTTATATGTTAAATATGGATTGAAAATTGATTATTGTTGATTCTAATAGTTAAAAATAGATACCACAATTAAATACCGTATAATGCGAAACACGAGTGCAAATTGGATTCCAATTAAAAACACCTTTGGTTTAATGTCTAGAGATGTTATAGGTTGAAACAAATAGAAACTTAATTAATTAATGCTGATTATTATAGTTAATAATTGAATGCAAAAATAGATAGCACAATGAAATACAGTATAATGCAGCAGGAGTTCAGATTGGATTCCAACTTGGCTCACCTTAGGTTTACTATCTAGAAATATTATAGGTTAAATATGGATAGATTAATGCTGATTATTATAGCTAATATTTAACTGCATAAAATAGATACCACCATGTAATATAGTAATATGCGAACAAGAGTTAAAGTCACAAGAAATACAGTATTATGCGAGCAAGAGTTCAAAACGGATTCCAATATAGTTCACCATACGTTTAATGTCTTAGGTTAACTGTCTGATAGGTTCCCAAATCAGTACATAGGCAATAAAAGCAGACTTGGACTGCTCAAAAAACGGCCCGACGCAAAGTAGGGCTCTTGTGCCGATTATATGTTGCAGCACGCCTTGATCAATGCTGTTACGTTGCCCCTCGGGCTGATGAACACACTTCCTGAACAATACTGTGCCGCCCAGTTCTTGACTAATCTGGGAGTATCCGTGAAACCAGGTGGCCGGCCTTCAGTGGTCGATAGGATAATGCCGCCTAAATACCAGTTGGCGGGTGTTAGGTAACCAACAATATTTTAATTTGCTATAAATTGGTTAACCAGAGGCTGCATCACATTCTTAACAATCAACACATTTGCAGAAAATGATTTCCCAAGTGGCCACTTAAAAGTTATTGAATAAGATAAATCCCCGCAAAGCATCCAATAATTCGACAGTATTATATCATGTAATCGTGCTCAAAATGGCTCCAAAATGTAGGTACTTGAAACAAGAAAAAGTTTTGTATATATAGATGATAGAAGAAATGTTGGGATGTTATCTCACGTGGAGGATGTTCAATAAAATCATCAAGGTTAATTATTTTCACATTTATCATCGACAGGCACAACTCTACATACATACAAACATCTTTATCAAAGTTCATGTAAAACACATCCGTAACTGATTAATTTACCAACGTCTTGCAAGTCATACAATTAGTAAACTCCGATATTATGTCCTATTCTACCAAGGAAACGAAATTTAAAAATCTATTAAACTCAATGAGATTCCTTGATGTGTTGAATGCTGCATATTAAGGCGCAAATAGGATACAACAAACGGCAAGTCCTACTGTATGTACATAATTTGTTGGTCCAAAATCAAGTGACCGATTTTATTAAAAAAAAAATTCAGTCGATTGCCTATTAATAGAGATTTGTCATCTTATGCTTGCCGTACATCCACAATGTAATGAAATGCTGGAAAGTAATAGAACCCTTTTAGTGTTATAAGAAAATTATCATCAACCTATTGATTGAAGTTGCCTTGCAATTATACAGATGTCCGCTTTATTTTTATTGATCTCTTTGCCAAATATCGTGCCTTCGATTTAAGCGTATTCATAGAACACTTTCCATCCCACATAGAAATTATCACTCCATTATTTAACAAAAACATAACGCGGATCTAATGAATCGAAATGGCCAGCAGAAGCAAACCTAAAATATTAACCGAACTGTCAAAAGCTGTCAGAGCTGCAAAAAAAAATTTCAAACAAATAATTGATGCTATCACCTTTTAGCGCATCAAGGTTAAGGCGAAGAGCTTTTGGGCATTTTATTCATCTTTGTCCCTCAGTTTTTTTTTACTCATGCTCTTTACAGCCGTCTGTGAATAAAGAAATTACGAACACATGTATAATTTTCAAAACCCCAAAAATTTCCGCTTATAGAGCTGGAAATATACTTTATCATATTCATACTTCGCTTTCGGTGTGCGATCAAATCACGTGATGAAATACCAAGCTAGAAAACTTAGGAGTTAAAATAACAGAGAAGTGACTCTCGTGGTAGTGAATCTAGTTCTAAAACTCAAAATGTATAGTTTGTTCAGAAACACGGACAAAAACATAACTACCATCGCAAAAACAAAGTGCACACAAGTGAATACGGGAAAGGTAACTCTAATAAAAACGAAAAATTTCCGTTCCAGTGTCATCGTTGTCGAAAGTATGAACACTAAGCCATCGATTTTAAATCTTAAAACGAAAATCAATAATTTGTAAGAAAAACCGAGGATTTAAGTTTAGATGCGTCGGAAGCCTTCATCGGGGAATCGGAATCTAGGAAGTGGTGTCCGGATAGCGGTGCAACAAGTCACATTTACAAGGAATTAAAACATTTTGGTGAAACACAGAATGGTTGTGGATAGTTGAACTTGGCAAATCAGGACTCAACTGAAATTAAAGCAAAAGGTGATGCTTCATTTTTCAATAACTACCTAGGGTCAGAAGTCAAAATTGACCTAAAGGACACACTATACGTTCCCGATTTGAGAATAAACTTAATTTCCGTCGCAAAAATCACAGAAAACGGATATGATGTTTTGTTTACAAAACATCACGCAAAAGTTATCGACAAAAAGGGCAGAACTAAATTGATCGCAGAAAAAAGCAGAGGTTTGTACTATTTTAATGAATCTGCAAACTACGTAGGTAACAGTTCCAAATACGGAAACGCGATTAATAAGTATAAACTTCTCGAGTGGCATCGGAAGCTTGGTCACCTGAATTTCGCTGACTTAAAAAAAGTTCAACGAGACATTACAATGAAGGGTTTGAATTTTTCTTGAACAAACACAAATATTAATTGCGAGATATGTTTACAGGGAAAAATGACCCGTACTCCGTTTCAAACATCATCGGATCGAAGCAAAAATTTACTGGAAATAATTCATTCCGATGTTTGCGGTCCAATATGGACTGAATCACTTGGAGGTGCTAAATACTGTGTTACCTTTATTAGACGACCACTCAAGGTGGACGGAAGTTAAATTTATAAGGTCTAAAGATGAAGTATTTAAGCATTTCAAAGAATCTAAACAACTTGTTGAAAACCAGAAGGAAAAGAGAATAAAGCAGTTACATACAGATAATGGCGGTGTCGTGTCCCTTAGCAATAAAAACACTCCGTTTTCCACAAATGCACTACTTTTATTTTATTCACAGATCTTACCAACTTAAGTTTAACTTTTAACTTAATCTAACTATTACCACCGACCCAACGCTGTTTAATTGTAACCCGAACTGACCACACCAAGAACATGACCCTCAACATAATGTAATTATGATGCGGTAATATTCTACAACCGATGATGAAAACTACTGGCCAATGTCACCGATAGCAAGCAGCTGTGCTGTTGTAAACAAAACGGGCAATGACCGTGCTCTATGCGAAGTAGCATGTTTAGTCACTGCCGCTGTAATGTAAACAATCATCACATTATTTAGCAATAAGCGGACACCTTACTGTGCGAAGTAGTGTGTTCCGCTATTGCTTGCTACTTTACTACCGGTACACCTGCCATGCTCTTGCTTCCGTGTACCAGCAGACTGGGCCACAACATCCCTCCCCCCTGGAAAAAACTAGTTCCCAGAGGAACTAGGTCCGGTATGTTCATTTAGGGTATCCAATCAAAAGCTGTTGGACTTACAATTTTTTAAATTAAATTTAATTTAATTTATACCTTAATAAAATTATAGCTTGCCTGACAATTTTGTTTTTTGTCTTTACATAATTTCTGCTTCTTTTTACAATTACAGGTCTTTCTCTTAGACTGTACTTTAAATATTCTTTTTATTGGATTTCTTTTTTATATGTTTACATACATTCATTTTGACTTCATTTCTGTTCATCTTTTTTGTTTACAAACGCCTCTATGTAATACATACCCTTATGTCTTATATTCCTTGTAACGAATCTTATTTATTTATTTTAATTATTCACATTTTTCTTCCTTGAAGTTCTTACACAATATAAATCTTTCCTTTTAAACACATTTTCATCAAAGTAATTTACTAGATTTTAGTTTGTTTCTTTTTCAACACATTAGTTTCTTAATTCATCCATCCTATTATTAGTGCATTCATATATTCCTATAACAAAATATTGATCATAGCTTTTATTACCATACATAATATATGCAATATTTTCTTACATTTATTTCTTGTGACATTTTTACCATCCCTAATTTTAAGCTTTACAATTATTATTTCTATCTTATACTACCTCTAATCATCACAATTATTGTTTCTATTTCATACCACCTATAATTTATTTTTCCTAACTTCAGATTTCCAGAAGCTACCTATTTACAATAGTATCTAAGGTCCTATTTCCCTAACACTGCTGCATGCTGTTGCGGCTACCCAGCTGAACGAGCAATTTTTCAATAAGAGTGGGCAATTTGGCTTCTGGGGACTATTACCCTGATGCTAGTTGTGTCCTTTGATCTACAGGGTCTGTTTCATTTTCAGAATTCGGGTGTTTCTGGTTGACCTCAGAACAACCTGCAACGTCGAGGCAGATGCTTACTGGTGTTTGAGTCGCCGCTGGTCAATCGCACTCCTGCTACTAGTAGGCTACTAATACTTAATGACTGCAGGCAGTTGTCTTGGCTGATATGAACCATATCCGTGGGATAAACTATGTCATCTATGAACTTGAGGGACTGTCCACTGCGGAAGTTATGGAATGTATTTCCAATAGCGTATAAAGCGAACGGTCCATTTACTGTTGAGTTTTTTGCTTTTAATGCTCATTGTTTACTTCAACCATGCTGAATGTCTCTACATGTCTTTGTTCAGTCTAACTGATATATAACTTTTGTATTTGTACCATTTCAATATGCATGATGGAGTTCTCCCAATTACATATATTGGGAGGCCACCCATACATAAAAAAAAAGATACACTTGCTCTATTGAAAGTCCTATAATGTACTTTCTAAGACTGCATAGCATTCGGCATGTTAGTTCCTTTAACTTATTCGGCTATATATCTTAAATTTGCCGTTATATAACCTTCACTTTTATATTCAACCTCACCTGTGACGCTCAGTGAGACCTTTTAGATAATTCAAATGCTTTTCATTTGATTTGCTATGTTCTTCGTTACTTAAACTTCTTTGAAACTCTCAGATTCTTCCTCTCAGTGAGGTTTTAATCTCGTATTCATCATGACTTTGTTTTGTTTTTCAAACTTTACAATTAACCTCACATTTAAGAAAGCCTGTGTCGATGTTGAAAAGCTCACTTTTCTCAAGTGCTCCTTATTTTCACCCCCATACAACTGATTTGATGATTGCTCCACGTAGACTATCCAGGGACGTTTCCAGAACTGATGTAACTGCCAATTCTGCTTACGCATTCAGGTTGGTTTACTCTGTTGATATTCTCTACTTGCAATTAATTTGTCAATCTTGTACTTATTTATTTACGTATATAATTATATACTTATATGTATATATATATATTTTTTTAAACACTAGTATGTCTAATTATTTGCTTAATTTTTCTTTATTTCCCTTATTCTATAATTTTATACCTTTAACATTTATTACATATTTTTTACATTTACACTTTCAAACCTGAATATTCTTCTAACCTATTTAATCTGCCTTATATATTTTTTTTTTCGAATGATTTCTAACAAATTTGTTTGCTGTGATATTTTTCCCCAATTTAACTGTTAACAACAGCAGCAGCTGTAAATTAAAACTAATAACAAAGCATTTCTCAATGTTACTGTGATTCACTACTGTGTCTATTTCTCTTGTTAAAAAGAATTGTCTACACATCTAAGTTAGCCGTTTTTTTAATTTGTCAATTGTTGTCTTTTTTAATGTCACTTCTTGTCTAGAGTTCAAATAGGAGGTATTAGTTTTTTGAATAAAGTCATTTAAATTGAATAGAAGTTTTGTATATTTTTTCATTCGCTATTTCTCTTCATACATTTCCTCACACGGAAAGAACATTAACTTTCTCTCTGTTTTTTTTTACTTTGTCGCCTTTTTATTTATATTATGTTTTTTTATTTTACTTTAATAATTATTTTTGTTACAAAAACTTCTCTTAAATTTCTTATTCTCTTTTTTTTTCATAAATCTCAATTTTTAACATAATATTTTTCTTTGTTTTCTTTAGTCTTTTGTTTTTACCTTTCTAATTCAATCTAGCTCATATTTTTGTGAAGTAATATTTCTCAGTTTTTTCTCTATATATGTTTTGTAGAACAGTTTTTTACGATTTTATCTATAAATTTACCTTACTGATTGGTTCCAAGTCCAACGGAATAGATACAGGGTCTCGTTTATACCTCCTTCCATATTCTTTCACACCACAGACTCATCAAACTCAGCTCATCAAATTTCTTCTGAAATTAGTGGGAATTTGTTGGAAATTTCATCGGTTAAGTCCCCCAAATCCTGGGTCATAACCGTTACTTACCATGTACATACCGTTGGGGTTTGAAGTAAAATTTTTCCTCTCGGTTCTATTTCGAATCGGTGCTACCGTATCTGTTTTATAAATATATTTTGGTAACATTAACTTACCCCTACGTGGCATCCTCTGAGATCGCCGTTGTTGCAAATGGAAGTTGTAATTACCCTTATGGTCCCATCTAGGTCGTCTGGAAAGCTTACGTGGTTGCGCTTGTCCATGCATAGAATTTGGGTCTTTGACAAAATAGGCTTCTGCATTAGCAATTCTCACGAATTCACGTCCATTCTTCCGACTATTTTCGCTGTGTACGTTATACCGGTGTTCTTTGCTCAACCGTACGCTAAATTCCTCGATTATAGGCTGCACTATAGGTACTCTTTTATCTGCATGTCGCGAAATTTTGTCGACATTAAGTGACGTATTTTTTAATTCGGAGTGTCGGTCATAAACGCCTGATGCCATGTTTTCTGTCGTGCTGACATTCTCCTTCTCAATCCTGGCCGGAAATGGATTTCCTTGACTGCTATTTAACCAAGCTGTGGGTCCGACTTGTGCACAAGCTGCGAAATTTTCACAAGAATCACTTTCTCCCATGCCTTTGCTGGCGTCTTCTATCCACAGCTTCATATTTATGCAGTCGATAATAGCTCTGCTAAAGAGAAAATCCATTCCGAGTATACCGTCGGCTGGAATTGAGTCCGTGTCACTAATGGCGTTAAATTTGCAGGCATGCTGGCTGTTATCTATCTGCAACTTTGCCTCACAAGTGCCAATGGAGTTCCTAGCGGATCCAAACAGTCCTCCAATTCTAATTTTGCGATGTGTCTGTATGGGTGTATTTCTCTTTATGCTATTAACTTTAATTACACTGCAACTGGAACCGGTATCTATCAAAAGTCTTAAATTACCTTCTACTCCTATATCCGATGGAACTGCGATGATAAACTTGTTTTGGGAATTCAATTTTTCACTGGCCTTTTCTGCTAAATATTTTTTCAGGCAGTTCGTCGTATAGTGGTCGCATGTTCGACAAAATTGGCAGTAAAGCCCCTCCCCTGCTGGATGGAATCTACCACTAATGTCTTCTTTAATATCTGCGACTCTGACGTGATGTGTTCGGCAATTGGGTGCTTCGTGTCCATATTGCCGGCATTCTATACAGAAGGGTAGTTTGTGGCACTCTCTTGCGAAGTGTCCCTGCTGCCCGCACTTGAAGCAATGGCTGGGTCTATGTCCATATGCACTTCTAGGAAATCTTCTGAAAGGTTTTTGGTGAGGTGTAGCTACATCTCCGTCAAAGTCGTCGCTTCTCCATCCTTCTTGTGAAAACCCTTGATTGCTTGGTACCCTGAGCTGAAGTCTTATCGCGTCCTTTTCGTAAAATTCAGCTTCTGCTCGCACCGCCTTTAATGAGTCAAACTTTTGTCCTGTTAGGTGAGTCCGAATAGCCTGATTCCATACTCCAGCTTTAAATGTGGCTATCGCATCCGCTTCCAACTCGGCTAGTAATCCCCCATCTTTACCTGGGTACTTTGCAGAAACAGCGCTTTTAATCTGATCCAACAGTTCCTTCATTTTGTCCGCAAACTCTCGGATCCCTTCTCTTGGCCTTTGTCGACATGCTAACAAATCTGTCCGTAGCTCGCTGAACGATATCCGTGGCATATAAGCGGCTTTGATTGACTTTTGTAATGCTTCCAAGTCCTTGGGCTCATCAGAGCTTATCAGGTAGTAAGCGTCGTCTGTCAGTCGATATTTCACACAGTTCATAAAGATGCCTTGCTCTGCGGTTTCCAGCCGGTCATATAGATCTTTACAACAACTCAGAAAACGATGTACTTCCTTCGTTAGTTTTGGAGACCTTTCTCCGGAAAACGTCGGCACGTATCTAGACACTTTGTCCATGATTTTATCATATATGTCAGCCATTTTTTTAAGCGTTCAATCCCAATTTCTGCTGTACTTTCTTCTCACAACTTTTGCTCAAAACTTCGACATCAACAAACTTCACTTATACCTTTTGTGTCATTAATACTCACTAGATTAACAATTTAAACACTAACGTTAGAGCAGACTTTACTTTTTGCGGCAAACACGAACCCGAGACTTCAGCAGATATCAATCCCGATCTCTGTTTGAAATGTTAACGACTCAGACGAATGTATCATATACTCTACTGATGCAACAGTAAACGCGAGGCAACCAAAAAGCCGTGAGACTCAACTTTTAAGGAGAATAAAAGAAAACAATGTTATGCTTACAAAAATCACCACTTCTTAACAACTACTTTTACTCTATTTAACATAAAAGAAAAATTTACCGTTTCACTTACGTTTACCAATTCATTCACAAGCACAAAAGCTACATAACTTATACTACACTTCTCTTTTATAATAAAAACATGAAGGCCAACGACGAAAACACAAAACATTTATTTCCCCATATTAAACGAAAAATATTGAAAATCGCCGCAAACAAAAGAAAAACCAAACATCGATGAATTAACTACTTAACCTTAAATTTTCAGCCTAGAACAAATAGAAATGAGATAAAAACTTTTATACGCCCGTAAAGGTTTACCCTGAACCTATCCAAAAACACATACCATAATCATGAAATCGATATCACACTTAGATAGGTTTCAAAAAATAACACTCAATACTTAATTTAACACTTCTTAAATTAGCCTGAAGAGTGAAATTAATTTATTGTACTCTAAAAAAAATCCATTTATAAATAAACAAATTCCAATCTTCTGAAAGAAATTAAAAAAAAAAAAAATTAACAATGGGAAAAAAAAACCACAGTAAGAAATTCTCAAATTTCTTATCCAAGTTTACCGGCTGCGCCAAAATGTCGTGTCCCTTAGCAATAAAAACACTCCGTTTTCCACAAATGCACTACTTTTATTTTATTCACAGATCTTACCAACTTAAGTTTAACTTTTAACTTAATCTAACTATTACCACCGACCCAACGCTGTTTAATTGTAACCCGAACTGACCACACCAATTCAGTTGCGCACCTCGAAAACTTGCACACGGAAATCGGAAGTAGAACATGACCCTCAACATAATGTAATTATGATGCGGTAATATTCTACAACCGATGATGAAAACTACTGGCCAATGTCACCGATAGCAAGCAGCTGTGCTGTTGTAAACAAAACGGGCAATGACCGTGCTCTATGCGAAGTAGCATGTTTAGTCACTGCCGCTGTAATGTAAACAATCATCACATTATTTAGCAATAAGCGGACACCTTACTGTGCGAAGTAATGTGTTCCGCTATTGCTTGCTACTTTACTACCGGTACACCTGCCATGCTCTTACTTCCGTGTACCAGCAGACTGGGCCACAACAGCGGTGAGTACATAAATAATACTTTTGATGATTTTTTGAAGGAACACGGTATTTCAAGAAGATGCACGGTAGCATACAACCCGGAACAGAACGGGATATGTGAAAGAAAGAACCGCACATTATACGAAATGGCCAGATGTCTTTTAATTCAAGCCAAACTTCCACCTACATTTTGGGCAGAATCAGTCTCAACCGCTAACTATATACGAAATCGAGTACCAACTAGCAGTTTGCAAGGAAAAACGCCATATCAGTTATGGACCGAAAAAGTACCCGATGTGAGATATTTCCACGAATTCGAAAGCAAGGTCTACTGCCTATCGAGGAAAGCAGGAATTGGGAAACTGGAACCCCGAGGTCAAGAAAGAATTTTCTTGGGTTACGCACAAGAATCTAAAGGCTAGAGAATCTGGATGCCATCCATAAAAGAAGTTGTAATATCGGGAGACATTAAAGTTATTAACACGAAGAAACCTCTTGAGTACTATCAAGGCATCTGTTTGTATAGCGAAGGAACTTTTTTTCTTGTACTTGGAATCTTGTCGTAGTTTAGATATGGCATTGGTTCATGGACCAGCACCTTGAGGAATTGTGCAAGGGTTCTTGGACCGTTACACTGTTTGAACTGCTGATTACACTGCCTATAATTAGCGCGGTGTATGAAAATAGAGGCAAATAGAGATGACGTATAGTAGAAACACAATTTTCTATTGAAAATCAAAACTTAATGATTTATTTATTTTCCATTATCGGCTTTTTATATGAATAATTTGCTGATTATTACAAATAAGCGAATGATTGTACATTTTTAGTCGCGCCGGAAAGAATTTTCAGACGAAATTCAATACTGCTACAAATTTATTTGTGCGAAAAAATGCTGACATTTCCAAATCGAGTGAATTGAACTTATTTACAATTAATGAAATATTTTTTATAACTGCTGAATATACAAAATTATTGTGATACTTTGAATTGAAGAAAAGCAAGAAAGCAAGAAATTGGACAAATTATATGATGACTAAATTACATGGAAATTATTGCATGGAATAAAAGCGTTGTTGTATGTATGTATGTTATGCTGCCTGAACATCTTCCCCGCGTTGAACTGCTTGTTCAAACTTCCTCATCACGGATGCTAATTATGAAAGGCTCTCCAGAACCCCTTGTGGGTATAGCTTTGCTCAGTCCAGACTTGCTGCATTTTTGTTTTGCCAACCTGTATATCAAGCAGGCGGCAATAAGTAGCCCAATGACAAGTGCTGAATAGCCTAAGGCGATACCCTCGTTTAGTTTTTTGAGCTCATCCGAGTGAGCTTGATAGCCTATAGGGCTGTGCTGCATTTCTTTCAGACGCTTTGATGAAATAAGATCCCCCAGATTCTCCGTTGCAGCATTGATGTTCGCATCGCGCTCGAGTAGACATTGTGGGCTTGAATTGTAATGAGCTCGTGCTTTATTGCGCAATTGCTCTGAATTTTCAGAATTCCAGATCCCTCAAGCATCTGCGTTGATACAGTTTTTTGGCATAGCACATTTATGGAGGTTTTTTCTTTTAATGAGTAAATCCATCGGTTGTGATTAAATAATTGTGTCCACTTGGGACTGTTTTCAGTCTCCATTACCTGACAGTTCGGTGAAGGTTTTCCCTGATTTATGAAACTCATTTCATAGGCTGATGTTGGCTCCCCTTCTGTATATGTATAGGGTGTTTCTGTTTACACAAGTAAGTAGCCTTTTCCATAGTTTCACATGTGGCTAATTCTTTTTCGCTAAGCGTGTAGTATTGGTCCCGATGCAGGTTAATTACAATGAAATCAGCCGAAGGTTTGATAGCCATGAAGGTGTTATTGATTGCCACTGGAACAGGAATGATGCGAAATAGTTCGAATTCTTCATATGCAATCAGTGGCAATTTGATTCTGAATATTACGTATTTGTCGGCCACTCGACTTTGTACAGTCATCAAACTGTAGATCTTCCGGATTCCCTAGGAGCCTTAAAGTCGCTGGTAAATGGTCCTTTATCGTAATTAGTTCTTGTTTTAACTGTATCGGAGAAAGTAGCTGAGGATTTATCTTGCCGTGATGTGTGTCTATGATCACGTCAGCATGGTAGCTAGCACGCGTCGATAAGCTGTGCTAGTCTTTGTTGATGAAGCTCTTCTATGATGTCGTTGATGTTATTGATTATTTGACGTAGCCGAAAATCTACCTCATTGAACTGGTGCCTGATGATTTCTTCGTCCTTCTTCAAAATGTTGGCAGTAGAATCAATTAAGCATGTTTGATTTTTTATTAAACTCAACAAATGATCGTCGTTGTTTCTGATATTGTTAATAGTGGAGGCCATCTTTTCTGCATATTCAGAGTCAAGGACTCCAAATAGAGAGTTGGCTATATTCCCTACTATATCCAATGGGGCTCTAGCACTACGTTTCCTTGGATTTGATAAGAGTAGTTCATTATTGCTGATCAATTCGTTCTGTATGATCGTGAATTGCTTCAGAATCAGCGAGCAGTAGAATGTCTCTGTTGAGATGTTACAGATCTTTGTTGATGCCATTACTAATGCTGTTGAACTCCTTCCAATAATTGTCCATTGCGTAGTACACCACTAGATTCCACTCATTAGAGATCAAATGGGTAGAGGCTAAGTTTTCGAAATATATGCCCGGCTGAGATTCAAACGGCGATATTTCTACTGGTGAGTTTCCTAGAATCGGCAATATGAGGCACGTGAATAGGAGCGTGGTGACTGAAGAGCTTGCCGAACGTTGTAACATTTTGGCAGGTCCTGGACTTGCGTCCTCTTGATCTTTGTCAGCTTTGCTTGACGTCAGCAACTCGAACCAAGCCGTCCTTTCCCTGAATTGCCTGGGTAATCCTGCCGAGCTGCCATCTGAGGGGAGGCAAATTATCTATTTTGATTAGCACCATCATGCCAGGGTGAGCGTTCACGGATTGCTGCTTCCACTTGTGTCTTTGCTGCAGCTCACATAGGTATTCGTGAGACCATCGACGCCAAAATTCGTGCCTTATATGCGACACCATTTTCCATCTTCCCGCTGGACCCACTTGTTGTGTACTTGAATGTGGATCAATTCTTGAAGTCAGAGGCTCCCCCACAAGAAAGTGTCCGGGTATTAATGCTGTCAGATCATTCGGATTGGACGATAACGGGGTTATTGGCATCGAATTCATTATGGCTTCGATCTCAGATGTGAGTGTAGTTAGCTCTTCATATGTCAGAGAAACTGCAGCGACACCCTTGTATAGTAGCGATTTTGCTGCTTCCCATAATCCACCGAAATCTGGGGCGCGTGGTGGGATGAAATGGAACTCCATATCTTTTCCCTGGCACATTGAAGTAATCTTCTCCTGAGATCTATTTGAGTGTATGATGTCTTGAAGCTCATTCAGCTGATTTCTGGCTCCTACGAAGTTTTTGGCGTTGTCACAATATAAGTTCAGATAATGCCCTCGTCTCGCTATAAACCGCTTAAGTGCCCTGAGAAATCCTTCTGTCGTCAGATCGCTCACTACTTCTAGATGCGTCGCCTTTGTAGCGAAACAGCAGAATACTGCGATATATGATTTTTGAGGGCGTTTCCCTCTTAATTTGAAGTGTGTCCAAATGGGGCCGCAAAAGTCCACTCCGGAATTTATAAATGGTCTAGCGGGTTGAACTCTGGCTGCGGGGAGATTTCCCATTAACTGAGTCATTAGCTTGGGCTTGACCTTGTTGCAGCGAACACAGTTCTGCACGATCGATCTGGCAATAGTCTTCCCCTGATTGGCCAAACCCTTTGTCGTGTAAGTGTAAATAAGGTTTGGGGGCCAGCATGAAGATTGCTGTTATGAATGTCTGTCATTAGTAGCTTAGTGACTGGGTGACTACAAGGCAGCAATATTGGATGTTTTGACTCGTATGATAGATTTGAGTGTTCTAGCCTTCCTCCTACTTGTATCACACCTTCCTCGTCAATGAATGGTGTGAGGCTATTTAATGAACTCCTATTGTTAACCGTTCCAGTTCGATTTAGTTGGTTGATATCATCCATGAATCCTTCTTGTTGTACCTCTTTTAAGATTACGATGAGCGCTTCCTCCAATTACTGAATGCTTATTGAAGCCTCGCCCCTTTTATGTTGATTTTTTGGCTTTGCATTATAAATAAATCTTAGAATGTATGCCATTATTCTCTGCAGCCTTTTGAGTGAATTTCCGTGCTTGATGACACTGCTGAATGGTGAGCATTTTCTTGAGGCGGTTAAGACGATCTTAGATTTTTTCTTTTCCAGATCAGTGTCCACTTTGGAATAGTTAGACGGCCAAATCTGGTCTGAGCCATGTACAAATGGTGGTCCATAAAACCAAATGTTGCAGTTCTTCAATTTCTCTGGGGTATTCCACGGGATACGAGGTCTGCGGGGTTTTCAATGGATTTCACATGTCGCCATTGCTCTGTGTTAGTTTGCCTCTGAATAGAAGCTACTCTATTGGCGACGAAAGTATGAAATGAAGAAGACTCTGCATTAATCCACGCGAAAACGATCTCTGAATCTGTCCAATAGTAGATCTTTTGACTATTCAACTTCATATCTCCTACAACACGTTGAGTCAATTGAGCAGCTAATTTTGCGGCGCATAGCTCAAATCGAGGTAGTGTTGTAGTTTTTATGGGTGCCACTTTGGACTTGGCACATAATAATCGTACTACGACTATCCCATCTTGCGATATTGATCTGACATAAATTGCAGTTCCATAGGCTCGTTCAGATGCGTTGGAGAACGCATGAATTTGTACTGAACTTGGCTGTTGAGTTGAGGCAACATGTCTTGGAATGTTGATATCGCTCAGTTGCTTTAGACCATCTCGAAACTTAAGCCAGGTTGTGTGCATTTCAGTGGGTATGGCTGCATCCAAGTCCAGCTTTAACGACGATAGTTTCTGTATGAAGATCTTTGCCGTTACAGTCACGGGATTCACGAAGCCTAGAGGATCGAATATATGGGCAATGTCAGACAATATAGTTCGCTTGGTAATCCGTTTGGTGTCTTGCCAGGCTGTTTTTATTGCAAAGGCATCTGTTTTTGGTAGCCAAGTCAGGCCAAGCGTTTTAATATGTTCTTCCGATTCCTCATTAAAGTTGAGCTCTAGTGCAATGTCATCTTTTGGAATGTTTTGAAATAATTGTGGGTGATTTGAACACCACTTCCGCAGATTGAAACCCGCGGACTGAAGTAAATTCTTTAATTGTCGTTTCATTTCCTTGGACTCAGATAAGCTGTTAGATCCGGTCATTACATCGTCGACGTAAAAGTCCCTTTTAAAAACTTCTGCGCCCAATGGGAACCGTTCTCTCTCCGTGTCTGCTAAAGACTGCAGACATTTTGTTGCCAAAAATGGAGCTAAGGTTAATCCGTATGTAACTGTGCAAAGTCTGAAGGTTTTCAAAGGTGTATCTGGATTGTCTCTCCAAAGGATCAGCTGGTAGTTTTGATCGTTTTCATCAAGCAGAACTTGTCGATACATCTTTTCGATGTCAGCCGTGAACACGAATTTTGGTAGCCTGAATCGCATAAGAATCGAAAATAATTCATCTTGAGTAGTGGGACCCTTGTGTAGGATATCGTTTAACGAGATATTAGAGAAGTTTTTGCCGATGCATCAAACACCACTCTGAGTTTGGTGGTGTTACTGTCAGGCTTTAGCACACAATGGTGTGGTAAGAAATAATGCTGGTTGGTGATCTCAGTAGGGTTTACTTCCTTCATATGCCCGAGTCTGAAATATTCATTCATGAATTCAACGTATTGCGACCTTATCGTAGGGTGTCTGCTGAATTTTCGTTCTAGTGAGAGAAATCTTTTGAAGGCGATGTCCCTGGACTCTCCTAGTTTCGTTGAATCATTTAAAAATTGTAATTTCACGACTGTTTACGCAGCAAACATAAAAGCTAGAGCAATGGCATTCACCTCTGCAAAGAAATATTTCTTCTATAGCCGAGCATAGAATGTTTACGCAGCAAACATAAAAGCTAGAGCAATGGCATTCACCTCTGCGAAGAAATATTTACTGCTGAGGTCATACTGATTAAATTAAGAAATTCACTTACGGCAATGGCATTCAATATTATGTGCAGTAAGCACTTATGAATATAAAAATTGGGACAAATTAATTATTGTAAAGTTTAGTTGTAAGCAATTATTGATTATAAAAATCAATCACATGTATAGCTATGGGCAGTAATAACTTTTGATTATAATTAACGAGTTCGAAGATTTTTACTGGACGATTATACCGGCCTAGCGAATTCCCCCTACTCAAGGTAAGGGTTCAATAGGTTCTTTTTTCTTAGTTCTTCAGCAGCTTAAACATTGGTCCTTCGAGCTACTAGAACCGACACCTATATAAACGAAGTACAATTCATTAAACAAGTCGTGGCCAAAAAGCACTATACGCTAATAGCCTTTACCTAACTACTACTAAAACTACACAGTAAATATCAGAGATGGAGCCAGATGAAAGTTTTTCGAAAACAGCGGAGAATCAAAGAGAACTTGGAGATGAAATTAAACGACTGCTGGCGAACATGAAAAAAGATGGGTTATGCAGGAAAGACCAAGACTATATACACAACCATTTGGAAACGTTCAACAAACTGTGGGAAAAGTTTGAAGATCGACATAAATTATTAAAAAAATTAAACCAACCCACTCATAAGTATTTTACTCAAGATTTTCATGGACAAGTAAGAACACAACACGAAACTGCAGTACGGTTATTGGATAAGTATCAACAGCAGTTAGATAAAGAGCAAGAAAATAATGGTAGTAAGACTGTCGAAATTACAGATACAACAGATAAAGAGCAAGAAAATGATGGTAGTAGGACTGTCGAAGATTTTCTTTTAATGCACCAAGAAGATACAGCGAGCACAGAAGAACAGAAATTACGCCTTAAGAAGCAAAAGGCCCGAATGGGGATGTGTAGAAGAATTATGAACGACATTACTGCGTCATCCAACAAGCGTTCAATTAGTTATTATGAATTTAAGATACAGGAACTTTCTGGCTTGTGGTCCAATATAGTACAACTACATGAGGAAATTATAACATTTGCCACGGAAGAAGACATTGGGCATCCCTACTTGGAAGAAAGACACTTCGAACACACTTCGAACGATGTATCAGAAGATAATGGTAGAACTTCACGAGGAGAAAACAGATAAGAACATCGAGAGGGAGTGTACACAAGCAACATGTGAGGTTAAATTACCCCGTATAAACATACCAGACTTTGATGGTAATTACACAATGTGGACAGTATTCCATGATATCTACGTGAGAATAATTCATAATAACAAGCGTATTGGCAACGCAGAAAAGATGCAGTACTTAAAGACATCTCTTAGAGGAGAAGCATACAAGCTTATTCAACATCTTGTAAGTTCTGATGCAAACTATCCCGCAGCCTGGGAATTAATAATGAATAGATTTAATAATAAAAGAATTCTATTCTCATCTCATTTGGACATATTACTGAACCAACCAGCATGCACGAATGAATCGATTTCTGCACTTAAACAACTACACGACACAACAAAAGAATGTGTTCATGCAATTCATAATTTGAACGTGGATATTTCATCTTGGAGCCCACTCATAGCACACCTAATTATAAAGAAATTGGATAAAGAAACGCATAAAGTGTATGAACAATCTCTTAAAGATCCAAAAGAGATTCCGAAGTTGGAAGACGTACTGAGTATATTGGAAACAAGATTCCAATCCTTGGAAGTTATTGGAGAGCCGAAAAGACGGACAGAATACACTCCGGTAAACAAAGTTAACTCACCAATAAAGAAAAATTGGTCACTAAAAAACTACCATATCAGAATAACAAAGTGTAGATATTGCAATGGACAACATAATATCTATACCTGTCAAAAGTTTCGTGCGTTGAGTATAATTGAAAGGAATACATTCATTACACAAAGCAAAATCTGTGTAAACTGTCTCAATCATGGAATCCAAGAAAAGTGTTATAGTCAGAGTCGCTGTGTATTTTGTAAACACCAGCATCATTCACTACTACATCAAGAGCATAGCAGCGGATCTTCAAAACAACTATCATTAGCCAAGCCAATAACGTCGCATGTATCAGTATCAAATGATGGAAGTAAACGAATACAAACTGCAACACACATAGCAAAAAATACTAACAACGCACTTCTTGCAACTGCTATGATACGAGTGAAGACTATTCGACACACCCATGAGTACTTGAGAGCTCTTATCGATCCAGGATCCCAGGCAACGTTTATTACGGAGGAAGCTGCTCAAAATGTAGGGAACCCAAGAACAAAAATACATACTGAAATATCCGGAATGGGTGGCAGCGATGCTGGGATATCCAACAGTAAAATGGAACTTGAATTAACTCCACGATTTCCATCAAGCTTTAAAATACGATGTGAAGCCTTAGTACTTTCTTCACTGACAAAACCACAACCAGATAACAGAATACAAACCAAGGAAATTAACGATTGGATTAATATCATCCTGGCCGACCCAACATACGACATGCCAGGTCCAGTCGATCTAATTATCGGTGCAGATATATTCGGAGAGATTATATTGGATGGCATAAAGAAGACACAAGGTGGGATTGTAGCACAGAGAACTGAGCTTGGATGGATTTTATCTGGACGCTCCGAATTAAAACAAACACATCTACAAGAATACTATCTATGGTATCCCGTGTCGACATAAGTAAGCAATTGCAGCAATTTTGGGAGATTGAAGAAATGTCATCTGATCCGGTCATATCCGAAGAAGACAAGATGTGTGAAGAACACTTTAAACAGACGACTAGAAGAAATTCCAATGGAACATACACAGTCCACATACCCTTTAAAGAAGACGAAGAACCACTGGGAGAATCAAGATCTAGAGCGTTGGCTCGCTTTTATCAGATGGAAAGAAAATTTGCAAAGACAAATTTTTACAGAAAGAATATTGTAAATTCATGCAAGAATATCTGAGGTTGGGACATATGAGACCAGTAGCATTTGAAGAGAACTCTACTACAACCAACCGGTACTACATGCCACATCAAGCGGTAATAAAGGAAGATAGTACAACAACGAAATTACGGGTTGTGTTCGATGCTTCCACTAAAACAAGCACAGGTATCAGCCTGAATGATAAGATGCATAGCGGACCACGTTTACAACAAAATCTTCACAATATATTACTAAGGTGGAGAAAACATCAGTGGGTTTTTACAGCCGACATTGAGAAGATGTACCGCCAAATAAAAATAACAGAAGAACATCAGAATTATCAGCGAATATTGTGGAGATTTTCAACCAAGGATAAGATACAAGAATTTAACCTTACAACTGTCACTTACGGTACCAAATCAGCCCCATATCTTGCAGTACGAACATTACAGGAGTTAGCTAGAGATGAAGCAAGCTGCCATCCAGAAGCAGCAGTAACTATTCTCAATGACTTTTATGTGGATGACTTAATGTCGGGAACGTATTCCTTACAAAAAGCTAAAGTACTCCAAAGGGAACTAATTCAGGTACTAAGAAAGGGTGGCTTCAACTTACGGAAATGGAAAAGCAATCATAAGGCACTATTGGACAATCTTTCAGAAGATATGCGTGATCAACGCGACATAGAAATAATGGAAGGAGAAGCTGTCAAAACACTAGGAGTATATTGGAATCCTACCAAAGATGACTTTCAGTTTAAAGTAAAGTTAAAACCATCAACAAAGTCAATAACAAAACGATCAATATTATCTGATATTGCGAAACTGTTCGACCCTCTTGGGTGGCTAGCCCCCGTGATAATAAAAGCAAAAATCTTGCTTCAGGAATTGTGGTTAAAGGGATATGCATGGGATCAGTTACTAGAAGAAGAAGTCGCAAAAAAATGGATAAAGTTTAGAGATGAGCTACATAAAGTTGAAGCCATTAGCATACCACGCTGGATCCACCATAGCCCTGGAAACAAAACGACTGAACTACATGGGTTTTGTGATGCCTCCGAAAAGGCATACGGGGCAGTGATATATATTAAAATAACCACGGAATATGGGAAAACACATATATCACTAGTCACATCAAAAACTAAGGTAACTCCACTGAAAAAGGTGACACTCCCTCGACTTGAACTATGTAGTGCAGTTCTACTTAACAAACTTATCCAACAGACAAAGAAGGCCTTGGAATTCGAACATATAAAAATACATGCTTGGACTGACTCAATGATAACATTAGCATGGATTAATGGAAAAGCCGAAAGATGGAAAACATTTGTATCACACCGTGTTGCTGAAATTCAACGAAATGTAGGTTCAACGAACTGGAGGCATGTTAGATCAGAAGAAAACCCAGCTGATTTAGCTTCAAGAGGAATTGATCCACAGTCGCTTAAGGATAAAACACTCTAGTGGGCAGGACCTTCGTGGCTCAAATCTTCAGAAAATAACTGGCCGAAAACAAACTCGGATATCAACAGTATTGAAAACCTGGAGGAGAAAAACGTTCTATCAACCAACATAGCACTGGAATCAAGCATCGAAGATATATTGTCACGGTTTTCAACACTCAGGAAAATCATCAGGGTGCTAGCTTACTGCAATAGGTTTATTCTAAAGTGCATGAAACAAAGACCCAACCAAAGTAGCACTGAGCTTACAGTAAAGGAAATACAAATTGCACTGCAACAAATTATAAAGATGACACAAAAAGTTGAATTTTCCACAGAAATAAATCGATTAGTCTCAAAACAGGAATTAAGTAAGAAGAGCAGCATATTATCCCTAAACCCTTTCATCGACGAAAATGGAATAGTACGAGTTGGAGGCAGGATCGAAAACTCAAATATCCCTTATGACGAAAGGCATCCAATTATTCTGCCACGCAGCCACCACGTTACAAATCTATTGATCAACGAAGCTCACCTTGCAACTTTACATGGTGGAAATCAAACAACACTCGCCTTTATAAGACGGAAATACTGGATACTTAATGGGAGAAGCAAGGTACGTCAAGAACTGAACAAATGTGTTAAGTGCTGCAGATATAAGGGACAATCAATAATGCAAATAATGGGAATGCTGCCACCACCACGAGTCACCCCATCAAACCCATTTACACATACGGGTATCGATTATGCGGGGCCAATTCAGGTTAAGACTTCCAAAATAAGGAGCAGTAAGACCCATAAAGGATACATAATAATTTTTGTGTGCCTTGCAACTAAGGCCATTCATATAGAAGCGGTAACAGATATGACGAGTGAAGCCTTCCTAGCGGCATTCAAAAGATTTACAGCAAGAAGAGGACTTCCATGCTGCATATACAGTGACAATGGCACAACTTTTGTAGGGGCCAAAAAGATATTAGATACGGATCTTCAGAAGGCTATAAAACAAGCAGCTACGATAGGCCAACAGTTGGCAACTGATGGCATACAATGGTTATTTATTCCGCCGGGAGCTCCTCACTTCGGAGGAATCTGGGAGGCCGGTGTAAAATCTATAAAATATCACTTAAAAAGAGTTATAGGTGATACCGCGCTAACTTTTGAAGAACTGAGTACACTACTGTATCAAATAGAGGCATGTCTAAACTCTAGACCGTTATGTCCACTGACAGCTGATCCAGGCGATGCACTTGTTCTTACACCAGGGCATTTCCTTGTTGGAAAAGCTCTAGTAAAACCTCCAGACCCTATGATATCGGACACTGATGTACGGATGTTGACACGCTGGAAACAAATTCAAAAAATAACACAAGACTTCTGGAAAATATGGCAGAGGGAATATCTATCTCGTTTGCAACAACGACACAAATGGCAGGCAGGAAACCAAAATGTTTCAACTGGCAGAATCGTGTTGATTAAGGACGAAACCTGTTCACCATCCAAATGGCCACTAGCAAAGATTATTGAAACTCATCCGGGTAAAGATGGAATAGTACGAGTAGTAACCCTCCGATATAAGGGAAATTCCACCATTAAACGTCCAATGACGAAAATATGTCTACTTCCTATAGAAGATAAGGAGGTAGAAGACACTAACAAACAAACAAAGAAAAATCAAAGAGCCCAGAATACAGCACATACAACTATAATCAACGATCCGAACGCTGTAATATCAGACAAAGTGGAAGACATTCCCAATGCTCAACCTATCATCAAGAATACAGAAAAGAAGAAAAACATACCTCATCACCCACTTAAAGGAAGAGTTCTTCCCATCAATCCAAATTGGGCCCAATATATATCTGACCGTAAACGAAAGGACAAAGAGCCGATCCACACCGCGCCCATGAAGATTGCTAAATTACTATTGACCACAATGATAGTCTTAGGAGTTGTACAAAGTGGTAATACACAATACACAATTAAGCGGCCTGAACCTGGTCTCTATATAGAACATATTGGAAGAGCAAGGTTGAAAAGAGGAACTCTAAGGATCGAACTAATCCTTCCACTAAATATAAAGACTGAGAAAGAAAGAATTGATGTCATAATGAGAGAAATGAAAAACGCATGCAATCAGTCTACTAAATTCGCGGAAGATACTCATTGCAATACTCTATTGGAACACTTGAAAGACAGAAGGAATGCGCTATTGAGTGAAATGGAAATATTGGAGAACAAGCAAGGAAACAGAAGATCAAAAAGAGGACTATTTGGAAAACTTCTACAATCTGTATTTGGAGTAAATGATGAGGTATATACGGACATCGAATCTCTGGAACACAATCAACAAATTCTACGACAAGCAACGAATCATCAAGCAAACATAATGCTATCTATAATGGAAAAGATGAATGACACCGAAAACCTATCGTTAAAGAAGATTAACTTAATAACTAACAAATTGAATAAGGTCATAACTGAAGTAAACAAAATAGAAGGGTGGTATGAAAAAATCGATGGTAACAAGGTCAGTATTCACATATTGGCAGCATACCAGTTAGCTATCGATGTCTTTGAAAACATAGAAAAACACTACACTAAAATACTAACAGCTACATTTGGCAGAAGTAGTCTGTTAGATTTTGTAACACCCAGTAAGCTCAAAAACATCATCAATAAACCTTCAAGTAAGATGCCATTCAACTTGGAAATAATCCCTGAACCTGAAACTAGACTGGAGTGTGTGATAAATAACACCAATATAATAATATATGGATTCCTTCATATAATAGAAATTGACGAATATGAACTAGTTAAAACAACCCCGATACCAAAAAAAGTGAAAAATAACACATACGTCGCTACTGATATCTCATCTTCGCTTCTTGCCACCAACTTCAATAATCAGCGATATTTCGAGCTAACTGAAGAAGAATTTAAGAACTTCATCAATGTGGAAAGAGATCAAATATTATGCACACCTACTGTTGTCAGCAACATTGAAACCAATACAAATTGTATCATCGATGAAATGTATCACCGACAAGACAAACACGATTGTCCAATAAAGGAATTCAACACTCCCAAGGTGATGTGGAAACATTTGTTTATGGCAAACACTTGGCTCTTTATCGCAGATACTTCAATAACAGCAGCGATTAAATGTAATGGCAATAGAGAAGATGTAATTTTAACTGGAGTCGGTATACTACAAGTTAATCAAGAATGCATCATCCAAACACGCAAAAACACGTTGTACTCGGAAATTGATAACAAGGTGCAAATCAGATCCACATACGTGAAGCCCATAACCTTTAACATTACAAGGAAAATGTATTCACAGACACCATACAGCGAAACATTAGACTTAGAACCAATACTAAAGGCATCAGACCAGTTCTTTAGCATTAGTCAAAATAAAGAAGAAATTCGGGATCCTAGTTACTCAGCATGGAAAAGGGTAGGCCACCATGCAACCACTGCTACAAGCTCAATATGCATTACGCTAGCTATCGCTCTCATCATCTGGAAATATCATGATAAATGCGGCTTCTGCAAACTGATACCTAAGAATGAAAACATAGGAGCTAATACCACAGCAACGAAGGTCAACCCACATTCCAAAAGAGACAATCTTGATGACATTCCAGATTTCAACCTACAGCACCTAAGTGCGGAGATTTCAGAACATTTGTCCGACATGCGCCCAAATCGTCATCAACACCTCCAACCAGGTCACTATGCCCGGCCGGTAGAATGTTTACGCATCAAACATAAAAGCTAGAGCAATGGCATTCACCTCTGCAAAGAAATATTTCTTCTATAGCCGAGCATAGAATGTTTACGCAGCAAACATAAAAGCTAGAGCAATGGCATTCACCTCTGCGAAGAAATATTTACTGCTGAGGTCATACTGATTAAATTAAGAAATTCACTTACGGCAATGGCATTCAATATTATGTGCAGTAAGCACTTATGAATATAAAAATTGGGACAAATTAATTATTGTAAAGTTTAGTTGTAAGCAATTATTGATTATAAAAATCAATCACATGTATAGCTATGGGCAGTAATAAATTTTGATTATAATTAACGAGTTCGAAGATATTTACTGGACGATTATACCGGCCTAGCGAATTCCCCCTACTCAAGGTAAGGGTTCAATAGGTTCTTTTTTCTTAGTTCTTCAGCAGCTTAAACAACGACAAATATTCCTTCTCTGGTTCTTTTGGCATTCTGATGGAAATGGTTTACGCATTTCTGTTCTGTTCCTGTTAGGTTTGAGCTTTCGTCCGAAGAATCAATTTTTTCTAGCTTCCAAAACTTCTCCAAGAGATTTTCAGTTCTTTCACTTTCACTGCAAATGCCACATGTCGCTAAAGCAGGTTGCTTTGCTCGGATCGCTCCTGAAACGATCCATCCAAACGCAGTGTTTTGCAATGTTGGTAGGTTTGGACCGAGCTTAATCTGTCCAATGGACAATCCGACCAGGCTTATTGAACTCTGGGTCTGCCAATTGGATATTGTGTGGAATTGGCCAAGAGTTGATGTCGAGTATACGGTCGGGTTGATATGCCGTAATATTTGGTAGAACAAATGCTTCCAAACGAGTTGAAAAATTGTTTACTCTTGAGCGTAAAAGCACGTTTGCACGATGTTGTGCCCTTTGGGCATGCTCTCCAATGCCACTTATGTACATGACTTCTGTAACTTGTCTGACGCCCAGTTTCCTTGCTAGATCTTCCGTCATGAAGCTTAGTTGCGACCCGGAATCAAGAATACCTCGACACTGTACTACAGCTCCTTCTTGGTTGACCAATTCTAGTAAAGCTGTTCCTAACAGTACATAGGTGGAGTCAAGTTGAGTAGTGCCGTCAGCTAGGATTTTCTTCTTAGCTACCATGTCGCTGGTTGCTGTGTGAAGTGCAATGGTATCACTCTGCACAGGAGATCGCATCACTTCCTTGTTGTTCGTTGGATTGCGTTGTGTACTTGACCATGCAGATTGGTCAGTCTTGAAATGGCTCGTTGTCGTATCCGTGTAGCAGTGTACTGTGCCTTTTGGAGCATTTGGCACAGTTGTTTTTCGAAGTGCAGCGTGTGACTGAATGGCCTTCCTTCATGCAATTAATACACAAATTGTGTTTTTTTTTTTCAAAATGCTGCAACGATTTGTCGGATGTTGCAATAAGAACTCCTTACACGAGTACAGAGGGTGGTTTTTCGTGCATATGACGCAAATGCTGACGAAGTTAGGGCTGCTGTTCTTGAATTGTTCGTGAATGATTTCCAATGTTTGAAATCGCATCTCCAAGAATTTCATTAGCTGATTGATTGTGGGTAGCTCTCTTGGCGATTCCAAAGATTGCTCGTAAAGTGAATGAGTATCTTTATCAAACTTCTTGATGATCAGATGCACAAGTAATGGACTCCAAGATTCTGTAGGAATCCCCAAGTTCTTCAAACCATGGATGCATTCCTTGTGATATCATGAATACTCTTCAATCCAGCTGCTGATTCATGTTGAAGATTTGGTTGAGTTAAGAATCTATTGAGAAGTGCTGTACATAGCAATCTTTTGTTCTCGTAGCGTGACTGAAGAATACCCCAGGCTGTATCGTAGTTGTTCTCAGTTACTGCAAGATGCTGTACTAATGCTCTTGCTTCACCACTTAAGCTGCTGGTCAGGTAAAACATTTTTTGGGCCTTGCTTATGCCTTGGGAATAAATTAGTTGTTCGTATAAGTCGCGAAACTGTGTCCACTTTAGGTAGTCACCATCGAAACTAGGCAAAGTTATTTTTGGTAGCTTAATGCTTGCATTATCTGTTGAACTCGTCTTGGATGCTTGCAGGTGACAATTATTCATTTTTTGTGCAAGCGAAATGATTGCCTGCTGTATGCGTTCCTCCCATTCAAGGTAATCCTCGATGATATATCCTACCGTGGCTGGATCTTCAGTTAGCTCCCATACCAAAGTGTTGTATTGTATGATTTGAGCCCAATAATGATCGATTGTCTTTAATTTCACTTCATAATACTGTTGAGACTGCTGTTGGTCTTCATTTGTAATGCTGGTTAGGAGTCCATTTAAAGATTGCATGACTCCCTTTTGTTTCCTTATTACTCTATGAACATCTTGGGAGATAATCCTTTTGTCTGATTCAAACTGGGCGTCTATCCTATCTTGAGTGCATCTTGTTACTTATTCTGATCCAGAGACTGCGATGGTGCATTGGTTTCCTTCTGAATAATAGGAAGCTGCGTGCTAGTGTTCTTTTTTATTATCGGCGTTGATCCAGCCTCCAATGCATCTATGTAATTCGCCATCTGCTCTTGGTAAGCTTCGCAGATTTCTTTGACAGCATTATAATAATCCTTCACGAAGTATTGATGCTGCAACTCTTCTCCATGCTGGGTTCTTATAATGTTGTCTGTATCTTCGAATTTATCCCATGCCTCTTGTAGTCTGCGCAATCTTTCTTTGAAGTAAGGCAGATCTTTTCGGCTTGAGGAATCTTTCCTGTAATTTTCTATTATGGTCTGGATCTCTTTGCCAGTTGCTTGTTGCTGGCTTGCCAATTGATCCATGTTGATTGAGGCTATCGTCTACCAAAGATTCGAAGTTGTCTTCTTGAAATGGCTGATTGTATGATACAGCAATGTGCCTGTATCACGTCGGGGTCACCAAAATGTTTATATAGCGACGGAACTCTTTGGTTCTCCGCTAGAGTACAAGTTCTTGTACTCGGACTCTTGTCGTAGTTTAGATATTGCACTGGTTCATGGACCAGTACCTTGAGGAATTGTGCAAGGGTTCTTGGACCGTTACACTGTTTGTGCGAAAAAATGCTGACATTTCCAAATCGAGTGAATTGATCTTATTTACAATTAATGAAATATTTTTTATAACTGCTGAATATACAAAATTATTGTGATACTTTGAATTGAAGAAATGCAAGAATGCAAGAAATTGGACAAATTATATTATGGCTAAATTATATGGAAATTATTGCATGGAATAAAAGCGTTGTTGTATGTATGTATGTTATGCTGCCTGAACAGCATCCCCGAAGATTTCTTTAATTCCATAGATGAACGTCTGGAAGTTGAAAAACAAAATCCCCCTATCAAAGTCATAATGGAACCCCCTTCGTTGCTGGAAGAGAACATCATCCAACCGGAACAGCAGACGAAGAACGAATCTGACGATCTATTTGGAAGCCAGAAGAAGAGGAAACCAGCCAGGAAAGTGAAAGGCATGGACCCGGAAGACCAAGGCTTGAGCGTACTGGAGCAAGGGGAAGGCCCACAAAGGTTTATAAGATGATCACGACACAAACGGGAAATTCGGCATCGGAATTTGCTTTTCTCTCAGAAGTACCCATCAAGAATGCTGTATATGGAGCAGAATCCGAAGACTGGTATAAAGCTATGGCTTTGGAAATGAAGTCGATTATTAAAAACAACAGCTGGGAAACTGTATCTCGACCAGACAACGTCGAAACAATTGGAAGTCGTTTTGTTCTGAGGAATAAGTTCAACTCGGACGGAAGTGTACAGAAGAAGAAGGCCAGAATAGTAGCTCAGGGCTTTGTTCAAAAACCAGGTATACATTTTAACGAAACTTTCGCTCCTGTTTCCAGATTAAGTTCTATTCGATTCGATTCGATTCATCATCTAGACGTTACAACTGCGTATCTAAATAGCACAATTGAAGAACCATTATTTTTGGAACCTCCGAAATATATAGCCAAGGCACTGGAATAACTCGTTGAAATGGAAAAGGCTGATAACGACATTCAAAGCAAGGCTATACAGATGTTGAAAAGCTTAAGTTCAGGTAACAACGCACTTCTTAAAAAATCCCTTTACGGACTGAAGTAATCCGGAAGAAATTGGTATAACACGCTGAAGGAAACCTTATCTGAGCTGAGCGCTGTTCTCTGTAGTGGAGATCCTTGTATATATCGCATCGGAAAAGGAAACAATGCAACGTTGATTGCAACTTACGTCGACGATATGTTATTACTATCCAAGGATACAGCACAAATGAATTTCATCAAGGAGAAATTATCGAAATATTTTATGTTGAAGGACATGGGTGAAGTGAAATACTCTCTCGAAATTGAGGTTTTACGAGATAAGCAAGGCATAACCATGTATCAACGAGGTTACATCAACAAAGTTTTACATCGATTTGGAATGTTTGATGCCAAGCCCGTACTTACTCCTCTCTGTCCGAATTCGAAGCTTACAAAGCAAAAATGTAATTCCAAGGACGAAAAATCCATCGTGCCTTATCGTGATTAAATGGCTCTCTTATGTAAAGGGTTTTCCAATAAGAGGTGTTATTTTAATTAGCCCCCTATTTCGGTAGGTGTCACCTTTGGAGCTGTCATCTTTTGACATTTGACAAACAGAAACTACGTTATTAATAAAAATGGAACGATACAGGATTCAGCAACGCATTGAAATTATTAAAATTCACTATAAAAATGGTGAAAATGTGGCAGAGACGGTTCGTAAAACTCGAACATTTTTGGGTCGTCGTGAAGCACCTTGTCGGACCGCAATACAGAGATTGGCAGAAAATTTCGAGCTGTCGGGACAAGTTAGTGATGTGAAGAATAAAACCCGTGCACGTCGCTCAAGAACAGCCGAGAATATTGCTGCTGTAGCCGAAAGTGTTGAAGAAAACCCAAGTTTGTCCATTCCTCGTCGTTCTTTGGAATTAGGCATTCCACAAACGTCATTACACCGTATTTTACATAAAGATTTGGGTCTTAAGGCTTATAAAGTTCAGTTAACACAAGAACTCAAGCCGGCCGATCATCAAAAACGTCGAGTCTTTGCTGATTTGGTCTTTGAAACGCATGAAAATGATCCGGACTTCCCACGAAAACTTATCTTGAGTGATGAGGACCATTTCCACCTCGATCGCTTCGTCAACAAGCAAAATTGTTGCATCTGGGGCTCGGAAAACCCAAGAGTTATTGTTGAAAAGCCTCTTTATCCTCAACGTGTGACTGTTTGGTGCGGTTTATGGCCCCGCCCGCGGGGTCATTGGACCTTACTTTTTCGAAAATGAGGCTGGAGCAATAGTTACGGTGAATGGATTGCGCTATCGACAGATGATTAATGATTTTTTATGGTCGGATTTGGATGGTATTGATCTGGACAACGTTTACTTTCTACAAGACGGCGGGGCGTGCCATACTAGCAACGAAACGATTGATCTTTTACGGGAAAAGTTTCCGGACCGTGTTATCTCTCGAAGAGATGATCACAATTGGCCACCGAGATCTTGTGACTTAACACCTTGCGACTTCTTCCTTTGGGGCTACGTGAAAGAGAAGGTCTACGCCAACAGCCTAGCGTCGATTGAAGACCTCAAAGATGGAATTCGTGAGGCTATCGAGGACATAGGGCAGCCACTTTGCGATTTGGTTATGGAAAATTTCATGAAAAGGATATGGTCCTGTAGGCGTGGTCGGTGTGGTCGTTTGGCTGATGTTATTTTCCGATATTAACGGCATACCTTCCTCTTTATAATGAAATAAAGATCCGATCATTTATCTCAAAAAATAGCATTTTGCTTTGAATATCAAAATTACACCTCTTATTGGAAAACCCTTTATCTTGAGGTATCCACCAGGCCTGACATCGCATTCGCTGTCAGTTATCTGAGTCAATTTAACGAGGATCACGATACTACTCATTGGATAGCTGCAAAACGTGTAGTACGATACCTTAAAGGTACTCTCGACCTAGGACTTTCTTTCAAGCGAAGCTCTACCCCGTTAAAATGCTTCGTGGATGCAGACTGGGCAAACTGTCCTGAGGACAGGAAATCATACACTGGGTATGTTACCATGATCGGGAATTGCATCATTTCATTGGAAGCCAAAAAGCAGCGAACTTTAGTCCTATCCAGTACCGAGGCCGAGTACATGGGACTTACAGAGGCTACTAAAGAGGTCATATATTTAAATAATTTCCTCTCAGAATTGGGTTTCAGTGGATCGTTAAAGCTGGCTGAAAATCCAACTTATCATGCACGTAGCAAACATATAGACGTGAGGCATCATTTTATTCAGGAATCTCTGCGAGAAAAAAAAATCAGAGTCGCTCACATCTGCATAGAGGACATGCCTGTTGACATTCTCACCAAGGCTCTACCGAATCCTAAACATCTTAAGTGCATTGAATTATTGAAACTGAAATGTAAAATTTAGTATTTGAAAGTATCCTTATTTTTGTTTAAAAACATTGCATGTAAACATATTATGTATGTATGTAAATGTGTATTATATTAACTTAATAGTCATTAAATTGAGGTGAATTGTTGGAAATAATACAACGGTTTCATACACGCAGGCAATTCTACGGACTATTCGTGCACTGTGTGGTGAGCACACTACACTGATCCGAACTTGACAAGCGTTAGTCTATTAGAGAATTTGACACGCGTCGGCTGTACTTTGTACTTAATTATAAAAATTATCTCAATAAAGCTCTTGAATTGTTATCGGACTAAACGTGCGCTTCATCTATTTTTTGTTCTAGTTATAAATAACCTGCCATTCCCAACAATTTTTAACTTGAAATCAGAAGGCAGTTCGATTGATGTCTTATCATCTTGCACTTGCATGCAAATTCTCTAAAAATGGCATTGAGGCGTAAAGTTATGCGTATATTGGAAAATTATAGCAATAAAGGAAGTAGCAGAATGATAAAAACCCTAGAAAACGTTAAGAGGAAGGTGTTGATAAATGTTATAATGCAAACGAACACAGAAAAACTCATTTTTCCGGAATAAATTTAAAACAAAATCTCTTAAGCATTTCATTTCCGCCATCTTGAAAACTGCATAATGTCAAATTACCCAATAAGCAATTCGAACGGAATTCCGGTCGTTTTCTTTGTCATTTTTGACGAAATCCGTATTATTTGCGCACGGAGTTCCGCTTCTTTGGCCGAGGGGAACTGTGCCGAGATTCCAAGTCTTTGATTGTATTAGTAGATGGAACTGAACGTGGAAATCTATCGGGAGTGCATTCCAAAACATAGCTACAGTTGCCTATAGCTGACTTCAATCGTTCCAAAACCCATTAGTCAACTAAATTGTGTCAGCTGAGTTGGCTTCTGAGCGTTCCGAAATATTTGAAGTTGACTAAAACAGTCAATTATCCCTGACTGTGCTCTAGGCTGCTAGTTATCTAATGCCATTTTCGTTTGAACATCAGTTTCGCTCTGGAGGCAACCTAAGTGCTGCGAAAGCGTTCGTTTGAAGCAAAAATGACGTCATGGGTTGCCTCTGGTGGCAACCCAAAAAGCATCAGTTTCACTCTGAAAATTTACTCGAGTACACTATGAGTTCACTCACACAAACAAACTCTAGTTGTGATTTGATATTATTTAATTAATTTTAAAGTCAACAATTATTATTAAGACCTCTACTATTATTATATTATCCTGAAAATTTTTCCGCAAACAAATTACCAACCAGTTTTCACACAAAGTTCATACCTACTTTGACGTTAGTATACATATACAAGCAAACTTTTTCAGGTGCACTCTGAAACCGTTCGATTGAACGGGGTTGCCTCCAGAGCGAACCTGGATGTTCAAACGAAAACGACATTAAACCGTGACATGAGCTGTCAATTGAAATATTTTGTTTGGCGCGCTCTTACAAACGTTTTGCGAAATTTATTTATTTATTTAATTTTCTCTGGCTCATTTCGGATTAACACACAGTAATAAAATATTAGTTTTTAGTATCAATAAAATTATACAATTAGCATAAATGACAGTAGCTTACTCAGATCGTTCCAAAACCTCAAACAGCTTTAGTTAACTGCAGATAACTTGACATAAATAGCTCTGACATAACTCTGACATAGCTACAGCTATAGCTGCAGTTGTGTTTTGGAACGCACTCCCGATAACAGCGTTGTATAGAGGGCGGCACGCTAGTCCACCTCAACTATTGGCGGAGAGTGTGGGGGGGTTCCACAAAACAACCTGCCACTGCTACCAACCATATACAAAAGGAAATATCGTGCCTTCAATAAACGAACAGCTAGCACACACTCGGTCCTGAAGGGACCCTTACGTCACTTACCTGTATCTAGGTGGAAGGTGTAGGTGTACTACCTTCCGTTGCCAGCCGCATCCTCCCGTTTGACTTTGGGGGCACTATTTTCCCAAGTCCCTTTGTTGACCTGTAAAAGAGGAGCAGAAAGACTAGGCACGCCTAGACGACCTTCATCTTTCGCGAGAAAGGGCTCCGGGATGTGAAGGAACAAGTAAAACTCTACTTCCGATTCATGTTATTGACTTCAGTTATACATACATTTTTTCTCTTTTTAATCTTGACAGGTTCTCTAGAAGGTGGACAATCTTAACCTATTATACAATGTCGGTTGGTCTTACAGCTGATAATACTGTCATGGCTAGGTCGCATCTAATAAGCGAGGTTAAACGAAATCTCGTCGATACTCATTTGACAAAAAAAAAATACTCTGAATTAATTCTAGTATGTACTTACTCAGATACTAAAAGCATCTCTACTTGCTACGGACACAGTAAGCCTAAGGGGAATACTACTCCAAAAATGTATTATTTCTTTATATTTTAGATAGCACTCGCGAAAATACCATCATATGTACCTTTGGAATAGATAAAAAGACAGAGAAGTATTTCTTATGTACGTCGTTGGATTAATTTAAATGTGTCTGATTCGATGACACAAGCAATACTCTTCGCACATATTCCTACGTTATAATATGCTTCACGGTAGGTACTTAAGTTTTAATTTATCTTTGTTTCTAAATTTACTTGAAAATAAAATCTTCTCTAAAAATTCGTGTATATTCTTCTTTTTCTTAGTACTAAGACTTATTTGTTTTTATTTATTATATATTATTATTATTAGAAGAAATTTTCAGCAGAGGTTGCTTTTATTATTATCTTAGTTTGTAATTTCTCGCAAAATTTTGCATGTATATTCCAATTAAATTAAGTATGCAAGCAAAAAAAAACTATTTTCTCATTGAAATATTTACGCAACAGTAACGTTAAAAATCAAAATTATTTCAGCTCAATCCAATCAATTTGGAAGAATCTTGATGAATAGACAAATATACCGTGTGCTTTAAACATTAGAACTCATTTACTCATCCGTTATCCTTTCCTCCAGAAGGCCTTCGAGAGCTGGATGCGGGATCTCTGAAAATAGGTGTTAAAAGTCTCCCCTTTAGACTACTTTACAAATATATGATATAATGTGGGTGAATTGTCCCCACCTAGGGAGGATATATGCTGGATAGTAAACTTCGTTTCCTCAGCTGAGCCTATCGATGCTCTACAATTGCAAAGGCTAACCTACTAGTGAGATAACACACCTATCCTACCTAATGAAGTATTTATTCGCTAACAGACTTAAAAAAATTTATGGGTCTGCTTTTGGTTTCCAATCTTGAAGCTAATGTCAATTTCACACTTTACAGAAATCATACAGTTATGAAGTCTGTAAGTAGGAATGCGTACTTACAACCTGTAGCTCATTACAATACCCTTACTTTTCAAAATGATATGCACATCAAAGGCAAAATGTTTCTTTCATACAAAAATTCCTATCAATCAATAGATAAATGCGATCTAATGAACACCGTCGTAAGTAGACAGAAATATGATAATTCATAATTATAACAAAAATATTCGATCAATTCAGAGCACGTAAGAGTGACTTTTTACTCTATTATTCAACTTAAAAAAGATAAAAAAACGTATCCTCATTTACTTTAACAATTACGTCTTGAGTTATGTACTTCCCTTTTCTTTTATAACTAGCATGAGCTGCGCATAGTATGACATAGTGGTTTGGTAGTTCGTAAGCGCATTTCATCACTTATTCCTTGTTTTTTTTGGAACTTAATCCCTAGAACTATTTACTTTCTTTTATGCATAAACTTACACTTGGTAACTATTTTGTGAGTATATGCTCCTGTATTGAATGTTCTACGTATTTATCTCTAAGTTTTGGTAAGCTGCTTATGTATATAGAAGAAATTTTATAAAACAATCGGCCCAGAGGCATCTATTCAGGAGCCTTTTAAAGAGGCACTTTCTACATTAAAGTCCAATTCTATCAGCTTAGTTTCTTCAGTGCCATTTCGTGATCCTACAGCACAAATAAGTTTTGTATCAATAGCTCTCACTCTCCAAACAACTCCACCAGAGCCTCCTGACTCTCTAGTTACTAAAGTGCGTATAAAGTCATCCGTTTTAGTGTCCCGCAGCTTCACAGTACCGTCATCTGAGCTTGTAATCACCGAACGTGAATTGAATTGCAAACAGGTAATAGCTGACTGGTGCTTATTTGGCCCCGGCAAAGTCCGTAGACCTGTCCAGTGGAAATCTCACAAACCATAAACTATGTGACCTTGCTCAATACTCAGACGCTCTGAAAATGTCTGTTTCACTATAACTTGGAGGAACTTTCCGCTGCTCTATACTTCGGTTTTTTTTTATGATAGCCTGGCTCACATGGGCCTCGTTATGAACTCTTTCTACCACGTCTTGATGTGCACTTTGTCTTTCCTTAATTTTTCCAATTTTGGTCTCGATGATCACAAAAATTTCAGAATCTATTTCTTCTCTCACTTTCCGACAGTAACTTCTTATTCTTACACGTAGACAGATCGATACTCTTCTTCTTTATCTTTTCTTCACCGACATGTCACACGAGCTTGAGGAAGCATTACTCTCGATCGGGTGCGTTCAGTCTACGTTTTACTTTAAGGCCAGCGTACATGCATCAGCATTTTACATGTAGCATATTGCTATATGCAATAGCTACGACCATAACATACTTTTCACTTATTCCTATGATTTTTGTAGACTGCACAGTAGTACTGTAGAAATCAATTAAATTTATTCACAATTAATATTTATAATTTTTCACAAATTATGTCTCGTAAACGAAGAGCTGCTGCAGAGTTTTGTGCACTCACACATTCTCCAGGCAGAGTTAATTTGACTGCAGTCATCATGACTGCAGTCGACTGCAGTCGCCGACGTGAGCACAGCCCAGAAATGCATGCAATACAGCTAGTAAAATCTGTTTAAGCATTAAACATTAAAAAACAATCAGCAAATTCAGAAGTCAATAACTTTATTGAAGTAAAAAAAATGCAGCACAAATTCAATTTAATTAGGTAAATTTCATGCACTTTTGCTGCATCAGCAACACCTGCAGACAAATAAAAATTTCATGAGATCGAATTTCTCGCATGAAATTTGTTGTCAATTAAATTTATTAAATTGAATTTGTTGATTCTGCATATTTGTCATATTAAAATATGTATATAAATATCGAGCTTTGTAAATAGAATTTGAGAATAAAGTTTTTATTAAATGAAAGCGTTGTTCTGTTGTTATGGGTTTAATTAGGAAGCCTTCTTAAACCAACCAAACCTGAACTGTGTAGGAATCCTTCACGGCTCAAACAAAATTGGTGACCCCGACGTGATATTAATCGCTACTTGTGTAACATAAGTAGTGCAATATCACGCACCACAAGCAATCCATACTCTCTTTTGGCATCCATTTGAGAGCTCAATAGTCAAATTTCGCTTTCTTAAGAAGCTGGATCTTCCTTCGTGCCAACTTACAGCCGAAGGATAAATCAAGGAATACTTCTGGAGCCTGCCTTGTGTCAACAGGCGACACAATAGCCAACAGCACCCGGACTTCATTTGGAGCTCCAGCAAGTTGAAGCAATTACTACATAAGTAGTATACTGTGTCACGCAGTAGCACCTTCTTGAGTCGACATTCCCTTTGGCATTCCAGAGTTCAGCAGTCGCCCTTTAAGAAGCTAGATTTTCCGTTGTGGCTACTTACAACAAAAGAGTACATCAAGAAATAGCTCAGGAGCTCACTTTGTGTCGACAGGTGACACAATAGCCAGCAGTATCCGGATTCCGCTTGCATCCATAAGCAACCACAATCAGTTCACCATTCTACGATTCATACGATAAGTTTGTTTTGTGAGCCAAATGACAGATATTGCAGCACTCGCGTCAGCTCAATCAGAGCTTGGCCGTGCCATCAACCAACTCTTCGATAACTTTAAAAAGGAGAGGATTGAGCGGAGAACCAAGGAAGGGACTTTGAAGTACCAGACATCCCTGAATGAATTCATCAATAAAAGACATCAAGAGCTAGAATGCATCCAGCAAGTACATCCAGATCATGCGTACTTCACACAAACATAACATACACAGGTCCAAGAAATCTGCAAGGACTTCCTAGGTAAAATAGACCAGAGACTGAAGGAGTGTCCCGCGGATGCACCACAGTTAAGTGCTCCTACCCACTGACGCTAATCAAGATGACTCAGCCAAGACTCTACGGATGCACGCCGCAACAATAAAGGCGTTGGACAGATTGATAAACTCAATTAGAGAAGAGTTTAATGCACCTCGTTCAAGTGCTTACTATAATCAGAAGCTTAAGTCGATCAATGACTACTGGGCTCAAATAACTTGCCTCCATCAAGAAGTAATAGCAGAATTGCTCGACTATACGAAGGCACAAGAAGAATATAGAAGCATTGAAGATAAGTATCAAAACCTAGCAATTGAACTACAGGAAAGACTAGATGAACAATAAATAACGTGTAGTAATAGCATGAATGTAAAGCTTCCTAAGATAGCTCTTCCGAACTTCGATGGGACGAATACATAATGGAAACCATTTATGGATCTTTTCACTCAGCTAATACATCATCAGTCTATAAGCGTAGCAGAAAAAATCTACTACCTGAAAGCTCATCTTACCGGTGAACCAAGCCGGTTGATAAGACATCTACATGCCACTCAAGAAGTATAATAACTGCACTTCTTAATGAACTGCTGTCACAAAGTCCGTTGACAGTTGAATCTGGAACTGGAATAAAGCGGATGCATGATGTCAGTAAAGAATGCCTTCTATCACTGCAGAACATGGGGGTTAAGATCAAAGAATGGAATGCCATAGTGATCCATATATTACTTCAGAAGCTAGACAAAGAATCCCGGAAACAAAACTATACCGTGGCTTGGAAGATACTGACAGACAGGTACAATAACTCAAGAAGTATAATAACTGCACTTCTTAATGAACTGCTGTCACAAAGTCCGTTGACAGTTGAATCTGGAACTGGAATAAAGCGGATGCATGATGTCAGTAAAGAATGCCTTCTATCACTGCAGAACATGGGGGTTAAGATCAAAGAATGGAATGCCATATTGATCCATATATTACTTCAGAAGCTAGACAAAGAATCCCGGAAATTATACGAACAATCTCTTCAGCGTCCTCGTGAAATCCAAAACGTAGATGACTTCTTCAAGTTCTTAGAATCCCGATTTCAGATGCTGGAGGCAATGCACACGAAAGACGAACGCAAAAGGCCTATTACATTTGTGACATCAACGCCAAGAACTCAGTGTCCCGTCTGTAAAGCAGAGCATAAAATTTACAGATGCAACAAGTTCCTGAATTCATCACTTGACAATAAGTTCTAGCTGGTGAAGCAATTCAAGCTATGCCCTAACTGCCTGAAACCTGGACATTTTTATGTTGAGAACAAACAACCGTCAATATTTAATTATAATTCTTTATTCCGAATAACTAAATCTAAGTAATCCTAAGCCGAAGTTAACAGAACCGATTCCAGCACAGAAGTGTCTCGTGGAGAGATATTAACTGTCGATCCCTGATGTTATCACTAACACTTATATGTATAGTATATGTATATATTAATAGAGAATATTGCTGTTCTAATCTAATACACAACGTCTTCCCCTTTTTTATAAAGATAGTTTTACAATTCAGTATTCTTTCAATAATAACAAAAATATGTTTCAATAATTATAACTAATAATCCATTCAATTTCAGTTACCCTAAATTCATGATACTTTTAAAATACTATCCGTTCTAATCAAATGTGAATCTATCTGTAAGTTTTCTTTCCCTATTACTTCTTCTTAATTCAGTTGAACCATCTTCTATATTTACTTCTTTATTTTCTTTATTGTTCTTATTAGTAGTAGGTGGTTTTTCTTTTGCACTATTGTTTTTGCTTACATTGTGATCAGAGCCTAATTTAGCATTTTGCTTATTTTTAAAATTTGGCTCTTGTAACATACTTGGATGATACTTATCTTCTAGAGTCGAATAACGTATTTGATTCATGTGTACAAATTTTATATTATTATCAACATTTATTAAATATGTTAATGGACTTATAACTTCAACAATTATTGCTGGGCGCCACTTTGCTATATCCTTATAGTGGAGCTTATACAATATCTTTTCCCCTTTTTTAAAAGTGTTTCTCCTATTTTTTGAATTATTATTATATTTTTCTTTAAAAACTTTCTTACATGGGTCTTTATTCTTTAATTTTGCATAATTGTATGTCTGATTATTATCTAAATTAAATTTGACAGTTTTTTTTAAAGAATTAATACTGTTTTTGGTGTGTAAGAGAAAATCATACTTGCTGGACTTTTCTTAGTGACTGTAGAAGGAGTGTTGTTATAAATGGTTAAAATATGATCCAACTTGGCATTAATGTCTAATTTTTTCAGCTTTAAGTCACAAAAATATTTTCGCAAACTAGATTTTATTGTTTGTACTCCTCTCTCCGCCAGACCATTACTTTGGGGATGGTATACAGGGGACTTGGAAACCTTTATGTTTCGTTGTTTAGCGAACGCGATAAACTCATTTGAATTGAATGGCGGACCATTGTCTGACACAATTTCGTCCGGAAATCCGAAATATCTGAAAAATGACCTCAAATAGGTCTCTAAATGACTCGCATCAGTCTTTGTACAAATCTTAACCTCGATATATTTACTATATGCGTCAACTATAATGAGGAAATATTTGCTTTCAAAATTAAAAAAATCAAGGTGAATTCGTTGGAAGGGATGATCACAAACAGTCCACTTGTTTGTTAAAATTTCTTTTTTTACATTTTGTGTGACTTGACAGACATGACATTTTTTTACCAGTTCTTCTATGTCTTTATCAAACCCAACCCACCATACTGAGCTTCGTCCTACCATTTTCATTCGAACAACGCCATCATGATTTTGATGTAATACTTCTAAGACTTCCTGAACTAATGTGGAAGGAATAACTATTCTATCTCGATAATAAAGGAATTCATCCTCACTTGACAGATTCTTCCTCATTTTGAAATATGGTTTTAATTTATCCTTTATTTCATTTGGCCATCCATACCTTACGTAGTTTAAGACTTGACATAGGACTTCATCTCTTTCTAAACAAATTTTAATTTTACCCTTATCGATTATTGGACTATTATTTTCCGACAACGCACAAATATTTTCAACACCAGTTTCTTCTGGCAACGGTAATCTAGATAGGGCATCGGCAGGAGCCATTTCTTTTGCAGGTCTGTACTTAAATTCATACTCATATATTGATAACACGACAGCCCACCGTTGTAATCTAGAAGCCGAAATGTTAGATGTCCCTTTTTGAGGATTAAAAATCTCTCTAAGAGCTTGATTATCACTGCAGAGTGTGAATTTATGCCCGTATATATATTTGTGAAAGCGTTTTACACCAAAAACAATTGCTAAAGCTTCGCGATGAATTTGAGAGTAGTTTTTTTTCGGCTGGTGACAGAGTACTAGAAGCGAAAAGTACTGGCCTTTCAATTCCATTGACTAAATGACAAAGAACAGCGCCTACTCCATATGGGCTAGCATCACAAGATAATACTATAGGCTTCTTGGGATCATAAATTTCTAGTATATTGTTTTTTAAAATTAACTGCTTCGAATTTTCAAAACACTTTTGGGTTTGATCTGTCCAAGAAAATTCAATATTCCTTTGTAAGAGTTTATACAAATCTTTAAGTTCCATGGACAAGTTTGGTATAAAGTTACCATAATAATTTATAAGTCCTAGATAAGACTGCAATTCGCTTAAATTTTTTGGTGATGGTGCTTCCACAATAGCTTTAACTTTTTCTGCATTTGGACATATACCTAGACTAGAGATTGTATGACCTAGATAATGCACACTGTCTACAAAAAATTTGCATTTTCCTAAATTTATCTTCACATTGTATTCGTTTAGTCTGGCTAATACTTGGAGAAGAATTTTTTTACAATCCTCTCGACTAGACCCTCCTACTAATATATCATCCAAGTAACATGAAACATGAGGAATACCTAGCAGAATTTGGTCCATAATTGATTGGAATATGGATGGAGCACTTGCAACTCCGAATGGTAAGCGTGTATATTGATACAGACCTTTGTGTGTATTTATAGTTACGTATTCGCGGGATGATTGCGATAATTGAATTTGTTGGTATGCTCCCGACAAATCCATAACACAAAAACAATTGCAGTTCCCTAAATTAGCGAATATGTCATCTTGTCTAGGCAGAGGGTAATGTTCCGTTTCAATAAATCGATTTATCGTCACCTTGCAGTCAATACAAATTCTAATATTTTGTCCAGGTTTTGATACTATTACTATAGGAGAAGCGAACCGGCTGGACTTCACAGGTATTAATATACCTTCCCTGCACAACCTTGTTAACTCACTTTCAACCTGTTCTCGTACCCTATATGGTACTGAATACGCTTTATGAAATATTGGAGGACTACCAGGTTTTAACACAATTTCGGCACAAAAATCTTTAATGCAATGGTCTGGTGAGGTTAAGAGTACACTCGGGAATCTGTCTTTAATAATATCTAATATTGAGTAATTACTTGTTACCTGGTTTACTTTTTCACAACAAAAACATTGACGCCAGTTTGGATAAATGACATCAAGCCATGCTCTACCGATAAGGGGTTTAAACAGCTTCTCGCTTCTTATCACGATCAACTCCAACTGATGCTTTTGGTTCACAGCAACGATGATTTTCCCCACACACTCAATTAATCTACCAGTTACTGAAAAATAAATTTGTTTATTGGGTAATAAGTCAACATGAAAAAACCTAGACCTATACTCAACTTCTGTTATCACGGACGTACACGCGCCTGTGTCCACCTCCATCTCAATACTTTGGCCTTCTACTGTTAAATTTACAGTCGCTGAATTGCTTACTTTGTTGAAATGCATGATGTCGATCATATTTAGATGATTTGCTCCCTTAGACAGATGTGCTATAGTATTTTCCTCACCGATTCCTCTGTTCTGATGACACATTGATGCTAGGTGCCCCTTTTTATGGCACTTAAAGCACTTCCAAAAACGAACTTGGATCTGCTTGTACTCCTATCACTTATCTGATTCCGACTTCTTGACTTGGATCTGCTTCTATTCTGCTGACGAACTAGGAATGCATTACCGGCTTCTGGCTTAGTATTGATTGATATGTTTTCTCTTTCCGCCATTTCCCAGGCAATAGCTTGAGTACATGCGGACTCGAAGGTAAAAGACTGTTCTTTCAAAAATTTTGTTCGTAGATGATTATCTCTAATACCGCATACAAACTTGTCTCTGAGAGCTCGTTGCATATATTCACCAAAATTGCGCTTTTGAGCTTGAGCTTTTAACCTCATAATATAGTCAACTATCTGTGATTCACCTTGCTCTGTTTGGTAGAATTTGTATGTTTCCGATATTTCACTTTTTGATGGATCAAAGTAGTTTTTTAAAGCGGTAACTAACTCTTCATATTTTTTAGACGATGGATCATCGGGGGCCAGCATTCTTCTTAAAATGGAATATGCATCTGGTCCAATGCATGTGATGAATAGCGGCACTTTTTTGCTTTCAGGTATATCGTTCACTATGATATATTGTTTAAGTCTCATCTCGTACTCTTGAAAGTCTCCTCCCGCCATAAATGGTTCAATGTGACCAATTAAATTTGTCATACTTTGTGTTGTTTTTTGTAATTTTGTGGCACTATCTTCGTTATTTTCCACTTTTGTTTTAGTTTCCGGCACTGGCTTACTCATATGAGATTAATTTAATTTAAATTCAGACGATTCGGATTCCGCACTAAAATTTTTTGTTTGTTTTTTTTTTTTTTACGTATTCACGTTATTTATCTCGTCGCCAATTTTATGTTGAGAACAAACAACCGTCAATATTTAATTATAATTCTTTATTCCGAATAACTAAATCTAAGTAATCCTAAGCCGAAGTTAACAGAACCGATTCCAGCACAGAAGTGTCTCGTGGAGAGATATTAACTGTCTATCCCTGATGTTATCACTAACACTTATATGTATAGTATATGTATATATTAATAGAGAATATTGCTGTTCTAATCTAATACACAACAGACATCAGATTCAAGGATGTACTTCAGGAAATTGCACATATTGCAGGGGCCGACACAACAGTAGGCTTCACAATTCATGCCGCGACAAGCAAGAGACCGCGATGCCCAATCATACAATACGACAGAATAACACGATACTGCAGTCAATTACTCCTTCAAAATTAATACAGCAAACTTCAAACAAAGCTACGACCAGTCCTAAGGCATCAGCCAAATCACAAGTCTTACTGGCAACAGCTGTAGTGGACATCGTCAATGCAACAGGAGGTCTGGTTCTATGTCAAATACTGCTTGATTCAGCGTCTCAATTACATTTCATCCGGGACAGTTTTGTTCAACTGCTGGGTTTAAAGAGACAGAAAATTAGCATTCCGATTATTGGCATCGGTGGACACGAAACCATTGCCAAACACGAGACTAAATTAGCATTACACTCTAGAGCCAATGATTTTACTACAACACTTACAGCTGTTGTACTGCCGAAGATTAGCGACTATCAGCCAGCAACATATGTGTGTACCTCGAGCCAACAACCAGTTGGCAGATCCCGATTTCTATCAGCCTCAAGCAATCGACATGCTGATAGGAGCTGACTTGTATTATGATCTCTTACAAGGTGACCAGATAAGAGTATCCAACAATCTGCCCCCTTGAGCTGGATTGTAGCAGGAAGAACACCAAATACGTCGTCCATCAGTCGCTTCCATTGCAGTATTGTAACTCAGCCTTCAGTGGCATCTCTGGAGAAACAATTAGTCAAATTTTGGGAATTAGACCAACATGATGCACCATCAAACCGGATGACAAAGGAAGAATACGAATGCGAGCAGCACTTTCAAGAGACATTTCAACGTTCTCCATCAGGTCAACTCATTGTCCAGCTACCACTTCGCGAGCCACCACATAATTTGGGATCCTCAATTGAGATGGCAACAAAACGATTCTATTGTCTAGAACGCAAATTAGACAAAAATCAAGAGCTAAAACGATAATATCAGGCCTTCATGGGAGAATACGTGCACCTGGGGCACATGCAAGCAATACACAAGGAACTCAACCCATCCGAGAATTATAACTTACTACATCACTGCGTTGTTAAGCTTGAGAGTTCGAGCACGAAACTGCATGTAGTATTCGATGCGTCAGCCAAGACTACAACTGGCAAATCTCTCAACGACATCCTCAAGATTGGACCAACTGTACAATCAGACTTGTTTTCCATTCTAATAAGATTTAGAATGCACAAATATGTGATGACCGCAGATATATGCAAGATGTATCGGCAAATTCAAGTGGATCCCGAGCAAAGAAAATATCAACTTATTCTCTGGTGCGAACATAAAGACAGGCCTATTCAGACATACCAGCTCAAAACAGTGACATATGACACGGCTTCAGCACCATTTCTCGCTACAAGGTGTCTTAATCAATTAGCACTTTTGGAAGTCGACACCTTTCCTCGAGCACCTAAGGTTATACGAACTGATACTTATGTTATGACATCCTAACTGGAACAGACTCCATTGATGATACCATCAAACTAAGAGAGTGGAAAGTGGAAATTTCGAACTAAGGAAGTTCTGTTCAAATCACCCAGATATATTGCGTACCATTTCTGAAGAATTAAGAGAAAAACTACTACTGCTCCAAGGAGACGAAGTCGTGAAAACCCTAGGAATGATTTGGCAACCAAAAGATGATGTCTTTCAATTTAAAACAACACACCATGAGTCAGATAAGACTACCAAGAGAACAGTTCTGTCAGACATCACTCGTATTTTTTACCCACTTGGACTAATTGGACCTGTGACAGTTCTTGGCAAACTATTTGTACAAGATCTGTGGAAATCAAACATTTCGTGGGATGAAGAACTTCCAATACAGTTAAAAAAAAGGTGGCAACTCTTTCAATGCCAATTGAAAGAGCTCAGTTGTCTCAAAATCTCAAGACACGTATCATTCACCGATCCAGTGTAGCTTCAATTTCACGCCTTTTCTGATAGCAGTGAATCGGCATATGGTGCATGCTGTTATATCAGGACGGTAGATGACTTCGGCCAAATACGAGTTCAATTGTTGTGTTCAAAGTCAAGATTAGCACCCCTAAAGTCCACAACGCTAGCAAGACTACAACTGTGCGCTGCTGTCCTCTTAGCAGAATTGGTGGAGTGGATACGTCAATGTCTACCGAAGAATTTAGCAAAGGTTTACTACTACACGGATTCAACAATCGTTCTTTCATGGATTGCTGCACCGTCCTACACTTGGAGAACCTTTGTCGCAAATAGGGTGGAAAAAATCCGACAATTAACGACTGAACATCAGTGGCATCATGGAGAAGGTACCCAAAATCCTGCTGACGTCATCTCGCGGGGCATGCTTCCAGCTAGACTACACCAATCTAAACTATGGTTCAAGGGCCCAGACTTCTTATTTGAACCAGCATCAAGGTAGCCTAACCAAAAATTTCAACCACTGCAAGAGGTGCCTGAAGCTCGAAAAGAAAATTCGCATTTTCAACAAAGTTATAGACAGACAATTATACGGACATAATAGCATCTATGCTTACTGCATACGTTTCTAGGAAAATTGCAGACTACCACAGGAGCGTAGATCAACAGGCCTTCTAACGATAACAGAACTGGACATGGCGCAAAAGGCCTAGCCAGAAATGTACAACGCACAACGTTTAGCAAAGAGTTTCAAAATCTCAAGGATAACAAATCGCTCGACACCAACAGTTCAATCCAATCATTGAACCCATTTCTGGATGAAGCAACTAGCGTCATCAGAGTTGGTGGCCGATTAAAACATTCCCAACTGAACGCAGAGGCAAAACATCAAATGTTACTTCCAAGGAATCATATACTCAGCGAGTTGTTGCTTAATCATCTTCACAGAAAGCACAAGCATGCAGCTCCACAGACCTTAACAGCAATCGCAAGACAAAGATTCTGGATCATAGACATCAGGACAATAGCACGACAGATAGTGCATTGGTGCATTCGCTGTTTTAAATGCAAACCACAGAGCATCACTCAAATCATGGCCGATCTACCAGCCAGAAGAGTAACTCCTGCACAACAATTTCACACCACAGGAGTTGATTTTTGTGGACCGATTGCCATTCACCACAAGCTAAGACGAGCCATCTCAGACAAAGCATATATCGCAGTCTTTGTTTGCTTCGCAACAAAGGCGGTTCATCTAGAAATCGTCAGCAATTTAAGTTCTATCGCCTTTATAATTGCACTAAAGCGATTCATTTCTCGAAGAGGACTTTGCGCGACAATTTTCTGTGTGCAACCAATTTTGTTGGTGCTAAATCCGGATTAAAGGAGCTTGATGGCTTATTCAAATCACAGGAATTGAAGGAGTCCATACAAGAACTTTGCTCACAAAATCGTATAGACTGGAAGCCAATACCTCCACGTTCACCGCATTTTGGAGGTCTCTGGGAAGCAGCAAGAAAATCTGCGAAGGAGCATCTTGTACGGTAAACTGGAAATGCGGGCCTGACCCATGTCATCCGATCCAAACGACTTGAACGCTCTGACCCCAGGACACTTCCTTATAGGCAGGCCACTAACAGCCTTTGCAGAACCAGATGTAAGTGCCCTAAATATAAACAGTCTTACAAGATTTAGACGACTGCACCATATCCAACAATCATTCTGGAAGAGGTGGTCATTAGAATATCTACAGGAGCTTCAACTAAGATACAAGTGGAAAAACAAACAACATGACTTAAAGAAGGGCACCCTAGTACTGTTAAAGGATATGAACTTACCCCCTCTTAAATGGGCTCTTGGTCGCATTTTAGACAAATTTAATGGACCGGATAATCACACCAGGTTGTGAATGTAAAAACTGCATCTGGCATTTTTAAAAGAGCGATCCACAACCTGTGTCCACTACCAATTGAAGAGTACAACAATTACCATCAGGACGAAGATTCAAACAGTCAACAAGGTACCGAAACAATAACAAACGGAGCTACATGCCTCCTACTGCAAGGACCACCAAGAACTAAGCCCGCGGCAACAGATGACATCACTGCTAGTCCTCCTGCCAAAAGGCGAAACCTAAGCTCTGGCAAGAAAGTCAATCATCCATTGAAAGGCAGATTCTTGCCTATAAACCCAAACTGGTCAAATTGGCTAACATTCTCAAAACAGGCAAAAACCACACAACCAAAAATAACGGCAGAAGGGAGCAAGGGTATTGCGCAACAGACTCAAGGTTTAAGTAATCCACAACGAGGTAATTCGATGGCTGTCAGTTTTCTCCTGCTAACATCTTTGGTGCTGCCAATATTCGGAGCACCTTTTAATGAGCCAGTGGAGATAGCACCATTCACAGATAATCCTGGGTTATTCTTCGAATCTATATGCCAGGCTCAAATAATAAACAGTGAATGGAACTTGCTGGTTTATTATAACCTAACAAATTACTGGGCCGAATTTCAAGGAATAAGCAGTTGTATAGCGGCAATAGACCACCTTTGCAATGCAACAACAATCAGAAAGAATCATTGCCTAGAGATACTAAATCAGTTCGAGCATCAGCTTAGAGAACTAGAGGAAGCAAGTGGCCTTTTATACAAACGAAGTGGTGGCCACAAAATGGTAAAAAGAGCACCTCTCAATATAATCGGAAATATTGCAAGCAAACTCTTTGGAGTACTCGACTCCGAGTACGCTGAATATATAACGGGTGAAATTAAAAAAACACGGATGAATGAAAATTACCTCATGCAATTACTAAAAAATCAAACATCAGTTCTGGAATCTACTACAAATATTATGAAAGGCAGGGAAGAATCCATTCAACAGCAGTTCAACTCCATAAAGAATCACATCGAAGCTTTACATAAGTAAAGGGTTTTCCAATAAGAGGTGTTATTTTAATTAGCCCGTTGTTTTGGTAGATGTCACTTTTGGAGCTGTCATTTTTTGACATTTGACAAGTAAAAACTACGCCATTAATAAAAATGGAACGATACACGATTCAACAACGCATTGAAATTATTAAAATTCACTATAAAAATGGTGAAAATGTGGCAGAGACGGTTCGTAAAACTCGAACATTTTTGGGTCGTCGTGAAGCACCTTGTCGGACCGTAATACAGAAATTGGTAGAAAAATTCGAGCTGTTGGGACAAGTTAGTGATGTGAAGAATAAAACCCGTGCACGTCGCTCAAGAACAGCCGAGAATATTGCTGCTGTAGCCGAAAGTGTTGAAGAAAACCCAAGTTTGTCCATTCCTCGTCGTTCTTTGGAATTAGGCATTCCACAAACGTCATTACACCGTATTTTACATAAAGATTTGGGTCTTAAGGCTTATAAAGTTCAGTTAACACAAGACCTCAAGCCGGCCGATCATCAAAAACGTCGAGTCTTTGCTGATTTGGTCCTTGAAATGCATGAAAATGATCCGGAATTCCATCGAAAACTCACCTTGAGTGATGAGGACCATTTCCACCTCGATGGCTTCGTCAACAAGCAAAATTGTTGCATCTGGGGCTCGGAAAACCCAAGAGTTATTGTTGAAAAGCCTCTCTATCCTAAACGTGTGACTGATTGGTGCGGTTTATGGTCCCGCGGGGTCATTGGACCTTACTTTTTCGAAAATGAGGCTGGAGCAACAGTTACGGTGAATGGATTGCGCTATCGACAGATGATTAATGATTTTTTATGGCCGGAATTGGATAGTGTTCAGCGAACCTAAAAGAAAAGACGTACAATCAATAAAGATTTAAAAAAACAAATATACATAAAAAAATTACCTCTACCTGGAGTATTCACAGGTAGAACAGGGTTCCCACGAATATCTGAAATGAAATAAAGAAAATGAATTAGTTGGAATCAATTATGTTTTATTGTTAAGTAACTAAGGAAAAAGGCCATAGGTACACAAAGTCAAATCATGACCATGTATACATATGCCTATCACAACAACAAAATCCATGCAAAGTGGAAATTGAGGATATCGCACATGAATTTATGTTTGATGCAAGAAATACTACATAAAACATGAATTCACGTACCAAATCACACAATCAACACAATTATTGCTAATGTTTGTGGACAAATAGAGTACAAAATGCACTGACAATAGTTACATGACACTTGTCCACAAACATGTAGAATTTACAAATTACACCCGTAATTCACGAAATGAATTATAAATACGCTTACCTGTTATAAAAGGAATATCCATAGTGATGAGGGTACCTGAAAAACCACTAAAAATCACTTAAAAAACACATTAAAAATAAACTTGACACTCGCGCGCGAAAGTGTCAAAACAACGAAAACTCCATACTACCGCGACGTTTGACGTATCAAAATCACGTAAATTCGAACCGTGATTTTAATGGTTGCGTTCGTTTCGCGATATTTTCCACGGGAAACGCGATATTCGCGATATTTTCCACGGGAAACGCGATATTCGCGATTTTTTATTTATACATTTCCCACAATGAGTGCGAAAGAGACTCACAGTGGGAAGAAGACAAAAAATTATTACAAATGACAGGAAAATCTACTACATCGAAATGAAACGTAACGAATTGACATTTTTATAGCAAATGTTCCAAAAATTATACAAATTGATTAAAATCATCAAATTGACAATCAATTTTTACGACAAAGGTATCAAAATTTAGATCATTAAATTTGCTATCGATTGACAACAAGAAAAATTCAACCTTTTGTCATTTTCAGTGAAAATTTCGAATATTTCACTTTATAGACAGCGAAAATGGAACGAAATTTTCTATAAAAAGGAGGCCATTTGTTCATTCTGTCTTCTATTTTCAACAAATTGTCAAGGTGCTAGTCAGTAATAGTATCCTCAAATTTGCAATTTTTTCATCAGTGCCATTTTGAACTTATATTTTATTTTATCTTTTTCATTAGTAATTTCACTTAGAGTTTTTTTTTTGGTTTCATCATTTATTTTTTATTTGCATTCAAAGTCAGTTTTCTGTTGTTCTTCAAAATTAAAGTAGTTCTGTCATTTTTTAGTTTATTTCCCTTTTTGTGCCTTTGTGTTGGAAAGAATTTGTTTTCTAGTGGAATTTGGGAGTTAGTCAATCTTGACGTGATTTTATTTGACATTAATGAATTCAAGGTATTTTTTTTTGCTTTCATATAAATCTTTGGTTAGGTGACGGGTATTAAAGTGTAAGATTGCATGCCAATTTGTATTGGACATATTACACAAAATAATATCACCAAATACTAAAAATTTATTGAATATAATTTTCTTGAGTTTTCAGTTGTTTGTTCATAAATTTTCGTCAATTAATCAATTCATCAATGTATAAAACTGTGCCCACACGGGTCACATTTACACCACATGAGTATTGATTCACGATTGACAGTTAACAATAATTTTTATTTTCAGCGTTAATTAAGTTATAAAATATAAAAAGGAATTTTAAATAGTAATATAAGTCTAGTTAAGAAGTTTGAGTAGAATTGGAAAAAATATATAATAGTTAAATTGAATTGCAATTAGGTTAATTTTTTTATGAAGTTATTTTTTTACTAGTCTAATTTTAATAATAGAAGGAAGTTTCGCTCAATAAATCTAAATGAATGAATAACCGGATGATTCTTTCATTTACCGCTACACTACCGCCATCTAAGTGTGATTGTGCTCTGCCATCGTTTTCATTTTAGGTTTCTACGTTGTTTGACACTAGACAGTAGGCATTGGTATCGTGAGAGCTTATTGGAAGCTACACGCATCGCCCAGACGTGGCAGTTTTTAGGTGGATCATTTCAATCTCGTTGTTATAGATCACACGCATCTCCCAGACGTGGCAGGTTTTAGGTGGATCATTTCAACCTCGTTGTTATAGACCACACGCATCGCCCAGACGTGGCAGTTTTTAGGTGGATTATTTAAATCTCGTTGGTATAGTCCACACGCTGCAGATTCAGTGTGTTTGAGTTGCTATTTCACAAGAGACGTTTACACTAGCAGTAACTTATAGGAAGTTGCACTAGTGCGTAAACGTTAGAAAGTCAACTCATCGTTTCATTACAGGTGACCACTGAGTCATCATCAACAAAGCTCTAATTTATGAACGTACACAATTTCTATTCTATAAGAGGAACAACGAAATTGGGTAAAGTTCAGAAAATTGAGCATTTCAGATTTTCTTGTTTTCAGGACGTCAGCTGTCAGTCTAGTTTTCAGCGAAGTACAAGACATCACATTTTAACATTTGGTGGTTCCATCCAGGAATTCATTCGACTCATTCATTTAGGTTAGAGTTGTAGGGATTAAAATTAGATATTGCAATTCATTTGTAGTCTATTTAAAATTAGTTTTGACTTATCAATTTATATTTGTCTACTGCTCAGATTTCTTAATTAATTTAAAATGACAGAACTCAAAAGTTTGTTAAATAAGGAACAAGCTTTAAGGAATCGCCTGAAGAAAGCAATTACTAATGGAAAGAAGACAATAACAGAAAAGCATTCAAGGGGTTTGTACGAAGCCAAACTCTCTGAAATCAAGCGAACATGGGCTGACTATGAACAGATTGATCAGCTGATCAATGAGCTGATCATTGAAACATATTAGAAGCAATTTCAGACACGTTGGCACCCAAGTCAAGTCAAGCCAAATGTCACTCAAAACCAACTACAACAAAAACATTAAGCACAATCAAGTCAGTGAAATGCGCAGCATGTAATGGAGACCATTTACTTCAGAATTGCACAAGATTCCAAAATATGGATTTACAAGGCAGAAAAAAGTTCATCAAGACAAATGGACTTTGCTATAACTGTCTATCAAGGAAACACTCACTTAGGAATTGTTCCAGTAGGTATCGATGCTTTAAATGCAAACAGATGCATCATACATCGATACATGAGGACGCTAATGCAAATAATTTACATCCTAGGAATGTAGAGGCTACAAATCTGCAATCCAAATCAGTTGAAGTTGATTTCAACTCAAACCCTAGACAACTTCAACAACACAGAGATAATAGCAGTCTTGACCAAGTCAAACCAAGTACCAATAAGGGTACAGGAGATCGAACGACAACTCATACGTACATGAACCGAGAACGATCTTATGCGCTATTATCTACGGCTTTGGTAAATCCCAAGGTGAGCACGGAAAGCCACAAAGATTGCGTTGTCTTATCGACTCAGGATCACAATGCTCTTTTATCACAAAATCGGCATGTCACAAATTGCAGGCTATTTGCAGTCCAACACTAGTGACTGTAATAGGGTTAAACAAAAGTTTAACAGGTAACTCGAGCAAGATAACCAAGCTATCACTGAAGTCCTGTGGAGAAGATAAGACAACAATCTCAGAGGATTTTTTGGTAATCGACAAGATCACTGACGCGTTACCAACAAAATTTATATCTAAAGCCAAATACAAGCATTTAGATCAACTCGACTTAGCAGATCCTACCTTCTGGAAACCTGGCAAGATAGATGCACTACTAGGCGCCAAGGTTTATGCGAAGATAATACAAGAAGGGATTGTACAGGGTCCACCTAACACACCAACAGCTCTGAAGACAATCTTCGGTTGGATGCTATTAGGATCAGCTGAAAATGCAACAAATGAGAGCACAGTAAAGGCTTTCATGACACACACAGATGCTTTGGAAAAGCAACTTAACAGTTTTTGGAAACCGAAGAAGTTTCCACACAACCTGTTCCCTCACAAGACGAAACAATGTGTGAAGGGATATTTCATGATGCTTGCAGTCGTCTAGACTCAGGAAAATATCGAGTGAAGTTACCGTTTGTGAATAACATCACGCCAGCGTTGGGTAATTCCAGACAACAAGCGATCAGACGTTTAGAAAGCTTGCAAAAACAATTTGCGAAAAACAATGAGTTTAAAATGGAGTATGAAAAATGTCTGGACGAGTATATCGAGTTAGGCCATATGGAGGAGGTAGGCCCGCCTCAGGAATGCGAAAGCCATTACCTTTGTCGCAAATAGGGTGGAAAAAATCCGACAATTAACGACTGAACATCAGTGGCATCATGGAGAAGGTACCCAAAATCCTGCTGACATCATCTCGGGGGCATGCTTCCAGCTAGACTACACCAATCTAAACTATGGTTCAAGGGCCCAGACTTCTTATTTGAACCAGCATCAAGGTAGCCTAACCAAAAATTTCAACCACTGCAAGAGGTGCCTGAAGCTCGAAAAGAAAATTCGCATTTTCAACAAAGTTATAGACAGACAATTATACGGACATAATAGCATCTATGCTTACTGCATACGTTTCTAGGAAAATTGCAGACTAACACAGCCAGAAATGTACAGCTCCACAGACCTTAACAGCAATCGCAAGACAAAGATTCTGGATCATAGACATCAGGACAATAGCACGACAGATAGTGCATTGGTGCATTCGCTGTTTTAAATGCAAACCACAGAGCATCACTCAAATCATGGCCGATCTACCAGCCAGAAGAGTAACTCCTGCACAACCATTTCACACCACAGGAGTTGATTTTTGTGGACCGATTGTCATTCACCACAAGCTAAGACGAGCCATCTCAGACAAAGCATATATCGCAGTCTTTGCTTGCTTCGCAACAAAGGCGGTTCATCTAGAAATCGTCAGCAATTTAAGTTCTATCGCCTTTATAATTGCACTAAAGCGATTCATTTCTCGAAGAGGACTTTGCGCGACAATTTTCTGTGTGCAACCAATTTTGTTGGTGCTAAATCCGGATTAAAGGAGCTTGATGACTTATTCAAATCACAGGAATTGAAGGAGTCCATACAAGAACTTTGCTCACAAAATCGTATAGACTGGAAGCCAATACCTCCACGTTCACCGAATTTTGGAGGTCTCTGGGAAGCAGCAAGAAAATCTGCGAAGGAGCATCTTGTACGGCAAACTGGAAATGCGGGCCTGACCCATATCAACCGATCCAAACGATTTGAACGCTCTAACCCCAGGACACTTCCTGATAGGCAGGCCACTAACAGCCTTTGCAGAACCAGATGTAAGTGCCCTAAATATAAACAGTCTTACAAGATTTAGACGACTGCACCATATCCAACAATCATTCTGGAAGAGGTGGTCATTAGAATATCTACAGGAGCTTCAACTAAGATACAAGTGGAAAAACAAACAACATGACTTAAAGAAGGGCACCCTAGTACTGTTAAAGGATATGAACTTACCCCCTCTTAAATGGGCTCTTGGTCGCATTTTAGACAAATTTAATGGACCGGATAATCACCCCAGGTTGTGAATGTAAAAACTGCATCTGGCATTTTTAAAAGAGCGATCCACAACCTGTGTCCACTACCAATTGAAGAGTACAACAATAACCACCAGGACGAAGATTCAAACAGTCAACAAGGTACCGAAACAATAACAAACGGAGCTACATGCCTCCTACTGCAAGGACCACCAAGAACTAAGCCCGCGGCAACAGATGACATCACTGCTAGTCCTCCTGCCAAAAGGCGAAACCTAAGCTCTGGCAAGAAAGTCAATCATGCATTGAAAGGCAGATTCTTGCCTATAAACCCAAACTGGTCAAATTGGCTAACATTCTCAAAACAGGCAAAAACCACACAACCAAAAATAACGGCAGAAGGGAGCAAGGGTATTGCGCAACAGACTCAAGGTTTAAGTAATCCACAACGAGGTAATTCGATGGCTGTCAGTTTTCTCCTGCTAACATCTTTGGTGCTGCCAATATTCGGAGCACCTTTTAATGAGCCAGTGGAGATAGCACCATTCACAGATAATCCTGGGTTATTCTTCGAATCTATATGCCAGGCTCAAATAATAACCAGTGAATGGAACTGGCTGGTTTATTATAACATAACAAATTACTGGGCCGAATTTCAAGGAATAAGGAGTTGTATAGCGGCAATAGACCACCTTTGCAATGCAACAACAATCAGAAAGAATCATTGCCTAGAGATACTAAATCAGTTCGAGCATCAGCTTAGAGAACTAGAGGAAGCAAGTGACCTTTTATACAAACGAAGTGGTGGCCACAAAATGGTAAAAAGAGCACCTCTCAATATAATCGGAAATATTGCAAGCAAACTCTTTGGAGTACTCGACTCCGAGTACGCTGAATATATAACGGGTGAAATTAAAAAAACACGGATGAATGAAAATTACCTCATGCAATTACTAAAAAATCAAACATCAGTTCTGGAATCTACTACAAATATTATGAAAGGCAGGGAAGAATCCATTCAACAGCAGTTCAACTCCATAAAGAATCACATCGAAGCTTTACATAAGTAAAGGGCTTTCCAATAAGAGGTGTTATTTTAATTAGCCCGTTGTTTTGGTAGATGTCACTTTTGGAGCTGTCATTTTTTGACATTTGACAAGTAAAAACTACGCCATTAATAAAAATGGAACGATACACGATTCAACAACGCATTGAAATTATTAAAATTCACTATAAAAATGGTGAAAATGTGGCAGAGACGGTTCGTAAAACTCGAACATTTTTGGGTCGTCGTGAAGCACCTTGTCGGACCGTAATACAGAAATTGGTAGAAAAATTCGAGCTGTTGGGACAAGTTAGTGATGTGAAGAATAAAACCCGTGCACGTCGCTCAAGAACAGCCGAGAATATTGCTGCTGTAGCCGAAAGTGTTGAAGAAAACCCAAGTTTGTCCATTCCTCGTCGTTCTTTGGAATTAGGCATTCCACAAACGTCATTACACCGTATTTTACATAAAGATTTGGGTCTTAAGGCTTATAAAGTTCAGTTAACACAAGACCTCAAGCCGGCCGATCATCAAAAACGTCGAGTCTTTGCTGATTTGGTCCTTGAAATGCATGAAAATGATCCGGAATTCCATCGAAAACTCACCTTGAGTGATGAGGACCATTTCCACCTCGATGGCTTCGTCAACAAGCAAAATTGTTGCATCTGGGGCTCGGAAAACCCAAGAGTTATTGTTGAAAAGCCTCTCTATCCTAAACGTGTGACTGATTGGTGCGGTTTATGGTCCCGCGGGGTCATTGGACCTTACTTTTTCGAAAATGAGGCTGGAGCAACAGTTACGGTGAATGGATTGCGCTATCGACAGATGATTAATGATTTTTTATGGCCGGAATTGGATAGTGTTCAGCGAACCTAAAAGAAAAGACGTACAATCAATAAAGATTTAAAAAAACAAATATACATAAAAAAATTACCTCTACCTGGAGTATTCACAGGTAGAACAGGGTTCCCACGAATATCTGAAATGAAATAAAGAAAATGAATTAGTTGGAATCAATTATGTTTTATTGTTAAGTAACTAAGGAAAAAGGCCATAGGTACACAAAGTCAAATCATGACCATGTATACATATGCCTATCACAACAACAAAATCCATGCAAAGTGGAAATTGAGGATATCGCACATGAATTTATGTTTGATGCAAGAAATACTACATAAAACATGAATTCACGTACCAAATCACACAATCAACACAATTATTGCTAATGTTTGTGGACAAATAGAGTACAAAATGCACTGACAATAGTTACATGACACTTGTCCACAAACATGTAGAATTTACAAATTACACCCGTAATTCACGAAATGAATTATAAATACGCTTACCTGTTATAAAAGGAATATCCATAGTGATGAGGGTACCTGAAAAACCACTAAAAATCACTTAAAAAACACATTAAAAATAAACTTGACACTCGCGCGCGAAAGTGTCAAAACAACGAAAACTCCATACTACCGCGACGTTTGACGTATCAAAATCACGTAAATTCGAACCGTGATTTTAATGGTTGCGTTCGTTTCGCGATATTTTCCACGGGAAACGCGATATTCGCGATATTTTCCACGGGAAACGCGATATTCGCGATTTTTTATTTATACATTTCCCACAATGAGTGCGAAAGAGACTCACAGTGGGAAGAAGACAAAAAATTATTACAAATGACAGGAAAATCTACTACATCGAAATGAAACGTAACGAATTGACATTTTTATAGCAAATGTTCCAAAAATTATACAAATTGATTAAAATCATCAAATTGACAATCAATTTTTACGACAAAGGTATCAAAATTTAGATCATTAAATTTGCTATCGATTGACAACAAGAAAAATTCAACCTTTTGTCATTTTCAGTGAAAATTTCGAATATTTCACTTTATAGACAGCGAAAATGGAACGAAATTTTCTATAAAAAGGAGGCCATTTGTTCATTCTGTCTTCTATTTTCAACAAATTGTCAAGGTGCTAGTCAGTAATAGTATCCTCAAATTTGCAATTTTTTCATCAGTGCCATTTTGAACTTATATTTTATTTTATCTTTTTCATTAGTAATTTCACTTAGAGTTTTTTTTTTGGTTTCATCATTTATTTTTTATTTGCATTCAAAGTCAGTTTTCTGTTGTTCTTCAAAATTAAAGTAGTTCTGTCATTTTTTAGTTTATTTCCCTTTTTGTGCCTTTGTGTTGGAAAGAATTTGTTTTCTAGTGGAATTTGGGAGTTAGTCAATCTTGACGTGATTTTATTTGACATTAATGAATTCAAGGTATTTTTTTTTGCTTTCATATAAATCTTTGGTTAGGTGACGGGTATTAAAGTGTAAGATTGCATGCCAATTTGTATTGGACATATTACACAAAATAATATCACCAAATACTAAAAATTTATTGAATATAATTTTCTTGAGTTTTCAGTTGTTTGTTCATAAATTTTCGTCAATTAATCAATTCATCAATGTATAAAACTGTGCCCACACGGGTCACATTTACACCACATGAGTATTGATTCACGATTGACAGTTAACAATAATTTTTATTTTCAGCGTTAATTAAGTTATAAAATATAAAAAGGAATTTTAAATAGTAATATAAGTCTAGTTAAGAAGTTTGAGTAGAATTGGAAAAAATATATAATAGTTAAATTGAATTGCAATTAGGTTAATTTTTTTATGAAGTTATTTTTTTACTAGTCTAATTTTAATAATAGAAGGAAGTTTCGCTCAATAAATCTAAATGAATGAATAACCGGATGATTCTTTCATTTACCGCTACACTACCGCCATCTAAGTGTGATTGTGCTCTGCCATCGTTTTCATTTTAGGTTTCTACGTTGTTTGACACTAGACAGTAGGCATTGGTATCGTGAGAGCTTATTGGAAGCTACACGCATCGCCCAGACGTGGCAGTTTTTAGGTGGATCATTTCAATCTCGTTGTTATAGATCACACGCATCTCCCAGACGTGGCAGGTTTTAGGTGGATCATTTCAACCTCGTTGTTATAGACCACACGCATCGCCCAGACGTGGCAGTTTTTAGGTGGATTATTTAAATCTCGTTGGTATAGTCCACACGCTGCAGATTCAGTGTGTTTGAGTTGCTATTTCACAAGAGACGTTTACACTAGCAGTAACTTATAGGAAGTTGCACTAGTGCGTAAACGTTAGAAAGTCAACTCATCGTTTCATTACAGGTGACCACTGAGTTATCATCAACAAAGCTCTAATTTATGAACATACACAATTTCTATTCTATAAGAGGAACAACGAAATTGGGTAAAGTTCAGAAAATTGAGCATTTCAGATTTTCTTGTTTTCAGGACGTCAGCTGTCAGTCTAGTTTTCAGCGAAGTACAAGACATCACATTTTAACATTTGGTGGTTCCATCCAGGAATTCATTCGACTCATTCATTTAGGTTAGAGTTGTAGGGATTAAAATTAGATATTGCAATTCATTTGTAGTCTATTTAAAATTAGTTTTGACTTATCAATTTATATTTGTCTACTGCTCAGATTTCTTAATTAATTTAAAATGACAGAACTCAAAAGTTTGTTAAATAAGGAACAAGCTTTAAGGAATCGCCTGAAGAAAGCAATTACTAATGGAAAGAAGACAATAACAGAAAAGCATTCAAGGGGTTTGTACGAAGCCAAACTCTCTGAAATCAAGCGAACATGGGCTGACTATGAACAGATTGATCAGCTGATCAATGAGCTGATCATTGAAACACCGCCCAAAAATGAACCAAAGTATATCACTGATGACACATATTGTAATATGGAAAATGCATATTGTATATATATAGGAGAATTATACGATTTGATTCATCCTACAACAGAGTTGGCAGAATCCACACTATTGTTAACACAACAAACTCGTGTGGAACAACAACAACAAAATATATTACCAAAAATCATGTTGCCAAAGTATAATGGTAACTATGACGACTGGCGCTCGTTCCAAGATTTATTCACGGCCGTAGTACACAACAACACAAACTTGAAGGATGTTCAGAAATTGTACTACTTGAAAAGCTCATTACTAGGTGATGCGGAGAAATTACTACGTCACACTCCCATCACAAATGAAGATTATCTACCCGCATGGAATAAATTGAAGGCAAGGTACGAGAATAAGAAGATTCTTGTAAATCATCAGCTTAAGATTTTGACAAATCAACCTAAAATAACTTCAGAAACAGCTGTAGAATTAAAATCACTAGTTGACACTACACAAGAGTGTCTACAGCAATTGAAGGCTTTGCAAGTTAATACTGCGTCATGGGATGTATTACTTGTGTATTTGATAGTACAAAAGCTGCCTTTCGCAACATTAAGATTGTGGGAAGAATCACAAGGAGCGTCACAAGAGTTGCCAACGTATGAACAACTATTCACATTCTTAGATACAAGGTTGAAAATATTAGAAGCAATTTCAGACACGTTGGCACCCAAGTCAAGTCAAGCCAAATGTCACTCAAAACCAACTACAACAAAAGCATTACACACAATCAAGTCAGTGAAATGCGCAGCATGTAATGGAGACCATTTACTTCAGAATTGCACAAGATTCCAAAATATGGATTTACAAGGCAGAAGAAAGTTCATCAAGACAAATGGACTTTGCTATAACTGTCTATCAAGGAAACACTCACTTAGGAATTGTTCCAGTAGGTATCGATGCTTTAAATGCAAACAGATGCATCATACATCGATACATGAGGATGATAATGCAAATAATTTACATCCTAGGAATGTAGAGGCTACAAATCTGCAATCCAAATCAGTTGAAGTTGATTTCAACTCAAACCCTAGGCAACTTCAACAACACAGAGATAATAGCAGTCTTGACCAAGTCAAACCAAGTACCAATAAGGGTACAGTAGATCGAACAACAACTCATACGTACATGAACCGAGAACGATCTTATGCGCTATTATCTACGGCTTTGGTAAAAGCCCAAGGTGAGCACGGAAAGCCACAAAGATTGTGTTGTCTTATCGTTTCAGGATCAGAATGCTCTTTTATCACAAAGTCGATATGTCACAAATTGCAGGCTATTTGCAGTCCAACACTAGTGACTGTAATAGGGTTAAACAAAAGTTTAACAGGTAACTCGAGCAAGATAACCAAGCTATCACTGAAGTCCTGTGGAGAAGATAAGACAACAATCTCAGAGGATTTTTTGGTAATCGACAAGATCACTGACGCGTTACCAACAAAATTTATATCTAAAGCCAAATACAAGCATTTAGATCAACTCGACTTAGCAGATCCTACCTTCTGGAAACCTGGCAAGATAGATGCACTACTAGGCGCCAAGGTTTATGCGAAGATAATACAAGAAGGGATTGCACAGGGTCCACCTAACACACCAACAGCTCTGAAGACAATCTTCGGTTGGATGCTATTAGGATCAGCTGAAAATGCAACAAATGAGAGCACAGTAAAGGCTTTCATGACAAACACAGATGCTTTGGAAAAGCAACTTAGACAGTTTTGGGAAACCGAAGAAGTTTCCACACAACCTGTTCCCTCACAAGACGAAACAATGTGTGAAAGGATATTTCATGATTCTTGCAGTCGTCTAGACTCAGGAAAATATCGAGTGAAGTTACCGTTTGTGAATAACATCACGCCAGCGTTGGGTAATTCCAGACAACAAGCGATCAGACGTTTAGAAAGCTTGCAAAAACAATTTGCGAAAAACAATGGAGTAAAAAAAATGTCTGGACGAGTATATCGAGTTAGGCCATATGGAGGAGGTAGGCCCGCCTCAGGAATGCGAAAACCATTACTACATTCCTCATCATGCTGTGTTCAAGGACAGTTCAACGACGAAACTACGTGTGGTGTTTGACGCATCAGCGAAGACGACAAATGGAGAGTCTCTCAATCAACATTTGTTAAAGGGACCAACACTTCAGCCAACATTATTCACGACATTGTTGAATTGGAGGAAATATAAAACTGTCATGAATGCAGACATAGAGAAAATGTACTGCATGATTGAAATACATCCGGATCATAGGACTTTTCAGAGGATTGTATGGCGGCATCCAAAGAAGGGTATACTCCAAGATTACCAACTGAAGACAGTAACCTTTGGGACAACTTCAGCTCCATATTTGGCGATAAGGACGCTTCAACAATTGGCAAGGGATGAAAATCATAACTGGCCGCTTGCAGCAAATGCGGTATTCAACAACTTCTATGTAGACGATCTTCTGTCTGGAGCCGACAATTTAAAGGACGCAAAGGAATTACAGCATCAGCTTATCCAAGTGATGAATTCCGCTGGGTTCAATTTAAGAAAATGGACCAGCAACGATAGCAGATTGTTACAAGATCTACCAGAAGATCATGTCGAACTGAAAAACTCATTAACGTTTTCAGAGAATGACTCAGTCAAAACATTAGGGATCAAATGGTTCCCAAAGGATGATTTCTTCACGTTTACAATCAAGCCACTGTCGCATCATGCAGTGTTTACAAAACGCATCATTTTATCAGGGATTGCATCCTTATATGATCCTCTCGGTTGGCTATCTCCGATAATCATAGAAGCAAAACTGCTCATGCAAGGTTTATGGATTACGGGTTCATCATGGGATGATCCAGTGTCAGACAACGTTAGCCACACCTGGAAAAACTTTGCTGACAATCTAAAACTGTTGGAACAATTACGAATCCCAAGATGGATTAACTACTCAAGAGAGGCACGCATGCAAATACATGGATTTTGCGATGCGTCATTCAAGGCATACGCTGCAGCAATCTACTTAAGAGTAGAACAAGATGATGGTACAGTTGTTACACATTTGCTAATGTCAAAGGCAAAGGTAGCACCGATTAAACCAATGACAATACCACGTCTTGAATTGAACGGTGCCTTACTGCTCGTAAGATTACTGAAGACCATTGTACAAGGCATTCACTTGGAAGACATTCCCGTAGTTGCTTGGACAGATTCCAAAATAGTACTACAATGGATCAAGGAGCATCCTTCCAAGTGGAAAATCTATGTAGCCAATCGGATCGTAGAAATTCAGGATAATCTAAAATTCGAACATTGGCGGCATATTCCATCGAGTCAGAATCCTGCTGACTTGGCGTCGCGTGGCATCGCAATCCCTCAGCTCCTGAACAATGACTTCTGGTGGCATGGACCCTCATGGCTAACACAATCACAAGATAATTGGCCAATCAAGAACGAAATCAAGGAAGCAACTATCCTTGACCAAAGAGCACCAACCGTCACTAATTTTTTAATAAATTGTGAAACTGACATTCTGGAAAGATACTCTTCTTTCACACGATTAGTTCGTATTGTTGCAAGGCTGCAGCGCGTCGTACACAATTGTAAAAATCCTGATAACAAAAGGATTACAACATTAACCAGTGAGGAGTGCCTATATGCACAAGAAACTGTATTCAAATTAGTGCAGCTGTCAACATTCCCAGACGAGTACCAGGCATTGTTGCAGAAAGGCACTGTAGCTAAGGGTAGCAAACTTTTACGGTTGAATCCAATGCTTGATAACAATGGGTTGATACGAGTAGGAGGACGATTGGATAACGCGTTACTATCTTATAATAGAAGACTCCCAGTAATCTTACCTCGTGATCACCATGTAACGTCAATTTTCATTGACAAGGTCCATTTAGGAACACTACATGGTGGCACATCTTTAGTTCTGAATACAAGCAGAAACTCAGTCTGGATCTTAGATGGAAGGCGTTGTATTTCAACTAGGATACATAAGTGCATTACATGTTTTAGACAACGTCAAGCAACAGAAACGCAATTGATGGGTAATCTACCTGCAGCAAGAGTAAACATAACAAAACCCTTTGCTAAAGTTGGAATAGATTACGCTGGACCAATAACAATCAAAACAGCAAGTCACAGAAATGCAAAGCTACAAAAGGCTTACTTCTGTATTTTTGTATGCATGGCAACTAAGGCAGTGCACATTGAATTAGTCTCTAGTTTAACTGCAGAAGCCTTCATTGCAGCCTTGAAAAGGTTCATAGGCAGAAGAGGTCTGTGCACTGACCCCTATTCAGATTGTGGCACAAACTTTGTTGGAGGAAAGGCAATACTGGAGAAAGAGTTACAGCAAGCAATAAAACAAGCAACTCCAATGGCTGCTGAATATTTATCTTCAAAATTCATTACATGGTATATGAATCCACCAGCAGCTCCGCATTTTGGAGGATTATGGGAGTCGGGTGTTAAATCCATTAAACACCATCTACGTAGATCTATTGGAAACTCAAACCTCACATTTGAGGAGTATGCTACGCTGTTGACTCAAGTTGAGGCCTGCCTAAATTCAAGGCCACTATGTCATCTGAGAGATGACCCGAATGACACGTTTATCTTAACTCCAGGACACTTCCTAATTGGACAATCGTTCAACGCACTTCCAGAGCTCGAGTATACTAGCCAAAACACTTCGTATGCAACCAGATGGAAGCACGTCCAGCAGATGGTGCAATAATTCTGGAATCATTGGTCTAAGGGTTATTTAAACCAATTGCAAAATAGACCTAAGTGGTTCACTCAACAACCTAATCTGCAAAAAGGAGATATCGTGTTACTGCGATGTGAAAATACACCACCAACACTGTGGCCATTAGGGATCATTAATGAGATTTACCCCGGATCCGATGGTCTAGTCCGAGTGGTGCAAATCAAAACCCAGAGAAGTATCTTCACAAGACCTATTAACAAAGTGTGTCGTGTACCAATTAGATAACAATAATGAATATGTGTCGTCACATTTGTTATCTGTTTGTGAATGTCCCAGTTGATTAGACAAATTACTTATTATTTTATTTTACAGATGTCAAAAAAATACGACATAGACGAGGATATCCTGGATATCTATGATGATATCAATATGAATTTCCTGCTGCCAGATGACCCCATTGATGCACCATTTGACGCCAGCGAATTCGAGGAGCTATGGTCAAAGTTGGTAGATCAGACGAAGGAGCCAGATGTAGAGCAGGCATCTGCATCAGGAGAATCCACAGCAGAAGCATCTACATCAAAGGCTTGTACATCAGCAGCATCCAAAGCAGAGGCATCAACATCCAACGCCCACGATTTGTTCCTGATGGATACGCCGCAGACAAATCCGATAGTGAAGAAGAAAAGCATCGCCAATGGTGGTCAAGTGGATAACTTGGAACGCCTTCTACCCACAACTACAATGAACGAAGCTAAATTGAGGTTGGAAAACTCATTCCAGAAGTTCATAACCCGTGAAGGCATCACTATATTTCTCCCGAGTGAAGTTTTCAAACGGATAAACTTCAAGGATATCCAAACGAGGCGAAACAGGGAACGAACACTAAACCTACCAGATCGCTATCAGGTAGTGTTACGTGTTCGCGCTGATGGTACACTATTGCTTCACCACTACCGCAAACGAGGCATCCAGAAGATTAAGAAGAGGTTGTTGAACAGGACCGTTCAACGGTAGGGAGAATGTTCAGCGAACCTAAAAGAAAAGAGGTACAATCAATAAAGATTTAAAAAAACAAATATACATAAAAAAATTACCTCTACCTGGAGTATTCACAGGTAGAACAGGGTTCCCACGAATATCTGAAATGAAATAAAGAAAATGAATTAGTTGGAATCAATTATGTTTTATTGTTAAGTAACTAAGGAAAAAGGCCATAGGTACACAAAGTCAAATCATGACCATGTATACATATGCCTATCACAACAACAAAATCCATGCAAAGTGGAAATTGAGGATATCGCACATGAATTTATGTTTGATGCAAGAAATACTACATAAAACATGAATTCAAGTACCAAATCACACAATCAACACAATTATTGCTAATGTTTGTGGACAAATAGAGTACAAAATGCACTGAAAATAGTTACATGACACTTATTCACAAACATGTAGAATTTACAAATTACACCCGTAATTCACGAAATGAATTATAAATACGCTTACCTGTTATAAAAGGAATATCCACAGTGATGAGGGTACCTGAAAAACCACTAAAAATCACTTAAAAAACACATTAAAAATAAACTTGACACTCGCGCGCGAAAGTGTCAAAACAACGAAAACTCCATACTACCGCGACGTTTGACGTATCAAAATCACGTAAAATCGAACCGTGATTTTAATGGTCGCGTTCGTTTCGCGATATTTTCCACGGGAAACGCGATATTCGCGATTTTTTATTTATACATTTCCCACAATGAGTGCGAAAGAGACTCATAGTGGGAAGAAGACAAAAAATTATTACAAATGACAGGAAAATCTACTGCATCGAAATGAAACGTAACGAATTGACATTTTTATAGCAAATGTTCCAAAAATTATACAAATTGATTAAAATCATCAAATTGACAATCAATTTTTACGACAAAGGTATCAAAATTTAGATCATTAAATTTGCTATCGATTGACAACAAGAAAAATTCAACCTTTTGTCATTTTCAGTGAAAATTTCGAATATTTCACTTTATAGACAGCGAAAATGAAACGAAATTTTCTATAAAAAGGAGGCCATTTGTTCATTCTGTCTATTTTCAACAAATTGTCACGGTGCTAGTCAGTCATAGTATCCTCAAATTTGCAATTTTTTCATCAGTGCCATTTTGAACTTATATTTTATTTTATCTTTTTCATTAGTAATTTCACTTAGAGTTTTTTTTTTTTTGGTTTCATCATTTATTTTTTATTTGCATTCAAAGTCAGTTTTTTATTGTTCTTCAAAATTAAAGTAGTTCTGTCATTTTTTAGTTTATTTTCCTTTTTTTGCCTTTGTGTTGGAAAGAATTTGTTTTCTAGTGGAATTCGGGAGTTAGTCAATCTTGACGTGATTTTATTTGACATTAGTGAATTCAAGGTATTTTTTTTTGCTTTCATATAAATCTTTGGTTAGGTGACGGGTATTAAAGTGTAAGATTGCATGCCAATTTGTATTGGGCATATTACACAAAATAATATCACCAAATACTAAAAATTTATTGAATATACTTTTCTTGAGTTTTCAGTTGTTTGTTCATAAATTTTCGTCAATTAATCAATTCATCAAGGTATAAAACTGTGCTCACACGGGTCACATTTACACCACATGAGAATTGATTCACGATTGACAGTTAACAATAATTTTTATTTTCAGCGTTAATTAAGTTATAAAATATAAAAAGGAATTTTAAATAGTAATATAAGTCTAGTTAAGAAGTTTGAGTAGAATTGGAAAAATATAATAGTTAAATTGAATTGCAATTAGGTTAATTTTTTTATGAAGTTATTTTTTTACTAGTCTAATTTTAATAATAGAAGGAAGTTTCGCTCAATAAATCTAAATGAATGAATAACCGGATGATTCTTTCATTTACCGCTACACTACCGCCATCTAAGTGTGATTGTGCTCGGCCATCGTTTTCATTTTAGGTTTCTACGTTGTTTGACACTAGACAGTAGGCGTTGGTATCGTGAGAGCTTATTGGAAGCTACACGCATCGCCCACACGTGGCAGTTTTTAGGTGGATTATTTAAATCTCGTTGGTATAGTCCACACGCTGCAGATTCAGTGTGTTTGAGTTGCTATTTCACAAGAGACGTTTACACTAGCAGTAACTTATAGGAAGTTGCACTAGTGCGTAAACGTTAGAAAGTCAACTCATCGTTTCATTACAGGTGACCACTGAGTCGTCATCAACAAAGCTCTAATTTATGAACGTACACAATTTCTATTCTATTGTCGTTTTCGTTCGAACATCCAGGTTCGCTCTGGAGGCAACCCCATTCAATCGAACTGTTTCAGAGTGCACCTGAAAAAGTTCGCTTGTGTATGTACACTAACGTCAAAGTAGCTATGAACTTTTTGCGAAAACTCGTTGGTAATTTGTTTGCAGAAAATTTTTGAGGATAATATAGTAATAGTAGAGGTCTTAATAATAATTGTTGACTTTAAAATTAATTAAATTATATCAAATTACAACTAGATTTTGTTTGTGTGAGTGAACCCATAGTGTACCCGAGTAAATTTTCAGAGTGAAACTGATGCTTTTTGGGTTGCCACCATAGGCAACCCATGGCGTCACTTTTGCTTCAAACGAACGCTTTGACAGCACTTAGGTTGCCTCCAGAGCGAAACTGATGTTCAAACGAAAACGACATATAAGAGGAACAACGAAATTGGGTAAAGTTCAGAAAATTGAGCATTTCAGATTTTCTTGTTTTCAGGACGTCAGCTGTCAGTCTAGTTTTCAGCGAAGCACAAGACATCACATTTTAACAGATGATATTGATCTGGACAACGTTTACTTTGAAGAAGACGGCGCTACGTGGCATACAAGCAACGAAACCATTGATCTTTTACGGGAAAAGTTTCCGGACCGTATTATCTCTCGAAGAGGTGATCACAATTGGCCACCGAGATCTTGTGACTTAACACCTTGCGTCTTCTTCCTTTGGGGCCTCGTGAAAGAGAAGGTCTACGCCAACCGCCCAGCGTCGATTCAAGACCTCAAAGATGGAATTCGTGAGGCTATCAAGGACATAAGGCAGCCACTTTGCGATTGGGTTATGGAAAATTTCATGAAAAGGATATGGTCCTGTAGGCGTGGTCGTGGTGGTCGTTTGGCTGATGTTATTTTCCATTATTAACGGCATACCTTCCTCTTTATAATGAAATAAAGATCCGATAATTTATCGCAAAAAATAGCATTTTTCTTTGAATATAAAAATAACACCTCTTATTGGAAAACCCTGTACATAGGTAATGCCCAATACGAACAACGAAGTGTACAAATTTTCAACTCATTGTCCATACTAACCACGCTAGTCCTGCAAAATTTTCACAGAATTCAAGGAGCATTACTTGATGTTTTAACGGATCTTCATCACGACAACATTAATCCTCTTTTGCTCTCTCCTATCCAGCTACAAGAACAAATCGCACAAATTAAAAAGCACCTTCCTTCCATGTTAATAATTCCTGGAAATGGAAAGGATGGCGGTTTGTGACTTTACAGCCTAATGACAGCCGCAGCAAGGTGACAGAATCATATATCCTGTTCGACATACGAATTCCACTACAACAAGATGAATACTTTCAACTCTTTAAAGTAATCCCAATTCCTACACTCCACAAAGGTAGCTTTATCTTAATTGAGCCATCTACCGAATACCTCATCGTTAATCTACCGAGAGTCCGATACCGGAGCAATCAACTGAAAAATTTCTGATTTCAATTTTTGAATTACCTCTGTATGTCACCACTGATATCCCTCGGATTATTTACGGGGTATTTTTTTGATATTCCATCGCCGGGAAAAAGAGATAGTCATATTATTGTCAAATAATTTTGACAAATAAAAAACATCTGCCATTAAAAAAGTGGAAAAATGCATTTTCTACAGACAGCGATGCCAGTTGAGAATGTGTAAAAATCTGAAAGTTCTCGTAAAATATCTTGAAAACCTTGAATCATTATGAGAAAAATCTTTCTAAAATCTTAACTGAATAACGAACTACAATAAGAAGACACAGTGACTTTAAATGTTTTTTTACTCATGAATTTAATTCAAATTTAATAAAAACAAAGATACAATAACAAAAACAAATATAATGTAATAAAAATAATAATAAAATAAATGATAAAAACGGAAGTAAAATAAAATTCAATTATCAATAAAGCATGTCTTTGTACATAACGTTAAAAATTCAAATCAAATCAAATCAAATCAAAAAGAATTTATTTATAAGCCCCTGCTTAAAGCGACGTACAACGCTGGGCATTACGATATTAGTAGCTTAGTATAAGAGCTTAGTATTAACAGCAAAATAACATAAATCAGAGTAGCTGGTCGGGCCATAGGCCGTCCCGATATTAGACATAAAGAAATAAAAAGAATATAAAGAGTAGATAGCCTTTTGAGATTGGTTGGACGTTAAGAAGTCCTTACAGGTGATTATATGATGATATTAACATGGATACTTATAAAATATATAATACATGAAATTATACAAGATTAAAGTTAATAAATGAATGAGAGCGAATAATGAATTGAATGCTATAAAATGAAATGAGATTAGCTTATTAGGCATTCAATACCTGTACATAGTTGTGGTTGGATTGAATGAGAGTAAAATTAATAAATCAGGTACTATAAAATTAATTGAACTGAACTGATAGAGCTTATTGGGCATTCATTGCCTGTACATAGTTTTAGTAGTTATTATTAAATTTTTTTTTTTTTCGAATTCAAAATATTTAGTTTAATTTAAATTTTAAGAGTTAATTTTATTATTAAACCAGAGTAGTATTATGACGGCCTTACGAATAGCAGTTATTGGTGTTTGCACATTAGCTGTGTTTGGATATATAGGAATTTTCAACGCTACGAACTTTATGACATTAGCAATTACGACATTGGCATATATCTTTGCTATCAATAGTGACAACAGATTAGGTAAAACAGACATTAGTCATTAGCGACAGCTCAGGCCTCTCTAAGAGAGCACATAGTTTTATTTTTGAATTCTTTTGTGGATCCAATTTCCCTGATGTCACCTGGTAGGCTATTCCACTTTGTAACCCCCTGGGAGTAGATATTTCTGCTGCCAAACTGAGTGTTCACCCTAGGGTATATCAGTCTGCGGCCGCCCCTGTTACTCCATGAGAAGCGATCGCACACGTATTCTGGCACTAGACCAACCCTGGCCTTATGTATAAAGGACAGTGCTGTAAGATCATATATTCCTTGTAGCGATCCAGAGAGGAGGATTTCCAATAGTGGACCCAGATGCGTCCTGCGTCTCAGATTGAATACGAATCTGGACATGCCTTGAGAGCACGCAGCAGCTTGGATAGTCCGGATTGTGAGAGTGGATAGAGTACGATGTCCGCATAACGAAAGTGTGGTAGTATAAGTGCATTGAATAGTCGTAATCTTCTGGTCTCATCAAGATGAGGGGAAACTGCGTAGAGGGAGCGGAGTCCATAATATTTTCGGGAGCACATCAAATTTATATGTGTCTTCCACGAGAGGCAGGGATCCATAAGGAGTCCCAGGTTTTTCACGAATTTCGGTGTCAGTGTGATGCTATGGTCCAATATGATTATGGAGGGAATTTGAGATGATAGATTAGCGATTCTGTTGGATCTAATATCGTACCCAATGGCCTGTGTTTTGGTTGGGTTAAGTGCTAGGCCATTAGCAGTTGTCCAAGATGCGATATCAGCTGGAATATCGGTTATAATTTGTATTGATTCGTGCAGTCTATCTGCCGGGGAACCGATGTATATCTGGATGTCATCTACGTATATATGAAAATGAACGTTATTGAGAATCTCCCCGACGTCATTGATGTATAGAGAAAATAGAAGGGGGCTAGGACTGCTCCTTGGGGAATGCCCGATCGTAAGGGTCTTATACTGGAGTATGTTTCGCTTGATTTGACCATGAAAGATCTGCCTGCTAGGTAGTTGCGAATCATCTCGGAGGCGGAGGGGGAGAAATTAAAATGGGAGCAAAGTTTTGGGGTTAGTATTTCGTGAGGCACTGAGTCGAATACCTTGCTGAAGTCAAGTAGCACATGGATCACTGAGAGACCCGTCACACATGTCTCGGATGTCTGCTGTCACTTTAAGCAGCGCAGTGCTGGTCGAGTGAAAGCGTCTAAAGCCAGACTGCATTTTAGATAGAAGATTGTTTTCGGTGACGAAGGTCGATATCTGATCAGTAATGAGGAACTCCAAGACTTTAGAAATTGCTGGCAGTATAGTGATTGGTCTCCATTCTGAGATATTGGCAGGAGAAGCAGTCTTTGGAATGGGCGGACCAAACCGAGTTTCCATCGGTCAGGAAAATGTGGGCTTGATAAGAGCCGGTTGATGAGGTGGGTAGCAATTGCAATTATGAACGGTAAACTGAATTTGTAAAATTTTATTGGTACATCATTGTGTCCCACTGAGTTGGACTTGACCCTAGTGAATGCATTAATTACCTCAATCTCGGTTACGTTACTAATACTGAAATTAGGGTGTTCTTCGGGAGCTGGATATGTACTGTTGGGTACCGCAGTGGACTCGTTTGGGGTGTTGTCAGAAGCCGGACTAGATATGGGATGAATGTTTATTGATTGCAAGATTTGGTTTTGATCCGAGCTCGGCCCGATGTTCAAAATATCAGTTCGGATAGCAGGAGGATGGATGGAAATAGAAGGAGGGGAGGGAGGGGTTGTAGTGCTGGAGCAAATAAAATCGGCAAATTCATCAGGGTTTAAGTCAGACTGGGTCTTAGCCTTAGAGCCAAGCCCAATGTCATTAACTTTCCTCCAATTGATGGAGTTCCCATCTCTAAGCCCCGCAAGTGTCTTAGTTCTAAGTTTAGCCCGGATAATGTAGTCAGCTAGTCTCCGCTGACCGTGAAATGCCCTGTAGTTTAGATTTGTCTTATTTCTCTTCCACTGCCTGTATGCAATGTCACGCAGTTGGCATGCAAGAAGAATTTCCGGTGAATTGAAAATGAATTCGCTGGACGAGCGCGTCCTCACAGTTTTAACCGGGACCTGTCTGTCAAATATTACACAGATCGTATCAGAGAAGTGACCAGCAGCTGCTTCTGGATCAGAGTTATTGTATATAGGAGACCAGTCAGCACTAGTCAGATCTGCCTGAAATGCATCGGATTGGATGGCATTAAAATTACGGAACGACTTTGTTGTGAAGTCGCATCCACATTCCATACTTACCTCGTATTTCTTTTATTCCCTTTCCCCAGCAATTGTTTTCAACCGTCTTAATATCCATAATTTGCTGGATCATCATTTCATCAAGTGCAATTCAATGCACACTTGAGTGTATCGACCTCACATAATTGCATTAATTCTGCGAACCTCACAACTAACTTTCCGCCTACGGTGCAGCAAACCCATAACTTCTCGGGTTGCACCTCATCAAAGCAAGTACGGGCAATGGTTTTCTTCAGCAGTCAGTCTTTTCGTCTTCATGCTACAACGTGCCTCCGTCCGCGATCTTAATTAATTATTGTATGATAAATTTGTATGTACTATTATGTACTGTAAATTAAATAATAAATGTTAAACTAAATAGTTTGGTCGTTTCTTTTAAATCGAATTCGAATCCGCTAATAAATAAAAGTTATTTTATGTTTCTCAACATAAAAACTGGTGTCAAGTGTGGGGTGAATCAGTGGATCGATTTTTGTTTTAAATAGGCGGAGGGTAGCACGTACGGACTGACTCGAGCGCGAAAAGCGAAAAGTTAATTGCGGTCAATAACTAATTTCATTTTTTTTTATCAAATTGGCAGGAAAGCCTATATATATACTGAAGGAAGGAGGACAAGGGTTCTCGAGCTAAAAAAGTGTTTATATCTGATTGTCCGAAAAGGAGGACAACGATTCTTGTTATCTGATTGTCTGGAAGAGAGCACAACAATTCTTACGGTGACTTGCCAATCAACAGATACCTTTTCTTGCACGGAGATCTGGTTGATGATATTTAATACCTTCTCTGCACAGTCATTTGGAATCGGAAAATTCTGATCACTTTCATCATCATTGGAACATCGGCTGGATATTTCAAGGTGTCTTTGTTTTTTTATTATTAACTTGCTATTGATATTCTATTCAATGTTCTCTAATTATATATTCTTTTAAATTAATTAATTACAATTAATTTTTATTAACAATTACATATATATATATACCTATATACATATTTTGATTAAATAATTGTGTAGGATTAATTAAGTGCAATTTACTTAAAATTTATTTATTCTTGTTGTGACGCTAATCGAAACAATAGATTTGCATAAATCGGAGAAGTTTTAGTTTTTCATAAGATGAAGTGAATGGAGTGTTTTCGGTCGTTTTAACCTGCATGTGTGCGACAAGCTAATTAGTTTTGTTTTGCATATATGCTCATACATTGTGGCACATAATCTTTCTCCTTTCTCGAGTTTTGTGTTCATTTTGATAGACATTTTTCCCTTATCAAGTTTTGTGTTCATTTTCGACCACCTTCTGAAATTGTTTTATTTGCATTATCAGTAAATGTCAAACAACTCTTCTAATACCGAGAAGGACCTAGATACAGTTTCTAATCTTTCCGATAATCCTCAGTTGTCGAAATGCCGCCGAAGCTAGATAAGGATTTTTCTTTAAAATTCATTCCTGATTTCAATGGTGATAGGGAGAATTTTCATAAATTCGTCACTTGTTGTGACATCATTTCTACTGATTTGGGTGCTACAGATACTGCTACGCTCCTAAACATAATTAAAAGTAAATTATCCGGTGCAGCATATAATGTTATAAAGTATAAAGCGTTTGCAAATTGGGATGAATTGAAAACAGAACTACAAAATCAGTTTCTAGAAGTGCGAACACTAGTGTCAGTGTGCACAAGCCGAAACCATACCATTCAACCAACACCCAGTGAGGATTAACCCTTACTAACTATCAAGGGCACAAGCCCAACTAACGTCATCGTAAGAAGTACAGAGACGCCAGACAGAGCACAACTCAATTGAGACAAATAAAGTTAATCGTTCATAATAAACTTAATCTTTTATTTACATGGTGTCAGAAGTGGCTTTAATTGATAAAACTAATCAGTTAAGAGAGTGTAAAAGAAATTTTACAGAGCTTCAAGAAGATGGCTGAAAACAATGGAAATAATTTTCTCCGCCCACCAAAGCCACTAGTAATCGACAATGAAAAGGACATGGCTCGAGAGTGGAAAATATGGAAACAAACATATGGATACTTCGAGGTAGGATCGCAAATTGATAAAAAGCCACAAAATATACAAGTTGCCACATTCATGTCCGCAATCGGACAAGAAGCAATCGAAATTTTTAATGTGATGCCAGCCATGACCGGAGACGCCACCACTGACGACATAAAAAATGCGTTCAAACAATATTTTAGTCCAAAATTAAACATAACGTACGAACGATATAAATATCATAAGATTACACAAAACGACGGCGAATCCGTCGATGAATTAATGGGAAGATTAAGAAAACAGGTAAAAAAGTGTAGTTATGAACAACTGGAGGACAGTTTGTTAAGAGACCAATTAACAATTGGAATCAAAAACGAAGAAGTTCGTAAAAAACTCCTCGCGGAAGATGTGTCGCTAACTAAGGCAATTCAAATCAGCAAGTCAAACGAAATGGCTACCAAACAAGCTGGCGAAATCCAAGCAGACGCAGAAAAATCGGTAAATCGAATTTAAACGAATCTACCAAAGATGTTTAAATGCAACAAATGTGGTACAGTACACAAAGCACGTAGTTGTCCCGCGTACGGAATGCGCTGCTACAAATGTGACGGATCTAACCACTTCAAACAATATTGTAAAGAGACAAGAGTACCCATAAATAGTAAATAACAAAAGAAACAGAAAAATATCAACCAATTTGATGCAGATCGTGATTCAGACTACGATTACTCAGAAAGTGAATTGCAAATAAATCAAGTCACAGAAAATGCCCCGACAGACAACGCAAGTGGTGAGCTATACATAGGCTCAATTGAAACCAACTATAACGATCAATGGACAGAGAGCATAAGCATCAATGGAACGATACATAAAATAAAACTTGACACAGGAGCCGAATGCAATGTAGTATCAAAGTCAATAGTTGAAGTAGCGAAAGGTAAGATATTTCCATCTAAAACTAGAACTCTATTAAGTTTCAGCAAACACCGACTTGACGTTTTGGGCGAAACAAAATTGCCCTGCGAAATTTCAAATAAAAAATGCAACGTCACCTTTAAGGTTGTAGCAGAAAACGTAAAACCCATCCTAGGAAGTTACTCTTGTGAGAAACTCAACCTAATCAAGAGAGTTCACACAGTGAACATCAATGATGAAGTGTTTACAGGACTTGGATGTCTGAAAAACTTCGTGTACGACATCGATATAATAAAAAACTCATCATTCGATGTTTGCCCAGAAAGGCGCATTCCTTTCAAAATACAAGGAGAAGTAAAATCCGAATTGGACAAAATGGTAAATATGGGCGTAATCGAACGTACTAAAGAAGCAACAACGTCCGTTTCTCCGCTTGTCATCGTAAGACAAAAAGGAAAGATTCGATTATGCATAGATCCTACAACAGTAAATAAAAACATAATGCGGAGACATCATCCTATGCGAACGGTTGACGAAATAACTACTCGACTAGTAGGCTCCAAACACTTCACATTGCTGGATTTTAAAAGAGGATTTTGGCAAATACGACTCTCCGACCGTACACAAAAAATCCTCACCTTCGCAACACCTTGGGGTAGATACTCGTGCAAAAGAATGCCTTTTGGAATCAGTTCAGCCCCCGAGATATTCCAAGAAGTTATGCAGACACTATTCCAAAAGATTCCCAACGTAGAGGTATATATGGACGACATACTAATCCACGGGAAATCTGAAGACGAGCTAAATCAGACCACAGCAAAAGTCATAGAAATTATCAAACAGAGCGGGCTCAAACTAAATAAAGAAAAATGTCAATTTAACCAAACAGCAATTAAATTTCTAGGCCACATTATAAGCCAAAACAAGGTCACAGCTGATCCTGACAAAACGGAAGCCATCAGTCGCTTGAAATCTCCTAACTCTAAAAAGGAGCTTCAACGAATTCTGGGAAAATTCACTTACCTAAGCAAGTATATAAAAAATTTTTCCAAACTAACAAGTCCTTTGCGAATTCTTTTAGAAAAAAGCACGTCCTGGCAGTGGGAAGCCGAACAACAAGAATCATTCCAGAAATTAAAGGACATAATATCTAATCCACCAGTTCTAAAAATTTACGACGTTAATCAGAACGTAACACTAGAAGTCGACGCCAGTTCAACGGCAATGGGAGCAGTACTACTACAGAACAGTCAACCAGTAGCATACGCATCGAAATCTCTAACGGAATGCCAAAAAAAGTACCCACAAATTGAAAAAGAAGCACTCGCAATTCAATTCGGATGCGAAAGGTTTCACCAATTTGTTTGGGGAAAAGAGCTAGTGGTGCTGACCGATCACAAACCACTAGAAAGCATTTTCAAGAAACCCCTCCATTCATCGCCAGCCAGACTGCAAAAAATCCGTCTCAAATTAATACAATATAGCCCAGAAGTAAAGTACAGGAAAGGAGAACAAATGTACCTAGCGGATCCACTGAGCAGGGATTGCGAAAACTCACCTCCGAACAGCGAAGATGCAGATAACGACCAGGAACTACAAGTTCAATGTATATTGTCGATATCAGATACAGAACTTAGCCGGTTGATAGATCTAACAAAAAACGACAAAACATGTCAAGAAGTAAAAAATTTCATAATGAACGGCTGGCCCACAGATTGTACAACACTAAGCCTCGAAACAAAGCTGTATTGGAATTTTCGTGATGAACTAGCACTATATGACGATATCATCTTCAAAGCACATAAAGCCCTCATACCAGCAAAGATGAGACCAAGCATCCTCAAGTATATTCATGCAGGACATTTCAGTTACGAAAAGTGCATACATCGCGCAAAAGACTATGTGTTCTGGCCACACATGAATCACGATATACGAAAATACATCGACCAATGCAACGCATGCCAAGTACTAAAGAGAAGCAACAATAAAATACCAATCAGCGAAAAAAAAGTACCCAACTACCCATTTGAGATAGTAGCAACCGATCTATTTCAATTCCAAGGAAAAGATTATATAATACTCATCGATAGTTACTCGGGATATATAAACTACCAGAGCTTATCGGAAACAACATCAAATAAAGTAATAAGCTTTCTGAAAAAATAATTTTCACTTAATGGCATCCCGAAAACATTGGAATCAGACAATGGTCCTCAATATACGAGCGCAAAATTCAAAGAATTCGTTAAAGACTGGAAATTCAATCACAGCACATCAAGCCCCCATCATCCGCAAGGGAACGGCCTAGCCGAGCGAGGAGTACAATTATTAAAAAACATACTAAAGAAATGTTTATACGATAAAACTGAAGTGGAGCTTGCAATCCTGAACTATCTCAATACACCCAGAGACAACATTGGCTCACCAGCACAGCGCATATACTCCCGAAACTTACGCACATTATTACCAATCAGCGAAAGCTCACTCAAGCCAAAAGTTCAAGGAAACGTTCCAGAATTTCTCAGCAAAATACGTAAAGAGCAACGGCTAAGAGCCAACATAAAAATTAACGACAATCAACCGAAAAGATTCGACATGGGAGATAAAGTTCTTACTCGAACTGACAAAGGACCTTGGAGACCAGCAACCGTTACCAAACAACTTCATCCTAGATCATACATCGTCAAGGACACGAGAGGAAACATTTATCGGCGCAACACACACAATTTAAGAATTTCAACATCAAACTTAAAACAAGAGCTTGATCCTATCGAAATCGATTTAGAAGACACAACTGGTGCCGAAACTGCAATCCTCAAGAATACCCACAACAGCGAAGACATCCCATTAGATCAACCACCGCCTATGGATGATACGACAGACACGAAAAACATTGACAACAGTATCAGTACATCAGTCAGCAACACGACAAACACCACCAGAGCAGGACGAGAAGTTAAAGCCCCAATAAGGCTTGACTTATAAATAAATAAATAAAAAGGGGAGATGTCAGTGTGCACAAGCCGAAACCATACCATCCAACCAACACCCAGTGAGGATTAACCCTTACTAACTATCAAGGGCACAAGCCCAACTAACGTCATCGTAAGAAGTACAGAGACGCCAGACAGAGCACAACTCAATTGAGACAAATAAAGTTAATCGTTCATAATAAACTTAATCTTTTATTTACAACTAGCACAGATCCAAACAGATTTAGTTATGTGTAAACAAAGTTATAGTGAAGATGTTCGTTCGTATGCTAACAGAGTCGAAAAACTCTTGGCAGATCTTAACGAAGCGTGTATTTCTTCTGAAGGTGCAGATGCCGCTACCATTATTCAAAGCCTTAACGGCAAAACAGCTTTAAAATCTTTTGTTGACGGTCTAAATAGTTCAGTGAAATTAGTGATAAAAGCAAGTAGATTTCAAAAGCTCTCTGAGGCTATAGAGGCTGCAGTACAGGAAGAGAAAACCGTACAGAAACACACAAATATTTCAAGGTTTTCAAAGTCACCGATTACTGCCAAAAATCATAAATGTAATTTCTGTTCCAAGAGTGGTCACACAAGTGATAGTTGTTTTTAAAGGTTAAATAATTATCGCCCGCCTCCTAAGCCTCCTGTAATAATTAAAAGGGAACCTATGCATTCGACTTTCGTGGTGACCTGTAGCTATTGTAAAAACAAAGGTCATCATATAAAAGAGTGTAGGAAGCGTCAGTATAACGAAAATCGGAAAAATTCAAATTCAACGCGTGCACAATACAGTAACTATCGCCAACAAGAATCGGGAAACTCAAGCAGCTCTGGGGCAACCGGCGGTGCAACCAGAGCCATTCAAATGAAATAAACCAACGACACAATGAAAACCAGCAGCCGAAATTAGTAAATTCCATATTTTCTCAACACGATTTTCGCAATACCGAACTGGAATTACTAAATCCTACGCTGGATCCCTATCCTCTGAATTCTAATACAACAAATAGGGTACCTAGCTCTATCCAGTCGGTACATGGCAACAAATTGCCTACACTGATTTCTAATACCAAATTATGCACACTGAATCGTAATACTAAATCATGTCCACTGAATTCTGCACTAATTTCGGGTTATAGATTAAATACTCCAGAGAATAAATTCTTTAAATCATTGTCGCCGAATACTGATCAAAGGTCTGAGATGGATATATTTTATGACGCGAAAGGCATAAAAACATTTAATAAACGAACGAAATTGAAAGAAATTTCTAATTATACAACATGTCCCAATAGCTCTAAATCTAAAAGGACCCATTTGATTGAAACACACTCACTGAATTCTAATAAACATTTGTGTAAATCTAGGGACAAAATCATAGTGTCCAAGTTATATAATATTTCTTTGGAAAATAAAAGCAACTGCGATTCTATAAAAGTTAAACTTTCTTGTTCTATAAACAACCCTTCCACCCTACTTGTAGATAGTGGAAGCGATATAAGTATCTTAAAAATAAGTGCGATTCAGGACGATTGCACTGTATACACTGATTTTAAAGCTCGATTGAAGGGCATTTCTGAAGAGGTTCTACATACGCTGGGTCTTATTTATGCGGAATTGGAGATAGACGATTTAAAGGTAACACATCCATTTCAGGTGGTAGGTAAGGACTTTCCCATCATTGCCAATGGTATTGTGGGTAATGATTTTTTGTCCAAGAATAATGTGATCTTGGATTTTGGAAGAAGTTTTTTTTCTATGCGTGTCGGAGAGCGAACTGAAAAGACAGATTTTGTTGTACCGCCTGTACAACAAGGGTTCTAGAGATAGTCCTAACAGACTATCGGGACCTTTTGTACTAAAACACTTTCACCTTAGGAAACGAACTGTTTATTTTAATAATACTTCTCTTGCGTCAACTCACAATTTTGTTACTTAATTATTTCACTAGAGGCCTTACCTTTGGTAGGGGGACGCTCTAGGAATGCTTTTTTAGTTAAAACACTACTTTTAATCTAGGAGTTGCTTCTCCAGACGTAATAATACTTCTAATTTTTCCTATCCCGATACTCGTCTTTTATTTAAAAATTTAACATGGGATGATACTCCCTTCCACATAAATCGATTTTCCCAGGGTAGGCAAATAATTTATTTGGGGCAAAGGTAATATATTTTGGCTTGCAATTAATCGATATTGATCAGAAATGCTTAGTTTTCATTTCTTTGCTATTATTGATCAATATCAATAACTGAGTACCCACCTAGGTAAGCACATAAAAATCAAAGTTTATTGCCTTGTGAAATTTGGAATTTCCATGGGTCACACGATGGACTTTGATCATAATCGATCGCAATTCCAAGCGCCGTATGGGCATCAAATTGCAAGAGATGCAATAATTCTTGATATTTGGACACACGTCAAGAAGTACAAAGGTTGATTTCTTGCGGGTGGCCAATTATATCTTTTGTTTGGTGCGATCGAGAAATTTATATGTAAGAATGTACATATTTATAAAATTTTTGTGACGTAAAGAAATGCACCTGAAAAATGTATATATGTAGCGATGTACATATGTTTGTCATTTTTGTGGCGTAAAGAAGTGCACCTGAAAAATGTATATATGTAGCGATGTACATATGTTTGTCATTTTGTGGCGTGGAGAAATGCACCTGAAAAATGTATATATGTAGCGATGTACATATGTTTGTCATTTTTGTGGCGTAAAGAAGTGCACCTGAAAAATGTATATATGTAGCGATGTACATATGTTTGTCATTTTTGTGACTGAGGAAAAGGTGATTGAAATTTATGTATGTAAGATCTACATAAATTTGTCGTTTTTGTTTTTAGAAAGGTAGGTATGAGAAATTTGATTATCATTGCGATAAGTATTTGGTGAGCCGATAATGAATTTGTGTGGTTGGTGAGTCTTATGAAATGTATATAGGGTAAGGTTATGATCTGTAGATTCATAACACCTTCCCCCTGAGAAAAAAAATTTTGCATTCTTGAAGAGAAGAAAAATTTTGAGTATCGAAATAGGAGTTTACAATTGATAGATTTATGTTTATATATAAGAAAATTTTAATTATAATTGGTTGCATCAATCTGTATGCGTTACTTAATGAGTGACTTATGTTATGTATAGTGCATGATGGTTATGATCTATCTAGGTTCTATTTTAAATGTATATACAGTTTGAATAATTTCTCTTTCTTTGATTGAAACATTTTTAGTTTCTATTTACTAAGTTGTTACATTAGGTTGTTTTATACAAATAATTTCTTAGTACTGTAAAAATAAAAAAATTGGCAGATTTCTTAACCAACATTATTTTGTTTCTTCTCTATTGATATCTTATTTTAGATCCTGACCTTTTCTTTTTTTTTTTAATTAATGGTTATCTTAATGTGTAGCTTTAGTTAGAGGATTTTTATTTCTTTTTACATTTTTGTTTTCGTTCTTTTCCTCTATTTGATCTGACTCGTTTTCCTGACTTTTCCCTAGGGCAGGTTTAGATTTAATGAATTTTATAGTGACCTTTATAAGTATTAAGGAAGTGATGATAATTATTATTATGTAAATTAAGACGTATTGATGCACGTCATGAGGGGTAACCTCGTGTAGTTTGGAATTTTCAGAATTCTCAAGTGTTATTATGTCTTTACTTAACTCGAAAAGTGCTTGTTGATTTTTGTTTTTAATTGTGATAGTTCTTGGGATGCTATCACTATGGGGTAGTTTGTGTTCAACCGGAGTGATCATTGAGATATTAGCCGAAGGTATGTAGAATTTGTCTACAACGTTTGATTTCTCTGTATGACTGTATATCACTAATTCTTCGCTTCGTATATAGCATGAAGGAGATATTTCTAGTATTCCGTTACCTTTTAATTGTAGGGGTTCGCTGTTATGTCCACAGATGTTATCTACTGTTAGTGGTTTACTTAGGCTGAAGAGCCATTTATTCGGGTTGGTAAGTTGTATCCATAGGGTAGATGTTTCTATGGTGTGAACCTTGCATGAAGGCGGAATTTTGGTTGCGTACTTTAATAGTTTGATTTCGCATTGATTTTGTTTGGAGTTTGTACCAAGGATAGGATGTGAAATACGGCATAGATGCGTGTTGTGTGCATGAGTCAAACAGTTGTTGAAATCATTATTGTTCATAGGGTAGTACTTGTCTTTATTTAGGGTGATCACTAGGTAGTCGGTTGTAGGTTTAATGAAGATAAACGAGTTATTGGATGGGACTGGGAATGGAGTGACCTTGAATGCTTGGAAAACGGTACTTAGTGGTAGTTTAATTTTTACTTCAATAATTACTTGATTGTTAATTTTGTTAGTGCTTGTTTGGCTTATCTTGTAAAGATCTATGAGTTTGTTTTCAGATGAAGCTGTGGGTAAGGAAGTTTCGGCGGGGAGGTTTTTTCGAATTATGGTTAGTACTTCCTCAAGTTGGTGAGGAGTTATGATTAATGGGTTTGGTTTTCCGTGTTTTATGTCCAGCAACATTTCTATTATCGCCTTGAGTGAGTCTTGGTATCTCATAAGAGATAAAGTAATGGTCGATATAGTGCTTTCGAGCTCTAATTCTGTGAGGCTGACGTTTATTGTTTTAATTGCTTCGGATATTTTATTTGCTTTGTCTTGAAGGTTGCTGAATTCGAGATGGATATCAATAGTGGATTTATTAAACAAATTTACTGTTTTGTCGACGATTAAAGTTTGGGCCTTTAAGAGTTCCAGAAGGTGATCTTCATTATCTTTAAGGAGGTTTATTTGCTCGTCATAATGCTTTGCGTCGGCTTCGTCTAAGGTTCCGAATAATGTTTTACTTAGACTGCCAATTGCATTTATTAGTCCTCGACGGCTTCTTTTTTGTTGAGGGTTAATTATTTCAGCGTTCTGATCTACGTCCTCTAGAATTAATTTTAAGTTATTTCTTTGGGCTCCGCAATGGTTAATGTTAGAGACTCTCTTTGTGTTGAGAAGAAGGCAGATTTTCTCTACTTCATTTACTTGGGCTTTTAGAATTGTTAATTCGTAATTAAAACTTCCTAGATCGTAATACGTTACAAGTTTCCAGTTTGCACTATAAAGTTGGACGTTGCCAGATTCTTCGAAGTAGATTCCTGGGGTAGATGTAAAGGTTGTCACTACGGTTCCGTTGGTCATTCCGATAAGTAAGGTCAGAGTTATTATGAGGCTGATCATCTTGCCTGTAGAAGAATTGACTATGTTTTAGTCTATGAACAATTTTAAATGATTATTGTGGATTTTTTTGTTTTTATTTCCTATACGGACGATCGAATTTTCTGAGGAGACTGCATCTATTACTTCGTAGGGACCTTCCCATAGGGGAGCTAATTTATTTTTTCTAGAATGATTTTTTATAAGGACCTTGTCTCCATTTATCAATGGTTTAGGTTTACTAGCTCGATCGTAATATCTTTTACTTTTTTCCTTGTTTCCAATAAGGTTTTCTCTGGCTATTTTATGCGAGTATTGTAAGCGTGCTTTTAATTCGTTAGCATAATTGTCATAATTATAAGAAATTTCGGGGTCCCTTTTTAGTGTGGTAGGAATTTCTGCATGAAATCCGTACAAAAGTTCGTGTGGCGTGTAGCCAGTACTTGAATGGGTTGCGTTATTGTAAGCGAACATAGCGTAGGGGATCCAAGTATCCCATGTAAGTGAATCAGTGGATACGTAGTGCCTGAGATATTCGGCAAGAGTACGGTGGCTCCGTTCTAATGCACCGTTTGTTTCCGGGTGATAGGGGGTGGTTTGTAACTTGTGTATTTTCAATAGTTTACAAGTTTCGCTAAATAGTGAACTCAAGAAATTAGTTCCTTGGTCAGTTAAAATAGCTTCAGGTAAACCATGTCTACATACCATATTGGTTACGAACTGTTCGGCGACAGTTTTTGCTTCAGCGTCCGGTAAGGGAACTGCCTCTGAAAACTTAGTCAAATCATCTTGGAAGGTAAGTATGTACTTGTTATTTATATAACTAGAAGGTAAGGGACCAACAATATCTAAGAAAATTTTCTCAAATGGTTTACTACTGGTAGATGTAATTTTCATAGGTATTTTCCGATTTGAACTAGATTTATGTTTCTGACACGAAGAACATTTCTTTATATAATTTTTTATATCCTTAGCCATTCCTTGCCAGAAGTAAATTCTTTTTAATTTCTTTATAGTCCTCGTTTCTCCTTGATGTCCGCCTAGTGGGGTGATGTGATAGTCTCTGATTACTTGTTCGATTTCTTCGGGATGATTTAGTTGAATGATTTTCCCGAGATAAAAAATAGGGTTATGACTTGAATTCTGAAATTCTTTTGAACAGAGAAGCTTTAGCTTGAAGTAAGAAACATTATCTAGATTTGGAATTTGAATATGGATCGTTTTATTTTTAGGGGATAATTCCTTAAATTTTTTAAATATATCCATTACTATGTCTTGGTCAGACGGATCTTTAAATGGTAAGGGAGCGCGTGATACTATGTATGTAGTATTCTTATGTTTATAGACTTTTGTCTCTCCCGGTGAAATAATATAATTTTCGGGTATGTAAGTTTTTAATAACCTTTCTGTAGTGGTGCTCGCAACAGGTAAAATGAAATATTTTTCTTTAATTCCACGAATGGGTAGAAGATTATTAGAGTTTTCCTCTATTATTGTGACGTTTTGGTCATTGATTGTGGCTTCTTCTTGAGCCTTTTGTTTGCTCCTCGTCATTATTTGAATATTACTATTTTCAGGAATGAGGCGACTGAGGGCATCTGCGTTTTGGTTTGTTTTACCTGATTTATAGACGATTTTGTAATCGTATTCCTCTAATTTGATTCTCCATCTCATTAGACGAGAGGTAGGATCTTTGAGGTTCATAAGCCATGTAAGAGGCTTATGGTCAGTGAAAATTGTAAATTTCCGACCATATAAGTAGGGGCGAAATTGCGTAACGGCGAATATTATTGCTAGCAGTTCTTTTTCTATGGTTGAGTATCTGGTTTCGGCTTTATTCAGGGTTCTGCTTGCGAAGCTTATTGGCTTATCATGACCGATTTTGCCCTGAGATAGTACGGCTCCTATTGCTAGATCACTTGCGTCTGAAGTGAGCAAAAGTTCCTGGTCAAAACGAGGATATTGCAAAATAGGGGCGGATACTAACTTTCCCTTGAGTAAGGAAAAAGCTTCCTCGGTGAAAGCGTCCCATTTGAAAGGAACGTCTTTCTTTAACAATGCCGTTAAAGGCTTAGCTATTTTAGCGAAATTCGGAATAAAGCGGCGGTAATAGCCAACGAAACCTAAGAAAGATTTAATATCTCTTTCCTTTTTGGGTACTGGATAGTTCTGAACTACTTTGATCTTAGAGGGATCTGGTATCACTCCATTTTCAGTCACCAGGTGACCCAAATAGGCTATTTCTTTACTGATAAAGTGGCATTTCTCAGGTTGTAACTTGAGATTATGCTTGCGTAGTCGTTCAAAAATGTGTTCAAGCCTAGCATTGTGTTCTGCTAGGTTGTATCCATAGATAATTATATCATCCATATATACAAAACATTCAAAACCCTGCAGACCAATTAGGACATTGTTCATCAGCCTTTGGAATGTGGCTGGTGCCCGTTTTAAACCAAAGGGCATTCGATTGTAATGGTAATGTCCGTAGGGTGTACTGAACGCAGTCTTTTCTTTATCATTCCTATTCATGGGGATCTGGTGAAAACCGTTAGCTAAATCTAAAGTACTGAAGTACTTAGCTTTTCCTAGTTGATCCAAAATATCTGTGATATTTGGTAAGGGGAAGGCGTCGCCGACTGTTATGTCGTTTAGGCGCCTGAAATCAACAACTACTCTCCACTTTTTGTTACCTGCGGCATCAGGTTTTTTGGGTACTAGCAGCAATGGGGAGTTCCATGGGCTTGAGCTAGGACTAATAATTTCTTCGTCTAGCATTTTGTTGATTTGATTATTAATTTCCTCGCGATGAGCTTGAGGTAATCTATACGGTCTTATGTTGACCGTAGGTTTTCCAGGTAGTATAGGAATTTCGTGCTTTGTAGCATTAGTGCAAGTTAGGAAGTCTCCTTCTAGGTAAAAAATATCGTTATACTTACGACATATATCTAGAATCGAGTGCGCTTCTTCCGCGTTGCAATGAGAAAGATCTATCTCATTTTTGAGTTTTTGTAGTCTTTCTTTTAAAGGATCTTTGTTCGGATATAATTTTATTATATTATATTTATTAATATTGTGCAACTGGGGGCTTATGTCCATTTTATTAATTGCAACATTTTGTTCATTGGGATTCAGTAGGAGAATATTGGCATGACCATCCTCGTCAGGTTTGATCAAGGTATTTCCAATTATTACTCCAGATTCCAATTCTTGATGTTTGCAGTAAAAGGTGCCTCTTTTGTTGATTTTTAATTTTGCTACTAATTGAGTACGGGCCGGTATTTCTATACTTTCGCCTCCGACTATGATTTTTTTTGTTTTTATTTGTGCTTTGTATATGCACGAATTTGAATTAACTTTGTTAGCGGGTTTAGCTGCTTTTGGAATTACCTGTGATTCCATTTTATTTTTTATATGGGCCGGTATTTTTATACTTTCGGCTCTGATTGATTTTGATTTTTCTTGACCATCTTGTGGTAAGTATGTATATAGACTAGGATTTATTTGGCTAGCTGTTTTAGCTGCTTTTGATTCCAAATTAATTTTACATTTAGGGGACACTTCGTTCAAATTAAGTATGAGAGTTTTATTGTCATAATTAATGATGCAGGAGAATTTTTTTAGGAAATCATGACCTAATATTCCATCATGTTTCAGTAGAAAATTGCTATCTACCATGTGGATGTCATGAAGGAAAGATATTCCTTCTGCTTGGAAGTTGCATTCCGCAGTTCCTAATGTGCATAGAGGTTTTCCTGCTAATGAGGTTACCTGTATGGATTTTCCTTTATCTACGATAGTGTTACCTAGGGCCGTGGTGGCCTTAAGTACTGAAATCTCAGCACCCGTGTCTATTAAAAAGGTACTAGTTTTACATGCTGATATAGAGTTTCCGATCGTTAGAACAAGCGACTGCTGATCGGAATTTAAAGGGAGAATTATTTCTCTGTGTAGTCTTGAGGTTGAGAGTGAACATCCGCGGATATTGTCATTAGGTTGAGGCGAGACTGAGTTTCTGTTAACTCGTCTCGCCGAAGACCGTTTTCCGAACGTTTTCTCGTATCTGAACTTGGATGTTTTTTGAATGGGGATTTTGATTCCAATATTCTAGTTGCGGATCTTATATTAGAGGGCTGCGAATTATTAGATTTCCGTTGGTTTTCAAAATTATATGGCTGCCGTTGATTTGGCTGTGTATATTGAAAGTTGTTTGTTTGCCGTTGATTTGGCTGCATATAATGGGTGTTATTTGGTTGCTGATATTGAGAATTTCCAGGTCGTTGATACCGTGGATATGAATTTTGTTGCGGAAATGTATTAGGGGGCTGCGAATTGAACAACCGTTGGTTAAACAATCTTTTTCGGCATTCTCGTATGTGATGATTTGGCGTTTTACAATACGAGCAAATCACTTTGGGGCTCTCTGTTTTGACTTTAGATGAATAACAGGTTTCTGACGTGTGACCTTTTCTGTTGCATTTTGAGCAAGAGAGAGGTCGATCGTTAGAAGAAGGGTTCCTCTCGGACTGTTCGATAGCGAATTTGGTTGCTTCTTTGAATGAAGAATTCCTTTGGGCTTTAGTTAAAAGACGAACTTGGTCATCTTTTATTCCGTCCTCGAAAGCTCTGAGAACCATTTTGTCATTCTCGGCTACCAGGAGTTTAGTTAGTGCTGCGTCACTTGTAAGAGAAGATGTCGTTTCATCATACAAGGCGAGCAATTTTCGGGCTCGGAAAGCGTATTCTTTTACGTCTTCTTTTCCGTATTGTTTGAGAGAGAGGATTTCGTTCTGTATAGACAGTCTAGAGCGTGTTTCTAAGAATCGATCTTGTAATTCTTCCCGCAATTTTTCCCATGTTTCGGCGTCCGAATATTTAATAACGTCGTAGGCTCTACCTATTAATTTGGTTTTGATTATCTGTAAGAATAAGGCCTTTTCCGGTGCCGAAGTTTCTTCTTTTTGGAACATTTCGCAAATATTCAAGAACCGATGTAGCTCACTGGAAGTTCCATCGAATTCCGGGATAAGTGATTTAGCGTCACTTATGCTGAGCTTATCAGCCATATTTGGAGTAGTTGGTATTCTCTTTCGCGGTTTCTTCCGATGGATTTTTAATCCTGGTACTAGGCTGCCCATAACACCTAAGAGTTTTTTTCGCCTCGTGAAAATGGTTACGAAAGAAACGGTGGTTTTAAAAAAATTTTAGTGAGAAAACGGAATGTTATAGTTTGAGAGAAATAATTTTATATTACACTCTTACAGGAATGGGAAAAAAAAATTATGTGACGAGATTTTTAGTTCTAAACCCCGGAGAAAATATCTCAAATATTATTAAAATGAATTTGACGAAACTTCTTGTATTGAAGTTCCGGAGAATTTTCTCAATTAATTTGTTTAATGAATTTGACGAAACTTCTTGTATTGGAGTTCCGGAGAAGTATTACACGAAGGAGAGAGAGAAAAGAAATCACTTGAGCACTTGAGCTTTACAAATAACACTTTAACACTGGACACTTGTGATGTGAGAGAAAAAAAAAATGTTTGTTGGTTGATTGGTTAAAAGGAAAAGAAGTCAGATTTCATTTGGTACAAAAATATAGTGTTATTTAAAACGATATTATAAAGATAATTAAATTTAGAATAAAAAATATGGTATTATAAATATAATTAAATTTAGTTGAATAAAATGTGAAATATTATTATTTATACTAACTTAAGAGTTCGGCAACTAGCGCGTTCTTTTGATTTACGGATGATGCTAACCTCTGGAAAGCTTCGGAATCCCAGGTAGCCTCCGGGTCGTCCTGGTTGCAATAGTTGTGTAGAATGCCGTACAGCTCTGTTGGTGAGGTGTAGTCCTGCTGGAGTAATGTCGTTACGTTTTCCTCGTACTGTCGGGCTGCTGTTTCACGCTCTTCCTCGTCTGTATCTTCCAGGGCACGTTCAATTACCTCTATTGGCAGGCTTTCAATTAGCGCCCAGTCAGCGTCAGGGAATTCCTCTTCTTCCGGAATGAATACGTTTGCAAGTCCGGGAACTACGTCAGAGTCTTGTGCTCTGATATCAGGATCTGTTCCTGGCCAGCACATGTAAACGGTTTTCGTCGTTCGTCGGGTTGGTAGATTACTAGATTTTTAGGTCTTACTAACCAAAAAAAAAATCTTCACCGCTGCCACCAATTTTATGTTGTACCGCCTGTACAACAAGGGTTCTAGAGATAGTCCTAACAGACTATCGGGACCTTTTGTACTAAAACACTTTCACCTTAGGAAACGAACTGTTTATTTTAATAATACTTCTCTTGCGTCAACTCACAATTTTGTTACTTAATTATTTCACTAGAGGCCTTACCTTTGGTAGGGGGACGCTCTAGGAATGCTTTTTTAGTTAAAACACTACTTTTAATCTAGGAGTTGCTTCTCCAGACGTAATAATACTTCTAATTTTTCCTATCCCGATACTCGTCTTTCATTTAAAAATTTAACATGGGATGATACTCCCTTCCACATAAATCGATTTTCCCAGGGTAGGCAAATAATTTATTTGGGGCAAAGGTAATATATTTTGGCTTGCAATTAATCGATATTGATCAGAAATGCTTAGTTTTCATTTCTTTGCTATTATTGATCAATATCAATAACTGAGTACCCACCTAGGTAAGCACATAAAAATCAAAGTTTATTGCCTTGTGAAATTTGGAATTTCCATGGGTCACACGATGGACTTCGATCATAATCGATCGCAATTCCAAGCGCCGTATGGGCATCAAATTGCAAGAGATGCAATAATTCTTGATATTTGGACACACGTCAAGAAGTACAAAGGTTGATTTCTTGCGGGTGGCCAATTATATCTTTTGTTTGGTGCGATCGAGAAATTTATATGTAAGAATGTACATATTTATAAAATTTTTGTGACGTAAAGAAATGCACCTGAAAAATGTATATATGTAGCGATGTACATATGTTTGTCATTTTTGTGGCGTAAAGAAGTGCACCTGAAAAATGTATATATGTAGCGATGTACATATGTTTGTCATTTTGTGGCGTGGAGAAATGCACCTGAAAAATGTATATATGTAGCGATGTACATATGTTTGTCATTTTTGTGGCGTAAAGAAGTGCACCTGAAAAATGTATATATGTAGCGATGTACATATGTTTGTCATTTTTGTGACTGAGGAAAAGGTGATTGAAATTTATGTATGTAAGATCTACATAAATTTGTCGTTTTTGTTTTTAGAAAGGTAGGTATGAGAAATTTGATTATCATTGCGATAAGTATTTGGTGAGCCGATAATGAATTTGTGTGGTTGGTGAGTCTTATGAAATGTATATAGGGTAAGGTTATGATCTGTAGATTCATAACAATTTGATTTCTTCGGATATTCTAATTCCGGCTAGAACGGAACAGATTATTCAGATAAAAACTAACCTTTCCGAAGACTGCATTTGTTTGACGTCAGATACACCTGACGGAATATTTATTGCTAACACAATTTGCACACCGCGGAATAATATTTGCTTGGTTTCTGTTCTGAATTCTAATATAATGATTTATTCTATCTTAAAGGTGATAAATTATCATCTACTAACTCTGTACATCATAATATTCCTACTCCTGCTGTGGAACCTGTACACATTAAGCCATATAGGCTTCCTGAATTTCAGAAAACTGAGGTCTTAAATCAAGTGAATCAAATGTTAAGAGACGACATAATAGTGGAGTCCAAGAGCCCATGGAACTTTCCTTTGGTGGTAGTGCCCAAAAAACCTGATCATAATGGAAACAAGAGGTGGCGTATTGTGGTCGACTTCCGAAAGTTAAATGACAAGACAGTCGGTGACGCCTACCCCTTGCCAAATATTACGGAAATTCTTGATCAACTAGGCAATTCAAAATTCTTTTCTACTCTAGATTTGGCAAATGGGTTCCACCAGATCAAATTAAATCCTACATATAGGTCAAAAACAGCTTTCTCTACACCAATGGGCTATTTTGAATCTGTGCGAATGCCGTATGGCTTGAAAGGTGCTCCGGCAACCTTTCAACGCCTTATGAACAACGTTCTTACTGGTTTGCAAGGAACAAAGGCTTTTGTCTATATGGATGATATAGTCGTCTACGGAAAAACGATCGAAGAACACAACTGTAAGCTTATTGAAATTTTTGAACGGCTGCGACTGCATAATCTAAGGTTCCAGCCAGAGAAATGTGAATTTCTCAAGAACGAATTAACGTATTTGGGTCATATTATTAATTCGGACGGTATAAGTCCAGACCCTAAAAAAATTGATTGTGTCAAAAGTTTTCCTATACCCAAAAATGTTAAAGCCATTAAAACCTTTTTAGGGCTGGCCGGATACTATCGGCGGTTCATCAAACATTTCGCTAAAATATCGAAACCTCTAACAGAACTATTAAAAAAGGATGTCACATTTAATTGGACTGCCAAATGCACAGAATCTTTCAATCTTCTCAAGGAATATCTGATAAACCCCCCTCTTCTACAATATCCGGATTTTTCCAGAGAATTTATCCTGACTACCGATGCAAGTGGATCTGCTATAGGAGCCATTCTTTCGCAAGGTACTGTCGGAAAAGACTTACGAATTGCATATGCATCGCGAATTCTGAGAAAGGCTGAACTTAATTACTCAACCACAGATAAAGAGCTTTTGGCTGTGGTCTGGGCGGTTCAACACTTTCGCCCATATTTGTTTAGTAAAAAGTTTAAGATCATTACTGATCACAAGCCGCTAATTTATATCCAAAACTGCAAGGATCCTAGTTCTAGACTTTTTAGATGGAAACTAAAGTTGGAGGAATTTGAGTTTGAGATCGTACACAAAAGAGGATCCCTCAATACCAATGCCGATAGCTTGAACAGGATGTATAAGATGACTCTCAGATCTAATTCTGCAAAACATAAAACTTCTTCGGGGAGTTCCAAAAATAATATGGTTGATCTTCTTGATGACACATCGACTTCATCTGGAAATATTACATACGACAAATTTGTTACCGATGTGCAGACAAGGATAATTTTAAATCCTAACATTGTGGATAAAGATACCAATATATTCACTAAATCCTCTAAAACTAATTTAGCAATTTTCATTAACAGAGAACTTAAATTGAGCAATGACGTTATTACCTTCATTGAGTCTAAAGGACGTACTCAGTCGCTTAAGAAAAAATTAGACAACGCATGCAATATTATACCCTTCCGCGACTGTGATTTCCATACAATATACCTTTATCCCTACAATTCATACTCTGCAATCATTGATAATAGGGATATTTTCCAGAATTTATTAAACTTAAAAACATATTTGCAGGAGCATAAAATCTCTAATCTTGCTCTACCAAACCCCGTCAAAGAGGGCTGTTTTGCTCGGTTAAAATATGAAAATATCCGTTCTATGTTACGCTACATTTTTAAAGACACCGACATATCTATAACTATTTATCACAATAATTCTAACTCTAATTTTACCCGCGAAGAAATAGAAAGAATTCTAAGGGAATATCATAATAACCCTATCGGTGGACATAATGGTGTTAACCGCACCTACAAAAGGATTAAGTCTTCTTATAAATGGAAGAATATGTATAAGGATATAAGGAAATATATTCGTTCATGTGATTTGTGTAGAAGAAATAAAATAACAAAATATACTAAAGAACCAATGGTCATTACATCAACTGCAAGTTATCCTTTCGAGAAGATATCGATCGATATAATGGGGCCATTACCGACTACACCAAACGGCAACAAATATATTTTAACATTCATAGATGATCTCACAAAGCTGACAGGTGCAATAGCCATTCCAAACCAAGAAGCCTCAACTATAGCCGAAAAATTCGTAACGGATATTATTTTCCGTTATGGTACTCCTAAATTAGTTCTATCTGACCAAGGATAGAATTTTATCGGTGAAATATTCAGGGGTGTCTGCAGGTTATTAAAAATTAGAAAACTTCAGACTACTGCATATAGGCCACAATCTAACGGAGCCTGCGAAAGAAGTCATCGCGGCTTTGTTGAATATCTTGGATGTTTTATAAATCAGTCACAGGACAATTGGGACGAATAGATTAAATACGCTGTTTTCGTCCATAATACAACTCCTAATTCTTCAACAAATTATACACCCTTCGAACTTATGTTCTGGAGAAAAGTTGTCTTGCCTACATCTTTGTCAAAACCCCAGAAATCTGCTACAACTATGATGTCTATGCCAATGAACTTAAGGCACGTTTACAACACTGCAATCAATTGGCCAAAGACAACCTCATTAAATTTAAAGCAAATACTAAAACTTACTATGATAAAAGAAAAAATCCCTCACAGTTCCAAATTGACGATTTGGTTTTATTAAGAGACGAAAAGACATATAAAGGCAGGTGTAAGAAGTTAATGGCACCTTGGATAGGTCCTTATAAAATTATTTCAAATGAAGGAGTAAACTCTACAATTCTCGTGGGAAATAAACCCACAAAGGTTCATAATAACCGCCTGATACCTTTCAGCGCTTAACTTATTCAACTATTTTATAGTAATACAATTCTAAACATATGTACAGTATGCTTTAACTAAATTCCATATTCTGTCTCGCAGGATGGACACGTATGCAGACTCGTGCTTTTGACACTGGTACTGCCTCGATCGTGTACAACTATTCCAACGCCATCGACTACAACAAATGGAAATCATGTTCCGGGAAGCGAGAGTCTATACAATGTTACTTATCTAAAAAATTCTTCAGGGCTGGTCTATGAACACATTGGAAAGATGAGCCTGACAAATAATAAATGGAAATTCCCAGTTACTTCCGATCTAAAGCAATTTAAAATGCAGTATAAGCAAATTTCTTCATATAGAACTAGACTTCAGGGTTTATGTAACACTTTAGTAGAGAAAAATGTTTCACTTAGGGAATGCCCTCTATATCTGACTCAATTGAATGAGGTTCTAGTCGGTATAGAAGCCCAAAACAAATTGATAAGACATATGCTAGGATCTAATACAAACTTAATCCAAAAAAGAGGTTTAATAAACATTGTAGGTACCGCTGCCAAACATCTTTTTGGTACCCTAGATGCAAGCGATGCAGAGTTTTACAATGAGCAATTGAAAAAATTTGATGAAAACGAAAATTATCTTCAAGAACTAGTTAGTCAACAAACTAGTATCCACAAATCAACTTTAAAACAACTAAATTCAACAACAGCTTACATTTCTCAACTCGAAGAGAAATTAAGTGACACTATTAGAAAGATAAATGACATTGGTAATGCAACTAATGCTAATCTATTCATTACTAACTCCTTACAAACCATACAGAGACTTTTACAATACTCATTCTACTCGTCGAGAGATTCTCTCAAAATCAAGTGCATATAATTGATATTATCACTTCTGCATCTCACGGAATGTTACATCCGTACATTATTGACTCCTCCAGTATTATGGAAGAATTTTTAAAAATACAATCTTATTTAATAAATGATCTCCATTTACCTATTTCCACTCGAACAGACAACATAGATACACTTTTCAAGATTGTCGAAACACATGTATATTACTGCGACAATAAACTAAATTTTTTATTAGTAATGCCACTAATAACTTCTACCGAATATAACATTTATAAAATAACTAGTGTTCCAAGAATAATTAATAACAGAACTTTTGCATTCATAATACCAGAAAAAGCCTTTATAATATTGGACAATGTAAAACAGCAATATTTTCTTTATTGTGAAGGGGACCTTGATAAATGTCAAAACATATACAATAACCATTATATTTGTGAACAGAATTACCCCATTTCACTAGCCCATCTTAATAGTGCTTGTGAAATTAACTTATTTACTACATTGTCTACTACGCCAAAATCATGTAAAATACGAATAGCTACTCTAGAAAACGTAATCTTTTTACAAATGGCTAAAAGAAATTCTTGGCTCTTCATTGCGCCTAAAGAAGAAGAAATTATCATTAAATGTAACCAACGTAGTGAGCCTACGAATATTTATGGAACAAGCATATTGTCCTTAATGAAAAATTGTAAAATTCATACAAAATTCTTAATACTAAGCTCTAAAAGTGATTATGAAAACAATGTCAACATCAACCTCTTTGTAAACACACATGTAATTAACAATGACATTAACTTACCAGAATCCCCGTTTGTTGAAATAAATCCTATTAATATAAATTCCAATTCATTTACAATAGCAGAACAAATAGAAAATCTCAATAAAATAAGCCAAGATATTGATTCAATAAAACAACAAAAATATGCCTTACATAAATTAAAAGAAAATAATTATCACTTTTATTCAATCTATTCCATTATTTGTATTTTACCTATCTTTTATATTATATACGGAATAACAAGAATTGTAAAGCCATATTGTATAAAAAAAACTACGGCGACGGACGCCGTTATTTTGGAAAATTTTAATACTAACTCAAATTCTAAAGATTTATCTGAAAAAGGAGATGACACTGAAGAAGGGACGGCTTCCCTGCCAATTCCAACGAATAGGTCGGAAAATCGCACCAATCCAAGGTACAATTTTCGTCCTTAAGGGGGGGGGGGGCGTGTTGTGAAGTCGCATCCACATTCCATACTTACCTCGTATTTCTTTTATTCCCTTTCCCCAGCAATTGTTTTCAACCGTCTTAATATCCATAATTTGCTGGATCATCATTTCATCAAGTGCAATTCAATGCACACTTGAGTGTATCGACCTCACATAATTGCATTAATTCTGCGAACCTCACAACTAACTTTCCGCCTACGGTGCAGCAAACCCATAACTTCTCGGGTTTCACCTCATCAAAGTAAGCACGGGCAATGGTTTTCTTCAGCAGTCAGTCTTTTCGTCTTCATGCTACAACGTGCCTCCGTCCGCGATCTTAATTAATTATTGTATGATAAATTTGTATGTACTATCATGTACTGTAAATTAAATAATAAATGTTAAACTAAATAGTTTGGTCGTTTCTTTTAAATCGAATTCGAATCCGCTAATAAATAAAAGTTATTTTATGTTTCTCAACAACTTCGTTGGGATTGGGAGTCATAGGGGGAGGTTAAAGCATGCAAATAACAGCTCATGGTAGGAGATGCCTGGATATTGTCCTGTTATTATTGGTTGGAAGGAGGGTAGTGAGATTAAGAGATCAATGACTGTGGCTGAGCTTGGACCGTGACGGGTGGGCCCGTCATTAAGGATGATCAGTCCCTTTTCGGATAATAGATCCGTCAGAGCATTCGTGATTGGAGAGTCCGTACCCATATCGATATTAAAATCGCCACTAATAAGTAAACGCGATGAACGACTCACCATTCTGTCTAGGAACTCATTAAGAGTTGATAGGTCATTATCGGTGAATGTAGCAGCGCATCTGAAGACAACAGCAAGGATGATTGGGTCCGCGTTAGTTTCAAAGCCTGAAATTTGAACCGCAAGTATCTCCCAGCTGCCGTCAATGAAGCGATATATCGGTTGAGATTGCAGGGTATAGGTCGCATAGATTGAAACTCCACCAGCTCTTCTGGAAGTCCTGTCCAATCTGTGCATCCTGTATCCCAAAACCTCAAGCATTTTGGACGAGTGATGAGCCTTTGCCCACGTCTCGCATATCATTAGTGCACCGACGTTACAAGTATCTGCCAGATGTCTTATTGTGGTTAAATTTTTAGGGATGGAGCGAGAATTGAAGGATAGTATGTTGAAATTTGATTGCTGGAGAGTAGCTGCAAGGTCAGCTTGGGTGGACAAGGAACTGTGTTGCCTATCCATAATGACGAAAATGACCTGAATTAGAGGACTGAGGATGAGAAGTGGCACCCGTCAGGTGGAGGGACAGAGCAGATGTAAAACGGGATGCTACAATATTGGAAGCACAGTCTTGGGATTTATATGTGATATATGTACGACGATTTCTTGTAGAGACACTCTCCCTTCCCTTCCTTTTTAGGCCTAAAGCTTTATGAAGTACGTCAAGATCTGTCGCATCGAGGTCTTCATTAATGTAAACCCTTGAGTTAATGTTGCCAGGCGAGATTTGATCAAGAGTTAACGGTGATGTGCTTAGTAGTTTGATATACGATTTTAAAAACGTATTACAATCCTCTTCCTTGTAGAATCTTCTCACTGATTTTGGATTATAGACTTTATTGGTTATAGTTGTTATATTGTGTTTAAATGGTAATGCAAATTCAATGCGGTTATGGAATAAGGGATCCGATACTACGCTTGCGCACAGATCGGGTAGAAATTTATCTTTGAAATTGTCGGATAGCAGGGCACTCGGCAGGTTGCTGATAATGAGAGACCGTCTCAACATTTTCATTAGTAGTATCGTACATAGTTTTTGTGTCAAATCTATTTAACAGGCTTAAATTAGCTTCTAAATTATGACAGGAATGTCCATTTAGTTTTAAATAATCTTTTGTTAGTAGAATTCCATTCAGAGTATGTTCAGAGAGGCGGTTTCTCATTTTAGTCTTGTTGATATTAATTTGAGAAAAAGTTCTTTCAACTGAAGCTGAGGAATTTGGCAAAGTGAGAATTTCGAAAACAAATTTTCCTAATTTTGGAAAAGCAATTTCACCTGATCTTCTTTCACTTTTTAAAATTGTTTGCCAAAAGCTATGGACGTCGTTGCGGAAAAGAATAACAAGTGAAATCAATATTCCGTAATTCTCGCCATTCTACATCTATGTGCTGAATTTCAGACTCTGCAATTAAATTTGGAAAAAAAAAAACAGCAAAACGGTGCGATTGAAGGACATTTTTTTGCCATTACCAGTTCTGGGTCTATCCAATAACACTTTTGAATAACAGCACCATTAAGATTAAATCTCTTTAAAAACTGCCGGATAAGTTCTATGTAGAAATTACGACAAGTAGATCGAAACTTATCTATTTCAGATCCAGATGTATTTATGCTTAAGTCTGAAATATTTATATTCACTATTGCACCTAAATAAATATCCTTTAAAGGTAAAAAAAGCTTTGATTATCGAATTCAGTATTAGATATTGGTGTTTTGTCTATATATGATCTTATCATATAATTATTCAGAAGAGTATGCAGAGTGCTTTCTACTGATTTTTGGAGTTTATGTATCTGCGGCGATTCACTCTGGAAAAGTTTATTTAAGTTGTTTATCAAAGGCAAAGTACTATATGATAAAAATTGCAAATACAATTTATTTACGGGGTCCAATAATTTTTTCAAAATATTTCCCGGACTTTCGAGATGGTCTACATTTACTGCAAAGCCAACATATATTTTTAAACTGTCATAAAGTTCCAAAATTCTTAAAACAACTTGTTCTAGCGAAAGCCATCGTGTTTGAGCGGGCTGCAATATTTTTTTTGGTTTTAATTCTAAAATCTTCTGAATGTCAGCAAACTGTTCATTTCTTTTTGGGATATTTGATATATAGTTATAAATATCACGAGTTTATTGTTCAACACTATTTGGCAGCTTTAAACAAGCAGCCGCTACTGCTAGATTAATGGAATGACACACGCATTTTAAAACTACAAGATTGGGCACGTCGTTCTTCAGAAGCTTGGCTACAGAGTGCCTTGCGCCCGTCATCACTGCAGCACCATCTGCAGCAAACCCAATAAGGTTTATTTTATAATTTATAGGTATTGTTGTCAATAAAAATCTTTTTAATACAATTGTATATAGAAACTGCGTCTGCTGATTTCACTCTTATAATTGTAAGGAAACAGTCCTTTATGACAAATTCATGGAAAAGCCGGGCTACTATACTTAATTGTTTCGCGTTGCTGCGATCTGTTGATTCATCAATGCATATTGAAAACTTCACTTCTTGTAAAATTTTGCACAAATCAGAGAATTGTTGCATACCTAATACATATTTGATTATGGCTGACGTTTTTGTTTTTCCGCATTTTAATTTTTGAATTACATCTGAAGAATAGCCTTTAAAAATTTTAATAGCGTGATCTAAACAAGTACATGGCAAGTTATGCTCGGTACAGAACGATGCCAGCTTTATCTCAAACTCCCTGGTTTTAAGCGAAACATTATTATTAGAAAAGGCAGAGGCAATATTTGGCTGCATTTCGATTACTTTACACGAGTTTTTGTGCTTAGCACTTTCGACATGCACAAGTAAATCTCTTTTTCCACCACTTGCCTTTAATTTAGTGTTGCAGACCTTACATTAAGCGGAGTTTTTGGGTTTTTCGATTAACCATGCCTTTAAATCTTGAAAACTGGCATCATTGTCTACAAATATCAACGATTGATTGAAAGAAAAGCCATTCAAAAAATTTAATAGAGTGCTTAAAAAGAAATATTCAGGTCCAAAAAGAACAAAAATTAATCCTGGATTATTAAAAAAACATTCGTGGGGTAAAAACGATGTCAATTTTGAAGTTAAAAACGACTATTTTAAGGCGAAATTGAAATTTGGAGTATGTCAGTGAGCAAGCTGCACGAACAAAATTATTGGGTATTGTAATATACAACTCATCCAATATTTCCTAATTGTAATTGTACCTAATGATGAAAAAATTGTTAATATACGCCATAACCAAACATGTATTTGTTCTTAATATTTATTTTAAAATAAGATATTCTAATATATCAAATCCTTCTAGGCTGAGATACAGCAGCAATGAAACGTTTCGATCTAAAATTAAATTTTGTACCATATAAAATTGCTATACAGAAATTGACAGGCATTTACTTTTGGGCGGAAAAAAAAGTCATTTGATTGGATCACGAAAAAGCTGAACTGAAATGAATGTCAAATCAAATCAGCATTTATTCAAAAAAACCCTGCTTAAAGCAACGTGCAACGTTGGGTACTACGACAATATACAGCTTAAAATAGATACGATTAACATACTCAGCAAAATAAACAATAAAGATTTAAGAAAGTAAAACAACTATATATTAAACAGGAGGAGGCAAATTGCCATGAAACAGATCAAAAACAGCTCAAAAAGTTCATAGCATCTAATTTCATAGTTTAATTACTTATTGTAAAAATATTTATAGAAGTATTTAATTTCATTTCAATAACAAACTTAAACTTGAATGTTGAAAAAATTCAAGATGTGTCGTGAATGCATGCTGAATTGCTGAGACAATGTTTGCTTGGGCTCAAAAAAGTTGCGTTTACTTCTATAACAGACAGGGTGTGGAAATTTATTGTGTCTTTTATATCGTGCAAATAAGTTAGAATTTTTGCATATCACTTTGCTAGCAGCTGGAAGCACTGAAGGCTATTTATCTTGGTTCGATGTTTCTATTGGAGAATTGGTTGGTCATTATTATTCAAAATTTCATGGTATTTGGATAATGCGACAACTTCAAAGAAATTGTGTGATATGGAGCACCAATAATTGCATTCTCAGTAGATTCAAAAGGCAAGAACTTGATAACTGGGGGAATAGAAGTTAAAGTTTGATAGATATGCTGTATTCTTTTGTGTCCGCAGAACAAAAGATACACAAAAGAACGTCTCATACATTTTCATAGAAGATTTACACGAAGCGAACAGCACAAATTGTTCGCTTCAATCGACAGAACATGTTCTCCAGTATATCGGAGTTCTAGAACAAGGTACACAAAAGAACACAGCTATAGAAAACTTAACGGACCAACAATACAATATAGTAGAAAAATGCCTGCCAATCAAAACGATATTTCACAAAGAGGTGTACTGGCAATTTCAATGGGCAATATATGTGAAATGTACTTAAATGAGACGCCATACTAACAACAGAAAACAGGCGAATTTACACACTCAATAAGATTTGCCCGTTTGAACAGGTTTTGTGTATCCAGAATACGGTTTCACATAAAGTTTGGTGCCGGGTTCAGGTGAACCTAATTACGATGCTCTTGAGGCCAATCCTATGCAAACGAAGAAAGAACGTTCATGCCCAGTTGGAGAATATTCCAGCCGAACTTATTACTTTGGATCCTAATGAAATCGCTGGGGTTGAAACATTTCAAAACAAGCTTGAAATGAAGAAAAAGCTTATACTTTTATATATATATATATATATATACAGGGTGTTCCGTAAATGTCTTTAACCCTTTAAGGGGATGAAAGTAGAGGTTATTTGGGTCAAAAAAGTCCAGATACTTTTATATCGAACTGCGCTTGGTTTTCGAGTAAATCGATAATATCGATTTTCGAGATTTTGCATACCTTTTCAGAGTAATTTCGTTATAAGTTCTATTGTAATTAATGGATTGTGACGTTCAAACCTTTATTTAAAAGAACACATATTGGCCTTTCTAAGAATGTATAATAAGTTATAATTGTGCCTTCAATTATTTGAAATAAAAACAGTTTTCTCTAGAATTTTTTATTTCACAAAAATTTTTGTCGCGCTTCAGTGTACATTTATTCGAAATATCACCATTGCACGAACTTGGCAAAACTATGAAAAAATTTGCGCACTATGTCCCCTTTCCAAAATGACCTCCCTAAGTGCTATCAACAATAACAATCAAAAGTTATAAACAAACATTTGGAAGATGTGCCCATCGAGGTAATAGGTAATAGGCTATTAGATAGGGCACTTTTAGATTTCGAATTTCGAAAATGGAGGGGGTAATTTCGAAAAAACACTTTTTTAACAAACTTGATATTTACGTAGACTTCGTTATTCCGCATCTTCATTTTTTCGGGAGGGACAAACTGTGGGAGGGGCGGTAGTTCAAAGTTTCAACTTTAAGCGGCTATATTCTCTTAGAATATATATATATATGTACTTAGACTAAGCCAAATAGTTTTTTTTCTTCCTTTTGTTGTTATTAATAGGATATTACTTAGTTATACATTAGTCAGTATGAATTTGTTGTTTTTTTTTATATTGTTGCCAACTCGACAGACGACCTCGGGTCATTGTTGATGTTTATTTTAATATTCAACTATGGGTATCTGGAATGAATTATATGAATTGTTAAATAAATAAACTTATTATTATTATTATTATTATTATTATTATTTCTAAAGCGAGCGGACGCGTCACCTAAGAGCTCGTCAAATAATAAGGAATAAGGGCGGCAAAAAGCAGAAAAAACCCGTGAAAGTTCTGAAAAGTGGTTAGAAAGTGGGTGTGTATTGTGTACTGTGAAAGTGCTCGTAAAAATAATAAAAAAAACAGTTAAAAAACTTAAACAATAAATTGTGAAAAAAGAATAAATTGAGTGACAGGTTGGGATTTTAAAATTATTTCGGTCGTTGCCATGGCAACATGGCAAACTTGAACAAATTTAGTGTATTAAATTGATTTCGAAAGGAGCAATCTATGAAAAATTAAATTAATTAAATTAAAGTTTTAAATTTAATAAAAAAAAATATAAATAAAATTTTATAAATAAAAGCAAAGCCGTTGCTGCGGTACTTAAATGAGTAGCAGCGATTCTGGGGGGACTGATGATCCCCCCAAATCAAATGGTAGGAGGAAGAAGAGCACGAATGCTTCTTCTTCCTCCAAAACATATCAAGGGCCCAAAGAAAAGGCCACTAAGGGCCCAACTGAAAAGGCCAGCAGCAGCAAAGAAGTGCAGCCGTCTCCCTTGGAGAAGAATATTGCGGAGACAGCCGTAGCTGTCCAAGAAGAGGGTGGAGCATTAGTTCCAAAGCCCATAGCTTTTGCTGCAGCATCTGTGGCTGCATCTAATGTTCCATCGACGTCTTCGAGGCCAGGTCAACATCCTACGTTGAAGGAAGTGGTCGAAACGGCCTCGAAGTCAGCGCCAAAGCCTAGCGGTGTTATAATGAGGCCACCGCTTTCTTCAACGAAAGCAAATACATCGAAGAAGACACCAGCAGCAACAGCAGTGAGCTCAGAAGCAGCACTACGATCCCCAGCGTTAGTCGTAGGGATATCTTATGCCCAACAGGTAAGTGGCAGTTTCAATAAGGGTTCACCCTTAGAAATTTTTAGTAAGGGCATCACTCCTCGTCCAGCCCCATTGGACGCAGGTAAGCCTCGGCCCAAGACCAGTGCGGGTCTCCAGGGCTTCTTTGACGGGAGATGGCAGGACGAGAGCTACGGGATGCAGTTGGAGCACATCAGAGGATGTCCTCAGACTGCATACCTGAAGGCAATCTTCCGCGTCATCTCCAGTGAACAGCTATTCTCAATGGGAATTATAGCTGGAGGAATGGTCGAGGTATACACCACGACCCTCGAAAGTGCTACCAAGCTCATGCTTGAGGGCATCGTGGTGGAGGGTAGACACCTCGTTCCATTCCCGCTAAAAGAAAAGCCCATGAAGGTCGTGTTTTCACGGGTCCCTATGCGAGCCCAACATGAAGACCTCGCGAATTTCCTTGGGAGATTCGGGAAGGTTCATGGAAAGGTTCGCGCCATTCCTATCAAAATTGGGGACGAGGGTCTCGGGCGGGGTATCTTCGGTACCAGCCGGGAAGCGTCCATCACTTTAAATAAGGGATGTACGCTTCCGTCAGGCTTCTACCTGAGCATATCCGGCTCGAGATACTGGATAGACGTGGGCACCGAAGCGAAATGCCATGCTTGCCATTTGGTAGGGCATTTTATTGCTGACTGCCCCAAGAGAAGCGGAAAGAAGGCTGAACAGAAGGCTCCTTCGAAGGAAACCACTGCTACAGTAGTGGCTCCGGAGAAGGAACTTTCTGCCAGCACTCAGCCTACTATCTTGGAGCAGCCAGTGGCTAAAGTGCCTGAAGTTGTCTTAGAGGCAAAAAAAATTCCGGCTATAAACGGTGCCACGTCGGCACGCGAAGGCATGGCTACTTCCGACGAGGAGTCGAATAGCCAAGTAGGTAAAAAAAGGAGGACGAGGAGGAAGACGAAGGTGGACCGGGCGATGCTGCCTCCTCCAGAGCCAGCAAAGCCAGTCGCATCAAAACGGCCCCACTCGGAGGAGGACGATAGTGGTGCTTGCGGCTCGAAGGTTGTTGTGAGAGACACGGAAGTGTCTCTCGAGCAGCTTTCGGACTGCGATATGACCGGTTTTGATGAGACTGGTCTCTCGAGCTTCAGTGGCTACGAGTCGTGTGGTAGCACCTTTTCGGCTGGTAGCCAATTTGAGGTCTCGAAGGGGATGGAAACCCTTCCTAGGGAGAAGATCTCCAAGATTCTTGCCCGGCTCCTGTACAAGAAGAATTCGGGCAAAATCTGGAGTATTCTTGTGGAGGAGCTGGGGAAGCCGGAATTGCTACTTCCCCAACTTCTACTCCTACAAGAGGAGTGCAAGAAGAAGGGGAAGTACAACGGTATATCCCGGATAGATCGACTCCATAGGAAGGTGGAGGAGTTGATACAGGAGCATCGCTTGGTCGATTCTCCTCGTCAATAGACGTCGTACCATCATCGTTTGAGCTTCTTATCTCTGTGAATGTGTAAGATAGGCTGTCTTAACACCGGGGGTTTAAGTGCTCATACAAGACTACACAGTACTATCGAACATGCCAAAATGTTCGATATAGACATTACACTTCTGCAGGAGACGAATTTTACACAAGATACGTATACACACCTTGAGCGCTATGCTTATCTACACACTGGCTATGCAATGTTTGCCACACCTGCGCCTCGCCGAGGCTCAGGAGTGGCAATCATTGTATCCAACAAATTTACACTATCGTCTCCTGTATATACAGATATCTTTCCAGGCTTCGCTTCTTCCTTGGACTTTGTCGTTCAAGACAAACACATCAAGGTAGTAAACGTGTACCTTCCTCATGACCAGGACATTACAAGACAAGTTCTTGATAGTGTTCAATCCTGTCTGGTGAATTTTAGTGGCGAAACTATCCTCGGAGGTGATTTCAACTGCACGCTAAATCCCTCAATGGATCGGCATTCCGGAGTTGAGTTCAACTCTGTCAATGCTACTCGGTTGAGGAATTTTGTCCGTGTTTTCAGACTCGTGGATATCTATCGTTGGATGCACCCTACGACTAGATCATACACGAGGGTCTCGCGAAATATCGCAGGCTCCAGAATCGATAGACTTTACGTCTCACCTGGAATACTAGAACATTTCGTTGGTGTCACTCATGAAGTGTGTTCCGTTAGCGATCACCTTCTTGTAGTGGCAACCAGCACTCTAGTTGAAAGAAGAACTGCATACTGGATATTCAACAACTATTTGTTGAATTCCGAGCAGTTCATCAATGAATTCACTGAATTCTGGCACGATTGGCAAGAGAGGAAAGGTGACTTTCCTCTTCTTAGTCAATGGTGGGATGTTGGAAAGCTCCAAATTCGATCTTTTATCGAAGCGAATTTCAATCGAAGTGGGTATCAAGCTTCTAGCTTGTCGGCCGAAGTATCTCGGGTGGCAGCTCTTCTCCCAACTCAGCCGGAGTTGATTCTTTATTTTAACAGAATAAAGGAACGCTTGGCAACACAAACTTACAAGCACAGCTTGGAGTTTGTGCTGCGCAGCCAATCACGCTGGCTGAGGGAAGGCGATTCTCCAACCGAGTACTTCTTTCAGGCAACTAGACGACGTACTGCTTCTTGTGAAGTCGAATCGATAGTTGATGAATCTGGACAAGTCCTCAACGGACAACAGCTATCAGAATTTATTCGAGACTATTACAGTAGTCTCTACTCTGAATCGACGTCGACAACATCCTCGACCACTCATGAATTTCTTGAGAATATTCCCATTTTCTCTGAAGACAGCAAGGAGATCCTGGATACAGTAATCACATTGGAGGATATGATCGCTGCGACAAAGGATCTAAGGCGACACACTTCACCTGGTTATGACGGCTTGACTCCAGAATTCTTCATACGTTTCAGGGATTTATTAATTCCTGACCTTTTGGAAGTCTTCAATTCGGCGGTTGAGACGCATTCAGACTTTCCTTCTAGTTGGAGGAGGTCTGTTATGCGATTGATTCCAAAGAAAGGAGATTTGCAGAGGATGGGGAACTGGAGGCCAGTAACCCTATGCAATGTGGACTACAAAATCGTCTGCAAAGCATTAGGGATGATACTCCGCTCAGTGATTGCTTCGGTAATACACCCGGAACAGTCCTATTGTGTTCCTGGTCGTAGTATCTACGACAACATCGCGGTAGCCAAACATTTGTTTGCCTACCATGAACAGACAGGTACACAAATGGCCATGATTTCTCTTGACCAGCAAAAGGCTTTTGATAGCGTCTCGCACGAGTATCTCCTGACTGCTCTCGAGGCATTTGGGTTCCCGCCCAGGTGGCTCGATATCATCGGGAAACTGTATAGAGATTCAGCGATTTTGATTAAGCATCAAGGACAGGTTCTGGCTCCTATCTCGTTTCATCGAGGTATCAGACAGGGCTGTCCATTGTCAGGTATGCTTTATGATCTTTCGTTGGAGCCGCTACTGGTGAATCTTCGTCGAATGCTCGGACAATATTCAGTGCATCTACCATATACCAATGTGAGGCCTCTTATGTTGGCATATGCGGATGACCTTTCTATTTTCGTGACAAGAGATGAAGCTTTTCCGGTCGCTCGTGCTGTTTTCGAACAGTACGAACGTATAGCGGGCGCTAAAATCAACCTTAGCAAGAGTCAAGGCTTGTGGTGTGGAAGGTGGAGAGATCGTACAGATACTCCACTGAACATCCAATGGACTAATACTTGCCGGAAGTATTTAGGTGTGTATATCGGACGCGAGAGTAAATCAAATAATAGCCGCATCGCTCTTGAGAAACTCTCTAGAGGTGTTAACTCATGGCGTAGTCGACTGTTTCCACTATCCCTAATGGGAAGGTCAGTCGTGATAAACTATTTGATTACCTCGTCCATCGTTCATCTGCTAAAGTCTGAGACGTTTGATGAAGGCTTCGTAGGTCTTCTTCAAGCAAAAGCGATAGACGCCTTTTGGTGCGGAAGACGATGGGTTGCTGAAAGCACGCTCTGTCTGCCAGTCAAGATAGGTGGATTAGGTCTCACTAACTTGGTTGTGAAATCAAGGTGTCTCCAAGTGCGTGCATTCCAACGAGTGTTTTGCCAGAGAGACACCTTAATTTCTCAACTGTGGGTGAATGTACTGGGAGGGATCGGCATAGGGGAGTATTACTACCTGCTCTCTGTTCGACCACCCTATCCTCGTGACTGGCCACAGGATCTAATCTCAACGATTCAGACCTGGGGCAGAATCAGGCCAGCATTTCACCTTAAGTGGAATGCCTTGCGGTACACGCAATTCGCGTCGATTCCAATCAGGTTTAATCCTGAATTAATAGATTCAGTGTTCAGTAATGCTCGAGGTTTTGAAGCTGACACGCATACACTGACAGTTCTCGGAGATATTATTGATATCTCTGGAAACTGTCGAATAAACACGAACACTCCACAACTACACGACCTGGCGGCTTCTGCGCGGGAGAGATTTCGCCAACTTGGGACCAGTGACCCTGGCACTGAGTTGGAAGATGCTTTCGTTCTGGACAGACCGCGTCACACACCTTTCAGCACACTTACAACACGTGTGCTCCGTGACGTGTTTATGTCAATAAGCCCTCCGGAGTATACAGGATACAACAGATGGCGAACACACCTCGGGGTGAATATGGGCGTGATGGGAGGGATGACTTGCAGAGTAGTCTACAGTTATCCTTCTAGTTACAAAGATGCTGATGTAGCATTCAAATTGCTGCATCACAGTCTTATGCATCCTAATCAGTTGTCACATATCGACCGGCGGGTTCAGAGGATCTGCACAGTTTGTTCTGGTGAAGGCACCTTGTTTCACAGGTTCTTCACTTGTCCAGCTTTGCAGAGTCTGATGGAACTGGTGCGCGATATGTGTCAGTTGATCCACCCGAATTTCGGCATTACTAGGACATCGTTTCTATGGGGACCAAAGGTTTGTAGTCGGGTGAATTGTTTGATTAGCTTTGTGTTGACACTGGCCAAATCTACAATTCACTTGTACTACATGAGAGCCGGAGATGGGAATCAGAACACTGACCCACAACACCACGCACATGCACTTAAGCGCCACTTCGTTGACAGATTGAAGAGACGTTTACGTCTTGAATATCTGGCAACGAACGCAGATACATTCAACTGCACATGGCAGCCACTATCGTCAGTGCAGGACGGCGCTCTTGTCTTTCGCTGGTGATATCAGGCCACAGCATTTGCAACACTAGTCCACGGGGCTTCTCCTCGCTTTGGAACCGTTGCAAGTGCTGTGGGAAGGATAAGCGCTCCGTTAGAGATGCTAAGCTGGAGGGATGATGAGGGCAGTTTGTAGAGGTCTATGATACTACAGGCCGCCCTCGCGGGACTCTATAACGGTATCGGGTAAATTTTTCGTTCGTTCGGCTATTAAGGTTTTAATTCGGTTTCGGTTTCGGTGCTAAATTGCAAAATTTTTTGTTTAAATTCGCTCGTTTAGCAACATTTTTATTAGTTTATTTTGGAAATTTGGAACTCATTGGAACTGCCACTTACCTAATTGTCAAAATTGGGACTGGTTCAAAATTTCTGGTTAAACTTTAGATCTTTTTCAAAATTCTTGTGACCGTTTTTAGACTCTTTTGAGCATTTTGTCTTGTTTGTTTTCCTTTTTGTGTCATTGTTGTTGTTTATTAGTTGTTATAATTGTTTTAGATGTTATTATTTGTCCCTATTGACACTTTATACCATTTAGTTTAGCTAGCGTCTTCTTTTTACACTTTGTAGAGCCTTTTGCCACTTAGTTTTAAGGATTTTGAAAAGAGCCAAAGAGCCACCAAATAAAGAGCCTATATATAAATAAAAAAAAAATTATTATTATGAAGAGAGCGGACGTGTCAGATTTGGCTCCAAGGAAGGATATAATTATTTGTATAAATAGTGCCCAAAAAGTGCAGAATTATATAGAAGTGTGGTCGACAATATTAGTTTTGCAATAATATTGCTCGAGTCTGTGAAAAAGTGCATAAAATATTCTGAAAATTGAAAATCTCTAGTGACATTTCTAATAAATTTAATTTATTTAATTTATTTCGAAATTGCCATGACAACGTGGGAATAGTAAAATTTTAAAAACAGTTTGATCAGAGACTTAAAAATTTTTGTGAAGTGAAAAAATTGAATTAAATTAGTTTAAAAAAAAAATCGTATAAAAAAGATAAATTCACGCTGCCTCACTCAAAATGAGTGAGAGCAGCAGCGATTCTGTGGGGACTGACTATCCCCTCAAATCAAGTGGAAGGAGGAAGAAGAACTTAAACGCTTCTTCTTCTTCACAAAAAATTCTTAAAGGGCCCAATGAAAAGGCTACTAAGGACCCTAATCAAGAGGCCACAGAAAAGAAGGTTGAGTCAAGCTCCTTGGAGAAGATTGCAACCAGGGCAGCGGATACTGTCCGAGAAGTTTCTGGGACGTCAGTTGCTACAATGGCTGTTACCCCAGTGGCACCTCTAGGAAAAGAAAAACTTTCGAAATTATCGGAAGTAGTAATGAAGGCTTCGGCTTCGGCGCCAAAGCCGAACGGAGTCATAATGAGACCACCACTGACTTCAGCGAAGCCAACTGGCCAGAGCAAGAATCCAGTAGCAACAACAGGACCAGCAGCAGAACCACGATCCCCGGCGTTAGTTCCAGGGATATCTTACGCACAGGTAAGTGGCAGTTCCAAGAGTCAGTCATCTATCGAAATTCAGAGCAGGGGCATCACTCCTCGTCCAGCCCCATTGGACGCGGGTAAGCCTCGACCCAAGACCAGTGCGGGCCTCCAGGGCTTCTTCGACGGGAGGTGGCAGGACGAGAGCTACGGGATGCAGTTGGAGCACATCAGAGGATGTCCTCAGACTGCATACCTGAAGGCAATCTTCCGCGTCATCTCCTGTGAGCAGCTATTCTCCATGGGGATAATAGCTGGGGGAATGGTTGAGGTGTATACCACAACCCTCGAAAGCGCTACCAAGCTTATGCTTGAGGGCATCGAGGTAGATGGTAGACACCTTGTGCCGTTCCCACTCAGGGAAAAGCCCACGAAGGTCGTGTTTTCACGGGTCCCTATGCGAGCCCAACATGAAGACCTCGCGAATTTCCTTGGGAGATTCGGGAAGGTTCATGGAAAGGTTCGCGCCATTCCCATCAAAATTGGGGACGAGGGTCTCGGGCGGGGTATCTTCGGTACCTGCCGGGAAGCGTCCATCACTTTAAATAAGGGATGTACGCTTCCGTCAGGCTTCTACCTGAGCATATCCGGCTCGAGATACTGGATAGACGTGGGCACCGAAGCGAAATGCCATGCTTGCCATTTGGTAGGGCATTTTATTGCTGACTGCCCCAAGAGAAGCGGAAAGAAGACTGAACAGAAGGCTCCTTCGAAGGAAACCACTGCTACAGTAGTGGCTCCGGAGAAGGAACTTTCTGCCAGCACTCAGCCTGCTATCTTGGAGCAGCCAGTGGCTAAAGTGCCTGAAGTTGTCTTAGAGGCAAAAAAAATTCCGGCTATAAACGGTGCCACGTCGGCACGCGAAGGCATGGCTACTTCCGACGAGGAGTCGAATAGCCAAGTAGGTAAAAAAAGGAGGACGAGGAGGAAGACGAAGGTGGACCGGGCGATGCTGCCTCCTCCAGAGCCAGCAAAGCCAGTCGCATCAAAACGGCCCCACTCGGAGGAGGACGATAGTGGTGCTTGCGGCTCGAAGGTTGTTGTGAGAGACACGGAAGTGTCTCTCGAGCAGCTTTCGGACTGCGATATGACCGGTTTTGATGAGACTGGTCTCTCGAGCTTCAGTGGCTACGAGTCGTGTGGTAGCACCTTTTCGGCTGGTAGCCAATTTGAGGTCTCGAAGGGGATGGAAACCCTTCCTAGGGAGAAGATCTCCAGGATTCTTGCCCGGCTCCTGTACAAGAAGAATTCAGGCAAAATCTGGAGTATTCTTGTGGAGGAGCTGGGGAAGCCGGAATTGCTACTTCCCCAACTTCTACTCCTACAAGAGGAGTGCAAGAAGAAGGGGAAGTACAACGGTATATCCCGGTTAGATCGACTCCATAGGAGGGTGGAGGAGTTGATACAGGAGCATCGCTTGGTCGATTCTCCTCGTCAATAGACGTCGTACCATCATCGTTTGAGCTTCTTATCTCTGTGAATGTGTAAGATAGGCTGTCTTAACACCGGGGGTTTAAGTGCTCATACAAGACTACACAGTACTATCGAACATGCCAAAATGTTCGATATAGACATTACAATTCTGAAGGAGACAAATTTAACACAAGACACGTATACACACCTTGAGCGCTATGCTTATCTACACACTGGCTATGCAATGTTTGCCACACCTGCGCCTCGCCGAGGCTCAGGAGTGGCAATCATTGTATCCAACAAATTTACACTATCGTCTCCTGTATATACAGATATCTTTCCAGGCTTTGCTTCTTCCTTGGACTTTGTCGTTCAAGACAAACACATCAAGGTAGTAAACGTGTACCTTCCTCATGACCAGGACATTACAAGACAAGTTCTTGATAGTGTTCAATCCTGTCTGGTGAATTTTAGTGGCGAAACTATTCTCGGAGGTGATTTCAACTGCACGCTAAATCCCTCAATGGATCGGCATTCCGGGGCTGAGTTCAACTCCGTCAATGCTACTCGGTTGAGGAATTTTGTCCGTGTTTTCAGACTCGTGGATATCTATCGTTGGATGCATCCTACGACTAGATCATACACGAGGGTCTCGCGAAATATCCATGGAAGTCTCGCAGGCTCCAGAATCGATAGACTTTACGTCTCACCTGGAATACTAGAACATTTCGTTGGTGTCACTCATGAAGTGTGTTCCGTTAGTGATCACCTTCTTGTAGTGGCAACCAGCACTCTAGTTGAAAGAAGAACTGCATACTGGATATTCAACAACTATTTGTTGAATTCCGAGCAGTTCATCAATGAATTCACTGAATTCTGGCACGATTGGCAAGAGAGGAAAGGTGACTTTCCTCTTCTTAGTCAATGGTGGGATGTTGGAAAGCTCCAAATTCGATCTTTTATCGAAGCGAATTTCAAGCGAAGTGGGTATCAAGCTTCTAGCTTGTCGGCCGAAGTATCTCGGGTGGCAGCTCTTCTCCCAACTCAGCCGGAGTTGATTCTTTATTTTAACAGAATAAAGGAACGCTTGGCAACACAAACTTACAAGCACAGCTTGGAGTTTGTGCTGCGCAGCCAATCACGCTGGCTGAGGGAAGGCGATTCTCCAACCGAGTACTTCTTTCAGGCAACTAGACGACGTACTGCTTCTTGTGAAGTCGAATCGATAGTTGATGAATCTGGACAAGTCCTCAACGGACAACAGCTATCAGAATTTATTCGAGACTATTACAGTAGTCTCTACTCTGAATCGACGTCGACAACATCCTCGAGCACTCATGAATTTCTTGAGAATATTCCCATTTTCTTTGAAGACAACAAGGAGATCCTGGATACAGTAATCTCATTGGAGGATATGATCGCTGCGACAAAGGATCTAAGGCGACACACTTCACCTGGTTATGACGGCTTGACTCCAGAGTTCTTCATACGTTTCAGGGATTTATTAATTCCTGACCTTTTGGAAGTCTTCAATTCGGCGGTTGAGACACATTCAGACTTTCCTTCTAGTTGGAGGAGGTCTGTTATGCGATTGATTCCAAAGAAAGGAGATTTGCAGAGGATGGGGAACTGGAGGCCAGTAACCCTATGCAATGTGGACTATAAAATCGTCTGCAAAGCATTAGGGGCGATACTCCGCTCAGTGATTGCTTCGGTAATACACCCGGAACAGTCCTATTGTGTTGCTGGTCAGTAGTATCTACGACAACATCGCGGTAGCCAAACATTTGTTTGCCTACCATGAACAGACAGGTACACAAATGGCCATGATTTCTCTCGACCAGCAAAAGGCTTTTGATAGCGTCTCGCACGAGTATCTCCTGACTGCTCTCGAGGCATTTGGGTTCCCGCCCAGGTGGCTCGATATCATCGGGAAACTGTATAGAGATTCAGCGATTTTGATTAAGCATCAAGGACAGGTTCTGGCTCCTATCTCGTTTCATCGAGGTATCGGACAGGGCTGTCCATTGTCAGGTATGCTTTATGATCTTTCGTTGGAGCCGCTACTGGTGAATCTTCGTCGAATGCTCGGACAATATTCAGTGCATCTACCATATACCAATGTGAGGCCTCTTATGTTGGCATATGCGGATGACCTTTCTATTTTCGTGACAAGAGATGAAGCTTTTCCGGTCGCTCGTGCTGTTTTCGAACAGTACGAGCGTATAGCGGGCGCTAAAATCAACCTTAGCAAGAGTCAAGGCTTGTGGTGTGGAAGGTGGAGAGATCGTACAGATACTCCACTGAACATCCAATGGACTAATACTTGCCTGAAGTATTTAGGTGTGTATATCGGACGCGAGAGTAAATCAAATAATAGCCGCATCGCTCTTGAGAAACTCTCTAGAGCTGTAAACTCATGGCGTAGTCGACTGTTTCCAGTATCCCTAATGGGAAGGTCAATCGTGATAAACTATTTGATTACCTCGTCCATCGTTCATCTGCTAAAGTCTGAGACGTTTGATGAAGGCTTCGTAGGTCTTCTTCAAGCAAAAGCGATAGACGCCTTTTGGTGCGGAAGACGATGGGTTGCTGAAAGCACGCTCTGCCTGCCAGTCAAGATAGGTGGATTAGGTCTCACTAACTTGGTTGTGAAATCAAGGTGTCTCCAAGTGCGTGCATTCCAACGAGTGTTCTGCCAGAGAGACACCTTGATTTCTCAACTGTGGGTGAATGTACTGGGAGGGATCGGCATAGGGGAGTATTACTACCTGCTCTCTGTTCGACCACCCTATCCTCGTGACTGGCCGCAGGATCTAATCTCAACGATTCAGACCTGGGGCAGAATCAGGCCAGCATTTCACCTTAAGTGGAATGCTTTACGGTACACGCAATTCGCGTCGATTCCAATCAGATTTAATCCTGAATTAATAGATTCAGTGTTCAGTAATGCTCGAGGTTTTGAAGCTGACACGCATACACTGACAGTTCTCGGAGATATTATTGATATCTCTGGAAACTGTCGAATAAACACGAACACTCCACAACTACACGACCTGGCGACTTCTGCGCGGGAGAGATTTCGCCAACTTGGGACCAGTGACCCTGGCACTAAGTTGGAAGATGCTTTCGTTCTGGACAGACCGCCTCACACACCTTTCAGCACACTTACAACACGTGTGCTCCGTGACGTGCTTATGTCAATAAGACCTCCGGAGTATACAGGATACAACAGATGGCGAACACACCTCGGGGTGAATATGGGCGTGATGGGAGGGATAACTTGCAGAGTAGTCTACAGTTATCCTTCTAGTTACAAAGATGCTGATGTAGCATTCAAATTGCTGCATCACAGTCTTATGCATCCTAATCAGTTGTCACATATCGACCGGCGGGTTCAGAGGATCTGCACAGTTTGTTCTGGTGAAGGCACCTTGTTTCACAGGTTCTTCACTTGTCCAGCTTTGCAGAGTCTGATGGAGCTGGTGCGCGATATGTGTCAGTTGATCCACCCGAATTTCAGCATTACTAGGACATCGTTTCTATGGGGACCAAAGGTTTGTAGTCGGGTGAACTGTTTGATTAGCTTTGTGTTGACACTGGCCAAATCTACAATTCACTTGTACTACATGAGAGCCGGAGATGGGAATCAGAACACTGACCCACAACACCACGCACAAGCACTTAAGCGCCACTTCGTTGACAGATTGAAGAGACGTTTACGTCTTGAATATCTGGCAACGAACGCAGACACATTCAACTGCACATGGCAGCCACTATCGTCAGTGCAGGACGGCGCTCTTGTCTGTCGCTGGTGATATCAGGCCACAGCATTTGCAATTCTAGTCCACGGGGCTTCTGCTCGCTTTGGAACCGTTGCAAGTGCTGTGGGAAGGATAAGCGCTCCGTTAGAGATGCTAAGCTGGAGGGATGATGAGGGCAGTTTGTAGAGGTCTATGATACTACAGGCCGCCCTCGCGGGACTCTATAACGGTATCGCGCAAATTTTTCGTTCGTTCGGCTATTAAGTTTTTAATTCGGTTTCGGTTTCGGTGCTAAATTTCAAAATTTGATTTTGAAAATTCGTTCGTTTAGGTTATTATTTTTATTAGATTATTTTGGAAATTGGAACTTCTTGGAACTGCCACTTACCCAATTGTCAAAATTGGGACTGGGTCAAAATTTTTTGGTTAAACTTTAGATCTTTTTCAAAATTCTTGTGACCGTTTTTAGACTCTTTTGAGCATTTTGTCTTGTTTTTATTCCTTTTTGTGTGTCATTTTTATTGTATTACTTGTTTTAATTGTCCCTTTTGACTGTTTGTAAGTTAGTTTAGCTAGTGTCTTTTTTACAATTTTGTGCCTTTTGCCAATTAGTTTTAAGGAATATTTAAAAGAGCCAGAGAGCCAAAAATTAAAGAGACCTATTTACATAAAAAAAAAATTATTATTCTGAAGAGAGCGGACGTGTCAGATTTGGCTCCAAGGAAGGATATAATTATTTGTATAAATAGTGCCCAAAAAGTGCAGAATTATATAGAAGTGTGGTCGACAATATTAGTTTTGCAATAATATTGCTCGAGTCTGTGAAAAAGTGCATAAAATATTCTGAAAATTGAAAATCTCTAGTGACATTTCTAATAAATTTAATTTATTTAATTTATTTCGAAATTGCCATGACAACGTGGGAATCGTAAAATTTTAAAAACAGTTTGATCAGAGACTTAAAAATTTTTGTGAAGTGAAAAAATTGAATTAAATTAGTTTAAAAAAAAAATCGTATAAAAAAGATAAATTCACGCTGCCTCACTCAAAATGAGTGAGAGCAGCAGCGATTCTGTGGGGACTGACTATCCCCTCAAATCAAGTGGAAGGAGGAAGAAAAACTTAAACGCTTCTTCTTCTTCACAAAAAATTCTTAAAGGGCCCAATGAAAAGGCTACTAAGGGCCCTAATCAAGAGGCCACAGAAAAGAAGGTTGAGTCAAGCTCCTTGGAGAAGATTGCAACCAGGGCAGCGGATACTGTCCGAGAAGTTTCTGGGACGTCAGTTGCTACAATGGCTGTTACCCCAGTGGCACCTCTAGGAAAAGAAAAACTTTCGAAATTATCGGAAGTAGTAATGAAGGCTTCGGCTTCGGCGCCAAAGCCGAACGGAGTCATAATGAGACCACCACTGACTTCAGCGAAGCCAACTGGCCAGAGCAAGAATCCAGTAGCAACAACAGGACCAGCAGCAGAACCACGATCCCCGGCGTTAGTTCCAGGGATATCTTACGCACAGGTAAGTGGCAGTTCCAAGAGTCAGTCATCTATCGAAATTCAGAGCAGGGGCATCACTCCTCGTCCAGCCCCATTGGACGCGGGTAAGCCTCGACCCAAGACCAGTGCGGGCCTCCAGGGCTTCTTCGACGGGAGGTGGCAGGACGAGAGCTACGGGATGCAGTTGGAGCACATCAGAGGATGTCCTCAGACTGCATACCTGAAGGCAATCTTCCGCGTCATCTCCTGTGAGCAGCTATTCTCCATGGGGATAATAGCTGGGGGAATGGTTGAGGTGTATACCACAACCCTCGAAAGCGCTACCAAGCTTATGCTTGAGGGCATCGAGGTAGATGGTAGACACCTTGTGCCGTTCCCACTCAGGGAAAAGCCCACGAAGGTCGTGTTTTCACGGGTCCCTATGCGAGCCCAACATGAAGACCTCGCGAATTTCCTTGGGAGATTCGGGAAGGTTCATGGAAAGGTTCGCGCCATTCCCATCAAAATTGGGGACGAGGGTCTCGGGCGGGGTATCTTCGGTACCTGCCGGGAAGCGTCCATCACTTTAAATAAGGGATGTACGCTTCCGTCAGGCTTCTACCTGAGCATATCCGGCTCGAGATACTGGATAGACGTGGGCACCGAAGCGAAATGCCATGCTTGCCATTTGGTAGGGCATTTTATTGCTGACTGCCCCAAGAGAAGCGGAAAGAAGACTGAACAGAAGGCTCCTTCGAAGGAAACCACTGCTACAGTAGTGGCTCCGGAGAAGGAACTTTCTGCCAGCACTCAGCCTGCTATCTTGGAGCAGCCAGTGGCTAAAGTGCCTGAAGTTGTCTTAGAGGCAAAAAAAATTCCGGCTATAAACGGTGCCACGTCGGCACGCGAAGGCATGGCTACTTCCGACGAGGAGTCGAATAGCCAAGTAGGTAAAAAAAGGAGGACGAGGAGGAAGACGAAGGTGGACCGGGCGATGCTGCCTCCTCCAGAGCCAGCAAAGCCAGTCGCATCAAAACGGCCCCACTCGGAGGAGGACGATAGTGGTGCTTGCGGCTCGAAGGTTGTTGTGAGAGACACGGAAGTGTCTCTCGAGCAGCTTTCGGACTGCGATATGACCGGTTTTGATGAGACTGGTCTCTCGAGCTTCAGTGGCTACGAGTCGTGTGGTAGCACCTTTTCGGCTGGTAGCCAATTTGAGGTCTCGAAGGGGATGGAAACCCTTCCTAGGGAGAAGATCTCCAGGATTCTTGCCCGGCTCCTGTACAAGAAGAATTCAGGCAAAATCTGGAGTATTCTTGTAGAGGAGCTGGGGAAGCCGGAATTGCTACTTCCCCAACTTCTACTCCTACAAGAGGAGTGCAAGAAGAAGGGGAAGTACAACGGTATATCCCGGTTAGATCGACTCCATAGGAGGGTGGAGGAGTTGATACAGGAGCATCGCTTGGTCGATTCTCCTCGTCAATAGACGTCGTACCATCATCGTTTGAGCTTCTTATCTCTGTGAATGTGTAAGATAGGCTGTCTTAACACCGGGGGTTTAAGTGCTCATACAAGACTACACAGTACTATCGAACATGCCAAAATGTTCGATATAGACATTACAATTCTGAAGGAGACAAATTTAACACAAGACACGTATACACACCTTGAGCGCTATGCTTATCTACACACTGGCTATGCAATGTTTGCCACACCTGCGCCTCGCCGAGGCTCAGGAGTGGCAATCATTGTATCCAACAAATTTACACTATCGTCTCCTGTATATACAGATATCTTTCCAGGCTTTGCTTCTTCCTTGGACTTTGTCGTTCAAGACAAACACATCAAGGTAGTAAACGTGTACCTTCCTCATGACCAGGACATTACAAGACAAGTTCTTTATAGTGTTCAATCCTGTCTGGTGAATTTTAGTGGCGAAACTATCCTCGGAGGTGATTTCAACTGCACGCTAAATCCCTCAATGGATCGGCATTCCGGGGCTGAGTTCAACTCCGTCAATGCTACTCGGTTGAGGAATTTTGTCCGTGTTTTCAGACTCGTGGATATCTATCGTTGGATGCATCCTACGACTAGATCATACACGAGGGTCTCGCGAAATATCCATGGAAGTCTCGCAGGCTCCAGAATCGATAGACTTTACGTCTCACCTGGAATACTAGAACATTTCGTTGGTGTCACTCATGAAGTGTGTTCCGTTAGTGATCACCTTCTTGTAGTGGCAACCAGCACTCTAGTTGAAAGAACAACTGCATACTGGATATTCAACAACTATTTGTTGAATTCCGAGCAGTTCATCAATGAATTCACTGAATTCTGGCACGATTGGCAAGAGAGGAAAGGTGACTTTCCTCTTCTTAGTCAATGGTGGGATGTTGGAAAGCTCCAAATTCGATCTTTTATCGAAGCGAATTTCAATCGAAGTGGGTATCAAGCTTCTAGCTTGTCGGCCGAAGTATCTCGGGTGGCAGCTCTTCTCCCAACTCAGCCGGAGTTGATTCTTTATTTTAACAGAATAAAGGAACGCTTGGCAACACAAACTTACAAGCACAGCTTGGAGTTTGTGCTGCGCAGCCAATCACGCTGGCTGAGGGAAGGCGATTCTCCAACCGAGTACTTCTTTCAGGCAACTAGACGACGTACTGCTTCTTGTGAAGTCGAATCGATAGTTGATGAATCTGGACAAGTCCTCAACGGACAACAGCTATCAGAATTTATTCGAGACTATTACAGTAGTCTCTACTCTGAATCGACGTCGACAACATCCTCGACCACTCATGAATTTCTTGAGAATATTCCCACTTTCTCTGAAGACAGCAAGGAGCTCCTGGATACAGTAATCACATTGGAGGATATGATCGCTGCGACAAAGGATCTAAGGCGACACACTTCACCTGGTTATGACGGCTTGACTCCAGAATTCTTCATACGTTTCAGGGATTTATTAATTCCTGACCTTTTGGAAGTCTTCAATTCGGCGGTTGAGACACATTCAGACTTTCCTTCTAGTTGGAGGAGGTCTGTTATGCGATTGATTCCAAAGAAAGGAGATTTGCAGAGGATGGGGAACTGGAGGCCAGTAACCCTATGCAATGTGGACTATAAAATCGTCTGCAAAGCATTAGGGGCGATACTCCGCTCAGTGATTGCTTCGGTAATACACCCGGAACAGTCCTATTGTGTTCCTGGTCAGTAGTATCTACGACAACATCGCGGTAGCCAAACATTTGTTTGCCTACCATGAACAGACAGGTACACAAATGGCCATGATTTCTCTCGACCAGCAAAAGGCTTTTGATAGCGTCTCGCACGAGTATCTCCTGACTGCTCTCGAGGCATTTGGGTTCCCGCCCAGGTGGCTCGATATCATCGGGAAACTGTATAGAGATTCAGCGATTTTGATTAAGCATCAAGGACAGGTTCTGGCTCCTATCTCGTTTCATCGAGGTATCAGACAGGGCTGTCCATTGTCAGGTATGCTTTATGATCTTTCGTTGGAGCCGCTACTGGTGAATCTTCGTCGAATGCTCGGACAATATTCAGTGCATCTACCATATACCAATGTGAGGCCTCTTATGTTGGCATATGCGGATGACCTTTCTATTTTCGTGACAAGAGATGAAGCTTTTCCAGTCGCTCGTGCTGTTTTCGAACAGTACGAGCGTATAGCAGGCGCTAAAATCAACCTTAGCAAGAGTCAAGGCTTGTGGTGTGGAAGGTGGAGAGATCGTACAGATACTCCACTGAACATCCAATGGACTAATACTTGCCTGAAGTATTTAGGTGTGTATATCGGACGCGAGAGTAAATCAAATAATAGCCGCATCGCTCTTGAGAAACTCTCTAGAGCTGTAAACTCATGGCGTAGTCGACTGTTTCCACTATCCCTAATGGGAAGGTCAATCGTGATAAACTATTTGATTACCTCGTCCATCGTTCATCTGCTAAAGTCTGAGACGTTTGATGAAGGCTTCGTAGGTCTTCTTCAAGCAAAAGCGATAGACGCCTTTTGGTGCGGAAGACGATGGGTTGCTGAAAGCACGCTCTGCCTGCCAGTCAAGATAGGTGGATTAGGTCTCACTAACTTGGTTGTGATGAAATCAAGGTGTCTCCAAGTGCGTGCATTCCAACGAGTGTTCTGCCAGAGAGACACCTTGATTTCTCAACTGTGGGTGAATGTACTGGGAGGGATCGGCATAGGGGAATATTACTACCTGCTCTCTGTTCGACCACCCTATCCTCGTGACTGGCCGCAGGATCTAATCTCAACGATTCAGACCTGGGGCAGAATCAGGCCAGCATTTCACCTTAAGTGGAATGCTTTACGGTACACGCAATTCGCGTCGATTCCAATCAGATTTAATCCTGAATTAATAGATTCAGTGTTCAGTAATGCTCGAGGTTTTGAAGCTGACACGCATACACTGACAGTTCTCGGAGATATTATTGATATCTCTGGAAACTGTCGAATAAACACGAACACTCCACAACTACACGACCTGGCGACTTCTGCGCGGGAGAGATTTCGCCAACTTGGGACCAGTGACCCTGGCACTAAGTTGGAAGATGCTTTCGTTCTGGACAGACCGCCTCACACACCTTTCAGCACACTTACAACACGTGTGCTCCGTGACGTGCTTATGTCAATAAGACCTCCGGAGTATACAGGATACAACAGATGGCGAACACACCTCGGGGTGAATATGGGCGTGATGGGAGGGATAACTTGCAGAGTAGTCTACAGTTATCCTTCTAGTTACAAAGATGCTGATGTAGCATTCAAATTGCTGCATCACAGTCTTATGCATCCTAATCAGTTGTCACATATCGACCGGCGGGTTCAGAGGATCTGCACAGTTTGTTCTGGTGAAGGCACCTTGTTTCACAGGTTCTTCACTTGTCCAGCTTTGCAGAGTCTGATGGAGCTGGTGCGCGATATGTGTCAGTTGATCCACCCGAATTTCAGCATTACTAGGACATCGTTTCTATGGGGACCAAAGGTTTGTAGTCGGGTGAACTGTTTGATTAGCTTTGTGTTGACACTGGCCAAATCTACAATTCACTTGTACTACATGAGAGCCGGAGATGGGAATCAGAACACTGACCCACAACACCACGCGCAAGCACTTAAGCGCCACTTCGTTGACAGATTGAAGAGACGTTTACGTCTTGAATATCTGGCAACGAACGCAGACACATTCAACTGCACATGGCAGCCACTATCGTCAGTGCAGGACGGCGCTCTTGTCTTTCGCTGGTGATATCAGGCCACAGCATTTGCAATTCTAGTCCACGGGGCTTCTCCTCGCTTTGGAACCGTTGCAAGTGCTGTGGGAAGGATAAGCGCTCCGTTAGAGATGCTAAGCTGGAGGGATGATGAGGGCAGTTTGTAGAGGTCTATGATACTACAGGCCGCCCTCGCGGGACTCTATAACGGTATCGCGCAAATTTTTCGTTCGTTCGGCTATTAAGTTTTTAATTCGGTTTCGGTTTCGGTGCTAAATTTCAAAATTTGATTTTGAAAATTCGTTCGTTTAGGTTATTATTTTTATTAGATTATTTTGGAAATTGGAACTTCTTGGAACTGCCACTTACCCAATTGTCAAAATTGGGACTGGGTCAAAATTTTTTGGTTAAACTTTAGATCTTTTTCAAAATTCTTGTGACCGTTTTTAGACTCTTTTGAGCATTTTGTCTTGTTTTTATTCCTTTTTGTGTGTCATTTTTATTGTATTACTTGTTTTAATTGTCCCTTTTGACTGTTTGTAAGTTAGTTTAGCTAGTGTCTTTTTTACAATTTTGTGCCTTTTGCCAATTAGTTTTAAGGAATATTTAAAAGAGCCAGAGAGCCAAAAATTAAAGAGACCTATTTACATAAAAAAAAAATTATTATTCTGAAGAGAGCGGACGTGTCAGATTTGGCTCCAAGGAAGGATATAATTATTTGTATAAATAGTGCCCAAAAAGTGCAGAATTATATAGAAGTGTGGTCGACAATATTAGTTTTGCAATAATATTGCTCGAGTCTGTGAAAAAGTGCATAAAATATTCTGAAAATTGAAAATCTCTAGTGACATTTCTAATAAATTTAATTTATTTAATTTATTTCGAAATTGCCATGACAACGTGGGAATCGTAAAATTTTAAAAACAGTTTGATCAGAGACTTAAAAATTTTTGTGAAGTGAAAAAATTGAATTAAATTAGTTTAAAAAAAAAATCGTATAAAAAAGATAAATTCACGCTGCCTCACTCAAAATGAGTGAGAGCAGCAGCGATTCTGTGGGGACTGACTATCCCCTCAAATCAAGTGGAAGGAGGAAGAAAAACTTAAACGCTTCTTCTTCTTCACAAAAAATTCTTAAAGGGCCCAATGAAAAGGCTACTAAGGGCCCTAATCAAGAGGCCACAGAAAAGAAGGTTGAGTCAAGCTCCTTGGAGAAGATTGCAACCAGGGCAGCGGATACTGTCCGAGAAGTTTCTGGGACGTCAGTTGCTACAATGGCTGTTACCCCAGTGGCACCTCTAGGAAAAGAAAAACTTTCGAAATTATCGGAAGTAGTAATGAAGGCTTCGGCTTCGGCGCCAAAGCCGAACGGAGTCATAATGAGACCACCACTGACTTCAGCGAAGCCAACTGGCCAGAGCAAGAATCCAGTAGCAACAACAGGACCAGCAGCAGAACCACGATCCCCGGCGTTAGTTCCAGGGATATCTTACGCACAGGTAAGTGGCAGTTCCAAGAGTCAGTCATCTATCGAAATTCAGAGCAGGGGCATCACTCCTCGTCCAGCCCCATTGGACGCGGGTAAGCCTCGACCCAAGACCAGTGCGGGCCTCCAGGGCTTCTTCGACGGGAGGTGGCAGGACGAGAGCTACGGGATGCAGTTGGAGCACATCAGAGGATGTCCTCAGACTGCATACCTGAAGGCAATCTTCCGCGTCATCTCCTGTGAGCAGCTATTCTCCATGGGGATAATAGCTGGGGGAATGGTTGAGGTGTATACCACAACCCTCGAAAGCGCTACCAAGCTTATGCTTGAGGGCATCGAGGTAGATGGTAGACACCTTGTGCCGTTCCCACTCAGGGAAAAGCCCACGAAGGTCGTGTTTTCACGGGTCCCTATGCGAGCCCAACATGAAGACCTCGCGAATTTCCTTGGGAGATTCGGGAAGGTTCATGGAAAGGTTCGCGCCATTCCCATCAAAATTGGGGACGAGGGTCTCGGGCGGGGTATCTTCGGTACCTGCCGGGAAGCGTCCATCACTTTAAATAAGGGATGTACGCTTCCGTCAGGCTTCTACCTGAGCATATCCGGCTCGAGATACTGGATAGACGTGGGCACCGAAGCGAAATGCCATGCTTGCCATTTGGTAGGGCATTTTATTGCTGACTGCCCCAAGAGAAGCGGAAAGAAGACTGAACAGAAGGCTCCTTCGAAGGAAACCACTGCTACAGTAGTGGCTCCGGAGAAGGAACTTTCTGCCAGCACTCAGCCTGCTATCTTGGAGCAGCCAGTGGCTAAAGTGCCTGAAGTTGTCTTAGAGGCAAAAAAAATTCCGGCTATAAACGGTGCCACGTCGGCACGCGAAGGCATGGCTACTTCCGACGAGGAGTCGAATAGCCAAGTAGGTAAAAAAAGGAGGACGAGGAGGAAGACGAAGGTGGACCGGGCGATGCTGCCTCCTCCAGAGCCAGCAAAGCCAGTCGCATCAAAACGGCCCCACTCGGAGGAGGACGATAGTGGTGCTTGCGGCTCGAAGGTTGTTGTGAGAGACACGGAAGTGTCTCTCGAGCAGCTTTCGGACTGCGATATGACCGGTTTTGATGAGACTGGTCTCTCGAGCTTCAGTGGCTACGAGTCGTGTGGTAGCACCTTTTCGGCTGGTAGCCAATTTGAGGTCTCGAAGGGGATGGAAACCCTTCCTAGGGAGAAGATCTCCAGGATTCTTGCCCGGCTCCTGTACAAGAAGAATTCAGGCAAAATCTGGAGTATTCTTGTAGAGGAGCTGGGGAAGCCGGAATTGCTACTTCCCCAACTTCTACTCCTACAAGAGGAGTGCAAGAAGAAGGGGAAGTACAACGGTATATCCCGGTTAGATCGACTCCATAGGAGGGTGGAGGAGTTGATACAGGAGCATCGCTTGGTCGATTCTCCTCGTCAATAGACGTCGTACCATCATCGTTTGAGCTTCTTATCTCTGTGAATGTGTAAGATAGGCTGTCTTAACACCGGGGGTTTAAGTGCTCATACAAGACTACACAGTACTATCGAACATGCCAAAATGTTCGATATAGACATTACAATTCTGAAGGAGACAAATTTAACACAAGACACGTATACACACCTTGAGCGCTATGCTTATCTACACACTGGCTATGCAATGTTTGCCACACCTGCGCCTCGCCGAGGCTCAGGAGTGGCAATCATTGTATCCAACAAATTTACACTATCGTCTCCTGTATATACAGATATCTTTCCAGGCTTTGCTTCTTCCTTGGACTTTGTCGTTCAAGACAAACACATCAAGGTAGTAAACGTGTACCTTCCTCATGACCAGGACATTACAAGACAAGTTCTTTATAGTGTTCAATCCTGTCTGGTGAATTTTAGTGGCGAAACTATCCTCGGAGGTGATTTCAACTGCACGCTAAATCCCTCAATGGATCGGCATTCCGGGGCTGAGTTCAACTCCGTCAATGCTACTCGGTTGAGGAATTTTGTCCGTGTTTTCAGACTCGTGGATATCTATCGTTGGATGCATCCTACGACTAGATCATACACGAGGGTCTCGCGAAATATCCATGGAAGTCTCGCAGGCTCCAGAATCGATAGACTTTACGTCTCACCTGGAATACTAGAACATTTCGTTGGTGTCACTCATGAAGTGTGTTCCGTTAGTGATCACCTTCTTGTAGTGGCAACCAGCACTCTAGTTGAAAGAAGAACTGCATACTGGATATTCAACAACTATTTGTTGAATTCCGAGCAGTTCATCAATGAATTCACTGAATTCTGGCACGATTGGCAAGAGAGGAAAGGTGACTTTCCTCTTCTTAGTCAATGGTGGGATGTTGGAAAGCTCCAAATTCGATCTTTTATCGAAGCGAATTTCAATCGAAGTGGGTATCAAGCTTCTAGCTTGTCGGCCGAAGTATCTCGGGTGGCAGCTCTTCTCCCAACTCAGCCGGAGTTGATTCTTTATTTTAACAGAATAAAGGAACGCTTGGCAACACAAACTTACAAGCACAGCTTGGAGTTTGTGCTGCGCAGCCAATCACGCTGGCTGAGGGAAGGCGATTCTCCAACCGAGTACTTCTTTCAGGCAACTAGACGACGTACTGCTTCTTGTGAAGTCGAATCGATAGTTGATGAATCTGGACAAGTCCTCAACGGACAACAGCTATCAGAATTTATTCGAGACTATTACAGTAGTCTCTACTCTGAATCGACGTCGACAACATCCTCGACCACTCATGAATTTCTTGAGAATATTCCCACTTTCTCTGAAGACAGCAAGGAGCTCCTGGATACAGTAATCACATTGGAGGATATGATCGCTGCGACAAAGGATCTAAGGCGACACACTTCACCTGGTTATGACGGCTTGACTCCAGAATTCTTCATACGTTTCAGGGATTTATTAATTCCTGACCTTTTGGAAGTCTTCAATTCGGCGGTTGAGATGCATTCAGACTTTCCTTCTAGTTGGAGGAGGTCTGTTATGCGATTGATTCCAAAGAAGGGAGATTTGCAGAGGATGGGGAACTGGAGGCCAGTAACCCTATGCAATGTTGACTATAAAATCGTCTGCAAAGCATTAGGGGCGATACTCCGCCCAATGATTGCTTCGGTAATACACCCAGAACAGTCCTGTTGTGTTCCTGGTCGTAGTATCTACGACAACATCGCGGTAGCCAAACATTTGTTTGCCTACCATGAACAGACAGGTACACAAATGGCCATGATTTCTCTTGACCAGCAAAAGGCTTTTGATAGCGTCTCGCACGAGTATCTCCTGACTGCTCTCGAGGCATTTGGGTTCCCGCCCAGGTGGCTCGATATCATCGGGAAACTGTATAGAGATTCAGCGATTTTGATTAAGCATCAAGGACAGGTTCTGGCTCCTATCTCGTTTCATCGAGGTATCAGACAGGGCTGTCCATTGTCAGGTATGCTTTATGATCTTTCGTTGGAGCCGCTACTGGTGAATCTTCGTCGAATGCTCGGACAATATTCAGTGCATCTAACATATACCAATGTGAGGCCTCTTATGTTGGCATATGCGGATGACCTTTCTATTTTCGTGACAAGAGATGAAGCTTTTCCGGTCGCTCGTGCTGTTTTCGAACAGTACGAACGTATAGCGGGAGCTAAAATCAACCTTAGCAAGAGTCAAGGCTTGTGATGTGGAAGGTGGAGAGATCGTACAGATACTCCACTGAACATCCAATGGACTAATACTTGCCTGAAGTATTTAGGTGTGTATATCGGACGCGAGAGTAAATCAAATAATAGCCGCATCGCTCTTGAGAAACTCTCTAGATCTGTAAACTCATGGCGTAGTCGACTGTTTCCACTATCCCTAATGGGAAGGTCAGTCGTGATAAACTATTTGATTACCTCGTCCATCGTTCATCTGCTAAAGTCTGAGACGTTTGATGAAGGCTTCGTAGGTCTTCTTCAAGCAAAAGCGATAGACGCCTTTTGGTGCGGAAGACGATGGGTTGCTGAAAGCACGCTCTGTCTGCCACTCAAGATAGGTGGATTAGGTCTCACTAACTTGGTTGTGAAATCAAGGTGTCTCCAAGTGCGTGCATTCCAACGAGTGTTTTGCCAGAGAGACACCTTAATTTCTCAACTGTGGGTGAATGTACTGGGAGGGATCGGCATAGGGGAGTATTACTACCTGCTCTCTGTTCGACCACCCTATCCTCGTGACTGGCCACAGGATCTAATCTCAACGATTCAGACCTGGGGCAGAATTAGGCCAGCATTTCACCTTAAGTGGAATGCTCTGCGGTACACGCAATTCGCGTCGATTCCAATCAGATTTAATCCTGAATTAATAGATTCAGTGTTCAGTAATGCTCGAGGTTTTGAAGCTGACACGCATACACTGACAGTTCTCGGAGATATTATTGATATCTCTGGAAACTGTCGAATAAACACGAACACTCCACAACTACACGACCTGGCGGCTTCTGCGCGGGAGAGATTTCGCCAACTTGGGACCAGTGACCCTGGCACTAAGTTGGAAGATGCTTTCGTTCTGGACAGACCGCCCCACACACCTTTCAGCACACTTACAACACGTGTGCTCCGTGACGTGCTTATGTCAATAAGACCTCCGGAGTATACAGGATACAACAGATGGCGAACACACCTCGGGGTGAATATGGGCGTGATGGGAGGGATAACTTGCAGAGTAGTCTACAGTTATCCTTCTAGTTACAAAGATGCTGATGTAGCATTCAAATTGCTGCATCACAGTCTTATGCATCCTAATCAATTGTCACATATCGACCGGCGGGTTCAGAGGATCTGCACAGTTTGTTCTGGTGAAGGCACCTTGTTTCACAGGTTCTTCACTTGTCCAGCTTTGCAGAGTCTGATGGAACTGGTGCGCGATATGTGTCAGTTGATCCACCCGAATTTCAGCATTGCTAGGACATCATTTCTATGGGGACCAAAGGTTTGTAGTCGGGTGAATTGTTTGATTGGCTTTGTGTTGACACTGGCAAAATCTACAATTCACTTGTACTACATGAGAGCCGGAGATGGGAATCAGAACACTGACCCGCAACACCACGCACAAGCACTTAAGCGCCACTTCGTTGACAGATTGAAGAGACGTTTACGTCTTGAATATCTGGCAACGAACGCAGACACATTCAACTGCACATGGCAGCCACTATCGTCAGTGCAGGACGGCGCTCTTGTCTTTCGCTGGTGATATCAGGCCACTGCATTTGCAACACTAGTCCACGGGGCTTCTCCTCGCTTTGGAACCGTTGCAAGTGCTGTGGGAAGGATAAGCGCTCCGTTAGAGATGCTCAGCTGGAGGGATGATGAGGGCAGCTTGTAGAGGTCTATGATACTACAGGCCGCCCTCGCGGGACTCTATAACGGTATCGGGTAAATTTTTCGTTCGTTCGGCTATTAAGTTTTTAATTTGGTTTCGGTTTCGGTGCTAAATTTCAAAATTTTATTTTGAAAATTCGTTCGTTTAGGTCATTATTTTTATTAGATTATTTTGGAAATTGGAGCTTCTTGGAACTGCCACTTACCCAATTGTCAAAATTGGGACTTTTAAATCTTTTGTCTATATTTTAGATCGTCTTCAAAATTCTTGTATCCGTTTTTTAGTCTCTTTTGAGAATTTTGTCTTGTTTGTGTCATTTTTGTTGTATTAATTGTTCTAGTTGTTTTTAATTGTCCCTTTTGACTATTTATAAGTTAGTTTAGCTAGTGTCTTTTTTACAATTTTGTGCCTTTTGCGAACTAGTTTTAAGGAATATTTAAAAGAGCCACAAAAAGAGCCAAAAATAAAGAGCATATATAAATAAAAAAAAAAAAATATTATTATTATTTTGACAAGTTCGGACGTGTTTCTACAGCGCCGTGCAATAGAAGTCCCAAAAAGCGTCAAAGTGATAACAGAAAACAATAAAAAGGTGTTCCCAGTGATCAGCGGGCAGTGGTCTCGTGAAATCGTTCTTAAACGATATACGAAAATATTAGCCTAATCTGAAAAAGAAAATAAATAAAAAAAACTAAATAAATCAGAAAGATATTTGTGACATTTGGTTATTTGGGGTTCGGTTGCTACGCAACCGAACTTTCTGTGTTCCCATCAAGGCAAGCTGAGAACATCATATCTCATGAATTAAATTAATTTCAACATAATTAATTGATTTTAATTCGGAGGAAAAAATTGAAGTTGGATTTATTCAAGCCAGTAACCTCAACCAATTCCACAAGCAAAGACAGCTTATTCTCGTCCGCTAAGTGGAAATCTGAGCCCTTGTACCATGTCTGGTGCAAGTGGCTCCGAAGAAAAGAAGAAGGAAACGCCATCCAACAATAAAGGTGTCAGAAAAAAAACGAAGACTCCACCTAGTTTTTGTGGAGTTTCAAAAATTAATGTAGGGCCCACTCAAAAGGCTGTTTCGGGCCCACTCGAAGAGGCCGATGGCAATAACGTAGGATTGAAAATCTTGCAAGAGGCAGCAAGTGGAAAGGTAGCCGAAAAGACCACCCAGTCGTCACCACTCCTTAAACCAATCTCCGCAACTGCAGTAGCAACAGCAGCAAAGGATACAATCGCAGCACCGGCCGAAGTAGCAGAAGATCCAAAAGAAAAAGCTTCCATGTCCTTAGCAGCATTACCTCCCTGCAAGGGAGCAGTGCCAAAAAAATTACAGGATGTGGTGAGAATAGCATCCGCTGAAGCACCACCACCAATAACCTTAGGAATGGAGTTACGGCCGTCGCTCACCAATGCGGCAACTAAGAGTCCTGCACTCCAGCCCCAAGGAACAACAACACAAGATTTCACCAAGGCGATGTCATTCGCTCAAGCGGTAAGTGGCACTTCTAAGGCTTCTTTCCATAAAATTGCTCCACCCCAAATAAAGTTTAGGTCCATACCTCCTCGTCAAGCTCCATTTATGGACGATAGGCACAAATCTAATACAGAAGGCACACTACAGGATGCCTTCGAGAAGCGATGGCATTCAGTGGATCAAGTGCTACTTATTGAGTATATCCGAGGGATGTCCCAAGGACAGTATCTTAGTGCCATAGACAAGGTCGTTGGTCCTCAAGTGTTTGCTCTGGGTGTCACCGCACAGGGAACGGTGTCAGTATGCCTGAATACAGTGGGGGCTGCTCAAAAGCTAATGCTTGAGGGTATCCAAATTGCTGGCAGGCACCTGACACCGTATCCCCAGGCGCTGAAACCAAAAAGAGTGGTGCTATCTCGAGTCCCCATACGCGCTGAAAATGAGGACATCGTGAACTTCCTGCGCCAATTCGGGACAGTTCATGGTAAAATGCGTGCCATACCCATCAAGCTTGGGGAAAATGGCTTAGGAAGGGGGGTCTTCAGTCTCAGCAGGGAAGTATTCGTAACCCTGAAGCAGGGATGTGAGCTTCCCTCATCCCTTATTTTAGACTGCGACGGCGTAAAATCTTATGTGGATATATCCACTGAGGCAAGGTGCTACGCCTGTCAGCAGACAGGGCATCTCATCGCTGATTGCCCAAAAAGACAAAAAGAACGAGCGAAAGAAATTTCTGTACGCTCTGCTGAACGCCATACAGGAACAAATAAGACAAAGCCTGTCACAGGGGAAAAATATCTTGAAGGGCAATCAGGGATGATCTGCTCTCAGGTCGCACCAGCGTTGAAGCCTGCTGCGACTGAGGATTTGCCTCCTTTACCACGAGAGACCAGTTGTAGCTCTGACGGGGGGGTAGATATAGTAGCTAAAAGGAAAAAAAAGAAAATAAAGAAGAGGAAGAGGGATAACCAATCGGTAACGATGCCACCGCCAGATGCTCCCACAGAAGCCCACAATGCGGTTACTGTTGCGGGTATCAAAAGACCCCGCTCAGAACAGGAGGTGTTGCCTCCCAGGCGGAGGGTATCGGAGATTCCAGAAGTAGGAGCTTCGGACCTTTCCGATTGTGAGACAATGCTAAGCATTGGTGATAAGTCCGCGGTCGAGGGGAGTTATAAATCCGCCCAAAGTGGAAACGAGTCATCGGTGAGCACACTGTCCCTGAGAGGGGAGTTCGAAGTTGTTCCTCGGTGCAGCTCCTTTACAAGAGAGCAAATAAGTTCTCTTTTAAGGAAGTTGTACAGAAAGCAAAACGAACAGCACATCTTTCAGGTTGTTGTATACCTAAAAAGGGTTAACAATGATAATTATAAGTAATAATTATCATTGAAAAAATCATTAAAAAATATCTAATTTTCATAAATGGAAATAAGCTAATCATACTTAAAACATGGTTAGCTTATCTCCAAACAAGGCGAAGAAATTGCCATCAGCAATTTCTTCAAATTCCTTCGCATATAATAAAAATATTCCCACAAAACGACTTGGGAAAAATAAAAGTTTTAAGTTACATCCCAAGTCGTTTCAATAAAAAAAAAAAGCCCCACGACAAATCTTACCTTCAGTAAGATTTGTCGTAAATACGATATGTATGTACATATATACATACATACATATCGGGCGCATAAAATTTTACTTCAGTGAAGACTGAAATGATCAAGTCTTCACCGAAAACAGCTCTTATCAGCGAATTGTCACGATCTGCATACATTGTGATCGCAACAATGTATGCACGATAGGACGACGATGGTTTGATATTTACGAAAATATCAAATTTCAATTTCAACCATCGTTCGTCGCGATAATTCTGGGCATGTTTAAACATGCCCCGCGGTAAATAATTTTCTCAGGATAGGAATGCTAATTATACACTTTCCTATCCTGAGCAACTAGACTTGCGATTACGAAAATCCAAGTCGAGGACAGTCGGTTTTTGAGCGCTAAAGTTTTAAGCAGCCGGTTTTAAGCAGTCAGTTTTAGACAGTAGAGTTGGATTTAAAAGTTCGGTTCGGACGGTTTGGCTGTTGATCGTTTTAGGAAAAATTAAAAGTAACTAAATCAGTAAGTGTTAGGGAAAAGAGAATAAAAAAAAGGGTAAATGAAGTTTGTTGTTCGGTGGCTAGGTAAATAAAGTGAGAGTGATTCGACCTGTAAAAAGATCGCACAAGATCCATAGATATAGGAATATCAAGTTAAAAGGAAGTGTTTCAGTTGTAAAATATATAAGTGGAAAATAAATACAAGAAAAAGGAAGAAGAAAGCAAAAGGTTTTTGTTATTAGCGTGGGGAAACAAAAAGGGATCCCAAAACCAAGATAAAGGATTAACAAGGTAGGAGTGTATATATATACCAAAAGATATACAACAAGGTGATATATGAGTTTACCGATGATCCGGAGAAATTAGTGCCTCAAATCCACAACCTTCAGGATAGGGCTAGAGCAAATAAAAATTATAATGAGGCTCAACGCCTCGATCGCGTCCTGAAAAAAATTGAAATGGCGGTGGCTAATCGTGCTTTTGAGGGCTTTTCCTCTTTGTAGGGTCGTACAATTGTGGATTCAGTTGACTATTTCTTTAAATGTTTCATATAGTTTCGCTAAACACGAGGGGCCTTGGAGCACCTCACAAATTACACGCCACTGTTACAGACATCAGACACTCACAAGCAGACATAGCCCTGCTACAAGAGACGAATTTTACCACAGACACACACAATACACTAGAGCTTAATGCTCATTTACATACTGGATACACTATGTTTGCTGCACCTGCTCCTCACAGAGGATCAGGTGTCGCAATCCTAGTGTCCAACTCATCTACACTTTCGTCTATTGAACACACAGACATCTTCCCAGGCTACGCTTCCTCCATTGACTTCGTCCTAAGGGACAAAAATTTCAAGGTAGTTAATGTGTACTTACCCCATGACCAGAATATTGCAAGACTTGTTCTTGACACTCTGCGCGTGAGCCTTACAAACTTTGGTGGTGAAATTATCCTCGGAGGTGATTTTAACTGCACGCTGAATCCTCCAATCGATCGTCATTCCGGGGTTGAGTTCAATCCCGCGACTGCCAGTCAATTGAGGAATTTTTTCAGCCACTTCAATCTCGTGGATGTCTACCGTTGGATAAACCCAACGAGTAAGTCTTATACTAGAGTATCGCGGAATGTGAACGGCGGCCTTTCAGGCTCTAGAATCGACAGACTGTACGTCTCGTCCACCATCATCGGCACCTTTGTTAGTGTCACACATGAAGTGTGCTCAATGAGTGATCACTTTCTTGTTGTAGCGACCAGCACAATAACTGAAAGGCGAACTGCATTCTGGATCTTCAACAATCACTTGTTGAAATCAGAACAGTTCAGTGAGGAATTTACTACCTTTTGGTACAACTGGCGGGAAAGGAAAGATGACTTTCCGAACCTCAGTCAGTGGTGGGACATTGGTAAACTTCACATTCGCTCATTTGTCGAGACAAGATTCAACAGAAGCAGGTATCGAGCTTCTAACCTGTCCGGCGAAGTTGCTCGGATCGCTGCTCTTCTCCCAACTCACCCAGAGCTACTGGTAAGCTATGAAAGACTGAAAGAACGTCTGGCAGCACAAAATTACAAGCATAGCTTGGAATTTGTGCTGCGGCAGCAGTCGCGCTGGTTGAGGGAACGAGAATCACCGACCGAGTACTTCTTCCAAACAACTAGAAGGCGAACCGGGAAAGTTGAGGTTGAATCGATAGTGAACGAAGATGGAGAAATCCTTAACGGAGAAGAACTCTCAGAATACATTCGGGATTATTACACTCAACTGTATTCTGAGCCAACGTCACTAATGTCGTCATCCATCACTGAATTTCTCCAGCATGTTCCCACATTCTCTGACGAAAGTAGGGACACACTAAACAGCGAAATCAGCCTCGATGATATGCTCATTGCAACGAAGAACTTAAGGCGTCACACATCACCTGGTCATGATGGCCTGACTCCAGAGCTCCTCATACATTTCAGGAATCTTTTGATTCCAGACCTTCTGGAGGTTTTCAATTCAGCGGTTATATTTTTGCATACCACGAGAAAACTGAGACACCAATGGCAATGATTTCTCTCGATCAGCAGAAAGCATTTGATGGCGTGAATCATGACTATCTTTTTGCTGCTCTTGATGCATTTGGGTTCCCACTCAGATGGGTTGAGATCATCAGAATGCTATATAGTGATTCTGCTATCCTCATAAAGCATCAAGGACATCTCCTCTCTCCTGTCTTGTTTCATCGGGGCATCAGACAGGGGTGCCCTTTGTCAGGCATGCTTTATGATGTTGCGCTAGAGCCACTGTTGATTAACCTCCATCGAATGTTGCAGAGATATGCGGAGCATCTTCCATCTACTAACATAAGACCTCTTTTGTTGGCATATGCGGATGACCTGGCTGTATTTGTAACAGATGATGAGGCGTTTCCAGTCGCACATGCTGTCTTCATGCAGTATGAGCAATGTTCTGGTGCGAAGATAAATATGAGCAAGAGTCAAGGTCTTTGGTGTGGTAGGTGGCGTGATCGCACAGATGCCCCACTTGGCATACAGTGGACCAATACTTGTCTGAAGTATTTAGGAGTATACATTGGACGCGAGGGCAAATCGCGTAATAGCCATATGGCATTGGAAAAACTTTCCGGTGCGGTCAATTCTTGGCGAAGTCGATTGTTTCATCTTTCTTTGAAAGGGCGAGCAGTCGTAGTAAATTACTTGGTTACCTCGTCCATCGTGCATGTTTTAAAAGCAGAAACTCTTGAAGAGGGCTTTATCAAGCTACTCCAAGCCAAGGTGATAGACGCCTTTTGGGGAGGAAGAAGATGGGTCGCTGAAAGCACGCTCTGCACACCAGTCAGGGAAGGCGGTTTAGGTCTCACCAATTTGGTTGTGAAGTTTCGATGTCTCCAAGTGCGAGCATTCCAAGGAGTGTTCTGCCGTAGAGATACCTTAATTTCTCAGCTATGGGTGAATGCACTGGGGGGTCGTGGTACGGGAGAGTTTTACTACCTTCTCTCTGTCCGCGCGTCTTATCCTATTGACTGGTCTCAGGATATGATCTCTACGATTCAAACCTGGGGCAGAATCAGGCCGGAATTTCATCTAGAATGGAATTCCATTAGGTACGAAGAATTCAGAAAAATTCCAGTGGATTTTAATCCTGAATTAACAGATTCACTTGTTCATAATGCTCGGGGAATTGTTTCGGGATTGCCTCCTCATGCTGTCCTCGGGGACATCATTGATGTTACCGGAGGCGGCAGGATTCAGTCCGCTACGCAGGTTTTACGTAACGTGGCTGCTTCTGCTCGGGAGAGATTTCATCGGCTTCGCAGTAGTGACCCTGCTGTTAAGCTGGAAGATGCTTTCGTGTGGAACAGGCCACCACACACCTCCTTTGGTGCACTGACAACGCGGTTGCTTCGCAATGTGTTTGTTGGTGTCAGCCAACAGGGGTACGTGGGCTTGCGTAGATGGAATGTTCACCTCGGGGTGGATATGGGCGTAATGGGAGGGATAACGAGTAGATTAATCTACAGCTATCCCTCTAATTACAAAGACGCAGTTATAGCTTTCAAGCTACTGCACCACAGTCTTGTACATCCTAACCAGTTGTCACACATTGATCGCCGGGTTCAGAGAATGTGCACGGTCTGTGGGGGTGATGGGACTCTGTTTCACAGGTTCTACGCTTGCCGGGCTCTTCAGAATTTAATGGATTTGGTGAAACAATTGTGTCAGTTGGTCCATCCGTCTTTCGGCATTACGCAGACATCGTTTCTGTTGGGACCGAGGACATGTAGTCAAGTGAATAATTTGATCAGCTTCGTCTTAACGCTAGCTAAGTCAACGATTCACTTGTACTACATGAGAGCTGGTACTGGTAATCATAACACTAATACAACAGTACACAACGGAGCACTAAAGCGTCATTTCGTTGCCAGGATAAAGAAGCGGTTGCGCTTCGAGTACCTGGCGGCGGATGAGGAAACATTTAACTGCACGTGGCAACAAATTGCATCCGTGCGGGACGGAGTGCTCATTCTTCACTGGTGATAATAGGCCGTAGCATTTGTGGCAACTTTTCCACGGCGCCTCTCTTCGCTTTGGAATTGCCACAAACGCTACGGGAAGGGTAAGCATCACGTCAGAGGTCGTGAACTGAGTTGACAATGGGGTCATCTTGCAAACGTGAAAGCAACTGCAGGCTGGCCTCTCGGGACCCTATCGGTTACGTGTTAAATTTTTCGTACGTTCGACATTTTACCCCCTTATCCTCATTCGGTTTCGGTTCGAGTACCTCAAAATTTCAAATTACTCCTCAAAATTTCTGTTCTCCATCGATCGGTTCAACTTTGTATTGTAGCTAGCTAGGATCCATATGTTTTTACTTTAACTTTTGATAAAAGAAGTTTTGGAACTGCCACTTTCCGTTTGGGCTAAGACTCTTTTTAAAAAAGTATATAACTGTGATATTGTTAACAATTTTGTATTATTATTTTTCGCACCTTTTGCTCCTTTCTGTTTCTTTTTTGTGCATTTGCTATTGATAACTATATTGTATCTTTTTCAGGCTCTTTTTCTAAATTTTATAATTTTATAACGTTTTGACAATTAAAGCTCATATATATACATAAAAAAAAAATTATTATTATTATTCTCTCAACCAAGCATTGTTCTAGCAAGTAAGCCCTAAATTCATAAATGGAAAAGACATTTTTGGTGGTTTTTATTCAAATATATCCGCTTAAAGTTGAAACATTGAACGCCCGCCCCTCCCAGAGTTTGGCCCTCTCGAAAAAATAAAGATGCGGAATAACGAAATCTACGTAAATATCAAGTTTGGTAAAAAAGTGTTTTTTCGAAATTACCCCCTCCATTTTCGAAATTCGAAATCTAAAAGTGCCCTATCTAATAGCCAGTTCAGATTCCCGTACAATGACATATAAATGGTTGTCGTAGGTTAAAAACTGTAGGCGGAGACAGAAACCTACGAAAATCTGAAGATTACCTCGATGGGCACATCTTCCAAATGTTTGTTTATAACTTTTGATTGTTATTGTTGATAGCACTTAGGGAGGTCATTTTGGAAAGGGGACATAGTGCGCAAATTTTTTCATAGTTTTGCCAAGTTCGTGCAATGGTGATATTTCGAATAAATGTACACTGGAGCGCGACAAAAATTTTGGTGAAATAAAGAATTCTAGAGAAAACTGTTTTTATTTCAAATAATTGAAGGCACAATTATAACTTATTATACATTCTTAGAAAGGCCAATATGTGTTCTTTTAAATAAAGGTTTGAACGTCACAATCCATTAATTACAATACAACTTATAACGGAATTACTCTGAAAAGGTATGCAAAATCTCGAAAATCGATATTATCGATTTACTCGAAAACCAAGCGCAGTTCGATATAAAAGTATCTAGACTTTTTTGACCCAAATAACCTCTACTTTCAACCCCTTAAAGGATTAAAGACATTTACGGAACACCCTGTACTATATATATATATATCTTTTTTTTTTTTTATGAATTTAATAACATATTTCATTTCATTTATTGAGACCAAAATCCAATGTACTTCAGATTACTAAAAACAAAAACATAGTTAACAAATTAACCTGGTCGACTTTAAAGTATGTCTGGGTACTTAGACTAAGGGTGAAATTACTGTTATACAATTTGAATAGTGGTGTACTTTTGTACTTTGGCAGTTTGATATTACAATATCACAAAAAATTTTCGAATACACTTGCTCCCAGTGTATACTAAGCTTAGCCTGTACTGGCTTTAACCTACAAACTTAAGAACTAGATAACAATTAATTTTTTTTATTATTATTAAAAACGTAACAAGAACCCAATTTTTCTTGGACTTGTACATACAAATAAAAACTTGAAATGAAGTAAAGTAAAACAAAGTTCTTTATATTTACTTAACAGAGGTTTTTCAAGCTTGGTTCAGTTGGTGATTTAGTTTATGAACTAAGGTGCGAGAGGTTGGCTAAACGGGATCTTGAATAGATTGTTGCCATTATTTAGGAACTGGTCCAGTTCTTTACCGCTGTTGGGATCATTGATCCTAGTGTATTCATGGCTGATGTTACCTTTAAGGATATCCGCATAAGTCTTAGAGGAATTTACAATCGGTGCTACTTGGTTTTTAACCGAATCGATTCTGTAATTAGCTTTTTCTCTGATCTTGGCTTTTAGATCGGCTTTTTTTGCTTTGTACTTTTGAAATTCCGGGCAGAGCGTATAGCTAGCAGGATGCTCGATTAACTGGCAATTTGTGCATTTAGGAGATGGCCTATTAGGTTTCACTTTCGAGATGCAGACAGAGTCATGTTTGTCTCCACAAAAGACACATCTGGGATGATAGGTGCAGAAATCGCCGATGAGACCAATTCTCTGACACCTAATGCATCTTCTAATTTTCTTTTGTGCCGTCTTTTTTTCCCAACAGATTCTGGTTAGAAGAATATCCCTAATCACAGTTAGTTTTTTTATGTCCTTCTCTGTTTCGGTTAGGACGGTGGAGATGTTAAGGGGGATTTCCGACTTTCTAGAGCTAGGAGTCCAAACGCGAGCTATGTTTGTGATTTTAATAACAGGAATTTGGTCTTTTATATCCCGAAGGACATCCGTGACTGGTGTATCGCCGCCCAGACCTTTGATTAATATTAAGGGGTTTCTCGACTCTTTGGGAGTAAATGAGAAGGCTTCTATTGCAGATTCTCTGAAGGTTTCGACCAGATCTCTGTGCAGTCCGACATTGTTTACGACAGTTTTTGTCTTTAACTACTCTAGCGAATTTGATCTAAAAATCAGTGGCGTCAATTAGGTTAGCCTTGGCTTTTATAATCTGGTTAAGTAACTTTGTGTTTACACCAAGAAAAAAAATAGGCGGAGAGAAATTTAATACTATGTTGGCTCCTACTTATATAACTCATGTTAGATCTATAATTAATGCTAGTCTGAGTATCACCTTTTGTTTCCGTTCTTATTTCCTGGACATAAGCTAGTATGGCATATCTATTTGGGTTCCTATCGGTAGCTTGCGATTTAGACAGTCGGGGATCTGCTCGGGTGTTGTTCCTGCGCTTATTTCTTCTGCGGGCAGTATGGGTAGTTACGTCTACGTCCTTCCGGAGATAACTTTTAACGAAAGATTCTGTACTATTATTCGGAGCTGTATTTCCTGGACCGGAGTCAGGATTATGATTTAATGAGCATATAAATGTAAATTTTGCGTCCTCTGGGGGAGTTTTACATCATTTGACTGTTACTGTGGGATACAGCGGTATCGGTGGATCTACGTGCGTGGCTATCGTTGCCGCTAGCTATGGCGGTACTTTCAACTGGCAGGTTTTTAGTGTAGTAATCCTCAAAAGACGCGTAGAGAAAATTAATTTTCTCTTGGTAAAGAGATCCGGTGGCGATAGAGGTGGTTTGCTTTTCCCTTGCAATTAGATTTAAGGAATTGAGTGATATACGTATGTACGGTGTATATGTATATATATGTATATATGTATATGTATGCATATCTGAGAATGGAATGTGTGCCTGATAATAAAATGCAATTTATGCTTAATTGCCTTTTATTATTTATTTATTTATTTATTTATTTATTTATTTAGAACTTCATCAAAAATCTAATTACTAAGTTTACAAAAGAAAAATTTAAAAAAAAAATAAATTAAAAATTATTATACATATGTAAACAATGATATTGACCAACAGTGTACAAACAATATTAAAAAAATGAAAAGTAACCTTAACTAAGCTGATCTCTTAATTCACTTTTTGAAAGATGAAAGTCAATGCAATCAACTGGTTGTTAAAGAGACGAGACATTGATGAAATCGGCTCGTGAAAACCATAGTTCGTACTATGATGAGGAACGACGAGGAAGTCGTGGTTCCTCAAGGAGCGCGCAGGAATAGATATATTGAAAGTATTTAAGAGCTCAGGAGAATTTATCGCTCCCTGTATACACTGAAACGCAAAAACAACTCTGGAAGCTTTTCGCCTATTTTCGAGAGAATCCAATGGAAAGAGTTTAAGCCTAACAACATATGGAGGTAAAATAATAGGGTTATGCCAATGAAGTCCACGCAGAACGAAACGAAAGAATCTCCGCTGCACAGCCTCAATACGATTTATGTATACAGCATAAAACGGAGACCAGACCGGACTGGCATACTCCAAAATAGGTCTAACGAATGTGCAGTAAAGGACCTTCGTTATGAATGGATCATTAAACTCCTTTGACCATCTCTTTACAAACCCCAGAGTAGCATTAGCCCTGGCAACGATTGTATTAAAATGATCCTCGAAGGAAAGGCGTGTATTAAGGAAGACACCCAAGTCCTTGGTTTTGTCAAGTCTAGATAATAAGCATCCATCTAAAGTATAACTGAAGTTCAATGGACTCCTTTTACGAGAAAAGGACATAGCAGTACATTTGTTGATGTTGACAGGAAGACAGTTAATAGCACACCAATTATGAAAGGTTTCTAAGTCCAAATTTAGAATTCCACCCTCGTTTTCATTAGAAACAATGCGGAAGATTTTGGCATCGTCAGCATAGCAAAGTATTCTTGAATTAGTCAAAATCAGAGATACGTCATTAATGAAAATAATAAAAAGGAGTGGTCCGAGATGGCTGCCTTGAGGAACACCAGAAGTATTATCTATTACGTCAGAAAGAGCTTCGCGGAATATAACTCGCTGCGTACGATCCGATAAATAAGAATGAAGCCAATTGACAAAAACAGAAGGAAAACCAAGAAGAGTCAGCTTATGAATCAAGATTTTATGATTGATTCAGTCAAAAGCTTTACTAAAATCTGTGACTATGCAATCAACTTGCTTTCCGCTTTCAATTGCAGAAATGCAGAAATTAGTAAACTCTAACAAATTAGTCGTAGTAGACTTACCCTTCATAAAACCATGCTGAAAAGAGCGCAGGAAAAGCTTGCAGTGGAATGACAAAATATCGCAAACCATGGCTTCAAATATCTTACCAATACAACATAACTTAGCGACGGGTCTGTAGTTAGAAATGTCACACTTATTACTCTTCTTGTGAAAAGGAATAATCAAAGAAAGCTTCCACTGTTTAGGAAAAACACCACAGGTTAAAGATAAATTAAATAAATAACACAAAACAGAAACTATGGACGTAGCACAATTTTTTATGAACGTGGAAGGAACGCCATCCGGACCACTAGACCGGACCATTATAACAAGTAAAAAAGCTAGAATTGGTCTAGGACCAATTCTTATGATACCCTAGATCAGGGATGCACAGACCGCGGCCCGTCGGTCGAATACTGGTGGCCCGCCAACAGCAAAAATAATACTCTCGTACATTCGAAAAATATTGAATTCTATTCCAGAATAAAACCAAAAAAAATATGTTCGAAAAGTAATTTACAAAATAATAAATATTAAAGTACTTTGTTTCTTTTGATATTGTGAGCGACGTCCATAAAACTTATGAAAATCATTCAAATACCGCGGCAGTTCATGAATGAAACGACGCCGCGGCCGCGCCGCCTCAAGCGCCCAAAAATACTAAGTCAAGTAACATCGCTTGCCGCCTTTATATAAAGTTCAAAATAGTAGAGAAATCAAGTATTTTCTAGCGCGGTGTGAGCAAGCGAGATAGCAATAGTCCCGAATTCCCGATTGCTCGCGTAGATACACGAAGCTTCCAGAGTCGGTTTCGAGATTTTTCGACTCTATACGCGCGGTATAAAAGCCACGCTAACCGCAGCGACCGACAGTGTTTTTGGAAGGCAATAGTTCTATTGTAGATTTTAACTCGACTAGCCGGTGTCATATATTTTGATCCACATTCAACGTAGATTTCCTGTTGCAGTGTTAACCCGTCAAGTGCCGTGTATAATTGTGTTGTGAAATCGTAAGTAAAACTCTGTTATTAATAAGTGTTTCCCTATTTATTTAATCAATTATTTTTGGTAATTTAAAAAAGGATCGATAATTTAAGTAGGTACTGTAATTGTTTGTAGGTGCTGTGTTAATCCTAGCCAAGATTAGAACGCAACATGGATAAGCCAGGACCTAGTAAAAAACGTAAGGTTAAAGATGAAAATCGGCAATTTCAAGAAATTTGGACTGAGAAATACTTTTTTGTATGGTCGCATAACAAAGTCATTTGTTTAATTTGCAAGAATTCTGTTGCGATTGCAAAGGAATATAATGTAAAAAGGCACTACGAAACGCAGCATCCTACTTTTACCAAGTTTACAGGCGAATTAAGAAAGCAAAAAATGTTGTCTTTAGAACGGGAGCTTATTGGTCAGCAAGCTATGTTTACTAAACCCATTCAAGATTCAGAAACAGCTGCAGAAGTTGGTTATGAAATTTCTCGAATGATAGCAAAGCGAAGTCGCCTCTTCAATGATGGGGATTTTGTAAAAGAATGCATAGAAATTGCCGCTAAGAAAATGTATCCAGAAGCAGCAAAAAAGTTTGAGAAAATTCAACTGAATCGTATTACTATCCAAAGACGAATTATGTCTTTGTCAGGTAGTATTGCGGAACAATTAACTGAAAAAACTAAGATCATTGAATTTTTTTCATTAGCCCTCGACGAATCCACTGATATTAGTTCCACAGCTCAACTTCTCATATTCATACGAGGTGTTACTCAAGATTTTGAAGTCTTAGAAGAGTTATTAGGAATGTGTTCATTGAAAGGTCAAACCAAAGGAGTTGATATACTCAATGTACTTTTGGATGAGTGTTCAAAAACTGATTTTGATTGGTGTCAATTCCGGGCTAGTTACTTTGCTGAAAAAGCATCTGCAAGAAAAAAACATAAACACTAAAGATCTCATGCAGTTTCACTGCATTATACACCGAGAAGCCCTCTGTTCTAAAAAAATTGAATTTCAAAACGTCATGAAAGTGGTAGTTTCGACTGTAAATTTCATAAAATCAAGAGGACTCAATCACAGGCAATTCAAACAATTCCTTGATGACATCGAAAGCGAATATGGAGATTTACTGTATTATACAGAAGTAAGGTGGCTAAGTCGTGGATTGACACTGGAACGATTTCTAAATTTAATAGAAGAAATTGGAATATTTCTGGCGGAAAAGCAAAGGGATGTCCCGGAACTTAAAAATCCTGATTGGTTGAGTGATTTGGCTTTTTTAGTTGACATTACAAATCATTTGAATGTCTTGAACACACGGCTTCAAGGCAAAAATCAACTGATATCCCAGCTCTACGCTCATGTATCATCCTTTCAATGCAAGCTGACACTTTTCAGATCGCAATTGAATTCTGGAAATTACAATCATTTTCCGAATTATAAGAAAATGGCTGAAAAATTCAACAAAACTGCGATTAATTTCAGTTATGTAGAAAAGCTAGATATTTTGATTCAATCTTTTCAAGACAGATTTTCGGATTTTAAAAAAGTGAAACCTCTGTTGGACATATTCAGCAATCCTTTCACGATTTCAGTTGAAAATGCGCTAGAGTCAATGCAGTTAGAAATTATCGACATTCAAAACGACCAAGATTTACGCAACAAATTCAACGAAGGAGACTTGCTGAACTTTTACCGCTGCATTGATAAAAATACGTACAAAGAGTTGCGCATAAACGCTCTGAAATGTGCCAGCTTATTTGGTTCTACCTATATATGTGAACAAACTTTTTCAATACTAAATAATAATAAAACAAAAAATCGAAATCGCCTTGCAAATGAAAGTTTGGAAGCAGTTTTACGTGTTGCTACAAGTAAATTTGAGCCAAATATAAAAAAGATTGTAAGCACTATGCAGTGCCACGCATCAAATTAATAAATTCTTTTTCAATTTTAATACATTATTATCAATTCTTTATTGTCTTTAATTACCTATACTTCTATCGGCCCGCCATCAGTTCATGATTTGCCCGAGTGGCCCCTAGTCTTAATAAGTCTGTGCATCCCTGCCCTAGATGAATGCCCTTATGAAATTACATATTGTCACCCTTCTATGCAAGTTTGATTTTTGAAGTGGTTTTTCGCATATATTTTTATAGGATTTCGTATTGTGAAGAAATTTTTAGTTCAATAAAAATGTCTTGGACTGATCGTTTTCAAAGTAACGTAAAAAACCTAAATTTTTATATGGCAACACCAAGAAGGAGTTGCCCGATTTATTCCATTTTTGAAATTTTATTTGCTAGTATAATGAAAACACCATGTACCAAATTTCAGCTCTCTACGTCGACGTGCTCACAGGCAGTCGGAAAACGAAATTTTTTTATGGCAACCCCACGAAGGAGTTGCCCGATTTGTCTCATTTTCGAACTTAGTTTTCTTTTCTTTTTTTAAAGTCCGTGTACAAGATTTCAGCTCTCTAGGTATACGCGTTCTCGAGTTATCGCGCGCACAGACGGACGGACGGACAGACATGCAAAAAACAAAATAACTTTTAATATTATGTGTGGGTGTCCAATCCATTTTACTCTACCATAATTATTTCGAGGTATTACAAACGAAATGACAAACTTAGTATACCCCTATAGATTTCATCTAGGGTATAAAAAGGCTCACCGGAAGTAGAATTTCGATGGCACGTACTGTATTAGCAGTCAAGCGTCAAGCTATTAACACGTGCCTTAGCATTACTCTGTTGCCTTAGAATATTAAATTATTTATCAGTAATCTACGAGTATTAACATCCAGCCGATTGAATACTGAATTTAGTCAATTGCTTAACTTTCTTTTTGTATACTTTCTAATCAAGCTTGATGGGCTTTATACCCATGGTTGTTTATTTTCATAAGTTCTTAAGTTACTTAAACCTTCTTTTTTACAAGTCATAGATCTGCGTAAATTTCTCTTTATTTATCTTTAATTGCCACTCTACGTGACCTGATGAAATTCCTGAAGCACTCTCTCTGTTCCATTCATATTTATGGTCAATATGTGCTTTCGGTTAGAGAAAATCCCTGATCATTTTATTTATTTATTTATTTATTTATGTAATCCAGTCTACAGAGATAATCTCCTACAGACTATGCTAATATAACTAACTAATTTATATAAATTACCACTTAGTATGACATTAGTATTCAAACAAAAAGAATACAATAGTATCAGAAAAAATTTAAAATATAAAATGCGACTAAAGAAGGGTAATACATAGTATCACTAGATTACAGAAACTCTCTAAATTAGATTAAACAACCAAGACTACAAGCACTTACAAATTATTACATCTTTAAACTTGGTGCGTTCAAGAGCTAGATCCACGTCATTGTCATAAATTCCATTAAAACAACGAGAGCAGTAGGAAATCGGTTCATGCTGACCATAAGAGGTTCGGTGATAAGGCACATGTAACAAACATCTTGTTCTAAGTGCAAAACCAGGCACATAAATATTGAATAGGATTAGCAAACCTGGTGAACAAATTTTGTAGCAAAGAGTATCTCTTACAAACATTATAGATGTAATTCTTCTCCTAGTTTCTAAGAGTTGTAGCCCCAAAAGCATACATCTAGATTTATAGTTGGGCAAATCATGCAACCAATGCAATCTTCTTAAAGCATAGCGTGTAAAGTTTTTTTGAATCCTCTCAATTCTGTCAGTAAGTTGCTTGGTGTACGGACACCATACCACTGAAGCATACTCCAGTATAGATCTAACTAAGGCAATGTATAAAGCTTTTAAGGTGTGAAGATCACTAAAGTCTTTAGTATTTCGCTTTATAAAACCAAGCATCTTCAAAGCCCTACAGCAGATATAATTAATATGCAACCCGCTTCCCAGTTTCACGTCGAAAATGACACCAAGGTCCAAAATTTCACTCGGCCGCTCAATGGAAACATTACCGATAGAATATTCAGTATGAAGGTGATTTAGTAAACGGTGAAAAGTATAGCATTTACACTTGCTTGGATTTAGAGCCAGTCCGTTTGAAAAACACCATTGTTGTAAACGATTAAGATCAGACTGGAGATGGTAAGTATCAGTTGAATTTTTAATAGGTAACATAATTTTAAGATCGTCGGCATATAGCAATGTTTGCGCGAAGCGAAAAATATTTATCACATCATTAATAAATATAACAAACAAACAAAGGACCCAAGTGGCTTCCCTGTGGAACACCAGACAAAACCTGCAAAAATTCACGACTGAAAGCAATCCACTTTGACACACTGAGAACGATTAGTAAGATACGAAGTCAACCAATCAAGCAAAGGCGAATTAAAACCAAACACTTCAAGCTTTTTAATAAGAAGAGTTAAATTAACGCGATCAAATGCTTTTACAAAATTTGTGTAAATGACATCTACCTGGAAGCCATCCTCAATAGCAACAGATACACTATGTTTGAAGAGAATTAAGTTCGTAGAAGTAGATCTACCACTTACAAACCCGTGCTGCAAAGAGGAAATACCTTCTTTAATATGAAAATAAATTTAAACTTTCAAAACATTTGGAGATTGGTAAGAGTTTAGCAATTGGTCTATAATTGCTGATTTGATTCCGGGAACCGGCTTTGAATAGAGGTTTAATAAGAGAAAAACGCCATTGTATTCCATATTAATAGGAATACCGGACGAAGATCTCTTAGCGTTAATGTTCCAGTTTTTAAGTCCCGAAATAGGGCGTTTGTCACTAATTATCGACCAATTGCTAAGTTGTCGTGTATCCAGAAACTGTTTGAAGCCATAGCGTGTGAATTTTTGCATTCCCACTGTAAACGAATTATTATTCATAATCATCATGGCTTTACGAAAGGAAGATCAACCGCAACAAATTTGCTCCGATTTAAAACTAAATTGGATTCGGTCAAGTTTTCATACATATGCTGTAACTGTAGAATTACGATGAGGAATGATTCTATTTATTATTTCATTTTTTTTTTTATTTCATTTTCCGGAACTTTTTTTCATATAAGATTATCTCCTAATATTAAATTATGATTTATATGACCTCCAATACAAAATTACAAGTGCCTTTACTTATAGCTATTTCATTAATCTCTTCATTCCGAGAGAGCAACCTACCCAATAATATTTATAATCGTCATTCAAAACAAGATGTTAGATACAAGTTGCGTTCTTCTGTACCTTGCTCTGGAACCATACATTGTTATGTCGATTGAGCTATTTGTTATGTTCATTCGCTGAACAACCAGGACTATTAATACAGTCAAGCTAACGAATCTTGGACTACAGCATGGGACCTGAACTAACACAATTTTCTTCATAACAAAACTAAGTAGGATATACTGGACCATCCTAAAGATGTCACCACAATCCTGCTAACTAAAATGTCGCAACAAACATACTGCTGGTATCCAGTAGCATATTGACCGAGTATTACAATTCTTGCCGCCCGCCCCCAGCATGTTCATGCCTGAACAATATTCCCAAATTATAAGATCGTGTTGTTAAGAAATTTTCGTTTTTTTTTAATAAAACTTTTTTTTTCTAATAATATATTATTGAAGTTTCATGATTCATATTATAATATATTATTATACTTATTTTTGGTAAGCACTGCTGTTATTGTATTTATGTCCACATCTGTCTACTTAAAATGTTTTGGTTGACTTTCCTAAAATGGGCTGGAATTAAATGTTTTTTTCAATAATTTACTTTGGTTGGAAAGCATAAGAATTTACATAATTGTAAAAGAATACCAAACCAAGAAAACTATGTCATGACCGTTGATCATTGTAATAATTACCAATTGTGGGAATTACAATTGAGGTAATTGAAGAAGCCACAGTCTCTAGCTTAACATTATCGTTTCCTGATATCAACAAAAACTTTACACATTTACATTTAGAGCTGTTTGCATTAACCAAGTGTACATATGTATATACTCACAATAATTTTTACTGCAGCAGAAATTATACACTTTCGAGATAAAAATTGATAGAGTATGTATACACGAAAATTCACTCAAGTTTTATCGGTTATTCGCAGCGTTGACTTCATGTACCAAGTGTACAAAAAATCTACCAGATATCATAAACCGGTAGTACCAAGATTTCTGTGCTATAATGGAAGAGTATTGTGCTCTTGCTGATTCATGCGCTATGTACGATTTGTACCCGGTATTTGGCTGGATGGGCATAGAGGTCCTGTCCCTGTTCCATTGACCCTAATAGGAACAGTATGCAACTATGATACTATCCACAGTGGAGAAAATCCTGGATAGAATTTAATATGTAGTCAATCAAACGATCAAGAGACAATAAGCCGGGTTATAAAAGGACACTCCTGTGTATATCACATTAAAACCTTGCAAATCATAGTGGAGGAAAGTACAGAATACTGTTTTCTTCTCTACCTGGCTTATGTGCATTATGAAAAGGCCTTTGACTTGCTGACAAGGCACACAGATGGAAGGTGCTACATAGACACGGTCTCCCCTTAAAAATAGTAGACTTGATAAATGGTGTCTACTCCAATTCGAAGTGCAGAATTCTTCACAACGGCAAACTATCCGACGGTTTCAATGTAAATTCCCGAGTTTGTTAAGGATGTATAATTACGCTACTCCTATTTCTCGTTGTTATCAACGACATCCTTGCAAATCCACTCGATAACAACCAGCATGGCATATATTGGGGATCGATTGACCGTCTCACCAATTTAGATTATGCCGATGGCATCTATTATATACCTAAACTTCTTCAAAACAAATTATTTATTACTAATTGTAATATATTTTTATATACATACATATAAGTTAATCTTGCTTAGAACTTCTCGACAGTAAATATAAAACTTTTCCCACAGAACAACTTGGGAAAAACAATTGATCTACATAAGTTACATCCCAAGTCGTTGTAAAAGAAAACAAACGGCAAACTTTATCTTCAATATGATTTCTCATTAAAATATAATATGTATGTACGTATGTATAGTGTGCATATCTAGATACCGGACATTAAATTCTACACGGTGAAGACTGAAACTATCGTCTTCACCGAAAAGGTTTTCTCAGTAGATTTTTCGCAACATGTGCAACTGCATGCAGACCGCTTCCAGGAGATTAAATCGCATATTCAAGCCATCTGCTTTTTGAAACTTTTCATTTGAACACTTGCCGTTTTTCGTGCAGAGGTATCAAGGAACTATTGAAAACGAGCAAATAATTCACGTGACAGAAAGAAATCCACAGAGATGCAGATGTTTGATGTAAAGAGGTGCTTGGTCGCAACGAAAGTGACAAAGCAATTATGGAGAGGTGCACCAGAAGATTAATATTTCTTAAATAGAAACATATGTATGTACATTCACGCATACAAAATTTATACACGGCTCACCGTTGTTGCGATTTTAAATTGATGCTATATTTCATGATGCTGTTAATGATGGAAAACTCAAACCATAAACCCTTTCAAATAGGAAATCACATAGTTTACAAGACCCTAACAATATTAAATTAAAAATATTTGGAATATGTTAGTTCGTCAGTGAAGTAATGCATAAAGCAGACTCTAACTTCTATGAGCTCAAAAGTCATTAAAAAGCTACTTAAAAGTCATTCGGAGTTTGTAATTTTTAAGTCGGAGATCCAAAATTTCAGCCAGTCACTACATCAATGAAATTTTATCACTTGGATTCAAAGCGAAGCTAATGAGGGAATGTATTCAAGCATTAGGAAGTAGCTGCATGGACAGTGTGAAATTGATGGAAACGAAAAGCGAATACACCGGCCAAACTGGGATTATCTATGCTCTTAACAGAATGGAAACTTACCCTACAGAACTCGATCCATAACAAAATTGGCCGATATCATGTAGACTATTACCAGTCAGCCGAGAAGATTTAACTAAAATACATGTATAAAATGTCGCGGACCCCTTCTCTTTCGGTTAGGTTTCTTACCTGAGCCTTTTTAATACAAACGCAGATATAAATGCACATAGAGAAGCCGTTATATCTCTAAACTCATTTCGTGTTTCGAATATAATGGTTAGTTTAGTTTTGATCGAGTACCCAAAGTATTCGAACTTTATTTTTAAACGCGATTTTCTCAAAACTGTATTTTTTAAATCTAACCACGATATCTCAAAATCTATCGAACAAATTCCTTTGAAATTTTATTGACATATTCAGTACTTATGTAGACACTTTGCAAACTGCGCCTTAAAATGGTTTTCTGATAATCTCAATCTTTTCAATTGTAATCAAATTTTACCTTTCTTAACAAAATCATTTTAAAAAATTCATCTTAACCGAATGATGAATCTCCAAACAAGAACTCTCAGCTGAATAATAATTTAATATGTAAATGTGCCATGGCACACTGTTTCATTTTAGAGAATCGGGCTAGGATGCACAATTTGTTTCATGGCTTGGGAAATTATCTCAAAGCCTTTTTCTGTACTGTAGCACACTTTAAATTTACGAGTGTATTCTTAGTCCTCGGAATACAATGCAGAAGTCATAAAGTACGAGTTCTCCCTAACGCATTTATATTCAATAATGAATTGAATTACAAATGAAGGAAGAGCAAAAATTTCCTTTTAAATAAACAATCTTCCGTAAAAAAAAAATGAGGTTGTAACAAATTGCTGTGTTTTCTTTTATGTTAGCATTTTTTTAGTAGAACCTTAGCGAAATATAGGGCTTCAAATCGCAAGTTTTATTTTTCGGCGGTTGTTATAGTTTAGCTTCCATGGCCCGCTTTAATTTAGCGCTAATGTAATTTCGTCGAATACAGATTCGTCATTTTCATAGTTTGAATAACATTGCGGGGGCTTAGGCTCATCCATGCACATTTCTTTTAATGTATATATGGCAATAGTTTTAACCTTTACTTTTTTGAATTTGAATGCTATGGCACGAGATACACATTTCAATATTTTCCTTACATCACACCACAAATGTTGACCGCACGTGAATTTATTTTACATAATATAGGGCAAACTTCTGTGCTGGACGAAACTTTAGAGTCCATTGAAGGCCCTGCTCATTATCCGAGAGGGTCCACTATTTCTAAATGATACTAAATAGCGCTACATATAAATTTTGAAGCAATTTAAAGTTCAATTTAATGCGGAAAATCTTCCACATGTTAAACTAACAAAATTTGTAGTTTTCTCTTAACAATTAAAATCCCTTGGCACAACCTGAATTTTTAAGACTGCACTGCCGTAAATATTTAGTTTATTGTTAACTGCACATTAGAATACCTGCAATTACTAATCAAGAACAAAAAGGGTTTCTACTAAATTGCTCAGCAAACTGCCACACCATTGTTTAACGGAAAAAGTTGTGAAATTATTTTATACTTTCTAGCGTGGGATACACAATTGCAGACTCTCGAGAGAAAAGCATCGTTTTATACTATGTATGGTATGCTGAATCTGGCATCATGGTTTATAGGCCTCCTGGGGAACCTACCATGTAAAAAAAAGGTAACGGACTATCGGGACACCTCATGAGTAGTCTGGAAGATCCCTTTCATTTTAAAATAAAGATTTAAATAAATAAAAATATGTTTTTATTTTTCATATATGTATGTCCTACTGGCTGGTGTAATAGTCTCGCTTTTAGTGCTTGGACAACAAGTTTTAGATGAATCAGTTGGCAACGGGTGATCTCAAACTACAAGAAAAACAATCGAAAATGTAACTACAAATAACAGTAATGTATTCCACCACATACATTGTTCTGCAGGTGTTATCTCAAAACAACTCAGGAGACAGATATTCAAAGAAATGAAAAGCTGATATTGTACTCTTTCTTCTCTCTATAACATATTTCTGACCGATTAAATTTTTAAACCAAGTTTGCCTTTCACTGATATCCCACCATCACCATTTTTCTCCATTTACGGGAAGAACGGGTCTTTGAAATTATTCTTTTATCATCACTAAATAGAACATCAAATTGCAAATAAGAATCAATAAACACTAAGTTCCCACTCGGAACAAACAATGCGGCAAAAAAATTAACGTAATTCACCATAATAATGAGGACGTTCGCATTATCACAACTGACTGAATATAAAACCAAAACACGCAATGGAATATGAAAATTATGAAACCTAAAAACTAAATACTATAGAAACTAAAGAGTCCTCCAAATAGGAGAGGACCGTAATATAATATTGCAGATACTGATCAATGCATAGCCCTCTGAGAGCAGTATATTTGCATCCCAACAGAACCACAAGCGAAGAGGCCCAGAAAAAACACAAGCATCCGCATACCACGAAGGATGATCCTCAATCTATCCCTGGGACTCCAATTCCAATCAAACTTTTCTTCAATGTAAGGTGGCAGCCTACCGTGTCTGGCCCGAAAAATAAAGCACAGGGTTCTGAATTCGAGAAACTTCGAAAGTGAACAAAAGAGGAATTCCTCAGCTATCGCTGATTTTTGTAAAAAAAAAACTTTTGTAAAAAATGACTGCAAAAAATTATTATAAAAAATGACTTTAAAAACTGTACTCCCAACGAAAGCGCATAAAGAGTTTATGGTTTGAGTTTTCCATCATTAACAGCATCATGAAATATAGCATCAATTTAAAATAGCAACAACTGTGGGCCGTGCATAAATTTTGTATGCGTGAATGTATGTACGTACATATGTTTCTATTTAAGAAATATTAATCTTCTAGTGCACCTCTCCATAATTGCCTTGTCACTTTCGTGCGACCAAGCACCTCTTTACATCAAACATCTGCATCTCTGTGGATTGCGATTTAATCTCCTGGAAGCGGTTTGCATGCAGTTGCACATGTTGCGAAAAATCTACTGAAAAAACCTTTTCGGTGAAGACGATAGTGTTATGGACGTAGCGTATTGCATATAGCAATGTGCTACACGTACTGTAGCGTGTATATCGGCTGCTGTCCACGGCGGAAAACGAACGCACCCGGCTGAGAGAATTGCATTTCCTCACGTTCAGGCGCCATGTCGAGGTGACAGAGAAGTGGAAGACAGCAAGCTGTCACGACTGGTGAAATTGTTCTCTCGTGTTAATTTCCTGATATATTTTTTCGTAGTCTGTTCAGTCAGTTTTTAAAGTGGTACATTTTGTCTTCGATGCCTTTTGCTATGTACAATACATGAACTTTTGCATCTTATATCATCCAGAAAGTTTTAATAGCAATAATTTTACTGATCGCATGCAGGCGGGTACTAAGCTGACTTCGCGCGCCATTTTGCGAAAGTGCGCTTTTTCACAAATGCACAAATTCAAACCTGATGTCCAAATTTTGAAATGGGAAAAACTTAAGTTCTGATGGCTGTACAATACTGCACCGGAGTTCACGCCGCACAATTTCCATAAAATAATTCTACGTAGAGGTCCCGTGCAAGCCCCACACTCGTTTTCACCTGGAGCATCAAGTGCAGCGCGAAGGTGTTATATTTCTTGAACCATTCCATTCGTCCAGTGAGCATTGCGGCACCAACATAACCACACTACAATCGACAAAATTAGATCATATATAAAGCTCATAAGGGTTGCATTTAAATTGGATCTACTGACTGGTGGATATTGGTTATTTATTCATCCAAATACAGGACGCTCTGATACTCCCGGCTCAACAAGCTCGGGCGGCATGGTATCTGTTCGTGAAGGATCTACCATCAAATTACATCTCATATATGTAATCACAGAAAGTGTAATCTCTGGAGCGATATCTAATATTCAAATGGTCTGCTATGTCAATAGGTATTAGCTATTAATGCACTTTATAGATTCACTTGAACTATATTTCTAAATGTTACTCAATATATATATTTTAAAGTTATAACTATTACGAAATATTTCATAGTTACGATAGTTTCTATTATCCATCAAGCAATATTTGTTATCTACCTGCCACAGGAACGTTGAAATTTAATACTGCATTCTTTAATATAATATTAATAATGCTTCTCTTTAAGATAGCTTATCTTATCCATTTAATTAATTAATTCATTTACTATATTAATTCGTATATTTTATTAACGCATACGATAGTTCAGCTCACTTATCAAACAAATTTTAAAACTAAACAAAACAAATAAACAAAAAATGAGTAATGATAAAAGATAATAGAGCTCACTTCGGAATCAATTCACAATAATGAAAAGAAAAAAACTGAAAATAAGGTACTAGTACGTTATTGCATGTAAAAAACAATGTAAATATGACATTGTTGGATGTTTTAAAACAAAACAACAAAGAAAAAGAAAAAAACACAAAAGGCGGCCGTAAAGCCTTTAAGAACATTTGTTTTTGATAAGGCGAGCATAAATATTACTATAAAAAGAAAAACAAACATTAAAGATGCCGTGCAATTCTTCTAAGATACCTCTCTTATATACATAGGTAGATAACATTATAGATACAAAGTGAAAAATAAGCCATAACTCAGAAAAAAAGCATTATTTATATATTACCATAATATTAAAGTATAGGGATAGATATTTTTGAACGTAGCAAGCAATACAATGCATAAAATGTTATGTATATAAAATCTATTATATACATAAAGTCGGGATATTTTGAGAATTTAGAAAAGAATAACAAAGTACGTTTTTTTGACGATCACTTGAATAACCAAAGCATTTATTTAGGAAAATGAATTAATAATATTAAACAAGAAAAAATCTAGCTGTAGATTAATACCATACTTTTATATTTACCTATTTATATTATATATATTTACGGAGAAATATTATAACGTAATGATGAGTTAAGTTTTTACTTTTTCCTTCACATCCCGGAGCCCTCTATCGCGTGAGAACAAGGTCGTCTAGGCTTGCCTAGTCTCTCTCTCTTTCTATAGGAAAACCAAGGGACTTTGGACGATTGTGCCACCCAAAGTCAATGGGAGGATAGGGCTTGGCAAGGAAGGCATGCCATCTGCGCCTTCCATGGAATGCAGGTAAGTGACGTAAGGGTCCCTTCAGCACCGAGTGTGTGCTAGGCTTGGTGTAAGTAGGCACGAAAAGTTTCTGATTATGGGTGATGACAAGCGGCAGGTTATTTCGGGAACTCCCCCACACTCTCCGCCACCCTTAGCCGAGGTGCTAGCGTGCCGCCCTGTGCTATCGCTGTCATCGAGTGATCTGTCAGCTCATGCGAACAGTTTGGACTTCACGTCCTAACCATTCACTCTTAACATACTTCCATAACAAATGGCGCCCAACGTGGGGCCACCTCAATTAGACTTCGGTGGTCTAAATGTAACATTTGCTGAGGATTGTGATTACTTAGAGATATGGGCATTTGGCTGTTAGCTAAATAGCCGGACTCGGTAATCGCATAATCAGTGGAGGTTATATGCGGACCTGGGTTTAATTGTTTGTTATTAGCTGATTTTCTGTAGAGTAACGTAAAGTTTTTAAAGTTTTGAGATTTTGTTTTTTGATTGATTTTGTAACGATTGAAGTAAAGTAACGTTTGAAAAGTTTACTTGTAGAGTAAAGTAAAGTTTTTGAATTGAAGTTCGACTCTAGGTTTGACTTTGGTCAAGCCTCGAGTCTGTATAGGTGTCTAGTTTTTGAATTGTTTTTGAATTTTTTGAAATTGATCTTTCCCGCTGGCCTTCTGCCATGAAAATGGTAGGTGGCCTCAAAAAATTTTTTTGGATTGTGTTCTCGCGGACAATTGTTCTGTTGGCCAACTGGCTGGACAGAGTTATGAGTCTGTGAGACAACTTTTTGGCTTCCAGCTAATTAGTTGACCAGATCCATGACTATGCCCAGCTGGCGAACTATCTGGACATGAGGATCCGGTGAAGAGGAGAGGAAGAGTTCTCTGAGGGTGGGAGTGATGCTGGAGATCTTCAGTAATCAGGAGTTGGCATACTGCTAACTGCCTGGCTAAAGAATCTCTAGTAGCATTCTCAGCCTTTGACACCTCCAACTTGACTTTTCCCAGAGTTCTGTGAGAACCCAACCAAATCTTTCATGCACCACTCACGTCACTTACCTATATCCTATTTTTGACCTTGGAAGAGAGAGAGCAACCTGACCTCTTATGTGGGAGTTAGCTTCGGGAAGTGAGGGAGAAATTGTATGATCTTTGTTAAAGAAATTTTTTTTGAAACGCTTGAATTGTTTTCGTGATCTTTTTGGATCCTTCGTAATTTTCAGAATTTTTTTTTTTTTGAAGATTTTTATTCGACGAGGCTGTTAACGCTTCCCGACATTGGTTTTTTGTCTTGGAATTCATTCTTTACACTATCTCGATTTGAGAAGCCTTAATTAATTTTTCGAATCCTTGTTTTTCTAAATTTTTTTTTCAATTTCTTCGAACGTTTGGGAAAACTTTTGTCTGAATTTGAGTATCTCGCCCAAAGCCTTCGACTTTAAAATAGTATTTAGCCATCATCACATTGTGAAGAGCGTGTCTCTTCCAAACGTGCAAACTTCTAGAATTTTTTTGGGATAACCATCCTAAACCCTGATTTGACAATTTTTACCTGACTTACGTCTAAATTCATTATGGCTACAGTGAGTTCGCCAGCTGGGCAACTATCTGGACATGAGGATCCGGTGAAGAGGAGAGGAAGAGTTCTCTGAGGGTGGGAGTGATGCTGGAGATCTTCAGTAATCAGGAGTTGGCATACTGCTAACTGCCTGGCTAAAGAATCTCTAGTAGCATTCTCAGCCTTTGACACCTCCAACTTGACTTTTCCCAGAGTTCTGTGAGAACCCAACCAAATCTTTCATGCACCACTCACGTCACTTGCCTATATCGTATTTTTGACCTTGGAAGAGAGAGAGCAACCTGACCTCTTATGTGGGAGTTAGCTTCGGGAAGTGAGGGAGAAATTGTATGATCTTTGTTAAAGAAATTTTTTTTGAAACGCTTGAATTGTTTTCGTGATCTTTTTGGATCCTTCGTAATTTTCAGAATTTTTTTTTTTTTAAGATTTTTATTCGACGAGGCTGTTAACGCTTCCCGACATTGGTTTTTTGTCTTGGAATTCATTCTTTACACTATCTCGATTTGAGAAGCCTTAATTAATTTTTCGAATCCTTGTTTTTCTAAATTTTTTTTTCAATTTCTTCGAACGTTTGGGAAAACTTTTGTCTGAATTTGAGTATCTCGCCCAAAGCCTTCGACTTTAAAATAGTATTTAGCCATCATCACATTGTGAAGAGCGTGTCTCTTCCAAACGTGCAAACTTCTAGAATTTTTTTGGGATAACCATCCTAAACCCTGATTTGACAATTTTTACCTGACTTACGTCTAAATTCATTATGGCTACAGTGAGTTCGCCAGCTGGGCAACTATCTGGACATGAGGATCCGGTGAAGAGGAGAGGAAGAGTTCTCTGAGGGTGGGAGTGATGCTGGAGATCTTCAGTAATCAGGAGTTGGCATACTGCTAACTGCCTGGCTAAAGAATCTCTAGTAGCATTCTCAGCCTTTGACACCTCCAACTTGACTTTTCCCAGAGTTCTGTGAGAACCCAACCAAATCTTTCATGCACCACTCACGTCACTTGCCTATATCGTATTTTTGACCTTGGAAGAGAGAGAGCAACCTGACCTCTTATGTGGGAGTTAGCTTCGGGAAGTGAGGGAGAAATTGTATGATCTTTGTTAAAGAAATTTTTTTTGAAACGCTTGAATTGTTTTCGTGATCTTTTTGGATCCTTCGTAATTTTCAGAATTTTTTTTTTTTTAAGATTTTTATTCGACGAGGCTGTTAACGCTTCCCGACATTGGTTTTTTGTCTTGGAATTCATTCTTTACACTATCTCGATTTGAGAAGCCTTAATTAATTTTTCGAATCCTTGTTTTTCTAATTTTTTTTTTCAATTTCTTCGAACGTTTGGGAAAACTTTTGTCTGAATTTGAGTATCTCGCCCAAAGCCTTCGACTTTAAAATAGTATTTAGCCATCATCACATTGTGAAGAGCGTGTCTCTTCCAAACGTGCAAACTTCTAGAATTTTTTTGGGATAACCATCCTAAACCCTGATTTGACAATTTTTACCTGACTTACGTCTAAATTCATTATGGCTACTGTGAGGACACCACCTCCAGCGACAAACGGTATGACAATGCTGCCTGAACCATGTTCTATCTGCCGGGACGCAAGCTGGTCAGTCGATCGGAAGCCGGTCATGACTGTATGCGAGCATATTTTCCACCAGGCATGCCTGCAGCATTGGATAGGTGAACATTCTAGTTGTCCTAACTGCCGACGACACATTACGCAACAGGACTTCAGTGAATATTCTGGTGCAATCCCAAAGAGACCGAAGAATGTGAAGCCCGCGAAATCGAAAAGGCGCGACTCATTGCCAACCTTTGATTTGCCTAACTTGGACTTACCACCTTCGAATCGACGATCCTTGTCTCCAGAAATGCCTGACTTACATTCAAGGACTTTTGTAAACCCGAGTCCTCGACGTGATAGTCCAGCGCGCACAGCTCAAGACCACAACACCTCAGCTGCTACGGATGCGCTGATAGCAGGCTTGAGCATAAAGATGGAAGACCTAATAAACCGAGGTCTCCAGCAGGGTTTAAATGTTTTGCGGTCTGAGTTAGGAAACGATATCAGACAACAAGTAGCAGCAGCAATGCCGCCAACAGACTACTCCACACGACCTCCTTCGTCCAGAAGCAATCAGAAGCCGTCAAACGGTTTTCCTACACGGGGAAGGCAATCATTTAGGAGACCATCACCACCTTCTGGTCAACCTTTTGGTCAACTTTTTGGTCAACCTTTTGGTCAGCCTACAAATCAGTCCCGACCGAACTTTATACCACCTCAACCACCTCAACCCCCTCCACCACCTATACGTGTTCCTGCTAATGTAGGATACCGACGATCAGGCCGTCCAATAAGGATATGGAACCTGACCTATAATGGGAATAACGCAGAACTATCAGTTGACGAATTCATCTTCAGAGTCGAAGCGCTTACGAACTCCGCTCTAGAAGGGGATTTTGGGTTGTTAGTAAGAAATATGCTTACGCTACTGACAGGACCAGCTAAGGACTGCTATTGGTCGGTACTACGCCAAAATCCGTTTCCAACTTGGCACATCATTAAGATGGGATTGTACACCGAATGTGGAACACCTAAGGATGATCTGAAAACTAGATTTCAACTGATGTCCAGAAAAGAAAAGCCTGGGGAACTGTTCGCAATGTATCACCACCATCTGGGGTTGCTGCGCGATCAGTTACAGAACGCTATGCCAGACAAAGAGTTTCTGGAGATTGTCAAATCGAATATCTTGCCGGAGATTCAAGAAAAAATCTGTCTGCATCCTACTGATACGATAGGACAGCTGAGATTGCTGGTCACGCGTATCCAAGCTACACAGACACGTATTGCGACAGCTAGCAGTTGGAATTCTTACCGAACCCAACGAGTACATGAAGTTGACAATCTCCTGACCTTAGATCCTGAACTGGCAGTAGCAACAGGCAGTGATAACAGCCTAGGTGACGTATCGAGTATTTCAGCCAAACGCCCTATTATATGCTGGAACTGTGACCAGTCCGGTCATTTGTATCAGGACTGCAGACAAGAAAGACAAGTTGTGTTCTGTTATGGATGTGGACGGAAGAACACCTTCAAGCCAGATTGCATTCAATGTCAATAGAAAAACTTCAGACGGGTCGGGAATACCAACACTTCTTTCCGACTAGCGTCGACATCACGAGCAATCAATGCATCGAACACTCCAGTTCAAGCCTTGAACAAGGAGGAAGGTCCGCTCCATTAGCAGACACTAGCGATAACTCCCTGTTACGCCCTCTGATATCATTCAGTGATTCTGGTGATATCAGTACAACACCTGATAGTACGAATGTTGCACCGATAGAGGCAGAGAACTTAATAGACTTCTCCGCAGATATTCAAGCTCCCATTTCCACTTCTGGGGAGCCCATGACCTTGTTGGACACTTCTTTAGAAGAGTCTTTAATCTTCGATGTCCCGTTGACACCTATAGCACGCGTAGCTGACAAAGTTACTGAGCGGGAGATTTGGCCTCCTGTCATTTCTGTTTTAAAACGGCCACCAAGCTCTGATATGACGAGTGGGCGTGAGCCAGTTTTACATCCGCTGACGCCGTATCATACGCGTCTGCAGACATATAGAGCAGCAAGAGGCCGAATTTTCTCCTCGGTGGCGGAGTTAGCTGACATCATGTTTCCTGACTTGGATATGAGACCGAAAAAGAAACGATCAATTCTTCGTTGGCGGGAATACTGTCGACGAATGAAACTAGAAAGAAAAACACTGGCACAGATTTCCGTGTCGATGCCAGACGACATTCGACCGTACGCCGAAGTAAAGCTGCTCGGGCGAACTGAGAATGGATTACTTGATAGTGGTGCCACTGTCAGTATTCTAGGCCAGGGAGCTCTAGAGAAGCTTGCGGAAGCAGATGTCGAATCGAAGAAGTATCAGACACAGGTCCAAGTAGCTAATGGGGCCATGACGACTGTTCATGGTCATGTGAATTTGGACGTCAGTTTCCGTGGTAAGACCCAAAACGTGCATTTTTACGTGGTTCCTGGGCTCACACAGGCACTATATCTGGGAATAGACTTCTGACGTCTATTTGGGTTGGCACCAGATGTCCTGGGTTATAGTCGCAGAAGTGAATTCAAGTGGAATAGCTACCTCTGACACCGACTGCCACATCCTTTCTAGTTTCGATCAGCAACGCTTAGAAGCCACAAAACAGCTTTTCCCATCTTTCACCTCGTTAGGCCTTGGAAAAACATCACTGGTCAGTCACAAGATGAAACGAATGACGCCGCCCCGATAAAACAGCGCCTTTATCCGATCTCGCCGGCAGTGGAAAGTTTGATGGATGCTGAATTGGAGCGAATGCTATCACTGGGTGTGATAGAGGAGAGCCAGAGTCCTTGGAGCCCTCCAGTTGTTCTGGTAAGGAAGCCTGGAAAGGTCCGGCTTTGTTTTGACGCCAGGAAGGTCAACTCTGTTACGAAGAAGGATGCCTATCCGCTACCGCAGATAGACGCACTTATTAGTCGACTTCCTCCGACAAATTACATAACGAGCCTGGACCTGAAAGATGCATTCTGGCAGATCCCACTGGACGCTGATTCCAGAGAGAAGACCGCTTTCACAGTACCTGGTCATCCTCTCTATCAGTAAACGGTGATGCCATTCGGCCTATGCAATGCTCCACAAACTATGTGTCGCCTCATGGATAAAGTCGTTCCTTTCGATCTTCGTGCGGACGTTCTCGTCTATCTAGATGATTTATTAATTCTGTCTTCAGACTTCGATACTCATCTCACGCTGCTAGCCCGTGTAGCAGATTGTTTGAGGAAAGCTGGCCTTACTATCAACGTCGAGAAGAGTAAGTTTTGTATCCAAGAGACTAAATACTTGGGATTTGTTGTCGGAAAAGGAGGTATGAAAACTGATCCTGACAAAATTTCAGCCATAGTTGACTATCCGTCACCTAAAACTGTTCGGCAAGCCCGACGCCTACTAGGTATGGCGGGATGGTATAGACGGTTCATCCCGAACTATGCTGGTTTGACTGCCTCCATTACAGACACTTTGAAAAACCCGAGTCAGTTCAAATGGACACCTGAAGCCCAGACGTCTCTTGATCTTTTAAAGAAGAAACTTACTTCTGCTCCGTTACTAGTGAGTCCAGACTTCACCAAACCGTTCGTTATCCAGTGTGATGTGAGCCAACAAGGTATTGGAGGAGTGCTGCTTCAACTAGATGACGATGGCCACGAGAAGCCAAAAGCCTACGTCTCGAAAAAGTTGAACTCAGCACAAAGAAATTACACCGTCACAGAGCAAGAATGCTTAGCTGCAATCTTGAGCGTACAGAAGTTCCGGCCCTTCATTGAACTTATGCCGTTTAAGATAGTGACTGATCATGCGAGCTTGAAATGGCTGATATCTCAAAACGACCTCAGCGGTAGACTTGCACGGTGGGTCTGAAGCTTCAGGGCTTCGACTTCACTATTGAGCACAGAAAAGGAAGCCTGAACGTCGTCCCTGATGCGCTGTCACGCATTCATTGTGACAGCCTGAACACAAACGAAGATCCTGGCCCGGAAGTTGACCTTAGTTCGCCATATTTCAATTCGTTGGAATATGAGGAACTGAGGCATAAAGTTAAAACGACTTCAGGCAAACTACCAGATCTTTGCGTCAGGGATGATTTTGTTTATATCCGGACTCTTCCGAGAACAGGCGATCCTATTCAGGAAGAAGAAGCTTGGAAGCTTTGGATTCCACGAGGGCTTGTCAACGACGTCATTTCAAGGGCTCATGATCCGCCACTAGCTTCGCACCGAGGCATAGGGAAAACACTGGAACGTCTGCGAAGACATCCGTACTGGCCACGAATGACAGTTGATGTCAGAAACTACGTAGGCGCCTGTGACGTGTGTAAAGAAACAAAGGCTCCTATTACTATTTTACGACCACCTATAAAAGTCCAATCTGAGACAGAACGACCATGGCAAAAGCTGTACATTGATTTTCTAGGTCCATATCCTCGCTCAGTAAGAGGAAACGTCTGCATCTTAATAGTTCTTGACCACTTTTCTCAATTTCCACTTCTCAAACCTAGGAGAAAAGCGTCTACGCTCAATGTATGCCAATTCATTGAGACTGAAGTGTTTCACGTGTTCGGAGTCCCGGAAATGATCGTCTCGGACAATGGAGTCCAGTTTTGCTCGAACGGCAGTTCACTAGCTCCAAGCAAACGCCTCAGAGCGAGTAAATACGTCTCTATTGTCGGGGATTAGAGCATATATCAAGAAGTGTTCAGCGAACCTAAAAGAAAAGAGGTACAATCAATAAAGATTTAAAAAAACAAATATACATAAAAAAATTACCTCTACCTGGAGTATTCACAGGTAGAACAGGGTTCCCACGAATATCTGAAATGAAATAAAGAAAATGAATTAGTTGGAATCAATTATGTTTTATTGTTAGGTAACTAAGGAAAAAGGTACACAAAGTCAAATCATGACCATGTATACATATGCCTTTCACAACAACAAAATCCATGCAAAGTGGAAATTGAGGATATCGCACATGAATTTATGTTTGATGCAAGAAATACTACATAAAACATGAATTCACGTACCAAATCACACAATCAACACAATTATTGCTAATGTTTGTGGACAAATAGAGTACAAAATGCACTGAAAATATTTACATGACACTTGTCCACAAACATGTAGAATTTACAAATTACACCCGTAATTCACGAAATGAATTATAAATACGCTTACCTGTTATAAAAGGAATATCCACAGTGATGAGGGTACCTGAAAAACCACTAAAAATCACATCAAAAATAAACTTGACACTCGCGCGCGAAAGTGTCAAAACAACGAAAACTCCATACTACCGCGACGTTTGACGTATCAAAATCACGTAAAATCGAACCGTGATTTTAATGGTCGCGTTCGTTTCGCGATATTTTCCACGGGAAACGCGATATTCGCGATTTTTTATTTATACATTTCCCACAATGAGTGCGAAAGAGACTCACAGTGGGAAGAAGACAAAAAATTATTACAAATGACAGGAAAATCTACTACATCGAAATGAAACGTAACGAATTGACATTTTTATAGCAAATGTTCCAAAAATTATACAAATTGATTAAAATCATCAAATTGACAATCAATTTTTACGACAAAGGTATCAAAATTTAGATCATTAAATTTGCTATCGATTGACAACAAGAAAAATTCAACCTTTTGTCATTTTCAGTGAAAATTTCGAATATTTTACTTTATAGACAGCGAAAATGGAACGAAATTTTCTATAAAAAGGAGGCCATTTGTTCATTCGGTCTTCTATTTTCAACAAATTGTCAAGGAGTGTACATATGCTAGTCAGTCATAGTATCCTCCTTATTTTATCTTTTTCATTAGTAATTTCAGTTAGAGTTTTTTTTTGGTTTCATCATTTATTTTTTATTTGCATTTAAAGTCAGTTTTTTGTTGTTCTTCACAATTAAAGTAGTTCTGTCATTTTTAGTTTATTTTCCTTTTTTTTGCCTTTGTGTTGGAAAGAATTTGTTTTCTAGTGGAATTCGGGAGTTAGTCAATCTTGACGTGATTTTATTTGACATTAGTGAATTCAAGGTATTTTTTTTGCTTTCATATAAATCTTTGGTTAGGTGACGGGTATTAAAGTGTAAGATTGCATGCCAATTTGTATTGGACATATTACACAAAATAATATCACCAAATACTAAAAATTTATTGAATATAATTTTCTTGAGTTTTCAGTTGTTTGTTCATAAATTTTCGTCAATTAATCAATTCATCAAGGTATAAAACTGTGCCCACACGGGTCACATTTACACCACATGAGAATTGATTCACGATTGACAGTTAACAATAATTTTTATTTTCAGCGTTAATTAAGTTATAAAATATAAAAAGGAATTTTAAATAGTAATATAAGTCTAGTTAAGAAGTTTGAGTAGCATTGGAAAAAATATATAATAGTTAAATTGAATTGCAATTAGGTTAATTTTTTTATGAAGTTATTTTTTTACTAGTCTAATTTTAATAATAGAAGGAAGTTTTGCTCAATAAATCTAAATGAATGAATAACCGGATGATTCTTTCATTTACCGCTACACTACCACCATCTAAGTGTGATTGTGATCGGCCATCGTTTTCATTTTAGGTTTCTACGTTGTTTGACACTCGACAGTAGGCATTGGTATCGTGAGAGCTTATTGGAAGCTACACGCATCGCCCAGACGTGGCAGTTTTTAGGTGGATCATTTCAATCTCGTTGTTATAGATCACACGCATCTCCCAGACGTGGCAGCTTTTAGGTGAATCATTTCAACCTCGTTGTTATAGACCACACGCATCGCCCAGACGTGGCAGTTTTTAGGTGGATTATTTAAATCTCGTTGGTATAGTCCACACGCTGCAGATTCAGTGTGTTTGAGTTACTATTTCACAAGAGACGTTTACACTAGCAGTAACGTATAGGAAGTTGCACTAGTGCGTAAACGTTAGAAAGTCAACTCATCGTTTCATTACAGGTGACCACTGAGTCGTCATCAACAAAGCTCTAATTTATGAACGTACACAATTTCTATTCTATAAGAGGAACCATGATACAAATATTAACAAGTATGGCCGGAAAATCTATCAATTGATTGCTTGCCTCCTTTGGCGACAAATGTCAGCAATTTGTTCGTCTCAATTTCAATCGTCCTTTCACAGTGAAAAAAATTTTCTATTTTTAAATTTCTTTGCTTTCCCACTAGCACATAATTACTTTTCCCGAAGTGATTTAAACGAAGAAACTAATTATTTTAATATATTCAAAACGTATTACAGTCAATAAAATACGAAAAACTCAAAACAAATTCGCTGGAAATGACAGTAGGCACCTCATGACGTAGCAACACAAAAAATTTCTCTCGAATCGGCCATACCTTCTTATCTTTGTATCATGAGAGGAACAACGAAATTGGGTAAAGTTCAGAAAATTGAGCATTTCAGATTTTCTTGTTTTCAGGACGTCAGCTGTCAGTCGAGTTTTCAGCGAAGCACAAGACATCACATTTTAACATTTGGTGGTTCCATCCAGGAATTCATTCGACTCATTCATTTAGGTTAGAGTTGTAGGGATTAAAATTAGATATTGCAATTCATTTGTAGTCTATTTAAAATTAGTTTTGACTTATCAATTTATATTTGTCTACTGCTCAGATTTCTTAATTAATTTAAAATGACAGAACTCAAAAGTTTGTTAAATAAGGAACAAGCTTTAAGGAATCGCCTGAAGAAAGCAATTACTAATGGAAAGAAGACAAAACAGAAAAGCATTCAAGGGCTTTGTACGAAGCCAAACTCTCTGAAATCAAGCGAACATGGGCTGACTATGAACAGATTGATCAGCTGATCAATGAGCTAATCATTGAAACACCGCCCAAAAATGAACCAAAGTATTCACTGATGACACATATTGTAATATGGAAAATGCATATTGTATATATAGAGGAGAATTATACGATTGGATTCATCCTACAACAGAGTTGGCAGAATCCACACTATTGTTAACACAACAAACTCGTGTGGAACAACAACAACAAAATATATTACCAAAAATCATGTTGCCAAAGTATAATGGTAACTATGACGACTGGCGCTCGTTCCAAGATTTATTCACGGCCGTAGTACACAACAACACAAACTTGAAGGATGTTCAGAAATTGTACTACTTGAAAAGCTCATTACTAGGTGATGCGGAGAAATTACTACGTCACACTCCCATCACAAATGAAGATTATCTACCCGCATGGAATAAATTGAAGGCAAGGTACGAGAATAAGAAGATTCTTGTAAATCATCAGCTTAAGATTTTGACAAATCAACCTAAAATAACTTCAGAAACAGCTGTAGAATTAAAATCACTAGTTGACACTACATAAGAGTGTCTACAGCAATTGAAGGCTTTGCAAGTTAATACTGCGTCATGGGATGTATTACTTGTGTATTTGATAGTACAAAAGCTGCCTTTCGCAACATTAAGATTGTGGGAAGAATCACAAGGAGCGTCACAAGAGTTGCCAACGTATGAACAACTATTCACATTCTTAGATACAAGGTTGAAAATATTAGAAGCAATTTCAGACACGTTGGCACCCAAGTCAAGTCAAGCCAAATGTCACTCAAAATCAACTACAACAAAAGCATTACACACAATCAAGTCAGTGAAATGCGCAGCATGTAATGGAGACCATTTACTTCAGAATTGCACAAGATTCCAAAATATGGATTTACAAGGCAGAAAAAGTTCATCAAGACAAATGGACTTTGCTATAACTGTCTATCAAGTAAACACTCACTTAGGAATTGTTCCAGTAGGTATCGATGCTTTAAATGCAAACAGATGCATCATACATCGATACATGAGGATGCTAATGCAAATAATTTACATCCTAGGAATGTAGAGGCTACAAATCTGCAATCCAAATCAGTTGAAGTTGATTTCAACTCAAACCCTAGGCAACTTCAACAACACAGAGATAATAGCAGTCTTGACCAAGTCAAACCAAGTACCAATAAGGGTACAGGAGATCGAACGACAACTCATACGTACATGAACCGAGAACGATCTTATGCGATATTATCTACGGCTTTGGTAAAAGCCCAAGGTGAGCACGGAAAGCCACAAAGATTGCGTTGTCTTATCGACTCAGGATCAGAATGCTCTTTTATCACAAAGTCGGCATGTCACAAATTGCAGGCTATTTGCAGTCCAACACTAGTGACTGTAATAGGGTTAAACAAAAGTTTAACAGGTAACTCGATCAAGATAACCAAGCTATCACTGAAGTCCTGTGGAGAAGATAAGACAACAATCTCAGAGGATTTTTTGGTAATCGACAAGATCACTGACGCGTTACCAACAAAATTTATATCTAAAGCCAAATACAAGCATTTAGATCAACTCGACATAGCAGATCCTACCTTCTGGAAACCTGGCAAGATAGATGCACTACTAGGTGCCATGGTTTATGCGAAGATAACACAAGAAGGGATTGTACAGGGTCCACCTAACACACCAACAGCTCTGAAGACAATCTTCGGTTGGATGCTATTAGGACCAGCTGAAAATGCAACAAATGAGAGCACAGTAAAGGCTTTCATGACACACACAGATGCTTTGGAAAAGCAACTTAGACAGTTTTGGGAAACCGAAGAAGTTTCCACACAACCTGTTCCCTCACAAGACGAAACAATGTGTGAAGGGATATTTCACGATTCTTGCAGTCGTCTAGACTCAGGAAAATATCGAGTGAAGTTACCGTTTGTGAATAACATCACGCCAGCGTTGGGTAATTCCAGACAACAAGCGATCAGACGTTTCGAAAGCTTGCAAAAACAATTTGCGAAAAACAATGAGTTTAAAATGGAGTATGAAAAATGTCTGGACGAGTATATCGAGTTAGGCCATATGGAGGAGGTAGGCCCGCCTCAGGAATGCGAAAGCCATTACCTTTGTCGCAAATAGGGTGGAAAAAATCCGACAATTAACGACTGAACATCAGTGGCATCATGGAGAAGGTATCCAAAATCCTGCTGACATCATCTCGCGGGCATGCTTCCAGCTAGACTACACCAATCTAAACTATGGTTCAAGGGCCCAGACTTCTTATTTGAACCAGCATCAAGGTAGCCTAACCAAAAATTTCAACCACTGCAAGAGGTGCCTGAAGCTCGAAAAGAAAATTCGCATTTTCAACAAAGTTATAGACAGACAATTATACGGACATAATAGCATCTATGCTTACTGCATACGTTTCTAGGAAAATTGCAGACTACCACAGGAGCGTAGATCAACAGGCCTTCTAACGATAACAGAACTGGACATGGCGCAAAAGGCCTAGCCAGAAATGTACAACGCACAACGTTTAGCAAAGAGTTTCAAAACCTCAAGGATAACAAATCGCTCGACACCAACAGTTCAATCCAATCATTGAACCCATTTCTGGATGAAGCAACTAGCGTCATCAGAGTTGGTGGCCGATTAAAACATTCCCAACTGAACGCAGAGGCAAAACATCAAATGTTACTTCCAAAGAATCATATACTCAGCGAGTTGTTGCTTAATCATCTTCACAGAAAGCACATGCATGCAGCTCCACAGACCTTAACAGCAATCGCAAGACAAAGATTCTGGATCATAGACATCAGGACAATAGCACGACAGATAGTGCATTGGTGCATTCGCTGTTTTAAATGCAAACCACAGAGCATCACTCAAATCATGGCCGATCTACCAGCCAGAAGAGTAACTCCTGCACAACCATTTCACACCACAGGAGTTGATTTTTGTGGACCGATTGTCATTCACCACAAGCTAAGACGAGCCATCTCAGACAAAGCATATATCGCAGTCTTTGTTTGCTTCGCAACAAAGGCGGTTCATCTAGAAATCGTCAGCAATTTAAGTTCTATCGGCTTTATAATTGCACTAAAGCGATTCATTTCTCGAAGAGGACTTTGCGCGACAATTTTCTGTGTGCAACCAATTTTGTTGGTGCTAAATCCGGATTAAAGGAGCTTGATGACTTATTCAAATCACAGGAATTGAAGGAGTCCATACAAGAACTTTGCTCACAAAATCGTATAGACTGGAAGCCAATACCTCCACGTTCACCGCATTTTGGAGGTCTCTGGGAAGCAGCAAGAAAATCTGCGAAGGAGCATCTTGTACGGCAAACTGGAAATGCGGGCCTGACCCATGTCATCCGATCCAAACGACTTGAACGCTCTGACCCCAGGACACTTCCTGATAGGCAGGCCACTAACAGCCTTTGCAGAACCAGATGTAAGTGCCCTAAATATAAACAGGAGCTTCAACTAAGATACAAGTGGAAAAACAAACAACATGACTTAAAGAAGGGCACCCTAGTACTGTTAAAGGATATGAACTTACCCCCTCTTAAATTTGCTCTTGGTCGCATTTTAGACAAATTTAATGGACCGGATAATCACACCAGGTTGTGAATGTAAAAACTGCATCTGGCATTTTTAAAAGAGCGATCCACAACCTGTGTCCACTACCAATTGAAGAGTACAACAATAACCATCAGGACGAAGATTCAAACAGTCAACAAGGTACCGAAACAATAACAGACGGAGCTACATGCCTCCTACTGCAAGGACCACCAAGAACTAAGCCCGCGGCAACAGATGACATTACTGCTAGTCCTCCTGCCAAAAGGCGAAACCTAAGCTCTGGCAAGAAAGTCAATCATCCATTGAAAGGCAGATTCTTGCCTATAAACCCAAACTGGTCAAATTGGCTAACATTCTCAAAACAGGCAAAAACCACACAACCAAAAATAACGGCAGAAGGGAGCAAGGGTATTGCGGAACAGACTCAAGGGTTAAGTAATCCACAACGAGGTAATTCGATGGCTGTCAGTTTTCTCCTGCTAACATCTTTGGTGCTGCCAATATTCGGAGCACCTTTTAATGAGCCAGTGGAGATAGCACCATTCACAGATAATCCTGGGTTATTCTTCGAATCTATATGCCAGGCTCAAATAATAACTAGTGAATGGAATTTGCTGGTTTATTATAACATAACAAATTACTGGGCCGACTTTCAAGGAATAAGGAGTTGTATAGCGGCAATAGACCACCTTTGTAATGCAACAACAATCAGAAAGAATCATTGCCTAGAGATACTAAATCAGTTCGAGCATCAGCTTAGAGAACTAGAGGAAGCAAGTGACCTTTTATACAAACGAAGTGGTGGCCATAAAATGGTAAAAAGAGCACCTCTCAATATAATCGGAAATATTGCAAAGCAAACTCTTTGGAGTACTCGACTCCGAGTACGCTGAATATATAACGGGTGAAATTAAAAAAACACGGATGAATGAAAATTACCTCATACAATTACTAAAAAATCAAACATCAGTTCTGGAATCTACTACAAATATTATGAAAGGCAGGGAAGAATCCATTCAACAGCAGTTCAACTCCATAAAGAATCACATCGAAGCTTTACATAAGTAAAGGGTTTTCCAATAAGAGGTGTTATTTTAATTAGCCCGTTGTTTTGGTAGATGTCACTTTTGGAGCTGTCATTTTTTGACATTTGACAAGTAAAAACTACGCCATTTATAAAAATGGAACGATACACGATTCAACAACGCATTGAAATTATTAAAATTCACTATAAAAATGGTGAAAATGTGGCAGAGACGGTTCGTAAAACTCGAACATTTTTGGGTCGTCGTGAAGCACCTTGTCGGACCGTAATACAGAAATTGGTAGAAAAATTCGAGCTGTTGGGACAAGTTAGTGATGTGAAGAATAAAACCCGTGCACGTCGCTCAAGAACAGCCGAGAATATTGCTGCTGTAGCCGAAAGTGTTGAAGAAAACCCAAGTTTGTCCATTCCTCGTCGTTCTTTGGAATTAGGCATTCCACAAACGTCATTACACCGTATTTTACATAAAGATTTGGGTCTTAAGGCTTATAAAGTTCAGTTAACACAAGAACTCAAGCCGGCCGATCATCAAAAACGTCGAGTCTTTGCTGATTTGGTCCTTGAAATGCATGAAAATGATCCGGACTTCCATCGAAAACTTATCTTGAGTGATGAGGACCATTTCCACCTCGATGGCTTCGTCAACAAGCAAAATTGTTGCATCTGGGGCTCGGAAAACCCAAGAGTTATTGTTGAAAAGCCTCTCTATCCTAAACGTGTGACTGTTTGGTGCGGTTTATGGTCCCGCGAGGTCATTGGACCTTACTTTTTCGAAAATGAGGCTGGAGCAACAGTTACGGTGAATGGATTGCGCTATCGACAGATAATTAATGATTTTTTATGGCCGGAATTGGATGGTGTTCAGCGAACCTAAAAGAAAAGAGGTACAATCAATAAAGATTTAAAAAAACAAATATACATAAAAAAATTACCTCTACCTGGAGTATTCACAGGTAGAACAGGGTTCCCACGAATATCTGAAATGAAATAAAGAAAATGAATTAGTTGGAATCAAGTATGTTTTATTGTTAAGTAACTAAGGAAAAAGGCCATAGGTACACAAAGTCAAATCATGACCATGTATACATATGCCTATCACAACAACAAAATCCATGCAAAGTGGAAATTGAGGATATCGCACATGAATTTATGTTTGATGCAAGAAATACTACATAAAACATGAATTCAAGTACCAAATCACACAATCAACACAATTATTGCTAATGTTTGTGGACAAATAGAGTACAAAATGCACTGAAAATAGTTACATGACACTTGTTCACAAACATGTAGAATTTACAAATTACACCCGTAATTCACGAAATGAATTATAAATACGCTTACCTGTTATAAAAGGAATATCCATAGTGATGAGGGTACCTGAAAAACCACTAAAAATCACTTAAAAAACACATTAAAAATAAACTTGACACTCGCGCGCGAAAGTGTCAAAACAACGAAAACTCCATACTACTTCGACGTTTGACGTATCAAAATCACGTAAAATCGAACCGTGATTTTAATGGTCGCGTTCGTTTCGCGATATTTTCCACGGGAAACGCGATATTCGCGATTTTTTATTTATACATTTCCCACAATGAGTGCGAAAGAGACTCACAGTGGGAAGAAGACAAAAAATTATTACAAATGACAGGAAAATCTACTACATCGAAATGAAACGTAACGAATTGACATTTTTATAGCAAATGTTCCAAAAATTATACAAATTGATTAAAATCATCAAATTGACAATCAATTTTTACGACAAAGGTATCAAAATTTAGATCATTAAATTTGCTATCGATTGACAACAAGAAAAATTCAACCTTTTGTCATTTTCAGTGAAAATTTCGAATATTTCACTTTATAAACAGCGAAAATGGAACGAAATTTTCTATAAAAAGGAGGCCAATTGTTCATTCTGTCTTCTATTTTCAACAAATTGTCGAGGAGTATACATATGCTAGTCAGTCATAGTATCCTCAAATTTGCAATTTTTTCATCAGTGCCATTTTGAACTTATATTTTATTTTATCTTTTTCATTAGTAATTTCACTTAGAGTTTTTTTTTTTTTGGTTTCATCATTTATTTTTTATTTGCATTCAAAGTCAGTTTTTTGTTGTTCTTCAAAATTAAAGTAGTTCTGTCATTTTTTATTTTATTTTCCTTTTTTTGCCTTTGTGTTGGAAAGAATTTGTTTTCTAGTGGAATTTGGGAGTTAGTCAATCTTGACGTGATTTTATTTGACATTAGTGAATTCAAGGTATTTTTTTTTTGCTTTCATATAAATCTTTGGTTAGGTGACGGGTATTAAAGTGTAAGATTGCATGCCAATTTGTATTGGACATATTACACAAAATAATATCACCAAATACTAAAAATTTATTAAATATAATTTTCTTGAGTTTTCAGTTGTTTGTTCATAAATTTTCGTCAATTAATCAATTCATCAAGGTATAAAACTGTGCCCACACGGGTCATATTTACACCACATGAGAATTGATTCACGATTGACAGTTAACAATAATTTTTATTTTCAGCGTTAATTAAGTTATAAAATATAAAAAGGAATTTTAAATAGTAATATAAGTCTAGTTAAGAAGTTTGAGTAGAATTGGAAAAAATATATAATAGTTAAATTGAATTGCAATTAGGTTAATTTTTTTATGAAGTTATTTTTTTACTAGTCTAATTTTAATAATAGAAGGAAGTTTTGCTCAATAAATCTAAATGAATGAATAACCGGATGATTCTTTCATTTACCGCTACACTACCGCCATCTAAGTGTGATTGTGCTTGGCCATCGTTTTCATTTTAGGTTTCTACGTTGTTTGACACTAGACAGTAGGCATTGGTATCGTGAGAGCTTATTGGAAGCAACACGCATCGCGCAGACGTGGCAGTTTTTAGATGGATCATTTCAATCTCGTTGTTATAGATCACACGCATCTCCCAGACGTGGCAGCTTTTAGGTGGATCATTTCAACCTCGTTGTTATAGACCACACGCATCGCCCAGACGTGGCAGTTTTTAGGTGGATTATTTAAATCTCGTTGGTATAGTCCACACGCTGCAGATTCAGTGTGTTTGAGTTGCTATTTCACAAGAGACGTTTACACTAGCAGTAACTTATAGGAAGTTGCACTAGTGCGTAAACGTTAGAAAGTCCACTCATCGTTTCATTACAGGTGACCACTGAGTCGTCATCAACAAAGCTATTCTATTCTATTCTATAAGAGGAACAACGAAATTGGGTAAAGTTCAGAAAATTGAGCATTTCAGATTTTCTTGTTTTCAGGACGTCAACTGTCAGTCTAGTTTTCAGCGAAGCACAAGACATCACATTTTAACATTTGGTGGTTCCATCCAGGAATTCATTCGACTCATTCATTTAGGTTAGAGTTGTAGGGATTAAAATTAGATATTGCAATTCATTTGTAGGCTATTTAAAATTAGTTTTGACTTATCAATTTATATTTGTCTACTGCTCAGATTTCTTAATTAATTTAAAATGACAGAACTCAAAAGTTTGTTAAATAAGGAACAAGCTTTAAGGAATCGCCTGAAGAAAGCAATTTCTAATGGAAAGAAGACAATAACAGAAAAGCATTCAAGGGATTTGTACGAAGCCAAACTCTCTGAAATCAAGCGAACATGGGCTGACTATGAACAGATTGGTCAGCTGATCAATGAGCTAATCATTGAAACACCGCCCAAAAATGAACCAAAGTATATCACTGATGACACATATTGTAATATGGAAAATGCATATTGTATATGTATATATAGGAGAATTATACGATTTGATTCATCCTACAACAGAGTTGGCAGAATCCACACTATTGTTAACACAACAAACTCGTGTGGAACAACAACAACAAAATATATTACCAAAAATCATGTTGCCAAAGTATAATGGTAACTATGACGGCTGGCGCTCGTTCCAAGATTTATTCACGGCCGTAGTACACAACAACACAAACTTGAAGGATGTTCAGAAATTGTACTACTTGAAAAGCTCATTACTAGGTGATGCGGAGAAATTACTACGTCACACTCCCATCACAAATGAAGATTATCTACCCGCATGGAATAAATTGAAGGCAAGGTACGAGAATAAGAAGATTCTTGTAAATCATCAGCTTAAGATTTTGACAAATCAACCTAAAATAACTTCAGAAACAGCTGTAGAATTAAAATCACTAGTTGACACTACACAAGAGTGTCTACAGCAATTGAAGGCTTTGCTAGTTAATACTGCGTCATGGGATGTATTACTTGTGTATTTGATAGTACAAAAGCTGCCTTTCGCAACATTAAGATTGTGGGAAGAATCACAAGGAGCGTCACAAGAGTTGCCAACGTATGAACAACTACTATTCACATTCTTAGATACAAGGCTGAAAATATTAGAAGCAATTTCAGATACGTTGGCACCCAAGTCAAGTCAAGCCAAATGTCACTCAAAACCAACTACAACAAAACCATTACGCACAATCAAGTCAGTGAAATGCGCAGCATGTAATGGAGACCATTTACTTCAGAATTGCACAAGATTCCAAAATATGGATTTACAAGGCAGAAAAAAGTTCATCAAGACAAATGGACTTTGCTATAACTGTCTATCAAGGAAACACTCACTTAGGAATTGTTCCAGTAGGTATCGATGCTTTAAATGCAAACAGATGCATCATACATCGATACATGAGGATGCTAATGCAAATAATTTACATCCTAGGAATGTAGAGGCTACAAATCTGCAATCCAAATCAGTTGAAGTTGATTTCAACTCAAACCCTAGGCAACTTCAACAACACAGAGATAATAGCAGTCTTGACCAAGTCAAACCAAGTACCAATAAGGGTACAGGAGATCGAACGACAACTCATACGTACATGAACCGAGAACGATCTTATGCGCTATTATCTACGGCTTTGGTAAAAGCCCAAGGTGAGCACGGAAAGCCACAAAGATTGCGTTGTCTTATCGACTCAGGATCAGAATGCTCTTTTATCACAAAGTCGGCATGTCACAAATTGCAGGCTATTTGCAGTCCAACACTAGTGACTGTAATAGGGTTAAACAAAAGTTTAACAGGTAACTCGAGCAAGATAACCAAGCTATCACTGAAGTCCTGTGGAGAAGATAAGACAACAATCTCAGAGGATTTTTTGGTAATCGACAAGATCACTGACGCGTTACCAACAAAATTTATATCTAAAGCCAAATACAAGCATTTAGATCAACTCGACTTAGCAGATCCTACCTTCTGGAAACCTGGCAAGATAGATGCACTACTAGGCGCCAAGCTTTATGCGAAGATAATACAAGAAGGGATTGTACAGGGTCCACCTAACACACCAACAGCTCTGAAGACAATCTTCGGTTGGATGCTATTAAGATCAGCTGAAAATGCAACAAATGAGAGCACAGTAAAGGCTTTCATGACACACACAGATGCTTTGGAAAAGCAACTTAGACAGTTTTGGGAAACCGAGAAGTTTCCACACAACCTGTTCCCTCACAAGACGAAACAATGTGTGAAGGTTTATTTCACGATTCTTGCAGTCGTCTAGATTCAAGAAAATATCGAGTGAAGTTACCGTTTGTGAATAACATCACGCCAGCGTTGGGTAATTCCAGACAACAAGCGATCAGACGTTTAGAAAGCTTGCAAAAACAATTTGCGAAAAACAATGAGTTTAAAATGGAGTATGAAAAATGTCTGGACGAGTATATCGAGTTAGGCCATATGGAGGAGGTAGGCCCGCCTCAGGAATGCGAAAACCATTACCTTTGTCGCAAATACGGTGGAAAAAATCCTACAATTAACGACTGAACATCAGTGGCATCATGGAGAAGGTACCCAAAATCCTGCTGACATCATCTCGCGGGCATGCTTCCAGCTAGACTACACCAATCTAAACTATGGTTCAAGGGCCCAGACTTCTTATTTGAACCAGCATCAAGGTAGCCTAACCAAAAATTTCAACCACTGCAAGAGGTGCCTGAAGCTCGAAAAGAAAATTCGCATTTTCAACAAAGTTATAGACAGACAATTATACGGACATAATAGCATCTATGCTTACTGCATACGTTTCTAGGAAAATTGCAGACTACCACAGGAGCGTAGATCAACAGGCCTTCTAAGATAACAGAACTGGACATGGCGCAAAAGGCCTAGCCAGAAATGTACAGCTCCACAGACCTTAACAGCAATCGCAAGACAAAGATTCTGGATCATAGACATCAGGACAATAGCACGACAGATAGTGCATTGGTGCATTCGCTGTTTTAAATGCAAACCACAGAGCATCACTCAAATCATGGCCGATCTACCAGACAGAAGAGTAACTCCTGCACAACCATTTCACACCACAGGAGTTGATTTTTGTGGACCGATTGTCATTCACCACAAGCTAAGACGAGCCATCTCAGACAAAGCATATATCGCAGTCTTTGTTTGCTTCGCAACAAAGGCGGTTCATCTAGAAATAGTCAGCAATTTAAGTTCTATCGCCTTTATAATTGCACTAAAGCGATTCATTTCTCGAAGAGGACTTTGCGCGACAATTTTCTGTGTGCAACCAATTTTGTTGGTGCTAAATCCGGATTAAAGGAGCTTGATGACTTATTCAAATCACGGGAATTGAAGGAGTCCATACAAGAACTTTGCTCACAAAATCGTATAGACTGGAAGCCAATACCTCCACGTTCACCGCATTTTGGAGGTCTCTGGGAAGCAGCAAGAAAATCTGCGAAGGAGCATCTTGTACGGCAAACTGGAAATGCGGGCCTGACCCATGTCATCCGATCCAAACGACTTGAACGCTCTGACCCCAGGACACTTCCTGATAGGCAGGCCACTAACAGCCTTTGCAGAACCAGATGTAAGTGCCCTAAATATAAACAGTCTTACAAGATTTAGAGGACTGCACCATATCCAACAATCATTCTGGAAGAGGTGGTCATTAGAATATCTACAGGAGCTTCAACTAAGATACAAGTGGAAAAACAAACAACATGACTTAAAGAAGGGCACCCTAGTACTGTTAAAGGATATGAACTTACCCCCTCTTAAATGGGCTCTTGGTCGCATTTTAGACAAATTTAATGGACCGGATAATCACACCAGGTTGTGAATGTAAAAACTGCATCTGGCATTTTTAAAAGAGCGATCCACAACCTGTGTCCACTAACAATTGAAGAGTACAACAATAACCATCAGGACGAAGATTCAAACAGTCAACAAGGTACCGAAACAATAACAAACGGAGCTACATGCCTCCTACTGCAAGGACCACCAAGAACTAAGCCCGCGGCAACAGATGACATCACTGCTAGTCCTCCTGCCAAAAGGCGAAACCTAAGCTCTGGCAAGAAAGTCAATCATCCATTGAAAGGCAGATTCTTGCCTATAAACCCAAACTGGTCAAATTGGCTAGCATTCTCAAAACAGGCAAAAACCACACAACCAAAAATAACGGCAGAAGGGAGCAAGGGTATTGCGCAACAGACTCAAGGTTTAAGTAATCCACAACGAGGTAATTCGATGGCTGTCAGTTTTCTCCTGCTAACATCTTTGGTGCTGCCAATATTCGGAGCACCTTTTAATGAGCCAGTGGAGATAGCACCATTCACAGATAATCCTGGGTTATTCTTCGAATCTATATGCCAGGCTCAAATAATAAACAGTGAATGGAACTTGCTGGTTTATTATAACCTAACAAATTACTGGGCCGAATTTCAAGGAATAAGGAGTTGTATAGCGGCAATAGACCACCTTTGCAATGCAACAACAATCAGAAAGAATCATTGCCTAGAGATACTAAATCAGTTCGAGCATCAGCTTAGAGAACTAGAGGAAGCAAGTGGCCTTTTATACAAACGAAGTGGTGGCCACAAAATGGTAAAAAGAGCACCTCTCAATATAATCGGAAATATTGCAAGCAAACTCTTTGGAGTACTCGACTCCGAGTACGCTGAATATATAACGGGTGAAATTAAAAAAACACGGATGAATGAAAATTACCTCATGCAATTACTAAAAAATCAAACATCAGTTCTGGAATCTACTACAAATATTATGAAAGGCAGGGAAGAATCCATTCAACAGCAGTTCAACTCCATAAAGAATCACATCGAAGCTTTACATAAGTAAAGGGTTTTCCAATAAGAGGTGTTATTTTAATTAGCCCGTTGTTTTGGTAGATGTCACTTTTGGAGCTGTCATTTTTTGACATTTGACAAGTAAAAACCACGCCATTAATAAAAATGGAACAATATACGATTCAACAACGCATTGAAATTATTAAAATTCACTATAAAAATGGTGAAAATGTGGCAGAGACGGTTCGTAAAACTCGAACATTTTTGGGTCGTCGTGAAGCACCTTGTCGGACCGTAATACAGAAATTGGTAGAAAAATTCGAGCTGTTGGGACAAGTTAGTGATGTGAAGAATAAAACCCGTGCACGTCGCTCAAGAACAGCCGAGAATATTGCTGCTGTAGCCGAAAGTGTTGAAGAAAACCCAAGTTTGTCCATTCCTCGTCGTTCTTTGGAATTAGGCATTCCACAAACGTCATTACACCGTATTTTACATAAAGATTTGGGTCTTAAGGCTTATAAAGTTCAGTTAACACAAGAACTCAAGCCGGCCGATCATCAAAAATGTCGAGTCTTTGCTGATTTGGTCTTTGAAACGCATGAAAATGATCCGGACTTCCCTCGAAAACTTATCTTGAGTGATAAGGACCATTTCCACCTCGATGGCTTCGTCAACAAGCAAAATTGTTGCATCTGGGGCTCGGAAAACCCAAGAGTTATTGTTGAAAAGCCTCTCTATCCTAAACGTGTGACTGTTTGGTGCGGTTTATGGTCCCGCGGGGTCATTGGACCTTACTTTTTCGAAAATGAGGCTGGAGCAACAGTTACGGTGAATGGATTGCGCTATCGACAGATAATTAATGATTTTTTATGGCCGGAATTGGATGGTGTTCAGCGAACCTAAAAGAAAAGAGGTACAATCAATAAAGATTTAAAAAAACAAATATACATAAAAAAATTACCTCTACCTGGAGTATTCACAGGTAGAACAGGGTTCCCACGAATATCTGAAATGAAATAAAGAAAATGAATTAGTTGGAATCAAGCATGTTTTATTGTTAAGTAACTAAGGAAAAAGGCCATAGGTACACAAAGTGAAATCATGACCATGTATACATATGCCTATCACAACAACAAAATCCATGCAAAGTGGAAATTGAGGATATCGCACATGAATTTATGTTTGATGCAAGAAATACTACATAAAACATGAATTCAAGTACCAAATCACACAATCAACACAATTATTGCTAATGTTTGTGGACAAATAGAGTACAAAATGCACTGAAAATAGTTACATGACACTTGTTCACAAACATGTAGAATTTACAAATTACACCCGTAATTCACGAAATGAATTATAAATACGCTTACCTGTTATAAAAGGAATATCCATAGTGATGAGGGTACCTGAAAAACCACTAAAAATCACTTAAAAAACACATTAAAAATAAACTTGACACTCGCGCGCGAAAGTGTCAAAACAACGAAAACTCCATACTACTTCGACGTTTGACGTATCAAAATCACGTAAAATCGAACCGTGATTTTAATGGTCGCGTTCGTTTCGCGATATTTTCCACGGGAAACGCGATATTCGCGATTTTTTATTTATACATTTCCCACAATGAGTGCGAAAGAGACTCACAGTGGGAAGAAGACAAAAAATTATTACAAATGACAGGAAAATCTACTACATCGAAATGAAACGTAACGAATTGACATTTTTATAGCAAATGTTCCAAAAATTATACAAATTGATTAAAATCATCAAATTGACAATCAATTTTTACGACAAAGGTATCAAAATTTAGATCATTAAATTTGCTATCGATTGACAACAAGAAAAATTCAACCTTTTGTCATTTTCAGTGAAAATTTCGAATATTTCACTTTATAGACAGCGAAAATGGAACGAAATTTTCTATAAAAAGGAGGCCATTTGTTCATTCTGTCTTCTATTTTCAACAAATTGTCAAGGAGTATACATATGCTAGTCAGTCATAGTATCCTCAAATTTGCAATTTTTTCATCAGTGCCATTTTGAACTTATATTTTATTTTATCTTTTTCATTAGTAATTTCACTTAGAGTTTTTTTTTTTTGGTTTCATCATTTATTTTTTATTTGCATTCAAAGTCAGTTTTTTGTTGTTCTTCAAAATTAAAGTAGTTCCGTTAATTTTTCGTTTATTTTCCTTTTTTTGCCTTTGTGTTGGAAAGAATTTGTTTTCTAGTGGAATTCGGTAGTTAGTCAATCTTGACGTGATTTTATTTGACATTAGTGAATTCAAGGTATTTTTTTTTGCTTTCATATAAATCTTTGGTTAGGTGACGGGTATTAAAGTGTAAGATTGCATGCCAATTTGTATTGGACATATTACACAAAATAATATCACCAAATACTAAAAATTTATTGAATATAATTTTCTTGAGTTTTCAGTTGTTTGTTCATAAATTTTCGTCAATTAATCAATTCATCAATGTATAAAACTGTGCCCACACGGGTCACATTTACACCACATGAGAATTGATTCACGATTGACAGTTAACAATAATTTTTATTTTCAGCGTTAATTAAGTTATAAAATATAAAAAGGAATTTTAAATAGTAATATAAGTCTAGTTAAGAAGTTTGAGTAGAATTGGAAAAAATATATAATAGTTAAATTGAATTGCAATTAGGTTAATTTTTTTATGAAGTTATTTTTTTACTAGTCTAATTTTAATAATAGAAGGAAGTTTTGCTCAATAAATCCAAATGAATGAATAACCGGATGATTCTTTCATTTACCGCTACACTACCGCCATCTAAGTGTGATTGTGCTCGGCCATCGTTTTCATTTTAGGTTTCTACGTTGTTTGACACTAGACAGTAGGCATTGGTATCGTGAGAGCTTATTGGAAGCTACACGCATCGCCCAGACGTGGCAGTTTTTAGGTGGATCATTTCAATCTCGTTGTTATAGATCACACGCATCTCCCAGACGTGGCAGCTTTTAGGTGGATCATTTCAACCTCGTTGTTATAGACCACACGCATCGCCCAGACGTGGCAGTTTTTAGGTGGATTATTTAAATCTCGTTGGTATAGTCCACACGCTGCAGATTCAATGTGTTTGAGTTGCTATTTCACAAGAGACGTTTACACTAGCAGTAACTTATAGGAAGTTGCACTAGTGCGTAAACGTTAGAAAGTCAACTCATCGTTTCATTACAGGTGACCACTGAGTCGTCATCAACAAAGCTCTAATTTATGAACGTACACAATTTCTATTCTATAAGAGGAACAACGAAATTGGGTAAAGTTCAGAAAATTGAGCATTTCAGATTTTCTTGTTTTCAGGACGTCAGCTGTCAGTCTAGTTTTCAGCGAAGCACAAGACATCACATTTTAACATTTGGTGGTTCCATCCAGGAATTCATTCGACTCATTCATTTAGGTTAGAGTTGTAGGGATTAAAATTAGATATTGCAATTCATTTGTAGTCTATTTAAAATTAGTTTTGACTTATCAATTTATATTTGTCTACTGCTCAGATTTCTTAATTAATTTAAAATGACAGAACTCAAAAGTTTGTTAAATAAGGAACAAGCTTTAAGGAATCGCCTGAAGAAAGCTATTACTAATGGAAAGAAGACAATAACAGAAAAGCATTCAAGGGATTTGTACGAAGCCAAACTCTCTGAAATCAAGCGAACATGGGCTGACTATGAACAGATTGATCAGCTGATCAATGAGCTAATCATTGAAACACCGCCCAAAAATGAACCAAAGTATATCACTGATGACACATATTGTAATATGGAAAATGCATATTGTATATGTATATATAGGAGAATTATACGATTTGATTCATCCTACAACAGAGTTGGCAGAATCCACACTATTGTTAACACAACAAACTCGTGTGGAACAACAACAACAAAATATATTACCAAAAATCATGTTGCCAAAGTATAATGGTAACTATGACGGCTGGCGCTCGTTCCAAGATTTATTCACGGCCGTAGTACACAACAACACAAACTTGAAGGATGTTCAGAAATTGTACTACTCGAAAAGCTCATTACTAGGTGATGCGGAGAAATTACTACGTCACACTCCCATCACAAATGAAGATTATCTACCCGCATGGAATAAATGGAAGGCAAGGTACGAGAATAAGAAGATTCTTGTAAATCATCAGCTTAAGATTTTGACAAATCAACCTAAAATAACTTCAGAAACAGCTGTAGAATTAAAATCACTAGTTGACACTACACAAGAGTGTCTACAGCAATTGAAGGCTTTGCAAGTTAATACTGCGTCATGGGATGTATTACTTGTGTATTTGATAGTACAAAAGCTGCCTTTCGCAACATTAAGATTGTGGGAAGAATCACAAGGAGCGTAACAAGAGTTGCCAACGTATGAACAACTATTCACATTCTTAGATACAAGGTTGAAAATATTAGAAGCAATTTCAGACACGTTGGCACCCAAGTCAAGTCAAGCCAAATGTCACTCAAAACCAACTACAACAAAAACATTAAGCACAATCAAGTCAGTGAAATGCGCAGCATGTAATGGAGACCATTTACTTCAGAATTGCACAAGATTCCAAAATATGGATTTACAAGGCAGAAAAAGTTCATCAAGACAAATGGACTTTGCTATAACTGTCTATCAAGGAAACACTCACTAAGGAATTGTTCCAGTAGGTATCGATTCTTTAAATGCAAACAGATGCATCATACATCGATACATGAGGATGCTAATGCAAATAATTTACATCCTAGGAATGTAGAGGCTACAAATCTGCAATCCAAATCAGTTGAAGTTGATTTCAACTCAAACCCTAGGCAACTTCAACAACACAGAGATAATAGCAGTCTTGACCAAGTCAAACGAAGTACCAATAAGGGTACAGGAGATCGAACCACAACTCATACGTACATGAACCGAGAACGATCTTATGCGCTATTATCTACGGCTTTGGTAAATCCCAAGGTGAGCACGGAAAGTCACAAAGATTGCGTTGTCTTATCGACTCAGGATCAGAATGCTCTTTTATCACAAAGTCGGTATGTCACAAATTGCAGGCTATTTGCAGTCCAACACTAGTGACTGTAATAGGGTTAAACAAAAGTTTAACAGGTAACTCGAGCAAGATAACCAAGCTATCACTGAAGTGCTGTGGAGAAGATAAGACAACAATCTCAGAGGATTTTTTGGTAATCGACAAGATCACTGACGCGTTACCACCAAAATTTATATCTAAAGCCAAATACAAGCATTTAGATCAACTCGACTTAGCAGATCCTACCTTCTGGAAACCTGGCAAGATAGATGCACTACTAGGCGCCAAGGTTTATGCGAAGATAATACAAGAAGGGATTGTACAGGGTCCACCTAACACACCAACAGCTCTGAAGACAATCTTCGGTTGGATGCTATTAGGATCAGCAGAAAATGCAACAAATGAGAGCACAGTAAAGGCTTTCATGACACACACAGATGCTTTGGAAAAGCAACTTAGACAGTTTTGGGAAACCGAAGAAGTTTCCACACAACCTGTTCCCTCACAAGACGAAACAATGTGTGAAGGGATATTTCACGATTCTTGCAGTCGTCTAGATTCAGGAAAATATCGAGTGAAGTTACCGTTTGTGAATAACATCACGCCAGCGTTGGGTAATTCCAGACAACAAGCGATCAGACGTTTAGAAAGCTTGCAAAAACAATTTGCGAAAAACAATGAGTTTAAAATGGAGTATGAAAAATGTGTGGACGAGTATATCGAGTTAGGCCATATGGAGGAGGTAGGCCCGCCTCAGGAATGCGAAAACCATTACCTTTGTCGCAAATAGGGTGGAAAAAATCCGACAATTAACGACTGAACATCAGTGGCATCATGGAGAAGGTACCCAAAATCCTGCTGACATCATCTCGCGGGCATGCTTCCAGCTAGACTACACCAATCTAAACTATGGTTCAAGGGCCCAGACTTCTTATTTGAACCAGCATCAAGGTAGCCTAACCAAAAATTTCAACCACTGCAAGAGGTGCCTGAAGCTCGAAAAGAAAATTCGCATTTTCAACAAAGTTATAGACAGACAATTATACGGACATAATAGCATCTATGCTTACTGCATACGTTTCTAGGAAAATTGCAGACTAACACAGGAGCGTAGATCAACAGGCCTTCTAACGATAACAGAACTGGACATGGCGCAAAAGGCCTAGCCAGAAATGTACAGCTCCACAGACCTTAACAGCAATCGCAAGACAAAGATTCTGGATCATAGACATCAGGACAATAGCACGACAGATAGTGCATTGGTGCATTCGCTGTTTTAAATGCAAACCACAGAGCATCACTCAAATCATGGCCGATCTACCAGCCAGAAGAGTAACTCCTGCACAACCATTTCACACCACAGGAGTTGATTTTTGTGGACCGATTGTCATTCACCACAAGCTAAGACGAGCCATCTCAGACAAAGCGTATATCGCAGTCTTTGCTTGCTTCGCAACAAAGGCGGTTCATCTAGAAATCGTCAGCAATTTAAGTTCTATCGCCTTTATAATTGCACTAAAGCGATTAATTTCTCGAAGAGGACTTTGCGCGACAATTTTCTGTGTGCAACCAATTTTGTTGGTGCTAAATCCGGATTAAAGGAGCTTGATGACTTATTCAAATCACAGGAATTGAAGGAGTCCATACAAGAACTTTGCTCACAAAATCGTATAGACTGGAAGCCAATACCTCCACGTTCACCGCATTTTGGAGGTCTCTGGGAAGCAGCAAGAAAATCTGCGAAGGAGCATCTTGTACGGCAAACTGGAAATGCTGGCCTGACCCATGTCATCCGATCCAAACGACTTGAACGCTCTGACCCCAGGACACTTCCTGATAGGCAGGCCACTAACAGCCTTCGCAGAACCAGATGTAAGTGCCCTAAATATAAACAGTCTTACAAGATTTAGAGGACTGCACCATATCCAACAATCATTCTGGAAGAGGTGGTCATTAGAATATCTACAGGAGCTTCAACTAAGATACAAGTGGAAAAACAAACAACATGACTTAAAGAAGGGCACCCTAGTACTGTTAAAGGATATGAACTTACCCCCTCTTAAATGGGCTCTTGGTCGCATTTTAGACGAATTTAATGGACCGGATAATCACACCAGGTTGTGAATGTAAAAACTGCATCTGGCATTTTTAAAAGAGCGATCCACAACCTGTGTCCACTACCAATTGAAGAGTACAACAATAACCACCAGGACGAAGATTCAAACAGTCAACAAGGTACCGAAACAATAACAAACGGAGCTACATGCCTCCTACTGCAAGGACCACCAAGAACTAAGCCCGCGGCAACAGATGACATCACTGCTAGTCCTCCTGCCAAAAGGCGAAACCTAAGCTCTGGCAAGAAAGTCAATCATGCATTGAAAGGCAGATTCTTGCCTATAAACCCAAACTGGTCAAATTGGCTAACATTCTCAAAACAGGCAAAAACCACACAACCAAAAATAACGGCAGAAGGGAGCAAGGGTATTGCGCAACAGACTCAAGGTTTAAGTAATCCACAACGAGGTAATTCGATGGCTGTCAGTTTTCTCCTGCTAACATCTTTGGTGCTGCCAATATTCGGAGCACCTTTTAATGAGCCAGTGGAGATAGCACCATTCACAGATAATCCTGGGTTATTCTTCGAATCTATATGCCAGGCTCAAATAATAACCAGTGAATGGAACTGGCTGGTTTATTATAACATAACAAATTACTGGGCCGAATTTCAAGGAATAAGGAGTTGTATAGCGGCAATAGACCACCTTTGCAATGCAACAACAATCAGAAAGAATCATTGCCTAGAGATACTAAATCAGTTCGAGCATCAGCTTAGAGAACTAGAGGAAGCAAGTGACCTTTTATACAAACGAAGTGGTGGCCACAAAATGGTAAAAAGAGCACCTCTCAATATAATCGGAAATATTGCAAGCAAACTCTTTGGAGTACTCGACTCCGAGTACGCTGAATATATAACGGGTGAAATTAAAAAAACACGGATGAATGAAAATTACCTCATGCAATTACTAAAAAATCAAACATCAGTTCTGGAATCTACTACAAATATTATGAAAGGCAGGGAAGAATCCATTCAACAGCAGTTCAACTCCATAAAGAATCACATCGAAGCTTTACATAAGTAAAGGGTTTTCCAATAAGAGGTGTTATTTTAATTAGCCCGTTGTTTTGGTAGATGTCACTTTTGGAGCTGTCATTTTTTGACATTTGACAAGTAAAAACTACGCCATTAATAAAAATGGAACGATACACGATTCAACAACGCATTGAAATTATTAAAATTCACTATAAAAATGTGGCAGAGACGGTTCGTAAAACTCGAACATTTTTGGGTCGTCGTGAAGCACCTTGTCGGACCGTAATACAGAAATTGGTAGAAAAATTCGAGCTGTTGGGACAAGTTAGTGATGTGAAGAATAAAACCCGTGCACGTCGCTCAAGAACAGCCGAGAATATTGCTGCTGTAGCCGAAAGTGTTGAAGAAAACCCAAGTTTGTCCATTCCTCGTCGTTCTTTGGAATTAGGCATTCCACAAACGTCATTACACCGTATTTTACATAAAGATTTGGGTCTTAAGGCTTATAAAGTTCAGTTAACACAAGAACTCAAGCCGGCCGATCATCAAAAACGTCGAGTCTTTGCTGATTTGGTCTTTGAAACGCATGAAAATGATCCGGACTTCCCACGAAAACTTATCTTGAGTGATGTGGACCATATCCACCTCGATCGCTTCGTCAACAAGCAAAATTGTTGCATCTGGGGCTCGGAAAACCCAAGAGTTATTGTTGAAAAGCCTCTCTATCCTAAACGTGTGACTGTTTGGTGCGGTTTATGGTCCCGCGGGGTCATTGGACCTTACTTTTTCGAAAATGAGGCTGGAGCAACAGTTACGGTGAATGGATTGCGCTATCGACAGATAATTAATGATTTTTTATGGCCGGAATTGGATGGTGTTCAGCGAACCTAAAAGAAAAGAGGTCAATCAATAAAGATTTAAAAAAACAAATATACATAAAAAAAATTACCTCTACCTGGAGTATTCACAGGTAGAACAGGGTTCCCACGAATATCTGAAATGAAATAAAGAAAATGAATTAGTTGGAATCAATTATGTTTTATTGTTAAGTAACTAAGGAAAAAGGCCATAGGTACACAAAGTCAAATCATGACCATGTATACATATGCCTATCACAACAACAAAATCCATGCAAAGTGGAAATTGCGGATATCGCACATGAATTTATGTTTGATGCAAGAAATACTACATAAAACATGAATTCAAGTACCAAATCACACCATCAACACAATTATTGCTAATGTTTGTGGACAAATAGAGTACAAAATGCACTGAAAATATTTACATGACACTTATTCACAAACATGTAGAATTTACAAATTACACCCGTAATTCACGAAATGAATTATAAATACGCTTACCTGTTATAAAAGGAATATCCATAGTGATGAGGGTACCTGAAAAACCACTAAAAATCACTTAAAAAACACATTAAAAATAAACTTGACACTCGCGCGCGAAAGTGTCAAAACAACGAAAACTCCATACTACCGCGACGTTTGACGTATCAAAATCACGTAAAATCGAACCGTGATTTTAATGGTCGCGTTCGTTTCGCGATATTTTCCACGGGAAACGCGATATTCGCGATTTTTTATTTATACATTTCCCACAATGAGTGCGAAAGAGACTCACAGTGGGAAGAAGACAAAAAATTATTACAAATGACAGGAAAATCTACTACATCGAAATGAAACGTAACGAATTGACATTTTTATAGCAAATGTTCCAAAAATTATACGAATTGATTAAAATCATCAAATTGACAATCAATTTTTACGACAAAGGTATCAAAATTTAGATCATTAAATTTGCTATCGATTGACAACAAGAAAAATTCAACCTTTTGTCATTTTCAGTGAAAATTTCGAATATTTCACTTTATAGACAGCGAAAATGGAACGAAATTTTCTATAAAAAGGAGGCCAATTGTTCATTCTGTCTTCTATTTTCAACAAATTGTCAAGGAGTATACATATGCTAGTCAGTCATAGTATCCTCAAATTTGCAATATTTTCATCAGTGCCATTTTGAGCTTATATTTTATTTTATCTTTTTCATTAGTAATTTCACTTAGAGTTTTTTTTTTTTTGGTTTCATCATTTATTTTTTATTTGCATTCAAAGTCAGTTTTTTGTTGTTCTTCAAAATTAAAGTAGTTCTGTCATTTTTTAGTTTATTTTCCTTTTTTTGCCTTTGTGTTGGAAAGAATTTGTTTTCTAGTGGAATTCGGTAGTTAGTCAATCTTGACGTGATTTTATTTGACATTAGTGAATTCAAGGTATTTTTTTTTTTGCTATCATATAAATCTTTGGTTAGGTGACGGGTATTAAAGTGTAAGATTGCATGCCAATTTGTATTGGACATATTACACAAAATAATATCACCAAATACTAAAAATTTATTGAATATAATTTTCTTGAGTTTTCAGTTGTTTGTTCATAAATTTTCGTCAATTAATCAATTCATCAAGGTATAAAACTGTGCCCACACGGGTCACATTTACACCACATGAGAATTGATTCACGATTGACAGTTAACAATAATTTTTATTTTCAGCGTTAATTAAGTTATAAAATATAAAAAGGAATTATAGTAATATAAGTCTAGTTAAGAAGTTTGAGTAGAATTGGAAAAAATATATAATAGTTAAATTGAATTGCAATTAGGTTAATTTTTTTATGAAGTTATTTTTTTACTAGTCTAATTTTAATAATAGAAGGAAGTTTTGCTCAATAAATCTAAATGAATGAATAACCGGATGATTCTTTCATTTACCGCTACACTACCGCCATCTAAGTGTGATTGTGCTCGGCCATCGTTTTCATTTTAGGTTTCTACGTTGTTTGACACTAGACAGTAGGCATTGGTATCGTGAGAGCTTATTGGAAGCTACACGCATCGCCCAGACGTGGCAGTTTTTAGGTGGATCATTTCAATCTCGTTGTTATAGATCACACGCATCTCCCAGACGTGGCAGCTTTTAGGTGGATCATTTCAACCTCGTTGTTATAGACCACACGCATCGCCCAGACGTGGCAGTTTTTAGGTGGATTATTTAAATCTCGTTGGTATAGTCCACACGCTGCAGATTCAATGTGTTTGAGTTGCTATTTCACAAGAGACGTTTACACTAGCAGTAACTTATAGGAAGTTGCACTAGTGCGTAAACGTTAGAAAGTCAACTCATCGTTTCATTACAGGTGACCACTGAGTCGTCATCAACAAAGCTCTAATTTATGAACGTACACAATTTCTATTCTATAAGAGGAACAACGAAATTGGGTAAAGTTCAGAAAATTGAGCATTTCAGATTTTCTTGTTTTCAGGACGTCAGCTGTCAGTCTAGTTTTCAGCGAAGCACAAGACATCACATTTTAACATTTGGTGGTTCCATCCAGGAATTCATTCAACTCATTCATTTAGGTTAGAGTTGTAGGGATTAAAATTAGATATTGCAATTCATTTGTAGTCTATTTAAAATTAGTTTTGACTTATCAATTTATATTTGTCTACTGCTCAGATTTCTTAATTAATTTAAAATGACAGAACTCAAAAGTTTGTTAAATAAGGAACAAGCTTTAAGGAATCGCCTGAAGAAAGCAATTACTAATGGAAAGAAGACAATAACAGAAAAGCATTCAAGGGGTTTGTACGAAGCCAAACTCTCTGAAATCAAGCGAACATGGGCTGACTATGAACAGATTGATCAGCTGATCAACGAGCTAATCATTGAAACACCGCCCAAAAATGAACCAAAGTATATCACTGATGACACATATTGTAATATGGAAAATGCATATTGTATATATATAGGAGAATTATACGATTTGATTCATCCTACAACAGAGTTGGCAGAATCCACACTATTGTTAACACAACAAACTCGTGTGGAACAACAACAACAAAATATATTACCAAAAATCATGTTGCCAAAGTATAATGGTAACTATGACGGCTGGCGCTCGTTCCAAGATTTATTCACGGCCGTAGTACACAACAACACAAACTTGAAGGATGTTCAGAAATTGTACTACTTGAAAAGCTCATTACTAGGTGATGCGGAGAAATTACTACGTCACACTCCCATCACAAATGAAGATTATCTACCCGCATGGAAAAATTGAAGGCAAGGTACGAGAATAAGAAGATTCTTGTAAATCATCAGCTTAAGATTTTGACAAATCAACCTAAAATAACTTCAGAAACAGCTGTAGAATTAAAATCACTAGTTGACACTACACAAGAGTGTTTACAGCAATTGAAGGCTTTGCAAGTTAATACTGCGTCATGGGATGTATTACTTGTGTATTTGATAGTACAAAAGCTGCCTTTCGCAATATTAAGATTGTGGGAAGAATCACAAGGAGCGTAACAAGAGTTGCCAACGTATGAACAACTATTCACATTCTTAGATATAAGGTTGAAAATATTAGAAGCAATTTCAGACACGTTGGCACCCAAGTCAAGTCAAGCCAAATGTCACTCAAAACCAACTACAACAAAAACATTAAGCACAATCAAGTCAGTGAAATGCGCAGCATGTAATGGAGACCATTTACTTCAGAATTGCACAAGATTCCAAAATATGGATTTACAAGGCAGAAAAAAGTTCTTCAAGACAAATGGACTTTGCTATAACTGTCTATCAAGGAAACACTCACTTAGGAATTGTTCCAGTAGGTATCGATGCTTTAAATGCAAACAGATGCATCATACATCGATACATGAGGACGCTAATGCAAATAATTTACATCCTAGGAATGTAGAGGCTACAAATTCTGCAATCCAAATCAGTTGAAGTTGATTTCAACTCAAACCCTAGACAACTTCAACAACACAGAGATAATAGCAGTCTTGACCAAGTCAAACCAAGTACCAATAAGGGTACAGGAGATCGAACGACAACTCATACGTACATGAACCGAGAACGATCTTATGCGCTATTATCTACGGCTTTGGTAAATCCCAAGGTGAGCACGGAAAGCCACAAAGATTGCGTTGTCTTATCGACTCAGGATCAGAATGCTCTTTTATCACAAAATCGGCATGTCACAAATTGCAGGCTATTTGCAGTCCAACACTAGTGACTGTAATAGGGTTAAACAAAAGTTTAACAGGTAACTCGAGCAAGATAACCAAGCTATCACTGAAGTCCTGTGGAGAAGATAAGACAACAATCTCAGAGGATTTTTTGGTAATCGACAAGATCACTGACGCTTTACCAACAAAATTTATATCTAAAGCCAAATACAAGCATTTAGATCAACTCGACTTAGCAGATCCTACCTTCTGGAAACCTGGCAAGATAGATGCACTACTAGGCGCCAAGGTTTATGCGAAGATAATACAAGAAGGGATTGTACAGGGTCCACCTAACACACCAACAGCTCTGAAGACAATCTTCGGTTGGATGCTATTAGGATCAGCTGAAAATGCAACAAATGAGAGCACAGTAAAGGCTTTCATGACACACACAGATGCTTTGGAAAAGCAACTTAACAGTTTTGGGAAACCGAAGAAGTTTCCACACAACCTGTTCCCTCACAAGACGAAACAATGTGTGAAGGGATATTTCATGATGCTTGCAGTCGTCTAGACTCAGGAAAATATCGAGTGAAGTTACCGTTTGTGAATAACATCACGCCAGCGTTGGGTAATTCCAGACAACAAGCGATCAGACGTTTAGAAAGCTTGCAAAAACAATTTGCGAAAAACAATGAGTTTAAAATGGAGTATGAAAAATGTCTGGACGAGTATATCGAGTTAGGCCATATGGAGGAGGTAGGCCCGCCTCAGGAATGCGAAAGCCATTACCTTTGTCGCAAATAGGGTGGAAAAAATCCGACAATTAACGACTGAACATCAGTGGCATCATGGAGAAGGTACCCAAAATCCTGCTGACATCATCTCGGGGGCATGCTTCCAGCTAGACTACACCAATCTAAACTATGGTTCAAGGGCCCAGACTTCTTATTTGAACCAGCATCAAGGTAGCCTAACCAAAAATTTCAACCACTGCAAGAGGTGCCTGAAGCTCGAAAAGAAAATTCGCATTTTCAACAAAGTTATAGACAGACAATTATACGGACATAATAGCATCTATGCTTACTGCATACGTTTCTAGGAAAATTGCAGACTAACACAGGAGCGTAGATCAACAGGCCTTCTAACGATAACAGAACTGGACATGGCGCAAAAGGCCTAGCCAGAAATGTACAGCTCCACAGACCTTAACAGCAATCGCAAGACAAAGATTCTGGATCATAGACATCAGGACAATAGCACGACAGATAGTGCATTGGTGCATTCGCTGTTTTAAATGCAAACCACAGAGCATCACTCAAATCATGGCCGATCTACCAGCCAGAAGAGTAACTCCTGCACAACCATTTCACACCACAGGAGTTGATTTTTGTGGACCGATTGTCATTCACCACAAGCTAAGACGAGCCATCTCAGACAAAGCATATATCGCAGTCTTTGCTTGCTTCGCAACAAAGGCGGTTCATCTAGAAATCGTCAGCAATTTAAGTTCTATCGCCTTTATAATTGCACTAAAGCGATTCATTTCTCGAAGAGGACTTTGCGCGACCGACAATTTTCTGTGTGCAACCAATTTTGTTGGTGCTAAATCCGGATTAAAGGAGCTTGATGACTTATTCAAATCACAGGAATTGAAGGAGTCCATACAAGAACTTTGCTCACAAAATCGTATAGACTGGAAGCCAATACCTCCACGTTCACCGCATTTTGGAGGTCTCTGGGAAGCAGCAAGAAAATCTGCGAAGGAGCATCTTGTACGGCAAACTGGAAATGCGGGCCTGACCGATATCATCCGATCCAAACGACTTGAACGCTCTGACCCCAGGACACTTCCTGATAGGCAGGCCACTAACAGCCTTTGCAGAACCAGATGTAAGTGCCCTAAATATAAACAGTCTTACAAGATTTAGACGACTGCACCATATCCAACAATTATTCTGGAAGAGCTGGTCATTAGAATATCTACAGGAGCTTCAACTAAGATACAAGTGGAAAAACAAACAACATGACTTAAAGAAGGGCACCCTAGTACTGTTAAAGGATATGAACTTACCCCCTCTTAAATGGGCTCTTGGTCGCATTTTAGACAAATTTAATGGACCGGATAATCACACCAGGTTGTGAATGTAAAAACTGCATCTGGCATTTTTAAAAGAGCGATCCACAACCTGTGTCCACTACCAATTGAAGAGTACAACAATAACCATCAGGACGAAGATTCAAACAGTCAACAAGGTACCGAAACAATAACAAACAGAGCTACATGCCTCCTACTGCAAGGACCACCAAGAACTAAGCCCGCGGCAACAGATGACATCACTGCTAGTCCTCCTGCCAAAAGGCGAAACCTAAGCTCTGGCAAGAAAGTCAATCATCCATTGAAAGGCAGATTCTTGCCTATAAACCCAAACTGGTCAAATTGGCTAACATTCTCAAAACAGGCAAAAACCACACAACCAAAAATAACGGCAGAAAGGAGCAAGGGTATTGCGCAACAGACTCAAGGTTTAAGTAATCCACAACGAGGTAATTCGATGGCTGTCAGTTTTCTCCTGCTAACATCTTTGGTGCTGCCAATATTCGGAGCACCTTTTAATGAGCCAGTGGAGATAGCACCATTCACAGATAATCCTGGGTTATTCTTCCAATCTATATGCCAGGCTCAAATAATAAACAGTGAATGGAACTTGCTGGTTTATTATAACCTAACAAATTACTGGGCCGAATTTCAAGGAATAAGGAGTTGTATAGCGGCAATAGACCACCTTTGCAATGCAACAACAATCAGAAAGAATCATTGCCTAGAGATACTAAATCAGTTCGAGCATCAGCTTAGAGAACTAGAGGAAGCAAGTGACCTTGTATACAAACGAAGTGGTGGCCACAAAATGGTAAAAAGAGCACCTCTCAATATAATCGGAAATATTGCAAGCAAACTCTTTGGAGTACTCGACTCCGAGTACGCTGAATATATAACGGGTGAAATTAAAAAAACACGGATGAATGAAAATTACCTCATGCAATTACTAAAAAATCAAACATCAGTTCTGGAATCTACTACAAATATTATGAAAGGCAGGGAAGAATCCATTCAACAGCAGTTCAACTCCATAAAGAATCACATCCAAGCTTTACATAAGTAAAGGGTTTTCCAATAAGAGGTGTTATTTTAATTAGCCCGTTGTTTTGGTAGATGTCACTTTTGGAGCTGTCATTTTTTGACATTTGACAAGTAACGCCATTAATAAAAATGGAACGATACACGATTCAACAACGCATTGAAATTATTAAAATTCACTATAAAAATGGTGAAAATGTGGCAGAGACGGTTCGTAAAACTCGAACATTTTTGGGTCGTCGTGAAGCACCTTGTCGGACCGTAATACAGAAATTGGTAGAAAAATTCGAGCTGTTGGGACAAGTTAGTGATGTGAAGAATAAAACCCGTGCACGTCGCTCAAGAACAGCCGAGAATATTGCTGCTGTAGCCGAAAGTGTTGAAGAAAACCCAAGTTTGTCCATTCCTCGTCGTTCTTTGGAATTAGGCATTCCACAAACGTCATTACACCGTATTTTACATAAAGATTTGGGTCTTAAGGCTTATAAAGTTCAGTTAACACAAGAACTCAAGCCGGCCGATCATCAAAAACGTCGAGTCTTTGCTGATTTGGTCCTTGAAACGCATGAAAATGATCCGGACTTCCCTCGAAAACTTATCTTGAGTGATGAGGACCATTTCCACCTCGATGGCTTCGTCAACAAGCAAAATTGTTGCATCTGGGGCTCGGAAAACCCAAGAGTTATTGTTGAAAAGCCTCTCTATCCTAAACGTGTGACTGTTTGGTGCGGTTTATGGTCCCGCGGGGTCATTGGACCTTACTTTTTCGAAAATGAGGCTGGAGCAACAGTTACGGTGAATGGATTGCGCTATCGACAGATAATTAATGATTTTTTATGGCCGGAATTGGATGGTGTTCAGCGAACCTAAAAGAAAAGAGGTACAATCAATAAAGATTTAAAAAAACAAATATACATAAAAAAATTACCTCTACCTGGAGTATTCACAGGTAGAACAGGGTTCCCACGAATATCTGAAATGAAATAAAGACAATGAATTAGTTGGAATCAATTATGTTTTATTGTTAAGTAACTAAGAAAAAAGGCCATAGGTACACAAAGTCAAATCATGACCATGTATACATATGCCTATCACAACAACAAAATCCATGCAAAGTGGAAATTGAGGATATCGCACATGAATTTATGTTTGATGCAAGAAATACTACATAAAACATGAATTCAAGTACCAAATCACACAATCAACACAATTATTGCTAATGTTTGTGGACAAATGGAGTACAAAATGCACTGAAAATAGTTACATGACACTTGTCCACAAACATGTAGAATTTACAAATTACACCCGTAATTCACGAAATGAATTATAAATACGCTTACCTGTTATAAAAGGAATATCCATAGTGATGAGGGTACCTGAAAAACCACTAAAAATCACTTAAAAAAACACATTAAAAATAAACTTGACACTCGCGCGCGAAAGTGTCAAAACAACGAAAACTCCATACTACCGCGACGTTTGACGTATCAAAATCACGTAAAATCGAACCGTGATTTTAATGGTCGCGTTCGTTTTGCGATATTTTCCACGGGAAACGCGATATTCGCGATTTTTTATTTATACATTTCCCACAATGAGTGCGAAAGAGACTCACAGTGGGAAGAAGACAAAAAATTATTACAAATGACAGGAAAATCTACTACATCGAAATGAAACGTAACGAATTGACATTTTTATAGCAAATGTTCCAAAAATTATACAAATTGATTAAAATCATCAAATTGACAATCAATTTTTACGACAAAGGTATCAAAATTTAGATCATTAAATTTGCTATCGATTGACAACAAGAAAAATTCAACCTTTTGTCATTTTCAGTGAAAATTTCGAATATTTCACTTTATAAACAGCGAAAATGGAACGAAATTTTCTATAAAAAGGAGGCCAATTGTTCATTCTGTCTTCTATTTTCAACAAATTGTCAAGGAGTATACATATGCTAGTCAGTCATAGTATCCTCAAATTTGCAATTTTTTCATCAGTGCCATTTTGAACTTATATTTTATTTTATCTTTTTCATTAGTAATTTCACTTAGAGTTTTTTTTTTTTTTGGTTTCATCATTTATTTTTTATTTGCATTCAAAGTCAGTTTTTTGTTGTTCTTCAAAATTAAAGTAGTTCTGTCATTTTTTAGTTTATTTTCCTTTTTTTGCCTTTGTGTTGGAAAGAATTTGTTTTCTAGTGGAATTCGGTAGTTAGTCAATCTTGACGTGATTTTATTTGACATTAGTGAATTCAAGGTATTTTTTTTTTGCTTTCATATAAATCTTTGGTTAGGTGACGGGTATTAAAGTGTAAGATTGCATGCCAATTTGTATTGGACATATTACACAAAATAATATCACCAAATACTAAAAATTTATTGAATATAACTTTCTTGAGTTTTCAGTTGTTTGTTCATAAATTTTCGTCAATTAATCAATTCATCAAGGTATAAAACTGTGCCCACACGGGTCACATTTACACCACATGAGAATTGATTCACGATTGACAGTTAACAATAATTTTTATTTTCAGCGTTAATTAAGTTATAAAATTAAAAAGAATTTTAAATAGTAATATAAGTCTAGTTAAGAAGTTTGAGTAGAATTGGAAAAAATATATAATAGTTAAATTGAATTGCAATTAGGTTAATTTTTTTATGAAGTTATTTTTTTACTAGTCTAATTTTAATAATAGAAGGAAGTTTTGCTCAATAAATCTAAATGAATGAATAACCGGATGATTCTTTCATTTACCGCTACACTACCGCCATCTAAGTGTGATTGTGCTCGGCCATCGTTTTCATTTTAGGTTTCTACGTTGTTTGACACTAGACAGTAGGCATTGGTATCGTGAGAGCTTATTGGAAGCTACACGCATCGCCCAGACGTGGCAGTTTTTAGGTGGATCATTTCAATCTCGTTGTTATAGATCACACGCATCTCCCAGACGTGGCAGCTTTTAGGTGGATCATTTTAACCTCGTTGTTATAGACCACACGCATCGCCCAGACGTGGCAGTTTTTAGGTGGATTATTTAAATCTCGTTGGTATAGTCCACACGCTGCAGATTCAATGTGTTTGAGTTGCTATTTCACAAGAGACGTTTACACTAGCAGTAACTTACAGGAAGTTGCACTAGTGCGTAAACGTTAGAAAGTCAACTCATCGTTTCATTACAGGTGACCACTGAGTCGTCATCAACAAAGCTCTAATTTATGAACGTACACAATTTCTATTCTATAAGAGGAACAACGAAATTGGGTAAAGTTCAGAAAATTGAGCATTTCAGATTTTCTTGTTTTCAGGACGTCAGCTGTCAGTCTAGTTTTCAGCGAAGCACAAGACATCACATTTTAACATTTGGTGGTTCCATCCAGGAATTCATTCGACTCATTCATTTAGGTTAGAGTTGTAGGGATTAAAATTAGATATTGCAATTCATTTGTAGTCTATTTAAAATTAGTTTTGACTTTTCAATTTATATTTGTCTACTGCTCAGATTTCTTAATTAATTTAAAATGACAGAACTCAAAAGTTTGTTAAATAAGGAACAAGCTTTAAGGAATCGCCTGAAGAAAGCAATTACTAATGGAAAGAAGACAATAACAGAAAAGCATTCAAGGGGTTTGTACGAAGCCAAACTCTCTGAAATCAAGCGAACATGGGCTGACTATGAACAGATTTATCAGCTGATCAATGACCTAATCATTGAAACACCGCCCATAAATGAACCAAAGTATATCACTGATGACACATATTGTAATATGGAAAATGCATATTGTATATATATAGGAGAATTATACGATTTGATTCATCCTACAAAAGAGTTGGCAGAATCCACACTATTGTTAACACAACAAACTCGTGTGGAACAACAACAACAAAATATATTACCAAAAATCATGTTGCCAAAGTATAATGGTAACTATGACGGCTGGCGCTCGTTCCAAGATTTATTCACGGCCGTAGTACACAACAACACAAACTTGAAGGATGTTCAGAAATTGTACTACTTGAAAAGCTCATTACTAGGTGATGCGGAGAAATTACTACGTCACACTCCCATCACAAATGAAGATTATCTACCCGCATGGAATAAATTGAAGGCAAGGTACGAGAATAAGAAGATTCTTGTAAATCATCAGCTTAAGATTTTGACAAATCAACCTAAAATAACTTCAGAAACAGCTGTAGAATTAAAATCACTAGTTGACACTACACAAGAGTGTCTACAGCAATTGAAGGCTTTGCAAGTTAATACTGCGTCATGGGATGTATTACTTGTGTATTTGATAGTACAAAAGCTGCCTTTCGCAACATTAAGATTGTGGGAAGAATCACAAGGAGCGTAACAAGAGTTGCCAACGTATGAACAACTATTCACATTCTTAGATACAAGGTTGAAAATATTAGAAGCAATTTCAGACACGTTGGCACCCAAGTCAAGTCAAGCCAAATGTCACTCAAAACCAACTACAACAAAAGCATTACGCACAATCAAGTCAGTGAAATGCGCAGCATGTAATGGAGACCATTTACTTCAGAATTGCACAAGATTCCAAAATATGGATTTACAAGGCAGAAAAAAGTTCATCAAGACAAATGGACTTTGCTATAACTGTCTATCAAGGAAACACTCACTTAGGAATTGTTCCAGTAGGTAACGATGCTTTAAATGCAAACAGATGCATAATACATCGATACATGAGGATGCTAATGCAAATAATTTACATCCTAGGAATGTAGAGGCTACAAATCTGCAATCCAAATCAGTTGAAGTTGATTTCAACTCAAACCCTAGGCAACTTCAACAACACAGAGATAATAGCAGTCTTGACCAAGTCAAACCAAGTACCAATAAGGGTACAGGAGATCGAACGACAACTCATACGTACATGAACCGAGAACGATCTTATGCGCTATTATCTACGGCTTTGGTAAATCCCAAGGTGAGCACGGAAAGCCACAAAGATTGCGTTGTCTTATCGACTCAGGATCAGAATGCTCTTTTATCACAAAGTCGGCATGTCACAAATTGCAGGCTATTTGCAGTCCAACACTAGTGACTGTAATAGGGTTAAACAAAAGTTTAAGATAAGATAAGACAACAATCTCAGAGGATTTTTTGGTAATCGACAAGATCACTGACGCGTTACCAACAAAATTTATATCTAAAGCCAAATACAAGCATTTAGATCAACTCGACTTAGCAGATCCTACCTTCTGGAAACCTGGCAAGATAGATGCACTACTAGGCGCCAAGCTTTATGCGAAGATAATACAAGAAGGGATTGTACAGGGTCCACCTAACACACCAACAGCTCTGAAGACAATCTTCGGTTGGATGCTATTAGGATCAGCTGAAAATGCAACAAATGAGAGCACAGTAAAGGCTTTCATGACACACACAGATGCTTTGGAAAAGCAACTTAGACAGTTTTGGGAAACCGAAGAAGTTTCCACACAACCTATTCCCTCACAAGACGAAACAATGTGTGAAGGGATATTTCACGATTCTTGCAGTCGTCTAGATTCAGGAAAATATCGAGTGAAGTTACCGTTTGTGAATAACATCACGCCAGCGTTGGGTAATTCCAGACAACAAGCGATCAGACGTTTAGAAAGCTTGCAAAAACAATTTGCGAAAAACAATGAGTTTAAAATGGAGTATGAAAAATGTCTGGACGAGTATATCGAGTTAGGCCATATGGAGGAGGTAGGCCCGCCTCAGGAATGCGAAAACCATTACCTTTGTCGCAAATAGGGTGGAAAAAATCCGACAATTAACGACTGAACATCAGTGGCATCATGGAGAAGGTACCCAAAATCCTGCTGACATCATCTCGCGGGCATGCTTTCAGCTAGACTACACCAATCTAAACTATGGTTCAAGGGCCCAGACTTCTTATTTGAACCAGCATCAAGGTAGCCTAACCAAAAATTTCAACCACTGCAAGAGGTGCCTGAAGCTCGAAAAGAAAATTCGCATTTTCAACAAAGTTATAGACAGACAATTATACGGACATAATAGCATCTATGCTTACTGCATACGTTTCTAGGAAAATTGCAGACTACCACAGGAGCGTAGATCAACAGGCCTTCTAACGATAACAGAACTGGACATGGCGCAAAAGGCCTAGCCAGAAATGTACAACGCACAACGTTTAGCAAAGAGTTTCAAAATCTCAAGGATAACAAATCGCTCGACACCAACAGTTCAATCCAATCATTGAACTCATTTCTGGATGAAGCAACTAGCGTCATCAGAGTTGGTGGCCGATTAAAACATTCCCAACTGAACGCAGAGGCAAAACATCAAATGTTACTTCCAAGGAATCATATACTCAGCGAGTTGTTGCTTAATCATCTTCACAGAAAGCACATGCATGCAGCTCCACAGACCTTAACAGCAATCGCAAGACAAAGATTCTGGATCATAGACATCAGGACAATAGCACGACAGATAGTGCATTGGTGCATTCGTGTATTAAATGCAAACCACAGAGCATCACTCAAATCATGGCCGATCTACCAGCCAGAAGAGTAACTCCTGCACAACCATTTCACACCACAGGAGTTGATTTTTGTGGACCGATTGTCATTCACCACAAGCTAAGACGAGCCATCTCAGACAAAGCATATATCGCAGTCTTTGTTTGCTTCGCAACAAAGGCGGTTCATCTAGAAATAGTCAGCAATTTAAGTTCTATCGCCTTTATAATTGCACTAAAGCGATTCATTGCTCGAAGAGGACTTTGCGCGACAATTTTCTGTGTGCAACCAATTTTGTTGGTGCTAAATCCGGATTAAAGGAGCTTGATGACTTATTCAAATCACAGGAATTGAAGGAGTCCATACAAGAACTTTGCTCACAAAATCGTATAGACTGGAAGCCAATACCTCCACGTTCACCGCATTTTGGAGGTCTCTGGGAAGCAGCAAGAAAATCTGCGAAGGAGCATCTTGTACGGCAAACTGGAAATGCGGGCCTGACCCATGTCATCCGATCCAAACGACTTGAACGCTCTGACCCCAGGACACTTCCTGATAGGCAGGCCACTAACAGCCTTTGCAGAACCAGATGTAAGTGCCCTAAATATAAACAGTCTTACAAGATTTAGACGACTGCACCATATCCAACAATCATTCTGGAAGAGGTGGTCATTAGAATATCTACAGGAACTTCAACTAAGATACAAGGGGAAAAACAAACAACATGACTTAAAGAAGGGCACCCTAGTACTGTTAAAGGATATGAACTTACCCCCTCTTAAATGGGCTCTTGGTCGCATTTTAGACAAATTTAATGGACCGGATAATCACACCAGGTTGTGAATGTAAAAACTGCATCTGGCATTTTTAAAAGAGCGATCCACAACCTGTGTCCACTACCAATTGAAGAGTACAACAATAACCATCAGGACGAAGATTCAAACAGTCAACAAGGTACCGAAACAATAACAAACGGAGCTACATGCCTCCTACTGCAAGGACCACCAAGAACTAAGCCCGCGGCAACAGATGTCATCACTGCTAGTCCTCCTGCCAAAAGGCGAAACCTAAGCTCTGGCAAGAAAGTCAATCATCCATTGAAAGGCAGATTCTTGCCTATAAACCCAAACTGGTCAAATTGGCTAACATTCTCAAAACAGGCAAAAACCACACAACCAAAAATAAAGGCAGAAGGGAGCAAGGGTATTGCGCAACAGACTCAAGGTTTAAGTAATCCACAACGAGGTAATTCGATGGCTGTCAGTTTTCTCCTGCTAACATCTTTGGTGCTGCCAATATTCGGAGCACCTTTTAATGAGCCAGTGGAGATAGCACCATTCACAGATAATCCTGGGTTATTCTTCCAATCTATATGTCAGGCTCAAATAATAAACAGTGAATGGAACTTGCTGGTTTATTATAACCTAACAAATTACTGGGCCGAATTTCAAGAAATAAGGAGTTGTATAGCGGCAACAGACCACCTTTGCAATGCAACAACAATCAGAAAGAATCATTGCCTAGAGATACTAAATCAGTTCGAGCATCAGCTTAGAGAACTAGAGGAAGCAAGTGACCTTGTATACAAACGAAGTGGTGGCCACAAAATGGTAAAAAGAGCACCTCTCAATATAATCGGAAATATTGCAAGCAAACTCTTTGGAGTACTCGACTCCGAGTACGCTGAATATATAACGGGTGAAATTAAAAAAACACGGATGAATGAAAATTACCTCATGCAATTACTAAAAAATCAAACATCAGTTCTGGAATCTACTACAAATATTATGAAAGGCAGGGAAGAATCCATTCAACAGCAGTTCAACTCCATAAAGAATCACATCGAAGCTTTACATAAGTAAAGGGTTTTCCAATAAGAGGTGTTATTTTAATTAGCCCTGTTATATATTTATATCGCTCACCTTGTGAACTTGGTTCACTTCCGCTCACTAATAATCCAGTTGGGGGTTCTTGTTTCACAAAACACTCTGTTATCTTTTTTAAATCTCTTCTTTAATTCTTTATATATATTTTTTTTTTTTTAAGACAACTGTTCTATAATTTTTCTATTCTTAAAATACACATCTTTATTTTAACCACACTACCGAATTTTCTTTTTATTAGATCTTTATTTTTAAATACACTACTAAATTTTCTTTTTATTAGATCTTTTTTTTTTTGTTTTTTACCCGACTCAAACCAAGAAACCAACAACTCTTTTTAGAACGACCGACTCAACTCTTAAAAACCGACTCGAGACCGCCCGCCAACATACCAAAAAAACAACTCAACTCTTGATCACATTCATCGTGATCAAGAGCCGTCGTTCAGGATAGAAAATGCTAAATTGCATTTTCTTATCCTGAGAAAATTTTAATTTTTCAATTCTGGACTTGTTCGAACATGTCCAGAATTATTCGCGTTGAACGATGGCTTCAAAAATGTAATCTTACACTTTTTAAAACATCAGCCACCGTCCCGTCGTTTGAAATCGCGGCGCGCATATACATACAATGCAAAGCTTTTTACACAATATGTATGTACGTATGTACATACATATTGAATTTTTTCACGGCAAATTGTACTGAAGGTACGATTTGCTTTTTGATTTATTTTTTAATTAAATTGTTGAAGTGACAAATTTTGCTGAAGGCAAAATTTGTCTTGAAAATTTTTTAAGTAAAACGACTTGGGTTGTAAACTGAAACTTCTGTTTTTCCCAAGTCGTTTTATGAGAAAAATTTATGGTATGTGAGGAAAATTGCTGATGCAATTTTCTTCACCCATTTAAGAGATAAGCTAACCATGTTTTAAGCATGGTTAGCTTATGTTAAAATTTATTGAATAATTTTTATGTTTTGCCCTTTTTCAGGTTTATTCAAAAATATTATTTATTTTAGGTTTATGCTAAAATATTAATTATTTTAGGTATATAACAATCCTTCCCTCTGAGAAAAATAGAATTATTCTTTGAAGAGGAATAATTCTCAGGGGAAGTTGATGTGGGTGCGTTTTTGGTGGCTAGGTCTTTGGCGGTTTTCGGTTGAGTTTTTATATTCTTGTGTTTGTTACAAAATTTAGTTATTCTAGTCATAACGTGTATCGTATATATTATTCTATATATATATATTCTATATATATTTATTCTATTTTCTATTTTCTATAGTCCTTATGGATTTATTTTATTGTATGTAAAAATTAAAAAAACATTTTGTTTTTAGCGATATTGATTAATCTATCCCAAAAAATTCTTTGCCGGCCCCAATTAAAAAAAAATTCTGTTTGATAATAAAAAGATGCCATTTCATTTGGATATTGCTCGTAATTTAATATCTCGTGCCGCTGATAAGCGAAGGAACTTATTTTTTTACTGTAGAGAGAGTGTTTGCACATTGCAAGTGCAATTGTATTTTTTTTTGTGAACGTTCGGTGTAAGATTGAATTGAGTTAAAATGAATTTGATATCTGCCTCAGTAAAAAAAATAAAAAAAAAGATTTTTTGGTGCACGTACAGTTGGTATGAGATGGATGAGAGAAAAAAAACTACTATTGCTATTGTAGTTGCGTGGGATTTGTGTTTTTAACCAAGATAAGTACACGATGAATTCTAACTGCATCTTGCTAAATTTTTGCTAACGTATGGGGTTTTACCCTTTATATGGGGCGATTTTTGCAGATCTGTTCATAGTTTCATCATGCAATTTGGCGAAGTAATTAGTCCGCGTGCCCCGTACGTTTGCTCCAGGCCCCATTGCGTTAGGGTGCTGGCCATATCCGTGCAAAGTGTGGCTCCCCGGTGGAGGGGACTAATCCGGTTGTTGTTACGGAGGAGCGTCCGCCCCGATATCTGCATCTGGTCTGCTCCTGCCGAGGTGGACAGCTTCCACCGGGTGGAGCTCTGCTTGTCTCCCCATAGCGAGGGCTCATGGGTGGTTTTAGGTAAGTTTATTTTGTGGTGAACCGTAATTTTTTCCGACTAAAAATAATATTTCTTTTAGGAGCTACCCTGGTACTATCTGGAGAGGTAGGTTGGTGTGCCTGTTTGGTGTGCAGGACCCACCCGAGTTATATGATCCACGAGGATGACGTGACTGCCTGGGCTAACAATCCTCCTGGCTTTGAATGGGATCTTCCGGGGGCGGCGCCTAGTCCGGTTTCGAGTGCGGAGAACTGGGACGTGTCATCTGGATCCGTCCAGGGGGATTGTGGCCTTCCCAATGAGGCGTCTGGTCATATCCAGGAGGACTGGGATCTCCCTGAAGAGGCTTCTGGTCCTATCCAGGAGGACTGGGATCTCCCTGAAGAGGCTTCTGGTCCTGCCCAGGGTTAAGCCGAGGACGCTCCCTCATCTCATGGTAAGTTATTTTCACTTTATATTCGAGCCTTTTTTCTAATTATATTTGTTTTTATTTCAGAATTTTTGCTATTTTGGTTCGCATACCACCACCGTTTTTTAGTTTTCTTTTTGTATTAGCTTTTAGTCTTTTCAAAAAAAATTGTACGTTTAGTTTTATAAAAATTTTAGTTTTACTTTTATTCTCCTGTTTTGTATTCTTATAAAAAATAATAAAAAAAATTCTTGGCCTAATGGTGAAATATCATCTTTCATTTTTTGATAAAAAAAATTTTTTGTTTTTTCATTTATAGATTTTAGGTAACACAACAATGGACTTGACAGGTTTTGAGCTCGATCGTCCATTTTTCTCTGACGCTGGTTTTTGTTTAAGTTTGGGCGGCTCTGAGTGTTGTTAAGCGGCTTTAAGCTTGACTGGCTGTTATTACTGCATCCGGTACTCATACTATTGTCTTGGGTAGTGATATGCACAGTTTGGTGCAATTATAGAATAGTGTCAACTTATAGTCCCTGATTATGAGGGTGGTTGCTATCTCGAATAAGCTATCCTATGAGAGTATTTGGGGTTACGGATAGTCGAAATCTTGTAACTCCGAAAGTTTAATTAGGCAGGTTATCAAAGTAGATTCTTGCATCTCTTTTTCTTTTTGGGCCGACCTTTCGTTGTTTTGTGGTCTTGGTGAAGAATGGTTTACTGTCTTGGTTTGACGGGAATATGCCTATATATAGAATATATTTCTTATGGGAATATATATAATTTCTACTGCATCTAATATCGATAAAAATAATTTTTCTTATTTATTCTACTAATTTAAGTCACTATTTCCTATTTATGATCTTATTACTTTACGTCTCTATTTAGTATAATCTTAGATATTTATGTCTATATCTAAGTTAATTGTTGTGTATTATTTAACGTTGCTACATATCATTTACTGCTTATGTTTATTATTATTATTTTTGTGTAAATAATCTTCGGTTATGTTTTTATTTTTTAATTCTATTATCTTATGCCTTTCTTTCTTCTATTTATTACCTTATTTGTTAGCTTATTTAATTTATTATTTCAACTTTGCTAAGTACTACTTATGTTTGTTAATTTTTGGTTCTTAGGTACTACTAAATAAAGTTTATTCTTATGTAATATTTATTTTACCTGGTCGCTTTATTTCTTATTTGCTATAAATTATTTCAAATTATCTTCTAATACCAGTGTAGTGAAAGGATAGTGGTTCCGCCAGTAATAAAAGAATGAGACGGGGGCCAACCAACGAGTATAGATCTTTTTGATTATACTATATTACTTGTATAGATCTCGCTCTGTGGAGACTTTGAGTACGTTTTAATTTTCCTTGGGGTGTTGCGTAAACCGGTTCCATAGGAACGTTTTCAGCTGTGGGCTGTTGTCTGCGTTTAGCAATCCATGCCATGAATGCGGGTACGATATATTTTGCTAATGCCACCACAGATGCAATTAGCACCAAGAGTCCGGTCATTGATAGGGATGTAATAGAGAGTATATGAGGAATCTTGGCCTTTGGTCCAAAGTGAATGTTGTTCACTTTGGTACGGATTTCGTCTAGAGATTTTGTATCTAGGTGGATACGTTGGTTTGTATCGTCTCCGAGGAGTAACGTTGGTTGATTCTCAGGGTTTTTAGGAGCGGGTATCTTGGACATATATTCTGCCAATTCATCCTGAGTTTCGTTTGTGCCTGGGAAGTAGGGTGGTTGAAAAACTCTTAGCGGATGTAGATTTTCTGCTTCGTAATACAGAGTGTTAGACCCTATTTGCAAGGAACATGGTTCGTCATGATTCCTTGTCCTGCGAGACGATGGGTGAGTAACTGTTGAGTACAAGTTATATGTACTATAGTAGTTTCAGTTAAGGAGTACAGCCACGAATTCGGTCTATTAAGTTTTATTATTGTGTCTCTTGGGGGAATTTGGGCTCTGATGCTACATTGTGGGTGTTCGCCCAGTGGATTGAATAGAAGTTTGATAACATATTCATCTGTTTTTGTAGCTTTGGTGAGTGGTGTATTTAGCTTACCAATCCACGTATCTTCCTTGATTCCCTTTGAAATTTGTTTGAAAGATCTCAGGTTTTCTGGCTTCAGCAACAGAAATTCCTGGGTCTGGATTTGGCTTGCCACATGAGAATATTTGATATCAGGTATTAATGAATGCTTTGGATCCACCCGTATGGGGAAACATCTAATCTGTTGGATTTTCATCTTGGGGATATTAAAAATGGGGAGTTTGATTCGGATAACTAATTTGTCCTGCAACAAATGTGTCTTAACATCTTCTGTTTGATACAGAACTGACAAACAGTCCTGTAGATTGGGACAAGTGGAGTGAGATTTGTGATAAATCTCTAGCAAATAGTTTGGGGAAATTAAAAGGGGATGAATTTGATTATTTCTACTGGACACTATTATGTCCAGTAGAGCTTGTTGTCTAAATTCCAACTCTATCATTTGTAATGTTAGACTAGAAACGATCTCTTGTCTTATTTGGTGGGCTATCAAATCATCCGTTGTATTCTGCAGATGGTTAATCTGATTGATTATCTGGTGTTGTCGTTCAGACAGTGAGGATAAGGGTTTTTAAATTTGTTCAAAAGTGGTTTTTATTACACTGATCTGTTGCTTTTCCAGATCAGCTAAGGTTTCAGTATTTACCTCTAATTCGCGTAGTCGGCTGTACACCTCTTGTTCGTTTCCGCTATCCATAGTGCCAAAGAGATAGTGCGTCGCATTACCTATCCCATCAAAGATGGATCGGGGCTTGCGTGATTTAGGCACTGCCTCTTTAATGACATTGGTGCGTCTCTTAATGTTTTCCATCAGGGCATGTACATGTTTGGTTTGTAGGGTACATAGATCTTGATCGACGGATTTGTTACCACATAATTGATGAACGTAGTGTTCCGCACGTTCCGCCAGTTTTGTCTGATTGTCCAACTCGCCCAGATCTAACTCAGTGATGACGCTCCAAGTGTCGTGGTAAACTGATAGGCTTCCAAGATCCTCAAATAGTATTCCCGTATTATTTAGGGGCGTTATAGTGTAAGGTTCCTCCGCGAGGGCTCCTATTGTGATCAGGAACAGTCCGTAGAAAATTATTGACCGCATTGTTATCTAGGAGAGGATAGGATATTAAAATGGGGTTTTTGTTGACTTGGTGGCTTACATTCTATTATATATGTATCTTAGAATTACTTAGATTATATTGACACCATGTTATTCGTAGAAAGGTTTTAGACGATTGTTGTGTACCGTCACCTCTCGTTTACGAATTTTAATTGTTGTGTTAACTGAGCTGGGAATGCCGGTTACCGTATAGGGTCCTACCCAAATCTGGGAGAGCTTATGTTTACGACTCTCACTCTTGAGTAGAACCTTGTCTCCTCTGTGAAATGTCAGGGGACGGACAGCTTTGTCATAGTAATTTTTCGAGCGTTGTTTACTCATCAGAAGATTTTTCCGTGCCATGGCGTAAGACTTTTGAAGCTTATACCTGAGAATATGGTAGTAGCTCTCGTGATTATACACGGGTTCAGGATCTCGCCTTAAGTTGGACGGAACGTCCGCTGTAAAGCCGTAGAGGCAGTCCATGGGAGTTAATTTTGTCCCTTCGTGTACACTGTTGTTGTACACGAAAGCTGCGGTTCGCAGATAACTATCCCATGAGCTGGGATTTTCGTCCACTATAGTTCGTAGATATTCGATCAATGGTCTATGTGCACGTTCGAGTGCTCCATTTGATTGGGGATGATAAGCTGAGGTCTGCAGCTTATTTATCCTGAGGAGTTTGCATACCTTTTTGAATAGGTCACTCAGGAAGTTACTTCCCTGATCGGTGACTATTCTTTTGGGAATGCGGTAGCGTGTGACGATTTCGTCGAAGAAAATTTCCGCTACGGTTATAGCTTCCCCATTTGGTATGGCATACCAATCTACAAACTTCGTGAGGTTATCCTGAAACGTTAATATATATTTATTTCCGGATTCAGTTTTCTCTAGTGGGCCGACTATATCTAGATAGATTTTATCGAATGGTTGTTCCGCTACGTCTGTAATTACCATTGGCATTTTATACTGTGGTGAGGCCTTCATGGTTTGACATTTTTCACACCGCTTAATGTGCCTTTTGATGTCACTAAGCATGTGCCTCCACCAGTACTTTCTTCGAATCCGTTTATAGGTTTTTATCACACCCTGATGGCCGCCAAAGAGAGAATCATGATAATCTTTTAAGATTAATTGAATCTCCTCTGGGCTTGTGATTACCTCAGGGGGACGAGTTTCGTCTATAATTTGCGGATTGGTACTAGGTGGATAACACCTGAAATTTTTAGTCGCCCAAACTATAGCCAGTAACTCTTTCTCAATCGTGGAATAATTACGTTCGGCCTTGTTCAGGGTACGGCTGGCGTAGGCAATGGGCTGGTCACTTCCTACCTCTCCTTGAGAGAGAACTGCTCCAAGAGCCTCGCTGCTGGCGTCTGTGGTAAGGTTAAAGGGTTTTGAAAAATCGGGATATATTAAGAGTGGAGGGGAAATTAAAGCGTTCTTAATGCTTTGAAATGCCTCTTGGCATTTCTCAGTCCACTTAAACTTTACATCCTTTCGGAGTAAGTTTGTTAGAGGACCTACTGTTTTCGAAAAATCAGGTATGAATAATTGGTAAGGCCCAAAAAAGATTGGACTTGCCTTACTGTCTTAGGAATGGGGAAAGTTTGGACGCATGCCGTTTTGCTAGGGTCAGGTAGTGCTCCTTGGTTAGAACATTTGTGTCCTAAGTACACTACCTCGCGCCTGAGAAATTGACATTTCTCAGGTTGAAGTTTCAGGTTATTTTCTCTTAACCTGTCAAAGACTTTGCGAAGCTTTTCGTTGTGGTCTGCCAGACTTTTTCCATAGATGACGATGTCATCTAAGTAGACGAAACATTCTAGGCCTTGTAGGCCAGTTAATATGAAATTCATTAAACGCTGAAATGTGGCCGGGGCTCCTTTGAGCCCGAACGGCATGCGTTTGAATTCATAATGCCCGTAGTTGGTACTGAAAGCCGTTTTTGCTCGATCTTTCGGATCGACGAGTACCTGATGGTAGCCATTGGCTAGGTCTAGGGTAGTGAAGTATCTTGAATGGCCCAGTTGATCGAGGATATCCTCAATCCGTGGTAGCGGGAAGGCGTCGCCAATCGTTTTTTCGTTCAACTTACGGAAATCAACGACGACGCGCCACCTTTTCTCACCATCTGGTCCCGCTTTTTTGGGGACTACTAGCAGTGGCGAGTTCCATGGGCTTTTGCTGGGCTGGACAATGTCGTTGTCCAGCATTTCTCTGAGTTGCTCATTTATGACATTTCGCTGTGTCTCTGGTAACCGGTACATCTTTTGGTTAATAGGTGCTTGGTCTTGCACCAAAGGGATGTCGTGGGTGATGGCATTGGTATGTGTAAGCCTGTCACCTTTTAAAAAGAATATGTCATCATATTCATAACAGAGATCTGTTATTGAGGCTTTTTCCTCAGTGTTTAGAGTTTCATCCAGACTGAGTTCTTGCTCTAGTCTGGTGAGGCGGGGCTGATTACTGGTGTCTTCTTGTTCGACTTCGTTTGGGAACAAGTATTTTATGTGTTGTAGGGTGGCCGTCTGATCGGCGCTTATTGCCCTGTTTGTATTGTTCTTAAATCTAATCTTCTTTAACGATTTTGTATTACTTATTTTACCTCTTAACCTACTTGTTTTATATATGAGAGGCGCTGGGTCAGATGGATCTGCGGGAGTTGCTATCGGCAGACCGTTTGTGTGCTGGCCAGCGCCTGACGTTGGGGTTTTCATGAGGGACCCGCAAGCGTCTTGGAGCAGTTTCTTATGACCGCTTAGTTGGCTGGGGCTCTTGTGCCCTATTTTCTTAATCTTAGGTTTAATTATATTTTGATGCTCACCATCGCCACCATTTCGACTCATGGGGTTCAAAGGATGGGCTGTTGTAATATTTTTATCTGGCTCTCGTTTGATGGGGACGACAGTGTAGTCTTTAATGGGAACCAGCTTTAGGTTCACGCTTTTTAGGTCTACTTGTGAACTGCGTGTATTGAGGATTCCTATAGGGACTGCCTTTAACCCGGCTGAGAGCAAGCTGTTCGCTAAGAAGACTCCGTCGTCTATTTCTTTTGACAGACTGAGCATTTCTTCCTGCAACTGCAACGGAACTTTGACTACGATCTGAGACCTTGCTGGTATGCACACAGGTTCATTTAAATTTACCTGATGCTGGCCAGTCTTACAAGCCAGATTTTTGGTAATCAACTCACCCTTATCGCGTTCTTGTTTATCACAGCCGACTTCTTCTGACCGAGAAGTTTTGAGAACACTTCGGATAGAAGGTGTATCCCCTTCGGGTTTAATATCTTCTACCAGTATCTCTTTGTTGACTGTGTTTTGTGAACACGGGTTATCCGATGCGGTTTCTAGTGGAACAGCAAACTCTTCCGGATTAGTTTCCGTGCGAGGAAATCGCAGAACCTTGTTGGGTCCCTCAACATTACAGTTTTTGGCTAGGAAATCATTTCCTAGCAAGCCATCGTCAGAAATACCTGGGATGTTTTTTACCACTTGAAAGTTGCAAGGTAAGTTGCTTTTTAGCATGAAGTTTCCTTGGCAACTTCCAAAGGTTTTTCCGGTGCCAAAAGGGCTTTGAAGCGTTAGTTTTTTGTTGGTGTTTATTAGCTCGCGAGATTTGAGAGCTTTTTTCTTAATTATACTAATCTCAGCGCCGGTGTCCACTATTAGCTGGGCCTGACCATTTAGACCTATGTCTAGAGGAAGTCTGGCGGTGGGCACACTGAAGTTGGGCGGCTGAGAAGACCCTTGTTTATTGCTGGTAGGGTTTATAGTCGAGCCGGGGAGTTTTGGGTCGACTCTTTGTCGTTTCCCTGTTTTTTATCCTCCCACTTTTGCTTTTGTCGACATTCGTCGAACTTATGTCCACGGCGCCCACAAAAATCACATTTTTGTCTTATGTTAAAGACTCTGGGGCCTTTTGTATTGTTCGGGTCTGACTGTGGTTGATTGTTAGGCGACCCTCGTGTGAAACGATTTGCAGACTGTGTTTGGTTGTTTCGACAGTCGCGAATGTCATGCCCGTAACTTCTACAGTTAGTGCAGAAGGGGGTGTTTTTGCGTTTTAGACACTCCGTGTAGGTGTGTCCGCGCTTCTGGCAGAAATTACAGGTGATGTTTTGTACCAGATTTTGTGTATCCGGTTGTCTAGAATCCCTTCGTGGAAACGGCGGGCGTAGTGGTGGAGCATGTACGTATGGGGGATTGTTAAACTGCCTGGGCTCTTGTGCTCGTGGTGATGCATACATGGGTGGCTGTGGTGCTTGATTGTAAGGAGTTCGGCTGAGAGCCCGAACTCGAAGACTAGGGTCTATTGGTGCCATTGGATATGGCTGTTGCGTTAGCGGCGTTTGGACGAAAACTGTGCCTGCTTGTAGCTTTTCCATGTCTAGAGCCTTTTGTATCAGCTGCTCTAGATCATTTTCTACCAGAGTGAGGAGGTACTGGCATAGGTGGGGATTGTTCACTCCACTTTTGAGGGCATTCTTGGCGAAGTCCGCCAACTGTGTCTTCACAGCTGGGGCTGCCGTTGCTCCGTACTTCAGTACCGCTGCTTCGTTGCAAAGCATCAACAACTGCTTCACTCTTGTTGTGAAGGCAGTGAGAGTTTCCAACGGGTTTTGCCTCATTGTGATCAATTTGTTGACCAACTCCTGGTACGATTCTCGTGGTAGGTAGGTTCTGTTCAGACGTTCCTCCACCTCACTAAAAGTAGTTGGAACGTCCGAAGCAAATAGCTGATAAGCATCGCCACGAAGCCTTGTGGGCAAGATATGTAGGAAGGCTGGTTTTTCTTCCTCACTTAAACAGTGTAGGGCCTGTTTGCAACAGCCAATAAATGTTTGTAGCTCACGACCTAGCTGTGGGATATTTTCACCCGAAAACAGAGGAACTAGTTGTGCCGTGAGCTTGGCCACCTTCGCATAATCTACCATTGTGATTATCTTTTTATTTAAACTTTTGTAGGGTAGTCTACTTGTGCTTTGTCGAGTTTCAGGGCTGGTTTCTGGACTAGAATCCGTGAAGGATACTTCTAGCCAGCCACTAAGGAGATTTTCGGCGGTTGTTTGGTCCGCTTCGTCACCACCAATATCACTGTCACTCTCAGCGCTTACAACTACACTGGCTGAGCTCTTATCTAAACCTAATGAACGTGAAAGCCCGGCGAATTCGATAAGCTCCTGTTTGAATCGCTCTGTATCTTTTTTAAATTTTTCGATTTTTGTCAGCCTCTGCTCTCTGCCTTGACTTAATCTATGGTCAAGAGCGTCGCAGTGCGTGACAGTGAGCTTATCGGATTCACGTGCCTTTTCTAACAGCTTATCTAAAAACTTATCTAGACTTACTTTAGATACAACTGTGGGCCCTGTTAAAACGGTGCCGCTTCGAAGGCGAACTCCTCTTCCTTCTTGCTGTGATGGGTCTGGATTCTGGCACCCTTGGCTACCTGGTTGTGCTGCGTCGTCTTCTGTGGCGTTGTCTGTACCTTCCCAGAGGTGATGAAGATTTTCACCTGGGGATTTCTCCGCGTCGGATGAAGGTATGGAGTTTAATCTCGTGCCTGTCTCAGGTGCCGGTGTCGAGTTTTCTCCTGACATATGCGTCCCGCGTTGTCCAAAAGGGGGGCTTCCAGCCTTCTGGAGTATTCCCTTCTGGAATGTTTCTTGCTACTAGGGGGGCTCCTGCCGTCTTATTTCCCTTGGCTGAGATTGAAAGGTGGGCTTTTGCCGACTTCGAGATCCCTTTCAATCCTGGAACGAAGTTACAATTTCCGGTGCTTCTGTTTGCTGCCGGGGGGGCCCTAGGCCTACTTATTTCCCCTGGATATGGTTGAAAGGGGGGCTTAAAACCTTCTTCGAAATCCCCTTCAACCCAGGAACGATGATATCTTCCTTCTGGAGTTGGTTGCTGAGTGGGGCTGTCTTCGTTTTCCTCCTTCTCGGTTTTGAATGGGTGTCCGTTGTCCTGACTTCTTCTCGGTGCTGGGAAAGAGCTTCTGGTAAAGTCCCTTGCTGATGTTTCTTTTTTTCACTCACTGGGGTGAACGCTTGCTCGCCTGGAGCAGAGGCGCCTATAGATGATATCTACCCCGAGCGTTGGGGGTGACGTGGCCGTATAATGTGGCTAGTGTCACAGGTTCCCCGTAGATTCTTGCAGGATCAAGGCTTTTCAAGCGTTTACGATCTTTTACTTTGACCAAGCTTCCTTGATCCTACCGGCTGCGCCAATTTTGTTGTATATTTATATCTAGCCCGTTGTTTTGGTAGATGTCACTTTTGGAGCTGTCATTTTTTGACATTTGACAAGTAAAAACTACGCCATTAATAAAAATGGAACGATACACGATTCAACAACGCATTAAAATTATTAAAATTCACTATAAAAATGGTGAAAATGGGGCAGAGACGGTTCGTAAAACTCGAACATTTTTGGGTCGTCGTGAAGCACCTTGTCGGACCGTAATACAGAAATTGGTAGAAAAATTCGAGCTGTTGGGACAAGTTAGTGATGTGAAGAATAAAACCCGTGCACGTCGCTCAAGAACAGCCGAGAATATTGCTGCTGTAGCCGAAAGTGTTGAAGAAAACCCAAGTTTGTCCATTCCTCGTCGTTCTTTGGAATTAGGCATTCCACAAACGTCATTACACCGTATTTTACATAAAGATTTGGGTCTTAAGGCTTATAAAGTTCAGTTAACAGAAGAACTCAAGCCGGCCGATCATCAAAAACGTCGAGTCTTTGCTGATTTGGTCCTTGAAATGCATGAAAATGATCCGGACTTCCATCGAAAACTCATCTTGAGTGATGAGGACCATTTCCACCTCGATCGCTTCGTCAACAAGCAAAATTGTTGCATCTGGGGCTCGGAAAACCCAAGAGTTATTGTTGAAAAGCCTCTCTATCCTAAACGTGTGACGGTTTGGTGCGGTTTATGGTCCCGCGGGGTCATTGGACCTTACTTTTTCGAAAATGAGGCTGGAGCAACAGTTACGGTGAATGGATTGCGCTATCGACAGATGATTAATGATTTTTTATGGCCGGAATTGGACGGTGTTCAGCGAACCTAAAAGAAAAGAGGTACAATCAATAAAGATTTAAAAAAACAAATATACATAAAAAAATTACCTCTACCTGGAGTATTCACAGGTAGAACAGGGTTCCCACGAATATCTGAAATGAAATAAAGAAAATGAATTAGTTGGAATAAATTATGTTTTATTGTTAAGTAACTAAGGAAAAAGGCCATAGGTACACAAAGTCAAATCATGACCATGTATACATATGCCTATCACAACAACAAAATCCATGCAAAGTGGAAATTGAGGATATCGCACATGAATTTATGTTTGATGCAAGAAATACTACATAAAACATGAATTCACGTACCAAATCACACAATCAACACAATTATTGCTAATGTTTGTGGACAAATGGAGTACAAAATGCACTGAAAATAGTTACATGACACTTGTCCACAAACATGTAGAATTTACAAATTACACCCGTAATTCACGAAATGAATTATAAATACGCTTACCTGTTATAAAAAGAATATCCATAGTGATGAGGGTACCTGAAAAACCACTAAAAATCACTTAAAAAACACATTAAAAATAAACTTGACACTCGCGCGCGAAAGTGTCAAAACAACGAAAACTCCATACTACCGCGACGTTTTACGTATCAAAATCACGTAAAATCGAACCGTGATTTTAATGGTCGCGTTCGTTTCGCGATATTTTCCACGGGAAACGCGATATTCGCGATTTTTTATTTATACATTTCCCACAATGAGTGCGAAAAAGACTCACAGTGGGAAGAAGACAAAAAATTATTACAAATGACAGGAAAATCTACTACATCGAAATGAAACGTAACGAATTGACATTTTTATAGCAAATGTTCCAAAAATTATACAAATTGATTAAAATCATCAAATTGACAATCAATTTTTACGACAAAGGTATCAAAATTTAGATCATTAAATTTGCTATCGATTGACAACAAGAAAAATTCAACCTTTTGTCATTTTCAGTGAAAATTTCGAATATTTCACTTTATAGACAGCGAAAATGGAACGAAATTTTCTATAAAAGGAGGCCATTTGTTCATTCTGTCTTCTATTTTCAACAAATTGTCAAGGAGTATACATATGCTAGTCAGTCATAGTATCCTCAAATTTGCAATTTTTTCATCAGTGCCATTTTGAACTTATATTTTATTTTATCTTTTTCATTAGTAATTTCACTTAGAGTTTTTTTTTTGGTTTCATCATTTATTTTTTATTTGCATTCAAAGTCAGTTTTTTGTTGTTCTTCAAAATTAAAGTAGTTCTGTCATTTTTTAGTTTATTTTCCTTTTTTTGCCTTTGTGTTGGAAAGAATTTGTTTTCTAGTGGAATTCGGTAGTTAGTCAATCTTGACGTGATTTTATTTGACATTAGTGAATTCAAGGTATTTTTTTTTGCTTTCATATAAATCTTTGGTTAGGTGACGGGTATTAAAGTGTAAGATTGCATGCCAATTTGTATTGGACATATTACACAAAATAATATCACCAAATACTAAAAATTTATTGAATATAATTTTCTTGAGTTTTCAGTTGTTTGTTCATAAATTTTCGTCAATTAATCAATTCATCAATGTATAAAACTGTGCCCACACGGGTCACATTTACACCACATGAGAATTGATTCACGATTGACAGTTAACAATAATTTTTATTTTCAGCGTTAATTAAGTTATAAAATATAAAAAGGAATTTTAAATAGTAATATAAGTCTAGTTAAGAAGTTTGAGTAGAATTGGAAAAAATATATAATAGTTAAATTGAATTGCAATTAGGTTAATTTTTTTATGAAGTTATTTTTTTACTAGTCTAATTTTAATAATAGAAGGAAGTTTTGCTCAATAAATCTAAATGAATGAATAACCGGATGATTCTTTCATTTACCGCTACACTACCGCCATCTAAGTGTGATTGTGCTCGGCCATGGTTTTCATTTTAGGTTTCTACGTTGTTTGACACTAGACAGTAGGCATTGGTATCGTGAGAGCTTATTGGAAGCTACACGCATCGCCCAGACGTGGCAGTTTTTAGATGGATCATTTCAATCTCGTTGTTATAGATCGCACGCATCTCCCAGACGTGGCAGCTTTTAGGTGGATCATTTCAACCTCGTTGTTATAGACCACACGCATCGCCCAGACGTGGCAGTTTTTAGGTGGATTATTTAAATCTCGTTGGTATAGTCCACACGCTGCAGATTCAATGTGTTTGAGTTGCTATTTCACAAGAGACGTTTACACTAGCAGTAACTTATAGGAAGTTGCACTAGTGCGTAAACGTTAGAAAGTCAACTCATCGTTTCATTACAGGTGACCACTGAGTCGTCATCAACAAAGCTCTAATTTATGAACGTACACAATTTCTATTCTATAAGAGGAACAACGAAATTGGGTAAAGTTCAGAAAATTGAGCATTTCAGATTTTCTTGTTTTCAGGACGTCAGCTGTCAGTCTAGTTTTCAGCGAAGCACAAGACATCACATTTTAACATTTGGTGGTTCCATCCAGGAATTCATTCGACTCATTCATTTAGGTTAGAGTTGTAGGGATTAAAATTAGATATTGCAATTCATTTGTAGTCTATTTAAAATTAGTTTTGACTTATCAATTTATATTTGTCTACTGCTCAGATTTCAGAACTCAAAAGTTTGTTAAATAAGGAACAAGCTTTAAGGAATCGCCTGAAGAAAGCTATTACTAATGGAAAGAAGACAATAACAGAAAAGCATTCAAGGGGTTTTGTACGAAGCCAAACTCTCTGAAATCAAGCGAACATGGGCTGACTATGAACAGATTGATCAGCTGATCAATGAGCTAATCATTGAAACACCGCCCAAAAATGAACCAAAGTATATCACTGATGACACATATTGTAATATGGAAAATGCATATTGTATATATATAGAAGAATTATACGATTTGATTCATCCTACAACAGAGTTGGCAGAATCCACACTATTGTTAACACAACAAACTCGTGTGGAACAACAACAACAAAATATATTACCAAAAATCATGTTGCCAAAGTATAATGGTAACTATGACGGCTGGCGATCGTTCCAAGATTTATTCACGGCCGTAGTACACAACAACACAAACTTGAAGGATGTTCAGAAATTGTACTACTTGAAAAGCTCATTACTAGGTGATGCGGAGAAATTACTACGTCACACTCCCATCACAAATGAAGATTATCTACCCGCATGGAATAAATTGAAGGCAAGGTACGAGAATAAGAAGATTCTTGTAAATCATCAGCTTAAGATTTTGACAAATCAACCTAAAATAACTTCAGAAACAGCTGTAGAATTAAAATCACTAGTTGACACTACACAAGAGTGTCTACAGCAATTGAAGGCTTTGCAAGTTAATACTGCGTCATGGGATGTATTACTTGTGTATTTGATAGTACAAAAGCTGCCTTTCGCAACATTAAGATTGTGGGATGAATCACAAGGAGCGTAACAAGAGTTGCCAACGTATGAACAACTATTCACATTCTTAGATACAAGGTTGAAAATATTAGAAGCAATTTCAGACACGTTGGCACCCAAGTCAAGTCAAGCCAAATGTCACTCAAAACCAACTACAACAAAAGCATTACGCACAATCAAGTCAGTGAAATGCGCAGCATGTAATGGAGACCATTTACTTCAGAATTGCACAAGATTCCAAAATATGGATTTACAAGGCAGAAAAAAGTTCATCAAGACAAATGGACTTTGCTATAACTGTCTATCAAGGAAACACTCACTTAGGAATTGTTCCAGTAGGTAACGATGCTTTAAATGCAAACAGATGCATAATACATCGATACATGAGGATGCTAATGCAAATAATTTACATCCTAGGAATGTAGAGGCTACAAATCTGCAATCCAAATCAGTTGAAGTTGATTTCAACTCAAACCCTAGGCAACTTCAACAACACAGAGATAATAGCAGTCTTGACCAAGTCAAACCAAGTACCAATAAGGGTACAGGAGATCGAACGACAACTCATACGTACATGAACCGAGAACGATCTTATGCGTTATTATCTACGGCTTTGGTAAAAGCCCAAGGTGAGCACGGAAAGCCACAAAGATTGCGTTGTCTTATCGACTCAGGATCAGAATGCTCTTTTATCACAAAGTCGGCATGTCACAAATTGCAGGCTATTTGCAGTCCAACACTAGTGACTGTAATAAAGAGAACAATCTCAGAGGATTTTTTGGTAATCGACAAGATCACTGACGCGTTACCAACAAAATTTATATCTAAAGCCAAATACAAGCATTTAGATCAACTCGACTTAGCAGATCCTACCTTCTGGAAACCTGGCAAGATAGATGCACTACTAGGCGCCAAGGTTTATGCGAAGATAATACAAGAAGGGATTGTACAGGGTCCACCTAACACACCAACAACTCTGAAGACAATCTTCGGTTGGATGCTATTAGGATCAGCTGAAAATGCAACAAATGAGAGCACAGTAAAGGCTTTCATGACACACACAGATGCTTTGGAAAAGCAACTTAGACAGTTTTGGGAAACCGAAGAAGTTTCCACACAACCTGTTCCCTCACAAGATGAAACAATGTGTGAAGGGATATTTCACGATTCTTGCAGTCGTCTAGATTCAGGAAAATATCGAGTGAAGTTACCGTTTGTGAATAACATCACGCCAGCGTTGGGTAATTCCAGACAACAAGCGATCAGACATTTAGAAAGCTTGCAAAAACAATTTGCGAAAAACAATGAGTTTAAAATGGAGTATGAAAAATGTCTGGACGAGTATATCGAGTTAGGCCATATGGAGGAGGTAGGCCCGCCTCAGGAATGCGAAAACCATTACTACATTCCTCATCATGCTGTGTTCAAGGACAGTTCAACGACGAAACTACGTGTGGTGTTTGACGCATCAGCGAAGACGACAAATGGAGAGTCTCTCAATCAACATTTGTTAAAGGGACCAACACTTCAGCCAACATTATTCACGACATTGTTGAATTGGAGGAAATATAAAACTGTCATGAATGCAGACATAGAGAAAATGTACCGCATGATTGAAATACATCCGGATCATAGGACTTTTCAGAGGATTGTATGGCGGCATCCAAAGAAGGGTATACTCCAAGATTACCAACTGAAGACAGTAACCTTTGGGACAACTTCAGCTCCATATTTGGCGATAAGGACGCTTCAACAATTGGCAAGGGATGAAAATCATAACTGGCCGCTTGCAGCAAATGCGGTATTCAACAACTTCTATGTAGACGATCTTCTGTCTGGAGCCGACAATTTAAAGGACGCAAAGGAATTACAGCATCAGCTCATCCAAATGATGAATTCCGCTGGGTTCAATTTAAGAAAATGGACCAGCAACGATAGCAGATTGTTACAAGATCTACCAGAAGATCATGTCGAACTGAAAAACTCATTAACGTTTTCAGAGAATGACTCAGTCAAAACATTAGGGATCAAATGGTTCCCAAAGGATGATTTCTTCACGTTTACAATCAAGCCACTGTCGCATCATGCAGTGTTTACAAAACGCATCATTTTATCAGGGATTGCATCCTTATATGATCCTCTCGGTTGGCTATCTCCGATAATCATAGAAGCAAAACTGCTCATGCAAGGTTTATGGATTACGGGTTCATCATGGGATGATCCAGTGTCAGACAACGTTAGCCACACCTGGAAAAACTTTACTGACAATCTAAAACTGTTGGAACAATTACGAATCCCAAGATGGATTAACTACTCAAGAGAGGCACGCATGCAAATACATGGATTTTGCGATGCGTCATTCAAGGTATACGCTGCAGCAATCTACTTAAGAGTAGACAAGATGATGGTACAGTTATTACACATTTGCTAACGTCAAAGACAAAGGTAGCACCGATTAAACCAATGACAATACCACGTCTTGAATTGAACGGTGCCTTACTGCTCGTAAGATTACTGAAGACCATTGTACAAGGCATTCACTTGGAAGACATTCCCGTAGTTGCTTGGACAGATTCCAAAATAGTACTACAATGTATCAAGGAGCATCCTTCCAAGTGGAAAATCTATGTAGCCAATCGGATCGTAGAAATTCAGGATAATCTAAAATTCGAACATTGGCGGCATATTCCATCGAGTCAGAATCCTGCTGACTTGGCGTCGCGTGGCATCGCAATCCCTCAGCTCCTGAACAATGACTTCTGGTGGCATAGACCCTCATGGCTAACACAATCACAAGATAATTGGCCAATCAAGAAAGAAATCAAGGAAGCAACTATCCTTGGGCAAAGAGCACCAACCGTCACTAATTTTTTAATAAATTGTGAAACTGACATTCTGGAAAGATACTCTTCTTTCACACGATTAGTTCGTATTGTTGCAAGGCTGCAGCGCGTCGTACACAATTGTAAAAATCCTGATAACAAAAGGATTACAACATTAATCAGTGAGGAGTGCCTATATGCACAAGAAAATGTATTCAAATTAGTGCAGCTGTCAACATTCCCAGACGAGTACCAGGCATTGCTGCAGAAAAGCACTGTAGCTAAGGGTAGCAAACTTTTACGGTTGAATCCAATGCTTGATAACAATGGATTGATACGAGTAGGAGGACGATTGGATAACGCATTACTATCTTATAATAGAAGACACCCAGTAATCTTACCTCGTGATCACCATGTAACGTCAATTTTCATTGACAAGGTCCATTTAGAAACACTACATGGTGGCACATCTTTAGTTCTGAATACAAGCAGAAACTCAGTCTGGATCTTAAATGGAAGGCGTTGTATTTCAACTAGGATACATAAGTGCATTACATGTTTTAGACAAAGTCAAGCAACAGAAACGCAATTGATGGGTAATCTACCTGCAGCAAGAGTAAACATAACAAAACCCTTTGCTAAAGTTAGAATAGATTACGCTGGACCAATAACAATCAAAACAGCAAGTCACAGAAATGCAAAGCTACAAAAGGCTTACTTCTGTATTTTTGTATGCATGGCAACTAAGGCAGTGCACATTGAATTAGTCTCTAGTTTAACTGCAGAAGCCTTCATTGCAGCATTGAAAAGGTTCATAGGCAGAAGAGGTCTGTGCACTGACCTCTATTCAGATTGTGGCACACACTTTGTTGGAGGAAAGGCAATACTGGAGAAAGAACTACAGCAAGCAATAAAACAAGCAACTCCAATGGCTACTGAATATTTATCTTCAAAATTCATTACATGGCATATGAATCCACCAGCAGCTCCGCATTTTGGAGGATTATGGGAGTCGGGTGTTAAATCCATTAAACACCATCTACGTAGATCTATTGGAAACTCAAACCTCACATTTGAGGAGTATGCTACGCTGTTGACTCAAGTTGATGCCTGCCTAAATTCAATGCCACTATGGCTGTGTTCAACTTTTGGCTAGAGCCGGCTAGAGCTGGCTATAGCCAGAATGGCTGTAGCTAGGGCTCTTATTTGTGTGAGTAAATGTCAAACTTCCATAAATTGTTTCAATTTCATTGTAAGAATTATGTCGAGTAATAAAGGTAAACTAGTTGTAATAGCAACTATAATAAAAGAATGGATTGAATTAAGAGATCGAACGGCACAAGAAATAATACTTTACATAGTAAGTAAAACCGCGTCTCTATTACAAGAACTGCGGAATAGAAATTGGCTAATTTTTCCAGGCAAGCATTTCTTCGGAATATCAAGATGATATTTGTGATTGTGATCCAGCTATACTGAGCAGGGATGTACGACCAGTGCGCATAAAAAACTACGTGCAAAGAAATATTCCTGGGTATACTGGTTCGGAATTTAAGCAGCATTTCCGTATGCCACGCGAGGCATATGAAAAACTGTTAAAGATAGTTAGTTTAAAGCTATTAGAGAGCAACCAAAAACCTAGGAATGTTGAAAAAGACCTTCTGTCGACAATATGGATACTAGCTACACCCGATTCATTTAGGTAAATTGTTGCATTATTAAGTTATAATATATTCTGTTATGTTATCTATATTTTAGATCAATCGGAGAGAGATTCGACCTCGCAAAGTCGTCGCTAACGTATGCTTTTTTTAGGACTGTGGATATTTTGAATGTAATATCGAGGGATGTCATAAAGTGGCCAACACTTACAGAAATGGAAGAAATACAAAATGTTTTTGAAAACAAATGTCACATCAAAAAAATTATCGGAGCTATCGACGGGACATACGTAAAAATAGATGCTCCAAAGGAATGGCCTGAACAATACATAAATAGAAAAGGTTATCATTCTATAACACTACAGGCTGTTTGCGACCACAAATTAAAATTCACGGATTGTTTCGTCGGATATCCCAGTTCAGTGCACGACTGCAGGATCTTCCGCAATTCTGATTTGTACACCGACGTGATCCAAAGCATGGATGAATATTTTCCAGGAGGCAGATATTTATTAGGAGATAAGGCTTATCCCCAGATGATGTGCTGTTTGGTTCCTTATAAGAACAATGGAAGACTGACATCTGTTAAAAAGAATTTTAACTTGTATCATTCCAAGGCGAGACAAACCATCGAAAGAGCTTTTGCATTACTGTTCGGAAGATTTCGTCGGCTAAAACATTTGTCGATGAAATCTCAGAAATATATACCGCGCACAGTAATTGCAGGTTGCGTTCTTCACAACATTTGTTTGGATTTTCCAGATGATTTGTCCTACGTTGACGTTGATTACGTGCATTCGGGGGATGACAGAGGCGATTATTTCGTTGGGAGTGCTGAAGAAAATTCCACACAAGCTCTAAATTTAAGAGACCAAATTGCTGAGGAAATTTCAATACGGATATCCAATGGAACCGAAAATTAATAACAAACTCTTAATAAAGTAATTGTAATATACATGAGATGTCGAAAGAACTTCATTTATTCTAAACGTAAATAAAAATAACTTCTAAAATATTTGGCAGTTTTTATTTAAAAATTCATTCAATTTGATCACTTATAATAACTACATGGTAGGTGTAGCAAAACAACTTATAAAAAAAGGTAAATTCAGTAATATTATTGCATTTTACATCACAGTTATAAGTGAAATTAAAACTAGAACAAAAACTAGGACTATATGAGCTCCTAAGGTTACTCAAATTAAAATATGTCAAAAAACATTTGAGCAAGGGCAACACGTTCACATTTTTTCAATAATTTTTTCAAGTAAATTTGAGAACTTTAACGCTATTCCTATTCATACATTCCGTAAGATTCTCTACGCTTGCCAACATTCGCGAACGGAATTGCTCATTCTGTGACATTTCTTTCTTTTTTAAAGATTCCATTCGCTCATTATGTTCGATTATACTATCTCTTATGGTTTTTTTTTCCTTGGAGGTGACACTGGCAGTTCCTCTTCAACATCAGAATAGCATTCCACAATATCGTTAGTTGCGGCTATTTCAGGCAAGGCTGGTGCTCTTCTGTTACCAGATATTTCCACTGGTCGCACAGCAGGGCAGTTACGAAAAATCTCGTCCATCTCTTCGAAATATTCAAATTCGAACCGCGATGCACCACTGCAGCCTGGACCTTTATTCTTTTTTTTTTTTTATATATTTCGCTTTGAGCTTGTTAAATTTCCATTTGCACCGCTCGCCGGGCACCGGAAATCCATTTGCCGACAACTCTGAAGCGACACTGTTCCAAGCTTCATCACGCTTTATTATGTCGCTCGTCAAATCTTTGCGAAATTTTGAGTATGCTTCTAATAACAGCAATGTGTTGCTGCGGGTCCACGACAATTTCGAACAGCTTCCTTTACTGCGAGAAGCAACTTCTGCTGTAGATGTATTTTCTGCTGCAATTAGGAAAATTAATGTTAAATATCAGCTTAAATAATTATACTCTTACCCCTAGTATTCACTTCTCGACAATTAGTGTCTGTTGAAGTTGGAACAGGAGCGGCTATCGGTGCATCATTTCCATGTTGCTCGCTTTCCTCTATAAAAAGATTTCCTATAAAATAAGTGAAACCTATATTAATAAATAATTTAATCACAATGCAAATGTTCAACATTACCGTCCTTGTCTGTTAATAATGGCACATTATTTTCGTAAATATATTCACCTTTGCTATCGACACAGTAATAAAATGAAGACATTTTTTTTGTTTACTTGACATCAACAACAACAGAAACAAACGTCAAGCTACCTTGGCTTCACCTCCAGAGCACTAACCAATTTGGCTATAGCCGGCTACAGCCAAGAGTTGAACAATAAATTCTGACAATTGAGCTCACATATACATATATGATTTTTCATCATTTATAGCTATTATTTTTGGCTCAAAATTGGCTATAGCCAACAACTGAACGACTTCATTCTGGCTATAGCCAGCTCTAGCCGGCTCTAGCCAAAAGTTGAACACAGCCTATGTCATCTGAGAGATGACCCGAATGACACGTTTATCTTAACTCCAGGACACTTCCTAATTGGACAATCGTTCAACGCACTTCCAGAGCTCGAGTATACTAGCCAAAACACTTCGTATGCAACCAGATGGAAGCACGTCCAGCAGATGATGCAACAATTCTGGAATCATTGGTCTAAGGATTATTTAAACCAATTGCAAAATAGACCTAAGTGGTTCACTCAACAACCTAATCTGCAAAAAGGAGATATCGTGTTACTGCGATGTGAAAATACACCACCAACACTGTGGCCATTAGGGATCATTAATGAGATTTACCCCGGATCCGATGGTCTAGTCCGAGTGGTGCAGATCAAAACCCAGAGAAGTATCTTCACAAGACCTATTAACAGTGTCGTGTACCAATTAGATAACAATAATGAATATGTGTCGTCACATTTGTTATCTGTTTGTGAATGTCCCAGTTGATTAGACAAATTACTTATTATTTTATTTTACAGATGTCAAAAAAATACGACATAGACGAGGATATCCTGGATATCTATGATGATATCAATATGAATTTCCTGCTGCCAGATGACCCCATTGATGCACCATTTGACGCCAGCGAATTCGAGGAGCTATGGTCAAAGTTGGTAGATCAGACGAAGGAGCCAGATGTAGAGCAGGCATCTGCATCAGGAGAATCCACAGCAGAAGCATCTACATCAAGGGCTTGTACATCAGTAGCATCCAAAGCAGAGGCATCAACATCCAACGCCCACGATTTGTTCCTGATGGATACGCCGCAGACAAATCCGATAGTGAAGGAGAAAATCATCGCCAATGGTGGTCAAGTGGATAATTTGGAATGCCTTCTACCCACAACTACAATGAATGAAGCTAAATTGAGGTTGGAAAACTCATTCCAGAAGTTCATAACCCGTGAAGGCATCACTATATTTCTCCCGAGCGAAGTTGTCAAACGGATAAACTTCAAGGATATCCAAACGAGGCGAAACAGGGAACGAACACTAAACCTACCAGATCGCTATCAGGTAGTGTTACGTGTTCGCGCTGATGGTACACTATTGCTTCACCACTACCGCAAACGAGGCATCCAGAAGATTAAAAAGAGGTTGTTGAACAGGACCGTTCAACGGTAGGGAGAATGTTCAGCGAACCTAAAAGAAAAGAGGTACAATCAATAAAGATTTAAAAAAACAAATATACATAAAAAAAATTACCTCTACCTGGAGTATTCACAGGTAGAACAGGGTTCCCACGAATATCTGAAATGAAATAAAGAAAATGAATTAGTTGGAATCAATTATGTTTTATTGTTAAGTAACTAAGGAAAAAGGCCATAGGTACACAAAGTCAAATCATGACCATGTATACATATGCCTATCACAACAATAAAATCCATGCAAAGTGGAAATTGAGGATATCGCACATGAATTTATGTTTGATGCAAGAAATACTACATAAACATGAATTCACGTACCAAATCACACAATCAACACAATTATTGCTAATGTTTGTGGACAAATAGAGTACAAAATGCACTGAAAATAGTTACATGACACTTGTCCACAAACATGTAGAATTTACAAATTACACCCGTAATTCACGAAATGAATTATAAATACGCTTACCTGTTATAAAAGGAATATCCATAGTGATGAGGGTACCTGAAAAACCACTAAAAATCACTTAAAAAACACATTAAAAATAAACTTGACACTCGCGCGCGAAAGTGTCAAAACAACGAAAACTCCATACTTCCGCGACGTTTGACGTATCAAAATCACGTAAAATCGAACCGTGATTTTAATGGTCGCGTTCGTTTCGCGATATTTTCCACGGGAAACGCGATATTCGCGATTTTTTATTTATACATTTCCCACAATGAGTGCGAAAGAGACTCACAGTGGGAAGAAGACAAAAAATTATTACAAATGACAGGAAAATCTACTACATCGAAATGAAACGTAACGAATTGACATTTTATAGCAAATGTTCCAAAAATTATACAAATTGATTAAAATCATCAAATTGACAATCAATTTTTACGACAAAGGTATCAAAATGTAGATCATTAAATTTGCTATCGATTGACAACAAGAAAAATTCAACCTTTTGTCATTTTCAGTGAAAATTTCGAATATTTCACTTTATAGACAGCGAAAATGGAACGAAATTTTCTATAAAAAGGAGGCCATTTGTTCATTCTGTCTTCTATTTTCAACAAATTGTCAAGGAGTATACATATGCTAGTCAGTCATAGTATCCTCAAATTTGCAATTTTTTCATCAGTGCCATTTTGAACTTATATTTTATTTTATCTTTTTCATTAGTAATTTCACTTAGAGTTTTTTTTTTGGTTTCATCATTTATTTTTTATTTGCATTCAAAGTCAGTTTTTTGTTGTTCTTCAAAATTAAAGTAGTTCTGTCATTTTTTAGTTTATTTTCCTTTTTTTGCCTTTGTGTTGGAAAGAATTTGTTTTCTAGTGGAATTCGGTAGTTAGTCAATCTTGACGTGATTTTATTTGACATTAGTGAATTCAAGGTATTTTTTTTTGCTTTCATATAAATCTTTGGTTAGGTGACGGGTATTAAAGTGTAAGATTGCATGCCAATTTGTATTGGACATATTACACAAAATAATATCACCAAATACTAAAAATTTATTGAATATAATTTTCTTGAGTTTTCAGTTGTTTGTTCATAAATTTTCGTCAATTAATCAATTCATCAATGTATAAAACTGTGCCCACACGGGTCACATTTACACCACATGAGAATTGATTCACGATTGACAGTTAACAATAATTTTTATTTTCAGCGTTAATTAAGTTATAAAATATAAAAAGGAATTTTAAATAGTAATATAAGTCTAGTTAAGAAGTTTGAGTAGAATTGGAAAAAATATATAATAGTTAAATTGAATTGCAATTAGGTTAATTTTTTTATGAAGTTATTTTTTTACTAGTCTAATTTTAATAATAGAAGGAAGTTTTGCTCAATAAATCTAAATGAATGAATAACCGGATGATTCTTTCATTTACCGCTACACTACCGCCATCTAAGTGTGATTGTGCTCGGCCATGGTTTTCATTTTAGGTTTCTACGTTGTTTGACACTAGACAGTAGGCATTGGTATCGTGAGAGCTTATTGGAAGCTACACGCATCGCCCAGACGTGGCAGTTTTTAGGTGGATCATTTCAATCTCGTTGTTATAGATCACACGCATCTCCCAGACGTGGCAGCTTTTAGGTGGATCATTTCAACCTCGTTGTTATAGACCACACGCATCGCCCAGACGTGGCAGTTTTTAGGTGGATTATTTAAATCTCGTTGGTATAGTCCACACGCTGCAGATTCAATGTGTTTGAGTTGCTATTTCACAAGAGACGTTTACACTAGCAGTAACTTATAGGAAGTTGCACTAGTGCGTAAACGTTAGAAAGTCAACTCATCGTTTCATTACAGGTGACCACTGAGTCGTCATCAACAAAGCTCTAATTTATGAACGTACACAATTTCTATTCTATAAGAGGAACAACGAAATTGGGTAAAGTTCAGAAAATTGAGCATTTCAGATTTTCTTGTTTTCAGGACGTCAGCTGTCAGTCTAGTTTTCAGCGAAGCACAAGACATCACATTTTAACATTTGGTGGTTCCATCCAGGAATTCATTCGACTCATTCATTTAGGTTAGAGTTGTAGGGATTAAAATTAGATATTGCAATTCATTTGTAGTCTATTTAAAATTAGTTTTGACTTATCAATTTATATTTGTCTACTGCTCAGATTTCAGAACTCAAAAGTTTGTTAAATAAGGAACAAGCTTTAAGGAATCGCCTGAAGAAAGCTATTACTAATGGAAAGAAGACAATAACAGAAAAGCATTCAAGGGGTTTTGTACGAAGCCAAACTCTCTGAAATCAAGCGAACATGGGCTGACTATGAACAGATTGATCAGCTGATCAATGAGCTAATCATTGAAACACCGCCCAAAAATGAACCAAAGTATATCACTGATGACACATATTGTAATATGGAAAATGCATATTGTATATATATAGGAGAATTATACGATTTGATTCATCCTACAACAGAGTTGGCAGAATCCACACTATTGTTAACACAACAAACTCGTGTGGAACAACAACAACAAAATATATTACCAAAAATCATGTTGCCAAAGTATAATGGTAACTATGACGGCTGGCGATCGTTCCAAGATTTATTCACGGCCGTAGTACACAACAACACAAACTTGAAGGATGTTCAGAAATTGTACTACTTGAAAAGCTCATTACTAGGTGATGCGGAGAAATTACTACGTCACACTCCCATCACAAATGAAGATTATCTACCCGCATGGAATAAATTGAAGGCAAGGTACGAGAATAAGAAGATTCTTGTAAATCATCAGCTTAAGATTTTGACAAATCAACCTAAAATAACTTCAGAAACAGCTGTAGAATTAAAATCACTAGTTGACACTACACAAGAGTGTCTACAGCAATTGAAGGCTTTGCAAGTTAATACTGCGTCATGGGATGTATTACTTGTGTATTTGATAGTACAAAAGCTGCCTTTCGCAACATTAAGATTGTGGGATGAATCACAAGGAGCGTAACAAGAGTTGCCAACGTATGAACAACTATTCACATTCTTAGATACAAGGTTGAAAATATTAGAAGCAATTTCAGACACGTTGGCACCCAAGTCAAGTCAAGCCAAATGTCACTCAAAACCAACTACAACAAAAGCATTACGCACAATCAAGTCAGTGAAATGCGCAGCATGTAATGGAGACCATTTACTTCAGAATTGCACAAGATTCCAAAATATGGATTTACAAGGCAGAAAAAAGTTCATCAAGACAAATGGACTTTGCTATAACTGTCTATCAAGGAAACACTCACTTAGGAATTGTTCCAGTAGGTAACGATGCTTTAAATGCAAACAGATGCATAATACATCGATACATGAGGATGCTAATGCAAATAATTTACATCCTAGGAATGTAGAGGCTACAAATCTGCAATCCAAATCAGTTGAAGTTGATTTCAACTCAAACCCTAGGCAACTTCAACAACACAGAGATAATAGCAGTCTTGACCAAGTCAAACCAAGTACCAATAAGGGTACAGGAGATCGAACGACAACTCATACGTACATGAACCGAGAACGATCTTATGCGTTATTATCTACGGCTTTGGTAAAAGCCCAAGGTGAGCACGGAAAGCCACAAAGATTGCGTTGTCTTATCGACTCAGGATCAGAATGCTCTTTTATCACAAAGTCGGCATGTCACAAATTGCAGGCTATTTGCAGTCCAACACTAGTGACTGTAATAAAGAGAACAATCTCAGAGGATTTTTTGGTAATCGACAAGATCACTGACGCGTTACCAACAAAATTTATATCTAAAGCCAAATACAAGCATTTAGATCAACTCGACTTAGCAGATCCTACCTTCTGGAAACCTGGCAAGATAGATGCACTACTAGGCGCCAAGGTTTATGCGAAGATAATACAAGAAGGGATTGTACAGGGTCCACCTAACACACCAACAACTCTGAAGACAATCTTCGGTTGGATGCTATTAGGATCAGCTGAAAATGCAACAAATGAGAGCACAGTAAAGGCTTTCATGACACACACAGATGCTTTGGAAAAGCAACTTAGACAGTTTTGGGAAACCGAAGAAGTTTCCACACAACCTGTTCCCTCACAAGATGAAACAATGTGTGAAGGGATATTTCACGATTCTTGCAGTCGTCTAGATTCAGGAAAATATCGAGTGAAGTTACCGTTTGTGAATAACATCACGCCAGCGTTGGGTAATTCCAGACAACAAGCGATCAGACATTTAGAAAGCTTGCAAAAACAATTTGCGAAAAACAATGAGTTTAAAATGGAGTATGAAAAATGTCTGGACGAGTATATCGAGTTAGGCCATATGGAGGAGGTAGGCCCGCCTCAGGAATGCGAAAACCATTACTACATTCCTCATCATGCTGTGTTCAAGGACAGTTCAACGACGAAACTACGTGTGGTGTTTGACGCATCAGCGAAGACGACAAATGGAGAGTCTCTCAATCAACATTTGTTAAAGGGACCAACACTTCAGCCAACATTATTCACGACATTGTTGAATTGGAGGAAATATAAAACTGTCATGAATGCAGACATAGAGAAAATGTACCGCATGATTGAAATACATCCGGATCATAGGACTTTTCAGAGGATTGTATGGCGGCATCCAAAGAAGGGTATACTCCAAGATTACCAACTGAAGACAGTAACCTTTGGGACAACTTCAGCTCCATATTTGGCGATAAGGACGCTTCAACAATTGGCAAGGGATGAAAATCATAACTGGCCGCTTGCAGCAAATGCGGTATTCAACAACTTCTATGTAGACGATCTTCTGTCTGGAGCCGACAATTTAAAGGACGCAAAGGAATTACAGCATCAGCTCATCCAAATGATGAATTCCGCTGGGTTCAATTTAAGAAAATGGACCAGCAACGATAGCAGATTGTTACAAGATCTACCAGAAGATCATGTCGAACTGAAAAACTCATTAACGTTTTCAGAGAATGACTCAGTCAAAACATTAGGGATCAAATGGTTCCCAAAGGATGATTTCTTCACGTTTACAATCAAGCCACTGTCGCATCATGCAGTGTTTACAAAACGCATCATTTTATCAGGGATTGCATCCTTATATGATCCTCTCGGTTGGCTATCTCCGATAATCATAGAAGCAAAACTGCTCATGCAAGGTTTATGGATTACGGGTTCATCATGGGATGATCCAGTGTCAGACAACGTTAGCCACACCTGGAAAAACTTTACTGACAATCTAAAACTGTTGGAACAATTACGAATCCCAAGATGGATTAACTACTCAAGAGAGGCACGCATGCAAATACATGGATTTTGCGATGCGTCATTCAAGGTATACGCTGCAGCAATCTACTTAAGAGTAGACAAGATGATGGTACAGTTATTACACATTTGCTAACGTCAAAGACAAAGGTAGCACCGATTAAACCAATGACAATACCACGTCTTGAATTGAACGGTGCCTTACTGCTCGTAAGATTACTGAAGACCATTGTACAAGGCATTCACTTGGAAGACATTCCCGTAGTTGCTTGGACAGATTCCAAAATAGTACTACAATGTATCAAGGAGCATCCTTCCAAGTGGAAAATCTATGTAGCCAATCGGATCGTAGAAATTCAGGATAATCTAAAATTCGAACATTGGCGGCATATTCCATCGAGTCAGAATCCTGCTGACTTGGCGTCGCGTGGCATCGCAATCCCTCAGCTCCTGAACAATGACTTCTGGTGGCATAGACCCTCATGGCTAACACAATCACAAGATAATTGGCCAATCAAGAAAGAAATCAAGGAAGCAACTATCCTTGGGCAAAGAGCACCAACCGTCACTAATTTTTTAATAAATTGTGAAACTGACATTCTGGAAAGATACTCTTCTTTCACACGATTAGTTCGTATTGTTGCAAGGCTGCAGCGCGTCGTACACAATTGTAAAAATCCTGATAACAAAAGGATTACAACATTAATCAGTGAGGAGTGCCTATATGCACAAGAAAATGTATTCAAATTAGTGCAGCTGTCAACATTCCCAGACGAGTACCAGGCATTGCTGCAGAAAAGCACTGTAGCTAAGGGTAGCAAACTTTTACGGTTGAATCCAATGCTTGATAACAATGGATTGATACGAGTAGGAGGACGATTGGATAACGCATTACTATCTTATAATAGAAGACACCCAGTAATCTTACCTCGTGATCACCATGTAACGTCAATTTTCATTGACAAGGTCCATTTAGAAACACTACATGGTGGCACATCTTTAGTTCTGAATACAAGCAGAAACTCAGTCTGGATCTTAAATGGAAGGCGTTGTATTTCAACTAGGATACATAAGTGCATTACATGTTTTAGACAAAGTCAAGCAACAGAAACGCAATTGATGGGTAATCTACCTGCAGCAAGAGTAAACATAACAAAACCCTTTGCTAAAGTTAGAATAGATTACGCTGGACCAATAACAATCAAAACAGCAAGTCACAGAAATGCAAAGCTACAAAAGGCTTACTTCTGTATTTTTGTATGCATGGCAACTAAGGCAGTGCACATTGAATTAGTCTCTAGTTTAACTGCAGAAGCCTTCATTGCAGCATTGAAAAGGTTCATAGGCAGAAGAGGTCTGTGCACTGACCTCTATTCAGATTGTGGCACACACTTTGTTGGAGGAAAGGCAATACTGGAGAAAGAACTACAGCAAGCAATAAAACAAGCAACTCCAATGGCTACTGAATATTTATCTTCAAAATTCATTACATGGCATATGAATCCACCAGCAGCTCCGCATTTTGGAGGATTATGGGAGTCGGGTGTTAAATCCATTAAACACCATCTACGTAGATCTATTGGAAACTCAAACCTCACATTTGAGGAGTATGCTACGCTGTTGACTCAAGTTGATGCCTGCCTAAATTCAATGCCACTATGGCTGTGTTCAACTTTTGGCTAGAGCCGGCTAGAGCTGGCTATAGCCAGAATGGCTGTAGCTAGGGCTCTTATTTGTGTGAGTAAATGTCAAACTTCCATAAATTGTTTCAATTTCATTGTAAGAATTATGTCGAGTAATAAAGGTAAACTAGTTGTAATAGCAACTATAATAAAAGAATGGATTGAATTAAGAGATCGAACGGCACAAGAAATAATACTTTACATAGTAAGTAAAACCGCGTCTCTATTACAAGAACTGCGGAATAGAAATTGGCTAATTTTTCCAGGCAAGCATTTCTTCGGAATATCAAGATGATATTTGTGATTGTGATCCAGCTATACTGAGCAGGGATGTACGACCAGTGCGCATAAAAAACTACGTGCAAAGAAATATTCCTGGGTATACTGGTTCGGAATTTAAGCAGCATTTCCGTATGCCACGCGAGGCATATGAAAAACTGTTAAAGATAGTTAGTTTAAAGCTATTAGAGAGCAACCAAAAACCTAGGAATGTTGAAAAAGACCTTCTGTCGACAATATGGATACTAGCTACACCCGATTCATTTAGGTAAATTGTTGCATTATTAAGTTATAATATATTCTGTTATGTTATCTATATTTTAGATCAATCGGAGAGAGATTCGACCTCGCAAAGTCGTCGCTAACGTATGCTTTTTTTAGGACTGTGGATATTTTGAATGTAATATCGAGGGATGTCATAAAGTGGCCAACACTTACAGAAATGGAAGAAATACAAAATGTTTTTGAAAACAAATGTCACATCAAAAAAATTATCGGAGCTATCGACGGGACATACGTAAAAATAGATGCTCCAAAGGAATGGCCTGAACAATACATAAATAGAAAAGGTTATCATTCTATAACACTACAGGCTGTTTGCGACCACAAATTAAAATTCACGGATTGTTTCGTCGGATATCCCAGTTCAGTGCACGACTGCAGGATCTTCCGCAATTCTGATTTGTACACCGACGTGATCCAAAGCATGGATGAATATTTTCCAGGAGGCAGATATTTATTAGGAGATAAGGCTTATCCCCAGATGATGTGCTGTTTGGTTCCTTATAAGAACAATGGAAGACTGACATCTGTTAAAAAGAATTTTAACTTGTATCATTCCAAGGCGAGACAAACCATCGAAAGAGCTTTTGCATTACTGTTCGGAAGATTTCGTCGGCTAAAACATTTGTCGATGAAATCTCAGAAATATATACCGCGCACAGTAATTGCAGGTTGCGTTCTTCACAACATTTGTTTGGATTTTCCAGATGATTTGTCCTACGTTGACGTTGATTACGTGCATTCGGGGGATGACAGAGGCGATTATTTCGTTGGGAGTGCTGAAGAAAATTCCACACAAGCTCTAAATTTAAGAGACCAAATTGCTGAGGAAATTTCAATACGGATATCCGATGGAACCGAAAATTAATAACAAACTCTTAATAAAGTAATTGTAATATACATGAGATGTCGAAAGAACTTCATTTATTCTAAACGTAAATAAAAATAACTTCTAAAATATTTGGCAGTTTTTATTTAAAAATTCATTCAATTTGATCACTTATAATAACTACATGGTAGGTGTAGCAAAACAACTTATAAAAAAAGGTAAATTCAGTAATATTATTGCATTTTACATCACAGTTATAAGTGAAATTAAAACTAGAACAAAAACTAGGACTATATGAGCTCCTAAGGTTACTCAAATTAAAATATGTCAAAAAACATTTGAGCAAGGGCAACACGTTCACATTTTTTCAATAATTTTTTCAAGTAAATTTGAGAACTTTAACGCTATTCCTATTCATACATTCCGTAAGATTCTCTACGCTTGCCAACATTCGCGAACGGAATTGCTCATTCTGTGACATTTCTTTCTTTTTTAAAGATTCCATTCGCTCATTATGTTCGATTATACTATCTCTTATGGTTTTTTTTTCCTTGGAGGTGACACTGGCAGTTCCTCTTCAACATCAGAATAGCATTCCACAATATCGTTAGTTGCGGCTATTTCAGGCAAGGCTGGTGCTCTTCTGTTACCAGATATTTCCACTGGTCGCACAGCAGGGCAGTTACGAAAAATCTCGTCCATCTCTTCGAAATATTCAAATTCGAACCGCGATGCACCACTGCAGCCTGGACCTTTATTCTTTTTTTTTTTTTATATATTTCGCTTTGAGCTTGTTAAATTTCCATTTGCACCGCTCGCCGGGCACCGGAAATCCATTTGCCGACAACTCTGAAGCGACACTGTTCCAAGCTTCATCACGCTTTATTATGTCGCTCGTCAAATCTTTGCGAAATTTTGAGTATGCTTCTAATAACAGCAATGTGTTGCTGCGGGTCCACGACAATTTCGAACAGCTTCCTTTACTGCGAGAAGCAACTTCTGCTGTAGATGTATTTTCTGCTGCAATTAGGAAAATTAATGTTAAATATCAGCTTAAATAATTATACTCTTACCCCTAGTATTCACTTCTCGACAATTAGTGTCTGTTGAAGTTGGAACAGGAGCGGCTATCGGTGCATCATTTCCATGTTGCTCGCTTTCCTCTATAAAAAGATTTCCTATAAAATAAGTGAAACCTATATTAATAAATAATTTAATCACAATGCAAATGTTCAACATTACCGTCCTTGTCTGTTAATAATGGCACATTATTTTCGTAAATATATTCACCTTTGCTATCGACACAGTAATAAAATGAAGACATTTTTTTTGTTTACTTGACATCAACAACAACAGAAACAAACGTCAAGCTACCTTGGCTTCACCTCCAGAGCACTAACCAATTTGGCTATAGCCGGCTACAGCCAAGAGTTGAACAATAAATTCTGACAATTGAGCTCACATATACATATATGATTTTTCATCATTTATAGCTATTATTTTTGGCTCAAAATTGGCTATAGCCAACAACTGAACGACTTCATTCTGGCTATAGCCAGCTCTAGCCGGCTCTAGCCAAAAGTTGAACACAGCCTATGTCATCTGAGAGATGACCCGAATGACACGTTTATCTTAACTCCAGGACACTTCCTAATTGGACAATCGTTCAACGCACTTCCAGAGCTCGAGTATACTAGCCAAAACACTTCGTATGCAACCAGATGGAAGCACGTCCAGCAGATGATGCAACAATTCTGGAATCATTGGTCTAAGGATTATTTAAACCAATTGCAAAATAGACCTAAGTGGTTCACTCAACAACCTAATCTGCAAAAAGGAGATATCGTGTTACTGCGATGTGAAAATACACCACCAACACTGTGGCCATTAGGGATCATTAATGAGATTTACCCCGGATCCGATGGTCTAGTCCGAGTGGTGCAGATCAAAACCCAGAGAAGTATCTTCACAAGACCTATTAACAGTGTCGTGTACCAATTAGATAACAATAATGAATATGTGTCGTCACATTTGTTATCTGTTTGTGAATGTCCCAGTTGATTAGACAAATTACTTATTATTTTATTTTACAGATGTCAAAAAAATACGACATAGACGAGGATATCCTGGATATCTATGATGATATCAATATGAATTTCCTGCTGCCAGATGACCCCATTGATGCACCATTTGACGCCAGCGAATTCGAGGAGCTATGGTCAAAGTTGGTAGATCAGACGAAGGAGCCAGATGTAGAGCAGGCATCTGCATCAGGAGAATCCACAGCAGAAGCATCTACATCAAGGGCTTGTACATCAGTAGCATCCAAAGCAGAGGCATCAACATCCAACGCCCACGATTTGTTCCTGATGGATACGCCGCAGACAAATCCGATAGTGAAGGAGAAAATCATCGCCAATGGTGGTCAAGTGGATAATTTGGAATGCCTTCTACCCACAACTACAATGAATGAAGCTAAATTGAGGTTGGAAAACTCATTCCAGAAGTTCATAACCCGTGAAGGCATCACTATATTTCTCCCGAGCGAAGTTGTCAAACGGATAAACTTCAAGGATATCCAAACGAGGCGAAACAGGGAACGAACACTAAACCTACCAGATCGCTATCAGGTAGTGTTACGTGTTCGCGCTGATGGTACACTATTGCTTCACCACTACCGCAAACGAGGCATCCAGAAGATTAAAAAGAGGTTGTTGAACAGGACCGTTCAACGGTAGGGAGAATGTTCAGCGAACCTAAAAGAAAAGAGGTACAATCAATAAAGATTTAAAAAAACAAATATACATAAAAAAAATTACCTCTACCTGGAGTATTCACAGGTAGAACAGGGTTCCCACGAATATCTGAAATGAAATAAAGAAAATGAATTAGTTGGAATCAATTATGTTTTATTGTTAAGTAACTAAGGAAAAAGGCCATAGGTACACAAAGTCAAATCATGACCATGTATACATATGCCTATCACAACAATAAAATCCATGCAAAGTGGAAATTGAGGATATCGCACATGAATTTATGTTTGATGCAAGAAATACTACATAAACATGAATTCACGTACCAAATCACACAATCAACACAATTATTGCTAATGTTTGTGGACAAATAGAGTACAAAATGCACTGAAAATAGTTACATGACACTTGTCCACAAACATGTAGAATTTACAAATTACACCCGTAATTCACGAAATGAATTATAAATACGCTTACCTGTTATAAAAGGAATATCCATAGTGATGAGGGTACCTGAAAAACCACTAAAAATCACTTAAAAAACACATTAAAAATAAACTTGACACTCGCGCGCGAAAGTGTCAAAACAACGAAAACTCCATACTTCCGCGACGTTTGACGTATCAAAATCACGTAAAATCGAACCGTGATTTTAATGGTCGCGTTCGTTTCGCGATATTTTCCACGGGAAACGCGATATTCGCGATTTTTTATTTATACATTTCCCACAATGAGTGCGAAAGAGACTCACAGTGGGAAGAAGACAAAAAATTATTACAAATGACAGGAAAATCTACTACATCGAAATGAAACGTAACGAATTGACATTTTATAGCAAATGTTCCAAAAATTATACAAATTGATTAAAATCATCAAATTGACAATCAATTTTTACGACAAAGGTATCAAAATGTAGATCATTAAATTTGCTATCGATTGACAACAAGAAAAATTCAACCTTTTGTCATTTTCAGTGAAAATTTCGAATATTTCACTTTATAGACAGCGAAAATGGAACGAAATTTTCTATAAAAAGGAGGCCATTTGTTCATTCTGTCTTCTATTTTCAACAAATTGTCAAGGAGTATACATATGCTAGTCAGTCATAGTATCCTCAAATTTGCAATTTTTTCATCAGTGCCATTTTGAACTTATATTTTATTTTATCTTTTTCATTAGTAATTTCACTTAGACTTTTTTTTGGTTTCATCATTTATTTTTTATTTGCATTTAAAGTCAGTTTTTTGTTGTTCTTCACAATTGAAGTAGTTCTGTCATTTTTTAGTTTATTTTCCTTTTTTTGCCATTGTGTTGGAAAGAATTTGTTTTCTAGTCACTGACATGTATATAAATAGACTGTGTGTTGAACCAAAAATGCATGAAAGCAAATGGCACCACTTTCATATTCCTGTCTCTTTCCGTGAGAGCGTACTTTCCCACTGAACTGTAACGATTAGGAACGAGAAATTGCTTGTAAAAATCCTTGTAAAAAACACTTCGTTCAACTCATAATTAAAAATTAACGATACAAATAGTCCCAAATACCTTTGTGGTAAATTCGGTAAATCCCACTGACATGCATATATGTAAATACCCAAATAATTTAAATATAGCTGCAGTTTACGACAGTTGGTAGCATTGACAGTGAGAGCATACTTTCTGAAATCAAAACTGGTGCCACATGAAACAGGAGATCAAGCAGTCCATTTATATATATGTCAGTGTTTCTAGTGGAATTCGGGAGTTAGTCAATCTTGACGTGATTTTATTTGACATTAGTGAATTCAAGGTATTTTTTTTTGCTTTCATATAAATCTTTGGTTAGGTGACGGGTATTAAAGTGTAAGATTGCATGCCAATTTGTATTGGACATATTACACAAAATAATATCACCAAATACTAAAAATTTATTGAATATAATTTTCTTGAGTTTTCAGTTGTTTGTTCATAAATTTTCGTCAATTAATCAATTCATCAAGGTATAAAACTGTGCCCACACGGGTCACATTTACACCACATGAGAATTGATTCACGATTGACAGTTAACAATAATTTTTATTTTCAGCGTTAATTAAGTTATAAAATATAAAAAGGAATTTTAAATAGTAATATAAGTCTAGTTAAGAAGTTTGAGTAGAATTGGAAAAAATATATAATAGTTAAATTGAATTGCAATTAGGTTAATTTTTTTATGAAGTTATTTTTTTACTAGTCTAATTTTAATAATAGAAGGAAGTTTTGCTCAATAAATCTAAATGAATGAATAACCGGATGATTCTTTCATTTACCGCTACACTACCGCCATCTAAGTGTGATTGTGCTCGGCCATCGTTTTCATTTTAGGTTTCTACGTTGTTTGACACTAGACAGTAGGCATTGGTATCGTGAGAGCTTATTGGAAGCTACACGCATCGCCCAGACGTGGCAGTTTTTAGATGGATCATTTCAATCTCGTTGTTATAGATCGCACGCATCTCCCAGACGTGGCAGCTTTTAGGTGGATCATTTTAACCTCGTTGTTATAGACCACACGCATCGCCCAGACGTGGCAGTTTTTAGGTGGATTCTTTAAATCTCGTTGGTATAGTCCACACGCTGCAGATTCAGTGTGTTTGAGTTACTATTTCACAAGAGACGTTTACACTAGCAGTAACTTATAGGAAGTTGAACTAGTGCGTAAACGTTAGAAAGTCAACTCATCGTTTCATTACAGGTGACCACTGAGTCGTCATCAACAAAGCTCTAATTTATGAACGTACACAATTTCTATTCTATAAGAGGAACAACGAAATTGGGTAAAGTTCAGAAAATTGAGCATTTCAGATTTTCTTGTTTTCAGGACGTCAGCTGTCAGTCTAGTTTTCAGCGAAGCACAAGACTTCACATTTTAACAAGAAGGAACACACGAGATGGGATGAGAAACTAAGCCATGTAGCTAGTTCCCTCAGGAGCTCTTTACATCAAGCTACTGGTTTCTCTCCCTATCGAACACTCTTCGGTCAACAAATGATTGAACATGGCAGCTCCTATCCCATCTTGAGGAGCCTTGGAACTCTTCATGAGCCATTGAGAGTGGACGCAGAAGACGAAATGAGATTGATCCGTGCGAGAGTGCAGGAAAACTTACAACACGCATTCCAACAGGGTTCACGAGCCTACAATCTCAGGGCGAAACCTGTCGAGTTCAAAGTTGGTCAAGAGGTATTTAGACGGAATTTTGCCCAAAGCAATTTCCAGCAGCAGACCAGTGCAAAACTGGGATCGAAATTTGTCAAATGTCGAGTCAGAGCCAAGAAAGGAAATTCCCTATACGAGCTTGAAGATCTGCGGGGAAAACTGTTAGGTGTCTATCACGCTAAAGACATCAAGCAGTGATCACCATTATGAAAACCTCGTCGATACTTATTGTCGTTATTCCTGGTAGCCCTAAGAAGGCATCCAGCCAGCTTCACTGGTAAACTATAGGATATCGCGAAGCCCTCCTATTGCCCCGTCAATGGTGGGTGATATACCTGTTGAAATCCATTCCTGGATAAGGCTGTCACTACTTCAACGACGCCTTGGAGATACACCCTTGAACAATCGCCGGTCGGAGATCAGGCTGAGATGTTGTGCCGGGAAAGCTTAGCAATCAGTTCTTTGGGTTGCTGATCGCAAGGCTTCCTCAGCATTTCGGTGAGGAAAGGCACAGAGGCATCGACCGGTTGGATTTTTAGGTTACCAGCTTGTCGATGCACTTTTGGCTTCCCACACGGAGAGGGATGTCGAGGTCTGGTCAAAGACTAACGAGACTTCGGGGATGTGTCCTCAATGCGTCATCGATCAAGTAGAGCCCGAGTGATAAGGAATATGCAGTGGGTCGTGGGTCGAGACACACATTGAGCGCCCGCAGCGATGAGGCCTATGTTTAAGACCGGCTAGCTCAGTCGACCATTTTTCAGCGATGTCTGAACCATGGGTGGCGCAGACCACTCTGCCCTGTTAGCGTATTGCATATAGTAATATGCTACACGTACTGTAGCGTGTATATCGGCTGCTGTCCACAGCGGAAAACGAACGCACCCGGCTGAGAGAATTGCATTTCCTCACGTTTAGGCGCCATGTCGAGGTTACATAGAAGTGGAAGACAGCAAGCTGTCACGACTGGTAAAATTGTTCTCTCGTGTTAATTTCCTGATATATTTTTTCGTAGTCTGTTCACTCAGTTTTTAAAGTGGTACATTTTGTCTTCGATGCCTTTTGCTATGTACAATACATGAAATTTCCACCTTATATCATCCAGAAAGTTTTAATAGCAATAATTTTACTGATCGCATGCAGGCGGGTACTAAGCTGACGTCGCGCGCCATTTTGCGAAAGTGCGCTTTTTCACAAATGCACAAATCCAAACCTAATGTCCAAATTTTGAAATGGGAAAAACTTAAGTTCTGATGGCTGTACAATACTGCACCGGAGTTCACGCCGCACAATTTCCATAAAATAATTCTACGTAGAGGTCCCGTGAAAGCCCCACACTCGTTTTCAACTGGAGCATCAAGTGCAGCGCGAAGGTGTTATATTTCTTGAACCATTCCATTCGTCCAGTGAGCATTGCGGCACCAACATAACCACACTACAAACGGCAAAATTAGATCATATATAAAGCTCATAAGGGGTGCATTTAAATTGGATCTACTGACTGGTGGATGTTGGTTATTTATTCATCCAAATACAGGACGCTCTGATACTCCCGGCTCAACAAGCTCGGGCGGCATTGTATCTGTTCGTGAAGGATCTACCATCAAATTATATCTCATATAATCACAGAAGGTGTAATCTCTGGAGGGATATCTAATATTCAAATGGTCTGCAATGTCAATAGGTATTAGCTATTAATGCACTTTATAGATTCACTTGAACTATATTTCTAAATATTACTCAATATATATTTTAAAGTTATAACTATTACGAAATATTTCATAGTTACGATAGTTTCTATTATCCATCAAGCATTATTTAATACTGCATTCTTTAATATAATATTAATAATGCTTCTCTTTAAGATAGCTTATCTTACCCATTTAATTAATTAATTCATTTACTATATTAATTCGTATATTTTATTAACGCATACGATAGTTCAGCTCACTTATCAAACAAATTTTAAAACTAAACAAAAAAAATAAACAAAAAATGAGTAATGATAAAAGATAATAGAGCTCACTTCGGAATCAATTCACAATAATGAAAAGAAAACAAAACTGAAAATAAGGTACTAGTACGTTATTGCATGTAAAAAACAATGTAAATATGACATTGTTGGATGTTTTAAAACAAAACAAGAAAGAAAACGAAAAAAAAACACAAAAGGCGGCCGTAAAGCCTTTAAGAACATTTGTTTTTGATAAGGCGAGCATAAATATTAGTATAAAAAGAAAAACGAACATTAAAGATGCCGTGCAATTCTTCTAAGATACCTCTCTTATATACATAGGTAGATAACATTATAGATACAAAGTGAAAAATAAGTAATAACTCAGAAAAAAAAACATTATTTATATAATACCATAAAATTAAAGTATAGGGATAGATATTTTTGAACGTAGCAAGCAATACAATGCATAAAATGTTATGTATATAAAATCTATTATATACATAAAGTCGGGATATTTTGAGAATTTAGAAAAGAATAACAAAGTACGTTTTTTTGACGATCACTTGAATAACCAAAGCATTTATTTAGGAAAATGAATTAATAATATTAAACAAGAAAAAATTTAGCTGTAGATTAATACCAAACTTATATATTTACCTATTTATATTATATATATTTACCGAGAAATATTATAACGTAATGATGAGTTAAGTTTTTACTTTTTCCTTCACATCCCGCAGCCCTCTATCGCGTGAGAACAAGGTCGTCTAGGCTCGCCTAGTCTCTCTCTCCTTCTATAGGTCAACCAAGGGACTTTGGACGATTGTGCCACCCAAAGTCAATGGGAGGATGGGGCTTGGCAAGGAAGGCATGCCATCTGCGCCTTCCATGGAATGCAGGTAAGTGACGTAAGGGTCCCTTCAGGACCGAGTGTGTGCTAGGCTTGGTGTAAGTAGGCACGAAAATTTTTTGATTATGGGTGATGACAAGCGGCAGGTTATTTCGGGAACTCCCCCACACTCTCCGCCACCCTTAGCCGAGGTGCTAGCGTGCCGCCCTGTGCTATCGCTGTCATCGAGTGATCTGTTAGCTCATGCGAACAGTTTGGACTTCACGTCCTAACCATTCACTCTTAACATACTTCCATAACAATAGTTTCAGTCTTTACCGTGTAGAATTTAATGTCCGGTATCTACATATGTACACTATACATACGTAAAAACATATTGTATTTTAATGAGAAATGATATTGAAGATAAAGTTTGCCGTTTGTTTTCTTTTCAACGACTTGGGATGTAATTTATGTAGATCTATTGTTTTTCCCAAGTTGTTCTGTGGGAAAAGTTTTATATTTACTGTCGGGAAGTTATAAGCAAGACTTATGTGTATATGAAAATATATTATAATTTGTGATAAATAATTCTTTTTTAAAGAAGTTTAGGTATATAATAGATGCCATCGGCATAATCAGCAAGAGCACAATACTCTTCCATAATAGATGCCATCAGCATAATCAGCAAGACCACAATACTCTTCCATAATAGATGCCATCGGCATAATCAGCAAGAGCACAATACCCTTCCATTATAGCACAGAAATCTTGGTACTACCGGTTTATGATAGCTGGTATTTTTTGTACACTTGATACATGAAGTCAACGCTGCGAATAACCGATAAAACTGTAAAACAACTGTGAGCCGTGCATAAATTTTGTATGCGTGAATGTATGTACGTACATATGTTGCTATTTAGGACATATTAATCTTCTGATGCACCTCTCCATAATACCCTTGTCTCTTTCGTTGCGACCAAGCACCTCTTCTTTACATCAAACATCTGCATCTCTTCGAATTTCTTTCTGAGTCACTGAGTGATATTAACGGACAGTCTAGTGATTCGTCGTTTATATCCGCTGATTGAGCGGACCTTGTTTCCTATACAATGATTGGACTGGATTTGTTGGAGCTGTTGTCATTCGAGACGTCGAAACTTGCCGAGAAAAGGTGGTGGGATTCCCGACCCGTCTCTCGTTTTTCGCCAAGCAGTGCCTACAACTTGGTTTAAAGACATTTTTGCGTCCGCATCCATAGCAGAACACTTGTTGTCTCTCCTGTAGACAGTCTTGATAATAGTGGCCTTGCTGATCACAATTCCAACACATTACGACAAGTCTATTGGTAATCGCTGATAGGTCAGGAAGGTTATTGTCACCTTGTATTACATCGCCCACAGTATCGCAGGGTGGTTGGGGTAATAGCGTTGGAAACCGAACACCGGCGCTTCCAATTGAGTAAGTGGTAAATAGTGTAAAAGTCCCTTCAGAACTGGATGTGTGCTACTGCTTTTGGTTTGGCCGGCACGATTTTTTTGTATATGTCTGGTGGCACAGTGGCAGGTTTTCGTGGAACCTCCCCACACTCTCCGCCAATAGCCGAGGCGATCTAGCGTGCCGCCCTGTAGTCAACGCTGTATACCGAGTGATCTGTCAGCTCATGCTGGCAGTCTGGACTTCACGTCCAAGCCAATCACTCTATATAGTTACATAACAGTGTAACGGAAAGATTTATAATAATAAAATTATTATTCTCTATTTTGTGTTTTTTTTTTTTTTCATTAAAACGTGTTCATGTTGTTTAAAACTTAGATCCTCTTTTGCAATTGTAGGTATAGTGAATGAAACATTATGAGAATCGTTTATAAGATTTAAGTTGTTATGTTGAGGATGGAAATTTGACAAAGAAAAAGCATTGCCAAAAAAGAAGCAAACATATTGCAAATTTCAGACGAATCATCACTAGCAGAATCCTTGTAGCTCATGGTATTGGGATAGTTGTCAGTTCTTTTCTTCATATTAATAAACTTGAAAAAGATGCGTGGATCACTAAATAATTTCACACGCATGCTTTGAATATACTCATCGTAAAGTGAAAAGGAAAGTTCTTTAAACTCATTATAGGATGAGAGGAAGTTGTTGTGACTTATAATGTTTTTGTCCCTGATATAACTTTCCACAATTTATTCTTTCTACTTCTAAGACGTTTCGGTTCTTTCAATTCTGAGAAGAGATTATACGTACTTGTATTTCCAGAATCACTCCTTTATACAGCATCGCACAATGAAGTAAAAATTTTGATTTGCGATTACTCTATTTACTGATTTAAAATCTATTAAAAATTATTTTCGTTTTTTCACCTAAAGTCTATATAAATCTGAGGGCGTTTCCAAAGGAATGAGATTTTCTGATTGCTGTACCTTATGCTTCTCTGTTATTTCGTGCTTAGCTTTTTTTAATATTATTAAAGAATTCCTAAAAGAAAAAAGAAAAATTATAAGAAAATAAGACTGTTGTAAATCTTTCTAAATAAACCTTTATTTCTAGTGTCTTTTACTGACTAAGCCTCCTTTTCATTTCATTTTGCGCCTAGATTTGAAATCAATTTGAGGCGGTTAACAAATAGAAGCTTTTTCTTTATTTCAACTTTGTCTTGTAACGTTTCAACATAAGCCCCAGTGATTTCGCTTGGATCTAAAGTAATAAGTTCGGCTGGAATTTTCTCCAATAGGGCATGGACGTTGTTTCTTAGTTTACATTGGATTGGCCTCCAGACCATCGTATTTAGATTCACCTGAACCTGACACCAAAACTGATGTAAAACCGTGTTCCGTTGAGACACCCATAATGTTCCGAACCTGGCACCAAAACTGATGTGGAACCGTGCTCTGTTGAGACACCCAAAACATGTTCAAACGGACAAAATCTTAATGAGCATATGAATTCGCCTGTTTTCTGTTGTAAGTATGGTCTCATTTAAGTAAATTTTACATACGTTGCCCATTGAAATTGCCAGTGTACCTCATTGTAAAAAAGCAATTTGATTGGCAGATATATTGCTACTACTCTACAGTTGGTTCTTTAAATTTTCTTATGTACCAGACATTAATTTTGCCTTCCATTATCCATTTTACCAGGTTGTCGCCTCTTGGATCTACTCCTAATGCAGTTATTGGTGCTCCATAGCACAGCATAGTTGTTAATGGTTACACCATTGCTAGATCCAACACATATCACACTATTTCCTGGATTTTGACACATTATTCGAATATCAAGGTTTTGTATAATACTGATCAACTAATTCTCTAATAGAAACATTGAGCCAAAATAAATAGCCTTCAGTAGTTCCAGCTGCTAGCAAAAAGTGATACGGCAATAATTCCAACTTATGTGCATGATATAAACTTTTAACACAATGAATTTCCACACTCCTGTCTGTTGTAGAAGTAAACCTTTTTTTTTTGTTTAGCTCAAGCAAAGATATGTCTCAGCATATAACCAGACAAATCTTGAGTTTCTCCCATAACATTCATTTCACAGTTGTTTTTTCCTGATCCGATCAAATGCAGGTACATACCATACATAATTTTAGATCGAAATGGGAACAAGTCCTGAATCGACCACTGTAACCGATTTTGTTCAAACTTTGTGAATAGCTTACAATTCGCTCGCAAATCACAAATATCACAATTATTTTTCCGGGAAACTTACACTTTCCGAGATATTTCACTTTTAAAATCACAAACACCGCCATACAACATTCGGGTCACCAGCATTGCAGGCGCACGCACACACACACACGCGCGCGTGCGCACACACACACACACACACACAGGCAGGCTGGCAGGCACACACACGCGCGCTCCGCTTCGCTCCGCGCGCGTGTGTGTGCCTGCCAGCCTGCCTGTGTGTGTGTGTGTGTGCGTTTCTTTAATAAATGTTTTTTTATTCCATTCGAACTAAATGCTGCTTTACTGCACATCAATTGAATATGTGTTCGTAATGAAAAAAAACGCAATAAGAACATTTCCTTGCTACTTAAAAGAAGAAGAAGAATATTTTATATCAAATTGTATGGCGGTGTGCAGTGCAAAATTTGTGATTTTAAAAGTGAAATATCTCGGAAAGTGTAAGTTTCCCGGAAAAATAATTGTGATATTTGTGATTTGCGAGCGAATTGTAAGCTATTCACAAAGTTTGAACAAAATCGGTTACAGTGGTCGATTCAGGACTTATGCCTCGAAATGTTTTGTTGCTGCTGTAATATCACCCTAGATGGATTTGTTATATTAAGCTGTGTTCTTTTGTGTCCGCAGAACAGAGCAGAAGAAAAGATACACAAAAGAACGACTCGTACATTTTTCATAGAAGATTTAAATGAAGCGAACAGTATAAATAGTTCGCTTCAATCGACAAAATAATTTGTTCTCTCCAGTATATGGGAGTTTTAGAACAAAAGAACACAGCCATTAGAATATATTATTTTAAAATGGATATAGAATAGATATTAAGAAAAGATACATGTTAATTATGTTCTAGCGTATATCAACAATTCTTTTTTCAGGTATAATTACTCTGAAAGATAATGTATTAATCAGTTTAGGAAATATTGGATGAGCTGTACATTGCAATAACCTTGATCCTCTTTTGACAATAATTCCGTTCGTGCAGCTTCTTCAGTGGCCTACTCAAAACATACTTCTTCTCTTCTTAATTTCTCCTTAAAATAGTCCGTTTTTAATTCCAGAAGCGTCAGCTTTTGAATGGCTGTTTTATAATTCCGGCTTTTCTTTCAATCAAACTTCAACATCTGTAGATAATGCATTTTTTTACGACTTTTTAAATGAATTCTTTTGACTTCAAACTCGTCAATATCTTCATCAAAATAATGGGTAACTTTTTCAGATTTATTTGCTATATTTGTAGATTTGAAGCTTAGCTTTATCCATTTTAATTGTAATTTGAATAAATGTGCTTTACTTTGTAATGACAGACGTTTGCAGTTGTCAAAATCATTTGAAAATTATATAACTATCTCTTTTTCCCGGCGATGGAATATCAATGAAATACCCTCTAAATAATCCGAGGGATATTAGTGGTAACATGCAGGGGTAATTCCAGATTTGAAGTCAGAAATTTTTCAGTTGATTGCTCTAAGCTGGATATCTGTATATATCTAATCTGTGCCGATACTATCCCTTAATGCAATTCGAACTAGAAAAATGCAAAACCTTAGACGATGAACGATATCTATGTGCTCAAAATCATCCGATCTACAACTTAAAATCCAGTGTGAGTCACTGTGAAATGGAGTTACTAAATCATCACCAACGTGTCGATTCCGAACCACAAAGCTCTCGAAGATATGAATTCAGCTTCACACACCTAACAACTGCCTATTTTCATTGGATGCGGAAACTACACTCAATATTGTCTGTGGAACCGATGTCCTACTCAAAACACTTAACGGAAGTGGAATTTTAAGGCTACGACTAGAGTGCGCAGTCAAACAGACTTCCATGACGATTAGCGGACACGGTCGGTATCAAAGTAACCTTACCTCCGCACTTATCCCACTGATAAACATCAGTGCTTTGATAGAAGACCATCTGAGTTTAACACAAAGGACACCGCAACTCGCCTCATCCGAATTTCATCTGCAATCTAATGCACGAGAAATGAAGGAACTAACTCTAGAATCAAGGGCCTCAAGGCAGCTTCAACCTTTCCCGAACAATTTAACGTCCATGATGTCCATCACTACACCATAACCTATCTATCAGTGACGGCTTTGCTAGCAATCTTCACCTACTTAATGTATTTGCGGTGTAAGAAAACCAATACCTTTAAACTACCAGGAGCATCGAAAGGGGAGCAGCATCAACCTATTCCAAGAAAACGCAAGGGCCTGGAGCAGAAATTTGTGTTGGACACCAACTCAAGGGGGGGAGGATGTTTAAGCATTAAACATTAAAAAACAATCAGCAAATTCAGAAGTCAATAACTTTATTATTATTAATTAGGTAAATTTCATGCACTTTTGCTGCATCAGCAACACCTGCAGACAAATAACAATTTCGTGAGATCGAATTTCACGCATGAAATTTGTTGTCAATTAAATTTGTTAAATTGAATTTATTGATTCTGCATATTTGTCATATTAAAATTTGTATATAAATATCGAGCTTTGTAAATAGAATTTGAGAATAAAGTTTTTATTAAATGAAAGCGTTGTTCTGTTGTTCTGGGTTTAATTAGGAAGCCTTCTTAAACCAACCAAATCTGTGTAGGAATCCTTCATGGCTCAAACAAAATCAATACATCAATATTTAAAGTATAAAAAAATCGATAGGAAATACCTGTATCGTCGGGGCATAGATATCGATAAATCGAATATTGTATCGGTATTGGCCATCCTCATGGCTGGATTACATTACAACGCCGACGCCGGCGTGGTCGTCGGCGTCGTCAAACGTCGAGCAAAACGCCGGGCAAGTTACATTAACACTGGGCGGCAGCGCCATATCTTAATTTCCCTCACATTTTATAGTTGAGTTATTTGCTTGTAATCTCTGTCGGTTTGCAATAAAATTTTAAATAATAATAAAAAATATATTTTCTTTTCCTTTAAGTCCAAATTTTTTTAATATAAAATCATTTATTTTCAGAAATTTAAATATCGTTTCATTTTGTCATGTTTTTTCATAATAGATTTAGATCTAGCATACATGCAGTACTGTCTCTAAATATTTTTGACAGGATTTACATTATGATGACATCCAATTTTTACAGAAATTGTGAGGGAGATAGTTTATTGAAATTTAAATGTTGCGGAAGCAACATCGCAATACCTCACACGTACAGTCCCCTCTACTTTTTATGGCAAAACTTTCAAACTGACTAATTGGAAATTGTCAAGTTTTTAATCGTTTTTTCGTAGATATTCAAATAAGGATCATGAAAAGAAGTATAATTTTACAATTTCTAAAATATTGCATGAAAGCACGTAGGAGTTCGAAGCAAAGGATAAGATTATATCGAAAAAATTTGTCGCAAAATATTAGGTGGTACTGTAATTCAGTTCTACAATCATCATTTTGTACGATAACGAAATTTTTATTTAATATATATTTCATATAATAAACAAAAAGTTCACTCAAGTGCTCCCATGAAAAAAATTCCACTTCACTACCGAACTAACGTCGCGCCGGTGAAGATAATTCCAGCCCGGAGGGTGATTCTGATCTTTTGTCGTACTATTTAGTCGTCAATTTTGACATATTTAGTCGTACTTTTTGTTTCAACACAGTTCATTTTGTGTCTTCACTATTATCTACCACTAAATGAACTATAATGAACTTTCGGTGAACAAACGTCAAACAACACGACTAAATATACGACAAATTAGTCAACTGCTCCTAGAGGTTGTGACAAAAATTTTACACTGGTAAATAAAAATTCTACACCTAATTAGAGCATTAAAAGTGCTTAAATTCGAAATATTATTTTGAATTTGTAATGTGAAGTGACATTTTCAGTTCACTCTACGTCATGCAAGGGTTGCTGACCTGAATAAAAACACGAAAAAATCAGTAGAAAAGTTCATTTCATTTAGTCGTATGTTTTGACATTCAAGTACGACAAAAGATCAGAATCACCCTCCCGGTTCGTGTTCACATGACGGATTATCTCAAAGCCGGAATAATTCTAGCAAATTATAAAGGAAAAGGACTATTGCAGTCAATCTCTGAACAAACTACTCTCTGCTTGTGGAGAGAAAACTACCTCAGAAATAACTTCAATATTTTGTATAAAGAAATATTTAATAACTTTCTCAAACCTTACTTTTGTTTATTTTGACAAATAATTTTACTTGACAGATATGTATATGCCATAAAATTATAGTAACAAAACAGCAATATGGCAGCTCCAATAGTCGAAATTGACAAATTAGGGTTGCCAATAAATATGTTTTAGTTTCAGTAACTATAAAAACTCCCTATGCTTGAGGTCTTTTTATGGTTCCGGACACGCACACAGTGACAAATCGACGTCCGGAAAAAAATTCAGGACGCGTTTGCTTCTCTCGTCACTCATAAATAAATTTCCGTATACGATGCACTATCAACCTCACAATTTCTGTAAAACTTGCATGTAATCATAATGTAAATCCTGATTAAAACGACGACCACGCCGACGTCGGCATTGTTAATGTAATCCGGCCATTACTCAGCAAAAAGTGTCATATTGCCAACATTGGAAATCAATTGCTCAAACAGAAATTAAGCGGCAAACACAGTGCTAGCCTTTCCAACCTCAACCTCAACTTTGACAGTTCTGTCTTCAAAACGCTTTCGAAGTCACTATAACGTGGTGTGGTGCTCTGAACAGACTAAGGCCTGAAACACAATTGGAGCTTTTCAGCCAGCTTTATGCCCAGCTTTCTGCTAAAGCTGACTGAAAAAGCCGAATTGAACACAACTGGCGTTTTTGACATTTGCAGCTTTAACTTGTTTATGTTGAGAATATTTATTAAGGAACGATAGTTAATGCTTCCGATTTTCCAAAATTACGATAAATGCATACTTTTTTGGATAGTTTTGAGATGTACCAATTATATGTAAAAATTATACCGAGATTTTTTTTATGTCCCACAGAAACTGCTTATCTTTTACTAGCTCTATAAGTTTTCTTCAATTTTAACATTTTTGGTAGCTGTTTACATCTTAAATGTCTCAACAGAAGCCCTTCTCATCTAATATTCCACATTCGCACAGTTGGCAACATTAAAAATTCCTTCAAGTTGGCAGTCATTGGGCTTGAATTTTGCAATTTGATCAAATCTCAAGCCAGCTTGAAGCTGGCAAAAAAGTTAAAGCTCCAATTGTGTTCTTCTACATTGATTTAAGCGTGAAACACAATTGGAGCGTTTCAAGCAGCTTTATCGCCAGCTTTCTGCTAAACTCGACTGGAAAAGCCGAATTGAACACAATTGATGATTTTGACATTTGCAGCTTTAACTTGTTTATGGTGAGAACTTTTATTCATAAGTGGCCTTAAAGAAAAATAGAAATGAATCCGATTTTCCAAAACTACGATAAATTAATGCTTTTTTGGATAGTTTTCGAAATGTACCAGTTATATGCAAAAATAATAGCCATCCGCATATGATATTTAACGTTCGCACAGTTGGCAACATTAAAAATTCCCTCAAGTTGGCAGTCATTGGGCTTGAAATTTGATCAAATCTCAAGCCAGCTTGAATCTGGCAAAAAAGCTAAAGCTCCAATTGTGTGCTTCTACATTGATTTACATAGTCAACAAATCTCAAGCTGGCTGAAACGCTCCAATTGTGTTTCACGCTTTACATTGTCAACAAATCTCAAGCTGGCTGAAAAGCTCCAATTGTGTTTCAGGCCTAATGGTATGCATCATAAGGGGATAAATATCGATAAATCGAATATCGTATCAGTATCGGGCTTTCCTACCGATTCCTACTAAACTCTAGTAGTAGTTCTAAATGAAAGTTAGGTTTGTTGTGACGTGTCGTACTTTTTGTTGCTTAGTTGAGTAATTTAATTTTTATGGCAAAAATGCTAACAAACTTTGAGTCAAAATCAGCTAGAGTAAAAGGACTTTCTTTTCATCCAAAACGCCCATGGATACTAGCTAGGTAAAAGATATATCATAGCATTATAAAACGTTGTTTTGACATATTTTGTTCATTTTCAGTCTTCACAGCGGTGTAATTCAACTATGGGATTATCGGATGCATACTTTGCTTGAGAAATTCGATGAACATGATGGGCCTGTACGCAGCGTATGTTTTCACAATCAGCAACCTCTGTTTGTCTCGGGAGGAGATGATTTTAAAATAAAGGTAAATCATTCTCTTGATTTCATGGGAATGTTTCCAACCTCAATATCGAATTACACATTTAGTTTGTGTTCTACCGTTTTCCATTGATATTGTAGAAGCATTGCAACTTTTTTTGCAATAGACTAAAGGCTGCTACACACGCTCAAGCAAATCTTGTGACTTGTGCATGGCCAAAACCCTCGAGAATACTTCACAAGCCATGAAAGAGACTCCTTCCCTACACATGCGAGGCTTAACGTAGTCATTACATTCTAAAATATTTGCAGTGTTCAAAAGTTTCAAAAGTTTGATTTGAATAGCTCCTCCGCCCTAAACTACTATGTATTCATACCGAAAAATGGTGGTCTGATAATCTTAAGCTTGTTGTCTTATCTTCCGAACTGTAATAAAATTTTCATACCTTTCCTAACAAAATTATTTAAAAAAATTTATCTTAGCCAAATGACTACGATTTCTCAAACAAAAATTCTCAGCTGAGTAATCATTGTAATGTCGCTGTGCCGTCATGCGATGCCGTGGGTTGGTGATATCGAATGTAGCTGCCTACAGATTTGGACTCTGGCTGCACACATGCACAGCAGAGAGGTATTGAGCGTAAAATGGTAAGCTTACTTTGTAATCAAAATTATTTTATTACTTTGTTAAGGAAAGTATGTTGTAAGTGCAGCCTTTGGGAAGATAAGAAACCAAGCTATAAATTACTAGAAGACTATTTTCCTGTATGGATAGTAGTTTGGGCTCTACAGCATTTATAAAATCAATGTCTGGTACTTTTCCATAAGCATCAATATAGAACATTTTAGAGAACGGACTCGGAACGCACACATATTGGTTTCTGTTTCATGGCTTGGGAAGTATTCTCGAGGGTTTTGGCATGGCCCACTGATTTGATTTGCATTAGAGTGTGTAGCGAATGTCGGAACTTGAGGAGCATGAGTGAAATCGGCCGAAAATGTTGCGTACAAGCAGAAGTTATTACTTGTTATAGCATTGAACTAGACAAAATTGGATATTAACTTTTTCCTCCACTCGCAACGAATTATATTCAAACTAATTCATTTCTATAGGAAAGTCGTCAGGTTTGCTTGTACGCAGTAGTTTCGTCCGATTTCATTCTTGGTAGCCTTTAGTGTCAACTCAAGCTCTGACTTGCGCTACACACGCTCATGAAAATGCATGGCCCAGTCAAATTCAAATTCAAAGTTTATTTATTACATACCCCGGCATAAGTGCCACGTCACTGACGTTGGGTAAAGCGATTACATAGTTTGTTACAGAATATTAAGTAAGCATAGAATTATATGAAGACAGTAAGTAAGTAAATAGGTAAGTAAATATTTCAGAGTTTACATACATTGTTTGGACACTCGAGTTAAGTTAGATTTAATGTAGACTTAGTGTAGATAGTGAGCGCGTTCACTGCCACCGGAATAGTGACTTTTTGTCGACTACGAGTCACTACCGAGCGTTCACTCCGCCAATTTTGACAGTAAACGACTACGCTTGACTACGACTATCGTTCACTCCGCACTTTGAATGTACCAAATAGTCGACTACGCTCAGGAGGATAGTCGATCGTAGTCGGTTTGACAGAACTACACTACGACAATGACTACGCTACCGAAGTGGCAGTGAATGCGCCCAGTGTCTAATCCGTGCTAATACAGGATATACAGGTAAGGTAGCTTAGTTATACAATAGGTGTAATTCTGCCAGTTGCAGACTATCATCAAGTAATTAACACTAAATAGTAATTAATAATTAGTAAATCATTTAGTCGTTAATGGTAAGACCATTAATTATAGTGTAGTGTAAGTACTACTTCGATAGTAAGTCCCATTTTAAGTAATTCAATTATACAAAATTTTATAAAAGTTGTCATACATTACTTCAGTATCGACACCCCTGAGACACGTCGAGTTGGCAAGCTCCGTTTGAGAATATAATTCTTTGAAGCCATGGAGTCAGGTACTGGGTATTGCAAATATATTCTTATTGATTAATTATTCTAATTAAGATTACCTACCAGCTAACGCCAGCTACATAAGCGATATTGGCCTATAGTCCTTGAGCGTATTACTCGAATTCGATCTCTTGTGGATAGGAACCTGTATCGCATTTTTCAAATTTTGCGGAAAGATGCCTTGGTCTTTTGAGCTGTTGTAAAGAGAGACTATTCTATCTTTGAAATCTTCAGGGACATTTTTTAGCATTCCATAGGAGATTTTATCGTATCCAGGTGCTGAACCCTTGCATAGACTAAGTGTATTATTTAGTTCTTGGAGGGTGATAGGGTAGGTTAGTATTCTGTTTGGATCAGGTGCATATGGCATTTCCGTTAAGGAAAAGTTTCTTTTTTGAAGGGTCTGTTCCTGAGTGAAGTTTTTGTCTGACGAATAGTTTGCCCATGTTTTGGCAAATTCATTGGCTATGTCCATGGAACATGTTAAGGACCGGCTTTCTGTTGTCAAGTTGGCAATCAGGCTTGGGCTTCTATTGCCGGAGATGGATTTAACCTTGTTCCACGCGTCGGCGAGATTAGTGCTAGTGTCGATTGACTGTGCGAAGGACTCCGAAGATAATCTCTTCGCCACCTTTGTTTCTCTTTTGACTTTTGCCGACTCCCTACGGTAACTTCGCAGGTTTCCTTCAGTTGGGTGCCTTTAGAAAATTTTTCCAGGCCTTATTTTTGCTCGTGATAGATACGAGAATATCTTTATTCATTCAGATGGGTTGGGATTGCTTTTGGTATTTGACACTAGGCATGCTTGTAGCTGCAGCCATTCTGATGATTTTACTGATCTGAGCTGCCTCTTTGTTCACGTTATTCGAGGGTGGTCTTTGTTTTGAATTTTTCTAATAGAACCAGCGAAAAGGTCCCATTTTGCCGCCGCCTCTGCAAAGCGTATGAGCGGATTGTAAGCAGCTATTTTCACGCTAGATGTTATTAGTATTGGAAGGTGGTCGCTGCCTTCGGGGTTAGTATGGGTAGACCAGTTAAAGGACGGGGCTAAGTTAGGGGATGTGAAAGTGAGGTCGACCGTTGTAAGAGTATTTCGAGAGGAGTGAAGTGTAGGGGAGGTATCATTAAGCAAACATAATTCTTGCTCCTCTGCCCAGTCCGCAATCAACCTTCCTCTTCTATCCCAGCGCTCACCACCCCAGACAGGGCTGTGTGCGTTGAAATCTCCACCAATGATGACGTTCGGTGGGAGCTGAGTTGACATTCGGTCTAGGTCACGAGGTAACAATCGGTATCCATGCTCAAGATACAAGCATAGGAGAGATATTTTGGGATTTGTGGCTATAGAGACAGCGCAGACCATTACATCAGTGTTAATCTGTAGTCTGTTGAACGCCAGACTGTTGTGTACCATTATGGCCACTCCTCCATGTCTTGTGTCATAGGGATTGTTGTTACCAACAAAGATGTATTGTCCGAGCCGTTCAGGCTCTTCACCTAGTAAGATGTTTGTTTCTTGTACGAGGATTATATGGGGGCTATATCGTGATATGAGTATGTCAAGATGGGATAAGTTATTATATAGCCCTCTTATATTCCACTGGATTATTGTGAGTTCTCTAGCAGTTGGGGAGCAAGTTAGAGTGGGTTCGCTCATAGGTTATTAAACTAGAGGGTTTCGTTCATTTCCTCATCGGTTTCAATTAAGCTAATGGAATGGGGGGTATGTGTTGGAGTTTGCGTATTTTCTTGTGAGTTTTTATCGAAAGTATGCAGAATGTTCTCCATATTTATTCTTTGTGATGTTTTTAGTGTCAGTACTAAGCGGTTTTCTACCATAGTGTATCCTACTATTCCTGTTATGTTTTGTTTGAGGCCTTGTTTTTTATTTGTTGCTTTTTCTGTGTCGTTTTTTTTTGTCTAGTTGGTGTTTTTTGGTTATTTTCTATATATTGTATTTTATTTTCATTTTCATTTTGAATTGCGTTTGTTTGGGTTAATATTAGTTTTTGTTCATTTTGTTGTTTTGATGTTTGGGTTTTGTCCGCCGTTGTGATGTGTCTATTTTCTTTTTCGTTAGTTTTGTTTCGATGTTGCTGTATTGTGTTAGTTATTTGTATAGGTTTTCCTGTAATTTGTTTTTGTTTTGGTTGGGTTTGTTCTGCTGAATCGTTGTTTTCTCTATGTATTATTGCCGTTGTTACCTGTTCTGTAGATTTGTGCATGAGCGTCTATTCTGTTGTGTGTGGAGCTACAATTTGAGCGAAGGACGGTCTGATTAAAGTCGCCCCCGGATTATTTGCATTGTAATATTTTTTGGTCTCATACATTGTACACCTCTGCTGGATTTTAATTCTCAAAAACTCCTTCTGGAGAAGGAATTTCGGGCACTTGGGGTCACTAGACTTATGAGTGATGACTTTGCAATTTGCGCAGTACTGCTGACCACTACAGTTCTTTTCGATGTTATCGTGCGGTATTTTTTCGGCACACGTAGGACATATTACATCCTCACTAATAAATCGCTTTAATGTGTGTCCTAGTATTTGGCATCTACGACATCTCATCGGGTTGGGGATGTACTCTTTAACATAGGCTTTCTCGAACCCTACGTTTATCTGTTGAGGAAGTGAGTATGAGTCGAAAGTCAGTATTAGTAGTCCTGTAGGAGTTTGACCACTTCTGTGACTCCTTGATCCTTGATTCCTGGATTTCTTGCTCGTTCAGTGAAATTAGGTTTCTATTATATACAGTCCCCTTTGAGCTATTAATCCCTACTGTGTAGTGTGATCTCTACTGGGATTTTAGCAATTTGTTTATGTTTTATAATACGCTCTGCAATTATCGAATTCTTGCAAAGTAGCAGTAGGCTTCCATCACGCAAGAACGAGGCGTTTGTGTACTCCTTCGATATTGCGTCTACTCCCTTCCTGACAAGGAATACATTGTATTTGTTTAATGTCTTTGTATTGTCTGTGGTTGTAATTACAATGAATTTTGGTTCTTGCGATTTGACTTGTTTAATGTTTGGTAATTGTGGATACAGCTCTTCGAAGGTGTTGTTCCTTCTTTTTGCCCTCTTCGCCGCTCTTGTCACTTGGGGAGGGTCCCACTCAAGGATAGCAAAAGGGTTATTATTGGCTGCCCAATGGGCCGCCATTTTGCTGGTTTTGCCCCTAAGGTTTTAAATTTTTGTTCCTTTCCTAAGTGAAATTTTTATATCTGAGAAATATAATTAAAATCCCAATTTATTTTATGTTTAACTAATGATCTTAGTCTAATATATTACAATGCTGAAAAAAAAATAAAAAATAAATAATTTGTGTTTTACTTCGCTGTTTCTCCAGTCCAGCTGATCCCGGTTGTTTGCTTGAGTATAAGGTGTGAGCCCAACTTTTGTGTATAGGGTTAAGCGTCTGGCCACCTATTGGTAGGTGGCATTGATAATAAAGTTTCCTGCTTATTGTGAATTCCTGTGTGGTTTGGTATGCGTCCCTGGTTAGCTTTCTGCGGTGATCTTGCACTCTGTGCCTGCACCTAACCTCTACACCATTAATAGCACGTGCTACCCGCACGACTGGTCGTGGTGTAATTCCACTGTTGTGACTGCCTCTGGTTTCACTTTTTATTTTTATTTTCCACTTTAAGTTTTAATGCTCGGATCTTTTAAAATTTGATGTGATTGTTTTACTGTGAAAATCAGTAGTTTTTTTTTTATTTATTTATTTATTTTCAATAAATTTATTTTCACAAAGTTTTTTGCTAATTCGCTTTCAACTACGGAACTTTCGGCAAGACGTCTGTGTCGATTGCGATCTTGCTTGACACTGTTTCGACAATGCTTTTTCTTCGTCAAATTTCCATCCTCGACGAACGATTCTCATATCGTTTCATTCACTATTCCTACAATTACACAAGAGGATATACTCAATCATATTAATGGGCTTTCAAATGACTTTGCAACGGGTCCTGATGGGATCCCTCCAGCCTTCTTTAAGTCGTGCTGCCTTGCTCTGGCAACGCCGTTTAAAATAATATTTCAAAAATCGCTCGATAGTGGTTGTTTCCCTCAGTTATGGAAAAACTCTTTCATCATACTTATTCACAAAAAAGGTAGTAAAAGTAAAATTTCTAACTATAGGCCTATTGCAAAATTATCTTGTATGCCCAAATTATTCGAATCTATCATTTACTCTCAGCTATCGGTTTCATGTAAGAATTTGCTCTCTTCAAACCAACATGGGTTTATTTCGGGCAGATCTACAACCACTAACTTCTTGGAATTTGTCTCGGAGACCATTCGCAGGTTTGCAAAAGGCTACCAAACGGATTGTATTTATACAGACTTTAGTAAAGCTTTCGACAAGTTATCTCACTCCGTGATACTCTTTAAAATGGAAAAGTATGGGTTTCCCCCAACATTTCTAAAATGGACAGAGTCTTATTTAGATAACAGAACATATCAAATCTTATTCCGCCATTCCATCTCTAGAGTCTTGAAGGCTTCGTCTGGCGTACCTCAAGGGGTCACTTGGGCCCATTGTTCTTTATTCTGTCTATTGACGACATTGTCTGTGGTGAGGTACTGTAAGGTCTTGATTTATGCTGACGATGTTAAGCTTTTCGCTCAGATTAAATCTGTTCACGATTGTGAACTGGTACAGAGTGACCTTCAAAAATTTTACAATTGGTGCGAGAGCAATAATTTGGTACTCAATATCGACAAATGTAAGGTTATGACTTTCCATAGGAATCAGACGCTTTTCGCTCAGATTAAATCTGTTCACGATTGTGAACTGGTACAGAGTGACCTTCAAAAATTTTACAATTGGTGCGAGAGCAATAATTTGGTACTCAATATCGACAAATGTAAGGTTATGACTTTCCATAGGAATCAGACACCAATCACTTATGGTTATGAGTTCTCTGATTCCTCGATTCGCCGTGTGGACTCTGTCTGTGACTTGGGTGTCAAATATGACCACAGATTGAATTTTATCTCCCATATTAACTATATGGTATCAAAGAGTAGCTCTATGCTGGGTTTTATAAAACGTTGGTCCCGAGAGTTTTCAAATCCTACCATAACATTGCGTTTGTACACTTGCTTTGTAAGACCACTTTTTGAATACGCTAGCCAGGTCTGGTCTCCATTTTACGGTACACACATCGACCGCATCGAGTCTGTTCAGAGAAACTTTTTACGATTTGCTCTCAGACACCTACCCTGTAATAATTCATTAATTCTTCCACCTTATGAGGATCGCTTGAAGCTTTTGAATATGCACTCGCTTCAAAAACGTCGCATGGTTGCCGATGTAACGTTTGTGCATCAACTAATAAACGCGAATGTTGATTCTGCGCTCTTTTCGCGATAGTGGACATAATTTGAGAAGACTACCTATGTTACCTATGTTACCCATGTTAACTCCGCAAGATCCAACTTTTGCATGTACGAACCCATTAATCGCATGTGCATTACTGTTAATACTAAGGCTGAGCATTTTGTCGTTGACGTTTCTAAGCATGTTCTAAAAAAACGTCTATATATTACTTAGTTCTCTGTTTCTATGTCACATTTCATATCATTTCATCCGGTGTTTGGTTTATGTTTAGTTTAACATACTAATACTAACACCGACTAAGTGATGAAACGCATGTATTGTTGACCGTTTATTTATTAAACGTGTCCATGCAGCGAGCTTGTGTTGCTGGTTCTGATAGTCAAATGTCAAGAAGGATATGAACCACATTGCTTCCATCATCACAGAGCTCGCGAATATCCGACAGTACCTTAGACAGCGCTGGCGTTCTCGAGTGCTTATTTCGGAATCCCGACTGAAATTCAGACAACAGTTTATTTCTTTCAAGGTGTTGGTTAATCTGCTCGTTAATGATTGTTTCGAAAGCTTTCGAGAAGGAGGGCAATATGGTGATGGGTCTCCAGCTTGACAGAGTTTTCGGAAAATTTATCTTCGGTATCGGGGTGATGAGTCCTGTTTTCCAGCAGTCTGGAAAGTGTGAACAGGTAATTAGTTTATTGAAGAGACTAGTGAGTAGTGTTAGAATAAAGGGAAGAATTACTTTTAGAAATTTAATCGATATTCCATCGGTTGCTACTGCATTCGACTTGATGCGTGTAAAGGCAGCTACGCCCCCACTCTCTGTGCAGTTTGTTAGCGAGAAGGAAGTGTCAGAGAGGACAGCTGAGTCGCTGTCCTTTGCAGTTCCGCTATTGATCATCAAGGGTGGAATAATCCCGCTGCCATTTCCCGCCGATGAATTAAAGTTGCGACAAAGGAGGGGTATTCGTGCTAGCATTGCGCTGCTGTGTACGGCCTGGCGCGGCTGATGGACGAGAGAGGAAGTCGTTGAATTCATCCGGATTAATATCCGCGTCACATCGAGCTTTAGATCCCAGTCCAAGCTCCTTGACCTTGCCCCAGTTCACACCGTTCTCAAAGTTACGTTTGGCAACCTCTTTGGTCCTAGCCCTAATAAAATAATCAGAGTCTCTGCGCAATCTAGCACATTTCGTATGATTGGCAGTCGTTTTGCTTACTCTCCAGCTAGAGTAAGCGATGTCACTAAGTTGGCATAGTAAGATTACATCGGGCCGATTGAGGACCCTTTCATCAATTGATTTGATGCTAATCGCCTTGATAGGAATATGAAAAGCAAAGGATGCTGGATATACTAACAGCAGCAATTTCCTTGTCTGGGTGTTCTGAATTGTCACCTAGTCCGTAGAAGCAATGTCAGCTATGAGAGGTTCTATCTGGATGGCATTAAGATTATGAAAACTTCTCTGTCTATAGGGTACAGCGCAATTATTGTCAAAGGTGGCAAAAATGATCTCATGGTCAGACACTCCGGGACACTGTCCAGTCAGGGTAGGCGCTTGAAGTTAGGGGTAGTGGTAAAGAGGTCCAGCACCGTTGCAGTAGTGGCACCATGCCTTGTGGGTACACTGTTCAACATTAGCAGGTCTCGCTCCGCAAAGGCATCCTTGAGCGAGTTACTCAGAGTGGACACTATGCCCACATCAATGTTGAAGTCCCCACCAAGAACAACTCGAGGACTACGATTCAAGACAAGATCGAGAAATTCACTAAACTGCACCAGGTCACGATCCTGAAAAGTGTTCGCTCTTCTGTACGCAACCACTAGCGCGGTAGGTTCGAGAGGTTCATCTTCATCATCACCAAAACCGACAACAGTTCCCAGGTATCATTGATCAACTGACCAACAATTCTAGACTGCAGGGTACTAGCACCTACATTCATTGCCACCCCTCTCCCTGCCCCCACGCTGTCCTGCCTATGTAGCCTGAACCTCGGGATTTCAAGCATCTTGGACGTATTGTGCGACTTTGACTATGTGTCACACACCAACAGTGCACCTGCATTCCCTTTGATTACTAATTGTCAAATTTCAGAGAGATTTTATAACAAGGACCTAGCATTGAAGGATATGACATTGAACTTTGATGGTGGTAGATAACTAGGGAGTGATTCCCTAGTTGGAAGCACGTGATGCATTGTCGACGAGCCTAAGACCGACTGCACCTGCTGAGCACCTTGAGCTTAGAGCTTCGGTGAACTGCTCATACATAAGATGAGTATCGTTATCCTCAGCCCATTGTATAACATGGTATATACAACTGTCATCCAGTGAGGTCGCGTTGTGCTCTTGAAAATTTAAAATTGTAATTTAGTGGTTATTTAAAGAATTCAATTGTTGTTTGGGGCTATTTCCAAAATAAATTAAAGCTAAATGCCGGCTGAGTGCCGAAAAAGCTCTAAGACGATAAGGAATGAAGCGGGTTTTTTGTGTAATGGGTTTTGTGGTAGTTTATTCCATGAAAAATGTGCGGGGATAGCGGAATATGATAGGAATTTGATTGCTACAAAACGTAATATTGTTTATATGTGTGATGAGTGTGTAGATTTCATAAAGATGATAATGGGAAAATTTACAAGAATAGTGGAATTAATCAGTGAAAATAATGGGACAATTGCATGTCTAGCTAGTGATGTTAATAAGCTATCAGAGAAACAAATTGAATCAGTGAAGCTAATCAAAGATAAGGAAACTTATGCTGATCAATTAAAAAAACAGGGACCTGTTTATTAAAACCAAAAAGTGTGCAAAATAGTGCGAAAACCAAAGAAGACCTAAAAAGAAATGTTGATCCCGTTAATTTAAAAATTGATGGAATGTCGAGTGGTCATAACGGTTCGGTAAAAATTATGTGCTCAAATGTAACGGATCGAGCTAAAGTGAAGTCAATATGTGAAGAAAAATTGAGTGAGAATTTCAGGTAGAGTTGCCAGTAATGAGAAAACCTAAAATGATATATTAAAGGATGGTGAAATTAAATACCTGAAAGTAATGAAAATGTTCAAAAAATTGAGAAATACTGAAAGATCATTTTCAAAATACGATGCTATTATCAGTGTGTGGTGTATGAAGAGTTAAATGTTAAGAGGTGTTATAAATGTCAGGGATTTAATTACAAAGCGAATGAATGTAAGAATGATGCAGCGTGTGCAAAATGTGCGGTTGATCATGAAACAAGGGATTGTGGAAAAGAATCAGTAAAAAAATGTGTGAATTGTATAAAGTGCAATAGTAAACTAAAATTGAATCTGAATACATTGAGTAGGGAATGCCCATTGTATAAAAGAAAGCTTAAGGTTGAAATGAATAAAGTTGCATATTAGCAATTAAAAAATATTAAGGGTCTATATTTGAATATTCAAGGCATATTAAACAATTTTGAGCAGGTGGAATTATTAGCTGAAAATGGTGATTATGATTTTATTGCTTTAATGTGTTTCAACTATTTGACGGAAACTGTGGAAAGTAATGAAATAAATATAAGCGGGTATAATGTGATGCGGTGTGACTCAATTTCGAGCAGAACGAACGGTGTTGTATTATATTTGAAAAATATCTGGAAGTATGAAATAATTTCACAAATAACGATCAATAAGGATGTGTGCTGGTTTGAGAATGTATGTCATGTTTTAGGGCTGCTGTATAGATCACCTTCCTCTTCGAAAAGAGAATTTTGCAATCGATTTATGGATTGGTGTGAAGCGGTTTGTGAAATAAAGCATGAAATTATTATAATGGGTAACTTTAATATTAACTTCCTCTGCGAGGATACGTATTCAAATAAAATGAAAGAAATTATTGTCGATAATGGATTTAAGCAAGTAGTAGCGGAGTACACGAGGATTACTGAATCATCGAAGTCCTTAATAGATTATATAATAACTGATGCGAAAGGTGTAAATGTTAAAGTTAATAATGTGTAGCGTATTGGAACTTGAGTTGAGAAAAAATTAGTGAAATCGGCCGAAACTTGCGTACAAGCAAAACTTATGAATTTGCTATAGAACTGAACTAGACAAAATCGGATGTTAACTTTTGCCTTCACTCGCAACTTTAATTCATTCCTATAGCAAAGTCGTCAGGTTTGCTTGTACACAATAGTTTCGTCAGATTTCATTCATGGCAGATTTCAGTCTCAACTCAAGCTCCGACTTGCGCTACACACGCTCATGCAAATCAAACGAATTACAATCATCAGTCGACTGCGACTTATTTTTAGTCGAAATCGATGCTGAGGTGAAATTTGTAATTAAATCACCGCTTCAACTGCTCGAACAAACTAGAAGTGCCGGCTGAAGTTGCACTTTGATTAAAGCTCAGTTTCAAAACCAATTCGCAATCGGCGCAGCATGCAGTATAGGAAACTTTGTTCTAACCTTTTTCATAGTTTACATTTATTTACTTAATACCGAGTTTTTGTTTTGTGCATAATTTTATTTTAGTGGTTTTTCTTAAAAAACAAAATAGATCCGGAGGAAATGTGAGAGATAAATAAGATGTGACATTTTTTTTACCTCAGTATTTGAAATTTTCTAAAACATGTGGTATTCATCATGATGTGTCGATTAAGACTCGCCATCTGATCCTATGATATCAAACCTTGTGTCACAGCTGCTCCAAGATGCATGCTGCGCCGATTGTGATTTTCCCTACAGTCACAGTCGAAGTTGCAATTGTCTTATCTTGCTACATGCATTTATCATTTGTTGGAATTGTAATTCAGGCTTAATATCGATTTCCATGGGACTTTAGTTTCAGTGCAACACCAATTTTTAGCCACTTATTGAAATGTTACACGCCTTTACGCCGATAGTGTAATACCAACCGACCTAACAGAATGCTAGGAGAGGTACATGAGTGCTGAAGGCGGAGGTCACGCCCAGACCTGCGAGACAGTCACACATGCAACCACGCGACTGGACAACACACAGGAACACACACACGACCTCCGCTTTCACCATTCATCTACCTCTCCTAGCATTCGGTTACGTCGGTTGGTATTACGCTATCGGCGTAAAGGTTTGTAGCATTTCATGAAGTGGCTAAAAATTTTAGACACATCATGTAAAAAGTCATCAAGCGCAAACTGTTACACTATCTGCCTACATTTCATGAAGTTCCTAGACTTTTCATGAAGTGCTGAGTTACATTAAGTGTCTACGGCATATATACATTTTTATAGGAAAGACAGCGAGAGGAGAGAGAGTATGGTGTTCTCTGTACCGTATTTTCTTATACATTTCACGATATTTCTTCACCTAATGGTGGAACGTGGCTCGTAATCTTGTAATCTTGTATTCTTTGTACCGTAAGATTGAAGGCTCAACTACAATTGAAGTAAAGAGCTTTACGAATTTGAACGAGACTGAGGGTTAACTTACGAAAAATTGATATTTTTAGCCTAAATATGTAGATATCACATTCCGTAAGGGTTATTATCTTGATATTTAATGTTTTCAATTCTAAAAAGTGAAAAAAAAAAAAAACAAATGGAAGTTGATTTAAATGAAGACTTGTGTCTTCTATTAATTCGCAGTTCTGTAATGACATTTTATGTGTTCAATTTTATAAAGTGGTAAAAGTGAAAAAAATTAACAAATGAAAGTTGATTTAATTGAAGATTAGTGTTTTCTATTTGCAGTACCATTTTTATTCCATTTTAATTTTTACATTGCACTTTGAATCAATTAGTTATAGGTTTATTCGATGAAAACACCGTGTAAATTTTTCCCTCAAATACTTACCCAGGGCTTAGACAAACTTAATATACTAGATGTCCAGTTACTGCGCCAAATTCTGTGCTACTTAAAATCAAAACCACGCGAAGAGAAAACGTAATCGTTTTTTTTAATCCCACTATTCAGAAGCAGGGTAGATGTTTATGTTCGTACGAGTAGGTCTGCCCCTACCCTCTGTCAACTACCTTTGCATACTTTTAGAGCAGAATATTTTCGCACTCTTGCCAACCGATTAAAAGTATGAAAAACATGCTTCAAATTATCAAAGGAATGGTTGTTTCTGCTTCATAGGCACATTTTTTGCTATTCGACTGCACATCTAGTATAATAAGTTTGTCTAAGCCCAGGATTTGTGCGTTCATCAAAGAAGTTTTTAAAACACCCAGTAAACTAGTGTAATAACATTTCTCTGACAGTTCTCCTGAGTATAATTAATTGTAAAAAGTTATTTATAAAATTGGTGATCACAAATAAAATGTGCTCTAGATATTTTTCTATTTCTTCTAATTTTTGCTCAAGTAATTTATATATCAGCAACAAATTGCAAGTGACAAATGTCAAACCCAAGGCATATAAAAGACAAGGTATTCCCATTAAAATTTTGACACATTGCAAGCCTGTGACGTAATTCTGTCACTAATGTATATACATTTTAATAGGAAAGACTGAGAGAAGAGAGAGTATTGTGTTCTCTGTACCGTGCTTTCTTATAAATTTACACGATAATTCGTCACTAATGGCAGAACGTGGTTCGTAATGGAAATACATTGTATTCTATACACCTTGTGTCAACTCATTACACCAAGAAATTTTAAGTGTAAGTTCGGGGTAGCTCTAGGCTTTTCAAAATACAAGATAGTGTAGCCCGGTGTAGCCCAAGGTTTACCCGGGGCTTTCATCGAACAGACTTAATAATTTAATTGTTTGACACATCGCGTTCTTACGCAATGATAGATTCTTACCGCATATTTACTGACTGTAATTATAAGGCCTAACCACAATGTGTATATGCTAGCTAGAAAGAGTATTGTGTTCTCTGTACCGTGCTTTCTTATACATCTTCACGATAATTCGTCACTGATGGCAGAACGTGGTTCGTAATGGGAATACATTGTATTCTATATATAGGGTCCGCCATCTAACGTTTTTTTTTTCAACTAGTGCTTATTTCGTGAATGGTAACACTTAGCTCATGTCCGATTTGACAGATAATTAGTTTTATTCTTCCGCTGAACGAATATGGTTGTGTATACGCTTGAACAACGCTGGGAAATATTGCCTGCGATCGACTTACAGAAGATGCCGATTTTGCCAAAAAAATCATCTTTTCGGATGAAGCTCATTTTGATCTTGGCGGGTATGTAAACAAGCAAAATTTTCGCATTTGGGGCACAGAAAACCCGCACGCATACATTGAAAAGCCGATACACCCAAAACGAGTCACTGTTTGGTGTGGATTTTGGTCCAGAGGCATAATTGGGCCATTTTTCTTCGAAAATGAGCAAGGAGTGGCCGTTACAGTCAATGGCAATCGTTATCGGGCCATGTTGAACGAAAATTGAAGAGGAGGATATTGGCAACATTTGGTTTCAACAGGACGGCGCTACGTGCCACACAACCGAAGCTACACTCGATGTTTTGCGCCCTGTTTAAAAAAAAAAGTTATTTGGCGGACCCTATACCTTGTGTCAAAGCATTACCCCAAGAAATTTTAAGTGTAAGTTTGAGGTAGCCCTAGGTTTTTCAAAAACAAGATAGTGTAGCCCGGTGTAGCCCAAGGTTTACCCGGGGGCTTTCATCGAACAGACTTAATAATTTTACGGAATGAGCGATTCTTACCGTATATTTACTGACTACAATTATAAGGCCTAACCACAATGTGCAATTGATTTTCATAATAACAGTAATTGCTTTTCATAATAACAACCCAAAAGAGGAATAAGAAGCCGTTCGTCAAGTTTTACTTCCTTTCGTCAACTTCTGTCTGTACGCTCATGATCGTACTACTTTGCATAGCAAATTTGACAGTTTGTGTAAATACTATACAAATGACAATGATGCATAAGGAAGCATTCGTGATATTTTCAAGGCTTGCATATGCAAGCTTATGCACATTATGGCTAGGCCTATACATTTAAACTTAACGAAAGTTCCCCTCTGATGCCTTAAAGTTAATTTGTGTACAGAGAAAATTAAAAAAGAAGTACCAAGGTACTGTCAGTCAGTTCTGGCCTAAAGCCGAAGACCAAAAATGCCATAAAGAAATTTTTGGGAGTATAGGTACTGTGTGTAAAAAGTCATTACGACAGCAATGAACCCTGAAACTGCCTGCTGTCTACACTACAGTGAACTCAGATGCCAATCATTTCAAGTCAAGTGCTTTTGCGCTTTCAAATTTCTTCCTTGTCTTCCTTCTTTGGATTTTGTTTGATGATTTTTCACATCCTTCAGATTTGTCTTCTTTAGGGCGTTGGGGCTTATCTTTGGCCCTCAGTTCGATTAAATGTTTTGCTTTTCCTTCTTGTTGATTTTTGGTTTGGTTTTTATCACCTCTCGTGTTGTTGTGTGTTCTTTTCCTTACAGCTGCTGCGCCACATCAGCTGTAGTTAATGACTTTCTCTCAAGAGTTTATTGTTAAATTTGGGAGGGAGTGAGGATTGGATATGTTTTGGGATCTTTAGGAAGTTAAGGACTGGAAAGATCCTATACTGGCAGGTTTAATCAGAGACATTAACGGGTTCTTGAGGTTATTTGGAATTACCCCCTGTAGTAATATCCTTTGGTGTCATAGAAACTTATTCTACCTTCGTGGAGGTAGATGTTTCTAGCATCCGATTTAGCCAAGAGCAAGGGTGACAGGTATTTGAAATTTGCCGGTATTAGAAGATCCGGCAAGTTGTTTATGAGTGGGTTTGAATGGATAGGGATTTTCTCGACTTGTTTTTCGGTTTGACCGAACTCAGATGCCAATAAGTTGCTGGTGGATATATATAGACTTATTTAAAAAATCTATGTGAATCATTTTAGGGAAAATTGGTTGTTTTCACAATTAATATGATTTTTTTGGGCATACCATTTCTAACTAATAAGTGGAAAGTGGAATTTCTGGTCTTCGGCTTTAGGCCAGAAACTGAGAGTACCTTGGTACTTGTTTTTATTTTCTCTGCTCATATGCAGTAGGTCATCAGATTCTGAAGAAGAAATTTTGTTTTTGTCAAATAATGCAACTATATTGCATTTTTCACATAAGTGTACTTTCCGTTGTTTTACTTGACTTGCCACCCGATAAATACGAAACGTCTGGAATTTGGTAAATTTCATCATCTATATGATGATCTATGGACTGATCCTGATAGATTCTTCCAATATATGAGAATGAGTAAAGAGCCCCTCGATAATATCAAAGAAAAAACCTATGAAAATATGCCAGCTTTCAAAATTAACGCGCTGCACCTTGCGAAAAATGAAAAATTTCATTCTCGAGCGAGATACCTGGAGGTGTCTCCCCGTATCGCGCGCTGACACAGCGTTGTTATGAACACTCTCATAGTACAGCGTACAATCATTTTATTTTTTCAAGTCTTGATATAGCCTCGCCTCGCCTCGTTGTGCACGTACCCAAACAGAAACGAATCATCAGGCCAAAGAGAAGTGAAACTGAAAAACGTAGACTGTCACTGTCAGTGTAGTGGTATTCCACATTTTGTACTCCAAAATGTTTCGTTTTCGAAATGAAAATTCCGTTAAGTTTACGAAATATTTTGAATGTGGAGTGAAAGACTTGAAGAAAACAACAAATTTTTCTATTTTAATTTATTTGGTAAAAATAGCATCATAAACCTTAATAAGAATAGAATATAAAAGCGTTTATTAAAGAACGTCAGCTTACGCTACGTTACAACGTTAGGTACATCGGGTGGGACAAAGATAATTGGAATTATCTATAGAGTACAAAATTGCTTAGTAAACTAACAAAAGTGTATAATAATAATATAAGTATATTTATGTCGATTTCGATGGGACTTCATTGCAACACCAGTATTGCACTTTTTCCAGCAGTGCAACACTGAAAATGTTCGATGGGACAATTTTTATAGCAGAAGTGTAACACGAGGTTTGCATTGACTTCCTCTACTTTGCACTGGATATTTTACAAATACATATTCAAGTTAAATTGTCATCTGCTCTGTCAAAGTGTACTGTCGAGTGTACTGTCGCGATTATTTGTGAAATTTTTGAGTTACATGAATTAAAAGATTTTATTTGGATTATTTGCATAAAATTTAAGAAGAAATTTCTTTCTATATATCAATAAAGAGCATTTATTACGTTTGACAGTTCCTTGTATGTAATATGTGTGTCCACAAATACAAGGAATATGACAAATATGTTCGATGGACTTCAGTGCTCCCAGTTCTCCGCTGCCAGAAAAAGTGCAACACTGAAATGGTCCCATCAAAATCGACATTAATCACATTTTTTTACATCTCAATATTTTAATAAACAAATATGTGGCGTTTTGTTATCAGAGTCACAAACAAAATAATATGCACAAAACAGCTGTCAGGTTCTATGACACACATGTCAATAAATCCAGAGGTACATTTTCAATACATTTTTGGTTCGCTATGATTATGATGTTAAAGCAATTCGTTTTCGTTTCTCTTTAGGTGTACACTCTCAAATGCTAAGAGGGAGGTACGTTTTCAATACGTTTTTGTGAAACTGTGATATAGTGCTCATGTACTATAGGACCTTGGCTGTATTAGTGAAAAAGCTTTTCGTAAAGTTCACGTTTTCGTTTCACTTTAATGTTGAATTCTTTTCAACGAGTTCTACACTGGTGCAGTGCAGCTTTACGTGTTTTTATTTTTGTAATGCAGCAATAAAAACATGTAAAGCTGCACTACACAATAATACAAGTATTCTCAATAAATTTGACACATAAGCTGTGACGTATTTTCGTCCGCTAATGTACATGTATTTCTATTGAAAAGACAGAGAGAGGAGAGAAAGTATTGCGTTCTGTTTACCGTGCTTTCCTATACATTGCACAACTTTCGTCCACTAGTGGTGGTTCGTAATGAGAATATTTTAACAGACAGAGAGAGGGGAGAGAGTATTGTGTTCTCTGTGCCATGCTTTCCTATACATTGCCCGACATTTCGTTCCCTAATGTGGAAGTGTTTCGTAATGAGAATACTTTCTGTACCGTTGGTTTGCCTTTGTACTGAACTACCACTAGTTTGCATTGGATATTTTCTCGGTGTTACGAATACATAATACATATTCAAGTTAAATTTTCATCTGATCTGCCAAAGTGTATTGTCACGATTATTTGTGAAATCTTTAAGTAGCACCACCACCGAAATAGTGACTGTCGACTACGAGTCTACCAAAAATTATTTTGCGTTCACCAAATTTTGACAGTTAACGACTACGCTTGACTACGATTATCGTTCGCTCCGCACTTTGAATATAGTCGATTTGACACAACTATACTACGGCAATGACTATGCTTAGACAAAGTTAATATACTAGATGTCCAGTTGTGTCTATGAAGCAGAAAAACAATACCTTTGTTTAGAGAAAAAGCTTTTCAGTATGTTTTGCATGCTCTTATTTAATCGGTTTGCAAGAGCGCCAAAATATTCTCTGTTCTAAAAGTATGCAAAGGCAGTCAGTCGACAACGGGCTGGGGCAGACCTACTCGTATGAACATGAACATCTACTCTGTTTATGAAAAGTGGGATTCATCACGTTTTCTCTTCGCTTACATGAAGAGCTTTACTTTGAACGCGCAGGGCTTTACTTTAAACGCGTGATTTTGATTTTAAATAGCACCGAATTTGGCGCAGTAACTGGACATCTAGTATATTTAGTTTGTCTAATGTGGTAGTGAACGCGCTTATGAATTAAAAGATTTTATTTGAGTTAATTTTATGTATTTTAAGAAGGAATTTGTTTCTATAATCAATAAAGACGATTTATTACGTTTGACGGTTCCATATATATAATTTACAAATACAAGATAACAGAAATATGTTCGATGGGCTTCAGCGCTCCACCACCAGAAAAAGTACAGCACCCATCGAAATCGATATAATCGTTCCATTTGGAATTCCACACGCTGCAGTATACTTCACTTCTCGTGGGTGAGAGACACTCGGGGGATGGAAAATCCCTGCACTGCTAGAAAAAGTGTACGTCAAAATAACCCTGATGTTATAGCGATTTTGGTTGCTTTTTTTTAACAGTAATGCACTGAAAATGTTCGACGGGACCACTTTATAGTAGAAGAGCAATACTAGGTTTGCACTGAACTTCCCTCACTTTGCACTGGATTTTTTCCTCTGTAGGTTTGTTCAATGAAAACATCATATAAAACATTGTAAATTTTCCCCTACAAATTTTACCCATGTTTGTGTTAACTCATCGAACAAGTGAAGTTATATCAATTTCGATGGTATCAAATCAGTATTACACTTTTTCTGGCAGTGGAGCACTGAAGCCCATCGAGCATACATATTTTGTTATATTCCTTGCATTTGTGTACACACATATTATACAGAGTGTCCCGTAAGTGATGGGAAACCCGAAGGCTATAGATAGGTCATACTTGACGAATAAAAAATGTGTGGGTGAGGAGGTGGAAACTAAAGGTTTCCGAGATAACGCAACTTAAAGATATTTGGGTATGTTCTCATAATTTACTCTGTAACTTCTCAACGTTACACCCTATGATGATGATTTTGATGAACTTTGGTAGATAGACCTTTAAAACAGTCTATTAATTACCCCTCCCCTGCGTTTTGAAGTGTCAACAAAGTTAAAATTTCGGAAGTTTAACTAGTTTTTTTTTTATTTAACTACTATTTTTATCAAAAAACACCTCATCAACATTATATTGGATTTAAGAAAGCCAAAAACTTAGCTTTAAAATGACGTTTTACACTTTGTACCCTTTCTGCATTTTTTGCACTTTTTCTTAACCAAATCTAGCGAAACAGTTCAAATAGTGCCAGAAAGTAGGCAATTATCTTTTGGGGACGAGCTTTTTAAGCCATTTTCACTCGATGCAAAAATGCATAAAGGGTTACATTTTTAGTACAGAGTGTAGTAGCTCTATAAAAGGAAGCTTTTGGGCTTCTTAAATACAAAATGAGGAATTGGTGTTAATGACAATTTTTTTGATAAAAATAGTAGTTAATTAAATAAAAAATAAAAACGAGTTGAAATTCCGAAATTTTAACTTTGTTTAACCATAACTTTAAAGGGAGGGGGGGGGGGGGGGGGGGAATTAATAGATTGTTGGAAAGGTCGAACGACTATCTATCTACCAAAGTTCATCAAAATCATCATCATAGGGTGTGGAGAAGGTAACAGTGTTGCCACTTCCTTTGAAAAACTGGTGGTAGATACTGTTGAAAAAGAGTGGAAGAAAGGGTAAAAACGTGGTAGAAAAGGAAAAAGCGATGCGAACTTCATTTTAGAGATTTTATTCCCAATAACAGGAACAATAAGAAAAACAAACACTTATTCCAAAAGAGAAAACAAAACCAGAAACTAAAAAAAAAATTCTAACATAATCAAAAACAAAGTTAACATAAATTCTAATTATATTAAAATAAAAAAATGGATCTTAGTAACTAAACTTGCTTATACAATAGGAATATATTTACCGTCTACAAATTTAAGCTTTCAATTAATTCTAAGGACAACTTAAAAATCGTTGTTCCTTCGAGCATTTCTTTACAAAATATATTTTCTACGGTTATTATTTCCTTACGACGACTTATTTTATTTCGTTTAAGGAGAAAAATAATCTTTCAGCAGTAGAACTACTATGAGGTGAGGATGACAAAATATACTGATTGTTCAGTATTTCTGAAGAGGCGTCATTAAATGGGCATGCTTCCAAAAGGGGAAGAATAGTAGGAAGTTCTTCCTTTTGATTTTTTTCGGATCTATGTAATGTAGCAGACGCAGCTGGCTATCCGCAAAATCAAATTGTCTCTTTTATTAACTCGTCACACAGTTTAATGTAGTATGGAAGAATATTCCGTTTAATTTTACCGACATTTAATTCATCTGGGTATTTTGATGAATATGTTCCTCAAACTTTAATCCAAAGAACATGTACATTTGAGTCTTTGTAATTAACAGAAACATTAACATTTTCAGGTTGAATCATATTATATTGCTTCAAAAACTTGTTGGAACACAAAGAACAGAGGCAAGCCACAAACATATGTAATGAATTAAAGACAAAAATTGTGGTAGATTTTGACCTTTGTGTGGAGAGGTGGAAAATGGAAATATTTAAAAACTTAAAAAAAAACTATAAAACCATCTCGATCTCGCAAACCGTTTAGACCCCCCCCCCCCCCCCGCCCCATATAAATTGTTTGCTCTTCTAAGGATGACTTATCCATATCTTTATTGATAATAGAAACAAATTCCTTCTTAAGCTTTATGCAAATAACCCAAATAAAATCTTTTAATTTATTTAACTCAAAAATTTCACAAATAATCATGACGGTTCACACTGAACAGAGCATATGACAATTCAACTTCAATATGTATTTGTAACAGCGGGAAAAATCTAGTGCAAAGTAATGGAAGTTCAGTCCAAACCCATGGACCAAACCACACGCTTCAGCACGATCTGATTTATTTACAGCTCTTTGCTTTAAAAATATACTTTCTACTAACTAGTGTCTTCGTAGGAGGGTTTGGCAGAGGCCACCAGACAGATTACATCTCAGTAAGTTTCGTGACATACTCAAATAAATTATGATATTATGGATTTTGACCAACATTTTTAATTGGAATGAGTCTTATATTTAACTGAGAGAACATATCTAGTCGTACTATGTCGAACCAAAGAGTCATTAGAACATTATCTGGCGTACCTCACGGGGGTCATCGTCCTCGTTATTTGTTATTGTCTCTATTATCGACATTATGTCACTTGTAAAATATTGTAAAGTTTTGATTTATGCAGATGACATACTCTGTTATTACATTTCTAAATCATTGCAGTAGTAATGGTAAGCCCTCAAACAATTTTATTCTTAATGTAGGGGCAATAATTTATACCTCCATTTTGGCACGTGTGAGGTAATAAGTTTTTGCAGAAATCATAATATTATCATTTTGACCACACCTCAGCTTCCTCGATCCGCTGGGTGTTAACTGTAGATGATTTACATAGGAGTTTAAGGTGGCCAGAAAGTAGATCTCGTTTCCTACATAAATGTCATGGTTTCCAAAACTAGTTTCATCCTGGATTTTATCAAACATAGTTCTTTATTAGAGCAATACGCTAATAAAATTTGGTCTTCATATTACGCTGTTCATGTCGACTGTATCGAATTTGTGCAATGAAACTTTTTATGTTTTACGGTTAAAGCTTTTAAATATGCATTCGCCCGATAAGCGTCGTATTGTTGCTAAAGTAATCTTTGTAAGACAGCTTGTAATTTTGAATATCGATTCCCGGTTTTTACTTAGAAAAATTTCCTTCCGGGAAAGAAACCACAGATTAAGAGGGCTGCCTGTTGTATGTGCACTGGACAAAATCAGATTTTCAAGGATTTAAACCACTTGCTTCTGTGGGTTTAACAAGATTGAGCACTTTGACGTCGACATATCTATTATTTATTTATTAAAGAAACCTCTATACAGGGTGATTTGTAATTGGTGGTCATAAATGAAACAAGTGATAGGTTGAAGTGTTGGAAACAAAAAATTATACGGGAGAGTGCGGATTCAAATAGTGTTCCAGGCGCAGGGTTATTTATAATTTAATTGTTTTTCGAGTACCTGACATAACGCTTTTATTTGTATCTCCGGTGATCCATAACCTTTCGACTTGAAACAAGTTTCCTGTAATAGGTGACAAAATGCCATTTCATCAAGTGCATTTCCAGTGGTTATACCTTTCACATTTACGAAGCAGTAGTCTTAAGTATGAAAAATTGGAATTTTTTTTCTCAAAATTTAATTTTTTCACCATTTTACGCGGAAAAGCTCAAAAATAATTCTAGGCAAACTTTTGAGGCATATTTGTATGAAATCGCTCTGTAAATAAAAGATGTACATAACCGTACAATAACAACTTTATTACAGTACTTTTCTTAACATATTATGAGGTTGAAATATTTTCAATATGTCCTCCACTATTTTCTAAAAAGTAGGGGGACGATAGATTCCAAGCCCGGAGGCCAGAGCGGCCCTTTGTTCTATCCTGCTAGAAACGCTATCACCAAAACCTTCCGGTCCTCTTAATGAAGCGCATCAGTGAAGCGAGCTGTGGCCGGTGATGATCCCAACTACAGTTCTACATTGTTTCAAGAGAAAATCAGAGAAATTCCTATTGGGCCAATCAAAAAAAATTTTGTGCTAGTACTCGCCCATCTCTGCTGATGCTTCCTACGAATATCCGCTTTGATAAGAGAACCCATACCGGAGCTGGCTAAGCCTACGGCGAGTTCCGGTCCGAGGAACGAAGAATCAGGACCAGCCCTAACTAGAAGGTCGGATATTTTATTTCCCATGATCCCCATGTGACTAGGTACCCACTGAAGGCACACTTTTCCTCGCACAACCTGCAGTCCTCCAGTCCTCCAGTACCTTAGATGTTCTCATAGGGCCATTCAGAGCCATCAAGACTGCCTGACTATCCGAAAGGATAGCAATGTCCTTACCCTTGATCTCCATATCAAAGGTTATCTTCGCTGCCATTGCGATGGCGAAGACTTCAGCCTGGAAGACAGTAGTGTGCCTTCCAAGTAAGTACTCCATCCCAATGTCAGGTTCAGGAAAGTAATCCCTCATTTATAAAAATAATTTTTACAGCGAGGAAAATTTACCTAAAAGACCTAACCCATTATTGCACTCATCTTTCTAACTATTATACGTAGTGCACGTAAATGAACTCAACGTAGAATTAGATCCAGAATAATTACCTGTTGGTAGTTTGCTGCAGTGTTCTGTTTCTATTTCTCTATATTCCTGATATGTTATTTATCTTTTCCCACACTTTTAACTCTTATGTGTCCATGAAAGTTTTAACCTTCATCACCCAAGTAAGGTACCCGGTACCCTCATATAACTTGCACGTAAATTACTGCATGGACAATAAAATGTCATGTTCAAACTCATCACTTATGACCTCTACTACACTTAATGTAATATCCATAAATCCTTAGCGAAAGATATTTCGCAGTTATTGCCTGCGATGAAAAGAATCCGACCAAAATGTGTAAACCGACGTACTGAATTGGTAGCACTGCCGGGATAGGCAATACTTATCATTACTAATCGGTGTTCGTTATAATGCTGTACAAAAATCAGAATAATACACTTCTATAACGAAACGAAGTCAGGAGTAGACACAGTGGACCAGTTGCTAAGAAAATACATCACCAAACGTAGAACCAATAGATGGACATCAGTTTTTTTTTTTTTTTTGTTTTTTGTTTTTTTTAACATAATAGATGTTGCATGTTTAGCAACTTTTATCATATATTAGGAAATTATCACACCTTGACGCAGCGTACAGAATGCCGCCGTTTATTCCTCAAGGCCTTGGGAAAGAATTTGTGCCTACCGTCAGTCTTGAACAGGTCAAGGTTAGGTTAGAGTGGTGTCCACCGCGCGAATCCTTGCGATCAGCTTCACTTAGACCATTTGTGGCCCATTGTAATACCACCTTATTGGGATCAGGTCAAAAATTCAAAAAGTACTCTCATTATTATGTACGAACTGTTATGGAAACAGCCCTGGGAAAGGGGATTCACACAAATCCTGTCACAGGCACCAAGTCCACCTAAGGACGCATCAGGCAGACGACAACAGGCGCCACAAGACTAGGAAATGCGGCACTATATTTTTACGTGCAACAAAAAAAAAAAAAGACAAGTGATGACATCTACTGGAGTAAACAACTTCAGGTTCGGGGAACGATGATGGATTCTTTGGGAAGCTTCTGGAATGGAATCCTCGAGAAGATTCTGGACAGTTTGTAGAGTAAAAATATAGCAGTTGTCACCACTACTGGAGTAGTCTTATTTCACACAGTGAAGTGAACAAAGTGTTCTAATTGGATTGCGATAATTGGAAATACAGTACTAGCGATAATTGAAGTTGAGTTAATTAATTAATTGTTTGTTAATTTTATAAGTGTAGTGCGAAAATAAAGATCTTGTGAATTAAATCTGTAATATTATGTTTTAAATAACGAACCAAAAGTTACTCTCGCAACAACTGTCAGAAGTGGGATAAATTTGCAAAATAAAGCTACGGAATAAAGTGGTATCAATTGACTTAAAAATTCAAAGTGTGATTAATTTTGTGAAATTGCGTTAAATTTTGTACTTTAATTGAAAGTTCTGCAAAATAATTTATATTCAACAATGAGTGAATTACAAACAATTGCAAACTGGAGGAGCTTCGAATACAGGATTTGAAAGTGGAGTTAGGGTGCCGGCCATTATAAACGACAGGTGCAAAGAATGGGTCCTAGTCGAGCGACTTAGACAAGCTTTGATAGAAGAAGGAAAGAATCCTGAGACATTTGTTTTCGAAGATAACTTGGAAGAACCTGAAGCCGAAGAAAAGTCTGTGATGAACGTGGAACAAGTTTTGGGAATTTTAATGAGCAAATTGGCGCTTTCATTAGCTCTGCAGATGAAGAATAATAATAATAATAATACTTCTTTATTAGCTCCATTTAGGTTTATAATACCCCATGAGTAATTATAATAATACATTACGATAGTAATATATCTAACTTCTTTTTTATAAATTCGATTCATAATTTCTTAAATCTAAATATATTTCTTTTAGCTCTATCATATTATTGCGAGCGTGGCCTTTGGTTCGTTATTTAAAACACAATATTAAATATTTAATATACAAGTTCTTTATTTCACTTTAATCATATAAAATTCACAAACCTTCAATTAATCAACTCAACTTTAATTATTGCTAATAGTGGGGGCTTATCTTTGGCCCTCAGTTTGATTATATGTTTTGCTTTTTCTTCTTTTTAATCCTTGGTTTGGTTTTTATCACCTCTCGTGTTGTTGTTATTTCTTTTCCTTACAGCTGCTGCGCCACATCAGCTGTAGTTAATGACTTTCTCGCAAGAGTTTGTTGTTAAATTTGGGAGGGAGTGAGGATTGGATATGTTTTGGGATCTTTAGGAAGTTAAGGACTGGAAAGATCCTATACTGGCAGGTTTAATCAGAGACATTCCCGGTTTCTTGAGGTTATTTGGAATTACCCCCTGTAGTAATCTCCTTTGGTGTCATAGAAACTTATTCTACCTTCGTGGAGGTAGATGTTTCTAGCATCCGATTTAGCCAAGAGCAAGGGTGACAGGTATTTGAAATTTGCCGGTATTAGAAGATCCGGCAAGTTGTTTATGAGTGGGTTTGAATGGATAGGGATTTTCTCGACTTGTTTTTCGGTTTGACCGAACAGATATTCCTAGATAGGAGTTATATGGGCTGCCTCGTACAATACTTCATTGCGGTAGTATTTTCCGTTGGCTCTTCTATGGAGTCCTGTGCAAGCTCTAAGAATCTTTCCGAGCTTGCTAAGGCGGTTCATATAAGTGGGGAGATTGTGTGCCATATGGGAAAGCAATAAGTGATGACAGGCCTTATTAGTTGCTTGTACATGAGTAGTTTTGTCTGGGTTGTGAGTCCATCCCTGACATTGCTTATGGGGCTTATAAGGCTGTACGCGAAATTGGCTTTGCTAATGGTTGCTTGGTTGGAGTCGTCGGCAAAGAGTAGCGTTGTGCCGCTTTCATTTTGAGGTTGGTCTGAAGTGTACAGGTTGAAGAGTATTGCGCCCAGTATGGAGCCCTGGGGGACTCCTGCTGCGATTGTTTTGAGCGGAGATTTGTGGTAATCAAGTTCCACATAGAATTTCCTAGAAGTTAGGAAACTGTGGATAAGTCTGTTTAGGTGTGGAGCAAAGCCGAATTGATTTAATTTGTATATTAGCCCTGCCGTCCAAACTGCATTCGTTTCTGTTTAGAGCTCTTGTAGCATCCGTGTGGAATTTTAGTAAAGGGTGGAATGTAGAATGTTTGGGCTTAAAGCCGAATTGAGAATTTTGGTGGATGTGTTTTTCTTCACAGGTAATTGTTATTTGTAGCTGGATAACTTTTTCAAAAAGCTTTCCCAAATTTGAGATGAGGGAGAGTGGTCTAAATTCCTTGATGTCTTTAGACGAAGATTTTTTCGGGATGGGGAAAATTCGTGAGATTTTCCATTTTTCCGGAAAGTAACAATTATTTATGCAATTGTTAAAAATGGTTGCGAGGAAATCGAGTGCTATAGGAGGTAGCTTTTTGATGATTGAATTAGAAATTTTATCAGGGCCGCTCGATTTTTTGCCATTTATTGTCTTAGTTGAGACATAGGGTTGGAGGGGGTTTGTGAAGATGTCTTGATCTTCTGGGTAGATTGCTGGGTTGTCCACAGCGAAAAAGATTTGTGGTATGGCTTGGTTAGCACTAAGGAAGCTGCTAACACACCTATCTACTTTAAAAGAGAAGGTTGGGTCTCTGAGTCTTAAGTTGTCTTTGAAGGTGTTTTGGAAAAATGTTGCAAAGGTCTCGCACTTTTCCTGTGGAAATGATAGAGTTCCTTCGCTGCTAGTTATGATTTTAGGGAGTTTTGACTTCCTAGAACAGACTTTGTTAATATTATCAAAGGTCTGTGGGCCTGGTTTTATTTTCTCGAGTCTTTTTCTAAACTGTTCATCGCAGAACAGTTTAGTTTGCTCATCTATAATCACTGATAAGCACTTGACTTGAGAAAGGACGGACTGATAAGCAGAACTTTGGGTATTGAGGGTTCTATGGTAAATGCGGGTGAGAATTTTCCGCAGCTTTTGTCTATATTTAATAGATTCTGAAGACCTGAGGGAAGGTTCTTGAATTGGTAATTCTTTACCGGGGTTGTTCGGGAGAAATGATCAATATTCAACTGAAGGCAGCTGGTAAAAAGCTCTATTTGGGAATCTATTTCCGAATTTGAGAGATTTCTACTGTTAGCTGGGAGATTTCCTTGGTAGAGTGATGTTAGTCGGTCTTGGAATTCATTCCAATCAACGTCAGTCAGAGTGGAGGATGTTGGTAAATTCAATAGCTAGGTGATCTGAAGAGGCATGATGAGTATCACAACTGGTGTTTGCGATTTGGGGTAGTAAGCTTATCATGCTTGACGAGACGAGGAAGAAGTCTATGTGTGAACCAGAACGGGGAAATGTTGGTGTAGTTGGTGAAACCACAATGGAATCGTGGCTCTCTTGATTTCTGTCCAGCCAGTTGGCAAGTAGGGTCATTCCTCATGGGAAGACTAGCGTTGAAGTCTCCTCCAATAACCGTGTAGGTAAAGTCCTTTGAAACATTGTTTAGGATCTCAAGATTCCTTCTAATTTGAGCCATCTGTGGACCGCACCTGTTGTACAGGGAGATTAGTAGAAGCGTTTCTTTAGAGGCGAGGAAGACCTTCACTGCCATGCACTCCATGTTGCTGAGGGGTCTAAGCTTAGTTTCTTCGAATTTAAGCCCATCCCGAATTAGTATTGCTGTACCCAAGGCTGAGTCAGTTTTGTCAGAACGGGTAGCTGAGAATTTCTCAAAGACTAGTTTGTGGCGAGGGTTTAGGTGTGTCTCTGATAGGAGGACAAGGTTAGGTATTTGTTCCGCAAGGAACGAAGTGTAAGGGTTATTCTTTTGCAATGCCGCACAAGTGAGCTGCAATTTAATGTAATTATCTTCAGTTTGCTTATTTCCCTAGACATAGGCCGAAAGCAAACTGAAGATAAGCACTTTGGCGCTCTGCTAGAGAAGTAAGCTTCCTGTATTGAGGAATAAAATTATTGATATTCACCATGAGTGTGAATAGATCACACCCGAAAAGGGATTTTGCCTCTTGAGTGCAGAAGTGTTCTGACTCGTTTAGTGATGGTCTTGGGGCTTGTGTTACTCTTGGGGCTGGTTTTGGTATGGCTGGGGTTTGTGGGACTCTAGGATTGTTAGTGTAGTTGTTTCTGTTAGTAGACTTGTTATTATTCAATATTTGTGAGAAAGTCATACCTGGCTTGACGTAATTTCTTACTGATTCCCGCGCGAAGAGTTCTCGTTGCTTCTGCTGCTCCCGCCGTTTATTTTTAATAGCAGTTACCTCTTTGTATTTGGGGCATAGTTCGCTGGGTGTCCCTCCTTTTGACAGTTGACGCAATAGGGTTTCGTTGTCTCGTCATTTTTAATGCGGGAACATTCTCCGCGTCCATGAAGTTTCTCACACTTTACACAACGATGTGCTGGGCGCAGTTGCTGGCATCGCTTACTCTGTGTGGTGAGATTTTTTTCCCAATGGACGATCTGGTCCAGAAGGCGATCCACCTTCATAATCTCACTCATGTTGTATTGGGCATCGAAGGCAATGATGAAGGCATCCATCACCTGTCACGATTTTTTGCTGTGAGTTGTCTGTAGTCTTGTGACGCTCCTTATATTAACTCCTTGAAGCTTTTCTTCAAGAGCGACCTTGACCTCTTCTTCATCGAAGGTGTGTTGGCATCCTTTCAGCACGAGAGTTGTTTTTCGTCCTTTTGGGGTGAAAGTGTATGACCCTACCGTGATATTAGCCAGCAGGTTAAAAATAACTTCCCTCTTCGGTGATTGGTTTGATGGTGCATTTATTCCCGCTTCCCATTTTAATAAAAAATTTCGGCCTGTTCTTCAAGCTGTTTAGTGTCCTGTTGAACTCCTTGTAGTTCAGTCCGTGGACGATGATCGGTGGTGGTCTGCTTACTTTTACTTCCACTGGTTCTATTGGCTTCATCTTTGGCTGGATTATATGTCTGTTTTCCGTTTGCAGCGCCTGATAATAATTGCTGCTATTTCTTGGGTCAGCTGCCTTAGCCTTTTTAGCTGATTCCGTGTTCTTGGCTGGATTTTTCCGTGCTCGTCTCTTGCTCTCTACTAGTTGGTATTTGCTCTGGTCTATGCTCTTCCCACATTTCCTCGGGCAGGCTGTCGGTTGAGCTTGATGAATTTGAAGACACTTTGTTTCCCAATGATGCTTGCTGCCTTCCCTGCAACATTCTTTTTGCGAGAGATTCTATGATGTTGTATGGTATATTCCCTATGTTTCTAGACGTAAAAACTTCTCTGACGTTGGCTTTCACAGCACTAAAAATGTTTTCTTCACTAGTCATTTTCACTTTACTTTTAACACTTTTATTATTGTTTTTAATAGTTTTAACGGTTCACTTCATTTGAGTCTTTTTCTCACTTTTGTTAAAAATTGCCGTCGGCAATTTGATGTCATTGAATAAATAACTAATAAGGAAACGGCATATCGGGTGAAAACGTAAGCATCTCGGCGAAATGTATTAGTGTGCTCTGTTTGTATTCGTTTCGTCATGGCAGTAATTAAATTCTGACATTCTGAAAGGGCACATTTTCATTATCCAAATTCCTATGTAAAATAAACAAATTTCTAGCTCCCCCTTATTTTCAGACAATATTTCTTGGCGTTGCCTTTGTATGACTGGAATAATTTAGGCACCAACTGACAATTCAATTGTAAACAAATAAACCGGCATTGGTAAAATGTTAAATCTTTTGCCATGGCTCTTTATTTTTATAGATATTTCACTTTTATTTTGTTTAAAACAATATAATAAATAAGTAAAGCTATTAAGCTTACTTGAAGAATGCTTTCCCACGACAATAACTCCGTTCGTTCCTGCAGGACAGCACAGCGCACATCATTACGGTTTTTTAAGACTCCGGAGTCTCTATCACATAAATAATCGTTCACAAAAGAAATATTCCGCACTTATTTCACACTACTATTCATAAAAATCACGTTTAATTAATTATTTTTCACAATATCGCGAATTGAAATCCGAAACTTATTTTCAAATAATATGAAATGTCAGAATGTTGAACTGACACAACATAGCGACAACGCCCTCTTGTTATTCTCTCCCCCCCCCCCCCCCCCCACGACCATTGGTCACACTGTCATTGAAATTCTTAAACACGTATACTGTATTCGCACGATACCCCGCTTCCTTATTAGTTATTTATTCAATGTTTGATGTTTCACTTCACTTGTTTCTTAATAAGTGCCTTTTGGTTTGTACATCTGTTTTACACATCTATACACACGACACAAAGCACTATTCAATTTCCAATTTGTCCCTCACACTTTCACTCTTCACTTCCCACTTGCGCACACGTATGCACGAAACGTCGTCGGTAAAATGCGTTTGCATATTTGTGAAATTGTTCCTATGCTAACTTGCTCCTTAAGGTGTTGATCCTTTGGCTGTCAATCAATCTATCCTGAGAAGCGGCGGTGACAACTGTTATATTTATACCCTAGAAACTCTCCAGAGTATTCTGGAGTGTTCTATTCGAGAATACTCTTCACTATTCTATTCCTGAACGTTCCCGAACCTGAAGTTGTTTATTCTTCATTGCCAGTAGATGTCACCAGTTGTCTCTTTCTATTGCACGTAACAATATTTTAGCTTATTGTACATTTTCAGTCCCTTATATAAAAGTGAATTTTGAGATCTACTTGTACTGCAAAAGGCCTAAATTCATTGGCATTCCTTCAAATTATTGAGTGAATGTCCCCTACATAGTTCCGATTTCTATATAAATAATCAGGTAGTACCTTATTCTTAATCTTAAAAATAAATAACAACACATTAAAAATTATTCTTTCTTCAACATTCATCCATTTCAATCCACTTCATTGGCTTTATGGGAGTATATCTGTTACACAGCAATATAATACTTATAGCTCTATTTTGCAATGTTTGCATCCTACTCATCATTTCTTTCTTACTTAAAAACAATAAAGACGAATAATATTCAAAATCAGGTCTAATAATCGAATTATAAATTTGTTTTGCAGTTAATATCGAATTAAAGACATTTGAATATATGCCGAAATCTTCTAAGCAAACAAATGAAAAGCAAAGAATTTAAAACAAAAATAAAATAAAAATAATTTTAAGAAATCTTTTTTTCTTTTTTCTTAATATAAGCAACGTTATTCCAAAAAACTGAAATCGCTTTCCCTTTACTATCAAAATGTAAGGGGGATTCGGACAAAAACTGCACATGTCCTCAAATCCTCTGTTGCAACTTGTTTTGATATCGTTGCTTTCACTGAAACTTGGCTGCATCATGGCTTTCGTGATGCCGAAATCTTAGACAATTCTTACCAGATTTTTAGGAAAGATAGACATACGGATTCTGAGGCTCGTGGCGGTGGCGTACTCCTCACATGCAAAAACAATTTTAATTGCAGCCAAATTGAGGTTCCAAGTTTTTCCAATACTCCATAAACATTGTTGATGACAAAGGTCAAAATATTTACGACCCACTCACTTCAACATCTAATTTTATTCACGGCAAGATGCAACCTCTTGACGAACTACTACTTATTAGTGATTTTAATTTACCTAATATATAACGGATACTAAATGACGATGACGATGACTATCTTCCTCTTAATTATTTGTCAACAAAGGAATCACTATTCCTGGATCTATGTCAGCTCTTCGTCTCAGCCAAATCAGTAATGTAAAGACTGACATGGGTAGGCAGTTGGACCTGGTTTTCTCTACTGACGCGGGTAACATATTAGTCGAACCTACCCCAGTTATAATGTCTTCTCTTGACAAATATCATGCCTTCTACTAATTCCATTTTGCTTTGAAACCGAAAACATTACTAATTGTGACGAAACATAATACTTCTTCAATTTTAGAAATGCTAACTTTTCGGAGCTTTCCAGTAGACTTACCTCTATTGGTTTCAATACATTACTGTCTAGCAATAGTGTTGACGAAGACGTCTCTAAATTTTACATAATTATTTTCGATTTATTTTCCTTTCACGTTCCCCGCGAGCAACAGCGGTCCTCTAAAACATCTCCGCCATGGTTCAATAAAGAACTAAAACATCTTAAAATTAGAAAGAATAAATTGTGGTAAAGTTACATGAGGGACAAAGATATATAAGTCACAACAATTTCCTCACATCCTATAATGAGTTCAAAGAACTTTGCTCTGCACTTTATGATGAGTATGTTCAAAGCATGCGTACGAAATTATTTAGTGACCCACGCATCTTTTTAAGTTTATTAATATATAAAAAAAAAAAAAACGGACAACTACCCCAATACCATGAGGTACAAAGATTCTGCTAGTGATGATTCATCCGAAATTCGCAATATATTTGCTTCATTTTTTGACGATTCATTTTCTTCGTCAAATTTCCTTCCTCGAAATGACAACTTCAGTCATATGAACGATTCTCATAACGTTTCATTCACTATCCCTACAATTGCGAGAAATGATATACTCGATCATATTAATGGGCTTCCAAATTACTTCACGACGGGTCCTGATGGGATCCAGCCTTCTGTAAGTCATACTGCCATGCCCTTGCAGCTCCACTGAGAATTATTTTCCAAAAATCGCTCAATAGCGGTTTGTTTCCCACAAAAAAGGTACTAAGAGTAAAATTTCTAACTATAGGCCTATTGCAAAATTATCTTGTATGCCTAAATTATTCGAATCTATCATTTACTCTCAGCTATCATTTTCCTGCAAGAATTTTCTTTCTTCAAACCAACATGGATTTATTTCGGGGTTGGAATTTGTCTCGGATACCGTTGGCGGGTTTGCAACAGGCTATCAGACAGATTGTATTCTAGCACCTCGGCCAATTGCAGAGAGTGTGGGATGGGTAAATCGAAAAGACCTGCGCTACCACGTGCCATGAACAAAAACGTTTCGTGCCAAGGAGTGAAAGCTAGAACAAAAAAATCCACTACACACTTGTCCTAAAAGGACATTGTACATCACTTACCATAGCTTGATGAGGATTAGATGGAAACGATCCTCCTGTGCCTTCCCCATCCCCCCAATGACATCATCGGCACGTAGAATCGATGTCCCAAAGTTACGATATAAAGAGGAAAAAAAAGGGCGGAGGAGCGGACCTTAAACAACCTTCATCGCGAAGAGGACTCCAGAACAGGGAGGAAAAAGAAAGCATTAGATTCGCATAACGTTATAATCACTTTTTATTAATGAGTTCGAACGACAGTTTCATAATTTACCTTTACCGATTGTTTCCTCACGGTTTTTTTCTTTATAAAATCTTGAAGATTGAAAGCTTAACAAATTACAGTTCGAAATGAATAATGACTTTAACTACTTATTAAAGACGAGATTTTCACGTTTTGATAGGTACTCCAAAAGATTTTCCCCTTTTTCCTTTTTAAGTCCGCTTACGTAACATGATTAGGACTATCTCAAGAATGCCAAGTAATTTGATATAATTCTTCTCTATGACTACTAAATTCAACTGGAGTTATGGTCAATAATATCATAAATCGATAGTTTCTTGTTTATAATTCCTACATAGAGCTCTTCATAAACGTTTGCTTATATTTACTGAGCACTGCCTGGATTCCGATCCAGAAATGCTATTATTATGCGCTATACGGTTTCGATTATAATCAATAAAAATATATTCAGTTCAAATAAATTTTGTATAACTACTGAGCACTGACTGTATGCCGATCCAGTAATGCTATTACTACGCTCTATAAGATTTAGATTATAATTAATAAAAATATGTTCAGTCCAAATAGTTTTGTACAACTATTGAGCACTGACTGTATGCCGACAATGCTATCACTACGTTCTACGAGTATAAGGCTTCGATTATAATTAATAAAAAAATATGTTCAGTTCATATAATTTTGTTCACCTACTGAGCACTGGCTGTATGCCGATAATGCCATCCCGGCGTTCTATAAGGCTTCGATTATAATTAATAAAAAATATGTTCAGTTCAGATAATTTTGTTCACCTACTGAGCACTGGCTGTATGTCGATAATGCTATCCCTGCGCTCTATAAGTTTTCGATTATAATTATAATAAAATATTGTAAGTGAGCCAAAACATAAGAAATTATACAAAAAAATAACTTACGTGATACTGTGGATCCCACGAAGGAGCTCCTTGGAGGCAACAGCGGCTTTCCTGGTTTACAAAGCTGGAAGGTTACCTTTGATGTGAAAAAACAAAACTGAATTTTTGAACAAGATTTTTTTTTTGTGACAAAACGGATTTCTGGCGTTAGTTGTGGCTACTTACTTTTCGTTTATCTACTCACTTTCCCTATCACTCACGGACCTTGGCAATGGATTTCTTATGTTGTGCTTTTTGTGGGCACGCCCAGCTAATAAAAAAAAAACAGAATTCTCTATTGTCTGCAATAGTGACGTTTTTCTTGAATCTTCCTTCATCGGTTTTAAAATTTTTCTTTTTGTGTCTGATCATGCCCAAAAAAACGTGTAACTTCCTACTTTAATTTACCGCACTGAATGTTAATTAGGTGAGGTACATTAAATAATGAGAAAAATTGCTAAAAGAAGATGGAGATGGTGTGAATCTGTGGGGCCAGAGGCCTTTTTAATCAATGAATTGTATACATATAACGTCTAGAGGACTGTAGAAGTGCCTTGCCGTCCCGGGGTTGCGGCCTGGATGATGATTCTTAAAGGATTCAGGGTCCCTTGGCGTTTACTCCCTTCCTTCGCAATTACCGGTTCTGTTTATACGAACGGCGTTTTATTTTTCTTTGGCCTTTGCCAATTACGCTTCCTGTTCGTTCGGATGACTCTCCTTTTTATCAATTATGTCCCGTGTGGGTGATCCCTCATTTTCCGCAATCCGACAATCCAATCCACCGCTCTGTCTGATTCTCGCTTTTCAGCCACCCCTTTTTTTTACTTTCTTGCGTTACAATTATCTGCGGTTTCTCTGATCTTTACGGATTTTTCTTTTCAAAAAAACTAAGTTTTCCTCTTTTCTCAACAGTACTCTTGGCAGTCTGTCCAGCGTGACATCTCGCCCCCCAAAAAAAGTATTCAAAAATTCTCTTCCTTCTACTTCTTCTTTTTCCCTCGCACGCGGCATCTCTCGTCAAATAGGTGTTGTTATCACTAAGTGACCTGGTTACTCGACAGATGTCAGAAACATTTGTGTAATATTCCAGCGTGCTCAGCCGTGTTGGCTCCGACTGCGTCTCCGCCAGTCAGATGTCGGAGTAGCTGCTGAAGGAAACACAGCAACCAACTGTTCCGGATGGCTGCGACCATAACAATTTATAATGACTTTAGTAAAGCGTTCGACAAGTTATCTCACTCCGTGATACCGTAAAATGGGGTAACTTCGGAATGTTTTGATAAATTTGTATCTCAAACAATAGCACAGATAAAATTAATTATAGCCAACATCAGATGTTTTTAATAATACAAAATAGCACTAACTTACCATTATAATATTTTACTGTGTTTTGCTTTTAAATCTTTTGTGTTGATAACGATAAATTAGATAAGGGGTAACTTCGTAATTTTGGGTTTAGTTTTAAAATCATCAAAAAAAAAAAAGATTTCAAGTGCGCTTTATGGTTCTTTTTTAATTAATCTTTTGGAAAATATCTTTACAGAGATTTTTAACCCTTAGCTGTCACACTTCTGCCGAATAACATAGCTGCCTGCCACACTGGGGTCGTTTCGTACCCCAGCGTTGAAAAAAATTTATTGCGAAGCGTACATTGATTTTTTTTCTCAACAAAAATTTGCTGATATTGTTAATACTTACTTTAAAATATAAAATGGTTGTTTTAATGAAAAAATAATTTTTAGTATTGAAAAAAAAAAATGGTGAAAATGCCTATTTTCACTAAAAAAATTGTTTTATTTTTTTAATTTTCTTCATATTAAGAGCTAAAAATTAATTAATTGGAATATGTATCTTTAAGAAAAAAAAAAAAATAGTTTGATAGTCGGCGTTTAAAAAAAGGTATTTATTTAGAAGTTTGAAATTGTAGTATGAGTCAAAATTCCAACGCAAGAGTGACAAAAAGTAAGACGATGCTCCTCGCGAATTGGTGCTTGGCAGCTACTGCATGCGACGTTTATTTTTCTATCTTCTTTTCGAGGGCACGAAACATATCGTTGTCTTGTTGGTAGCTTGATTCTTTCATAAGTTTCTTTTTGGGGATCAATATTTAATATCGCAGCTATGTAGCTGCCACACTGGGGTCTTTTACGGCACCACCCAAATTTGTACAGCTGCCAGAGCTACATTAACGATTTCTAATACTTGATTTGGGCTCAAGGGGCACTCTTCAACTAACGACAGGTGGCGTTTATAGTGCATATTTGTAAAAGCGGCAGTTTTAAATTGGACTTGAGTACGGCTGGGGTCAGTCTGGCAGCTAAGGGTTAAGTTAATAATAATATTTAATATAATGTACATTGTATTTTAAATTGTATTTCTGAATAAAAAATTTCCAGGAAGTTATTACCTACTCATCGTCTAAACAGGCATCGCATGTATACTTAAGATCTTTGCTACGCTCATTGCAAAATCCACATATCCGCTTCATGCAGTCAGTACATTGTATCCAATTTGGCCCCCTATATAATTCGAAGATACATTGGCAAATTCCACACTGGTTTTCGTTATACGTTTGTTGACTTTTCGAAGTTCCTAGTTCGTTGGCTAACTGGTTCTGTTTAACTTTCTTACATCTTTTTTCTTTTCGTATTCTTAGGACTGTCATCTCTGTTCTTTCAAAAACTCCATTATAGTAGCATTAAGTAAACGAGTGGTCGTGGAAGTCTCTTCTTCTGATGAATTAGATAGCATACTAAGTACTGTTGATTAAATGAATAAAGTCCACTTTTTTTAATCCACTTACTGCATTTTGCTTGGCCGTGGCTGACAAATTGTTATAGAGACGTGAAAGAAGAGTTGGAAATGTTTCTTTTGGAATAGATCCTTTTTTCGACTTTCTTTTCGCCAAATTTCCAAAATACTGCTCCAATAAACTTTCAGTGGTTTAAAAAAAGCAACATCGAGTGGTTGCATAAGATGTTTTGAATTGGGCGGTAGTGGAGTGAAAGTAACATTATTTTCTTTACACAAATTAATGACAGTAGGAGAAAAATGACAAGCAAGATTATCACCTATAGGAATTTATTTTCCATGCTTTCCTTTATCATGAGGAAGAAATTCATTTCTGAACCACATTTCAAAAGTACGAGCATCGAACCAATCTGACTTTCAAACATCATAATTGGATCCTTCAGGCCCACCACTAATCAATTTTCATACAAGTTTTGTGCTTTTGTTGCATATATCTGTGGTGTAAAGTACAACACTTCCCCTACTTCTTCACCTTGCTTTATTTATTTTATTTTAACAATCGTTTACAAAAAACTTATATCTGTTTTCTTTATTATTTTTTTTACACCGAGCAACCGAATCGTCACTCTCCTCAAAATCTCTCAAAATCTCAAATCAAAATCATTCTTTTTACGTATCAAGTCCGCATGACGATCGTTCATTCAGTTCATTCAGTGCCCGAGTACCTTCTTTTCTCAGCCGAAAAATGCTTATCATGAACTTTTGGCCCTGAAAAAGCTTTTATTCGAACCATGTATGTTCATGTCCAAAAGATTTCCGCTGGACGGACGCATGAACTCGCAATTCAATTAATCGCCCCGGGGGAAATCTGCTGATGCGAGCTTTTTGTTAAAGACTTCGTATTGGTCTTCACTGAGCAAAATCGTTACACTTGATTTCTATGTACATATATGTATGGACGAAGATAGTAAAATCGTTGCACTTAATTTCTATGTACATATGTATGAGCGTTTTGCGTTCTTTTTCTTCACGATAGGTCTGCCTGGAAATATTTTTAGTCCGGAATCTTTTTCTTGTCACGTGGGTTTCATTCTCTTCCACAACAACTTGGGTTGTAATTTGAAGCTTGTTTTTCCCAAGTCGTTTTGTGGGAGCATGTTTCGTTAAGGAATGTGGGGCACTCGCAGGAACTGCTGATGCAATTTTCTTCCTGGGTTTTGTTATGGAAGTATGTTGAAGGCGACTTGACCAGGACGTTAAGTCCAAACTGCCAGCATGGGCTGACAGATCGCCTGATGACAACGATAGCACAGGGCGGCATGCTAGCACCTCGGCTAAGGGTGGCGGAGAGTGTGGGGGAGTTCCCGAAAATACCTGCCGCTGTCATCATCCATAATCAAAAAAATTTCATGCCTGCATACAAAAGAGCCGACACACACTCGGTCCTGAAGGGACCCTTACGTCACTTACCTACTTACTGTGGAAGGCGCAGATGTTCTGCCTTCATGGCCTTGCCCCATCCTCCCTATGACTCTGCTCGGCACGATCTGCAAAGTCCCTTTGGCTGACCTGTGGAAGAAATTAGAGCGGACCTATGCGACCCCGAATTGAAAAGGCTCCAGGATGTGAAGGAAGAAAGAAAATATTCAATCCATATTTACGTTATAATGATCAAAATAGGCTCATATATAAACATTGTTATTAACCTACATATAGATACATTCTCTATTATTAATTCAATTCCATAAGTACATACTTTGGGTTACTAAAGTGATCGTCCACAGCGTACTTGATTATTTCTTTTCTAAATTCACAAAAATTTTCTGACCTTATGTACATAGTAGATTTTATGGACACAACCTTTTATGCACCGTATGGCTTACTACGCTCAATGATATATATCCCGAGGTATTAATAGTATATAATATATAAATAATGTTTTCTTTTCTCTTCAGTTATGGCTTACTTTTCGTTTTGTATATGAAATGGTATTGATATATGTACGCGAGCCATCTCAAAGGAGATGCGCGGGTTTTTCAATGGTTGTTCTTTCTTTATATAATAATATTTATACCTGCATTGCCGAAAATAAATGTTTTTAAAAGCTTTACTGCCGTTTTTCTTTCTTTTTTTTTTTTTTGTTTTTTTTTTTATTCCAAATTACATAAGTAGCTAGGCGTACCCATGAAGTTAGACGTATATGTATGTAATTATAAGTTTAAGTTCAAGATATATATATATAAAACGCACAAAACTTGACCATATCAAAAAGGTTCTGCAATGCTATACGTATATGTATGTACTTATAATCTTAAGTTTAAGATAGATATATATAAAACGTGCAAAAATTAACTAACCATATCAAAAAGGTTCTGCAGTGCAAGTCACTGCCGGAACCGAAGTGTAATACATATGTATGTTAAAAAAACAAAGTGTAATATTTCAAAATTACTCACATGTGAATCCTCGGCACGATGAAGCGCTTCAGCATGGCCTCCTGGATAAGAATTAACTGGAATTTTAATAATTTGATTACCCTGCTCTATCGCCAGAACACTTTTTGGGGGATGGTACTAGGGTTATGTCGCTTGTTATATGAAAAATTTTTTCCTTATACTAAAACATATTTCTCGGTGATCAGATGGATCCTGGTGAAGTTAATATTGTTTCAATAAAATTTTCCCCGCTTTTTCTGCGTGCCGTAGGAATGAATCTCCTGCTGCGCGGGTTGAAGGTTAGCTCGAGTTCGGGGGCCTCCAATATGGGAGGAATGTGCCCTCCTACTTCTTTTCCCTCTTTTAGAAAATGTAAATGCACCAGGTCCGGTACCAAGCTCAAAACTTTATCAAATTAGAACTTGCCCAGCAAGTGGAAATAATATGTCTTATTATGAAAATATCCCTCAAACATTTGCTTTTCATACGTCTCTCTAATAAGAGATATTATTTAACACAAAACGAAATATAAATTAGTTCTTTTAACTACCTTTTCGAGGTTTTTCCTGACGTACGCCACACCAGATTCGAATTCCAACAGATCCTTTTTCTTATTTCATAAATGGGGCTCCGGAGGGAGATGCCAAGTTTTATGGGGTGCCGTTGGCGGATTAATCTTTGGTTACTGTGCGAATAATGTACCAGGTGGGGATGTAAATTTATTAATAACTATAAGTATTCTTCGAACTTACGTGAGGGTTTTTTTTTTCTTCGTCGGATTGCGGCGAGAAATATTTGATCTTGCGGGATTTTAATCTTAACGACCTTACTTTCCTGCTAGCAAACTATGACAGACCGATATCGATGGTCTTCTTCTTCTTTCTGTCACTGAACATGACACCGAGCCTGAGAAAGCATTTCTCTCGGTCGGGGCGCGTTTTGGTTTCATGCTGTAGTCGACAACAAGCCGGGCATACACGCTTCAGTCCGTGGTGGCATATTGCTATATGCAATATGCTACGACCATAACAGGGCAGAGTGGTCTGCGCCACCCGTGGTTCAGACGACGCTGAAAAATGGTCGACTGAGCTAGCCGGTCTTACACATAGGCCTCATCACTGCGGGCGCTCAATGTGTGTCACGACCCACGACCCTATGCTTTCCTCATCCTCAGACTCTACTTCCGATGACACGTCGAGGACACATCCTTGAAGTCTCGTCAGTCTTCGATCAGACTTCGACATCCTTCTCCGTGTGGGGAAGCCAAAGCTACATCGACAAGCTGGTAACCCAAAAATCCAGCCGGTCGATGCCTCTCTGCCTTCCTTCACCGAGATGCTGAGGAAGCCCCGCGATCAGTAACCTAAAGAACTGATCGCTAAGCTTTCCCGGCGCAACCTCTCACCCTGATCTCAGACTGCGATTGTTCAAGGGTGTGTCTCCAAGGCGTCGTCGAAGTAGTGACATGTTGACAGCCGAATATGGGAATGGATTCCAACAGGTATATCACCCACCATTGACGGGGCAATAGGAGGGCTTCGTGATATCCTATAGTTTACCAGTTGAGCTGGCTGGATGCCTTCTTAGGGCTACCAGGTATAGATCTAGTACTACTATGTCCGACGATTAACGAAACGTTGCAGCTGGACAGACAAGGAAAAATTTTCCTCCTAATGAGGCCGATCCGGAAGGGACTATAAAAGGTTATCTACTCACAAGCGGTAGGGGTGCTATAATGAGATTGACTTTCAACAGGTATATCACCCACCATTGACGGGGCAATAGGAGGGCTTCGTGATATCCTATAGTTTACCAGTTAAGCTGGCTGGATGCCTTCTTAGGGCTACCAGGAATAAACGACAATAAGTATCGACGATGTTTTCATACTGATGATCACTGCTTGATGTCTTTAGCGTGATAGACACCTAACAGTTTTCCCCGCAGATCTTCAAGTTCGTATAGTGAGTTTCCTTTCTTGGCTCTAACCCGACATTTAACAAATTTTCGTCCCAGTTTAGCACTAGTCTGCTGTTGGAAATTGCTTTGGGCAAAAGTCCTTCTAAATACCTCCTGACCAACTTTGAACTCGACGGGTTTTGCCCTGAGATTGTAGGCTCTTGAACCCTGTTCGAATGCGTGTTGTAAATTTTCCTGCACTCTCGCACGGATCAATCTCATTTTATCTTCTGCGTCCACTCTCAGTGGCTCATTAAGAGTTCCAATGCTCCTCAAGATGGAATAGGAGCTGCCATGTTCTATCATTTGTTGACCGAAGAGTGTTCGATAGGGAGAGAAACCAGTAGCTTGATGGAAAGAGCTCCGGAGGGAACTAGCTATTTGGCTCAGTTTCTCATCCCATCTGGTGTGTTCCTTCTGGATATAGGCCCTAATCCCTGACAACAGAGACCGGTTTACTCGCTCTGAGGCGTTTGCTTGCGGCGAGTAAGCTGCCGTTCGCATATGCTTTGCCCCATACTTTTCCAGTAGTCTGGCGAACTGAGCCGAGCAAAACTGGACTCCATTGTCAGAGACTATGGTCTCCGGAACTCCGAACACGTGAAACACTTCAGTCTCAATGAATTGGCATACATTGAGCGTAGACGCTTTTCTCATAGGTTTGAGAAGTGGGAATTTAGAAAAGTGGTCAAGAACTATCAGAATGCAGGCGTTTCCTTTAACTGACCGAGGATATGGACCTAAGAAATCGACGTACAGCTTTTGCCATGGTCGTTCTATCACAGACTGGACTTTCATCGGTGGTCGCAAAATAGTATTAGGAGCCTTCGTTTCTTTACACACGTCACAGGCGGCTACGTAATTTCTGACATCAACTGTCATTCGTGGCCAGTACAGATGTCTTCGCAGACGTTCTAGGGTTTTCCCTATTCCTCCGTGTGAAGCTAGCGGCGGATCATGCGCTCTCGAAATGACGTCGGTGACAAGCCCACGTGGAATCCAAAGCTTCCACGCTTCTTCCTCCTGGATCGGATCGCCTGTTCTCGGAACAGTCCGAATATAAACGAAGCCATCCCTGACGCAAAGATCTGGTAGTTTGCCAGAAGTCGTTTTAACCTTATGCCTCAGTTCTTCATATTCCAACGAATTGAAATATGGCGAACTAAGGTCAACTTCCGGGCCAGGATCTTCGTTTGTGTTCATGCTGTCACAATGAATGCGTGACAGCGCATCAGGGACTACGTTCAGGCTTCCTTTCCTGTGTTCAATAGTGAAGTCGAAGCCCTGAAGCTTCAAACTCCACCGAGCAAGTCTTCCGCTGAGGTCCTTTTGAGACATCAGCCATTTCAAGCTCGCGTGATCCGTCACTATCTTGAACGGCATAAGCTCTATGAAGGGCCGGAACTTCTGTACGCTCAAGACTGCAGCTAGGCATTCTTGCTCTGTGACGGTGTAATTTCGTTGAGCGGAGTTCAACTTTTTCGAGACGTAGGCTATTGGCTTCTCGTGGCCATCGTCATCTAGCTGAAGCAACACTCCTCCAATACCTTGTTGGCTCGCATCGCACTGAATGACGAACGGTTTGGTGAAGTCTGGACTCACTAGCAACGGAGCCGAAGTAAGTTTTTGTTTGAGTAGATCAAGAGACGTCTGGGCTTCAGATGTCCATTTGAACTGACTCGGGTTTTTCAAAGTGTCTGTAATGGATGCAGTCAAATCAGCATAGTTCGGAATAAACCGTCTGTACCATCCTGCCATACCTAGTAGGCGTCGGGCTTGCCGAACAGTTTTAGGTGACGGATAGTCAACTATGGCTGATATTTTGTCAGGGTCAGTTCTCATACCTCCCCTTCCTACAATGAATCCCAGGTATTTAGTCTCCTTGATACAAAACTTGCTCTTCTCGACGTTTATAGTAAGGCCAGCTTTCCTCAAACAATCCGCTACCCTGGCTAGCAGCATGAGATGAGTGTCAAAGTCAGATGATAGAATTAATAAATCGTCTAAATAGACGAGAACGTTCTCACGCAGATCGAAAGGAATGACTTTATCCATGAGGCGGCACATCGTTTGGGGAGCGTTGCATAGGCCGAATGGCATCACTGTGTACTGATAGAGAGGATGACCAGGTACTGTGAAAGCGGTCTTCTCTCTGGAATCAGTGTCCAGTGGGATCTGCCAGAATGCATCTTTCAGGTCCAGGCTCGTTATGTAGTTTGCCGGAGGAAGTCGACTCAGAAGTGCGTCTATCTGCGGTAGCGGATAGGCGTCCTTCTTCGTAACCGAGTTGACCTTCCTGGCGTCAAAACAAAGCCGGACCTTTCCAGGCTTCCTTACCAGAACGACTGGAGAGCTCCAAGGACTCTGGCTCTCCTCTATCACACCCAGCGATAGCATTCGCTCTAATTCTGCATCCATCAAACTTTGCACTGCCGGGGAAATCGGATAAAAGCGCTGTTTTATCGGGGCGGCGTCATTCGTATCAATCTTGTGAGTGACCAATGATGTTTTTCCCAGGCCTAAAGAGGCGAAAGAGGGGAAAAGCTGTTTTGTGCTCTCTAAGCGTTGGTGTTCTAAACTAGAAAGGATATGCCCATCGGTGTCAGAGGTAGCTATTCCACTTGGATTCACTTCTGCGACTATACCTAGGACATCCGGAGCTAACCCAAAGAGGCGCCAGAAGTCTATTCCCAGATATAGTGCCTGTGTGAGCCCAGGAACCACGTAAAAACGCACGTTTTGGGTCTTATCACGGAAAGTGACGTCCAAGTTCACATGACCATGAACAGTCGTCATGGCACCATTAGCTACTTGGACCTGTGTCCGATACTTCTTCCATTCAACCTCTGCTTCAGCAAGCTTCTCGAGAGCTCCCTGGCCTAGAATACTGACAGTGGCACCACTATCAAGTAATCCAGTCTCAGTTCGCCCGAGCAGCTTTACTTCTGCGTACGGTCGAATGTCGTCTGGCATCGACACGGAAATCTGTGCTAGTTTTTTCCTTTCCAGTTTCATTCGTCGACAGTATTCTCGCCAACGAACGGTTGATCTTTTCCTTTTCGGTCTCATATCCCGGTCGGGAAACATAATCTCCGCTAACTCCGCTACTGAGGAGAAAATTCGGTCTTTTGCTGTGTTATATCTCTGCAGACGCGTATGATACGGCGTCAGCGGATGTAAAACTGGCTTACGCCCGCTCGTCATAACAGAGTTTGGTGGCCGTTTCAATACAGAAGTAACAGGAGGCCAAATCTCCTGCTCAGTAACCTTGTCAGCTACACGTGCTATAGGTGTCAACGGGACATCGAAGAGTAAAGACTCTTCTAAGGAAGTGTCTAGTATTGTCATGGGCTCCCCAGAAATGGAAATGGGAGCTTGAAGATCTGCGGAGAAGTCTACTAAGTTCTCCGCCCCTAATAATGAAGCACTTGTACCATCCGGTGTCCCGCCAATATCACCAGAATCACTGAATGATATCAGAGGTTTTTCGTCAGTGTCTGCTAATGGAGCGGACTTTCCTCCTTGCTCGAGGCTTGCACTGGAGGGTTCGTTGTCGTTGCTGCTTGCGACGTCGATGCTGGTCGGAAAAAGGTGGTGGTATTCCCGACCCGTCTCTCGTTTTTCTGTCTGCAATAGCGGCAATCAGGCTTGAAGACATTCTTGCGTCCGCATCCATAGCAGAACACAACTTGTCTTTCTTGTCTACACTCTTGATAAAAGTGACCCGACTGGTCACAATTCCAGCATACAATAGCATTTTTGTGTGACATACTCGATAGCTCACCTAGGCTGTTGTCACTGCCTATTGCTGCTGCCAGTTCCGGATCTAAGGTTGGAAAATTGTCAACTTCGTGCACCCGTTGGTTCCGGTGAAAGTTCCAACTACCAGCTGTTGCGATACGTGTCTGCGTAGCTTGAATACGCGTGACCAGCGATCTCAGCTGTCCTATCGTATCAGTAGGATGCAGACATATTTTTTCTTGAATCTCCGGCAAGAGATTCGATTTGACAATCTCCAGAAATTCTTGGTCTGGCATAGCATTCTGTAGCTGATCGCGCAGCAACCCCAAATGGTGGTGGTACATTGCGAACAGTTCACCAGGCTTTTGTTTTCTAGACATCAGTTGGAGTCTAGTCTTCAGATCATCTTTAGGCGTCCCCCATTCGTTATACAATCCCATCTTGATGACGTCCCAAGTTGGAAATGGATTTTGCCTTAGTACTGACCAATACCAGTCCTTCGCTGGTCCTGTCAATAGCGTAAGCATATTTCTGACTAGTAATCCAAAATCTCCTTCAAGAGCGGAGTGCGTGAGCGCTTCGACTCTGAAGATGAACTCGTCGACAGAGAGGTCCAAGTTATTCCCGTTATATGTCAGGTTCCATCTCCTGATTGGACTGCCTGATCGTCGGTATCCTACATTAGCAGGAACACGCATAGGTGGTGGAGGGGGTTGAGGTGGTATAAAGTTCGGTCTGGACTGATTTGTAGGCTGACCAAAAGGTTGACCAAAAGGTTGACCAGACGGTGGTGATGGTCTCCTAAATGATTGCCTTCCCCGTGTAGGAAAGTCGTTTGACGGCCTCTGATTGCTTCTGGACGAAGGAGGTCGTGTGAAGTCTGCTGGCGGCATTGCTGCTGCTACTTGTTGTCTGATATCGTTTCCTAACTCAGACCGCAAAACATTTAAACCCTGCTGGAGACCTCGGTTTATTAGGTCTTCCATCTTTATGCTCAAGCCTGCTATCAGCGCATCCGTAGCAGCTGAGGTGTTGTGGTCTTGAGCTGTACGCGCTGGAATATCACGTCGAGGACTCGGGTTTACAAAAGTCCTTGAATGTAAGTCAGGCATTCCCGGAGACAAGGATCGTCGATTCGAAGGTGGTAAGTCAAAGTTAGGCAAATCAAAGGTTGGCAATGAGTCGCGCCTTGTCGATTTCGCGGGCTTCACCTTCTTCGGTCTCTTTGGGATTGCACCAGAATATTCACTGAAGTCCTGTTGCGTAATGTGACGACGGCAGTTAGGACAACTAGAATGTTCACCTATCCAATGCTGCAGGCATGCCTGGTGGAAAATGTGCTCGCATACAGTCATGACCGGCTTCCGATCTACTGACCAGCTTGCGTCCCGGCAGATAGAACATGGTTCAGGCAGCATTGTCATACCGTTTGTCGCTGGAGGTGGTGTCCTCACTGTAGCCATAATGAATTTAGACGTAAGTCAGGTAAAAATTGTCAAATCAGGGTTTAGGATGGTTATCCCAAAAAAAATTCTAGAAGTTGCACGTTTGGAAGAGACACGCTCCTTCCAATGTGATGATGGCTAAATACTATTTTAAAGTCGAAGGCCTTGGGCGAGATACTCAAATTCAGACAAAAGTTTTCCCAAACGTTCGAAGAAATAAAAAATTAGAAAAACAAGGATTCGAAAAGTTAATTAAGGCTTCTCAAATCGAGATAGTGTAAAGAATGAATTCCAAGACAAAAACCAATTTCGGGAAGCGTTAACAGCCTCGTCGAATAGAAATATTAAAAAAATCTGAAGATTACTAAGGATCCAACAGATCACGAAAACAGTTCAAGCGTTTCAAAAAAAAATCCTTCAACAAAGATCATACAATTTCTCCCTCACCTCCCGAAGCTAACTCCCACATAAGAGGTCAGGTCGCTCTCTCTCCCCCAAGGTCAAAACAGGATACAGGCAAGTGACGTGAGTGTGTGCATTGAAAAAGTCAGAGCTCTTGCAGAAATCTGGGAAGAGTAAAGTCGGAGGTATCAAAGACTGAGAATGCTGCCAGAGATTCTTCAGCCAGGCAGTTAGCAGTATGCCAACTCCTGATCACTGAAGATCTCCAGCATCAATCCCATCCTCCGAGAACTCGTTCTCTTCTCCTCACCGAATCGTCGTGTCCAGCTAGTTCGCTAGCCGGGCAGAGTCATGAGTCTGGTCAACTAATTAGCTGGAAGCCAAGAAGTTGTCTCGCAGATTCATAACTCTGTCTAGCCAGTTGCCCAACAGAGACATGTCCCCACAAGAGCTCAAACGAAAATTTCGTGAGGCCACCTACCATTTCCATGGCAGAAGGCCAGCGGGAAAGATCATCCAAAAACATTTCCAAAAACTTTCAAAAAAAATTCAACAACTGTTCAGGCTTGAGGCTTGACCGAAGTCAAACCTAAAGCCGGATTTCAACTTCCAAAAAACTTTCATTAAATTCAAAAAACGTTACTTTACTTTAATCCAAAAATTCAAAATATCAAAGACTTCCAATAAAACTTTCAAAATATTACGTTACTTTACAAAAAAAAATTTTCAACAAAACCAATTAGACTCAGGTCCACCCATATCTTCTACTGGATGTGAGACCTGAGGTCAATCAACTGGCAGACACCAGATGATCATCTCTCTCAAAGTCTCAGTCCCCAGTAAAATTTATATTTAGACCACCGAAGTCTAACTGAGGTGGCCCCACGTTGGGCGCCATTTTGTTATGGAAGTATGTTGAAGGCGACTTGACCAGGACGTTAAGTCCAAACTGCCAGCATGGGCTGACAGATCGCCTGATGACAACGATAGCACAGGGCGGCATGCTAGCACCTCGGCTAAGGGTGGCGGAGAGTGTGGGGGAGTTCCCGAAAATACCTGCCGCTGTCATCATCCATAATCAAAAAAATTTCATGCCTGCATACAAAAGAGCCGACACACACTCGGTCCTGAAGGGACCCTTACGTCACTTACCTACTTACTGTGGAAGGCGCAGATGTTCTGCCTTCATGGCCTTGCCCCATCCTCCCTATGACTCTGCTCGGCACGATCTGCAAAGTCCCTTTGGCTGACCTGTGGAAGAAATTAGAGCGGACCTATGCGACCCCGAATTGAAAAGGCTCCAGGATGTGAAGGAAGAAAGAAAATATTCAATCCATATTTACGTTATAATGATCAAAATAGGCTCATATATAAACATTGTTATTAACCTACATATAGATACATTCTCTATTATTAATTCAATTCCATAAGTACATACTTTGGGTTACTAAAGTGATCGTCCACAGCGTACTTGATTATTTCTTTTCTAAATTCACAAAAATTTTCTGACCTTATGTACATAGTAGATTTTATGGACACAACCTTTTATGCACCGTATGGCTTACTACGCTCAATGATATATATCCCGAGGTATTAATAGTATATAATATATAAATAATGTTTTCTTTTCTCTTCAGTTATGGCTTACTTTTCGTTTTGTATATGAAATGGTATTGATATATGTACGCGAGCCATCTCAAAGGAGATGCGCGGGTTTTTCAATGGTTGTTCTTTCTTTATATAATAATATTTATACCTGCATTGCCGAAAATAAATGTTTTTAAAAGCTTTACTGCCGTTTTTCTTTCTTTTTTTTTTTTTTGTTTTTTTTTTTTATTCCAAATTACATAAGTAGCTAGGCGTACCCATGAAGTTAGACGTATATGTATGTAATTATAAGTTTAAGTTCAAGATATATATATATAAAACGCACAAAACTTGACCATATCAAAAAGGTTCTGCAATGCTATACGTATATGTATGTACTTATAATCTTAAGTTTAAGATAGATATATATAAAACGTGCAAAAATTAACTAACCATATCAAAAAGGTTCTGCAGTGCAAGTCACTGCCGGAACCGAAGTGTAATACATATGTATGTTAAAAAAACAAAGTGTAATATTTCAAAATTACTCACATGTGAATCCTCGGCACGATGAAGCGCTTCAGCATGGCCTCCTGGATAAGAATTAACTGGAATTTTAATAATTTGATTACCCTGCTCTATCGCCAGAACACTTTTTGGGGGATGGTACTAGGGTTATGTCGCTTGTTATATGAAAAATTTTTTCCTTATACTAAAACATATTTCTCGGTGATCAGATGGATCCTGGTGAAGTTAATATTGTTTCAATAAAATTTTCCCCGCTTTTTCTGCGTGCCGTAGGAATGAATCTCCTGCTGCGCGGGTTGAAGGTTAGCTCGAGTTCGGGGGCCTCCAATATGGGAGGAATGTGCCCTCCTACTTCTTTTCCCTCTTTTAGAAAATGTAAATGCACCAGGTCCGGTACCAAGCTCAAAACTTTATCAAATTAGAACTTGCCCAGCAAGTGGAAATAATATGTCTTATTATGAAAATATCCCTCAAACATTTGCTTTTCATACGTCTCTCTAATAAGAGATATTATTTAACACAAAACGAAATATAAATTAGTTCTTTTAACTACCTTTTCGAGGTTTTTCCTGACGTACGCCACACCAGATTCGAATTCCAACAGATCCTTTTTCTTATTTCATAAATGGGGCTCCGGAGGGAGATGCCAAGTTTTATGGGGTGCCGTTGGCGGATTAATCTTTGGTTACTGTGCGAATAATGTACCAGGTGGGGATGTAAATTTATTAATAACTATAAGTATTCTTCGAACTTACGTGAGGGTTTTTTTTTTCTTCGTCGGATTGCGGCGAGAAATATTTGATCTTGCGGGATTTTAATCTTAACGACCTTACTTTCCTGCTAGCAAACTATGACAGACCGATATCGATGGTCTTCTTCTTCTTTCTGTCACTGAACATGACACCGAGCCTGAGAAAGCATTTCTCTCGGTCGGGGCGCGTTTTGGTTTCATGCTGTAGTCGACAACAAGCCGGGCATACACGCTTCAGTCCGTGGTGGCATATTGCTATATGCAATATGCTACGACCATAACAGTTTTAAACGTTTTTTAATTAATTAAAATTTCTCTTATCTTCTTTTTCGCTTTAATTTTATTGAGGGGGCCGCATGTAGCTGTATACCACAATCGTCGTATGTAGCTACATATAACACTTTATACACTACGAAAGGAGGCAATATGTCTCCATCTGCCGAGACACAAAACATTAGAGATATCGCGACTTTTAAGTGTGCCATTACACGTTCAACACGCTTAGTACCTCGAAAAACTAGCACTTTTTTCGCACCAGGACCATCACTCAAATTTATTTAGACGAAGGCACATTTACCAAGTACTCCTTAACATTTTCGAAAATTTTCAAAATAGCTCCTGTGGACATCGATGACCTTGCACGGGAAATATTTGCTGCTAACCGTTGCGTTAAGTTATTCCTTTTCATGAAATTCAAGATGAAATCGTTTCCTGGCATATTGTCCTTGAAATAACCCACAACTTGTCCTTTCTGGTTCAGGTAGTTTTTTATAATTATCCGCATATCTAACTTGGTCAACGGGTATGACCATTTGGCGAGCTCTTTTACCATCTCAGCAATGATTCGTTCCTCAACACTTGTTAATGCATTTGTCGTAAAGCGTTGATACAATGCTTGCTGCTCGCTCTAGCCACAGACATCCCTTTTTTAATATCCTCCATGGCAGCTTGCAGGTCATAAGATTTATAGCGCTGATAATTTCTACCTCCAACCTTTTTTCTATAATTTCTTGGGATTTTCTCACAGCACAGAAACTCACAATTATACACAAACTGAAAAATATCTAAAAGTACTTGCACAAACAGAACTGAATTTCGAAGTTACCCCGGGATTACGAAGTTACCCCATTTTACGGTCTCTTTAAAATGGAAAAGTATGGGTTTAGCCCAACATTTATAAAATGGACGGAGTCTTATTTAGATAACAGAACATACAAATATTATTCCGTCATTCCATCTCTAGAGTCCTGAAAGCTTCGTCCGGCGTACCTCAAGGGAGTCACTTGGTCCCGTTGTTCTTCATTCTATCTATTGACGATATTATCTCTGTTGTAAGGCACTGCAAAGTACTGACTTATGCTGACGATATTGAGCTTTTCACGCAGATTAAATCTGTTAACGATAGTGAACTGGTACAAGGTGATCTTCACAAATTTTACGTTTGGTGCAAAACCAATAATGTGGCTCTCAATATCGATAAATGTGAGGTTATGACTTTCCACAGGAACCAGAAACCAATCACTTATGATTATGTGATCTCGGATTCCACGATTCGCCGCCGCGAGGGTGCTGTTTGTGATTTGGGTGTCAAATATGACCATATATTGAATTTTATCTCCCACATTAACTACATGGTATCTAAGAGTAGTTTTATGCTGGGCTTTATCAAACATTGGTCTCGATAGCTCTCGAATCCCACCATAATATTGCGTTTGTACACTTGCTTTGTGAGACCTCTCCTTGAATACGCTAGCCAGGCCTGGTCTCCATTTTACGGTACACACATCGACCGCATCGAGTCTGTTCAGCGGAACTTCCTGCGCTTCGCTCTTAAGCACCTACCCTGGAACAGTTCATTGATTCTTCCACCTTATGAGGATCGCTTGAAGCTTTTGAATATACACTCCCTTGAAAAACATCGCATGTTCGCCGATGTAACTTTTGTGCATCAACCCTTAAACGCGATTATTGACTCTCCCCTGCTACTTAGTACAATCTCTTTCCCTGATAGTGGGCACAATTTGAGAAGGTTATCTTAGTTGCATGTTAACTCCTCAAGATCCGACCTTAGAATGTATGAACCCATCAATCACATGTGCATTGTTGTTAATATTAAGGCTGAGCATTTTGTCAAAAGAGAAAAGTTCCCAGTATGGACCCTTGGGGGACCCCAATCCTTACTTCCAGCCTGTCTGAGATAGCCTCACATACATACTCGAGTTCTTTGGTACTTTTGAGATAAATATGAGTTGAACCATTCATACTCTTTATTTTTTACACCATGTCTACATAACTTATCCATTAATATCTATTATCAACACTTTCATTTCTATTTTTCAGTTCTTCCTTCCATTGGATTAACACCCACACAGGAATGACTTTTGCGAAAGCGGGACTGTTGTTCCGCGAAAAGTATATTCTTGTTAAAGAAATCTTCAATTTTTGTGAACCACTTTCTCAGAGATTTTTTCATGCATTGTCAACATATTTATTGGTCGAAATTCTTCAGGCTTGACTGCATTTTTAACCTTTTCTACAGGTATTACTAATGAGTCCGTCCATACATTTGGAAATATCCCTTCTTCCAACGATTGGTTATTTCAGCTGTAATATGCATTTATAGCAGTAAACCAATTTAAAAAAAAAAAATGCAATGTGCTAAAACTAATAAGGACAAATTAATTGCAACAACTTTCATACTTAAAAATCATGCCAACCCAAAACCAATAAAGAAAAAAGAAGTGTAATCAATAAAAAAAAGCGTGACATACATTTACCGCAACAATCAACGATTGCGTCACTGCCCAAATAATTCATCGTCATAGGCTTCACGCGTAAATGGATGTCACCATCAATTTTATGCATACTACTAATAGTCGCTCCAGTGGAGTGAAAGCCATTAGGCTGCTCCTAGGGTATTTTTCCAAAATATGTAAAACTATACTGCAGCGAGTTATATCGAGTCGAGGGATATCACACAGCATTGGTAGTCCTATTTCTTCCCAATTTTCAATAAATTTTTTGTATTAAGCATATTAAAGTCTTTTCTTTTATTCATATTAAGAACTATTTTCTTTAGATGATTTAGCCCTATTAAATTAAACTCGCTATCAGTTTGAACCAATTATAACTGTATTGCACATGGAAGATTGAATTGCTTATGTCATTTATACTTTCAATAAAAAATCTGTTTAAATGTTCTGCTATATCTGTAGTATAAACTTTATCGCCAATCTTCACTTTTTTATAGCGTTTCTATCCTTCTTCATTAGATATTTTTTAATGGCTTTCCAAATCTCTTTAGGATTCTCCACTCCAATAATTTTGCTTGTAATATAGTCCTTCTTAGCTAACCTTATTCTTTTATAATAGATGTTGCGAATAAGTTTATAATTAAACCAGTTACTTACGCTATTCGTTAATGTCGCTTTATCGTATCTTCTTCTTTTATTCTTAATAAAACATTTATGAACCACTTGCCTCTATTTTCCTTTACTTCCTTCTGTACTGTAAGCTCATTTAAAATATTTTTTAATTTCTTTTCAAAAAGTTGTGCACTTACGTATAGATCTTGCATTGAACAATTTCCACTAATCTTCTTGAAAATTTGCCCTTAGCATATTTTCATGTCGGTAATTGTTGCATAGTCAATCAATGACTTTGTATTCTGTGTTATTCTAGTAATCTCCGCCACAATTTGTTTTTAAACCCATTATCCAAAATTACACCCTTAAGCACTCTTGCATATGTTGTATCACTAGTAAAATCCACATTAAAATCACCAACGATTATCACATTTCTATATAAATCAGAAAATTCTTCACGCCATTCTGTAAAATAGTCACAATATTGTCGCACTGATGCCCTTGGGGATCGATATGTTATCACAAATAAAAGCAATCTTTTTCAAACCAAAATTTTTTTGTGTGTTCCCTGAAAACTTAATCACACGGTAGATTTGTCTCCCTAATTGTTTTAGTTGCGATAATGCACGCGAATTCGAAACCAAAATATCAAACCTAACCGCTACGAGAATGTTATTATTGGTGGAGATTTCAATGTTAACTTGCGTAGGCAGGATGCTGTTACTGATCAGTTTTCACATTTACTCCAATCACTACATCTTAACACGATTAATACACTGCCCACCTTCTACAATACCTCTAATCCATCGATGCTTGATCTGAACCTTGTTACCGACGCAGAAAAATAATAACGCACAATAAAATTAGCCCTCCTAGTAATCTGGACCATGATATTCTTCTCTTGAGCTTTGACAGGTCACTTAACATGAATCGATATGTTATCACAAATAAAAAGCAATCTTTTCCAAACCAAAATTTTTGTGTGTTCCCTGAAAATTTAATCAAACTGTAGATTTGTCCCCCTAATTATTTTAGTTGCGATAATGCACGCGAATTCGAAACCAAAATATCAAACTTAACTCAACGCTACGAGAATGTTATTATTGGTGGTGATTTCAATGTTAACTTGCAGGATGCAGGATGCTGTTACTGATAAGTTTTCACATTTACTCCAATCACTACATCTTAACACGATTAATACCCTGCCCACCTTCTACAATACCTCCAATCCATCGATGCTTGATCTGAACCTTGTTACCGACACAGAAAAAATAATAACGCACAATCAAATTAGCCCTCCTAGTAATCTGGACCACGATATTCTTCTCTTGAGCTTTGACATGTCACTTAACATGAATCCTCCCCCACTTAGCTTCACTTTTCGTGATTATAATAGCATAGACACGGAGTCCTTGTTTGAAGAATGTCATGGCTTGGAATGGTGGAGAATCTTTGATTGCATTTCTGTGGAAGATAAGGTCGAGTTTCTATCATCATCAATCTCATACTTGTTTGATAAGTACGTACCAATTAAAACGAGATTTTCTACTGGTAATGTCTGTCCGTGGTTCACAGTGAGAGTTCATAATCTTATTGCGGAGCGTGAGTTTCTCTATCAGCGTTACAAACGTCTTAGAACATTTGAGGCAAGAATTTTGTATGAAGCTGCCCGTAATAAGGCTACCACGGCAATCAGGCAAGCCAAACGTCAGTATTATTCCTCTAAAATCGACGCTAACCTCGACCCAAAAAAGCTGTGGCGGAACCTACGTTCGATCGGAGTTTATGGAAAGGATAAAACTGAATGCATGGCACCATTAGCTACTTGGACCTGTGTCTGATACTTCTTCCATTCGACATCTGCTTCCGCAAGCTTCTCTAGAGCTCCCTGGCCTAGAATACTGACAGTGGCACCACTATCAAGTAATCCATTTTCAGTTCGCCCGAGCAGCTTTACTTCGGCGTACGGTCTAATGTCGTCTGGCACCGACACGGAAATCTGTGCCAGTTTTTTCCTTTCTTGTTTCATTCGTCGACAGTATTTCCACCAACGAGCGGTTGATCTTTTCTTCTTCGGTCGCATATCCCGGTCAGGAAACATTATTTCAGCTAACTCCGCCATCGAGGAGAAGATTCGGTCTCTGGCTGCTTTGTATTTCTGCAGACGCGTATGATACGGCGTCAGCGGATGTAAAACTGGCTCACGCCCACTCGTCATATCAGAGCTTGGTGGCCGTTTCAACACAGAAATGACAGGAGGCCAGATCTCCTGCTCAGCAGCCTTGTTAGCTACACGTGCTATAGGTGTCAACGGGACATCGACGATTAAAGACTCTTCTAGAGAAGTGTATAGCAATGTCATGGGCTCCCCAGAAGTGGAAATGGGAGCTTGAAGATCTGCGGAGAAGTCCATTAAGTTCTCCGCCTCTGCCAGTGAAGTAATTGTACAATCCGGGGCCTTTCTGATATCACCAGAGTCACTGAATGATATCAGAGGACATGTTAGGGAGTTATCACGAGTGTCTACTAATGGAGCGGGCTTTCCTCCTTGTTCAAGACTGGAATTGGAGGGTTCGTTACCGTTGCTGCTTGCGACGTTGACGCTGGTCGGGAAGAGGTGTTGGTATTCCCGACCCGTCTCTCGTTTTTCTGCCTGCAGTAGCGGCAATCAGGCTTGAAAACATTCTTGCGTCCGCATCCATAGCAGAACACAACTCGACTGTCTTGTCTACAATTTTGATAATAATGACCGGACTGGTTACAATTCCAGCACACAATAGCGTTTTTGGCTGAGATGCTCGATACGTCACCTAGGCTGTGGTCACTGCCAAGTTCTGAAAATTGTCAACTTCGTGCACTCGTTGGTTCCGGTAAGGATTCCAACTACCAGCTGTAGCAATACGTGTCTGCGTAGCTTGGATACGCGTAACCAGCGATCTCAGCTGTCTATAGTATCAGTGGGGTGCAAACATATTTTTTCCTGGATCTCAGGCAGCAAATTGGATTTAACTATCTCTAGAAACTCTTGGTCTGACATGGCGGTCTGTAGCTGGTCACGCAGCAATACTAAATGGTGGTGGTACATAGCGAATATTTCGCCAGGTTTTTGCTTTCGAGACCTAAGCTGTAATCGTATTTTTAAATCATCCTTGGGCACTCCCCATTCCATGGACAATCCCGTTTTGATGAATTCCCAAGTTGGAAAAGGGTTATTCCTCAGTATTGACCAGTACCAATCTTTAGCTGTTAATAACGTAAGCATGTTCCTTACCAGCAGATCGAAATCCCCTTCCAGAGCGGAGTGCGTGAGCGCTTCGACTCTAAAAATGAATTCGCCTACCGAGAGCTCTGCGTTATTTCCATTGTACGTCAGGTTCCATCTACGGATGGGACTTCCGGATCGTCGCTGTCCTACATGTGCAGGAACACGAATAGGTGGGGTTGGTTGAGGTGGAGCGAGGTTTGGCATAGGCTGACCAAAGGCTGAAGGCGGTCTATGGAATGATTGTTTCCTCGTATTGGGAAAATCGTTCGACGTTCTTGGATTACCCATAGACGGGGGTGGTCTAGAGAAATCCCTTGGCGGCATTGCAGCTGTGATCTGTTGGCGAATATTATCTACGAGCTCAATTCGCAAGACATTGAGGCTCTGTTCGAGACCTTCGCGTACCAAGTCTTTCATTTGAATGCGCAGGCCTGCCAGCAACGCATCCGTAGCAGCTGAGGTGTGGCCTTGGGCTGGTGGTAATGGACTGTCTTGCCGTGAGTTGGGATTAGTGAACGTCCGGGAATGCAAATTGGGCATTCCTGGAGACAAAGAGCGTCTATTAGGTGGTGGTAGGTCGAAAGTAGGCAGATTGAAGCTCGGCACGTCGTGCTTAGTAGACTTCACAGGCTTCACCTTCTTCGGTCCCTTTGGGATTGCACCTGTATATTCGATAAAGTCTTGTTGTGTAATATGGCACCGACAGTTAGGACAACTAGCATGTTCACCTATCCAATGCTGCAGGCATGCCTGGTGAAAAATGTGTTCACATATGGTTATTACAGGCTTCCTTTCGACTGACCAGCTTGCATCACGACAGATGGAGCATGGTTCAGGTAGCATTGACATACCGTTTGTCGCAGGTGGTGGCGTTCTTACTGTAGCCATAGTGAGTCAAAATTGAGAACGTTTTGCAAACCAAAGGTTCGAAGGAGAATGTCAGAGAAATTTAAAAAGTCAAAAAATCGAGATCAACAGGCTCAAACAGGATCGAAGCTAACGAGCTACTAAATTTATTAGCGCGTACCTTGTAACTAAAAATAACCAACGTAGCTAACTAAATACAAGAAGATAATTATTATCGCTAAAATGTTATATACAACAGTTACATACTCGTAACATAAAAATCCATTGTTGGTATGTAATATGTGTATATGCAATAAGCACCAAAAAGCCTTCGGATGTAGGAAAATATTGTATATTCCTATGAAAAACGAATTACTGGGCCGATAAACAATATAAACTTCTCTTCTACAAAGTCCAAAATTTCTCATAAATTTACAGTTTTGTCTTCTAAATAGTTACCATAAGTAAAAGAGGAAGCTTCTATATACTATTAGAAGACTCCCGCGCTATTTTATACGCCTACTCAATTTGAAAATTTGAAAGTTGGGAGGAGATACTAAAATCCAAGGAAATATCTTCCCAAGCGTCCGAAGAAATTTTTTTAAAAAAAAAAAATTTTTTGCAAAACAAAGATTCGAAGAGTAAGCTTCTTAAATCGAGATAATATGAGGATTGAATCCCCAGAACAAAAACCAATGTCAGGAAGCGTCAATAACTTCGTCGACTAAAATTTCTCATAAATTCTGCAAACTACAAAGAATAAAAAAAAAAAACAAAATCGCAAAGACAAGTCAAACGTTTCAACAATTTTCAAAGATCAGACAATTTCTCCCTCACTCCCAGGAGCTAACTCTCACCTAGGGTATCAGGCCGCTCTCCCTCTTCCAAGGCCAGAAGCGGATACAAGCAAGTGACGTGAGTGTGTGCATTGAAAAAGTCAGAGCTCTTGCAGAAATCTGGGTAGAATAAAGTCGGAGGTATCAAAGACTGAGAATGCTGCTAGAGATTCTTCAGCCAGGCAGTTAGCAGTATGCCAACTCCTGATCACTGAAGATCTCCATTATCAACCCCATCCTCTGAGAACTCGTTCTCTTCTCCTCACCGAATCTTCGTGTCCAGCTAGTTCGCTAGCCGGGCAGAGCCATGAGTCTGGTCAACTAATTAGCTGGAAGCCAAAGAGTTGTCTCGCAGATTCATAACTCTGTCCAGCCAGTTGGCCAACAGAGACGTGTCTCTACAAGAGCTCAAACGAAAAATATCGTGAGGCCACCTACCATTTCCATGGCAGAAGGCCAGCGGGAAAGATCAATTTCAACAACTTTCAAAAATAATAAAAAGATTCAACAACTGTTCAGGCTTGAGGCTTGACCGGAGTCAAACCTAAAGCTGAATTTCAACTTTCAATAAAAACTTTCATTACTCAGACGATTCAAAAACTTTACGTTACTCTACTTTCAAAAACCTTAAAAACCTTTTTAAAAACTTTACTTTACTTTACAATTTACTTTACAAAAAAAAAAATCAAATAACAAACCAATTGGACTCAAGTCTGCCTATAACTCCCACTAATTATGAGATTACCGAGTCAGACTATGTAGCTAACAGCCAAAAGTCCATATCTCAAGTAATCTCAGTCCTCAGTCAAAGTCATAATCAGACCACCGAAGTCCAACTGAGGTGGCCCCATGTTTTGCGCCATTTTTGTTATGCAAGTATGTTGAGAGTGAATGGTCAGGACGTGAAGTCCAAACTGCCAGCTTAAGCTGACAGATCACTCGATGACAGCGATAGCACAGGGCGGCATGCTAGCACCTCGGCTAAGGGTGGCGGAGAGTGTGGGGAGGTTCCCGAAAATACCTGCCGCTGTCACCACCCATAATCAAAAAAAATCTTCATGCCTACTTGAACGAGCCAGCACACACTCGGTCCTGAAGGGACCCTTACGTCACTGACCTGTATACTCTCTCGAAGGCGCAGATGTTTCGGCCTTACTGCACGCCCCAACCACCCATTTGACACTGAGGGCAGCGAAGTCACAGTGTCCCTATTCTGGCGTAGCGGACCTTTTCGACCTCTAAATCAAGAGGGCCCCAGGAGAGTGAGGAATAGAGAAAGAGTCTATGACATTATTACAACCATTTTCATGTATTGTACCAGTTCAACTAAGTTTTATTCATTACAGGTGAGCCTCGTCGCTCCAAGTTCACAATACAGAGGTCTGGCCTTCGCCTTAGTGTTACAAAAACCGCACTGTTTAAAATCTCGTTATTACTATCTCTATTCTGTCTTCCATAGACTTCCGTCACTTCTTGTATATAGTGACCATACCACACTGACTTAATTAATCTATAATAGCTCTGTTGGATTACAAAAAAAAATTCACTTCCGTATACTCAGTTCTCTCTTATGGCTCTAAGGTTAACAAAGTTTTCCCTTTTTCTTATACTCAACAAAACAGACTCATCCTGAACCAGCTACTAACTCTTAACAAAACTATGTGCGAACAAAATGTATTCAATATAGCTTAATTTGGAATTTCAGACTTCTATCAAACTAAATATCCACTTGAATTCAACTTGGACCAACACTGCTATAAAATTCGTCATAAACATTATTCAATTAAGGCATTATCGATATCGATCTTTATTTTAGCTTATCCTAAAAATGTAGCATCCTTACGAACTATAAGATTCATCACGATTAACTAAATAGTAAAAATTATTTTCCAAAAATAACATTACTTCAAATTCATATCGGATTATTCTATTTGAACTGTACGACTTTTCGCGATTAACTATCTAATTTATATTGTATTTTTCTTTTTTCCTTTCCTTTTCAAATATAATCGTACGTATGTCTATAGACTTTATCCGAGCAATTTAATGAGGGCCTATCGACCCTAGGCTCTCGATGGGAGGATGCCTGTTTAAACTTTAAGTGTTAAATTGCGGTTTTGCCGGCTTCCAGCATCATATTGTAAAGTTATGATCTTTTAGTCAGACTTAATTACTTTCGAAAGTTAATTTACTCTTACTACGCCTAAAAGTTGCACAAATATAATAAAGAATTTGCAAGAGTTACTCACGTGCTTTTCAATCCCTCGAAGGAGCTCCCTAGAGGTGTTGCAATGTCCTGAAAAAAAATTTTATAAACGTAGAAAGCCAGACAACCTGACACTCTCAAGCATGGAGTGTTGATAGATTTACTCAACCAGAGAAGGAGTGGTATCCCTAAGGGATCCGCTAATCTCTTCGCTTAATGATACTACTACTAAGTTACTGTCGCTTAAATATTTTCCTGCCGGGTTAGTTGTGGTAATCAATCCGTTTTTTTTCCTTTCTTCCTGTTTATGTGATTGTTTTACTCCCGTCGATATATGCTTGCACGGGCTGGATTACTTCGAGTCTTACACCCTAACATCCTCTGCGCTATGCATGCTCATGATATTGGAGGGTAATAATTGTTGAAGTGCTTTTCGAATCTCGAGCTTTTGAACTGTTGCAGTTGCGAATTATCCAGGAGAGACGATTTGACCTTAAGGGTCGTATATGACCTCTATATAACAAGGCGGGCTCCAATTCACGTTGGTAAAAGAACTATAGTTACTAAGTGGCAAAATTGTTCTCAGATCATCCGCGAGGGAATAGTAGACTCCATTCATTTATCTGGTTTGCTTTGATTTTCTCTTGGAGAAAATGTACAGTACTTACTGTTGTCGAGCTGCCTATCATTCACTTGTTGGAACACTGGTAGGGACTTTTAATTGGGTTTGGTTTCTATTGGAACCATTCACGTGGTCGGCCGATTCAGAGAATATCGCGCACGATCGAACTTTCGGGAAAAATTACCCGTAGCTAAACGTTTAAATTTAACCAAAAGCGCTTAACACAAACGCTTGCCTCGGATTTGAATTCCTTTTGTTTTGGTTTATAGGTTATAACTTTTAACACACGCGCTCTTTTTTCTAAGACTTTTGTGTTCACCGGATGTTACTATGCTCGTTCTTATCCTCTGTTTTCGACTTAATCCGATGGCTTTTCACTTCTTTCCGTTTGACAACCCGCTCGAGCAAATCTTCTTCTTACTTGTCTTTACCGTCAACATGTCACCCCGAGCTTGAGGAAACGCACTTCTCTCGGTCGAGGTGCGTTCAAGTTTTTCGCTCAACCGCAGCCGGCTTACATGCTCGCTTCAGTACTTCGTGTAGCATATTGCTATATGCAATACGCTACGACCATAACATCTGTTCTTTCTTATTTTAATTCTTTATTTAATTCCTTAACTTTATCAATGTCTTTTTTTTTGTCCTGCCTTCTTTTCCTTTTTACTACTCTCTAGGAATTAGGCAAAATATAAGATTCAACTTGCACTTAACTATGGCGACCAAGAACTATCTAGAAAAACTTGCTCTCCCAACACGGATCAACTTTTCTGCCCAAAACCACACACGACGAATGACACCAGCCAACCCGATTTCCGACCTTCTCGTCTGTCCTCCTCACTTCATACCAAGTTGCGTCAGAATGTCCCCTTCACCTACCAAAGCTGCTAGATCAGTCAGTAAGATCTGCTGGATTTCCTTTTTCTTTTTACGAAATTCCCCTATTGGGGGAATTTTAATCAGTAGATTTTATTTATTTGCTATTATCAGTTTAGATTATAATTTTAATATTGTTTTTTGTTTTTTTGTTAATAATCTTGATACCATAAGCTTCCTCTTAGTATACATATGTCAAAATATTTTTAAAATTCGTTCTCTATGAAAACTTTAGTTCATTTTGACAACCGATTTCGGAAGTTGGATTTTTGGTGATAATAGCAATTTTTGTTTTTGTTTATTTGCCTTGGGCTGGGAGCCATTCGACAATTATGACGGGGATACAAGTATTGATGTTCATTTTGACAACCGATTTCGGAAGTTGGATTTTTGGTGATAATAGCAATTTTTGTTTTTGTTTATTTGCCTTGGGCTGGGAACCATTCGACAATTATGTCGGGGATACAACGTTCGGTCGGAAACCATATCGTACCAGTCATGCTCGGTGTAGGAGAGTGAGCATCTTGCAAACCATGGAGAGGAGCGTCTAGCTCGGGTGAGACAACCATAACTCATCAATTAGTTAGACTCGTGCCTCGGATAAATACTGCCTGAGGCCTTCATATTACTTCCTAGTTCCAAGCAAAACTGCGCGACCCTGTCCGTTTGACATAATTATTATAATCTGCTACCGGAAATAATTCAATTGGCTTTGACTAATTCATTAAACAGCAATTACTTAAGTCTAAAAAAAACCTGTCTTATAATCCTAACTACTGACTATTCTGCTTCTTACATTATTATTATCCTCAGTTCAAAAAGTTTATTATTATCTTCAGTTGAAAATTCCAGTGTTCCGTGACTTGAAAATTCCAGTGTTCCGTGACGGCATTGCCCCTGCAGTGCTTACGAGTGGGTGTGGTGCTAGAGATATACCCTCTACGTGAGAAAAGTCCACCACATGATTGATTATCCACAAGGTATCCGTAAGGTGTTTAATGATGCATTGTGTGCATTTCTGTAAGATAAAAAAAAATCTTTTGCAGCATCTTTTTTTTTTAATAGAGTTAGGACCACACGATGGACATGTACACACAACATGTAATAAATTTCGTCCGTAGATCTGTCAGATTTAGCCAGATTTCTTAAATTTTCTAGGAAATCGTCTGCAGGGCGGGCGACCCGTAACACGCCCCCCCCCTTTCCTATAGGAGATTTCGTAGAAATCTCTAGTAAGGCCAGATTTACTACTACAAAATTACGTCCAATACTATGCAACTGTGTTAAAAAAAAACACGTCTAAATTAATAAAATTAAATTCAGAGTTTAACGAATGAAGTTTTAGTAAATAAGGGGGAAGTGTAGTCGCAGAAAAAACGATAAAACCCACTCCTAAGCATTCGACTAGCAAAATAAAGAAGAATATTTCAACTCAATCACGGAAGCACAGTTATGCTACTATCTCCAATCTTAACACCCTAGACCGCTTCAGTCGTTTCGCATTAGTGCCATCTTCGTAATTTTCCAAACAGTAGACAGAATGCTATTATTTTACAAACAAAAGTAAAAAAAAAGGAAAAGAGATCTTACCCGGCCACACCAACCAGTTCGAGTATAAAAAAAAAATATGATAGTTATACAAAAGAGTATCAACCGCAGCGAACTTAAGCGGCTTGATAATACCCTGTAGTTGCCCAGTGAAGCTGGGTGGATGGCTTATTGGGCCGACCCGGAGAACTATTCTCAGTAATCGTAGCTATCTTGGCTTGAATGATACACCTTTAGGTCCTTGGTATGCCAGATCCCTGCGTCCTTCTCCGCGCTATTTTGTAACTTGTATGTCCATGGAGAGACTACTTTTATAACCTTGAAAGGACCAATATACTTAGGGGCTAACTTCGCACTGAAGAACTTTGAAGCGTCAGACAGAACATAATTTTTACGCCAGACCAAATCGTTTACGAGAAATTTCTGATCCCTTCGATGGAGATCGTAACTGCGCTTTGATGCCTGAGCCGCTTTCACTAGCCTTTCCCTTATATCTTTTCTTACCTTCTCCAGGGCACTTGACCGGACGACTGAATCGAAATTATCTGTAATCCCCATCCGTTTATGCTCTTCATCCCGCGTTGCCATTTCTTTACCAAAATTCATGAAATATGGCGTCACTTTCATAGCCTCATGCGTAGATGTACGGATTGCGCAAGCAATTTTCGCTAAATAAGAATCCCACTTCTTGTGGTTCTCCGCCACGTACGCTCTCAACATTGACTTAATCACTTGGTTTGTCCTCTCAGCAGCATTGGCCTGAGGGTGGTAAAGAGCTGTATAAGTGAGCTCGGTCCCGTATTCGACACAAAGGTTTCTAAATTCCCTGTTTCTAAATTGCGTGCCATTGTCACAAACCAGAATTCTTGGCGCACCAAAGAGTGGGATTACATGGTCTTCCAACGCCCTGCAGATTAGAGAAACACTGGCGGATCATAGTGGGAAGAGCATCGAAAATTTAGTTAGCTGGTCGACAACAGTAAGTATATATTTATAACCTCTGTCAGAACGCGGCAGGGGACCAATTAAATCTACATTTATTAATTCCCAAGGATTATTAACGACTGCGCGGGAAGCCATAAGGTCTGCTGGCTTCCTAAGCTCAGGCTTAATCGATTGACGCGTGGTACAACACCTAATATAGGACGATACGTCAGCTTTCATTTTAGGCCAGTAAAATTTTTTGACTAACCGGTCGTACGTTTTTTGTACACCCCCATGCCCTGCGGTGGGTATATCATCGGCCTTAAAGATCAGTCCATTTCTTTCTCGCTTCTGGATAACTTCTTTCCAATAGTCATTATAAGAGGCGAGGTCAGAATACCTGGGGCGGCAATGTTTCCACAGTCTACCATTCTCGACCTTCCAGTCTGGGCACCTTGAAGAATTCTTTGTTACTGCTTTCATCATTTTATTGTACCATTTATCCTCTATTTGAATATCTTGTGTTACACAATCGACCAGAGGCACAGAACGGGAAAGCCAATCGGGCAACAGGTGCTCCTTGCCTTTTCTATGAGTTATTTCATACTCGTACTGTTGTAGACGCATGGCCTACCGCGCTAGTCTTCCGGTAGGATCTTTCAGATTGTGTAACCAGACCAAAGAGGCATGATCCGTGATCACTGTAAACTTTGTACCCTCTATATAAGACCGCAACTTTTCTATTGCCCACAATACCGCCGTGGAGTAATTTCGTTCGCATCGGTTAAGTGAGCGGCTCAGATATGCGATTACTCTCTCTTGTTCATTAATCTGCTGGGTTAAAACTGCACCCAGGCCATATCCAGTGGCATCCGTATGAATAACAAAGGGATACTCGAAGTCGGGGCACTCACTAAACAAGTCGGCGCACTCACTAAACAATCTTTGACCTTACGAAACGCTTGTTCACATTCCTCTGACCAAATGAATTTTCTTTTCTTCTTCAACAACTCTGTGATTGGAGTAATAAGAGTAGAAAAGTTCGGTACAAATCTTCTATACCAAGATATCATGCCAACAAATCTACAGACCTCAGAAACATTCTTGGGATTGGCGATATTTAGGATGCATTGGACCTTCTCAGGGTCCATCTGCAGACCATTTTCGCCCACCACGTAACCCAGATATTTAAGCTCCGGCCTACAAAAATCGCATTTGTCGAAATTAATCACTAATCCCGCCTTATGAAGCCTGTCGAGAACATCTTCCAGAATCCTTTTATGATCTTCAATAATCACGTCGTCAAGGTATACAAAGACTTTGCTCTCTAAGCCGCCAGAAAGTACTCGATCAATAAGCCTTTGCCAAGTAGCTGGGGAATTACTGAGCCCAAAAGGCATCCTTGTAAACTGGAATAACCCTCTACCCGGAACCGTAAAAGCAGTGTATTGCTTGGAACTCTCATCAAGTGGAACCTGCCAGAATGCTGACTTAATGTCCAATGAGGACATATATTTCGCGTCCCGAAGCTTATCTAACGTCGCCGACACAAATGGCAATGGGTACGCATCCTTTTTTGTAACTTTATTTAATTTTCTAAAGTCGATACAAAAACGATACTTCCCGTCCTTCTTTTTCACCATCACCACTGGAGAGGCCCAAGCACTGTTAGATGGTTCCACTACTCCAGCTTGAAGCATTTCATCTAGTTCTTTATCGATGACCTTTTGTATTGCGGGTGCCACAGGATAGTATCGTTGTTTGATCGGCCGCGACTCTGTCTCAATAATATGCTCCACTTGATTTGTGCAACCAAGTCCAGTACCCATTTTAAGTTTGGCATTGCTAATGATTTCCTCTAGTTCCCGCTTCTGCATTGGTTGTAGGTTCGACTGGCTTTGTAACGCATTTATTTGGTATTCTACTTCCCCGTCTACGAACTGCGAAGAATTATTCCTAAAATTAGCTTGAATGCTTATCTCTCTCCAAAAGTCTATTCCTAAGATTACAGTATGAGGAAGCTCTGGGATGACTAGAACTTCGCAAACTTTAACTCGCTTTTCCAACTCAATAGGCACACTAATTTCCCCAAGGATATTTACAAACCTTCCATTTGCTAGCTTCACTCTTTTCGCTATCGTACCTCTAAGCTTTAAGTTCATATTCTTCAGTAGCTCCCATCCAGGACCTCCTACTATCGTCCGCGAAGCACCGGAATCGAGTAACCCACAAAACGGCAAATTAAAAATCAAAACTTTTAAATGAGGACGCACATCGTTCTCTGCCTGTGCAAAGATGTAATCCAATAAAATGTTTAATGCGTTCCTACCGCTCCTACTTGCCGACTGTTCTTGGTTACCGTTTGAATCCCGTTTGGTTGCGGCCTTTCGCGGATTACTCGATCTGCCGCTTAGACTCGAGCTCCGTTGCCGTTTCCCGACACATGGTGTCTCGTTTCTTACAGTATTATTCGGAGCCTGTCCATTACTATTGCACTGGGCGCATCTTGGACGGATTACCCCCGCCGTACCGCATCCATAACATCTTACGTTCTGCCTACAACCCCTAGCGATATGCCCAGGTTTGCCACATCTATAACATTTCCGCAGATTAGAGGGTCCAGGAACATTGTCACGCTTATAGACTCCGTAGCAACGTATGCTAGATCGGGTTCCAGGAGATCCTGATTTCGTCTCGATGGAGGTGGTACAAATGCCTCCACTGAACTTCGAATAGAATCTAGTTTTCTCCCCATTTCGACTAGTTCTTGGACAGTCTCAATATCTGTTAAACGTAATTGCGTCTGGTAAAACGGTGCTATGTTTCTTTTTAATATTCTTAGCTGTTGGTTTTCAGTCAAAGGGACCGTCAGCCGTGCGAACATATTCGACATCATAGCTGTATTGTTTCCGCCTTACCCTGGGTACGCCTCTTAATTTCATCGAGTAAACGCTCGTCATAGCCCGCCGGTAAGAATTGTTTCTTCATTTCTAATACGAGGTCCGACCATGATTTAAATTGGGCCTTATTGACTCTATACCAAATTAGAGCAGGCCCTGTAAACAAATCTAGAACCGAATGGAAAAGCTGTTTTTTTGTAACCCCCCTTGCTTCTGCCAGCTCGTTGACCCGCTCTAGGAAGGAATTCAAAGATTGCCCAGGTTCTCCTGAGAATTTAATTTCCCACTTAGATACCGAAACTCTAGAGTAACTATTACTAATGACTTTAGCCGGCATCGACAAGTCTGCATTACTATCAGAAGACTCACTATCGTCACCACCACCATCCGCTTTCATATGTAATGAGCCTAGTGCTACTATGATTTCAGCTCGGAGCCGTGCCTTTTCCTGCGTTTGTTCATCTCCCTCAATTTCCATTCTACCGAGCCTCGCTAAAGCCCACTCGAGTTTCGTTAACATTTTCTTGAAATCTGGCGAGCCTGAATCGCCTTCGAAATTATCCAGCAGTCCCTTAACTTCCTCAATTTTAGCTTTAAGAGCCCTTACATCATCCTCATATGCGTACGGATAGGAGCTGACTAGCGTAGGTCTACCCTTTTTTTCTATTTTCAAGGCCGCGCGCAGCTGAGCTCTCATTTCATCTACTTTTCCAATGGGCAGACCTCTTATCTTCAGTTCATACCCAAGCTCTTCGTTACTCAACCTATTGATTTCCATTTCCACTACTTACTCACACGTAGCTATAGAAAACGAACCCCCAGGGTGGATAAAAAAAAAAAAATTAAATTGGAAATGCGTCTTATATGAATGGTAATACTTCATAAGTGGTGTAATGATAACAAAAAATTATAAACTTAAGTACTCAGCACATTTGTATTGTTTTATGTATGCATTCATGTATATCTTATGTAATTATAAAAATAAAATACTAGAAATAAAAAGAAGTGTCTTATATGAGTGGAGGTAACGAAAAACCAACCCAAAACTTCCGTAGTACGCTCTTCCTTATCTGAGCAGGATAAAGGACATGACACTCGCATGTAAGTATCAAGTATCAATTCTATAACAATCGAACTTTGCCACAACGTCGTAACTAGGTGGCTGCCAAAGCACAGTCAAGTCCAGGGTAACCTGAACGATATAGCCTTTCCTACACTTGCGCCCCAAATACCAGAACGCCTAAATACCTGGTTAAGTTCTATAGAGATAGTTCTACCGATTAATGATCAAATGCAAAACAATGAACTAGAGTGGCGGAAAACGAAAATTAATAATGTGCCCTATGTGACACCACACTACCAGGCTTAAATCAAACCTCTTGACCTCGATTCACGATATACAAAACTCACAGATATTTTTAGGTAGCCGTTAACCGAAAGAAGGACATAGCTGCCTATACGGTTTGAATTCGCAAATTAATGTCCGTTCATCTATTATTCTCGCCACACTAAGTATTCTATGTAGACCTCATAAAAGGAAATCTACAAATATCCAAATCAAACGACATCAACCCCCTGGAGAAAGAGAGGCACTAAGTATGTTAGGCATGTACACATACATGCATGTATAGCGACCTAGAGTTCACTTTATCTGTGTCAGTCCAAATCCCGAAATTCAATTCCAGGTATTCTGCGAACTCGTGCGTAATAATTCGTACTACAATCTTTTCGGTGGACTACAAAAAGAACAGCACCAAAGCGAATTCTTCGGAACTAGGTTAAATGTCGTCGTAGGTCAAGAACCAGCAGGCTTGAATTTATATCAGTTGGGACCCTCAATACCAGAACTACTATTACACTTATAGGCATGCGTCATGAACATCTGGCCTCTTTTGTTGAATTCTATTACCTATCGGCCGTATTTTTATACCCTAGATGAAATCATAGGGGTATACTAAGTTTGTCATTCCGTTTGTAACACCTCGAAATAATGATGGTAGAGCAAAATGGATTGGACACCCATTCATAATATTAAAAGTTATTTCGATTTTTGCCTGTCCGTCCGTTCGTCCGTCTGTGCGCACGATAACTCGAGAACGCGTATACTTAGAGAGCTGAAATTTTGTACACAGACTTTTTAAAAAAAAAGTAAAATTAAGTTCGAAAATGAGCCAAATCGGGTAACTCCTTCGTGGGGTTGCCATATAAAAATTTCGTTTTCCGCTATATATTTGGACACTGCCTGAGAACGCGTCGACGTAGAGAGCTGAAATGTCGCGCATGATGCTTTTACTACATTAGCAAATAAAATGTCAAAAATGGACTAAATCGGGCAACTCCTTGGTGTTGCCATATAAAAATTTCGGTTTTTTACGTATACTTTGAAAACGATCAGTCCAAGACACTTTTATTGTACTAAGAACTTCTGCAGAATACGAAATCCTATAAAATTGGTTATGACCATTTTTCCTGTGCGACAAACTGTTCTAGAAATATATGCGAAAAACAACTTCAAAATCAATACTTGAATAGATCGGTGACCATACGAAATTTAATACGGGCATTTATCTAGGGTATCGTAAGAATTGGCCTTAGACCAATTCTAGCTTTTTTACTTGTTTTTTCAATTTTCCCCGAAGGGTAGGCGTCTTACTACCTGCGCACTAATCCAAAAAAAAACCTGCCTTTGATAAATGGGGATAAACACAATTTATTTATTATTAAAGTTGAGAAAAGGAATGCTGCCTCTAAAAATGTGCAGTACCTATAATAAAACACACGTGTTCTTACGTATAAAAAAAAAATATTGGTAAATTTGAAAGGGATTGAATACAATTTTATATAAAATATATGTATGTATATATATATAGATATTGAAAAGTAATTTAAATCTACTGCAGCGCACTACCTGACTGCCTGCCTGTAAATCCACTCCACGCTATAGTTAATTGATGACTAACCAATAATCGCCAGTGGTATAGCATTTATATTACTTGAGGATAACCACCAACTTTACTGGCTCGAAACAATTCAATTTGCTTTAACGACTTAATTTTTTGCCCTTATCATTTTCCGTGTTCACTGAGTAGTCAACATTGCCCGCACCGTTTGATAATTCCCCACGTCCTGGATTGCTTAAAGCTGTTGAGTTATTTAGTTTGCTAAGATGGAGGTAAGTAAATCCTATATCTTGTTATATCATTCACGTCGGGCCCCACGTTGGGCGTCAAAATTTGTTACGCACTTTTTTTTTGTGCGCAATTAGCGCGCCGTCTAGTTTGGAGATTGGCGTAGGAACCCGGACGGTTTATGGGCGCCACGTAGTTTTAGGATCTACGAACTCTGACTATTTAGGACAAGGTGGGGAGAAATTTCAAACATGCATCGCTCAGTATAACGTTATAAATTTTATTGAGGTAAAGGTATCCACTTACTTCTGCCTACAATTACATGTACTGCTATATATCTCCAGGCGTGTGTACGTTAATTACGTGAAACCGCGAAAACAACAGAAAAATGCACACTTGATTTACTTGACTACTAACTGTTTAAAAGAAACAGCGAACCACGCCTTAACTGACTAGTCTAATGACAAAAAAAAATAGCTGTTTCCACTTTGTTACACTAGTTAACAACGGGATATCTGGCTGACCTGGAATATTCCATCCACGGCGAAGGCTGCGCAGTTCCTACTAGGATTTCTTTGAATTAATACACGAACTACAAATTTCTCTAACCACAAATTTCAAATTAACACGTGGAGTGTGGGGGCAGTATTTATCCGCGAACTAGATCTAGAAGCCTATCTCAGCTAGATATCCGACGTACTTTAAAAGGAATTTGTTACGCATATATTTTATACTTATCTCTTGCTTCCGACTCGTGGATTTTACTTCGGTTATGTTCTCCCGCAATGAGCCTGAGGCTCCTCTTCTGTTCTTTCTTATTTTAATTCTTTATTTAACTCCTTAACTTTATCAATGTCTTTTTTTTTTTTTGTCCTTCCTTGTGTTTTTTTCCTTCTTTTCCTTTTTACTATTCTCTAGGAATTAGGCAAAATATAAGATTCAACTTGCACTATGGCGACCAAGAACTATCTAGAAAAACTTGCTCTCCCAACACGGATCAACTTTTCTGCCCAAAACCACACACGACGAATGACACCAGCCAACCCGATTTCCGACCTTCTCGTCTGTCCTCCTCACTTCATAAAAAGTTGCGTCAGAATGTCCCCTTCACCTACCAAAGCTGCTAGATCAGTCAGAAAGATCTGCTGGATTTCCTTTTTCTTTTTACGAAATTCCCCTATTGGGGGAATTTTAATCAGTAGATTTTATTTATTTGCTATTATCAGTTTAGATTATAATTTTAATGTTGTTTTTTTTTTTTTGTTAATAATCTTTATACCATAAGCTTCCTCTTAGTATACATATGTCAAAATATTTTTAAAATTCGTTCTCTATGAAAACTTTGGGCTGGGAACCATTCGACAATTATGTCGGGGATACAACGTTCGGTCGGAAACCAAATCGTACCAGTCATGCTCGGTGTAGGAGAGTGAGCATCTTGCAAACCATGGAGAGGAGCGTCTAGCTCGGGTGAGACAACCATAACTCATCAATTAGTTAGACTCGTGCCTCGGATAAATACTGCCTGAGGCCTTCATATTACTTCCTAGTTCCAAGCAAAACTGCGCGACCCTGTCCGTTTGACATAATTATTATAATCTGCTACCGGAAATAATTCAATTGGCTTTGACTAATTCATTAAACAGCAATTACTTAAGTCTAAAAAAAACCTGTCTTATAATCCTAACTACTGACTATTCTGCTTCTTACATTATTATTATCCTCAGTTCAAAAAGTTTATTATTATCTTCAGTTGAAAATTCCAGTGTTCCGTGACTTGAAAATTCCAGTGTTCCGTGACTTGAAAATTCCAGTGTTCCGTGACGGCATTGCCCCTGCAGTGCTTACGAGTGGGTGTGGTGCTAGAGATATACCCTCTACGTGAGAAAAGTCCACCACATGATTGATTATCCACAAGGTATCCGTAAGGTGTTTAATGATGCATTGTGTGCATTTCTGTAAGATAAAAAAAAATCTTTTGCAGCATATTTTTTTTTTTAATAGAGTTAGGACCACACGATGGACATGTACACACAACAGATTTAGCCAGATTTCTTAAATTTTCTAGGAAATCGTCTGCAGGGCGGGCGACCCGTAACAACCAGGCCACCTCAAAAGGGCTGCAGAAAACGTCGACGATTTGAATCACCAGAAGAAGAGGGGAGAGTAGTATGCCAAAGATGACGAGCCACGGAGAGACTAGATATCAAGCAGAGACTAGTCGCTTCACCTCTCCTGTTGAGTAGTCGCAAAACATGTAAAAACCAACTTTGTGGGGCAAAAGTTGGTTACGGACGTCCACAACCACGAAGTCATCATTCAAGTAGTCTATTTTCAGAGAAATAATTGCAGTTTTGTTATATATGGAAATATAGGGAAAAATACTGCGCAGTAACTATCGATTCTGGAGCTTCGAGATCAATTATTAGAGCAGATCTTGTCAAGAACAAATGGCTTCACAACACCACAAAATATCTACTAAGAACATCAACTGGATCAGCTGCACAGGTTTTTGAAGAAACAACTTTAATGTTCAACTAAGCAAACTACTATTTCCTCACACTTTCCTGGTTTCAGACATAATGGATGAATGCATTCTTGGAATAGACTTCATGACCACTTACAAAATAAATCTGGATGTCGGAGAATGAATTCTCAAATATGGAAACATAGAAATTCCTATGAGACTAGGAGTAGGGGCAGATTATCCTGCGAAAATAGGGACGATGGTCTGAGAAAATATTACTCTCGCGGCATACTCCGAACCGTTAATATGAACAAAGCTTACTGATGGCATCAGGAGCTGCCGATTCTATCTGGTGGAGCCTAACCCTACAAAAGTGGCATCGAACATCATCGTTGGTAAGACTTTAGTGAAGGCAGAAGGCGCAACATTAATTCCAGTCAGAGTGCTTAACACATCTGAAAATAAGGTACAACTAAAACTATAATTGAAAATTGTGAACCCGTATACCAGATCGTCAATTTGGATAATGGTAGTAATGTCAAAGAGACAAAACCTATACCAGGTACTACCAACAGGTTCAGAAACTTCTTTCGTCCAGTGCCTTAAGTGAACAACAATACAACGATGCCAAAGAGGTGGTCGATGAATTTTCGGAATTATTTGCAATGAATGATGATGATTACGGTAGAACCAATCTTGTCCAGCATCGGATCAATGCAGTGGATTCCAGGCCCATTCGACAGACCACGAAGATAGCCATTAGCCCAACAACTAGAAGTTGCAGATATGATGAACTCCATGAAGAAACAAGGCATAATAGAGAAATCTAACAGCCCTTGGACATCACCAGTTGTTCTGGTCAGGAAAAAGGATGGCAGTACCCGATTCTGTGTAGACTACCGCAAACTAAATAGCGTAACGAGAAAGAATAGTTATCCGTTACCATGGATTGATGACACGCTGGATACCCTTTCCGGAGCGCAATGGTTTTCCACGCTGGATTTGAAAAGTGATTACTAGCAAGTGGAAATACATCCTGAGGACCGAGAGAAAACTGCTTTCTCAGTTGGCAATGGCTTATGGCAATTCAAAGTAATGCAATTTGGTTTATGTAAAGCTCCAGCCACATTCGAACGACTAATGGAATGTGTTCTACGCGGTTTAACCTGGTAAACATGCCTTGTCTACTTAGATGATATAATAGTAATCGGAAGAACATTCGAGGAACATAAAAACAACTTACGGGACGTACTTCGAAGACTCAAAGATGCGATATTGAAGCTCAGTGCTCTATTCAAAATGAAGTATGTTTGGGGCATGTTTCCTCACAAGGAGTCAGAACCGATCCACAGAAGATAGAAGCAGTCAATAATTGGCCAGTTCCAAAGGACAAACATCAATTAAGCAGTTTTCTTGGTCTAGTTACCTACTACAGGCGATTCATGAAGGGTTTTGCAGATATAGCAAGAAAATCTCTACGGCCAGAAATTCATCCTTCGCACCGACCATGTAGCGCTTAAATGTCTTTTGCAGTTTAAGAACCCTGAGGGACAAGTGTCGAGATGGATAGAACGACTCCAAGGTTATGATTTTGAAATCCAACGCCGAAAAGGTATCCATGGAAATGTAGACGCCCTTTCACGACGTCCATGCAAACTTGAATGCAAACATTGTATCCGGGTGGAAGAAAAAGAAACAACAGCAACTATAAAGTTGATAACGTTGGAAACATCGACAGGTTTGGACAACGAGGGCTTGCGAATAGCACAACGAGAAGACTCACACATATTACCCATTCTGTCTTGGAAAGAAGACATGGAAAGATATTTTGGAACGGAGCGAGAATCTGAAAAGTTACTGGGCTCGATGGAACTCTTCATGTTGAATGCGGTATATTAAAACGCAAGTGGGAAGCACCGAACGGTGAATCAACGATGTTCTAGGACCTTTGGGAGTGAATAAAACAATTGCCAAAATACGAGAAATGCTTTATTTTTGCTACATATGCTTCTTGTAAAGGGCCGCCACACAGAAGCAGGAGAAATGCATAAGTATAATGTCGGAGCCTCCTTTGAAAAGATAGCTGTAGACATCGCTGGACCTTTTCCAGGATGACGGTGACCGTTATATATTACTTGCCGTTGACTATTTCAGTATATGGCTTGAATCATGTGCAATCCCTCATCAAGAGGCAATCACAGTTGCGGAACAAATAATAACGAATTGGGTCGGTAGGTTTGTTGTGCTTCACGAGCTTTATTCGGACCAAGGACGGAACTTCGATTCACGGACTTTTCAGGAGATGTGTAAAATGCTGGCAATAAGAAAAACCAGAACAACTTCTCTACATCCACAATCTGATGGCATGATAGAGCGCTTTAACAGAATATTGGGCGAGCATCTAAAGAAGGTAGTTGACTATCATCAACGCGATTGGGATCGACATATCCCTATATTCCTAATAGCTTATAGATCAGCTGTTCACAACACTACTGGAAAAACCCCAGCTAAAGTCATATTCGGAAGGGAGATGCGTTTACCCAGCGACCTCAAATTTGGTGCACCTAGAGGTGAACAAAAGTGACCAGAAGACGATGTATCGGAGCTCAGACAACGATTAGCCGATGTGCAGAGAGCAAAATTAGCAGCAAATACCGATCGGATGAAGACCCGCTATGACTTGCGCAAGATTTAACGAAGGTGATCTTGTTTGGGTGTACAACCCGAAATTACATAACGGACGCTCTCCAAAATTACAACAACACTGGGAGGGACCGTATTCAGTAGTAACTAGAATAATTGACGTATTATACAGGATTCAAAGTGGTACAACAGGCAAACGAAAAATCGTTTATCTGGATCGCTTGTGTCAATACTACGAGCATCAAGACCGTGGACCAGCTGTTGTTCGGGACGAACAATTTTAAGAAGGGGGCAGTGTTACCTGCAACAAAAAAAGACAAGTGATGACATCTACTGGAAATGAAAAGTAAACACCCTCAGGTTCGGGGAATCGATGATGGAATCTTTGGGAAGGTTCTGGAATGGAGTTTTTGAGAAGATTCTGGAGAGTTTGTAGAGTATGAATATACCAGTTGTCACCACCAGTGGAGTAGTCTTATTTCAGACAGTGAAGTGAACAAAGTGTTCTAATTAGATTGCGATAATTGGAAATACAGTACTAGCGATAATTGAAGTTAAGTTAATTAATTAATTGTTTGTTAGTTTTATTAGTCTAAAAAAAGAAGAAGAACTTATGAATTAAATCTGTAATATTGTGTTTTAAATAACGAACCAAAAGCTGCGCTCGAAACAATATGTAAAAAACCAATATGCAATCAGCATGAAAAAACCACGCCATTTACCTGCGTTGACTGCGGCGATACTGCCACATTAGATAGTCCATTCAATTAAATTTTGTGTTATTAGATATTATTTAAATAAATAATTAGTTATTAATAATATCATACGAAAAGTACGGAGATACTCATCACTTTGGTGATAGAAGTATAGTTTTCAGAAAAGACAAAAATACCATATTTCTAAAACTCGATTTGTCTCAAAAATATTCGAAGATTCTTTAGAAGTGTTTTTTAGGAGTTCTCAGGGATTCACAGGCCTCTAGGAGCGATATGATAAGAAATATATAATTTTAAATAAAAAAAAAGTACAGGGTACCCGATGTGGTTATAAAAGGGTAAATGAATTGTTTGTAAAATTTTTGATCATAATATAGCATTTTTGTTTTACCTTTACAGTAATATTCAACTTGTTTGTATATGGTTGACATTTAATTTCTCTTGCTAATTTCTTTCTATATCTAATTTATGCGACTATTTCTCTAGAGCAAAGTTGTTAAAGAATGTTTTTTTCTGAGCTGTATTACTACACATTGTTTCAATAAAATATTGAATTGGAAGCAGTAGTAAAAGTACTTTTAATGATATGGAATGGAATTAAATAAAACTACAGTCCTCAAAAAATATTATCTAATGCATTCTTTTTGCTTTTACAAGAGATGCATTATTTGAACTCTATTTTTCTGGAATACATTGCATTTATTAAGTCTGTGTGAATTCACTTGCATTCACTTTAATTCAAGAATTTTTTTGCATTCCATTTATTTTGATATATAGATTGAGAGAACAAATAAAATAAAATACTTTTAATTATTTTTTGTAAGAAATTATAAGCTGTGTTCTTTTGTGTCCGCAGAACAGAGCAGAGCAAAAAATACACAAAAGAACGTCTCGTACATTTTCATAGAAGATGTATAAATGAAGCGAACAGTACAAATAGTTCGCTTAAATCGACAGAACAATTTGTTCTCTCCAGTATATGAGAGTTCTAGAACAAGGTACACAAAAGAACACAGCTATAGATTACCTGAACCAGATTTGCATTATAAAAATATTTCACATATTTGTAATGTTTTTGTTTTGAGAACATTTTTTTTTCTCAAAATTCGCATCTGAAAGGGCAACTCGTCTTGGTGAATTTACTAATCCCGCAAAAGAAAAGTCTCTTCACAAAAGATGAAGATGTGGTGTGTTGAACCTTAAAAACACTTCTTAATAAGGCATACTTATTCAGGATATTAAAAGATGTTTCAAGATCAGTGAGATACAAATCATATTTCTTCAAACTTTTAGGTGTTCTCTTATATTGGCTTGATGCCGATGTCGATAGTGATATATTTTCTAACAAAAAATGAAACAATTACAAAATTTCATATAAAAAAAAATTACTCTCCATAACCCTCTATATTGAAATCAAAAAAACGAAAAAGCTTCGTTGTTATTGTTTCACTTTTCAGCGTCGGACTCAGAGTCAGCACAGCTCATATTTTTAATTGTTTTTGTTTTTTTTTATTATTATTATTAAGCCAAGCTCAGGAGATATGCTGTGATGCGAAGCACAGCAAGATAAGAAGGGGGTAGCGAAAGGACAATTACACCGATTTCTGGCAACTTTCCTTCAGAAAATGGAGGGTTTAGTGGTCTTACCCATTGAAATTTTACTGGACACAAAACTGCTGAAACAATTGCATCCGGGGACATAAAAAGAGACTTATTAAGGAACCCTGAAAAGATGTAGTTGAAGCTTGTAGGTACTAAGGATTACCTAACATTTCAAATGATTCTGATTCAATAGCTTAATTTTAGGATTCTATTCATTTAGCAAAATCTGTGCGAAATACAATAATTAAATTTGATCTAGACACTTCTGATGGTATTGCTTCATAGCATATTATTAAAGCATTGTATGAAGCTGATGCACACAAAATTACGAAAATGTGTTTAAAATTTAACAAAGAATACACAGAACAGTAGAACCAAACAACTTTCAAAAATTGAAAACTAAACCCATCCGTGCTTTAAATAAGTTGAAAAACTTAATGAAAATATTATTTATAAGGCTGAATCAACAGCACAGTTCAAAAAACAGTTTCACAATTCTAACAGCTTAACCGATATATTTTATGTTAAATATGTGTCCTTTCACAGCCCGTAAAATTCTAACTATTTTTCCGCCAAAATGCATGATCACCATAGCATTCTCTTGCAAGATTTGAAAACCTCAGAATAGCCGCGTTCCTTTTGCCTGATCCGGATCAAAGGAGATTATTGATTGCCGTGAGTGTCAAGAAGAAATGTACATGATGTTCTAAATTCATAAGAAATTATCACATCACATGCTTTTGTAGGGTAAAAAATTCAAAATTTGAACCAAATTTAATTTAGGTTCAATTTCGACGTTTTATGAAAATTTAAATCATGGCAATTTGATCATTTTCCAATTTCCAATGAACCATATCAAAACGCAGCTAATGCTACATTTCAATTGATCCTGCAAGTGTACCCATCTCCATGCAACCGTTCTTTAGAGACTCTCAAACACACGTTTATTGCAGGATCAAATGAAAATATGCGACAAAACAAATTTGTCTATCATTATTAGCAGATCAATTAAGTCTTAAACGCAATCATAAAATGAAAAATGTGAAATTTACAATTCTCCATACTCAGAAGTGAAAAATCGTAACAAAAATTTTTAGTATTGCTTCTATTGTAGCTCTCCGATGCAAGTCGATGCAGTACAGTAGCTCTCCAGTCATCACAAAAAAAAAGCAAGGCAAAAATATTTTCATTAGAAAGACATTTTTAAATACATTTGCATGCACACGATACAAGCTTTGTATTAAGTAGGTACTACCTACATATATATATGTATATATTACAGAACTTTCAAAGCTTCCTGTCAGAATACACGCACGTGCATAGGGAACCAATATAGAGATGGGCAGCCAGATGACGGTAATCATGATAAGCAAATACATTTTCTTTAGTATAGTTTCAAAAATGCGACACTGTTGGATTCGGCTCTTGTGAGCAATATCTATGAGAATTTCTGCCATACATTTAGGGTCTCTATCTATTTCTTTACTCTATGGTACTGTACATTCCCGTGATTCTCCGTGGTTCACGGACGAGATTCGAAGAATGATTGCAGAGAGGAAATTTCTTTATTAGAGATTCAAACGTACTATGAAAGTCTAACGATGATCTTAATCGTTATCGGGTTTTCTGGAATAGTGTAAATGTGGTCATTTGCGCAGCAAAACGCCGGTATTATGGCTCAGTACTTAATCGCAATCGGCATCCGAGTATAAATGTGGTCATTTGCGCAGCAAAACGCCGGTATTATGGCTCACTACTTAATCGCAATCAGCATCAGATTATGGAGGAACTTACAAGGGAATATATGGCAGAGATCAACCCAAGTGCAACCTGGATTCTGATAATTTAAACAAGTTTTTCACCTCAATCCAAAGTCACATTGTTGGTCCAACGCAACAGTTACCTGATCTTGTGCCGTTAAGCCAGTTCAAAATAAATAATGCTGAACCAAAATGTTAGCTTCTGTCGCGCCCCCTTGCGATATAGGAGTTGGTCAGCATAGAGTTTTTTTTTATTTAGAATCATATTTTGAACAAACTTGCATTTTTTAATTCGCACGCATGGCAAATAAATTATCACACTTTCGGGGGTGTTTTTATTGTCTTTCACCCCTTTGTTTTGTCCCTGGGACGTCGAATTTGCGACAATACACCTAGGACCACCCTACACCAACCCTCAAAATTGCAGCTTGAAACATATTAAATACCATCTTCAGCATTTTTTCGGCTTATTTGATTGGACTAATAGCAATACTGGTTCTTCTGGATTTCAGCAATCCCGTTGATTCAGTAAATCACAGTAGGCTGCTTAGTAAGCTTTAACAACATTTTGGATTTTCGAGCACAGCAATTAGTTTCATTAAAAGTTTTCTGGAGCATCGTAGTCAGTCACCTCGACACCACTTTTCCTTAGATGTGGGATTTCGCAGGGATCAATACTGTGCCCGTGGCAACCACACGATTTGTCTCATTTTCGATCTTAATTTTACTTCTTTTTTTTTTAAACCCGCGTGAAAAATTTCAGCTCTCTAAATGCACGCGCTCTCGAGTTATCGTGCGCACAGACGGACGGACGGGCAGACGGACATGCAAAAATTAAGATAACTTAATTTTATTCTCGGGTGCTCAATCTATTTTGCTCTAGCAGCATGATTTCTATGCATTACAAACGGAATGACAAACAAATAGTAAATTCTTTTCTGCGGTTCGTTGTTAACACTGCCACCGAATCTGCCATTCTCGTGCTCTTTTCTTCCCTACTAATGTGGTGGAAAGAGAAGGGCCGAAAATGACAGATTTGATGGCGGTGGTTACACCGAGTTGTAGAAAAGAATTCAGTAAAGAATTCATCTAAAGTATAACAAGAAGCTTCATTTGGTCTCTAAAAATGCACACATGCTTAACAGACGGGAAGAAGCCAAGATTTGAGACTGAGAGAATATTATTCTGTTCTCTCTGTCTCCGCCATCCCATAGATGTACATGTACACACGCCGATGCAAGCCATGTACATAAATTCGTGTTTCACTTTGCTGACTGACTGCTTGTCGGCCACCAATTCCTATCCCATTCGCTCATCTTACTACTCTCCCGCTGTTCTACTGCGATGAAATGTAAATGAAAATTCTTTGAAACAAAGTATTCTTGATGAAACCAGTTTCCAAGGGAAGAGGTAAAAGAATCAATAGAATACGTTATGCAATGCATGGGCATGATGCGGAGTGCAGGCGCTGGTTCTAGTGAGTGTGGTGGGTCGTCAAAAAGCAAAGAATTTTCGTACAATTTGTGAGAGTGGGTCGTAATACCACCACAGATGACTGGGTGGCGAGTGGCGGGTCGTCAAAAAGCAGAAAATTTTCGTGAAATTTGCGAGAGCGGTTCGTAATATTATGACCCGCCATATAAAACTTTTCAATATACGAGATGCGTATCTTTCTGTTAGATGTTTATACCCTAGATGAGATGAGGGGTATACTAAGTTTGTCATTCCGTTTGTAACACCTCGAAATAATGATTTTTTTTTTTTTTTTTTTTTTTTTTTTTTTTTTTTTATATTATTAAGCCAAGCTCAGGGGATACCCTATGATGCAAAGCACAGCATGGCAGGAAGGAGATAGGGAAAGGATTAGGGGATATGAGGAGAGTGGCGGAGGTGCCGATGTATGTCGCCCTTAAACTTCCGCAGATTGTACGCCGGAGGAAAAACAGAAGATGGTAAGCTGTTCCACATTCGCACTGTTCGGGATAAAAAAGCATCACGGAATTTTACTGTACGGCCGAAAGTAATTTGAAGGGTTAAAGGATGTGCGCGGTTTGCAGCGCGAGTATTGCGTGCAGGAATCATTCTACAAGGGATTAGACTAGATATTTCATCAGAACATTGACCATGCATATAGCGATAAAGGAGCGAAAGGCATCCAACATTGCGGCGGTGCTCGAGTGAGTCGATATGACAAGTTATTGCCAAATCGCCAATGAGCTTGAAGGCTCTCTTTTGGACAATATCCAATGAAGCTAAGGCTGTGCGACCAGCCCCGGCCCATATATGGGAGTTGTACTCCATTCTAGGTCTAATGTAGGACTTGTAGAGGAGCGCTAGATTTGACGGGCTGAAATATTTCTTACACCTTTTCAGAAATCCAAGACATTTCGATGCTTCTTTGGCAATAGAGAAGATGTGATCTGTCCAGTTTAACTTACTGGAAATATTAATGCCAAGAATGCTTAGTGACGGTGAATCAGAAATTAATGCTCCATCAAAAGAAACGGGTGTGGTTAAGTTATGATCTTGTTTTAATGAGATAAGACAGCTTTGGGACTTTGATGCATTGAATTCGACGCGATTCGCTTTGCCCCAAGCGAGGATATTGTTAAGATCGTTATTCAATGATCTAGTCATGCAATCTCGTTTAACACATGCAGCATTCCCCCTGGATTCCGCAAGAGTGTCAAAGGAGTAAGCGAAATCAAGAGTACTGTCATCTGCGAAACTATGGATGGGATTGAAAGTAAGGGAAAGCAGATCATTAATGAAAATTAAAAAGAGAGTTGGAGAGATAACAGAGCCTTGAGGTACACCGGCATTTATGGGATGCGGTTCAGATGTAACGCCATCTAATACAACACGTATTTGGCGACTAGATAGGAAACTTTCAATCCATAATAGAAGAGGAGGGGAGAGACCAAGTGCTTTGAGTTTGGCTAAAAGGGCTGGATGCCAGACTCTATCAAAGGCTTTTGAAATATCTAGGGCAACGATTTTAGACTCACCAAAATTGTGAAGACTACGGTTCCAACGTTCCGTAAGAAAAGTCAGCAAGTCTCCAGATGAGCGTCCAGCTCGGAAGCCATATTGGCGATCGTTGATGAGATGATTAGTTTCAAGATACTTCATTAATTTAGAGTTAATGATAGATTCAAAAACCTTTGAAAGAATCGAAGTGATCGCAATTGGTCGATAATTTGAGGGATCGCTACCCTCTCCCTTCTTGGGAATAGGCTGAACGTGAGCTAGCTTCCAAGCAGTTGGAAATTTTCCTGTCGAATAAGACAAGTAGAAGAGTTTGCGCAGAGGTTTAGCCAAGGAAGAGGCGCAGCTTTTAATTAACAGGGGCGAAAAACCATCAGGGCTTGCGGCTTTGGAGACGTTGATCCCCTTAAGGACCCTGAACACATCCCTCGTACGAATGTGTATTGGCTCTTGTACACATTCACACGGGCGATGCAAAACAGGTGTTTGTGAAGTTGGTGGAAGGCGAGAATTTGAAGCGAATCTAGCAGCTAAAATATTAGCTTTATCCAGGGAGTCAACAATCACTTCACCATTATTAAGTAGTGAAGGTATAGAGGAACTGGTGAAATTGTTCCTGATGGTTTTGACCAGGGACCAGAAACCTTTGCTACCTTTGCGGCTTGCCAAGATTCTTTGTCTAATATTCTGGTCAAAAAGAAATTTTTCTCTCTGGATAATGGACTTGCAGGTGTTCCGTGCAGTCTTGTAGACTTGTTTCATTTCCGGACATGGATGCAATTGATAGGCGCGAAAAGCAGACTCTTTCGCTTTTATAGCTTGGTTGCACTTATCGTTAAACCAGGAGCGATCATGCTGTTGTTGAGACCTGCTGTAAGAATACGGAATGTATTCACGCATGCCAAGATTTAGTATGTTACTAAATTGTAATGTGCATTCATCAACATCCCTCGCAGCAAAACAGACCGACCAATCAATTTCTTTAAGATACTTATTGAGACTTTCCCAATCAGCATTCTTATAGTGCCAAAGAAGCCTACTTGAAGGTGGAGCAGTTGGGCGGCACAGGTTTGAGGTGGTAAATTGAGCCGTGATTAAACAATGGTCTGAATTTCCAAGAGGGGAACCGACTGAAATGGAATATTTGTCAGGATGGGATGTTAGAAACAAGTCGAGTAAATTAGCTTTATCTCCAGCTGCATCAGGAATTCGCGTTGGTGCATCCACTAGCTGTTGCAAATTAAATGATTCACAGAAGAGTTCAACGAAACGGCCCGCAGGACTTGTGGTAGAAGAATGTCTGAGCCACGGTATATTATGAACATTAAAATCGCCTGCCAGGACGATTTCGGAAGAGGGGGAGAGAGAAAGCAAATGATCAATATTGTTGGAGATATTGTCAAATACGGATACCGTGTCGTCATCAGACATATTTGGGCTGCGATAAAGGAAACAGAAGTATATGATGTGCTTGTGAAGTTTGAACCTAATCCAGATGTAATTAAACTCTGGATTGGCAGAAGGAAAATCTTGAAGAATAGTAAAGGCAACATCATTCCGAATATATACTGCGATCCCTCTATGCTGAGAAAAAAGAGGCACGAAGCTGTAACCAGGGACGTGATACTGATTAATATCAGCATCAGAAACGACTTTGGTTTCACTTAGCGCAAGAATTGCCGGATTTTTTGAGTTAAGGTGGCAGTACACCGAAAACCGATTTGCCTTTAATCCGCGAATGTTGCAGAAATCTAAAATGAAATTCTGCATGCTGAAGGCAAAAACAAAAAAGCAAAAAAAAAAAAAAGCGACACACAGCAACACAAATATTTGGGCGCCGCCAGCAGCAGTCAACGACACAGCGAGGTAAAAAAAAACAACAATAGTGTTCTGCCTATTGCTGCTTTCAATACCTCAGACCGTGCAGTTCAATGACCACAGCTGGGTGCACCCGAATTGATGATCAGTGACAAGTGCTAATGCAATTGCACTGATCACAGATGAAAAGAAGGAAAGGAAACATTACCGTGCTGCTGGCTTATAAAATGTTGATAGGGCATAGAAGAGCCCTTCAGTTGGCTGATAAAATTTATTTTAATAATTTATTAAATAACGGTCGCGTCGGATTTTTAAATAATTATTGTTATGGATTTATATGGAGACTGTTTAGCACAACACTTCACTCGTTTTAAATTAATGGAATTAATAGATTTGTTTAGATTAATCGATTATGTCTACAACACGAGGCAACGTCCGATCGGATTGACTCCACGCACTCGACTTGATGATGGTGGTAGAGCAAAATGAATTGGACACCCACGATTAATATTATAAGTTATTTTGATTTTTGCATGTCCGTCCGTTCTTCCGTCCGTCTGTGCGCACGATAACTCGAGAACGCGTATTCTTAGAGAGCTGAAATTTTGTGCACGGACTTAAAAAAAAAGTAAAATTAAGTTCGAAAATGAGACAAATCGGGCAACTCCTTCGTGGGGTTGCCATATAAAAATTTCGTTTTCCGCTATATATTTGGACACTGCTTGAGAACGCGTCGAAATTTCGTACATGATGTTTTTACTACATTAGCAAATAAAATGTCAAAAATGGACTAAATCGGGCAACTCCTTCTTGGTGTTGCCATATAAAAATTTAGGTTTTTTACGTATACTTTGAAAACGATCAGTCCAAGACATTTTTATTGTACTAAAAACTTCTACAGAATACGAAATCCTATAAAATTGGTTATGATCATTTTTTTCTGTGCGACAAACCGTTCTAGAAATATATGCGAAAAACAACTTCAAAATCAAACTTGAATAGATCGGTGACCAATCGAAATTTAATACGGGCATTCATCTAGGGTATCATAAGAATTGGTCTTAGACCAAATATTAATTTAGCTAATTTTTAGAAGTGATCAGTTATATGTGTTTCTAGTATTCCGAAGTTGACAGTAGTACATATATTGATAATTTTATAAAAAAAATATGGTCTAATCAAGAGATGTATTTCTAGTTTTTCCAAGGAAATACATCTCTACAAAATTTGTAATGATTCAAGGTGCCAAAACATTCATTAGAACTGTTGGATGTACTAAGTATTTTCAAAAATAATAATGTTAATGCTCCTACAAAGGCACGATTTAAAAATGTTGCTTGTTAAACAAAAACTCGCCCGGATAGTTAATAAGAGTAGTTGGATTGAGGCTTCTGGGCCTATAAATGCTACGTTATATAAATTTACATCGTTTCCCAATTTAATTTGTAAAGTTTTTTGGAAAAATTTGATTATTATTAAAGCAATTCAATTGCACCACATCATAGCAATTCCATACATACACAACTATCCCCCGCATCTATTTTAATTTTGTGGGTACTTTATTATTCATCAATGTTAAAGTAGTTGTGGCATCGACATTTACATGTATATTATTCAGAAGTAAGCCTAATTCATCAATATGTCTCTCTAAACTGCTAATACTCGTATTCATATGAAAAAATCTTGACGGTTCAATACAAAAGTTTTCGCAATATTCTAAATTTCGAAAGGAACTTGTAATAGTATCTTCTACCCTATTTAATAATTCCTGTTCTTCTATCAAATATCATTTTTATTTAAAGAAAGGAAAAAAATATATATAAAAACATCTACGAATCGCTAAATTATTTCGGATTTCATTTTTAATCAATTTATTAAGTCATCTATGTTAGTAGCACTTCCCAATGTCTAACTTTTGCTAGTATGAATTTATTAACCGCATGTACGTAACATAGCTAATAAGGCTGTACGTTGACATTTTAAAGCACGTATTAAAAAAGTTAAGTTAATTTATGTATTATTATGTTAGGTATTATTTCATTCGTTATTCGATTTATGTTTTGGTTTGACATACTAATAGTCAAAGTGTGAAATGCAATAGCTTTGTTGATAGTTTATCTTTTTAGCTTTTCACAAATTTGAGTTTGGGTTGCACCAGTTCTGATATAAAAAAAACTCGAGCTGGATTTTCTATTCATAAATGTTTGCTTTAAGCTAACAGTCCTCTGATAGTATTGCACAATAAAAGTTATTATAATATCTATCTATATATATATAAAAGTTATTATAATATCTATCTATATAATATATTATCATCTTATCACACAGGTGTGGAACTATAAACAAAGGAGATGTATCTTCACTTTACTTGCTCATTTGGACTATGTGCGAACAACAGTATTTCATCATGAATATCCTTGGATATTGAGCGCATCAGATGATCAAACTATTCGTATTTGGAATTGGCAATCGCGCACGTGTATATGTGTTTTAACCGGACATAACCACTATGTTATGTGTGCTATGTTTCACCCTACCGAAGATCAAATCGTTTCAGCTTCATTGGACCAAACTGTGCGGGTTTGGGACATCTCAGGTATTGCTGCCAGAGATGGGATGAAAGGTATGACCAAATTGGAACACAACAATTTTCATGGGCGATTATCATTTAATTGCCTTCATTAACAAATATTTGCTATGCTTTTATGATATGAGAGGCATTTGAAAATTTTGTACAATAATGATATGAAAAATTTTCTTAATGTTTTTCATTTATTTGTCTGTAAAGCCCATTCGTGTTGCAAAATATTCATTCATATGTTCTAAGGTAATATGCAAAGCAAATAAGCAACAATTTTCATAACCAAATAATAATTTTTTTTATGTACATATAAATATGAGCTTTTATTATTAAAACATTATAAAAAGTATAAAATTTAGAAAAAGAGCCTGAAAAAGATACAATATAGACAACCATAACAAATGTACAAAAAAAAAAAAAAAAAGGAGCAATAGATACGAAAAATATGAAAGTGGCAGTTCCAAAACTTCTTTTATCAAAAGCAAACAAACAACGCAAAGTTGAACCGAACGATGGAGGAGTAATTTTGAAATTTTGGGGTACCCGAACCAAAACCGAATGAGGATAAAGGGGTAAAATGTCGAACGTATGAAAAATTTAGCACGTAACCGATAGGTTTTCGCGAAGCCAGTCTGCAATTGTTTCCACGTTTGTAAGTTGACTCCATTGTCAACTTAGTTCACAACCTTTGACGACGTGATGCTTATCCTTCCCGCAGCGTCTGTGGCAATTGCAAAGCAGAGAAAAGCTCCGTGGAAAAATTGCCACAAATGCTACGGCCTATTATCACCAGTGAAGGGTGAGCACTCTGTCCTGCACGGATGCAATTTGTCGCAACGTGCTGTTAAATGTTTCTTCATCCGCCGCCAGGTAATCGAGGCGTAACCACTTCTTTATCCTGGCAACTAAATGACGCTTTAGTGCTCTGTTGTGTACTGTTGTGCTAGTGTTATGATTACTAGTACCAGCTCTCATGTAGTCCAAGTGAATCGTTGATTAGCTATCGTCAAGACGAAGCTGATCAAATTATTCACTTGACTACATGTCCTCGGTCCCAACAGAAACGATGTCTGCGTAATGCCGAAAGACAGATGGACCAACAGACACAATTGTGTCATCACATCCATTAAATTCTGCAGAGCCTGGCAGGCGTAGAATGTGTGAAGCAGAGTCCTATCGCCTCCAAGAACCGTGCACATTCTCTGAGCTCGGCGATCAATATGTGACAACTGGTTAGGATGCACAAGACTGTGATGCAGCAGCTTGAAAGCTCTATCTGCGTTCTTTGTAATTAGAGGGATAGCTGTAGGCTACTCTACTCGTCATCCCACCCATTACGCCCATTTGAGGTGAACATTCCATCTGCGCAAGCCTACGTACCCCTGTGTATAAACACCAGCAAACACATTGCGAAGCAACCGCGTTGTCAGTGCACCAAAGGAGGTATGTGGTGGGCTGTTACACAGGGCCACTACTGCGAAGCCAGAGAAATCTCTCCCGAGCAGAACCAGTCACGTTACGCAGGACCTGTATAGAGGATTGAATCCCGCCGCTTCCATGATGTCCTCGAGAACCGCATAGGAAGGCAATGTCGAAATGATTCACCAGCATTATGAGCAAGCGAATCTGTTAATTCAGGATTAAAATCCACTGGAATTTTTCTAAATTCTTCGTACCTAATGCAATCCCATCCCATTCCGGCCTGATTCTGCCCCAGGTCTAAGAAATTAAGGTGTCTCTACGACGGAAGACTCCTTGGAATGGTCGCATTTGCAGACACCGAAATTTCACAACCAAATTGATGAGACCTATACCGCCTTCCTTGACTGGTGTGCAAGCGTTTATCGCGTTTGCTTGAAGAAGATCTACAAAGCCTTCGCGAAACGTCTCAGACTTAAGCAGATGAACGATGGACGAGGTAATTAAATAATTTACCACGACTGACATCCATGAGTTTACAGCTCTAGAGAGTTTCTACAGAGCAATGCGGCTATTATTTGATTTACTCTCGCGTTCTATATATACACCTAAATACTTCAGGCAAGTATTAGTCTATTGGATGTTCAGTAGAGTATCTGTACGATCTCTCCACCTTCCAGACCACAAGTCTTGACTGTCACTAAGATTGATTTTAGCGCCAACTATACGTTCGTACTATTCGAAAATAGCACGAGCGACCGTAAAAGCCTAATTTCTTGTCACGAAAATAGAAAGGACATCCGCATACGCCAACATGAGAGGGCTATCAAGTAGGCACGCTGTCAAGTCGTGCTATTGCAAAGCTCTGTAAAGTTTTTGAATTTATAATTAAATATCGCGTTTATGGTTATTTTAACCGGTTTAAGGGGAGTTTCCCGTTCATGACGATGAAAAATTAATTTTTTTTTACATAATTATCACCCTTAAAGTGTTTAGCACACGTGCGTAAAAAGATACATATCTAAAGTATATTTTGGAATTCACAGCCTGTTAAGAGCAGAACTGTCCACTGGCTGGAAAACAGCGGTCGGAGCGCGCTTTCTGGGGAAACCTTTTCTCGTTACCTGAGATACCCTCGTACATTTCAGATTCAGCACAATCAGTTAAACTCTATGAGTTTTTCTGGGAACAACACTCTACAGCTTCACGGCTGAACCGATTCACATGAATCTCTGCGCAATTGAAAGGAAATTAAATTTACGAGGCCATTAGGAATCGATTTTTGTCAAAAATTGATTTAGAAATAGTTTTTCGTCCGTTGAACCAAAAAAAAAAACAGGTCTCTTTTTCAAACCGCTGGCATTTCGTTATTCAGTGGTTTTTTGAAAACGAAAACCAGTACCTAGTTTAATAATTTTCAATCCTATTTGTTTCGGATGAACTGGCAGAGCTGTGGAGCGCCCCGCGCTCGTTTGATTGGAGCTGCTGGAGCCGCCATTTTGGATATATTTTTTTAAAAAATAAAAATGGAATTTACTCTCCATTGATATAAGAATAAAATACGTTAAAACCCATTTCCAAAAGTATTTATTTTATGTAAAAAAAAAACTTCAAATTCATGCATTTTTCATGCCTCGACGGTAACCTCCCCTTAATTCATTCCAGTGATAATTTTTTGTTGAAATTAAATGAAGTTATACTCAGACTTAACGTTTTTGTACTGCCCGTAGTCAGAGCGTACATGCAAAGAATGTATAATGTGATAAAATTGATGCCACTGGTATAAAGTTATTGGTTGTATTCGTTTGTCTACAAATTCTACACTTCACTGTTAAACTAGAGCTTTAATACTCAATAAATTTTAGATACAAATAGTTCAATTTATCAATATTCAATAAATGAGAAATATAAGATATATAATAAATGTAGTAATTCTGTTGCAAATAACTTTGTACTCACCTGATCTATGTTTGGCAGTGGATTGACTTGATTTTGATCATTTTAACTGAGGTTGGGATTGGGATATTCTTTATTCTGGTCGATACCCAGAATAAAGTGAAGTGAGTAATTCTTACTGCAGTCGAAACCCACAGAGTATCTTTATTGCAGTCGTTCCCCACAATAAAGTGTTGGTTAGTAATTTTCTTGTTATAGTCGTTACCCGTAACAAGAATCTTTATTGTAGTCGTTACCCACAATAAAGTCTTTATTGTAGTCATTACCCACAATAAAGTGTTTTATTCGTAATTTTCTTGATGCAGTCGTTACCCGTAACAAGAATCTTTATTGTAGTCGTTACCCACAATAAAGTGTTTTATTAGTAATTTTCTTATTACAGTCGTTACCCGTAATAAGAATCTTTATTGTAGTCGTTACCCACAATAAAGTGTTTAGTGTTAGTAAATTTCTTATTACAGTCGTTACCCGTAATAAGAATCTTTATTGTAGTCGTTACCCACAATAAAGTGTTTAGTGTTAGTAAATTTCTTACTACAGGCGTTACCCGTAATAAGAATCTTTATTGTAGTCGCTACCAACAATAAAGTGTTTATTGTTAGTAATTTTCTTATTACAGTCGTTACCCGTAATAAGAATCGTTATTTTAGTCGCTATTCAAATAAATCTCCTAATCTAGTCGCAACCCAGAATAAGAAAAATTTATTTTAATTGTCAACCAAACAAAGTGTTAGACTGTTAATAAAAAGTCACAACAGTAGGAAATACCACTAAAAAATTATCAGGTCACTCACTGCACTGCCAAACTGAAAAAGAGATCGAGTCAAGTTAAATTGCTGTTTATATAGCCCTTGCTTGCACACGACACCAATGATGGAGTAGCAGAGGCGCATGATCACAAGAATGGGCCGTGCGTCTGTAATTTTACGGTATTAGAGATAAAATATGCATAGCAACGAACAAAAATGCATAGTAACAAGAAATTTAAAGCAACCCATGCTGCTGTGTTAAATTGAATTCTGTATATTTGCAAAAAATGTTATCTCTATCACGTAGAGAAGAAATTCCGAAATTCCCGTTCGATAGTACTTATAATGATGATAGAGTTGCAAATTGATCCGCTTGATCTGATTGTATTTGTGCCACGCATTGTACGCTACATGACAACACATGCTTGGGTTAGATGTTGTACCTATTTTTGGGAAAATTTGTAATTAGATTGAATTTGTTTTGCTTTTAGAACTCAATTTTAGCATGCTATTTTTGCACATGTTCTTTTTTCAGCAATTGTTTTTAGCACGAATCTAATTGCTTTAATCATGTGATAAGAATTTTAATTTGATCTGCTCAATGAGGCTATATTGTTGTATTGTATTTGTGCAAAGTGTTATGTAGATAACAAATACATGGCTTTGTTAGGTTGTGTACGTGTTTTTTTATTAAGAGTAATCAAATTAGATTTAATTTTCCTAAAATTTGATGCTTTGTTTTCCTTTTAAAAGTAATCGATAAAAACAAAAATATATTCGAACCGATTTGGTTCAAACATTTTAGTGATCTTTTCTGGGAAATTTGAAGGCGCTGTGTTGCCGTTGCAAGCAGCAATCTTGTAATTAGCGCAGAATTTTTAGCAAATCATTTTGTAAATCATTTTATCAACTTATAATTCTATATGCAACCATTTGATACGAGCTGACTTCATAGTAATATAACAACGCATAATCAACCTAACAAATTGTTTAAATCAAAGCAAATGCAGCAAGGATTTCAGTACTACAATTCATTTTGGAGGGGAAATTTTTCGAACACGAGGCTACCTTAATGACTGTTTAACTATCAGCTGATGAACAATCTGTGGACTTTCTTTCAATATATTATAAATTTTAAGGCGCATTGTTTTTCCGCACGTGGTATCCTGTTAGTGCTACTATATTTAAATTGTTTTCAAATGATATGGAATATCAGGTACCTCACTATGGCTTAACCTAATACTATGGATCTGTAATGAGTGGCGGCCCTAAGCTCCTTTTTTCTCATACTAATAGTATGACGAGGCCACTCATTACTTTCCCTAGAAAAGATAAAATATACTTTCCCTAAAAAAAAGATGGAAAAAGAGACATAAAAGGCAGCACGCAAGACATGTGACAATCAAGCCAAGCCAGTAATACACATTACAAAAGGTGGCCGTGAAAATTTCTGAATAATTGTTGCCGTGAAGCAACCAAAATAAAAATCTAAATATGCCATGAAGCAACTAGAGAAACACTCAATTGTTTTACTTCCTCGAACATGAGGAAATACCAAACGCTCAATTGCTAACAATCGAGCGTATCAAATTGCAAACGAAGCATTTCCCAAACTGAATTTCACTTTCTCAGTTAAAAATCCCAACATATGGCCTACTAGCCAACTGGGCCTCTGAGACATTTTGTACATACATGAAATTGTTTACGTGAGAACAATTCAAGTATTCTCAGAGGGGAATGCCGTAAAAAAAGTAAACATGAATATTATGCTTATTTACTCAAGAATTTCCCACACGTCTTCAGTGGGGAAAGCCTTAATGCAAATAGGAACGCATGTGAATTTAGAACGAGTATCGAAGAGATACTCGCTAATTCCTATAAGAATTTCCCGAAGGGGAAAACTCAAAATGTCTTTCTGCGTCTGCGATTGGCTGGAAACCTAGTAAAGGGGCGTGGTTTCTTGTAAATAGGAAATACTCAGCTACTGATCATGAGAAGATGGCGTAACCCTAAAGTATAAATTTCCGATCATTTGTACGATCGGGGCAGTAAATTTTTAAACTAAAAAGTATTAACAACTACTGCTAAGATTCCCCCGACCAACGGTAAGGAATCTTAACAGCTAAAAAAGAGTCAAAAATAATTAAAGTGTATTTAGATAAGGTACAAGTTAAAAGAGTCAGAAAATAATTAAAGTGTATTAGAACAAGTAAAAAATTGTGTAACGTTATATGGAAGTCACTAAAGAAAACCAGAAGGTGAAGTAATCGTTTTTCTTCTTTTGCAATTGTACAAATATCACAGAAAAGGGGCAGGTGACCTTCCTCTACTACGAGAAGCACTCCCTCGTCCTGTTGCCCAACAGACGCGCAACAAAAATTGGTGGCAGCGGTGCAGATTTCCACGAAAAGGAAGGAAGAAAGGAAGAATACATTAATTCCAGAAACGTCTAAAGAAACCCTCCATGTGCTATCCTAGGCATCCAGAGGATTTACCCGCGGCAGAAGCGGAAGAAAACATCGCCCAGATCGTTGAGGACATAGCAATTGAAGAAGAATTCAGCGATTACGAAGAGGCCAGCGAAATGGAAATTGACGAGACCAGCGAAACCGAAGACGACCCTTTCGACAGAGAACTGGATCTCCTGCTAGAAGAAATATATTCAGCTATCCATAGAAGGAACAACCCTGACGACGACGGCGAGGCAACGTGGGACTTTGACACATACGAGCCAGTACGCGCAGTAATGAACCAATAAGCAGGAGAATATCAGCAGGCAAGGAAAATATATATACAAAAAACGAACCAATACAAAAAAAGTGCAAACATTGCCAGTGAGAAAAAAAATAGGAAGACCACTTTCATCATGGGAATACAACAGTAAGTCCTCCAACTGCATATTTTAAATTTTATTTTTTTTACGTAAATTAAATTTTTATATATATATATTTTTTTAAACGTTTATATATGTTTTATATTAAGAAGTGAAAGTGTTAGTTTAAAAAAAAACTATTCTCTCTCTCCGTCGCGTTTTAACAAAAATTTTTATTTTTAACAAATTTAAAAAATTAAACCTTTTTTTCCAAAAAAAATTTTTTTTTCACACAGGGCTCTTTCGAGCCAACCCTCGTGTTAAATTTAAATTTTTTTTATTATTATTATTATCTTATTTACTAAATATAATAAGTGAAGTGGAAAAAGGTTTGAGTGCAGGTTCCATCTTTTTACATTCAAAATTGTAGTGACACGTTCGAAAAATTATTCAGCTCAAGCTACTCATAGAAACAGGCTTTCTGGAAATCGTTTCGCTCGCGCTACGCGATTCATAAAATCCACGAAAACTCCAAAAATGGCACCTGGAACTGATTCCAATGAAGCCACGGCACTTAGAATATCCCTCACTGATGCTCGAAATATGATCCCAGAGTTCGATGGCAGAACCGAGGATTTACACCGTTTCGTTACCTGCTGTGAATTATTGCTCACACAAGCCAAAACCACTCAAGACAAAACCACTCAAGACAAAAATATCTTTCTTACTATAGTAAAGACAAAGCTCACAAGTCCAGCTTACGACCTGCTAAGATTTAAAGACATCTCTTCATGGGATGCTCTAAAGATAGAGCTAAACGCTCAGTTCCAAGAAAAGAAACCGCGAGTAGCTATACAAGGAGAGCTAATGCGCCTTAAGCAAGGTACTCGCGAAGATCTCACCGTATTTGCAAACAGGGTAACAAAAGCGTTATCCGATTTAAATTCTGCAACTTTTAACGAAGCAACGGAGACCGCATCACAGAATTATCTTCTCAAAGAAAACGAGCAAAATGCTATACGCGCATTCGAAGATGGCCTCAGGAATGAGCAATTGAAAACCATCGTAAAAGCTCGATCTGAAAGCGAACTACAGAAGTTAATTACTTTTGCTAGTGAGCATTCGCACAGAATCGAGGAGGCACATCAAAGTACGCCTCGCATGAATACACCCAATGTTTGTGAATATTGTTCGAAAAAGGGTCACAATAAAGAGACCAGTTTTAAGAGAAAACAGCTCCCAATGTTCTCTACCTCCCCCAATATCAAAAGAGAAGTAAACAGAGTGATCTGTAGCTATTGCCATAAGCCAAATCACAGACAGAATGAATGTCGGAGCCGGCTGTATGATGAACGGACAAGGCGATCAAACTTCGAAAGAAATCGACCACAATTCTCACCAAGGCAACAAACTCCTCGTCAAGGAAATACTTCCCATAGCCAACTGACTAATTTCAGACAAGTACGGAATCAATTTTCGAAAAACGAGTTTACGCGGGAAGTATCGGACGACGAACCTTCCCGCCTTATAACTACACAAGCTATCATTCACGAGCATCCCCAGTAAATAGCCAAAGTTATTTGACAAAGTTAAGGGTACCTATAAAAGCCCTTAACCATTCCTTGACAGTGACTATTCCAGTAGATTTTACAATAAAAACCCCAGCCACTTTTCTACTCGATACGGGCGCTGAAATCAGTTTGATAAAAGCTGAGTCTACACATGACGAGGCACTTGTATACGAGGATAAACGCTGTTTTATCACTACTTTGGCTGGAGGTAGTTTTCCTTCCTACGGAATTACTTATGGTGCAATTACATTTGTCACGCCAGGAAGCGAGTTTAAGCTGAAACATCCATTTCATATAGTCCCGGAAGGCAGTAAACTACCTTGCGACGGTATTCTAGGGAATGACTTCCTGAAAGAATACGACTGCGCAATAAACTACTCAGACATGTGTCTAGAGGTTTGTTTAAGGAGTAAACTACCTAGGGAAAAGGAAAGTAAAGGTGACAAGGTGAACACAGGGAGGTAGACAAAAACAATCAGCAGAATTTTGGAAAGATCATCCAATTATTTTATTATCTTTTTATAATAATGATAAATTATCTATCCAAAGTGTTATGCGGTAGATAAGGAATATTACCAATGAAAAATTAAGTGGACTGTATTTAAATGTAATTTATTAGAATAGTTTACAATAAACTCCGGCAAATGGCTAATTCAAAAATGTGACTGATCCCTATGTAAATCTTACAGTAAGTGAATTCATCTATTTTAGGATAAACAAAAAAAGCTGTACCGTTCTTAATTATTCTCTCACAACTACAATTAAGTCATCTTTTGGATAATAGCGTTGCCAACATTCTGCCGCCCTTGAAAGGAACTTTCAAGACTATCGTTCTGGTTGCTAGTAGGAAGATAACATAGTTTATGTATCGGTCGCTGAATGACACATGCCTTAGTCCGTAATGTAACTACTCGCACAAGGCCGTCTTTGCCTGGATGGACAGTTTGGACACGCGCCAATAGCCAAGAGCACGGTGGAAGATTATCCTCTTTGATGATGACTAAATTGTCAGTAATCAGGTTTTTATGTGGTTTCATCCATTTTGTCCGTTGTTGTAAATTATTTATGTATTCTGCACTCCACTTGCGCCAAAATGTCTGTTCGTAAGTACTGCCAGCGCGATCGGTGATCGATTTTGGTGTCATCAATGTTTGGTTCTGGATAAGATAGAAGCGTCCGCCCAACCAGAAAGTGTCCTGGTGTTAAAGCCTCGAAACTATCTGGATCTGTTGACTCTGGTATAAGCGGTCGAGAGTTTAGACACGCTTCAATTTGGCATAATAAGGTCCTCAGCTCTTCATAGGTCAAATGACTGCTACCAACTATCCTAGTTAGGTGGAATTTCATCTGTTTGACGCCCGCTTCCCATATACCGCCAAAGTGGGGCCCTCTTGGAGGTATCGTATGCCATGATATCATCCGCTTGCTGAGTTCGGTCAGTACTGTGTCGTTGTAAAGCTTCGAAGCGAGGAGCTTTCCAAGTTCATGTAAATGGTTTTTAGCACCAATAAAATTAGTGCCATTGTCACTAAATATGTGTGCACAATGACCTCGTCTGGCTATGAAGCGCTTTAATGCTGCTACAAAGGCGTCTGTTGTCATTTCGGACACCAATTCTAGGTGGATAGCCTTTGTCGCTAGGCAGATAAATAATGCAATGTACGATTTGTACGTTTTAGTACCTCTTCCTTTCCAAGCTCTAATGTTGACTGGTCCCGCATAATCTACACCTGTGTTGTAGAATGCTGGTGCTGGTTGTACTCGCTGTGCTGGTAAGTTTGACATCTGTTGTTGACAGGTTTGTCCTCGATGACGAATGCAAATTATGCATTGGTATATGTGTTGACGAATAAGATCTTTGCAGCCAATAATCCAATATTGTATGCGAATTATGGCAAATGTTAAATTTCTTCCGGCATGGAAGTATCTTACATGCGTATCTGTGATAATAAGCTTTGCAAGATCGCAATCTTTGGTGAGAATAGCGGGATGCTTCTGTGAGTAGCTTATATTAGCATTTTGCAGCCTGCCGCCTACTCTCAAAATATTATTACTGTCGATAAATGGATTGAGCTGTATGAGTTTGCTTTTACTTGACAATGGTTTCTTGCTCCTGAGGCAGGATATTTCCGTCGGATATGATAATTGTTGAGCATGTCGTATAAGGAAGTTCAAAGCTGTAGTCAATTCCACAGTAGACAGGCTGCTTGTATTTCTTTGAATTTTAGGTGAATTGCAGTTGTTATAAAAACGCATGCAGTAAGCTACCACTCTTTTCAATTTTCACAGTGATGAGAATCTTTGGAGGATGTCAAAGGGTTCAGCTACAATCAAGTGTGATGTTGCTGTGGTTCTAACCTCAAGATCAGTAACTGCTTTAGTTGATTTCAGCATTGTCTGTAGCAACTGTTCATTATAAAGGAAACCAGGTCCCTGAAACCACAAGGTGTGATTTAAGAGTTCTGATGCACTCAGACCTCTGGAAGCACAGTCAGCAGGATTTTGTTGCGATTTAACGTGATGCCAATGATTAGATGGTAAATATTGTAAGATATATGATGTACGGTTTCCAATAAACGTTTTCCATTTTCTTGGAATGTCTGATAGCCACGCAATAACAATCATAGAGTCTGTCCAGGCAAATAGTTCCACATCTTCAATATTGAGTGCTTTCTGGCATTTTATTAAAAGTTTAGTAGCTAGTTGTGCTGCGCATAATTCTAACCGAGGAATACTCAGTTGTTTAATGGCCGCCAGCTAATTGTACTGATATTTTTCCTGACGTATCGATTGTTCTGAGATAAACTGCACCAGCATAGGCGAGTTCTGAAGCGTCAGAGAAAGCATGAAGTTGTGCCTTGCAGTTTAGTTGAAACGCTATCCATCTGGGGAAATGAAGTTTACTGATCTGTTGAATATTAGTAGTGAAGCCTAGTCATGTCTGTCGGATATCGTCTGGAACGTCTTCATCCCAAGAAAGTCCTTTAGTCCATAGCTGCTGCAATAAAATTTTAAGCTTTATAACACAAGGCGATATTAAGCCCATAGGATCAAAGATTTTGGCTATATTAGCAAGTATGTGGCGTTTTGTGATTGTTTGAGATTGTGTTACGGAGACCTCAAACGAAAAGGCATCTCTTGGAACGTTCCAGTTCATTCCTAAGATTTTTATGACCTTTGAATCGTCAATAAGCTTAACAGTTTTGTGAATTGCGTGACGTGTTCGTAAGTCAGTAATAAATGCAGGAGAGTTAGAAGACCATTTCCGTAATTCGAAACCTCCCTTAGTGAGTAAATCGATAAGGTTGTCACGAAGATGTATGGCTTCTTCTAGGCTATGATGACCATAGCATACGTCGTCGATGTAAAAATTCTCATTGAGAACTTTGGCTGCTTCTGGAAAATTCTGACCTTCGTCGATGGAGAGTTGCTTCAATGTCCTGGTTGCCAAAAATGGTGCAGATGCTGTACCATATGTCACCGTCGATAGCTTAAATACCTTAATTGGTTCTTGAATTGACCACCGCCAAAGGATGAGTTGATAGTTGCTGTCTTGCTCATGCATCTTAATTTGGCGAAACATTTTGGCTATGTCTGCAGTAAACGCAACTTTAAATTTCCTAAACCGTAATAGCAAACTGAGCGTATCTAGTTGTATTGTAGGGCCAACCATTAGTGTGTCATTCAAAGATACACCCGATGTCGTAGGTCTAGATGCGTTGAAGACTACGCGCAATCTGGTGGTCGTGCTGGTATCCTTAATTACTGGATGGTGTGGCAGATAAAACGAATTTTCATCATCAAGATCGACGTCTTCAGTGATTTGATGCATGTGCCTCAGTTCAATGTATTCCTTCAAAAACTCGCTGTATTCAGCTGCCAACTGCGTAGATTTTTGCAGACGTTTTTCTAGGCAAAGCAAACTAGATCTAGCTGCATTCTTCGAGTTTCCCAATCTATCATAATCTTCCTTGAAAGGTAGTCTGACAATATATCTGCCAGTCTCATCTCGCGTATGGTTCTTTAGAAAGTGCTCTTCGCATTTGGCTTCCTCTTCTGTTAGGTTTGTAAAATTTTTAATATCTTCGACCTCCCAAAATCGTTTTAGAATTTCGTCCATATTTTCTTGTTGCATGTGAAGCGATGTATGTATATTTTGGTTTGAATTTGATATACTGCCAGTAACGACCCAACCGAATGATGTGTTTTGTGCAATAAACTCAGAATCTGGATGTTGAGCCTTGCCTTCCATTAGACAGGAGAACACTATGTCAGCTCCGAATATGATATCGATTTTATTTGGGCGATCAAATTGGGAATCCGCTAAAGTAAAATTATCATGAAAGTATTGACAAACATTACTAGCGATTGCCTGTTGAGGCAGATTTGTTGTCAATTTACGTAGTACCACTGCAACTGATTGTAACTCGTACTCGTTTATCCTTGATTGTATGCGAAGGTTGACTGATCCGTTGCTGCACGTAGATTTTGTTGATCCTATACCCGAAATGGATATTCTGGCATTGGACCTTTTTAATCGTAGCCTATTTGAACATGTTTCAGATATGAGTGTGATCGATGAGCCTGTATCGAGTAAAGCTCTACACGGTTGCAATTGATTTGAAGCATCCTTGACGAGAACAACTGCCGTCGGTAGGTGAATGGTCTGAAGTGACGCTTGTGTCATAAGAGTTGTAGCTGTAGACGTAGATCCTTGTGATATATGGTTTGTTGAAGCTTGATCCTCATGTAGAAGTGTATGGTGTGTTCGTTTGCATATCATACACCTCGTAGATCTACACTCATTAGTATTGTGACCAGGGCGCAGACAATTTATGCATAGCTTGTTAATTGAAATAATCCTTTTTCTGGCAATAAGATCAAGATTTCTAAATGCAGGGCATTTGAATAAATGGTGATTTCCCTTGCATTTGATGCAAACTGTAGTGGTGACGGAATACGATGACTTAGATGGGGGGTAAGTTCGTGTGGTGTGTTTTGGCAAAGTCTGGGTGGACTCGAGCTCAAACTGACGTTTCTCAAGGAATTGTTTAAGACTTTCGTATGTCGGACGTGTGTCAGTCGGTCTTTGTCGTGCCCATAACTGCTTAGATTCTGAATCTAACTTATTTACTACTAAGTAGATTAGGATAGCGTCCCAGTGCTCAACTGGTAGCTTCAGAGCTTTAAGCCCTCGATTCATTTATATTATTGAATAGTTTTTTAAGTAAACTAGCTGAAGCATGTGCCAGCGTTGGTTGTTCAACGATATTTTTTATGAAGGCGTCGACAATGCAATAATCCTTGTCATATCTAGCCGTTAGTTCTTGATAAGCCTGTGTGTAGTTCGCGTCTGTGATTCCAAGATGCTTTAGTAATGACGACGGTTCTCCCTTTAGGCTCATTTTGAGATACTGCAATTTTTGTACGCCTGTTAGAGACGTGTTTTTATGAACAAGCGAATCGTAGAGATCCTTGAATGAAGGCCATTCCTTATATTCGCCGCTGAATGTCGGTATATCTAAACGAGGCAATTTTATTTCAGGAATTATCATGGTAACACTGGTATTTAATGTAGAATTGGCGTTTATTCCAGATTGCGGAGTAACATTATTAGAGGAGAGGCTAATGCTGTTTGATTTTCGGTCAGAGTATGGACAATGTTAGATAAATCTGAACGATGATCCCTTGACGGGAGATTAGACTGAATGGTTGAAGGAACGGAATTTGAAGCTTTAGATATTGAGGATATTAATTTTAAAGCTATGCTTTTTACGTTGAGATATTTTTCTTCAAATTCCTCTCGATATTTGGTTTCGTTCGGAAAATCTGTGTCATCTGTCGCTGTCTCAATTTGCGTTTGAATACTGTCAAATTCTTTCCATTGTTCTTCTATGCGCTCCAATCTAGTCTGAATGCTCTCGATATCAGTTTCTGAAGTTGCAGATCTTAAAAAGGTTTCAATTCTGCTCATTGAAGTCTTTATTGCTGAGCGTCTCTTTTTTAATTGATCCATTGCGAAAAAATAATAAATGAAATGACTTACCAACTGCTGAAATTATGTGAAATTATGGTGACTTGCAGTAACTTTTTACTTGATTTCGAAATAAACTCTATTTGCGAAAATAAATCACGTATGTATTCACTTTCTAACACTAGTTGCTTGAAATCTGTTAATGTAAAATTTAAGTACTCTTTTATATAAATATATATTATATTATTGTCACTACATATGCATTAGAGCTTTTCTTCTCACTGCATTATCTGCATTTCTCATTCGAATAACATATTTTGAGATCACAGCTTTGTTCACTTATTGAAAGCATTCACTATGCAGATAATGATCACTAGATCTATAACACATTGTAGGCACAAATTATAACTGTTATTCCGACTGTGTTAGGAGAGCACTTCTAGTCCGTAATGGTGTCATCAGAAGTTACGATTTATGTGTTTGCAATGTGACGTATATATGATGCTTTAAATGAATCTGTACACGATTATATATGCAAGTCAAGTTGCTACATGGAGATAATTTAAAATATTTTTTTTTTAATACTTCTCCAATTTCACCAAATTCTCACCGATAAATTTCACATTAAAATTTCAAATATTTAATTTAGTCACTCTGAATCTTATGGACGTTTTTATGAAGCTTCACTTAGGTTTCCACCTTTAGATAAAAATCCCGTTTCACTCATGAACGTACCACGCACGACAGTTTATGAAAAAAATGTGTTCACGTTTTGCCTCTGATACTTATTGTCGCTAATCCGGCTCGATGGGACCAAAATGTTATGCGGTAGATAAGGAATATTACCAATGAAAAATTAAGTGGACTGTATTTAAATGTAATTTATTAGAATAGTTTACAATAAACTCCGGCAAATGGCTAATTCAAAAATGTGACTGATCCCTACGTAAATCTTACAGTAAGTGAATTCATCTATTTTAGGATAAACAAAAAAAGCTGTACCGTTCTTAATTATTCTCTCACAACTACAATTAAGTCATCTTTTGGATAATAGCGTTGCCAACACAGAGCATCTAAGATCCAGTACAATTCGGTATGTGGGAATTCAGAAATAATTCCAACGGACTCCACTGCCTATGTGAGTTGCTCAGGATCGAATGCCTCAAAGGAAGATAGAATCAAGAAACAGTCAAATGAACTGTATCCACCACAAGTACACGATGCTAAGACTGTGACCTGTGGAAACAGGTATTTGAAGAAACAAAACCCTCACATAGAAGGGAGAATTACAGAAAATGTACTGAGGAACGATAATAAGGATGATCAAGAAAATTTAATGAATAAACAATGGGAAGCCGAAGAAGTGGATTATCCCAACAGTAGTATAGAAACAAGCAACAATCCCTCATCACTGAATATAATTAACCTTCCTCCTCGTTCAGAAGTAATTGTCGCAATACCCGTAGAAAGAAACGGAGAAGCTTTTTGCCCAAAGAAGGAGATACAGCCAGGCGTTTATACAGGAAACACACTGGTAAGCTCTAAAAATATGCTTGCAAATTTATTAATATTAAATTCCACATCCGATTCAATAAAAATAGATGTTCAAGAGATTAAACTTGATTTAGAGGATTTGAGTGATTACAAAGTTCTCCAAATCAATTATGAGCATGACACAAATCGATTACATCAATTAGAAAACCATCTAACATTGGAACACTGTAACCAAGAAGAACAGCGATCTGTTCTTAAAATCTGTCGAGAATTCAATGACTTGTTTTACTTTGAAGGAGACCACCTTACGTATACTGATGCTGCAAGCCATGAAATACCTATCCTCAATAACATTGGGCCGATATACGTGAAACCATATCGTTTGCCTGAATCTCAAAAGGAGGAAATAAACCGCCAAATAAATGACATGATCGAGAAAGAGATTATTAGTCCAAGTCGAAGCCCGTGGAATTCTCCACTATTGCTGGTTCCCAAGAAGCCAGACGAAACCGGCAAGAAGCGATGGCGAGTTGTCGTTGATTTCAGACGATTATATGAAGTTACTGTCGGAGATGCTTATCCTCTGCCCAATATAACAGAGATATTGGATCAGTTAGGAAGATCTAAGTATTTCTCGACACTGGACTTAGCTAGCGGTTTCCACCAGATTCCTATGAATAGTAAGGATAAAGATAAAACGGCATTTAGTACACCATTCGGGTATTTTCATTTCAACAGGATGCCATTTGGTTTAAAGGGTGCCCCAGCCACATTTCAAATGCTAATGAATACTGCCCTTACTGGTCTCCAAGGCATTCATTGTTTTGCTTATTTAGACGATATAGTCATCTACGGTTATGATTTAAAGGATCACAATGCCAAACTTATACGGGTGTTTGAAAGGTTAAGAGAACATAGACTCAAGCTTCAGCCAGATAAATGCCACTTCTTGCGGAAGGAAATAGCTTATCTTGGACACGTCGTAAGTGAGCAAGGCGTATCCCCAGACCCGGAGAAAATAAAAGCCGTTAAAACTTACCCAACTTTTCAAGACTGGCTAAACCCTTAACTCTATTGAAGAAGGATACACCATTCAAATGGGACAGTTTTTGCGATGAGTCATTTAAAATCCTCAAGGGTAAATTAATAGCCGCACATATCCTTGCTTATCCAGAATTCGACCAAGAATTTAACGTCACTACGGATGCAAGTGATGTTGCTCTAGGCGCTATCTTATCTCAGGGTAAGATTGGTAAAGACCGACCAATTTGTTACGCCAGTCGGACTTTAAACCCGGCAGAGACAAGATATTCGACTATCGAAAAAGAGCTTCTAGCAATCGTATATGCCGTAGAACAATTTCGGCCATACCTCTATGGAAGGAAGTTCAATATCATAACGGATCATAAACCATTGGTCTGGCTTATGAATTTGAAGGATTCCTCCTCCCGCCTCATGCGCTGGAGAATCAAATTAGAGGAATTCGATTATAAGATCCATCACAAACCTGGATTGTTAAATGCAAATGCAGATGCTCTGAGTCGCATAGTTCCCGATGAACCTATACAAGACGAGCCGAAAGTTATAAATGTAGTAACCAGAAACCAAGCAAAGTTTCCACAAAAGACCGTAGTGAAACCCGATCCTGTGGAATACATTTATAATAAATATGTATCTTCACCTCACGCTAATATGGATTTCATGCATGAAAAAATAGAAAATCTAATCACACAAAAAGGTATCTCTTATAAGTATTTTCTATTACCAAATACAGATAACCACATCGAAGATCAGTTGACGGAAATTTTCTCTTCATTAGATATACCAAACTCAGGATTAACAGCACAGTTATACAAGAAGCAAACCTTTGTCATGTGCAAAACTACATTTCCTATGCGAAATAGGAAAGACTACAATGAACTAATCGAGTCGCTGTTAAAGCTACGAAACCATTGTACTGAATATGAACAGAAGGAAATAAATATGTACATACCTAAAGCTGATAGTAGAATACACTTCGAGCTCAAAACACTGATTTCGTTGATATTTGAAAAAATCCAAGTAACTCTATACCTTTCACAAATTATCATTGTCACGGATAGTGAAAAACAAAAGGAAATAATAAAATTATGCCATAATACGCCTGTAGGTGGTCACCAAGGTGTTACAAGAATATTAAAAAAGATCCAAACAATGTATAATTGGCCAAGTATAACACGGGATGTTGAAACATACATAAAAATGTGTGATTCTTGTCAACTTAATAAATTGAGCAAAAATCCCAGAATGCCAATGAAAATTACTACAACGAGCTCTAAGCCATTCGAGAGAATCGGTCTAGATATTGTTGGTCCACTACCAATGAGTCATGAAGGTAATAAATACCTCCTAACCTTTCAGGATGACCTCACAAAATATACAGAGGCTATTCCATTACATAATGCAGAAGCTCGTACAGTAGCCGAAGCTTTTGTAACAAACATTGTTTGTAGACACGGAATCCCGGAATCCATACTAACGGATCAAGGTTCCAATTTCTTGAGTGAAATGTTCATACAAATGTGTAAATTATTACATATAAAGAAATTACAAACAACGCCTTATCATCCGCAAACTAATGGTGCTTTAGAAAGAATCCACAGGACGTTGGCAGAATATTTACGTCATTACGTAAACCGTGACCCGGTGACATGGGATACATGGATTCCTTATGCTATGTATGTATATAACACTAGCGTTCACAGCAGTACAGGTTTCACCCCGTATGAACTTATATACGGATATCCACCGAGAATACCTTCAATAGTAAAATTAGATCCTAGTTTATGCTATAATTATGATAATTATAATAACGAATTAAAAGCCCGACTACAGCATAGTCACAAGATTGCCAAAGAAAACCTAATTAAATACAATGGCAAATCAAAGGTATGGTATGATAAAACCTCAAAAGAAAAAGCATTTTGTCTCAATGACAAGGTTCTGTTAAAAGATCATACGCGAAAAAATAAATTATCTCCATTATGGACAGACCCCTACGAGATAGTAAAAATGAACTCCACCGAAAATTCTACAATTAAAACTAGGGAATAAGCTTAAGACTGCACATAATAACAACCTAAAACTATTTTTGGAATGAAACCTAATCCAAACTCTTATCTCAGGACCATCTCCCTGATGACCGTTCTCGTACTTTGTGCTTGTGTACCAGCAGCAGACTGCTCATTAAAAATCACCCCACTAGAATCAAGTCCTGGAATCTATTTTGAGGAAGTAGGACGCGTGGGCCTGTATAGCAACGAATGGCAGGTAATAGTGTATTACGACCTAACAGATTTTAACTTCGAGCTTGAGAAACTAACAAATTGTATGGAATCAGCTCAGAAACTCTGTAACGTAATAGTATATAAACATAACAAACTTCCTCTCTGCGGCGATATCACACATCAATTAAACACACTCACACGGGTTCTTAGACAAAATTCACTATTATTAACAGAACAAAACAACAGATATAAACGCGGAGTGTTCAATGGTATAGGTACACTCAGTAAAACTCTTTTCGGAACTTTGGATGAAGATGATGCAATCCAAATTAACCAACACAGAAAATCTCCGAGACAATGAGGATCATTTACTAGATTTGATCAAGAATCAAACACTGATCGTAGATACCACAGTAAAAATATTTAACAAAACCCGTTATGCCATAAAGGAACAATTTATCCACATAGACAAGAAGTTAGAGAGTCTTATATCAGCAAGCTATCGTTTAACTAGCGACAATATTAAACAAAATATCACGATAGAACTGGAGACACTTGTCTATCTGACAACTTTAATGATGATTAGATACCAAAATGTGCAAAATATCCTTATCGACCTAGTCACAGATGTACGGCATGGTAAAGCACACCCTTTAATTATCACTCCTTCGCAAATGAAAAACGCATTAGAGACCATTCAAAAAGAAATACCAAATTCCCTTACCTTACCCATCAATAAAGAGAAAAACAATCTCTTACAGATCTACCAAGTTAGTAACGCACGCACAGCAGTTGTTAATAATAAAATAATTTTTCTCCTCAAACTCCCCTTACCTTTCAGAGAAAACTACCAATTACTGAAGGTGTTCACACGTGAACAATTATTTTTTATCGTCATATGCTTAAGCTTTCAAAATACTTCAACATATTTCTATTTTTTTCTTTTTTTTTTGTTTAACTAGCATAAGCATTTCTTTCTGCATGCAATTGACTCATAACATGAAAAGAAATTTAATTCGATTATGTTTTGCAACAATTTCTGCGGCACAATTTGCTGACACAGCAAGTGCGCAATAAATGTTATGGGTCAATTGCATTAAGCAATGCAAACAATCAAACCAATTTAATTTCTTTCGTAAACAATTAGTTCAATCAATTATTTACCTAACCCAGCAAATTTTTATGAATATAAATAAGTGCACGAAATAAAGTTTTTCAGAGTTCAAAAAAACGGAGTGTTAATTTAATACTACGCGATCTCTAACATACAATTTCTCTTCGAGGCGTCATACACTTACCTTAATAGAATTAACTTAAGGTTGATTCTGGTAATTATTCATTCTGCTAAGTAGAGAATTGTACATGGTCCTTCGAGCCAAGGAACAGTGCAGAAACAGTTCACTACCAAGTTATTGCGGAAAGTCAATAACCATACCGAAAAAGATTCAAAACCTGTTGAATCTACTACAATGTACATCTGCCATACAAACGCTTTCAAAGGCGAAACGTTTACCAAGATAGAATCAGCTTAAGGTTGATTCTAATAAAAAACAAATTGCAAGAGCAACTCTGTGCACGGTGCAAGTACATTAGGGATTAAAAGCCATTATCAGCATTTAAAGCCCAAGATGACTGCAACTACAGATCAAATGATCAAGACACAGAAGGATTTAGCTGGGGAAATTGAGCGACTCCTGACAAACTTCGACAAAGACTCGGCTGATCTTAAACATAAGGAGTACCTGCAAAAGAAAGGTCAGGCGCTAGAGTTTCTGGGAAGAGTTCAGCAAACTACACAAGGCAATAAAAAAGCAAGTTGCTGAGGATCATCCATATATCACAGGAGAGCTTTATGAAAAAACAAGAAAGATATATGATAAAGCGTTAAAGAAAATAACGGATCACCAGCGCGAACTAGCTTCAAAAGAAGTTCCTGTGGGGACACCAACAGCAGCACCTTCAAACCCACTGACATATGATCGTCAAACTGAAAACTGGGATAATGCTACAAAGTTTACTCCGCAACAACAAGCCTTATCATATCAAGACATGATCAAGCATAACAACCTACCAAAACTTCCACCAATCAAGATCCCAAAGTTCGCTGGGGATTATAAAGAATGGAAGTCTTTTTTTGATTTATTCACTAATGTGATTCACAACAATCAATATATTAGTGACGTGGAGAAAATGCAGTATTTGTTATACCACTTAGAAGGGGATGCTAGACGTGTAATAGGGCATCTTCAGATTAACAGCAAAAATTAAAATACAGCACTGCGTTTAATAAGTGACAGATTCAACAACAACAGAAAAATCATAACAACATATGTAAATACCATAATTGATGCAAAGAAAGCGGAGTATAGATGCCAGGAAGATATCATAATGTTGTATGATCTTATACGTGAATGCCTTGAAGCTCTAAAAAATCTCAGTTGCAACACAGATGAGTGGGGTCCGATAATAGTGTGCTTATCAATGAGAAAGTTGGACACAGAAAGCCAAGAAATGCCATCGATAAATTAGCTGTTGAAGTTTTTAGATAAACGCCATCAAGTGTTGGACTGTATCAAGAATTCCAAGCAACATAGATTTGATACAGCCACAAAACACTCTAAAAAGTTATATCACATGACCATGAAACACTCATGCAGTTTGTGCAATAAAGATCATTACATCTATCAGTGTGCTGAATTTAGGAAGAAGGATGTAAAAGATCGAGCTGCTTATGTTTCCAAGAAAAATCTTTGCCAAAATTGCCTACTCCATAGCAAGGCAGAAAGGTGCAAATCAACAAGATCATGTGCTTATTTCAAGAAAAAGCACCATACATTACTCCATCGGAATAACGAAGAACCTTCCGGTGCAAAATCAAAGACAACCGAAGCCAATAATCTCAATACGACCATGGCAGTACATAAACATGCTCAAGAGCAGTCTACTAAAGATGTATTAGCATTTCACGCAAGTAACACAGCCGTTCCAAACGTACTACTGCCAACGGCCATTGTGAGAATACAGAATCAATTTGGACAATCAGACCTATTCAGAGCGCTAATCGATCCTGGATCGCAAGTATCGCTAATAACTGAAGAAGCAGTTCAAACATTGAAGCTAGTGAAACAAAAGGTGAGGGCAACCACATTAGGGGTCGGAGAGTCAGAAACAGCGAAAACATTTAGCAAGGTGAACGTAAAAATACAACTACGTTTTCAGAATTCCTATCTATCTGTCGAAGCCTTTGTACTACCCAAGCTCCACTCTCTTCTTCCGGAAACAAATTTAAAGGGAATAGACATGAATCAATTCGGCGACATCGTATTAGCGGATCCAACATTCGACACGCCAGGTCGGATTGATTTGCTCTTAGGAGCTGACGTCTACGCCAACATAATTACAGACGGATTTAAAGGAAAACAACCTGTAGCTCAAAACACAAAACTCGGATGGATTCTCTTTGGAGGCGTTTCTAACGACTATAAAGAAACGACAAGGGTATCAACTTTCCTTTCATTGGCTGAGTTAGATCAAAAGCTTGAAAGCTTTTGGGAAGTCCAAGAAAGCTCTACTCCTAATCAAGATGAACAAACTTGTGACATCCATTTCAAAACCACATACAAGAGAATCAAGAAGGGAGATACATTGTCCAGCTTCCGTTTATACCAAATAAGGGAGAACTAGGAGAATCGAGAAATAAAACCATAGCTCGTTTACTGCAGATAGAGAAGAAACTAAAAAACAATCCAACTGACATGGCCGAGTACAACGGTTTTATCTGCGAATATGAAGAATTGGGACATATGACCCCAGTAAAACCTTTTGAAGGTGATCTAAAAAGAATCTTCTATCTACCACATCACGCTGTATTCAAAAAAGACAGCACTACCACCAAATTACGTGTGGTGTTCGATGCATCATCTAGAACAACTTCTGGGTTGAGTTTGAACGACTTACTGCACACTGGGCCAAGGCTTCAGCAGGATCTCGCCCTAATATTGCTGCGTTGACGAAGATATAGGTATGCCTACACAGCCGACATTGAAAAGATGTTCAGGCAGATCAAAATTTCTGAAGAAGATAAGAACTACCAACGAATTTTATGGCGAAGAAAACCATCGGAACCCATTCAGGAGTATCAATTAAATACCGTCACGTATGGCACCGCTCCAGCCACATATCTTGCAGTAAGAACATTAAAACAGCTTGCTGAGGATGAAGGAGGCCATTTTCCTGTTGGAAAAAAGGTTCTAGTTAACGATTTTTATGTCGATGATATGTTAACAGGAGCAGACACAAAAGCAGGAGCTAAGATACTACAACATGAAATAAAAGCCTTGCTAAACAAGGGCCATTTCAACCTCAGAAAGTGGACTTCGAATGATGAAGAGTTACTAGAAAACATTCCTGGAGATATAAGAGAAAAGGGAATATTGGAAATTAAAGAACAAGACACAATAAAAACTCTGGGAATACATTGGAATCCCAAGAGAGATGAATTTCAATTTAAGCTCAAGCCAGAAAAAATTGAATCAAGACTAACCAAACGACATCTCCTATCAAACATATCTACAATTTTCGATCCTCTGGGATGGCTAGCACCTGTATCATTTTCAGCCAAATTATTAATGCAATCTCTCTGGAAGACCGGTACAGATTGGGATCAACAACTTCCGTCGGAAATACTAAGTGCCTGGGAAAAACTCAGAAACGAACTAACGAAGCTTGAAGATTTAAGAATTCCTAGATGGATCAATTATAGAGAGACACAGGAGATACAAATCCATGGATTCTGTGATGCCTCAGAAAAGGGTTATGCAGCAGTAGTCTAGAACAGTAGATTCGTTCGGAAAAATCCATACAACACTTCTTACGGCCAGAACGAAAGTGGCTCCACTAAGGCAAAAAATTACGCTTCCTCGGCTAGAGCTTTGTGGAGCTCTCTTGTTGGCACAACTACTGAAGGCAACAGTCAACACATTAAATTTAAAGCCAACCGCGTTGACTGCTTGGTGTGACTCAGAAATAGCATTAGCCTGGATTGCAAAGGATCCCAAGAAATGGAATTCTTTTGTAGCTAATCGGGTATCAGAGATACAAAATTTGACACCTAAAAACATATGGAGGCACGTATCTTCGCAAGAAAACCCTGCAGACATCGCATCCAGAGGATCAACTCCAACAAAGCTTGTAGCACATAATATATGGTGGAAGGGCCCATCATGGTTATCTCAGCCTCCGGAAGCATGGCCAACAAATAAATTCAATATACTAACAAATGAAGAAGTTAAGAAGACAGCGGTTATGCTAAATACAACAATATTTACAGGATCTTCCGAAATATTAAATTGTTCAACCTACACTCGCCAAACTAGAGTAATAGCATATTGTAAAAGATTCGTACAAAACTGCAATCATCCACAATCTGCTAGGAACATTGGTAGTCTAACATCAGACGAGTTACAAAAGGCAAAGGACTGCATTATCAGAATTGTCCAACAAGAAACATTCAGTGATGAACTAGAGGCTCTAGGAAAGCAAAAAGCCATTAAAAAATCGAGCAAAATTCTTTCACTACATCCATTCTTGGACACAAGAGGCATCTTGCGTGTAGGTGGCAGAATAAGAAACTCGAACCTATCTGCAGACGCCAAACACCAAGTACTGTTGCCACAGAAACATCATATTACAAACTTACTTATTGACCACGCTCATCGCCAAACTCTTCACGGAGGGACCCTGCTAACACTCAATTATATCAGAGCGCAATTCTGGATAATCAACGCCAAAAGCATCATACAAAACAGGACCCGGAAATGTATAAAATGTCTAAGATACAGACAAAACTCAACATCACAATTAATGGGTAACCTTCCGACAGTACGTATAACACCTTCACCTCCATTTTCGCACTGTGGAGTTGACTATGCAGGGCCCTTTCTAACAAAAATCTCCAAGGGAAGAAGCACCAAAACAATGAAGGGCTACATAGCACTATTCATATGTATGGTTACGAAAGCGATTCATCTAGAGCTTGTCAGTGACCTAACAACAGATGCCTTCTTGGCTGCCTACAAAAGGTTTGTGGCGCGCCGGGGAAACTGCAAGCAGATATACAGTAACAACGCAACCAACTTTGTCGGTGCACGGAACAAATTAGAAAAGGAATTAAAAGGTGCCATAAATTGCACCACAAAACAGGCAGCAGAAATTATTGCGACGGAACAGATTGGAAATTCATTCCTCCTGCCAGTCCACACATTGGAGGACTATGGGAGGCTGGCGTTAAATCAGTCAAGGGACATCTAAAACGTGTTTTAGGAGAAACGCTTCTCACTTACGAGGAGTTTACTACAGTGTTGCACCAGGTAGAAGCATGTCTGAACTCACGTCCAATCGGTCAGCAATCAAGCGATCCTAACGATCTGGAACCCCTAACTCCTGGCCATTTTCTAATCGGGCGACCTCTAATAGCACCTCCTGAACCTGATGTCAGCGACAAAGAAATACATCAGAGGTGGAAACTTCTCACGAGACTACAGCAAGACATTTGGAGGAGGTGGTCAAAGGAGTATTTGTCACTCTTACAACAACGCAGTAAATGGATGTGTCGGAAGGGAAACCCAAGAATAGACGAGCTGGTAATTGTTAAAAACGACATTCTACCCCCTCAAAGATGGTCTTCAGGACGGATTCAGGAAATCCATCCCGGAGAAGATGGCGTTGTGCGAATAGTGTCTGTCAAAACCCAGAATGGTACCAAAAAGGTTCCCGTAAATAAGCTCTGTCAACTTCCTATCAGCATCACTAGTACCGAAAATCCTTCTACGGAATTTAATACAGTGGCAACGACAATAAAAGGAACTATCTCCAGAGCACTGAATAAAAATAAAAATCGTTCAGTTGCGAATTGCGAGCAAGAACACTGGTCCAAGCCAGAACACTTCGACAGAATAAAAGGGCAAAGTAGTAAAAGGAAGGCAAGCTCATCTCCAAATCGTCAACTAAAAAGGAAGGCAAGAGTGGCGCCCTGCACTTGGGCTTCCAATTTATTGAAATCAGTACTCGTTATATTATATTTCCTACAGTTGGTCTTTGCTCAGGACTACACTGTGCTACAGCCAATGTCAGGACTTTACATAGAAAGCTTGGGTCATGCACGAATTAAGCGAGGTGAGCTCCGGCTACAATTATCCTTCCCAATAGAGGAGATATTTGAAGATCAAAGAATGATCAACAACACGTGGAACCAGATCCAGCACATGTGTCAGGAAACAAAGGAGCTCACTCAAATCACTCACTGTGACGTGCTGTTCAAGCATATGTCCTTAAGAAAAAGCCATCTCCTAGAAGCTACTGATGAAATCATCCAAACGGTCAAACGCAAGGACAGGCTAAGAAGAGGTGTCTTAGGAAATTTACTAACTAGCATCTTCGGAGTGAATGACGAAGTATATGCAGATTTGGAAACGCTGCAGCACAATCAGCAAGGACTGCTATATTCGTACAATCAGCAAACGCTATTGTTCAACACCAAAATAAATCAATCAGCAAGCATCACTTGGGAAAAGTTAAAACAGTTCGACTCCAGGCTATCACAAGTCATCGCCTCAATAAACGAAATGAAGACCTGGTATTCTCAGGCAGACCACAATAGAATTAGTGTCGAGGTCATATCCACGTACATTAGCGCCAAGGAATACTACACAGAATTACAGGACAAATATGAAAAGTGGCTCAAAGCTATTCATCAGCATGGACATCTATCAGAGTTCATTACTTCGCGTCATATCAACGAAATAGCGCAAAACACTTCAAACTTATTAGGACCCAAGCTTTTTGTTCAAAGTTCACCACAATTACACTTAGACATAGCCGCAGAAAATAATACAATAGTGCTGCATGGGTATCTAAATATAGTAGAGAGTAATGTTTATGATTTGATACACGTCACGCCAATACCAAGGAAGACTAGCAATAACTCCTTTACAACTATAAACTTAGAAGTTTCAACTCTTGCGATCGATTACAATCAGCAGTTATACTTCACTCTAGAAGAACAGCAAAGGAAATCATGCTCTATTGTAAGCAAAAATATCTATCTTTGCACACCCACCATTGTGTACAACATAGAAGATAGTCCATCCTGCATTGTCGATATAATTTACGATCGCTACGAAAAAACAGAATGCCAGACGAAGAAGTTTCATCTATTTGGTACCTCTTGGAAGGAACTTACAACAAAGAATAGCTGGCTATACATCACAATGAGCCCGAAGATCGTGGCAGTCATTTGTAAGGGAAAAAGGGTCGATTTACAACTCAACGATACTGGAATCATACATCTTAATAATCAATGCTATTTACAAACAAAGGAGCTAGTCTTAAAGGCCACTATGGAACAATCAATAGAGGTTGTAGCCAGTCACGTGAGAGAAGTACCTCCAACAATTGCTGATATTCATTTTAATGAGCCACCATTAATTTTAAAGGCAGGAGCCTTAATACGAGCTGACGAACAACTATTAGAATACACCCAGCCTCCTGAGGTACCACACATTAAGAGCCTGAGGAGGGCTGTCGCCATTTACTCAATCACATCAGCTTCAGGAATACTACTTGTACTTGGACTAGGACTACTGGTATTCAAATATCGCTTGAGCATCATAAGGATTTTCAAGTCACGGCAGAAAAGCGAACAGGAGCCACTTGAAGAAAGTCATTCCACTAGCCAGATTGGACAACATTTTGACTGAGTTTTAGCTTCCGCCGCCCCCCAGCATGTTCACACGTGAACAATTATTTTTTATCGTCATATGCTTAAGCTTTCAAAATACTTCAACATATTTCTATTTTTTCTTTTTTTTTGTTTAACTAGCATAAGCATTTCTTTCTGCATGCAATTGACTCATAACATGAAAAGAAATTTAATTCGATTATGTTTTGCAACAATTTCTGCGGCATAATTTGCTGACACAGCAAGTGCGCAATAAATGTTATGGGTCAATTGCATTAAGTAATGCAAACAATCAAACCAATTTAATTTCTTTCGTAAACAATTAGTTCAATCAATTATTTACCTAACCCAGCAAATTTTTATGTATATAAATAAGTGCACGAAATAACGTTTTTCAGAGTTCAAAAAAACGGAGTGTTAATTTAATACTACGCGATCTCTAACATACAATTTCTCTTCGAGGCGTCATACACTTACCTTAATAGAATTAACTTAAGGTTGATTCTGGTAATTATTCATTCTGCTAAGTAGAGAATTGTACAGAAGGTATATCGATTTCCAACACCACATAAAGAAAATTTCGCTTACATAAAGCCTTCTCTCGAATATCTAGTAATAGACTATAACAGAGAGCACTATTATTCGTTAAACAATTTCGATTTAAAAAATTGCCAAACATCAGACTTAACCCACTACCTTTGCCGCATCGTACACCCGATATTTAATATACACTCAATCAATAATCTATGTGAGATTGACCTACTCAAACATTCAAAATTTATTCCTGCTCGCTGTGAAATCCAAACAGTTCCAAAATTGGATTTCTGGATCCAACTTTCTCAACCCAACAAATGGCTATTCTCTATGAAAGAGCCAGTAGTAGTTGATACTGTATGCAACAGTGAAATAACCCCCCATCAGTTGAATAACACTGGTGTGATTGAATTATCAGTAGGATGCTACCTGCGTACCAAAGATCTGATAATCCAAGCTCACAATATTAAAGAACTCGAGCTAAACAGCCATGAAACACAAAAAAATAATTCCGCATATCATCCATCATTACGCTTTACTATACCTACCTGCAGCTATAATGCTTACTTTCAGCGTATACAAGCTTATAAAAAAACGCAAAACACAGCACTTGAACACAGAAAGCCCGTCTATTGAACTTTACAATGTTGATACCGATTACCGCATAACCATACAAGGCTAAGGCCAAACAATTCAAAAGCACAAACCAAAGCACACTCGCTACTAAAATAAAAAAGAAAAACCCACAAAAAGCTCGTACACAAAGATGTTTTTTTTATATATAAAAAAAGGGAGAGAAAGAGTTTTTTTTTTTTTTTTTTTTTTTAAATGTAGGATTTCAATAAAAATAGGAAATAATAATTATATAATAATAAGGAGATCTTTTATAATTAATATAATAAATATCAAACTAAATTAGTTAAGCACATAGCATAAATAGCATAAAAGCACTAATAAAGCTTTTTAACATAGCCCCTAGCTATACTTATACTGTTAAAGTATAAAAATATGTGGCCATATACCTAAAAGTATGCAAAAGCACATATATATACATCAATTAGATATTTTTTTATTAAGCTTAAGTACGTAACTTTCAAATTTTCAAACACAATGTTTTTATACAAACCTTGTATTAATGGTTAAACTAGCGTAGTTTAAGATTTTCATAAGAATTTTATTTTGAAATACAAAACTTATACATAGAATAACGATACTCAAGCCAGAGTTAATACTATAGAGTACACTAAGTCAGCGCCTAATTATCAATTTTTACGTTTTCCACACTGTAAGACATTTTAAATAGTGCCTAATTGATAAGTCTTCTTTACCTAAATAAACTTTCATTTATTGTCTAGCTAGCTAAATTAGTATAGTTAAGGACGTAACAATAGTAAAAATAACGATATCTCATTAAATACTGTAGAATACAATAAGATAGCGCCTAAGTATCAACCTTGTCTAGCATCATAAACGAAGTTAGGTTAATTATAATAATTTTTTTTTTTAAAGATATATTACTAATATGAAAGAATAAAAAGCATCTTCTCTGATCAATTAGCCAATATCATATCTATTTTTTCGAAAATTCTGTGAATTTTCTTTTCCTAGGGGGATGGTGTAATGAGTGGTGGCCACAAACTCCCTTTTTATTCTCATACTAATAGTATGACAAAGCCACTCATCACTTTCCCTAGAAAGAATACATTTCTGGAAGGACGGATAAAAGACCATACATGTCATAAAACACAGCGAGGCCAATAATATAAATTCCTAAAGGCGGCCGTGAAAATTTCTTAATAATTGTTGCCGTGAAGCAACCAAAATAAAAATCTAAATGTGCCATGAAGCAACTAGAGAAAAACTCAATTGTTTTACTTCCTCGATCATGAGGAAATACCAAACGCTCAATTGCTTACAATCGAGCGTATCAAATTGCAAACACAGCATTTCCCAAACTGAATTTCACTTTCTCAGTTAAAAATCCCAACATATGGCCTACTAGCCAACTGGGCCTCTGAGACATTTTGTACATACATGAAATTGTTTACGTGAGAACAATTCAAGTATTATCAGAGGGGAATGCCTTAAAGAAGTAAACATGAATATTATGCTTATGTATTCAAGAATTTCCCAAACGTTTTCAGTGGGGAAAGCTTTAATGCAAATAGGAATTCTTATAAGATATGCCCGGAGGGGAAAAACTCAAAATGTCTTGCTGCGTCTGCGATTCGCTGGAGACTTAACGTAAAGGGGCGTGGTCTCTGGTAAATAAGAATTTCCTTGGCGATTGATCATGGGAAGATGGCGCAACCATTACTATAAATTTCCGATCATTTGTACGATCGAGGCAGTCTATTTTTAAAATTAAAACGTTAATAACTACTGCTAAGATTCCCCCGACCAACGGTAAGGAATCTTAACAGCTAACCGAATTAAAAACATAAATCAAACAGATGTGTATTCATAGATAAAATTGTATAGTGAGATAAGTTAAACCTCGGAAGTATAGAATCATTCCGTACCGATATTGAAGTGTCGTAATAAAGTAATATCTTGAAAGTGAAGTGACAATCTTTCTTTTAATATACATATCCCCAATCGTACGAATTACTCAGTGAAAGGGCAGGTGATTTTCCTCCATTACGAGAAGCACTCCCTCGTCCTGTTGCCAAACAGACGCGCAACAATCTCCGAGAACCGTCAGTGTATGCGTGTCAGCTTCAAAACCTCGAGCATTACTTAACACTGAATCTGTCAATTCAGGATTGAACCTGATTGGAATTGATGTGAATTGTGTGTACCATTGAGCATTCCACTTAAGGTGAAATGCTGGCCTAATTCTGCCCTAGGTCTGAATCGTTGAGATTAGATCCTGTGGCCAGTCACGAGGAGAGGGAGGTCGAACAGAGAGCAGGTAGTAATACTCTCCTATTCCGATCCCTCCCAGTACATTCACCCACAGTTGAGAAATCAAGGTGTCTCTCTTTGGAATGCACGCACTTGGAGACACCTTGATTTCACAACCAAGTTAGTGAGACCTAATCCACCTTCTTGACTTGCAGACAGAGCGTGCTTTCAGTAACCCGTCGTCTTTCGCACCAGAAGGCGTCTATCGCTTTTGCTTGAAGAAGACCTAGAAAGCCTTCATCAACGTCTCAGACTTTAGCAGATGAACGATGGACGAGGTAATTAAATAATTTCTCACGACTGATCTTCCCATTAAGGATAATGGAAATAGTTGACTACGCCATGAGTTTACAGCTCTAGAGAGTTTCTCCAGAGCAATGCGACTATTATTTGATTTACTCTCGCGTCCGATATACACAAGTATTAGTATACGCCAAGTATTAGTTCATTGGATGTTCAGTGGAGTATCTGTACGATCTCTCCACCTTTCACACCACAAGCCTTGACTCTTACTAAGGTTGATTTTAGCGCCCGATATACGTTCGTACTGTTCGAAAACAGCACGAGCGACCAGAAGAGCTTCATCTCTTGTCACGAAAATAGAAAGGTCATCCGCATATGCCAACATAAGAGGTCTCACATTGGTATATGGTAGATGAACTGAAAATTGTCCAAGCATTCGACGAATATTCACCAGTAGCGGCTCCAACGAAAGATCATAAAGCATACCTGACAATGGGCAGCTCAGTCTGATACCTCGTTGAAATGAGATAGGAGCCAGAACTATTCCTTGATGCTAATCAAAATTGCTGAATCTATATACAGTTTTCAGATGATATCTAGCCACCTGGGTGGAAACCCAAATACCTCGAGAGCAGTCAAGAGATACCCGTGCGAGACGCTATCAAAAGTCTTTTGTTGGTCTAGTAAAATCATAGCCATTTGTGTACCTGTCTGTTCATGGTAGGCAAACAAATTTTTTGTCGTAAATACTACGACCAGGTACACAATAGGACTGTTCTGGGTGTATAACTGAAGTAAACACTGAGCGGAGTATTGTCCTTAATGCTTTGCAGACGATTTTTGTAATCCACATTGCATAGGGTTACTGGCCTCCAGTTCCCCATCCTCTGCAAATCTCCTTTGGAATCAATCGCATAACAGACCTCCTCCTACTAGAAGGAAAGTCTGAATGTGTCTCAACCGCCGAATTAAAGACTTCCAAAAGATCAGGAGTTAATAAATCCCTGAAACGTATGAAGAGTTCTTGAATCGAGCCGTCATAACCAGGTGAATTGTGTCGCCTTAGATCTTGTTGTCCGTTGAGGACTTGTCTAGCTTCATCAACTATCGATTCGACTTCACAATAAGCAGTACGCTGTCTGAAAGAAGTACTCGGTTGGAGAATCGTCTTCCCTCAGCCAGCGTGATTGGCTGCGTAGCACAAACTCCAAGCTATGCTTGTAAGTTTGTGCTGCATAGCGCTCCTTTATTCTATCAAAATAAAGAATCAACTCCGGCTGGGTTGGGAGAAGAGTCGAGAAACTTTGGCCGACAATCTAGAAGCTTGATAGCCACTTCGATTGAAATTCGTTTCGATGAAAGATCGAATTAGGAGCTTCCCAATATCCCACCATTGACTAAGAGAAGGAAAGTCAGCTTTGCTCGCTTGTCAATCGTGCCAGAATTCAATGAACTCATTGATGAACTGCTCTGAATTCAACAAATAGTTGGTGAATATCCAGTATGCAAAGTCTATTAATTCTCATGCCTGGGAGACTTGGATATTTCGCGAGATCCTCGTCTATGATCTAGTCGTAGGATGGATCCAACGATAGATATCCACAAATCTGAAAACACTGACAAAATTCCTCAATCGAGCGGCATTGACGGAATTGAACTCAACTCTGGAATGCCGATCCATTGAGGGATTCAGAGTGCAGTTGAAATCACCTCCGAGGACAGTTTCACCGCTAAAATTCTCCAGACAGGATTGAACACTACAAAGAACTTGTCTTGTAATGTCCTGATCATGAGGAAGATACACGTTTATTATCTTGATATGTTTGTCTTGAACGACAAAATCCAAGGAAGAAGCAAAGCCTGGGAAGATAACTGTATAAACATTACATAGCCAGTGTGCAAGTAAGCATAATGCTCAAGTTGTGTGTATGTGTCTTGAGTGAAATTCGTCTCCTGCAGAAGTGCAATATCTATATCGAACATTTTGACGTATTCGATATTGCTATGTAACCTTGTATGAGAACTTAAACCCCCGGTGTTAAGAGAGCCTATCTTACACATTCAAAGCTCAAATGATGATGGTACGACGTCTACTGACGAGGAGAATCTGTCAAGCGATGCTCAGCTTCTCCACCTTCCTATGGAGACGTTCACAACGAGCTGCATCGTTGTACTTGCTCTTCTTTTTAGACTCCTGTTGTAGGAGTTGAAACTGAGGAAGTAACAACTCTGGCTTTTCAACTCCTTTACAAGAATACTCCAGCTCCCAATACTAGCTTGGAGGTTCTAAAAGGTTTACATAAAGCCTTGACAGCTGCTTGGCTGTCTGAGCAGTTAGGTATCTCCCTGTTCTCAGTGTCTGAGTTAAGGAGATGTTTCCGCTTCAATAATAGCCTTGACTTCTGCCTGGAAAACTGTGGAATGGTTTTCCAGGTGTATGGCGATTTCCATTTGAGGCTCCTCGCAGAAAACGCTGCTCCGGTTGTTATAGCACAAGCCGGTAAAACCCGCCGGTGAGCAAAATCAATAAGATAAGCCGACAAGGCTGTCTTCTCATCTCCAGTAGTAGCAAATACATGAATAGAAAATAAGTAAAGACTATAGCTGCATGGTTTTTCCAATTCGAGTGACCTCTCCCACAAGATCCTGGTTGCGTCTTTAAAAGTAGCCTGTGGAATAGAAGTAAGGTTTAAGTGTTTCTTTGCAATGATGCAGGCTCTAGGTCTACCTAGACCACGGCATGAAAAAATCCGGAGACTCTTGCCCCATTCAGGAATCATGTCATTAATGGTCCATGGTTCCTAAATGAGGGCTACATCCCCAGGCTGTTTAGTTGCAACGGGTTTTACATCTAAGGCGAGCCCAATCGGTGTGACTTGGTGCGGACCCCTAGCCTGATTGTCCTTCGACTGCTCAGGCTCGGTGTCCGTCTCCATGGCCTCGCCGGGAGATGGCTCCATTTTGCTGCCAGGTTTAAATATCTAAAGTGACCCAGGCCTTCTCTTTCATTGAGCCAACTAAGAGACTCAGGTGGGTTTTTACGTCGTTGTGATTTTTCAAGCACCCAAGGATCTCCTTGTTGGGTCCAGGTCTACCATTAATAGTGACTGACACCTTGAAAAGCTTCGGGATTTCGTCTTTCCCTACCACTTGTAGATTGACGTCCTCCCAAACATTCCCGAGTCCCCTCACTTATTCCTTGAGGAAATTAACCGTGAAGGTATCCTCACAGGTTGCTTTGAAAAACACCCTGCTGATCCCACTCCAGGCGAACCGAACAGGCAGACCTCCCACAGCCCCATCAAGAGGGGTGTCGAAGGCCGCATCCAAGGCCTCCTGAAAGATTGTATGGCTTTCACCCGTGAACTTACCGCCAGTTGCACCAGCGTCAATTATGACACCACCTTAAAAAAAGGTGACGTTATTTTCTTTGACGACTCTGGCGAAGCCTTTCGGTGCCCCTACTTCGCTTTTCCTCTTTATTAGAACTGCATCTTTTAAATTTACTGACATCTTTCCTATTGAGGGGGCGCCAGGGACCGGCTGACTGAAATACCCAACGGTCTCCGGCCGGCGCAAAGGTCCACGGGTTAAAGCCTGTGTGCCTGATGGTCCAGCCACATCAGTCGATACAATTGCCCCGGAACCAGTAGTACCACTCCTCAGGTTGCCCACCTCCCTTTTTTCCGCGCTGAGCTTTCCTCACAGCCGGCTGAAGCTGAATAAACTGTGGGGATGATTTGGCTACATTGGTATCTCTTCCCTCCGCCAGAGAAAGTTTAGCTTTGCGTAGTTTACGCTCTTGGGCACCCGACAGATTGTGGCGATGTTTGTTTTTAGTAGGGCTAGTCTTGCCTACGTGATTCCGTCCCTCGACTGCGATCTGTCCTGAAGGCCTCGCCTCCGCTGATGCAGAAGTTGGGTCTCCAGCAGTCGATGATGATGCCCTCGCCTCCGCTGAAGCAAAGGTGGTGCCTCTAATAGTTGAAGCCGGGCTGGGCTGGGTCGTTGTCCTAAATTGGACAGCTCGGTGCACAATTCGCAAGATAGGGCGGGGCGTTAATATTCTTGAATAAATCGCAAATTGATTACTGGAATATTTATTTAAACACCTAAGCAACAAAATAACGTTTTCTAATTTTTAAATTTGTCCATTTTTATTGAAAATGATTTAAAAATGGAATTTCAATAATTTTTTTTAAATTTCTCTGGTTTGCGGAGCGAGGCTGCCACAAATTTGAACTAAATTAAATAAATTTTTAACATGAGCTTTTTGAAGTTAATAAGCAGAAAATAACGTTTTCCGATTTTTAAAATTCTACTTATCTCCACGACAATTTGACGCAATAGATTGCTTTACCTGCATTTTACCCAGAAAGCAATCTATTGCATCAAATTTTCATAAAAATAAGTAGAATTTTAAAAATCGGAAAACGTTATTTTCTGCTTATTAACTTCAAAGAGCTTATGTTAAAAATTTATTTCATTTAGTTCAAATTTGTGGCAGCCCCGTTCCGCAAACCAGAGAAATTAAAAAAAAAAATCATTGAATTTTCATTTTTAAATCATTTTCAATAAAAACTAGGGGACAACTTTAAAAATTAGAAAACGTTATTTTGTTGCCTTTGGTGTTTAAATAAATATTCCATTAATCAATTTGCGATTTATTCAAAAATCTTAACGCCCCGCCCCATGTGCCGAATTGTGCACCGAGCTGTCCTATTTATGACAGCGACCCAGCCTTAACAGCAACTGGTGCTGAACTGTCAACTATTGTGACAGCAGAAAGTTTTTTAATAATAAAGGAAACATTTTTCATCATTTTTGTTCCCAGTAGTGTGGTTGGAAAGACGGTCCGCTCCGACAGAGCCCCCCATATCGGAGCAAGGGAATTTATACAATGCGGTGCGCCTATTGCCCCAAAGAGATCGTTTGTGACAGTGCTAAAACTACCCACTGGCATGCAGCCCACGACACGATGACATTTACACCTTGGCTTAGTAGGTTTTTGAGGTGGTGGGTATGTTACCCCGGGATCGGGATGAGGATTAGAAAGGAACTAGGTATCCGATGTGAAAGACGACAGTTGGCTATACTATGTACATTGCCCGGGATGAATCGACATGATGGGATTGTCATGTATACTGGGAGGACGTCGCCACTCATCCCAAGAGGGTTGCTAAAAGGGTCCAACAAATTTTAGATAATCAGAAATTACACACAAATAGAGACTTAACATAAACCTCACAATGCACACAGATACACTTAAACAAAAACTTTCGGCACTATTCACTACGATGAAACGTTACAGACAATCCACACAAAGAAAAACAGAACTCACAGTTCAAGCACAGTGAAAAACAATTCAATAGATCTTCATGTAAGCAAGATTCAAATAACAGCCCTGTACATGAACTGCCAACTGAAACTATTATGGTCCACTTCTGGTCATCAATATGGTCGAAGGAAATCCAGCACAACCCAAACGCTGACTGGATTGATGCTGAAAAACAATGTGTCCAAGATTTCCCAAACATGCCGGAGCCGCATCAGTGTCATTTCTGACGGATATGTTACAAAAAACCCATAATTGGAAAGCGCCAGGCACAGATAACATCCAAAACTACTAGTACAAGAAACGTTTTTAATAGAAGGAATCGCATACATGATACAAAAAGACACAAACAACACCGCAGATCCAGCAAAATACAGGCCGATTACATACCTACAAACATTTTATAAAATAGTGACTTCTTGTACCAGTGAACTCATACATCAACACACATACCAAAACAACATAATAGGTGAGCAGCAGAAGGGGTGTCGACAGGGATCGCTCGAGTGTAAGGAGCAACTCCTTATTGACTCGGTTATCTTGCGACAAACCAACACCACTCACCGGAATATGCATGCAGCGTATATCGATTACAAGAAGGCGTTCGATTCCGTTCCGCACTCTTGGTTGATCGAGGTGTAGCATGTTCATAAAATACACCCAACAATCACACTTTCTACAGTACACCATGCAACACTGGAATACAAAAATAAACATTAAGACACAAAACACGCAGATAATCACATCTCCGTTACAAATCAGGCGAGGCATATTCCAGGGCGACTCATTGAGCCTGCTATGATTTTGCCTTGCTCTGAATCCGCCTTCGCATGCATTGGACGCCACCGGTTGTAGGTTTAATATCAGACATAACAAAACTAACATGCACAGGATCACACACCTTATGTGTATGGATGACTCAAACTACGCCTTTTCGGAGTCTCACCTACAACAACTGATGAAGTATATCGTGTCTTTTTTGGATGATATTCATATGAAGTTCGGAATTGACAAGTGTAAGATGCTTCATGTGGTTGGAGGAAGACACAAACTTGTTGGAATTGATCTCCCATCTGGGGACACTATTGACTCCATGGAGGAGGGTGAATTATATAAGTATCTTGGATTAAATAAAGATATAATAAAACATAAAATTATAAAGAAATAAAAATCAATAAAAAACACAATCTTTACTTTGGTAAAGAGCAATACTTTTATTCAGAAAATTAATTCGCGAACAACTCTTCAGAGCGTTTTCTTAATCAAAGCGGTCTTACGACTGAATTTTACTTTACATTTTTACAGTACAATAAGTGTCGTCAAAAATGCTGACGGATCAGCTTTTAAGTTCTCAGGCGGAGGAGTTACTTCAAGTCACGTTGCCCTCTCACATGAAATGTGTAATTTTATATGCTTGAGCTAAGGTGAAAAGTCTTGGTTACTGTTAATTTCCGTTATATTTGCTGCTTAAGAAATGTTTTGTGGAATTGTGAGCTTTGGGGATGTAACTTGCGTGATATACAGCACACTGACATAAAACAGAACTTACGGAAGAAATTCACGGACAGACTGAACAGTCTTTTGAAAAACAGCCTTAATGGGACAAATCTTATTAAGGCTGTAAATACGTATGCGGTTCCAGTTTTGGCATACTCCTTTGGAGTGATTAAATGGACGCGTACCGACTTAGACGCACGGGACAGGAAAATAACAACATTATTGACTAACTACAGTGTACACCACCCACAGGCATGTACAAAACGACTGACATTACAGATATGCGAGGGCGCAGAGGGTTGATAGATATTAAATCACTGCACTATAAGCAAGTGAAGTATATCAGGGAATACTTCTATAAGAAGCGGGATGTCTCTTCATTGCATGAGGCAGTGATCATCGCAGATAACAAACAAACACCACTGGACTTACAGATCACGATGCTGGATGTTACACCAAACATTGCCACACATACATACAAAAAGCAGGCATGGTCGCAGAAGTCTCTGCATGAAGACATTACGTTGACTTGAGCCAAATTAACGTCGACAAGGATGCGCCGAACGCTTGGCTCACTCGGGGAAATATATTCCCTGAAGGATTCATGACTGCAATTCAAGACAAAATCATCAATACACGAAATTACAGAAAACACATTTTAAAAGACACCACAATTGACAGTGAGTCTTGTAGACTCTGTCATACACAAACAGAAACAATAGACCACATCACAGCTGGTTGTAAATTACTAAAGCAAACAGACTATCTACACACACACAATTAGGTCTGCAAGAACTTGCCAACAAACACAATCTGATTTCCACCTACACTCCATACTACAAATAAAGACCACATTCAGTATTAGAAAGCGCCAAACTCAAAATATACTATATATCATAATTGACCGGATATCACACTTATAGATAAAAACAACAAAATCATATACATAATTGACATTGCAATACCAAACACAAACAACATACACAATACATTCAGGGAAAAAATTACGAAATACAGTTGTACCCAAAACCTTCCATACAAGTATTCAAAAACTCCACACAATCTTGAAGGCGGTCATTCTTATTTGTCGAACGGTCCGAAAATTCCTCACAGAACACTATACAGACATGAGACGGAAGATAAAAAACCACAACAACACACAACGCTCTAATATCTTGGTTAATACCCGATATTAGAGTGCTACCACCGGCAATTTCCGAGATGACCAAAGTTTAGAAAAAAAAAAAAAATAATAACAAAAAGCCTTATTAATTATCAAATAATGTTTTTTTTTAAATACAGTAGGGTTCCGTACCCAAAGGTTAACAACGGGAACCCTATTACTAAAGACTCGTTGTCCGTCCGTCACCAGGTCTCATGAACCGTAATAGGTAGACAGTTGAAATTTTCACAGAGTGTGTATTTCTATTGCAGCTATAACAACAAATAATAAAAATAAAATTAAAGGGGGCCCCCCATACAAGAAACGTGATTTTATCCGAGTTTTTTTCCTCGTTTTATTCTCATTCATTGTTGGTATCATAAGTAGGCATTTTTTTTTTATTATTTTTTCAAATGACAGCATTATTTTTTCACATGACGCCTACTCCCATTTGAAAAAATAAATAAAAAGTCCGTCTCGAACTTGGCCGGTTATAATACATTATGTGAACATAGTAACTTGATTTATGATTATAATTGACGAGCACTAAATGTTTTTTTTTTTTTTTTTTTTTTTTTTTTTTTTAAAGTTATGATCTTGTTTTATTTAATGAGGTGAGACAGCTTTGGGTCTTAGATGCATTGAATTCGACGCGATTCGCTTTGCCCCAAGCGGGGATATTGTTAAGATCGTTATTCAATGATCTAATCATGCAATCTCGTTTAACACATGCGGCATTCCCCCTGGAGTCCGCAAGAGTGTCAAAGGAGTAAGCGAAATCAAGAGTACTCTCATCTGCGAAACTATGGATGGGATTGAAAGTAAGGGAAAATAGATCATTAATGAAAATTAAAAAGAGTTGGAGAGATAACGGAGCCTTGAGGCACACCGGCATTTATGGGATGCGGTTCAGATGTAACGCCATCTAATACAACACGTATTTGGCGACTAGATAGGAAACTTTCAATCCATAATAGAAGAGGAGGAGAGAGACCAAGTGCTTTAAGTCTGGCTAAAAGGGCTGGATGCCAGACTCTATCAAAGGCCTTTGAAATATCTAGGGCAACGATTTTAGACTCACCAAAATTGTAAAGCCTACGGTTCCAACGTTCCGTAAGAAAGGTCAGCAAGTCTCCAGATGAGCATCCAGCTCGAAAGCCATATTGGCGCTCGTTGATGAGATGATTAGTTTCTAGATACTTCATTAATTTTGAGTTAATGATATATTCTAAAACCTTTGAAAGAATCGAAGTGATCGTAATTGGTCTATAATTTGAGGATCGCTACCCTCTCCTTTCTTGGGAATAGGCTGAACGTAAGCTAGTTTTCAATCAGTTGGTAATGTTCCTGTCGAATAAGACAAGTAGAATAGTTTGCGCAGAGGTTTAGCCAAGGATGAGGCACAGCTTTTAATTAACAGGGGCGAAAAACCATCAGGACCTGCGGCTTTGGAGACGTTGATCCCCTTAAGGACCCTGAACACATCCCTCGTATGAACGTGTATTGGCTCTTGTACACATTCACACGGGCGCAGGTGTTTGTGAAGTGGGTGGAAGACAAGAATTTGAAGCGAATCTAGCAGCTAAAATATTAGCTTTATCCAGCGAGTCAACAATCACTTCACCATTATTAAGTAGTGAAGGTATAGAGGAACTGGTGAAGTTGTTCCTGATGGTTTTGACCAGGGACCAGAAACCTTTGCTACCTTTGCTGCTTGCCAAGATTCTTTGTCTAATATTCTGGTCAAAAAGAAATTTTTCTCTCTGGATAATAGACTTGCAGGTGTTCCGTGCAGTCTTGTAGACTTGTTTCATTTCCGGACATGATGCAATTGATAGGCACGAAAAGCAGACTCTTTCGCTTTTATAGCTTGGTTGCACTTATCGTTAAACCAGGAGCGATCATGTTGTTGAGATCTGCTGTAAGAATACGGAATGTATTCACGCATGCCAAGATTTACTATGTTACTAAATTCCAATGTACATTCATCAACATCCCTCGAAGCAAAACAGACCGACCACACAATTTCTCTAAGATACTTATTGACATTTTCCCAATCAGCATTCTTATAGTGGTGGTAAATTGAGCCGTGATTAATCAATGGTCTGAATATCCGAGAGGGGAGCCGACTGAGATGGAATATTTGTCCGGATGAGATGTTAGAAACAAGTCGAGTAAATTAGCTTTATCTCCAGCTGTATCAGGAATTCGCGTTGGTGCATCCACTAGCTGTTGTAAATTAAATGATTCACAGAAGAGTTCAACGAAACGGCCCGCAGGACTTGTGGTAGAAGAATGTCTGAGCCACGGTATATTATGAACATTAAAATCGCCTGCCAGGACGATTTCGGAAGAGGGGGAGACAGAAAGCAAATGATCAATATTGTTGGAGATATTGTCAAATACGGATACCGTGTCGTCATCAGACATATTTGGGCTGCGATAAAGGAAACATAAGTAAATGATCTGCTTGTGAAGTTTGAACCTAATCCAGATATAGTTAAACTCTGGATTGGCAGAAGGAAAATCTTGAAGAATAGTAAAGGCCACATCATTCCGAATATATACTGCGATCTCTCTATGCTGAGAAAAAAGAGGCACGAAGCTGTAGCCAGGCGTGATACTGATTAATATCATCATCAGAAACGACCTTGGTTTCACTTAGCGCAAGAATTGCCGGATTTCTTGTGTTAAGGTGGCAGTACACCGAAAACCGATTTGCTCTAAATCCGCGAATGTTGCAGAAATCTAAAACGAAATTCTGCATGCTGAAGGCAAAGAAAAAAAAAAAAAAACGAGGTAAAAAAAACAATAGTGTTATGCCTATTTGCTGTTTTCAATAATTCAGACTGCGCAGTTCAATGACCACAGCTGAATGCACCCGGATTGCTGATCAGTGACAAGTGCTAATGCATTAGCTCTGATCACAGATGAAGAGAAGGAAAGAAAACGTTACCGTGCTGCTGGCTTATTGAATATTGATAGGGCATAGAAGAGCCCTTCACTTGGCAGATAAAATTTATTTTGATTATTTATTTATTTAACGGTCTCGTCGGATTTTAAATAATTATAGTTATCGATTTAGATGCAAACTGTTTAGTACAACACTATCACTTGTTTTAAAATTAATTGATTAGATATGTTTATATTAATTTATTAGATCTGTTATACGAGGCAACATCCGATCGGATTGACTCCACGCACTACTAAAAAAAACTTTCACAAACAAAATTTTAACAAATTGATCTGAATTAATAATACAAAACAGATAATGAAAATCTCTTCTCAAATATTAGAATGTTTTATATGATAGAAGAAGTTAAGTAATTATAACACCCATCTATTTGTGAGCGAGCTGGACTAGAATTTAGATTTTTTGGAATCGATTAATAAGTACAAGTGCATAATGCAATTGCACTAATATTCCGACTAATTCCGACTAATTTCTTACGTCTTTTCTTTAATTTATTTTCGATAAAGATTGCAAGCTAATAAACTAGAGAATCAACTTAATTTTTGAACTGTTGTAAAAGTACTTAAGGTTAGTGGTTAAAAATATTTTTTTTTTTTACAATATATAAAAATGGTTATATCCTTAAAAACTTTCATTCCCAAATAGTTCAAACATGTAGAAACAACGCATATGTGTAAAAGTTTCATGTTTTACATCTTCGAAACGGTATTACATTATAAATGTAGTATGGTCCCAAGCAATAAAAGTACTTGATTTCACTTATATCTATGCTATTTTTTTTATTTACACGTAACTTCACATTTAAAATTATCTAAGTTACTTTAATTTAATAACTCGTACAGTTTATTTAAAATACTTGATACCTATCAGAACAACTACGTGGGCACCTATTGTGTATACTCGAAAATTCCAAAACTTTGGATGATATTTATCGCAAATATCGCCAAACAACCACCTGCTAACATTAATAAAAATTGGCCCATCATTTGCCCTTTCTTAAGTTATATTTGCTTGAATCAATTATTTCAGAAGACATTGTTCAGCCCCAAAGACTACTCATTTCACTCCTCATATTAAAAATATTGTCCAGATGTTGTCTTCTATGCTGAAAAAGGTCACTGTTTTATGGTGTCCATCTGGTCGTATTTGTAAATTCAAATTCAAATTAATTTAACAAAGCAATTGTACAATTAACATTTAGGGACTCTTATAGTTTGTGCAAGCTAAAAGTAAGACAAATTTAACAATAAAATACTTTTAGAAAGGGATGTTGTACCAATTTTTATTAATTTTGCCAAATTCATTTACAAGTCTACTGAAATAAACTTAGTTTAAAATGTAAAATCTGGAATAACTCAGAGACTATGCCAAAATTGATTTTTTTTTTTTTTTATATAGAATTATTAAATATCGCATGATATATCTTTGAACTTAATTTCTCTAAACCAAATAGGACTTTAATTTTACCTAGGTATCACTTTTTAATAACAAAACGTTTATTTTTTAGCGATGTCATTAAATAATGGAACCAGTTAACCTCTCTAGGCACACTATCCTCTATAAACAGAAGCATATTCGAATTTCTTTTTCAAAGTAGCTGGTTCCACCTTGTAACTATCTTATCTTTACACGGTTTGGTTCTCTAGGACATTATCCTTTATCAACAGAAGCATATTGGAATTTGTTATTCAAAGTAGTTAGTTACACCTTATCTTTACACGGTTTGGTATTTGCGTTGAAACTGCCGAGCTAGTATGGTATGGAATTTCTGCCTATGGTCATAATGATTGGACCTAACTTTGGACATAGTAACTGTGAACGATGAGGTAGTCAGAAGGTTAGGTTATCGGGGTGTTACTAAGATAAAACTTATCCTGCTTCACTTATACCACTGTTGGGTCCATTTTGCTCCACAAATTCATTGAAATATGTCCTTCTGAGGACAACGCGTCCAACGCCATAATGGCCATCTGATTGTGAGTACATATGCAGATGTCTAAGTCCTACACATAGATACCACCAGTGAATTGCCACCAATTCTGCCTGAAAAACACTACATTTGTCAGGCAGTCTATATGATTCATTCCAGTGCCAGTTGCTGGAGTATACTCCTGTTTCTGTACCTGTACTCGTCTTCGTCCCATCTGTAAAAATAGAGATGTTTGCTGCTGCGCGTTGTAGGGGCGCTGTGCATTAATACCACAGATCCGATTTATACACTACAAGTATTATAAAATAATTCACGATTACTTCGGAAAGGCTAGAATTGATTTTATTGCTTTAATTAATTTTCTTGCTTTAATTAATGTATACGCTCTAAAACAACTTGGATTGAATGCGGATGAACAGTGAGAGACGACACTACTCGAATCAGATATGTCAAAATAATTATTCTGGTGGTTTGTGTGTAATGTGAATGTGGCTAATGACTTAATTTGATATTAACCACTCGTCCATAGCAAATCAAAGCTTACTCTGCGCGCGATTCGGATTTTAGACCTTTTGTAAATGATTTGTCTTTTTAGTTGTGTGATTACTATAACTTCCCTCATTGCCTTCCCAATCATCTGTAGTGGGTATCAATGTGTTGTACGCTCCACTAAAGGTTAGGGCAGGGAAATTGAAAAACTACACTCCTTCTTTTTCCCTCCGCTATACCGCTACAGTAGAGGATCATCGGCAGCAGATTAAGCATTTCCTTCCAATTCAGCCGTGGGCGTGGTGTTTAATGCCTAATCTACAATGCATGGTAAAACAACGTCGTCAAACAATATCGTTTGCTGAAAAATGCATATAAATACACGAAATACCTAAGTAGTGGTAAGCTGCTAAATTAAACAGCTGTTGAGCTGTCAATTATCATAAATGAAATTGCTTTCTCGATTTCATTGCATACATACATCAAGGGAAGTATTTGGTCTGAGTAATTTATACTATAGTATACTACACTAAAAAATTGTTTGGGAAAAGTCGAATAATATAAAATGTTGCTTTCAAGACTGAAAGTACAAGTTCCAGTTTACAGTTGTTTCGTTCTAAATTCCCCTACATGGTTCTAAATTATGCTGAATGCACCTGAGGTAATACTACATCGTTTTTGCTGATTAACTACTACATATAAGGTTGTGCTCATGTCGTCAAACGAATGAAAGAGAAGAGACATTTTTGCAAGCATTAACTTTCAAATGCAAGAGTACACAAAAATCCATGTCGTTTTGACGATGTGGTTTAACCATGCATTGTAGATTAGGCATAAGCATCCAGACATGCTGTTAATATTTCCTGTTGAGTTCTGTCCACCTATGGAGCCGCAGTACAGGAAATAGTCTTACTAAGATCCAAGCTAACGGCAAAAATTTTTTTACCACCATATGATTGTATTATTATACAAAAATACTTAGCTTTATTGAATAGGATTAGGTTAATATCACTCATCAGTATGTTATGGAAGTATGTTGAGAGTGATTTGACTTGGACGTGAAGTCCAAACTGTCAGCATGAGCTGACAGATCACTCGGTGGACAGCGTTGACTGCAGGGCGGCACGCTAGCTCGCCTCGGCTATTGGCGGAGAGTGTGGGAGGTTCCACGAAAACCTGCCGCTGCCACCAGCCATACAAAATAAATTCGTGCCTGTCTATACAAATTCTCAATTCTCAACACGAAGGGGCCTCAGGTCCACTCTCTCCAATCAGGTCAGAAACAACACGATACAGGCAAGTGATGTGAATGTGTGCATGAAAAATCTTGAGTCCTCACAGAAATCCGGGAAGAGTCGGGTTGGAGAAGCTATAGACTGAAAATGATACTAGAGATTCCAGGTCTCCAGCACCACTTCAAAAAAAAAAAAAAAAAAAAAAATCGACAATAGTTCCGACTTGAGGCTTAAGTCAAACCTAAAGTTCAACTCAAATCAACGATAGCAAAACTTTAAACTTTATTCATTCCAAAAACTCAAAAATTTACTTTAATTCTAACATAATTTCAGAAACAAAATAGTAAAACTTTAACCTTACTTTAATGACAATTCAAAAACTCGCGAAAACTTTACTTTACAAAAAATTAATTCAGATAGCAAACCAATTAGACTCAGGTCCGCATATAACTTCCACTGTATATGAGACTTGAGGTCAATCAACTAGTGAATACCAGATGATCATATCACTCAAAGTCCCAGTCCCCAGTAAAAGTCATAATTAGACCACCGAAGTCTAACTGAGGTGGCCCCACGTTGGGCCCCAATTTTGTTATGGAAGTATGTTGAGAGTGATTTGACTTGGACGTGAAGTCCAGACTGTCAGCATGAGCTGACAGATCAGTCGGTGGACAGCGTTGACTACAGGGCGTCACGCTAGCTCGCCTCGGCTATTGGCGGAGAGTGTGGGGAGGTTTCGCGAAAACCTGCCGCTGCCACCAGCCATATACAAAATAAATTCGTGCCTGTCTATACAAGAGGCCGTAGCACACCTTCAGTCCTTAAGGGACCGTTACACCACTTACCTACATCCATTGGGAAGGCGCTGATGGTTGGCCTCCTCTGCTCGCCCCAACCACCCAATCGACACTGAGGGCAGATAGTTGTCAGTGTCCTTAAAAGTGGCTCGTGTTCGATGGTTTTTTTTTTTAATTCAAAAACTGCATCCAATCTATCACGTGTGGTTTAAAGAGACCAAAACGTGAGGTCCTGCCTTGCATATCCCTGTCTGGGCAGGCTTATTGAAATTTTCCCGATGGAAATGTGGCTACTGCGTATGGATGTAGTCTCTTGTCTATTCTACAAAGTAATTGCCCAAATCGAATCCCCTATATTGCGTGAGTATTCCAACAATTAGTAGGGTAATTCTTTAATATGTTCATATATTATCGAAACGTGAGGAATTATAATTCCGCTACCGATGTTACAAAAAATTCCGATTTTTCTTCACTGTATGACTTTCACTCGCGTGATTCACTAACAACAAGACAGATGTCGACATTCTTTTTGTTCTTTTTCTCTCGTCGCATCTCGTCCGTCTTTTCTTCACCACTCATGAAGCTGCCGTATACGTGTCCTCAGCTCAGTGTACCATACTGCTGCGTGCAGAACGGTACGACCATAACAGGGCAGAGTGGTCTAGACCACCTTTGGTTCAGACAACGCTGAAAAATGGTCGATTGAGCTAGCCGGTCTCAAACATAGGCCTCATCGCTGCGGGCGCCCAATGTGTGGCTCGACCCATGACCCATGAAGGCATTTCTTAGCACTCGGGCCAGGCGGATGCGACGGATCGTCTAAGACAGTCTGATGTGGTTGACAGTTGACGCGTCGAAGGCTCATCCCTGAAGTCACTTCAGTCTTGGAGCAGACCTCGACATCCTTCTCCGTGCCGGAAACCAAAGGTGCATTGACAAGCTGGTAACCCAAAAAAATCCAGCCGGTTAATGCCCCTTTGCTTTCCTTCACCGAAATGCTGAGAGAACCCCGCAGTCAGTACCCTAACCAACTGATCGCGAAGCTTTCTCGGCCCAACATCTCACTCTGATCTCCGATCGACGTTTGTTCAAGGGTGTGTCTTCAAGGCCTCGTCGAGGTGGTGACATGCTGATTCTCTTCCTAAAATTTGCAGACATTTAAACAAGTGGAATTCCTACGGCAAGCCATCTGCCGTAGGGTTACCATACAGGAGGGGTTCTGACGTGTTATCAGGCTAGGAAGTGTAATAAAACGTCTCTATGTTCAAAAGGTATGCCGGCCGCTAGGCTGGGGGATGTCCTAAGGGGCACATTGGCATCCTGTGGTTTGCCAGTGAAGCTGGCTGGATGCCCTATTACGGCTACCAGGAATAAAAGTCATTATAAATAGATGACGTTTCGCGAATGGATATAACGGCCTGATGTCCTTGGCGTGATAGACTCCTAACGGTTTCCCCTGCAGATCTTCAAGCTCGTATAAGGAGTTTCCCTTCTTTGATTTAACCCGACACTTTACGAATTTTCGTCCCAGTTTTGCACTAGTCTGCTGCTGGAAGTTGCTTTGGGCAAAATTCCGTCTGAATACTTCTTGACCCACTTTGAAATTAACAGGCTTCGTTCTGAGATTATAAGCTTTTGAACCCTATTCGAACGCGTGGTGTAAGTTCTCCTGCACTGTCGCACGGATCAATGTCAATTTATCTTCAGCATCCACTTTCAGAGGCTCATTAAGAGTTCCAATGCTCCTTAACATGAAATAGGAGCTCGCATGTTCAATCATTTGCTGACCGACTGTTCGGTAGGGAGAGAAACCAGTTGCTTGGTGGAAAGAGCTCCTGAGGGAACTAGCTATCTGGCTCAGCTTCTCATCCCACTTTGTATGTTCCTTCCGGATGTATGCCCTAATCCCTGACAATAGAGACCTCTTCACTCGCTCTGAGGCGAATAACATTTCAACGCCTCCGGTAAATAATCCATTAAACTTAAAGGCAGATTATGCAACAGACAAAAGAGTACTAATTTAATTTCCGCTTCTTGCACGAGTTTCTTAAAGGAATTTTCTTTGCTTGTTTGACTACAAAAATCGGTGATACTTATCTGATGTTTCTTCTCAGTAGCATTTTTGATATGGATTGGCTTTTCTTCATGCCTACTTAGATGGGAAGAAATATTTGTTAATGCTTTGTTGCAAAGCACACAAAATGCTTGGCCACCTTTATTGTCAACCCAAGGAAATATATCTTTCCATTGTACCCTAAAAGGCCTTTTCCGTTTAACATCGTCTTCATTTCCTTCCCTAAAATAAAATGTTGCTCAAATCCATAATTTTTATATTCAAAAGCAAAGTAACAAATTCTTTTCACTTTCATCTATTTCATTTTCCTGTACCTCAACAGCGCTAGCGCTCTTAACTTTTATCAAAAATCTAAAAATATAAACTACTGATATTAAATATTCCAAATCATTCTAAAATTCAATTACTTTTCCATATTTAATCTATATATAAAACAAATCTCGGGAACTTTACTTTATACTAACTTTGTCAATTGTCTATTTTCATATTCTTCTTTTCGAGTAATAAACGACGCGATACATTGAAGTTCAGAATTAAAGAATTTGAAAACATCATTAAGGCGCTTTCCCAAATCTTTTACAAATATTAAATGAGCATTTAATAAATATTAAAAATTGAGAATATAAAAAAATTTATTTTAAAAATTATTTAAAAAAAAAATGTATCCATCTCTAAAAAAAGGTATCAAGGTATCCATTAAAAAAATTTCAAGTAAAATGTATCCAAAATGATACAATTGTATCCAAGTGGCATCACTGGTCACGGTCTGTTATTAATAACAAGTCAGGGTTTAAAGACTGGCAGTTGTCAATCTCGTTCACTCTTTGGCTCCGGTAAGGGTTCCAGCTACAAGCTGTGGCAATTCGCAGCTGTGTGGCTTGAATTTGGGTGACGAGCGATCTCAATTGAGCCATGGTAGTCGTAGGGTGTAGACATATTTTGTTCTGGATGTCTGGCAATAGATTGGATCTGACTAACTCCAGGAACTCACTATCCAGCATTGGAGTCTGCAGTTGCTAACGCAACTGCACCAGATTTTGGTGGTATGCTGCAAAGGATTCTCCAGATTTTTGCCTGCGGGACATTAGCTGAACTCGCACCTTCAAATCGTGGAAAAGTTTTACAATATTTTTATTAAGTTGTAGATATGTATCAGGTTGTAAATTTCACGTCACGCGTGAATGTATGTTTAATTAATTCTTGATCATTTTTGCGGCTTTTTTTTTTTTTAGAAACTAGTTTGCCCTCTGGCGTCTACCTTTTGAATGCCTAATTTCCTGACATCTACTAAACTTTCTAAATTTATTACAAACTAAAACGTCTTGATGCTTATTTTTTAAACTTGTGTACAGTGTCTGTGTCTGTGATTTAAAGCGTTTTAAAAGTTTTCAATGTGTTTTAAATGTCAGAATTAAATAGATTTTTCACAATCAGTACAAGAATTAGCCCGATAACGTAAATAAACTTCAAATTATTATTGTTTTAATAAAAGGAAAATTACAACAAAATTATTATCAGCTACAAATAATGCTTTATTCCAAAACTGATTTGGAGCATTAACAGCAGCTTTAGCAAATTCCACGCGCCTTTTGCGATCTATTTTGCTGATGTATGGCTTCTTCTCAGTGGACGAGTTTAATTCAGCTCTTTTAATTGCTTTTCGCACTGTGTCCGGATGTACCTTCTTATTATAAATTCTGCTGGAATTTGCGGGGCACTTAAATGAATCTGCTTTCACAATATTCATTATTTTCCTTCATCTAATTTCTTTGGTCGACCAATCCTTTCTTCGTTTTCCAATTTTTTTTTGTTTTCTTGATAGGAAAAACAATATATTGTACTGCGGACCGCGAACGATTCTCCGATTTTCGCATATATTTTCCACTTTTGCGTAAATTAATTATAATTTTTATTACGCAACCGTTGTTTCAGAGTCTTAGACGACTCATCGTGATAATCATATCTAAGATCTGCTACTCGATGAAAATGCAAATGCGGAATTCATAAAATCTACTATCCTGTAATTTAAACCGTAATACGCAGTGCCCACATCTCAATGTAAGTTACATTCTCTTGATACCCATCTTGCTCATCGTCAGTTGTATTTTCTATACAAATTAATTCATAACAAGTAAAAAAGCTAGAATTGGTCTAAGACCAATTCTTATGATACCTTAGATGAATGCCCGTATTAAATTTCGTATGGTCACCGATCTATTCAAGTTTGATTTTGAAGTTGTTTTTCGCATATATTTCTAGAACGGTTTGTCGCACAGAAAAAATGATTATAACCAATTTTATAGGATTTCGTATTCTGCAGAAGTTTTTGGTACAATAAAAATGTCTTGAATGGTCGTTTTCAAAGTATACGTAAAAGACCTAAATTTTATATGGCAACACCAAGAAGGAGTTGCCCGATTTAGTCCGTGTTTGACATTTTATTTGCTAATGTAGTAAAAACATCATGTACGAAATTTCAGCTCTCTACGTCGACGCGTTCTCAGACAGTGTCCAAATATATAGCGGAAAACAAAATTTTTATATGGCAACCCCACGAAGGAGTTGCCCGATTTGTCTCATTTTCGAACTTAATTTTAATTTTTTTTTTAAAGTCCGTGTACAAAATTTCAGCTCTCTAAGTATACGCGTTCTCGAGTTGTCGTGCGCACAGACGGACGGACGGACATGCAAAAAACAAAATAACTTTTAATATTATGAATGGGTGTCCAATCCATTTTGCTCTACCATCATTATTTCGAGGTGTTACAAACGGAATGACAAACTTAGTATACCCTATAGATTTCATCCTAGGGTATAAAAAGAGGCCACAATATCTTTACAACAAGGTGCAATTCTTACGCTCTGAAAGAAGTTTAAGGCTGAATAAATTTGTAAGCATTTTGTTCCCTCTTCTTATTTTCCACAGTTTTTATGATATTGATTTGAAGCCTTTTGCATATATGTGCATTATTTTTAATAGTACTTTATAGGCATTATTGGTAGGCATTGCTAATGTGATTAGAACGAAAGCTCACGCTACTACTACATAGTCAACATTTTGGAAGCTCGAAATGGATAGCTTTATTTTTTGCCATTCAGCCTTAAATATTATTCTGCCACGCTATTAATATCAATTCGGACAGCTTTTTAATTTTGGTCAAAGTAAGTAAATGGAATAGTTACCTTGTAATATTCGTACCACGAGCTCAGGCAGAGATTTTCTTGATTTGTTAAGCTCTTCGGAGTTTTATTAAATACACTTCATCTTTATTTAGTACATTTGCTCCTATTTTTTCTAGAACTAATTTAATTTATTTTTATTTTTATCTTTTTTTTTTATATATTTAGAACGTTTAATTTAATTTGCTCAATATACATACTCAGTCTTGTTTTTCTAATTAAAACGAAAATTTAGTATCACTTCCCTAATCTGTAGATCTGTATTCGATAAAATTTGTAATCTTTATACAGTTGACCGTAGTAAAGTACTATTGTTATTGTTGCGTAAAGCATGACCTGTAAAATTTTTTGACTGTACCAGTACTTTCGATATGTCTGTTTTATGTGTAAAAAATTACTCCTATTTTTATTCCTTTATTGTTCAAAATAATTATTTGCTTCGTTTTGCAAATCGGAGATGAGAGTCTATAAATTATAACTGATAAAAATATTTTTTTCGTCATCTTACTTAAATTTTTTAGTTGCTTTAGCTTAACTGAAAAGAATGTACGAATGCTTTTGCGACTCACTGTATATATGCTATTTACTTTTTACTACCGGCATTGTTTCTTTTCTTCAAAAGTTTTTCTCTTATCTTTATCTCACTTAAGTGCCCTGGATTCCTAAAGAAACTATACGCCGAGTCTTGTTTATATTCTCCTGTTTACGCTGCGAGTATGTTGCTCTGAGTGTGTCCTGAATTCTAAAAAAAAAAAAAAGAGCGTATGCTGGGTCCTGTTTCTATTCCCCCTGATCATGAGTAGACTGCTTTATTGTAATGTTGAAAAGAATAAGCGAAGACATGGAGGAGTTCCACCTATCGTACCTCGTTGGCGTTAATTTACTCTTATGCAGATTTTTGGTGTAAACTCAGTTCTAGCCGTAACACCGAATGATACAAGTGGCCATTATACATACATCGGTTTGGGCTTACGTTGTTAACTACTGGGGACTTCTGATATGAGAATCCGAACAGAATTTCCATGGGCGTAAGTTTGCCGCCCATATGCGCTGTGTTACGCATGTGCCTCAGTTCTCAGAAATTCGTCGCCATTTCTTGGATCTTTATCAACGAAACTCCTTAATTGCCCAATATCGAGCCTTGTTGCTCTATCACATTCGACTGTGGGCGATAGGAAGTAGTCTGTAACTTTCTTATTTTCAGCATTTTGCATAGAGCTTTCATGACTTCACCCCTAAAATTTCGTTCATCACTAATTGCTTTAATACAGTGGATCATCCAAGAATTAGCTACGCCACGAACAAATCTAGTCAACTCATCCATACTTCTACATACTTGTTACCACTGTGATTTCCAGGCAATGGCCTCAATAGGTCAACGTATACATTTTCGAACTGTTTTTCTGAGACCTCTCATACGACAAAAGGTATTTTAATAGACTTGGTGCGCTTATTCCTCTGACATTTGTAACTGTAGCTGGCGATATCACCCTTCATCCCGTTCCAGCGATAGAGGCTTACTCTTTTGAAGATCTTATTCCTTCCTAAGTGCCTTCCGAACAGAGAGTCATGATAGTCCTTCAGTATTATCTTCACTTCTCCGTGACCGGTAATTCCACTTCCATTACATCGTATCCATTCAGGACATTATCTTCACCGCCGGGTCCTGATGCGGATTCTTGTTGGTGGTTTCGTTTTGTTCAGCTTCTCCCCCAATACTGCTCAGAGCATCCGCATTACTATTTTCCTTCCCCTTCCAGTAAATAATTTCAAAATCGTGCTCGGTAAGCTTGTGATGGAACTTCACCATGCAAAATGTGTTGTAGTTAACCTCCGAGAGGATGATAGTCAGTTATCATCTTAAAATGCTTTCCTTGCAGGTAACATTTGTAATTGCATACTGCCCATACAATGATCAACCCTTTCAATAGGCGAATAGTTTCTCTCAATTGGCTTAACGTACGATTGGCATAATTAATCGGTCCACCTTCTTGTTATTCCAAGACTGCACTTAGATATTCTCCACTAGCATCTATGATAAGTGTGAAGTCTTTATTAAAGTCTGGATAAACTAACACTGACGGTGAAGTGGTTCTTTAATATTTTTGAAGGAGTACTCACATACTGGTCTGTAACTGAATTTCACTTTTTTTTTCAATATAGGTTATCATTTAGGATTAGAATATTGGAAAATCTGGAATGAACTTACGGTAGTAATTAGCTAGCCGCAGCAAGGACTGTACCTGTCGGACAGTTCTGGCTCACGGAAAGCTCTGTACCACTTCCATTAATCTGGATTAGCTTTTACTCCTTGCTCTATACGAAAGTGAACTTGACCGTATAATGCGGAAATTTTTACAACTGCTACATATGTGTGCCGCTATTGCTAGCAAGTAGCTGCGGTGTTTTCTAGTAGACAAGCAAGCCACAGTGAATAGCTTGAGTCTTTTCATATTATGCGTGAGTGTCGCTTCGCATTTATTTTGTCTTGCCATAATTACTTTATTTGGTACAAATTTAATGGCAAACTTGTTTAGTATACCCTATGATTTTATCTAGGGTGTTCAGAAATTAGGAAACACTAACTCTGAATTGAGGATTACTTGAACTTAGAAAACGCTAAGTCAAGTATGTAAAGTAGCTCTTGTACTGGAATGCGGTTCACTGATTTCAGTACTGAGATAGGATTCGAGCAGAGGATTGAGCAGAAGACAAACTACAGCGTTTTAGATTACAATAAAAACTGAATAAATAAAAAGATTACTCTTTTGGACTTTTTACCGGGTTAAACTTAATTTTGTTCAAGAAAGAATTTTTTGGGATTCTCCGGTATATAGCAAAAGCTAAAAAATGTTCTAATTTGTTATTTCATCACACAACCCATTAATTTTTGGTGACAAGCTTCAAGTCTTGGTTTGACTCATCAACAGGTCACAAATAGCGAAATTGTGTGATTTGAAAAACAAATGAAAAAATGAAAAAAGAAGAAAGAAATGAAAAGTTTGAGAAAATAGAAAAAAACAATTTTTTTATTTATTAAAAAAATTTTAAAAAATTTAAAGAAACAGATTCATTCGAAGCGAATCGAACCTGTATACGCCACACAGTGGGCTGAAAAATAAAAAAGAAAAGGAAGAAGAAGAAGCGTTTCGTGTCAGCAGGAAACCTAACAGTCCTCGGTGCAGCTTGGTTTTCTGCCTGCTGCAGACGCTTGAAAATAGATCAAACTGATCTCTTCTCATATAAACTCAGAAATAAATTCTGGGTGTGAATTATATGAGGAAAAAACACTCCTATACAAGCCCAGGAGGAAAAATAAATAAAAAGATTACTCTTTTGGACTTTTTACCGGGTTAAACTTAATTTTGTTCAAGAAAGAATTTTTTGGGATTCTCCGGTATATTTTTCCTCCTTGTATAGGAGTGTTTTTTCCTCATATAATTCACACCCAGAATTTATTTCTGAGTTTATATGAGAAGAGATCAGTTTGATCTATTTTCAAGCGTCTGCAGCAGGCAGAAAACCAAGCTGCACCGATGAGTGTTAGGTTTTCTGCTGACACGAAACGCTTCTTCTTCTTCCTTTTCTTTTTTATTTTTCAGCCCACTGTGTGGCGTATACAGGTTCGATTCGCTTCGAATGAATCTGTTTCTTTAAATTTTTTTAAATTTTTTTAATAAATAAAAAAAATTGTTTTTTTCTATTTTCTCAAACTTTTCATTTCTTTCTTCTTTTTTCATTTTTTCATTTGTTTTTCAAATCACACAATTTCGCTATTTGTGACCTGTTGATGAGTCAAACCAAGACTTGAAGCTTGTCACCAAAAATTAATGGGTTGTGTGATGAAATAACAAATTAGAACATTTTTTAGCTTTTGCTATATACCGGAGAATCCCAAAAAATTCTTTCTTGAACAAAAACTGAATGTATTCATAAAATTTTCCACATATATACATATATGTATATATAACTATAACAAAATTGTTAAAAGAGAACAGAAATAAATAATCAATAATTCAATAATTGACTTACAAATAATTTTTTTCTTTACCTTACTTTGCTTGATAAGACAATATTAACTTTTATACAATATTGCAGCAAAAGTCGGATCACCGTACTACAAAATTATTTACGTGAACAAGTGCAATGCTTAGTAAGCGAAAAACAAAAGTGATAAATGTCTTACATATCAAATTATTATTTTTTTTGCTTTTTTTTGTTCTTTTTATGCTTGAACATCCTGGGCCCCCTTGAAGTCTCCAACTTCAAAGCTGTTGCTGTTGCTGGGTTCCTTCTGCCTCATGAAACCCATTTTGATTCCTGTAAAGCTTTCGAAAACTTAAATTTTTATTAAAACAAGCTAAAAAAAACCAAGGTGTTATCTGGCAAGAATAAAAAGCCAGCTTGATTTTTTATTTTTTCGAGCTAGAAGTAACAGATTTTGAAGCCGGAAATATAAAAAGCCAAGTTGGCTTCTTATTTTCTGGGACCGAATCAGTTATGAATTTTTATGAAAAAAGCTAATTTACTTGTTATTCCTGGCCGGTAATAGTTTTGAAGCTAGAAAAGCAAGCTCAAAGGCTTGATACTTTCTTTCGATAAAAATATAAAAAGAGAGCCCAGCTTTTTATTTTTTCTAGTCAAGCTGCCATAAAAAATAAAAAGCAAACTGGCTTTATATTTTTGCCAGATAAAATAAAAACCCTTTCCAGCTTGGTTTTTTTTAGCTTCAAATTATTATCAGTCATGAATAACATGTAAAGTTGGCTTTTTTCGTAAAAAGTCATAACTGATTCGGTCCCTGCTTTTAAGCATCAAGGTTCGGTTATTATTACAATGCGTTAGGCTTATAATTAGATAGATGATAATAACACTGATGTTTCCTACGGTTACGTACCTTATGGTAAATTGATGTACATCATGTGGTTGGAGATCTTGTAGTTTAGTTTGATGTACTTTGATTTCCTTGATTATGTTATCAAACTCTTCTCCATGTGTTGTTAACCTTGACCGGTAGAATACTGGTGTTGAATCTTCCTCAATATTGTCAAGATTATCTGGAGTGATATTAAAATTTGGTTGAAATGACTTCTTATCTGTCCGAGTATGAAGATCATTAGATGTTTCGATTAGCAACTCATCATCTTTCAGTGCACATTCGTGTTGCATGGATAATATTCCCGTTCCATGTGCAGCTACCTTAATCCATATATTAGTTGGTTTTGTAATCCTTAAAGCGCATGCTCTAGGTAGTGTTCTACGTGCAAATAGTTCTACCTCGCAGATATTTGATGTCGGTGTCTTATGCCTAATCTACAATGCATGGTAAAACCACGTCGTCAAAACGACATGGATGTTTTTTGCTTCCCACTCTTGTATTTGAAAATTAATGCTTGCAAAAATGTTTCTTCTCTTTCATTCATTTGACGACATGAGCACGAGCTTATGTGTAGTAGTTAATCAGCAAAAACGATCTAGTAATACCTCAGGTGTATTCAGCATTGTAGGGGAATTTAGAACAAAACAGCTGTAAACTGGAACTTGTACTTTCAGTCGTGAATGCAATATTTTATATTATTCGACTTGTCCCAAACGATTTCTTAGTTTACTATACTATTGTAAAAATTGTTGATACCAAATACTTCCTTTGATATAATTCTGTAATGAAATCGAGAAACCAATTACACTTATGATAATTGACAGGTCAATAGCTGTTTAATTTGGCAGCTTACACCTACTTACATAAGTATTACGTGTATTTATAGCATTCTTCAGTAAACGATATTATTTTGACGACGTGGTTTTCCCATGCATTGTAGATTAGGCATTAATGTGGAGTGGACGCCGTTGTTCACATAAATGATAGTTTTTTCCAATGTTTAAACATTGCATTAACTCAAATTTGGTCATAAAATAAAACTTATCTCTGAACAGGTTCGTCATCATTAACGCTGTTTCTGGCGCTATAGATACAAATGGGTCGTTCACTAATATTGGCAACGAAATTAGTCGGTATAACTCAAAGGTTGTGGACCCACCAATGGTAAAATGAGTTCAAAAATGATATAATCGTTCTGAAGTTGGCATTAAATTTTCATTAGTTTATATACTAATAACACACTAATTTGGCCATTGAAGGTTTCTCGTTGGATTCCTGATGACAAATTGTCCTTGATAATTGCCTACAAAGTTGCGCAAGAGGTATAACTAAGGGACTTCATCGTCCATGATGTGTATCTGTAACTACATCAAGCATAGCTTCTTGCATGAACTTGCATTCGTTAATAAGTGATGCGACTAAAATTGAAAGAGTGTTGAAGGTCTGGATACTTCTCTCCTGCTTTTGTTCTGAACTCATATTGCTCATTTTCTCATATGCAAGTTCCAGTGCTTCTTCTATCCTTTTTGTTTGATTATATCTGTCTTCTTGATCACATTGACTGTGGTTTCAAGTACTGATGTTTGATTTTTTATGAGTTCATGCAAGTGGTCTTCAATGTTTTTTATTCTGTTAATAGTTTCAATCATTCTCGATGCATATTCATTGTCTAAAACTCCAAAAAATTTGTTTGCTATTGTACCAACTAGATCCAATGGGGATCTCTTGGTTTTGTTGAATTGTTACTCTGGTCTTTCAGTTATACATTACTATTGTTTAATTCCTCAAGTTGATGATAATATTGCGAAAATATTTCTATGTAGTAATCATTGTGGATTATGGTACGAGAGAGACGTTCTGAATGCCTTAGTGTGTCTTGAATAATGTTAATTGATGCCCAATAGCCCTTAGCCCTGCAGATCATAGTATACCAACAGATTCCAGTTGCTAGACGTTAATCTTGAAGCTCCTATGTTTTCAAAGTATATTCCGGCGTTATCGTCGAGTTTGTGTACCTCTACTTGAGCTTCTGACCAAACTACCTTCGCAGGGAATGGTAAAAGTAACATTGTTAATAGGATGACCTTTAAAGCATTAACTGGTTTCTGCGATTGCTTTCTTTTCCTTGTGTTCCTAGAAACTTCCTCTCACCAACCTCCTCTTCATTCGAATAACTATTTTGTCCTTCATCAGCTTCTATAATTTCTAATTGATTTGATGTATCTGTGTTATCACTTAACTCAACTGTTAGAGGTGCTAGTTGATGAATGGCTCTACGAAATATTCCTGTGACTATTCTTACGTCAGCTACACGTATCTTTCCATCTGCACCCTGAATTATTTCCACGATTCTGCCTAATAACCATTTTAAGGGAGGAAGGTTTTCGTCCTTCATGATTACCAATGTCCCTGGCTGAATGTTTGGCTGCTGATCCATCCATTTAGTTCTTTCTTAAAGCTCCGTCAAATTTCCATCGATCAACGTCGCCAAAACTTATTCCGTATATGATATACTAGTTCCCATCTGGCCAATAATGACATTTTCTATTGTTCGATTACTGCATATACTGTGGATGTCATTGGTTCTCCTATGATGAAATGCGCCATTAAGTCATTCGGATCCGACGATAGTTCTTCATATGTAAGAGATGCATACGCGATTGTTCGTTGTAGAAAATGTTTTGTTGATTTTACAGCTGCCTCCCAAATCCATCCGAAATGAGGTGATCGAGGGGGAATAAAATGAAAATGGATCTTTTGGTCTAGGCATCTATTGACAATCTTTGTTCTTGAATTGATAATTTATTGCTGGCGCGTACGAAATTCCGTCCATTGTCGCAGTAAATGTATTGGCGTCTTCCTCGTCGGGCTGTGAATCTTCTTAATGCCCCTAAGAAACCTTCTGTTGATAAGTCGGATACAACCTCCAAGTAAGTGGATTGCCTTAGTGGCGAATCAGCAGAAAATTATTTGAGGTGTCTTACCTCGAATCTTATAGTGTGTGTATAATGGGCCGCAGAAGTCCACATCACAGCTGATATATGGACGTGCCTTTTGAACTCTGTCCTTAGGAAGATTTCCCATTTGTTGATGGCATAGTTTCGGCCGGATTCTCGTACATCGGATGCAATGGTTGACAACGGGTCATGCAAGATTTCTACATTGTAGAATCCAGAACCTTTGCTTTGCTATAGCAGTGCTTGCGGTCCAACATGCAAATGTAATGTATTGAGTTGATTCATGAGTAACTTCGTAATGATATGGTCAGCTGGTAGTACTATTGGATGTTTAATGTCATACTGAATGTCTGTATTATATAATCTTCCACTTACTCTTATGATTGCTTGGGTGTCAATAAATGAAGCTGCATTTTTTAATTTGCTGGTTCTATGTACTTCATTATTCTTATGAAAGCTACGAAGTTCTTCTTGGAAACTGCAGTTTTGCATTTCCCTACAGATGACAATTAAAACATCTTCAAGTTCTCTTACGGTTAAAAATGATGTGAGTTGTCGCCTACGTCTTCCTTGTTTGAACATTCCTACACTTCTAAGGATATATGCCATCACTCGTTGCAATTTGCGAAAAGAGTTGCCATGATCTATAACATAGACTCTGTTTACCTTGATCTAGTGCGGCTACAGTTAGTTTTAGTGTTTTTTCTTCTTGTAACCTGATGGTTGTAGCTGTTTGCTTGGGCCACTGATGTCTTCAAGAATGCTGGATCCTCGAACCAAAGCCTTGCATTTACTAATTGCCCTGGAGCTAATCCTCTGGACACGTATCAGCAGGGTTGTCCTTTGTGTTTACATATCTCCAATTTGTACTTTCTGTTAATTCTTGAATGGTGACTGCTCTAATCGCTACAAAAGTTTTGAGCAATGATGGATCTCCCTTGATCCATGACAAAACTATCTCTAACTCCGTCCATTATGTTGATAATGCTTTTCACATGTTACACCAATTGAGCACTGAGCTTTGCGGCACACAGTTCTAATCTTGGAATTGTGATTGGCTTGACTGGAGCTACCTTAGACTTTGCGCACAGTAATTTCACTGTCACCTTGCCTGTTTTGTCCTTGGATCTAATATATAATGCAGTTCCATATGCTGTTCCGCTTGCATCTGAAAAGGAATCGAGCTCGATGCTGATTGTGGGTTCATTGCTAAGCAAGTATCTTGGAATTTTAATATCATTGAGTTTCTGTAATTCTGTACGAAATTGCAGCCATGACGATTGAAGTTCACTGGGTATTTCATCGTCCCAGTCTAGTTTTAGTTTCCATAATCTTGAATAAACATCTTACTCATGAACACTATTGCCTTTACTAATCCCAAAGGGTCGAAGATTTGTGACATGTCGGCCAAAATTGTACTTTTTGTGAAATGCTTATAATTCTAAAGACATGTCGTGATTGTAAATCAGTCCATGATAGGATGCCATACAAAGCCTAAAGTCTTTATGTGTTCACCTTCTATTTCAGAAAAGTTTTATTTGATCTCTAAATCTTCTCTTGGTATATTTTACACCAATTTGGGGTGGTTTGCACACCACTACCTCAACTGAAAACCTCCAGAGCTTATTAGTTGTTTTAATTGTCTTTGAGTGAGTGTCGATTGCTTCATCCAACATTCTGACTCGATCCTCTGATTAGTTAAAAAGGTCTAGTAAAGTGCGAGTTTTCAAAGCGAATTAAAAGTAGTTATTAATAGCTTTCATAAAATGCGATCGAAAACTAGGTAGACAGACTCACAGAGACTGCCGCCAGCCAACTTTCTACAAACGCAAAATAGTCGGAATTAAAAAAGTAAGTCGGATTTCCAAGTCTGTTAGTTGCCTTACCCAATACAACGGATAGGTGCGTGGAGCATAAGTAAGGCCACGTGCCGACAAAAGCACGTGGCTGACGGATGCACTAATCACGCAACCAAGTGCAGCCAATCAAAACATAACAGCACATAATAGTTTCCCGAAAATCGAGCGACAAACCATAACAGCTCTGAGAGGAACCCGAAATTTGAGTGGAGTATCACCGAGGCCATCTACCAATAGGTGGCAACCGATTCAAATCCGAAAATTCAATAAAACTTGCAAAAGAGGCGCATACCATCAGCGTCAGTGGTACAAGTTGACATCACTAGAGCTCGAAACTCTTAAGCCAAGCTTCGCACCGGTCTAGCGTTCATAGTTCACAACACGAAAATAGAGCATAAACATCGAAACACGCAAACTACTCTCACCCTGTCTTGAACAGAGTGCATCAGGACCCAGGCAACTGGCCCAGGAAGGCAGCGAAAAAGGCCAGGAAAAGAAGTCCCAGCCTCGACTTCCCTTCGCTGCAAGAAACGATAGGTAGCATAAACTCGGGCACAGACCCGAAATATGTGATTATCAAGCTTTCAGACCATACAAAAAATATTACAGAACTCAATCCTTTTGTGGTATGTAAAATGATCGAGCATGTAGTCCCCCGAGCTCGCTCATGCAAAGCATTAATAGATCACTCTTATCTTGTCCTGCATTCATCGCAAACGGAAGTGGAGAAGCTGATAAAAAACTTAAAAAAAATAAAAAAATCCAGGATCACGAAGTGCAAATAAGCTACCACTCAAAGCTCAACTCGTCCAGAGGCACCGCGTTTGCTCCTAATCTAAAAATGCTATCGGATGCAGACATCCTAGAAGGACTGTGAGACAAAAATCAGACCATCACGAAAGTTGACAAAACCTGGCCCGAGTACCAACAGGCACTTTACAGATTACTTTCGACTTCTTTGCCCCCCCCCTCCTCGATAGTTTGCTGCTGGAGAAACTTCCGGTACGAAGATGGTACCCTGCTCCTCTCAGATGTAGGAAATGCTATAAATTCCGGCACCATGAGAGCAACTGTCACGCCACGCCTGTCTGTCCTGACTACGGCATATCCAAGGCGAAAGGAGATAATACTCACATATGCGAACGCAATTATTGTATCAGATGTGATCAAGTTGGCGGCCGTGTCACCTTGGACAGAATATGCCCAGCATTCGCCAGAGAAAAGGCCATTGTACAGATCCAAGTGGACAACCATGTTACCCGCTTTGAAGCGCGACGACAGTGGTATGCCACGTATGGCAACCAAGCTCCACTCGAGCAAAGACCAAGCAAGGTCCAGACAGGCACTTCCTTTGCTGAAATTTCTAAAAAAAACTTCACAAACAAACCAGGCCATAGCAACGAAAATCTCTCCCCCAGCTCCCATACCCTCCATATCCATGAACAGCAGAACGGCTACTCGGCCAGCCATCCCACCAATACACACATTCAAAAACGTAATTGAACAAGCACAACAACCCACAATCGCAACCTCACTCCCCATAGCAACGAAAAGCGAAACCAACCCCAACCTAGCTACAGCTAAGACTGAACAGGTATAGACACCAACACATACACTGACAAACAAACTAATTTTAGTTTCAAAAACTATACTCCCAACTCTCACCTCCTCCGCTCCCCTATCTCCTCATAAAACAAGCAAGACAGTACATTCAATCTGGCCACGCCAGAAGCCACTAACACCACGCTCTTCCCTTTCACACCTAGCCTAGAAGAAGAACTGGGCTCCCCAGCTTTTCTCGGTTTTTCATCCCCCATACAATCTTCACATACACATCTGGACTCACCTAACGTTTCCCCACTGGACTCGGAGACGAGAGCATGGTTGGAACCTCAGACTGAACAAAAACATGATCACTATGATCCCATGCAAAATCCCACATTAGTACCGCGCAACCGCCTAAAAGACCTCACTGTTCTCCAATGGAATATTTGCGGGTACTACAACAACCTAGGTGGCCTTCAGCTCCTGGTTGGCGAGTTCACTCCCTCAATCCTGGCTATCCAGGAAACGCACCTCCCACACGGCGCTTCCCCTCCCCGCCTCACCAACTTTACGCCATTCCTGATAAACCACCCCACCTCGCGCAGTGGCGGAGCTGGGGTGTTTGTCAGAAATGACATCCCTGCCACTGAACTCCCACTCAACACCACGCTCACAGCTGTTGCTGTTAAAATCCCACACCTCCTCCCCATCCATGTTGTCTCTGTCTACCTGAGTGCTGAGGACACAGAGACGCAGAGTCCGGTGCTGCTGCTGGGCGACTTCAACGCGCATAACGCGCTGTGGGGATCGCCTAGAGGCAACGCTAGAGGCAGGACCGAGAGCTATACGTCAAGCTGTCAATATAAATATCGCACTATCTCGACCCAAAGTCAAGCTCCAGTCACCTTGGTTCAACACCAAAGTAAGAGATCTCGTGGAGCAGAAGGACAGAGCATGGAGGTCCTTCAAGAGACAACCGACTCCTGAAAACGCTGTCTGCTATAGGAAAGCAAATGCCCTGCTAAAAAGCAAGCCTGGCACGACTTCGCATCCAGCATTGACTTTTCCACCCCTATGAAGGAGAACTGGCGCAGGGTCAGGGCAATCTGTGAACACCCCTCTAAGGCAGGCATTACAGGCCTTAACGTCGAGGACGCCACTGTCACTGAACCTGTGCTGATAGCAGAACACCTTGCCAAGCACTACGCCAGATATGCAACTGATGCAGACCGCTCCACCATCTATCGCTCCACCAAGATTTATTTGGAGACGTGCAGACAACGAGACATTGAGAATATTCCCCCCTCCCCCACTCGATGATCCCTTTTCACTCCTGGTGCTTAGGCAAACGCTTAACTCCTTCCAAGGATCTACTCTAGGTCTGGATAAGATCTCTTTCGGTATGATTAGGCAGGCACCTGCAATCTGGCACGTCAGGCTAACGGTACTGCTGAATCGAGCTTTGACTCTTGGCAGATTTCCGACAGAGTGGAAGCTTGCCGAGATTCCAGCAATTCCGAAGAGGAACATCCGCATTCCAAGCCCCGCCAAAACCAGACCTATTTCCCTCCTTAAAACCACATCCAAACTCCTCGAGAAGCTGACGGCAAACATGTTAAGTTGGATTCTAGAGCATAGGCTGCTTCCCACGGTTTGGAGCTACAGACCTGGCGGCAGAGGTACTCAAAATCTTCTGCAGGAACTGGAGCACAACCTATCTAGAGGTCAACACACCGTATTGCTGTCCACCGACTTGGAAATGGTATACGACAGAACACCGAAGCACTCCGTCCTCAAACAGCTTATAGACTGAAAGGTCGGCACGCGCTTCACCAAACTGGTTGAGTCATTCCTCACAGACAGAAGAATAAAAGTCAGATCAGGCGGACACTTCTCCTCTACATTCATCTTGGAGAACGGCTTATCGCAAGGTTCGCCACTCTCAGTTCACCTTTTCTCCACATTCATGCACTCACTGTCAACTCAGCTCAGCTTAGTGCCAGACCTTTGTTATCACATTTATGCAGACAATATAATATGCAATACACCATTCATGATTTCATCCTCACTCAGACTCTGAGGAAAATCTCAGGTTGGTCAGAAATTAATGGTGCCAAGGTGGCCACGAGCAAACTAGAAGCCCTGCACGTCTGCAGAAGACGGAGTTGCCGAGAAGTAGAATTGTTCTTCGACATGGCTTCCACCCCTCTACAAAACGTCCTCAGAGTCTTGGGTCTACACATCTCCAAAATCTAGATTGGAGCAAGCACACCAGCATGGTGGTAGAAGATGTCAACAAACGCAATAACCTCCTCAGGGTCATTTGCGGTAGGAACACGGGTCCCCCCACTACCAACTGCCATTTAAATAGTCAGACAACTGATTATGGGAAGGATCGACTATCTAATGACAGTTTATGGGCTCATTCATTCATACGAAAAGACGGCTGCACAAGAGCTCAAAGCAAGACTGAGCGCGGACAACGTCGTCTACACAGATGCCTCGAAAGCGGACTCTGCTGTAGCCATGGTAGTCGTCGCAGATTGCGCAAACGGAAAGCTGCAAATCTGTAGGAAGTTACCGGACTGGTTCTATACCTACACGGACGAACTAATAGCAATTTGGGAGGCTACCAAGTTGGCAGCCACCCTGATGGGCACCACGGGATTTTCTCAGACTGTCTTTCAGCGATCAAAGCGATCCGTAACATTAAAAACAAAACCACTCTGGCAGTCAATGGCAGAGGAACAATTCAAAATCATAGCATCTGGATCGCCTGGTGTCCTCGCCATGTGGGCATTCCAGGCAACGAGAAAGCAGGCTGTCTGGCCAAGAGCACAGCCGAGAGCGATGATATCATTATCAACCCTCCAGCGTACAAAGCGGCCCTCACGCAATACAAACGGCTACGAGACGCCCTTAGACAACTGGATTGGAACAGCTCAGGCGACTTCCTCGCCAGCCACCACAACATCACCAACTGTCCAGAAATGCTCGATCTACCCAGACGAAAAATGATCGATATCGCCAGAATCAGGCTGGGGCACTTCCTGGCCATTAAGCAACATCTGTTCAGAGGACAGTCGACACCACCTTGCACCTTCTGCGATGGCGCAGCCCTTACTGCAACACACATCTTTCCCGAGCGCGGGGGACTACCCAGACTACTCTATGAACGAGGCATAACACGACAAGAACCACTGAACTCCTGAAACACTCCAGAGAGGCTACGAACGGACTAATCCCCGCACTCAAACAATACCTAACTGCAAACGGACTAACAACAAAATAAGCAACGTTATTCCAAAAAACTGAAGTCGCTTTCCCTTTACTCTCAAAATGTAAGGGGGATTCGGACAAAAACTTCACATATCTTCATATCCTCTGTTGCAACTCGTTTTGATAAAACTTAGCTGCATCATGGCTTTCGTGATGCCGAAATGTTAAACAATTCTTACCAGATTTTTAGGAAAGATAGACATACGGATTCTGAGGCTCGTGGCGGTGGCGTACTCCGCGCATGCAAAACAATTTTAATTTAGCCAAATTGAGGTTCCAAGTTTTTCCCATACTCCATAAATATTGTTGATGACAAAGGTCAAAATATTTACGACCTACTCACTTCAACATCTAATTTTATTCACGGCAAGATGCAACCTCTTGACGAACTACTACTTATTAGTGATTTTAATTTACCTAATTTACAACGGGTACTAAATGACGATGACTATCTTCCTCTTAATATTTTGTCAACAAAAGAATCACTATGCCTGGACCTATCATATCATGGTCTCAGCCAAATCAGTAATGTGAAGAATGACATGGATAGGCAATTAGACTTGGTTTTCTCTACTGACACGGGTAACTCTTTAGTCGAACCTACCCCAGTTATAATGTCTTCTCTTGACAAATATCATGCCCTCTACTAATTCCATTTTGCTTTGAAACCGAAAACATTACTAATTGTGACGAAACATAATACTTCTTCAATTTTAGAAATGCTAACTTTTCGGAGCTTTCCAGTAGACTTACCTCTATTGGTTTCAACACATTACTGTCTAGCAATAGTGTTGACGAAGACATCTCTAAATTTTACATAATTCTTTTCGATTTATTTTCCTTTCACTTTCCCCGCGAGCAACAGCGGTCCTCTAAAACATCTCCGCCATGGTTCAATAAAGAACTAAAACATCTTAAAATTAGAAAGAATAAATTGTGGTAAAGTTACATGAGGGACAAAGATATATAAGTCACAACGATTTCCTCGCATCCTATAATGAGTTCAAAGAACTTTGATCTGCACTTTATGATGAGTATGTTCAAAGCATGCGTACGAAATTATTAAGTGACCCACGCATCTTTTTAAGTTTATTAATATAAAAAAAAAAGAAAAAAACGGTCAACTACCCCAATACCATGAGGTACAAAGATTCTGCTAGTGATGATTCATCCGAAATTTGCAATATATTTGCTTCATTTTTTGACGAATGCATTTTCTTCGTCAAATTTCCTTCCTCGTAATAACACCTTTAGTCATATGAATGATTCTCATAATGTTTCATTCACTATCCCTACAATTGCGCAAGAGGATATACTGGGATCATATTAATGGGCTTCCAAATGTCTTCACAACGGGTCTTTCGTTAAGTCATGTTGCCATGCCCTTGCAGCTCCACTGAGAATTATTTTCCAGAAATCGCTTAATAGTGGTTGTTTCCCACAGCTATAGAAAAATTCTTTTATCATACCTATCCACAAAAAAGGTAGTAAAAGTGAAATTTCTCACTATAGGTTATGTTAACGACCGTTTTGCAAAAATAATAGAGGTTAAATTAAAAAAAAAGATTAGAAAATCCGAAATTTTTAGTTTAGCCAACCATAATTCTTGGGGCTGATTGAGCAGTCGTTGAAAATGCCATGAAGTTCTGCATACAATGAGCTCTTAACTGTGACCGTACGCCCTGTAGTTTTTAAAATACAGTGTTTTGTGAAAAACTAGCTTTTTTTCTTAATCACCCTGTAACTCCTAAACGGTTGATATGCCCCCCCCCTTTCCTGCCATACGATTTTTGGTTCACCTAGGTGAGTACTACCACCTCCTGCTCTATTGACCTCCTAGTGGGAAACAGCCTGTATATACTGTCTTTAGTAAAGCGTTCGACAAGTTATCTCACTCCGGGATACTCTTTAAAATGGAAAAGTATGGGTTTCCTCCAACTATTCTTAAATGGACGAAGTCTTACTTAGATAAAAGAACATATCAAGTCTTATTTCGACATTCCATCTCTAGAGTCTTGAAGACTTCATCCGGCGTACCTTAAGGGAGTCACTTGGGCCCGCTGTTTTTTATATCTATTGACGAAATTGTATCTGTAATAAGACACTGTAAGGTCTTGATTTATGCTGACGACATTAAACTATTCGCTCAAACTAAATATTTTAGCGATTGTGAACGGGTAATTTTCAGTTTGATGTAAAAACAATAATTTCGCTCTCAACATCGGCAATTGTGAGGCTATGTCTTTTCACAGGAATCAGAAACCAATCACCTGTGATTATGTGCTCTCGGATTCCACGATTTGCAGCCGCGAGGGTGCTGTTTGTGACTTGGGTGTCAAATGTGGCCATAAATTGAGTTTTATCTCCCACATAAACTACATGGTATCAAAGAGTAGTTCTATGCTAGGCTTTATCAATCATTGGTCTCAAGACTCTCGAATCCCACCATAACATTGCGTTTGTACACTTGCTTTGTGAGACCTCTCCTTGAATACGCTAGTCAGCCCTGGTCTCCATTTTACGGTACACACATTGACCACATCGAGTCTGTTCAGCGGAACTTCCTGCGCTTCGCTCTTAGGCACCTACCCTGGAACAGTTCATTGATTCTTCCACCTTATGAGGATCGCTTGAAGCTTTTGAATATGCACTCCCTTGAAAAACGTCGCATGTTCGCCGATGTAACTTTTGTGCATCAACCCTTAAACGCGATTATTGACTCTCCCCTGCTACTTAGCACAATCTCTTTCCCTGATAGTGGGCACAATTTGAGAAGGTTATCTTAGTTGCATGTTAACTCCTCAAGATCCGACTTTAGAATGTATGAACCCATCAATCACATGTGCATTGTTGTTAATATTAAGGCTGAGCATTTTGTCGTTGACGTTTCCAAGCATGTTTTAAAAACACGTCTATATAATACTTCATTTTTCTGTTTCCATACAGCATTGCATGTAATTTCTTCCGGTGTTTGGTCTATGTTTAATGTATTGTATTGTTGACCGTTTATTTATTAAACCTGCCCATGCAGAGAGCTTGTGTTAAGCTGGTTCTTATAGTAAAATAAAAATCCTTCTAGTGGTAGTTGCAGCAACTGAAGATAAGGTTTTGATTCTAAACTTAGGTATACATCTTCCCGCAGTAAGTTCAGATCACTCCTCGTATTGATTAGAGCAGGTACGGATGCTTCACATATCTCGATTGTTTTATACATATTGTTTAGTGGTTGAGAATGTGAGTACACGTTTATTTGTAAAACAGTATTTTTCGGTTCTTTTATCAAAGTCTTACACTGAAAATAAGTTTTCTGCCTGCAAAAGTTTTCTTTATGGACTAGTTTTTTACAGTGGTTACATCTATCACGCTTGGATTTTAATTATCTTCTGGAAGTTTGTATTTTTTCCTGAATGTGGTTATTTCCTGTAGATACCACTGACATATATAAAATGGACTGCTGATACTACTGAAATTGCTTACATTATTTGGCATTATTATGGGATTACTTTTCTGTAGTTGTCTCTTTTTGGTTTAACTACTTTATTCCGCGGAACTACAAATAATAAGTTCTATACCAAATACACAATAGTCCAGTTTCAGTTCAGTGGTTTTCCAAATGAATATATAGAATAGAAATAGATGGCAATAATATTTGTAATCCTTTCTCTGTCCCCCATACCTATTTTTAGGGGTAGGTAGACAGAAATTGCTTAATTTTATTTCTTTAAAAAGTTTAAAAAATATTTGATGTTGTAGAAGATAAGCTTCCAAGAATAGGAATAATTTCCAATGCTTCTGTAATTTGTTGAGCTTTCAATATGAATATTAAAGCGAAAGTAAAATTTTAATTTCAGATAATTGTCACACCCTGCCAAAAAAAGTTGACCCATATGTTATATATGTCAGTGGTAGATACTGTATTCTGTTTGAAGGTATCATACGAGTACATGCGTACTTTGGTTTTGAATTCTTCGATAGACCTCACTCTGTATACATCATTTTATGTTCTGGTCTGTCCGAATTCCATTTATCCTGTATTGAATAAAAGCAGGTGTATCAATGGAATTAGCCGCCCCAATTTCTGTAATACGCAGAAGGTAGGATAGGTAACTTTCACTTGGATGCTTTTTCGCTGTTGACAATTTCTGATGCACTTCCATGCTATTTAGTTTCCTTTGAAATTCATTTGTCAGTACTTAGCAAAATTTATCCCATGATTTTGGGCATTATATTTTGATTAAATGGTTTGCAGTTCCTTCGAGGAAACGTTTCGCATAAACCGACTTCTGCAGATTTGACCAATTCATCAATGCTGACAGTTCATTAAGGTCTATTAGCCACTTTTCGATTGATTGAAATTCGTTTCCTGTAAACGTATGTTTGCTGCTCTCAATATCCTGAAAACTAAACAATGTTTGGCTTGTGTATTTGCTGCATCTGTGGCTATGGACACGTCATCTTCGGTACCATATCCTTCTTCTTTTTAATCTTTCAATTAGTTAGACGGAACTTAATCCTTTTCGTGTTCATCTTAGTAAAATAAGTTCCATTGGCTTGATGCAGAAAAAAAAATAGAATAAAGTGAACCGAGAAACAAATCTAAATAAACAGAGTATCTGTCAAAAGTTTTGCAGTTACATTATCAGAATATATTTGTTAATCCATTGTATCGACTACTGGGAATGTTTGCATAACTGAAAAAATTCGAAACTTAGTCTGCATACAATTGAAACAAACCGCACCGTTCTGATAAAAAAAGTTGGAGTCTTCCTATAGCCGCAGTTCTATGTGAAAATATATATAACGTGTTTCCGTGTCGACGGTTTGTAAAATTGCTAAATTGGTGTGCTATTTTTGTTCTTGGTTTATCGCTGATGTAATTCGAAACTGCCTGCAGGCATTGAGTTGACTTTCATATAACTTGGATTGTTCGCGCTATGTTTGTCGATAGAAATTACTGTTGAATGAGTTATGTCAGCCCGTCGACGAATTACATAGTTTAGTTCGATTAATTCTTCGTTCAAATCGATATCGCAGTGGTTGAGTTTTTTTTTTTTTTTAGGTTATTTTCAGGCTATTATTAGAGCTGATATTTATTTTAAATGAGGTATATTCAGTTACTAAGGGACCTGTTCACTATCGTTAAAAGATTTAAAAGACTTAAACTGAGCGAAAATTTTAAAGTCGTAAACATAAATCAAAACCCTGCAGTGCCTCACAACAGAGACAATGAATAAAAAGCAACGGGCCCAAAGCCTAGTGTTTACACGCGTTTGTTTACATGTTTTACAACCTCCATAATACGGGTCAAGCTCCTGCATCACATCTTTTCCGAAGATAAGCGCATAGTAAGTGCAAATAAGCAATTTGGCTTAACATGCCCCACATCACGGGCATGTACACAAATCATTATGTATGTACTAACCATAATTAAGTTTAGGCTAGCAAATTCACGTTCGTATAAATAAGCTAGCGATACTCAATAAAAATTAATTAGTATTCTGACTGTCATCAAGCTGCGTCTTTTAATTCAACAGGGCAGCTGCTAGTTCTAGCTTGCCCAATAAAAACGGGGATCTGCTTTTATAAAGCTTCCCCTCTGTGAGATCTGCTTGTTAAGCTTCTCATCGTGTTTTTAATCTACTACCGTGTGACAATCATACTACATGGCGAACGTGCTCATATATACCACATACTATTATATTACTACAATATTATGCTGATTGACCAGCGCTGATACAAGATTTAAACTCTCAGTGGTAAAATCTATACATGTGAAGTGCTTATACTATCAACATTGGTGTTGACACTGTGCTTATGGTGTGCTGATTCTAGCTGCTGATGCGCTGGTCAATAAGCATGATATCAACCTGAGCCTAGTTGAGTCCCTTGAGTTACACCGGGCGAAGCTTTCAAGACTCTAGATATGGAATGTCGGAATAAGATTTGATATGTTCTGTTATCTAAATAAGACTCTGTCCATTTTAGAAATGTTAGAAGAAATCCATACTTTTCCATTTTAAATAGTATCACGGAGTAAGATAGCTTGTCGAACGCTTTACTAAGGTCTGTATAAATACAATCACTGGTAGCCTTCTGCCAACCTTTTAATGGTATCCGAGACAAATTAGCGGTTATAGATCTGCCCGAGATAAAATTATGTTTGTTTGAAGAGAACAATATTTTGCAAAAAATTGATAAATTATAGATTCGAATAATTTGCGCATGCAAGATAATTTTGCAATAGGCAATAGGAATTTTTCCATATATGAGGGAAACGCTATGACCCCAGCAAAACAATAACTATACCCTTTACCAGAAGAAGGATAATGAGGAATATAATTTACTCTACCCTCTTAGGTAAGGAGGTCCCAATATCCAAAGATTCTAAATACCTTGGAATAACTCTCGAAGATAATCTCAATTGGAACAAACATTTTAGCTGTGTTCTTTTGTGTCCACAGAACAGAGCAGAACAAAAGATACCCAAAAGAAGGCCCCATACATTTTCATAGAAAGATTTCAATTAAGTGAACAGTACAAATAGTTCGCTTCAATCGACAGAACAATTCGTTCTCTCCAGTATATGGGAGTTCTAGAACAAGGTACACAAAAGAACACAGCTAATGACAAGACAGTCTAGAAAAGTACACTACTGCTGTGGAACTTTAGAAAACTGGCTGGCTTAACATGGGGACTCAAGCCATAGCATAATAATTTTGCTATACAAATCAGTAAAACCAATGATCACCTATGCTGCAGCAGCATGGTGGAACAAATGACCCAGTTTAGACAGGTCAGTATGCTGATTCTGCCGAACGAAATCTGTAGGTAGGGTGATACTTCATTCCTGCCTCCAACCATCTTCTTACCAACACGTTTTCGTGGGGCATAGGCAGCATACTGACCCGTCTAAACAGGATCAATGTACGAAAAGACAACCATCAGGAAGCTGAAAATGCTCCAAAGGATGGCCTATCTAAGTGTAAATTGTGCCATACGCACAACATTTCCCAGCGCTCTAGAGTCATTATTGAATGTACCTGGACCGTAGTCTGGACCGATTGATATAGTGAATGGGACTCCAAAAGCCTACGCACTATAACAGAACAAATAGAAGCAATATTGGACATGATATCAGACAGGATGGTCGTTAAACACAACCTCTGTCTGCCTATCAAAATAAAGAAAATGAAGCTCTAATCTGTTACATCGACGGTTCTAAGGCCAAGAAAAAGTAGAAACAGGAATATACGGTATAAAGCCAAGAGCTTATATCTACTAAAACGTAGGAAAATACGCCTCGATATTCCAGGCAGAAGTTTATGCCATCACAAGATGTGCATACGAAAACCGCAGCCGATCCTACATTAACAGAAAAATATATATTTTTACAGATAGTCACACGTCATTGAAAGCCATCTCATTACCTGAGGTTGAAACGAAGTTAATATGGGAATGTATTCAAGCATTAACAAACCTTGACACAAAGAACCGCCAGTACACTCAGGAATTGATAAAAATGATAACGCAGATGCACTGGCCAAAAAAGGAGTATCCATGCCTCTCATAGGACCGGAACCATTTTGCAGTACTTCTTACAACACTGTAAAGCTTACCTTCCAAAACTGGATCCCGAACCAAGACAAAAGATTCATTAAAGGACCCTCACCAAAGAAGAAGAGCGTGGATCTTTTGAGGCTGTCTAGGAAACAACTCAGAATCATTAGAGTCCTAACTGGACACTGCAAACTAAACAAACACATGCATCGGATAGGTATATGTATCACCCATTGATGTATGTAGACTATGTCTTGAAGAGGATGAAACATCGAAGCACGTCTTAAACGAATGCGAGGCCATTGCATATTGTAGATTCCAAGCTTTTGGCTCATATTTCTTAAAGTCGAGAACTTCACGCAAAAAAATACTGCTCTTCCTAGGTAGTGTGGGAGTGTTGGAAAAACTATAGAGAAACTGGTGCACAATAACCCAATGAATGGCTGCAGTGCAAACAAAGGCCGCTCGCTCCGTTTAATCCCTTAATCTTAAACCCGATTGCACATCACACTTCACACAGACCTGTAAAAATAAAAATATTGAATTTACGGTGATCGATTTGAAGCAGCGGCCGGCTGAATGAAGACTGTAAGACCACTTATAATGAATAGGGTTTCTATTGTGTGTCGGGCTGGGCACTGTTGGTGACCGTTGTTGAAAAGGATTGCTCGGACTTCCACATATATACGCATCTTTGAGATAGGCGAACCAAAAAATATGGGGCCCCGATATAATTTTAAGAACCACGCTAATACATATAATGTAGATATCGATTAGATTAGATTGGACACAATACAACGGATTAGTGAACACAATACCCTTCCGAAATATATTTTTTTGATTATCGGTTCTGAAAATCATTACTCATTCTAAATTTAAAATCTTCATTATATCTTCAATTTCCAATTGCTACTTTCTCCATAATCTTTTCAATGAAAAAATATCTAACAAATAATTTATTTTATGACTGCATGCACACAATTGTTTTTTTTCACATTTAACTTAAATAAAATAACTTGAAAATCATGATATTTTAGAACGGAGTTTCAGTTTAATGATATTTTTATTAAAATAAGCAAAAAAAATTAATAATTCTTTGGGAATTTTTCTCAAATCCGTAAAGGTACGTGCACATCGAGGCGAAGCTATGTAGTTCAGCAAGGCGAGGTAAAAATACATCTCGAGGTGTATTGTTCACAAGAAGGCGTTCCGTTTCTTGGTAAATCGCGAAGTGAGAGCATAAATTATGTCATCGGGTTCTGAAGAAGAAATTTTATGTTTGTCAAGTAATGCAACTATATTGCATTTTGCACATAAGTGTACTTTTCGCTGTTTTACTTGCCACACGATAAATACGAAACGCCTGGAATTTGGCGGATTTCATCATCTATATGAAGATTTACGAACTGATCCTTATAAATTCTTCCAATACATATATTAGAATGAGTATAGAAACCTTCGATTATATAAGGAAAGATTTCAATATAAAAAAAAAATCCATTCTAACGATATAAAATTAATCATTTTCTGTTTGTCCAGCACTTTCAGCAGTTTTGCTTGTGTATGGGGTCACAATAACAACCGATTAGAATTTGGGGAATTCCATCATCCACATATTTATATGAAGATTTACATACTGATCCTCATAGATCCTTCCCGTATATGAGAATGAGTAAAGAAGCCTTCAATTATATCATAGAAAAAACCAGCTATCAAAATTAGTGCGCTGCACTTCGCGAAAAAATTAAACATTCATTCGTTGTTATGAACATTCTCATAGCACAGCGTACAATTATTTTATTTCTTCAACTCTTGATATAGCCTCGCCTCGCCTCGTCTCGTTGTGCATGTACCCAAAGAAATCAATATGAGTTGAGATTGTATTGCGAAATACTGTCTGTAGCTGAGAATATAAGAAAATAAATGGCAGATATTAATATCAAATTGCTAAAATCCTCTCATTTACATATGTACATAATCATTTCATTTTAATAAGTCTTATGTATACCTATTAAATTGAAGAGGTTACCACTCGAGCCCATGGTTTCTGATTTGGTTTCCTTGGATACGTGAAAATTTATTGCTGATTATCTTCTAAATGTTTTTCTGAATGCAGGTTTAAGGAAAAAGAATGTTGCTCCTGGTCCCGGTGGTCTTGAAGAGCATCTTAAGAACCCTGGATCGACAGATTTATTTGGTCAGGCTGATGCAGTTGTCAAACATGTTCTGGAAGGCCATGACCGTGGTGTAAATTGGGCTAGTTTTCATCCAAGCTTGCCATTAATAGTATCTGGTGCAGATGATCGGCAAATTAAGCTATGGAGAATGAATGAATACAAAGCATGGGAGGTGGATACATGTCGGGGCCATTACAACAATGTTTCTTGTGTTCTATTTCACCCTCGACAAGATTTGATTATATCAAACAGCGAAGATAAGAGTATACGTGTATGGGATATGACAAAGAGGCAGTGCCTTTACACTTTCCGTAGGGATAATGAAAGATTTTGGATATTGACAGCCCACCCGACCCTGAATCTCTTTGCAGCAGGACATGATGGAGGTAACTATTTGCTAAGTATAACTAAGTTTATTTATGTGGTATTCTTTTTATTAGGTATGGTTGTTTTTAAGTTGGAAAGGGAGCGTCCAGCGTATGCAGTTCATGGAAATATTTTGTATTATGTTAAGGACAGATTTTTACGAAAGTTAGATTTCACGACTACCAAAGATACAGTTGTTATGCAATTACGAGGCGGAGGAAAATCGCTTGTTCACAGTATGTCTTATAATCCGGCACTGAATGCCGTTCTTCTATGTGCACGGACCAACAATTTAGAAAATAGTACGTATGATCTTTGTACTATCCCAAAAGAAGGGGAGACTCAAAATGAAACAGAAAGTAAAAGATCATCTGGCATAACAGCCATATGGGTTGCACGCAACAGATTTGCAGTTCTAGATCGCAACAATCAATTAGTTATAAAGAATTTCAAAAATGAAGTTACAAAGAAAATACCGACATTTTGCGAAGAAATCTTTTATGCAGGGACTGGAATGCTATTAATAAGAGATCCGGAATATGTAACGCTTTACGAAGTACAAAGATTGGTTGCAGTTGGATGTGTAAGTAATTTTACGTATACTTTAACTTTATAGTTTAAAAAATGCTTAAGGTATTATTAAGTTCCTGTCACAGAAGTTTAATGATATTTGAGAGCTTGAAGTCATTATTCACTTTTGTAATACACGTTTCAATTAATATTTATTAAATGCCAACTTTTCGCCGCTGATTCTTGTTTAAAAAAATATCAGCACTCCATTTGAAGTCTAGATCATTTTTTTTTTTTTTTTTTTTTTTTTTTTTTTTTTTTTTTTTTGATCGTGCTGACCAAATGCTAATATATCAAGTTTCACAATTTTTTTCTTCCGTAAGCAGTGACGCAATGAGCCTAGCGTTTACTAGGGTTTATTTTTTAGCTGAATTATCATAGTTTAAAAACAACGTAATTTTTCATTAATAAATTAACTTCTAGTTAGTAACTTAAGTGTTAAAAGTTCGTTTTCTGCATTTTTTACTGACTAAGTCTTGACACATAGGTTTAATTTAATGTGAGTCTTAACACACCATTAAGAGTTACATGGTCCTTCGAGCTTCTACAGACAACCAGATTGTAGCCGTTTAAAGTCTTAACACATAGTTAAGATTTTATTCTTCTTCTGAAAGTCAAACCGCTTAAAGTCTTTTTAAGACACTGCTATTCTTAGTCATCTCGCAGCACACCCCGTCGGAAAGTAAGGCATTTAAATTCTTAACATACTTAAGATTTTGGCCTAATAAGAATATACATAAATGAAATATGCCAGCTGAATAAATAGTCGAAGGACCAAGTCCACACGTTGACTGATAATTGATCTTTGTGATAGATTTCTGCTACTTCCGCACATGAATTTTACACCTTGTATTTCGAGCAACACCTATCTCCAATGGTTATTGATATTTATTGCTCGCAATAAAAATCAAATTGCAGAAAAATACCATAACTTTATTGCCCGATGTGTTCTTTACACAAGTTCACATGAGATACATATGTATGTCAAAACAAAACATCGAGAACAAAATATATTTACTTGCAATACAAGTGAAATACTTTTCAATGGCAACTATGCTGGTCAAACTAATTTAACAAGTAACAATGGCAACTATGCTGGTCAAACTAATTTAACAAGTAACAATGGCAATGATCTCTGTCTAGGCAATAACAATGTGATGAAGTTTGCGAACATTATTCTGAACGTCAAGCAGTTGCTTGACTAATAGGTAGTTTATAGATTTGATTTATAGCTCGTTTGAATATGCCAGAGTCTTGATAGTAACCAGTCGAACAAGCTCATCTTTTCCTGGATGACCCTCGAGAATTCTCCCTAGGAGCCATCTGGACGGGGGAATGTTTTCTTCACCAATCAGCACAACTTAGCCGGGTTACAATGAGTTTTGTTCCTTTCTCCATCTGAGTCGGGTTTGTAAGGTAGTTAAATATTCGTTCCTCCACCATTTCCAGAATCCCTGAATCATAGATTGGAAGTGCTGCCACCTAGCTAATCTTGATATTTTGGTATCAGAAAAATTTCCTTCAGGAAGTGATGTCAGCGGCTCTCCAATTAAGAAGTGCGAAGTGTGTTTTCGTTAACAGATAAAGCAAGATTGTGCATGTCTGTGATCTGGCCTTTTCTAAACAAAGTTAGTAGCATTGTCACAAAAATTTTACCAGGAATGCCACGCCGAGCTACAAAACGCCTCAAAGTAGTTATAAATGCTTCAGCAGTTAGGTTAGTCACTGCTTCTGTCAACAGGTCTCGCGGCCAAGCAGATGAAAATAGCGAAGTATCCCTTCATCGGTCTCACTCCTCTGCTTACTCGAGTACAAAGTTTCATAGGACCGCCATAGTCTATTCCAAAGTTGAAGAAGGGACGAGCAATCTTCACTTAAGCCTCAATTGTGAACCGCGAGCAGCTCTCTGACGAAAACAAATGATGCATTGTCGGCTGACCTTCTTAACTAAATTACGCATGCCTAGTATCCAAAATCGTTCCTTATGATTCCCATGAGCGACGAAGAACCAGAATGTAAATGAACTTTATGCAATTCAGTTATTAGTGCCAGGCTAAGAGGATGACATTTTGGCAAGGTTATGGGGTGCTTTGTTTCAATGTCTGTGTTATCTAGCCTTCCACTGACTCCAATGACTCCATCAACGTCAAAAAATGGACATAATGATGACAGCGGACTTTTTGTTGACACCGCACGTTTTGACCTCAGATCTTTTATTTCTGTGGGAAATGATGCTTATTATACCTACTATTCGGCAACATAAAGTTTCAGCTTGGCTGAGCTCCAAGGCCGTTAAATCTTGCACATTTCTTTCAGATCACTGACATTTTAAATTATGTTTGAAATGCACGCAATATCCCAGAATTTTTAAAATTTTTGAAAGTGACGAAAATCTGTCAAGTAGATCTGTAATGCAAGGTGATGCATTTTGATGAAGGTTTAAGGCAATATTACATCCTCATAGCTCACTATATGCGGTATTGGAAATTTTATTTGATTCCTTTGACGGTGTTTTTATGCGCTCTTCTTGTAACCATTTTGGTCCATTCCACCATATATCCAAATTCATCACTTCAGCTGGCAACATTCCTCTTGCTGCTAGATCAGCTGGGTTTTGTGTTGATGATACATGACTCCATTGTGCTCGCGGTATTACTCTCAAAATCTCTGATGTTCTGTTTGTAATGTACGTTTTCCACTTTCTGGATACGTCAGACAGCCACGCTAGAACAACCGTTGAATCAGTCCATGCGTAAATTTCAACATTTTCCAATTCCCAGGTATCCTTCACTTTCTGTATTACTTGAGCAAGCAAAGATGCACGGCAGAGTTCTAGTCTGTGGAGAGAGACTTGTTTCAGAGGAGCAACCTTCGTTTTTGCGATGACCGACGAAGGAAAACATTCCTTTCATCATCCAAGCATCTGCAATAAACAATTGCTGCATAGCTCAATTCAGACGCATCACAAAAGCCATGAAGTTAGATGTGTCCTTTACCCAAAACGATTCAGCGTGGAATTTGAATTGAAGCTATTAATGGAAGCTGATTTTTAATGACTTGTCATTTTTGCGCAGTTTCCTTTGGTAAGATGTCATCCCAGTCATGCTTGCACAACCATAGACTCTGAAGTAAAATCTTTACTGAGATTACTACCGGCGACAACCAATCCATTGGGTCGAATATTTTAGATGATTCTGAAAAGATTTGTCATTTTGTCGTCTCTGGTGAACTGGATAGAGAGACCTTAAACAGAAAAACACCTTGTCTTGATTTCCACTGGATTCTCAAGACCTTGCAGATAAATGTATTCTCATCAATGGTCATGAACTCGTCAGGTGCAGCCGTCCTGTCATCACCACTTGTATATTTGATTGAATTGGACAACCACTTTGTCAAATTAAACCCTCTTGAGGCTAGGATATTCGTAAGATTTTCCTTAAGTAGAAGTGCTTCAGCTAAAGAATCTGCACCACTCAATGGTTATCCACATAAAAGCACTTCTTGATGATTGATGTTGCCTGAGAATGTGTGTCTTTGAAATCATCAGCAATTTGGTGCAATATCTTGTGGTCAAAAAAGGGTGCAGATGCTGTGGCGTAAGTTACGGTCAACATCCAATAATGTTCCTAGGAAAGATTCGAAAGTTCGCGCAAGACAATACGCTGACAATCTCTCTAGGAGCTATCAGGACCTGCCTGTACATTTTTTCCACATCTGCAGTTAGATCTCCTTGGATTGTCGATCCAACCATTAACTTGTCATTTAAGGAGATCGGCGAAGTAGATCTACAGGAGAAATCGAATACAATTCGTATCTTTGAATTTGGAGAAGCCTTGAATACCGCGTGGTAGGGAAGGTAAGAGCAGGATCTATCGTCTATTGTTACTTCATCATGAGGCACAAGTTCCATGTGGTCGAGACTTTTGTATTCTTCCATGAAATTAATATATTGTTCCTTGAGTGTGCTGTCTCTTTGAAATCTTTTCTCCATAATATGAAAGCGTTTGATGACAGTAGTAAGTGAATTGCCTAAATCCCCATCATTGAGCTTAAACGGTAAAGATACAACATATCTGTTTTCAAGCGTGGTGAGATTCTCGTTGAAATGTGTCCCGCATTTATCTTGTTCGGGAGACAAACTATCACCCTTGATTGTTACTTCTTCGACTTCCCAGAAACGTTGCAGGGTTTTGTCGAGATCTTCTAGTACACAATGGTGAAAGCTATTTATGGAAATTGATGGTAGTGTGAATGCGCCTATTGGCATCCACCCGAAGATTGTTTCTTCTACGATTAATTGCCCTGATGTATTGTGCAATCTATCTATCTTAAGCACTTCAAAAAAGTAATCAGCTCCAAATATAATGTCTATTTTTGAAGACTTGTGGAAGTTGGGATCAGCCAGTTACAATTCTTTAAGACATTCCAACTCGGACCTTGGTGATGTTGTCGGTGGAATCAACGACGTGAGCTCATTCATGACATGCTTCAATCCTTACTCCATTTAGCAAGTAAGTTTAACCACTTCTTGCTCTTAGTTGTCCCAACACCTGCCGCTGATATGCCAGCTACACTTAACCTTGCGTTATCTCTCTTTAGATTCAAACGTTCAGCACAGGCTTCAGAAACTAGTGAAATCTGCGAGCCAGAATCTAGGAGAATATGACAGCCCATCTTGTCTGAGTTTTCGCGCAGCTATCTACAGATGAGCTGTGTAGACCTTTACTAAATCTGTATGGTGGATTAGATGGCGAAATCATAATTTGATGAGCTCTTAATGGAGCAGAATTAGAAATAGTCGAGCCAGCAGGGACTGAAATCGTTCAAGCATTAACTGCTTCATTGTTGCTTAAGGATGAGAAATTACAAGTTGGATTCCTTGAACTGGAACACCTATCTTGACTAGATTCACTTGTAACATATGACCTGAATCTTTTGGGTTGTGCTCAGTTTTGACTTGATGGAGCAGTGGGTGATGCGATCCATTACACTCGTTGCATTTCATTTTGGATCGACATGTACGAGCAGAATGATTTGCTCCTAAACATTTGAAGCATAGTAATTTCCGAACAACAAATTCTTTGCGCCTCACTGTGTTCTTTTTTGAATTTAATTTCTCGCATTGAAGAAGAAGATAATTCAAACTGCATTTGGGACACATATTTTGCTTGACAGGTGTTGAAACAGGCATTGATCTTACAGATTGATTTTGTCGTTTTGACATAATTCCACACACTTCTAAGGCATTGCACTTTTTGTTTAAAAAGGCAACAAAGTCATCAAAACTTGGAAAATCCTTCTCAGAAATTTCTTGTGACCATAGTTCCCAGTTCCGTGGTCTAGTTTTGAAGTAGTAGTAGTGCTTTATTTAACAGCAATAAATACATGCTTTATAACCATAGCTTAGGTAAGAACTTTTATACAATAGGAACATTTATGTTTATATATTCAATTATTTTCTTCTTAAATTTTCTCAATTCATTCTCATTTCTTATTTCCATTGGCATTTCATTATACATTTGCAAACCTTTATACATAATCATATTTTGCGTATTAGTATTTTTGAATTTACTTAACCTAAACCTATCATTATTTCTCAACGAATATGGTTGTGCATATTATTCTTAATTTTAAATATAGTAATTAGCACACTCAAACACACTCGTTGTCTTACACTTAACCATTTTAGCGCATCCAGCATATGTTGCCTTGGTGTTATTTTATTTTTGTAACCTATTGAAATCTTCTTTAAATACCATAAAAATTATCGCAGCACAATATTCGAAAAGAGATTTGATTATTATATTGTATACCTTTATAACACTAATTATCGAAATATTGTTTCTGATTCTCCTGAAAAATGAGATCTTTTTAGCCACTTTTTTACAAATATAATCTATAAATTTATTAAATTTTAATTTATAATCGATATACCCCTAGATACTTTATTTCCTTGACTAGTTCAACATTTTTCAAATTTAAATTCAAAAACATCTTTATTGAATAACCTTAGTAACCTAAGCCTTGACAATAAAGCTAACCACCCACGGCGTCGAGGCCATCCGGGCACTAACAGTTAATTAAGCTAATTTAAAAGTTAGTAGCTTTTGTTTTGTTGTTACCTTAGTAGTAGTATTCTTTTCTTGTTTGAGCTTATTAGTGTAATTCTATCGAGTTGTCTCCTACTTAATAGTACTAGTTTATGTTGTATTAATTTTTTTTCCTTCCATTATTTTATAAAATCTAGTGTGGGGGAGGTAGCTAGGATTTCATTAGGATCCGTTTGAGTTAGTATGTGGTGCGTTAGAGCTTCGTTGTTAGTCCGTTGGCAGTTAGGTATTGTTTGAGTGCGGGAATTAGTCCGTTCGTAGCCTCTCTGGAGTACTTCAGGAGTTCAGTTGTTCTTGTCGTTATACCTCGTTCGTAGAGTAGTCTTGGTAGTTCCCCGCACTCGTGAAAGATGTGTTTTGCAGTGAGCGCTGCGCCATCGCAAAAGGTGCGAGGTGGTGTTGGCTGTCCTCTGAACAGGTGTTGCTTAATGGCCAGGAAGTGCCCCAGCCTGATTCTGGCGATCTCCATCATTGTTCGTCTGGGTAGATTGGGCATTTCTGGACAATTGGTGGTGTTGTGGTGGCTGGCGAGGAAGTCGCCTTAGCTGTTCCAATCCAGTTGTCTAAGGGCGTCTCGTAGCCGTTTGTATTGCGTGAGGGCCGCTTTGTACGCTGGAGGGTTGATAATGATATCATCGCTCTCGGCTTTGCTCTTGGCCAGACAGCCTGCTTTCTCGTTGCCTGGAATGCCCACATGTCCAGGACACCAGGCGATTTAGATGCTATGATTTTGAATTGTTCCTCTGCCATTCGCTGCCAGAGTGTTTTTGTTTTTAATGTTACGGATCGCTTTGATCGCAGAAAGACAGTCTGAGAAAATCACCGTGGTGCCCTTCAGAGGAGCTGCCAACTTGGTAGCCTCCCATATTGCTGTTAGTTCGGCCGTATAGGCATTGAACCAGTCCGGTAACTTCCTACAGATTTGCAGGTTACCGTTTGTGCAGACTGCGACGACTGCCATGGCTACAGCAGAGTCCGCTTTCGAGGCATCTGTGTAGAAGACGTTGTCCGCGCTCAGTCTTGCTTTGAGCTCTGTGTGGAGCCGTCTTTTCATATCGTTGTCTTTGTCTTGGTAATGTACTTCGCAGTCGATGATGTGGTCTGTCTTGATCCTCCACTGCGGGGGGAGCGTAACGGGGTTGATGAGGTTGGGATCGAGGGGGATGGATTTGAGAGGAGTGGGGACGATTTCCACTGCTTTGTGGAGATCCGATTTCGTGTGTGTAGCACGGAGATGTGTGGACAGGCTGTCCACAACTAAATCATGAAGGGGCGCTTGGGGGTCATGGAAGTTTTTCAGGAAGAGACTGGTCTCTTCTAGCGGTGAAGGTGGGAAAGCCTGCCTCTATAAGAAGGCTATCTATGGGGGTGGTGCGTAAAGCGCCTATGGCCGTTCTGGCTGAAGCGTTGATGGCCCTCTGCATTTTGCTGGCATTGCGTTTGGTGGAAAACCCATAAACTGTGATTAGATAGTCGATCTTCAATGATCAGTTGTCTGACTATCGCTGAAAGACAGTCTGAGAAAATCCCGTGGTGCCCATCAGGGTGGCTGCCAACTTGGTAGCCTCCCAAATTGCTATTAGTTCGTCCGTGTAGGTATTGAACCAGTCCGGTAACTTCCTACAGATTTGCAGCTTTCCGTTTGCGCAATCTGCGACGACTGCCATGGCTACAGCAGAGTCCGCTTTCGAGGCATCTGTGTAGAAGACGTTGTCCGCGCTCAGTCTTGCTTTGAGCTCTTGTGCAGCCGTCTTTTCGTATGAATGAATGAGCCCATAAACTGTCATTAGATAGTCGATCCTTCCCATAATCAGTTGTCTGACTATTTAAATGGCAGTTGGTAGTGGGGGACCCGTGTTCCTACCGCAAATGACCCTGAGGAGGTTATTGAGTTTGTTGACATCTTCCACCACCATGCTGGTGTGCTTGCTCCAATCTAGGGTTTTGGAGATGTGTAGACCCAAGACTACGTTTTGTAGAGGGATGTCCAAGGACAATTCAACTTCTCGGCAACTCTGTCTTCTGCAGACGTGCAGGGCTTCTAGTTTGGTCATGGCCACCTTGGCACCATTAATTGCAGACCAAACTGAGATTTTCCTCAGGGTCGGAGTGAGGATGGAATTCACGAATGGTGGGTTGCCAGATGCATAGCATATAATATTGTCTGCATAAATGTGTTAACGAAGGTCTGGCACTGAGCTGAGCTGAGTTGACAGTGAGTGCATGAATATGGAGAAAAGGTGTACTGAGAGCGGTAAGCCGTTCTCCAAGGTGAATGTGGACGAGAAGTGTCCGCCCGATCTGACTTTTATTCTTCTGTCTGTGAGGAATGACTCAACCAGTTTGATGAAGCGCGTGCCGACCTTCCAGTCTATAAGCTGTTTGAGGACGGAGTGCTTCGGTGTTCTGTCGTATGCCTTTTCCAAGTCAATGAACAGCAAGACAGTGTGTTGACCTCTAGATAAGGCGCGTTTTAGGTTGTGCTCTAGTTCCTGCAGAAGATTTTGAGTACCTCTGTCAGGTCTGTAGCTCCAAACCGTGGGAAGCAGCCTTTGCTCTAGAAGTCAACTTAACCTGTTTGCCATCAGCTTCTCGAGGAGTTTGGATGTGGTTTTAAGGAGGGAAATGGGTCTGGCTTCAGCGGGGCTTGGAAAGCGGATTTCCCCTTCGGAATTGCTCGAATCTCGGCAAGCTTCCACTCTGTCGGAAATCTGCCAAGAGTCAAAGCTCGATTCAGTAGTACCGTCATCATGGCGTGCCAGATTGCAGGAGCCTGCCTAATCATACCGAAGGAGATATTATCCAGACCTGGAGTGGATCCTTGGAAGGAGTTAAGCGTTTGCCTTAGCTCCAGGAGTGAAAAGGGATCATCGAGTGGGGAGGGGGGAATATTCTCAATGTCTCGTTGTCTGCACGTCTCCAAAGAAGTCTTGGTGGAGTGATAGATGGTGGAGCGATCTGCATCAATAGCATAGCTGGTGTAGTGCTTGGCAGGGTGTTCTGCTATCAGCACAGGTTCAGTGACAGTGGCGTCCTCAACGTTAAGGCCTGTGATGCCTGTCTTAGAGGGGTGTCCACAGATTTCCCTGACCCTGCGCCAATTCTCCTTCATAGGGGTGGAAGAGTCAATGCTGGATGCGAAGTCGTGCCAGGCTTGCTTTTCAGCAGCTTTGATTTCTCTTCTCTTCAGGGCATTTGCTTTCCTATAACAGACAGCGTTCTCAGGAGTCGGCTGTCTTTTGATAGGTGGCTGAAGCTTGACTTTGGGTCGAGACAGTTCGATATTTATATTGGCAGCTTGTCATATAGCTCTTGAGAGCACTGCTGCTTCCCTGTCTGGATCCAGGCTAGCGGGTTGTGAGTGTAGATATTCTTCGACTGCTCTCGCAAAGCAAGCCAGTCCGCCCTATGTTCTACATATCGCGGAACATGCTGGACAGTTGGGAGTGTTTTCTCTATGAAAATGAGAAGGTGGTCACTGCCTTTGGGGTTCTCTACTGTGCGCCAATTGGTGTCAGAAGGGGAGCAGATGGAGAGATCTATATGGGTGAGGGTATTACGGGAATTAAGGATAGTGGGGCTGCCGTTGTTCAGAATGACAAGGCCAGAGTCATCCAGCCACTCCGCAATGGTCCTGTAACGTATCTACGAGAAAGCTAGAATATTAAGCGCAATTCCGTCGAAAAACGTCGCAAGGCACCGGTCCAGGAAGAGCCCTGTGAAATTCCAGCAATTCTCGATTCTAAGTAAAGGTGCTAAGTAAAGACCCGAAAACGTAAGGTCAAGGATTTTGCTTGTCCAGAATTTAATTTTCATGTACACCTATGTAAAAATAAAAAAATAGAACTAACCATGAAATAAACCTTTACTGATAAGTAAAAATAAATGTTGAAATAATAAAAACAGAACCAATAATGAAATAAAACTTTATTAATAAATAATAATAACTGTCAAAAATAATAAAAGATACCGTCCCTGTGGTCGTTCCTTAAACCCCGTATAAATAATCTTTTCGAGTTCAATGGATGACACCGAACAGCTGATTTCCTTCGCTTCCGTCTGACACGAGGAACAGCGAGTGACAAAAGTTGACGTCCGCAGCGAGTAAGGAAAAGATCTATAAGAATCCGAGCAAAGTTTTTATTAAAAAGGTAATCAGCAAAAACCCTGCGAAAACAACAAGATTATCATCCAAAATCTAATTGGATCCAGTATCGTTCACCAGCCAGCTAAATACTTGGTTTGCGCAAGACGGGCCCACATTTGGTAGATTTGTGACAAATCGGATTGAAGCATTCTGCAAATTGCATCAATGTGCATCGCTTAAATCTTACAGTGCCAATTGGAAAACTTCGATAAATACATCAATAAGATACTACATAAAGATCGAACTGGCAAAATTACAATAGTCATCGCAGGAAGGAAATTTGAAGGATTGTTAACTTCTTATGGAAACATCGAAGTCTTCATATCAAGACCGACCACGGCATCACGAAAACGGATAGCACGCAAGAAAACAAATCGAATCCGGTAACACGTAAGATAATTATCGCTAATTGTAGTTCCTTTAACAAAACCGAATTAAATTGAAAATTAAAATTAGTATTAACCCACATTTAACAAAAAGAAAAATTATCACTAACTGTAGTTGCTAGAACAACATTAATTTGAATTGGAAATTGTAATTAGTACTAACCCATATTTAGCTAAATCATTTTATATCAGGGCGGCCGCAGATAGGGCACTAGCGTAATTGGAAATGGTTGTACCTATGTAAAGCAAGATCCGAGATACCTCACACAAATATATAATTCGAATCTTAAACAGTTGTCGACTACTCAGTAAAATTCAATTTTCAGCCTAGATGTCCATTTGACATACACCATTTACATCTTAATTATTTTCTTAGATATATGTAATGTAAGCCTAATCAACCCCTAGACCAGGTTCAGCTTACAGTCCTGCCTCTAGCGTCGCCTCTGGGCGATCCCCATAGCGCGTTATGCGCGTTGAAGTCGCCTAGCAGCAGCACCGGACTCAGGACCTGGTCCATTAAGGACTGCAGAGCGCTTTCCGTGACTGTGTCCTCAGCACTCAGGTACTACATTGATGGGAGGGAGGTGCGGGATTTTAACAGCAACAGCTGTGAGTGTGGTGTTGAGTAAGAGTTCAGTGGCAGAGGTGTCATTTCTGACAAACACCCCAGCTCCGCCACTGCGGGAGGTGGTGTGGTTTATCAGGAATGGCGTAAAGTTGGTGAGTTTGGGAGGTGCGTTTCATGGATAGCCAGGATTGAGGGAGTGAACTCGCCAACTAGGAGCTGAAGGCTACCTAGGTTATTGTAGTACCCGCATTTGTTCCATTGGAGAACAGTGAGGTCTCTTAGATGGTTGCGTGGTACTAATGTGGGACTTTGCATGGAATGGGAGAATGTTGTTTAGGTGGGGATCAAGACATAGTGATCATGTTTCTGCTCAGTCTGAGATTTCCACCATGCTCTCGTCCCCGAGACCAATGGGGGAAACGTTAGTTGAGTCCAGATTGGGGTCGTAATAAGTATGTGGAGATTTTATGGGGGATTGAAAACCGAGAGAAGGTGTGGAGCCCAGTTCTTCTTCTAGGCTACGTGTGGAAGGGGAGAGTGTGGCGTTAGTGACTTCTGGCGTGGCCAGATTGAATGTACTGTCTTGCTTGTTTTGTGAGGAGATAGGGGAGCGGAGGAGGTGAGAGTTAGGAGTGTAGTTTTTGAAGCTAAATTTAGTCTGTTTGTCTGTGTGTGTGTGGGTGTCTATACCTGTATTTGTTTCTTGTTCAGTCTTAGCTTTAGCTATGTTGGGGTTGGTTTCGTTTCTCGTTACTGTGGGGCGTGAGGTTGCGATTATGGGTTGTTGTGCTTGTTCAATTGCGTTTTTGGACGTGTGTGTTGGTGGGACGGCTGGCCGAGTAGCCATTCTGCTGTTAAGAGGGAGGTTGGAGGATATGGGAGCTGGAGGAGGGGTTTTTGTTACTATGGCCTGGTTTTTTGTGTAGTTTTTTTAGAAATTTCAGCAAAGGAAGTGCCTGTCTCGACCTTGCTTGGGCTTTGCTCGAGTGGAGCTTGGTTGCCGTACGTGTCGTACCACTGTCGCCGCGCTTCAAAGCGGGTAACATGGTTGTCCACTTGGATCTGTACAATGGCCTTTTCTCTGGCGAATGCTGGGCATATTCTGTCCAAGGTGACATGGCTGCCGACTTTATCACAGCTGATACAGTAATTGCGTTCGCATATGTTAGAATTATCTCTTACCCCGAAAGCCCGATTGATATTTCACCAAGATTTTATTTTTCTCCGCATAATCTGCCAGTTGCGTTTGAGCCACCTTTTCCATAATTTTTTCGCAGGTATGAAACATATTTACCGGTCTAAAGTTTTCACACCTATTACTCCTAGGAACCTTTTTAATCGGCACTATCACAGATTCCTTCCACGAATCAGGAAATTTTCCTGTTTCTGTCGACTTAATTATGACTTTTAGCAGCATAGGACCCAAAACATCAATCTTATCCCGAATCATTCTAGAATTTACTCCGTAGTAATCACGTTTCTTACTAATTCGCATCAACACTTCAATTAAATTCTTCCAATTTATAGGTTTAAATTCTAATTGGGTAAAAACAAGGTCTATCAAGTTCACGTATACAACTATATCTATAGAGTCAATAATTACATTTAAACTATGTATAAAGTAATCATTTAACTTATTAGCCACCATTGAACTATCCTCGTAATGACCATCCGCAAATTCGACTATTTTAACTTCCTCTCTGGTGTCTTTCAGTACTAAAAATTTTATGGTTTTCCACATTGATTTTTGGTCCCACGAATTTTTGATTTTCGATTTAATGAAATTACTCTTAGCTTTCTTTATTTTTGCCCTGTATATATTGCTTATTGACTTATAATGCTTCCAATCTTCTTCCTTCCCCAGAAATTTTACTTTTTCAAACAACCTTACTTTATATTTCTTCATTTTACTTAAATCCGACGTAAACCATGAATTTGCTACCAATTTTGCGGGCTTTCTTACTGTCATTGACTCTATTGCTTTTTTTAATATACTAACTAGGAAATTAACCTGACTGTTTACATGAACCAGTTTATTAAAACATTAACATTATTTTGATCAAGGGCTTTGTTAAAGCGAGTTGTATTATATACTAAAATTTTAGATATATCATCTTTGTTTTTTATTACATCACTACACACAGGCATGATGATCTGATATTTTTAAATTGTTATTAACTGACGCTTTAATGTTTTTATTATTTGTGATTACATAATCAATAAGTGTTTGAATGTTGTGTAATTCGAGTCGGGAATTCGATAATTAATTTACAATTATTGTATTTAATTACCTGTTTCAGTTCTTCTCTGTATGTTATGTTGTTTTGTTCATACCAATCTATATTAAAATCACCCACTATTATTTTGTCTACTGTCAGTTCAAATAATTCACCCATCCATGATTTGAATAGCTCACAAAACTGCCTTTTACTCGATGATGGTGACCTATATATTACTGACACTATAATCTCCGTTTTCCCATTTATTAATCTTGCAGCTACGCACCAAAGATCTTAATTTATTGCAACACTACTAAGAACTTCATATTTCCAATCATTCTTAACATACGTAACTACTCCACCAGTATGACTAGATATACTATCTCATCTAAGAATACAATAATCTTTCTACTTCATTATCACGCACTTCCTCCAATAGATGCGTCTCCGAAAGAAGCACAAAATCCTATTCCGCATTCATCACAATTTGTTCTAATTCATTTATATTATTAATTAGTCCCTGTATATTAAAATATACTAGTTTTATATACTTATGTTGACAATTAATATTTTTTATTTGCTAGTAATCGGTCTGTTGCTTTTCTACCACCAATTTTCTTTTATATACTATACATTGCTTATCTCTTGCTTCATCATTAGTGTCCAATTCCAGTTTTAGCCTATTGTTTGCAGAAATACAATTTATACACTTTGCTTGATTACTTTGGCAATCTTTTTCTTCGTGTTCCTCTGCACATTTGGGGCATACTTTCTTACTTGTGCACTTCCTAGCTTCATAGTTAAATCCCCAGCAATTGAAATACCTTTTTACATTTAGACTATCGTACAATATGCATTTATCCCATCCCATATTTAATTTACCTTCAATTAATAATTTATCATACTTACTTCGTATTTTTTTAGATTCGAAAATTTTTACCACTCTTACGTCCTTTGATATGTTGTTTTGATTTTTTAGCATTTGTAATATTTCAGTTTCACTAAGCTTTTCTCTCATTCAACACACCATAACTTTGGGATTCTTTAGTATTGCACAATATAATTATCACCCATTTTAGACTTTAATTCAAATTCTATTTTTTTAGATGATTCTAAACTATCACATTTAATTTCCACCACCCCATTTTGTTTGTTTTTAACACTATTAATTTTCAACGACATTTCTTTGGGATCGACTGATTTCTTTATTTTTTCCTGTGTTATTTTTATATCTTGCTTTTCTTTTGGTTTCACTATTACCAATGGAATTTTTTTAAGAACACTCGCAAATGAACCTTTTCCATTTGATTTTTTTAATTTCATTCAATACCGCTTTTTCTGCGTTACTCGTCTTTTGAACATATTTCAGAATATTTTTAATTTCGTTTTCTTACCTGGCAAGGCTCTCTTTATTTTCATTTATGACATCTAGTAAGTTTTTCATTTTTTTCCCCTACCGATTTCATATAACATTGACACTCTCCGCATATCGTAATCCAATACATTTTGCATGAAGTAATCGCGAGCAAAAACCGTTGTATTGTATTGTAGACTCTTTAGATACTTAAATTTCTGTGAGCCATATAAGCTTTCATTTCAATGTATCGAAGCTTCGTACAGGTCTTTAAATGATGACCACTTTTTGTACTCACCCAAAAATTTGGAATATTAAACTTTGGCAGTCGAATATTCATGAATTGGCACTGGCTTCGATTTAGTACCGATTAGTCTGACGTAACGTGAAAAGAATCTTGCCGATTCAAGGCACTCTTAATCTGAAAATATTTTCCTTGATATTCTTCTATTTCAGAAGCAGTACTATCAATCAACACCAATTCATCTTCGATATCTTGAAATTCACTCCATGCATCATCTAATCGTATTAATCGTACTTAAATTTCTTCATCGTAAGTTTCGTTCGTCATTGAATCAGTAAAGGTCCTTATACGCGTTAAAGTACCCTTTACCCTTCTCATGGAAACTTGAGAGATCCAAGAGCTAGCGAGAAGAACATGTACAACAAGTAAAGTAGGAAAAATTGCGAAAGTTATTATTTAAAAGTGCACTAGTGCCTGAATAATTTCATAAAAGTGAAAGGGAGTGCACAAAGCGAAATAAAATTAACGAAACGGAGAGGAGTAATCAATAAATCGTATAAATAAAGAAGTCTCAGACGTAGTGGAGACCGGATAAGGCGTGGAAATAAGTCCCGTAAGATCCCACGTCATATTTAGCGCTAAGGAAGGCAACAGCAATTTAGCAATACGATAAAGGAAAACAAAGCCAACAGTCATATAGCAGTAAAACAAAGGAAAAATAAAGACGAAACGTTTCTTAGAACCAACAAGATCACAAGATTTCGGTCGACCCGGAAGCTGTGCGCTGAATTATCAAAGCCATCACACCAGATATCACAAGTCGCCGTATATAAAAACTGGAAGTTTTAGAGATTTAGGTTAACGTCACAAGTTAATTGCTCTATTATACTACTTACGGTAGAATATTGGGTCATTCCATATCAAATAGGCAACAGGTGTGAGATGATCATCACCAATTTTGTTGAAATTTTACATACTTGGAGGGTTTCTGAAAACAAAAATAAGAATTAAAAATTTTGCTTCTACAATGAGTATTTCCGAATTATGACATTTTCAAAATTTCGCAAAAATGCTGTCCTGGTCATTTTTAAAAATTCATATACATATATTTTTCTATTTATGCTAGGACAGTGAAATATGGTTCATTTGAAAGATAGGATTTCAAGCTATGCAATGTGCTGTTAAATTGTATACGCTAAATTTGCGCTTATACAAAAAAGTTTGAGACGTTGGCGCGAGCCAGAGCAAATACATTTTGTAAATCATATGAAATGATAGCTGGTACATCTAGTCCCATTGATCTTAACTTGAGATCCTTTTCTCTTTCAAGTTTGGCAGCAGCATTGCTTTGTTTGTGTTTATCGAACTATAAACATTCAATATTTGTTGGGGAAGATATGTTCCTAAATTTTGCGCATATGTCACATATATCTTTTTTCTGCTTAAAGAAGGACATGTTGGAGTGTGGGCTAAATATCTCAGAGTATTTATGGAGTTTAACGGGATTTGAATATTCTTGAATGTACAGTTTGTGCATTTTTGTAATATTTAAATCTGGCGCCAAATACTGCTTAGAAGTTTTGGCACGGCAGTAATGCGCATCCATAAATGGAAACTTTTGAATGTGTTGCTTTATTTCTGCAATCTGCTGCTCTGGAGTGATTCTTTTTACATGTTTTTCCTTTCTTTGTGCCGCGGGTGTACCCGTCTCCAAATTTAAATTATTTTTAAAAAAGTAATATACTCTTTGCTGACTTATGTCTAAAGTTGTTAAAAAAAAGCGTTGGCAAATCCGAAATACGTGTCCCTTATTTTGCAGCGAATACTGATATGAATAAGTTTTCTTAGATTTAGTTTGCAATGTACGTATTCTCTTCACAAATTTAGCATAAAAATCTCTTTTTTCGCAGTCATTTAATGTCCAAAACGCATCGTGGACCGCTTTTCGGTCATCATCGGAGAATATAACACCGCATTGAAAAACACAAGTTTTATCACAGTAACCTGGCTTAAGACACCTTGCTTTATGCTTAACCTTTCACGTCCAAGTATTCTTTACCAGATTCCCTTAATCTCTTCGCAACATTTTTTTTTTCAATTCGTTGGTTTCCGCGTTCTATTTTTCGAGTTGTTTCCATCAGATTCAGGTGTAGCACAAAGTTCTGCAACCAATTGACTTGGAGCAATTTGTTGGATTGTTACTGGATAAGAGCAACTTTGGCTCTCCAACCTTCGATTGCTTTGAGGTTCAATATCTTCGATCTGTTGCTGTATTTGCACGGAATGTTCCGGTGAATAATTTGGATCAGCCTCAGAGTCGTCGAAAGTTGATAGCGGTGAATCCAAATCGCGTAGCATTCTAAAAGGAATTAAAATAAAACTATTTGAAATTGCTATAAAGCTGTATACATCATACACACCTTTCAAAATGTTCGTTAAGCTGAGGTGCAGGAGACGATTCTGGAATCTCACGTTTACTGGAAAAAGTATTCAGTTAAATCTATGTGCTTATTATATACGAATTAACTAAGGAAAAAGCTTACTTCTCGTGTTCCGCATTCATTTTAAATCACTTTTCGATATGATCCTCACCCTTCAGCTGACCGTCATGCCCTGGATTATTTTCGCTGATTTTCCTTTATTTATGTAAATCGCGTGAACTTAAGGTTATCAATTGGACATAGAACAAATAAGCACAAAGTGTTTAGTTATGTGATATAGAATGAACTACATTATTCTTAGGATATAGAACAAATAAGTAATAACTTAACAAAAAAGTAAATATTCTTATACTATTGTTCTATATGATAGAAAAACAAACCGTAATGTACAAAGAACAAATAAGAGTGGGTAGTGTGCAAAAGTTTTGGTGCATAGAACAAATAAAGCACTCGATATCTCTGGAAATATTTGAGGTAGAGTATTATCGATACCACCATTCGAAAGAGCGCAGGCGAAAACGGTAGATTGTGTCAAAAAGTAAAAAATTCAACTTTTGGTCTATAGAAAAAATAAGTACTGGGGTGACGAAGTCTATATATGCAATTTTACAAGTAAATATCTACAGAGCTCATTCCAAGGAGGGATGCATTTTTGATAGTCCAAGGAGTTACCTCTCATAAAGGGGTCTCCAATAAGAGGTGTTATTTTAATTAGCCCGCTATTTCGGTAGATGTCACTTCTGGAGCTGTCATTTTTTGACATTTTACAAGTAGAAACTACGCCATTAATAAAAATGGAACGATACACGATTCAACAACGCATTGAAATTATTAAAATTCACTATAAAAATGGTGAAAATGTGGCAGAGACGGTTCGTAAAACTCGAACATTTTTGGGTCGTCGTGAAGCACCTTGTCGGACCGCAATACAGAAATTGCTAGAAAATGTCGAGCTGTCGGGACAAGTTAGTGATGTGAAGAATAAAACCCGTGCCCGTCGCTCAAGAACAGCCGAGAATATTGCTGCTGTAGCCGAAAGTGTTGAAGAAAACCCAGGTTTGTCCATTCCTCGTCGTTCTTTGGAATTAGGCATTCCACAAACGTCATTACACCGAATTTTGCATAAAGATTTGGGTCTTAAGGCTTATAAAGTTCAGTTAACACAAGAACTCAAGCCGGCCGATCATCAACAACGTCGAGTCTTTGCTGATTGGGTCCTTGAAATGCATGAAAATGATGATGGCTTGGTCAATAAGCAAAATTGTCGCATCTGGGGCTCGGAAAACCCAAGAGTTATTGTTGAAAAGCCTCTCTATCCTCAACGTGTGACTGTTTGGTGCGGTTTATGGTCCCGCGGGGTCATTGGACCTTACTTTTTCGAAAATGAGGCTGGAGCAACAGTTACGGTGAATGGATTGCGCTATCGACAGATGATTAATGATTTTTTATGCCCGGAATTGGATGGTATTGATCTGGACAACTTTTACTTTCAACAAGACGGCGCTACGTGCCATACAAGCAACGAAACCATTGATCTTTTACGGGAAAAGTTTCCGGACCGTGTTATCTCTCGAAGAGGTGATCACAATTGGCCACCGAGATCTTGTGACTTAACACCTTGCGATTTCTTTCTTTGGAGCCACGTGAAAGAGAACGTCTACCCCAACAGCTCAGCGTCGATTCAAGACCTCAAAGATGGAATTCGTGAGGCTATCGAGGACATAGGGCAGCCACTTTGCGATTTGTTAATGGAAAATTTCATGAAAAGGATATGGTCCTCTAGGCGTGGTCGTGGTGGTCATTTGGCTGATGTTATTTTCCATTATAAACGGCATACCTTCATCTTTATAATGAAATAAAGATCCGATAATTTATCTCAAAAAATGGCATTTTTCTTTGAATATCAAAATAACACCTCTTATTGAAAAACCCTTTATATTCAAACATATCACTCTAAAACAATTATACCTCCTATATTCAAGCATATCACTATAAAAGAATTATTATCGAAAAGGACTTCAATGGCTTATGATACAGCCGATGAAATCCCGGTCGCCTTCCTTGATGTTAAGAATGTCCTTATTCTTCTCGGTACCGAGGGTAATACGAAAATGTGTAGATTTTATGAGTTTATGATAGGGACATTACAAAAGGAAAGCATTTTTGAGTTCAAGGTAGCGACTTACGCAAGAGAAGTAAGTACTTAGAAAATTGACAAAGAGTACACGTATACAGGGTGTTTCCCACTAGGAGGTCAATAAAGCAGGAGGTGATAGTACTCACCTAGACGAACCAAAAATTGGAGGGGGGGGCATATCAACCATTTAGGATTTACAGGGTGATTAAGAAAAAAGCTAGTTTTTCAACCCTGTATCTTAAAAACTACAGGGTGCATGGTCACAGTTAACACATTGGGTGTAATTGATCATATTAAAGAGGAGAGTCTACAGTTTACAGTTTTTATAAAAAAAAAAGTTATGTTAACGACTTTTTTGCAAAAATAATAGAGATTAAATTAAAAAAAAAGGTAAGAAAATCCGAAATTTTGAGTTTAGACAACCATAATTCTTGAGGAGAGGGCTATGGGGCTGCTTGAGCATTCGTTCGAAAGGTCATGGAGTTTTGCATACAATGAGCTCCTAACTGTGACCATGCACCCTATCGTTTTTAAGATACAGGGTGTTTTGCGAAAAAATAGCTTTTTCTTAATCACCCTGTAAAGGCGACTTAGCTTTTTTTTTAAAGCGTGTTATAAATGCCGTAAAATTTAAGACCATTTATCATTGTTATTATGAGTCAGAAAATTTCTACAAAGTTATAAATTTCTATAGAAACTTTCATGAAATTTTCAAGAAACTAAGAATTTATTGTGTGCAAATGTAAGATTGGTGAAACTTCCTTGATTTTTTACTCCTTGATCCCATTGAGATCCCAAATTGAAATTTTAATATGTTTTAGTGGATAATATAAGGTGTAAAATATAAAAAAATGAATAAAATCAAAGGTACGCCATCCAGGATATTCAAGGATAAAGGATAAAATCCTTAAACTTGATGTCCTATTTCCCGTATATTTTTAAGATTCTATTTTTCTTAGATAGCTTGAAGTCCTATCTTTCAAAGCCATACTCACTGTCCTAGCATAAATAGAAAAATATATAAAAAATTTTAATCAGGACAGCATTTTAGCGAAATTTTGAAAATGCTATTCAGGCTACTGTTTCGCTAGTGTTCGCATCGGCCTTCTGTAGAAGGCCGATACCCTGCTGGGTGAGATAGTTTTACGACTGGGTGTGCACTGTAAAAGGTTTTATCACAATCTTTCTGGCTAGGGATAAAACTCAAAACTCTGGTTAATGGCTTTAAAATGTCTACTTCGAGAACTGTTAGGTGATATCAAGACAAAGAAATATTGCCTGAATTTGTTTTTTCTAATTTTGACTTTACTGTATCTATTTGTTGTGTAACAACACCTTTTAATTTGGGCCCATATACAACGCTATTTATGCTTAAAAAACCTACTAGTTTTTGTGGATTTGACTCATACTTTCCAAGTGGATTTATGAATCAGCCTGTAAATTTGCTAATGGTGCACCTCTATATACAAGGCATTAGGGTGTGCTAGATTTTAGTTTATCGATTAATTATTCTCCGTGTTTTGTACTAATTCTCTTAAATAATTGTTTCTTTTGTTTTGCAGATAAAATTATCAAAATGTAGATATGTTGTTTGGTCTGCTGATATGTCATTGGTAGCACTTCTATGCAAGCATTCCGTTACTATTTGCGATCGAAGATTACAATACTTATGCACTATTCAAGAAAATACTCGTGTAAAATCAGGAGCTTGGGATGATTCTGGAGTATTTATTTATACAACAAGCAATCACATAAAATATGCAATCACTAATGGGGATCATGGAATTATACGGACATTAGATCTTCCAATCTATATTACTCGTGTAAAAGGTAACCAAATTTTTTGCCTAGATCGCGAGTGCCGACCAAGAGTTTTAAATATTGATCCTACCGAATATAAATTCAAACTTGCTCTAATAAACCGAAAATATGAAGAAGTGCTTCATATGGTAAGAAATGCTCGATTGGTCGGCCAAAGCATTATATCTTATCTTCAACAAAAGGGATACCCTGAAGTAGCTTTGCATTTCGTTAAGGATGAAAAAACAAGATTTGGATTAGCACTTGAATGCGGGAATATTGAAATAGCTTTAGAAGCAGCCAAAGCTCTTGACGACAAAAATTGTTGGGATAGACTGGGTCAAGCGGCGTTGTTACAAGGAAACCATCAAGTAGTGGAAATGTGTTATCAACGAACAAAAAATTTTGATAAGCTTTCCTTTTTATATTTAATTACTGGTAACTTAGAAAAGCTTAAAAAAATGAATAAAATAGCCGAAATTCGCAAAGATGTATCAGCACAATATCAGGGTACATTATTGCTCGGAGATGTGAGAGAGCGCATTACGATTTTGAAAAACTGTGGGCAAATGTCATTAGCTTACTTAACAGCTGTCACTCATTGCTTCGATGAAGAAGCTTCTCAGTTAAAAGAAATAATTTCACAAGATGGACGGGAACTACCACAGGTTAATGCAAACGCCAAACTTTTAAAACCTCCAACACCTATTCAACAAGCTGAAAGCAACTGGCCCCTTTTAACAGTTTCCAAAGGCTTTTTTGAAGGTGCAATGCTGACAAAAGGAGCTGCGAACGTTCGTCAAGCATTGGAACCAAAGGATATATCTGTTGATGATAGTGCAGGAGATGGTTGGGGAGCAGACGCTGATTTGGGACTCGGCGAACAGGATGAAGATGAAATGAGAGATATTTTGGATGCAGAAACAGAAGAAAGTAAGTTTTTCTTTAAATACATATATTTTTATAAATGTGAGAAGATGAAATGAAAGATATTTTGGATGCAGAAACAGAAGAAGTAAGTTTTTCTTTAAATACATATATTTTTATAAATGTGGGAATGTTTCCGATGCCGGCAAAAAATTATAGGATAGACTCTGATTTGTCCTGGCTGACGAGGCTGTAGTGCTCAAAGGCTAACTTATGTCTATCAGTGAGGAGAGCTTCAGAGTGGAACATAAACGTGGATTTATGTTCAATGAGGACTTTTTCTGTGTTTTACCAGCGAATTGCAGTCAAGTAACATAATTTTCTTAATTTTACTTAATTGTGTAGACATACGAATGCACAAATTCAACTGCTTGTTTAGAAGAGAGCTTCCTGTATTTAGGAAGGAAATTATTGATTTTACCTGGCGAAAAGATCTCAGCCAAACAGGGACTTGGATTGTTTGTGAGAGAGAGCAAAATGTTTGTGAGAGAGAGCTTGTGGGGCTAATTAAAAGAAACTAAACCTTGATGTCACGTTATAATTTTTATTAGCACTTGTTCGGTACATAGGAGTTTGCAGACTGACTGGACTAGACAATAAACTTGCTCGCCCTAGCTGGAGAGCTCAAAAAAACTGATAACAAATTTATAAAAAAAAAACGGTAGTCAAAATTCTTTATCATGTTAACTAGTACTACCTTGTGTGTGTAATCATTGTACAAGTATATGGGTATTGCTTCTATATAATGCTAGGTAAAAATATTAGTGTAAAGTACATTAATACATGATAAGCTATAATAACTAAAAATTGATTCTCGAACATACTCCCCCATTTAAGAGCGTCTTAACTAGTATTAACAGGAAGCTTGGCCAATTTTACTGTTGGTCGTCTTATCTCTCCATTGGAAGTACGAATTGTAGCAACTCGAACAAGACCATCTGCGCCTGGATGGGTAGTGATAATTCGCCCCAGAAGCCACTTGGAAGCTGGAAGATTGTCATCCTTGATGATGGCCAAATCGCCTACTGAAAGATTAGGTTCTGCTCTCTGCCATTTTGGTCTATGTTGGAGGGCTGAGAGATATTCAACGTGCCACCTCTTCCAGAAATGCTGGTGCATGTGTTGAAGTAGCCGCCACCTGCCTAATAGAGATAGAGAACATTGATTAGTAGAAGGTTCTGGAAAATGTGCTGGAGTTAGCACATCCAAATTCGAAACATCATCAGAGATTGCGGTGAGCGGTCTGGAGTTGAGAAGCCCTTCGATTTGAACCAGGAGTGTATTAAATTCCTCATACGTGAGATTCGTGCTGCCAATGACCTTGCGAAGGATACTCTTTACTGATCGAACTCCAGCCTCCCAAATACCTCCAAAGTGCGGAGCTGAAGGCGGGTTGAAGTGCCATTCTATTCTGTTAGAGAGAAGGAAGTTAAAAATTTTCGAGTCTTTATAAATTGATGAAAGAAGCTTGTGGATTTCTTGCAGTTGTCGATTGGCACCTACAAAATTATTATCTGTATATATGTGATTTGGTATTCCCCTTCTCGAAGAAAATCGCTTTAGACTGGCGATAAATGTGTCGGAGGTTAAATCTCCGGCCAATTCTAAATGAATTGCGCGCGTACTAAAGCAAATAAATAGCACAATATACGCTTTGGTGGTGCGCGCACCTCTTCCTCGGCGTGTCAGAATATAAATAGGGCCAGCATAATCTATACCCGTATTGGCAAAGGCTCTGTATGCTCCGACTCTGTGCGCTGGGGGATTCGCCATTAGTTGCTTCGTGCTAGTTGCGCGGTGTCTAACACATGTTGTACAGCGATTGATGTGTGCTTTTATTAATGACCGGCATGATAGTATCCAAAACCTGCGGCGAATTGTACTCAACAGGAGAGAAGTTCCGGCGTGAAAATATCTCTTGTGGAGATGCGAAATGAGATAATTGACAAAGATATGGGTTTTTGGTAGGATCACTGGGTGTTTTACATCATATGCTTGATTGCTGTACTCCAAACGCCCGCCAACACGAAGCGTGCCTGCTGAATCCAAGAACGGGGTTAATGTTATAATGCGGCTAGAAGACTGTATTTTACGATTTTGTTTTAGTAAGCAGATTTCTTTACTAAATGCTTCCGCTTGACACCATTGTATGCAGGAAGAAAGTGCCCTATCTTGATCCTTAGTTGAGATCCATGAAGTTCTTTTCTCTGGTGGGTCTTTACAATTCCTGGCGAATTGGAAACATCGGCTTAGAATGCGTAAAATCCTTGAGAGCGATGAATATCTATTGAAGACTAACGTTAAGATATCCTTATCCATATGTGTATGAAGATTAGAGATGAAACGCTCTCTGCGTTCTTCACTGACGGCGATTTCATTCTGTGCTGGGTTGTCAGACTTACAATTTATCTTCCAATTATCCTTTAACCAATTTGGGCCTTGCCACCATAATGTTGACTTAATGAGTTGGCTCGATAAGAGGCCGCGGGATGCGAGATCAGCTGGGTTATTTGATGATGTAACATGTTGCCATTGCTGTCGAGGAATGACTGATAGTATGGAAGACGTCCGGTTGCCAACGAAGCACTTCCATTTTCGTGGGTGATCTGATAGCCACGCTAAAACTACCGTTGAATCAGTCCAAGCATAACAATGCTGACTTTCGATGTTTAATGTGCGTTTTACAAAATCGAACAGCTTAGCTAGTAATGTTGCTGCACATAGCTCAAGTCGTGGGATGGATAATTGCTTGATAGGACATACCTTAGTTTTGGATGCAATAATATTCACTCCTATGTTACCTACGTCATCTTTGGATCTGCAATAGATGACGGCAGCATAAGCTACTTCTGACGCATCCGAAAATCCGTGCAATTCCATGGAACGCGATTTCGCAGGAATCCATCTTGGGATCCGTAGCTCTTGTAGACACACGAGATCGTTGCGAAGTTTATGGAATTCCTTACTAAGTTCTTGGCACTGATCATCCCAGTCAAAATTCTTTAGCCATAACTGTTGTAGGAGAATCTTAAATGTTATGGTTACTGGCGAGACTAAGCCTAGTGGATCGAATAGCTTACTAGACTCTGATAATATTGTTCTTTTTGTTCCAATGTCACATGTTGGGAGTGTTACAGCATACGTGAAGCAATCCAAGGTAGGAATCCATCTGAGGCCAAGTACCTTCAGTGTCTCTGACCTGTCATCAAACATCATTGCATTTTCACTGCTCATTTCTGAGGATGTTGTGCTTAAGAAGCTTGCTGAATTTGAATTCCATTTCCGGAGTGAAAATCCTCTTTGGTTAAGTAGCAAGGTAAGTTGATTAAAAAGTTCTACTGCTTCTTCTTCCGTTGCAGCTCCTCCTAGAAGATCATCAACGTAGAAGTTGTTGAGAACTGCTCTTTCTGCCAGTGGATATTGGCCTTGGAAGTCAATTGTGAGCTGTTTTAATGTTCTAGTAGCTAAATATGGCGCGGCTGAAGTGCCATAAGTAACTGTAGTTAACCACAGATGTTGTACGTTTTCTACAGGGCTTGATCTCCAGATGATCTGTTGGAAATTGCGATCTCTTCTATCCACAAGAATTTGTCGATACATTTTCTCGATGTCTGCGACTACAGCGATTTTAAATGATCTAAACGTGAGAAGTATTGGAGTCAGGTCCCTTTGAATCTTTGGCCCAACCATTAGTTTTTGGTTTAATGATACACCATTGGACGTTAGTGCTGAACCATTGAAGACTACTCGAATTTTTGTTGTAGTACTCTCGGGTTTGATGACAGCATGGTGAGGTAGATATGCATGCTCGACATCTGTAAATCGTACTGTGGGGGGTATTGATTCCAAGTGATGTAAGTCGCCATACTCTTTAATGAATGTTGAATATTCATTGAATAATTTTGGATCTTGCCTGAATCTTCGTTCCAGTGAGTGAAAACAAGATATGGCTCTGTTGATTGACTGTCCTAATAGAGGTGCATCTTGCTTAAATGGTAGTCGGACAACATAGCGCTTGCTGTCAGGATTAACATAATGTGTGGCCTCAAAATGCTCCTCGCATAGCCTTTGTTCTTCAGTGACTGGTCTGGCGTGGTTCGGTATCTCCTCTGTTTCCCAAAATTTGCGTAAACTTGAGTCTAGTGCAAGAAGATCAGCATGTAGTGAAATTATGTTCGAAGATTTATCTGATAGTGTGATTGGGCCTGATATAATATATCCAAAGATAGTGTTATGTAGTGATGGACGGTCCGGCGAACTGTTTATGCTTCCTTCTCGTAGGATGTGAAAGAAATGATCAGCTCCTAAAATTAGATCTATCCTGCGTGATTGATTAAACTTCGGATCTGCCAACTGATACCCTTGGACGAATGTCCAATCATTTATCTCGAATGATCTTGACGGTTGAGGTGTAGTAAGCTTGTCAAGAATGAATGCGTCTATAACAACATGTTGATTTTTTGAAATGCGTGAACTTAAGGACAGTGTGATCTTTCCCTTTGTTGTTCCTGCTTTGGTTGAAGATAATCCTTGAACTAGTACTTTTGCCTTTGTTCTTTGGAGTCCCAAGCGTTGTACAAATTCTTCGGATGCAAATGATGCTTGCGAGCCGGAATCAAGAAGAATTCTACACAGCTGGAATCTTCCAGAGGCATCTTGAACATGTACCACGGCAGTTGGAAGAACACTAACTTGCTTCTTCTGTCCTTGAAAACTGTATATACACTTACATCTGGTTCTGTGTCTGTGCGATTTGCAGAAACGTGAAATACAGACGAAGTGGGATTCAGACTACTAGCGGATGGGCCTTGAGTATGTTGAACAATAGTGGAGGAACTTGGTCCATTTGCGACGTCATGTAAGCTTGAATGGTGTGCCTGCCTGCAATGATGACATCTAATCCTTGACTTACACTTCTTGGCAGAGTGCCCTGCACCAAGGCAATTGAAGCATAATGATTTAATTCCAACCAGCCTCCGTCGTTCTGAAGTATTCATAGTCTTGTATTTAGGACACTTGAATATTTGGTGAGACTGTTCGCAGATGATGCATTTTGTAGTTGTATCAATGTGTAGATTTCGAATAGATTGTTGCGTTGCTCGTTTCCTGGAACTAGGATCGTATGCCTCAAGTGCATCGCATCGGGTGTTTAAAAACTCTATGAATGAATCAAACGTTGGAAATTCTGTTTCAGTAGTTTCTTCAGCCCATGCTTTCCGAGTATCTTGATCGACTTTACTTAATAGTAAATATATCAGCCATGGATGTCTATCAGAAGCTTCATCACCGAGAACATCTATGCCTCGAATTAGTTGTGATGAGGTGTCAGCCAAACGCCTTAAATTTGCAGCGAAGCTGTGTGTCACATTGGGCTGATTGATGAAAGTTTGTATGTAGGCTGATGCGATTTGTTTCTTCTTATCGTATCGTTTCATAAGCTTATCCCAAGCTTCCTTGTAATTACCTTCTGTAATTTGGAGATGCTTAACAATTGAAGATGCTTCGCCTTTAAGTAGACTTTTAAGGTATTGTAGTTTATGAACAGATGATAGGTCGGATCGGTTATCGATGGACGATTCGAAAAGGTCCTTGAATGACGTCCAGTCTTTATAATCTCCGCTAAATGGAGGAATATCTGTCTTCGGAAGTTTTATTTGACTGGAAGAGGACGATGATGCGAATCCATCGAAAAATGCCTTCTGTTGCTCAACTAGTTTATCGACTGTCGTGTTTAGCTCTTCTCTGGTTTTTTCGTCATTTTGAACTTCAGCTATTCTTTTCTTAAGTGCTTGTCGCAGTGAAACCTTTATTTCCATATATTTATCTTCAAATGAGTCGTACTCAGATTCAACATCTTGCAGAGCTAGCGAATCATCGATGTCTTTAAATTCCTTAGCCAATTCCTCGAGTCTTTCCAATCGAGTTTCTAGATCTTCAATAGTTTTATTTTCAGGTATCTTGTCAGCAAAAGACTTTAATTTCGTTAAGGAACCCTTAACTCGACCGCGTTCTATGCGAAGCAATGCGGTGTCCACTGTTGTAATAAATTAGTTATTTAACTGAGAATCAATGTGTGCTATATATGTTCACTAACGCGATGTTATCGTTGCTTAATAACCGAATTAGTAATTGATTTGATATTATGTACTTAGTTTCATTCAATATGCTAGAAGTTATATCACTGAGTTAGCTAACAACTAAACAGTTTACGTTCACTGTGGTTATTGACATGTGAGGGTGAATCTTGACAATTAATTTCAAAATGTTCACTATATATAAATGTAAATATATGTATATACTAAGAATAATCCTGGTAATTCAAGTTTTTTGTATCCGAGTCTCGGCCCTATCAATAATATGGCATGTGGATACGTGTATACACTTAAAATTGCTCACGCGTAGGTTGTAATAATGTTCTGCAACTGTATGTATTGAAAATTATTAAACGCAAGAAAAACCGCACAGTTACCGAGATTATACTTGGCAAAATTCCAGAAAGTTTGTGTAGTTGTAAATATCTCGTTGAATAATATCATGTATCTTTATGTGTATGTTTATACACCACGTAACTGAATGTGCATAAAACAGATTATAGCTGTTTACCAAATTACCAAATTTAAAATCTTCGCATTCTTTAGCAACTAATTATACGTAAATACCATTTAATTGCTGTCTCGATTGAATAAGTCCTGATTTGACTGCAATCTTAGCAGCTAGAGATGATGTCAATCAGTTTGATCAGTTGTAAAACATACCGTTACAATTAATTTCATTACTACAAAGTGATTGCATGCAATTTGCTTGCTTTTGTTAGTGGAAATAATGAAATTGTACTTATCTTGTGTCTTATTCCATAGGTTCAGGTGATTTGTTGTTGTCCGATGATTGAATCCCTGATGATATGTTCCTTGAGTCCGAATGTTATTTCACTTTCACTCAATTGCTTTAACTAAGAAATTCCACTAACAATTTAACACGCTGTTCACAAAATTTTTAAAGTTTATCAGTTCCCGGGTTTCGGCACCAAAAATGTTTGTGAGAGAGAGCTTGTGGGGCTAATTAAAAGAAACTAAACCTTGATGTCACGTTATAATTTTTATTAGCACTTGTTCGGTACATAGGAGTTTGCAGACTGACTGGACTAGACAATAAACTTGCTCGCCCTAGCTGGAGAGCTCAAAAAAACTGATAACAAATTTATGAAAAAAAAACGGTAGTCAAAATTCTTTATCATGTTAACTAGTACTACCTTGTGTGTGTAATCATTGTACAAGTATATGGGTATTGCTTCTATATAATGCTAGGTAAAAATATTAGTGTAAAGTACATTAATACATGATAAGCTATAATAACTAAAAATTGATTCTCGAACATGGATTATTTGGTGCAGAAATCGTCAATTTCGGACACTCTGGGTATTCTAGGAGCTGCCTTTGGGGCAGACCTAGGTGCTGCTTGAGTTTTGGGGACTGTGGGTTTCACGGAACTATTATTGGCAGTTTTATTTGAAATTATCTAGCTGGCTGGGTGTCCTTCTGCTTTGCAGTTGACACAAAATGGGGCGCCTTCCTTCTCGTTTTTCCTATCGCACTGTCCAGGTAAGTAAGGTACCGAACAATTTCTGGCAACGTGACCGAAAGCCTGGCAACACTTACACAGTGAGATTCCCGACGAGAGTTATTTCTCCCAGTAAACGATCTGCTTAAGGAGGCGATTTGCAGCCATGTTGAACTTTACGTCGTTCGTTTATTACGAAGGAATTTGATTCCTTGGTCCTGGAGGTTTCAAAATGCACGACAAAGTTGATTGTGAATCTTCGGCGTGGTATATATGCTGTACTCCTCTGAGTAGAAGTCTAGTCGTTCTGTCACTTAGGCGTAAACTTGTAACATGCCGATGTCCTTGATAATGCTGAACAGCGCCCTATGGTCGTCAGATTCTAACAGACAATCGGTGGGGCTCTCGCAGCCTTTTCTACTTGGGCCGCAGTTGCTCTGGGCTGAATCTCCCAGAATTTGATACAAACCTTGGTGGTTACTGCTTTGACCCCGATGGCTTCCTCTGAAGTTCCGGTAGATTGAAGAGATGTCACGGGGCTCCTCATAGCTCCCTGTTTCTTATTTTCCACGATATTGAAATTGCTTTCATCTAAAGACGATGATGTCTCAGCTAAGTCCGTAGACATTTCTTCTACGCGCTGGCTACTTTTTCTTAGGTGGCGAAGCAACTCCGTCTTAGCTTCTTGTCGTCTTCAGTGTTGTTTTTTCGGCTTCAATCCCGGACTTATTATTAATTATATTAATTTCACTCATGTTGGAATTACACAGAACAAGGTGTCCTTTATCACCGCACTAGTATTAAGTGTATTTATTTATTTTGAGACGGCTTTGAGATTTATGTTTGTGTGCTATAAATCTATATTTACTCAAAATTTACACAAACACAAGGCTTCACTCACGCTTTTTGACTTATATGTCTCTACCACAAACACAGTCTTGTCAATTGAGTTTACACATCTACTCAAGAACTCGCACAATGTGTACTAAGGGGAATGAAAGGCGAATTTTGTATTACTACTGCTGCTTTTATATCCTCAACAGAAAAATGGATGGTAGGGATGACTGGATAAATAAGCATAGTCGTGGGTTAAAATAGATGAAATGAGAGGGTTTACTAGGCAGTTGCAAACTAAAATAACAAGTCAATTATTAATAGAAGCTTCACAATACAAAAGGAAATCTTCACCTCAAAAATTGAAACCAATTTATCTTAAATATTATTCCTAATAACCAAAGATTCCAGATGTGGCGATTTTCGCACATAATTCAAATTATAAAATTAAGGAAATTGTCACACTACGTCCAGTTTTTACATACCATCCTTTGTATGAAGTTTTGTATTATCTAAAGTACGAGTATATTCGCATTCGTGTATTTGGCTTTGCAGTATGAATATGAAGTAAAAGCAATAATGGCTCTGGCGTTCTTGGTGAAAAAATTGCAGTAAATTCTAAAATTATATTTATTTGTTATTTTTGCAATTTGTAATCAAGATATTACCGGGAGAATATCGCAAATAGCTTATATTATTTGATGATTTAAAAAAAAAAAAATTGAAATATAATTGAAGTTCTCGTTGAAATCCATATAAAAATACAATTGTAAAGTCTCGGTAGTGCCTTGAATTTTCAAAGTATTATAGCGCGGAGTAAACGTAGAAAGCTCTACAATATATTGCATAGGGAAATAACACGAAAAAGATGTATAAATATGTTAGATTTCTAAGTTAAATTTCAACTACCGATATAACGAAACACTTGGAATGGCGTTGTCGTAGTTTCCTTCAGTCAAATCAATATTCAGGTGAAGTCAACTTTGACTTTATAATTGAACTTCGGCTTCAGCTTCTCTCACAGCACCACTCATTTTGAAATACTCTAATCTAGATTGCAAGTGCCTTGAAGTTATTCACAAACCTTCTCAAAGCTGCATTTCAATCCTGCCACATGCAATTGCTATCAATCAATCAATCAGAGTTCTTCACACGCGATTTACGAAACGAAACGAATTTTGACTGTCTTAAACCGAACCGATATCCCGGGATATTTGATAAATACACGTACAGGCTTTAATTTTAGCCTAGGTTTCACTTTTGTCTTTGATACACTTTCACTTTAATTGTTCGAAAATTATTAACTCTAAGTTACGCGATGTCGAAAAATTATTTACAGCTTGTTGCGCGACAGCAAGCTGTGTTCTTGTCATTATTTGATATTGGGATGAGTGGATTTAGAGGAATAGGAAAGTTGGATGGGAGTGGGAGGTTGTGGAATATTAGAGATTTCTCTAACTTGCTTTGTGTTGAGGACTGGCGTTTCTTCCAACATGGTGAGAAATATCCCGAAAGTCCAGGATGGTCCAGCGTTGATAAGTCCCACGATGATCGAGATGCCAGGATGGTGTCCTATCCACGGTTGTGGCTTCCTTTATTAGTGAAGAAAGTAAATCTTTCGCCCAGGTAATAAATGTTTCTCGTTTCCGAGTTAATAAGGTGGAGAGGTGATAAGTAGTTGAGGTTTTCAACTTGAAGTTGCGTTGAAAGCTGGCTAATGAGGGGGTTAGGATGTTGAGAGATCTTCTCAAGTTGTTTGACCGCGAGAGAAAGGAGATATTCCTCAATTGGAATGATGTTTGCACTTTCGTACAAGAAGGTGTTGGGAAAGTAGTGTCCGTCAGGTTTCCTGTACACACCTGTACAGGCCCTTAGGATCTTTCTTTCGAGGGCACTGATTTGCTTCATATAAGATGGCGAAATGGTGTGCCAGATGGGGAAGCAATAGCAGATAATTGGGCGGATAAGCTGTTTGTATATAAGCAGCTTTGTATCTTTCGGGAGACCGTTTCTCCTTCTGATAATAGGGTTGAGTAGGGAGTAAGCGTAGTTGGCTTTCTTCATGGTCAGCTTGGCGTGATTGTTGAATTTCAACAGATTATTGAAGGAGACACCAAGATATTTGGTGTTCTTTGAAGGCTGAAGCTTTTCATTATTGACTTCGATTTCAATGTTGTTGGCTCGAGTGGCTATATTGGGTCTTCCCCTTGTTGAGGGATTTCGGATGCAAATCATTTCAGATTTGTTCAGATTAATTTTGATGCCCCACTTTCTGTAGAATTCATCAAGTTTGAGAACATGCCGCTCAACTTTGATAGCAGCGAAATTGGATGACATGGAGTGGGCGTAGGTGAGGGAGTCGTCAGCATAAAGCAGTGTGGTGGAATTAGAGTCATTGGAAGGCTGATCGTAAGTGAAAAGATTGAAGAGAATTGGTCCGAGGACCGAACCTTGGGGGACACCAGCACTGACTGATGTTGCCTGAGATTTGGTGTTCTCGATTTCTATGTAGAAATTTCGAGATGAGAGAAAGCTATGTATAACCCGGGTGAGATAAGGCGGGAACTCGAGGTTTATAATTTTGAAAATTAGCCCGTTTGTCCAAACTGAGTCAAACGCTTTCTCTACATCAAGGAAGCAGCCTACTGTCTGCTCCCTTTTGTTGAGGGCGTTTGTGGAATCAGAGAGGAATTTGAGCAAAGCGTGAAAAGTGGAGTGCTGGGGCTTGAAGCCGAATTGGGTGTCCTGCCTGATATTTAGATCGAGGCAGGTATTTTCAATGTGTTGGCGGACTATTTTTTCGAAAAGTTTGCCCAGGTTGGACAGAAGAGAGATAGGCCGGAACTCGTTAAGGTTTTTCGAGTTTCCTTTTTTGGGAATTGGAACTATGCGAGCGGTTTTCCAGGCATCAGGAAAGTAAGAATTATTGAGGCAATTATTGAAGATAATTGTAAGAAATTCTATGGCGACAGGTGGGAGGTTTTTGATAACTTTGTTGGGAATGTTATCTGGGCCAGCGGACTTTTTGCCTCTGATAGACCTGATTAGGGCGAAAACGTGAGCAGGATTTGAGAATATGCTTAAATCATCCGGATTTAAGGACGTGTTTGTGGAGTTGAAGATTGTGGTGGAGGATCCCACTGCCTGGGCAGTGAAATCATCAACAGTCGAGTCTACAGTGGTCCTAAAATTTGCATCGCTTAGAGATGAGTTGTCTTTGAAAGTGGATTGGAAATATTCCGCGAAAGCGTTGCATTTTTCTTGGGGAAGGTTGTAAGCGTTGGTGCCGCTTAAAATGGTTTTGGGGAGTTTTGCTTTTCTGTTGCAAACCCTGTTTATGTCCTGAAAGCAGTGTGGACCAGGTTGAATGGAAGCCAGTTTCTTCCTAAACTCTTTATCGAGAAACATTTTCGTTTGTTCCTCAATAATTGTTGACAAGCAATTAATTTGCGACAACACAGTTCTGTAGGCTGGGTTGTGGCTATTAAGGGTTCGGTGAAAAATACGGTTAAGTACTTTTCGAAGTTTCTGCCTAAATTTATATAATTTTTGCAGTTGAGGCGGGAGATTTTTGTATTTGTAGTGTTTGCTCGGCACTACACTGGAAAAGAAGGCGACATTTCCTTCAATGGCGTTGTTGAGGAAGTCAATGTGGAAGTCAATTTCCAAGTTCGTGAGGTTCCGTTGCGAGTCAGGTAGATTTCCTGCGAGAAATTGGGAGAGCCTGTCTTGAAATTGTTGCCAGTCAACGTCTTTGAGTGAAGTTGAGGCTTGAGGGTCAGAAGTCAAGATATTTAACGGTGCGCTGGGAGTGATTGAGAGTTCAACAGCCAAGTGATCGGATTCAGCCATATGTGCTGTGCAGACGTAATTTGAGAATTGGGGTAGGAGATTAATTAGATTAGAGGTTGCGATATAGAAGTCGAGAGTTGACCCAGATCGCGGGAAGGTCGGAGTATCTTGCGAGACGACGACAAAATCATGGTTGGTATTAAAGAGGAGCCAGTCATGTACTGCCTTGCCAGACGGACTTACGACAGAATCATTCCACAACGGGTGCCTGGCGTTGAAATCTCCACCCAGCACCGTGTATGTGAAATTGTCCGAGATCTGAGCAATGCTGTTTAAATTATTCTTGATATCAGCTCCCGTGGCGTGACATCTATTGTATAGGACGATTAAGAGAAGAGACTCGTTGTCTCGAAGTTTTAATTTGACAGCAGTGCATTCCATATTGGAAAGGTTACTAATTTTCACCTCTTCGAATTTGAGGTTTTCCTTAATGAGAAGGGCTGTGCCTAGGGTGGTCTCAGACTTGTCCTGGCGGACGAAGTTATAGTGCTCAAAAGCCAACTTATGTCTCTCAGTGAGGAGAGTTTCAGAGAGGAACATGAACGTGGGTTTATGCTCAATAAGGAATAGGTTTAGGGCTGCTCTTTTGCTGTGCTTTACCAGCGAATTGCAGTTAAGTGACATAATTTTCAGCTTACTTATTTGCCTAGACATAGTCCAAATGCAAATTGAAGGTAAGCTGCTTGTTTTTCCGAGATGGAAGAAAGCTTCCTGTATTTAGGAAGGAAATTATTGATTTTGCCCATAAGGGCGAAAAGGTCGCAGCCAAATAGAGACTTGGCTTCGTTGGTGCAGAAATCGTCAATTTCTGTCACTCTAGGTTTTCTAGGAGCTGCCTTGGGGGCAGACCTAGGTGCTGCTTGGGGTTTGGGAGCTGTGGGTTTAACGGAGTTATTATTGTTAAACGTGTTTTTTGATATTACCTGGGCAAAAGATTTACCTGGTTGCACATAGTTCCTTGTGGCTTCCTTCACGAATTCCTCACGCTGGCGACGCTCCTCGATCTTCTTGGCACGTTGTTGTACAACCTCCTTGTACTTGGAGCAACCTCTATAACTGGCTGGATGTCCTTCCGATTTACAGTTGATGCAGTATGGGGCACCTTCCTTCTGGTTTATTCGCTCACACTCTCCTGGCAAGTGGGCATTTTTGCACTTCACGCATTTGTAGTCGACTGCACAATTTCTTGCAACGTGGCCGAAAGCCTGGCAACGCTTGCACTGAGAGACTCCCGATGCGCGATATTTTTCCCAATAAATAACCTGGTTGAGTAAGCGATTAGTGGCCATGATGTATTTCGAATCGTAGTTTCCTCCAAAATTAACTACGAAGGAGTTTAATTCCTTGGTCCTGGGAGTTTTAAAATGACTAACTGAATTTATGGCGAAACCACGCAGTTTTTGTTCTAATGCTGCCTTTACATCATCGGCTTGGTATGTGTGCTGAATACCTTTCAGCAGAAGTGTCGTTGTTCTGTCACATTTAGGCGTAAAAGTATAGCTTTGCACGCCGATGTCCTTGACAATATTGAAGAGAGTCCTATGGTCGTCTTGCGTTATTGGCTTGATGATGCACTTGGTGCCCTTTGACGTCTTTATGAAGAACTTTGGCCTCATCTGTAGCTTATCAAGCTCGCAATTGAATGCTCTGACATTCAAGTTCTGGCAGACGATAGGAGGAGGTCTCGCTGTCTTCACACTTGGCTTTTCAATTTGGGCCTCAGTTGCTTTGGGCTGGATTTCAAAGTCCTTCCGGTTTCCAAGGATTTGATAGTATCCACCAGTATTTTTCTCTCGGCTTGGTTCCTGCTTCGACCCCGCTGCTTTTCTTTTTGCTGGCGTTCGTGGAGATGACATTGGGCTTCTCTTAGCCTTCCGCTTTCCGTTTTCGACGATTGTGAAATTGTTTTTATCCTCTTCATCCTCAGACGAACCCGATTCTGATGAAGATGACTCGGGCGAGTCAGTACACATTGATTCCCCATCGCTGGTTGTTACATCTGCATTCAAAGCTGGCGAAGTGTCTGTGCCGCTGAGCATGTTACTGGCTGATTCATCAATGGCAACTTCTGGGATAGCCATTTCATATTTAATGTATAGTTTTCTTAGGCTGCTTTCAACTGCGGCCCTTAGAGCTGATTTTTCAGCTTCAAATTTGGATTTTTTGTTTTCCACAATATCACTCATGTTGAATTACACTTAATCTATAATTTTAATCTCGAAAATGTGTCCTTTATCACCGCACTTGTTCAGGTTTATATAAATGTTCACTGTCATACACAGCACTAAAGGGTGTCCTTATCACCACACTTTTGTTTTATTCACTTCACTAGTGTTTATTATGTTAGTGGCTTTGTGTTGTACATCAATCTTACTCTTTCGAAATATACCCATACCCAACACAAAGCACTAATCCCTTTAATTGTCCCACTACACTCACACACACAGATCTAATTCGCATGAAATGCCGTCGGCAAATATTTGAATTATTTTATGACTTCTCCGGAATTTTCACTGTCACATTGATGTTGTCGCTGTATCACACTGCTAATTGCTTGGCTGTTCAAACAGAACTGATGAATGAAAAATGACTGAGAGCTGCAATTGCTATCCATTTAGGCAAGATCACAGTGACTGATCAGTTGAAATTGTAATTCTGGCCGTATTTTTTGAAAGCAAACCATATTGACGAGATTTTTGGCTTGACAACGTCAAACAGGACCCACTGTCTCCTCAAATCAAACAACATGTTTTTCTGTGACATTTTCCGGTTGCTGTCTGAAACATCTCTTATTTATATGTATTTCCCTTTTTCCAAATGATGCTGTTTTTCGTTCATTAAAACCAATATTTGTAGATTTATGAGGTATTTATATAATATATAAATTATATTATATTATATATAAATTACATTTTAGATGAAGGTGCTGGTTGGGATGTTGAAGATGAGGATATAGTATTACCGGAAGAATTGGCTTCAAAAATAAATACTTCAACTTTAGGCGATGACGGATACTATGTAGTCCCTAATAAGGGCCTACCCCAACCACAACTTTGGGCCAATGCTTCCCCGCTCGTGGCAGATCACGTTAAGGCTGGCTCATTTGAATCTGCATTTAGGTATAAAATCACTTCTAACTTTTATTATTTATGCAATCTATATTTTTTTATAGACTTTTGCATGAACAAATCGGCGTAGTGGATTTTCAACCATTTAAAAATTTATTTTTATCACTATACACTGGTTCCAAATCATCCTTTACAGGAATTCCCAATTTACCTTCCCTTTTGGGATATCCACAGAGGAACTATAAGGAAGTAAGCCCAAAGAACTGTCGACCTGCTATTGGAGTTAAGTTAAATGATCTTGTACAAAGACTACAGGTAATTTGGATGTTAATAAACTTCAAAGTGATTGATAAAGTATTTGTGTTACTTACAAATTTCAGGCATGCTATCAATTAACAACAGGCGGAAAGTTCTCTGAAGCTGTAGAAAAATTCCATACGATTCTTATAAGCATTCCACTTCTTATTGTGGATACAAGGCAAGACATAGCCGAAGCGCAACAATTATTAAAAATCTGTAGAGACTATATTGTTGGTAAGTTCAGTAATTTCTATGAAAAAAACATTTTTAATATATTTGTGAATCAGGTCTGAAGATGGAGACTGTAAGAAAGGGTCTTCCGAAAAATACACTGGACGAACAAAAACGTTTGTGTGAAATGGCGGCTTATTTCACGCATTGCAAATTGCAGCCGGTTCATCAAATCCTGACCTTAAGAACAGCCTTAAATATGTTTTTTAAATTGAAAAATTATAAAACTGCAGCTTCTTTCGCTCGACGACTTTTAGAATTAGGACCTCGGCCAGAGGTTGCCACACAAGTGCGTAAAATATTGCAAGCATGCGAAGTCAATCCCGTAGATGAGCATCAACTGCATTATGAAGAATTTAACCCGTTTAATATTTGTGCAATTACGTTTAAACCAATTTTCCGTGGTAAACCTGAAGAAAATTGCCCCTTCTGTGAAGCATCTTTTGATCCGGAATACAAAAGCGCCCTTTGCACTGTATGTGAAGTCAGCGAAATAGGAAAAGACGTAATTGGGCTAAAAATAGCAAGTTCACAATTTCGATAAAATATATTAATGTTTAAAAGGAAAATATAATATATTAATAATGTATTGATTAGTAGATCGTAATTATTAAAAAAAAGATCATAAATCACAATTAAAAGGATTGATAACTGAAAATATTAAAAAACGTTTCAAATTAGTTCATATTAAAACTTGAAGAAGTGAAGTAGGGTAAATAGATTCGAACCAAAATGAAAAGAAATTCGTTTTTTTTTTAACAATGGACAAAACTAAATTCCTCAACTGCTGCATTGGATTAGTGACTGTAAAAATTATTCCATTCCGGATTTTCGATGACAATGAATATTTCAAATAATTAATAAATCCCTACGAAGAACAATTTAAAATCAAATTAAATTCAAAAAATATTGCCAGATATTGGCACAAGGTGCAAAAAAATTAAACAAATTATTACAAAAAATGTTGATAAAGGAATGATAAGTTTACAAGTGGATATCGAAACACACTTTGGTAATAAATAAATTAAAGACTACACGTTGGACATGATCCAAATAAAAAATATATACAGGCACTTTTTCCAACAAAGCTAGTTATATTCCGTTGTCACTGATAATGAAGCAAATGAGCAAATGTCCTTAAAGCATCCAAATTATTACGAGCTTCAGGATGAAATTCAAGTAAGTATGTATATCTTCAATGCCTTACATAGTCGTTCCACATACGAAGTAAGGTATGTAATTAAAAGAAGTATATATATCTTTCTTGCGTAATTCGTTACTAGTAAGGATGTGTCGTTTCGAGGAATTTTCGGAGCCGGATCCGGATCATCTAACTTGGGCCCGATTCCGCGGACTCCTTCCATCGTTCCTTTCGTAATTCAATTCAAAGAAAAATGTGAATTCAGCTGATTTTAATACCCTAGATGAAATCTGTAGGGTATACTAAGTTTGTCATTCCATTTGTAACTCACAGAAATAATGAACGTAGAGCAAAATGGATTGGACACTCACGCATAATATTAAAAGTTATTTTGATTTTTGCATGTCCATCCGTCCGTCCGTGCGCACGATAACTCGAGAGCGCGTGAACTTAGAAAGCTGAAATTTTGTACGCGGGCTTTAAACAAAAAGTAAAATTAAGTTTGAAAATGAGACAAATTGGGCAACTCTTTCGTGGGGTTGCCATACAAAAATTTCGTTTTCCACTATACACATATTTGGACGCTGCCTGAGAAAGCGTCGACATAGAGAGCTGAAATTTGGCACATGGTGTTTTCATAGTAATAGCAAATAAAATTTCACAAATGGAATAAATCGGGCAACCCTTTCTTGGTGTTGCCATATAAAGATTTAGGTTTTTTAAGGATACTGTGAAAACCATCAGTCCTAGGCATTTTTATTGTACTAAAAACATATTGAGAATATGAAATCCAAGAAATATATGCGAAAAACTACTGCAAAAATCCAAATTGCTCAAATGGGTGACCATACGAAATTTCATACGGCCATTCATCTACGGTATCATAAGAATTGGTCTTGTTTATTATAGAATTAAGAACTAGCAACATAGCTTCCAAATGAAAATATAAGCATATAAAATTATCGATTCCTTTTATCAGTAAGTGCTTGGACAAACTTTGGGTTGCAGAAGGAACAATAAAAAAAAGGGATGAAGGCAAAAGACCCCGTGTGTGACTTAGTGATTCTTCATTCTGACCTGTGTGAAACGACTGCGTACAGAAGACTAAAAATTACTTCACAAGCGATACAATATATAACTTTGTGTTGGATGCATGGCTAGTGACTAGACGCACGATCAATCAGCTCCGCAGTTTGTGTTAAAATTTATAGTTTTGGGTCCAGGTTTTAATCGAATTGTGTGCTCAGTTGATTTTTAACGCTGATCGGGTGTTTCTATCTTATATAATTTTGTTAAAAAGAAGAAAAAGAAAGAAAAAATAACAATTTTTTTTTTTTTTTTTGTTGAGAAAGTTCATAACATAGCGAATCTGTTCAACAGTGTATAATCAAGTATTCTGTTACTAAGAGTTGTAGGAATTATTGCTCTTACGAATCATTCCAATATCCCGTTGTAATGTCTGGTGCTAATAAACAACAACCGAAGAGCACAAAAACTGAGAGAAAAGGTTTGCGGTCGGATTCTATATCAGACATCATCATCACTAATACAGCATTGCCCGGGGAATGTACTGATCTGGCATCTGCAAGCGATCTCATAGCACGGATGGAATCTGTTATAGTCGGCAAAATAAACGGTCTTCTGCAGCAGTTGGAGGAGAAAATTATGGCCAAGATTGATAGTGTGGTGGGCAGCGTCAATGATAGGATTTTACGATGTGAAGCTTCTCTTGAAAATTTGCTTGAAACCAGCAGAGTCGCCCATAATCACATTGAGGAGATTCACAGAGCGCAGCGTTTGAGTGATGTCATCATCCGAGGGGTACCCTATCACGCTGGTGAAAAAACCAATGACATAATCAAAAATATTGCTTCAGTAATTAACCAAAGTTTAACGCCTCATATGGACTCTTTTCGATTAAAGCCTAAATCAGCTTTAAAAGATCAAAACAGCTTGATATTGGTACGTTTATCTGGGCATGCTGAGCAGCGTGCCTTTCTGTCAGCTTTTTGGACGAGCAAAGTTAAGTTGTCTCAGCTGCATGGCTTTACGTTGGATAGTTCACTGGTTGCTCATGAGAGTCTTACCCCGCGTAATAATGCGCTTTTACGTGAAGGTCTACGATATCGTGATGCTAAAGAACTTTATTCGGCTTTTAGCAGAAATGGTTTTTTGTTTATCAAAAAGTGTAGGGAAGACATCCCATTGAAAATCACTAGCAGGGAGCAGTTGCATCAAACTATGAATTTATGTAATGTAGTGCCCGGTGTGAGCGGATCTGGATAGAATGGATGAATGATAAAATGAAAATAATGTACATTAATATACAGGGTATTAGAAATATTTTGCAGTATATTGACTATATAATAATTTTTAATGAACTCTTTTTAGCTAAACTAGCATTTTCTTTCTTCTTGTTTTACTCTCTTAACCTTCATGTCCACGGCAAAAAAATTCTACGAATCCCCACGGCATGGCACACTTGTGCCACTCTGTGATTACTCATGCATTTCCAACAATTTCTGAGAAAATTTGTTAACTATGATAGCTCTATGCAGGATTATTATGTCATTGTCTTATTTAAAGTCAATTCAAAAGGATTTGTGCAAGTAAACATTAGTTTACTATAAAGGATTATGAACTTGAACTTTTTGCTGAAAATTTGTTAGTGACAGAGATTCTTCTGTGAAAAAATTTTGATTTAAAAGTGTGTCGGTTATTTTTGTGATAATTATGGCTGATGAGGACATATCACGCGTTGGGTTTAAAATGTATGCATATATTTTGCTCTTTATAGGAATATGTTGAAAATTTTTCGTTCGTAGGATGTCTTTCAATCAACAAAGGGATTATTTGGAAAGATTATTAGGCGAAGAAGATAGTTCGCAATACTTATTACAAAATGATATCGACGAAGAAAATAGTTCTGAGGACGAATGCATTCCACCGCCTACTACTGAACAAACTTGGGTTGAAGAAGAATCAGATGTTGAGGATGTTCATAGAGACACAAATCTTCAAATAGAATTTGAAAATGACGATACGGATAGCGATGAAAACTACGAAAATAATGATATGTGTCCTGAAGGGCAATCTGATCAAGATATTTTTCGCGGTAAAGACAACACCATATGGCATCGCAATCCTTCTTCTAGGTGTCAAACATTGCGTCGCAATATTCTACGACAATGGGCTGGCCCAGAAAGATCGACTCATACTCTCTCTGTACGTGACACCTTCAAATGTTTTTTCAATGATGTAATTTGTGACATAAAAGAAACAAATAGAAAAGCAAATAGCATATATTCTAAATGGAATTTCGAAAATCCTGGAAAACCCAAAGTGTGGAAACCGCTAACTCGAGAGGAGTTTGAAGGATATTTAGGAATACTCAAATTCATATCCTCTCTATCGTGCAACAATGCCTCTCAACAGATTCTGGGAAATTTCCAGATTTCTTCGTTTTGATAATCTGTCGACGAGGAATAACCTTTTGGAAACTGATAAGGCAGCACCAATTTCAGAACTCTAGCTTTTGCTCAACAGTAAACTCCACTCGCAGTATATTCCAAATGAATGCCTCACTGTTGATGACAAGCTTTATCCGTATAGGGGGAGAACTAGATTCACGCAATACATGCCGTCCAAACCAGCGAAATATGGGATTAAAATTTGGTGGGTATGTGACGCGTCCAATTCCTATCCTCTTTCAGGACAACTTTACACCGGAAAGTCGGCTACAGGTCGTGAAACGAATCAAGGTGAAAGGATTGTAAGAGACCTGTGCATTAGATATAAGAACTCAGGTCGAAACATTGTCACGGATAATTTTTTTACAACTCTTCCCCTTGGACGTTGGTTAATATCACTGAACATGTCACTCGTTGGAACATTGAAACGTAGAAATGCAAAGTTACAAAAGTCGTGAACCTTTGTCATCAGTGTTTGCTTTTAGTGAAGAGAAGGTTACAATGTGTTCATATATTCCAAAGAAAGGAAGAAATGTAATTTTATTATCTACGATGCACCATACAGTTGTCGTAAGTGGCCCTAAGAAAAAGCCAGAGATTATACATTATTATAACAAAAACAAAGGAGGGGTCGATACGATGGACAAAATGCTATCGCATTTCTCAACGAAACGGAAAACAAATCGTTGGCCCGTTGCAATATTTTATAACATGATCGATATAGCATGCTTAAAAGCTTTCATAATTTATTCAGAAAATAATCCGGCTTCAGCTAAACAAACAGATTGCCGTCGAATATTTCTCCAAGATCTAGGAAAACAACTAGCAATGCCAGCTATAAATACCCGCTCACACATTCCAAAGGTTACTGCGCAGTTTTCTACAAAATTAGGAATAGAATGTATGTTGGGAAGACCTTTAGTAAACATGCCGCCAATACCACAAACTTCTGAAAGTCCATCCAAGTCGGAGTTTACGGAAAAATGCTATATATGTCGGAGCAGTTTCAAAAGGCAGCGTAGGACAAGAAAGGAATGTTGCGTTTGCAAATTACCTATTTGCCTTGAACACAGCGAAGCATTTATCAAATGCATATCTTGTGAATTATGAGCCAACCACATTTATGTATGTATGTGTATAAATATTATGTAATCAATAAAATATTAATATTGTTTTTCTAAATAAGAATCTACATATTTTACCTACATATACGTTTCTTCCGAACTATACAATCGGTGGCACAAATGTGCCATGCCGAGAACATAAGGATGTAAAAGCTAAAACTATACAAATTTCATTTTAGACTTATGATTTATTTGTAACATCTAGCTCAATGTTTTCATTTTTGACCCTTTGAAGATGTTCCAGAATATAAAAAAAAAAAAAAACTGTAAAGTGCTAAAATGATGCATATAAGTCGAAAATGGCACAATTGTGCCATGCCGTGGACATGAAGGTTAAGCTTGGTGATTGCAATTGTTCTTTCTTCGATACTACTATATCCTTTTTGTTGCATTTTTGTATAAGCATTGACCAGAGGCTCCGGCGATAGTGAGCTTGGCTGATTCGGTGCAAGTTTTGGACGGGGTAGGAATTTTGCTGAAAATGTTTTGTAAGCAGGCTGAAGGATTGAAAATAATTTCTATCAATGCGAGGAGCATCCGAAATAAAATTTCGGAAATTAGTAATTGGTTGCTGAACAGTGATATGCATGTAATCTTTGTATCTGAAACTTGGTTGAATGATAGTATTCCATCCGCTATGGTATCGATTCCTGGCTTTAGGTTATTTCGCAATGATAGAATAAATCGTATTGGCGGAGGTGTGGCGATATACATTAAAGAGTGTTTTGAGTCAAAATTAATTAACGTTTCTGTCAGTGGCGGTGTAGAGTTCATTTGTGTTGAGTTAAATACCAGGGTAGAGAAGTGTGTTTTGGCAGCTGCATATTCTCCACCAAATAATTTCAGTGAAAGCAACGTAAGTGAGTTTGAGCATGCATTGTTGTCAGCCATGCAGCGTTACGATAATGTAATAGTAGGTGGTGATTTCAATATGAATATATTCCGCAGTGATCTGGTATCTCTCCAATTTCTCAATTGTATTCAGTCGATTCACTTAAACGTAATAAACTGATTTGTAGTATGCAGCTATTTCATTGAATTGATTGATTGCAATAATTTAATATACAATTAATGCGGTCAATCGATTCACAACAATTTCGAAATCAATATGCATTACAATGCATAAACAAGCTAAAAAAAAATAATAAGATTTCGACACCAAGTACACTCGGAACTGTGTCAACCAAATTAATAATAAAGAAAACAAAAAAAAACACTTGACATGCATTTGCCGCGGCGATTAATGATTGCGTCACTGACCAAGCATTTTTGTCGTTGCAATAAATGTATGTCATCATCAGTTCCAAGTGTAAGAGGTTATTTTTATATGTAAGCATATAGTATGGTAAGCATAGGTTAACAATGTATAAATAACCCGGGGGATTTTAATAAAGAACAATTAGTCATTAGACAGTTGTACTAGCCGTACAGAATAGTCCGTGTTTTTATTTTGGAGTGAGAGCTGATAAGCTGCTCCGACTTTTGACAACCATATTTATCTCGGAGTTAGAGCTTTGAATAGCCGCTCCATTGGAGTGAAAGCCACACGGCTGCTCCCAGGTCCACTCACCAAATTGGAACATTATCACATGGCGACCGTGACAATTTGAATCGTGCATCTTTGGCCAGAAAAATCTAAAATAATTGGACCGTGCAATTTTATCTTCATTTGGGCATGAGGATTTGAATCGTGCATGTTCCCTTAATCGACAGTGACATATCACACGACGACCACCGTAAAGAAGTCTTCAAGAGGTCGGCACACAAGATACCAGTCAAAAACAGAAGAACATGAACAGCGAGATCGACAAAATATTCGAAAGAATTTTCAGCAACCTGGAAAAAACAAAACCACGGGAAAGCAACGTTGAGGCTCCAGAATTTAAACTTAGTTCAACGAAAATTACAGTACCGGAGAGGAATACAGAGGGTTTAACACTGTACCCAGTGAACGAGAAGCCGACACCATACATCCCAAAAGCAAGGCAGAGCAACGAGAACCCTCCACCATACAAGGCGGGACCAAAAACAACTTACCATAGAGGAGTATAGAAACAGGAGCACCAGTAAAGCACCAATTAAGAAGCAACCAAAAAGAGGAGGTAAGAGAAAGAATCGCCCAGGAGCTGAAAAATTACAAAACACTCGCCGGATTAGCTATAACTGAGGAGGAACGAGCAAAATACGACAAATTGATAATGATGTCAAAGAAACAGTTAAACGTAATCAAAAAAAAAAAAAAATTATTATAAGTGAAACAATAGATAAGTTACAGTAGAGTATAAATTATAATGTTACTAAAATATAAATAATTCTATTCAAACAATTGTTTTTTATACGAATATATAAACTAAAGAGAAAACAATTTTTTTTTTACTCCCAAAACAACAGAGGCAATACATTTTTTTTCTCTATTTAAAAATGTTTCATTGTCTTAATTGTAGATTCATATCAGACTCAATAGAAGCTCTGAGTGAGCACATAGAAATAAACCACGAACAAAGTGTACAACAAAATTCAATACCTACAAGCACAAGAAAAGTACACTGCAAAATATTTACAGATAGATTAGTACATAAATGTAGGGAATGTATGTATGTGTCTGATAATATAGACGACCTATTAGAACACAGTAAAATCAATCATTCTTAATAAAAGTAGAATAGATTTAAAGTTAAAAAAAAATATATATATATATACATTAAATAACAAAATAACAGAGTTTAAATGAACTATGGGTAGTACAAAATCAAAAAATGCCGACAACAACGGCGAAATAGTAAATAATCTAATTATAGAGGATACAGTTTCTGTCGAAAATAATCAAATAGTTATAATATTGTGCATATTGGTTGCAATTAAAATCATTGAATTCGTTTATACACTGTATAAAGACCATAGAAAGGGTTTAAGGAAAAGATACCTCAGTACTCCAGCGAAACTAAATATAGCAACTGTCTGATAAATGGAAGCACTTATAAAGATAGAAAAAGAAATAGATGCAATATTGACCAACTTTAATAAAACAGTAAACCGTCCGTATACCACGAAAACTCTGAAAGAGAAAGAGGAATTAACAAATCAACTCCTTGCCAAGGCAACAGAAAACGCACTAATACAAGCGGATGTCGAAACTATCTTGAAAATAAAAGCCATCTACGAAAATATTAGAAAGACAGCAAACAAAATCTTGGAGATTATTAAAACTCAGAGAAAAACAACGATGGCTTTTGACATAAAAACAGCTACATCGCTCATACAACCCTATGATGGAAAGCAGGATGAAACTGATGCCTTTATCGAGTCTATGGAATTACTAGATGAGCTAACAGCGAATGAGCATAAACCAATTATGATCAAATTCATCAAGACACGTATAACGGTAAAAGCCAAGTACGTAATATCAGAAGGCACAAATACAGTATTAACAATCAAGGCCAAGTTAAAAGAAAAATTTTCGGCAAAATTATCGTCAGATGCCATCCTGGCACAACTACGATCATGCCAGCAAGGCAGCAAAAAACTCACAGATTTTTCCAACCAAATAGAAAATTTATCAGGCCAACTAACGAGAGCCTTTATAACAGAGAAAGTAGCAACTGGAGAAGCAGCCGAAAAATTGGCTGAAAAATTTTCAATACAGTCATTTACGAATAATGTTGCAAATGCGGAAACAGCAATTATATTAAAGGCCAGTAACCTTGCAACACTTTCAGAGGTAACTGCGAAGGCAATATCAGTAGATAAACCACAGCCAAGTAATGTCCTACATTATAATACCAACCCATCAAGAAAGTTTCATTATAATAACAACCAAAGCTTTAACAATCAAAATAACTATATCAGGAACAGGGAGTGTTGGCCAAAACAACAATACGATAGAAACATGACAAATAATAATAGACATGCACAACCACGAAATCAATATAATCACCGTAATAAAAGATATGTTGGTAATGTTCCATTAAATAGTAACATACGTTACCAAAACAACACAAGAACAAACAATACCTATAATCAAAGGAGAAATGTGAACTACTTCCAATCGGGGGAATACCAAGCCCCCCAACCAGAGGAAGAAACAACACGGTTGGGGGCTGCGTCAAATTCAAGCCAAGCATACATTGCCTAAACCTCTCCTTATCAAGTTTTATTAAAGCGTATGTCGACATGTGCGGGTCAGTATGTACCTTGATTGTAGATACAGGGGCAGATATATCCATATTCAAGAGGGGAAAAATTAGCAAAGAACAACCTTACTATCCTAAAAACACTTGCATTATTCAAGGGGTTACGGATACTAAGAGGCAATCAATTGGGGCAACATACACAAAATTACGTTTCAACGACCAATGCATGGTCGAACACTTATTTCAAATAGTAGAGGATGACTTTTCTCTCGGAGCTGACGCAATTCTAGGACTAGATTTCCTAGCTAAATTCAAGACCATTATTGACTATGATACGTGGACCCTTACAATACACACACTTAACAGCTCAGCAGAAATCCCAATACTAAACGGTCCATCCGAAAACTCTATTATCATACCACCTCGATGTGAAATAATAAGAAAATTCAATGTCAAAGATCAAGAAAGTGCCCGAGATATAGTGATCACTGGTCAAGAAATCCACCCAGGTATATTCATTGCAGGAGCAATAACTTCACAAAACTATCCACTAGTCAGGATCCTAAACACTACAAATAAAACAACAACACTAGAACATTTCGATATAAAAACACAACCACTCTCAAACTTTAACACTATTAATACAGACACAATAAAATCAAAAAGAACAGAACAAGTTATTTTCAAATTAAAGCTAAACAGCATTCCAGACTACGCCAAAATTCAATTTGAAAAATTATGTCGAGAATATGAAGATACATTTGCGTTAGAAAGCGAACCTTTAACAACCAATAACTTTTACAAACAAAATATAGAAGTAACTGATAATAGAGCAGTATACACAAAAAACTACCGAATTCCAGAAGCACACAAAACCGAGATTAGCAGGCAGGTAGACAAAATGCTAGTAGACGGAATAATAGAGAATTATGTTTCTCATTTTAATTCTCCAATACTACTAGTACCCAAAAAATCCAACAACCAAAGTAAAAAATGGCGTTTAGTAGTTGATTTCAGGAACCTTAATAAAAAGATCTTGGCAGATAAATTTCCATTACCTCGTATAGAGGAGATACTCGACCAAATGGGCCGAGCCAAATATTTCTCTACACTTGACCTTATGTCCGGATTCCACCAAATACCACTAGAAAAATCTTCTAGAAAGCTCACAGCTTTCTCAACTAATCAAGGTCACTACCAATATACCCGACTCCCTTTCGGACTTAACATAAGCCCAAACAGTTTCCAACGGATGATGACCATCGCTATGACTGGCTTAACACCGGAAATAGCTTTTCTATACATTGACGATATCATAGTAGTCGGGTGTTCACAGTCACACCACATTAAAAATTTGCAAACAGTATTTAACAGATTACGAGAACGTAACCTAAAATTGAATCCTGAGAAATGCAAATTTTTCCAAACAGAAGTCACCTATCTTGCACGCCGAATATCATCACAAGGCATAAGCCCAGACAATTCAAAATACGAGGTAGTTAAAAATTACCCTATCCCAAAAAACGCCGACGAAGTCAGACGATTCGTGGCGTTTTGTAATTACTATCGCCGTTTCATCCCCAACTTCGCAGAAATAGCCCTACCATTAAACAAACTGCTCCGGAAAAATACAAGATTTGAATGGGCAGAAACCCAACAAAAATCTTTCGACACACTTAAATCAAGCCTAATATCCCCAATAATACTTCAGCATCCTGACTTCAAAACCCAATTCATTATTTCTACGGACGCCTCAAATGCCGCATGTGGAGCAATCTTGTCACAAAATATCGACGGAACAGAACACCCAATCGCATACGCTAGCAAAACATTTACCGCCGGAGAAAAGAATAAGTCAGTAATCGAAAAGGAACTCGCGGCAATACATTGGGCAATTATCCATTTTAAGCCTTATGTTTATGGCAGAAAATTCATAATAAGGACAGATCATCGACCCTTAACATATCTCTTCGGAATGAAAAATCCGTCATCTAAACTCACACGAATGAGGTTAGATTTAGAGGAATTTGATTTCGAAGTCAAATACGTAAAAGGAAAAGAAAATAACGGACCCGACGCGTTATCAAGAATACAACTTGACATTGACGATTTGAAGGAAATCAATGTCCAACGCGTCCAAACCCGGGCGATGACAAACCAAAAAGAACCAAACATAATGTCCGAGGAAATGAAAAATACTCCTATAACCCCGCAGCCTGATCAACTGCGCGTTTGGGAGGTATCATCCCCAACAAAGATAGTCAAATTGCCTAAACTAAAGGTAAAAATTACGAACTGTAGGAATAAAGAAACACAAATAGAAATTAATATAGTGCACAAGTATGAACAATTATATAAGCGGTATATAAATATAAAAAATATCCAACCAGTAGAGCCAGCACTAGAGCAGGTACTCGAAATATTGGATAATGATATCTACAAACAATTTCAGACCAAGACTCTGAAACTTTCTGCAGAAAGTGAAATATTTAAAACAATTAATTTAACCGCATTTAAAATCCTAGGAAACAAGATATTAAAGAATCTAAACATTAAGATTTTCAAACCGCAACAGTTCATATCAGAAACAACGAAGATAAATAAAATCTTACACGATTATCACTCCACACCTACAGGAGGTCATCTGGGTCAATCAAGGCTGTATAAAAAACTGAAGGAAATTTACAAATGGAAAAAAAATGAGGAAAACAATAGCAAAATATGTAAATAGATGCGAACTCTGTGCGAAAAATAAGCACCAGAAACAGAATAAAGAGCATATGGAAATAACCACAACACCAACGAAAGTTTTCGACATTGTATCCATCGACACAGTCGGTCCATTTACAAAAACCAACAACGATAACAGATACGCAGTAACAATACAATGCGATCTAAGCAAATATATAGTAATAATACCCACAAAGGATAAAGAAGCAAATTCAGTAGCAAAAGCAATAGTGAATGGGTTCATACTAACATACGGACCTATGAACAAAATTAAAACTGATCTGGGAACTGAATACAAAAACCAGGTCCTTGCGGAAGTATGTAACATACTAAAAATAAAACAACTATACGCAACCGCTGCACATCCCGAAACCATAGGAGCACTGGAAAGAAACCACAAGTGCTTAAATGAATACCTTAGATGTTTTGTAAATGACGATAAAAATGACTGGGATACATGGATTCCATATTACGCATTCTGCTACAATACCTCACCAAACACAGTACATGGTTACACACCATTTGAACTCATATTTGCCAAAAGTATAAACCTACCCTCAGAACTAACAATTAATAGGCCAGACCCTGTATATAATTATGACTTGTATAGTAAGGAGATGAAATACAGACTACAATAAGCTATAAGCAAAGCAAAACAATACCTTCAGGCATCTAAAGTACTAAAGAAACAGGTAAATGATACTAATTGCAAACCAATATCAATTAAAATAGGCGACAAGGTACTAATGACAGTACAGAATAGACGAAAACTAGATCCTCTATACAGCGGACCATATATAGTTAAATCGATAGATAACGTAAATTGCATACCGTATAAACTAAATGAGTAAACATAAGCGATAAGAAGCCATAATGGCACCAACAATTAAGACCTAACATATCCAAACTGTAAATATAAACAAACAAAAAAATTTTTGTAAACACAATTTTTTTTTTCCTAAGGGGGAAAGGTGTAGTATGCAGCTATTTCATTGAATCGATTGATTGCAATAATTTAATATACAATTAATGCGGTCAATCGATTCACAACAATTTCGAAATCAATATGCATTACAATGCATAAACAAGCTAAAAAAAAATAATAAGATTTCGACACCAAGTACACTCGGAACTGTGTCAACCAAATTAATAATAAAGAAAACAAAAAAAACACTTGACATGCATTTGCCGCGGCGATTAATGATTGCGTCACTGACTAAGCATTTTTGTCGTTGCAATAAATGTATGTCATCATCAGTTCCAAGTGTAAGAGGTTATTTTTATATGTAAGCATATAGTATGGTAAGCATAGGTTAACAATGTATAAATAACCCGGGGGATTTTAATAAAGAACAATTAGTCATTAGACAGTTGTACTAGCCGTACAGAATAGTCCGTGTTTTTATTTTGGAGTGAGAGCTGATAAGCTGCTCCGACTTTTGACAACCATATTTATCTCGGAGTTAGAGCTTTGAATAGCCGCTCCATTGGAGTGAAAGCCACACGGCTGCTCCCAGGTCCACTCACCAAATCGGAAGATTATCACACATTACCTACATATTTTCACACCTCCAATACACCACAGCTAGATGTTCTAATGTCAGCTGATACTAGTAAAGTGCTGTGTCACAACCAAATTAGTCCGTCCAGTCTGTTCGATCATGACATACATTATTTATGATATTGCCTTGCACTTTACCCGTACCTGCAATAGTTTTATGTACCGTGACTATCACAATATTAATGTACACAGTTTGTTTGAAGAATGCCCTGTTCTACCCTGGAATGATATATTTATTTGCCCATCTGTGGATGAACAAGTGGAAATTTTCACTTCTTTAGCCAGTTATCTCCATGATAAATATGTACCTGTCATTAGCAGACGTAAACGCTATGGCGGTTGTTCTTGGTTCACTAGAGAAATAAGTGTTCTTATTGCTGAGCGTGAGTACTTATACCCGCGATATAAACGGTTCAACACTGATCGTTTGAGAAATTTATATAAAATTGCTCGTAACAAGGTTACCTCAGCTATCAGACAGTCAAAGCGTTTATACTATGGCTCTAAGCTTAACCCTGCCCTTCAACCTAGTGGTAAGGATGTTAATGAGTATAGTGTTAACCCAGATGATCTTAATCAATATTTCATATCCTCTGGTAATGTTAATCTGCCTACTCGACAGTATATTGACCCCGATACTAGAACAGCCATTGTTTCATTCAATGATCAGCGCTCAAGTGAGTTTAGTTTCCGCAATGTAAGTCTGGAAGAAATGCTCAAAGCTCTCTATTCTATTAAGTCTGATGCGATCGGTCCAGATAACTTACCTCCTAAATTTATCTACTCCCTCTTATTCATCCCTATACTCCCTCTTATTCATTCCTATATCCTTTATATTATTAATTCCTGCATTACATATTCCTACTACCCTTACAGCTGGAGAGTAGCTACAGTTCTCCCGGTAGCAAAAAAACGACAGCCGGAAGCACTCTCTGATTACCGACCAATTAGTCTCATCTGTTTTCTGGGCAAGATCTTGGAAAAGCTTATGTACTGATTTAAGAGCTGCATTAGATAAAAATCTCTTTAGTGTTCTTCTTCTGTTGGATTTTTCTAAAGCTTTTGATTGTGTTAATCACGTAACTTTTCTTCGAAAACTTTCTACTGCTTTTAATTTCAGCGAGTCTGCAACCACTCTAGTAGGAAGTTTCCTTTCTGATAGATCCCAAGTTGTTAAAATCGGCAGTAGATTATCTGATGCGTTAAAGCTATCAAAGGGTGTACCGCAAGGGTCAGTTTTGGGCCCATTGTTCTTTAGTTTATTTATTAACGACCTTCCTGAAGTGGTAAGGGATGTTAAAGTGCATTTGTATGCGGATGACGTACAGTTGTATTTGAGTAGGCCTATAGGACTTCTGGAGGATTGCATTGAGCGAGTAAATAGTGATCTACGTAGAATTTATGAATGGTCTGCAACCAATGGATTATTACTTAACTCATCCAAGTCCCAGTGTATTTCGTTTTACAGTGGTCCCTTGTGTAAATCAGATATTCCGCCAATATATCTTAATGGTGCTATACTACCTATTCTAAGCAAAGTCAGTAATCTTGGAGTGGTGATAACCGATGACATGAAATGTTGTGAAAATGTCAACCTGATGCTAAGCAAAATTTATACTGAAATTGAAATTGGTCAGGGCGCTAATAGTACCTCATTTTACTTATGGTAGTCTGGTATACATGAATTTGGACAGCAACTGTAAGCGCAGGGATGAAGTGGCTTTTAACAGTTTCATCAGGTTCATCTTTAATCTTCGCAGATATGATCACGTTTCACCCTTTAAATTTAGGCTGTTGGGTTGTTCTATCGATACTTATTTAAAACGTAAAGCGGTCGTATTTATGCATGGGTTGATTTACAAGGGCAAACCTGATTACCTCAAAGAAAATTTGGTGTTTGCAGCCTCACAACGAAACTTAAACCTAATTATTCCGCGTTTTCACAAAACAGTGATGGAAGGTTCCTACCTTGTTCAGACTGCGCGGCTATGGAATTCACTTCCTGCTCGTATTCAGCTCAGGGGCTCTGTCGGTGCTTTTAAAGAGAATATTGGATCTGTCATGATATAGAAAGAAAGTAAGAAAGAATATATTGCATCACTACATATTAATCTGTCATTTCTATTTCTTTTTCTTCTCTCAACTATTAGTATAAGTTTAGTTCAGCTAAGAATACTTCCCAATGTAAAATTAGTATTAAACGGATCTAAATTGATTTTATATCATTATTTCGTTATTATAACATTGAATTTCTTTTACTTTTACTTTTTGTTACTTGCTTTCAGTCAATTATTGAATCTATTTCTATTTCTCTTGGATTTGTATATCATTACTTTTATAGTTATACCTTCTTTTTAGTACGATATAAGATTGTAAATCTTGTGTACATAACCATAATGAATAAATTATTATAACTACTTACTTACTTCACGATAATGTAGCGGTAGGCGTCAACATTCCGCCCATCTTGAACTAATTGGAAAATGAGTTCAAATATACATGACTTAGACAAAAAATCGACTTATGGATAACAAAGAAATTAGTTGGAAAATGAATTCAAATTTATACGATTTTTTTTTTTTTAATTTCAAATTATTGATACCAATGAGATTAGGATGTAACTGAAACTTAGGAAGAGATTTCATTTAAATGCATGAGTGAAGAGACCTTGACGATTGGGCGTATCAGAGTTCCATCACATGTCCTCAACGTAATAGCTCGAACTCTCCAGTCCGCTCCTGGATGCGTCTTAGTAATTCTGCCCAGTTTTCATTTGGTTGGAGGAAATCTTTCTTCCCGCACGAGAACAGGATCGCCTATCTTAAGGTTGGACGAAGTACTACTCCACTTAGTGCGTTGTTGAAGCTGGATCAAATATTCAGAGCTCCATCTTCTGAAGAAGTGCTGTCTTAATTGAGATAATAGCTGCCATCTACTTAGGAGATTCGTATTAACTTTATCTGTGTCGGGCTCTGGCAATACTTTGAGGGGCTGCCCTATTAGGAAGTGTCCCGGCGTTTGATGACAGCAGACAAGGAGGTCTCGAATTGACGCAGGCTTCAATCTCTGTCAACAGCGTAGAGAACTCCTCGAAGGTCAAAAGATTGTCCCCTAGAGTGCGGCGCAAATCAAATTTTAGCCTTTTCACGGCGGATTCCCAAAAGCCACCCATATGAGGCGAAGCAGGCGGGTTGAAATGCCAAGCAGTTCTATCGTTCGCGAGATATTTCCGTAGCTGTTTATCTTTAATCGCCTGGGTTAGTAACTGCTTGAGCTCCTTCTCAGCACCAACAAAATTTGTGCCATTGTCGCTGTACACGTCTGCATTGCCCACGGCGTGACACGAACCGTTTGAATACAGCAATGAATGTTGACGAGGACAGATCACTGGCAAGTTCTAAGTGCATTGCCCCTGTTGCCATACATATAAAGATGGAGATGTACCTTTTCAGTGCCTTGGAAAGCCAAATTGGCCCTGCGAAATCGACAATCAATTGTTGATGAAGCGTATGACTTTGTCTGCGACACTTGACGCACGATCTTGTAGCGAAGAGCGCGCACGCCGTCAGACCTACCTACACTCATCCTGCAATGAGTATCGATGGGTGCGACAACATACACCTCTTGCTGCAACAATCACCTCGGGGATATATGTGGGTGGCCGCACAGCATGTTGCCGCTAGCGATCAACCGGCTTGGGGTGGTTCTTGCCACACACATCCCTTCAATGCTTGAAAGCTGTGTGTGCAGTAATACAAAAAGGACGTTGCTCATCTACTTCTAGACCTCGGACTGACAGACGAAAAAAAGAAGATCAATATTGCCTCGCTCTTCTGGTGCTACCTGAAATATGAAAAGCTGAAATGAAATATCTGGGGCTGAAAATAAAGAGGGAAAATTGAAAATTCCTGTTGTTGTCGACCACTGAAATGCCAAAAGAGAGTACAGATTGGAAGTCCATACGACGCCGGAGAAAGAACAACGCAGGGAGTGAGAGAGAGAACATGGACTTCAGATGGTGATGAAGTCCCGACTGGACTTGATTTGGGCCCATCGCCCCCTTCCATCCTGGCTAAGACGTCACAGTCGCTATTAGATTCTTAGCCCCGTTTAATTGTGCGTGTGTGCGTCCAAGGGCCCTACCCGCGGCCTTGCCTCCTCCTCCTCTAGACTTCTTACGCATTCACGTTGACTTGCAGTGCCCCACAATTATCGAAGAAAAGGAAAAAACAGGAAAAAAAACTTAAACGCATAAAGGTGAATATTTGCAAAAGAAAGAAAAAAAAACGATATTTGTGACGAGTACCTCTCGGATATATACTATGAATAAGCCACACACTTGCGACTCACCTCGTTGCTCATATTTTCATACAGAGCTAATGGGGATAACAAAAAGGGAAAAAGAAGAGAAAAAAAAGACCTAGAACTAACCTAGATCCTACTAGCTGTCTTACTCTATAATAGAGCGTGCATGTAATTATTATCAATACAAGAAAAAAAATTTATCATAATAATAATAAATTTTGTTCAAGAAAGAATTTTTTGGGATTCTCCGGTATATAGCAAAAGCTAAAAAATGTACTAATTTGTTATTTCATCACACAACCCATTAGTTTTTGGTGACAAGTTTCAAGTCTTGGTTTGACTCATCCACTGGTCCCAAATAGCGAAATTGGGTGATTTGAAAAACAAATGAAAAAAATGAAAAAAAGAAGAAAGAAATGAAAAGTTTGAGAAAAATAGAAAAAAACAATTTTTTTTATTTATTAAAAAAAATTAAAATTTTTTTTAAAGAAACAGATTCATTCGAAGCGAATCGAACCTGTATACGCCACGCAGTGGGCTGAAAAATTAAGAAGAAAAGAAAGAAGAAGAAGCGTTTCGTGTCAGCAGAAAACCTTACACTCATCGGTGCAGCTTAGTTTTCTGCCTGCTGCAGACGCTTGAAAATAGATCAAACTGATCTCTTCTCATATAAACTCTGAATAAATTCTGGGTGTGAATTATATGAGGAAAAAACACTCCTATACAAACCCAGGAGGAAAAATAAATAAAAAGATTACTCTTTTTGACTTTTTACCGGGTTAAACTTAATTTTGTTCAAGAAAGAATTTTTTGGGATTCTCCGGTATATATCAAAAGCAAAAACAAAATTAAGTTTAACCCGGTAAAAAGTCAAAAAGAGTAATCTTTTTCTTTAATAATAATAAAGGAAACTAAGAATATAATTGAAGTACAAACCACGGAAGGTGGAATGTCAAAAGAATGCCTTAATTATGTACAAAACCTGGGATTAATGTTGATCGGATGCACCCTCCTTTTCTCGTTCCGTAGACTGTAGGCGTAGGCTACTTGCTGGCGGCTTTTGTTTCTGATATTTGGGCGCAGTGGCCTCTTTTATTTTAATCCTTGTCACCTCTTTAGGGTGGTTTCGGATGTGTAACACAATCTACGATTCGTACAGTACGGGCTAACGCACAATGAGGTGAGTGGCGATGTACAGGCGCGACGCCCAATTTTACGCTCAGGTAAGTGATACTTTTGAGAGTGAATGGTCAGGACGTGAAGTCCAAACTGCCAGCATGAGCTGACAGATCACTCGATGACAGCGTTAGTACAGGGCGGCACGCTAGCACCTCGGCTAAGGGTGGCGGAGAGTGTGGGGGAGTTCCCGAAATAACCTGCCGCTTGTCACCAACCATAATCAAAAGAAAGATTTTCGTGCCTACATACGAAAGCCTCGCACTCACTCAGTCCTGAAGGGAGCTTTACGTCACTTACCTGCATTCCCATGAAGGCGCAGATGGCATGCCATCTTGGCCAAGCCCCATCCTCCCATTGACTTTGGGTGGCACAATCGTCCAAAGTCCCTTAATTGACCTGTAAAGAGAGCAAACGAGACTAGGCCACCGTCATCCCATGTGTGAGGACCTCAGGATGGTGAAGGAAGAAATGAGAAAAAATCAACTCGCCATTACGTTATAAATTCAATCTGTCTAGCAAAGTACTTTAATCAGTTCTTTTAATAATAAAATTTCACAAGTTCTCATCCATACATGATGCTAGACCTATTTGAGGTACACTGAGCATTGTTCGAATCTAAACTTAATTATGCAAATACATTTTGACAATAGGATCTAACTAAAATAGACACTTAAGCGGCAAGATCATATGATAGCGGACGTCATAGTTTCCTATATGTTTAACTCTTCAGAAGGAAAGAGCAAGATGGCCCGTGATGCCAGACGAACGACGATAGACCTTCTAATTCAATTATTTCAAAATTTGTGGTGCTAAAGTTCAAGTTCAATAATCCAAAACTAAGGTAAGTACGAATAATACTAGAATCTGTTTATGATATTAATCTTATAAGTTAATGAAAATTTTGTGTTCAATAATCCAAAACTAAGGTAGGTACGAATAATACTAGAATCTGTTTATGATATTAATCTTATAAGTTAATGAAAATTTTGTGTTCAATAATCCAAAACTAAGGTAAGTACGAATAATACTAGCACCTGTTTATGATATTAATCTTATAAGCTAATGAAAATTGAGTTCAATAGTCCAAAACTAAAGTAAGTAAATCTTTAACAAAAAAAACAAATGTGTGACACAACTTACACAGTTTTGTTGCCGATGCTCCCTCCCTGAGGCGCCCCATGAGGTTTCATCATGTCACTGGATGAAAAAAAATTTTTTTCTTTACAGCTTTCCGAGCTAAAGGAGATACAAAAAGAAATATTCGTAATGTAACGGACTGTCCTACCTATGTCACAAGATACAATAATAAAAAGAACAAATCTACTTAACTAGACTGAATCATAGTTGGACGAACATGTTCTTCGTGCAAAACAATTTGATAAACAGAGTTGATTCCTTCCGCGTGCGGCATATCTTTTAGCGTTTGCAAAATTTACTAGCTGGTTCCTTATCCCTAGCTGTTGTATCCCGTCTCCAGGCGGCCGTGGTTCAGCTTACCATCTGACTTCTTAATATTTATGTTCGACTTCTTTTATATCGATTGCGCTTAGAGTACAAACTGTATTCAGAAGCAGTCAAACATACAAGGATGTATATAGGCACTAAAAGGTTAGCGCAAAATGTCAAGTTGAGATCACTACTTTATGTGATTTTCAATCAATATTGTAATTATTTTTATGCCAGTGTATCTTACTGGATTTCTAACACTGGTGGAGCAATAGATAATTCACTTTGCCAAACCTAGGTGTAAGGGCAGGTCACGGCAGTCGTAACTTTAAATTTCTTTTGTTCCGCGACTGTCCCTCTGGGATTTCGCTGCTTTCGGGAAATTTTTCGCCGGTGCGGGTTTTGTTTTTTCTTTTTATGCCGGATCTAAATGAAAAATGATTTTACCGATTGCTAATATTTCACCGGTAAGGATGAAAAATTATTTGCACTTACTTACAGGTTTTACGTCCTCTCCGATGCTTTTGGAAAATAAGTTTTTGTTCTCATCCGTGCACTCACTACAGAAATTTCGACAAGACAGCATCGAAGACACATCCCTGAAGTACCGTCAGTCTTCGACCAGACCTCGACATCCCTCTCCGTGTAGGAAGCCAGAGGTACATCGACAAGCTGGTAGCCCAAAAAATCCAGCCAGTCGATGCCTCTCTGCCCTCCTTCACCGAGATGCTGAGGAAGCCCTGCGATCAGTAACCTAAAGAACTGATCACTAAGCTTTCACGGCGCAATTTCTCATCCCGATCTCAGACCGTGATTGTTCAAGGGTGTGCCTGCAAGGCGTCGTCGAAGTAGTGACATGCTGACAGCTGAATATGGGAATGGATTCCAACAGGTATATCACCCACCATTGACGGGGCAATAGGAGGGCTTCGTGATATCCTATAGTTTACCAGTGAAGCTGGCTGGATGCCTTCTTAGGGCTACCAGGAATAACGACAATAGGTATATAGACGACATTTTTCTAATGGTGAACACTGCTTGATGTCTTTGGCGTGATAAACTCCTAACAGTCCTCCCCGCAGATCCTCAAGCTCATAATAAGCGTTTCCTTTCTTGGCCCTAATACAACATTTAACAAATTTCTGTCCCAGTTTAGCACTAGTCTGCTGTTGGAAATTGCTTTGAGCAAAATTTCGTCTAAATACCTCCTGACCAATTTTGAACTCGACAGGTTTCGCCCTGAGATTGTAGGCTCTTAAACCCTGTTCGAATGCATGCTGTAAATTTTCCTGCACTCTCGCACGGATCAATCTCATTTTATCTTCTGCGTCTACTCTCAATGGCTCACTAAGAGTTCCAAGGCTCCTCAAGATGGAATATGAGCTGCCATGTTCTATCATTTGCTGACCGAAGAGTGTTCGATAAGGAGAGAAACCAGTAGCTTGATAGAAAGAGCTCCTGAGGGAACTAGCTACTTGGCTTAGTTTCTCATCCCATCTCGTGTGTTCCTTCTTGATATATGCTCTAATCCCCGACAATAGAGACCTATTACTCGCTCTGAGGCGTTTGCTTGCGGCGAGTAGACTGCCGTTCGCATGTGCTTCACCCCATACTTTTCCAGTAATCTGGTGAACTGAGTCGAGCAAAACTGGACTCCATTGTCAGAGACGATCATTTCCGGGACTCCAAACACGTGGAACACTTCAGTCTCAATGAATTGGCACACATTGAGCGAAGACGCTTTACTCAGAGGTTTGAGAATCGGAAATTTTGAGAAGTGGTCAAGAACTATTAAGATGCAGACATTTCCTTTTACTGACCGAGGATATTGACCTAGAAAATCAATGTACAGCTTTTGCCATGGTCTTTTTGTCACAGACTGGACTCTCATAGGTGGTCGTAAAATAGTATTGGGAGCTTTCGTTTCCTTACACACGTCACAGGCACCTACGTAGTTTCTGACATCAACTGTCATTCGTGGCCAGTACAGATGTCTTCGCAGACGTTCCAGTGTTTTCCCTATACCTCCGTGTGAAGCTAGCGGCGGATCATGAGCCCTTGAAATGACGTCGTTGACAAGCCCTCGTGGAATCCAAAGCTTCCAAGCTTCTTCCTCCTGAATAGGATCGCCTGTTCTCGGAACAGTCCGAATATAAACGAAGTCATCCCTGACGCAAAGATCTGGTAGTTTGCCAGAAGTCGTTTTAACCTTATGCCTCAGTTCCTCATATTCCAACGAATTGAAATATGGCGAACTAAGGTCAACTTCCGGGCCAGGATCTTCATTTGTGGTCAGGCTGTCATAATGAATGCGTGACAGCGCATCAGGGACGACGTTCAGGCTTCCTTTCCTGTGCTCAATAGTGAAGTCGAAGCCCTGAAGCTTCAAACTCCACCGCGCAAGTCTACCGCTGAGGTCCTTTTGAGACATCAGCCATTTCAAGCTCGCATGATCAGTCACTATCTTAAACGGCATGAGTTCTATGAAGGGCCGGAATTTCTGTACGCTCAAGATTGCGGCTAAGCATTCTTGCTCTGTGACGGTGTAATTTCTTTGTGCTGAGTTCAACTTTTTCGAGACGTAGGCTATTGGCTTCTCGTGGCCCTCGTCATCTAGTTGAATCAGCACTCCACCAATACCTTGTTGGCTCGCATCGCACCGGATGACGAATGGTTTGGTGAAGTCTGGACTCACTAGCAACGGAGCAGAAGTAAGTTTGTGTTTAAGTAGATCAAGAGACGTCTGGGCTTCAGGTGTCCATTTAAACTGACTAGGGTTTTTCAAAGTGTCTGTAATGGAGGCAGTTTAATCAGCATAGTTGGGGATGAACCGTCGATACCATCCCGCCATACCTAGTAGGCGTCGGGCCTGCCGAACAGTTTTAGGTGACGGATAGTGAACTATAGCTGAAATTTTGTCAGGATCAGTTCTCATACCTCCCTTTCGGACAATAAAACCCAAGTATTTGGCCTCTTTGATACAAAACTTGCTCTTCTCGACGTTGATAGTGAGGCCAGCTTTTCTCAAACAATCCGCTACACGGGATAGTAACGTGAGATGCGAGTCAAAGTCTGATGACAGAATTAATAAATCGTCTAGATAGACGAGGACGTTCTCACGAAGATCGAAAGGAATGACTTTATCCATGACGCGGCACATCGTTTGTGGAGCGTTGCATAGGCCGAATGGCATCACCGTTACTGATAGAGCGGATGACCAAGCACTGTAAAAGCGGTCTTCTCTCTGGAATCAGTGTCTAGTGGGATCTGCCAGAATGCGTCTTTCAGGTCCAGGCTCGTTATGTAGTTTGCCGGAGGAAGTCGACTCAGAAGTGCGTCTATCTGCGGTAGCGGATAGGCATCCTTCTTCGTAACAGATTTGACCTTTCTGGCGTCAAACCTTTTCAGGCTTCCTTACCAGAACAACTGGAGAGCTCCAAGGACTCTGGCTCTCCTCTATCACACCCAGTGATAGCATTCGGCATCCATCAAACTTTGTACTGCCGGTGAAATCGGATAAAACCTCTGTTTTATCGGAGCTGCGTCATTCGTTTCAATCCTGTGAGTGACCAATGATATTTTTCCCAGGCCTAGAGAGGCGAAAGAGGGGAAAAGCTGTTTGGTGGCTTCTAAGCGTTGTTGGTCGAGACTAGAAAGAATATGGCAGTCGGAGGTAGCTATTACACTTGGATTCACTTCTGCGACTATACCCAGGACATCTGGAGCCAACCCAAATAAACGCCAGAAGTCTATTCCCAGATATAGTGCCTGTGTTAGCCCAGGAACAACGTAAAAACGTACGTTTTGGGTCTTATCATGGAAAGTGACTTCCAAGTTCACATGATCATACACAGTCGTCATGGCACCATTAGCTACTTGGACCTGTGTCTGATACTCCTTCCATTCGACATCTGCTTCCGCAAGCTTCTCTAGAGCTCGCTGGCCTAGAATACTGACAGTGGCACCACTATCAAGTAATCCATTCTCAGTTCGCCCGAGCAGCTTTACTTCGGCGTACGGTCAAATGTCGTCTGGCATCGACACGGAAATCTGTGCCAGTTTTTTTCTTTCTAGTTTCATTCGTCGACAGTATTCCCGCCAACGAATAGTTGATCGTTTCTTTTTCGGTCTCATATCCAGGTCAGGAAACATAATGTTAGCTAACTCCGACACCGAGGAGAAAATTCGGCCTCTTGCTGCTCTGTATTTCTGCAGACGCGTATGATACGGCTTCAGCGGATGTAAAACTGGCTCACACCTACTCGACATCATAGAGCTTGGTGGCCGTTTCAAAACAAATGACAGGAGGCCAAATTTCCTGCCCAGTAACCTTGTCAGCTATGCGTGCTATAGGTGTCAACGGGACATCGAAGATTAAAGACTCTTCTAAAGAAGTGTCTAATAATGTCATAGGCTCCCCAGAAGTGGAAATGGGAGCTTGAAGATCTGCGGAGAAGTCTATTAAGTTCTCCGCCTCTGCCAATGAAGTAATCGTACAATCAGGTGTTTTACTGATATCATCAGAGTCACTGAATGATATCAGTGGACATATCAGGGAGTTATCGCTAGTGTCTGCTAATGGAGCGGACCTTCCTCCTTGTTCAAGGCTTGAGCTGGAGTGTTCGTTGCATTGATTGCTCGTGATGTCAACGCTGGTCGGAAAGAGGTGGTGGTCTTCCCGACCCGTCTGAAGTTTTTCCGTTGACATTGAATGCAATCTGGCTTGAAGGTGTTCTTCCGTCCACATCCGTAACAGAACACAACTTGTCGTTCCTGCCGGCAATCTTGGTAAAAGTGACTGGGCTGGTCACAATTCCAGCAGGTTACATTTTTAGGGGTTGAAATAGCAGATAGTGAGACTTCCTCACTGCGTTCAGGTGACGTATTCAGTTCAGCCTCAGTCGAATAGTATCCATCCACCTCACTGACTCTTTGTCCGCGATAAGCGTTCCAACTACTTACTGTCGCGATGCGCTGCTGCGTTGCTTGAATTTGATTCACAAGAATCCTGAGCTGGTGGATGCAAACAAATTTTGTTTTGGATCTCTGGCAGTAAATTTGATTTGACTATTTTCAAAAATTCAACGCCTGGCAACGGGTTCTGCAGTTGGTCTCGTAGCTGTACCAGGTACTGGTAGTACGTAGCAAATGACTCCCCTGCTTTCTGCTTGCGCAACATAAGCTGGACCTTGACCTTAAGGTCGTCTTTGGGGACTCCCCATTCAGATAGTAGAGCTGCTTTCACATACTCTCATGACGGCGTGGAATTTTGCCTCAGGAGAGACCAGTACCAGTCCATTGCTGGTCCAGAAAGCAGAGTCGTCATGTGACGCACCAACAGGTCGAAGTCTGCTACGTATTCCGCGGTACGTGCTAGCTGGCTCAGGAGACGGGGTGGTTCGTTTATGATTTTAAAATGGGCGCCACGTGATTTTCTCTACTGCGGGTATATGACGAAACCGGCTTTGGATTAAACTATACAAAAAATCACTGGGATTCACTCACTTTAACAAAAAAAAAAAAAAAAAACACAATAGTGTCAGCCCATATAAAATATAATTAAAAAAAAAATTCTCATTACAGGCTATGATATGATGCGATACCTTTAAATGAATTAAAAAGAAAAATTATCTAAACTAAGCCAGTCAGTCGATTGAAAGAACAATATGTAAATGTATATTATAACATTAAGTACTTAGCTTTCTTTTCCACAGCATTTCGGATTACTGCCCTTCACCTTGACCTTCCAGGGTCGTGCCGTAAAACAAAGAAATAAAAAAAAAATAAATCCTGCTTCAGTCCAAGGATCCCTGTTGATCCCTCCTTTGTAATTTTAAGTTTCCTGGTAACTTCAGTTTAAGCCAACTTTTGAATGCACGTTTTTGACTTTCGACCGCACTGTTCACGAGACTGATAAGAAGAGAGCGATTGTTCCCTTCGTCTCCAATATTGAACTCTGTACCAAAAATATATTTTTTTTTGTGTGTTTTGACTCGAATTGTACTTTAGTACATCCGTCAATAAAATAGTGGGCTTTTAGACTGTGCATTCGATAGTTACAAAAAAAAGTCATTGAGTATTTTCTTTTATGGTTACGTTCACTGAAGTTTGATTAATGTTTTGTTTTAAATTTTCTTAAAAGAATCCTGGACTGAGCTTTTACTTGAAATATTACTTTTCACCTTTAGAACTATATCTCATGATGTTGGGCAGCAAGCAGAAATTTATTTAACAATGTTCCTAATATAGCAATTTGTCGCTAACTGGCTTTTGCGAAACTTTAACTAGCAAAAACAAAACCCTCGATTATAATTTAACAATTTGGAAATGAAAATTTTAGTAAAGCTCTACTTTTAAAGAAAAATGGAAATTCAGTAAATGCGCAAAATTATTCAAAATTTCTAGATAATATTTCAAGTGGGTACCCTAAAATTACCTTACATAATTCGAAGAATATTACATAGCTTATTTTACACAATTGTATAAATCTTAACTATTTTTTTACAATATTTTTTTCTCGAACGGATACCAAAAAAACTCCTTAAAGTGGGTGGCACCAGATTAAAACGTAAGATCTCTGCTTTCCATTGGATTTTATCCCTTTTTCCTTTTTTTTTTGTTTTAATTATATACATAACTCTCGACCAGGAAGAATTTTCCCAAACAATATTCCCTGCACTTCCAGAGCTGTAACCAGTTGAAGTTAAGGCCAATCCGAGCAAGTATAGAAGTCATTTCCTGCAAAATACATATACGCAGTATTAACTGTTTTAACTATATACATAACACGGCAGGGACGGACTTGACTCTTTACATTTAACACTGACAAGGACACTTCTTTGGGGGCCGTAACAAGTCTCCTTCCAAAGCCGAATAAGTCAAGGCTTCTACCCGAAATACAAATTCATCGACTGTGAGCCGAGAGCTGTCACCGCTGTAGGATATATTCCACCTGCGTATAGGGCTGCCAGAACGTCGCGGTCCTACGCCTGCAGGGTCACGAATAGGTAGCGGTGGTGGAGGTGGTACAAAGTTTGGTGCAGGCTGACTTCTAGGCTGACCAAAAGCTGATGAAGGTCGATTAAAGGATTGTCTATGCAGATTAGGAAAATCGTCAGATGGTCTGGGATTACCCATAGCCGGAGGAGGTCGTGAAAAATCTATTGGTGGCATTGCGGCTGCTCCCTGCTGACGGACACTATTTACTAACTCAGTCCGCAAAACATGGAGGCTCTGTTCGAGACCTTCACGTACCAAGTCCTGCATTTGTAAGCGTAAGCCTGCCATCAACGCATCCGTAGCTGGGGAATGGCCTTGAGCTGTACGCGCTGGACTATCCTGTCGTGGACTCGGGTCTACAAAAGTCCTTGAGTGCAAATCGGGCATTCCTGGTGATAAAATCGTCGATTCGGTGGTGGTATGTCGAAGGTAGGCAAGTCAAAGGTCGGCAATGAATCGCGTCTAGCTGGCTTCGCGGGTTTCACCTTATTCGTTCTTTTAGGAAAGGCACCAGTGTAACTAGTGAGGTCCTGTGGCGTGAGGCGGCGTCTACAGTTACGACAACTGGAATGCTCGCCTATCCAGGTCGGGATACATGCCTCATGAAAGACATTTTCATCGTAGTCATGACTGGTTTCTGTTCAGCTAACCAACTTATGTCTCTACAGATCGTGCATGGCTCACGCAACATAGTCACACCGTTCTGCCCAGGAGGTAGTGTCCTCTGTGTAGCCATTATGAATTTAGACATAAGTCAGGGAAATTTCACAAACCAAAGGTTCGCAAGGAATGTTAACGAAATCTAAAGAGTCCAGCAGTTCAAAAATGAACAGGCTCTTTAACAATGGAGATAGTGAAGTAATGATTTTAAAGATTGAAGGTTGGGACCAGATACTAAAGTACTAAAAATTAAAACAAAATTTTTTCCCAAACGTCCGGCGAAATTGTACTAAAATTCAAAACAAAATTTCTTCCCAAAGTTAGTAGAGTCTTACAAAATTGAGTTAACAGAAGTATCGATTTAACGAACGAAAATCCAAACGTTCTGAAGAGATAGTAACTCTTCGAATAAAAGTTTTCTTTCAAAAAGTTCAATTAATGCGTTCCAAAAAGTGTGAAAAACCAACAGGATCACAAACGTCCGATCGAGCGTTTCAACAAAAAATTCCTATCAAAACATGTGATTCCTCCCTTACTTCCCGAAACTAACCCTCAACATAAGAGGTATCCAGGTCACTCTCTCCCTTTCCAGGTCAGAATATCTATACAAGCAAGTGACGTGAGTGGTGCATGAAAAATTTGGTTGGGTTCTCACAGAACTCTGGGAAAAGTCAAGTTGGAGGTGTCAAAGGCTGAGAATGCCACTAGAGATTCTTCAGCCAGGCAGTTAGCAGTATACCAACTCCTGATTACTGAAGATCTCCAGCATCATTTCCACCTTCCGAGAACCCCTCCTCTCCTCCTCACCGGATCCTCATGTCCAGCTAGTTCGCTAGCCGGGCAGAGTCATGAATCTGGTCAACTAATTAGCTGGAAGCCAAAAAGTCGTCTCACAGACTCATAACTCTGTCCAGCCAGTTGGACAACAGAACAGTTTTCCGCGGGAACGCAATCAAAAAAAACTTTTAGTGGAGCCACCTACCATTTCCATGGCAGAAGGCCAGCGGGAAAGGTCATCAAAAAAAAATTTCAAAAACCAACAGTTCAGACTTGAGGCTTGACCGAAGTCAAACCTAAAGTCGAGCTTTCAATTCAAAAAAACTTCCAAAGCATTACGTTACTTTAATCATTATCATTAAAAAAAAACATTCAAAATATCAAAAACTTTAAACTTTACGTTACAAAAAATTTTTCTAATAACAAACAATTAGACTCAGGTCCGCATATAACTTCCACCGATTATTCGAATACCGAGTCAGACTATTTAGCTAACAGCCAAATGTCCATCTCTCAAGTAATCGCAGTCCTCGGTAAAAGTCATAATTAGACACCGAAGTCCAACTGAGGTGGCCCCACGTTGGGCGCCATTTTGTTGTGGATGTATATTGAGAGTGAATGAACAGGACGTGAAGTCCAAACTGCCAGCATGAACTGACAGATCACTCGATGACAGCGTTAGTACAGGGCGGCACGCTAGCACCTCGGCTAAGGGTGGCGGAGAGTGTGGGGGAGTTCCGGAAATAACCTTCCGTTTGTCACCAACTATAATCAAAAGAAAAATTTTCGTGCCTACATACGAAAGCCTCGCACTCACTCAGTCCTGAAGGGACCTTTACGTCACTTACCTGCATTCCCATGAAGGCGCAGATGGCAAGTCTTCTTGGCCAAGCCCCATCCTCCCATTGACTTTGGGTGGCACAATCGTCCAAAGTCCCTTAATTGACCTGTAAAGAGAGCAAACGAGACTAGGCCACCGTCATCCCATGTGTGAGGACCTCAGGATGGTGAAGGAAGAAATGAGAAAAAATCAACTCGCCATTACGTTATAAATTCATTCTGTCTAGCAAAGTACTTTAATCAGTTCTTTTAATAATAAAATTTCACAAGTTCTCATCCATACATGATGCTAGACCTATTTTAGGTACACTGAGCATTGTTCGAATCTAAACTTAATTATGCAAATACATTTTGACAATAGGATCTAACTAAAATAGACACTTAAGCGGCAAGATCATATGATAGCGGACGTCATAGTTTCCTATATGTTTAACTCTTCAGAAGGAAAGAGCAAGATGGCCCGTGATGCCAGACGAACGACGATAGACCTTCTAATTCAATTATTTCAAAATTTGTGGTGCTAAAGTTCAAGTTCAATAATCCAAAACTAAGGTAAGTGCGAATAATACTAGAATTTGTTTATGATATTAATCTTATAAGTTAATGAAAATTTTGTGTTCAATAATCCAAAACTAAGGTAGGTACGAATAATACTAGAATCTGTTTATGATATTAATCTTATAAGTTAATGAAAATTTTGTGTTCAATAATCCAAAACTAAGGTAAGTACGAATGATACTAGAATCTGTTTATGATATTAATCTTATAAGTTAATGAAAATTTTGTGTTCAATAATCCAAAACTAAGGTAGGTACGAATAATACTAGAATCTGTTTATGATATTAATCTTATAAGGTAATGAAAATTTTGTGTTCAATAATCCAAAACTAAGGTAGGTACGAATAATACTAGCACCTGCTTATGATATTAATCTTATAAGCTAATGAAAATTGAGTTCAATAGTCCAAAACTAAAGTAAGTAAATCTTTAACAAAAAAAAAAAAACAAATGTGTGACACAACTTACATACTTTTGTTGCCGATGCTCCCTCCCTGAGGCGCCCCATGAGGTTTCATCATGTCACTGGATGAAAAAAAACTTTTTTCTTTACAGCTTTCCGAGCTAAAGGAGATACAAAAAGAAATATTCGTAATGTAAGCGGACTGTCCTACCTATGTCACAAGATACAATAATAAAAAGAACAAATCTACTTAACTAGACTGAATCATAGTTGGACGAACATATTCTCCGTGCGAAACAATTTGATAAACAGAGTTGATTCCTTCCGCGTGCGGCATATCTTTTAGCGTTTGCAAAATTTACTAGCTGGTTCCTTATCCCTAGCTGTTGTATCCCGTCTCCAGGCGGCCGTGGTTGAGCTTACCATCTGACTTCTTATTATTTATGTTCGACTTCTTTTATATCGATTGCGCTTAGAGTACAAACTGTATTCAGAAGCAGTCAAACATACAAGGATGTATATAGGCACTAAAAGTTTAGCGCAAAATGTCAAGTTGAGATCACTACTTTATGTGATTTTCAATCAATATTGTAATTATTTTTATGCCAGTGTATCTTACTGGATTTCTAACACTGGTGGAGCAATAGATAATTCACTTTGCCAAACCTAGGTGTAAGGGCAGTTCACGGCAGCCGTAACTTTAAATTTCTTTTGTTCCGCGACTGTCCCTCTGGAATTTCGCTGCTTTCGGGAAATTTTTCGCCGGTGCGGGTTTTGTTTTTTCTTTTTATGCCGGATCTAAATGAAAAATGATTTTACCGATTGCTAATATTTCACCGGTAAGGATGAAAAATTATTTGCACTTACTTACAGGTTTTACGTCCTCTCCGATGCTTTTGGAAAATAAGTTTTTGTTCTCATCCGTGCACTCAGTACAGAAATTTCGACAAGACAGAGACGTCTTCTTCTTCTTTTTCTTTTGACGCATCGAAGACACATCCCTGAAGTACCGTCAGTTTTTGACCAGACCTCGACATCCCTCTCCGTGTAGGAAGCCAGAGGTACATCGACAAGCTGGTAGCCCAAAAAATCCAGCCAGTCGATGCCTCTCTGCCCTCCTTCACCGAGATGCTGAGGAAGCCCTGCGATCAGTAACCTAAAGAACTGATCACTAAGCTTTCCCGGCGCAATATCTCACCCCGATCTCAGACCGTGATTGTTCAAGGGTGTGCCTCCAAGGCGTCGTCGAAGTAGTGACATGCTGACAGCCGAATCTGGGAATGGATTCCAACAGGTATATCACCCACCATTGACGGGGCAATAGGAGGGCTTCGTGATATCCTATAGTTTACCAGTGAAGCTGGCTGGATGCCTTCTTAGGGCTACCAGGAATAACGACAATAGGTATATAGACGACATTTTTCTAATGGTGATCACTGCTTGATGTCTTTGGCGTGATAAACTCCTAACAGTCCTCCCCGCAGATCCTCAAGCTCATAATAAGCGTTTCCTTTCTTGGCCCTAACACGATATTTAACAAATTTCCGTCCCAGTTTAGCACTAGTCTGCTGTTGGAAATTGCTTTGAGCAAAATTTCGTCTAAATACCTCCTGACCAACTTTGAACTCGACAGGTTTCGCCCTGAGATTGTAGGCTCTTGAACCCTGTTCGAATGCATGCTGTAAATTTTCCCGCACTCTCGCACGGATCAATCTCATTTTATCTTCTGCGTCTACTCTCAATGGCTCACTAAGAGTTCCAAGGCTCCTCAAGATGGAATATGAGCTGCCATGTTCTATCATTTGCTGACCGAAGAGTGTTCGATAAGGAGAGAAACCAGTAGCTTGATAGAAAGAGCTCCTGAGGGAACTAGCTACTTGGCTTAGTTTCTCATCCCATCTCGTGTGTTCCTTCTTGATATATGCTTTAATCCCCGACAATAGAGACCTATTACTCGCTCTGAGGCGTTTGCTTGCGGCGAGTAGACTGCCGTTCGCATGTGCTTCACCCCATACTTTTCCAGTAATCTGGTGAACTGAGTCGAGCAAAACTGGACTCCATTGTCAGAGACGATCATTTCCGGGACTCCAAACACGTGGAACACTTCAGTCTCAATGAATTGGCACACATTGAGTGAAGACGCTTTTCTCATAGGTTTGAGAATCGGAAATTTTGAGAAGTGGTCAAGACCTATTAAGATGCAGACATTTCCTTTTACTGACCGAGGATATTGACCTAGAAAATCAATGTACAGCTTTTGCCATGGTCTTTTTGTCACAGACTGGGCTCTCATAGGTGGTCGTAAAATAGTATTGGGAGCTTTCGTTTCCTTACACACGTCACAGGCACCTACGTAGTTTCTGACATCAACTGTCATTCGTGGCCAGTACAGATGTCTTCGCAGACGTTCCAGTGTTTTCCCTATACCTCCGTGTGAAGCTAGTGGCGGATCATGAGCCCTTGAAATGACGTCGTTGACAAGCCCTCGTGGAATCCAAAGCTTCCAAGCTTCTTCCTCCTGAATAGGATCGCCTGTTCTCGGAACAGTCCGAATATAAACGAAGTCATCCCTGACGCAAAGATCTGGTAGTTTGCCAGAAGTCGTTTTAACCTTATGCCTCAGTTCCTCATATTCCAACGAATTGAAATATGGCGAACTAAGGTCAACTTCCGGGCCAGGATCTTCATTTGTGGTCAGGCTGTCACAATGAATGCGTGACAGCGCATCAGGGACGACGTTCAGGCTTCCTTTCCTGTGCTCAATAGTGAAGTCGAAGCCCTGAAGCTTCAAAATCCACCGCGCAAGTCTACCGCTGAGGTCTTTTTGAGACATCAGCCATTTCAAGCTCGCATGATCAGTCACTATCTTAAACGGCATGAGTTCTATGAAGGGCCGGAATTTCTGTACGCTCAAGATTGCGGCTAAGCATTCTTGCTCTGTGACGGTGTAATTTCTTTGTGCTGAGTTCAACTTTTTCGAGACGTAGGCTATTGGCTTCTCGTGGCCCTCGTCATCTAGTTGAATCAGCACTCCACCAATACCTTGTTGGCTCGCATCGCACCGGATGACGAATGGTTTGGTGAAGTCTGGACTCACTAGCAACGGAGCAGAAGTAAGTTTGTGTTTAAGTAGATCAAGAGACGTCTGGGCTTCAGGTGTCCATTTGAACTGACTAGGGTTTTTCAAAGTGTCTGTAATGGAGGCAGTTTAATCAGCATAGTTGGGGATGAACCGTCGATACCATCCCGGCATACCTAATAGGCGTCGGGCCTGCCGAACAGTTTTAGGTGACGGATAGTCAACTATAGCTGAAATTTTGTCAGGATCAGTTCTCATACCTCCCTTTCCGACAATAAAACCCAAGTATTTGGTCTCTTTGATACAAAACTTGCTCTTCTCGACGTTGATAGTGAGGCCAGCTTTTCTCAAACAATCCTCTACACGGGATAGTAACGTGAGATGCGAATCAAAGTCTGCTGACAGAATTAATAAATCGTCTAGATAGACGAGAACGTTCTCACCGTCAGCCGATATTTTACACATTTCATGAAAATAACTTTTTCTGCTGCTTCCAGTCGGTCGTAAAGATCTTTACAGCAACACAGAAATCGATATACTTCCTTCGCTAGCTGTGGAGATCTTTCACCAGAGAACATTGGCACGTATTTTGACAACATGTCCATAATCTTATCATATGTATCTGCCATCTTGTACACTGTTACTGATTTCTTAAATATTTCCTTGTTTTTAACTCGTTCTGGTACTTTCTTTTCACTAATACCGTTTATACTTCATACATGTAAACCGAAAAATTAGTAGAACGCGCTCTAGAACAAATCTTTCGCAAAACTCATATCCTTATTATAGGTACTAATCGACTACCAATACTCAATATAATGTAAACATTCAAAACTATCATACTATTAACATGCTCAACACTTTTTATTTTTTATTATTCAGATGCACCCAATGAGAATACAACAAATCATACTTTACTTAAAACTTTCTACCTAATTAACCGCGTAAAACCCGAATACATTTGTCCAAAAAACAAAGATCATTTCGTAAATATAACACGACGTTATTACGACTATCAAAAACCCGATAAATTAAATAAACGCGCGTACGACCAACGCCCAAATCGAAACGTGACGTTGAAACTGGTGATATTCTTATTACCAACTTTCACTTATTTTAAAAAAAATCTTGCACCTTACAATATTGCCTCTTATATATTACTCCGAAGTTTTATCACATCTTAAAATTAACTCTGTATGTATGTATGTATGCTTGGAGTAGCTAAAAGTAGCTTTGCTCCCAATATGTGTGTGTGGAGGAGCTAAATTAGCTTTGCTCCCAGTGTGTGTATTTGCAGTAGCTAAATTAGCTTTGCTCCCAGTGTGTGTGTGTGGAGTAGCTAAATTAGCTTTGCTCCCAGTGTGTGTGTGTGGAGTAGCTAAATTAGCTTTGCTCCCAGTGTGTGTTTGTGTTGAGTAGCTGATGAAGATCAACTCCTCAAATAATGTAAATAAGTGTAACTTCCAATTTCACAAAAAAAAAACACAAAACACAAAAATTCAAGTCACTTAATCTAATACTTCTTAAATGCCTGAAACGTGAAAGAATTAAATATAATAATATATATAAAATATAAAATAAACAAGTTTCCACCTTCTTACAAAAAATTCTAGAAAGAAAGTTAGCAATAACAAAAAAAACACACCAGCAAGAAATTCTTAAATTTCTTACCTAGTTTCACCGGCTGCGCCAATTGTCGTGTCCCCAAAAGAAATCAATAAACAATCCGATAATTAACAAAACAATGCTCGAATTTCGTGCACGTTATAAATCTTTATTTACTAAGACTTGACCTATCTTAACAATTATTACGTACTCTGCACCGAACGGAAACTTGACACCACTATGCAACGCGACTGCTCACTGGAAGAATAGAATATTACAGGCACTCGACAGACCAGTCATGGGTCTTTTATGCTCCAATATTCGGAAGTAAACTTTTACTCGCAACGCGGATGTAAACAAACGACATCAACCTTGCCGTTTGTTCTACCGGTTGCAGCACCTGAGTCGCTTAGTAGTAAACAATCGCTTTACATAATAATTACCATGCGAGGTTAATTATTATCGTAATCGTCAATTGTTTCACTAACCGCTCATCGCAGCCAGCTGTTGGGCTAATCAGCAAAATAACCGACAGTTGCAGAACAATACCATGCGAGGTTATTGTTTAGCAATTGCTGATTATTTCGCTAGAATGCGCCTTTGGCTGCTGGAAGAATCTTCCGTATATTGGGCCATATGGATACAAAACGTCGGCCAGGCAAAGGAAGAAAGTGCGGTTTTCGAGAATGTCGCAGCTAGTGGACAAGTTGTACCAAATACTCTGCAATTGTCCAGTCAAAGAACCCCTTTACAAGCGAGAATAGAGGAGGTTGAAAGGAGCATGGCAGAAATCATCAGTACAGGTGTTAATAGCAAAGACAACGAATGGAAAGTTAAGACCACCAGTGTAGAGACAGATCGCGACAGTGCGAGACTTCGCGAGGTAAGAATCGAAGAATTTAGGGAGGAGAGGAGAAGGCGAGATGAATATTATGGCCACAGCGGAAATAGCCTCGAGGATGGATGTGCATTTGTAAGAGTTGCTAATGCAAGAGCCTATCCTGAAGAAAACATGAACTTCTCGGATGGGCAACACGAACCTCGCAAGTATCCTGAACGATATGCATGGAGCAAGTGAATAATGGAAATTTGAAAATTTAAAATAAAGAGAGATTAGGAAAAAGAGTTATTTGATTACTTAAATAATAACCAGAATAAGAAAAAAGAAAAATTGAGATTTAAAAAGAATTAAATTGAATAAAAATTTAAAATAAAGAGAGATTAGGAAAAAGAGTTATTTAATTACTTAAATAATAACCAGAATAAGAAAAAAGAAAAATTTAGATTTAAAAAGAATTAAATTGAATAAAAAAGGAAGAAATAGAGATTTTGAAGTAAAGAGAAATTTAAAAGAAAAAAAAAGAGATCTAAAAGAAAGAGAATATCTATAAAAAAAAAACAAAATATTACTTGACACGAAATAGAAAGAAAAAGTTAGAAGAATAAGAAATGTATGAAGATAATAAATAAATGTTTAAAGTTAGAGATGGAAAACTAAAAATTAGGTTCAAGAAAGATAAAAACTAAGGAAAAAGAATATGTTAACAATGTTGAAAAGCAATTAAGAGGTTGCTAAAAATAAGAGTTAAGAAAGGATTGAAAATTTAGAAGGAATGTATGATTTAAAGAGAAGATATGTTAAAAAATTGAAGAGTTTTTAAAATAAGTATTAAAAAAAAAAGTTATAAAGGAGACAAAAATGAAAAGATAAAAGTAGAATACAGAACAAAAGTAAAGATTTCTAAAGAAAAAAAAAAGAAAAAAAGCACACATCTGTTTAAGGAGAATAAAAGGGTTGCCATAGATTAATATCATATAAGTATAGGGTTTAGTTTTTCGCCAGGAAAGCGGTAATCACGGTAATTTTTGCACTCTTCACCTTGCTGGAGACAGAGAAGACAGGATATAGTATCAAGCCGTACAGGAGTGGTTTTCGAGCACCGTGGGAAAGTTAATTTATACACCATACATTGAGCTATCCTGCCCACACGGAAAATGCTGCTCTTAAAAGAAGACACAAACTCCGCAACCATAAAGATTTGTGTTAGACATGCACAAGGTAACCGTAGATGAATTCCACAGAAGTGATCTGGATGCCGAACTTGGAGCAACAGTGAGAAGGCCCGAAAATACAGCTACATCTTAGATAAACATTTATTGGAAAAGCTAAAATTAGGAAATCTGAAGGAACTACTACCGCATAATTTTGTGTTAAGAGGTCTGTAATATGGTGTACTTTCTAACATATATATATACCGTACTATATGAGATATAAAAAAAAAACAAATCTTTAAGTACACGTGAACTCTCAATATAATTGAGAGAACTCCATCGTACTTAAAAGAAACTTTTTTAAAAAAAAAAAACCATTTTGAAGAGTCCGTCCTACCACCGACCCTCAGAGCAACGATTTCCATTGAGATGTTTCTTGAAATGAAATAGAAAAAGCCCCTGTAAAGAGAAATGATCATACGTTCTATGATGATCACATCTTAAAAGCTACAAACTGATGTAATGGTTTCCAGAAATGCAATGTAGATGAAATAATTAATGGGATAAAGTAGCATTTCAGCGTAAAATCTTATTTGAAATTCAAAGGTGATCAAGTGCCAGCAGCATTATCAGGAATAGTGTACCGTTTCAAACGTTATAAAAGTAAAAAGTGCGAGCCTTCATCAGAAAACTATCAAAAGGGTCAATAAACCAGAGGTTATCCAAGCTAGCAGAGGCCAGTTTATAGTCATCATGTCAAGAACAACAAACCTGCAAACAGTAAAATTACCCTCATCGGAAAGCAGATGGTACAATTAGAGTAGCCATAGTATTGTAATTAGAGAAGTTTGGGGCACCCATAGAAAGTATACCCTTAGATATAATTTTTGTATAAGTAATTTTGTTATATGTAAGTGCTATAAACACTTGTAAAAAGAAAACTTGTAATTTTTTGTTATTTTTGTTATTAGACAGACAATAAATACGTAGCATGAAGAAAAAAAAATGTGTTAATTGTGAAAGAAAAAATTTCATAAATTACAGATAAGCATGAAGACAAAGAAAATATATATATAAGGAAATAAATATATGTTAAAAAGAGTTAAGCAGATAAACTATAAAATTATTAGTGAAAATAAATACGTGTAATCAAAAAGAAAAGATAGCATACAGGTGGTAAAAAAGAAAAACAATGCAAAATGATAAAAATGTAAGAAAAGATAAATCAGAAGATTTATATTGATATGTAAGAAAAATGTAAAACAATCTGAACCGAACGGAGACCAAAAATATTTTCAATTTTTAAGACTATTGCACTCTCCAGATCTAGTTCCCTGCGGAAACTAGTTTTTCTAAGGGGGGAGGGATGTTATGGCCCAATATACGGAAGATTCTTCCAGCAGCCAAAGGCGCATTCTAGCGAAATAATCAGCAATTGCTAAACAATAACCTCGCATGGTATTGTTCTGCAACTGTCGGTTATTTTGCTGATTAGCCCAACAGCTGGCTGCGATGAGCGGTTAGTGAAACAATTGACGATTACGATAATAATTAACCTCGCATGGTAATTATTATGTAAAGCGATTGTTTACTACTAAGCGACTCAGGTGCTGCAACCCCGGTAGAACAAACGGCAAGGTTGATGTCGTTTGTTTACACCCGCGTTGCGAGTAAAAGTTTACTTCCGAATATTGGAGCCTAAAAGACCAATGACTGGTCTGTCGAGTGCCTGTAATATTCTATTCTTCCAGTGAGCAGTCGCGTTGCATAGTGGTGTCAAGTTTCCGTTCGGAGCAGAGTACGTAATAATTGTTAAGATAGGTCAAGTCTTAGTAAATAAAGATTTATAACGTGCACGAAATTCTAGCATTGTTTTGTTAATTATCGGATTGTTTATTGATTTCTTTTGGGGACACGACAGATCGAAAGGAATGACTTTATCCATGAGGCGGCACATCGTTTGTGGAGCGTTGCATAGGCCGAATGGCATCACCGTTACTGATAGAGAGGATGACCAGGCATTGTAAAAGCGGTCTTCTCTCTGGAATCAGTGTCTAGTGGGATCTGCCAGAATGCGTCTTTCAGGTCCAGGCTCGTTATGTAGTTTGCCGGTGGAAGTCGACTCAGAAGTGCGTCTATCTGCGGTAGCGGATAGGCATCCTGTTCGTAACAGAGTTGACCTTTCTGACGTCAAAACAAAGCCGAACCTTTTCAGGATTCCTTACCAGAACAACTGGAGAGCTCCAAGGACTCTGGCTCTCCTCTATCACACCCAGTGATAGCATTCGGCATCCATCAAACTTTGTACTGCCGGTGAAATCGGATAAAACCTCTGTTTTATCGGAGCTGCGTCATTCGTTTCAATCCTGTGAGTGACCAATGATGTTTTTCCCAGGCCTAGAGAGGCGAAAGAGGGGAAAAGCTGTTTGGTGGCTTCTAAGCGTTGTTGGTCGAGACTAGAAAGAATATGGCAGTCGGTGTCAGAGGTAGCTATTACACTTGGATTCACTTCTGCGACTATACCCAGGACATCTGGAGCCAACCCAAATAAACGCCAGAAGTCTATTCCCAGATATAGTGCCTGTGTTAGCCCAGGAACAACGTAAAAACGTACGTTTTGGGTCTTATCATGGAAAGTGACTTCCAAGTTCACATGATCATACATAGTCGTCATGGCACCATTAGCTACTTGGACCTATGTCTGATACTTCTTCTATTCGACATCTGCTTCCGCAAGCTTCTCTAGAGCTCGCTGGCCTAGAATACTGACAGTGGCACCACTATCAAGTAATCCATTCTCAGTTCGCCCGAGCAGCTTTACTTCGGCGTACGGTCAAATGTCGTCTGGCATCGACACGGAAATCTGTGCCAGTTTTTTTCTTTCTAGTTTCATTCGTCGACAGTATTCCCGCCAACGAATAGTTGATCGTTTCTTTTTCGGTCTCATATCCAGGTCAGGAAACATAATGTTAGCTAACTCCGACACCGAGGAGAAAATTCGGCCTCTTGCTGCTCTGTATTTCTGCAGACGCGTATGATACGGCTTCAGCGGATGTAAAACTGGCTCACACCTACTCGACATCTCAGAGCTTGGTGGCCGTTTCAAAACAAATGACAGGAGGCCAAATTTCCTGCCCAGTAACCTTGTCAGCTTTTCGTGCTATAGGTGTCAACGGGACATCGAAGATTAAAGACTCTTCTAAAGAAGTGTCTAATAATGTCATAGGTTCCCCAGAAGTGGAAATGGGAGCTTGAAGATCTGCGGAGAAGTCTATTAAGTTCTCCGCCTCTGCCAATGAAGTAATCGTACAATCAGGTGTTTTACTGATATCATCAGAGTCACTGAATGATATCAGTGGACATATCAGGGAGTTATCGCTAGTGTCTGCTAATGGAGCGGACCTTCCTCCTTGTTCAAGGCTTGAACTGGAGTGTTCGTTGCACTGATTGCTCGTGATGTCAACGCTGGTCGGAAAGAGGTGGTGGTCTTCCCGACCCGTCTGAAGTTTTTCTGTTGACATTGAATGCAATCTGGCTTGAAGGTGTTCTTCTGTCCACATCTGTAACAGAACACAACTTGTCGTTCCTGCCGGCAATCTTGGTAAAAGTGACCGGGCTGGTCACAATTCCAGCAGGTTACATTTTTAGGGGTTGAAATAGCAGATAGTGAGACTTCCTCACTGCGTTCAGGTGACGTATTCAGTTCAGCGTCAGTCGAATAGTATCCATCCACCTCACTGACTCTTTGTCCGCGATAAGCGTTCCAACTACTTGCTGTCGCGATGCGCTGCTGCGTCGCTTGAATTTGATTCACAAGAATCCTAAGCTGGTGGATGGTGTTTGTAGGATGCAAGCAAATTTTGTTTTGGATCTCTGGCAGTAAATTTGATTTGACTATTTTCAAAAATTCAACGTCTGGCAACGGGTTCTGCAGTTGGTCTCGTAGCTGTACCAGGTGCTGGTAGTACGTAGCAAATGACTCCCCTGCTTTCTGCTTGCGCAACATAAGCTGGACCTTGACCTTAAGGTCGTCTTTGGGGACTCCCCATTCAGATAGTAGAGCTGCTTTCACATACTCTCATGACGGCGTGGAATTTTGCCTCAGGAGAGACTGTAACGGCTATAATCTCTCTATTAGGAAAAAAATATCTATTTTTTTTTCTTGGGGGTTAATCATTCATCTTTGGTCAGTCTCATTTTAATCCAGACTTTGATTAAACGACTAATTTGTTTTCTTAATGAAAAGAAAGAAGAGAGAAACTAATTTCATTTTCGCATCGAAAGGCGAAATAATTGAGTTCAAGCGGAAATTAAATTTAAAACTCAAAAAAAAAAAAAAAAAAAAAAAAAAAATATGTATTTTTCTGTCCCTCAGAAATCACGCATTAAATTGGCTTCGTTAGGAAAAACTGCGCTTAACAAAGTGCAATTCGAGAGGCACTTCCTATCACCCAACAAGAGGTGCTGATCGATAAAGTGCAATGCACTTTAGAACAGTTACCTCGTATCGCTTCTTTGGGGAATCAAGACATGCGACGATCGAGATCCTCACATTGTAAAGTGAGTCGTTGGAAGTAAGAACTTCCCCGGGAACAACTCAAGCCTCTGAATTTGGGTTTTTTTTTAATTGTCGCTCATCTAAACCTGGCACGCGGCTAGCAATTTATTATCAAAGATAAAATAGTGAAGTGAAGGTACTAAAATCGCACAAAGTACCCGAATAAATTCGGTTGTGGTTTTGAATAAATATCGGAACTCGGGCTTCTGTACGTGTGTATAAAGGTTACAAGACTTCCAGTAATAGTAGACGACACGGGAAGTTCATTAAAATCAATTTGTTTTGTGGTTGCACCCAACTATCACCAAGCGTGATATAAGCCTTCTTTCTGAGCTATAAGGTGAGGGTGAAATTACTTTTCTGTCGAGAGTGTAATTCCTCAGTGAAGTTTTTTTTACTATATACATATACTAGGTGACAGAGTCTGGACCAGTATTGTGGGAATCCAAGAAAGCAAAATCGGCAGTGAAGTGCGCCGGAACTTACCTGAGACCAGATCTCGCACCCACCTCCCTGAGCATTCAAGCCTTCTCGGATTTATTTCTCTCCACGGATCAACCGATCTGTTAATCACCGTCGCGGGAAGATAGGGGATCAGTTAGGGAACGAGAAGAAAAAGAAGAAGGAAAGGAAGGGCAACAATAGCAACCCGAATATTCCCTTTGGTTTTTTTTTATTTTTTTTTCAGCAATATTCACCAGGTCGCTGAAGCGCTTCATCGCCGGGGGGATTGTTATGTAAGTACGCACTTATCATTTGTGTAATAAGAGAATAGTCGGTTGTTTTTTTTGTTTTTCTCTTTTCTTATCTTCGAAGAGCATATATAGGCTACAATAGTGAAATTTTCTTTCTAAGTTTTTTTTTGCTTTATTTATGATATGTAACCTGTATATGTACTGTCATATAGCGTAATATTTTCAGTTTTAAGTTGATTTGTCTTTGAATATTCGTGTATGGAGTTAATAGTGTAGTGTAAAGTTTCTTTTTTTTTTCCCTGAATTTAGTCTATATGATAGCATAATTTTTTTTATGGGTTTATTTTGTAATAGTGTAAAGATTTTTTTTTTTGTAGCGTAAGTGATTTTATTCTTTCCTAAATTGTTCTTTTTTTTTCCTCTATTTCTTTGATATATAGATATGTAACCCGCATAGCAGAAAAATTTTAATATATAGATACATATGGATCTACAATTCTGTATATCGTAGCGTAACTTGTTACCTTACTTATTTTTTTTGTGTTTTTGTCTTTGAGTTCTAAATAAAATAACATGGCAATAGGCTAAATATTAGTTTTCGTTTGGTGCTGGGTCCAGTTGGGGTTTTGGGAGGATCGAGATGTCAGGAGGCGGAGGTAGTTGGCAATCTATCCTATGAGTTTGGTGAGTGGGGCGGTGGGATGGGTTTCAAGTAATAGAGAGGGTCCTATCATTCAGAGTGGGGTCCGTATTCCTATATTTCAGTTTTTATTTTTTTTCATCTTGTTTTCTTTCTATTTTAATCATTCCTCTAGAGCGGTACAGTAATAGGTGGTTGAACAGCGAGCAAGAACTTACCCCAGCCCTGAGCTTGAGCCGGCAAGAAGCCTGTACCGTGCTCGCCCAAAGATCAACCTCCATTGTCCCACAACAACCGTAAAAGGGACATAAAGTAGCCATGATCAGTCATCTGTCTCGCTGAGTTTAGTGGTCGAGAAGCGGTCACGCTGAGAGGTAGATATGGCTGGCCGGAAGGTTACATATATGGCGCCCAAGTAAGCATAATTTTCTGCAGCTTACAAACGAATGTTTTTTTTTGTTGCTGTTTATTTTTACGAGTTAAGATATCAACTGAATAGGGTTGCGCTATAATCACAGCGTCAATCTATTAGGTTTGTTCGTTTATAGATTAACTCTGGCTTCTTTAACACTTTTGCATTCTTAATTGCTCGTGTCAATGCTTTCGCTAAGTGGTTAGGATATTCCTCACTGCAGGTTTCGCCCTTAGCTTCGATTGGTATTAGCGACTCTTAGTGATTTTGTAAAAACCTGGTTAGAGAAGGCTATTCTTATTTTTCATGTATTACACATTTTTTTTTTTTTTTTTCTATTTTGATTGTCGAAAACTTTTCCGTCAAGTAGTTGATACGTGGCCTTTGAAGGTTTCCCTGCTTGATGTTTGATATGTGTTGTCATTTGTTAAATAATTATTTCTGTAAAAATTATCCAATCGCTTACTCCGCATGGCGGGCTGTTAGATTGAGCAGATTAGTATTCTCTATTAGCCCCGTTGGTGGAGATGATAGCGATTATAGAATCTTTTTACTTAGAAACCTAGGACCACTCGCCACTGACTCATCAAACCCTTAAGACCTGAACTAAATGAACCGTGTCACCAAACGAAGAAATATTAACCACAATTCAATTCAGGAAATCTACTTTTTTTATTATCGAATTTTCTTTATATACATATAAATATATATAAATATACCAGTACACGTTTTGTTGGAAGCTGAAGAGCCAGGACACCTATTTTATTGGCTCAGAATCTGCAGGCATAATTCTATTATTTTACAATATACTGGTACATTTTTATCTCTAATTAATTGTACTTATTTTCGCATTTCTATTGAACTTTAATTTTTCCTCTAAATTATTTGATTGTTTTGATTTGTTTAATAGTACTATTTTTTGTTTTTTGTTGCCTTTCGTTCAACGCACTAATATATCTCTTTTCCTACCCGTAGTTAAGCCGAAGCTCACTCTGCTGGCGTTCTAAGCATTATATTCCTTTTTTGTTTTTTTTATAGGTATCTCTGTAGTCTTTATTGGTTATTCGGTATAGTTATAGTGTTCTCGTTCCTGTATGGTAACAAGATTAAATAATCTTTATACAGTCGAAAACAACGAATACCTTAATGTATTTTATCTTACTTCTACTGGTTTTATTTTAGTATACACATATAATAATTTTTTTTTCTCCATTGTCTTCAATTGCATTCCTTGATAACCTAAATATCTCATATTCACCTCATATTTTAATACATATATTTATATCCGTAACTCGCTTACCTTTCGCATTTACTAATAATGGATCCCAAATTCCTATTAGAGGACGAACGCAATGTTGAGTATAAGGTCAGGGGCCTAGATATAACTGATCCCGAAGCCTCTACCAAACTTAGAGAATTATTGGATTTAGAGGCATCGTTTCCTGGTCGAGCACCCACGGTTATGCACAATCCTTCCGAGGCGGGGAGTGAGCTTGAGATTTGTAAAGAAAAGCTCGCCTTGCTAACTCACCTAATTAAAGAGAATAAAGTCCAAACGCATGACAACTATCAACGCGTGCGATGTCGATTGAGTCACCTAAGTGGGCGTGCTATACGCTTAGCTAGCTCATCGACAGATCATACAGAAGAGGCCACTGAACAAGTATCAGCCCTATCCGAGCTTATTAAGGAATTCATGAAAATTAAGATTCCTCCTCGTAGGGATGCCTCTGAAAGCCAAAAGCTCCAAGCCCCTGCAGGAGCAACTAGTACTCCGGCACCAACTAACTTTGAGACAAATGTTGAAGGAGCTGCGGCCGCTAATGTTGGTACAAGCGCAGCACGTCGACGTATTCAGTTTCCTAAAAGTTTGACACTTCCATCTCTGTCGATAATTGGGAATACAGCTGGGGATCTAGGAAGGTCTCCTAATCAGTTTTTTAGCACAACCACGAATCCATTAAACTATACAACCCTGACGCCGCGTCTGGGCAATCAGAGTGATCCCTTGTCAACAACTCCTTTCCCTACTGAACACAATCGCGGAAGCAACCCTAGCGGGAATCAACCCAGTGGTAATTTTCAGTACAGTGGCCGCCCAGAAACTTCAAGCTTTCCTCATTGGCAGCCAAGGCTACCAAAATGGAAGATATCTTTTAACGGGTCCCCAGACGGACTTGACGTCACCGAATTTGTCTTCCGTCTAGAAATGCTTTCCAAAGACGATAACTATCCGCTGGATCGTTTAATTGGCATTTTGCCTAATTTCCTCTCAGATACGGCTGAAAGCTGGTTCTGGGTTTACAAGCGGAAATATCCCGATACGAGTTGGCAGGGTATGAAGACAGCCCTACTCGAGCGATTCGGGAGCTATGTCTCAGAAAGAGAAACGCGAAGGGCCATTGAAACAGGAAGACAAGGCCCGAAAGAAACGTTCAATAATTTCCTGCTGGACGTAGAACGGCTTAACGGTCGGCTTCGAAGACCATTTCCTGACAGAGAGCTACTCGAAATTGTCCGAGAAAACATGGACCCGGCTCTACAGAGTGCCACTACCACGACAATATTTAGATCAACGGAAGAGGTGAGAATTATCTGCCAGAGGCTAGAAAAATTGTGGGCTAGATCTGGGCACGATCCTCGTCAGCTGACTATGGCTCGCACTTTCCGAAATAGAGCTCAAATCGAAGAGCTAGAGGAGGTAATACCCTTGTCAGACTACGTTGATAATGACATTGACCCACAAGTAGCAGCCCTTACCCCAGTGCTAAGGAGAAACACTGCTAACCGCGCTTCGTTGGATATATGTTGGAACTGCCGAGACTTAGGCCACAGATATCAAGACTGTACAAAGGGTCATTTTGGGATATTCTGTTACGGTTGCGGACGCCCTGGCGTGCTGAAGCCAAACTGTGGGACCTGTTTAGGCCGTGCGGTAAAGAAGACCCCGAACGCAGAAAGAGCTGGGGTCATGCGTTCGGGCCATACGACCAGTTACCCCAGTGCCAGGAGAGTAGAAGCAGCCACCAGTACCGAGCCTGCAACCCATCGTTAGAGAATGTGCACACTTTACCAACATTGCTACCCACTTCATCCCTTTCCCACTTAGCATCAACCCAATCAACACAAACTCCCCAATCTTACATAGACACATCCAAAACAACTTCGGAGGAATCCATTCGCTCTCGATATATCGCTTCAAGTCGAGGTCGGCGGCGTCAGCTTAGATCTCGGAAGTACTGGAAATCCAAAAGGCTGCTTCGTAAAGCAGTATCCGCCGCTGTTCAGCGTGATGTAGAAGACCATCGTCCATACGTCACAGTAAAAATAGCTGAAGAAAATATAGTTGGTTTGCTCGACAGTGGAGCTTCTGTAAGCATATTGGGAAAACACTCTCTAGAATTTCTGCGTAAGAATAATCTTAGTTACAACCAGAGTCATTCATATGTTCGTACAGCGGATGGCTCACGGAACTCTATCATTGGTCACATAAAGTTGCCCGTCCGTTATGCTGAGAAAACAGAAACCATCCATTTTCACTTAGTGCCCAGCTTACAACAGGAACTTTACTTAGGAATTGATTTTTGGGATGCTTTTGGCATTACCCCTGCGGTAATAGACTCCCTGGATATTTATAAAACCACAAAGATCCATCCTCCGCAACACACCCTCACACCAGAGCAAAATGCCCAACTGGAAGATCTCAAACATCAATTTCCTTCCTTTTCAAAGCATGGCCTCGGCCGTACAAAACAAAACAACGTCACTATCCGGTATCCCCAGCAGTTCAAAAGTTGTTATATGAAGAACTGGACCGAATGTTAGTAATGGACGTTATCGAAGAGAGTCAGAGCTCCTGGAGCTCGCCAGTGGTTCTCGTGAAAAAATCTAATGGGAAGGTGCGACTATGTTTAGATTCTCGCAAGGTAAATTCTGTTACCAAGAAAAATGCTTATCAACTACCATTGATAGATGGACTCTTAGGTCGCCTCCGAGAAACCAGATATATCTCAAGCTTAGATCTGAAAGACGCATTCTGGCAGATACCACTCGCAGAGTCCGCTCGTGATAAGACTGCATTCACAGTTCCTGGAAGGTCTTTATATCAATTTAAAGTCATGCCGTTTGGTCTGTGCAATGCTCCACAAACTATGTGTCGCCTTATGGACCGGGTCGTGCCTCATCAATTCCACGATCGAGTATTTGTCTACTTAGATGACTTACTCATTACTTCCACTACGTTCGAGGAACATTTGGACTTACTGAGGGAAGTCGCTTCCCTGCTTCGTCAGGCAGGACTAACCATAAACGTTGAGAAGAGTAAGTTCGTTCTTCGAGAAATTAAATACCTTGGCTATGTGGTTGGTGAAGGAGGTCTGAGGGTCGATCCTGAAAAGGTGGCTGCAATTGTAAATTTTCCTAGCCCATCAACAGTTCGGCAAACACGCAGACTACTGGGCATGGCTGGATGGTACAGGAGATTTATCCCAAACTTTTCGAGCATCGCTGCTCCGATCACAGAGCTTCTGAAGAAGGGTGCGAAGTTTCAGTGGACTTCGGAGGCTCAAGAAGCCTTTAAACAACTAAAAGAACACTTATGTTCGGCTCCACTGCTAGCTAATCCAGATTATACGAAGCCCTTCTATATAAGATGTGATGCCAGCACTATGGGAGTAGGCAGTGTCTTATTTAAAAAGTCGGAGGATGATTCCGAAAGGCCAATTGCATTTATGTCCCAAAAGTTGAATCCGGCCCAGAGAAATTATAGTATCACTGAACTGGAATGCTTCGCTGCGGTACTGAGCGTAAAGAAGTTTAGAGCATACATCGAAGGCTTCCACTTTACAATCATCACCGACCACCAGAGTTTGAAATGGCTAATGACTCAAAAGGAACTTACGGGGCGACTTGCGCGATGGAGCTTAATACTACAGTCTTTCGACTTCGAGATCGAGCACGTAAAAGGAAGTCAAAATGTAGTGCCGGATGCATTATCTCGAATGTATCTTGATTCGGCTGAGGCGACTATCTCTGACCTTAGCAAGCTAGATTACCTGGTAGACCTGAAATCAGCATACTTCTCTGACCCTGCTTACGTAGGTTGGAAAGACAAAATCTCTGCTACACCAGCTCAGTATCCTAATCTGCAAGTCACTGGACTGCACATTTTCATTCGTATTGAGGGCGGTGGTGATAACGATCTATCCGATATCCCCAGTTGGAAGCTCTGGATTCCTCAAGGGCTCACCAAAGAGTTAATTAGAAGGGAACACGAGAGCTCCACTGCAGCTCATGGTGGAATCCATAAAACCCTCGATAGACTGCGAAGATATTATTTTTGGCCAGGCATGCGCCAACAAGTCCACGCATATATCTTACAATGCGATGTCTGCAAACAAACCAAAGCTCCAAATTGCAGGCTAAGGCCCAAAATGGGAAACCAGATTGCAGTAGAAAGGCCATGGCAGAGATTGCATATTGACTATATTGGACCCCTCCCAAGAAGTAAACGCGTTAATACCACCATCCTAGTCATTGTAGACCAGTTTACCAAATTTGTCCTACTAAAGGCTTTTCCCCAAGCTAAAACTAAGCAACTCATAGAATATCTGGAGGAAAATATATTCCACTGTTACGGGGTACCCGAACTTATACACACTGATAATGGGCCACAATTTATCTCAACAGAGTTTGCTCGCATGATAGAACGTTTCGGCATTCGCCACACAAAGACTGCAGGATATTCGCCACAGTCCAATGCTGCAGAGAGAGTTAATCGCTCCATCGTGGCAGCAATTAGGTCGTATGTGCAAGAGGAACATACCAACTGGGATTCCCAGCTAAGTGATGTGGCTTGCGCTTTGCGTAACGCAACACACCAGTCGACCAAATTTTCCCCTTATTTCTTACTTTACGGATACCACATGATCTTACATGGAGGTACATACAATCTTCTCCGCCAGATTGATGGCTTGGCAGAAGGTAACTTCGAAGTATTACCAAGTAACTACAGAATTCCACTGGTACATGAGCGAGTCAAAGACCATCTCCGGGAAGCTTACGATAGAAACGCTCACACCTATAACCTTCGCGCGCGGCAGATAACGTATAAACCAGGACAAATTGTCTATGTCCGGAATTTCGTACAGAGCAAGGCCGCAGACAAGTTCGCGGCCAAACTTGCCAATAAGTTCATCAAGGCTCGCATACGAAAGAAGAATGGTAACGTGAACTACGAAGTGGAAAACATGGATGGTAAGTTTATTGGCGTCTATCACGCAAGCAACATTCGCCAGTAACATCCTAAATCATAATCAAATATCCCAAATCATTTTATAAAATATATATCGGTATTCAACTCGCAAAAGAAAGGATTAATATATATATAGAGTAGTTAGACAATAATCTCGCCGTTAACATTGTCGAATCCAGACCCTGTATTTGGCCCGGAATCCCATATAAATTCGCCGGGCTGCTCGGCTTACTTCTAAGCACCGGTAGCAAAATATATCAACCTTAATAATAAAGCCTTTCTCTATACAGAACGGTCACGGACGAGAACTACGACCATGTGGAAGCCAATGGAGCTCTCACCAACCACCGGCCTATTATTGGTGATTGGCCTGATGACAACTGCTCCTATTGCCTGCGGAATCATCGCCTACGACTGTGGTCATGAGAGAGTGAATCTCACCGCCATTTCAATGGTATCCGTTGGTCCATGCATATTTAACAATAAGGAAGTAGTCAAGGAGGAAGAAGATATACAGCTTTTGCAAACGAGCGAGACCACCATGCTACACATCTTTCAATGCAAAATTAACATCATACAGTCAGTGTACAAATGCGGTATGTTCAGCCATCTCTCTCTAGTACCTGGAGGATTGAGTACATATATTATGGATATAAGTAAAGAGAACTGCATGAACATTCATAGGTATAACACTCTTAAATTACAAAACAGCAGAAGAATTGCTGATATTAAGACGAATGCTTCAACGTCACTGACCGAAGTCGTTGGCGGGTCAATCGACCAAAACGGAAATTGCAACGGAGTTCCGTATACGTCAGGAGCAAATTCCTGGGATAATGTTGTGGTTATGCATGCGATGGAAGTAACCATTATGGACTACCAAAGCTCGGTCCGCATTGATGACAACATGGTTATTCTACGAATCAACGTGCTATGTCCCTACCTGGCTGGTAAATGTACGGATCCAGAATACGGAATGAGTTTTTGGGATCTCATCTCTGACAATTCTTGCGAAAGTCAAAAGTACGACGTATTATGGCAAGGAATGGCTACGAAGATTAGGACCTCGAACCAATCCATTAGCAACACCATATACACCGTGACGTCCGGAGAAATAATCTTTGCACTCGAAGTAAAAAAGCAAGTATCCGTTTGTCGTTTCCCCGGTTTTCAAACTGAGCATCCCAGGCTGATCATTGTACCTAAGGCAGCATCCGATTACTGGTTTAGGAAAAAACCCCTGGATACTCGTAACCTCGATCTTTTCACTTACGTTAATTCGAAGTTCGTCTATGTTGAGCGTCACTTTAAGGGTCAAGCCGAGTAACTATACACCAATCTCCTGAGGAAGAAATGCGAATTAGAAAGTGAACTACTTCAAACCCAGCTAATCATGGCCCTCCACCACCCGGCAGAGTTCGCTCTTATAAGAATGAAAGAGCAAGGGTTTACCGCTGTACATAGGGGGGAAATCATCTACTTAGTGAGATGCCAACCAGTTGAAGTCACTGTTCGGAAGAGCAGCCGGTGTTATATGGAACTGCCAGTAACTTATGGAGAAAGTGACTACTTCCTAGCTCCGTTAACCCACCTACTGCAGCAGCGTGGAACTGAGATATTCTGCTCAGATTTGCTGAGCCCAGCATACTATATTAGAGGAACCTGGTACGGGACCAATCCGACAATTCACCAAATTAAAGAACCATCTGAACTTCAACCATCAAACACCGCTGACTGGTCATACGAAGACCCAGGAGAACTTATTCGGGCAGGAATTTACCACAGTGAGTCTCTGGAAAACCTTCGCCACCAGATCATGTATCCGTCCGAGAGGCTAGCCATTACTAACATACTCACGCAACGTGTAATGGGTCAAGATGTTCACCACCAAGATATTAACGCCGTCAACCTTTTATCTCCAAAGACAATGGAGGACCTAGTCACAACGGTACGGACAAAGATATGGGGCGCTTTCAATTTTTTTGGAAGTGTCTGCTCCTCCTTGCTGGGAATTTACGTGTGTCTGAAGGCAGTCAAGTTTGTCATCGATACCTTCATCAATGCCAAGGTTCTCGGAGCGATTTACGGGAGGAGCTGGAAATTATCAGCAGCTGTGTGGAACACTATGACAAACCATATTCTACATCAACAACATCAACAGCAAGCTACTGCATATCCGGACTCCGTCACTACTCATCTACCCCATGATCGTCTCGCCAGTACCTCAACGGAAGAAGAAGCACAAACTACATCACCACCTGGAGCTTCAAAAGACACCATAGACGAAATAAGCACGCTTAAGGACCGAGTAGCTCGTCTGTACCCCAACAACCAGCCTTAGAAGAGCATCAAACTCTCAGTAATACACTTCTACCGTGGTTAAGGTCATACCAATCAGCAACCAGATCGACTGAAATTTCTCGATATGTAAAAAGTGAAATACTTCTTTACCATACCCTTGATACATTTTTGTTTACTTCTTCTCTTGAATAAAAAAATTCAGTAATAGTCTACTAAGACTTTCCAGCAAAAACCTATCTTCTTATTTCTCCTTGTGTTTTATAACCACATATCATCGCCGCTCTATTGATCTTACAGAGTAACCATATCATCTTTCGTAAGAGTTATGCCCGGCTAGCTCAGTCCGTAGAGTATGAGACTTTGATCTCAGGGTGTGGGGCGTCCCCGCGTTGGGACTTATTTATAGGATTGGACCACAGCCGTAGTGTCCACTCAGCCTCGGAGAATTCCGCTCTGGAATGGGAACTTCCGAACCTGACCTGTAACGGCTATAATCTCTCTATTAGGAAAAAAATATCTATTTTTTTTCTTGGGGGTTAATCATTCATCTTTGGTCAGTCTCATTTTAATCCAGACTTTGATTAAACGACTAATTTGTTTTCTTAATGAAAAGAAAGAAGAGAGAAACTAATTTCATTTTGCATCGAAAGGCGAAATAATTGAGTTCAAGCGGAAATTAAATTTAAAACTCAAAAAAAAAAAAAAAAATAAAAAAATATGTATTTTTCTGTCCCTCAGAAATCACGCATTAAATTGGCTTCGTTAGGAAAAACTGCGCTTAACAAAGTGCAATTCGAGAGGCACTTCCTATCACCCAACAAGAGGTGCTGATCGATAAAGTGCAATGCACTTTAGAACAGTTACCTCGTATCGCTTCTTTGGGGAATCAAGACATGCGACGATCGAGATCCTCACATTGTAAAGTGAGTCGTTGGAAGTAAGAACTTCCCCGGGAACAACTCAAGCCTCTGAATTTGGGTTTTTTTTTAATTGTCGCTCATCTAAACCTGGCACGCGGCTAGCAATTTATTATCAAAGATAAAATAGTGAAGTGAAGGTACTAAAATCGCACAAAGTACCCGAATAAATTCGGTTGTGGTTTTGAATAAATATCGGAACTCGGGCTTCTGTACGTGTGTATAAAGGTTACAAGACTTCCAGTAATAGTAGACGACACGGGAAGTTCATTAAAATCAATTTGTTTTGTGGTTGCACCCAACTATCACCAAGCGTGATATAAGCCTTCTTTCTGAGCTATAAGGTGAGGTGAAATTACTTTTCTGTCGAGAGTGTAATTCCTCAGTGAAGTTTTTTTTACTATATACATATACCAGGTGACAGAGTCTGGACCAGTATTGTGGGAATCCAAGAAAGCAAAATCGGCAGTGAAGTGCGCCGGAACTTACCTGAGGCCAGATCTCGCACCCACCTCCCTGAGCATTCAAGCCTTCTCGGATTTATTTCTCTCCACGGATCAACCGATCTGTTAATCACCGTCGCGGGAAGATAGGGGATCAGTTAGGGAACGAGAAGAAAAAGAAGAAGGAAAGGAAGGGCAACAATAGCAACCCGAATATTCCCTTTGGTTTTTTTTTTATTTTTTTTTTCAGCAATATTCACCAGGTCGCTGAAGCGCTTCATCGCCGGGGGGATTGGTATGTAAGTACGCACTTATCATTTGTGTAATAAGAGAATAGTCGGTTGTTTTTTTGTTTTTCTCTTTTCTTATCTTCGAAGAGCATATATAGGCTACAATAGTGAAATTTTCTTTCTAAGTTTTTTTTTTGCTTTATTTATGATATGTAACCTGTATATGTACTGTCATATAGCGTAATGTTTTCAGTTTTAAGTTGATTTGTCTTTGAATATTCGTGTATGGAGTTAATAGTGTAGTGTAAAGTTTCTTTTTTTTTTCCTGAATTTAGTCTATATGATAGCATAATTTTTTATATGGGTTTATTTTGTAATAGTGTAAAGATTTTTTTTTTTGTAGCGTAAGTGATTTTATTCTTTCCTAGATTGTTCTTTTTTTTTCCTCTATTTCTTTGATATATAGATATGTAACCCGCATAGCAGAAAAATTTTAATATCTAGATACATATGGATCTACAATTCTGTATATCGTAGCGTAACTTGTTACCTTACTTATTTTCTTTTTGTGTTTTTGTCTTTGAGTTCTAAATAAAATAACATGGCAATAGGCTAAATATTAGTTTTCGTTTGGTGCTGGGTCCAGTTGGGGTTTTGGAAGGATCGAGATGCCAGGAGGCGGATGTAGTTTGCAATCTATACTATGAGTTTGGTGAGTGGGGCGGTGGGATGGGTTTCAAGTAATAGAGAGGGTCCTATCATTCAGAGTGGGGTCCGTATTCCTATATTTCAGTTTTTATTTTTTTTCATCTTGTTTTCTTTCTATTTTAATCATTCCTCTAGAGCGGTACAGTAATAGGTGGTTGAACAGCGAGCAAGATCTTACCCCAGCCCTGAGCTTGAGCCGGCAAGAAGCCTGTACCGTGCTCGCCTAAAGATCAACCTCCATTGTCCCACAACAACCGTAAAAGGGACATAAAGTAGCCATGATCAGTCATCTGTCTCGCTGAGTTTAGTGGTCGAGAAGCGGTCACGCTGAGAGGTAGATATAACTGGCCGGAAGGTTACAAATATGGCGCCCAAGTAAGCATAATTTTCTGCAGCTTACAAACGAATGTTTTTTTTTGTTGCTGTTTATTTTTACGAGTTAAGATATCAACTGAATAGGGTTGCGCTATAATCACAGCGTCAATCTATTAGGTTTGTTCGTTTATAGATTAACTCTGGCTTCTTTAACACTTTTGCATTCTTAAGTGCTCGTGTCAATGCTTTCGCTAAGTGGTTAGGATATTCCTCACTGCAGGTTTCGCCCTTAGGTTCGATTGGTATTAGCGACTCTTAGTGATTTTGTAAAAACCTCGTTAGAGAAGGCTATTCTTATTTTTCATGTATTACACCTTTTTTTTTTTTCTATTTTGATTGTCGAAAACATTTCCGTCAAGTAGTTGATACGTGGCCTTTGAAGGTTTCCCTGCTTGATGTTTGATATGTGTTGTCATTTGTTAAATAATTATTTCTGTAAAAATTATCCAATCGCTTACTCCGCATGGCGGGCTGTTAGATTGAGCAGATTAGTATTCTCTATTAGCCCCGTTGGTGGAGATGATAGCGATTATAGAATCTTTTTACTTAGAAACCTAGGACTACTCGCCACTGACTCATCAAACCCTTAAGACCTGAACTAAATGAACCGTGTCACCAAACGAAGAAATATTAACCACAATTCAATTCAGGAAATCTACTTTTTTTTATTATCGAATTTTCTTTATATACATATAAATATATCTAAATATACCAGTACACGTTTTGTTGGAAGCTGAAGAGCCAGGACACCTATTTTATTGGCTCAGAATCTGCAGGCATAATTCTATTATTTTACAATATACTGGTACATTTTTATCTCTAATTAATTGTACTCATTTTCGCATTTCTATTGAACTTTAATTTTTCCTCTAAATTATTTGATTGTTTTGATTTGTTTAATAGTACTATTTTTTGTTTTTTGTTGCCTTTCGTTCAACGCACTAATATATCTCTTTTCCTACCCGTAGTTAAGCCGAAGCTCACTCTGCTGGCGTTCTAAGCATTATATTCCTTTTTTGTTTTTTTTATAGGTATCTCTTTAGTCTTTATTGGTTATTCGGTATAGTTATAGTGTTCTCGTTCCTGTATGGTAACAAGATTAAACAATCTTTATACAGTCGAAAACAACGAATACCTTAATGTATTTTATCTTACTTCTACTGGTTTTATTTTAGTATACACATATAATAATTTTTTTTTCTCCATTGTCTTCAATTGCATTCCTTGATAACCTAAATATCTCATATTCACCTCATATTTTAATATATATATTTATATCCGTAACTCGCTTACCTTTCGCATTTACTAATAATGGATCCCAAATTCCTATTAGAGGACGAACGCAATGTTGAGTATAAGGTCAGGGGCCTAGATATAACTGATCCCGAAGCCTCTACCAAACTTAGAGAATTATTGGATTTAGAGGCATCGTTTCCTGGTCGAGCACCCACGGTTATGCACGATCCTTCCGAGGCGGGGAGCGAGCTTGAGATTTGTAAAGAAAAGCTCGCCTTGCTAACTCACCTAATTAAAGAGAATAAAGTCCAAACGCATGACAACTATCAACGCGTGCGATGTCGATTGAGTCACCTAAGTGGGCGTGCTATACGCTTAGCTAGCTCATCGACAGATCATACAGAAGAGGTCACTGAACAAGTATCAGCCCTATCCGAGCTTATTAAGGAATTCATGAAAATTAAGATTCCTCCTCGTAGGGATGCCTCTGAAAGCCAAAAGCTCCAAGCCCCTGCAGGAGCAACTAGTACTCCGGCACCAACTAACTTTGAGACAAATGTTGAAGGAGCTGTGGCCGCTAATGTTTGTACAAGCGCAGCACGTCGACGTATTCAGTTTCCTAAAAGTTTGACACTTTCATCTCTGTCGATAATTGGGAATACAGCTGGGGATCTAGGAAGGTCTCCTAATCAGTTTTTTAGCACAACCACGAATCCATTAAACTATACAACCCTGACGCCGCGTCTGGGCAATCAGAGTGATCCCTTGTCAACAACTCCTTTCCCTACTGAACACAATCGCGGACGCAACCCTAGCGGGAATCAACCCAGTGGTAATTTTCAGTACGGTACAGAACAAAATCGCGGAAGCAACCCTAGCGGGAATCAACCCAGTGGTAATTTTCAGTACAGTGGCCGCCCAGAAACTTCAAGCTTTCCTCATTGGCAGCCAAGGCTACCAAAATGGAAGATATCTTTTAACGGGTCCCCAGACGGACTTGACGTTACCGAATTTGTCTTCCGTCTAGAAATGCTTTCCAAAGACGATAACTATCCGCTGGATCGTTTAATTGGCATTTTGCCTAATTTCCTCTCAGATACGGCTGAAAGCTGGTTCTGGGTTTACAAGCGGAAATATCCCGATACGAGTTGGCAGGGTATGAAGACAGCCCTACTCGAGCGATTCGGGAGCTATGTCTCAAAAAGAGAAACGCGAAGGGCCATTGAAACAAGAAGACAAGGCCCGAAAGAAACGTTCAATAATTTCCTGCTGGACGTAGAACGGCTTAACGGTCGGCTTCGAAGACCATTTCCTGACAGAGAGCTACTCGAAATTGTCCGAGAAAACATGGACCCGGCTCTGCAGAGTGCCACTACCACGACAATATTTAGATCAACGGAAGAGGTGAGAATTATCTGCCAGAGGCTAGAAAAATTGTGGGCTAGATCTGAGCACGATCCTCGTCAGCTGACTATGGCTCGCACTTTCCGAAATAGAGCTCAAATCGAAGAGCTAGAGGAGGTAATACCCTTGTCAGACTACGTTGATAATGACATTGACCCACAAGTAGCAGCCCTTACCCCAGTGCTAAGGAGAAACACTGCTAACCGCGCTTCGTTGGATATATGTTGGAACTGCCGAGACTTAGGCCACAGATATCAAGACTGTACAAAGGGTCATTTTGGGATATTCTGTTACGGTTGCGGACGCCCTGGCGTGCTGAAGCCAAACTGTGGGACCTGTTTAGGCCGTGCGGTAAAGAAGACCCCGAACGCAGAAAGAGCTGGGGTCATGCGTTCGGGCCATACGACCAGTTACCCCAGTGCCAGGAGAGTAGAAGCAGCCACCAATACCGAGCCTGCAACCCATCGTTAGAGAATGTGCACACTTTACCAACATTGCTACCCACTTCATCCCTTTCCCACTTAGCATCAACCCAATCAACACAAACTCCCCAATCTTACATAGACACATCCAAAACAACTTCGGAGGAATCCATTCGCTCTCGATATATCGCTTCAAGTCGAGGTCGGCGGCGTCAGCTTAGATCTCGGAAGTACTGGAAATCCAAAAGGCTGCTTCGTAAAGCAGTATCCGCCGCTGTTCAGCGTGATGTAGAAGACCATCGTCCATACGTCACAGTAAAAATAGCTGAAGAAAATATAGTTGGTTTGCTCGACAGTGGAGCTTCTGTAAGCATATTGGGAAAACACTCTCTAGAATTTCTGCGTAAGAATAATCTAAGTTACAACCAGAGTCATTCATATGTTCGTACAGCGGATGGCTCACGGAACTCTATCATTGGTCACATAAAGTTGCCCGTCCGTTATGCTGAGAAAACAGAAACCATCCATTTTCACTTAGTGCCCAGCTTACAACAGGAACTTTACTTAGGAATTGATTTTTGGGATGCTTTTGGCATTACCCCTGCGGTAATAGACTCCCTGGATATTGATAAAACCACAAAGATCCATCCTCTGCAACACACCCTCACACCAGAGCAAAATGCCCAACTGGAAGATCTCAAACATCAATTTTCTTCCTTTTCAAAGCATGGCCTCGGCCGTACAAAACTGTTGGAACACAACATCGACGTAGGAGGTACTCCACCAATAAAGCAACGTCACTATCCGGTATCCCCAGCAGTTCAAAAGTTGTTATATGAAGAACTGAACCGAATGTTAGCCATGGACGTTATCGAAGAGAGTCAGAGCTCCTGGAGCTCGCCAGTGGTTCTCGTGAAAAAATCTAATGGGAAGGTGCGACTATGTTTAGATTCTCGCAAGGTAAATTCTGTTACCAAGAAAAATGCTTATCAACTACCATTGATAGATGGACTCTTAGGTCGCCTCCGAGAAACCAGATATATCTCAAGCTTAGATCTGAAAGACGCATTCTGGCAGATACCACTCGCAGAGTCCGCTCGTGATAAGACTGCATTCACAGTTCCTGGTAGGCCTTTATATCAATTTAAAGTCATGCCGTTTGGTCTGTGCAATGCTCCACAAACTATGTGTCGCCTTATGGACCGGGTCGTGCCTCATCAATTCCACGATCGAGTATTTGTCTACTTAGATGACTTACTCATTACTTCCACTACGTTCGAGGAACATTTGGACTTACTGAGGGAAGTCGCTTCCCTGCTTCGTCAGGCAGGACTGACCATAAACGTTGAGAAGAGTAAGTTCGTTCTTCGAGAAATTAAATACCTTGGCTATGTGGTTGGTGAAGGAGGTCTGAGGGTCGATCCTGAAAAGGTGGCTGCAATTGTAAATTTTCCTAGCCCATCAACAGTTCGGCAAACACGCAGACTACTGGGCATGGCTGGATGGTACAGGAGATTTATCCCAAACTTTTCGAGCATCGCCCTTCTATATAAGATGTGATGCCAGCACTATGGGAGTAGGCAGTGTCTTATTTAAAAAGTCGGAGGATGATTCCGAAAGGCCAATTGCATTTATGTCCCAAAAGTTGAATCCGGCCCAGAGAAATTATAGTATCACTGAACTAGAATGCTTTGCTGCGGTACTGAGCGTAAAGAAGTTTAGAGCATACATCGAAGGCTTCCACTTTACAATCATCACCGACCACCAGAGTTTGAAATGGCTAATGACTCAAAAGGAACTTACGGGGCAACTTGCGCGATGGAGCTTAAAACTACAGTCTTTCGACTTCGAGATCGAGCACGTAAAAGGAAGTCAAAATGTAGTGCCGGATGCATTATCTCGAATGTATCTTGATTCGGCTGAGGCGACTATCTCTGACCTTAGCAAGCTAGATTACCTGGTAGACCTGAAATCAGCATACTTCTCTGACCCTGCTTAGGTAGGTTGGAAAGACAAAATATCTGCTACACCAGCTCAGTATCCTAATCTGCAAGTCACTGAACTGCACATTTTCATTCGTATTGAGGGCGGTGGTGATAACGATCTATCCAATATCCCCAGTTGGAAACTCTGGATTCCTCAAGGGCTCACCAAAGAGTTAATTAGAAGGGAACACGAGAGCTCCACTGCAGCTCATGGTGGAATCCATAAAACCCTCGATAGACTGCGAAGATATTATTTTTGGCCAGGCATGCGCCAACAAGTCCGCGCATATATCTTACAATGCGATGTCTGCAAACAAACCAAAGCTCCAAATTGCAGGCTAAGGCCCAAAATGGGAAACCAGATTGCAGTAGAAAGGCCATGGCAGAGATTGCATATTGACTATATTGGACCCCTCCCAAGAAGTAAACGCGGGAATACCACCATCCTAGTCATTGTAGACCAGTTTACCAAATTTGTCCTACTAAAGGCTTTTCCCCAAGCTAAAACTAAGCAACTCATAGAATATCTGGAGGAAAATATATTCCACTGTTACGGGGTACCCGAAATTATACATACTGATAATGGGCCACAATTTATCTCAACAGAGTTTGCTCGCATGATAGAACGTTTCGGCATTCGCCACACAAAGACTGCAGGATATTCGCCACAGTCCAATGCTGCAGAGAGAGTTAATCGCTCCATCGTGGCAGCAATTAGGTCGTATGTGCAAGAGGAACATACCAACTGGGATTCCCAGCTAAGTGATGTGGCTTGCGCTTTGCGTAACGCAACACACCAGTCGACCAAATTTTCCCCTTATTTCTTACTTTACGGATACCACATGATCTTACATGGAGGTACATACAATCTTCTCCGCCAGATTAATGGCTTGGCAGAAGGTAACTTCGAAGTATTACCAAGTAACTACAGAATTCCACTGGTACATGAGCGAGTCAAAGACCATCTCCGGGAAGCTTACGATAGAAACGCTCACACCTTTAACCTTCGCGCGCGGCAGATAACGTATAAACCAGGACAAATTGTCTATGTCCGGAATTTCGTACAGAGCAAGGCCGCAGACAAGTTCGCGGCCAAACTTGCCAATAAGTTCATCAAGGCTCGCATACGAAAGAAGAATGGTAACGTGAACTACGAAGTGGAAAACATGGATGGTAAGTTTATTGGCGTCTATCACGCAAGCAACATTCGCCAGTAACATCCTAAATCATAATCAAATATCCCAAATCATTTTATAAAATATATATCGGTATTCAACTCGCAAAAGAAAGGATTAATATATATATAGAGTAGTTAGACAATAATCTCGCCGTTAACATTGTCGAATCCAGACCCTGTATTTGGCCCGGAATCCCATATAAATTCGCCGGGCTGCTCGGCTTACTTCTAAGCACCGGTAGCAAAATATACTCAACCTTAATAACCAAGCCTTTCTCTATACAGAACGGTCACGGACGAGAACTACGACCATGTGGAAGCCAATGGAGCTCTCACCAACCACCGGCCTATTATTGGTGATTGGCCTGATGACAACTGCTCCTATTGCCTGCGGAATCATCGCCTACGACTGTGGTCATGAGAGAGTGAATCTCACCGCCATTTCTCTGGTATCCGTTGGTCCATGCATATTTAACAATAAGGAAGTAGTCAAGGAGGAAGAAGATATACAGCTTTTGCAAACGAGCGAGACCACCACGCTACACATCTTTCAATGCAAAATTAACATCATACAGTCAGTGTACAAATGCGGTATGTTCAGCCATCTCTCTCTAGTACCTGGAGGATTGAGTACATATATTATGGATAAAAGTAAAGAGAACTGCATGAACATTCATAGGTATAACACTCTTAAATTACAAAACAGCAGAACAATTGCTGATATTAAGACGAATGCTTCAACCTCACTGACCGAAGTCGTTGGCGGGTCAATCGACCAAAACGGAAATTGCAACGGAGTTCCGTATACGTCAGGAGCAAATTCCTGGGATAATGTTGTGGTTATGCATGCGATGGAAGTAACCATTATGGACTACCAAAGCTCGGTCCGCATTGATGACAACATGGTTATTCTACGAATCAACGTGCTATGTCCCTACCTGGCTGGTAAATGTACGGATCCAGAATACGGAATGAGTTTTTGGGATCTCATCTCTGACAATTCTTGCGAAAGTCAAAAGTACGACGTATTATGGCAAGGAATGGCTACGAAGATTAGGACCTCGAACCAATCCATTAGCAACACCATATACACCGTGACGTCCGGAGAAATAATCTTTGCGCTCGAAGTAAAAAAGCAAGTATCCGTTTGTCGTTTCCCCGGTTTTCAAACTGAGCATCCCAGGCTGATCATTGTACCTAAGGCAGCATCCGATTACTGGTTTAGGAAAAAACCCCTGGATACTCATAACCTCGATCTTTTCACTTACGTTAATTCGAAATTCGTCTATGTTGAGCGTCACTTTAAGGGTCAAGCCGAGAAACTATACACCAATCTCCTGAGGAAGAAATGCGAATTAGAAAGTGAACTACTTCAAACCCAGCTAATCATGGCCCTCCACCACCCGGCAGAGTTCGCTCTTATAAGAATGAAAGAGCAAGGGTTTACCGCTGTACATAGGGGGGAAATCATCTACTTAGTGAGATGCCAACCAGTTGAAGTCACTGTTCGGAAGAGCAGCCGGTGTTATATGGAACTGCCAGTAACTTATGGAGAAAGTGACTACTTCCTAGCTCCGTTAACCCACCTACTGCAGCAGCGTGGAACTGAGATATTCTGCTCAGATTTGCTGAGCCCAGCATACTATATTAGAGGAACCTGGTACGGGACCAATCCGACAATTCACCAAATTAAAGAACCATCTGAACTTCAACCATCAAACACCGCTAACTGGTCATACGAAGACCCAGGAGAACTTATTCGGGCAGGAATTTACCACAGTGAGTCTCTGGAAAACCTTCGCCACCAGATCATGTATCCGTCCGAGAGGCTAGCCATTACTAACATACTCACGCAACGTGTAATGGGTCAAGATGTTCACCACCAAGATATTAACGCCGTCAACCTTTTATCTCCAAAGACAATGGAGGACCTAGTCACAACGGTACGGACAAAGATATGGGGCGCTTTCAATTTTTTTGGAAGTGTCTGCTCCTCCTTGCTGGGAATTTACGTGTGTCTGAAGGCAGTCAAGTTTGTCATCGATACCTTCATCAATGCCAAGGTTCTCGGAGCGATTTACGGGAGGAGCTGGAAATTATCAGCAGCTGTGTGGAACACCATGACAAACCATATTCTACATCAACAACATCAACAGCAAGCTACTGCATATCCGGACTCCGTCACTACTCATCTACCCCATGATCGTCTCGCCAGTACCTCAACGGAAGAAGAAGCACAAACTACATCACCACCTGGAGCTTCAAAAGACACCATAGACGAAATAAGCACGCTTAAGGACCGAGTAGCTCGTCTGTACCCCAACATCCAGCCTTAGAAGAGCATCAAACTCTCAGTAATACACTTCTACCGTGGTTAAGGTCATACCAATCAGCAACCAGATCGACTGAAATTTCTCGATATGTAAAAAGTGAAATACTTCTTTACCATACCCTTGATACATTTTTGTTTACTTCTTCTCTTGAATAAAAAAATTCAGTAATAGTCTACTAAGACTTTCCAGCAAAAACCTATCTTCTTATTTCTCCTTGTGTTTTATAACCACATATCATCGCCGCTCTATTGATCTTACAGAGTAACCATATCATCTTTCGTAAGAGTTATGCCCGGCTAGCTCAGTCCGTAGAGTATGAGACTTTGATCTCAGGGTGTGGGGCGTCCCCGCGTTGGGCCTTATTTATAGGATTGGACCACAGCCGTAGTGTCCACTCAGCCTCGGAGAATTCCGCTCTGGAATGGGAACTTCCGAACCTGACCTGTAACGGCTATAATCTCTCTATTAGGAAAAAAATACCTATTTTTTTTCTTGGGGGTTAATCATTCATCTTTGGTCAGTCTCATTTTAATCCAGACTTTGATTAAACGACTAATTTGTTTTCTTAATGAAAAGAAAGAAGAGAGAAACTAATTTCATTTTCGCATCGAAAGGCGAAATAATTGAGTTCAAGCGGAAATTAAATTTAAAACTCAAAAAATAAAAAAAAACTAAAAATAAAAAAATATGTATTTTTCTGTCCCTCAGAAATCACGCATTAAATTGGCTTTGTTAAGAAAAACTGCGCTTAACAAAGTGCAATTCGAGAGGCACTTCCTATCACCCAACAAAAGGTGCTGATCGATAAAGTGCAATGCACTTTAGAACAGTTACCTCGTATCGCTTCTTTGGGGAATCAAGCCATGCAACGATCGAGATCCTCACATTGTAAAGTGAGTCGTTGGAAGTAAGAACTTCCCCGGGAACAACTCAAGCCTCTGAATTTGGGTTTTTTTTAATTGTCGCTCATCTAAACCTGGCACGCGGCTAGCAATTTATTATCAAAGATAAAATAGTGAAGTGAAGGTACTAAAATCGCACAAAGTACCCGAATAAATTCGGTTGTGGTTTTGAATAAATATCGGAACTCGGGCTTCTGTACGTGTGTATAAAGGTTACAAGACTTCCAGTAATAGTAGACGACACGGGAAGTTCATTAAAATCAATTTGTTTTGTGGTTGCACCCAACTATCACCAAGCGTGATATAAGCCTTCTTTCTGAGCTATAAGGTGAGGTGAAATTACTTTTCTGTCGAGAGTGTAATTCCTCAGTGAAGTTTTTTTTTACTATATACATATACTAGGTGACAGAGTCTGGACCAGTATTGTGGGAATCCAAGAAAGCAAAATCGGCAGTGAAGTGCGCCGGAACTTACCTGAGACCAGATCTCGCACCCACCTCCCTGAGCATTCAAGCTTTCTCGGATTTATTTCTCTCCACGGATCAACCGATCTGTTAATCACCGTCGCGGGATGATAGGGGATCAGTTAGGGAACGAGAAGAAAAAGAAGAAGGAAAGGAAGGGCAACAATAGCAACCCGAATATTCCCTTTGGTTTTTTTTTATTTTTTTTTTCAGCAATATTCACCAGGTCGCTGAGCGCTTCATCGCCGGGGGGATTGTTATGTAAGTACGCACTTATCATTTGTGTAATAAGAGAATAGTCGGTTGTTTTTTTGTTTTTCTCTTTTCTTATCTTCGAAGAGCATATATAGGCTACAATAGTGAAATTTTCTTTCTGAGTTTTTTTTTGCTTTATTTATGATATGTAACCTGTATATGTACTGTCATATAGCGTAATGTTTTCAGTTTTAAGTTGATTTGTCTTTGAATATTCGTGTATATAGTTAATAGTGTAGTGTAAAGTTTCTTTTTTTTTCCTGAATTTAGTCTATATGATAGCATAATTTTTTTTATGGGTTTATTTTGTAATAGTGTAAAGATTTTTTTTTGTAGCGTAAGTGATTTTATTCTTTCCTAAATTGTTCTTTTTTTTCCTCTATTTCTTTGATATATAGATATGTAACCCGAATAGCAGAAAAATTTTAGTATCTAGATACATATGGATCTACAATTCTGTATATCGTAGCGTAACTTGTTACCTTACTTATTTATTTTTTTTTTTGTGTTTTTGTCTTTGAGTTCTAAATAAAATAACATGGCAATAGGCTAAATATTAGTTTTCGTTTGGTGCTGGGTCCAGTTGGGGTTTTGGGAGGATCGAGATGCCAGGAGGCGGATGTAGTTGGCAATCTATCCTATGAGTTTGGTGAGTGGGGCGGTGGGATGGGTTTCAAGTAATAGAGAGGGTCCTATCATTCAGAGTGGGGTCCGTATTCCTATATTTCAGTTTTTATTTTTTTTCATCTTGTTTTCTTTCTATTTTAATCATTCCTCTAGAGCGGTACAGTAATAGGTGGTTGAACAGCGAGCAAGAACTTACCCCAGCCCTGAGCTTGAGCCGGCAAGAAGCCTGTACCGTGCTCGCCTAAAGATCAACCTCCATTGTCCCACAACAACCGTAAAAGGGACATAAAGTAGCCATGATCAGTCATCTGTCTCGCTGAGTTTAGTGGTCGAGAAGCGGTCACACTGAGAGGTAGATATGACTGGCCGGAAGGTTACAAGAACAGTACCAGTCCATTGCTGGTCCAGAAAGCAGAGTCGTCATGTGACGCACCAACAGGTCGAAGTCTCCTTCCAAAGCCGAATAAGTCAAGGCTTCTACCCGAAATACAAATTCATCGACTGTGAGCCGAGAGCTGTCACCGCTGTAGGATATACTCCACCTGCGGATAGGGCTGCCAGAACGTCGCGGTCCTATGCCTGCAGGGTCACGATTAGGTGGCGGTGGTGGAGGTGGTACAAAGTTTGGTGCAGGCTGACTTCTAGGCTGACCAAAAGCTGATGAAAGTCGATTAAAGGATTGTCTATGCAGATTACGAAAATCGTCAGATGGTCTGGGATTACCCATAGCCGGAGGAGGTCGTGAAAAGTCTATTGGTGGCATTGCGGCTGCTACCTGCTGACGGACACTATTTACTAACTCAGTCCGCAAAACATGGAGGCTCTGTTCGAGAACTTCACGTACCAAGTCCTGCATTTGTAAGCGTAAGCCTGCCATCAACGCATCCGTAGCTGGGGAATGGCCTTGAGCTGTACGCGCTGGACTATCCTGTCGTGGACTCGGGTCTACAAAAGTCCTTGAGTGCAAATCGGGCATTCCTGGTGATAAAGATCGTCGATTCGGTGGTGGTAAGTCGAAGGTAGGCAAGTCAAAGCTCGGCAATGAATCGCGCCTAGCTGACTTCGCGGGTTTCACCTTATTCGTTCTTTTAGGAAAGGCACCAGTGTAACCAGTGAGGTCTTGTGGCGTGAGGCGGCGTCTACAGTTAGGACAACTGGAATGCTCGCCTATCCAGGTCGGGATACATTCCTCATGAAAGACATTTTCATCGTAGTTATGACTGGTTTCTGTTCAGCTAACCAACTTATGTCTCTACAGATCGTGCATGGCTCACGCAACATAGTCACACCGTTCTGCCCAGGAGGTAGTGTCCTCTGTGTAGCCATTATGAATTTAGACATAAGTCAGGGAAATTTCACAAACCAAAGGTTCGCAAGGAATGTTAACGAAATCTAAAGAGTCCAGCAGTTCAAATATGAACAGGCTCTTTAACAATGGAGATAGTGAAGTAATGATTTTAAAGATTGAAGGTTGGGACCAGATACTAAAGTACTAAAAATTAAAACAAAATTTCTTCCCAAACGTTCGAAGAAGTTCCAAAAATAATTCAAAAAAATTCAAAGGCTCGGAGAAGTTAGCAGAGTCTTACCAAATTGAGTTAACAGAAGTATCGATTTAACGAACGAAAATCCAAACGTTCTGAAGAGATAGTAACTCTTCGAATAAAAGTTTTCTTTCAAAAAGTTCAATTAATGCGTTTCAAAAAGTGTGAAAAACCAACAGGATCACAAACGTCCGATCGAGCGTTTCAACAAAAAAATTCCTATCAAAACATGTGATTCCTCCCTTACTTCCCGAAACTAACCCTCAACATAAGAGGTATCCAGGTCGCTCTCTCACTTTCCAGGTCAGAATATCTATACAAGCAAGTGACGTGAGTGGTGCATGAAAAATATGGTTGGGTTCTCACAGAACTCTGGGAAAAGTCAAGTTGGAGGTGTCAAATGCTGAGAATGCCACTAGAGATTCTTCAGCCAGGCAGTTAGCAGTATGCCAACTCCTGATTACTGAAGATCTCCAGCATCATTTCCACCTTCCGAGAACCCCTCCTCTCCTCCTCACCGGATCCTCATGTCCAGCTAGTTCGCTAGCCGGGCAGAGTCATGAATCTGGTCAACTAATTAGCTGGAAGCCAAAAAGTCGTCTCACAGACTCATAACTCTGTCCAGCCAGTTGGACAACAGAACAGTTGTCCGCGGGAACGCAATCAAAAAAAAATTTCTAGTGGAGCCACCTATCATTTCCATACCCTTGATACATTTTTGTTTACTTCTTCTCTTGAATAAAAAAATTCAGTAATAGTCTACTAAGACTTTCCAGCAAAAACCTATCTTCTTATTTCTCCTTGTGTTTTATAACCACATATCATCGCCGCTCTATTGATCTTACAGAGTAACCATATCATCTTTCGTAAGAGTTATGCCCGGCTAGCTCAGTCCGTAGAGTATGAGACTTTGATCTCAGGGTGTGGGGCGTCCCCGCGTTGGGCCTTATTTATAGGATTGGACCACAGCCGTAGTGTCCACTCAGCCTCGGAGAATTCCGCTCTGGAATGGGAACTTCCGAACCTGACCTGTAACGGCTATAATCTCTCTATTAGGAAAAAAATATCTATTTTTTTTCTTGGGGGTTAATCATTCATCTTTGGTCAGTCTCATTTTAATCCAGACTTTGATTAAACGACTAATTTGTTTTCTTAATGAAAAGAAAGAAGAGAGAAACTAATTTCATTTTCGCATCGAAAGGCGAAATAATTGAGTTCAAGCGGAAATTAAATTTAAAACTAAAAAAATAAAAAAAAAATAAAAATAAAAAAATATGTATTTTTCTGTCCCTCAGAAATCACGCATTAAATTGGCTTTGTTAAGAAAAACTGCGCTTAAAAAAGTGCAATTCGAGAGGCACTTCCTATCACCCAACAAAAGGTGCTGATCGATAAAGTGCAATGCACTTTAGAACAGTTACCTCGTATCGCTTCTTTGGGGAATCAAGCCATGCAACGATCGAGATCCTCACATTGTAAAGTGAGTCGTTGGAAGTAAGAACTTCCCCGGGAACAACTCAAGCCTCTGAATTTGGGTTTTTTTTAATTGTCGCTCATCTAAACCTGGCACGCGGCTAGCAATTTATTATCAAAGATAAAATAGTGAAGTGAAGGTACTAAAATCGCACAAAGTACCCGAATAAATTCGGTTGTGGTTTTGAATAAATATCGGAACTCGGGCTTCTGTACGTGTGTATAAAGGTTGCAAGACTTCCAGTAATAGTAGACGACACGGGAAGTTCATTAAAATCAATTTGTTTTGTGGTTGCACCCAACTATCACCAAGCGTGATATAAGCCTTCTTTCTGAGCTATAAGGTGAGGTGAAATTACTTTTCTGTCGAGAGTGTAATTCCTCAGTGAAGTTTTTTTTTACTATATACATATACTAGGTGACAGAGTCTGGACCAGTATTGTGGGAATCCAAGAAAGCAAAATCGGCAGTGAAGTGCGCCGGAACTTACCTGAGACCAGATCTCGCACCCACCTCCCTGAGCATTCAAGCTTTCTCGGATTTATTTCTCTCCACGGATCAACCGATCTGTTAATCACCGTCGCGGGATGATAGGGGATCAGTTAGGGAACGAGAAGAAAAAGAAGAAGGAAAGGAAGGGCAACAATAGCAACCCGAATATTCCCTTTGGTTTTTTTTTATTTTTTTTTTCAGCAATATTCACCAGGTCGCTGAGCGCTTCATCGCCGGGGGGATTGTTATGTAAGTACGCACTTATCATTTGTGTAATAAGAGAATAGTCGGTTGTTTTTTTGTTTTTCTCTTTTCTTATCTTCGAAGAGCATATATAGGCTACAATAGTGAAATTTTCTTTCTGAGTTTTTTTTTGCTTTATTTATGATATGTAACCTGTATATGTACTGTCATATAGCGTAATGTTTTCAGTTTTAAGTTGATTTGTCTTTGAATATTCGTGTATATAGTTAATAGTGTAGTGTAAAGTTTCTTTTTTTTTTCTGAATTTAGTCTATATGATAGCATAATTTTTTTTATGGGTTTATTTTGTAATAGTGTAAAGATTTTTTTTTGTAGCGTAAGTGATTTTATTCTTTCCTAAATTGTTCTTTTTTTTTCCTCTATTTCTTTGATATATAGATATGTAACCCGAATAGCAGAAAAATTTTAGTATCTAGATACATATGGATCTACAATTCTGTATATCGTAGCGTAACTTGTTACCTTACTTATTTATTTTTTTTTTGTGTTTTTGTCTTTGAGTTCTAAATAAAATAACATGGCAATAGGCTAAATATTAGTTTTCGTTTGGTGCTGGGTCCAGTTGGGGTTTTGGGAGGATCGAGATGCCAGGAGGCGGATGTAGTTGGCAATCTATCCTATGAGTTTGGTGAGTGGGGCGGTGGGATGGGTTTCAAGTAATAGAGAGGGTCCTATCATTCAGAGTGGGGTCCGTATTCCTATATTTCAGTTTTTATTTTTTTTAATCTTGTTTTCTTTCTATTTTAATCATTCCTCTAGAGCGGTACAGTAATAGGTGGTTGAACAGCGAGCAAGAACTTACCCCAGCCCTGAGCTTGAGCCGGCAAGAAGCCTGTACCGTGCTCGCCTAAAGATCAACCTCCATTGTCCCACAACAACCGTAAAAGGGACATAAAGTAGCCATGATCAGTCATCTGTCTCGCTGAGTTTAGTGGTCGAGAAGCGGTCACACTGAGAGGTAGATATGACTGGCCGGAAGGTTACAAGAACAGTACCAGTCCATTGCTGGTCCAGAAAGCAGAGTCGTCATGTGACGCACCAACAGGTCGAAGTCTCCTTCCAAAGCCGAATAAGTCAAGGCTTCTACCCGAAATACAAATTCATCGACTGTGAGCCGAGAGCTGTCACCGCTGTAGGATATACTCCACCTGCGGATAGGGCTGCCAGAACGTCGCGGTCCTATGCCTGCAGGGTCACGATTAGGTGGCGGTGGTGGAGGTGGTACAAAGTTTGGTGCAGGCTGACTTCTAGGCTGACCAAAAGCTGATGAAAGTCGATTAAAGGATTGTCTATGCAGATTACGAAAATCGTCAGATGGTCTGGGATTACCCATAGCCGGAGGAGGTCGTGAAAAGTCTATTGGTGGCATTGCGGCTGCTACCTGCTGACGGACACTATTTACTAACTCAGTCCGCAAAACATGGAGGCTCTGTTCGAGAACTTCACGTACCAAGTCCTGCATTTGTAAGCGTAAGCCTGCCATCAACGCATCCGTAGCTGGGGAATGGCCTTGAGCTGTACGCGCTGGACTATCCTGTCGTGGACTCGGGTCTACAAAAGTCCTTGAGTGCAAATCGGGCATTCCTGGTGATAAAGATCGTCGATTCGGTGGTGGTAAGTCGAAGGTAGGCAAGTCAAAGCTCGGCAATGAATCGCGCCTAGCTGACTTCGCGGGTTTCACCTTATTCGTTCTTTTAGGAAAGGCACCAGTGTAACCAGTGAGGTCTTGTGGCGTGAGGCGGCGTCTACAGTTAGGACAACTGGAATGCTCGCCTATTCAGGTCGGGATACATTCCTCATGAAAGACATTTTCATCGTAGTTATGACTGGTTTCTGTTCAGCTAACCAACTTATGTCTCTACAGATCGTGCATGGCTCACGCAACATAGTCACACCGTTCTGCCCAGGAGGTAGTGTCCTCTGTGTAGCCATTATGAATTTAGACATAAGTCAGGGAAATTTCACAAACCAAAGGTTCGCAAGGAATGTTAACGAAATCTAAAGAGTCCAGCAGTTCAAAAATGAACAGACTCTTTAACAATGGAGATAGTGAAGTAATGATTTTAAAGATTGAAGGTTGGGACCAGATACTAAAGTACTAAAAATTAAAACAAAATTTCTTCCCAAACGTTCGAAGAAGTTCCAAAAATAATTCAAAAAAATTCAAAGGCTCGGAGAAGTTAGCAGAGTCTTACCAAATTGAGTTAACAGAAGTATCGATTTAACGAACGAAAATCCAAACGTTCTGAAGAGATAGTAACTCTTCGAATAAAAGTTTTCTTTCAAAAAGTTCAATTAATGCGTTTCAAAAAGTGTGAAAAACCAACAGGATCACAAACGTCCGATCGAGCGTTTCAACAAAAAAATTCCTATCAAAACATGTGATTCCTCCCTTACTTCCCGAAACTAACCCTCAACATAAGAGGTATCCAGGTCGCTCTCTCCCTTTCCAGGTCAGAATATCTATACAAGCAAGTGACGTGAGTGGTGCATGAAAAATATGGTTGGGTTCTCACAGAACTCTGGGAAAAGTCAAGTTGGAGGTGTCAAATGCTGAGAATGCCACTAGAGATTCTTCAGCCAGGCAGTTAGCAGTATGCCAACTCCTGATTACTGAAGATCTCCAGCATATTTCCACCTTCCGAGAACCCCTCCTCTCCTCCTCACCGGATCCTCATGTCCAGCTAGTTCGCTAGCCGGGCAGAGTCATGAATCTGGTCAACTAATTAGCTGGAAGCCAAAAAGTCGTCTCACAGACTCATAACTCTGTCCAGCCAGTTGGACAACAGAACAGTTGTCCGCGGGAACGCAATCAAAAAAAAATTTCTAGTGGAGCCACCTATCATTTCCATGGCAGAAGGCCAGCGGGAAAGGTCATCAAAAAAAATTTCAAAAACCAACAGTTCAGGCTTGAGGCTTGACCGAAGTCAAACCTAAAGTCGAGCTTTCAATTCAAAAAAACTTCCAAAGCATTACGTTACTTTAATCATTATCATTAAAAAAAAAAAAACATTCAAAATATCAAAAACTTTAAACTTTACGTTACAAAAAATTTTTCTAATAACAAACAATTAGACTCAGGTCCGCATATAACTTCCACCGATTATTCGAATACCGAGTCAGACTATTTAGCTAACAGCCAAATGTCCATCTCTCAAGTAATCGCAGTCCTCGGTAAAAGTCATAATTAGACACCGAAGTCCAACTGAGGTGGCCCCACGTTGGGCGCCATTTTGTTATGGATGTATGTTGAGAGTGAATGGTCAGGACGTGAAGTCCAAACTGCCAGCATGAACTGACAGATCACTCGATGACAGCGTTAGTACAGGGCGGCACGCTAGCACCTCGGCTAAGGGTGGCGGAGAGTGTGGGGGAGTTCCGGAAATAACCTTCCGTTTGTCACCAACCATAATCAAAAGAAAGATTTTCGTGCCAACATACGAAAGCCTCGCACTCACTCAGTACCTGCATTCCCATGAAGGCGCAGATGGCATGCCTTCTTGGCCAAGCCCCATCCTCCCATTGACTTTGGGTGGCACAATTATCCAAAGTCCCTTAATTGACCTGTAAAGAGAGCAAACGAGACTAGGCCACCGTCATCCCTTGTGTGAGGACCTCAGGATGGTGAAGGAAGAAATGAGAAAAAATCAACTCGCCATTACGTTATAAATTCATTCTGTCTAGCAAAGTACTTTAGTCAGTTCTTTTAATAATAAAATTTCACAAGTTCTCATCCACATATGATGATACAGAATTAATAAATCGTCTAGATAGACGAGAACGTTCTCACGAAGATCGAAAGGAATGGCTTTATCCATGAGGCGGCACATCGTTTGTAGAGCGTTGCATAGGCCGAATGGCATCACCGTTACTGATTGAGAGGATGACCAGGCACTGTAAAAGCGGTCTTCTCTCTAGAATCAGTGTCTAGTGGGATCTGCCACAATGCGTCTTTCAGGTCCAGGCTCGTTATGTAGTTTGCCGGAGGAAGTCGACTCAGAAGTGCGTCTATCTGCGGTAGCGGATAGGCATCCTTCTTCGTAGCAGAGTTGACCTTTCTGGCGTCAAAACAAAGCCGAACCTTTTCAGGCTTCCTTACCAGAAAAACTGGAGAGCTCCAAGGACTCTGGCTCTCCTCTATCACACCCAGTGATAGCATTCGGCATCCATCAAACTTTGTACTGCCGGTGAAATCGGATAAAACGTCTGTTTTATCGGAGCTGAGTCATTCGTTTCAATCCTGTGAGTGACCAATGATGTTTTTCCCAGGCCTAGAGAGGCGAAAGAGGGGAAAAGCTGTTTGGTGGCTTCTAAGCGTTGTTGGTCGAGACTAGAAAGAATATGGCAGCCGATGTCAGAGGTAGCTATTACACTTGGATTCACTTCTGCGACTATACCCAGGACATCTGGAGCCAACCCAAATAAACGCCAGAAGTCTATTCCCAGATATAGTGCCTGTGTGAGCCCAGGAACCACGTAAAAATGTACGTTTTGGGTCTTATCACGGAAAGTGACTTCCAAGTTCACATGACCATACACAGTCGTCATGGCACCATTAGCTACTTGGACCTGTGTCTGATACTTCTTCCATTCGACATCTCCTTCCGCAAGCTTCTCTAGAGCTCCCTGGCCTAGAATACTGATAGTGGCACCACTATCAAGTAATCCATTCTCAGTTCGCCCGAGCAGCTTTACTTCGGCGTACGGTTGAATGTCGTCTGGCATCGACACGGAAATCTGTGCCAGTTTTTTTCTTTCTAGTTTCATTCGTCGACAGTATTCCCGCCAACGAATAGTTGATCGTTTCTTTTTCGGTCTCATATCCAGGTCAGGAAACATAATGTCAGCTAACTCCGACACCGAGGAGAAAATTCGGCCTCTTGCTGCTCTGTATTTCTGCAGACGCGTATGATACGGCTTCAGCGGATGTAAAACTGGCTCACACCTACTCGACATCTCAGAGCTTGGTGGCCGTTTCAAAACAAATGACAGGAGGCCAAATCTCCTGCCCAGTAACCTTGTCAGCTATGCGTGCTATAGGTGTCAACGGGACATCGAAGATTAAAGACTCTTCTAAAGAAGTGTCTTCTAATGTCATAGGCTCCCCAGAAGTTGAAATGGGAGCTTGAAGATCTGCGGAGAAGTCTATTAAGTTCTCCGCCTCTGCCAATGAAGTAATCGTACAATCAGGTGTTTTACTGATATCATCAGAGTCACTGAATGATATCAGTGGACATATCAGGGAGTTATCGCTAGTGTCTGCTAATGGAGCGGACCTTCCACCTTGTTCAAGGCTTGAACTGGAGTGTTCGTTGCATTGATTGCTCGTGATGTCAACGCTGGTCGGAAAGAGGTGGTGGTCTTCCCGACCCGTCTGAAGTTTTTCTGTTGAATGCAATCTGGCTTGAAGGTGTTCTTCTGTCCACATCCGTAACAGAACACAACTTGTCGTTCCTGCCGGAAATCTTGGTAAAAGTGACCGGGCTGGTCACAATTCCAGCAGGTTACATTTTTAGGGGTTGAAATAGCAGATAGTGAGACTTCCTCACTGCGTTCAGGTGACGTATTCAGTTCAGCCTCAGTCGAATAGTATCCATCCACCTCACTGACTCTTTGTCCGCGATAAGCGTTCCAACTACTTGCTGTCGAGATGCGCTGCTGCGTCGCTTGAATTTGATTCACAAGAATCCTAAGCTGGTGGATGGCGTTTGTAGGATGCAAACAAATTTTGTTTTGGATCTCTGGCAGTAAATTTGATTTGACTATTTTCAAAAATTCAACGTCTGGCAACGGGTTCTGCAGTTGGTCCCGTAGCTGTACCAGGTGTTGGTAGTACGTAGCAAATGACTCCCCTGCTTTCTGCTTGCGCAACATAAGCTGGACCCTGACCTTAAGGTCGTCTTTGGGGACTCCCCATTCAGATAGTAGAGCTGCTTTCACATACTCTCATGACGGCGTGGAATTTTGCCTCAGGAGAGACCAGTACCAGTCCATTGATGGCCCAGAAAGCAGAGTCGTCATGTGACGCACCAACAGGTCGAAGTCTCCTTCCAAAGCCGAATAAGTCAAGGCTTCTACCCGAAATACATATTCATCGACTGTGAGCCGAGAGCTGTCACCGCTGTAGGATATATTCCACCTGCGGATAGGGCTGCCAGAACGTCGCGGTGCTATGCCTGCAGGGACACGATTAGGTGGCGGTGGTGGAGGTGGTACAAATTTTGGTGCAGGCTGACTTCTAGGCAGACCAAAAGCTGATGAAAGTCGATTAAAGGATTGTCTATGCAGATTACGAAAATCGTCAGATGGTCTGGGATTACCCATAGCCGGAGGAGGTCGTGAAAAGTCTATTGGTGGCATTGCGGCTGCTACCTGCTGACGGACACTATTTACTAACTCAGTCCGCAAAACATGGAGGCTCTGTTCGAGACCTTCACGTACCAAGTCCTGCATTTGTAAGCGTAAGCCTGCCATCAACGCATCCGTAGCTGGGGAATGGCCTTGAGCTGTACGCGCTGGACTATCCTGTCGTGGACTCGGGTCTACAAAAGTCCTTGGGTGCAAATCGGGCATTCCTGGTGATAAAGATCGTCGATTCGGTGGTGGTAAGTCGAAGGTAGGCAAGTCAAAGGTCGGCAATGAATCGCGCCTAGCTGACTTCGCGGGTTTCACCTTATTCGTTCTTTTAGGAAAGGCACCAGTGTAACCAGTGAGGTCCTGTGGAGTGAGGCGGCGTCTACAGTTAGGACAACTGGAATGCTCGCCTATCCAGGTCGGGATACATTCCTCATGAAGGACATTTCCATCGTGGTCATGACTGGTTTCTGTTCAGCTAACCAACTTATGTCTCTACATATCGTGCATGGCTCACGCAACATAGTCACACCGTTCTGCCCAGGAGGTAGTGTCCTCTGCGTAGCCATTATGAATTTAGACATAAGTCAGGGAAATTTTACAAACCAAAAGTTCGCAAGGAATGTTAACGAAATCTAAAGAGTCCAGCAGTTCAAAAATGAACAGGCTCTTTAACTACGGAGATAGTGAAGTAATGATTTTACAGATTGAAGGTTGGGACAAGATACTAAAGTCCCAGATAAAAAAAAATTTTCCCAAACGTCCGGCGAAATTGTACTAAAATTCAAAACAAAATTTCTTCCCAAACGTTCGAAGAAGTTCCAAAAATAATTCAAAAAAATTCAAAGGCTCGGAGAAGTTAGCAGAGTCTTACCAAATTGAGTTAACAGAAGTATCGATTTAACGAACGAAAATCCAAACGTTCTGAAGAGATAGTAACTCTTCGAATAAAAGTTTTCTTTCAAAAAATTCAATTAATGCGTTCCAAAAAGTGTGAAAAACCAACAGGATCACAAACGCCCGATCGAGCGTTTCAAAAAAAAAAAATCCTATCAAAACATGTGATTCCTCCCTTACTTCCCGAAACTAACCCTCAACATAAGAGGTATCCAGGTCACTCTCTCCCTTTCCAGGTCAGAATATCTATACAAGCAAGTGACGTGAGTGGTGCATGAAAAATTTGGTTGGGTTCTCACAGAACTCTGGCAAAAGTCAAGTTGGAGGTGTCAAAGGTTGAGAATGCCACTAGAGATTCTTCAGCCAGGCAGTTAGCAGTATGCCAACTCCTGATTACTGAAGATCTCCAGCATCATTTCCACCTTCCGAGAACCCCTCCTCTCCTCCTCACCGGATCCTCATGTCCAGCTAGTTCGCTAGCCGGGCAGAGTCATGAATCTGGTCAACTAATTAGCTGGAAGCCAAAAAGTCGTCTCACAGACTCATAACTCTGTCCAGCCAGTTCGACAACAGAACAGTTGTCCGCGGGAACGCAATCAAAAAAAATTTTTAGTGGAGCCACCTACCATTTCCATGGCAGAAGGCCAGCGGGAAAGGTCATCAAAAAAAATTTCAAAAACCAACAGTTCAGACTTGAGGCTTGACCGAAGTCAAACCTAAAGTCGAGCTTTCAATTCAAAAAAACTTCCAAAGCATTACGTTACTTTAATCATTATCATTACAAAAAAAACATTCAAAATATCAAAAACTTTAGACTTTACGTTACAAAAAATTTTTCTAATAACAAACAATTAGACTCAGGTCCGCAAATAACTTCCACCGATTATTCGAATACCGAGTCAGACTATTTAGCTAACAGCCAAATGTCCATCTCTCAAGTAATCGCAGTCCTCGGTAAAAGTCATAATTAGACACCGAAGTCCAACTGAGGTGGCCCCACGTTGGGCGCCATTTTGTTATGGATGTATGTTGAGAGTGAATGGTCAGGACGTGAAGTCCAAACTGCCAGCATGAACTGACAGATCACTCGATGACAGCGTTAGTACAGGGCGGCACGCTAGCACCTCGGCTAAGGGTGGCGGAGAGTGTGGGGGAGTTCCGGAAATAACCTTCCGTTTGTCACCAACCATAATCAAAAGAAAGATTTTCGTGCCTACATACGAAAGCCTCGCACTCACTCAGTACCTGCATTCCCATGAAGGCGCAGATGGCATGCCTTCTTGGCCAAGCCCCATCCTCCCATTGACTTTGGGTGGCACAATTATCCAAAGTCCCTTAATTGACCTGTAAAGAGAGCAAACGAGACTAGGCCACCGTCATCCCATGTGTGAAGACCTCAGGATGGTGAAGGAAGAAATGAGAAAAAATCAACTCGCCATTACGTTATAAATTCATTCTGTCTAGCAAAGTACTTTAATCAGTTCTTTTAATAATAAAATTTCACAAGTTCTCATCCATACATGATGCTAGACCTATTTTAGGTACACTGAGCATTGTTCGAATCTAAACTTAATTATGCAAATACATTGTGACAATAGGATCTAACTAAAATAGACACTTAAGCGACAAGATCATTTGATAGCGGACGTCATAGTTGCCTATATGTTTAACTCTTCAGAAGGAAAGAGCAAAATGGCCCGTGATGCCAGACGAATGACGATAGACCTTCTAATTCAATTATTTCAAAGTTTAAGTTCAATAATCCAAAACTAAGGTAAGTGCGACTAATACTAGAATTTGTTTATGATATTAATCTTATAAGTTAATGAAAATTTTGTGTTCAATAATCCAAAACTAAGGTAGGTACGAATAATACTAGAATCTGTTTATGATATTAATCTTATAAGTTAATGAAAATTTTGTTTTCAATAATCCAAAACTAAGGTAGGTACGAATAATACTAGAATCTGTTTATGATATTAATCTTATAAGGTAATGAAAATTTTGTGTTCAATAATCCAAAACTAAGGTAAGTACGAATAATACTAGCACCTGTTTATGATATTAATCTTATAAGCTAATGAAAATTGAGTTCAATAGTCCAAAACTAAAGTAAGTAAATCTTTAACAAAAAAACAAAAACAAATGTGTGACAAAACTGACATACTTTTGTTGCCGATGCTCCCTCCCTGAGGCACCCCATGAGGTTTCATCATGTCACTGGATGAAAAAAAAATTTTTTCTTTACTGGTTTCCGAGCTAAAGGAGATACAAAAAGAAATATTCGTAATGTAAACGGACTGTCCTACCTATGTCACAAGATACAATAATAAAAAGAACAAATCTACTTAACTAGACTGAATCATAGTTGGACGAACATGTTCTCCGTGCGAAACAATTTGATAAACAGAGTTGATTCCTTCCGCGTGCGGCATATCTTTTAGCGTTTGCAAAATTTACTAGCTGGTTCCTTATCCCTAGCTGTTGTATCCCGTCTCCAGTCGGCCGTGGTTCAGCTTACCATCTGACTTCTTATTATTTATGTTCGACTTCTTTTATATCGATTGCGCTTAGAGTACAAACTGTATTCAGAAGCAGTCAAACATACAAGGATGTATATAGGCACTAAAAGTTTAGCGCAAAATGTCAAGTTGAGATCACTACTTTATGTGATTTTCAATCAATATTGTAATTATTTTTATGCCAGTGTATCTTACTGGATTTCTAACACTGGTGGAGTTTTGTTTTTTCTTTCTTTTTCTTAAAAAAAAACTTGCTCTGAACTACCGACCGACAGCGGCCTATGACGCGACGTTGTCCTTTGGATAGACACAGTTGCCGAACACACTTTGCCAAAGCACAATTCCTCTTTAATGAGGTCGCACTTAAAGGCTCTGAGCACCAAAAGCAATAGATAATTCACTTTGCCAAACCTAGGTGTAAGGGCAGGTCACGGCAGCCGTAACTTTAAATTTCTTTTGATCAGCGACTGTCCCTCTGGGATTTCGCTGCTTTCGGGAAATTTTTCGCCTGTGCGGGTTTTGTTTTTTCTTTTTATGCCGGATCTAAATGAAAAATTATTTTACCGATTGCTAATATTTCACCGGTAAGGATGAAAAATTATTTGCACTTACTTACAGGTTTTACGTCCTCTCCGATGCTTTTGGAAAGTAAGTTTTTGTTCTCATCCGTGTACTTACTACAGAAATTTCGACAAGACAGAGACGTCTTCTTCTTCTTTTTCTTTTGACGCATCGAAGACACATCCCTGAAGTACCGTCAGTCTTCGACCAGACCTCGACATCCCTCTCCGTGTAGGAAGCCAAAGGGACATCCGACAAGCTGGTAGCCCAAAAAATCCAGCCAGTCGATGCCTCTCTGCCCTCCTTCACCGAGATGCTGAGGAAGCCCTGCGATCAGTAACCTAAAGAACTGATCACTAAGCTTTCCCGGCGCAATATCTCACCCCGATCTCAGACCGTGATTGTTCAAGGGTGTGCCTGCAAGGCGTCGTCGAAGTAGTGACATGCTGACAGCCGAATATGGGAATGGATTCCAACAGGTATATCACCCACCATTGACGGGGCAATAGGAGGGCTTCGTGATATCCTATAGTTTACCAGTGAAGCTGGCTGGATGCCTTCTTAGGGCTACCAGGAATAACGACAATAGGTATATAGACGACATTTTTCTAATGGTGATCACTGCTTGATGTCTTTGGCGTGATAAACTCCTAACAGTCCTCCCCGCAGATCCTCAAGCTCATAATAAGCGTTTCCTTTCTTGGCCCTAACACGATATTTAACAAATTTCCGTCCCAGTTTAGCACTAGTCTGCTGTTGGAAATTGCTTTGAGCAAAATTTCGTCTAAATACCTCCTGACCAACTTTGAACTCGACAGGTTTCGCCCTGGGATTGTAGGCTCTTGAACCCTGTTCGAATGCATGCTGTAAATTTTCCTGCACTCTCACACGGATCAATCTCATTTTATTTTCTGCGTCTACTCTCAATGGCTCACTAAGAGTTCCAAGGCTCCTCAAGATGGAATATGAGCTGCCATGTTCTATCATTTGCTGACCGAAGAGTGTTCGATAAGGAGAGAAACCAGTAGCTTGATGGAAAGAACTCCTGAGGGAACTAGCTACTTGGCTTAGTTTCTCATCCCATCTCGTGTGTTCCTTCTTGATATATGCTTTAATCCCCGACAATAGAGACCTATTACTCGCTCTGAGGCGTTTGCTTGCGGCGAGTAGACTGCCATTCGCATGTGCTTCACCCCATACTTTTCCAGTAATCTGGTGAACTGAGTCGAGCAAAACTTCAGTCTCAATGAATTGGCACACATTGAGTGAAGACGCTTTTCTCATAGGTTTGAGAATCGGAAATTTTGAAAAGTGGTCAAGAACTATAAAGATGCAGACATTTCCTTTTACTGACCGAGGATATGGACCTAGAAAATCAATGTACAGCTTTTGCCATGGTCTTTTTGTCACAGACTGGACTCTCATAGGTGGTCGTAAAATAGTATTGGGAGCTTTCGTTTCCTTACACACGTCACAGGCACCTACGTAGTTTCTGACATCAACTGTCATTCGTGGCCAGTACAGATGTCTTCGCAGACGTTCCAGTGTTTTCCCTATACCTCCGTGTGAAGCTAGTGGCGGATCATGAGCCCTTGAAATGACGTCGTTGACAAGCCCTCGTGGAATCCAAAGCTTCCAAGCTTCTTCCTCCTGAATAGGATCGCCTGTTCTCGGAACAGTCCGAATATAAACGAAGTCATCCCTGACGCAAAGATCTGGTAGTTTGCCAGAAGTCGTTTTAACCTTATGCCTCAGTTCCTCATATTCCAACGAATTGAAATATGGCGAACTAAGGTCAACTTCCGGGCCAGGATCTTCATTTGTGGTCAGGCTGTCACAATGAATGCGTGACAGCGCATCAGGGACGACGTTCAGGCTTCCTTTCCTGTGCTCAATAGTGAAGTCGAAGCCCTGAAGCTTCGAACTCCACCGCGCAAATCTACCGCTGAGGTCTTTTTGAGACATCAGCCATTTCAAGCTCGCATGATCAGTCACTATCTTAAACGGCATGAGTTCTATGAAGGGCCGGAATTTCTGTACGCTCAAGATTGCGGCTAAGCATTCTTGCTCTGTGACGGTGTAATTTCTTTGTGCTGAGTTCAACTTTTTCAAGACGTAGGCTATTGGCATCAGCACTCCACCAATACCTTGTTGGCTCGCATCGCACCGGATGACGAATGGTTTGGTGAAGTCTGGACTCACTAGCAACGGAGCAGAAGTAAGTTTTTGTTTAAGTAGATCAAGAGACGTCTGGGCTTCAGGTGTCCATTTGAACTGACTAGGGTTTTTCAGAGTGTCTGTAATGGAGGCAGTTTACTCAGCATAGTTGGAGATGAACCGTCGATACCATCCCGCCATACCTAGTAGGCGTCGGGCCTGCCGAAAAGTTTTAGGTGACGGATAGTCAACTATAGCTGAAATTTTGTCAGGATCAGTTCTCATACCTCCCTTTCCGACAATAAAACCCAAGTATTTGGTCTCTTTGATACAAAACTTGCTCTTCTCGACGTTGATAGTGAGGCCAGCTTTTCTCAAACAATCCGCTACACGGGATAGTAACGTGAGATGCGAGTCAAAGTCTGATGACAGAATTAATAAATCGTCTAGATAGACGAGAACGTTCTCACGAGGATCGAAAGGAATGACTTTATCCATGAGGCAGCACATCGTTTGTGGAGCGTTGCATAGGCCGAATGGCATCACCGTTACTGATAGAGAGGATGACCAGGCACTGTAAAAGCGGTCTTCTCTCTGGAATCAGTGTCTAGTGGGATCTGCCACAATGCGCCTTTCAGGTCCAGGCTCGTTATGTAGTTTGCCGGAGGAAGTCGACTCAGAAGTGCGTCTATCTGCGGTAGCGGATAGGCATCCTTCTTCGTAACAGAGTTGACCTTTCTGACGTCAAAACAAAGCCGAACCTTTTCAGGATTCCTTACCAGAACAACTGGAGAGCTCCAAGGACTCTGGCTCTCCTCTATCACACCCAGTGATAGCATTCGGCATCCATCAAACTTTGTACTGGCGGTGAAATCGGGTAAAACCTCTGTTTTATCGGAGCTGCGTCATTCGTTTCAATCCTGTGAGTGACCAATGATGTTTTCCCCAGGCCTAGAGAGGCGAAAGAGGGGAAAAGCTGTTTGGTGGCTTCTAAGCGTTGTTGGTCGAGACTAGAAAGAATATGGCAGTCGGTGTCAGAGGTAGCTATTACACTTGGATTCACTTCTGCGACTATACCCAGGACATCTGGAGCCAACCCAAATAAACGCCAAAAGTCTATTCCCAGATATAGTGCCTGTGGGAGCCCAGGAACGACGTAAAAACGTACGTTTGGGGTCTTATCACGGAAAGTGACGTCCAAGTTCACATGACCATACACAGTCGTCATGGCACCATTAGCTACTTGGACCTGTGTTTGATACTTCTTCCATTCGACATCTGCTTCCGCAAGCTTCTCTAGAGCTCCCTGGCCTAGAATACTGACAGTGGCACCACTATCAAGTAATCCATTCTCAGTTCGCCCCAGCAGCTTTACTTCGGCGTACGGTCGAATGTCGTCTGGCATCGACACGGAAATCTGTGTCAGTTTTTTTCTTTCTAGTTTCATTCGTCGACAGTATTCCCGCCAACGAATAGTTGATCGTTTCTTTTTCGGTCTCATATCCAGGTCAGGAAACATAATGTCAGCTAACTCCGACACCGAGGAGAAAATTCGGCCTCTTGCTGCTCTGTATTTCTGCAGACGCGTATGATACGGCTTCAGCGGATGTAAAACTGGCTCACACCTACTCGACATCGCAGAGCTTGGTGGCCGTTTCAAAACAAATGACAGGAGGCCAAATCTCCTGCCCAGTAACCTTGTCAGCTATGCGTGCTATAGGTGTCAACGGGACATCGAAGATTAAAGACTCTTCTAAAGAAGTGTCTTCTAATGTCATAGGCTCCCCAGAAGTGGAAATGGGAGATTGAAGATCTGCGGAGAAGTCTATTAAGTTCTCCGCCTCTGCCAATGAAGTAATCGTACAATCAGGTGTTTTACTGATATCATCAGAGTCACTGAATGATATCAGTGGACATATCAGGGAGTTATCGCTAGTGTCTGCTAATGGAGCGGACCTTCCTCCTTGTTCAAGGCTTGAACTGGAGTGTTCGTTGCATTGATTGCTCGTGATGTCAACGCTGGTCGGAAAGAGGTGGTGGTCTTCCCGACCCGTCTGAAGTTTTTCTGTTGACATTGAATGCAATCTGGCTTGAAGGTGTTCTTCTGTCCACATCCGTAACAGAACACAACTTGTCGTTCCTGCCGGCAATCTTGGTAAAAGTGACCGGTCTGGTCACAATTCCAGCAGGTTACATTTTTAGGGGTTGAAATAGCAGATAGTGAGACTTCCTCACTGCGTTCAGGTGACGTATTCAGTTCAGCCTCAGTCGAATAGTATCCATCCACCTCACTGACTCTTTGTCCGCGATAAGCGTTCCAACTACTTGCTGTCGCGATGCGCTGCTGCGTCGCTTGAATTTGATTCACAAGAATCCTAAGCTGGTGGATGGTGTTTGTAGGATGCAAACAAATTTTGTTTTGGATCTCTGGCAGTAAATTTGATTTGACTATTTTCAAAAATTCAACGTCTGGCAACGGGTTCTGCAGTTGGTCTCGTAGCTGTACCAGGTCATGGTAGTACGTAGCAAATGACTCCCCTGCTTTCTGCTTGCGCAACATAAGCTGGACCTTGACCTTAAGGTCGTCTTTGGGGACTCCCCATTCAGATAGTAGAGCTGCTTTCACATACTCTCATGACGGCGTGGAATTGTGCCTCTGGTGAGACCAGTACCAGTCCATTGCTGGTCCAGAAAGCAGAGTCGTCATGTGACGCACCAACAGGTCGAAGTCTCCTTCCAAAGCCGAATAAGTCAAGGCTTCTACCCGAAATACAAATTCATCGACTGTGAGCCGAGAGCTGTCACCGCTGTAGGATATATTCCACCTGCGGATAGGGCTGCCAGAACGTCGCGGTGCTATGCCTGCAGGGAAACGATTAGGTGGCGGTGGTGGAGGTGGTACAAAGTTTGGTGCAGGCTGACTTCTAGGCTGACCAAAAGCTGATGAAGGTCGATTAAAGGATTGTCTATGCAGATTAGGAAAATCGTCAGATGGTCTGGGATTACCCATAGCCGGAGGAGGTCGTGAAAAGTCTATTGGTGGCATTGCGGCTGCTACCTGCTGACGGACACTATTTACTAACTCAGTCCGCAAAACATGGAGGCTCTGATCGAGACCTTCACGTACCAAGTCCTGCATTTGTAAGCGTAAGCCTGCCATCAACGCATCCGTAGCTGGGGAATGGCCTTGAGCTGTACGCGCTGGACTATCCTGTCGTGGACTCGGGTCTACAAAAGTCCTTGAGTGCAAATCGGGCATTCCTGGTGATAAAGATCGTCGATTCTGTGGTGGTAAGTCGAAGGTGGGCAAGTCAAAGGTCGGCAATGAATCGCGCCTAGCTGACTTCGCGGGTTTCACCTTATTGGTTCTTTTAGGAAAGGCACCAGTGTAACAAGTGAGGTCCTGTGGCGTGAGGCGGCGTCTACAGTTAGGGCAACTGGAATGCTCGCCCATCCAGGTCGGGATACATTCCTCATGAAAGACATTTCCATCGTGGTCATGACTGGTTTCTGTTCAGCTAACCAACTTATGTCGCTACAGATCGTGCATGGCTCACGCAACATAGTCACACCGTTCTGCCCAGGAGGTAGTGTCCTCTGTGTAGCCATTATGAATTTAGACATAAGTCAGGGAAATTTCACAAACCAAAGGTTCGCAAGGAATGTTAACGAAATCTAAAGAGTCCAGCAGTTCAAAAATGAACAGGCTCTTTAACAATGGAGATAGTGAAGTAATGATTTTAAAGATTGAAGGTTGGGACCAGATACTAAAGTCCCAGACAAAAAAAATTTTTCCCAAACGTCCGGCGAAATTGTACTAAAATTCAACACAAAATTCCTTCCCAAACGTTCGAAGAAGTTCCAAAAATAATTCAAAAAAATTCAAAGGCTCGGAGAAGTTAGCAGAGTCTTACCAAATTGAGTTAACAGAAGTATCGATTTAACGAACGAAAATCCAAACGTTCTGAAGAGATAGTAAATCTTCGAATAAAAGTTTTCTTTCAAAAAGTTCAATTAATGCGTTTCAAAAAGTGTGAAAAAGCAACAGGATCACAAACTCTCCTGGCATCGGGCATTCCTGGTGATAAAAATCATCGATTCTGTGGTGGTAAGTCGAAGGTAGGCAAGTCAAAGTTCGGCGATGAATCGCGCCTAGCTGACTTCGCGGGTTTCACCTTATTGGTTCTTTTAGGAAAGGCACCAGTGTAACCAGTGAGGTCCTGTGTCGTGAGGCGGCGTCTACAGTTAGGGCAACTGGAATGCTCGCCCATCCAGGTCGGGATACATTCCTCATGAAAGACATTTCCGTCGTGGTCATGACTGGTTTCTGTTCAGCTAACCAACTTATGTCGCTACAGATCGTGCATGGCTTACGCAACATAGTCACACCGTTCTGCCCAGGAGGTAGTGTCCTCTGTGTAGCCATTATGAATTTAGACATAAGTCAGGGAAATTTCACAAACCAAAGGTTCGCAAGGAATGTTAACGAAATCTAAAGAGTCCAGCAGTTCAAAAATGAACAGGCTCTTTAACAATGGAGATAGTGAAGTAATGATTTTAAAGATTGAAGGTTGGGACCAGATACTAAAGTCCCAGACAAAAAAATTTTTTCCCAAACGTCCGGCGAAATTGTACTAAAATTCAACACAAAATTCCTTCCCAAACGTTCGAAGAAGTTCCAAAAATAATTCAAAAAAATTCAAAGGCTCGGAGAAGAAGAGTCTTACCAAATTGAGTTAACAGAAGTATCGATTTAACGAACGAAAATCCAAACGTTCTGAAGAGATAGTAACTCTTCGAATAAAAGTTTTCTTTCAAAAAGTTCAATTAATGCGTTTCAAAAGTGTGAAAAACCAACAGGTACACACACGTCCGATCGAGCGTTTCAACAAATTCCGAGATCTAAGCTGACGCCGCCGACCTCGACTTGAAGCGATATATCGAGAGCGAATGGATTCCTCCGAAGTTGTTTTGGATGTGTCTATGTAAGATTGGGGAGTTTGTGTTGATTGGGTTGATGCTAAGTGGGAAAGGGATGAAGTGGGTAGCAATGTTGGTAAAGTGTGCACATTCTCTAACGATGGGTTGCAGGCTCGGTATTGGTGGCTGCTTCTACTCTCCTGGCACTGGGGTAACTGGTCGTATGGCCCGAACGCATGACCCCAGCTCTTTCTGCGTTCGGGGTCTTGTTTACCGCACGGCCTAAACAGGTCCCACAGTTTGGCTTCAGCACGCCAGGGCGTCCGCAACCGTAACAGAATATCCCAAGATGACCCTTTGTACAGTCTTGATATCTGTGGCCTAAGTCTCGGCAGTTCCAACATATGTCCAACGAAGCGCGGTTAGCAGTGTTTCTCCTTAGCACTGGGGTAAGGGCTGCTACTTGTGGGTCAATGTCATTATCAACGTAGCCTGACAAGGGTATTACCTCCTCTAGCTCTTCGATTTGAGCTCTATTTCGGAAAGTGCGAGCCATAGTCAGCTGACGAGGATCGTGCCCAGATCTAGCCCACAATTTTTCTAGCCTCTGGCAGATAATTCTCACCTCTTCCGTTGATCTAAATATTGTCGTGGTAGTGGCACTCTGCAGAGCCGGGTCCATGTTTTCTCGGACAATTTCGAGTAGCTCTCTGTCAGGAAATGGTCTTCGAAGCCGACCGTTAAGCCGTTCTACGTCCAGCAGGAAATTATTGAACGTTTCTTTCGGGCCTTGTCTTCCTGTTTCAATGGCCCTTCGCGTTTCTCTTTCTGAGACATAGCTCCCGAATCGCTCGAGTAGGGCTGTCTTCATACCCTGCCAACTCGTATCGGGATATTTCCGCTTGTAAACCCAGAACCAGCTTTCAGCCGTACCTGAGAGGAAATTAGGCAAAATGCCAATTAAACGATCCAGCGGATAGTTATCGTCTTTGGAAAGCATTTCTAGACGGAAGACAAATTCGGTGACGTCAAGTCCGTCTGGGGACCCGTTAAAAGATATCTTCCATTTTGGTAGCCTTGGCTGCCAATGAGGAAAGCTTGAAGTTTCTGGGCGGCCACTGTACTGAAAATTACCACTGGGTTGATTCCCGCTAGGGTTGCTTCCGCGATTTTGTTCTGTACCGTACTGAAAATTACCACTGGGTTGATTCCCGCTAGGGTTGCTTCCGCGATTGTGTTCAGTAGGGAAAGGAGTTGTTGACAAGGGATCACTCTGATTGCCCAGACGCGGCGTCCGGGTTGTATAGTTTAATGGATTCGTGGTTGTGCTAAAAAACTGATTAGGAGACCTTCCTAGATCCCCAGCTGTATTCCCAATTATCGACAGGGATGGAAGTGTCAAACTTTTAGGAAACTGAATACCTCGACGTGCTGCGCCTGTACCAACATTAGCGGCCACAGCTCCTTCAACATTTGTCTCAAAGTTAGTTGGTGCCGGAGTACTAGTTGCTCCTGCAGGGGCTTGGAGCTTTTGGCTTTCAGAGGCATCCCTACGAGGAGGAATCTTAATTTTCATGAATTCCTTAATAAGCTCGGATAGGGCCGATACTTGTTCAGTGACCTCTTCTGTATGATCTGTCGATGAGCTAGCTAAGCGTATAGCACGCCCACTTAGGTGACTCAATCGACATCGCACGCGTTGATAGTCGTCATGCGTTTGGACTTTATTCTCTTTAATTAGCTGAGTTAGCAAGGCGAGCTTTTCTTTACAAATCTCAAGCTCACTCCCCGCCTCGGAAGGATCGTGCATAACCGTGGGTGCTCGACCAGGAAACGATGCCTCTAAATCCAATAATTCTCTAAGTTTGGTAGAGGCTTCGGGATCAGTTATATCTAGACCCCTGACCTTATACTCAACATTGCGTTGGTCCTCTAATAGGAATTTGGGATCCATTATTAGCAAATGCGAAAGGTAAGCAAGTTACGGATATAAATATATATATTAAAATATGAGGTGAATATGAGATATTTAGGTTATCAAGGAATGCAATTGAAGACAATGGAGAAAAAAAAATTATGTATATGTGTATACTAAAATAAAACCAGTAGAAGTAAGATAAAATACATTAAGGTATTCGTTGTTTTCGACTGTATAAAGATTGTTTAATCTTGTAACGAGAACACTATAACTATACCGAATAACCAATAAAGACTAAAGAGATACCTATAAAAAAAACAAAAAAAAGGAATATAATGCTTAGAACGCCAGCAGAGTGAGCTTCGGCTTAACTACGGGTAGGAAAAGAGATATATTAGTGCGTTGAACGAAAGGCAACAAAAAACAAAAATAGTACTATTAAACAAATCAAAACAATCAAATAATTTAGAGGAAAAATTAAAGTTCAATAGAAATGCGAAAATAAGTACAATTAATTAGAGATAAAAATGTACCAGTATATTGTAAAATAATAGAATTATGCCTGCAGATTCTGAGCCAATAAAATAGGTGTCCTGGCTCTTCAGCTTCCAACAAAACGTGTACTGGTATATTTATATATATTTATACGTATATAAAGAAAATTCGATAATAAAAAAAAGTAGATTTCCTGAATTGAATTGTGGTTAATATTTCTTCGTTTGGTGACACGGTTCATTTAGTTCAGGTCTTAAGGGTTTGATGAGTCAGTGGCGAGTGGTCCTAGGTTTCTCCTATGTAAGTAAAAAGATTCTATAATCCCTATCATCTCCACCAACGGGGCTAATAAAGAATACTAATCTGCTCAATCTAACAGCCCGCCATGCGGAGTAAGCAATTGGATAATTTTTACAGAAATAATTATTTAACAAATGACAACACATATCAAACATCAAGCAGGGAAACCTTCAAAGGCCACGTATCAACTACTTGACGGAAATGTTTTCGACAATCAAAATAGAAAAAAAAAGGTGTAATACATGAAAAATAAGAATAGCCTTCTCTAACGAGGTTTTTACAAAATCACTAAGAGTCGCTAATACCAATCGAACCTAAGGGCGAAACCTGCAGTGAGGAATATCCTAACCACTTAGCGAAAGCATTGACACGAGCAATTAAGAATGCAAAAGTGTTAAAGAAGTCAGAGTTAATCTATAAACGAACAAACCTAATAGATTGACGCTGTGATTATAGCGCAACCCTATTCAGTTGATATCTTAACTCGTAAAAATAAACAGCAACAAAAAAAAACATTCGTTCGTAAGCTGCAGAAAATTATGCTTACTTGGGCGCCATATATGTAACCTTCCGGCCAGCCATATCTACCTCTCAGCGTGACCGCTTCTCGACCACTAAACTCAGCGAGACAGATGACTGATCATGGCTACTTTATGTCCCTTTTACGGTTGTTGTGGGACAATGGAGGTTGATCTTTAGGCGGTACAGGCTTCTTGCCGGCTCAAGCTCCGGGCTGGGGTAAGTTCTTGTTCGCTGTTCAACCACCTATTACTGTACCGCTCTAGAGGAATGATTAAAATAGAAAGAAAACAAGATGAAAAAAATAAAAACTGAAATATAGGAATACGGACCCACTCTGAATGATAGGACCCTCTCTATTACCTGAAACCCATCCCACCGCCCCACTCACCAAACTCATAGGATAGATTGCCAACTACATCCGCCTCCTGGCATCTCGATCCTCCCAAAACCCCAACTGGACCCAGCACCAAACGAAAACTAATATTTAGCCTATTGCCATGTTATTTTATTTAGAACTCAAAGACAAAAACACAAAAAAAAAAAAAAAAAAGTAAGGTAACAAGTTACGCTACGATATACAGAATTGTAGATCCATATGTATCTAGATATTAAAATTTTTCTGCTATTCGGGTTACATATCTATATATCAAAGAAATAGAGGAAAAAAAAAGAACAATTTAGGAAAGAATAAAATCACTTACGCTACAAAAAAAAAAATCTTTACACTATTACAAAATTAAAAAAAATTATGCTATCATATAGACTAAATTCAGGAAAAAAAAAAGAAACTTTACACTACACTATTAACTCCATACACGAATATTCAAAGACAAATCAACTTAAAACTGAAAATATTACGCTATATGACAGTACATATACAGGTTACATATCATAAATAAAGCAAAAAAAAACTTAGAAAGAAAATTTCACTATTGTAGCCTATATATGCTCTTCGAAGATAAGAAAAGAGAAAAACAAAAAAAACAACCGACTATTCTCTTATTACACAAATGATAAGTGCGTACTTACATAACAATCCCCCCGGCGATGAAGCGCTTCAGCGACCTGGTGAATATTGCTGAAAAAAAAATAAAAAAAAACCAAAGGGAATATTCGGGTTGCTATTGTTGCCCTTCCTTTCCTTCTTCTTTTTCTTCTCGTTCCCTAACTGATCCCCTATCTTCCCGCGACGGTGATTAACAGATCGGTTGATCCGTGGAGAGAAATAAATCCGAGAAGGCTTGAATGCTCAGGGAGGTGGGTGCGAGATCTGGTCTCAGGTAAGTTCCGGCGCACTTCACTGCCGATTTTGCTTTCTTGGATTCCCACAATACTGGTCCAGACTCTGTCACCTGGTATATGTATATAGTAAAAAAAACTTCACTGAGGAATTACACTCTCGACAGAAAAGTAATTTCACCTCACCTTATAGCTCAGAAAGAAGGCTTATATCACGCTTGGTGATAGTTGGGTGCAACCACAAAACAAATTGATTTTAATGAACTTCCCGTGTCGTCTACTATTACTGGAAGTCTTGTAACCTTTATACACACGTACAGAAGCCCGAGTTCCGATATTTATTCAAAACCACAACCGAATTTATTCGGGTACTTTGTGCGATTTTAGTACCTTCACTTCACTATTTTATCTTTGATAATAAATTGCTAGCCGCGTGCCAGATTTAGATGAGCGACAATTAAAAAAAACCCAAATTCAGAGGCTTGAGTTGTTCCCGGGGAAGTTCTTACTTCCAACGACTCACTTTACAATGTGAGGATCTCGATCGTCGCATGTCTTGATTCCCCAAAGAAGCGATAAAGTTCTAAAGTGCATTGCACTTTATCGATCAGCACCTTTTGTTGGGTGATAGGAAGTGCCTCTCGAATTGCACTTTGTTAAGCGCAGTTTTTCTTAACAAAGCTAATTTAATGCGTGATTTCTGAGGGACAGAAAAATACATATTTTTTTATTTTTTTTTTGTTGAGTTTTAAATTTAATTTCCGCTTGAACTCAATTATTTCGCCTTTCGATGCGAAAATGAAATTAGTTTCTCTCTTCTTTCTTTTCATTAAGAAAACAAATTAGTCGTTTAATCAAAGTCTTGATTAAAATGAGACTGACCAAAGATGAATGATTAACCCCCAAGAAAAAAAATAGATATTTTTTTCCTAATAGAGAGATTATAGCCGTTACAAGTCAAGTTGGAGGTGCGAAAGGCTGAGAATGCCACTAGAGATTCTTCAGCCAGGTAGTTAGCAGTATGCCAACTCCTGATTACTGAGGATCTCCAGCATCATTTCCACCTTCCGAGAACCCCTCCTCTCTTCCTCGCCGGATCCTCATGTCCAGCTAGTTCGCTAGCCGGGCAGAGTCATTGTTTCCACTCGGCAAAAGGGTCAACGGTCGAATTGAATCAGCAAGTACTTGCTCTATAAGCGGGCGCTTGCCCCCAAAAACAATAACGCTAATTCTAGCGAATAATTCTTGCATTCAATGTGTCATTGCAAATATTTTTATGAATATGACACCCAGTCAAAGGTGCAAGAGAAGAATGCAAGAATTATTCGACTGATTGTAATTTAAGTAGGTAAGCATTTTACGTTTAAGTTATTTCATTATTCGTTTTTTTTTTGTGTTATCGCCTTGCATAGCCAAGCAACTTATTGCAATTTTAAATTATTAGTAAATACGTATGTAGGTATTGATTTTCGCAATTAGTGATAGGTATGAACATATTAAGAATTGCTTAGTTAAGTGCAATTTTAATATAAATTGAATATGGTCTGTAATAAACGATCAGTATTGTTTTTAGTAGCAAACAGTTGTCCTTTATTTTGAGTTCACTTAATCAAGCTTCCCTTTCAGATTCTAATTTTGGTGTAGTGGTATAAGAGCCGCTGCACTCTCATCAAAAGCCAAGGTGTAACACTTTGACTTATTAAAATTTCATAGAGAACAAAATAGTTCTTGATCATTGGTGACCCCGACGTGATTCAGGTGAAACACTTGAATCGCAGTTTAACTATATTCAGAGCAATCATCTTGAAACCGTAATGGAGAAGCTAGCGAAGGAGCAGAACGCTGTAGGAACGGAACTGCAAAAGGTTTTGATAAACTACAAAAAGGACGGAGACGACAGAAAAACCAAGGAGTATTACGAAAAAAGATTGAAACGACTGGAATCATTCTGGTCCACCTTCGACAGTAAAATTAGAGCCCTACCTAAAGTTCCCATGGAGCATGGATACTTTACAAAGGCGTACTACGAAGAAATACGCGAAATATACGAATCATGCAAGACCCACTTTGAGGAACAATTACAGTCCTTCCAGAAAGACGAAGCCAGCAACGATGATTATAACTCAACTCAATCTGAAGACAAGTCAGCAGAAACTGCATCAAGGCCACTGATTACGTTAACCGAGTCAAATTCACCAGAAGAACAGTCTACTCCGTTGTTGTCTGAAGCCTCAGCAGATATAATAAGAATCATTAGAAGGCAAAGAGGGATTATACAATCTTTACGCCGTCTTATTGATAACACGTACGAGTCAGATGACCATCCCAAACAGTACTACCACATTAGACTCCAGACCTTAAATCAATACTGGGTCAAAATAGAGGAGGATAATCACTCCATTTGGGAGCTGGCAGATGAGCCAAGCACAGTAGGCTATAAAATTGAAGACTATATTCAGCTCGAAGAAGAGGTGCAAAAACAGCAAGTGAGTCTCTCTGCTAAAATTGCAAGGTTTGATGCACCACAAGAGGCTGCAACCTCCATAACAGCCAACACGACACTCAAGCTGCCACAAATATCACTTCCCAATTTTGATGGAGACTCTTTAAAATGGCGTCAGTTCGCAGACCTATTTACTGAAATGGTACACAAACAGCAGATGGCAAATGTTCAGAAAATGTGGTACCTGAAAATGAATTTGGTTGGTGAAGCTCAAAGACTCATTAGGCACTTGAGTTTATCTGAAGACAATTACACAGCTGCGTGGAAGATGCTCCATGAAAGATATGAAAATCGCAGACTGCTCGTATCTGCCCTGGTAAATAAACTATTATCACAGCCAAGTCACGCTACTGACGCTTCATCTGCGTGCGAACAATATAAAAAATTTACATGACACAACGCAAGAATGTCTCATGGCGCTAGAGAACCTTAAAATCTCAACTGCTGACTGGGGCCCCTTATTATTGCATATCTTGATAAAAAGGCTAGATAGAGCCACTCATACCTTGTATGAACAATCATTGACCAACCCAAGGGAAATACAGTCCATGAAAGAATTCTTGAAATTTCTACAAACAAGATTTCAATCACTGGAAGCCCTGGGTAACAAACTAAGACATACAGAGGACATTCAGAGAAAATCCAACAGCGCCAAATCCTTGTCATCAGTTGTACACACCAACTCATCAATCAGGCACACTGCTTGTGTGGCATGCAAAGGAAATCATCCGTTATTCGCATGCAAGGACTTCTTGAAATTAACACCAGCAGCTAGATTAAGTCTGCTCCGCACATACGAATTGTGTGTCAATTGTCTAAGATCAGGACACAATGCCACAAGCTGCAATGCTCGAGGATGCACAAAGTGTAATAAACGGCATAACACCTTAGTGCATTTAACTACACCAGATCATTCATCATCAACACAAGTCAGAGATTCCAATACATTCCAGACACAAGTAACTAGCAGACCATCTATATCGCCAGGGTTGGTGGATCAGGGTTCAACTGTAGCAACCATTACCAATCAGGGTCAAAGAAAATATACACTGCTCAGTACAGCTATAATAAAATTGATTAACAACCAAGGCAAATGTGTGGAAGGTCGAGCTGTATTAGATTCAGGTTCGCAAGTTAACCTAATTACTGACAGATTAGTCAAGAAGTTAAACTTGAATACATCAACTGACTCAATGTGCATACAAGGCATTGGCGACAAGAAACAGCGAACACAGAAAAGAATAAGTGTACAAATGCAATCCGCACTAAATGGCTTCTCTGCGAGATTGGAGGCATTCCTCATTCCACATATAATTTCACCTCAGCCGACGCAACTGATTAACACGTCAAAGTGGTCTATTCCACGCAATATTCAGCTAGCAGACCCTGATTTCAACCAGCCAGAACGTATCTAGGTGCTGAATTCTACCTCCAGCTACTGTCAATTGGCCAAATAAGATTGAAGAATGATGAACCAATTCTGCAAAATACATTGTTGGGTTGGATAGTTTCAGGAAAGATCAATGTAACAAGGCCAGCTACAGCAACATGCAGCATCTGTAGTGAAGACGAGAGCATAGATCAAAGAATAGAAAAATTCTGGAAACTGGAAGAGCCTATGGAAATCAAGTCCAATCGCACTCCGTTGGAGAAGCGCTGTGAAGATGATTTCACTCAAACAACTAGAAGGAGTTCCGATGGGCGTTACATTAAAGCTACCATTCGCTGACGCCTCAAGTAAGCTGGGAGAATCCAAAGACCTAGCCATCAGACGATTCTTCGCACTAGAAAAAAGGTTAGCTAAGAATCCCACCTTACGATGTCAATATACAGAGTTTATGAACGAGTATCTAAGGGCAGGACATATGGAACCCATCAACCTTGAGATTTTTAAGCCACCATATTATTTTCTGCCTCACCACAGCGTATTGAAACCAGATAGCACGACGACACCACTGAGAGTCGTGTTTGATGCATCTGCAAAGACGTCTTCAAACATATCGCTACTATGTGCAGGACCAACCATTCAAGATGAACTCTTCGCCATCCTGCTGCGTTTCAGAATGACACGATTTGTATTTACCGCTGATATTCAAAAAATGTATCGGCAGGTAATATTAGATGAGGAAGATAGAAAATACCACATCATAGTTTGGAGAAACCATCCAAATGAGGCTCTTAGATACTATCAACTGTGCACAGTTACATATGGAACGACATCAGCTCCATATTTAGCAACAAAGTGCTTGCAAAGGTTGGCCCAAGAACGACACGAAAACTATCCACTTGGATCTCAGGTTTTAAAAACTGACTTTTATGTTGACGATGTTATGACGGGATCCAACAGCATGATGGAAATCCTCGAAATGCAAGAGCAACTTACAAAATTGCTTCGCGAAGGAGGCTTTACTCTGAGAAAATGGTGTGCCAACCATCCTAGACTCCTTCAAAACGTCAAACCAGAAGATCAAGAAGTGCAATTAGATTTCACAGATGAAACTGAAGAGCGGATCAAAACTCTAGGTTTGACATGGCTACCAAAGACCGATAATTTTTGTATAAAGGTCAATGAAGCCAATGAACAAAGAGTGTCAAAGCGAATAGTAGCATCTGGCATAGCAAAATTGTTTGATCCTCTCGGAATAAGGGCTCTTGTTATAGTCACCGCCAAAATATTTCTGCAAGATTTATGGCAACTTCGACTTGATTGGGCTGCGGCCCTACCTCAAGATTCACACACCAAATGGATGAAATTTCATTACGACCTAAGACATCTGAAGAACATACAGGTTCCTAGACAAGTTTTTGGCCATGAAACATCCAAACAAATGCAGATTCACACTTTTTCTGATGCCTCCGAGAAGGCGTATGGGGCAGCGATCTACATGCGATCCCTCAACCAAAGGGGATCAATTATAGTGCGCCCATTGTGCGCCAAATCCTGGGTAGTTCCACTAAAGAAGGCAACAATCCCGCGTTTAGAACTATGTGCTGCTAACCTAGCTGCACAGCTTACCAACCGAGTAAAGGAAATTCTAGGAGCCAAAGCCACACCCACATACTACTTGGATAAATGCAGAATCTTCATCCTTTCATACGTTTGTGGCAAACAGGATATCATCCATCCAATCATTATCCATAGTTGAACAATGGCGTCATGTTAGTTCTAAGGAAAATCCAGCTGATGTCCTCTCCAGAGGAATTTCTCCACAAAAATTGGCAACCTGCAATATCTGGTTCTACGGACCACCATTCTTACATGGAAGTGAATCAATATGGCCTCCATCATATGTAAAAGAGAGCCAAGTTAATCTGGAAAGAAGGGGCATAACTTTATCATCAACAACAAATGATGAATCCAGGAACAATGTATTAGAGAAGCCTATTCTTGACATCAATCACGGAAACCCATTCCATAAGTTGCAGCGCATCATCGCCTATGTATTTCAATTTGTGAATAATACTAGAAGGCTAAATAGTCAAGGGATAAAGAGTCGCACGTTAACGACAGGAGAGTTAGGCGAAGCCCTTTATTTCATTATAAAGAATATGTAAGCAGCAGAATTTAAGGAAGAGATCAGCCATATTCGTCAATATAATGAAACGAACAAAAACAGTTCACTCAGCAATTTAACTCCATTCCTTGATGAGAAGGGCCTCGTTCGTGTTGGGGGAAGACTAGAAGCGTCCATGCTATCTTATGACGCACGCCATCCGATGCTGCTGCCATACACTCATCAATTCACTAAGCTGTTAATGAATGATATTCACAAAGAAAACTTACATGTGGGTCCGCAAGCATTGCTTAATATCACTAGACAACGCTTTTGGCCTATTAAGGGCAAGTCAATTGCACGATCAATAGTACAGCGCTGCACTCGTTGTGTACCCTCTCTATTACTTGAAACCCATCCCACCGCCCCACTCACCAAACTCATAGGATAGATTGCCAACTACATCCGCCTCCTGGCATCTCGATCCTCCCAAAACCCCAACTGGACCCAGCACCAAACGAAAACTAATATTTAGCCTATTGCCATGTTATTTTATTTAGAACTCAAAGACAAAAACACAAAAAAAAAAAAAAAGTAAGGTAACAAGTTACGCTACGATATACAGAATTGTAGATCCATATGTATCTAGATATTAAAATTTTTCTGCTATTCGGGTTACATATCTATATATCAAAGAAATAGAGGAAAAAAAAAGAACAATTTAGGAAAGAATAAAATCACTTACGCTACAAAAAAAAAATCTTTACACTATTACAAAATTAAAAAAAATTATGCTATCATATAGACTAAATTCAGGAAAAAAAAACAACTTTACACTACACTATTAACTCCATACACGAATATTCAAAGACAAATCAACTTAAAACTGAAAACATTACGCTATATGACAGTACATATACAGGTTACATATCATAAATAAAGCAAAAAAAACTCAGAAAGAAAATTTCACTATTGTAGCCTATATATGCTCTTCGAAGATAAGAAAAGAGAAAAACAAAAAAAAACAACCGACTATTCTCTTATTACACAAATGATAAGTGCGTACTTACATAACAATCCCCCCGGCGATGAAGCGCTTCAGCGACCTGGTGAATATTGCTGAAAAAAAATAAAAAAAAAACCAAAGGGAATATTCGGGTTGCTATTGTTGCCCTTCCTTTCCTTCTTCTTTTTCTTCTCGTTCCCTAACTGATCCCCTATCTTCCCGCGACGGTGATTAACAGATCGGTTGATCCGTGGAGAGAAATAAATCCGAGAAGGCTTGAATGCTCAGGGAGTTGGGTGCGAGATCTGGTCTCAGGTAAGTTCCGGCGCACTTCACTGCCGATTTTGCTTTCTTGGATTCCCACAATACTGGTCCAGACTCTGTCACCTGGTATATGTATATAGTAAAAAAAACTTCACTGAGGAATTACACTCTCGACAGAAAAGTAATTTCACCTCACCTTATAGCTCAGAAAGAAGGCTTATATCACGCTTGGTGATAGTTGGGTGCAACCACAAAACAAATTGATTTTAATGAACTTCCCGTGTCGTCTACTATTACTGGAAGTCTTGTAACCTTTATACACACGTAGAGAAGCCCGAGTTCCGATATTTATTCAAAACCACAACCGAATTTATTCGGGTACTTTGTGCGATTTTAGTACCTTCACTTCACTATTTTATCTTTGATAATAAATTGCTAGCCGCGTGCCAGGTTTAGATGAGCGACAATTAAAAAAAAACCAAATTCAGAGGCTTGAGTTGTTCCCGGGGAAGTTCTTACTTCCAACGACTCACTTTACAATGTGAGGATCTCGATCGTCGCATGTCTTGATTCCCCAAAGAAGCGATAAAGTTCTAAAGTGCATTGCACTTTATCGATCAGCACCTTTTGTTGGGTGATAGGAAGTGCCTCTCGAATTGCACTTTGTTAACAAAGCCAATTTAATGCGTGATTTCTGAGGGACAGAAAAATACATATTTTTTTATTTTTTTTTTTGTTGAGTTTTAAATTTAATTTCCGCTTGAACTCAATTATTTCGCCTTTCGATGCGAAAATGAAATTAGTTTCTCTCTTCTTTCTTTTCATTAAGAAAACAAATTAGTCGTTTAATCAAAGTCTGGATTAAAATGAGACTGACCAAAGATGAATGATTAACCCCCAAGAAAAAAAATAGATATTTTTTTCCTAATAGAGAGATTATAGCCGTTACAAGTCAAGTTGGAGGTGCGAAAGGCTGAGAATGCCACTAGAGATTCTTCAGCCAGGTAGTTAGCAGTATGCCAACTCCTGATTACTGAAGATCTCCAGCATCATTTCCACCTTCCGAGAACCCCTCCTCTCTTCCTCGCCGGATCCTCATGTCCAGCTAGTTCGCTAGCCGGGCAGAGTCATTGTTTGCACTCGGCAAACGGGTCAACGGTCGAATTGAATCAGCAAGTACTTGCTCTATAAGCGGGCGCTTGCCCCCAAAAACAATAACGCTAATTCTAGCGAATAATTCTTGCATTCAATGTGTCATTGCAAATATTTTTATGAATATGACACCCAGTCAAAGGTGCAAGAGAAGAATGCAAGAATTATTCGACTGATTGTAATTTAAGTAGGTAAGCATTTTACGTTTAAGTTATTTCATTATTCGTTTTTTTTTGTGTTATCGCCTTGCATAGCCAAGCAACTTATTGCAATTTTAAATTATTAGTAAATACGTATGTAGGTATTGATTTTCGCAATTAGTGATAGGTATGAACATATTAAGAATTGCTTAGTTAAGTGCAATTTTAATATAAATTGAATATGGTCTGTAATAAACGATCAGTATTGTTTTTAGTAGCAAACAGTTGTCCTTTATTTTGAGTTCACTGAATCAAGCTTCCCTTTCAGATTCTAATTTTGGTGTAGTGGTCAAAAGCCAAGGTGTAACACTTTGACTTATTAAAATTTCATAGAGAACAAAATAGTTCTTGATCATTGGTGACCCCGACGTGATTCAGGTGAAACACTTGAATCGCAGTTTAACTATATTCAGAGCAATCATCTTGAAACCGTAATGGAGAAGCTAGCGAAGGAGCAGAACGCTGTAGGAACGGAACTGCAAAAGGTTTTGATAAACTACAAAAAGGACGGAGACGACAGAAAAACCAAGGAGTATTACGAAAAAAGATTGAAACGACTGGAATCATTCTGGTCCACCTTCGACAGTAAAATTAGAGCCCTACCTAAAGTTCCCATGGAGCATGGATACTTTACAAAGGCGTACTACGAAGAAATACGCGAAATATACGAATCATGCAAGACCCACTTTGAGGAACAATTACAGTCCTTCCAGAAAGACGAAGCCAGCAACGATGATTATAACTCAACTCAATCTGAAGACAAGTCAGCAGAAACTGCATCAAGGCCACTGATTACGTTAACCGAGTCAAATTCACCAGAAGAACAGTCTACTCCGTTGTTGTCTGAAGCCTCAGCAGATATAATAAGAATCATTAGAAGGCAAAGAGGGATTATACAATCTTTACGCCGTCTTATTGATAACACGTACGAGTCAGATGACCATCCCAAACAGTACTACCACATTAGACTCCAGACCTTAAATCAATACTGGGTCAAAATAGAGGAGGATAATCACTCCATTTGGGAGCTGGCAGATGAGCCAAGCACAGTAGGCTATAAAATTGAAGACTATATTCAGCTCGAAGAAGAGGTGCAAAAACAGCAAGTGAGTCTCTCTGCTAAAATTGCAAGGTTTGATGCACCACAAGAGGCTGCAACCTCCATAACAGCCAACACGACACTCAAGCTGCCACAAATATCACTTCCCAATTTTGATGGAGACTCTTTAAAATGGCGTCAGTTCGCAGACCTATTTACTGAAATGGTACACAAACAGCAGATGGCAAATGTTCAGAAAATGTGGTACCTGAAAATGAATTTGGTTGGTGAAGCTGAAAGACTCATTAGGCACTTGAGTTTATCTGAAGACAATTACACAGCTGCGTGGAAGATGCTCCATGAAAGATATGAAAATCGCAGACTGCTCGTATCTGCCCTGGTAAATAAACTATTATCACAGCCAAGTCACGCTACTGACGCTTCATCTGCGTGCGAACAATATAAAAAATTTACATGACACAACGCAAGAATGTCTCATGGCGCTAGAGAACCTTAAAATCTCAACTGCTGACTGGGGCCCCTTATTATTGCATATCTTGATAAAAAGGCTAGATAGAGCCACTCATACCTTGTATGAACAATCATTGACCATCCCAAGGGAAATACAGTCCATGAAAGAATTCTTGAAATTTCTACAAACAAGATTTCAATCACTGGAAGCCCTGGGTAACAAACTAAGACATACAGAGGACATTCAGAGAAAATCCAACAGCGCCAAATCCTTGTCATCAGTTGTACACACCAACTCATCAATCAGGCACACTGCTTGTGTGGCATGCAAAGGAAATCATCCGTTATTCGCATGCAAGGACTTCTTGAAATTAACACCAGCAGCTAGATTAAGTCTGCTCCGCAAATACGAATTGTGTGTCAATTGTCTAAGATCAGGACACAATGCCACAAGCTGCAATGCTCGAGGATGCACAAAGTGTAATAAACGGCATAACACCTTAGTGCATTTAACTACACCAGATCATTCATCATCAACACAAGTCAGAGATTCCAATACATTCCAGACACAAGTAACTAGCAGACCATCTATATCGCCAGGGTTGGTGGATCAGGGTTCAACTGTAGCAACCATTACCAATCAGGGTCAAAGAAAATATACACTGCTCAGTACAGCTATAATAAAATTGATTAACAACCAAGGTGTGGAAGGTCGAGCTGTATTAGATTCAGGTTCGCAAGTTAACCTAATTACTGACAGATTAGTCAAGAAGTTAAACTTGAATACATCAACTGACTCAATGTGCATACAAGGCATTGGCGACAAGAAACAGCGAACACAGAAAAGAATAAGTGTACAAATGCAATCCGCACTAAATGGCTTCTATGCGAGATTGGAGGCATTCCTCATTCCACATATAATTTCACCTCAGCCGACGCAACTGATTAACACGTCAAAGTGGTCTATTCCACGCAATATTCAGCTAGCAGACCCTGATTTCAACCAGCCAGAACGTATCGATATCTTACTAAGTGCTGAATTCTACCTCCAGCTACTGTCAATTGGCCAAATAAGATTGAAGAATGATGAACCAATTCTGCAAAATACATTGTTGGGTTGGATAGTTTCAGGAAAGATCAATGTAACAAGGCCAGCTACAGCAACATGCAGCATCTGTAGTGAAGACGAGAGCATAGGTCAAAGAATTGAAAAATTCTGGAAACTGGAAGAGCCTATGGAAATCAAGTCCAATCGCACTCCGTTGGAGAAGCGCTGTGAAGTTGATTTCACTCAAACAACTAGAAGGAGTTCCGATGGGCGTTACATTAAAGCTACCATTCGCTGACGCCTCAAGTAAGCTGGGAGAATCCAAAGACCTAGCCATCAGACGATTCTTCGCACTAGAAAAAAGGTTAGCTAAGAATCCCACCTTACGATGTCAATATACAGAGTTTATGAACGAGTATCTAAGGGCAGGACATATGGAACCCATCAACCTTGTGATTTTTAAGCCACCATATTATTTTCTGCCTCACCACAGCGTATTGAAACCAGATAGCACGACGACACCACTGAGAGTCGTGTTTGATGCATCTGCAAAGACGTCTTCAAACATATCGCTAAACGAACTACTATGTGCAGGACCAACCATTCAAGATGAACTCTTCGCCATCCTGCTGCGTTTCAGAATGACACGATTTGTATTTACCGCTGATATTCAAAAAATGTATCGGCAGGTAATATTAGATGAGGAAGATAGAAAATACCACATCATAGTTTGGAGAAACCATCCAAATGAGGCTCTTAGATACTATCAACTGTGCACAGTTACATATGGAACGACATCAGCTCCATATTTAGCAACAAAGTGCTTGCAAAGGTTGGCCCAAGAACGACACGAAAACTATCCACTTGGATCTCAGGTTTTAAAAACTGACTTTTATGTTGACGATGTTATGACGGGATCCAACAGCATGATGGAAATCCTCGAAATGCAAGAGCAACTTACAAAATTGCTTCGCGAAGGAGGCTTTACTCTGAGAAAATGGTGTGCCAACCATCCTAGACTCCTTCAAAACGTCAAACCAGAAGATCAAGAAGTGCAATTAGATTTCACAGATGAAACTGAAGAGCGGATCAAAACTCTAGGTTTGACATGGCTACCAAAGACCGATAATTTTTGTATAAAGGTCAATGAAGCCAATGAACAAAGAGTGTCAAAGCGAATAGTAGCATCTGGCATAGCAAAATTGTTTGATCCTCTCGGAATAAGGGCTCTTGTTATAGTCACCGCCAAAATATTTCTGCAAGATTTATGGCAACTTCGACTTGATTGGGCTGCGGCCCTACCTCAAGATTCACACACCAAATGGATGAAATTTCATTACGACCTAAGACATCTGAAGAACATACAGGTTCCTAGACATGTTTTTGGCCATGAAACATCCAAACAAATGCAGATTCACACTTTTTCTGATGCCTCCGAGAAGGCGTATGGGGCAGCGATCTACATGCGATCCCTCAACCAAAGGGGATCAATTATAGTGCGCCCATTGTGCGCCAAATCCTGGGTAGTTCCACTAAAGAAGGCAACAATCCCGCGTTTAGAACTATGTGCTGCTAACCTAGCTGCACAGCTTACCAACCGAGTAAAGGAAATTCTAGGAGCCAAAGACACACCCACATACTATTTGGATAAATGCAGAATCTTCATCCTTTCATACGTTTGTGGCAAACAGGATATCATCCATCCAATCATTATCCATAGTTGAACAATGGCGTCATGTTAGTTCTAAGGAAAATCCAGCTGATGTCCTCTCCAGAGGAATTTCTCCAGAAAAATTGGCAACCTGCAATATCTGGTTCTACGGACCACCATTCTTACATGGAAGTGAATCAATATGGCCTCCATCATATGTAAAAGAGAGCCAAGTTAATCTGGAAAGAAAGGGCATAACTTTATCATCAACAACAAATGATGAATCCAGGAACAATGTATTAGAGAAGCCTATTCTTGACATCAATCACGGAAACCCATTCCATAAGTTGCAGCGCATCATCGCCTATGTATTTCGATTTGTGAATAATACTAGAAGGCTAAATAGTCAAGGGATAAAGAGTCGCACGTTAACGACAGGAGAGTTAGGCGAAGCCCTTTATTTCATTATAAAGAATATGCAAGCAGCAGAATTTAAGGAAGAGATCAGCCATATTCGTCAATATAATGAAACGAACAAAAACAGTTCACTCAGCAATTTAACTCCATTCCTTGATGAGAAGGGCCTCGTTCGTGTTGGGGGAAGACTAGAAGCGTCCATGCTATCTTATGACGCACGCCATCCGATGCTGCTGCCATACACTCATCAATTCACTAAGCTGTTAATGAATGATATTCACAAAGAAAACTTACATGTGGGTCCGCAAGCATTGCTTAATATCACTAGTCAACGCTTTTGGCCTATTAAGGGCAAGTCAATTGCACGATCAATAGTACAGCGCTGCACTCGTTGTGTAAGGGCAAAACCGAAAATGTTTACACAACTAATGGGTAACCTCCCAGCTGCCAGAGTTCAACCTGCTCGGCCATTTGTCAACTCTGGAGTTGATTTTTGTGGACCAATAACAATCCATTATCGTTTAAGAGGCAAAAGACCCCACAAGGGATACGTTGCAGTATTCTGCTGTTTCGCTACAAAGGCCGTCCATCTCGAGGTAGTTAGTGACCTAACCACAGATGCCTTCATAGCTGCACTAAAACGCTTCATAGGCAGAAGAGGTCATTGTCTCAATCTTTATTGCGACAACGCAACGAACTTCGTGGGAGCGAAAAATCAACTGCAAGAACTTAAAGAAATCATCTATTCAGATCAGTCAAAAGAAAGAATCTCTACCAGTTGCAGTACAAGAGGCATTGACTTCCATTTTATACCACCAAGGGCCCCTCATTTCGGTGGACTTTGGGAAGCCGCAGTCAAATCTGCTAAGCATCCATTACATAGAAGCATTGGATCAACGTCGTTAACCTATGAGGAGTTAGAAACTGTAATGATAGAGATAGAGGCGATATTGAATTCTAGGCCAGTTACGTCAATGTCCAATGATCCGAATGACTTGACCGCCCTAACACCGGGCCACTTTCTTATTGGAGTGCCTCTAACATCCACAATTGATGCTAGGTCAGAACCGATCAAGACAAATCTACAGAACAGGTGGAAAATGATCACACACCTAAAACAAGAATTCTGGATACGTTGGTCAAGGGAATACCTCAACGAATTGCAATACCGCCTCAAATGGAATCGAATCTGTCACAATGTTAAACCAGCAAGAATAGTGATCTTGAAGGAAGATAATCTACCTGTCATGAAATGGCCTCTAGATAGAATTTTAAAAACTTACCAAGGCAATGATGGATATATCAGAGTAGCCTCTAGGTAGAATTTTAAAAACTTACCAAGGCAATGATGGATATATCAGAGTAGCAGACGTAAAGACTGCGACCGGAATTCTTCGGCGACCTATACATAGACTCTCCCCACTTCCATGCTAAGAAGAGGCATCAGACTGCGAACCAACACCATCTGTATCACACAAGGAAGACAACCAATCCCATGAAGGTCTCAAACGCCAGCAACATCGAATCGAGACAGTAGACGCGCTAGAGAAGCTCCAAGGAAGAAAATGCGTCCTTCAATTGGATCTGCACTAATAAGTTTACTCTTAACTTGCTTGATTCTTCCAATCACTGAAGCAAATCCAATCTAAAACACAAAGTTTCATAATCGCCCGGGTATCCGGTTTGACAAAATGGGAACAACAAGCTTAGTGTCATCTGAATGGGATCTGGTGGTATACTATGATTTGAAATCATATTGGCTTGAGTATGCGGCATTAATCAAGGGTACCACTGCAGTGCAGCATCTCTGTAACCAGATCGACATTAACAGTGGTTGCACTCAGATACTTAAACAACTAGCACACATTAAGGAGGAGATAGACAGAGACGAACGATATTACACCATCGAATCGAGACAGTAGACGCGCTAGAGAAGCTCCAAGGAAGAAAATGCGTCCTTCAATTGGATCTGCACTAATAAGTTTACTCTTAACTTGCTTGATTCTTCCAATCACTGAAGCAAATCCAATCTAAAACACAAAGTTTCATAATCGCCCGGGTATCCGGTTTGACAAAATGGGAACAACAAGCTTAGTGTCATCTGAATGGGATCTGGTGGTATACTATGATTTGAAATCATATTGGCTTGAGTATGCGGCATAAATCAAGGGTACCACTGCAGTGCAGCATCTCTGTAACCAGATCGACATTAACAGTGGTTGCACTCAGATACTTAAACAACTAGAATACATTAAGGAGGAGATAGACAGAGACAATGAGCTGCTTTCGGCCGATTCATCAGCCCTTAGACAAAAACGGGGAGCACTCAATTTCGTGGGAAATGTAGCTAACTCATTATTCGGAGTTCTCGACAACGAATACGCAGAGAAAATGTCTCAAGTCATTCAGGATATCAAGGAAGATGACAATCACTTACTTTCTCTCCTAAAAAATCAAACCTCCATAGTGGATTCCACTATTAATATAATGAAACGAGATCAGTTAGATACTCAAGAAAAATTCCACGCAATAAACAATCAGTTGAGTCAACTTAGCAACCAGATCGACACTACTGAAAGGGAAGTCTATCAACAAAAGGTACAGCACCTTGTGATGTCATTATCCCTCCAGTTAATGTTGATTATCACGAGTGTACAGAGGATTCAGTCATCTCTCATAGACACTTTAACCGACATCCGTCACGGAAAAATCAGTCCACTGCTGCTTGCACCCCAACAACTAAGGGAAGCAATAGCAATCATAAAAATGAATTTACCATCAACTTTGCGCTTGGCAATGAAACAAAATGAGATCTTACATCTATACCAACTAATGATAGTGCAAGGACGGGTAGTTGACAAACTCGCAATCTTCCAAATTAAACTACCACTCATAAATGCAGAAGAGTTCGAGTTATTGAAGGTATTTCCAATACCATTCCTGATAAATGGAACACTAATGTGCATAAGGCCGCATTCGACCTATTTAGCTATCAGCTCGCATCGAGACAACTATTACCCGCTGTCCGATCAAGAAATTTCGTCATGCGTGGCAACTGGATATGAGGAACATTATCTATGCAATCAGCATCATCCAATATACAACAGAGGGTCTCAAATCAGCAAGTGTGAGATCAGTTTCTTAAATGACGCACCTACTCCAAAGGAGTGTCAATTAAAGGAAATAAGAGACCACTCAGTATGGATTCAGACTCTCCATAAAAACAAATGGATATATGCACTTACAGAGGCCTTAACAATCAACGCGGTGTGTGAAAATAAGGCATTTACTACAACATTGCAAGGATCTGGCCTCCTAACTATCCAACCCAATTGCATACTTAAGCATCATTCAGTTACTATCGAAGGGCAACATAAATATCCGAGTAATATAACAACATTATATGAGAAGCTGATTAATGATTTCAACACGTCAGTTTCATGGTCACCGGCCGCAGCCTTGGTAGATTCACCCACTTACCATGCACAATGGAAGGAACTGAGCCTCTTACAGCAACAACTCTCATCTCAAAATCTAGAGCTGCCGAAATTAATACACGAACGGACATCTCACACAACCATCATTGGATATATCAGTATCTGTCTTACAATAATTGTGTTCATATCATTAATTACAAAATTAATATTATCAAAAAGGCAGAAGCAGCAGTCTACAGAGCCAATACCCAAACCTAGGAATCACAAAGATCCGGACTTTAGCGTCGTCATAGATTGAACATTCGTTCAACGTGGGGGAGAATGTTTGCACTCGGCAAAAGGGTCAACGGTCGCATAGAATCAGCAAGTACTTGCTCTATAAGCGGGCGCTTGCCCCCAAAAACAATAACGCTAATTCTAGCGAATAATTCTTGCATTCAATGTGTCATTGCAAATATTTTTATGAATATGACACCCAGTCAAAGGTGCAAGAGAAGAATGCAAGAATTATTCGACTGATTGTAATTTAAGTAGGTAAGCATTTTACATTTAATTATTTTTGTAGGTATTGATTTTCGCAATTAGTGATAGGTATGAACATATTAAGAATTGCTTAGTTAAGTGCAATTTTAATATAAATTGAATATGGTCTGTAATAAACGATCAGTATTGTTTTTAGTAGCAAACAGTTGTCTTTTATTTTGAGTTCACTTAATCAAGCTTCCCTTTCAGATTCTAATTTTGGTGTAGTGGTACAAGAGCCGCTGCACTCTCATCAAAAGCCAAGGTTGTCACGCCCGTTAATTGCGCGAGCGCGGCTAGTTCTTGGAGGATTGGGTATGGGCCCCCTTGACTGGAGCGTGAGTTAACAGGACATACGATACTGAGCACAGTATTCACCGATGTAGTATAGAACCATTTCTTGGGCGCCACGTAGTTTTTTTTTTTTTTGGGGAAACCACGAAAACTCCCTCTTCGACCAAAATTACTTCACACACAATGTAATTACCAAAAAGTTTTTGTTTATTTATTGCACTTCAATATATAATATATATGTATGTACTCTCGAAAATAAATATGGGTATGACCAAACCTAAATCAACCGTATTTTCCGTTTAAATATAACAATATAATTCAATTTTAGAATATAAATTTCGTTACGAAATTTAGTATCAAATCTATTCTACTAAATATGTAATTCTAACCACAAAAAAGAAAATAGAAATACCATCTACCTGCCTCCACAATCAGCACGTGGCTCCTTTAAAAAAAAAAAAAAGGATCCTGTTTAGCCTTTTCCTTTCCCGTTTCTTTTTGGTCCTTGATCCAGAACTCACTCACGAGTGCTAAATAAGCGCCTACACTTCTTTCTTTAACTTTATTTTTTTTTATCTTATTATTTCCTTTTCTTTCCGATCGACCTTTTTTCCTATTTCTCCGTTCCTCGATCTTGACAACAGATTCACTTCTGACTTAATGCCCCGCCGGAAAAACAGTGTCGCCACTCTATTTCTTTTCATGCACCAAATTCGGACAAGGTTTCGATATATAAGTTTCTTAACGAAACTTATTAACGCCCGTCCACATTGGTTTGCTTTGCAATCTGTTTCTCAATTCGGAAACTTGTGAAGCGCAGCGAGTACTAGTTTATCCTTATGAGGTCGGTCAAATATAATTGCTGATAACTTGTCTTGTTATGTATTCGCACTTATTTATGTTTAGTGAGGGCTGGATCGAACTTAAACTTTTACACATTTTCGAATTAAATATTGTCCCGATGCTGATTGTGAACTGCAGTGGTTGATGGGGACAAAAGAAATTATCCATTCAAAAAGTTGGAATTGAATGGTGTGTAAGACTAATTATCCGTGTCGACAATGTTGACGGAAGAGAAGTTACAGAAATCTAAATTTTTCTATATGAAAAATATAAGAGAATGATACAATATGCCTACTTATCCTAAGAAACCTATTTGCATAAATTTTCCTAGCTAAATTTTGCTTCCCGTGTAGCTTGGTAAAGATGTTCCAGTTGCGTGTTGTGGGTGTGTGCGTGTTTGTTCCTATTGTAATGCCAACTTAGTGGCATGCTATGGATGTACGTGAGCTCGGCTCGTGGGACTTGTAGAGCAGGTAACAATCTGCTATCGGGTCCATAGCTCGCTTCAGGCACGGTTCCGTATTCTGAAAGTAAGAAAATATCTCGGCAGTACTTCCAGTGAAAACAACACATAACATTCTCTCCCCATCTTCCAAAAAGATTTTGGTAGTATAAACCAAAATCTTTTCCCAACACCACAAGGACAACAAATTACAGTACACACATCAAATGTTTATCCAACTTATACCAAAAAGATTTCGTTCGATTTCGTTTCCTAAGATTTGTTAACCTACCACGCAAAATCCAAAAGGGTATATTATAGTAACACCTGTTTTTCAGTATATTATTTCCTGCCCCTAATACTAAGAGATCCCCGCGTTATAAAAAAAAGGTAAACAATTGTTCAAGGAAAAGAATTCGAGATGTAATCGTGGGTAGTCCTATTAGAGAATATCACACAAAATCACTGGAATAATGTAAAATAAAAAAAATCAATACAGTGCAGAAACACATGAAATTAAAAGAAAAATATAACTGATACCCAAATATCGAATGATGAATACTATTGATGCTTACATCTGATATTAATACACCCTTAAAATCCGCTAAATAATTACAGATTAAATAAATTAAATAAATTAAATTCCAATTCCAGTGGAATACTTGTGAGGTTGTTCCTGTGTTTATGATATCCTAGTCACCGAATGATACTCGGACTCTAAGACGTCCACCAGCACGGGACCCCTACGCTATACTGGTAACGCATATAACTAAATACTACTTAGTCGGCTCTAGGCCATGTGTTGAATGCATTAAATACCTGAGCAATATTGCATCTCGTTGTGCACGACCGTATACTTAGGTCCCACGTAATTTTCTTACCGAGCGGTCTAACTCTCGCTCATAATTGGCCGGTTTAATAGTTTCTAATAAAAGTTAAAACCTAATGACCTCAATACCGGGCTGCAGAGACCCTAATCATTAGGGAGTTCTGGCGCAAAAGGACGAAGGTCTTTCGAATGCCAAACCCCTCTTAATTTCCCATCTTCACCTCCCAGTTCGTACGTCCAGGGGGAAACTTTGCGGATTACCCTCAAAGGGCCCACATACTTGGGGGCTAATTTCGAACTGTAGTACTTACTCGCATCGGATAGTACGTAGTTCCGCCGCCAAACCGAGTCATTAGGGAGGAATTGTTCGTCCCGCCTACGAAGGTTGTACGATTTCCTACCAATGTCTGATGCCTTTTTTAGTCGCTCTATCACGTCCGCTCTAACTTGCTCTAAACCTTGACTGTGCGCAGTGGCATCCAAGGGAGGATTTTTACCCATTTCTCTTGCAATATTCCTCTGTACTATCATCTCCCGGCCGAAATTAACGAAGTAAGGCGTTAGCTTGGTTGCTTCATGGGTAGAAGTTCGGATCGCGCAAGCTACCTTAGGTAGGTGACTATCCCACTCTCGGTGGTTCTCCGAAACGTATGCCCTTAGCATCGTCTTGACGACCTGGTTTGTCCGTTCAGCCGGGTTCGCTTGAGGGTGGTAAAACGCCGTATGCTTTAGATTTATCCCATAAAAGTTACAGATATTCTGAAAATCTTTACTTTTAAACTGAACCCCATTGTCGCAGATTATGTTCTTAGGTGCCCCAAATAGCAAGATAACATAATTTTCTATACTTTCACATAAAACTTTACTGGTAGCAGAACGCAAACGGAAAAAAAGAGGAAATGTACTAAACTCATCTGCGATTGTTAGGATGTAGGAGAAGCCCCGCTTTGAGCGAGGTAACGGTCCGACGAAGTCAACGCTGATGACCTCCCAGGGATAATTCGCATGTTTGCGTTGAGCCATAAGCCCTGCTGGCTTCTTTAACTGTGGCTTGACAGTTTGACAAATTCTACACCCTTTGACGTACCTTGCAATATCTGCTTCCATTTTAGGCCAATAAAAGTTTTGTGCCAAACGATCCAGTGTTTTACGTACACCAACGTGCCCAGAAGTCGCAACATCATGCGCTTGAAATATTAACCTTTTCCGTTTGTTTTTAGGGACCACTTCACGCCAATAATCCGAATCCAGTGCAAGTGATGGGTACTTTACCATACGATGCTTAAAAAGGATACCATTTTCGATTTTCCAGTCCGGATATTTTTTTTGTTGCTCCTGCACCCTCTGCAATATCCCACCGTACCATTTGTCTACTGAATCTCCAGTATCTAGTGAATTGACTAGTGGCACCGAACGAGACAACCAATCCGGTAGGAGTTCCTTTCCTTTCCGATGTACGACGTCGAAGTCATATTGTTGCATTTTGACGGCCCATCTCCCAAGTCTACCTGTGGGATCTTTTAGATTGCTTAACCAAACTAAGGAAGGATGGTCTGTAATGACAGTAAATTTGGTTCCTTCTAAGTATGAACGCAACTTGTCCACGGCCCATAGAACAGCCAAGCATTCTCGCTCTGTTGTGGAGTAATTTCTCTCACATCGATTTAAAGATCTGCTTAGGTACGCTATGATTTTATCTCCATCACTTTGATTCTGAGTCAGGACTGCCCCGATGCCATATCCAGAAGCATCCGTGTGTATAACGAATGGTTTTTCAAAATCAGGGCAAGACAGAATAGGAGCACTAACTAATTTCTCTTTTATTTCTTGAAACGCTACATCGCAGTCTTTGTCCCATTGAAACTTCTTCCCCTTTTTTAGAAGTTTGGTGAGAGGCGCAATCAGTGTTGAAAGATTTGGGACGAAGCGTCTATACCAGGCCACCATTCCAATAAAGCTGCGCACTTCCTTAATCGTCTTCGGACTTTTTAGATCTAGGATGCATCTTACTTTATCGGGATCTACCTGCAAGCCATTTTCTCTCACCACATACCCTAAATACTTCAGTTCCGGTCGGCAAAACTCACTCTTTTCATAATTTATTATCAGGCCAGCCTGGTGCAATCTTCCTAGAACTTCGCTCAGTACCTTTAAATGATCCTCAAAAGTCTGAGTGACGATAATTATATCGTCCAAATATACAAAGACATGGCTTTCTAGTGGTCCCGATAAAATTCGGTCGATAAGCCTTTGCCAGGTGCCTGGTGAATTTGGTAGTCCAAATGGTAATCGACAAAATTGGAAAAGACCACGACCCGGTACGGTAAATACAGTGAATTGTTTTGAATTATCCGCCATAGGTATTTGCCAAAATGCAGATTTAATATCCAAGGAGGACATGTATTTGGCATCCCTAAGTTTATCCAAAGTTGCCGAAACATACGGGATCGGATACGCATCTTTTTTTGCCACTTTATTAATTTTACGGTAATCTATACAAAACCTATATGTGCCGTCCTTCTTTTTAACCATAACGATAGGAGACGACCAGGGACTGTTTGAAGGCTCTACAATGCCTAACTCGAGCATATTATCCAACTCCGCATTGATAATTTTCTGCATTGCTGGTGACACCGGGTAATAACGTTGTTTAATGGGTGGCGAATCCGTTACAATAACGTGTTGAACCTCTGTACAACAGCCCAAGCCTTTACCCATTTTGCTTTCGTTGTACCTTAATAGTGCTTCCAGTTGATATTTTTGATCCGACGACAGGTTCGTTTTCCCCACTAATGAACATAAAAAATTGGGCCCCATTTCTTTCGAAAACTCCCACAAATTTTTACGTAAATCGACAACTATACCCATCTCTCTCCAGAAGTCTGAGCCCAGAATAATACAGGTAGGTAAAGATGGAATCACCAGGACGTCGAAAACCTTTAAATGATTCTGTAATTCTATTGGTAACTGCACGGTTCCAAGGACATCAATCATCTTCCCATCCGCCAGCGTTACGGAATTTACATCGGCCTCCTTAACTACTAATCCTAAGCCTGTAAGCAACCTCCATCCTGATCCACCAAGTATGGTGCGAGATGCCCCCGAGTCAAGAAGCCCAAAAAGATTTGTGTGAAAAACCGAAATTTTTAGGTAGGGTCGGCTATCGTTGTTAGCCTGTGAAAGCACATAGTCCAGCGTAGCTGTTAACAATTCACTTCCCCTAGCGCAAGTCTCTGGTCCGTGATCTATTGAATTGTTGTCACCTGCGGCTTCCATGTGTACGTCAGAGCCCAACTCGCCGGCTATGGCTGAACTCTGTTCCCGTTTCCCATACTATTAGTTCTGGCAAGTTCGGTATTGGCTTGATTCCTCGAAGTCGAAGGACGTGGACCTCTCTCTTGGAAAGGGCCTCGTGTACCAGTTGGACCCTTATCAATTGCCCTACTATTCCCTGGTCTATTCCTGCAACGCATACACGTTGCTCTTATGACTCCTTCGGCGCCCCATCCATAACATTTTCGCCTTTGCTTGCAAAATTGCATGGTATGACCGTTCTTTTTACAATATGAGCACTGAAACGAGGGCTGGTTATTCCTATTTTGGGCTGATGAGACTTGGTGTTCGTTTTGAGCCACATATGCTAGATCCGGTTCTAATAAACTACCATTCCGTCGGGAAGGTGGGGGAATAAAAGCCTCTACCGAAGCTCTGACTGATTCCAGTTTCCTACCTTTATCAATTAAATCTTTAATGGATACAACTTCGCTTAAGCCAAGCTGACTTTGGTAGAAAGGGTTCATATTCCTTTTTAGTATGCGCAATCGCTCAGCCTCTTCCAATGGTTGAGAGAGACGAGAGTATAAACTGGACATGACCGCCACATAAGTTCCCATTGACTCGTTATGGCCTTGGGTGCGTCGCTTAATCTCCTCTAAGAGGCGATCATCGTAATGTGATGGTAAGAATTCTAAGCGTAGTTCTTTAATAAGGTCATTCCATGATTCAAATTGGTGTTTGTAAGCCCTGTACCAAATAAGAGCCCGGTCAGAAAATAAGTCTAAGGCTGACCTAAACAGTGTCTGTTTCGAGACCCCACGAGCTTCGCTTAATTCAGTTACCCGTTCTAGAAAAGAATTGAGTGATTGCCCCTTTTCACCCGAAAATTTTATCCCCCATTTATAAATTGGAACTCGCATAGTCGAACTATGCATAGATGAAGCTCGGTCACTTTCTGAGCCAGAAGACTCATCAGGTGGATCGTTATCTTCGGCTGTAATATCCAACGAACCCAAAGCCGAGACTATTTCATTATTTAAAGCCTTCCTCTTCTCAACTTCTTCGATATTTCTAGCTGGGCATCTCTTAAGCCTACCCAAGGCCCACACAATTTTAGTTTGGATCTTTTTATATTCACTCGACGTTGAACTGCCATCGAACTTTTCCAACAAGCCTATAATTTCCCGAATTTTTCCCTCAACAGCATCTATGTCCTCTGCGAACGTGTATATATACACAGCTGACGGAAAGCTAGAGCCAATTTTTTCACTTTTAATCGCACCATGTAAGACCTTCCTCATTTCATCCACTGAACCTGTCTTCAATCCGCGAGCTAGGATTTCGTAGCTCAATTCTTCTTGACTCAACCGATTCACCTCCATTTTAGCTCGTTTTACTCAAGGTTATAGACGAAGCAAAAAAAGTCTGTTGAAGTTTCTTGAATCAAGAAGGTTGCCGTTCGATGCTAAGACAACTGCAAATATTCTCTGTGTATTGCCTGAGACCGGTGATAGCTAGCAAAAACCAAACATTTGCCTAATATCGATACTTCTCCCAATAAAAGCCTAACAAAGATTGTGAAAATAATTCGAAGTGTATGATTTACTGCTAGCCACAGCGTCAATATACCACAAGATCCGAGCCTCGTACGTAATCAAAACCCAATTGAAAGAAGCAAATGTATAGTGTAGTTTTTTTTTTTTTTTTTTTTATGCCAATGTATCTGATCTGATCCTGTACACAACGAATTCTTTAACAGTAATCCGAAATCTGTTACTACCACCTGATTATATACGTACTGGCTAAATTATCGCAACCAATGAATTTTAAAATTATCGAAAACAATTAATATTTAATTTACCTCGAATTAAACAGAAATTGAAGATTGTGTCTGTGATACGCTTGCACTTTCTGCGAATAATTTTCTTTTCTCTCACTCTCCAAATCCGCGGAAATTATTTTCTGTAACCTTTTTGAACTGTGGCACTTACCGGCACACAGTAGATTAGATGAATTTAAATTAGATAGGATTCGGTCTTATTTCCCACTTTATTAATTCTATAAAATTAACAAGAAAAGATCAAGAAACATTCAAGACCACGCTTTTATAGTTTCACATAAGCTATAACTGTATGTATATATCCATATTCTGAAAATGTGACCGCCGTATTTGATTTCCTGCGCCTGAAGAACTGTTCTACCGCTCATAACAGATTCTGTTACTATAGGGTCTTTTATACACAGTACTACTTCACACGGAATACCACAACCAAAAATACAAAATTATTTAATGCCGGTAAAGGAAAATTATTTTTCCCACCTTTTATTTCCCAATAGCTACTAAAATTTATTATTCACGTGGATTGATATGAATCTTTAAAACTAAATTGAAAAAACTGGGTGAAGTTCATTCCCTTATTAAATATATTATGCTATCAGTGAAATAATTTACACGACTGGATACTTATTTTCACCACAGTAGTGCCGTTGCTAAATATTACCTCAAATCCCATTCCATCCAGTAGATTCTGATTGGACTAATTACTATTTTAAAATGCGCGTTGGAACTTCATGTGCATTCCTCATAATAATTCAAATTACGGATACACTTCCCCACTTTATACTAAGATGAGCATTATGCTAGGAATTCAAAATGTCCCAATATGTAATTATATAAACCTATAAAAGTAAAGCAAATATATTCAAGAAAAATAATCCTCATAATAATTCAAATTACGGATACACTTCCCCACTTTATACTAAGATGAGCATTATGCTAGGAATTCAAAATGTGCCAATATGTAATTATATAAACCTATAAAAGTAAAGCAAATATATTCAAGAAAAATAATCCTTTTTTTTTTGTCACATAACGCAAATAATATACAGAATATACAAGCACAGAATTGTTGAATGGAAAAGAAAATATCCTGGCCTATGCGCGACCAATTAAAAGCTTGAAAAATTTAACTGTAACGTTTAATGAAACAATTTGAATTTTATGAACTGGGGATAGCCAATATTACGGAAAGTTCTCCTTTGACTACACCTCACTTTACGAATTTCAAACAAAATTTCCTCGAACAATGTAAACCCAAAATTTATACTGACCGCAATAAAACGTGCGCTACAAATATGTGATACGTGTTCTCGCATTCCCAAGGAAAAAAAAATGTGTGTGTCCCGTAGCTCATGAAGCGGTACCTGAGGTACCCGTTATGTACACTAATTGTTCCACCAATATTTACGTAAATTTACATAAAACCAAAATTTATATTTCAAAACTAAATCGTAGGATTATATTAATACTGAAAACATATAAAATTTGCGGTCTATAGATTGTAAACTTCGATTAAATTACGCCCCAAGTTGGGCGCCAAACTTGTCACGCCCGTTAATTGCGCGAGCGCGGCTAGTTCTTGGAGGATTGGGTATGGGTCCCCTTGACTGGAGCGTGAGTTAACAGGACATACGATACTGAGCACAGTATTCACCGATGTAGTATAGAACCATTTCTTGGGCGCCACGTAGTTTTTTTTTTGGGGGAAACCACGAAAACTCCATCTTCGACCAAAATTACTTCACACACAATGTATTACCAAAAATTTTTTGTTTATTTATTGCACTTCAATATATAATATATATGTATGTACTCTCGAAAATAAATATGGGTATGACCAAACCTAAATCAACCGTATTTTCCGTTTAAATATAACAATATAATTCAATTTTAGAATATAAATTTCGTTACGAAATTTAGTATCAAATCTATTCTACTAAATATGTAATTCTAACCACAAAAAAGAAAATAGAAATACCATCTACCTGCCTCCACAATCAACACGTGGCTCCTTTAAAAAAAAAAAGGATCCTGTTTAGCCTTTTCCTTTCCCGTTTCTTTTTGGTCCTTGATCCAGAACTCACTCACGAGTGCTAAATAAGCGCCTACACTTCTTTCTTTAACTTTATTTTTTTTATCTTATTATTTCACTTTCTTTCCGATCGACCTTTTTTCCTATTTCTCCGTTCCTCGATCTTGACAACAGATTCACTTCTGACTTAATGCCCCGCCGGAAAAACAGTGTCGCCACTCTATTTCTTTACATGCACCAAATTCGGACAAGGTTTCGATATATAAGTTTCTTAACGAAACTTATTAACGCCCGTCCACATTGGTTTGCTTTGCAATCTGTTTCTCAATTCGGAAACTTGTGAAGCGCTGCGAGTACTAGTTTATCCTTATGAGGTCGGTCAAATATAATTGCTGATAACTTGTCTTATTATGTATTCGCACTTATTTATGTTTAGTGAGGGCTGGATCGAACTTAAACTTTTACACATTTTCGAATTAAATATTGTCCCGATGCTGATTGTGGACTGCAGTGGTTGATGGGGACAAAAGAAATTATTCATTCAAAAAGTTGGAATTGAATGGTGTGTAAGACTAATTATCCGTGTCGACAATGTTGACGGAAGAGAAGTTACAGAAATCTAAATTTATCTATATGAAAAATATAAGGGAATGATACAATATGCCTACTTATCCTAAGAAACCTATTTGCATAAATTTTCCAAGCTAAATTTTGCTTCCCGTGTAGCTTGGTAAAGATGTTCCAGTTGCGTGTTGTGGGTGTGTGCGTGTTTGTTCCTATTGTAATGCCAACTTAGTGGCATGCTATGGATGTACGTGAGCTCGGCTCGTGGGACTTGTAGAGCAGGTAACAATCTGCTATCGGGTCCATAACTCGCTTCAGGCACGGTTCCGTATTCTGAAAGTAAGAAAATATCTCGGCAGTACTTCCAGTGAAAACAACACATAACAAGGTGTAACACCTTGACTTATTAAAATTTCTTATAGAACAAAATAGTTCTTGATCAGTCATGAATCTGGTCAACTAATTAGCTGGAAGCCAAAAAGTCGTCTCACGGACTCATAACTCTGTCCAGCCAGTTGGACAACAGAACAGTTGTCCGCGGGAACGCAATCAAAAAAAATTTTTCGTGGAGCCACCTACCATTTCCATGGCAGAAGGCCAGCGGGAAGGGTCATCAAAAAAAATTTCAAAAACCAACAGTTCAAACTTGAGGCTTGACCGAAGTCAAACCTAAAGTCGAGCTTTCAATTCAAAAAAACTTCCAAAGCATTACGTTACTTTAATCATTATCATTAAAAAAAAAAAACATTCAAAATATCAAAAACTTTAAACTTTACGTTACAAAAAATTTTTCTAATAACAAACAATTAGACTCAAGTCCGCATATAACTTCCACCGATTATTCGAATACCGAGTCAGACTATTTAGCTAACAGCCAAATGTCCATCTCTCAAGTAATCGCAGTCCTCGGTAAAAGTCATAATTAGACACCGAAGTCCAACTGAGGTGGCCCCACGTTGGGCGCCATTTTGTTATGGATGTATGTTGAGAGTGAATGGTCAGGACGTGAAGTCCAAACTGCCAGCATGAACTGACAGATCAATCGATGACAGCGTTAGTACAGGGCGGCACGCTAGCACCTCGGCTAAGGGTGGCGGAGAGTGTGGGGGAGTTCCGAAAATAACCTTCCGTTTGTCACCAACCATAATCAAAAGAAAGATTTTCGTGCCTACATACGAAAGCCTCGCACTCACTCAGTCCTGAAGGGACCTTTACGTCACTTACCTGCATTCCCATGAAGGCGCAGATGGCATGACTTCTTGGCCAAGCCCCATCCTCCCATTGACTTTGGGTGGCACAATCGTCCAAAGTCCCTTAATTGACCTGTAAAGAGAGCAAACGAGACTAAGCCACCGTCATCCCATGTGTGAGGACCTCAGGATGGTGAAGGAAGAAATGAGAAAAAATCAACTCGCCATTACGTTATAAATTCATTCTGTCTAGCAAGGTACTTTAATCAGTTCTTTTAATAATAAAATTTCACAAGTTCTCATCCATACATGATGCTAGACCTATTTTAGGTACACTGAGCATTGTTCGAATCTTAACTTAATTATGCAAATACATTGTGACAATAGGATCTAACTAAAATAGACACTTAAGCGACAAGATCATTTGATAGCGGACATCATAGTTGCCTATATGTTTAACTCTTCAGAAGGAAAGAGCAAGATGGCCCGTGATGCCAGACGAATGACGATAGACCTTCTAATTCAATTATTTCAAAATTTGTGGTGCTAAAGTTCAAGTTCAATAATCCAAAACTAAGGTAAGTGCGAATAATACTAGAATTTGTTTATGATATTAGTCTTATAAGTTAATGAAAATTTTGTGTTCAATAATCCAAAACTAAGGTAGGTACGAATAATACTAGAATCTGTTTATGATATTAATCTTATAAGTTAATGAAAATTTTGTGTTCAATAATCCAAAACTAAGGTAGGTACGAATAATACTAGAATCTGTTTATGATATTAATCTTATAAGTTAATGAAAATTTTGTGTTCAATAATCCAAAACTAAGGTAAGTACGAATAATATGTTACGCTGCCCTAAGCGCGTAAAGGGTGGTGGCTCAGTGGAGGTGGGTCGCCTGGGTCTGTGAAATTGTTGGTGGAAAGTTCTATTGGGCGCCACGTGGTTTTTCCCTACTTTTCTGGAAATCACGAGATACCACGAAACTCAACACGCACTCCAAACTCAATAAATTGCCACATAAACTAGATTTCATTACCACATATAATTGATCATAATTAATCCACTAATTAATCAACTTTAGCTTATCATTAAATTATAAAGTATGGCACATATATTAATCAATATTCTATAAGCAAAGAACAATGGTACTTATCTTGCTCGCAAAGAAACCAACTTAAAAATACATCCGTTTTCGCCGTCCAAATTCCCATTCGTTCTTAGTTATTTTTATTTTATTTATTTATTTATTTTTTTTTTTTGTTGATTTAATTACTTCTAATAGCCGCTAGTATATTCAATTTTTTTTTCTTTTTTTTCTAATCTGCCGTCCACTCGCTGTCACTATAATGTCGGAAGTGTCCCTCAACCTACTCCGGAGCAGCATCATATCTCGCCTGCCGTGTTTATACTCTTTTCCAATTTGATTTCCTGAAGCTTAAGCCAGGTTCTATTATTTTCGGAATTAATTATGACACGGTATTAATTGGCTTTCGTGGGCATGGCTTACCCCGGGTGGTGGAAACTACATTTTTATATGCTGGGGACAGAATATTTTATATTATTTCATATGTATTTAATGCGTTATTTCAAATACCTCGGCTGCTTAATTCTTATGGAAACCTGGACTGGCCTTAGACGTAGCACAAAGATTTTGTAATTTCATGTAGACATGCGAGCAAGATAACTTATTACAAATTTGAATTTGTTACTGAAGTATAGAATTTACATAACCTATGTTAAATTAAAGTTTTGTTAATTGGTACTTAATTATTTATCAATAATACTTGACATTTTGATTGCTTTTACTCTTTTTAAACCTTACAAATAGGGTTAATTCAAATCTTATCCACAGTCCGTTTATTGTAATTTCCATTTACGCCATTCTTATATGTATGCAGTTGGGTTTGCATTTATGTATTCTTATTTTATAGTGAACGTCTTACATGCGTTGCCTGCCATATATCCCAGGTACGGTACCATAAGTACAATTTATTCCAATCGGGAGTTCCGCTTCTGAAATAAAGAATACGACAGAAGTATCACTAGTTCAATTTATCGATTGGACATTTAGGACTGTAACAACTCCCCCCTTTCTTACAAAAGATTTCGAAAAGAACGAAATCTTGTACACTAGCACACAGATTATTCTACTAGGAGCCCCGAATAAAAGAATGACATGGTCTTCTAAATTTTTGCACACTAATTTGGCCGAAGCCGACCTAACTGGGAATAATAGGACGAATTTGCTGAACTGATCCACTACTGTTAATATAAAGGAAAAACCGTTTGTAGACTTAGGTAGGGGCCCGATTAAATCAACACACAATGTCTCCCAAGGTCTAGAGGGTAGCTTACGTGTCGCCATTAGTCCACCAGGCTTTTGTAGATCCGGTTTAACTGCTTGACACGTAGTACAATTCCTCACATACTTCGCTATATCTTGTCTCATTTTAGGCCAATAGAACTGCCTTTGTAACCGGTCGTAACTTTTTTGAACCCCACAATGTCCAGAGGTGGGATTGTCATGGGCGGCTACCATTATAGTCCTACGTCTCTCTTTTGGGACCTCTTCTCTCCACTTATCTGATTCTGCTACTAGATCAGGGTATTTATCTCGACAGTGTTTCCATAATTTTCCGACCTCGATGCGCCAGTCGGGGTACTGTGTAGGCTTTTCCTTTACTTGTTCCATCATCTTATTGAACCATTTGTCCGTGGAAGCGTACTTTGCTGTGTTCAATGACTCCAGAGCAGGAACGGACCGAGACAATAAATCAGGAACAACATGCTCTTTTCCTTTTTTATGTATTACTTCAAAATCAAATTGTTGCATCTTTACTGCCCAACGAGCGAGTCGACCGGTGGGATCCTTTAAGTTATGCAACCATACCAAGGATGCGTGATCCGTAACTACGGTGAATTTAGTTCCTTCCAGGTACGGCCGCAATTTTTCGACTGCCCACAAAACAGCAAGACACTCACGCTCAGTAGTGGAGTAGTTTCTCTCACATCGACTAAGAGATCGACTTAAATATGCTACCACGTTCTCTTCTTCACCCTCCCGCTGGGTCAAAACAGCACCAATGCCGTAGCCTGAAGCATCCGTGTGGACAAAAAAAGGTAGCTCGAAATTTGGGCAGGAGAGGATTGGGGCACTTATAAGTTTTTCTTTTATTAATTGGAAAGCTTGGTCACACGCATCATTCCAATTAAATTTCTTGTTCTTTTTCAAAAGAGTAGTTATAGGCGCTGTGAGAGAAGAAAACGAGGGAACGAAACGTCTATACCAGGCTGTCATACCTATAAATCTCCTAACTTCCGTTACATTTTTCGGCCGAGGGATGTCTAAGATGCAGTTGACCTTGTCCATTTGTAGCCCATTCTCACCAACAACGTAACCGAGATATTTCAGCTCAGCTCTGCAGAACTCACACTTATCATAATTTATGATTAAGCCGGCTTTTTGCAGGCGATTAAATACTTCCTGTAGAATCTCTAAATGCATTTCGAATGTTTGTGTTACGATTACTACATCATCAAGGTAAACAAAAACGTGTTCTTCTAGCCTTCCAGACAGGACCCGATCTATCAGCCTCTGCCAGGTTGCCGGAGAATTTGTTAGGCCAAACGGCATTCTGCAGAACTGGAAGAGGCCTCTTCCAGGAACTGTGAACGCTGTGTACTGTTTGGATTCCTTCTCCATCGGTACCTGCCAAAAAGCTGATTTTATGTCCAACGATGAAATATATTTGGCATCTCTAAGTTTGTCGAGTGTGGAAGAGACGTAAGGGATAGGATAGGAGTCCCCTTTTGTTACCTTGTTCAGTTTTCGAAAATCTACGCAAAATCTGTAACTACCATCCTTCTTCCTTGCCATTACAATCGGCGAAGCCCAAGCACTATCTGACGGTTCGACGACCCCCTCTTCTAGCATATTGTCAAGTTCCGTGTTTATCACCTTCTGGAGCGCTGGAGCGACAGGATAATATCTCTGTTTGATCGGCGCAGACTCTGTTCTTATTACGTGTTCAACTACCTTGGTGCAACCTAATCCCGTACCCATTTCTCGTTTCGTACGTTCTAAGAGATCATCCAACTGCTCCTTCTGGCTTGCGGAAAGCGTAGAATGGTTTTCTAGCGAGCACACGAGGTCCTCAGGTGTACTATTCTCTCTATACCAAAAATTCTTATTTAAATTTGCTGAAATGCCCATTTTCTTCCAGAAGTCCGTCCCTAATATAAGTTCGTGAGGTAAAGCAGGTATAACTAAAACTTCAAAGATTTTTACTACTCCTTCCAATTCCACAGGTAAAGTTAATGAACCAATAACACCAATCTTATCTCCATTAGCGAGGGTAACTAAGTTTATTTCAGGTTTCATTAATTTAATGCCGATGGCTTGTAATTTTCTCCAACCAGTATCGCCTAAGATGGTTCTTGAAGCCCCTGAATCCAATAATCCGACTAAAGAAATTTTGAAAATTGATACTTTCAAGTGGGGTCTTACGTCCCTGCGTGAAAATGTAATCCAGCAGAGCTGACTCAGGAAGGCACCCGTTTCTTACATCACTTCGAACAAAATTACCAATATTTCTCTTTGCGGCGACGCGGTGGGGTGTGTTGGAGCTCAGAACGCCGCTCTCTACTGAGCTCGCCCTCCGTTTCCCGAATGAACTAGATATTTGTTATGCATATTTTCCCTATTCCGCTCACTAGCAGAACAATTTTGACACCTTGCTCGAGTTACGCCACTTTTGCCACAACCAAAGCAGCGACGAGGTTCTCTGCAAAAACGAGCTGTGTGACCTTCTCTTTGGCAATTATAACACTTGTATACTGGTTTATTTGGTTGGTTTACGACAGAAATATGAGGCTTCTCACACGAAACATATGCCAAGTCCGGCTCTAATAAATGTACGTTTTTCTTAGACGGTGGGGGTATGAAAGCTTCGACGGATAATAATAATAATAATAATACTTTATTTGGTGCCGTACTGAAGATTACAATATCTTATGTTAGTACTACTCAAGGTATGTAGAAAAAGTAACAAAATAAAATAAAATAAAATAAAATAAAAATAAAAATATAGAAAACTTCAATTCAATTCTTAAATATACTAAACTACTAAACTATCTGTATTATGATTTAAGAAATACTACAACTATTCTAAAGTATAAAGGCCATTTCCAAACTATAAGTCCTTTAACAACTTGGCAAATTCCCTGCTGGACCCAATGCGCTGAACATTACTTGGAAGAAAGTTCCACATTCGGATAGTCTGGACAAAGTAAGAACGCTCACCATGTCGAGAGGCACACCTCGGAACAAGAAGTTGAAGATTTCTGGCCGACTGCAGGAAGTGCAGTTTCTCATGCAGATACATTGGGGTTTTTCCTATAATTAGCTTATGTAAGAATATTAGCCTACGATGATCAAGATAAGTCTCAATTGAGGTTCCAAGTAGTGATGTTGCGTATTCAGATACATGAGCGTACCGTGGAAACTTGTAAATGTAGCGCACCATATCATTAAAAGCCACTACCAGTTTTCTTCGACATACAGAATCAAGCCCACTGTAAACGAGACTACCATAGGTAAAATGAGGCATAACAAGCGTTAGGGCTAATTTTTTACGAAGGCATGTTGGTAGACAGCTAGAGCTAATCCACAATTGGCGCAGACTGCCATATATTTTCCCCAACATTTGAGTGGTATAGTTACAGCAGCTGAGCTTTGAGTTAGATTGAATGCCCAAGTTCTTTATGGAATCAACATATTCCAATATCATATTGCTGAGCATCACCGGTGGGATGTCAGATTTTTCAATAGCTCCTCTATACACAGCTAAGCAATTTGATTTTGATGGGTTGAGTAACAGTTTATTGTCTAGTGACCAATTGTGTATTCGCTGCAGATCCTCATTAATGCGACACACACAATCTTCCATTAATCCGATTGGCCTACTAAGGTATAGTTGAACATCATCAGCATACAGATGTATAGATGAATTCTTTACAATCTGCGGAAGGTCATTTATATATAGGCTGAATAAGAGTGGACCAAGGACTGATCCTTGAGGAACACCAGAATGAAGGAAAGATGGAGTAGAACGAGAACCTCGTACCACTACAATCTGACAGCGATTTGAGAGAAAGCTGCCAATTAATTTTATAGCTGATGATGAAAAACGAAAACTATTAGATAGTTTAAGAAGTAAATTAGAGTGATCAACAGAATCAAATGCCTTAGAGAAGTCGAGTAAAACTATAATTGATAGGTGGTCATTGTCGAGAGCCTCGTGAGTATCTGTTACTACTTTTAGTAGTGCTGTCTCACAACTATGCTTTGGCCGAAAACCTGATTGCCATGGCGATAACATGTTGTTAGCCTCAATATGACCCATAACTTGCCTATACATAATTTTCTCTAATACCTTAGCAAGGAAATTCAGCAAGCTAATAGGTCGAAAATCATTTAATTGTGAGGAAGAGGTCTTTTTAGGAATTGGAACCACTAGAGCCTGCTTCCAAATGGTAGGAAATTGGGCGGTGGTGAGACAGGAATTAATGACATGCATTAGCGGACTGCATATATAAGGAGCTAGTAGTTTAATGAATTCTGGAGGTAAGCCATCAATGCCAGTGGCATTGGACTTTATTGAATACATTGTTCTTAAGATTTCATGATGATCAGTGCAGTAGAAAGCGAACCCTTCAGTTGAGCTATCTGGGAATATACTACTTTGAACATGCTGACTAGAGGCCACTGAGCTAAAGAAGCTGTTTAAAGCATTAGGATCGACATTCACTTCCGGTGGTGTATGCCCATATATTCCCAAATTACGCATGTTTTTCCATAGAGTTTTCGCAGGCAAGTTTGCATTTAACTTATTGCAAAGATAAGTGCGCTTAGAAGCACGAATCATAGCCGATACTTTATTACGCACCATTTTGTATCTGTTAAATGCAGCTACGTCGCGTACCCTTCTTTTGTATTGCCTATGGAGAAAATCACGCTCTGCCATTAGGTAATGAATGTCTCGAGTGATCCATGGACATTTATCTTCCCTGCGTCTACAAGTTTTTAAAGGAACGTATTTATCGAATAAATATAAAAGTTTACCGACTAAGATTTCAACTTTATCGTCTAATACGTCGCATTCGAATACGGAATTCCATGACATTTCACTACATTCAGTAATAAGCTGATCTTTATTTAAATTTTTGAAATCACGATATGTAAATGTAGTGTAATTAGGCAAGGCTGACACATTCATTCTGTAAGTTAAAAATAGAAAATCATGATCAAAGTTACTGGGCGGACTAATTTGATTGCTGAACAATACATTTTGCATGTTAGTTGTGAGCATGTAATCAAGTTGGGATGGAGTAGTGGCATTAAAGTAAGTAGGTAAATGATTTATTACTTTTAAATCCAACGTCTGTAACAAGTATGATAAGTCATTTCTTGATGTAGAGCCGCTAAGAGCATTGACGTTGAAATCACCGCATACTATTAGATCCTGATATCGTATAACTAAAGCTGACAATGTATCAGATAACTCAGTAGTACTTTCCATGGTAAAACTGTTTGGAGGACAGTAAACACTGAATAGAATGCACTTATGTGAGCCTGAAGATATTTCAATCCCCAAAAATTCAATTTCCTGTCCAGCGGACGAAGAAGCAATGACAGAAGCTCTTAAAGAAGTATGTAAATAAATAGCAACACCACCTCCTACCCGATTTTCACGATCATTTCTGTAAATAATATAGTTAGGAATTGTAACCATTTTGCAATTAATGTTAGAGTTAAGCCAAGTTTCACATACTATTAGTGCATGAATCTTGGAGTTAGAGAACATCTCCTGCAATTGGCCAGTTTTGTTTCTTAGACTTCTCGCATTCAGACATACAACGTTCAATCCTGACGCAAAAGAAGATAATATATTAAAAAGCGCTCTCACCTTGCCCAGAGGAGAAATGCTATCTATCAGCAACAGCAAACATCAGGCAGCAGCAGAGAATAATTAAAAAAGAATATTTCACTTGTTTGACGAAAATAGCCTTCACTTCGAACGTGCAGAAAAAACATATAAAAACAATATCTAAATCTAAACATAAATATAATGAAACTACCCAGAGATGATTAATAGAATGTCCAAGCTTTTCTAAATTCGAATAAAAAATAAAATAGAAACTAAAATTAAATAATAGTACTAAATTCAAGATAGGATTCCAACAAAAAAAAGAACTATGCCCTAGTAAACTCACGATCATGCACAAAATCAACAAAAACGATGATATATCCATAGATTTTTGGAGACACAACAATAATCTTCTTCTAGACACCTTCAGCTCCTGCTTCCACAATCAGTTCATCGAGAGCTGCTATGCTGGTAACCAAAATTGGGAAGTCACCTTGTTTCAGACGTACATGTACCAGTCCATTACGAGTGAAGACAGAATGTACTAGTTTATTTCTCCTATTCTGCAAAGCTCTATGTAGAATATGTTGATTGCAGCGCGTGAGACTTTCAAAAGCACTTACTCTGCTATCAGAGACAAAAGTAGGGGAAATTTGGTTTAGCTGAACTACTCCGTAGTTCTTAAACTTTTGAAGAAACTGCGTCTGCTCATTAACTGAAGAGAATTTTGCTATTAGCGGGAAATTTTTGTGACTGTTGTCTCGTTCACAATGTTTGGTTTTCATGCGGAATGCAGTAGAGTATGGCGAAAGTGTATGGCTTATGACTGTCGATATACTACTTAGTATTTGTTGGGGGTTCTCACTGTCTGTATAAGGAATGCCTGAAATGACCGCATCAGTGAGTCTATAACGTCTGTGAACATCCTCTAGGTCTTGTCGGACAGATGCAAGTTCCGATTTTACAATATTTAATTCCTCACAAATATCATTCATCTCAGCCCTGATCGATGCTGTTACCTGTTTAAATCTGGCGGACAATGAGTCTTCAAACTCTGCAAACCTTTCCGAAATGACTTTTGTAAAGTTTTTCATCAGTCTTCTCTCAAATAGTTCAAAAGAGTCAGTAGAGATGATGGAGCTAGAGCGAGACAACGAAGGACGGGGTGAACCGGTACCGCTACCAGTGCCAGCAGTTTGATGTTGTTGTTTATTACCTCCTCTCGTGATTCTAGTTTTTTCTTTCGGTGTAGTTGTACTAGCACTCTTTGTTACTTGTCTGCCGCCAACCATCTCAAAGAATTTAAGCTTCAAATGAAACTACAAGTGCCTGCGACCAAATAGAAACAAGCTAACGCGTCGGAAAACAAGTCAACTAATATATTACACTCTGCGATTGTTCAAAACTTGGAAAGTATATGGAAAAGAAGCAAAAAACTTAAGAGCTTCAAGAAACACTACTACTCAGCTTGCATACCACTAACGTACTCGAACTGCTTCCAGTTTTCTTCCAAGCTCTTCGAGCTCGTCTATAGATTTTACTTCACTCAGACCTAACTGGCTTTGATAGAACGGGCTTATATTCCTTTTTAAGATGTTCATTTTCTGGGGATCATTCATCGGTATCGTTAATCTATTAAACAAGCTAACCATCACAGCTACGTACGTACCCATAGATTCTTCCCTTCCTTGTGTCCGTCGCTTTATCTCTTCTGTAAGGCGGTCGTCGTAATCAATTGGGAGGAATTCCTTCCGGAGCTCTTTGATCAGATCGGACCACGATTTGCATTTACTCTTATAGGCTCTATACCACACCAGAGCACGACCGGTGAACAAATCAAGAGCTGAAGAGAACAATTGAGATTTGGTGATGCCACGAGCCACGCTTAACTCCTCTACCCTTTCCAGAAATGAGTTCAGGGATTGGCCTTGTTCCCCGGAGAACTTGAGGTCCCACTTATAAATTGGAACACGATGAGTAGTCCGATGGCTGAAAGATATATTCCCATCAAGTGTGGTCTCCGCTTCGTCGCTGAATGACTCGTTAGAATTTGGGTTTTCCACTTTGGTCTCTAATTCCCCAAGAGCAGACACTAATTGCCCTCTTAACTCGTCTTTTACTTTAATCTGCTCCAGATTAGTTGTTACCATTCGCTTCAGCCTATCTAATGCCCAATTAATTTTTGTCGTTATTTTTGCATAGCTGCTACTATTAGTGTTTCCCTCAAATTTGTCAAGGGACGTGTTTATCTCTGACATAGTAACTGTGACAGATGCCTGGTCCTGCTCAAATGTGAAAGGATACTTCGCAGCTCTTAGCTTTTCCCCTGCCCTTTCTAATTTAAGTGCACCTCTCAAACTCTTTCTCATGGCATCAACTGATCCGGTTTCTAAGTCCCTAACGACTAGTTGGTAACTTAGTTCTTCTTGATTTAAGCGATTGATATCCATGGCTACTCGGATGATGCACGGAAACTCACTGGACTTTAGATTCAACTTTTGTACGATAAATCGAATGTAGTACGGTGACACGCCTTTGAACCTTATATACCTCACTTGGGATTATACTCGAAAATGTGAAAATATGGTGTGGCAACCTAGTTAAGCGTGAAGAATGTCTTCCAGTGTATGCGTTTAATAACCCAAATCCTTTGAAATATATTCGAAGACTTCTATAGCGATCGTAAACGAAATGTCAACCCAATCTACGAAATATCTCTTACTTCGAAAGAATATTTTTTTTTCTTTTTTTTTTTTGCTGCTATCCTTGGAAATTTAAAAAAGAGCTAATGTAATTTCCTATTGGTCTCTTCAATCGTAGTAATTACTTGCTATTGTAAAACCTTATTCTAATTATATTTGTGCTCCTATATCTGTTGTAGCTTGAGCACTTATTACTTGTTATCCCACAAAAAAAAATTATCTAGGTATACGAGAATAGAGCGATTCTACTATTTTATATAACTTGAGCCTAGCTAACATCGGAAGGATTTACCTTGATTACCAATTGATGTAGAAGCGAAGTAACATTACTAGTTAGTACCGGCTAATTGTAATTAAATAGTGACGTCGTCAAAGGGGTGACGTCGAGAAATACGGTCGAAATAGCTATTAACCAATTGATAACACAATATTTTCTTGTTCACCTAAGATCATGTACTTTTAAAACCTTGATTCTAATCTGTGATCAATCCAGGTTATTTGGAGAAACAATAATAATGTTCCTTTAGATACCAATTGACCTGTAACAATTTAGAATTTCACGTGGTGCTCAAAATTAGCCGATGCAACAATGCAGTTAAACTACCAGACTGTGATAGATTGAAAGCAGTGACTTAATCAGATATATAGTTTTAATTTAATTTTATAATTAAGGATTTCGGCCACTTATGATAAAAACAACTGTGACATACTTTTAATTTAATTTTAAAATTAACGCTTTTGTTTGTTATACTTCTAATTGCAATTCGGTCGGTGGTAAGAATTCAACTTTCGGAAAGAGGTTAACAAATTTTCTCACTATCCTATTCAAGAGATAAAAGAAAATATAGAGCGGACCACCTCTACAATCGTTCTCACGGTACGCATCCAACTACTATACAAATTTTGTTACTCCCGTCTGTTGACGCCTATTAGCTGCATTCCAATAAATGACCACTGCTATGAGTTCTCATAAGAAACAACAACGTGCGACGAGAATTTCAATGATATTCTTCAAGTGGTTTTCATAATTAATCCAAACACAGCCCGAAGTGTAGAGATACAAATTACATCGACAAGCTGGTAGCCCAAATAATCCAGCCAGTCGATGCCTCTCTGCCCTCCTTCACCGAGATGCTGAGGAAGCCCTGCGATCAGTAACCTAAAGAACTGATCACTAAGCTTTCCCGGCGCAATATCTCACCCCGATCTCAGACCGTGATTGTTCAAGGGTGTGCCTCCAAGGCGTCGTCGAAGTAGTGACATGCTGACAGCCGAATATGGGAATGGATTCCAACAGGTATATCACCCACCATTGACGGGGCAATAGGAGGGCTTCGTGATATCCTATAGTTTACCAGTGAAGCTGGCTGGATGCCTTCTTAGGGCTACCAGGAATAACGACAATAGTTATATAGACGATATTTTTCTAATGGTGATCACTGCTTGATGTCTTTGGCGTGATAAACTCCTAACAGTCCTCCCCGCAGATCCTCAAGCTCATAATAAGCGTTTCCTTTCTTGGCCCTAACACGACATTTAACAAATTTCCGTCCCAGTTTAGCCCTAGTCTGCTGTTGGAAATTGCTTTGAGCAAAATTTCGTCTAAATACCTCCTGACCAACTTTGAACTCGACAGGTTTCGCCCTGAGATTGTAGGCTCTTGAACCCTGTTCGAATGCATGCTGTAAATTTTCCTGCACTCTCGCACGGATCAATCTCATTTTATCTTCTGCGTCTACTCTCAATGGCTCAATAAGAGTTCCAAGGCTCCTCAAGATGGAATATGAGCTGCCATGTTCTATCATTTGCTGACCGAAGAGTGTTCGATAAGGAGAGAAACCAATAGCTTGATGGAAAGAGCTCCTGAAGGAACTAGCTACTTGGCTTAGTTTCTCATCCCATCTCGTGTGTTCCTTCTTGATATATGCTCTAATCCCCGACAATAGAGACCTATTACTCGCTCTGAGGCGTTTGCTTGCGGCGAGTAGACTGCCGTTCGCATGTGCTTCACCCCATACTTTTCCAGTAATCCGGTGAACTGAGTCGAGCAAAACTGGACTCCATTGTCAGAGACGATCATTTCCGGGACTCCAAACACGTGGAACACTTCAGTCTCAATGAATTGGCACACATTGAGTGAAGACGCTTTTCTCATAGGTTTGAGAATCAGAAATTTTGAAAAGTGGTCAAGAACTATTAAGATGCAGACATTTCCTTTTACTGACCGAGGATATGGACCTAGAAAATCAATGTACAGCTTTTGCCATGGTCTTTTTGTCACAGACTGGACTCTTATAGGTGGTCGTAAAATAGTATTGGGAGCTTTCGTTTCCTTACACACGTCACAGGCACCTACGTAGTTTCTGACATCAACTGTCATTCGTGGCCAGTACAGATGTCTTCGCAGACGTTCCAGTGTTTTCCCTATACCTCCGTGTGAAGCTAGTGGCGGATCATGAGCCCTTGAAATGACGTCGTTGACAAGCCCTCGTGGAATCCAAACCTTCCAAGCTTCTTCCTCCTGAATAGAATCGCCTGTTCTCGGAACAGTCCGAATATAAACGAAGTCATCCCTGACGCAAAGATCTGGTAGTTTGCCAGAAGTCATTTTAACCTTATGCCTCAGTTCCTCATATTCCAACGAATTGAAATATGGCGAACTAAGGTCAACTTCCGGGCCAGGATCTTCATTTGTGGTCAGGCAGTCCCAATGAATGCGTGACAGCGCATGAGGGACGACGTTCAGGCTCCCTTTCCTGTGCTCAATAGTGAAGTCGAAGCCCTGAAGCTTCAAACTCCACCGCGCAAGTCTACCGCTGAGGTCCTTTTGAGACATCAGCCATTTCAAGCTCGCATGATCAGTCACTATCTTAAACGGCATGAGTTCTATGAAGGGCCGTAATTTCTGTACGCTCAAGATTGCGGCTAAGCATTCTTGCTCTGTGACGGTGTAATTTCTTTGTGCTGAGTTCAACTTTTTCGAGACGTAGGCTATTGGCTTCTCGTGGCCCTCGTCATCTAGTTGAATCAGCACTCCACCAATACCTTGTTGGCTCGCATCGCACCGGATGACGAATGGTTTGGTGAAGTCTGGACTCACTAGCAACGGAGCAGAAGTAAGTTTTTGTTTAAGTAGATCAAGAGACGTCTGGGCTTCAGGTGTTCATTTGAACTGACTAGGGTTTTTCAAAGTGTCTGTAATGGAGGCAGTTTAATCAGCATAGTTGGGGATGAACCGTCGATACCATTCCGCCATACCTAGTAGGCGTCGGGCCTGCCGAACAGTTTTAGGTGACGGATAGTCAACTATAGCTGAAATTTTGTCAGGATCAGTTCTCATACCTCCCTTTCCGACAATAAAACCCAAGTATTTGGTCTCTTTGATACAAAACTTGCTCTTCTCGACGTTGATAGTGAGGCCAGCTTTTCTCAAACAATCCGCTACACGGGATAGTAACGTGAGATGCGAGTCAAAGTCTGATGACAGAATTAATAAATCGTCTAGATAGACGAGAACGTTCTCACGAAGATCGAAAGGAATGACTTTATCCATGAGGCAGCACATCGTTTGAGGAGCGTTGCATAGGCCGAATGGCATCACCGTTACTGATAGAGAGGATGACCAGGCACTGTAAAAGCGGTCTTCTCTCTGGAATCAGTGTCTAGTGGGATCTGCCAGAATGCGTCTTTCAGGTCCAGGCTCGTTATGTAGTTTGCCGGAGGAAGTCGACTCAGAAGTGCGCCTATCTGCGGTAGCGGATAGGCATCCTTCTTCGTAACAGATTTGACCTTTCTGGCGTCAAACCTTTTCAGGCTTCCTTACCAGAACAACTGGAGAGCTCCAAGGACTCTGGCTCTCCTCTATCACACCCAGTGATAGCATTCGGCATCCATCAAACTTTGTACTGCCGGTGAAATCGGATAAAACCTCTGTTTTATCGGAGCTGCGTCATTCGTTTCAATCCTGTGAGTGACCAATGATGTTTTTCCCAGGCCTAGAGAGGCGAAAGAGGGGAAAAGCTGTTTGGTGGCTTCTAAGCGTTGTTGGTCGAGACTAGAAAGAATATGGCAGTCGGTGTCAGAGGTAGCTATTACACTTGGATTCACTTCTGCGACTATACCCAGGACATCTGGAGCCAACCCAAATAAACGCCAGAAGTGTATTCCCAAATATAGTGCCTGTGTGAGCCCAGGAACCACGTAAAAACGTACGTTTTGGGTCTTATCACGGAAAGTGACGTCCAAGTTCACATGACCATACACAGTCGTCATGGCACCATTAGCTACTTGGACCTGTGTCTGATACTCCTTCCATTCGACAACTGCTTCCGCAAGCTTCTCTAGAGCTCCCTGGCCTAGAATACTGACAGTGGCACCACTATCAAGTAATCCATTCTCAGTTCGCCCGAGCAGCTTTACTTCGGCGTACGGTCGACTGTCGTCTTGCATCGACACGGAAATTTGTGCCAGTGTTTTTCTTTCTAGTTTCATTCGTCGACAGTATTCCCGCCAACGAATAGTTGATCGTTTCTTTTTCGGTCTCATATCCAGGTCAGGAAACATAATGTCAGCTAACTCCGACACCGAGGAGAAAAATTCGGCCTCTTGCTGCTCTGTATTTCTGCAGATGCGTATGATACGGCTTCAGCGGATGTAAAACTGGCTCACACCTACTCGACATCTCACAGCTTGGTGGCCGTTTCAAAACAAATCACAGGAGGCCAAATCTCCTGCCCAGTAACCTTGTCAGCTATGCGTGCTATAGGTGTCAACGGGACATCGAAGATTAAAGACTCTTCTAAAGAAGTGTCTAATAATGTCATAGGCTCCCCAGAAGTGGAAATGGGAGCTTGAAGATCTGCGGAGAAGTATAATAAGTTCTCCGCCTCTGCCAATGAAGTAATCGTACAATCAGGTGTTTTACTGATATCATCGGAGTCACTGAATGATATCAGTGGACATATCAGGGAGTTATCGCTAGTGTCTGCTAATGGAGCGGACCTTCCTCCTTGTTCAAGGCTTAAACTGGAGTGTTCGTTGCATTGATTGCTCGTGATGTCAACGCTGGTCGGAAAGAGGTGGTGGTCTTCCCGACCCGTCTGAAGTTTTTCTGTTGACATTGAATGCAATCTGGCTTGAAGGTGTTCTTCCGTCCACATCCGTAACAGAACACAACTTGTCGTTCCTGCCGGCAATCTTGGTAAAAGTGACCGGGCTGGTCACAATTCCAGCAGGTTAGATTTTTAGGGGTTGAAATAGCAGATAGTGAGACTTCCTCGCTGCGTTCAGGTGACGTATTCACTTCAGCCTCAGTCGAATAGTATCCATCCACCTCACTGACTCTCTGTCCGCTATAAGCATCCCAACTACTTGCTGTCGCGATGCGCTGCTGCGTTGCTTGAATTTGATTCACAAGAATCCTGAGCCGGTGGATGGTGTTTGTAGGATGCAAACAAATTTTGTTTTGGATCTCTGGCAGTAAATTTGATTTGACTATTTTCAAAAATTCAACGTCTGGCAACGGGTTCTGTAGTTGGTCTCGTAGCTGCACCAGGTGCTGGTAGTACGTAGCAAATGACTCCCCTGCTTTCTGCTTGCGCAACATAAGCTGGACCTTGACCTTAAGGTCGTCTTTGGGGACTCCCCATTCAGATAGTAGAGCTGCTTTCACATACTCTCATGACGGCGTGGAATTTTGCCTCAGGAGAGACCAGTACCAGTCCATTGCTGGTCCAGAAAGCAGAGTCGTCATGTGACGCACCAACAGGTCGAAGTCTCCTTCCAAAGCCGAATAAGTCAAGGCTTCTACCCGAAATACATATTCATCGACTGTGAGCCGAGAGCTGTCACCGCTGTAGGATATATTCCACCTGCGGATAGGGCTGCCAGAACGTCGCGGTGCTATGCCTGTAGGGACACGATTAGGTGGCGGTGGTGGAGGTGGTACAAAGTTTGGTGCAGGCTGACTTCTAGGCTGACCAAAAGCTGATGAAGGTCGATTAAAGGATTGTCTATGCAGATTAGGAAAATCGTCAGATGGTCTGGGATTACCCATAGCCGGAGGAGGTCGTGAAAAGTCTATTGGTGGCATTGCGGCTGCTACCTGCTGACGGACACTATTTACTAACTCAGTCCGCAAAACATGGAGGCTCTGTTCGAGACCTTCACGTACCAAGTCCTGCATTTGTAAGCGTAAGCCTGCCATCAACGCATCCGTAGCTGGGGAATGGCCTTGAGCTGTACGCGCTGGACTATCCTGTCGTGGACTCGGGTCTACAAAAGTCCTTGAGTGCAAATCGGGCATTCCTGGTGATAAAGATCGTCGATTCGGTGGTGGTAAGTCGAAGGTAGGCAAGTCAAAGTTCGGCAATGAATCGCGCCTAGCTGACTTCGCGGGTTTCACCTTATTCGTTCTTTTAGGAAAGGCACCAGTGTAACCAGTGAGGTCCTGTGGCGTGAGGCGGCGTCTACAGTTAAGACAACTGGAATGCTCGCCTATCCAGGTCGGGATACATGCCTCATGAAAGACATGTCCACACGTGGTCATGACTGGTTTCTGTTCAGCTAACCAACTTATGTCTCTACAGATCGTGCATGGCTCACGCAACATAGTCATACCGTTCTGCCCAGGAGGTAGTGTCCTCTGTGTAGCCATTATGAATTTAGACATAAGTCAGGGAAATTTCACAAACCATAGGTTCGCAAGAAATGTTAACGAAATCTAAAGAGTCCAGCAGTTCAAAAATGAACAAGCTCTTTAACAATGGAGATAGTGAAGTAATGATGTTAAAGATTGATGGTTGGGACAAGATACTAAAGTCCCAGACAAAAACATTTTTTCCCAAACGTCCAGCGAAATTGTACTAAAATTCAAAACAAAATTTCTTCCCAAACGTTCGAAGAAGTTCCAAAAATAATTCAAAAAAATTCAAAGGCTCGGAGAAGTTAGTAGCGTCTTACCAAATCGATTTAACGAACGAAAATCCAAACGTTCTGAAGGGATAGTAACTCTTCGAATAAAAGTTTTCGTTCAAAAAGTTCAATTAATGCGTTCCAAAAAGTGTGAAAAACCAACAGGATCACAAACGTCCGATCGAGCGTTTCAACAAAAAAATTCCTATCAAAACATGTGATTCCTCCCTTACTTCCCGAAACTAACCCTCAACATAAGAGGTATCCAGGTCGCTCTCTCCCTTTCCAGGTCAGAATATCTATACAAGCAAGTGACGTGAGTGGTGCATGAAAAATTTGGTTGGGTTCTCACAGAACTCTGGGAAAAGTCAAGTTGGAAGTGTCAAAGGCTGAGAATGCCACTAGAGATTCTTCAGCCAGGCAGTTAGTAGTATGCCAACTCCTGATTACTGAAGATCTCCAGCATCATTTCCACCTTCCGAGAACCCCTCCTCTCTTCCTCACCGGATCCTCATGTCCAGCTAGTTCGCTAGCCGGGCAGAGTCATGAATCTGGTCAACTAATTGGCTGGAAGCCAAAAAGTCGTCTCACAGACTCATAACTCTGTCCAGCCAGTTGGACAACAGAACAGTTGTCCGCGGGAACGCAATCAAAAAAAAATTTTAGTGCAGCCACCTACCATTTCCATGGCAGAAGGCCAGCGGGAAAGGTCATCAAAAAAAATTTCAAAAACCAACAGTTCAGACTTGAGGCTTGACCGAAGTCAAACCTAAAGTCGAGCTTTCCAAAGCATTACGGTACTTTAATCATTATCATTAAAAAAAAAACATTCAAAATATCAAAAACTTTAAACTTTACGTTACAAAAAATTTTTCTAATAACAAAAAATTAGACTCAGGTCCGCATATAACTTCCACCGATTATTCGAATACCGAGTCAGACTATTTAGCTAACAGCCAAATGTCCATCTCTCAAGTAATCGCAGTCCTCGGTAAAAGTCATAATTAGACACCGAAGTCCAACTGAGGCGCACCCACGTTGGGCGCCATTTTGTTATGGATGTATGTTGAGAGTGAATGGTCAAGACGTGAAGTCCAAACTGCCAGCATGAACTGCCAGATCACTCGAAGACAGCGTTAGTACAGGGCGGCACGCTAGCACCTCGGCTAAGGGTGGCGGAGAGTGTGGGGGAGTTCCGGAAATAACCTTCCGTTTGTCACCAACCATAATCAAAAGAAAGATTTTCGTGCCTACATACGAAAGCCTCGCACTCACTCAGTCCTGAAGGGACCTTTACGTCACTTACCTGCATTCCCATGAAGGCGCAGATGGCATGCCTTCTTGGCCAAGCCCCATCCTCCCATTGACTTTGGGTGGCACAATCGTCCAAATTCCCTTAATTGACCTGTAAAGAGAGACTATTCCACCGTCATCCCATGTGTGAGGACCTCAGGATGATGAAGGAAGAAATGAGAGAAAATCAACTCGCCATTACGTTATAAATTCATTCTGTCTAGCAAAGTACTTTAATCAGTTCTTTTAATAATAAAATTTCACAAGTTTTCATCCATACATGATGCTAGACCTATTTTAGGTACACTGAGCATTGTTCGAATCTAAACTTAATTATGCAAATACATTGTGACAATAGGATCTAACTAAAATAGACACTTAAGCGACAAGATCATATTATAGCGGACGTCATAGTTGCCTATATGTTTAACTCTTCAGAAGGAAAGAGCAAGATGGCCCGTGATGCCAGACGAACGACGATAGACCTTCTAATTCAATTATTTCAAAATTTGTGGTGCTAAAGCTCAAGTTCAATAATCCAAAACTAAAGTAAGTGCGAATAATACTAGAATTTGTTTATGATATTAATCTTATAAGTTAATGATAATTTTGTGTTCAATAATCCAAAACTAAGGTAGGTACGAATTATATAGAATCTGTTTATGATATTAATCTTATAAGTTAATGAAAATTTTGTGTTCAATAATCCAAAACTAAGGTAGGTACGAATAATACTAGAATCTGTTTATGATATTAATCTTATAAGTTAATGAAAATTTTGTGTTCAATAATCCAAAACGAATAATACTAGAATCTGTTTATAATATTAATCTTATAAGGTAATGAAAATTTTGTGTTCAATAATCCAAAACTAAGGTAAGTACGAATAATACTAGCACCTGTTTATGATATTAATCTTATAAGCTAATGAAAATTGAGTTCAATAGTCCAAAACTAAAGTAAGTAAATCTTTAACAAAAAAAACAAATGTGTGACACAACTTACATACTTTTGTTGCCGATGCTCCCTCCCTGAGGCGCCCCATGAGGTTTCATCATGTCACTGGATGAAAAAAAAATTTTTTCTTTACAGCTTTCCGAGCTAAAGGAGATACAAAATGAAATATTCGTAATGTAAACGGACTGTCCTACCTATGTCACAAGATACAATAATAAAAAGAACAAATCTACTTAACTAGACTGAATCATAGTTGGACGAACATGTTCTCCGTGCGAAACAATTTGATAAACAGAGTTGATTCCTTCCGCGTGCGGCATATCTTTTAGCGTTTGCAAAATTTACTAGCTGGTTCCTTATCCCTAGCTGTTGTATCCCGTCTCCAGGCGGCCGTGGTTGAGCTTACCATCTGACTTCTTATTATTTATGTTCGACTTCTTTTATATCGATTGCACTTAGAGTACAAACTGTATTCAGAAGCAGTCAAACATACAAGGATGTATATAGGCACTAAAAGTTTAGCGCAAAATGTCAAGTTGAGATCACTACTTTATGTGATTTTCAATCAATATTGTAATTATTTTTATGCCAGTGTATCTTACTGGATTTCTAACACTGGTGGAGCAATAGATAATTCACTTTGCCAAACCTAGGTGTAAGGGCAGGTCACGGCAGCCGTAACTTTAAATTTCTTTTGTTCCGCGACTGTCCCTCTGGAATTTCGCTGGTTTCGGGAAATTTTTCGCCGGTGCGGGTTTTGTTTTTTCTTTTTATGCCGGATCTAAATGAAAAATGATTTTACCGATTACTAATATTTCACCGGTAAGGATGAAAAATTATTTGCACTTACTTACAGGTTTTACGTCCTCTCCGATGCTTTTGGAAAATAAGTTTTTGTTCTCATCCGTGCACTCACTACAGAAATTTCGACAAGACAGAGACGTCTTCTTCTTCTTTTTCTTTTGACGCATCGAAGACACATCCCTGAAGTACCGTCAGTTTTTGACCAGACCTCGACATCCCTCTCCGTGTAGGAAGCCAGAGGTACATCGACAAGCTGGTAGCCCAAAAAATTCAGCCAGTCGATGCCTCTCTGCCCTCCTTCACCAAGATGCTGAGGAAGCCCTGCGATCAGTAACCTAAAGAACTGATCACTAAGCTTTCCCGGCGCAATATCTCACCCCGATCTCAGACCGTGATTGTTCAAGGGTGTGCTTCCAAGGCGTCGTCGAAGTAGTGACATGCTGACAGCCGAATATGGGAATGGATTCCAACAGGTATATCACCCACCATTGACGGGGCAATAGGAGGGCTTCGTGATATCCTATAGTTTACCAGTGAAGCTGGCTGGATGCCTTCTTAGGGCTACCAGGAATAACGACATTTTTCTAATTGTGATCACTGCTTGATGTCTTTGGCGTGATAAACTCCTAACAGTCCTCCCCGCAGATCCTCAAACTCATAACAAGCGGTTCCTTTCTTGGCCCTAACACGACATTTAACAAATTTCCGTCCCAGTTTAGCACTAGTCTGCTGTTGGAAATTGCTTTGAGCAAAATTTCGTCTAAATACCTCCTGACCAACTTTGAACTCGACAGGTTTCGCCCTGAGATTGTAGGCTCTTGAACCCTGTTCGAATGCATGCTGTAAATTTTCCTGCACTCTCGCACGGATCAATCTCATTTTATCTTCTGCGTCTACTCTCAATGGCTCACTAAGAGTTCCAAGGCTCCTCAATATGGAATATGAGCTGCCATGTTCTATCATTTCCTGACCGAAGGGTGTTCGATAAGGAGAGAAACCAGTAGCTTGATGGAAAGAGCTCCTGAGGGAACTAGCTACTTGGCTTAGTTTCTCATCCCATCTCGTGCGTTCCTTCTTGATATATGCTCTAATCCCCGAAAATAGAGACCTATTACTCGCTCTGAGGCGTTTGCTTGCGGCGAGTAGACTGCCGTTCGCATGTGCTTCACCCCATACTTTTCCAGTAATCTGGTGAACTGAGTCGAGCAAAACTGGACTCCATTGTCAGAGACGATCATTTCCGGGACTCCAAACACGTGGAACACTTCAGTCTCAATGAATTGGCACACATTGAGTGAAGACGCTTTTCTCATAGGTTTGAGAATCGGAAATTTTGAAAAGTGGTCAAGAACTATTAAGATGCAGACATTTCCTTTTACTGACCGAGGATATAGACCTAGAAAATCAATGTACAGCTTTTGCCATGGTCTTTTTTCACAGACTGGACTTTCATAGGTGGTCGTAAAATAGTATTGGGAGCTTTCGTTTCCTTACACACGTCACAGGCACCTATGTAGTTTCTGACATCAACTGTCATTCGTGGCCAGTACAGATGTCTTCGCAGACGTTCCAGTGTTTTCCCTATACCTCCGTGTGAAGCTAGCGGCGGATCATGAGCCCTTGAAATGACGTCGTTGACAAGCCCTCGTGGAATCCAAAGCTTCCAAGCTTCTTCCTCCTGAATAGGATCGCCTGTTCTCGGAACAGTCCGAATATAAACGAAGTCATCCCTGACGCAAAGACCTGGTAGTTTGCCAGAAGTCGTTTTAACCTTATGCCTCAGTTCCTCATATTCCAACGAATTGAAATATGGCGAACTAAGGTCAACTTCCGGGCCAGGATCTTCATTTGTGGTCAGGCTGTCACAATGAATGCGTGACAGCGCATCAGGGACGACGTTCAGGCTGCCTTTCCTGTGCTCAGTAGTGAAGTCGAAGCCCTGAAGCTTCAAACTCCACCGCGCAAGTCTACCGCTGAGGTCCTTTTGAGACATCAGCCATTTCAAGCTCGCATGATCAGTCACTATCTTAAACGGCATGAGTTCTATGAAGGGCCGGAATTTCTGTACGCTCAAGATTGCGGCTAAGCATTCTTGCTCTGTGACCGTGTAATTTCATTGTGCTGAGTTCAACTTTTTCGAGACGTAGGCTATTGGCTTCTCGTGGCCCTCATCATCTAGTTGAATCAGCACTCCACCAATACCTTATTGGCTCGCATCACACCGGATGACGAATGGTTTGGTGAAGTCTGGACTCACTAGCAACGGAGCAGAAGTAAGTTTTTGTTTAAGTAGATCAAGAGACGTCTGGGCTTCAGGTGTCCATTTGAACTGACTAGGGTTTTTCAAAGTGTCTGTAATGGAGGCAGTTTAATCAGCATAGTTGGGGATGAACCGTCGATACCATCCCGCCATACCTAGTAGGCGTCGGGCCTGCCGAACAGTTTTAGGTGACGGATAGTTAACTATAGCTGAAATTTTGTCAGGATCAGTTCTCATACCTCCCTTTCCGACAATAAAACCCAAGTATTTGGTCTCTTTGATACAAAACTTGCTCTTCTCGACGTTGATAGTGAGGCCAGCTTTTCTCAAACAATCCGCTACACGGGATAGTAACGTGAGATGCGAGTCAAAGTCTGATGACAGAATTAATAAATCGTCTAGATAGACGAGAACGTTCTCACGAAGATCGAAAGGAATGACTTTATCCATGAGGCGGCACATCGTTTGTGGAGCGTTGCATAGGCCGAATGGCATCACCGTTACTGATAGAGAGGATGACCAGGCACTGTAAAAGCGGTCTTCTCTCTGGAATCAGTGTCTAGTGGGATCTGCCAGAATGCGTCTTTCAGGCCCAGGCTCGTTATGTAGTTTGCCGGAGGTAGTCGACTCAGAAGTGCGTCTATCTGCGATAGCGGATAGGCATCCTTCTTCGTAACAGAACAACTGGAGAGCTCCAAGGACTCTGGCTCCCCTCTATCACACCCAGTGATAGCATTCGGCATCCATCAAACTTTGTACTGCCGGTGAAATCGGATAAAACCTCTGTTTTATCGGAGCTGTGTCATTCGTTTCAATCCTGTGAGTGACCAATGATGTTTTTCCCAGGCCTAGAGAGGCGAAAGAGGGGAAAAGCTGTTTGGTGGCTTCTGAGAGTTGTTGGTCGAGACTAGAAAGAATATGGCAGCCGGTGTCAGAGGTAGCTATTACACTTGGATTCACTTCTGCGACTATACCCAGGACATCTGGAGCCAACCCAAATAAACGCCAGAAGTCTATTCCCAGATATAGTGCCTGTGTGAGCCCAGGAACCACGTAAAAACGTACGTTTTGGGTCTTATCACGGAAAGTGACGTCCAAGTTCACATGACCATACACAGTCGTCATGGCACCATTAGCTACTTGGACCTGTGTCTGATACTTCTTCCATTCGACATCTGCTTCCGCAAGCTTCTCTAGAGCTCCCTGGCCTAGAATACTGACAGTGGCACCACTATCAAGTAATCCATTCTCAGTTCGCCCGAGCAGCTTTACTTCGGCGTACGGTCGACTGTCGTCTTGCATCGACACGGAAATTTGTGCCAGTGTTTTTCTTTCTAGTTTCATTCGTCGACAGTATTCCCGCCAACGAATAGTTGATCGTTTCTTTTTCGGTCTCATATCCAGGTCAGGAAACATAATGTCAGCTAACTCCGACACCGAGGAGAAAAATTCGGCCTCTTGCTGCTCTGTATTTCTGCAGATGCGTATGATACGGCTTCAGCGGATGTAAAACTGGCTCACACCTACTCGACATCTCACAGCTTGGTGGCCGTTTCAAAACAAATCACAGGAGGCCAAATCTCCTGCCCAGTAACCTTGTCAGCTATGCGTGCTATAGGTGTCAACGGGACATCGAAGATTAAAGACTCTTCTAAAGAAGTGTCTAATAATGTCATAGGCTCCCCAGAAGTGGAAATGGGAGCTTGAAGATCTGCGGAGAAGTATAATAAGTTCTCCGCCTCTGCCAATGAAGTAATCGTACAATCAGGTGTTTTACTGATATCATCGGAGTCACTGAATGATATCAGTGGACATATCAGGGAGTTATCGCTAGTGTCTGCTAATGGAGCGGACCTTCCTCCTTGTTCAAGGCTTAAACTGGAGTGTTCGTTGCATTGATTGCTCGTGATGTCAACGCTGGTCGGAAAGAGGTGGTGGTCTTCCCGACCCGTCTGAAGTTTTTCTGTTGACATTGAATGCAATCTGGCTTGAAGGTGTTCTTCCGTCCACATCCGTAACAGAACACAACTTGTCGTTCCTGCCGGCAATCTTAGTAAAAGTGACCGGGCTGGTCACAATTCCAGCAGGTTAGATTTTTAGGGGTTGAAATAGCAGATAGTGAGACTTCCTCGCTGCGTTCAGGTGACGTATTCACTTCAGCCTCAGTCGAATAGTATCCATCCACCTCACTGACTCTCTGTCCGCTATAAGCATCCCAACTACTTGCTGTCGCGATGCGCTGCTGCGTTGCTTGAATTTGATTCACAAGAATCCTGAGCCGGTGGATGGTGTTTGTAGGATGCAAACAAATTTTGTTTTGGATCTCTGGCAGTAAATTTGATTTGACTATTTTCAAAAATTCAACGTCTGGCAACGGGTTCTGTAGTTGGTCTCGTAGCTGCACCAGGTGCTGGTAGTACGTAGCAAATGACTCCCCTGCTTTCTGCTTGCGCAACATAAGCTGGACCTTGACCTTAAGGTCGTCTTTGGGGACTCCCCATTCAGATAGTAGAGCTGCTTTCACATACTCTCATGACGGCGTGGAATTTTGCCTCAGGAGAGACCAGTACCAGTCCATTGCTGGTCCAGAAAGCAGAGTCGTCATGTGACGCACCAACAGGTCGAAGTCTCCTTCCAAAGCCGAATAAGTCAAGGCTTCTACCCGAAATACATATTCATCGACTGTGAGCCGAGAGCTGTCACCGCTGTAGGATATATTCCACCTGCGGATAGGGCTGCCAGAACGTCGCGGTGCTATGCCTGTAGGGACACGATTAGGTGGCGGTGGTGGAGGTGGTACAAAGTTTGGTGCAGGCTGACTTCTAGGCTGACCAAAAGCTGATGAAGGTCGATTAAAGGATTGTCTATGCAGATTAGGAAAATCGTCAGATGGTCTGGGATTACCCATAGCCGGAGGAGGTCGTGAAAAGTCTATTGGTGGCATTGCGGCTGCTACCTGCTGACGGACACTATTTACTAACTCAGTCCGCAAAACATGGAGGCTCTGTTCGAGACCTTCACGTACCAAGTCCTGCATTTGTAAGCGTAAGCCTGCCATCAACGCATCCGTAGCTGGGGAATGGCCTTGAGCTGTACGCGCTGGACTATCCTGTCGTGGACTCGGGTCTACAAAAGTCCTTGAGTGCAAATCGGGCATTCCTGGTGATAAAGATCGTCGATTCGGTGGTGGTAAGTCGAAGGTAGGCAAGTCAAAGTTCGGCAATGAATCGCGCCTAGCTGACTTCGCGGGTTTCACCTTATTCGTTCTTTTAGGAAAGGCACCAGTGTAACCAGTGAGGTCCTGTGGCGTGAGGCGGCGTCTACAGTTAAGACAACTGGAATGCTCGCCTATCCAGGTCGGGATACATGCCTCATGAAAGGCATGTCCACACGTGGTCATGACTGGTTTCTGTTCAGCTAACCAACTTATGTCTCTACAGATCGTGCATGGCTCACGCAACATAGTCATACCGTTCTGCCCAGGAGGTAGTGTCCTCTGTGTAGCCATTATGAATTTAGACATAAGTCAGGGAAATTTCACAAACCATAGGTTCGCAAGGAATGTTAACGAAATCTAAAGAGTCCAGCAGTTCAGAAATGAACAGCCTCCTTAACAATGGAGATAGTGAAGTAATAATTTTAAAGATTGAAAGTTGGGACAAGATACTAAAGTCCCAGACAAAAAAAATTTTTCCCAAACGTCCGGCGAAATTGTACTAAAATTCAAAACAAAATTTCTTCCCAAAGTTAGTAGAGTCTTACAAAATTGAGTTAACAGAAGTATCGATTTAACGAACGAAAATCCAAACGTTCTGAAGAGATAGTAACTCTTCGAATAAAAGTTTTCTTTCAAAAAGTTCAATTAATGCGTTTCAAAAAGTGTGAAAAACCAACAGGATCACAAACGTCCGATCGAGCGTTTCAACAAAAAAATTCCTATCGAAACATGTGATTCCTCCCTTACTTCCCGAAACTAATCCTCAACATAAGAGGTATCCAGGTCGCTCTCTCCCTTTCCAGGTCAGAATATCTATACAAGCAAGTGACGTGAGTGGTGCATGCAAAATTTGGTTGGGTTCTCACAGAACTCTGGGAAAAGTCAAGTTGGAGGTGTCAAAGGCTGAGAATGCCACTAGAGGTTCTTCAGCCAGGCAGTTAGCAGTATGTCAACTCCTGATTACTGAAGATCTCCAGCATCATTTCCACCTTCCGAGAACTCTCCTCTCCTTTTCACCGGATCCTCATGTCCAGCTAGTTCGCTAGCCGGGCAGAGTCATGAATCTGGTCAACTAATTAGCTGGAAGCCAAAAAGTCGTCTCACAGACTCATAACTCTGTCCAGCCAGTTGGACAACAGAACAGTTGTCCGCGGGAACGCAATCAAAAAAAAATTTTAGTGCAGCCACCTACCATTTCCATGGCAGAAGGCCAGCGGGAAAGGTCATCAAAAAAAATTTCAAAAACCAACAGTTCAGACTTGAGGCTTAACCGAAGTCAAACCTAAAGTCGAGCTTTCAATTCAAAAAAACTTCCAAAGCATTACGTTACTTTAATCATTATCATTAAAAAAAAAACATTCAAAATATCAAAAACTTTAAACTTTACGTTACAAAAAATTTTTCTAATAACAAAAAATTAGACTCAGGTCCGCATATAACTTCCACCGCTTATTCGAATACCGAGTCAGACTATTTAGCTAACAGCCAAATGTCCATCTCTCAAGTAATCGCAGTCCTCGGTAAAAGTCATAATTAGACACCGAAGTCCAACTGAGGTGGCCCCACGTTGGGCGCCATTTTGTTATGGATGTATGTTGAGAGTGAATGGTCAGGACGTGAAGTCCAAACTGCCAGCATGAACTGACAGATCACTCGATGACAGCGTTAGTACAGGGTGGCACGCTAGCACCTCGGCTAGAGTGTGGGGGAGTTCCCGAAATAACCTTCAGTCCTGAAGGGACCTTTGCGTCACTTACCTGCATTCCCATGAAGGCGCAGATGGCATGCCTTCTTGGCCAAGCCCCATCCTCCCATTGACTTTGGGTGGCACAATCGTCCAAATTCCCTTAATTGACCTGTAAAGAGAGCAAACGAGACTAGGCCACCGTCATCCCATGTGTGAGGACCTCAGGATGGTGAACGAAGAAATGAGAAAAAATCAACTCGCCATTACGTTATAAATTCATTCTGTCTAGCAAATTACTTTAATCAGTTCTTTTAATAATAAAATTTCACAAGTTTTCATCCATACATGATGCTAGACCTATTTTAGGTACACTGAGCATTGTTTGAATCTAAACTTAATTATGCAAATACATTGTGACAATAGGATCTAACTAAAATAGACACTTAAGCGACAAGATCATATGATAGCGGACGTCATAGTTGCCTATATGTTTAACTCTTCAGAAGGAAAGAGCAAGATGGCCCGTGACGCCAGACGAACGACGATAGACCTTCTAATTCAATTATTTCAAAATTTGTGGTGCTAAAGTTCAAGCTCAATAATCCAAAACTAAGGTAAGTGCGAATAATACTAGAATTTGTTTATGATATTAATCTTATAAGTTAATGAAAATCTTGTGTTCAATAATCCAAAACTAAGGTAGGTACGAATAATACTAGAATCTGTTTATGATATTAATCTTATAAGTTAATGAAAACTTTGTGTTCAATAATCCAAAACTAAGGTAGGTACGAATAATACTAGAATCTGTTTATGATATTAATCTTATAAGTTAATGAAAATTTTTTGTTCAATAATCCAAAACTAAGGTAGGTACGAATAATACTAGAATCTGTTTATGATATTAATCTTATAAGGTAATGAAAATTTTGTGTTCAATAATCCAAAACTAAGGTAAGTACGAATAATACTAGCACCTGTTTATGATATTAATCTTATAAGCTAATGAAAATTGAGTTCAATAGTCCAAAACTAAAGTAAGTAAATCTTTAACAAAAAAAACAAATTTGTGACACAACTTACATACTTTTGTTGCCGATGCTCCCTCCCTGAGGCGCTCCATGAGGTTTCATCATGTCACTGGATGAAAAAAAAAAATTTTTCTTTACAGCTTTCCGAGCTAAAGGAGATACAAAAACAAATATTCGTAATGTAAACGGACTGTCCTACCTATGTCACAAGATACAATAATAAAAAGAACAAATCTACTTAACTAGACTGAATCATAGTTGGACGAACATGTTCTCCGTGCGAAACAATTTGATAAACAGAGTTGATTCCTTCCGCGTGCGGCATATCTTTTAGCGTTTGCAAAATTTACTAGCTGGTTCCTTATCCCTAGCTGTTGTATCCCGTCTCCAGGCGGCCGTGGTTCAGCTTACCATCTGACTTCTTATTATTTATGTTCGACTTCTTTTATATCGATTGCGCTTAGAGTACAAACTGTATTCAGAAGCAGTCAAACATACAAGGATGTATATAGGCACTAAAAGTTTAGCGCAAAATGTCAAGTTGAGATCACTACTTTATGTGATTTTCAATCAATATTGTAATTATTTTTATGCCAGTGTATCTTACTGGATTTCTAACACTGGTGGAGTTTTGTTTTTTCTTTCTTTTTCTTAAAAAAAAACTTGCTCTGAACTACCGACCGACAGCGGCCTATGACGCGACGTTGTCCTTTGGATAGACACAGTTGCCGAACACACTTTGCCAAAGCACAATTCCTCTTTAATGAGGTCGCACTTAAAGGCTCTGAGCACCAAAAGCAATAGATAATTCACTTTGCCAAACCTAGGTGTAAGGGCAGGTCACGGCAGCCGTAACTTTAAATTTCTTTTGTTTCGCGACTGTCCCTCTGGAATTTCGCTGCTTTCGGGAAATTTTTCGCCGGTGCGGGTTTTGTTTTTTCTTTTTATGCCGGATCTAAATGAAAAATGATTTTACCGATTGCTAATATTTCACCGGTAAGGATGAAAAATTATTTGCACTTACTTACGTAAAACCTGTAAGTCCTCTCCGATGCTTTTGGAAAATAAGTTTTTGTTCTCATCCATGCACTCACTACAGAAATTTCGACAAGACAGAGACGTCTTCTTCTTCTTTTTCTTTTTAAAACCCGCATGTCACACGAGCTGAAGCGAGCATTACTCTCAGTCGGGGTGCGTTTTTTTTTATGTTTAACGCAGCCGGCCTACATGCTTCAGTGTCGTCAATGTAGCATATTGCTATATGCAATACGCTACGACCATAACACTTTACTATAATATCAGAAATACTTCGTAACACTAACTGTAAGAATTTAATTATGCACAAGTCTTTTCAACCTTTTTCGTAGGCACTTTTATATTCAGGTAAGTTCTCAATGGAACTTCAAAAAAAAAATTTTTACATCTTTATCACACAATTTTGCTTTGCAGATAATCACTTATATAACGTATAAAAACTACTCAGGTAATTGGCCCAAAAACTTCAAATAAATTTTTATATTTTCATCACACAAATGTTCTCCTTTCTTTGCATAAAAATTACTCAGGTAATTGTTCTAAGAACTTCAAATAACTTTCTATATTTTTATCACACAAATGTTCTTTCTTGTACGCATAAATCTAACTAGGTAATTGTTCGAAGAAACTTAATTAAAATTATTATTTCACTTCCTTATCGTGCTAATATAATTTTCTCCTTTCTTTTCAAATCGTCACGTAAAATATGTATAAAATTAATCAGTTAATCGTTCGAAGAAACTCGGATAAATTTTTATATTTTTATCGCACAAGTTTTCTTCTTTCTGTGCAGATAATCACTTATATACGCATAAAAATTACTCAGGTAATTGTTCGAAGAAACTTCATTAAAATTATGATTTCACTTCCTTATGTTTTATGTCGTGCTAATTTAATTTTCTCCTTTCTTTTCAAATCGTCACGTTCGAAGAAAATTCATTAAAATTATGATTTCACTTCTTTATATTTTATGTCGTGCTAATCTAATTTTCTCCTTTCTTTTCAAATCGTCACGTAAAATATATATAAAACTAATCAGGTAATCGTTCGAAGGAACTCAGATAAATGTTTATATTTTTATCTCACAAATTTTCTTCTTTCTTTGCAGATAATCACTTATATACGCATAAATCTACTCATGTAACTGTTCACAGAGCTTCAAGAAAATTCTCTTATTTTGACCGCAAAAATTTTTCTTTCTATTTTCAGATAATCACTTAATCAACGAAAACCTTTAACCAGGTACTTGTTCGAAGAAACTTAAAAAGATTTCTATCATTTTAATCGCACAACTTTTACTTTATCTTTTCAGGTAACCACTTAATCCGCGATAAACTTCTAATCAGGTAATTGTTCGAAGAACTTCCAAAGATTTCTATTATTTTAATCGCAAAAACTTTTCTTTCTCTTTTCAGATAATCACTTAATTAGCGAAAACTATAACCAGGAACTTGTCCGAAGAACTTCAAAACAAAAAAACCTCTCTTATTTAAAACGCAAAGATTTTTCCTTCTCTTTTCAGGTAATCACTTAATTAACAACAAAAACTAATAGGAACGGGGAGCCTCGCCGACATCAGCTCAACCACCTCGCAGCTGCTTAATTCCTTGCTTGTCCAGAATCAACTGACTCGACTTCTCTCGTCTGCCTACATTTTGATGGCCGTTTCTTCAGCCAACCGACAGGCGAGCGGTTTTCGTTCGTCGTTCGGTCGACTACCGAAATCTATGCTGCTGGCTACATGCGTGTGTGCGTGTATCGTTTCTTCAAGCCAAGTTGCGCTGCCACAGAATATCGGCTGTGAAGCTTAATTTTCCTGGAATTTCTAGACTGCCCTGAGTAATACATTGCGGGATATATCACGCGATATTTTATGGCTAGGCGAGTTGCCGTTTGTTACTTGGAATTTTTAGTTGGCAAACGGTATATTGCACAAAATTTTTGTGTCGGCAATGAAGCGACGATGCCAGATTTTCGATTTCTTGGTCCTCTATAGGTTGGTAACAAAAATTATTTTTGAATTTCTCCGAAATAACATATTCATATATACGCACAAATTTAAGTCGAGTAAATCTCTAGGTCTTTCCCTTTGAATTCACAATAAAAGTATTAATTTTGAATTTTCTTTCGAACGTATGCACATATACGTACATATGCAAATAATATACTCGCACCAAGAATAAGCACTTCTCTTTCAAATCTATTATAAATTCATAATTTCGGACTTTCTTTGAACTAATATGTTGATATATATGCACAATTTCTAGATCTTCCTCTAAATAAATAAAATATTAATATCAATATTAAATAAAAGTATTAATTTTGGATTTTCTTTCGAACGCATGTACATATACTTATATATGCGAATAATACACATGCGCAAAGTATAGGTATTCCCTATATAGATATATATATATATAATCAAGCTATTATTTTGGAAATCTCCTTCGAACACATATCTATTCATATACGCACTAAGCCTACAAAGAACTTTAGTTTATCGCACATTTGTTATCTTATATGCTTTCTGGATACAAAACTCCTACCCTCCGAACGGTTTTCACATACTAGCCATATACATCCTCCCTATTATTGGGATATTGGTACAATTCCAAACATAAATTTCTACCGCAAGTGATCACTGTCAAACTGATCGAATATGGACTTCACCTGTCTGTCTCCAGACGAGTTGGCGGTCGAGTATACTGTGCGCAGCATCGATTCATCTCACGAGAACGCTCGAGAGCAGCTTCTGAAGGCTTTTGAAGCCGAGCAGTTAGATCCTAGTAAAGAAGCACAAAGATCACATGCTCACAAGAATCCCTCGCGGGAGGTCGACTATATCAGCAGCCGAGTGGAGACTTTGAGGTATGACCTCACTACGGACCCTATTCGAACGGATGGGGATTGCTATCGTAGTCAGATCATCCACGTTGTTCATAGAGCCCGACGGTTGCACAACACTTCTCCATCTGTGCGCTCAGAAGTCCAAGAGCATCTTTTGACATTAGAAGTTCTCCTGAATGTGGTCGAGACAGCCCAGCTTCCAATACAGGGTCGGGTATCTGATGGGGAAGGCGCTCGTGGCCTGGAAATCCCATCCGTTAGCGTAACAGATAGCGAGCTTGGAAGGATGTCCTCAACGGGTGTTATTTCCAAAGCTTCATCTCGATCAATCTACTCGACCGTGAGGACTCCCAAGCTTAGTACAGGGAGTCCCCGATTCAACCCAGGTAAGCCGGGTCCTATTTTCCCATATCCAGGTGGCAGAAATATTCCACCGAATCCTGCCGGTAATCGTACCGCGCAGACGGCATTTATTGACGGAAGACCACGCTTCCGTTCCGTGAACGAACGTTTAGAGGGGGACCAACCCGCGGTGCAAGAGCAGATCCTCCACCGAACCACGATGATTTCGACTCACGACCAACCAGGTCACCAGGGCCAGGAGTCTCCCCGGTGAACGCGTCAGCATATCATCGGCAAAGTACGGCCAGAGACCGTAGTAGTATAACAAATAGTCCCGTCTTTAAATGGAAACTATACTTCGATGGTACCTCAGGCCTAGACGTAACTGAATTTATTTTTCGGGTGGAGTCACTAGCCCTGCTAGAACAAGTGCCTTATTCCGAGCTCTGCGCGGGTTTTCATTCACTCGTCACTACAAAAGCCGCGAATTGGTACTGGCTGTACCTGCGAGACCACCGTTCTTATTCCTTGACGGAACTACGCGCGGTCCATTTTCGGGAGTGTAGGGGTCAGGAGACGGACTACGAAATACGTAAACTAGTAGAGGATCGAACGCAAGGCCCCCGAGAATCTTTCAGCGATTATCGGTTGGCGGTTCATGCGCTCGTGCCAAAAATATCTCGCCCGATTCCCGAGGAGGAGCTCGTGGAGATCCTAAGTAGGAATATGAAGCCGGCTTTGCAAGAGCCATTGCTGCTTCACCACACAGCGAACGTTCTCGACCTGTGAGACCTGTGCTGCAAATTCGAAAAACTTTGGCCCCAGACCAAGCCACAGTCTCGAGAGTTACCGCCACGGCAATTAGTTCACGAATTATATTTGGATAGTCAATATCTGTCAGATCACCCGGAAGTTGAAACACATGATGTGGTAGCAGCACTTCGAGCCATGCCATGTCATGAAATTGTTCGATTATGTTCAGTTGTTCTTCCTTGTTCACTATCCTTTTTGGGGGTTTAAATATTATTATGCGCAAACTTTTCTTTTCTTTTATTTTAATTCGCTTCTGCAGATCATTAAATTTCTTCTTAAATTCTTCTATGTCGACTTTTTTAAATATTTCTTCTTCTTTTGAGATTGCTAGCATTTGAATTTCGTTGTCAATCATCGCGTGAGTTAGCTTCTCCAATATCGATCCTAAGTTCAGATTCGGATTATCGCAGTACTCGATTGCAACTTCCTTTTTTGATATGAGTATACTCTTCTTTTCTTTATACTTTCTTTTCTGGACGTCCTTATTTATCTTTATGAATTTTAATTGTCTTACATTTCTTATTTCGGAGATTGAGGTGCATTCGTAGATGAAAAGTTGGCCTGACGATTCATCCACACTTTCAATATCTTCAATTTTTTCGCATGCTTCTGATTCTTTTGCTTTTTTTGATCTATTCCTCGTTGTTATCTTAATTTGCGCTGTTGGTATCATTTCTTTAAGCATATCCGAGTTGAGCTTTATTCTGGATAGTGCGTCTGCATTTGTATTCAGTGAACCCTTTTTATATATTATGTCGAAGTCATATTCAGATAGTTCTAAACGGATTCTTGTCATCTTTGATGATGGATCCTTTTGTGTGAACAAACTTACTAGAGGTCTGTGATCAGTCACGACTGTGAATTTTTTTCCATACAGGTATGGTCTGAAGTGTTTTATTGCCCAGTGAATTCCTAGAAGTTCCTTTTCTATAATTGGTTTCTTCAATTCATGTTTATCCAGAGTTCTGCTTGCGTAGGAAATAGGTAGGTCTTTGCCTATCTCTCCTTGAGACAAAATTGCGCCTAATGCAAAATTTCATGCGTCTGTTGTTAAAACAAATTGTTTTGAAAAGTCTGGATATTGTAATATCGGTGGGTTGGTTAGTTTCTGTTTCAAGGTGTCAAAAGCTTTTTGACATTCCTCTGTCCAGATGAAGGGTGTGTCCTTGCGGGCTAAGAGATTTAAGGGTTTGGCTATGGATGCAAAATTGGGTACGAATCTTCTATAGTAGTTACAGAAGGCCGTGAATCTTTTTGCTTCATCTGCATTTGTGGGTTTTGGATAATTGGTCACCTTAGCGAATTTTGTGGGGTCTGTTTTTACTCCCATGTTGGTGATTAGGTGGCCTAAGTAAACCACTTCTGTTTGCAAGAAGTTGCATTTTTGTGGATTTAATTTGAGGTTATATTGACGCAATCGGTCGAAAGTTTTGCATAGGTTTCTGTTGTGGTGCTGCAAGCTGCATCCAAAAATTATTATGTCGTCGACATACAAAAATGTCTCGGCATCTAAACCTGCTAGAGCTACTGTAAGCATTCTTTGGAAGCTGTTAGTGGAGATCTTTAATCCAAAAGGTAGTCTTTTGAATTGGTAGTGACCTTTGTTGGTCGAGAAGGCGGTTACAGGTCGTGATTGTGGGTGCAATCCGATCTGGTGAAAAGAACTTGTGAGGTCTAGGGTTGAGAAGTATTTTGCTCTCCCCAGATTGTCTAGGATGTCTTCGAGTCTGGTTAATGGAAATTTGTCATCCATTATCTTTTTGTTTAATTGTCGAAAATCGACTACCATCCTCCATTTATTTTCATCTTTAGTTCCTTTTTTTGGAACTACTAGTAAAGGGGCGTTGTATGGGCTTGTTGAGGGTTCAATAATATCTTCTTCCAGTAACTGATCTACCTGTTTATTTATTTCATCGCCTTGCACTTGTGGCAAGCGGTACTTCTTTATGTAAATTGGAGTGTGATCTGTCATACTTATCTTTTGTGTGTAGAAGTTATTCATTGTTAGTGTGTCACCCGTTAGATGGAATATATCTGAATAGTTTCTGCATATTTCGAACAGTGAGTCTTTTGCTTTTTCGTCTAGGTTATGTATGTTTAATTCCTTTTTTAGTTTTTCGAAACGTTTATCGTTATCGTTATCTATTGATTTCACCTTCCTTATGAAGTGGTATTCTGTGAGAGGCACAATTCTTAGTTGCGGTAGTTTGATACTGATGTCCTGCTCTAGTGTATTGAGCAGTTTGACGTGAATGATTCCTTTTGCTGGAATTATGGCATTTGCAATAAAAATTCCATCCTGGAGTTCTTGGCTCAAAACTATGCTATCTTCTTTTACTTTAATGTCCATCGCTTGATACATTTGCGATCTTGCTGGAATTGTGATGGTTTTTACTTCTGGGGTCTTAGTCATGATCGGTATCTCAATGTTATTAATTTCTGTGCAAATTGTCAAAATGTATTGTTCGTAATCTAATTTGCATCCGAATTTGGTCAAGAAGTCTAGTCCAATTAATCCATCAGTTGATATTGGAAAGTTGTCTTCTACTACATGCAGTTTGTGCTCTAATAGATCTCCTTCAATCTTAAATCTTATGTTTATTGTTCCTACTGTTTTGATTTCACCATCAGTTACTCCTGTTATTCTGCAGGATTCTTCTCTTAGTTCTAAGTGGTTTATTAAGCTAGTTTTCTTAATTATCGATATATCTGCTCCCGTGTCTATAAACCATGATGCATTCCTTGATATTGCATCGCCTTTTATATTTACATAGTTGGTCAGGTCCTTGACCGTGAATTTATGTATCTTCATACATTGTGGGTTTAATATTCTTTGTCCCCTGAAAATTGTGTTTCGGGGACTCCCTGTCCGTTTCCCGAATTCAACACATTTACTCGTCTAAATGGACGATTCTGATTCCGTGTTTCTGGAATTCTATTTGTTCTATTCTGTGTGCGTGCATTGTTAAATTGTATTGTGTTTTCATTGTGACTTTGTCTTGATGGGTTGTAGATGTTCCTCCTTGATTGATTTTGGTAATTCATGTTGTACTGGTTCCCCCGTGAGTTTCTGTTAACTTGAAAGCTATGTCCTCTTCTATTGATGTTTGAGTGAAAGCTTTGGTTGCGATTGTAGTTTGTGAATCGAGCTGGGTGTGAGGAGAATCTCAAAATGTTTCCTGATTGTCTGTTGTCAGCATCAATCTCTGTCGCAAGCTGTACAGCGGCTGATAAGGTTTTGGGTTGTGCTGCAAATACTGTGGATCTAAATGGTTCTCTTAACCCTGATTTGAAAGCATTTACTGCTAACTGATCATTCAGTTTAGCAATTATTTGTCGGTTCTCCTCTCCTTGTTCGATTATTTGAATGTTGTTTAGTTCTGCTGCCAGTGATTCGATCTTGTTTGCGAAGTCTTGTACTGGTCTTTCACCTTGATAGCTTTTAGCTAACTCACTTTGAATTTTAAGAGGATTTTTGTTAGATTTGAATATCCTCTGGAATAGTGTCCGAAGTTCTAACAGTGTTGTCGGTGTTTGTTCGTTGCAGATTTTGTTACGTACTTTTTGTGAAATTCTTGTCTTAATCACAAAGTTAATTAACTTTTTCTTTTCTTCTGGGCTCTCTATAGAATCGTGAAGGAATTCTATTAAGTTTATGAAGTTTGTGAGATTTTTCGGATCTCCATCAAACTCAGTAACGATTTTGATCGTTGTTGCCATGTCAAACAAAGCCATGTTGATGAATTTAGCACTTTCAGAGTTCCTGGGAGTTTTATTCCTTGAATCACTATTTGTGTCTGTCTCGTCGTTGTAGTCTTCTTCTGTTATAATTTCTTTTGTTTTATTCTTGATGAGTGCTGTTACTTGTTCGTGTACTACCTGAAATTTATCTATTATTGGCTGACTTATCTGTTTGTCTTCTTTTGATAGTTCGCTTAATCTCTCTCTGAATTCAGCTTTTAATTCATCTGTTTTATCTCTTTTTGATAACAGATTCTTTGCACTATATTCTCTGTATGGAGTCTTCTTAAAATTTTCTAATATCCTTTCTAGTTCTTTTAGTATAGCTGTTAGTTTTTTCATTGCAAAACTACGTCATATCTTGGATTATATTTATTTATTTAATGTAATGAATATTTATTTTATTTGTATATACATATCATCTTATACTTGTATTGTTCTGCTGACCTTTTTATTAATAAATGAGTTAATTTTTTTTCATGTAATTATGAATTATGGTTAATATGATAATCAAGATTATACTAATCAATAGATATTTTATGTCTAGGATGTGGTCCTCAAAGGTGCTGACGAAAAGGTTTGTGGTCGTTGCTGCTGCTGCATTGTTTGCCACGATATTCGTTGGTTTTGACTCCTTTGATCCCATTACTTCTTCGGAATTCCTGGTTTTTTCTGTTGACCGTCTCGAGGAAAGAGTGCTTCTCCTTCTTGGTTACTGACAAATTCGCCAACCGATATAAATTTGCTATCTCCTTCCTGTGTTTCACAGCTTTTCCTGCCCTTGTCCTTTTTGGTCGTTGTTGGAGTTGTCGGATTATTTCTGGCTGTGGTCTCTGAGTTTGCCTGGCTCTATACTCTTCTATTGTGATTGGTTTTGGTCCCGCGTCTGGATTTCTAGTTATTTGTTGTTGTAATTCTTCTTGGATTCTGCTTTTTCCTGGTCCGTGGTGCAGGGTCGCCATGTAATGGTTGCACTTGTAATCGTCTTGTATACTTCAGGCGAGAAAGCTCAGCCGAATACCTTAACGTGGAGCAGGCGAGAATGCTCAGCCGTTATTGTTAACTGAAGGCGTCAGAGACTGCCCTATCTTCTGGCGAGATTGCTCAGCCGATATAAATTGTGGAGTGCAGGCGAGAATGCTCAGCCGATATTAGCACTGTATGGCGTCAAAGACTGCCGAAGTTACTGGAGGAATTGACAATAAAAACACCTTTTTCCGTCTTCAAACGTTCTGAATCTCTTTATTCTAATCAACTTATTTATATCATTATTTGCTATCCCTACCTAACGTATAAATCTACTAAATAATCAATTTATTGCAATACATTGCAATATAGATTATTGACCTGGAGTAGCGCAATCAAAATTCGCAAATCCATCCAAGAATTTGTCGCAATGCACATTCCAAGCTTTTCAAGCATTCGGGTTCATTGAGGTCAGTGTAATACATGAATGGTGTGAAATGTTGTGTCAGCAAACTGACGTGTGTTGCACTGAAGTGCATTGCCCTTGCAAGTTCATTTCATTCACATTGCTCAATTTATGAACGAAAATCTGTGTGAATGAAATTATTGAACTTGAATGCTTGCTTAGCTTGTTCATCTGTGCATCTATGAAATGTTTGATGCGCTACAGTAGCAGCACTTCGAGCCATGCCACAGAGGGATTATCAACAACCACCCAGATCAAGACTCGTCTGCTGGAACAGTGCTGCAGAGGGACACACTCAGCACCCCTGTCAGCTGCGACCACGGCGAATATTCTGCTATTGGTGCGGCTCAGCAGGTGTTGTCAAAAGCAGGTTCCCAACTTGCTCGCCGGGAAACCTGGGGCGGAGTCAGAATTCAGTGGAGACTCCGCGTATTCTGACTCCGGCCCAGATTTCCAGGCGTTCCACCAGCGAGGCGGCAACCAACACCGAACCAGAGCGCTTCCGCTAGGTCAGCTGCGTGGGGGCGATGGATGTGCCCCGTCAAAGTGCCGCCAAAGAGAATGCCATGATTCACCTGAACAGATCCTGTTTCCAGCATTAGCCCCAGATCTTACTAATCCTGATCAGTCATCTACGGCACCAACAACCACATGCTATGTGGGTGTTCAAACCGTCCATACTTTACCAACGGAGGAACCATGGGACTCAGAGTCCTGTAGTTGTACCTTCTCCAAAAATACATCAACAGATTCCGACACCGACTCAGATAATGGTTCTAATGAAGAACCGTGTTCCTTTATCAACACAATTGTTTATCCGCCCAGGAGCGAATCACGCACCCGCCGTTACCACAGCCTGCGCAGAAATATAAAGGCTGCCGTCGCTGAAACTACGCTCTCAAGTAGCACAGAACTCCGGCCTTACTTTGACGTCGACGTCGACTGCGGACGGTTAACAGCAACAGTCGTGTGTTAATGACGTATGGAGGGAAGACGCGCATGATGCCGCTCCATATAGTACCATCTCTGCAACAGTCCCTGTATTTGTGGATCGATTTTTGGAGAACTTTGGGCCTAGCTCCAGTCATGGTAAGCGAGCTATATTCACTACCTAAGCCCACACCCATGTGCTCTCAGAAACATGACCTATCTGATGAAGACAACCAATGCTTGCAGACAGTGGTTGAAACCTTTCCATCTTTCAGCAAACACGGCCTCGGTCGCCCGTCTTACGTTGAGCACGAGATAGATGTCGGTGCTGCAAAGCCCACCAAACAACGCTATTACGCTGTGTCCCCCGCGATACAGAAAGCAATGTACGACGAGCTCGAATATTTGCTAGCACTCGGAGCTTTCGAGGAGAGTCAGAGTGCATGGTCTTCCCCCGCCACTTTAGTGAGAAAACCAAATGGAAAGGTTCGATTATGTTTGGATGCTCGCAAGGTAAACTCTGTGACCGTGCCGGATGCATTTCCTCTACCTCTCATCGACGGGCTTTTGCGCCAGTTGCAAGAGACTCAGTTTATTGCAGCCATCGATCTGAAAGACGCTTTCTGGCAAATTCCACTAGCAAAACCTTCCCGCGATAAGACTGCGTTCGCCGTTCCAGGGCGGTAGTTGTACCAGTTCACAGTACTCCTCTTCGGGCTCTGTAACGATCCTCAGACGATGTGTAAGTTAATGTGTAAGGTCATTCCACAACAACTGCACGACCAGGTATCTGTCTACTTAGACGACCTGCTTATTACCTCCTCCACGTTTAATGAACATCTCAAGCTGCTTATACAGTCGCAGAGCTACTGCGTAAGGCTGGCTTGACAGAGAAAGTAACTGCCATTCAAAACTTTCTCCAAGACCTAATACCGTCAAAAAGGTCCGAAGCTTCCTGGGGGTCTGTGGCTGGTACCGGCGTTTCATCCCGCAGTTCGCGATAATCGCTACTCCTCTCACAGATTTGCTAAGAAAAAACGTCAAATTCGTGTGGAACGATCAGGCTGAACAAGCTTTCACACAGCTGAAGGGGTGCCTTACCACTGCGTCAGTAATCGCTAATCCAAATTTCTCTCGGCCGTTCTTTATACAATGCGACGCAAGCACGACGGGAGTGGGCAGTGTGCTATTCCAGCGATCTGCTGACGGAGCTGAACACTCCATCGCGTTTATGTCGCAAAAGTTGAACGCGGCACAAAGAAATTATAGCATCACCGAGTTAGAGTGGCTGGCTTCAGTACTGGCGTCAAACGCTTCCGACCATATGTTGAGGGCCTGGAGTTTACGATCATCACCAATCATGCTAGTCTGAAATGGCACATGGACCAAAGAGATCTATGCGGCAGCCTGGCACGGGAAGGAGCTTGTTCTCCGACCGTTGAATCAGCCGTTCTAGACTCAAGGGCACATCTTGAGACTTCTTATGTTGAACGAGTTCAGAGAATAATCTCCAACCCAGACGCTTTTAATAACCTCCGAGTCACAGACGGCAAAGTGTATACATCGCTTGTTTCTCCCAAGAACATCGTGGGAGGGGGTCACGTCTCATGGAAGTTTTGGCTGCCTGAAGGGCTCACCACCAAACTGATTGACGAGTAGTACTGCTCACCAACATCCGCGCATTTTGGGATTGCCAAACCCCTCTATCAACCAGTGCAAGGTCTATAAAAGCGTGAAGCCTTGCAACTACTCTCTTAGACCTCCTTTAGGAGAGAGGCGTCAAACAGAACTGCCGTGGCAACGCGCGTTTCGTGACTTCTTAGGTCCTTATCCACGAGGCAAGAAAGGGAACAGGTACATCTTCACCATTCTTGACCACCTAACCAAATTCGTGCTGTTGAAAGCAATGCCAGAAGCCTACTCTGCGCGGGTCGTAAGCTACCTAGAGCAAGAAGTATACCACGTGTTCGGGGTCCCCGAATTCCTTCATTCTGACAACCTCCTTATCCAATCGTTACAGAAGCATGGGGTCGAGCACTGTCTCTCCCCATCCTATTCACCCCAATCTAACGCATCCGAGCGAGTCGATCAAACAGTATTTGCCGCGATTCGCGCTTATATCGGGGATGATAACCGAAACTGGGATGAACACCTGAGTCAGACAGGGTTCGCGCTCCGAAACGTGGTGCATGATTCCACCAAGTGCTCCCCGTAATTCGCGATGTTCGGAACACACCCTGTAACACATGGTATCTCCTACCAATTATTGAGAGATCTGACCTCGGGCACGGATGGGGCTCCTGAAACAATCCCAGTAAATCAAACAGTGCACTCAGTGCGGGACCAGATCAAACCACATCTGGCTGAGGCTTACAAAATATACTCCGCAGGCTATAATCTCCGAACCCGCGTGAGAACATTTCAGCCAGGGCAGATCGTTTTTGTACGACATCACGTGCAAAGTAGCGCAGGCGATCGTTTCGCTGACAAGCTGGCACCTAAGTTCATTAAACGTGGAGGAGGTAATAAACAGGTCGTCTAAGTAGACAGATACCTGGTCGTGCAGTTGGTGTGGAATGACCTTACACATTAACTTACACATCGTCTGAGGATCGTTACAGAGCCCGAAGAGGAGTACTGTGAACTGGTACAACGACCGCCCTGGAGCGGCAAACGCATTCTTAACGCGGGAAGGTTTTGCTAGTGGAATTTTCCAGAAAGCGTCTTTCAGATCGATGGCTGAAATAAACTGAGTCTCTTGCAATTGGCTCAAAAGCCCGCCGATGAGAGGTAGATGAAATGCATCCGGCACGGTCACAGAGTTTACCTTGCGAGCGTCCAAACTTAGTCGAACCTTTCCATTTGGTTTTCTCACTAAAGTGGCGGGGGAAGACCATGCACTCTGACTCTCCTCGATAACTCCAAGTGCTAGCAAACGGTCGAGCTCGTCGTACATTGCTTTCTGTATCGCGGGGGGTACCGACATCTATCTCGTGCTCAACGTAAGACGTGCGACCGAGGCCGTGTTTGCTGAAAGATGGAAAGGTTTCAACCACTGTCTGCAAGCATTGGTTGTCTTCATCAGACAGGCCATGTTTCTGAGAGCAAATGGGTGCGGGCTTAGGTAGTGAATATAGCTCGCTTACCATGACTGGAGCTAGGCCCAAAGTTCTCCAAAAATCGAACCCCAAATACAGGGACTGTTGCAGAGAGAGAACTATATGGAGCCGCATCATGCGCGTCTTCCCTCCATACTTCATTAACACACGAATGTGACCTAACACCTGTTGCTGTTGACCGTCCGCAGTCGACGTCGACGTCAGCGTAAGGCCGGAGGTCCGTGCTACATGACAGAGTAGTTTCAGCGACGGCAGCCTTTATATTTCTGCGCAGGCTATGGTAACGGCGGGTGCGTGATTCGCTCCTGGGCGGATAAACAATTGTGTTGATAAAGGAACACGGTTCTTCACTAGAACCATTATCTGAGTCGGTGTCGGAATCTGTTGATGTATTTTTGGAGAAGGTACAACTACAGGACTCTGAGTCCCATGGTTCCCCCGTTCGTAAAGTATGGATGGTTTGGACACCCACATCGCATGTGGTCTTTGGTGCCGTAGATGACTGATCAGGTTTAGTAAGAACTGGGACTAATGCTGGAAGCAGGTTCTGCTCAGGTGAATCATGGCATTCTTTTTGGCGGCCCTTTGGCGGGGCACATCCATCGCCCCACGCAGCTGACCTAGCGGAAGCGCTCTGGTTCGGTGTTGGTTGCCGCCTCGCTGGTGGAACGCCTGGAAATCTGGGCCGGAGTCAGAATACGCGGAGTTCCCACTGAATTCTGACTCCGCGCCAAGTTTCCCGGCAAGCAAGTTGGGCACCTGCTTTTGACAACACCTGCTGAGCCGCACCCATAGCAGAATATTCCCGTGGTCGCAGCTGACAGGCGTGCTGAGTGTGTCCCTCCGCAGCACTGTTTCAGCAGACGAGTCTTGATCTGGGTGGTGGTTGATAATCCCTCTGTGGCATGGCTCGAAGAGCTGCTACCACATCATGTGTTTCAACTTCCGGGTGATCTGACAGATATTGACTATCCAAATATAATTCGTGAACTAATTGCCGTGGCGGTAACTTTCGAGACTGTGGCTTGATCTGGGACCAAAGTTTTTCGAATTTGCAGCACAGGTCTCTCAGAACGTTCGCTGTGTGGTGCAGCAGCAATGCATCTTGCAATGCCGGCTTCATATTCCTACTTAGGATCTCCACGAGCTCCTCTTCGGGAAACAGGCGAGATATTTTTGACACGAGCGCATGTTCCGCCAAGCGATAATCGCTGAAAGATCCTTGGGGGCCTTGCGTTCGATCCTCTACTAGTTTACGTATTTCGTAGTCCGTCTTCTGACCCCTAAACTCTCGAAGAAGTGCCGCTCGTAGTTCCGTCCAGGAATAAGAACGGTGGTCTCGCAGGTACAGCCATTACCAATTCGCGGCTTTTTCAGTAACGAGTGAATGAAAACCCGCGCAGAGCTCGGGGTTCTAGCAGGGCTAGTGACTCCACCCGAAAAATAAAATCAGTCACGTCTAGGCCTGAGGTACCATCGAAGTATAGTTTCCATCTAAAGACGGGCCTATTTGTTATACTACTACGGTCTCTGGCCGTACTCTGCCGATGATATGCTGACGCGTTCAGCGGGGAGACTCCTGGCCCTGGTGGCCTGGTTGATCGTGAGTCGAAATAATCGTGGTTAGGTGGGGGATCTGCTTTTGCACCATGGTTTGGTCTCGTGTGCAAGACCTCTAAACGTTCGTTCACGGAATGGAAGCGTGGTCTTCCTTCAATAAAGGCCGTCTGTGCGGTGCGATTACCGGCAGGATTCGGTGGAATATTTCTCCCACCTGGATATGGGAAATTAGAACTCGGCGTACCTGGGTTGAATCGGGGACTCCCTGTACTAAGCTTGGGGGTCCTCACGGTCGAGCAGATTGATCGCGTTGAAGCTTTGGAAATAACACCCGTTGAGGACATTTTTCCAAGGTCGCTATCTGTTACGCTTACGGGTGGGATTTCCAGGCCACGAGCGCCTTCCCCATCAGATACCCGAACCTGCGTTGGAAGCTGGGATGTCTCGACCGCATTCAGGAGAACTTCTAATGTCGAGAGATGCTTTGCACTTCTGAGCGCACAGATGGAGAAGTGTCGTGCAACCGTCGGGCTCTATGAACAACGTGGATGATCTGACTCCGATAGCGAGCGCGATCCCCATCCGTTCGAATAGGGTCCTTAGTGAGGTCATGCCTCAAAGTCTCCACTCGGCTGCTGATATAGTCAACCTCCCACGAGCGATTCTTGTGAGCATGTGATCTTTGTGCTTCTTTGCTAGGATCTAACTGCTCGGTTTCAAAAGCCTTCAGAAGCTGCTCTCGAGCGTTCTCGTGAGATGAATCGATGCTGCGCACAGTATACTCAACAGCCAACTCGTCTGGAGATAGACAGGTGAAGTCCATATTCGATCAGTTTGACAGTGATCACTTGCGGTAGAAATTTATGTTTGGAATTGTACCAATATCCCAATAATAGGGAGGATGTATATGGCTAGTATGTGAAAACCGTTCGGAGGGTAGGAGTTTTGTATCCAGAAAGCATATAAGATAATAAATGTGCAATAAACTAAAGTTCTTTGTAGATATGTGTTCGAAAGAGATTTCCAAAATAATAGCTTGATTGTATATATATATCTATATAGGGAATACCTATACTTTGCGCATGTGTATTATTCGCATATATAAGTATATGTACATGCGTTCGAAAGAAAATCCAAAATTAATACTTTTATTTAATATTGATATTAATATTTTATTTATTTAGAGGAAGATCTAGAAATTGTCCATATATATCAATATATTAGTTCAAAGAAAGTCCGAAATTATGAATTTATAATATATTTGAAAGAGAAGTGCTTATTCTTGGTGCGAGTATATTATTTGCATATGTACGTATATGTGCATACGTTCGAAAGAAAATTCAAAATTAATACTTTTATTGTGAATTCAAAGGGAAAGACCTAAAGATTTACTCGACCTAAATTTGTCCGTATGTGTCAATATGTTATTTCGGAGAAATTCAAAAATAATTTTTGTTACCAACCTATAGAGGAAATACCTATACTTTGTGCGTATACGGTATTTGCATGCAGAAATATACTTATGTTTAAAAGAAAATTCAAAAATAATACTTTATTGTGCATCCAAAGAGGAAGATCTGGAGATATACTCGAACTAAATTTGTGCGTATATATAACTATGTCAATTCAAACGAAATTTCCGGGCTTAAACCTTAAAATAGATCCAGAATGGGAGATCTATATATTACTCGTACCAAATTTATGCGTATATATATATTCCAACGAAAATTCAAAAATATTACTATATTGTGCATCCAAATCGATATTTCAATTAATTCAAGGGAAAGTCGAAATGATAAATTTTATCATGAATCTAAAGGAGAAACGCCTAATATTATGTGCGAGTGTATGGTTTGCATCAATAAGAATATGTACATACATTCGAAAGAAAATCCAAAATTAATATTCTTATTGTGAATTCAAAGAAGAAGATCCGGAATTTGTGCGTATATAAGTATATAGATAAAAAAAAACAAAAAAAAAACCAAAAACAAAATACTGTCTTTATTAAAAATCCAAAAAGAAGGATCTATAAGTTATGCGTATTTACTATTTAGAACGTATAATCATACGAAGGAGGTGGTTCGGCCACGGAGCAGTCCACCCGAACACACACACGCCAACTTTCTAGCGATTCAATGCCGTACCGAGAACAAATCGCTCTTAATCTCTCTCTCCAACTCTCTTTGTCCAACCCCCGGACTGGTCACCCACAGGGAATCAGTTAGCAAAAAGAAAGGAAAGCTTAATACAAGTTGGCTGACTTCACCGCCCGAGCAAAGAATTGTGTCGTAAAGAGGAACATAGCTCATCAATTTACCGAGGCAGTGGGCCTAATCAAATCAGGGGCTGATGATCAATTGTTCGGTGGCTACCAATACTCAGGAAGAAGCAGTAGCTATTTTGTAATAAGATACCCAACGAAAATGTAAACAAACCTTCAGTGGTCATGTCCCGAATGAACGAATCGCTATCATTACTGCCACAAATATAAAAAAAAAAGAGAGAAAAAAAAATACTATTTTCTTCCGGGAAGTAGCAGCTGTGAACGGATCCGAGCTCGTAAAGCATGCTTCGCATACAACGTTCACTGTCCACCGATCATCAGATCATCATGCATTACCAGTGCTGATGTCTTACGACAGGCACTGCTGAAGGAGTAGCAAAATTTGAAATTCCATGAACCAGATTTTCGACCGATGTGAAAAATTGAAGCCTTGCCAACTCAACCCCATTACCAAGGACACCGTAGAATCAAGAGGTGAACGCCGTTCACCAACTTAGCGACGGAGCTGAGATATGGCCATGCTTCTCTAAATGTGGAGAAGCCTTTGTCGATGATTGATCATCTCCCCAGTGTTCACGGGCTGAAGCTTTAGCCTCGGATAGTACGCCTAGCATACAAAACCTGCCACCTACCGAAGAAGATGCATACTTCATCATGAAGGTTATAAAAAAAAATCCAAAACAAATTAAAGTGCATATATTATTTGAATGTGATTCGACGAGATTTACGTGGTTGCACCCATGGAGCGAAATTACGAGCCATCTCGTCAGCTTCCAAAGCCTGATCTAGCGAGAGCTAAAAGGGAACTACAACGAAAGCAACGAGCTTTACGGGTGAAAAAGGCAGCTCTGCGTAGACTAAGCCATTGGCAGCATAGCAAGACAACTCGCCCCAGCAAGCTAAAAGTTGTACGTTTAAATTGACGAAAAGGTCTTCATTTGAAATGAATTGAAATACGCAATATAAAACTTATTTGAACAATCGAAATTGAGAAGAAAATACTGAGTAACTTAAAGAAAAGCGAATGAAACTGACGAAATGATTTATTTGGTGTAGTTAATTGATCTACAAAAGAAACAAAACGTTTGACATGAGGAAGTAAAAGCATTTTTCTTTGGTCAAGAGATGCTTGACTAAAGCAAAAAAAAACCAAAGTTTGGGCGCCATTTGTAGCGAAAGCAACAAATGAGCGACCAGAAATAATAACCGAAATTATAATCGCGCTTTAGTCAAGACCTACCTACACTCATCTTGCAATGAGTATCGATGGGTGCGACAACAGACACTTCTTGCTGCAAATATCACCTCGGGGATATATAGAATGTGGGTGGCCGCACAGCATGTTGCCGCTAGCGATCAGCCGGATTGGGGTGATTCTTGCCACCCACATCCCTTCGGTGCTTGAAAGCTGTGCGTGCAGTAATACAAAAAGGACGTTGCTCATCTACTTCTAGACCTCGGACTGACAGATGAAAAAAAAAGGAAGGTCAATATTGCCTCGCTCTTCTGGTGCTACCTGAAATATGAAAAGCTGAAATGAAAGATCTGGGGCTGAAAAGAAAGACGGAAAATTGAAAATTCCTGTTGTTGTCGACCACTGAAATGCCAAAAGAGAGTACAGATTGGAAGTCCATACGACGCCGGACAATTCATATATCACCCGGAGAAAGAACAACGCAGGTAGTGAGAGAGAGAACATGCACTTCAGATGGTGATGAAGTCCCGACTGGACTTGATTTGGGCCCATCGCCCCCTTCCACCCTGGCTAAGACGTCACAGACGCTATTAGATTCTTAGCCCCGTTTAATTGTGCGTGTGTGCGTCCAAGAGCCCTACACGCGGCCATGCCCCCTCCTCCTCTAGACTTCTTACGCATTCATGTTGACCTGCAGTGCCCCAAAATTATCGAAGAAAAGGAAAAAAACAGGAAAAAAAATGAAACGCATAAAGGTGAATATGGGCAAAAGAAAGAAGAAAAAAAACGATATTTGTGACGCGTACCCCTCGGATATTTACTGTGGATAAGCCACACACTTGCGACTCACCTCGTTGCTCACATTTTCATACAGAGCTAATGGGGATAACAAAAAGGGAAAAAGAAGAGAAAAAATAAGACCTAGAACTAACCTAGATCCTACTAGCTGTCTTACTCTATACTAGAGCGTGCATGTAATTATTATCAATACAAGAAAAAAAATTTATCATAATAATAATAAATTTTGTTCAAGAAAGAATTTTTTGGGATTCTCCGGTATATAGCAAAAGCTAAAAAATGTACTAATTTGTTATTTCATCACACAACCCATTAGTTTTTGGTGACAAGTTTCAAGTCTTGGTTTGACTCATCCACTGGTCCCAAATAGCGAAATTGGGTGATTTGAAAAACAAATGAAAAAAATGAAAAAAAGAAGAAAGAAATGAAAAGTTTGAGACAAATAGAAAAAAACAATTTTTTTTTATTTATTAAAAAAAATTAAAATTTTTTTTAAAGAAACAGATTCATTCGAAGCGAATCGAACCTGTATACGCCACGCAGTGGGTTGAAAAATAAAGAAGAAAAGGAAGAAGAAGAAGCGTGTCAGCAGAAAACCTTACACTCATCGATGCAGCTTAGTTTTCTGCCTGCTGCAGACGCTTGAAAATAGATCAAACTGATCTCTTCTCATATAAACTCAGAATAAATTCTGGGTGTGAATTATATGAGGAAAAAACACTCCTATACAAACCCAGGAGGAAAAATAAATAAAAAGATTACTCTTTTTGACTTTTTACCGGGTTAAACTTAATTTTGTTCAAGAAAGAATTTTTTGGGATTCTCCGGTATATAGCAAAAGCTAAAAAATGTACTAATTTGTTATTTCATCACACAACCCATTAGTTTTTGGTGACAAGTTTCAAGTCTTGGTTTGACTCATCCACTGGTCCCAAATAGCGAAATTGGGTGATTTGAAAAACAAATGAAAAAAATGAAAAAAAGAAGAAAGAAATGAAAAGTTTGAGAAAAATAGAAAAAAACAATTTTTTTTATTTATTAAAAAAAATTAAAATTTTTTTTAAAGAAACAGATTCATTCGAAGCGAATCGAACCTGTATACGCCACGCAGTGGGCTGAAAAATTAAGAAGAAAAGAAAGAAGAAGAAGCGTTTCGTGTCAGCAGAAAACCTTACACTCATCGGTGCAGCTTAGTTTTCTGCCTGCTGCAGACGCTTGAAAATAGATCAAACTGATCTCTTCTCATATAAACTCAGAATAAATTCTGGGTGTGAATTATATGAGGAAAAAACACTCCTATACAAACCCAGGAGGAAAAATAAATAAAAAGATTACTCTTTTTGACTTTTTACCGGGTTAAACTTAATTTTGTTCAAGAAAGAATTTTTTGGGATTCTCCGGTATATATCAAAAGCAAAAACAAAATTAAGTTTAACCCGGTAAAAAGTCAAAAAGAGTAATCTTTTTCTTTAATAATAATAAAGGAAACTAAGAATATAATTGAAGTACAAACCACGGAAGGTGGAATGTCAAAAGAATGCCTTAATTATGTACAAAACCTGGGATTAATGTTGATCGGATGCACCCTCCTTTTCTCGTTCCGTAGACTGTAGGCGTAGGCTACTTGCTGGCGGCTTTTGTTTCTGATATTTGGGTGCAGTGGCCTCTTTTGTTTTAGTCCTTGTCACCTCTTTAGGGTGCTTTCGGATGTATAACACAATCTACAATTCGTACAGTACGGGTTAACGCACAATGAGGTGAGTGGCGATGTATAGGCGCGACGCCCAATTTTACGATCAGGTAAGTGATACTTTACTATAATATTCAGAAATACTTCGTAACACTGACTGTAAGTATTTAATTACGCACAAGTCTTTTCAACCTTTTTCGTAGGCACTTTTATATTCAGGTAGTGCTCAATGGAACTTCAAAAAACAAAAAATTTCACATCTTTATCACACAATTTTGCTTTGCAGATAATCACTTATATAACGTATAAAAACTACTCAGGTAATTGGCCCAAGAACTTCAAATAAATTTTTATATTTTCATCACTCAAATGTTCTCCTTTCTTTGCAGATAATCACATATATACGCATAAAAATTACTTAGGTAATTGTTCTAAGAACTTGAAATAACTTTCTATATTTTTATCACACAAATGTTCTTCTTTATTTGCAGATAAGCACTTATATACGTGTGAGAGCTAGTCTCGAACGTGGGCCGGTTTGTAAAGGACAACTCAGTCTTAAACAATTCAAATATAAAATTTTATTTTTTGATAATTCATACACTTAACCCAATATCACAAATTCATTTACTAAAAACTAACCTACAAACTACTAAAAATTCAATATAAAAATTCAATAAAAATCCAAACGAAATAAAAAAAAAAAAATAAACAAATTAAAATTCAAAAGAAAAATGATGATGCGCCTTCTCGCTCATTGCTACTTCTGAAAAAGAAGAAAGAAGAAGATTTGAGCAACTGTCATCAAATAAATTTCAATATATATGTTTATCGACGACAGTCTTTGTTGGTGCGTGAGGGCACAAGGAAGTAAAATACCTCTGCTCGCACGTGAGGGCACAAGGAAGTAAAATACATCTGCTCGTACGTGAGGGAAGAAGGAAGTAAAGTGCTATAATTGTTACCTAGTGAGATTAGTCTCTGACAGTATTCTAAGCGTGCGCAGAAGTGTATCAATATGCTACTACAAAGAAGAAGAAGTGCAGATTAATCTCTGCAGCAGACTTATTCCTCTGTAAATATGAGCAGGAGATGTAGCAGATTATTCTCTGCAGCAGAATTATTCTTCTGCGTAAATGTGAGTAGGAGGTGTAGCAGATTATTCTTTGCAGCAGAATTATTCTTCTGCTTAGACGTGGGCAGGAGTATTGCAGATTAATCTCTGCGCAGAATTATTCTTCTGCTTAGATGTGGGCAGGAAAATCTTTGCAGATTAATCTCTGTGCAGAATTAATCTTCTGCTTAGGTGTAGGAAGAAGTGTCGCAGATTAATCTCTGCGCAGAATTAAACTTCTGCTTAGGTGTGGGATGGAATTTAGCAGATTAATCTATGCGCAGAATTAAACTTCTGCATAGGTGTGGGATGGATTTCTGGAAATGATAGGAGTTTTCAGATTAAACTCTGAAATATAGAATTAATCTTCTATAATGAGGTTGGGAATATTCTTGTATATAAATTAGTCTCTAAACCAGATGAGCTCTGAACCAAGAATGGTTTTCTGCTGCAGCTCGTCGGCTTTATATAGCCGCCGCATCCAGTTATGAGCTCTCGCCTCTCGGTGTTGCCCTAGCAACGATTGATGCGATGTCTGAACGTACCTCATACAGCTGATTGACGTAATGTCAATTGCTGTCATCAACAAATGTAGGAGGAATGTATGTTTAAGGTAAGTTTATAATGTTTTTACATGTTAATGTTAAAATTAATAAACCTTTCGTATATTTTTTCAGATAATATTCTTGATTGGGGAAATCCTGGGACGCTGCTGGACTAAAGAGAGGAATTGCCTGGATTTTAGATAAGTATTCTTGTTTATAATATTTTTAAGATTTAAATACTTTGTGTTTTGTTTTTGTTTGTTTTAGGCTGGTCGAGGAATCAGTGTTTTGGCATTGGGGAAATCATTGAGTGATATAGGTGGACTGTACAATACGCATAAAAATTACTCAGGTAATTATTCTAAGAACTTCAAATAAATTTTTATATTTTTATCACACAAATGTTCTTTCTTTGCAGATAAGCACTTATGTACGCATAAATCTAACTAGGTAATTGTTCGAAGAAACTTCATTAAAATTATGATTTCACTTCCTTATATTTTATGTCGTGCTAATATAATTTTCTCCTTTCTTTTCAAATCGTCACGTAAAATATTTATAAAATTAATCAGGTAATCGTTCGAAGAAACTCGGATAAATTTTTATATTTTTATCGCACAAGTTTTCTTCTTTCTGTGCAGATAATCACTTATATACGCATAAAAATTACTCAGGTAATTGTTCGAAGAAACTTCATTAAAATTATGATTTCACTTCCTTATGTTTTATGTCGTGCTAATTTAATTTTCTCCTTTCTTTTCAAATCGTCACGTTCGAAGAAAATTCATTAAAATTATGATTTCACTTCTTTATATTTTATGTCGTGCTAATCTAATTTTCTCCTTTCTTTTCAAATCGTTACGTAAAATATGTATAAAATTGATCAGGTAATCGTTCGAAGGAACTCAGATAAATTTTTATATTTTTATCGCACAAATTTTCTTCTTTCTTTGCAGATAATCACTTATATACGCATAAATCTACTCATGTAATTGTTCACAGAGCTTCAAGAAAATTCTCTTATTTTAACCGCAAATTTTTTTTTTTTTTTTTCAGATAATCACTTAATCAACGAAAAACTTTAACCAGGTACTTGTTCGAAGAACCTTAAAAAGATTTCTATTATTTTAATCGCACAACTTTTACTTTATCCTTTCAGGTAACCAATTAATCAGCGATAAACTTCTAATCAGGTAATTGTTCGAAGAACTTCCAAAGATTTCTATTGTTTTAATCGCAAAAAAATTTTTCTTTCTCTTTTCAGATAATCACTTAATCCGCGATAAACTTCTAATCAGGTAATTGTTCGAAGAACTTCCAAAGATTTCTATTATTTTAATCGCAAAAACTTTTCTTTCTCTTTTCAGATAATCACTTAATTAGCGAAAACTATAACCAGGAACTTGTCCGAAGAACTTCAAAACAAAAAAAACCTCTCTTATTTAAAACGCAAAGATTTTTCCTTCTCTTTTCAGGTAATCACTTAATTAACAACAAAAACTAATAGGAACGGGGAGCCTCGCCGACATTAGCTCAACCACCTCGCAGCTGCTTAATTCCTTGCTTGTCCGGAATCAACTGACTCGACTTCTCTCGTCTGCCTACATTTTGATGCCCGTTTCTTCAGCCAACCGACAGGCGAGCGGTTATCGTTCGTCGTTCGGTCGACTACCGAAATCTATGCTGCTGGTTACATGCGTGTGTGCGTGTATCGTTTCTTCAAGCCAAGTTGCGCTGCCACAGAATTTCGGTTGTGAAGCATAATTTTCCTGGAATTTCAAGACTGCCCTCACGTAATACATTGCGGAATATATCACGCGATGTTTTACGGCTAGGCGGGTTGCCGTTTGTTACTTGGATTTTTTAGGCAAACGGTGTATGGCACAAAATTTTTGTGTCGGCAATGAAGCGACGATGCCAGAGTTACGATTTCTTGGTCCTCTATAGGTTGGTAACAAAAATTATTTTTGAATTTCTCCGAAATAACATATTGATATATACGCACAAATTTAGGTCGAGTAAATCTCTAGGTCTTTCCCTTTGAATTCACAATAAAAGTATTAATTTTGAATTTTTTTTCGAACGTATGCACATATACGTACATATGCAAATAATATACTCGCACCAAGAATAAGCACTTCTCTTTCAAATCTATTATAAATTCATAATTTCGGACTTTCTTTGAACTAATATATTGATATATATGCACAATTTCTAGATCTTCCTCTAAATAAATAAAATATTAATATTCTATTCTATTGCGTACCCATACCTTATTTTTCACTTTTACTATCTCTATCCCTATTCTAATTCCTCCGCTTTCCTTCTGTTTTCACTACTTTACTTTACACTTATTTATTTCAATTCAAAAATCGCTTTTTGGATGTGAAACACAGAGAAGAAAGTATATAACTTAAGACATAAAAATAAATAATGAATTTGATGTAAATAAATATTGTGTGAAAAATTGATTTGCTATATATTATTTACAATTGTTGATGTTTTTCAGTAAAGGAATTGGGAATCTTATATTTTCAACTTTCACTACTCATCTACAACATATTCGATATATTACTCACATCTCTCAAGTATTCATCTAAGGAAGCATATTATACTATATTAATATAATAATTCCACCTTCTTTCATCAAAACTTTTAACTTAATGAACTGCCAACCTACTTTCATGGTAAGATTTAAACATGAATAAATAATACTTCCATGTCCCTACTAGAATTACATCATTCCAAATACCCACTATCAACAACGCGTTTTTCACTCGTGAACTTGAAGTATTATCAACTTTTTCCGACCTTCCTGATACTCATAAAACACCATTTCGAGGAGGTAAATACCAAATACCATTCATCAAAACTTTTAACTTAATATATAATTTACAGTACCCACCCTAAGCCCCCAACACGGTCTTCACTATGGACTTGGAGAATTATCAATTATTTCTCCCTTCATACTCCACCATTCAGGTAATACTTTAGAGGAGATAAATACCAAGCGAGATTGCTGATTAGGATTTTACTGATTATTCATAGCTCCCATACAACTTCCACTACTCACCTCAGGCAATATATCATACTACATTAATATCATAACGCAGCGTTCTTCTATCAAAGCTTTTAATTTAACCCACTCTCAACTTAATGGTAAGTAAACAATGTACCTACCCCCAATAGTATATCAGCTTCATGTGAACTATTTTTTTTTAATATAGGAGTCAATCGAATCTGATAACAGTGTTCGGATGATGCTTTAGAGAGATAAATATGAAGCGATATTGCTGATAACTTCCACTACTTATCTCGGACAACATATCATACTACATTAATATCATAACACCACCTACTTTCATCAAAACATTTAATTAAACCCACTCTCAACCTAATGGTAAGAAAATTATGTGATCACCACAATAGTATGAAGATAAAATTATCATATTCTTATCAGCTTCATGTGGACTATGACATCGGGGTCAATCAAATCTCATAATAGCGTGACTGGTTGAGAATTTTTATTGAAAATAAAAAACATTTCGTCATAAAATGTAAGACTTTTCAATACAAACTTATAGATACAAAAAACATTAATCGCTCAATATGTCTGCTTTACTCGGACGTATTTGTTTACGCAAGATATCAAATTACCAGCCGCCTGGCCACCTTTTCTAATGCTTCGATTTCCATTACCGCAAGTAGCCGTGACCTATTTTTGCACATCAAATATCATAACATGATCACTCTTGTTTACAAAGACACCTACAGACCACAACTTACGTTATAGTTGTTGTTGTTGTTGTTGTTGTTTTCAGCAAAGGAAATTTTCAATTATAACTTCCACTACTCATCCAAGACATCATATCCTACAGATTAATATCAGTTGTTGTTGTTGTTTTCAGCTAAAGAAATTGGGAATCTTTCATAAATCGCTCAATTTGTTTACTTTACTCGGCTGCAGTGCGAATTTGTTTACATTATACAACTGCGAATTTATTTACTTTACTGGACTGTGCGAATTTTTTTATGCAAGGAATCAAATTAGAAGCATTCCACCTGAAGAGCAAAATTAGGCATTTACTAATTTCCATCACTTATCTAAGTGAACATATCTACCTACATTCGCCCCAATCAGCTTCGCCTGATCTGTTTTTAAATATATGATCATATGGTGTAATTTTGTTAATATCATCAAATCTTTAATCCACAACTTAGCTTATAGTTTTATTAATAGTTTTATTAATATTAATTAAACCTGAGAAGGTAAGATCACTAATATCCCGAACCACAGCCCGTAGAGGATTTCTGATGAAAATTTTACCCCCTAGTACTAATACTATTGGCATGAACAGAAAATATACTAGGGTTAACTTGAATTATTACTAATATTAATTATACCTGAAAAGGTAAGATTGCAAATATCTCTAAAACCATAGCTCGTGGAAGATTTCTGATGAAAATTTTGTCCACCCATAGAACTAAGACTCAACCTTTTTCGTAGGCACTTTTATATTCAGGTAGTGCTCAATGGAACTTCAAAAAACAAAAAATTTCACATCTTTATCACACAATTTTGCTTTGCAGATAATCACTTATATAACGTATAAAAACTACTCAGGTAATTGGCCCAAGAACTTCAAATAAATTTTTATATTTTCATCACTCAAATGTTCTCCTTTCTTTGCAGATAATCACATATATACGCATAAAAATTACTCAGGTAATTGTTCTAAGAACTTGAAATAACTTTCTATATTTTTATCACACAAATGTTCTTCTTTATTTGCAGATAAGCACTTATATACGTGTGAGAGCTAGTCTCGAACGTGGGAGGGAGTGCCGGTTTGTAAAGGACAACTCAGTCTTAAACAATTCAAATATAAAATTTTATTTTTTGATAATTCATACACTTAACCCAATATCACAAATTCATTTACTAAAAACTAACCTACAAACTACTAAAAATTCAATATAAAAATTCAATAAAAATCCAAACGAAATAAAAAAAAAAAAATAAACAAATTAAAATTCAAAAGAAAAATGATGATGCGCCTTCTCGCTCATTACTACTTCTGAAAAAGAAGAAAGAAGAAGATTTGAGCAACTGTCATCAAATAAATTTCAATATATATGTTTATCGACGACAGTCTTTGTTGGTGGGTGAGGGCACAAGGAAGTAAAATACCTCTGCTCGTACGTGAGGGCACAAGGAAGTAAAATACATCTGCTCGTACGTGAGGGCAGAAGGAAGTAAAGTGCTATAATTGTTACCTAGTCAGATTAGTCTCTGACAGTATTCTGAGCGTGCGCAGAAGTGTATCAATATGCTACTACAAAGAAGAAGAAGATCAGATTAATCTCTGCAGCAAAATTATTCCTCTGTAAATATGAGCAGGAGATGTAGCAGATTATTCTTCTGCGTAAATGTGAGTAGGAGGTGTAGCAGATTATTCTCTGCAGCAGAATTATTCTTCTGCTTAGACGTGGGCAGGAGTATTGCAGATTAATCTCTGCGCAGAATTATTCTTCTGCTTAGATGTGGGCAGGAAAATGTTTGCAGATTAATCTCTGTGCAGAATTAATCTTCTGCTTAGGTGTAGGAAGAAGTGTCGCAGATTAATCTCTGCGCAGAATTAAACTTCTGCTTAGGTGTGGGATGGAATTTAGCAGATTAATCTCTGCGCAGAATTAAACTTCTGCATAGGTGTGGGATGGATTTCTGGAAATGATAGGAGTTTTCAGATTAAACTCTGAAATATAGAATTAATCTTCTATAATGAGGTTGGGAATATTCTTGTATATAAATTAGTCTCTAAACCAGATGAGCTCTGAACCAAGAATGGTTTTCTGCTGCGGCTCGTCGGCTTTATATAGCCGCCGCATCCAGTTATGAGCTCTCGCCTCTCGGTGTTGCCCTAGCAACGATTGATGCGATGTCTAAACGTACCTCATACAGCTGATTGACGTAATGTCAATTGCTGTCATCAACAAATGTAGGAGTAATGTATGTTTAAGGTAAGTTTGTAATATTTTTACATGTTAATGTTAAAATTAATAAACCTTTCGTATTTTTTTTTTAGATAATATTCTTGTTTTTGTTTGTTTTAGGCTGGACGAGGAATCAGTGTTTTGGCATTGGGGAAATCATTGAGCGATATAGGTGGACTGTACAATACGCATAAAAATTACTCAGGTAATTGTTCTAAGAACTTCAAATAAATTTTTATATTTTTATCACACAAATGTTCTTTCTTTGCAGATAAGCACTTATGTACGCATAAATCTAACTAGGTAATTGTTCGAAGAAACTTCATTAAAATTATGATTTCACTTCCTTATATTTTATGTCGTGCTAATATAATTTTCTCCTTTCTTTTCAAATCGTCACGTAAAATATGTATAAAACTAATCAGGTAATCGTTCGAAGGAACTCAGATAAATTTTTATATTTTTATCGCACAAATTTTCTTCTTTCTTTGCAGATAATCACTTATATACGCATAAATCTACTCATGTAATTGTTCACAGAGCTTCAAGAAAATTCTCTTATTTTAACCGCAAAATTTTTTTTTTATTTTCAGATAATCACTTAATCAACGAAAAACTTTAACCAGGTACTTGTTCGAAGAACCTTAAAAAGATTTCTATTATTTTAATCGCACAACTTTTACTTTATACTTTCAGGTAACCAATTAATCAGCGATAAACTTCTAATCAGGTAATTGTTCGAAGAACTTCCAAAGATTTCTATTGTTTTAATCGCAAAAACTTTTCTTTCTCTTTTCAGATAATCACTTAATTAGCGAAAACTATAACCAGGAACTTGTCCGAAGAACTTCAAAACAAAAAAAACCTCTCTTATTTAAAACGCAAAGATTTTTCCTTCTCTTTTCAGGTAATCACTTAATTAACAACAAAAACTAATAGGAACGGGGAGCCTCGCCGACATTAGCTCAACCACCTCGCAGCTGCTTAATTCCTTGCTTGTCCGGAATCAATTGACTCGACTTCTCTCGTCTGCCTACATTTTGATGCCCGTTTCTTCAGCCAACCGACAGGCGAGCGGTTATCGTTCGTCGTTCGGTCGACTACCGAAATCTATGCTGCTGGTTACATGCGTGTGTGCGTGTATCGTTTCTTCAAGCCAAGTTGCGCTGCCACAGAATATCGGCTGTGAAGCATAATTTTCCTGGAATTTCAAGACTGCCCTGACGTAATACATTGCGGAATATATCACGCGATGTTTTACGGCTAGGCGAGTTGCCGTTTGTTACTTGGATTTTTTAGGCAAACGGTGTATGGCACAAAATTTTTGTGTCGGCAATGAAGCGACGATGCCAGAGTTACGATTTCTTGGTCCTCTATAGGTTGGTAACAAAAATTATTTTTGAATTTCTCCGAAATAACATATTGATATATACGCACAAATTTAGGTCGAGTAAATCTCTAGGTCTTTCCCTTTGACTTCACAATAAAAGTATTAATTTTGAATTTTCTTTCGAACGTATGCACATATACGTACATATGCAAATAATATACTCGCACCAAGAATAAGCACTTCTCTTTCAAATCTATTATAAATTCATAATTTCGGACTTTCTTTGAACTAATATATTGATATATATGCACAATTTCTAGATCTTCCTCTAAATAAATAAAATATTAATATTCTATTCTATTGCGTACCCATACCTTATTTTTCACTTTTACTATCTCTATCCCTATTCTAATTCCTCCGCTTTCCTTCTGTTTTCACTACTTTACTTTACACTTATTTATTTCAATTCAAAAATCGCTTTTTGGATGTGAAACACAGAGAAGAAAGTATATAACTTAAGACATAAAAATAAATAATGAATTTGATGTAAATAAATATTGTGTGAAAAATTGATTTGCTATATATTATTTACAATTGTTGATGTTTTTCAGTAAAGGAATTGGGAATCTTATATTTTCAACTTTCACTACTCATCTACAACATATTCGATATATTACTCACATCTCTCAAGTATTCATCTAAGGAAGCATATTATACTATATTAATATAATAATTCCACCTTCTTTCATCAAAACTTTTAACTTAATGAACTGCCAACCTACTTTCATGGTAAGATTTAAAGATGAATAAATAATACTTCCATGTCCCTACTAAAATTACATCATTCCAAATACCCACTCTCAACAACGCGTTCTTCATTCGTGAACTTGAAGCACTATCAACTTTTTCCGACCTTCCTGATACTCATAAAACACCATTTCGAGGAGGTAAATACCAAATACCATTCATCAAAACTTTTAACTTAATATATAATTTACAGTACCCACTCTAAGCCCCCCAACACGGTCTTCACTATGGACTTGGAGAATTATCAATTATTTCTCCTTTCATACTCCAGCATTCGGGTAATACTTTAGAGGAGATAAATATCAAGCGAGATTGCTGATTAGGATTTTACTGATTATTCATAGCTCAAACTCTCAACTTAATGGTAAGTAAACAATGTACCTACCCCCAATAGTATATCAGCTTCATGTGAACTATTTATTTTTTTTAATATAGGAGTCAATCGAATCTGATAACAGTGTTCGGATGATGCTTTAGAGAGATAAATATGAAGCGATATTGCTGATAACTTCCACTACTTATCTAGGACAACATATCATACTACATTAATATCATAACACCACCTACTTTCATCAAAACATTTAATTAAACCCACTCTCAACCTAATGGTAAAAAAATTATGTGATCACCACAATAGTATGAAGATAAAATTATCATATTCTTATCAGCTTCATGTGGACTATGACATCGGGGTCAATCAAATCTCATAATAGCGTGACTGGTTGAGAATTTTTATTGAAAATAAAAAACATTTCGTCATAAAATGTAAGACTTTTCAATACAAACTCCTAGATACAAAAAACATTAATCGCTCAATATGTCTGCTTTACTCGGACGTATTTGTTTACGCAAGATATCAAATTACCAGCCGCCTGGCCACCTTTTCTAATGCTTCGATTTCCATTACCGCAAGTAGCCGTGACCTATTTTTGCACATCAAATATCATAACATGATCACTCTTGTTTACAAAGACACCTACAGACCACAACTTACGTTATAGTTGTTGTTGTTGTTGTTGTTGTTTTCAGCAAAGGAAATTTTCAATTATAACTTCCACTACTCATCCAAGACATCATATCCTACAGATTAATATCAGTTGTTGTTGTTGTTTTCAGCTAAAGAAATTGGGAATCTTTCATAAATCGCTCAATTTGTTTACTTTACTCGGCTGCAGTGCGAATTTGTTTACATTATACAACTGCGAATTTATTTACTTTACTGGACTGTGCGAATTTTTTTATGCAAGGAATCAAATTAGAAGCATTCCACCTGAAGAGCAAAATTAGGCATTTACTAATTTCCATCACTTATCTAAGTGAACATATCTACCTACATTCGCCCCAATCAGCTTCGCCTGATCTGTTTTTAAATATATGATCATATGGTGTAATTTTGTTAATATCATCAAATCTTTAATCCACAACTTAGCTTATAGTTTTATTAATAGTTTTATTAATATTAATTAAACCTGAGAAGGTAAGATCACTAATATCCCGAACCACAGCCCGTAGAGGATTTCTGATGAAAATTTTACCCCCTAGTACTAATACTATTGGCATGAACAGAAAATATACTAGGGTTAACTTGAATTATTACTAATATTAATTATACCTGAAAAGGTAAGATTGCAAATATCTCTAAAACCATAGCTCGTGGAAGATTTCTGATGAAAATTTTGTCCACCCCTAGAACTAACTAAGACTCCCACTGACACCTGTAAATAAGTTGCTTCCTTTCCTAGATTCTGCTTGCCTTCATGTATTCGATCTGTTTGATTACATGATTTTATATATTAGAGCTAAAGAGCTCAATCTTTAAAAAAAAGCACCAAGTTTGAGCCAAACGCTCAATATCTGGTGCTTGAATATAAATATCTTTAATAAGAGCTGAAAGGCTCATTACCTTCGATAGCAGCCATGTTGGAGCTAAGAGCTCAATATCTGGCAATTGAATAAAACACCGAGAGTTGCTGGTTAAACTCTGAATCTTTATTTCACATTGAACTTAATTTATACTTTTTTAAAATTGCTTACATCGCTAAAACCTTAATACAAAATATCGTTTCTCATGAGAACTATTCTATATTACAAATAGTATTACAAAATTGCTTACCTTGCTCATATTAGCAATATCGATCACAAATATATGTTATCGATAAATGCATATACATTAACCCCTACATGAACAAGCATAGCATTGCTTAGATGCTTACCTTGCAATCTTTTTCTTATTGAACAACTGCTAAGTAGATATGACACAGTTATCGATTGCATCATTGAGCAAATTACTTTTTTAAGTTTACTGAGTAATACATTGTATGCATCGTCACGGTGCAACGGTGACCAGTGGTGATCATATTGCATTTTTATAACTTTCTTTCACTTAGCGTAAATTTATGAATGGATCGTAGAATGGCGCATGGGTATTCCGATCATATTTCTTTTTCTTTGTTGTTATTAGTAGTTACGCTATGTATGTTCTGGGACACTTTTTCCATACAAAAAGTGCAAGGTAGAAACCAACTATTTTGCTGGCTCTGGACTGGGTTCTGGGCCACTGAGGGGGATTCCGTCTAGTGGTATACGTCACAGGGCCTGCCTGGGGGAATTCCTTTCCTACCGTCTGGCTGAAGCTCTAAACATTTGTGAAGGGTGCGTAGCTTTATTGGTGGAGGTTTCTAGTTAAGTTGATCTGGTCTTGGAGGCTACAATTTGACCTTGAGATGCCCCTCCTGGGAATATCTGATACTATGACTAGGACTGTCTGGGGCGTGTTGGATTGGGCTACGTTACCTGTACCAAGGCTTGGGTGGAATGTGTGTGGCTTAAGTAATGATGTGAAATGCCCTAAGCGAGTTTATATCGGAGCTGTATACTTGTCAGCTTGATTTTGTTGTTAGTTGTTTACTTTAGTATGAGTGCCTGTGGTGTGTTAGGCTGGGCTACTTGGTGGCTGAGCAAACGTTACCTAAGGCGTGGATGCATGTGTGCAACTGTGTACTTATGTGGATAAGAAATGTTATGAAATTCCCTAGTAATTAGTATAAGTAATAATTCAAGTTAATCCTAGAATATTTTTGTTCATACCAATAGATTCTAGAAGGTGTCAGTGGAGATCTTAGTCCTGGAGGTGGACAAATTTTTTATCAGAAATCCTCTACGGGCTATGGGTTTCGAGATATTAGCGATCTTATCTTTGCAGGTATAATTAATAGTAGTAATAATTCAAGTTAACCCTAGGATATTTTTTGTTTATACCAATAGTATTAGTACTAGGATGGTAAAATTTTCATCAGAAATCCTCTACGGGCTATGGTTCAAGATATCACCGATCTTACCTTCTCAAGTGTAATTAATATTAGTAGCTGAAAAAAACAACATCAACTATAACCTAAGTTCTGAATTAAAGATTTGATGATATTAATCTGTAGGTGCCTTTTATAAACATGATTGCACCATGTAACCATATGTATATCTAAAAATAGATCAAGCGAAGCTGGTTGGTGTGAAAATAGGTAGATATGTTGACTTAGATATGTAATGGAAATTAGTAAATGCTTAATGTTAATGTAATGCTTCTAATTTGATTCCTTGCATAAACAAATTCGTACAGTACAGTAAAATAAACAAATTCGCAGTTGAGTAATGTAAACAAATTCGCACAGCAGCTGAGTAAAGTAAACAAATTCGGACAGCGGCCGAGTAAAGTAAACAAATTGAGCGATTTATGACAGATTCCTAATTTCTTTAGTTGAAAACAACAACTGATATTAATCTGTAGGATATGATGTCTTAGATGAGTAGTGGAAGTTATAATTGAATATTTCTTTTGCTAACAAAAAAAAAAAACAACAACAACTATAACGTAAGTTGTGAATTAAAAATCTTTTATAAACAAGAGGGAACATGCTATGATATTCGATATCTAAAAATAGATCACGGCTGCTTCGGATGTTAAGAAACAGTAATAGAAATTAAAGCCTTATCAGAAAATTTTCGATGTAGGTGTTTGTATGTGTATGTATTGAAAATTCTTAGCTTATATGAAAAATTGTTTTTTAATTTCAATAAAATTTCTTTTTTGGGCAGGTTAAATTTAAAGTTTTGATTACCTATGATATCAATGTGAGGTGATAATAATATAGTATGATAGGTTGACTTAGATGAGTAGTGAAAATTGTATGGGTATAGTAAAAGACTTTTCATCAAATTTTTGGTGATAAGGTGTAATGGCATGACCAGTGTTGCAACACGAAATCTTTCTAGAGTACCTTGTTAGCCTAGCCTGAAAGTGATTGAGCAGCCACATCTGAAAAATTGCATATTATCATTAGCTTGAGAGTGGGTTAATTAAAAGCATTAACGAGCTATCATATTAATGTAGAATGATATGCCGACTTAGATGAGTAATATAAATTTTCGGTGACCAGGTGTAATGAGCTTGAAATATAATATAACTTTTTGCGTAGTTAAACAAACACATTCGAATAAAATAAACAAATTGATTTATGTTTTTTTTGTGTCTAGGGCTGGTGAGCATAGGGAGCTGGCAGAGTTATTAACCATGATATCATAGTTCACATGAAGCTGATAAGAATATGATAATTTTATCTTCATACTATCAGATTGAGCACATATTTTCTAACCATTACGTTGAGCGTGGGTTTAACTAAAAGTTTTGATGAAAGAAGGTGGTATTATGATATTAATGTAGTATGATATGTTGTCTTAGATGAGTAGTGGAAGTTATCAGCAATATCGCTTCATATTTATCTCTCTAAAGCATCATCCGAATGGTGTTGTATGAACGAACAAAAAACTGATAATTCTTCAAGTGTATAGTGAAGACCGTGGTGGAGGTTGAGCGTGGGTACTGTAAGTTGTGTATATATTAATTGTGGTGTATATTAATCTAGTAGGATATGAAAGCTTTAGTGAAGAGCGTGGAAGAGGATAGTATTATGTGTTTACCTTTAAATCTTAAGTTAGGTTGAGAGTGGGTTAAATTAAAAGCATTGATAATAGAAGATAGTGCTATGATATTAAGTAATGGAAATTGTATGGGGGCAGTAAAAGAATAATTTTTGGCTGTCAGGTGTAATGGCATGACTTAGCAGGTAATTTGATATTACCTTTTGCCAAGATCGTGGCGGTTGAGATTGGGTTAAGCTTAGTGGTGCTCGATGTATATTTTATGGGTGGTGGGTGTGCATAATATAGTAGAAAGCTTTAGTGAATACCATACTTTTCAACCAGCTGACTCTGTCAAAACATCTGTGTCGCTCTAACATAAATCTGTGCTCATATTTTAGGTGGGTATAATAGCTTGAAATTATCTTATGGAAGGCTAGATAAGAACTTGTTAATTTCATCTTGTGGTGAGCATATGAAGGTAGCAGGGTTTTTTTATAAATCAAGCAGTTACGCTGTTATGAGATTTGATTGATATCTATATCTAAAAAATAGTTCACATGAAGATGATAAGAATATGATATTTTTATCTTCATACTATTGGGGCAGGTGCATTGTTTACTTAACATTAAGTTGAGAGTGGGTCAAAATAAAAGCTTTGATAGAAGAACGCTGTGTTATAATATTAATGTGGTATGATATGTTGTCTGAGGTGAGTAGTGGAAGTTGTATGGGAGCTATGAATAAGCAGTAAAATCCTAATCAGCAATCTCGCTGGATATTTGATAATTCTCAAAATTCATAGTGATGCTCGTGGTGGGGGGTTGAGAGTAGGTACTGTAAGCTATGTATTACGTTAAAAGTTTTGATGGATGATATTTTGTATTTATCTCCTCGAAATAAAGTTGTATGAGTATCAGAAAGGTTGAAAAAAAGTTGATAATGCTTCAAGTTCAATAGTGTAGACCCCGATGTTGAAAGTGGGTATTTGGAATGATATAATTCTAGTAGGATATGGAAGTATTATTTATTCATCTTTAAATCTTACCAAGTCTGAAAAAATTACATAATATGATTAAGAAAGCTTCGTGATATATATCAAAAGTGATACCAATGGATTACATAAGGAAAGTAGGCTCACTTCATCTGCAAACAACAAATATGGCTGAAAGCGACACACGGTGTGAGTAATAATCATTCTTGCTTCAATTATCACTATTAAGGGATGTGTGCCGCAGAAAATATATTAAGTCTAGCCTAGTCTAAAATATGTATTGTAAATAAAAATTGTATCATGGTTATAATGCCATTTATTGAAATAATTTGTTTTAATTGTATTATAGCTTAAGTCTAAAGTCTTTTTTCTTTAGTTCAGCAAGGCCAAGATTTCATAGATATAGATTGATCCTTATAATGAATATTCCTTATGCCTTTACACCAATGTGGCGTTAAAAGGTTCGTGGTGCACCACTTTCACAAATAACATCTCTCCATCTTTACTTTTTGCGATCTTTGTTCGAATATCCTGATTTTTCGACCTGTTGGTAGGGAACAGTCGACTCGTTTTAGGATGAAAAATTTTCTTCTTTATTTCTGGAAAGCATCGATTTCGTAGATGTAGACTGAGCCTTATATGAATATTCTTTACTCCTTTCATGTTGTGAAGCTATGTAAATTCTACCAAACATTGACAAAAAGTAATTACGGGGCATGCCTTAAAAAGTGCGATTTAACTTAGCACTAGAAATTCCCATTTTGTATACTTGGAGAGCTCATAAAGAATCATGTAAACTTACACTGTATGCAGATGTTGATTTCAACAACAGATTCATCAAACACAGGAAATTTTGATTACATACAGCTCTGTACCATAAGATTATAAGAATTAATACTTTTTAATTTTTAATAAATGATATTTTATATATGGCCTTCTTTTTATTCAACTTCCCATACTAAGTCCGGAACTCCCGAATAATGTTTGACCACTACTACTGCTACCTTCATATGCTCACCACAAGATGAAATTAACAAGTTCTTATCTAGCCTTCCATAAGATAATTTCAAGCTATTATACCCACCTAAAATATGAACACAGATTTATGTTAGAGCGACACAGATGTTTTGACAGAGTCAGCTGGTTGAAAAGTATGGTATTCACTAAAGCTTTCTACTATATTATGCACACACACCACCCATAAAATATACATCGAGCACCACTAAGCTTAACCCAATCTCAACCGCCACGATCTTGGCAAAAGGTAATATCAAATTACCTGCTAAGTCATGCCATTACACCTGACAGCCAAAAATTATTCTTTTACTGCCCCCATACAATTTCCATTACTTAATATCATAGCACTATCTTCTATTATCAATGCTTTTAATTTAACCCACTCTCAACCTAACTTAAGATTTAAAGGTAAACACATAATACTATCCTTTCCACGCTCTTCACTAAAGCTTTCATATCCTACTAGATTAATATACACCACAATTAATATATACACAACTTACAGTACCCACGCTCAACCTCCACCACGGTCTTCACTATAAGCTTGAAGAATTATCAGTTTTTTGTTCGTTCATACAACCCCATTCGGATGATGCTTTAGAGAGATAAATATGAAGCGATATTGCTGATAACTTCCACTACTCATCTAAGACAACATATCATACTACATTAATATCATAATACCACCTTCTTTCATCAAAACTTTTAGTTAAACCCACGCTTAACGTAATGGTTAGAAAATATGTGCTCAATCTGATAGTGTGAAGATAAAATTATCATATTCTTATCAGCTTCATGTGAACTATGATATCATGGTTAATAACTCTGCCAGCTCCCTATGCTCACCAGCCCTAGACACAAAAAAAATATAAATCAATTTGTTTATTTTATTCGAATGTATTTGTTTAACTACGCAAGAAGTTATATTATATTTCAAGCTCATTACTCCTGGTCACCGAAAATTTATATTACTCATCTAAGTCGGCATATCATTCTACATTAATATGATAGCTCGTTAATGCTTTTAATTAACCCACTCTCAAGCTAATGATAATATGCAATTTTTCAGATGTGGCTGCTCAATCACTTTCAGGCTAGGCTAACAAGGTACTCTAGAAAGATTTCGTGTTGCAACACTGGTCATGCCATTACACCTTATCACCAAAAATTTGATGAAAAGTCTTTTACTATACCCATACAATTTTCACTACTCATCTAAGTCAACCTATCATACTATATTAGTATCACCTCACATTGATATCATAGGTAATCAAAACTTTAAATTTAACCTGCCCAAAAAAGAAATTTTATTGAAATTAAAAAACAATTTTTCATATAAGCTAAGAATTTTCAATACATACACATACAAACACCTACATCGAAAATTTTCTGATAAGGCTTTAATTTCTATTACTGTTTCTTAACATCCGAAGCAGCCGTGATCTATTTTTAGATATCGAATATCATAGCATGTTCCCTCTTGTTTATAAAAGATTTTTAATTCACAACTAACGTTATAGTTGTTGTTGTTTTTTTTTTTTAGCAAAAGAAATATTCAATTATAACTTCCACTACTCATCTAAGACATCATATCCTACAGATTAATATCAGTTGTTGTTTTCAACTAAAGAAATTAGGAATCTGTCATAAATCGCTCAATTTGTTTACTTTACTCGGCCGCTGTCCGAATTTGTTTACTTTACTCAACTGCGAATTTGTTTATTTTACTGTACTGTACGAATTTGTTTATGCAAGGAATCAAATTAGAAGCATTACACCTGAAGAGTAAAATTAAGCATTTACTAATTTCCATTACATATCTAAGTCAACATATCTACCTACATTCACACCAACCAGCTTCGCTTGATCTATTTTTAGATATATGGCTACATGGTGCAATCATGTTTATAAAAGGCACCTACAGATAAATATCATCAAATCTTTAGTCCAGAACTTAGGTTATAGTTGATGTTGTTTTTTTCAGCTACTAATATTAATTACACTTGAGAAGGTAAGATCGGTGATATCTTGAACCATAGCCCGTAGAGGATTTCTGATGAAAATTTTACCATCCTAGTACTAATACTATTGGCATGAACAAAAAATATCCTAGGTTTAACTTGAATTATTACTACTATTAATTATACCTGCAAAGATAAGATCGCTAATATCTCGAAACCCATAGCCCGTAGAGGATTTCTGATAAAAAATTTGTCCACCTCCAGGACTAAGATCTCCACTGACACCTTCTAGAATCTATTGGTATGAACAAAAATATTCTAGGATTAACTTGAATTATTACTTATACTAATTACTAGGGAATTTCATAACATTTCTTATCCACATAAATACACAGTTGCACACATGCATCCACGCCTTAGGTAACGTTTGCTCAGCCACCAAGTAGCCCAGCCCAACACACCACAGGCACTCATACTAAAGTAAACAACTAACAACAAAATCAAGCTGACAAGTATACAGCTCCGATATAAACTCGCTTAGGGCATTTCACATCATTACTTAAGCCAATCTAACACGCCCCAGACAGTCCTAGTCATAGTATCAGATATTCCCAGGAGGGGCATCTCAAGGTCAAATTGTAGCCTCCAAGACCAGATCAACTTAACTAGAAACCTCCACCAATAAAGCTACGCACCCCTTCACAAATGTTTAGAGCTTCAGCCAGACGGTAGGAAAGGAATTCCCCCAGGCAGGCCCTGTGACGTATACCACTAGACGGAATCCCCCTCAGTGGCCCAGAAGCCGGTCTAGAGCCAGCAAAATAGTTGGAATCTACCTTGCAATTTTTGTATGGTACTGTCACAGTATAATGTTAATTTTCAGTACAAAAGCGGCCTCAGAACCACCTCAAGATTGCTCAGAAAACTGCAAGATGATGTCAACTTTTCAGTACAAAACCGACCTCAGCCCCTTCCCCTCCCCTCCCCCCTCCACAGAACCTACAGTGATCCATCAAAATAGTTTGAAATTCCCGGACACTTTTTGTATGGAAAAAGTGAGCCAGACTCAGCCACCAAGTAGCCCAGCCGAACACACCACAGGCACTCATACTAAAGTAAACAACTAACAACAAACTCAAGCTGACAAGTATACATCCCCGATATCAGATATTGTCACTAAAGCTCTCAGACAACCTCCAGCACCCAGACACAGGAAAGGTCAAAGGTCAAATTGTAGCCTCCAAGACCAGATCAAACAAAAAGTTGGCGTCATCTCCTGATCAGCCATACGGTAGGAAAGGAATTCTCCAGGCATACCCTGTGACGTATACCACTAGACGGAATCCCCCTCAGTGGTCCAGAACCCAGTCCAGAGCCAGCAAAATAGTTTGAAATTTCCGGACACTTTTTGTATGGAAAAAGTGATCCAGAATCCGCATAGCTTATCTACTTCGTTATCAGATTTTGATTGTGATGTTTTAGACTAAATCCAAAGATAATAATATTGTCTACGTATAAGAATGCTTCAGAATCTAGTCCAGATAAAGCTATTGAAAGCATTCTTTGAAAACTATTGGTTGAAATTTTTAAACAAATTGCAGTCTTTTAAATTGATAGTGGCCTTTGTTGCTTGAAAATGCAGTCAATGGCCTAGAATTCTTATCTAATTCGATTTGATGAAATGAACTTGTAAGATCAAGTGTGGAAAAGTATTTCGCTCTTCCAAGCTTGTCAAGTACATCATCAAGTCTTGTTAAAGGAAATTTATCATCTGAAATTTTTTTATTTAGTTGTCTGAAATCTACAACAAGACGCCATTTTTTATTTCCGTTGTCGGATTTTTTGGAACAATTAATAAAGGCGAATTGTATGGACTTATTGATGGTTGTATAACGTCTTCCTTTATTAGCTTGTCTATTTGATTGTTTATCTCCTCGATTTGTGTCTGAGGAAGTCTATAATTTTTAATATATACTGGATTCTTGTCTGTAGTTGAGATTTTTTGACTGCAGAAATTATTTGTAGTTAATTTGTCATCCGGTAAATGGAAAATATCTGAGAAATTTTTGCATATTTCTAAAACAGAATTTCTCGCATATTCATCTAGATTTTCTAATTTGAGCTCTTTCAGAAGTTTAGTGAATCTGTTGTTGTTTTTATACTTGGTATTAGTGTTTATTATGTGATAGTTTTCAAGAGGTTCTATTTTGGGTTTGACATTTTTTAGGATAATTTGTCTATCTAGCGTATTTAAAATTTTGACGTGTGCAACGCCTTTTGCAGGAATTATAGAATTAGCTATGAAGATTCCTTTTTGTATTTTTTCGTTTAGAACTATACTATCTTGTTTTATATTAACATTGATTGCTTGTATTGTCTCTGTTCTTGGTGGGATCTTTATCAAATTTAGATTTGGTAGTTTGGTATTCATTGGCAATATAGATTCTATCTCATTATGGAAGATGGATATTGTAAAATTTTCATAATCAATTTTACATGAATTTAGAATTAAAAAATCTCTTCCTAGAATTCCACTTGTCAAGATTGGAAAATCATCATCTACTATATGAAATTCTTGTGGAATATCTTGACCTTCTATTTTTAGATCTGCCTTTAAGGTTCCTAAAGAGAATGATTCTGACTGAGTGATGCCCGTTATTTTGCATTTTTTGTGTTCTTGAATTCCTTCAGCAGATTTAAATTCATTGCGTTTCAGAATTGATATGTCGGCTCCAGTGTCTATAAGAAATGACTTCTGGCCGAAAGATACATTTATGGATGCTGTAATATAGTTGGTTGGTTAAGTGTTTTGTAAGACTATACATTTTGACTTGATTTTTTAATATATTTCCCCCGAATCGGTTACTTGGGGGATTTCCCCGTTTCCCGATTGCGTTAGGTTGACTCTTCTATAGGATGATTTATAGCATAATTTTGCGAAAATCTGCGGTTATTATGATTGTTATTTCGTCCGATGTTGTTAAATTGTTGACCTCTTGGATTGAATGAATTCTGTGCATGTCGATTTTCTATAATGAAGGACGTATGCTTGCTGTCTTGGTACTTCAACTTCAACCGCAATTTGTACTGCTTCTTGCAATGTTTTAGGCCTTGCGGCGAAAATTGTTGCCTTTATCTGTTCAAATGTTTAAATGCATTCAATGCTATTTGGTCATTGAGTTTCGCAATTATTGTTCTATTTTCTTCACCTTGCTCTGTTATCTGTATAGAGTTTAATTGAGCAACCAAATTTTCTATTTTTGCTGCGTAGTCTGTAATTGTTTTACCAGACTGAGTTATTTTTGTTAATTCTGTTTGTATGCTGAGTAGTGTTTTAGTGCTTTTAAAGATGTCACGCAGCGTTTTCTGTAGCGAGCTATAGTTTTTTTCAATTGTGATATAGCTTATCTTGTTTTTGACTGCTGCTGAGAGTCTTGTCTTTAAAACAAATTCTATTAATCTGCTTTTCTGCTCATCATTTGCTAGATCATTATGCATAAAATGTACTAAATTCAAAAAGTTGTCCAGATTTTTTATTTCTCCATTAAATTCTGGAATAATTTTTATGGCTGTAGCTATATCAAATGTTGCCATTTTTGGTTCTGAGTCCTTATCTTTTCATAATTCATTTGATTCGGAGTCCGTATCTTCTAGTAATTCATTAGTTTTTTGTATCAGTATTAAATCTAGTTCTATGTATTTTGCCTCAAATTTATCTTTTTGTTTGAGTGCGGCAATCTCATCTTGCTTGTATGCAGTTTTATATATGTTATTAAAATTATCTTTTATCTATCTGGCTTGTTTAGTTTTACGTAGTATATGTGCGGAAGAGTATGTTCTATTTGGAGTCTTTTTAAAACTTTCCAATATTTTATCTAATTGTGAGATAAACTCCTGTAAACTCATAATTCTATCTACATGTCTAGTTATACTCTAACTATGGCTATCTGTCTATCTACCGTTTTAAAAAAATATTTTCTAATTTTAATTGCTATTAAATATAAAATAACTAGAATTCCTAAAATGAGTAATATTAGCTCTAAATCTGAAAATATTCTATTCCCTTGTTCTGTATTATTTATTGCTGAACCTGCATTATTGTTAATTATTACTTCTTCTATGGTTTCTCTCGACTGTTTTTTACCCATTTTGAGTGACAAAAGAAAGTGGTAAGTCAACAAGAAAAAGAAATGAAGGGTTTGTTGTGAGCCGATATTGAAGATAAAAGAGAGACAAAAAAATAATTTTGATATTTTTTTTTGTATATATATAGAATATAATAGTTTTAATGATTATAATTTATTAATTAATTTATTATTTAAAGGCTAATCTAGGACATTTTTATTACCATTATTATTATTATAAGCTGTTTTTTTTTTATTTATTCCTTCTCTTTTTTTTTGTTTTTCTTTTCTTTTCTCCTTTCTTTCCTTTTTCAGCTCTGCGATTTTCATCAGGAACTCTTTTTTTTTTGCTCCCCTTGTGATATCACAGCTAGATGGTGATATTCGCCGATTTCCTTTCTAAATCTTGCCTCGTAGCCAGCTCTGCTTTTTGTATAGTTTTCCTTTGGTGGTTGTACTTCAGGTTGTTGGTTCTTATTTCTGCTTCGGTACTCCTCTCTTGTGATGGGCCTCAGTCCTTTGGTGGGATCCCGCAAAGCGTCTATCAGGGATTCCTTTAATTTTTTCCAGGGTTGTAGAGTCTCTTCATAGATTTGGTCCGCAGGGTCGCCATGTAAATAAGTTGCTTGCTTTCCTAGATTCTGCTTGCCTTCATGTATTCGATCTGTTTGATTATATGATTTTATATATTAGAGCTAAAGAGCTCAATCTTTAAAAAAAAGCACCAAGTTGGAGCCAAAGGCTCAATATCTGGCGTTTGAATATAGATATCTTTAATAAGAGCTGAAAGGCTCATTACCTTCGATATCAGCCATGTTGGAGCTAAGAGCTCAATATCTGGTAATTGAATAAAACACCGAGAGTTGCTGGTTAAACTGTGAATCTTTATTTCACATTGCACTTAATTTATACTTTTTTAAAATTGCTTACATCGCTAAAACCTTAATACAAAATATCGTTTCTCATGAGAACTATTCTATATTACAAATAATATTACAAAATGGAGAACAATCTTACTACAAGATATTCAAATTTAATATATCAGATCAAAAGCAATATATATTTCTGAGTATATTTCTTTTTGAATGACTCAAATCCGTCAAAAAATGACAAAGTTATTGAAGTTTAAAAAAACGGAAATTAAAAACGGCGAATCTGGTGATGACGTCACGGTACACAACACGCACGATGCCAGTTTGCACAATATAATATTTATAAGACGATATTTTATGAAATAAATACAAAACAAATCCAATCCCGTGCGCTTACTATCACGGCGGCGCAGCAACTATACTCGCGCTGCGTTAGACCGCGAATTGTATTGTGTATAGTGACGTCATCATGCTAGAGCGCGTTTTTGAGAATGCGGCGCTAAAATAGCTATAACTTCGTCATTTTTTATCCGATTTCAATAATTCTTTCACTGAATTAATTGTTTATTTTGTGATTATGATTCTGCATAATTAACTAAAATAGTCATTGTTCTCCATTGCTTACCTTGCTCATATTAGCAATATCGATCAAAAATATGTGTTATCGATAAATGCATATACATTAACCCCTACATGAACAAGCATAGCATTGCTTAGATGCTTACTTTGCAATGCTAAGTAGATATGACACAGTTATCGATTGCGTCATTGAGCAAATTACTTTTCTAAGTTAACTGAGTAATGCATTGTATGCAACGGTGACCAGTGGTGATCATATTGCATTTTTACAACTTTCTTTCACTTAGCGTAAATTTATGAATGGATCTTAGAATGGCGCATGGCTATTCCGATCATATTTCTTTTTCCTTGTTGTTATTTACTTTTGCTTGTTATATTTCATTTATTTTTATTTGTTGTTGAGGTACGTACATATGCCTTTATTATTGTGGTATGTAGGTATGCTCTACACACCTTCTAGAATCTATTGGCATGAAGAAAAATATTCTAGGGTTAACTTGAACTACTATAATACTAATATAAATTACACTAATTCACTTAGGGAATTTCACAACGTTTCTTATCCACATTAATACACAGCTGCAAGCATCCACCCACGCCTTAGGTAATGTTTTCTCAACCACCAAGTAGCCCAACCCAACATACCACAGGCACTCATACTAAAGTAAACAACTGAAACCAAACTCAAGCTGGCAAGTATACAGTCCCGATATAAATTCGCTTAGAGTATTTCATATCATTACTTAATACACATAAGCCGCACACATTCTACCCAAGCCTTGCTATCGGTAACGTAGCCCAATCCAACACACCCCATACAATCCTAGTCATAGTATCAGATATTGCGACTATAGCTCTCAGCCAACCTCCAGTACCAGACACAGGAGGGGCACCTCAAAGTCAAATTGTAGTCTCCAAGACCAGATCAAACTTAACCAGCAACCTCCACCAATAAAGCTTCCCACCCCTTCACAAATATATAGCGCTACGATCTCCGATATGAAAAATAAGTGAACTCCAGAAACAAAATCGAAAACCTATGCTATTTCCCTATGCTGGAGAGTGCTGAAAGTGACCTCGTATCCCCAAAGTGATCTCGTATCCCCAAAAGTCGAGATGAAAAATGTTGATGTCAACTTAGAGGCTACGAGTCTGAGATGAAAAATAAGCGAACTCCTGAAACAAAATCGAAAACCTTTGCTATTTCCCTATGCTGGAGTGTGCTAAAAGTGATCTCGTATCCCCAAAGTGATATCGTATCCCCAAAACTCGAGATGAAAAATAAGCGAACTCCAGAAACAAAATCGAAATCCTATGCTATTTTCCTATGCTGGAGAGTGCTAAAAGTGATTTCGTATCCCCAAAGTGATCTCGTATCCAACGGAGTATGGTGGTAGTACCGGTTAATGCCGCTAGGGCGCAGTCAAGACCAAATGATACATCCAAGACATTTAAATTAAGCACAGTAGAATAATGTGGATATGATGAAATCGTTTCAATATGAGCATTTGTAGGGTATAGCGCTGCGGTTACGGGTCACGCGACAGGAGGGGACACTTCAAGGTCAAATTGTAGCCTCCAAGACCAGATCAAACTTAACCAGCAACCTCCACCAATAAAGCTTCCCACCCCTTCACAAATATATAGCGCTACGATCTCCGAGATGAAAAATTAGTGAACTCCAGAAACAAAATGGAAAACCTATGCTATTTCCCTATGCTGGAGAGTGCTAAAAGTGATCTCGTATCCCCAAAACTCGAGATGAAAAATGATAATGTCAACTTAGATGCTACGAGTCTGAGATGAAAAATAAGCGAACTCCTGAAACAAAATCGGAAACCTATGCTATTTCCCAACAGGCGCAACACGTGAAAACAGCAAAAGCCTACATTCAGACGCACCACACATCCAAAAAAAAAACCGTAGCATTCTGCTACGTGTGGGCTCAAAAACAGGAGCATGCTGCCACGTGTGGGCAAAAGGGAAAGGAAAAAACTTCCCAAAACCATAGCGTGCTACCACGTGTGGGCAAAAGTGAAGCAAAAAAAAAATCACATATCCAAGAAAGCCGTAGTACCGGAGCATGCTGGTAGTATTGGCTAAAGTCACTAGACTTTTCAATACACATACCCCAGAACCCTCACTGACATCTTCTAGAATCTGTTCATGGTGATGTCATGTTGTGAAATTCGAATGATGCTGATATCTACAACTTCCCTGCTAAGAAAACTTATTTAGGTGCAGCAAAACCATGATGATGTCATGCCGATATCTAGAACTCCCCCGCTAATAAAAAAAACAGCAAAACCAAGGCATGCTGGTAGTTCCGACTAAGGCCGCTAGGGTACCTTACTCAAGAAATGGCGTATATTGTATGGGCTTAAACCTCCTAGCGACAGTGGCGCCATCTACGGCGAAATCCTGGAAACTAAAACAGTGTCGCAGAATGAACATAGAACAACCACTTTAACACAAATATAAATGCAAAAATATAAATGAAACAAAAATCTAAATCTAAATATAAATCAAATCTGTCTAGTTATTCTATTACCCATTACTTATTTTTCACTTTTACTATCTCTATCCCTATTCTTATTCCCCCGCTTTCCTTCCGATTTAACTACTTTACTTTACACTTATTTATTTCAATTCAAAAAATAAAATTATTAATCAAAATTCCGTAAACTTTTTCGCAACTTAACGTGTTGCTTGTCCCGCGCGCGTTTCACGACTCTTCTTCTATCTATGCTGTCTTCTGTGGTATATGATTTGTCTCATATTTTGTTGCGTCCACGTATCCCCACTTTTTATGGAGTACCGATTGCATGTATGTGTTGTCCCATTCTTCTCAAGATCTGTTCCCTTCGGAGGCCAGCATTGTTCGTGGGTCCAAAAGCTACATCCATACAGTGTCACTATACAACGGGACCGTTAAAGGTTTATGACTTACTGAGCCGTTCAACGTTTTGACCGGAACGGTGTGGCGTGCCACCATTCCGTAGAGGTCTCTATTACCTGTTTTGTGTACGACTGTTTTAGTAGAATGTTGTACGCTTGTGTGTCTGCTATTGTATTGAGTATTATGTGTGGGCGTTTATATGTGTGTGGTTGTGTATGTGCCTTTTTATGGCTAGTTTTGTGTGTGTTCATCCACCATTCATGGTCACGCTCACGTCTTACGATTGCTCGACCACTATCTCCGCAGTGCTGGGTGTTTGTTTAGTATCAATGTGCTTATCCTCCCGAGCACACTATCGATGATCAGCACCGTCTTTGGAGCCTTGGATTGTAATATACTGTGACCAATGGTCATTATAAGCTATGTCCAAAGCTCCTGATTAGCCCAAGATTCCATACCACTCTTTTCTAGGAGCTAAAAAATCTATTACATTTTGCAAAAAATGCAAGTGGTGGGTTTTATGTCATCCGTGTCCAGCATGACGAAACGTTGTACGGTAGGTGGGACACCACTTGTCCAGCGCGGTTTGTCACTTAGTTTAGCCACCGCTTAAGTCAGGTACTAGAAAAACCTCCCATTAAGTGGTGTAGATGATTTGTTCCGTATTTTTATGTGTTGTGTTTCATGCAGTTACATGTCCTGTTTAGTTTGTTAGTTTTGTTAGGGTCTTGTTGCCATCCTTATGGGGAGTTGCTGGCCTGCGTAGCAGGATTGCCTGTTAGGTCTTGATACGAATTTTTATTACGTTGTATGATAATATGGTTTAACAAAAATAAAGCGGAGTTTGATTAATGGGAAATGGCCATATAGGCCCTTAATTGGCTTTATTTAACCAGTTTCACTCAAGCCACGGAGCTCATCAGAAGTTTTCTACGCTAGCAAATATTCAGTTTGCTTTATTGGTTTCATCTTCAGTGTACAATGTTGAAACTATTTTATTACTATACGTCAGATTTTTATTTTCTATGTCAATTTCAATTTTTGTTTGTTTCCCGAACATATGATTGTTCATTACCGTGTTCAATGTCATTCTTGTCATTGCTAATGATTTTGTACACGCACATATGTGGCTACTTTATACTTTTGGCGTGACTCTATGCTTCGTGTCGTAGTTCGCCAAGGATGCATCTAAACTATTTCTTTTTTAATGGGTCATTCATGAAATTACCATGAAGTACAAATAACTATTTAACAAAATAACTATCTATATAACTAAATAATAAATGAATAAAACAGAGTAAAAATTAACACAATTATAAATGCAAATATATAAATAAAACAAAAATAAAAATCTAAATATAAATCAACTCTGTCTAGTTATTCTATTGCGTACCCATATCTTATTTTTCACGTTTACTATCTCTATCCCTATTCTAATTCCTCCGCTTTCCTTCTATTTTCACTACTTTATTTTACACTTATTTATTTCAATTCAAAAAATAAAATTAATAATCAAAATTCCGTCAAGTTTTTCGAAACTTAATGTGTTGCTTATCCCGCGCGCGATTCACGACTGTTGGCTTTCGTCAAAAGTCTCTTCTATCTATGGTGTCTTCTGTCGTATGTGATTTGTCTCGTATTTTGTTGCGTCCACGTATCCCCACTTTTTCCGGGGTACCGATTGCATGTATGTGTTGGGCAATTCTTCTTAAGAATTGTTCCCAGCATTGTTCTTTGGTCGAACTGCTACATCCATATGGTGTCACTATACACCGGGACCGCTAAAGGCTTATGACTTACTGTGCCGTACAATGGTTTGACCGGAGTGGTGTGGCGTGCCAACATTACGTATAAGTCTCTATTACCTCTTTTGTGTACGACTAATTTAGTAGAATATTTTACGCTTGTGTGTCTGCTATTGTATCGAGTATTATGAGTGGGCGTTTATTTGTGTGTGGTTGCGTATGTGCCTTTTAATGGATAGTTTTGTTTGTGTTCATCCGCCATTCATGGTCGCTCTCTCGTCATACCGTTGCTCTACCCTGTGTTTGGGTACTATCGGTGTTCAGCACGATCATTGGAGCCTTGATTCGCTATATACTGTGACCAGTGGACATTATTATCTATGTCTATGTCTAGCGCCAGAATCCATACCACTCTTTTCTAGGAGCTAAAAGATGTACTAAATTTTACAAAAAAATGCGAGTGTTGGTGTTTATGTCATCTGTGTCCATGAAGCTTTTATGGAGCAGTATGACCAAACGTTGTACGGCAGATGGGGCACCACTTGTCCTGCGCCGTAAGTCACTTAATTCAGCCACCGTATTGCTTATGTGAGGTACTAGAAAAGCTTCCATTAAGTGGTGTAGATGATGTGAGTAGATATACTATAAGAGTTCTCTCCAGCATAGGGAAATAGCATAGGATTTCAATTTTGTTTCTGGAGTTCGCTTATTTTTCATCTCAGACTCGTAGCCTCTAAGTTTTTCATCTCGAGTTTTGGGATACGAGATCACTTTCAGTTCTATATATTTTTGAAGGGGGTGGGAAGCTTTATTGATGGATTTGGTCTTGACTGCGCCCTAGTGGCATTAGTCGGTACTACGGTGTTCTTGGATAGATATGTGGTGCGCCTAAATGTAGGCTTTTGGTTTTGAACTAATATTAGTAATAATTAAAGTTAACGGTAGGAAATTTTTGTTCATGCCAATGGATTCTAGATGGGTGGTTTGTGAGGGGGTATTATAGTATAGGATAGGGAGGGGGGTAATGAAATTTTCATCAGAAATCCCCTACGGGCTCTGGTTTTCGAGATATTAGCGTATTAATAATTCAAGTTATTTTTGTTCATGCCAATGGATTCTAGGTGGTGTAGGGTGGGAGGAGGACGAAATTCTCATCAGAAATCCTCTACGGGCTCGCCATTTCTTGAGTAAATAAGGTTACCTAGCGGCATTAGCCGGAACTACTAACATGCCTTGGTTTTGCTGTTTTCTTTTATTAGTGGGGAAGTTCTAGATATCAGCATGACGTCATCTTGGTTTTGTTGTTTTCAAGTGTAGATATCAGCATCATTCGAATTTCACAACATGATATCACCTTGGCTTGATGTTTTCTTATTATTATTGGGTCCTGGGGGTGCGTGTAAAAGTAACAGTTGCTCTTTCGAGTGCAAGCACCATTTCTTGAGCAAGGTCCCCTAGCGGCATTAGTCGGTACTTACATATGTTGCTCATCTCGGGCTTGGGGATACGAGATTACTTTCAGCACTCTCCAGCCCCTGGATATTTTTTGTCCATGCCAATAGTATTAGTACTAGTGGGGTAAAATTTTCATCAGAAATCCTCTACGGGCTATGGTTCGAGATATTAGCATCTTACCTTCTCAGGTGTAATTAATATTAGTAGCTCAAAAACAAAAAAGCAACAACAACCTAAGTTGTGGATTAAAGATTTGATGATATTAATCTGTCGGTGTTTTTTATAAACAAGATTGCACCATATGATCATATATCTAAAAATAGATCAGGCGAAGCTGATTGGGGCGAATGTAGGTAGATATGTTCACTTAGATAAGTAATGGAAATTAGTAAATGTGTAATTTTGCTCTTCAGGTGGAATGCTTCTGATTTTATTCCTTGCATAAACAAATTCTAAAAATAGATCAGGCGAAGCTGATTGGGGCGAATGTAGGTAGATATGTTCACTTAGATAAGTAATGGAAATTAGTAAATGTGTAATTTTGCTCTTCAGGTGGAATGCTTCTGATTTTATTCCTTGCATAAACAAATTCGCACAGTCCAGCAAAGTAAACAAATTCGCAGTCGAATAATGTAAACAAATTCGCACAGCAGCCGAGTAAAGTAAACAAATTGAGCGATTTATGTAAGATTCCCAATTTCTTTAACTGAAAACAACAACAACCGATATTAATCTGTGGGATATGATGTCTTAGATGAGTAGTGGAAGATATACTTGAAAATTTCTTTTGCTGACAAAAAAAACAACAACTATTACGTAAGTTGTGGTCTGTATGTGTCTTTTATAAACAAGAGTGATCATGTTATGATATTCGATGTGTAAAAATTGATCACGGCTGCTTGGGATGGTAAGACACATGAAATCATTAGAAGTAATGGAAATTAAAGCCTTAGAAAAGGTGGCCAGGTCGCTGGTAATTTGATATCTTGCGTAAACAAATATAGCCGAGTAAAGCAGGCAAATTGAGCGATTAATGTTTTTTTTGTATCTAGGAGTTTGTATTGAAAAGTTTTTATGACGAATTGTTTTTTATTTTCAATAAAATTTCTCAATCAGTCACACTGTTATGAGATTTGATTGATTCCCCGATATCATAGTTCACATGAAGCTGATAAGAATATGATAATTTTATCTTCATACTATTGGGGGCAGGTACATTGTTTACTTACCATTAAGTTGAGAGTGGGTTAAATTAAAAGCTTTAATAGACGAACGCTGTGTTATGATATTAATGTGGTATGATATGTTGTCTGAGGTGAGTAGTGGAAGTTGTATGGGAGCTATGAATAAGCAGTAAAATCCTAATCAGCAATCTCGCTGGATATGTGATAATTCTCCATGTCCATAGTGAAGATCGTGGTGGTGGGTTGAGAGTAGGTACTGTAAGTTATGTATTAAGTTAAAAGTTTTGCTGGATGGTATTTGGCATTTATCTCCTCGAAATGGTGTTGTATGAGTATCAGGAAGGTTGAAAAAAAGTTGATAATGCTTCAAGTTCAATAATGAAGACCGCGATGTTGAGAGTGGGTATTTGGAATGATATAACTCTAGTAGCATATCTTACCACATTTTAAAAAATTACATAATATGATTAAGAAAGCTTCATGATATACATCAAAAGTGATCCCAATGGATTACATAAGGAAAGTATGTTCACTTCATCTGCAAACAACAAATTTGGCTGAAAGCGACACACGGTGTGAGCAATAATCATTTTTTGCTTCAATTATCACTATTAAGCGATGTGTGCCGCAGAAAATATATTAAGTCTAGCCAAGTCTAAAATATGTATTGTAAATAAAAATTGTATCATGGTTATAATGCCATTTATTGAAATAATTTGTTTTAATTGTATTATAGCTTAAGTCTAAAGTCTTTTTTTCTTTAGTTCAGCAAGGCCAGGATTTCATAGATATAGATTGATCCTTATAATGAATATTCCTTATGCCTTTACTACAATGTGGCGTTAAAAGGTTCGTGGTGCACCACTTTCACAAATAACATCTCTCCATCTTTACTTTTTGCGTTGTTTGTTGGAATATCCTGATTTTTCGACCTGTTGGTAGGGGACAGTCGACTCGTTTTTGGATGAAAAACTTTCTTCTTTATTTCTGGAAAGCATCGATTTCATAGATGTAGACTGAGCCTTATATGAATATTCTTTACTCCTTTCATCCGTAGCCTTTAGAAGGTTTGTAGTGTCCTTAGAGCTCATGTTGAAATTATTGCGTAATTAGCTTGCCAAGAAACAGTGATCTGTTTGGATAAAGAGCAAGATATCAATTGAAAAACAAGTTATGAAACTACTATTTATATGGATTTGACCTCTGACGTCACCTTAATCTTTGAAATCGAAAGTGTCTGCTCTTGGGTTCACTTGGATGATGAGTAGTGTAAGTTGTATGGGAGATTATAATTAGCTGTGAGTAAACTGTAAAGAAGAAGATTTCTGGTAACAGTATGTTCCAGACATAATCTTACAGGTGGAAGAAAATTTTATAAGAATCTGGTAACTGCATTTCCTTATAAACCTTATATAAATTCATATGTGACCAAACCGAGCTATAGATTTTTGTTCTAGATGAATGCACATTATATAATATCTGAAAATAGATAGCAGCAAAATGAAAGGCTATAAGAATTTGGTTGCAGTATATTCTATACAAAATCTAATAACCATAAGAAAATTTTATAAGAATCTGGTATCATGCTCAGTTCACAATTTAAAAAGTAGAAGAAAATTGTATAAGAATCTGGTAATAGTATGTTCCATACAAAATCTAACAAGCGAAAGAAAATTTTATCAGAATCTGGTAAGAATCCGGTAACAGTATGTTCCATACAAAATCTAGCAGGCAGAAGAAAATTTTATTAGAATCTTGTAACAGTATGTTCCAAAGAAAAATCCAAGATTTTATGCATTTCCTGATGTGTAAGCCTTATATAAATCCATATGTTCTATATAAAAAATCGGTATATAAATATCTGTTAAAAAATTAGTTAGGGTATATAGTGATTTTAAAAAATTAATATCTCCAAAACGGTGTGAGAACCAAAATCCAAAATCTACTAGGTAGCAGACAATTTTATAAGAATCTGGTATGTTCTATACAAAATCTAAAAGGGGAAGGGAAAATTGCACGAGAGTTTGGTTAGTGGTTAGTGTATTCCCGAATGCTGAACTGTTAAGATGGATATTGAAGAGTTTTTAGGAGAATATAATAACATTTCACTCGATGAGCATAAGAAACAAATTCAAGAATGCTATAACTTTTTAAAATTATATGAAAATATTGAAAAAGTCGAGTCAAAATTTGGTGAACACTATATAAGCTGCCCTTGGTCAAGAGATGATTCAACGGATGGACCAGATACATGTGAATGTTGTGGTGTTGCTAGATGCCTAAAACAAGTTGTGAAGCTATATAAATTCTACCAAACATTGACAAAAAGTAATTACGAGGCATGCCTTAAAAAGTGCGATTTAACTTAGCACTAGAAATTCTCATTTTGTATACTTGGAGAGCTCATAAAGGATCATGTAAACTTACACTGTATGCAGATGTTGATTTCAACAACAGATTCATCAAACACAGGAAATTTTGATCACATACAGCTCTGTACCATAATATTATAAGAATTAATACTTTTTAATTTGTAATAAATGATATTTTATATATGGCCTTCTTTTTATTCAATTTCCCATACTAAGTCCGGAACTCCCGAATAATGTTTGACCACTACAACGGGTGGAGGTAGCGGTGGGTGGTGGTGGAGGGTGGTGGTGGGTGGTGGTGGGTGGTGGTGGGAGGTGGTGGGTAGTGGTGCGTGGTGGTGGTATTGGTTGTGGTGGTGGGTGCCTGGTCTTGGATGGCGCTTGAAACGGATATTTGACGCGTGGCATCAATGTGACGCTGACCTCTGACGTCACCTTTACCTATGGGACCAACCGGAAGTGAGGTCAGATAACAGCTTAACAGCTTTTCAAACAGCTCTGATAACAGCTTAACAGCTTTTAAAACAGGTCTGATAACAGCTTAACAGCTTATAAAACAGGTCTGATAACAGCTTAACAGCATTTAAAACAGGTCTGATAACAGCTTAACAGCTTATAAAACAGGTCTGATAACAGCTTAACAGCTTTTAAAACAGGTCTGATAACAGCTTAACAGCTTATAAAACAGCTCTGATAACAGCTTAACAGCTTTTTAAACAGGTCTGATAACAGCTTAACAGCTTTTAAACAGCTCTGATAACAGCTTAACAGCTTTTTAAACAGCTCTGATAACAGCTTAACAGCTTTTAAATAGCTCTGATAACAGCTTAACAGCTTTTAAAACAGGTCTGATAACAGCTTAACAGCTTATAAAACAGGTCTGATAACAGCTTAACAGCTTTTTAAACAGGTCTGATAACAGCTTAACAGCTTTTAAAACAGCTCTGATAACAGCTTAACAGCTTTTTAAACAGCTCTGATAACAGCTTAACAGCTTTTAAATAGCTCTGATAACAGCTTAACAGCTTTTAAAACAGGTCTGATAACAGCTTAACAGCTTATAAAACAGGTCTGATAACAGCTTAACAGCTTTCGCTCATTTGTAGATTGTGTAGAAGTATGGCAATGGAGTAGTATTTAAACTATAATATCTGCTTCTCGCAACTCCTCCAGTATAGGTACAATTTCATTGTTGTGACTGTTGTTTCCAGCCTGCGTTGATGCCATTAGAAGGCGCAGTTTATCCACTAATTCATTTGGATCATCCCAGTAAATGTGATCAATGTTTTCTTTAGGCAGACGCATTAGTCCCATGCCTTTATGCTGTATAAGTTTACTGATTATAGCTTTATACTTAGCCGCTCTAGTACCTTTTATTTGTCCATCTTCAGCATAGTCACGTTTATATGCATTGGTATCTTTCAAAATATATCCATAATTAGTTAAATCCTCTTTAGTATATAGACTTTTTACAGGATCTTTCATAAATAGCAGCTCACATAACCCCAAAGTTGTTTTATAGCTCTTCCCCTTGATAACAATATTTCCTACATCATCAACATCAAACGTTGAATTACCGATTCTCCACGCGAAGGAGCATCATTGTTGGACCATCGAATTGTGGAAAAAACTAATGTTATGATAAGTTTGCTGGAACATCCCAATGGTCTGAGATATGAAAATATTTACAAATATTCAAAATCTTTACATCAACCAAAGTATGAATACTTGAAGCTAGTGATGACTCATATATCAGGATTGGGGTATTATACATTCTCAAACAAATGCGACGTTCTACCTCCAGAAGAAGCCAAATCACATTCAGTGTTTATTTTCGATGATGTAGCATGTGAAAAGCAAGATAATGTGCGATCCTATTTTTGCATGGGTCGCCACGAAGATATAGATAGCTTCTATCTCTGTCAAACATATACGCATATACCAAAGCACTTAATACGTGACAATGCTAATTTAATCATCTTATTCAAGCAAGATGACTTGAATTTGAAACATATCTATAATGATCATGTGAATACAGACATGAAGTTTGATAAATTTCGAAGAGCCTGTGCTGAGTGTTGGAAGGATGACTATGGTTTCTTGATGATTGATAAGGACAGCTCATTAAACAAGGGGCGCTACCGTAAAGGATTTGATACCTTCATTGTACTATAAAAGGATGAAACATGCGAAATATTCATAAGTCGAAGTTGGAACTCAGCCGAAAGCACACGGAATCCTGTGGACCTGCTGAATAGATTATAGCTGTTCACCTGTTATCAGACCTGTTTAAAAGCTGTTAAGCTGTTATCAGAGCTGTTTGGAAAGCTGCTAAGCTGTTACCAGACCTGTTTGAAAAGCTATTAAGCTGTTATCAGACCTGTTTTAAAAGCTGTTAAGCTGTTATCAGAGCTGTTTAAAAGCTGTTAAGCTGTTATCAGACCTGTTTAAAAAGCTGTTAAGCTGTTATCGGAGCTATTTTATAAGCTGTTAAGCTGTTATCAGACCTGTTTTAAAAGCTGTTAAGCTGTTATCAGACCTGTTTTATAAGCTGTTAAGCTGTTATCAGACCTGTTTTAAAAGCTGTTAAGCTGTTATCAGACCTGTTTTATAAGCTGTTAAGCTGTTATCAGACCTGTTTTAAAAGCTGTTAAGCTGTTATCAGAGCTGTTTGAAAAGCTGTTAAGCTGTTATCTGACCTCACTTCCGGTTGGTCCCATAGGTAAAGGTGACGTCAGAGGTCAGCGTCACATTGATGCCACGCGTCAAATATCCGTTTCAAGCGCCATCCAAGACCAGGCACCCACCACCACAACCAATACCACCACCACCCACCACTACCTACCACCTCCCACCACCACCCACCACCACCCACCACCACCCTCCACCACCACCCACCGCTACCTCCACCCGTTGTAGTGGTCAAACATTATTCGGGAGTTCCGGACTTAGTATGGGAAATTGAATAAAAAGAAGGCCATATATAAAATATCATTTATTACAAATTAAAAAGTATTAATTCTTATAATATTATGGTACAGAGCTGTATGTGATCAAAATTTCCTGTGTTTGATGAATCTGTTGTTGAAATCAACATCTGCATACAGTGTAAGTTTACATGATCCTTTATGAGCTCTCCAAGTATACAAAATGAGAATTTCTAGTGCTAAGTTAAATCGCACTTTTTAAGGCATGCCCCGTAATTACTTTTTGTCAATGTTTGGTAGAATTTATATAGCTTCACAACTTGTTTTAGGCATCTAGCAACACCACAACATTCACATGTATCTGGTCCATCCGTTGAATCATCTCTTGACCAAGGGCAGCTTATATAGTGTTCACCAAATTTTGACTCGACTTTTTCAATATTTTCATATAATTTTAAAAAGTTATAGCATTCTTGAATTTGTTTCTTATGCTCATCGAGTGAAATGTTATTATATTCTCCTAAAAACTCTTCAATATCCATCTTAACAGTTCAGCATTCGGGAATACACTAACCACTAACCAAACTCTCGTGCAATTTTCCCTTCCCCTTTTAGATTTTGTATAGAACATACCAGATTCTTATAAAATTGTCTGCTACCTAGTAGATTTTGGATTTTGGTTCTCACACCGTTTTGGAGATATTAATTTTTTAAAATCACTATATACCCTAACTAATTTTTTAACAGATATTTATATACCGATTTTTTATATAGAACATATGGATTTATATAAGGCTTACACATCAGGAAATGCATAAAATCTTGGATTTTTCTTTGGAACATACTGTTACAAGATTCTAATAAAATTTTCTTCTGCCTGCTAGATTTTGTATGGAACATACTGTTACCGGATTCTTACCAGATTCTGATAAAATTTTCTTTCGCTTGTTAGATTTTGTATGGAACATACTATTACCAGATTCTTATACAATTTTCTTCTACTTTTTAAATTGTGAACTGAGCATGATACCAGATTCTTATAAAATTTTCTTATGGTTATTAGATTTTGTATAGAATATACTGCAACCAAATTCTTATAGCCTTTCATTTTGCTGCTATCTATTTTCAGATATTATATAATGTGCATTCATCTAGAACAAAAATCTATAGCTCGGTTTGGTCACATATGAATTTATATAAGGTTTATAAGGAAATGCAGTTACCAGATTCTTATAAAATTTTCTTCCACCTGTAAGATTATGTATGGAACATACTGTTACCAGAAATCTTCTTCTTTACAGTTTACTCACAGCTAATTATAATCTCCCATACAACTTACACTACTCATCATCCAAGTGAACCCAAGAGCAGACACTTTCGATTTCAAAGATTAAGGTGACGTCAGAGGTCAAATCCATATAAATAGTAGTTTCATAACTTGTTTTTCAATTGATATCTTGCTCTTTATCCAAACAGATCACTGTTTCTTGGCAAGCTAATTACGCAATAATTTCAACATGAGCTCTAAGGACACTACAAACCTTCTAAAGGCTACGGATGAAAGGAGTAAAGAATATTCATATAAGGCTCAGTCTACATCTATGAAATCGATGCTTTCCAGAAATAAAGAAGAAAGTTTTTCATCCAAAAACGAGTCGACTGTCCCCTACCAACAGGTCGAAAAATCAGGATATTCCAACAAACAACGCAAAAAGTAAAGATGGAGAGATGTTATTTGTGAAAGTGGTGCACCACGAACCTTTTAACGCCACATTGTAGTAAAGGCATAAGGAATATTCATTATAAGGATCAATCTATATCTATGAAATCCTGGCCTTGCTGAACTAAAGAAAAAAAGACTTTAGACTTAAGCTATAATACAATTAAAACAAATTATTTCAATAAATGGCATTATAACCATGATACAATTTTTATTTACAATACATATTTTAGACTTGGCTAGACTTAATATATTTTCTGCGGCACACATCGCTTAATAGTGATAATTGAAGCAAAAAATGATTATTGCTCACACCGTGTGTCGCTTTCAGCCAAATTTGTTGTTTGCAGATGAAGTGAACATACTTTCCTTATGTAATCCATTGGGATCACTTTTGATGTATATCATGAAGCTTTCTTAATCATATTATGTAATTTTTTAAAATGTGGTAAGATATGCTACTAGAGTTATATCATTCCAAATACCCACTCTCAACATCGCGGTCTTCACTATTGAACTTGAAGCATTATCAACTTTTTTTCAACCTTCCTGATACTCATACAACACCATTTCGAGGAGATAAATGCCAAATACCATCCAGCAAAACTTTTAACTTAATACATAACTTACAGTACCTACTCTCAACCCACCACCACGATCTTCACTATGGACATGGAGAATTATCACATATCCAGCGAGATTGCTGATTAGGATTTTACTGCTTATTCATAGCTCCCATACAACTTCCACTACTCACCTCAGACAACATATCATACCACATTAATATCATAACACAGCGTTCGTCTATTAAAGCTTTTAATTTAACCCACTCTCAACTTAATGGTAAGTAAACAATGTACCTGCCCCCAATAGTATGAAGATAAAATTATCATATTCTTATCAGCTTCATGTGAACTATGATATCGGGGAATCAATCAAATCTCATAACAGTGTGACTGATTGAGGAATTTTATTGAAAATAAAAAACAATTCGTCATAAAGACTTTTCAATACAAACTCCTAGATACAAAAAAAACATTAATCGCTCAATTTGCCTGCTTTACTCGGCTATATTTGTTTACGCAAGATATCAAATTACCAGCGACCTGGCCACCTTTTCTAAGGCTTTAATTTCCATTACTTCTAATGATTTCATGTGTCTTACCATCCCAAGCAGCCGTGATCAATTTTTACACATCGAATATCATAACATGATCACTCTTGTTTATAAAAGAAACCTACAGACCACAACTTACGTAATAGTTGTTGTTTTTTTCAGCAAAAGAAATTTTCAAGTATATCTTCCACTACTCATCTAAGACATCATATCCCACAGATTAATATCGGTTGTTGTTGTTTTCAGTTAAAGAAATTGGGAATCTTACATAAATCGCTCAATTTGTTTACTTTACTCGGCTGCTGTGCGAATTTGTTTACATTATTCGACTGCGAATTTGTTTACTTTGCTGGACTGTGCGAATTTGTTTATGCAAGGAATAAAATCAGAAGCATTCCACCTGAAGAGCAAAATTACACATTTACTAATTTCCATTACTTATCTAAGTGAACATATCTACCTACATTCGCCCCAATCAGCTTCGCCTGATCTATTTTTAGAATTTGTTTATGCAAGGAATAAAATCAGAAGCATTCCACCTGAAGAGCAAAATTACACATTTACTAATTTCCATTACTTATCTAAGTGAACATATCTACCTACATTCGCCCCAATCAGCTTCGCCTGATCTATTTTTAGATATATGATCATATGGTGCAATCTTGTTTATAAAAAACACCGACAGATTAATATCATCAAATCTTTAATCCACAACTTAGGTTGTTGTTGCTTTTTTGTTTTTGAGCTACTAATATTAATTACACCTGAGAAGGTAAGATGCTAATATCTCGAACCATAGCCCGTAGAGGATTTCTGATGAAAATTTTACCCCACTAGTACTAATACTATTGGCATGGACAAAAAATATCCAGGGGCTGGAGAGTGCTGAAAGTAATCTCGTATCCCCAAGCCCGACATGAGCAACATATGTAAGTACCGACTAATGCCGCTAGGGGACCTTGCTCAAGAAATGGTGCTTGCACTCGAAAGAGCAACTGTTACTTTTACACGCACCCCCAGGACCCAATAATAATAAGAAAACATCAAGCCAAGGTGATATCATGTTGTAAAATTCGAATGATGCTGATATCTACACTTGAAAACAACAAAACCAAGATGACGTCATGCTGATATCTAGAACTACCCCACTAATAAAAGAAAACAGCAAAACCAAGGCATGTTAGTAGTTCCGGCTAATGCCGCTAGGTAACCTTATTTACTCAAGAAATGGCGAGCCCGTAGAGGATTTCTGATGAGAATTCCGTCCTCCTCCCACCCTACACCACCTAGAATCCATTGGCATGAACAAAAATAACTTGAATTATTAATACGCTAATATCTCGAAAACCAGAGCCCGTAGGGGATTTCTAATGAAAATTTCATTACCCCCCTCCCTATCCTATACTATAATACCCCCTCACAAACCACCCATCTAGAATCCATTGGCATGAACACAAATTTCCTACCGTTAACTTTAATTATTACTAATATTAGTTCAAAACCAAAAGCCTACATTTAGGCGCACCACATATCTATCCAAGAACACCGTAGTACCGACTAATGCCACTAGGGCGCAATCAAGACCAAATCCATCAATAAAGCTTCCCACCCCCTTCAAAAATATATAGAACTGAAAGTGATCTCGTATCCCAAAACTCGAGATGAAAAACTTAGAGGCTACGAGTCTGAGATGAAAAATAAGCGAACTCCAGAAACAAAATTGAAATCCTATGCTATTTCCCTATGCTGGAGAGTACTTAAAGTGGTCTCGTATCCCCAAAGTGGTCTCGTATCCCCAAGATTCGAGATGAAAAATAGGCGCACTTCAGAAACAAAATCGAAATCCTATGCTATTTCCCTATGCTGGAGAGTGCTAAAAGTGGTCTCGTATCCCAAACTGGTCTCGTATCCCCAACATCCAAGACATAAACTAGGACATCCAAGACACAAACCCACATTTAGTATGGATTTACACCACCTAGCGACGGTGGCGCCATCTGTGGGGAAATCCTGGAGGCTCAATAAAGTGCGCCAGAACTCTTATAGTATATCTACTGATGTGTTTCCTGTTTAGTTTGTTAGTTTTGTGAGGGTCTGGTTGCCATCCTTATGGGGAGATGCTGGCCTCCGTAGCAGGATAGCCCGTTAGGTCTTAATGCGAATTTTTACTACGTTGCATTATAATATGTTGTATCAAAATTTTTTGGAGTTTAATTAAGGGGAAATGGCCGTGTAGGCCCCTATTTTGCTTTACTTAACCAGTTTCGCTCCAACCACGGAGCTCATCAGAAGTTTTATAAACTAGCAAACGTTCAGTTTGCTTCACTGTGTATATCTTCAATGTACAATGTTTAAACTACTCTATTATTAGTTGTCAGATTTTTATTTTCTAAATAAACCCTATCTCAGTATCTTATTTTACATGTTTCCGGATCTAATGATTATTCATTATCTTGTACAATGTCATTCTTGTCATAGCACATGATTTTGAACACGCACATATGTGACGGTTTTGTGCTCTTGGGGAGAATCTCTTTCTCATTTTGTCGTTCACCAAGGATTCATCTAATCTACTTCCCTCTCAGTGGGTCACTCATAAATATCACTGTAGCAATATAAGTAAAAAACATAATATAATAAACATAAAAGTAAATGTAAAAAGAAACGAAAAATAAATAATAAAAAATAAAAATAAAATAGAAGTACACAGAAATTTTAAATTCCATTACTTTTTCCGCAACATTATCTCTTTCTAATTCTATTACTTACCTCTATTCTCCCTGTTTTAATTATTAATACTATCCTTAATTTTTTGTATATCAGGTACTTTACTTTACACTATTTTCTTCAGTTCAAACTAAGAATCAAGACACCGTGGCCTGTCTCGCAACGTAACGTGTTACTTGTTCCGCGTGCCATTCCCGAATGTTGGCTTCCGTTAATGTTCCTTTTATTAATTGTTAATCTTTCTGGTGTGTGACTTGTCTTCGTCTCGCAATTTTTATGTCCACGTATCCCAACTTTTTATGGGGTACCGATTACATGTATGTGTTGTCCCATTCTTCGCAAGAGCTGATCCCTTCGGAGGCCAGCCCTGTTCGTGGCTCCAACTGCTACATCCATACAGTGTCACTATACACCGGGACCGTTAAAGGTTTATGACTTACTGAGCCGTTCAATGTTTTGACCGGAGCGGTGTCGCGTTCCAAAATACCGTATAGGTCTCTGTTACTTCTTTTGTGTGCGACTGTTTTAGCAGAATGTTGTACGCTTGTGTGTCTGCTAGTGTATCGAGTATTATGTGTGGGCGTTTATTTATGTGTGGTTGTGTATATGCCCTTTTATGGCTAGTTTTGTGTGTGTTCATCCATCACTCATGGTCGCTCTCTCGTCCTACCGTTGCTCTACCACTATCTCTGCAGTGCTGGGTATTTGGTAGTATCGGTGTGATTATCCTCCCGAGTACACTATCGGTGCTCAGCACCATCATTGGGGCCTTGGTTCGCTATATACTGTGACCAAGGGACATTATTAGCTATGTCAAAAGCTCCTGATTAACGCAAGATTTGATACCACTCTTTTCTAGGAGCTAAAATGCAAGTGCTGGTTTTTATGTCATCTGTTTCCATGAAGCTTTCATGGAGCAGCATGACAAAACGTTGTAAGGCAGGTGGGGCACCACTTATCCAGCGCGGTATGTCACTTAGTTTAGCCACCGCTTAAGTGAGGAACTCGAAAAACCTCCATTAAGTGGTGTAGATGATGTGTTCCGTGTTTTGACGTGTTGTTTTCATGCAGTTACATGCCCTGTTGAGTTGGTTAGTTCTGTTATGGTCTTGTTGCCATCCTTATGGGCAGTTGCTGGCCTGCGTCGAAGGATACCCCGTTAGGTTTTCATACGAAGTTGTACTGCGTTGTATGATAATATGGTTTAAAAAAACTTGGAATTTAATTAACGGGAAATGTGCATGTAGACCCTTATTTGGCTTTACTTAACCAGTTTCGTTCCAGCCATGAAGCTCATCACAAGTATTCTACGCTAGCAAACGTTCAGTTTGCTTTATTGGTTACATCTTCAGTGTACAATGTTGAAACTATTGTCAGATTTTTATTTTCTAGCTGAACCCTATTTCAATTTCAATTTTTGTATGTTCAATGGCATTCTTGTCATTGCTAATGATTTTGCACACGCACATATATGGCTACTTTATACTCCTGACGTGACTTTCTTCTTCGTGTCGTCGTTCGCCAAGCATGCATCTAAACTATTTCTTATTTATTGGGGCATTCATGAAATTACCATGAGGTACAAATAACTATTTATCAAAATAACTATCTATATAAATAAATAATAAACGAATAAAATAGAGGAAAAATTAACACAAATATAAATGCAAAAATATCAATAAAACAAAAATTGAAATCAAAATATTAATCACCTCTGTCTAGTTATTATATTACGTATACCCATATCCTATTTTTAACTTTTACTATCTCTATCTCTATTCTTATTCCCCCGCTTTCCTTCTGTTTTCACGACTTTACTTTACACTTATTTATTTCAATTCAAAAAATAAAATTAATAATCAAAATTCCGTAAACTTTTTCTCAACTTAACGTGTTGCTTGTCCCGCGCGCGTTACACGACTGTTGGCTTTAGTCAAAGGTCTCTTCTATCTATGCTGTCTTCTGTGGTATGTGATTTGTCTCGTATTTATTGCGTCCACGTATCCCCACTTTTTATGGAGTATCGATTTCATGTATGTGTTGGCCCATTCTTCTGAAGAGCTGTTCCCTTCGGAGCCCAGCCTTGTTCGTGGCTCCAATTGATACATCCATACCGTGTCACTATACACCGGGACCGTTAAAGTTTTATGACTTTCTGAGCCGTTCAATGTTTTGACCGGAGCGCTGTGGCCTGCCATCATTCCATATAGGTCTCTGCTACCTCTTTTGTACACAACTGTTTTAGAAGAATGTTGTACGCTTGCGTGTCTGCTATTGTATCGAGTAGTATGTGTGGGCGTTTATGCGTGTGTGGTTGTGTATTTGCCTTTTCATGGCTAGTTTTGTGTGTGTTCATCCACCATTCATGGCCGCTCTCTCGTCTTTCCGTTGCTCTACCACTATCTGTGCAGTGCTGGGTGTTTGGTTAGTATCGGTGTGATTATCCTCCCAAGAACACTGTGACCAATGGACATTATTATCTATGTCCAAAGCTCCTGGTTTGCGCCAGATTGGATACCACTCATTTTTAGGAGCTAACAGATCTATTAGGTTTTGCAAAAAAAAGGGAGTGCTGGTGTTTATGTCACATGTGTCCATGAAGCTTTCATGGAGCAGCATGACCAAACGTTGTACGGCAGGTTGGGCACCACTTGTGCAGCGCCGTAATTCACTTAATTCAGCCACCGTAGTGCTTAAGGGGAAATGGAGGTGCAGGCCCCTATTTTGCTTTACTTAACCAGTTTCGCTCCAGCCACGGAGCTTATCAGAAGTTTTCTAAACTAGCAAACGTTCAGTCTGCTTCATTGTGTACATATTCAATGTACAATGTTTAAACTACTCTATTACTCGCTGTCAGATATTTATTTTCTTGATACACTCTATCTCAGTATCATATTTTACATGTTTCCCGATTATATAATTATTCATTATCTTGTACAATTTCATTCTTGTCATAGCACATGATTTTGAGCACGCACATATGTGACTGTTTTCTGCTCTTGGGGAGACTCCCTTTCTATGTTCAATGTTTTGACCGACGCGGTATGGCGTGCCACCATTCCGTATATGTCTCTGTTACCTGTTTTGTGTGCGAATGTTTTATTAGAATGTTTTACGCTTGTGTGCCTGTTATTGTATCGAGTATTATGTGTGGGCGTTAATTTGTGTGTGGTTGTGTATGTGCCTTTTTATGACTAGTTTTGTGTGTGTTCATCCACCTTTCATTGTCGCTCTCTCGTTTTAACGTTGCTCTACCACTATCTCTGCAGTGCTGGGTGTTTTTTTTTTTTTTTTTTTTTTTTTTTATATTATTAAGCCAAGCTCAGGGGATACCCTATGATGCAAAGCACAGCGTGGCAGGAAGGAGATAGGGAAAGGATTAAGGGATATGAGGAGAGTGGCGGAGGTGCCGATGTATGTCGCCCTTAAACTTTTGCAGGTTGTATGCCGGAGGAAAAACAGAAGATGGTAGACTGTTCCACATTCGCACAGTTCGGGATAAGAAAGCATCACGGAATTTAAGTGTACGGCCGAAGGTAATTTGAAGGGTAAAAGGATGAGCGCGGGATGCAGCGCGGGTATTGCGTGCAGGAACTATTCTACAAGGGATCAGACTAGATATTTCATCAGAACATTGGCCATGCATATAGCGATAAAGGAGCGAAAGGCTTCCAACATTGCGACGGTGCTCGAGCGAGTCGATATGACGAGTAATTGCCACATCGCCAATGAGCTTGCAGGCTCTCTTTTGGACAATATCCAATGAAGCTAAGGCTGTGCGACCAGCCCCGGCCCAGATATGGGAATTGTATTCCATTCTGGGTCTGATGTAGGACTTGTAGAGGAGCGCTATATTTGATGGGCTGAAATATTTCTTACACCTTTTCAAGAAACCAAGACATTTGGATGCTTCTTTGGCAACCGAGAAGATGTGATCTGTCCAGCTTAACTTACTGGAAATATTAATGCCAAGAATTCTTAGTGACGGTGATTCAGAAATTAATGCACCATCAAACGAAACGGGAGTGGTTAAGTGATGGTCTTGTTTTAATGAGATGAGACAGCTTTGGGTCTTAGATGCATTGAATTCGACGCGATTCACTTTGCCCCAAGCGAGAATATTGTCAAGATCGTTATTCAATGATCTAATCATGCAGTCTCGTTTAACACATGCGGCGTTCCCTCTGGAATCCGCAAGGGTGTCAAAGGAGTATGCGAAATCAAGGGTACTGTCGTCAGCAAAGCTATGGATAGGATTGAAAGTAAGGGAAAGCAGATCATTAATGAAGATTAGAAATAGAGTCGGAGAAATAACAGAGCCCTGGGGGACACCGGCATTAATAGGATGAGGATCAGATATAACGCCATCTAATACAACTCGTATTTGGCGACTAGATAAAAAACTTTCAATCCATAATAGAAGAGGAGGGGAAAGACCAAGTGCTTTGGTTAGTATCGGTGTGATTATCCTCCCGAGCACACTATCGATGCTCAGCACTGTCATTGGAGCCTTGGTTCGCTATATATTGTGACGAATGGACATTACCGTGTCCCCAGTAAAAACACTCGCGTAATTCAAATGTAAAACTTTATTTTTACTAAGTTAGTTCTACTACAATATGAGTTAAATGGATTTATCACTCCGTGGCCGATACTTCTGATCTCACTCTCGAATTACAACCAACTAACTTGACACCGAACCATTATCTTGAAAACTACACAACTTATAACTGCGCATCCCAATCTACCGAATCGACCGTGCTCCTCACTATACAACTAGGCGGATGCGACTTTGACCCATTGACCAGCGCAATACCTTGCAATTATAATCACAAAGTATTACGTCAATCATTGCTCTCGGCTGGAAGCTCCAATACTGTATGTAAACAACAGTAAGCCCAGCTGAGTATTACGCTATGCAAAGTAGATTACTTAACCAAGACTCAATGCCTAATTACAAACAGCATTGGATGCGACAGTTTTTAAGTAAACAATTCGCAATCACCAATTGTTTCACTGTGCGAAGTAAAACGCTTGGTTATTGCAAATGACTTAATTACCCGTACACTTGCTACTAGCTTGCGTCGTGATGTCACAATTTGACCAATTGAATATTGGGTCACGACATTCCTCCTCCCTGAGAAAAATTGATTCCCAAGAGGAATCAGATCGGGGTGCTCATTTAGGTTACAGTACCTAACTTAACTAATTTACACAAAACTAAGGTACAATACTCACTATCATTTAAACAATTTCTATAACTATGGTTCGGTTTACATACAATCTCTGTTCTATTCGTAATTTTTTTTCTTATTTTTTTTTTTTCATACATAATTTTTTCTCAACAAAAATTATCTTTTCTTTTTATTTATAAACCTAGTTATTTCTCTTTTGATTTCTTCACAACATGACATCACCATGAACAGATTCTAGAAGTGAGACATTAGCCGATACGCAGCGACATCTGTTTGGGTGCAAACGCCATTTCTTGAGTAAGGTACCCTAGCGGCCTTAGTCGGAACTACCAGCATGCCTTGGTTTTGCTAGGAGTTCTAGATATCGGCATGACGTCATCATGGTTTTGCTGCACCTAAATAAGTTTTCTTAGCAGGGAAGTTGTAGATATCAGCATCATTCGAATTTCACAACATGACATCACCATGAACAGTATTGGCGGGAGAGTTCAGCATCATTCGAATTTCACAACATGACATCACCATGAACTCTAGACGATGTCAGTGAGACATTAGCCGATGCTACCAGCATGCTCCGGTACTACGGTTCCCTTGGAAGTTTTTTGCTTCACTTTTGGCCCACACGTGGCAGCATGCTACGGTTTTGGGAAGTTTTTTGCTTCACTTTTGCCCACACGTGGCAGCATGCTACGGTTTTGGGAAGTTTTTTGCTTCACTTTTTTGGATGTGTGGTACGCCTAAATGTAGGCTTTTGTTGTTTTCAAGTGTTGCGCCTGGTTTTCAATTAATATTAGTAATAATTGATTTTTCTTGAGCGCCTAAATGTAGGCTTTTGGTTTTGAACTAATAATTAAAGTTAATAGTAGGAAATTTTTGTTCATGCCAATGGATTCTATAGGGGTGGTATGTGGGGGGATAATAAAGATAGGGAGGGGGGGGTAATGAAATTTTCATCAGAAATGCTCTACGGGCTCTGGTTTTCGAGATATTAGCGTATTAATATTTCAAGTTATTTTTGCTCATGGAAATGGATTCTTGCCGGTGTGCGGTGGGAGGGGGAACGAAATTTTCATTAGAAATCCTCTACGGGCTTTGGTTTTCGAGATATTAGCGACATTTGTTCAAACAATTAGTTAATTGGCAATTATATAATTACTAATTGGCAATTAGCAGCTTGGTTGGTCATTAGCTAATTGGCAATTAGTATTGTGATGCGATGCGCTTTACTGGAATTCTCATAAAATAAACAAATTTAAGTAATATCAACACTTGCTGTAAATATTTAATAGAAAACTTCAAGTTTAATGTAAAAATATGGTTGCTGGGAGGTGTATTGATACAATTTCTTTTGCCGAAAATAATGTTGTCAAACCAAAATTAAATTTCAATATTTATTCACATCAAATTAATTATTTATTTCTAAATCTTAAGTTATAAACTTTTTTCCTATGTTCTATATTCAAAATTGGTAGCATTATAAGTGAAGTTCTATGAATCCTATCTTGGAAACGAAAGCGATCCAGAGCATATGTCTCCCAAGGTCCTTTTCTGGACTCATATTCAATTATATAAACTTGTGGAGCACTAGTACTAAACGTAACTTTCATTATCACTAATAATTTAGAAATATTAATAATAAAAAAACTAGTTGCACATTATTTATTTTTTTATTTAATGAATATAATAATTAATTGGGTACAAATTAACATCATGGCGAATAAACTCTATTTTAAACGTTCGGCCGATAGGACCTCTATTTATAATATAAAAATCTCCTGCAGTATTTATCTCCAGTATAGTTTCATCAGTAATTGTGCTGTACCGTGCAGGAAGGAAAAGTTGACAGTCTTCCAAGTCCAGGATGATACGAGATCCAAATGCAGTCTTACATCTTCTGGTACCCAGAATCTTGTATTCCTTATTAAATTCCATTTCAGCTGTCTTTAGAGAAGGTGGGTACTGCTCCAGCTTCTTCAGTTCCTCCATTGCGTTTGCCATTTCAGATTACTTTCTCCTTGGTTGTTTATCGTTTGAACTCCAAAATAAAACTGATTGCAAATCTGATTCAGCTCCTCAATTTATAGTCATGATTCCAAAACAAGTTTAATCCTGTTTAAAGCAAATTTGCAATATCAGCACATTACGCTGAATGATTTATGTAATTTGATACCACACTTCCTGTAAGCAACCCAATTCCAAGAATTTTACTGATCGAAACGTTTCATTGGAATTCGTAAACATCCTGTTGTAAACAAATTTAAGCAATATCAGCAAATGATTCATGTTTATTCTACTGATCGAAACGTTTCATTGGAATTCGTAAACAAATTCGCATTTAAGCTGCATGGTTCATACACACCTGTGTAAACTTCCTGTTTACAAATTCGCATTTTAGCTGAATGAGTCATGCACACCTATGTAAACAAATTTAAGCTATATCAGCACATTTATTCTTTTCATCTAATTTGATGCCACACTTCCTGTAGGCAGCCAAAAATTTTATTGTTCCAAGAATTTTACCGATCGAAAAGTTTCATTGTAATGTAAACAAATTTTCACATTTTCATGTATGTAAACAATCTTATTTGCAAATTCGACCAGCAAAATAAAGTAATCAAATTGATTTGAGTGATTTTCTTATCGTGTAATTCGATATCATCTCAGCCTGTAAGCAAATTCGTTGGAATTCATCCTGTGCAATGATTATTGTAGCAGCAGGATCATTCATGTTTACAAACCGTTGCTATAAAAGCGCAAGCAAACTCTTGGGGAGCACCAGTCAATCTAAGTGATTCTAAGTGCAAGTGTTGAATAAAAAAAATTAAAAATGTCTACCACAGTAATAAATGAAAGTTTTTCATTAATTAAGAAATTGCGAGAAGATGTGTTGAAGTGTTTAAGTGATACAAATTTTGTGAATAAAAACAATATTGTGTAACAGAAACATTCGTAAATATCAAGCAGCATTTCGAAAGTGTAATAAGAATGCTATGAAACAACATTTGCACAGCTGTATTGCTCAAATTAAATCGTTGAAAGTGCTAATAAAAGCTCCCCATCGAGGTAGAGGAATTAATCAACGATTAATAAGAAGTGATTTTGTTAAGTGGGAAGAAATCAAAACAGCATTCGTAGGTAGAATTAGGGCAGGTGTTATCGTGAATATAAGCCACCTAGATCCTAAGCTGTTTATGCAAGATGCTTCCAAATTACTTGCTCGCCGCATTAAGAATACATTAAAACAACAACACCATATTAAAGTTGCTACAACGTTTTGCGGCGAATTTATTAAACAAAATGCTGACAATGAAATTATAAAAGACATTAAATATTTCCAAGCGAGAACTGCTCCAATCAGTGCAGATGATAATTTAGAGGAGTGGTTTAAATCAAACATTTTGAATCCAATAAACACTCAGCTAGAAGAATTCCAGGAAAAAGACAGTGGCTGGGCACTGCACTCTATAATACATTTAGCGGTGCATATCAACAAGTTTGAGCCGATTCGGGGATCATTTTATGTACCTCTGCCAAAGGAGATTGCATCAAAGAAAGCATGTATAAATGTGAAAAACAATGATGAAGCATGCTTCGCGTGGGCAATAACATCAGCGCTATATCCTTCAAATGTTAACTCCGATAGGACCTCATCATATCCACATTATTCTACTGTGCTAAATTTAACTGGAATAACATTTCCCATGACGCTTAAGCAAATTACACAATTTGAAGGCCAGAACGATTTATCAATAAACGTGTTCATCCTAGAGAAAGAGCGTTTCTTCACCACAGTTCCAGTTAGACTTACGAAACACAGGATGGAGCGACATGTAAATCTCTTAATGCTAGAAGATGACTATGACCAGGATGATGATGATGATGATGATGATCATATAGATGATGATGATGATGATGATGATGATGATGATGATGATGCCAGCAGATATCATTTCTGCTGGATTAAAGATCTTTCCCGACTCATATCAACACAAACTTCAAAAAATACCCATAGAGTGTATATATGTGACAGATGTTTGCTCTACTTTTACTCTGAAGAAAAATTAACATCACACACTCCCGAATGCGAGAAGCAAAACGACTGCAGAATTATGTTTCCCTCAGAGGAAAAGAAATGGTTGGAATATAAGAATTATAACCATAAGAATCCAGCCCCGTTTTGTGTGTATGCTGATCTTGAATCATTATTGAAGCCGATTCAGGGAAACGATCAAAATACACAGCGAATCCAGGAACATGAAGTTCATAGCATAGGATTCTATTTCCACTGCAAACATGATGCTAAGCTCTCATATTACAGAGCATATCGAGGCAAGGACTGTCAAAAATGGTTTGCATCAGAATTGCAAAAGATTGCCTCCATAGCTGTCCAGGAAAAGCTGAACATCAGGCCAATGCAACCCCTGTCTAAAGAGGAACGGCGTTCACATATGGAAAATACTTGCTGCCATATATGTGAAAAAACGTTTGCAGCCGATGAGGAACGAGTCCGGGACCATTGCCACTTAACAGGTAAATACTGAGAAGCATAATTCAATTCATTTCTTTTCATAAATTCTTTTAACAGGAAAATACCGAGGACCAGCGCACAATGCATGCAATCTGATGTACCAAGATTGCTCCATAGTTCCAGTCATTTTTCACAATTTATCTGGATATGATGCTCACTTCATTATTAAGGATATAGCTACATCTTTCCCAGGAAATGTTGATCTCTTGCCAATAAACAAGGAAAGATATATCTCGTTCACCAAGCACATGGACGGCAGCTATATAAAATTCAGATTCATCGATTCCTTCCGTTTTATGGCTGAATCTTTAGATAAGCTATCATCATTGCTGCCGGTGGATAAATTAAAACCTACAAGATCAGTATGGCAGGGATTGGATGATGACACTATCAAACTTCTTACACACAAGGGTGTCTTCCCATATGATTTTATTGATGACTGGGATAAATTGGATTTCCGGAACTTGCCAACACAGGAAGCGTTCTACAATAAACTGACTGACAGCGCTATATCTGCTGAGGACTACAATCAGCTGAAGAGGTCTGGCAAAAATTTGAAATACAAACACTTGGTGAATATTCAGATCTATACCTTAAGGCTGATGTTCTCCTATTGGCTGATGTGTTTGAGAACTTTCGAGAAGTGTGCATGAAGACATACTATTTAGATCCAGCACATTATTACACCATGCCAGGCCTAACATGGGATGCTATGCTAAAATACACTAATGTGAAATTAGAGCTGATAACCGACGTAGATATACTGCTATTCATAGAAAGAGGCATTCGAGGTGGTATAAGTCAATGTTCAAACAGATATAGTAAAGCCAATAACAAATATATGGATGATTTTAAGCGTGAGGAGAAAGAGAAATACTTGATGTATTATGATGTCAATAACCTTTATGGATGGGCCATGTCACAGCATTTACCAACCGGAGGATTCAAATGGGTTGATGTTCCCAATATTGACGTTTCCGAAATTCCTGATGATTCTCCAAATGGATACATATTCGAAGTCGATTTGGATTATCCTCAACATCTGCATGATAAGCATAAGGACTTACCGTTTTGCTCTGAGCATGCAGCACCACCTGGAGCAAAATTAGAAAAGCTTCTGACAACATTACATCCAAAAACTAAATATGTTATACACTACCGAAACTTGAAGCAATGCTTATCACATGGACTCATCCTGAAAAAAGTGCACCGGGTACTTCAATTCAACCAATCAGCTTGGCTTAAACCATATATTGACTTAAATACCACCAAACGGATGCAGGCTACAAGCGATCATGAGAAGGACAGCTATAAGAAGATGAATAATGCAGCTTTTGGTAAGACCATGGAAAATGTACGCAAGTATAGCGATATCAAGCTTTGCATGAAGTGGGAAGGTCGCTATGGTGCAAAAGCTCGGATTGCGGCACCCAACTTCCATAGTGCAACGATATTTGATGAAAATTTAGTTGCTGTGGAATTATGGAAATTTCGAAAATATGCCTCTACGACTTTCACTACAGTTTTATGCAGCGTGAGTATGGAGATAAATGTAAAGTCATGTATACTGATACAGATTCTCTAATATATGAACTTGAAGAGAAAAATGCATATGAGTTCATGGCCGAAAATATAAACAAATTTGATACAAGTGATTACCCAGAAGATAACCAGTTCGATTTACCGCTCATGAATAAAAAGATTCCCGGACTAATGAAGGATGAGCTGAATGGGAAAATCATGAGCGAATTTGTAGGCTTGCGCTCGAAAATGTACAGTCTGCGAATAAACGATGGTAAAACTGTAAAAAAAGCGAAAGGAGTAAAGGCTAATGTAGTCCAGAAGCATATCAATTTCGAAGACTACGTCGAATGCTTGAATAACGAGCGAATATTAACTGCCAATCAGAGCTCCATACGATCCCATAACCATAGCGTGTACACTGTCAGTCAAAAGAAGATTGCATTGAGTCCTTATGATAATAAGCGACATATTATGAGCGGAACGACGGATACTCTACCATGGGGGCATTACTCCATTTCATCAGATCAACAAGTAGCAGCCGCAGAAAGAATCTAAGTCAAGTGAAAATAATAAATCTATTATAGTTTTAGTTTCATTTATTAAAGTAATTTGCATTATAACTACATGTATAATTGTAAAATAAAAAAGTAATGTAATTGTATTATAGTTATAGTTGTTTTTCAAGATATTATAAAACATCTTTGTTATTAATCCAAGAATTGTGTTTTGATGAAAATCCGAGCCATTTAACGTAAGCTTTATCTCCACTCTTCTTTATGATTTTTTCTACGAGATATAGGTTTGGGTGTTTAACTTTCAGCAGCTCCAGTTCATAAAAGCCTCCTGTGATTGGATTTCCTTGATAATCTTCCAGCCGATATGTGATGGGATTTGTGTTTTGAACTTTAATAATTTTAAAAATCTCAGCTGTCCAGTTTGGTGTATAGCCTTTCTCAAATATATGCTTGTATTTGCTGATGCGTACAAAATCTCCAACTTTATACTTTGCAGGAACAACAATCTTTATATGACTGTATACAGTTGAAAGCAGTTGTTTTTCATTGGAGACGTTGATATTACGTGGTCTCATTTTCGTAGTTCGATGTATTCTTGAATTGTATTCAGTTAGCAGTTTCTTTACCATACCAATCCACTGATAAGTTCCATTAAAGCTGAATTCCTTCCACATCATACCCTTTAGAGTTCGGTTAAATCGTTCCACTATTGATGCTTTGAGGAAACTGTACGTAGAGTAATGATTAATTGCATGCTTCATCATCAGATTTTTAAAGAGGCTGTTGTAGAATTCCTTTCCATCATCAGTTTGCAGGTTCTTAGGTGTTCGTCCCTCGCTTAATATAGATTGCATGGCATCTCTTACTTCTACACCAGTTTTTCTTTTAATTGGAATTGCCCATGCATATTTGGAGAAGGTATCAATTACTGTCAGTAGATAGCGGTAACCCTTGTTCACATACTTGTAGGGATCCATTTCAACCAAGTCTGCCTGCCACAAGTCATCTAGTCCTTTGATAATCACACGACGCCGTTTAAAATTTTTTCTCGCTGGTTTATGCAGCTCATTTACCACTTGTCTCTTACTCATCATAATTATAAATGAAACAGATTTCTCAAGAGTTTTTACTCATATACACCATCTTTTGGTGTCAAGTCTTTCTTATTTATTACTGAAGTAAACAGATAGTTTTCAATCTTCGCGATTTCGTCATTGATATATAGCGTTAAATTTGCCACCTCTATATTAATAGTTTTTCTTATTTCTTCCACACTTATTTTAATTTTCTTGTCAACATAGTTTTTGGTAGTAGCATCATCATTTTCAATTGGTTCACCAAGTCGTTTTATACACTTTGAGTTTAGATCGTAGTCTCCGTTTATCGTTAAATTAAGTCCAATACCCCGCTCTCCTTGTTCACCAGCTGGACCCTGAGCTCCTTGTTTACCAACTGGTCCTTGAGTTCCTTGTTTACCGGCTGGTCCCTGAGCTCCTGTTGGTCCACGTTCACCTGGTTTCCCAAGATATCCCCGCTTAGAGAAACGTCCAAACTTGTCAACGCTCATCTGTAGATTGTGTAGAAGTATGGTAATGGAGTAGTATTTAAACTATAATATCTGCTTCTCGCAACTCCTCCAGGATAGATACAATTTCATTGTTGTGACTGGTGTTTCCAGCCTGCTTTGAGGCCATTAGAAGGCGCAGTCTATCCACTAATTCATTTGGGTCATCCCAGTAAATGTGATCAATGTTTTCTTTAGGCAGACGCATTAGTCCCATGCCTTTATGCTGTATAAGTTTACTGATTATAGCTTTATACTTAGCCGCTCTAGTACCTTTTATTTGTCCATCTTCAGCATAGTCACGTTTATATGCATTGGTATCTCTCAAAATAGATCCATAATTAGTTAAATCCTCTTTACTATAGAGACTTTTTACAGGATCTTTCATAAATAGAAGCTCACATAACCCCAAAGTTGTTTTATAGCTCTTCCTCTTGATAACAATATTTCCTACATCATCAACATCAAACGTTGAATTACCGATTCTCCACGCGTTGTCATCATAGTAAACTCCATAGGTTGGATCAATTTTAGGGCTATTATCAGTGAATAGCTTTAAATAGTTTGTAACTATGTATCCAGACGTATCGGGGGAGGTGACAGGAGACCTTCCTGTCAATGTTCTTGAATGTTTAGGTGTTGCGAATTCTTCTTCAGATGTTAAGGAATAATCTCCATAATTTATAGGTGTGCTACTAGCCTCCATTTTCACATATTTTCGTTTTGGAGGAGTAAAAGGTTCCACAATTTCGTTGTCTTCTTCTTTTTCTTCTTTTGGTTCCAATTTGACAGGTGGCTCGTTTTTGACTCTGGTAACAAACTCTTTTAAGGGTTTGGTGATTGGCTTGAAAGTTTCTTCAAGTTGAGCTTCTGCTTCAATCCTTCCCGTCTTTAGAGCTTTAAATTTCCTTCGCACTGCATTCCTTGTCTTGATGATTTCTTTTAATAGATTTTTATTCATCTTCGATATTAACTGAATAACGGCTTTTCAAACAGCTCTGATAACAGGTAAACAGCTTTCCAAACAGCTCTTATAACAACTTAACAGCTTTCCAAACAGCTCTGGTAACAGCTTAACCGCTTTTAAAACAGCTCTGATAACAGCTTAACAGCTTTCCAAACAGCTCTGATTACAGCTTAACAGCTTTTCAAACAGCTCTGATAATAGCTTAACAGCTTTTAAAACAGCTCTGATAACAGCTTAACAGCTTTTCAAACAGCTCTGATAACAGCTTAACAGCTTTTAAACAGCTCTGATAACAGCTTAACAGCTTTCAAACAGGTCTGATAATAGGTGAACAGCTTTAATCTACTCAGCAGGTCCACAGGACTCGGTGTGCTTTCGACTGAGTAACAACTTCGACTTATGAAGATTTCACATGTTTCACCCTTTTATAGTACAATGAAGGTATCAAATCCTTTACGGTAGCGCCCCTTGTTTAATGAGCTATCCTTATCAATCATCAAGAAATCGTATTCATCCTTCCAACACTCAGCACAGGCTCTTCGAAATTTATCAAACTTCATGTCTGTGTTCACATGATCATTATAGATATGTTTCAAATTCAAGTCATCTTGCTTGAATAAGATGATTAAATTAGCATTGTCACGTATTAAGTGCTTTGGTATATGCGTATATGTTTGACAGAGATAGAAGCTGTCTATATCTTCGTGGCGACCCATGCAAAAATAGGATCGCACATTATTTTGCTTTTCACATGCTACATCATCGAAAATAAACACTGAATGTGATTTGGCTTCCTCTGGTGGTAGAACGTCGCAGTTATTTGAGAATGTATAATACCCCAATCCTGATATGGGAGTCATCACTCGCTTCAAGTATTCATACTTTGGTTGATGTAAAGATTTTGAATATATGTAAATATTTTCATATCTCAAACCATTGGGATGTTCCAGCAAACTTATCATAACATTAGTTTTTCCACAATTCGATGGTCCAGCAATGATGCTCCTTATACTATTAGGCAATAGGGGACCATGCCTCTTTTTCACCTTCATAACATCTACATCAGCATTTCGAACAGGAAAAGCTTGTTGTTGTTTAATGAACCGCATATTGAAGACTAACGGGATTCCTATAAATACACCTGTTTATATTACATTTCAACAGTATCATCGGAACCTTATAAGATGCCAGATCACAAATCGAAACGCTCCCGAAAAGCTTTGAAAGGGGGCAGAGGACTATTAAATTCAATCATCAACAAATTACCTGTAGAATTACATCTACCGGGATACCAGTACTGTGGACCAGGAACAAAGTTACAACAAAGATTGGCGAGAGGAGATCCAGGCATTAATCCACTGGACGCAGCCTGCGAGGAACACGATATAGCATACTCGCGGCATAAAGATACAAGTGATCGACATATAGCTGATAAAATATTAGCTGAAAAGCCCTGGCAGCGTGCAAAATCTACGGATGCAAATTTGAGTGAACGTGCCAACGCTTGGCTTATAACAAACGCAATGAAGGCTAAAATTAAGCTAGGTATGGGTCTTAAGGCTAAAAATAAACGTCAACCCACATTCCGAGAAGCAGTACGAAATGCACGTAAAATTTTAAAAGTTAAAAAACCAAAAGACTTGATGGAAGCTACAAAAATAGCTCTTAGTGCAGCTAAAAATATTGTGAAAAGAAAGAAGAAATCAATTAAAACTCCACGAGTGATACCTGTATCAAAAGTTGGCGGGGCACTTCCGTTCCTCATCCCGCTGTTTGCTGGGCTTTCAGCATTGGGAGCACTATCGGGAGGTGCAGCAGGCATAGCTAAAGCAGTAATGATACCAGTGCGGCAAAGGCAAAATTGGAAGAAAGCAAACGTCATAACCAAGCAATGGAAACTATTGCGGTTGGTAAAGATGGAAACGGGCTGTTCTTGAAGCCGTACAGAAAAGGACTTGGACTCTATCTACAGCCAAAAAACTATTAAAGACGCTACCCAAAAGACCGCTAAACGAGTTGGATCTTCACAAGTATACCACACACTTGCCACATTTCAGAGGAGTATTTATGCGTGATAATCTACCTAAAAAGCCATGGAAGCGAGAAAGCGGTATTGTTAACTTGGACATCTCAACTGGAGCAGGTACACACTGGGTAGCGTACTACAAGAAAGGTGATAACATCGAATACTTTGATAGCTTTGGCAATCTCCAACCACAAGGGAGCTCATAAACTACTTGGGTAGTAATATTACGTACAACTACAGTTCTTATCAGAACTATGATGCAGTAATTTGCGGTCACTTATGTTTAAAGTTTTTATAAAATTGTTATAGCCATTAATTATTATCTATAAATAAATGTATCTATATTGAAATTGTAACAGTTCATTATCAACCACCATGTCATTAACACTTACTCTCACGGGAAATTCATCTCTACTCACTGCTGAGTACTTTCCCCCGCTGGAGCTAGCAACGGATTATGTTTGTGGATTAATTGATTTTCAAACATACAACTCTATACCAAATATTGATGTGAGCAATAATCTGGTTCATGTAGGGAATGAGGTTGTTGAGATACCTGTTGGATCCTATGAGATTGATGATATAGCAAAATATGTACAAGGATACTTGGATAAAGAAGGGAGAAGGATAAAGGTTGCGATAAAGGCTAACAATAATACATTGAAGAGTGAAGTTAAGGCAACTGAAGAAATACATTTTGAAAAACAGAGATCCATAGCTCCTCTGCTAGGATTCAATAAAAGAAACTTGACTGCTAATATAGTGCATACATCAGAGTTGCCAGTCAACATCATTAAAGTAAATACTATACGCATCGAATGTAATATTATATCAGGATCATTCTTCAACAACACACAAGTACACACTCTCCACGAGTTTTCCCCGAACGTTGGGCCTGGGTATAAAATAGTGGAGGTACCCAAAAATGTAATCTATTTGCCTGTGAACACCAAACGTATAAGTTCTCTAACATTGAAGCTCCTTGACCAAGACGGTGACTTAATCAACTTCAGAGGAGAGACTATAACCATCAGGTTACATTTGAAGCCACAGCATGTTGATATACAATAATGATAAATACGAGTTCGGAGCAGACAAGATCATTAGTCAGTGGACAACCTTGAAGCGATCAAGACCTACATTAGCACCTGCAAATACAGCATATTTACAATCAATTGGCTTAACGCTGAAACAATGAATAAAGGAATACTAGATATTGCACCAGACGCTCACTTTGATAACAGTGTTACTAAATTTGAACATCACTCCTATTCACCATTTCTAACATCATTTAAAAACAGCGATGAAATCCGTATCTCTGTACAACATCAGGACTTGAATCTTCTACCCAGCAGGAGTTTTCTTTACATTGAGGGGTCGCTAACAAAGCTGGATGGAACCGTTTCAGCAACTGCAAAATTAGCTAACAACGCTCTACCATTTCTTTTTGAGGAAATACGCTATGAATTGAATGCAGTGGAAATCGATCGTACAAGAAATCTTGGGATTGCGACAACATTAAAAAACTACGTATCGCTAAATGCAAATGTAAGCAGGATACTACTCAACGGCAGTTGGTCACCAGATTCATCCGTTATACCAGCCAATGGACTGTTTAAATATTGTGTACCTCTGAAATATTTATTGGGATTCGCTGAAGATTACAAGAAAATTCTGATAAATTCCAAACATGAACTCATATTGATCCGGAGCAGGACAGATGATAATGCCATTATATCACCCACTGATGTGGTGAAAATTGAAATTACCAAACTTCAATGGAGCATTCCGCATGTTACAGTATCCGATGATGAAAAGCTGCAACTATTTAAAATTATCGGGAGAGGTCGCCCGATACAAATACCATTCCGTAGCTGGGACATATATGAGTATCCAGTACTACCGGAATCCACGCATCAAACCTGGTCAGTTAAGACTTCCACTCAACTGGAGAAACCTCGATTTATCATCTTAGCATTACAAACGGATCGAAGGAACGATAAAACCAAAGATGCAAGCAAGTTTGATCACTGCAAACTCACCGATGTTACAGTTCATTTGAACTCAGAATCATATCCCTATGATGATTTGAATTTGAAATTTGATTTGAATAGATACGCATTGCTGTATGAGATGTATATAAAGTTTACACAATCATACTATGGTCATCAGTATCAGCCGTTCCTCACATGGGAGAAGTTCAAAACCGATGCTCCGATCGCTGTCATTGATTGCTCACATCAAAATGAAACAATAAAAACTGGACCTGTTGACATAAGGCTAGAATTCAAGACATCTGAAAATATACCGACTAATACGACAGCATATTGTCTGCTTCTACACGATCGAATAGTGGAATACAGTCCGCTGACAAGTGAAGTTAGAAAGTTAAATTAAGAAGATGGCTGTCATCGTAGACGTCCAAGGATTCAAAACTAGTCTCAATGAATTTATCACTAAAGAACTGGCAGTTCTAAACAATGAAAACCAGATACAGCACTTTATATTTCAACCACCGTTCAGATACACGGATTTGACTTCAGCAAAAAAGAGGCAAGTAAAATGGCTTCAACACAATTTTCATGGATTCCGCTGGGATGATGGCTACATACCGTATCACAAGATGTACACTATAGTTGAACCACTGCTTCGAAATAAAATCATATATGTATTATTCTATAATCAGAGTCACCTCGACGGGATGGAAAAAAGAACTCCCCGAGGATCGGCGATATTCCGCTCAGGTACCCGTGAAAACTTTTTAAAGCTATATTATCTTTTGAGGCCAGCCATTCCCTTTACCTCGTACACGAATTTGTCTATTTATTTCTTTGCGATTTTCGACAATCCCGTAGACCCACTTTTCGTCATCACAGCGAGCTGAAATTTGGTACACAGGTTCATGTCGCGTGACAATTGAATCTGCCAAAAATGGAAATTTCCATGGAAAACCCGGAAAATCGGGAAAAATTATTTGAAAATTTGGTACAAATTTGATTAGTAATAAATCCGTTTCAGGAAAAATGCAGAGTTTTCCGCTTTTCCGAAAAATTTTCCAGAATTTTCCGACTTTTCCGGAAAATATTCCGGAAAAAAGTTTTCTAAATTTTGCAGGATCAAGTTCCCTATCAACTGGGATCATTACTTTCTCTCCGAAAATGGTGAAAACTTGCAGAAAAAATCGAGAAAAGTTCATGTAAAACGCTTTTCCGGAGTTTTTCCGACCAAGGAAGCGTTTAAGCGTTTTGCAACCTAAAACAAAGTTGTAGAGCGAAATGAGTTGCATAAAGTTGCTTTTGTGGAAAACTCCATGGAAAACCTGAAAAAGCGGGAAAATCATCGGAAAAATTTTCATCGATATGATTAGTGATAAATCTGTTTCAGGAAGAATGCAGAATTTTCCAATTTAGTTAACGTGAAAAAGGCAGAAAATAAAAGAAGTAAAAAACGAGTTTTCAAACAAAACACATGAAAAAGTAGAAAATAAACTTTTCTTCACACACAGAGGTGGACTCAGATTTTATTCGCTGACAATCGCCGATATATTTCAGTAAGATCTGTCAGAAGTAATAAGTGATTTGATTCATGAAGAGAAAGAATATTCAAGAGAAATGTCCCAATCAAAAAATCTGAGTCCACCTCTGATATATCTTACTGAAATATATCGCTGCGTTTTGTGAAGGTATCTAGGTACCTAGGAATTTCAAATTGAGTTATGGATTCACTGCGTATCCTGGCTATATTGTAAAAAACAAATTATTTAAATCCATGCAATACTAACAGAGGAACAAGGATTTTGTCTCTCAAAGTACCCGCTAAAAATTTCAAATCACGTGTAATTGATCAATTTGGTCGTCGTCCAGTACAGAAGAGATGCTGTAAAATTTTTAAATATACATGGTAAAGCTTGTGTGTAGGATGAAATCGCATCTACATTTTGTCCCCTAATTAAATATGTAAATAATTTTTGAATACGATAAACCGTTTTGGAAATAACTGTAAAAGAAGTGTAGCAGTCCTTTTTAAGGTGAAAAATTGGCCGTTTTTGGTACAAAAATTGACATATTTTCATCTCATTATTGCGAAGAACTGGTAAGTCCTGAAAATTTACTTCCCATGACAGAAATGTTCACAACGGAGTACTAATGGATGTGAAACAAAGAACGAAAGAAATATATGCAAAATATGGAAACTGGGGTGTATATGACCGTAGTGTAAAAAAATCGTTTTTCGGCTGTCAAAAGTCAGCTATCACGTTAAAACGATCAAAGACAAACTACACCACTCGATTACCCTCTCCTCCCTCTTTAATTTGGTACCAAACATGACGTAGTTTGAGCAACCCCCTATGAGGGGTGGTACGACCCCCAACCCCCAAAACACCCTGCCCCAAAAATTATTCACCTATATTTTTGTACTCTAAACCCTTAATCTATCAAAATTCCAATACTCTACATCCCTCCCACATAGAGTTAGGCGCCCGTGAATATTGCGATAGCAAAATTTACCGCCGAGGCCGCTCAAATCTGCAAATTACCGTTAATCGAAATAAAATATAGCCTATAATACCCATGCATGGTTAATTACCAAAGTGAATTCTTACTTTTTTTTTATTGGGCTTACAGATCCTGAGCTTACCCCTGCGAATTATTGCAGCTAATGATATTGTCTTAATTTTTTTTTTAATTTCCATTAATCAGCTCCCATTTCTACCCCGCACTCTCCCCGCCCCTTTTACTAAACCTATCTTGTTCGCGCCGAGCTCCCATTTTTTTTGATACCACATACATTCTCCTTCTACTCTCCATTCTCTCGTTATCCGGGAAAAACTCGAGAAAACCTACCCCCCTACATCCCTCAAAAACTACCCCAACAAAAAAGAAATTTAAATTTACTTCGACAGTGGAAGATAATAGGCAGATGTACCTCACATATGAAAAAACGTCCAACCCTCTACAACAAAAATTGATACCCTTAATCGTCCCAGGCGATTCGCACTTTTTCACATTTCTTACGTTTTCCCTAATTCTCCAACCATGTTAGTGAATTAGGAATGGAGAATTAGGAAATTAAGAATTCTAAGAAAACGCAATTCTCATCTCCCAAATTCCCAAATTCTCCGTGCTACAGAATCCGGCCCCTGCACTAGGATAATGGGTAAAACACAGTCGAAAAATTCCGATAATAACGAACAGATAATAAACAACGTTATTATCGAAGATACAGTTGCTGTAAAAAACGAAGAAATAATAACCCTTCTAGAAATAATTGTTTTACTTAAGGTTGCCGAATTTACATACAAACTGTATAGAAATCATAGGCGAGGACTTAGAAAAACATACCTAAGCACACCAGCACAACTAACAGTCTAAATAAGTGTCTAACAAATGAACAATTTAAACAACATAAAAAAAAGAATTAGAAAATATTATAAGTAATTTCGGAAAAAGTAAAAACAGCCCTTATACAGAGAAAACATTAAAAGAAAAAGAAGAAACGATAAATTGTCTCCTTGTAGAGCAAAGAAATGCGTTAACGTGACCACGGATGCAGAAACAGCGCTGAAACTCAAAAAAGAGTATTTGGATACGAAAAAGCTAATAGATAATATTACATAATTAATAAATAACCAGAGGCAAAGCTCTAAAATGGCGTTCGATATGAGAACGGCGACTTCCTTTGTACAATATTGCAATGGAACCCACGAAGATACGGAATCGTTCATTGAAGCTATAGAGTTGCTTGATGAATTAACACCTCTCCACCAAAAAAAGACGATGATCAAGTTTATAAAACACCCATTACCGGGAAAGCTTACACAATCACAAGCGATATAAATACAGTTGCTCAGATAAAAAGCAAAACAACAAAAAGTTAGAAGATTTTGCAAGCCAAATAGAAGATCTGTCCAGGCAATTAACTAGAGCATTTATTGCAGAAAATGTCATCTTTTAAAGACAATCTGGCTAACCCGGAAACATCACTAATAGTGAAAGCAAGCAGCGCAAATAACAGCAAAGACAATGACAGTAGATAAACCGCAACCAAATAATGTGCTGCATTTCAATACCGGGCATCAAAAAAAGTATAACACAAATGCTTACAATAACGCAAGAAACTTCCAACGATCTCTACCGAATCCTAGAGGTTATAATAACAGAGTGTGGCACAATAACAACGGGAACAGAAACAACTGGCCAGAGCGATCAAATCAAGTCTGGAGACAAAATATGAATACAGCCCATAACCAGGGTAACCACAATTATAATCACTATAGAAACAGACCCAATGCTCAAATCAGCAGAAGAATTAATTTTCAGAGAATGATGGCCATTGCTATGGCCGGACTAACGCCAGAAGTAGCCTTCCTATATATCGACGATGTATCATACTGTAATGATCGCTAGTGAGTAGACGTGCTTTATATCGGCTCCGAGTTTTAATAATCTGTCTTCAGTACTCCGATTCTATATTCCATCCTGCTGTAAAATAATTGATTATATCAAGTGTTTGCACGAGTTCGTTAATAGATCAGTGACTTAACACATAAGTGAAATCTATATAGAGTTTAATTATCAGTTGCAAATTCTTAAAATTTCCTTATACAAATTAAAAGTAAGGTTGTGCTTGCAGTGATTCTCTTTCATTCTTTGTCTCGTGTTGGTTCTAACTCTCTTAAAGTGAAATGTCTAACAATAAACTATCCGCCAAGGGGCAACAGGGGGAAAAACATCGAAACAACTCCGAGAATAATGTTGTTACGACACGCAGTGCTGTTAAGCTACAGGCAGATGTTATCTCTGATTCAGCGGCTGATATGACAACCATCAGCAAATTCATCGAACAGCTGGAGTCTCGTCTTATTGAGTAGGTTTAATGACCTCTTCAAACAGCTCGAGAGTCGTATCTTAGACAGAATTGATAATAAAATAGCTAACAATGTGTGGAGGCATCATTGAGGAACTGAAGGAAAGTCATAGTAGCACATTATCTCATATAGATGATTATAACCGCGTGCAAAGACTGAGCGATATAGTTATACGAGGAATACCAATCGTCCCTAATGAGAATTTAACGGACATTATCAAGAACATTGCAATGATCATTAAGCATCCTATGTCGCAGTATAGTATACATGCTTTTCGGGTCAGAAACAAGTCATCGCATCAGAGTGTCCCAATAGTTGTTCATTTCTCCTGTTGGGCAGAGTAGCAATCGTTTCTGTCTTCTTTTCGGAGATGTAGGGGCCTTAAACTATTACGATTGGAGGGATTCGCTTCACCTATTCCAGTTTATATGAACGAGAGTTTAACACCACACAACAATTCTCTTCTTCGAGAAGCGCTTAAACTCCGAAAAATAGGAAAGATCCGCTATCACAAGGAATGGGTACCTTTGCATTAGTGTTAGAGCAGAGGAGAGCCTAATTAGGATTACTAGTATGCATCAGCTGCATGACGTTGCTTCTCATGTGCCACTGCACTGAAGCTGATCTTATAACCAATTCAATGGAGCTGATAGAAGGAAGGAAGACAAAAAAATCATGTTTAGTAATAAAGTAAGTCTCATGTTTTTATTAGTTCAGCTATTAATTGATTTTTCAATAATTTCTTATCATCTATCTTGTTGTGATTTTGTTTTAATTAAGCTTAGTTCTCCACCCTCTTATTGCTGCTGTGTAGTTATCTCCTTACTGCGCTCCCCTGCTTTATATGTGATAATAATGAGTCCAGTTGGGATAAAAAATTGCGTTGATAGTTGCCCTCCGGGGTATGGATGTGAATATTTTTTCGGGTCTGGACAGGGTGAGAACCTTGCTGAATATTATGTGTAAACAATCAGGTGGTTTGAAGGTTTGTACGCTCAATGCACGAAGCATCCGTAATTAGATTGACGAGCTCAGTGAGATTTTTTCTACTTCAGATATTCATGCAATCTTAATTAGTGAAACATGGCTAAATAATAGTATACCATCATCTCTCCTATCAATCCCAGGATACAGACTTTACCGGAATGATCGGAAACCTACATAGAATCGGGGGAGGTGGGGCAATTTATGTAAGGGATTTATTTAACTCTAGACAAATTTTTAGCTCGGGGAATCATGGGTTGGAAGTCCTATGCGTTGAGGTTGAAACTCGAAGCCAAAAATGTGTTCTATCAGCCGTTTACTGCCCGGCCGACATTTACAACCTTGATGGTACGAATGAGTTCGAAAATTGCATAGCTGATATTACTCACCATTATTCTGATGTCATTGTAGGTGGAGATTTTAATGTAAATATACTCCGATATAACCGTCAAAGCAACCAGTTTTTGTTTTCTATGCAATCTATCCATCTCACGCTGATCAATTCCCACCCCACCTTTTTTAACACGAACAATCCGTCGCTGCTTGATCTAATGATGACCACAGATATGTCAAAAGTACTATCGCATAACCAAATCAGTCCAATTAGTTCAATGGACCATGATATCCTTTTCCTCAGCTATGACATTGATATATTCACTGCAAATTCCAATATTTCCCACTCGATTATAATAACATAAGTGAAGAAGACCTAACCGCAGAATGTGTTCAGTTACCTTGGAGCTCCATAACCGATTCTGTTTCTGTGGAAAACCAAGTTGAAACTCTCACCACTCTAATCAAATATTTATTTGATAAATATGTCCCACTTAAAACACGGCATAAGCGATCCTCCGGCTGCCCATGGTTTACTAGGGAGGTTAAGGTGCTAGTTTCGGAGCGAGAATACTTATATTACAGATATCGACGGCTTAAAACCAATACAGCTTTAACAGTATACCATATTGCTCGCAATAAGACAACTGCAGCAATCAGAAGTGCTAAGTATGTATATTATAGCTCAAAGCTTAATCCTAATCTCCCTACTAAAACGCTATGGGGAAATTTGCGGAAGGCCGGGGTTTATGGGGAAGATAAAGTCGAATGTGACTATAATCCTTTTTTACTTCACTTAACAATTCCACCACTGAAACTTTTCATGGTCAGTCCAGCAGAAGCAGTAGTAGCATGGCTTTATATTCAGTCACATCCTCTACAGGTGACTTTTCCTATCGTGCGGTTCTCCTTGATGAGCTGGTTTCTACTATTTATTCCATAAAATCTGAAGCAATAGGCCCAGATAATCTACATCCGCGCTTTATTAAGCTGCTGCTTCGGTATATAGCAAAATAAATCTTACATATTATGAGCACGATCCTAACGTCTTCTTCTTTTCCCCGAAGCTGGAGAATTGCCTCGGTCTTGCCAATTCCCAAGAAGCCCTCTCCAAAAACTCCAAGTGATTATCGCCCTATCAGTATCCTATGTTTTCTAGCTAAAGTTTTGGAAAAGCTCATGTACTTGCAAATTATTGAATATATCGAGAATAATCAGTTATTTTCACCATACCAATCAAGTTTTCGTTCACACCATAGCTGTGAGACTGCGGTACTAAAAGTATCCACTGACATAAGAGCTGCCCTTGATGAGGGCGATTTCACGGCTCTGGTACTACTGGACTTTTCGAAGGCTTTTGATTGCGTTGACCATAGGATTCTACTGTCTAAACTATCTCTAGAGTGCAATTTCAGTACTTCTGCAATATCGTTGGTCAGTAACTTTCTCCATGATCGGTACCAGTATGTCAGAACTGGACAAAGCGAATCGACTTTGATACCCACTCTACGTGGTGTGCCCCAAGGATCAGTTCTCGGCCCTTTGTTGTTCAGTCTTTACATTAACGAACTTCCCAAAGTAGTACATGATGTTACTGTGCACATGTACGCTGACGATGTGCAATTGTACCTAAGTAGACCTATGGGGCTCTCAGAGGATTGCATTGAGCGTATCAACTGCGATCTCCGCAGAATCACTGAATGGTCATCACGTCATGGGTTGCTGCTCAACGCCGAAGAATCCAAACTATCGCCTTGTATAGTAGTTACTATGATATAGATGACATACCTCCAGTGTTTTTAAACGGTGTCGCTATACCTTACTCAAGAAAAGTTGTAAATCTGGGTATTGCCATGAATGAAGACATCAGCTGCTGCGATAATGTTAGCTTGATTATGGGTAAAACGTATGCAGGGTTGCGAAGATTGTGGCTTTGTGCAAATATTTTATCCACAGACACTAAAATGAAGCTAGTTAAAGCGTTACTTTTACCCCACTTTACCTTTGGAAGTATGATATATTCCAAACTGGATAGTACCTGTCTCCGACGAGTTGAAGTAGCATTTAATGATTGCATCCGTTTTATTTTTGGTCTCAGAAGGTATGCTCATATCTCAGCCTATAAAAATCTGCTTCTTGGATGCTCTTTACCTGCATATCGAAAGCATAGAGCTGATCTTCTTACACACCTTACTTCACAAGGGGAAACCTGAATACATTCGAGAGTTTTTCTGAACCTCATTATCTCACCGCAACCGTAATATCATTATTCCAAGATTTAGGAGACTGGTATTGGAGGGTTCTTTCCCTGTCCAGGTCGCCCGATTGTGGAACTCACTTCCATCTAATACTCAGTGTGTTGGCGCCATCAATGCTTTCAAAAAACACATCAGGACTCAAATATTGTGAACTTAAACTTAGTAATTTATCAGACTTTCTCTAGACAGCGGTAATAAGGCTATCATTTCTTTTTTTTTTCCTTACTTTTATTTGACTAATCAGAACTATAGTATTTTATATATACAATTTACACATCTCCTTTATCTTTTTAATTTGAAATTTCTCAGATTTAGTTTTTGATATGATGACATGATAATTACTATTGGCTGAATTAGTTTAATTTGGTTTTCCTATTAATTCTTTTTCATTTACTTTATTTTCTTTTTATAATTATTTAGTATTTTTGTAGTTGAATTCTTTTATATCAGATCTTTTTTTTCTTTTGTTTTGTTTTTGATCTGCTCTTTCAATAACTTAAGTTATACACTGGCACATCTCTATTTTAAGTACAATCTAAAGATTTGTAATCTTGTGTAAATTTTCCAAAATAAAATTATTGTTATTGTTGTTATTGATATAATAGTAATAGGGTGTTCACAAGCGCACCATCTCAAAAATCTAATAGCAGTATTCAAAGGACTCAGGGAGAGAAATCTCAAACTCAATCCCGAGAAATGCAAAGTTTTCCAAACTGAGGTCACGTACCTCCAAATATCTGCGCAAGGCATCAAACCAGATAGCTCGAAATACAAAGCCATCAAAATTATCCAGTCCCCAAGAACACGGACTACGTTCGACGCCTTTTGTAATTATTACAGGCGTTTCGTCCCTAATTTTGCGAGCATCGCACTACCATTGAACAAATTGCTCCGTAAGAATACTAAATTTGACTGGTCAGATATCCATCAAAAGGCATATACTAATGTCCCCAGCAATATTACAACATCTAATTTTAAAAAACTATTCATAATTTCAACGGATGCATCAAAAGATGCGTGCGGGACAATATTGACACAGAACGGGAAAGAGCTCCCGGTGGCATAAGTCAGCAAAATGTTCACACATGGAGAGAAAAATAAATTCACAGTAGAAAAGAAACTAACAGCCATACATTGGGCAATAACATATTTCAAGCCCTACGTTTACGGTAGAAAATTCTTGGTACGAACAGACCACCGACCACCTGCATATTTATTTGGGATGAAAAACCCTTCGTCCAAACTAACACGAATGAGATTGGACCTAGAGGAATTTGATTTTGAAATACACTACCTGAAGCCCAATAACTGCCCAGCCTGATCAACTGCGTATGTTACAGGCAATTTCACAAACCGAAGTGGAAGATTTACCGGAAATACAATTTAAAAATCACAACTCAAAAAGGAGAAGATAGAAATAAATATAGTGCACAACAATAATATATTATATAAGCGGTACATAGAAATGAAACAAAACAAACCAGTAGAACCAGCATTAGAGCAGGTATTCGAAATATTGGAAGATGATTATAATAAACAATTTCAGACCAAGACTGAAACTTTCTGCAGAAAGTCAAATATTTAATTTAATTAATATAACCGCACTTAAAAACCTAGGTAACAGAGTATTGAGAAACGTAAAAATAAAAATATTTAAACCGCAAAGGTACATAACAAATAAAGAAGAAATACAGGAAATATTGAATAATTTCCACTCAACACCTACCGGAGGACATCTAGGACAATCAATACTGTACAATAAACTAAAAAATATGTATAGATGGAATAAGATGAGAAAAACTATAGCAAAATACATACATAATTGCGAACTGTGTGCGAAAAACAAACACCAAAAGCATAACAAAGAACCCATGCAGATTACAACAACACCAGTAAAGTATCCATAGACAGAGTCGGACCATTTACCAAAACATCAAACGGTAATAGGTACGCAGTAAAAATGCAATGCGACTTAAGTAAATATATCGTAATAATCCCCACAAAAGACAAAGAAGCAAATAGCATCGCCCAAGCAAAAATTCAAGGATTTGTACTAATCTACGGACCAATGAAAAAAATCAAGACGGACCTCGGAACAGAGTACAAAAATCAATTTTTTTCTGAAATTTGTACTATCCTGAAAATTAAACATCTTTTTGCAACAGCCGCGCATCCAGAGACAATAGGAGCTCTGGAAAGAAACCACAAATGTCTGAATGAATACCTGAGGTGCTTCGTGAACGACAACGAAGACAATTGGGATACATGGATACCTTACTACACATATTGTTACAACACCACCCCAAACACCGTGCATGGATTTGGATACACGCACTTCGAATTAGTATTCGCTAAAACAGTTAGTATACCATCGGAACTAATTATCAATAAACCAGAGCTCATCTATAACTATGATCTATACAGCAAAGAAATGAAATTCAGGCTACAAAAATCCTTGAGTAAGGCGAAACAATATTTAGAGTCCTCAAAAGAACAAAGAAAACAAATTAACGACATTAATGTTAACCCATTATCGCTAAAAGTAGGCGACAAAGTATTACTTCAAATACGAAATATAAAAAAACTAGACCCATTGTACAACGGACCCTACACTATAACAAAAATTGATAATGTAAATTGTAATATAAAAGTCATTAACAGAAAAAAAATTTTTTCACCATTCATAGTTTTTATTTTTTCAGATAATATAACAATAGGCTAATATAGCAATATGCTAATATACCAATATATTATTATAAGCTAATAACTAGAAGAAATTAGTACTTAAGAGGTTGACACTATGACATGACAATACATATGTAAAACAAAGTTTGCGTTTACGCAGCATAACAAAGCTTTGTTTATTGAATTGTAATTGAACTTGTTTATTGAATTATAATTAATCGATGTCAATTGGTTCTCATGCAATTATTGTAAAATAAGCATTTTAAGCATAGGAACCAACTTAGGTCAACCAGGTAATTTTGAATATAAATAAGATAAGAAATGTTAAAATAAAGACACTTTTTGATTGACATTAGTTCAGAGTATACGGAGTGTTTTGTTTTGCTTTCCCGAAGTAGACATTGTAGTCAAAGCTGTTCTTAGCAGCTCCACCATACTATTTAGAGTTAGCGCTGACTTAGCTGCTCTTCAGGAGTCAAAGCTGTTCTTAGCTGCTCCCAAAAACTCAGCGTTGGATTTCATAATCAGTGTACGTATATCATGTATCACACTCTTCACTTGAGGAACCAATGAAATTTAGGACAACTTTAACCTAACACTTTCCTCACCCTTGATGCTAGTGTGGTAATGGCGCTCTTATATAGCAAATAACTATTATGATTTTACTGAACATTGACGCACGCAAAAAAAAACAATGAAGTATTCCACCGATGTCGGGGATATGTATGATGTTCCATAGAAACAAGACTAAACTATTAGTAATAATTGTGGGCACAATCTAATTCGCAATAAAAATTTCCACATCTACTTTTGTTGTACCTACACCGTAAAATTGCGAAACGTCCTAGTTTTTTGTATAATAATTTCTTTTACGGATAGATAATAATAACGCCTGGAAAAACTGAAATCTTAGCTACCGAAACTCCAAAGTTATTCACTTATAGTACATTGTGATTAAATGCTATGATTTTGTTTAAAATGTTGCAAATTTTAGAATGGAATTCGTCATGGTATGGTAACAATTATTTTAAAATGAAAACTTCATTTCTATTTACGTTTAAAAACTTTTGTTTTTGTGTAGAGCGAAAGGTATATTCGTTTTCATAATTATTAATTATAAATAGTGAAATGGGCTCAAAAATAATAAAAATAATTAAATAATGTAGTCGCAACCTAACCTAATTTTCTCTTCGTATAGCGTTAAAAAAAATGGGTGCCTTCTGTTTACCTTGTACTTTTGCTTACGATTATTTTACTAATTTCCTTCACTATTTGTTTCACTGTCACACTAATCTGCAAGCATTTTAACATCCCTAAAAGCAATTTTGTAATTTAAGTACTTTACATTAATAATTTTTATCCATCAGAATGAAGCGACTTTCATGACGATATATTCCTTCTATTCTAATCCAGGTATTAAGTTCTGCAGTCCATTTAAATGTCGTCTCTGGCTAACTTTCAACTTCCACCTGTTAGACAATTGTTTTGCTACGAATTTGTATTACACCTTATGCTACAAATTATATGACCACTAGGGATTTATTTACGTCAATTCCAACTAAAATATTTCACATCAGTGTCAATTTACTGATAAGGAGACAAGACTAACTCGATATTGAACTGTCATACCGTTCAAGGTAATTGGACTGAGACTCGGTTCAATATAGTTTTTATAGAAATTTACTGCCTCAAAAAAAATTCTGTTTTATTTTTATGATATTTTCCTAATCATTAGGTGGACCGAACGAAATAACCTTGAATGACAATCGGATGATATAATATTCTGAATTTTTAGCTACATCTGCAACGCGAAGGAGAGAAAAGTAAATATCACTGAGGTAATTCTATGTCAGCAGTACATTACCAACGAAAACTTATACTCTCATTATTGAAATGTTTATTTCGTAATTTGTTTTTCGTTTTTATTTTTATTTTTTATTTTTATTTTTTATTTTTTATGGGAATAACAAATCCCGGACGAGCCTCCAAAATGTAGAACCAAGCGCCTAGGGGTGGTCTTGGCTTACACTATTCATTCTGAAAGTTGTAATTAGAGAACAAAACGAGAAGACACAAGTAAAAACAGCGCGTCGTCGATTCCAATTCTAATATAATTATTTCGCTCATTTCAAAATCCCTTTACATTGTTTTTTTCTTAATCTAGGAGATCCTACGGCCGTCTTTCACTTACATTGATAGCTAAATATATGTATATATAAAACTTCTAATCCTAAGAGGTTAGTAATTTATTAAGAAAACGCGGGTTTTTATTATTATTAATTTCAAATTTCAAATTTAGTTAAGGTTTTAATTTTTAAATTATACTTCTTTGTACTTGCTGCTATCCATGTGGATCAACGGTTGCCGTCTTATCCAAGAAAATCCATCAGAATATACGCAGGCGAATTCTTCGGATTTGCTGTTTTCTTTTCCCTTTTTTGGCTGATGCATCCGTTTCCCACCGATGGCTGTTAGTTTTCCCGATTCTTTTTCCGACCTTTTCTTCTGGAACTTCTCTTTTATATTTTAAAGAACACTTTCTTTTCTTCTCGCGTCTGACTTCTTACGCTGCTCTTGCTAGAAAACTGGAACTCGCTCGTTGTCAAAAAAACCTCACTGTTTCGCTCTATGTTTAACATTTTTCTAGACCAAGAATTATCATGTTCGCTGCATTCTCATGCTGGTATGCTGTTTTCCATTTGTTAGTCAGTTTAAGGGTCGTTCGATATCCGTGACGTGGCAACGCTTATTATTTAGTTAAGGTGTAGTTAAATGAAGGTTATTTATTTATTTATATCCTTTATTTATCTATTTATGTGGATTATTTATTTATCTATTTATTTATATAGTATTGTTGCGAAACTATCGACACACCCCACAGTGAGGAACTCAATACCCGAGGTAGCGCGAGATAGATTTTAGCTTTTAGTTACTGTCGTCGATGACCGCCTACATGTATGTGATATCTGAGTGGGATCCCGCAAATAAACGAGACATGGCGACTGCAAAGCACAGAGGACATTTCTTCGAACATGGCAACTCAGTAGGAGGACCGCTAACGACTGAACGGCCAACCAAGGAAAAAAAACCGAGATGATGACTCAGAAGTCTACGAAGTGTGTGATTAACGAGAACTCTTGCTGTAGTTAGGTAGAGAACATAAAATTAAGATTGTTAATTGAAATTCTTAGAAAAGTGGAATAAAAAAAATAATTATCAGAAAGTTAAACGTTTCGTTCTATAATTATCCGGACTAGCTGCTCCTAAAGAAATTATCACACCACTGGCATAAAAAAGAACAAAGGAACAAGAGCTCGTTCTAGTTAACGGACAGACTAACCTACGGGATTCAATCCCCAGACAAAGAAGGAATTTCAGGAAGTACCATTTTCTTTATTTTCTATCTTGTGTAGGACAGATTGATAATCAAATGATTTATCGGTTTTTTTTTCTTTTAATTCAACTCTGAGATACCAGTACCACCGCTCTTCTAATTTTGGAATAGAGCGACAGCAAAGCACCGATTTTTCTTATCTCTTGTTTCAGATTGAGTTCTTCAGATATTTTTTTTATTTACTGAATTTCTTATAGTGAATTTATGACTTAGAATAAGTATGGATTAAAGAACTTTGTGTTATGTGATAGCCAGAGGTAACGGAATCTTACTTTTCAAGTTAGCCGCTTTTTCATCATAATTACATCTCATAAAGCTAAATGAGTTTACAAGTACCATCTGCTCATCTATTTCTAAGATAGAGCAACAGCAAAACACCAAATCTTTTTTTGTTCTTTTATTTCACATGAGTTTTTTTATGTTATTACCTTTCAGGTCAATTTCATTGATTTATTACCGGTAATAAGAATTGAATGAAGTGCTTGTGGCGAGAAATAATTACGTCTTGCTTTTCCTGCTAACCCGCGTTTCTAAGTCTTGCTTCTCATGTTAACCCGCGTTTTCTTTGTAAAGGCATTTTATCGAGAGGCATCAACCCACTAGTGTAACCTACTCTTGGGCTTCAAGAATAGAGCGGCTACCAAGCATAAATAGTTCTACCCTTTTTTTCAGATTTCCAATCCACGATTTTTCTATTGCATTCAACCGGAAAGCCTAAGGCATAAGATTGTAAATTCCAACGGTAAGCCAGCGGATTCAGTACACACCGTAAATCGGTAGAAATAGACAAAGTTCCCGCTTATTTTAAATCAGTAAACACCGACGGAAATTCACCAAATTTTTATTTGATTTGAATCAGTAAACGCCGACGGCAAATTAGCAGATAATCCAGCGTGAATCGATAAAAAAAATCGCCTGTTTCAAGTCAATGAATGCCGACAGTAAATCAGCAGACTCTCTGCACGCGGTAAATTAGTTAATTGACTGCAGACTAGTAATCGTTTTACCTGTTGCCTCATTTTATCCTCACTTCTACAACTTTTCAGTGAGGAAAAGTCTAAGAAGATAACTCAATAACTGCCGACGGCCCGATAAACTTTCTAATTACCTGAATCAGTAAAAGCCGACGGTGGATCAACGAATTTTCTACGCGCTAAACCAGCAAATACAGGCAGTTATTAGTATTCAAATCCGCGACTGTAACTTTGCGGTGGAGGTAAGCAGGCAATACAGAAGATTTCACCGCCCGGCTCCGCCCACATTTTCACCACTCAAACAGATAGAGCTTCGATTCCCCTCAGTGGAGGCTGTAATCAATCAATAAATCTGTTATAACTTAGTCAGCGAACTTCGCACTGAGTTAAGACAGTTCTAAATAGAGCTTTTCCTTTCCCGGCGAAGCTATCGTTGGAGCGTGAGTCATTGATTATCAAGTTGAGTTGGGACACTTCTCAGGGGAACTTCTGCGTCACCGATCGATGGGTATAGCCATATAGCTCAGTCTACACAGAAGTTGCGACCCCGTCTAGCATAAGGAACTTTCCACAAGTGTGGAGCGATATTCCTTAGGGCTCCCACTGCCTGTGTTGTGAGTGGTTTCAGTAGTATAATTCATTGCACATACAAATTATGAGCCCCGGGCTCATGTGGAAAGCTTGTGGATTAGCGGAGGAATATATAACTATTAGAAGAAGACTCGGTATGGCGACGCGGCGTGTAGTAAAGTGCTCCCTCGTCACCGCTCGGCCGGAGCAATTTTCTACTTACTGGAAATTGTGTTACAGTATATTTACTTATTTAGTTAGACGTTTAGTTAGGATTAAACCTCTTAATATATATAATATCATTAATGTTCCTTAATGGATTTTAAAATGACCTAAATGAAGCTTTGACTTCCGGCATCACGAAAATTGCTCTTTTCATAGAAATACCACTCGAAATAATTGTGTATGTAACAGGCGCCCACGTTACAAACTAATAAACGCAATTCTCACTTACTTGAGGCAGATTTAGCGTATGTTGCAACGAGTCAACCCATATTAGCTTTGGCCAGTAACCCTATTGGTAATCGAAATCAATGACAGTACAAATGTTTCAAGTGTGGTCGCGAAGGGCACTTTGCTAGATATTGTAGAGCTCCAGCGAGAGGTGGAAATAATCAGAATAATCATCTAGTCAACGAAAATCACCGAAGGGATCAAAGAAATAATTGTGTGAGAGTTAAGTTTCGAGAAACGAAACAAGAGCTCGATAGTAGGCGGCGCGTTGAGTTCTAATTTATTCTAAAATGCCGTAAACTCTAGCATAATTTTTGAGGCCGAAAACAAAAGGGAGAATGCACTATCATGCCTGATGGATTACGTTTTCTCAAAAAAGGAGAACGATGTACGTCCTTACTTAAAGGTAAGAATATTTGGGGTAGATTTCGTAGGGCTTTTAGTTTCAGGGGCTTCGTGCACCATCATTGGTGGGCTTGGTTGGGAAGTATTGTGCAAGATGGGACTGGATATTAGGAAGACTAGATTCGAAAAAGTTAAGCTAGCGAACGGGTATAGTGCCAAAATTTTAGGTGAAATGAATGTACCAATTGACCTTCAGGGCCTTACAAAGCTACTCGAAATAATTCTTGTCCAAGAAATACCATATCTCCTCATAGTAGGAGCAGACTTTTGGAAAAATATGGGGATAACGGCAAAATTTGTCGGAGAATTCATGGAGTTTTGGGGAAAGTAATACATCGACCTATCTGTCTGCGTTGCAATACAAATCGAAGCTATGTTCGGAACACCAAAAGGACTTGGACCAGTTAACTGAGGCTTCTAATATAAAAATGGGTACAAAGCTAGGTTGTATAACAGAATTCGAGCACGTCATCGAAACACACTCTAATCCAATTAAGCAGATGTATTATCACGTGTCGCCGGCTATGAAAAGGATAATTGACGAAGAACTGGACGAAATGCTAAAGGAAAGTATCATAGAGCCCTCTAAAAGTTCGTGGTCGTTACCCGTGGACATGGTCCGGAAAAAAGATAAATCCTATCGATTCTGTATACACTATAGGAAACTTAACAAGGTCACCAAAAAGATGCTTATCCTCTCCCATACGTCTCAGCCATTCTAGACAAATTATGCGACTCGAAATATATGTCTTCTTTGGACATCAAATCGGTCTTTTGGAAAATTTTGGAAAATCCCCCAAGCAATATACAGGCTTCACCGTCCACGGTAGAGGATTATTTCAATTCCGAAGGATGCCCTTCGGTCTCGCAAACTCACCGGCTACCTGCCAACGTCTTATCGACAAAGTATTAGCGGGTAATTTGGAAAGTCACGTATTTGTCTATTTAAACGATGTCATTATTGTAACCAAAACTTGAAAGCAACACAAACAGATTCTTAAAGAGGTTCCAGATAGACTATGCCAGTATGGCCTAGTCATTAATTACGAAAAATGAATCCCTAGACGGTTTCGGAAGTCCGTAGGTTTATCGGCATGTCGCGTGGTATAGACGTTTTATACCAAACTTCTCAACCTTACTTGCACCCATTACAAATCTCTTAACGAAAAATAGAAAACTCGTATGGTCAGCGGAGTGCGAAGACTCGTATAGGTCGGTCAAGGGGAAGCTCGTGACATCTCCAATACTAACATGTCCTGACTTTAGTCAACCCTTTATTGTGCATACAGATACCTCAGGATTCGGCATATCCGCGGTATTGACTCAGAACTTGCAAAACGAAGAGAAACTGATAGCTTACCTAAGCCGATCGTTGAATAGATGCGAAAGAAAATATTCCACCACCGAGCGTGAATGCTTAGAAGTTATTTGGGAAGTTGAAAAATTACGTCCCTACCTGGAAGGCACAAGATTTACAGTCATCACTGATCATGCATCATTAGTCTGGTTGCACAATTTGAAGGACCCCACTGGATGACTTGCGAGGTGGGCGATGCGAATGCAACAACATGATTTTTAGGTGATACATAGGAAGGGAAAAGAGCATTGGCTACCTGATAAGCTCTCCAGATCAGTACCTGTAATAGACTGCATAGGAAAACCTAAAGACAAGTGGTATGAAGAAATGAGAGGGAGAATTAAGGGGAATGCCTCCAAATATCCTGACTGGAGAATTGAGGGAGAATGTTTATTTAAACACTGTCATCCAAGATATCCTGCCTTGGTTTTTGAAGTAGACAACTGGAAACGTGCCGTGCCTAAAGTCGAAAGAAAGAATATTTTATTTAAAGCGCACGATGTTCCGACAGCGGGGCATTGCGGAACACAGAAGACGTATGCTCGTATTTGTCAAGAATGATACTGGCCAAGAATGTTACTGGCCAAAGATGAAGGTTGATGTTTCAACATACGTAAGAAAATCTCATATTTGCCAGACAACCAAACCTGTACTGCAGAAACCAGCTGGACTAATGGCCGCTCGTAGAATTGTGGATAAACCCTGGGAGACAATAAGTGTCGACCTCATCAACTTACCCCGTATTTCGTTAATTTTGATCGTGAGATGATCATATACGGTAAATCCCATAAACAGCTAGGCACTCAGGAAGTGTACAATGTAGAAGAACGATCGAAAATCCTAGAAGTAGTTAGAAATGACGTTAGGCGGAGGCTATTGAAGGTATCAGAGGGAAACAGGAATACTTATAACCTAGGCAGAAAGGATTCAAGGTACTACCCCCATGACGTTGCTCTGCGAAAGAACTATGTACTCTCTGATGCTGCAAATTATTATACTGCTAAACTCGCACCGAAATATGTAAGTAGTAAGGGTACCACCTCCCTATACTTTTTACATTGCGTCCGATAGAGACAACTGCGACGAGTATCCCACTCGCGGGTTTTCTGCAATACGGTTCCCACCGCCGATAAGAAGTTGTTGAGGAGGGAGTAGGATAGACACGTCCCTCTCGCAACCATTGGGGGCTAAAAATAAAAAGGTTGAGTTGCCACCGAGTTGTGTTGTTGCAGGATGTTGGTTGGAAGGAGAGGCTGGTGCTGTCTGTGGTAAAGACGGTAGATGGGTCCCTGTCGTAGGCATTGGGAGGCAAAAATAAAAAAAGCTGACTTGATACCGAGTTGTGTTGTTGCAGGATGTTGGCTGGAAGGAGAGAGCTGGTGCTGTCTGTGGTAAGGACGGTAGATGGGTCCCTGTCGCAAGCATTGGGGGCAAAAATAAAAAAAGCTGACTTGATACCGAGTTATCTTGATGCCGTCTGTTAGTTGAAAGGAGAGAGCTGGTGCTGTCTATGACAAGGACGGGAGATGGGTACTGTTTTGGAAAGGTCCAGTTGCTAGGGTGGCTGAGCCTAGTGGGTGCAAGCAGATGTACTATAGGCGGTTTACGTACAAGCATAGTAAAGTTTTATAAAATTGCACTACCAGGCGAGCAGATAACTACAGCACAAAATCTTGCGATCATATGTAGCATGCATGCATGGTTTAAACCTGTATCGTTGTCGTCACATCTTCAGCGGTTATCGCGCCTCTTTTTTTTATATTCCGTTCATTTTTTCTTCCACTCCAAACAAGCTTTGATCAGTTAGTCACACTTCTTCAACGTCATTTTTCCATACGAGTTTTAAAAAACTTGAACTTGACCGCGATGCGGTTACGAGTTGTTGTTTCTTTTTGCATAGAATTTTAAATCTACCTGAATTGAAACTGCGAGACATGTGGGTGACTTTATTTTCTGAATATTTTTTATGTAAAGGAAAAAAGATTAAGGAAAGATGGCAAAGAGCAAGTTCTGATGCTGCTTATGCAAGGGTTCTTGATACTTGTGACGTTCAATACTGGCGGCGTATGATAAAGAGCTGCAAAACAAGAAAAGATCGGCGGCAGTCAGTGAACTTGATGTTGTGAACGACACGAATGTGGGTGAAGGTGAGCTAAAAGAAACGGGTTGCTTGAGTAAAAACAAACTAATTCGGCTGAGATGCCTTTTATTGAAGGTCAGTAAAGATAGACTGCGGAATGCCAACCCCGAACTGGACCCCGGCCCCGCCGCCCTCGGTACTGAAACCTTGAAGGCTCGTCACAGCCGCATCACACAATGCACACATACACACATACATGGATCTTAAGTCCATATAAATAGCGGGCATATTTATTTGAAATAATGAGCTCGTTTGAGCATAAAAGCCGCATTTATCACATCTTCTATGATGGCCAAGCTAAAAGCAAAAACAAAACTACCAGTTTACCAGATGATGGATATCACCATAGGCTGTGGAATCACAATCTTCACAGACTAACAGACAACGCTTGCAGACATAATTTGCGTGAGACAAAACTTGTTTTACGGCTTTAATTATTACCAATGCCGCCAAACAAAACAAGAGTAAAAGAAAATGTACAGAACTGCACTTTTAGAATCACATCGTTGCCACTACCGCTTCACCCAATTAAATTTACATAATATCACAAAATTGTGGCCGCTTTGGTATTGCGAACGTGTTTAGGAATGGCGGATCAATGATAATGGTAGGAAGGTGTGAATGCAAACAAAGCAGTTTGTATGAAAAACGTGAAAAAAAAAGCTGAATCACATTGCCGGCATGTAAACAAGAAGCACGTGCCAGTAAAAACATGTGGACGATTTGGCGAACTTGAATTGAAAAAAAACAGGAAATATAGGCGATATTAATTCAAAATATTTTATTTTTGCATCTTGCAAATTAAAAATGATGTTAATTGTAAAAACTAAAAATAAACGCATACTGCCCACGTTTTATAAAGATTCTCTTGAGGTTAAAAACCATTGATCTGGCTAAAACAAAACCACAACCGATCATTGGATAAAGTTTAAGGCTTTGTGATAACTTATGTTGAGTGCCATGCTATCAATCAAATTTTGCTGATGATCAATCCATTCCTTGACTCAAACTTGTTCTTCACATATCGAAAATTTGTTTATACACGTCGATCATGGGATTGCTAGCGTGTATAGGAATGGGGGATCAATGATCTTTAAGTATATGTATGGAAAGCTAGGAAGGTGTGGATATAAACAAAATAAGTTTGTGGAAAAACAAAATTTACCGGTGTGTATACAGTTTAACGGCTTGATAAACTTGCGCTGCGGGCTGAAAGTGAAAGGTGGGGTCATATTAATTTTATTGAATGAATCAACGCTTTAAGTATATCATATTATATGATATGTGTTGGGAGTTTAATGCAAATAATTAATGTAGATGATATCGGACGTAAGTTGAAGTTACTCGACCAAAACAATTACTAAACAAGGGGCCTAAAAGAAAACAAGGGGCCTAAAAGAAAAAAGAGATTTGTCCATGAGCTCGCAAGCGCATTAACCAAGCTTGTTGTATACTTTGATTCTGCCATGTATATCTCCACACATAAAATGAGCGCCTGGTAGACAGTTGTTGGGTTGTTTGATTTTTCAAGTCATATAAATTTTTCAGATTTGGTATTTTACATATGCGATTGTTGGTACGTACATGCATATATAATGATAAGCGTAAAAATTATAAAAATAGATAAATGTAATTTGCAGCTGATAAAAGAAAACTCGCATTCATAAAATTTCTAATGATTTGCCATCTGATTATAAACCCAAGCAACAAAATTCAAACCCATTTGGGTTGATCATTATAAAGATTAAAACTTGCAGGCTGATAAATGTAATTTGCAGCTGATAAAAGAAAACTCACATTCATAAAATTTCTAATGATTTTCCATCTAATAATAAACCCAAGCAGCAAAATTCAAACCCATTTTAGTTGATCATTATAAAGATTAAAACTTGTCGGTTGACTTTTAACCTCAAGATTATCCTTTAATGTGTGTTTGGATTTAAATATTCAATCTCAAGCTTTCTAATTCTAATCTGTAATAGAACACAAATTAAATTTTTATTCAATTACAATGCGCTATGGCGCTTATAATTATATATGCATGTATGTACTAGCAATTGCATGGCTCAGCATTAAATTTTTAAATATAAACACATTAAAACAGTCTTGGGGTTAAAAATCAACCAGCAAGTTTTAATTTGCTCAGCTCAGCATTAAATATTTAAATCCAAAAACATTAAAGAAGAATCTTGAGGTTAAAAGCCAACCTGCAAGTTTTAATTTGCGTTCTATTGCAGATTAGAATTAGAAAGCTCAGCATTAAATATTTAAATCTAAAAACTTTAAAGAAAAATCTTGGGGTTAAAAGCCAACCTGCAAGTTTTAATTTGCGTTCTATTGCAGATTAGAATTAGAAAGCTCAGCATTAAATATTTAAATCTAAAAACTTTAAAGAAAAATCTTGGGGTTAAAAGCCAACCTGCAAGTTTTAATTTGCGTTCTATTGCAGATTAGAATTAGAAAACTCAGCATTAAATATTTAAATCTAAAAACTTTAAAGAAAAATCTTGGGGTTAAAAGCCAACCAGCAAGTTTTAATTTGTGTTCTATTGCTGATTAGAATTAGAAAGCTCGATATTAAATATTTAAATCTAAAAACATTAAAGAAAAATCTTGAGGTTAAAAATTAACCTGTAAGTTTTAATATGCTTTCTCAGCGTCTTGTGTTTTAAAAGCAGCAAAATTTAATGTTCAAAACAATTTGTTTTGCATAAATACTGCAGCACCGGTGTAGAACTCTTTAGTTGTTATAAAACGTGTTTTAAGCATACAACCCCCCACTAAGTTCGCTGCAATAGCCGTTTTAATAAATCGAATTTGGGATTAATAACCATGGGTTTAATGTGGTTCATTATATGCACGCTCGTGTGTTATCCGCAATACTGCAGTGGGTTTTTTTAATATTACAACGCAGAGCAGGTATGTGGAGCAACAACATTAATTGATTACATTATTCAAACTAATATATTTATTGTTTTTAGATGCGGCGCAGGATATAGAGCTGCGTGAAAGGTTGGCCCTTAAAACACCGGAAAACGTCTTTTTAGTGCAACAGGGTGCTAACAACATTGGGTCACAGACTTTTTACCACTTTGGCCAAAGCAGCGACAACACCATTATTGATAAATTGGAGGCATATAACGTTAACATTGATGCGGCGTTTGGCAAAAATCTAACATCAAACCGCAAGTCGTTAGCTGACAGATTGTTGAATGGTTTCCAACAGCAGAATCCCAATACGCAACCTAACAACGCCGATCCGCAGGGTAATTTACGGGCTAGCGCAGTAAAAACATATGATCCCACATCGCAGCAGCCCGAGAAAGCAGACGCTAAAAGCAAAAATAGCTATATAATTAGTTTAAACGCTAATTCGGAGGCTGGTGATAATGCGTGGGGAATGGGAAAAGAAGTTTTACAAACCCAAATAAATATGAAGCTAGAAAACTTTCGAGATGAAATGATACAAAGTGTGCGCACACTGCTAGCAGAGGCTATTACAAGAAATTTGCCGATGGCGGAAAAGGTGAACACATCCGATGATGAGTCCGTTGAAGATGGAGCATTGGCTTCACAAAAACCAGTTTTTAGTTCTGCCGTTACAACCTTTTTTAATTTGCGGGGTAGCACAATAATACCCCCAGCAACCATTAATTGGCCCAATTTGTTCGACTACGCATTTAATCAACATGAACAAAGAATAACAACTACGGTGCGTTATATAAAGAGTATGCCCAGTTTTAAACATTTTTTAAAAAAAATACGTGATGTTTTAGAGGGCTATGCATTAGATCAGACACGTTATACGGTCATAGACGTTTTTTTTGTTGATAAAGATGAAGAGGGATATTTTATTACATCATTATCCGAACACGGCGAGTATAAAGATTTTTTAACATATACATATGGAAGATTAGTCTTTATCACACGGTCAATACCACAAAATTATCACACCCCGAACGCTGCAACTCATCAACCCAGCTATAGCACTAAACCCGCATATTCAGCTGGAGGTAAGTAAAGCTATATCCATTATTATAAATTTTTATGTAAACGCAAGTATACTAGCAGTTGCGTCACCACCCAACAACTTAGAAAAACAGCACAAACTCGATTACCCCAGCTTACAACGTTAACCTAACCACACCCGTTTTGTTACAGGATATTAAATCCGATTACACAGCTGAAGGAGAAATTATGAACAATGATTTGGAAACCTCTACAACAATGTTAGAAGCGGCGGCAACCACAACCACTCCGTTGAAGATGTGACGTTATAAGTACCGCTGTTTAGAGTAAAATTTATTGATTTGTTAATTGGGTGGTCATATTATATTAGTGTTTAAAATAAAACGCATATTTAAACGCTTTACAATCATTCTTTTATTTGCAATATTTCTATATTTACTTTGACCGTTTCTAAACTTATAACTTACATATTATATCCCATTTAGAGTTGAGATGTTAAACCGATGACAGCATGAAAAGTTTCATCTGCTCTTTCCCAGATCATTGCAACGAAGGATTGTATTTCAATCTCATCTCTAAAATTCGACATTATTCATCCATATATTGTTGTAGAGCTCGAAGTTCATTCAAGCTGTTGATGCAATTCCGTAGCACATCATAAAGCTCCACATCCCATGGAGCTTCCGGGTCATGTTGATGGGAGTAGTTATGGACGGCTTGATATAGTTCCTCAGGAGGGGTGTAATCTTGTCGTAAGAGCGTTGATATCAGTTCCACATATCTTTGACCAGCCGGTGTGCGCAAATCCACCGCAAGCAAATCTCCTAGATTTCCAAGATCATCCCAATCGTCTTCTGCGAATGCCACACCATCATCATCATCTTCAGAAACGTCAGCATCCCCCAACTCAAAGTCAATCTGTGCGATAAAATCTTGTGTCCCAATGTCTGGAACTATTTTTTGGTAGCACATGGCGTCGATGTATCGCAATTGCTCTGTTAAACGATTTGTAGACTGATGTTTAGTGTTAATCGACAGCTCCATTTTATACTTCCCGAGCAAGGAAACATTTTTAAAATATACATATATAATCTTTATACTTCCCGATCAAGGAAACATTTTTAAAATATATATAATCTTGATGCTAATAACGAAAAATCACGTACTTTACAAGCATTATAAAAGGTTATCGCACAACAAAGTATCTGGTTTTAAATGTAACGAAAAATCACGTACTTTACAAGCATTATAAAAGGTTATCGCACAACAAAGTATCTGGTTTTAAATGTGCGCTGCGCAAATTTCCAAGAGATAATTTATTGATTTTCAATGCAAAGTAGTGATATTTTAGTAGCACTTTATGTCAATGGTTAAATTCGTTTTATATAATGCCCCATCATCACAGAATTTTCCATATATTTATATTTATATAAATGAACATTTTCCAATTTCTTTGTTAATGATTGGGAAAGAAGGTTTAAACTATAATGAATGGCCCCAAAATAATAAAAATAGCTTGTAAGAAGATTATTTTTATTGGCTCTTTAAATTTCCCATCATCTTCGTTGGCAAATTTCTAAAGTTTTGGTATTTTAGATTTCAATGGTTTTATTCACACTTTTAATGTATTAGAGAATTAGGATTATGTCGGAAAGTACCCTTCTCAAGAGACATATGGAGTTAATACCTTCAAGCGGAAGAAAAAAAAAAAATTTAGAGCGGTATAAATTAGAATAAACTAAAATTTTAATAATCAGCTCCAACTTATAGAATATTGTAAGAATGATGTAAATATTTACGGTGGGTTGTCTAACATTATGGGTGATTTGTAAATATGCCTGAAATTGGCCCCTATACTAGTGCCATAACAACAATTTTGCAAAGCTAGATTTCATCAACCTTCTAAATTCCGATCATGCCTTGGGGTGTACTTTGTTTACATTTACATAAAACTGTTGTGCAATATTGATTTTAGTTTAAATGCGCTCTGCCCACATCTTGCAGCGATTTACCTTGCGGATAATTTATCGCACCTTAAAAATTTTCATTGTAAAGCAGCTACATTACCAGCAATACTTTTATTGCGCCTTTTAAATTTTCATTGTAAAGCAGCTACATTACAAACAATACTTTATGTGAATGGCTAAATTCAGCTAAAATATTTCGATTGTGGAAGGTCAGCTTCATCAACCTTTCAATGACAAATTTTTTATAATGAAATGCGAGTCATACCCACTAAGATTATGAAAAATTATAGGAACAGTGTGGCTATCTTTAAAATTTATATTACACCCAGCATGTGCTGGTCCTCGGTATTTACCTGTTAAGTGACAGTGATCGCGTACCTTTTTATCATCCTCTGTAAACAGCTTTTTGCAAATATGGCAGAGCGCGGCGGTCTCAAACAACGCTATTTCCTCAGCAGTCATCTGATTCATGGGTAGAGGGCAAAGGAAAACGGTTTCCACATCCTCAGCAAATTGATTTAATTCGCACACAAACCACTCAATACAATCCACGCCACGATGAGACTTAAAAAATGATAGTGTGGGGTCGTAAGAACATTTAAGTCTACAAATCGCTTAACAGAGCAATTGCGATACATCGACGCCATGTGCTACCAAAAAATAGTTCCAGACATTGGGACACAAGATTTTATCGCACAGATTGACTTTGAGTTGGGGGATGCTGACGTTTCTGAAGATGATGATGATGGTGTGGCATTCGCAGAAGACGATTGGGATGATCTTGGAAATCTAGGAGATTTGCTTGCGGTGGATTTGCGCACACCGGCTGGTCAAAGATATGTGGAACTGATATCAACGCTCTTACGACAAGATTACACCCCTCCTGAGGAACTATATCAAGCCGTCCATAACTACTCCCATCAACATGACCCGGAAGCTCCATGGGATGTGGAGCTTTATGATGTGCTACGGAATTGCATCAACAGCTTGAATGAACTTCGAGCTCTACAACAATATATGGATGAATAATGTCGAATTTTAGAGATGAGATTGAAATACAATCCTTCGTTGCAATGATCTGGGAAAGAGCAGATGAAACTTTTCATGCTGTCATCGGTTTAACATCTCAACTCTAAATGGGATATAATATGTAAGTTATAAGTTTAGAAACGGTCAAAGTAAATATAGAAATATTGCAAATAAAAGAATGATTGTAAAGCGTTTAAATATGCGTTTTATTTTAAACACTAATATAATATGACCACCCAATTAACAAATCAATAAATTTTACTCTAAACAGCGGTACTTATAACGTCACATCTTCAACGGAGTGGTTGTGGTTGCCGCCGCTTCTAACATTGTTGTAGAGGTTTCCAAATCATTGTTCATAATTTCTCCTTCAGCTGTGTAATCGGATTTAATATCCTGTAACAAAACGGGTGTGGTTAGGTTAACGTTGTAAGCTGGGGTAATCGAGTTTGTGCTGTTTTTCTAAGTTGTTGGGTGGTGACGCAACTGCTAGTATACTTGCGTTTACATAAAAATTTATAATAATGGATATAGCTTTACTTACCTCCAGCTGAATATGCGGGTTTAGTGCTATAGCTGGGTTGATGAGTTGCAGCGTTCGGGGTGTGATAATTTTGTGGTATTGACCGTGTGATAAAGACTAATCTTCCATATGTATATGTTAAAAAATCTTTATACTCGCCGTGTTCGGATAATGATGTAATAAAATATCCCTCTTCATCTTTATCAACAAAAAAAACGTCTATGACCGTATAACGTGTCTGATCTAATGCATAGCCCTCTAAAACATCACGTATTTTTTTTAAAAAATGTTTAAAACTGGGCATACTCTTTATATAACGCACCGTAGTTGTTATTCTTTGTTCATGTTGATTAAATGCGTAGTCGAACAAATTGGGCCAATTAATGGTTGCTGGGGGTATTATTGTGCTACCCCGCAAATTAAAAAAGGTTGTAACGGCAGAACTAAAAACTGGTTTTTGTGAAGCCAATGCTCCATCTTCAACGGACTCATCATCGGATGTGTTCACCTTTTCCGCCATCGGCAAATTTCTTGTAATAGCCTCTGCTAGCAGTGTGCGCACACTTTGTATCATTTCATCTCGAAAGTTTTCTAGCTTCATATTTATTTGGGTTTGTAAAACTTCTTTTCCCATTCCCCACGCATTATCACCAGCCTCCGAATTAGCGTTTAAACTAATTATATAGCTATTTTTGCTTTTAGCGTCTGCTTTCTCGGGCTGCTGCGATGTGGGATCATATGTTTTTACTGCGCTAGCCCGTAAATTACCCTGCGGATCGGCGTTGTTAGGTTGCGTATTGGGATTCTGCTGTTGGAAACCATTCAACAATCTGTCAGCTAACGACTTGCGGTTTGATGTTAGATTTTTGCCAAACGCCGCATCAATGTTAACGTTATATGCCTCCAATTTATCAATAATGGTGTTGTCGCTGCTTTGGCCAAAGTGGTAAAAAGTCTGTGACCCAATGTTGTTAGCACCCTGTTGCACTAAAAAGACGTTTTCCGGTGTTTTAAGGGCCAACCTTTCACGCAGCTCTATATCCTGCGCCGCATCTAAAAACAATAAATATATTAGTTTGAATAATGTAATCAATTAATGTTGTTGCTCCACATACCTGCTCTGCGTTGTAATATTAAAAAAAACCCACTGCAGTATTGCGGATAACACACGAGCGTGCATATAATGAACCACATTAAACCCATGGTTATTAATCCCAAATTCGATTTATTAAAACGGCTATTGCAGCGAACTTAGTGGGGGGTTGTATGCTTAAAACACGTTTTATAACAACTAAAGAGTTCTACACCGGTGCTGCAGTATTTATGCAAAACAAATTGTTTTGAACATTAAATTTTGCTGCTTTTAAAACACAAGACGCTGAGAAAGCATATTAAAACTTACAGGTTAATTTTTAACCTCAAGATTTTTCTTTAATGTTTTTAGATTTAAATATTTAATATCGAGCTTTCTAATTCTAATCAGCAATAGAACACAAATTAAAACTTGCTGGTTGGCTTTTAACCCCAAGATTTTTCTTTAAAGTTTTTAGATTTAAATATTTAATGCTGAGTTTTCTAATTCTAATCTGCAATAGAACGCAAATTAAAACTTGCAGGTTGGCTTTTAACCCCAAGATTTTTCTTTAAAGTTTTTAGATTTAAATATTTAATGCTGAGCTTTCTAATTCTAATCTGCAATAGAACGCAAATTAAAACTTGCAGGTTGGCTTTTAACCCCAAGATTTTTCTTTAAAGTTTTTAGATTTAAATATTTAATGCTGAGCTTTCTAATTCTAATCTGCAATAGAACGCAAATTAAAACTTGCAGGTTGGCTTTTAACCTCAAGATTCTTCTTTAATGTTTTTGGATTTAAATATTTAATGCTGAGCTGAGCAAATTAAAACTTGCTGGTTGATTTTTAACCCCAAGACTGTTTTAATGTGTTTATATTTAAAAATTTAATGCTGAGCCATGCAATTGCTAGTACATACATGCATATATAATTATAAGCGCCATAGCGCATTGTAATTGAATAAAAATTTAATTTGTGTTCTATTACAGATTAGAATTAGAAAGCTTGAGATTGAATATTTAAATCCAAACACACATTAAAGGATAATCTTGAGGTTAAAAGTCAACCGACAAGTTTTAATCTTTATAATGATCAACTAAAATGGGTTTGAATTTTGCTGCTTGGGTTTATTATTAGATGGAAAATCATTAGAAATAAATTTTATGAATGTGAGTTTTCTTTTATCAGCTGCAAATTACATTTATCAGCCTGCAAGTTTTAATCTTTATAATGATCAACCCAAATGGGTTTGAATTTTGTTGCTTGGGTTTATAATCAGATGGCAAATCATTAGAAATTTTATGAATGCGAGTTTTCTTTTATCAGCTGCAAATTACATTTATCTATTTTTATAATTTTTACGCTTATCATTATATATGCATGTACGTACCAACAATCGCATATGTAAAATACCAAATCTGAAAAATTTATATGACTTGAAAAATCAAACAACCCAACAACTGTCTACCAGGCGCTCATTTTATGTGTGGAGATATACATGGCAGAATCAAAGTATACAACAAGCTTGGTTAATGCGCTTGCGAGCTCATGGACAAATCTCTTTTTTCTTTTAGGCCCCTTGTTTTCTTTTAGGCCCCTTGTTTAGTAATTGTTTTGGTCGAGTAACTTCAACTTACGTCCGATATCATCTACATTAATTATTTGCATTAAACTCCCAACACATATCATATAATATGATATACTTAAAGCGTTGATTCATTCAATAAAATTAATATGACCCCACCTTTCACTTTCAGCCCGCAGCGCAAGTTTATCAAGCCGTTAAACTGTATACACACCGGTAAATTTTGTTTTTCCACAAACTTATTTTGTTTATATCCACACCTTCCTAGCTTTCCATACATATACTTAAAGATCATTGATCCCCCATTCCTATACACGCTAGCAATCCCATGATCGACGTGTATAAACAAATTTTCGATATGTGAAGAACAAGTTTGAGTCAAGGAATGGATTGATCATCAGCAAAATTTGATTGATAGCATGGCACTCAACATAAGTTATCACAAAGCCTTAAACTTTATCCAATGATCGGTTGTGGTTTTGTTTTAGCCAGATCAATGGTTTTTAACCTCAAGAGAATCTTTATAAAACGTGGGCAGTATGCGTTTATTTTTAGTTTTTACAATTAACATCATTTTTAATTTGCAAGATGCAAAAATAAAATATTTTGAATTAATATCGCCTATATTTCCTGTTTTTTTTCAATTCAAGTTCGCCAAATCGTCCACATGTTTTCACTGGCACGTGCTTCTTGTTTACATGCCGGCAATGTGATTCAGCTTTTTTTTCACGTTTTTCATACAAACTGCTTTGTTTGCATTCACACCTTCCTACCATTATCATTGATCCGCCATTCCTAAACACGTTCGCAATACCAAAGCGGCCACAATTTTGTGATATTATGTAAATTTAATTGGGTGAAGCGGTAGTGGCAACGATGTGATTCTAAAAGTGCAGTTCTGTACATTTTCTTTTACTCTTGTTTTGTTTGGCGGCATTGGTAATAATTAAAGCCGTAAAACAAGTTTTGTCTCACGCAAATTATGTCTGCAAGCGTTGTCTGTTAGTCTGTGAAGATTGTGATTCCACAGCCTATGGTGATATCCATCATCTGGTAAACTGGTAGTTTTGTTTTTGCTTTTAGCTTGGCCATCATAGAAGATGTGATAAATGCGGCTTTTATGCTCAAACGAGCTCATTATTTCAAATAAATATGCCCGCTATTTATATGGACTTAAGATCCATGTATGTGTGTATGTGTGCATTGTGTGATGCGGCTGTGACGAGCCTTCAAGGTTTCAGTACCGAGGGCGGCGGGGCCGGGGTCCAGTTCGGGGTTGGCATTCCGCAGTCTATCTTTACTGACCTTCAATAAAAGGCATCTCAGCCGAATTAGTTTGTTTTTACTCAAGCAACCCGTTTCTTTTAGCTCACCTTCACCCACATTCGTGTCGTTCACAACATCAAGTTCACTGACTGCCGCCGATCTTTTCTTGTTTTGCAGCTCTTTATCATACGCCGCCAGTATTGAACGTCACAAGTATCAAGAACCCTTGCATAAGCAGCATCAGAACTTGCTCTTTGCCATCTTTCCTTAATCTTTTTTCCTTTACATAAAAAATATTCAGAAAATAAAGTCACCCACATGTCTCGCAGTTTCAATTCAGGTAGATTTAAAATTCTATGCAAAAAGAAACAACAACTCGTAACCGCATCGCGGTCAAGTTCAAGTTTTTTAAAACTCGTATGGAAAAATGACGTTGAAGAAGTGTGACTAACTGATCAAAGCTTGTTTGGAGTGGAAGAAAAAATGAACGGACGACAACGATACAGGTTTAAACCATGCATGCATGCTACATATGATCGCAAGATTTTGTGCTTTAGTTATCTGCTCGCCTGGTAGTGCAATTTTATAAAACTTTACTATGCTTGTACGTAAACCGCCTATAGTACATCTGCTTGCACCCACTAGGCTCAGCCACCCTAGCAACTGGACCTTTCCAAAACAGTACCCATCTCCCGTCCTTGTCATAGACAGCATCAGCTCTCTCCTTTCAACTAACAGACGGCATCAAGATAACTCGGTATCAAGTCAGCTTTTTTTATTTTTGCCCCCAATGCTTGCGACAGGGACCCATCTACCGTCCTTACCACAGACAGCACCAGCTCTCTCCTTCCAGCCAACATCCTGCAACAACACAACTCGGTATCAAGTCAGCTTTTTTTATTTTTGCCTCCCAATGCCTACGACAGGGACCCATCTACCGTCTTTACCACAGACAGCACCAGCCTCTCCTTCCAACCAACATCCTGCAACAACACAACTCGGTGGCAACTCAACCTTTTTATTTTTAGCCCCCAATGGTTGCGAAAGGGACGTGTCTATCCTACTCCCTCCTCAACAACTTCTTATCGGCGGTGGGAACCGTATTGCAGAAAACCCGCGAGTGGGATACTCGTCGCAGTTATCGGACGCAATGTAAAAAGTATAGGGAGGTGGTACCCTTACTACTTATGTAGGCCCTTTCACAGTTGCTAAAGTAATTTCGCCATGGATGTATGAACTCATTGATGGTAAAGGAAAATGTCAGGGTATATGGCATACTAAGGATTTGAGGCCTTATTATCCATAAATTACAATAGTTGAGTGAATTTTCCGTGTTTTATTTCAAAATTTACCAAGTAAAAATTTTCAGGCCCCAGGGAATTTACAAGATGACGACAGAGGGGTCCAATTGTGAGTGGAATATTTAAGTTTAGTGACGGTTCGCGTAAGGGGAGCTATAGCTAGTTGCATTGAATTCAGACCTAACTAAGCAAATAATGAAATGCACATATATATTACATTTAGATTTAAATTTATTAAAGGCTTAACTTACAATTACAATTACTTACAATAAGGTTCATCTAAATCGATAATTATAATTATTTAAAATACGACGCGACCGTTAAATAATAATTAATCAAAATAAATTTTATCCGCCAAGTGAAGGGCTCTTCTATGCCCTATCAACATTCAATAAGCCAGCAGCACGGTAACGTTTCCTTTCGTTCTCTTCATCTGTGATCAGTGCAAATCCATTAGCACTTGTCACTGATCAGCAATCCGGGTGCACCCAGCTGTGGTCATTGAACTGCGCAGTATGAGTTATTGAAAACAGCAAATAGGCATAACACTATTGCTGTTTTTTTTTACCTCGTTGTGTCGTTGACTGCTGCTGGTGGCGCCCAAATATTTGTGCTGTTGTGTGTCGCTTTTTTTCTTTTTTTGCTTTTGCCTTCAGCATGCAGAATTTTATTTTAGATTTCTGCCACATTCGCGGATTAAGAGCAAATCGGTTTTCGTGCCACCTTAACTCAAAAATTCCGGTAATTCTTGCGCAAAGTGAAACCAAGGTCGTTTGTGATGCTGATATTAATCAGTATCACGTCCCTGGTTACAGCTTCGTGCCTCATTTTTCTCAGCATAGAGGGATCGCAGTTTATATTCGGAATGATGTTGCCTTTACTATTCTTCAAGATTTTCCTTCTGCCAATCCAGAGTTTAATTACATCTGGATTAGGCTCAAACTTCACAAGCACATCATATACTTCTGTTTCCTTTATCGCAGCCCAAATATGTCTGATGACGACACGGTATCCGTATTTGACAATATCTCCAACAATATTGATCATTTGCTTTCTGTCTCCCCCTCTTCTGAAATCGTCCTGACAGGCGATTTTAATGTTCATAATATACCGTGGCTCAGACATTCTTCTACCACAAGTCCTGTGGGCTGTTTCGTTGAACTCTTCTGTGAATCATTTAATTTACAACAGCTAGTGGATGCACCAACGCGAATTCCTGATACACCTGGAGATAAAGCTAATTTACTCGACTTATTTCTAACATCTCATCCGGAAAAATATAACATCTCAGTCGGTTCCCCTCTCGAAAATTCAGACCATTGCTTAATCACGGCTCAATTTACCACCTCAAACCTGTGCCGCCCTACTTCTCCACTTACAAGTAGTCTTCTTTGGCACTATAAGAATGCTGATTGGAAAAGTCTTAATAAGTATCTTAGAGAAATTGATTTGTCGGTCTGTTTTGCTTCGAGGGATGTTGATGAATGCACATTAGAATTTAGTAACATACTAAATCTTGGCATGCATGAACACATTCCGTATTCTTACAGCAGATCTCAACAACAGCATGATCGCTCCTGGTTTAACGATAAGTGCAAACAAGCTATAAAAGCGAAAGAGTCTGCTTTTCGCGCCTATCAATTGCATCCATGTCCGGAAATGAAACAAGTCTACAAGACTGCACGGAACACCTGCAAGCCCATTATCCAGAGAGAAAGATTTCTTTTTGACCAGAATATAAGACAAAGAATCTTGGCAAGCCGCAAAGGTAGCAACGGCTTCTGGTCCCTGGTCAAATCATCAGGAACAGCTTCACCAGTTCCTCTATACCTTCACTACTTAATAATGGTGAAGTGATTGTTGACTCCCTGGATATATCTAATATTTTAGTTGCTAGATTCGCTTCAAATTCTTGTCTTCCACCCACTTCACAAACAACTGCTTTCGCCCGTGTGAATGTGTACAAGAGCCAATACACGTTCGTACGAGGGATGTGTTCAGGGTTCTTAAGGGGATGAACGTCTCCAAAGCCGCAGGTTCTGATGGTTTTTCGCCCTTGTTAATTAAAAGCTGTGCCTCTCCCTTGGCTAAGCCTCTGCGCAAACTATTCTACTTGTCTTATTCGACAGGAAAATTTCCAACTGCTTGGAAACTAGCTCACGTTCAGCCTATTCCCAAGAAAGGAGAGGGTAGCGACCCCTCAAATTATCGACCAATTGCGATCACTTCGATTCTTTCAAAGGTTTTTGAATCTATCATTAACTCTAAATTAATGAAGTATCTAGAAACTAATCATCTCATCAACGATCGCCAATATGGCTTTCGAGCTGGACGCTCATCTGGAGACCTGCTGACCTTTCTTAAGGAACGTTGGAACCGTAGTCTTCACTATTTTGGTGTGTCTAAAATCGTTGCCCTAGATATTTCAAAGGCCTTTGATAGAGTCTGGCATCCGGATCTTTTAGCCAAACTTAAAGCACTTGGTCTCTCTCCTCCTCTTCTATTATGGATTGAAAGTTTCCTATCTATTCGACAAATACGTGTTGTATTAGATGGCGTTACATCTGAACCGCATCCCATAAATGCCGGCGTGTTATCTCTCCAACTCTCTTTTTAATTTTCATTAATGATCTGCTTCCCTTACTTTCAATCCCATCCATAATTTCGCAGATGACAGTACTCTTGAATTCGCTTACTCCTTTGACACTCTTGCGGACTCCAGGGGGAATGCCGCATGTGTTAAAAGAGAATGCATGCAAAGCGAATCGCGTCGAATTCAATGCATCTAAGACCCAAAGCTGTCTCATTTCATTAAAACAAGATCATAACTTAACCACACCCGTTTCTTTTGATCGAGCATTAATTTGTGATTCACCGTCACTAAGCATCCTTGGCATTAATATTTCCAGTAAGTTAAACTGGACAGATCACATCTTCTCCGTTTCCAAAGAAGCATCGAAATGTCTTGGATTTCTGAAAAGGTGTAAGAAATATTTCATCCCGTCAAATCTAGCGCTCATCTACACGTCCTACATTAGACTTAGAATGGAATACAACTCCAATACATGGGCCGGAGCTGATCGCACAGCCTTAGCATCATTGGATTTGTCCAAAAGAGAGCCTGCAAGCTCATTGGCGATTTCGCAATAACTTGTCATATCGACTCACTCGAGCACCGCCGCAATGTTGGATGCCTTTCGCTCCTTTATCGCTATATGCATGATCAATGTACTGATGAAATATCTAGTCTAATCCCTTGTAGAATGATTCCTGCATGCAATACTCGCGCTGCAAACCGCGCACATCCTTTAACCCTTCAAATTACTTTCGGCCGTACAGTAAAATTCCGTGATGCTTTTTTATCCCAAAAAGTGCGAATGTGGAACAGCTTACCATCTTCTGTTTTTCCCCCGGCATACAATCTGCGGAAGTTTAAGGGCGACATACATCGGCACCTCCGCCACTCTCCTCATAACCCCTAATCCTTTCCCTATCTCCTTCCTGCAATGCTGTGCTTTGCATCATAGGGTATCCCCTGAGCTTGGCTTAATAATATAAAAAAAAAAGAACGTCGAACTAACTAGCTTACTAAAAACTTAAACTAAATACTTTAAATAAGATTTATATTCTTAACCTTTTTTTTAATCAACTACACGGACAATATTACATTTATATATAAATAATAATATAATTTGTTTTTGGAGCATGCTTAAGAAACAGGGCTCATACTTTTATTATATTACTCAGTATTCTAAGATTTCCAGCGATACTCCATTGCTACGTGCATAATTTTCAAGAGGTTTCAGGGAAACCTCTCGGAGGAAGGGGAGATGTGTTACGCTCCCAACATTCATATGGTGGTGGATTCAATAAATGTTGTGTATGTCCTCTTTTGAACTCGCGATACTACTAGAATTCCTTAATTATAATTACATAACCTTGCATAACGCTAACGATGAGGAGAAGAAAAGAGGTCCACAAAGAATATACGAAATGATCGATTAATTATCCACCACACTACGACGAAGTCAGTACGTCATATAGAATCAATATGTACACATGTACTTCTTTTCACGTACATATATTCATCTTTATTCCTCCCTACGGAGGACGCAGTTATTATACGCCCAGCTAGCCAAGCACTCGTATCCTACTTTAGGACGGAAGATGCCGTTTCTACGAAATTACATAGTTTAGATTCTTTTTTTTAATTCCAAGTTAGTTATAATTTCCTTTCTAATCATGCTTATAGTACCACATAAGTAATAATTAAAAGTTATCACTATTCCTGAATTTCTTTAAATTTAAAATCACATGAAACTATGATCGATTGTTTAGTCACCATATTTAGCTTAAAGTATGAAGTCTAGAAAATTTGTGAAGAATGGAGTCAGTTATAAACGTACAAAAACATATATATTGTTCTTGCTGAACCATCTAGCCATCCTAGAATAATAAATAATTTTCATAGAGGCATTGATATCCATGAGCCTTTCTTCCACGCTAACAGATTTTATATTCGCGAAGTATGTTGTCATACAAAGAAAACAAGTCCAAGTTCCTTCGACTGAACCAATAATAAAACAAAACGATGATGGTAAAACAAAACGATAATAATAAAACAAAACAAAATTAATAATTAACCACAACGTTAATAATAAACAAAAATATAAATAAAAGTATCAAAAGGGCACACTGAGCCATACAATTGAGAGTTAAAAATTTTAATAAGTTCTACTCTGTCGTAAGCCTCAAATTTTAATGGAGTAAAAAGGAAAATAGACACTTTTAAACGTATAACAAAGAACATTCAAGGCATGTAAAATACTATTATAAATTTATAAAATGGGCAAAATGATTATTAATTACACCCAATGGAAACATGCCCTAATCAAAGTTCACTATTCTTCGTTATTAAGCGGATGTGCGAAAATATTGTTTTTTCTACGAGATCAGTGATCGAAAAAATAGACTAGAGACCAATCGATATATTTAGTCGTTGAGCTGTGAAGTAGTAAAGTGGAACTCAGTTTCAATAATTAAAGTACAAGCACATAAAATGAGATAAAACATTTTAAAATAAAAAACTAAGTTTTTGGTTAAAAGTCCAAAAATTAAAAGTGAATAAATTAAAAAAAAAAAGGAAGGTTAACAAATAAAGCCAAAAGAAAAAGGAGGCATGGACTTTGCGTGAAGAACGGAAAGGTTTTATTTATTTTACTGCAACGTGGCAGGAAGAGCCATGGAGTGAAAGTAGAGTGCCTATTTTAAATTTACACTAAAAGACATATTGAATATTTTTCTTGCCTTTAAATAATGTAAAAGATTGTTTTACTAATATGATGACTTAGTGCCGGTAGCGATTCCCTCCATTCTTTTGGATTATATGCGTTTTATAACGTTTTATTAAAAACCTATCTAATACAATTACGTTTTTCTTTTTTTTTGTGACCTAGGTTTCGTGATCTACCCTGTGTGAAACAAAAGATCACGTGGCGCCCAATATCTTTATCTTTTCCAGCTTTGAACCTACTCCCATATCATAATGAACTACTAAGTTGTATGATAATATGGTTAAACAAAAAAAAAAAAAATGGAGTTTAATTAAGGGGACATGGCCGTGTAGGCCCCTATTTGGCTTTACTTATCCAGTTTCGCTCCAGCCACGGAGCTCATCAGAAGTTTTCTAAACTAGCAAACGTACAAACTGAGCATACAAACTGAACGTTTGCTAGTTTAGAAAACTTCTGATGAGCTCCGTGGCCGAAACTGGTTAAGTAAAGCCAAATAGGGGCCTACACGGCTATGCCCCCTTAATTAAACTCAAATTTTTTTTTTGTTAAACCATATTATCATACAACGTAGTAAAAATTCGTATCAAAATCTAACGGGCTATCCTGCTGCGCAGGCCAGCAGCTCCCCATAAGTATGGCAACAAGACCCTAACAAAACAAACAAACTAAACAGGACATGTAACTGCATGAAACACAACACATAAAAACAAGGAACATATCATCTACACTACTTAATGGAATTTTTTCTAGTACCTCACTTAAGCACTTCCCTCCTTCAACAAATCCTTCCTTTCTCATCATTCGATCGCCATGTCTAATTAGTCCTCCAGCGAGGCAAAACTATGAATCTGGTGAACTAGTTGACTCAAAGCCTGACTCTGTCCAGTCGGATGACCAGAGAGACATGCTTCCGTGAGAGCACAACAAAAATGTTGTGCGGCCACCTACTATTTCCATAGCAGAAGGCCAGCGGAAAAGATCTCCTTAATTCAAAATTTCAAAAACTCAAAGCATTCCAACTTTAGGCTTGACCAAAGTCAAACCTAAAGTCGAACTTCAAATAAAAAGAACACTATCAAACTTTACAAAAAAAAATATTACAATCTTTACTTTACTCAGAACTTGCAAAAACATTACTTTACTCGAAAATTTTAAAACTTTATCATTCAATCCAAAATCTCAAAACTTTATTCATTTCAAACTGGAAAAACGTTACTTTACTCAAAAATACTGTAGAAAACAAAACCAGTCAGACTCAGGTCACCATGCAGCTTCCAATGGATATGAGAGGTCATGAGGTCATGAGGTCAATCAACTAGGAAATAGAGTTTTGCTATGAAAATTCATAGCGAAATAAGTCAATATGAAATTGACTCAGTTTGCTGCTAAGTCTGCAGTTCGAGAATTAAGTTGAAAAAACTCTTTAAGCAAAGCAAACGAAAAATCTTTAAAAAATAAATTTCATTGCAAAAAGGGGGCGTTTCATATAAGCAGGAACCGTATAATCGTCAGTACGGCTTGGTTCCTGCCTGCCGTATACGCCAAAGCAAATAGCCATGCTGACCTCATATATAGACTTAAAATAAATTTTAAGTGTGAATTATATGAGGCGAAATACTACGTATTTACTTGAATGCCTAGCAAGATTTAGCCCTATGCGGGACTAGCATTTCATAGAGTTTTGCTATGAAAATTCGTAGCGAAATAAGTCAATATGAAATTGACTCAGTTTGCTGCTAAGTCTGCAGATCGAGAATTAAGTTGAAAAAACTCTTTATGCAAACGAAAAATCTTTAAAAAAGAAATTTCATTGCAAAAAGAGGGCGTTTCATATAAGCAGGAACCGTATAATCGTTAGTATGGCTTGGTTCCTGCCTGCCGTCAGGCTTGGCTGTTTGCTTTGGCGTAGGAACCAAGCCATACTGACGATTATACGGTTCCTGCTTATATGAAACGCCCTCTTTTTGCAATGAAATTTCTTTTTAAAGATTTTTCGTTTGCATAAAGAGTTTTTTCAACTTAATTCTCGAGCTGCAGACTTAGCAGCAAACTGAGTCAATTTCATATTGACTTATTTCGCTACGAATTTTCATAGCAAAACTCTATGAAATGCTAGTCCCGCATAGGGCTAAATCTTACTAGGCATTCAAGTAAATACGTAGTATTTCGCCTCATATAATTCACACTTAAAATTTATTTTAAGTCTATATATGAGGTCAGCTTGGCTGTTTGCTTTGGCTATACGGCAGGCAGGAACCAAGCCGTACTGACGATTATACGGTTCCTGCTTATATGAAACGCCCTCTTTTTGCAATGAGATATCTTTTTTAAAGAGTTTTCGTTTGCATAAAGAGTTTTTGCAACTCAACTAGGAAATGCCAGATGATCGTCTCACAGCAACTCTCAGTCCCCAGTAAAATTTACATTTAGACACCGAAGTCCAACTGAGGTGCCTCCACGTTGGGCGCCATTTTCTTATGAAACTATGGTGAGTGATTGAATTGGACGTTAAGTCCCAACTGCCAGCATGAGCTGACAGATCACTCGACGGATAGCGTTGAAGTGCAGGGCGGCACGCTAGTTTGCCGAATACCTGCAGCTGTCACCGGCCATATACAAAAAACTAATTCGTGCCTTCCATACAAATAGGAAGCACACACCCGGTTCTGAAGGGACCATTACACCACTTACCATTACCTTCGTGAAGGCGCAGATGATAGGCCTTCAGCTGCATTGCCCCATATCCACTCAATGACACTCAGGGCAGCAGTTATTTTGTTCAGTGTCCCTTTTACTGTCCTGAAAGAGAGTAGAAGAGCGGACCTTTTCAAACCCTACATCAAGAGGACTCCAGGAGGGTGGAAGGAGAAATGAAAAGTATTCAGTAATCCATAATCACGTTATAATCGTTCCTTTAATTTAAAAACAATCTACGATCTAGCCAGTGGTTTGTTCTTATGAGCTATCTACTAGTGAATAGAATATTAGAAAATTACTAAATTACACTTAATGACATGCCTAGTCTTTTGGTTTTTATTTTGTCATCTCATTATAAGCCCCTTTGTGTTTTTTTTTTTCTTACTAAACATTCACACGAGCACGCACACGCCATGTAAAACCTCTCTATCCTATATATACAGCACTATTAATCAGTTCGTGTTTGAAAATAATTTAGTATTTAAGTTTTCTTTTATATTTTCTACCAAGCAAATGTATTTTGTATTTGAAATTCTTTGATACAAGTTCGATTGCTCTGTGGGAACTAATGTGATCGATTTTCCACTGCGAGGGAAAAACATCAACCAACACATTGAAATACTGCGTGGCCTTCCCAGCCTAGCGGCCGGCATACCTTTTAATAGTACACACGTTTTGTCCAAGATAGCAGAATATCCCACAAATCAAGTGAGTTGCCCAGAAAAAATGATTAAGAGTTTTAAAGCGATTTATATTCCTTAACTACAGGAAAAACAACCGAGTGATCTGTCAGCTCATGCTGGCAGTCTGGACTTCACGTCCAAGTCAATCACTCAGCATACTTCCATAACACATTAATAATTACGCAGTTAGCTAAATCGGATTTTGTGAGGGGATAATAATGTTCACGGGTGAGGTCGATAACTAGGTATTCTGTGGAGGGCTGAATATAAGTGTACTCTCCTGTGCTTAGGGTTGGTAAAGGTATTAATTTTAAAATCTTATATTTGTTAGCGGAAGGAAGTGGTATTTTAATTTCGAAAATAATTCTGTCATTTACAGTTGCTGCACTCACTTGGCTTATTTGGTATAATTGTAAGATTTGGTTTCCAAATGGAAAACTTATATTGCCAATAGGTTTTCCGAAATCCATACCAACTTGCCAGATGCCAAATGGAATCACATTTCATCAAAAACTAAGCCGGCAGATACAGCATCCAGAGGAGTTCTTCTAGGTTAATTACTCGATCTTGAAATATGGTGATGTGGACCATCATAGTTTCAACAAGGCAAGGAATTCTGGCCAAAACAAACTAATTCATTCAATACGGGTCTAGAAAAGAACACATACGAAAACAGCGAGTTAGTCTTATTAAATGAAGTCTATATACTTACTAGAACTATACGTGTGATGGCCTATTGTTTGAGATTCATTGATAACTGCCAAAAACCTAAGGAATATCGATGTTATAATAACAATCTGTCATTATCAGAAATTGATATTGATAGATGTGCTGTGATCAAATTAACACAATTACAACCATTTCAAAAGGAAATTAGTTCATTAAAAGCAAATAAACTCATCCACAACAAAAGTCCAATTTTATCTCTACATCCCTTTTTAGACAATAAAGGAATATTGCGAGTAGGTGGACGTCTTTCTCAAGCAAACATAAATTATGATCAAAAACATCCAATCATTGTTCCTAACAAAAATCATATTTCAAACATATTAATTGATAATATTGTTACGAGCAACAAAGTGACACAAGCGATATTTGTTGGAAATGGAAACAACTTTAGGCTAGTGACATCTTAGTAAACCTTGGGTTCGGAGAACGGAATATTCAGGAAGGTTCTAGCATTATGAGTAGAGTATAAATACCAGGAGGCGAGTCTTATTTCAGACAGTGAAGTGAACGAAGTAAACTATTTGGATTGCCATAATTAGAAGTACACTACTAGCGATAACTATAAAGAGTTGATTTTATAATTGTTTGTAAATCTTATAAAAGCAAATAGTGAAGTTAAATAAAAGAAGAACTTGTTAATGATATCTGAAATATTGTGTTTTAAATAACGAACAAACGCCACGCTCGTAACAACCGGTACCAGAAGTGAAATAAATTCGTGAAATAAAGTGGTGGCATTTGACTTTGAAATTCAAAGAGTAATTAATTTTGTGAAATCGTGTGAAACTTTCCTTCTTTAAGTGAAAATTCCGAAAGATAGTTTTATATTAGACTGTGAGTGGATTACTAAAGTAATGGGACGGAAACTAGAGTAGCTTCGCATACAGGAATTGAAAGTGGAGTTGGGCAAGCGGTCATTGCAAACGACAGGTCTAAAGAATGTTCTGTACGAGCGACTTAGACAAGCTTTGATAGAGGAAGAAAAGAATCCTGAGACATTTGTTTTCGAAGAAGAACCTGAAGCTGAAGAAGAGTCTGCGATGAACATGAACAGATTTTGGGTACTTTAATGTCCAAAATGGAACTTTCAGCCCTGCAGATGAATGCTTTTGAGGAGCAGCAGAAAGCTAATGAATCCTGTTTTGAGGAACAAAAGAATGCTTTAAATGAACAAAAGAATTCTCTGGAATTCCATTAAGATGAGCAGAAGAAAGCTAATGAGGAACAAAACAAATTTCTTGGCCCCCGCCCAATCAATTGCAAACTACTTGTCAAGGCGTATATATACGCTAAAGAAACTATTAAAATAAGCAGTAATAAAAACTCAATTGTATGGTATTGTAGAAGGATGGTCCTATATTACTTAAATCATTAAACAATTCACATTTTAAATAAAATCAAAGTTGGAATCATCAAATGTATTTGGCCTAGTAGGGACATGTGGTCCACCCATGTTCGGGTTTTGCATTGCTCCCATTGCTGGTCTGTACTGGTTAGGCGGCGCAGTTTGCTGCTAAAAAAATAAATGTTGAAATTATATTTATATTTTCAAAGCTTTACCTGTTGTAAAAGATGGCGCAATCCGGGATTATTTGACATAATAGGGCGAACCATTCGTTGGCTGGGTACGGGTGCGTTTTGTTGCTAGAATAAGGGAGAACTATTTATACAATTTTATTTATTTTGAGTAACTTAAGAATCCAATTTGTTTGGAAACTAAACTAAAATAAAGGAAAACGTTATAATTGGTCTAAAACAAATAATCTTAAACTCTATATGAAAATAAAAGATAAATAAAATGGAAACCCAAAGTTTTGTATGACAATACCAAGAAGGGGTTGTCCGATTTAGTTAATTTTTGTGATTTTATTTACTATTTTTATGAGAACGCCGAGTACAAAATTGCAGCTCTCTAAGTCTACGCGTTCTCAGGCAATGCCCAAATATATAGTGCAAAACGAAATTTTTATATGACGAACCTACGAAGGAGTTGTGTCTATGAGTGATACCATTGGATTTTAGAAATTATGGAAACTGATTAGATGTCAATGATGTTGCATTATCTGAGACAAGAGAAAATGTAAGTCCAAATCTAGCGAAATTTTCCCGTAATATTTTTATTGTTTTCTTAATCGATTAGAGCATATAACTAAAGGAAAGGTAATAATAAAAAAAAATTGCGGCCTTTCCCACTATGTGATAGAATTCTGTTCATGTATTCGTTATTCTCATGGAAATAGTAAATCTAAAATATTATATATATACATATATACAAACATTTTCCAACCCTTTTTAGCGTTCCGTACGCCAAAGGGTAACAACGGCTGTCCGTCCGTCCGTCACTAGGTTGTATCTCATGAACCGTAAGAGGTATTTTCACAGACTGTGTATTTCTATTGGCGATATAACAACAAATAATAAAAAATAAATAAAATTAAAAAGTAAAGGGGCCCCTATATAAGAAACGTGATTTTTTCAGCGTTTTCATTCTTATTATTATCTGTCTGTCACCGGGCTGTATCTCATTAACCGTAACAGGTAGACAGTTGAAATTTTCACAGCGTGTATTTCTATTGCCGGTATGACAACAAAGAATAAAAATAATATTAAATAAAAAATTAAAGGGGGTCCCCATACAAGAAACGTGAATTTTTGGCGATTTTTTCCTCGTTTTATTCTCATTCATTATTATTATCATAAGTAGGCATTATTTTTCCACATAACGCCTACTTTCATTTGAAAAAATAAATAAAAAGTGCATAGTGTTAAATTTTGTACGACGGCACGGAACCATTCGTGCGCGATACTCGCACTTGGCCGTTTATTTCACTTCTTTTGCGCGTATTTTCAGAAAATAAATTTTCCAGTTTAACTTCACGACTGCAGTTTTCCTTCAAAACATCTTTCCGGGATGATTTCGACGATTATTACAAGAGCACCGAACAGCACAATTTACTGTTAAAATGATCACACATTTATTAATTTAAGTCCAAGACCTAACCTCAACATTTTTACTTCAATTAAGGTAAATCTCTGAATAATTTAAAGAAATTTATTAAATATATTCACAAAATACAAAAACTGGCAAAAAATGAATCTGACTTTTACTCTTAACTAAGTTAAACCTAAGAACATATAACTTAACAGAAAGCTTCTCTGGCCTCTAAAAATGCACAAGTTTTATGCTTATTTGTTGATGCGGTCGGGAAGTAACAAACGGAAAGAAGCAAAGACTTGAGACTGAAAGAATGTCGCTCTGTTCTCTTTGTCTTCGCCACCTCATAGCTGTACATGAACACACGGCGATGCCAGCCATGGACATAATTTCATCTTTCACTTTGTTGCCTGACTGCTTGTCGGCCATCAATTCCTATCCCACCCACTCATCTTACTATGGTCCCTTTTTTCTACTGCACTACATGCAATGTACATGAAAACAAAGTATTCTTTATGAAACCGGTTTCCTAGAGAAGAGGTAAAAGAATCAAAGAGAACGCGCTATGCAATACAGGCACTGGTTCTGGTGCATTGACGACCTGCCACTCGCCACCGTGATGAGTGGCGGGTCGCCAAAAAGCAGAGTTTTCGTAAAGTTTGTGAGAGCGGGTCGTAATAATACGACCAAACGCCATATAAAACTTTTCAATATACGAATTGCGTATTCTTTCTGTTAGATGCTCATTGCTTAAACTTATCTTGTCTTTCAACCCCTTCGCCAAGGAACCGAGATTCTCTAACACCCACAAATTGTTGTTCGTAAAATGATGCGACGTAATCTATGTGTATCCTGGTGTGTAGTTACCTCGATGGGATTTGCCTTATTTTGACAGCAGCTGCGACATTATCGAGCTAAATCTTGAATGCTTCGATCGATTTCTTTTACCTCATATATAACTGCGCGCCAATTTGAAGCTATTTAAGAATGTATTGTTGTAGTACCGTTGGTATCATTACTCGAATGCTATTGAATACGCATCCTTGCTCAATAGAAATTTTTTAAGTTGATTCGTGATGGGGTAGCGGGTCACCTTGTAGTAAAGCGTAGTAAAGTGTTGCCCTTTGAATATCTTTTAACGTAAATGGTAGAGTTGTGGCTGTCTTCACCACGAGATACATACACCAAACTTTAGTTATCAATTTCAGCGAAACATTTTTAGAGTTTCGCGAATACGAACAAAGTCACTTTGACCATTAGAAAAGGTTATAATTAAGTAGGCCTTGATACTTGCAAAACGTAACACAATCAAGCGCACCACCTAGCGCTCAGGCTGCACGAAGCGTCAGATTCATGCCAGACGGAAACGCAGTATTCCAACAATAAACAACAAGAACTGGACGAATCACTCAACTTCCCGGTAGATTTAATACTCGCTAAACCTATGGTTTCGCTGGCAGGGGAGTATTGTGGCTGTATTCACCACGAGCTACATACACCAAACTTTAGTTATCAATCTTAGCGAAATATTTGTAGAGTTTCGCGAATACGAACAAAGTCACTTTGACCTTTGGAAAAGGTTATAATTAAGTAGACCTTGGTATTTTTCAAAAACTTGCGAAAAAAACATTGCCTGAGCCGTCACTTATCGACCTAGTTTGTTTTGGCATTAAAATAATACGTCCGAGTCTAGATTTTAAGCTTACCTGTCCGTCCGTTCAATTTTAAATTTATAAACTAAATTGATATGTTATTCCGCTGGCCGAATACTAGTGCTACACACATTTCTTGTTGTATTCAAGTTTATATTAGCCTGTGTTGTATTAAGGCTCCCAAACTGTGTACATTTGTTTGCCGAAAATACATATCTAGAACGAAGAAGTTCTTTTCTTGTGTTCAAAACATCTCGTCACAGACTCAGAGAAAAGGAAGGAATATTATCGCATCTTTCAGCGCGAGATTTCAGTAGCTCCCACGACCGAGGGTTCTCCCCACCTTATAATCGAGACTCTGGCTCCCGGCAAGACTATGAAGCAATTCGAATGCTGAGAAACATCTCAGAGAACATAGCAACATTAAGCTCCCTGCCAAGGCTTCTCAACAACTGAGGGCTGACCGCTGCCGTAAGCAGTACATCAACCATCCAATACTACATCAACGAATTGTGTGTTTGGGTAACCGCTCCAAGAAGCGCCCACAACACCAAACCTGATGACCCCGACAAGAGGACTATTAGCAACCGTCAAAAAAAGTCAAGTGAAAACCAGCAGTCTGTGAGTTTCCATTCAGGTCAGTTCTTTCGGTTACCCCCCACCATCGGTAAGGTACCAAAAGAAATTACCTGGCAGCTGACGGATCTTATAAAAGAGGCGCATCAGTGTCAACAAACGCAATATTACTCCAAAATAAGAGGTTTGGTACTCTAGTACTAAAATTAGTACTTGTTATCCAATTATTGTTTTTTTTTTAATTTCTTTTTATTTAAAAACTATCACAATAATTCGTTTCTTAGTATTACCTGTGTAAATGTTTGTAAAACCTTTTCCTATCCTCAAAGTGTTCCTTTTAATTGATCGAATTATCTAACCCAATTTCGTCGTAGAGACTTTTGTTTATGTCGTTTCATCATTTTGCTTCGTCGAGATTGTTCACTAAGGATGCCTGATATCTACTCTTCTGCCAAGGATCTCTCAGATGTAAGCTCAGGCTATAGCGATGCTCCTCTTGTTACCTCAACCGTTACGTCAACAATTACCGCACCTGAGACCGCCCTTAATGCAGTCGCAGTAAGTGTATGCCTTTTTGGAAAGGCAACCCAGGGTTGTGGTTCCTCTGGTTAGAGGCTCAGTTTGATCTGGCACGAATCTCTCAGCAAAAAACAATGTTTTTCCACGCACTAGCTTCTCTTGATGAGATTATAGCCAGTATAGTAAGTGATGTCGCTTAAAATCCACCAGAGGGTACTGAGTACGATGCGTTGAAGGACTCACCTTTAGTGAGAACAAACGTTTAAAACAATTATTGACTAAGTTGCTATTGGGCGATTCGAGCCCTTCGCATTTGCTAAGAGAGATGCGAAATTTGAACAAGGGAAGTTGTCAGTAAATGTGTTGAAGTCACTATGGCTTCAACGTTTGCCTCCCCCTCCCCACATACCCATCTTAGCCATCTTAGCCTGCAACACAGAAAGTTTGGAGGCTCTAGCTAAATGTGTCGACACAATTGCGGAAGTCAACGCTAATCCCCAAATGTATGCTGTTGACACAGAGGTCGAAAGTCATAATTCTGCTCTTACCCAGTTAGCCAACGAAGTCGGAAATTTGGCGAAACTAGTGACGAACTCTTTAGCTCTTAACCAAAACCCACGTCATAGTGACCACTCTCAGCCTAGAAGTCAGTCCAGACATAGGTCTCCATCATCTCGTTTCCAATCTGGTCAAAGAAATTCCCTTTGTTGGTACCACAAACCGTACGCACACTAGGCAAGGAAATGCATTCCTCCTTGTTCATACAACAAACAAAATTCAGGTTCAACTTCTACCATTTCTTCTTCAAAATCTTCGACAAACTAAACAGCCCTCCGCCATTGACGACGGGTGGAAGAGACTTCTTAAATAGTCGTCTCTATTTGTATAGTAAGTCTTCGAAAGAAATTTTTTTAATCGACACGAGCTGATGTATCGGTCATTCCGCATCGCCAGTCAATCGTCAAAGCAAGTCGGATCTATGTCTCGTCGCAGCAAATTCATCTATTATCCACACTTTCGGCAGAAAAATCCTCACTTTGGACTTAGGTCTTCGTTGCACATTCCCTTGGCAATTCAATATAGCCAACGTACCTAGACCCATCTTGGGGGCTGACTTGCTAGGTCACTACGGTTTGCTCGTCAATGTCAAGGAGAGATCACCCATCGACCCACTTACAGCTTTAAAGTCATTTGGACAACGTGTAGTTGGACTAAATTCAGCACTTTCAGTGCTTATCGATGCAGAAGTTGATGGCGAAATCCAAAAGCTGTTACGTGAATACCAGGTCATTACGGTAGAAACGGGTTTTATTAAACTACTGACTCATGAGGTAACACATCGCATCATTACCAATGGCCCATCGATAGTCTCAAAGGTACGTCGTCTTTCTCCCAAAAAGCTGGCCGGTGCTAGAAGGGAATTCGACTTTTTTCTAAAGCAGGGAATTTGTAGATCTTCAAGCAGTAGCTGGTCCTCTCCTCTAGACCTCGTAAAAAAAAGAATGGTGACTGTAGACCCTGCGGAGATTATAGGCGGTTAAATTCTATTACTGTTCCAGACCGCTATCCTATTCCACTAATACATGATTTTATCTATCAATTACAGGATTGCAAATACTTTTCGACCCTAGATCTGGCTAAGGCATATCACCAAATTCCCATTGAAACGGAAGACGTTCCCAAAACGGCTATATGCACTCCATTTGGGCTCTTCGAATTCACTCGCATGACCTCTGGTCTCTGGAATGTAGCACAAACCTTTCAAAGGTTCATCCATACTGTGCCTCAGGAATTTGCCTTTTGTTTCGTATATTTGGACGACATCCTAATTGCCTCTCGATTTAAATCTGAACATATTACACATTTGGAACAAATTTTTATGCGGTTGAAAGAATATGGTATCATAATTAACTTAGACAAATGCAGTTTCTTACAAGCTCAGGTTAAATTCCTAGGGCACTTGGTCACACCTCAGGGGATTAAACCATCTCCATCTTTCTAGGCATGGTAAATTTTTATCGCAGGTTTCTTCCACATGCAGCCAGTCACCACGCTCTGCTCAACATTTATTTGACCGGTCCCAAGAAGAAGGGTGCCCAGATAATCAATTGGTCTCCAGAGGCCACCAACGCGTTCGAAGAAGTAAAAACCCAGCTGGCACAAACAACTCTACTAGCTTTTCCTATCATTTCGGCCGAGCTCGCGTTATACGTTGACGCTTCAGATTCAGCTATCGGTGCGGCACTTCACCAGACGGTGGACAACTGTTGGCAACCTCTTGGTTTCTATTCGGTAAAATTAAACAGCGCTCAATACAACTACAGTGCTTATGACCGGGAACTTCTTGCGCCCTACCTAGGCATAAAATACTTTCGCTATCATCTGGACGGACGTACTTTCACTCTGTGCACGGATCACAAGCTGTTAACATTTGCGTTTAAACAGCAACCAGAGAAAACTTCCCCCAGACAGTTGCGACATTTAGATCTTGTGGGACTGTTCACGACAAACATAAAGCATGTAGCGGGAAAAGACAACGCCGTTGCTGACGCTTTGTCACGTGTTGAAAAAATACACATTCCGAATATTGTCGATTTTGGTTCCATCGCGGATACTCCAACAGAAGATCCCGAGTTGCAAGAGCTTTTAGAAAACTCACAGTTGGCACCAGACCTTTTATTCCACTAAATTTCAGAAAACAAGTGTTTGATTCCATTTACAATCTCGCTCATCCAGGTATTCGCACCCCGAATAAAATGCCTACTTCTCGTTATTTTTGGCCTTCGATAAACAAAGATGTTAACTCTTGGACACGGTCTTGCTTAGCCTGCCAGCAAAGCAAAGTTTCGCGACACGTTGAAAGTGCTCCAGGCACTTTTCCGTCACCTTCACGCCGTTTTCAGGACATTCACGTTGACATAATTGGTCCGCTTCCCCCTTCACAAGGATTCAGGTATTGTCTTACCATTATAGATAGGTTCACCAGATGGCCGGAGCCTATTTCTATGTCCTGCATCGACGCTGAAACGGTCGCAGAGGAACTATTCCTAAACTGGATATCGCATTTTGGAGTGCCCAGAACAATCGTCCCCGACTAAGGACCACAATTTCAGTCGACCTTCTTTACTGAACTCTCAGCTATTAGACGCTGAACGTAACCGAACCACGGCCTATCATCCACAAGCCAACGGTTTTCTAGAACGATGGCATCGGACGCTCAAAGCAACTATTATGGCGTATAAAGGGAGATCGTGGTCAAAAATCCTTCCGTTAGCCTTACTGGGACTGGGAACAGCGTTCAGAGAGGAGTTCCAAGCAACTCCCGTAGAATTGGTATTCGGCGAACGTTTACGCCTGCCCAGACATTTCTTGCATTTTTCGAAAACTCATTCACAAAACGAATTTGTTACGTCGCTCAGGAATACGTTCTCAGAAATCAGACCTGTCCAAGCTTCAAACCACTCGTCCATTACTTTTCAAATTTAAGGAGCTCGTTAATTGCTCTCATGTTTTTATTAGTACTGACTCGGTCCGAGCTTCTCTTCAACCCCCTTACGTCCTTATGAGATTGTCAGTCGAAAAGACAAATTTTACACGATTAAAGTAAGAAACAGAGAGATAAACGTTTCAATCGACAGGTTGAAACCATATTTCAGTGAAAATCAGATCGAAAACCCATTCACAGATCCTACCGTCCATAATAACACTCCGTCACCATCACTCACACCTTTAGGCAACCAAAAACCCATTCAGCCAGACTCTGAAAGTTCTGCTCAGCCAGAGCCTGAAGAGGTATAAGTGATTATGACACTACCCACGCAGATGATCCTTTCGCTTTTTATGGATTTGAGGACTCGCCAAACAATCAAGCGCACCACCTAGCTCTCAGGCCGCACGAAGTGTCAGATTCATGCCAGACGGAAACGCAGTATTCCAACAACAAACAACAAGAACTGGACGAATAACTCAACCTCCCGGTAGATGTAATACTCGCTAAACCTACGGTTTCACTGGCAGGGGAGTGTTGTGGCTGTCTTCACCACGAGCTACATACACCAAACTTTAGTTATCAATCTCAGCGAAATATTTGTAGAGTTTCGCGAATACGAACAAAGTCACTTTGACCTTTGGAAAAGGTTATAATTAAGTAGGCCTTGATACTTTTCAAAAAAGAGAAAAACAAAAACTTGTAAAAAAAAAACATTGCCTGAGCCGTCACTTATCGACCTAGTTTGTTTTGGCATTAAAATAATACGAGGCCATTCTTCATTTTTGTGTGTAATTTAATTTTTCAAAAAGTCCGTCCGAGTCTAGTTTTTAAGCTTACCTGTCCGTCCGTTCAATTTTAAATTTATAAACTAAATTGATACATAATTCCGCTCGCCGAATATTAGTGTTACACAGATTTCTTGTTGTATTCAAGTTTATATTAGCCTGTGTTGTATTAAGGCTCCCAAACTGTCTACATTTGTTTGCCGAAAATATATATCTAGAACGGAGAAGTTCTTTTCTTGTGCAAAACTTCTCGTCACAGACTCAGAGAAAAGGAAGGAATATTATCGCATCTTGCAGTGCCTTTTTACCATCAACGAGATTTCAGTAGCTCCCACGACCGAGAGTTCTCCCCACCTTATAATCGAGCATAGCATAGCATAGCAACATTAAGCTCCGCGTCAAGACTTCTCAACAACTGAGGGCTGACCGCTGCCGTAAGCAGTACATCAACAATCCAATACTACATCAACAAAGAGTCTCTATTTACGCGATTTGAAGAATTGAATCGTCTCTATTGTGCTTATCTGGTATTTCTTGCATAAGAAACCTCGAAAGAAAATCAGCATTGGAACGACTTTTAGTGTCCTGTTACGCACCTCTATGTAGGGCATGCAGGAGCCGTATTCAATACTCCCTTGCTCCCTTATAGCGTGAGGATAACACCACCTTTCTCTTCCTTCCGTTACAAACACAATATTTGAACAGTTTTACTTTAATTCGGAAAACTTACATTTTGAATCTCACAACTTCCTTTTTTTTTAAAATCTTACTCTTCATATTTCATAATTTATTCCTACTTTGGAAAACTTACTTTTCGTATCGCACAACTTTTTTTTAATCTTATTTTTTGTATTTCACAATTTTTTCCTCCTTGGAAAACTTACTTCTTGTATCTCAGAACCGTGCGATCCAAGTTAAAAATTCAACTCAACCAGACTTTTCCAACCGACCTTTTATTCAACGCCTTCAATTCAAAAAAATCCACTCGCGTCGTTAAAAATCAACCGGACTCTTGATCACTTTCATCGTGATCCAGAGCCGCTGTTCAGGGTAGAAAATGCTTAATTGCATTTACCTTTAAAGAACAAAAACGAGAAGACGTTTTTTCTAATAAAAACCACCTTTTATTGCTCAATTACACGTTTGAAAAACACAACTTAAAGAAAAATTTTTTCAAACGTGTAATTGAGCAATAAAAGGTGGTTTTTATTAGAAAAAATGTCTTCTCGTTTTTATTCTTTAAAGGTAAAAATAGCTCTACGGTGTTTTCCAAAAACTCTGTGAAATGCTTAATTGCATATTCTTACCGTGAGAAAATTTCTACATTTATTCTGGACATGATTAAACTTGTTCAGAATATTTTTCTATGGACGGTGGCTTGAAAAAATGTAATTTGATATTTTTATAAACATCAACCACCGTCCCGTCATTTGGAGTCGCGGCGTGCATATACATCTAATGCATTTATACAGCGCGAGTTATATCCTCAACGTTATAATCAACTGTATTAGGTTACATCCGCTACACCTTCTTCATAAATCACTTACCTCATTTCCTAAATTAATTCTTTAACGTAATTACACTTGCATTTTCTCACAAAACGAAAAGCTTAAAAATGTAAAGTCAGTTTTGATTCTGTTCTACACCTCGGAGTCGGAAAGCTAAATTTTGTATTTGAGACTGTTCTTTTGAATAAATATTAAAAGCTTAAAAGTTGGTGTTATTATTTATTTTATTTTTGTGTTGAATAATCGTTTGGAAAATAACGGGCGCAGTCGGTAGGATCCTAAAAAAGGATCCAAAAAGAAAAAAAACGTTGTCGTGTTGCTAAGTTCCGAAAATTTAATTAAACAGTGGTTTCCTGTGGAATTAATTATTTCGTGTATTATTCGAACAGTCATCAGTGGTGGATTTTTATCCTTTGGCTTTTGGAGAACCTATTCAACCGATCGAATCACCACAATACCTTCAAATAATATTCATCATCATTAGCATATACATAAATATTCCGACATCTCGGGTTTGTTTGAAAAAAAAAAAAGTTTGAAATGGAATTTAGAAATCTTATTATTTTTGTATGCTAAGTCCTATTTGATTTTTATTACTCATTTTTATTCCTTATGTCCCATCCAATAAAACGTAGAGATTCAAAGCTCAAGGCAATTAATTTTTATTATAAAATCAATATAACTGGAGAAGAATCAAACTCAGAAGACGAATTAGATAATAAGATTATTGGTTCCGAATCTGCCGCGGTTTACTGTAATTACACAGAAAAATATTTTAGTGAAATTAGTGAATTAGAAAAAGTGAGTGAATTAATAATAGAAAATCCAATTAAATTTGATAACGTAGAGGTTAAAAGTGCTGAAGACGAAACAGAAAATCTTGTAGATATCGCGGTTAACGGTATTTGTTCGTTAAGTTTAAGTGATTCTAATATATGAAATTTTGAATTAAAAAATCTAGTGAATTCCGGTGAACCATTAACTAAAACTATGGCTAATACAGATATCAACCAACTTTTCAATAACCTCAGAATTCCGGACGCAGTGAAAGACTTACCTTCGTTTGATGGAAACCCTAGGACACTACGATTTTATAGAAAATGTTGAAGAGATGACATCAATAGATGGTACGAACTACGCTACGTTAATTCTACGAGCAATTAGAAATAAAATAATTGGACAGGCAAATGAAGTCCTTAATATGTATGGGACGCCTGTTAAATGGGAAGAAATTAAAAATTATTTAATAGTTCATTATTCTGATAAACGAAATGAAACTAGTTTAATTCGCGATTTACATTTGTTACGTCAAGGTCAGGACACGGTCGAGCAGTTTTATTCAAATATTATCGATATTCTTTCTACTATGGTGAATCTTATAAAAGTTCATGAAAAAGATAAAAATGTGATAAAAGCCAAACAAGAATTATATGAAGAAATGTGCCTTAATACATTTTTATGTGGACTTAGAGAACCTTTCGGTTCCACCATAAGAGCAATGAGACCGAGTAAGTTATGCGAAGCGCTAAACTATTGCTTACAGGAGCAAAATACTTACTATGTAAAAAATTCGGTCACAATAAAACCCTCTGTCCCATACAGAACTCATAACAAAATAAATCAAATAAAGCCTATTTATAATTCGCCTCCAAGACCTTTTACGAATCACTCTCCGAGAAATTTTTCTTACCAGTCTCCAAAATTTAATTCATATCAGACTCCAAGATTCCAGTCTCAGTCATCACAGCAAAAATTCCGGCCTAATTTTTTCCATCAGAATACAAATTCCCAAGCAAATCATCAAAATTTTAGTTCACGCCCAGAGCCTATGGATACTTCAAGTGGAAATACTAATCTAAACACAAACAAATTCCCCACTCGACCTAATAATAATCACAATTTATCCAGACCAACCCCTTTTCCAAAATTTATTGCAGAGGAACTGTATAATGTTGAATCCGGGAATAAAAACACATCTTCTACACAACCACAGCAATCAGAGGAAAGTCAAGTGAATTTACCCAACGAAGTTAATTATTGCTCTGCAGACTACTACCCAAACTTAAACAATTGGGATCAGCAAAATTCAAATAATGAAATCGATGATCGAAATTTTCGGTAAATCGCCTCGGAGATCAAATTGGATATCTCGATATAAACAGCCACCAGTCCTTCCTTTTACCCTATATTCACATTCGATGCGTTGATAATGCCCTATTAAAATTCCTCATAGACACCGGTAGTAATATGTCGTTTATTAGGCCTGAGCTTGTTAACCCTAATCTTATTGAAAAGATAAACCCTGTAGAAATAAAAACTGTCTTCAATACCCATTTTATAGATAAAAAATTTACGCTCAATGGGATGGAAGAATTTAAGACAAATAAGAAATTATCATTTCTCTTACTTAAATTCCATAATTACTTCGACGGGTTAATCGGATTAGAAATGATGAAAGAATTAGGAATAAAATTAGATTTTAATAGATCAGTTCTAGAAACTAAGAGTGTCATAATACCTTTGATCTATAAACCAAACAATATGTCGAAAATTTATGAAGTTCCTCCACGTAGTAAAATGATTGTTAATTTACCAGTTGATGTACAGTCAGGTAGCATACTTATCAGACCGACAATCATAAAAGATGATCGGAATATATCAAGCGAAGGATTGGTACTCGCTTATAGAAATAATAAATTTCTCAAACTGCTCACAATCATTCTTCACAGAACAACCAATAAAGGTACATCCATTAGATCAAAGTCAGTTTCTAGAAATACATAACTTCTTGATCAGTCAAGATAAGAGCAGCATGGATTCGGATATACGGGATTTAATACGAGTAGATCATTTGAATGATGAAGAACGGAAATCTATATTAAAATTATGCAAACAATTTGAAGATGTTTTCTTCAAAGAAGGACAAAATTTGTCATCCACCAATCAAATTAAGCACAGTATTCAAACAAAAGACGACCCGCCAATTTATACTAAATCTTATATATTTCCAGAGATACACAAGGAAGAGGTTCATAAACAAATTAATAAATTACTAGACCAAGGTATCATTCGACCTAGTTTTTCCCCTTGGTCCTCACCTATTTGGATAGTCCCAAAAAAGTCTGATGCCAGTGGCATTCAATAATTATATTTTCAACATCTCTCCAAGAGCATTTAGAGAATTTAACAACTGTTTTCAAAAAACTAAGACAAGCAAATCTTAAGGTTCAACTCGACAAATCCGAATTTTTCCATAAAGAAATTTCTTTTCTCGGACACATAGTCAGTCCTGATGGAGTTAAACCCAATCCCGATAAGATAAAGGCTATAAAGTCGTTTCCATTACCGAAAAATCAGAAACAGATCAAATCCTTCTTGGGTCTACTCGGATATTATAGAAAATTCATCAAGGACTTTGCTACCCTTACTAAACCAATGACTAGCTGCTTACGAAAAAACCAAGAAATAAAATTAGATTCAAAATTCGTAGAATGTTTTGAGACTTATAAAAATTTATTATGCAATGATCCTCTCCTGCAATACCCCGACCTCTCTAAACCCTTTAATTTGACGACAGACGCGAGTAACGTTGCCTTGGGAGCCGTATTATCACAAGGACCAATAGGATCGGATAAGCCTACCTGTTTCGCAAGCCGAACCTTAACGAAATCCGAGCAAAACTATAGTACCATAGAGAAAGAACTTCTAGCTTCTAGCTATCATTTGGGCGACGAAGTATTTCCGTCCTTATCTATTTGGTAGAAAATTTCGTATTATCACCGATCATAAACCATTAACATAGTTATTTTCTCTGAAAGAACCTAACTCTAAACTAGTCCGTTGGAGGCTGAAATTGGAGGAGTTCGACTATGAGATTATATATAAAAAAGGTAAACAGAACACAAACGCGGATGCATTGTCTCGTATTGAAATAAATGCTAATGAATCCACACAGAACAATGTGGATGATTTAGAATCCACTTCCACCATCCATTCTGCAGAGGAAGATTTAAACGATGGCATACATATATCCGAAAGATCCCTAAACGAATTTCCTGAACAGATAATACTGGAGAACGTACAGAACTCAAACAAACCTCTGACGTCGATTGACATTCTTTTCAATACCAAGCATAGACTCACTATTAAACGTGGAGATATGAACGAAGAAGCAATGATGATAGATATTTTTAAGAAACACATAAACCCGAAAAAAACAACTGGAATCCTAACAAATGATAATACGTTTAAAATTATTCAACTACATTACTCAAAATATTTCTCTAATAGTCGAATGAAAATCGTACGTTGTAATGTTAAAGTACAAGATGTTGTAGAAGTCGATCTACAGGAAAAGATTATAAACGATTATCATAAAAAATCTAATCACAGAGGTATACTGGAAACTATTTCCCTGAAATTAAAAATAAAATAACTAAAATAATAAATAATTGCGATACATGTCAAAAATACAAATACGAACGAAATAGGCAACCTTTAAAATACGAATTTACACAAACACCCAGTAAACCCCTGGAAAATTTACATTTAGATGTCTATATTCTGTTCATAAGGAAAACGATAATCGACAAATTTAGTAAATTCGCTACCGTCTATCTCCTTACTGCCAAAAATAGTATTAACCTTATCAAATCACTTAAACACTTCTTTTCGCATCACGGTGTACCCAAAAGTATCGTAACCGATAACGGCGCCGAGTTTGTCTCTACATTATTCAGAGACTTCCTTAAAATATACAGTATAAATCTACACACAACATGTGCAAAGAACTCTACAGGTAATTCACCAATAGAAAGGTTTCACTCAACACTAACCGAATAGTAAGAATTATTTATAGCGAAAACAATAAAAGACCCATAGGTGAAATTGTAGACGAAGCCGTAATAACTTACAATAACTTTATTCATTCAGTCACTAAACTAACCCCGTTTGAATTGATAACCGAACATTATAATCAGTCCAAACCATTCCCTACTGAGGAATACCCGAGATCAGAAGAAGATTACTTAAGAGAACATATAAAACAATATAAAAGGATGGCTAAATTAGTCCATCAGCATAGTCTCAATTATAAACAGAAAACTATAGATAGGTTTAATAAAACACGAAAGGACCCTCCGGATTTCGAACCAAACGAAAGGATTTTTGAATTAGATGATAGAAGAAACAAGTTAGCCCCTAGATTTAGTGAGCATAAAGTAACAAGTAACAAACAAATTACTGTAGATACTAACAGAAGAAAGGTACATAAGCAAAAGATTAAAAGTAAACGTAAACTTTCAGGTTCATTGGGCTCTCCACCGAACAGAAGCTAGAGATTCACGATCTTAGTAATAATCAGGGATTGTTGCCATTAAAATTAGAAAACGCCAAGATAATTAAGGAATATTCAAGGTTGGTACATATAATTAACGTAACCGCATATGAAGAGAATGTTGATTTGATTTATAAAAATATGGAAAATTTCATTCATGAAGTGAAACACGAAAAATACTTCCCAACAATTACAACTCTCAGGAAAAAATACGATATATTGGCTAATAATCTAGAACTACTAAAACCAAAGTACAAGGTAAAAAGGGGATTGATTGACGGTCTAGAAACCGTAATTAAAACAATAACCGGTAACATGGATAACAACGATTGCATTGAAATAAATCAACAATTAGAAGCACTTAAGTTTAACGAACATAACTTGAATAATGAATTAAAAAGACAAATCGGAATTAATGAAAAGATGACTGAACGATTCAATACCATTACAGAACATATATCATCAGTTTTCAAAATAAAATAGGAAATCTTGACGAAATGTTTTATATCAACCAGTATTTCAATCAATTAATTTATGATATAGATTTATCAAACGAGCATTTGAAAGAAATGTCGGAATTAATAGTCTTAGCTAAATTAAATGTACCTAATATCAAAACATATTCTTCACCCTGAAGAGTTAATCTACATACATAATAATTTGAGATATCAAGTAGTAGAATCATATCCGATGAGAACATATACGAGTTATTGGAACTACAAGTGTATTGCAATGCTTCAAATATAATTTTCGTAATAAACATCCCTACCTTTTATCCTGACACATTTTCATTTTTCCACTTGAAAGAATTTCCAATTAATAGCAGCTTCACCATAAATTTGCAATCCCCTTTTCTCTTAATAAATGAGTATAAACATCAATACATGGACGAGCCATGCTTAATAATAGAAAGAATAAGATATTGAAAAGAAAGCCAATTAAAGGAAAATAGATTTGATATATGCATTCCAAATATTTTAAATAATGTTGAAGCACATTGTAAATAAATAGAGAAAACCATAGAAGAAGAAGTACTGTTGTTGGAACCCGATTACCTACAACTAATACCCGACAATGAAATAGCCATGAGGTCAACCTGTAATGATACAAATAGATTATTGAGAGGAGTTTCACTTATCCACTTCAGTAATTGTACGATAGATATCCACAACATTCAATACGGCAGCACATCCGCAACCTTTTGGGACTCAGTCCAAATTATTTCAACATTATATAACAAAATAAACCATACAGAAATCAGCAAGAAGCCTAACCTTAGCAAGTTAACCAACTGGACCATAGAAAACATAAAGACCGTCCAACTCTTAGATAAACAAAAGAGATTCAAAAACGTTTATGTATTCATCGACAGGAATATTGACAATCGGGATCATCATCTATGGAATTTTTAAATATTTCAAACGATTTACTGTAGAGGGAAGAAACCAACGAGAAGATCGGCATGACGTCATCATCACCACAATGGGGACCATACCACCTGTAATCCAAGATTCTCCGCTTATGTGGCCGTCGCTTCATTCGCTTCATTCGCTTCATTCTAAGGAAGGATGAGTTATATCCTCAACGTTATAATCAACTGTATTAGGTTACATCCGCTACACGTTTTTCATAAATCACTTACCTCATTTCCTAAATTAATTCTTTAACGTAATTACACTTGCAATTTCTCACAAAACCTAAATTCCAACGACTTCGCATTTTCTCACAGTGTTGGAATATCATGTTGCATTAAATTCATATCAAAGTTCCCATGTAATCATTTTTATACAGTAAAGTGACGAAAAAAAAAAAAAATGTAAAGTCAGTTTTGATTCTGTTCTTGACCGAGGTGTAGTCGGGAAGCTAAATTTTGTATTTGAGACGGTTATTTTGAATAAATATTAAAAGCTTAAAAGTTGGTGTTATTATTTATTTTATTTTTGCGTTGAATAATCGTTTGGAAAATAACTCGTGCATTTCTAATCACAAGAAGCTCTTATGCCGTAAAATGTATGTACTTATGTACATATATATTGTATTTTTCGCGACAAATCGTACTGAAGGTGTTATATATATAAAATCTAGTTGAGGTATATACATATGTCGTTGATGTAACTCAGCATTTCACGAAAAGTCTAGACACTTCATGGAAAGTAGGCAAATAATGTAACGGTTTTGACTTAGCCCCTTTTTACATTATGTGTCTGAAATTTTTAGTCATTTCATTAAATGCTAAAAGTGTTTACGCCGATACTGTAATACCACCCTATATAACCAAATACTAGTAGTGGGAGATGGGTGGTGGAGGGGGAGGTCGCACCCAGGCCTGCGACACACATAACCACACACCACACATACACACACCTATATACACACTCATATACACACATATACACACATACACACACATCCACGCGCGGCGCGTGAATTGATAAAGTTGGAAGATTCGTTAGATACTAGTTTACCAGAAAATTACGTAGTGATTTTAACCTTCACAAAAACAGAATTTAATGAATTAATAACCGAAACGAAGCATAAATACACGGATAATAAAGGAAAATCTCGATTTCGAACGGTGAATATTTTAAAACCAGAAAAGTGGACAGAACTAATGGCAAAGAAACTTTATAATGAGCGCCGTCTATTGCACGGTTATCATTTAAAAAAAAACTATGTAAACAAGGACAAAGAAAGCGGTGGCTTCAAAGGTGAGTTAGTTTTCATTTTCAATGTAAAATAGTAGATATGAACTCAGGGTGTCCCAAATTCAAAAGTATTACAATGTCAGGATGTTCACTCAAAATCGTAGCTTATATAATTGTGATATTCTATTCAAAAATTCCGCAAATTTCTAGAAGTCACTCCAGAAATGTGTTCTTTTTTAACTAAATATTTTCGACTCTCAAAGAAAGCGTTTTTCTTTTTATACCCTAGATGAAATCTATAGGGTATACTAAGTTTGTCATTCCGTTTGTAACACGTAGAAATAAGGATGATAGAGAAAAATGGATTGGACACCCATGCATAAAATTAGATGTTATATTGATTTTTACATGTCCGTCTATCCGTCCATCCACACGATAACTCGAGAACGCGTTCACATAGAGGGCTGGAATTGTACCCACAGGATTTTAAAAAAAAAAATTAGTTTCGAAAATGGGCAATTTCTTCGTAGGGTTGCTGTACAAAAATGTCTTTTCACTATTTATTTGGGGACTGCCTGAGCACGCGTCGACGTAGAAATCTGAAATTTAGTACATGATGTTTTCATAGCCATAGTAAAGTAAGTTTCAAAAATGGACCAGATCGAGTAACTCTTTCTTGGTGTTACCATATAAAAATATTGCTTACATATACTGTGAAGATGATTAGCCCTAGACATTTTTCTTGTACTGAAAAGTTCTTCAGAATATGAAGTCCTATGAAATTTGTTATAATCAGTTTTGCTATCCGACCAGCCGTTCTAGAAATATATGCGAAAGACCACTCAAACTTGCGCAAATGTGTGACCATACGAAATTACAAACGAACATTCATCTAGGGTATCATATCACAAGAATTGGTCTTGGACCAGTTCCAGCTTTTTTATTTATACCTTCATAAAATTCTTATTTTACGATATTTTTCAATTTTCAAATTAGTATCATGAATAGTTTTTTTGTTTCAATCAATACTACTATGTATATAATAGAAATTTTCAAACCGAAGACCTTTATTTTCAGACATCAGTTGAGTCTGTTTACTAAGAAAAGTGGCGCCTCAATATACTTTTTAGCGGAACGTAGTCTGCATTCGATAACCTTTTCCATGAATATACCCTTGTGCTCCAATGCAGTGGTAGAACTAGTTTCAAAATCCCAATCTGTCCAGAAAGATTTTTTCATGATGTATATTGTATAGGGTGTTTATTATTACTATGAATTAATTTCATAGGATTTCATAGGTTTCGGTGAGAAGAACAATAAATTGAATGGGAAGGGGAGGTTTTGATATTTTGGGTGCTTTTTCTCCTATCCGTAACTATGTTGTTATACGCTCTATGAAGACGAATTTCTCTCAGCTGATGACAAGCCATTCAAGCTTTCCAGTAAATGTCCATTATATCGACCCCCTCTCCCATCAACCCCTTAAGGACAAAAATTATTGGTAAGATATTCTTAATTTTTTTAAAAGTTAATGATTTCTCCTGCAAAACGTGTAATAACTATAACATTTTCTTGTTAGATTAGGGAAGCTCGGGAAGCTTATTTGATCCTACCTAAATGAAGCCATTTTTAAGAAAATCCTGTTTTTCTACCTGTGCCTCATCCTTTCTGTAAGCATTGTCTGGTATTCACAATAGAAATTTGCAGGAACTGATGATTTGGACCGGGTAATAAGCTACCCGGGTACTCAAGACATCAGGTAAGATATGATACCCGGGTACGCACGTATAACTGAGTAGTTATACCTGGATACTACCCGAATAGAGGTACAGGAGTATAAGTACCCAGTTATACGCGGGCACTACCCGAATAGAGGTACAGATACCCGGGTAATTCAATTCAATTAATTTTATTCGGGGATTGTACAACAAGATAACAAAATCTTTTTCCGTACTAAACTAAAGAGGAAGTATCTACACCTATCCTACATAATTGTAAGCAAAACAATATTTATAAATAATTTAAAAATATAAAATTCAATTCAAATTCATTATTACAATAAAAATCAAAAAGAGAAAGAAGAAAACAAAAAAAAAGAGATAGAACAAATATTTTTATATAATTATAATGAATGAATGAAAAGAAAAGAAAATCAAACATAATAAAAAATGAAGAAAAAGAAATAAATTAAATTAAATTAAACGAAATTACATTTACATTCATAGCAAGACTGCTGGAAAAACCAGACCCAAAAAAAAAACCACAGAATCAACCATCAAGTGGCAAATACTGAAAAATAAGCCTCTTAAAAACTCTCGCATCGCTCGTCCTCTGAATAACCGCTGGAATTGAGTTCCAAATACGTACAACTTGAACAAAGTAGGAGTTTTCATATATGGAATATCTATGACGTGGAATAGAAATGTTTAAATTTCTTTTCTTGAAGAATGCATGAAATTCAGTTCGTCACTGAGATATAATGGTTTTTTGTTGTAAATTAGCTTGTGTAAAAAGATAATTTGTTTGCGGATGAGCATCGTATTTAAGGAGCAACCGGACAAAGCATACCGAACAGGTGAGATGTGGTCATAACGTCTCATCCCAAATATAAATCTCGTGCAGTCATTAAAAGCTACATTTAACTTTCAAGCGCATGTGGAATCTAAATGCGGGAATACTAAACAACTCGCTGTAAAATAAGGTTGGAGTAATATTTTTACAAGCCTCATACGCATAGATCTGTGCAGTACATCAGCAGACAACCACAGCCGTCGAAGTCCCATGTAAATTTTAGCAACGGTACTATTGACTTGGTCACAGCAACTCATTGAAGTATTAAGAAGAACTCCAAGGCTTTTAACCGTATTGACATACGTCAAATTGACAGAATTCAAAGCAATAGGGGGAATATCGGTTATGTCCAAGCTCTGCCTATATATTGCCATTGCATGTGATTTAGTGGGGTTTAATACTAAGTGATTGTCTTCTGCCCAACTAACAACTCTATGCAGATCCGAGTTTATGCGGTCGACACAATCTTCGATCAGACCTATAGGCCGACTGAAGTATAATTGTACATCATCGGCATAAAGATGTATATTACAGTACTTAATGGTTTCAGGGAGGTCATTAATATAAAGACTGAAAAGAAGGGGACCAAGTATGGAACCCTGCGGTACCCCCGAAGACAATGGCAGTAAGCTAGACAGATGGTCAGCAATACTCACTTGTTGATATCTCTCAGTAAGAAAGTTGGATATTAAAAGTACGGCCGAGGATGCAAAATTGAAATGAGTGCAAAGTTTCGACAAGAGCCTAGTGTGGTGTACGCTATCAAAAGCCTTGGAGAAATCCAGTAGAGTTAAGACAGTCAACCAGTTTTTATCCAGACATTTACGGATATCGGTAGTTACTTTCAAAAGAGCAGTCTCACAGCTATGAGAATTCCGAAAACCTGACTGCCAACGGGTTAGGAGATTGTTGGTGTCTAAGTGCTCCAGGACCTGCGAGTACAGTAACTTCTCGAGTGCCTTGGACAGAAAACATAAGATGCTTATTGGTCTATAGTCATTTGGGCTTTCGGGGGACTTTGATTTAGCTATAGGTAAAACATTCGCAATTTTCCATGATGCAGGAAATGCGGAGGTAGTGAGACAAGTGTTGAAAATGTTAAGAATGGGAGAAACAATCAACGGAAGAATAAGCTTAAGAAATTTAGGGGAAATTTTGTCCGGACCGGTCGCATCCGATTTTATGGAGTTTATAGCATGGATGACTTATTCAGCATAGACGCAGCGAAAACTGAATCCTCCATTCTGATCTGCCGATCTTCCAATTTCTGCAGATAATACATCGGACGCCACAGCTCCTTAGAAGACAGATTACAGTCAAACTTCGAACTATAATATTTACGCTTTGCAGCACGAATCCTGGAATTAACCTTATTTCTTGTCGCTCTAAAGCAATTGTAACTATCCGTAGTCCTAAGACGTAAGTACCTTCGATACAGATACTCACGCCCAGTTATTAAGACTTTGATTTCACGAGAGAACCACGGGCAGCCACCCTGCTTAATAGTTCGAGTTCTTAAGGGAATATATTTGTCAAACAAATAAATAATTGTTTCACGAAAAAACTTTGACTTTGTCATCCACTAGAGGAAGTCGGTATAGATTGTCCCATGATAACGACGCACATTCACTGAGTAAGGCTGTGGTGTCTGAATTCTTAAAATCTCTAAAAGATATTAGCTTCTGAGGAGTATCTGAACTGACAGAAAAATCATAAATTAAAAATAGTATGTCATGGTCAAATAACGAGGTCGACTCGAGTTGATTGTGGAAAAGCACTTTTTCAAGTTCGGGAACGAGGAATAAATCAAGTAAGGATGGATTAGAAGTGTTGTGATAAGTAGGGAGGCTATTCACAATGTTTAAGTACAATGCTAGCATTAATTGTGTGAATTCCACTGTTCTAGTGGTTGAGCCAAGAATATTCACGTTGAAGTCACCGCCTAATATCACCTTAGTATAGTTACGTGTAAAACGAGCAGTATTTTCGGCAAATTCAGAAAAATTATCATTACTGAAACGGCCAGGCGGGCAGTAATTAGCGCACAGAAGACATTTTTCATATCCATTGTTCACCTCGAGGGCCAAAGACTCCATCACATTAGAAGACCGATAGATCACTTTTACCTTCAAATCTTCTCTCACATAAATAGCGACCCCACCTCCCACACGATCAGCTCTATCATTGCGGTATAATTTAAAACCAACCAGATCTACCATAGAAGACGGTATCCCTGAATGTAACCATGTCTCACTCACAAAAACCACATGAACCCCTGATCCTAGAAGCGTTTCACGCATTTCATCGATTTTAGGACGTATGCTTCTAGCATTTAAGTGCATTACGTTTAGGCCCCTAGCCCTCCCACAAAAGATCTTCAGCATTATTCCCACTCTGTTCAAGTGACTCAGGTTATTATCCATTGGTGTCAGAAGACGAGTGACAAGCGAGTGCAAGCGATGAGGCTATAAATTTAGCTATAAGGCATGTAAGATATATAACAAACAGGTCCGGCTTCCGAACAGGCAAACCATGCATGCAAGATTTGTTCCAACAATAGTAGAAGCAATCACTAGAAAAAAAAAATTAAAATTTTTATAAAGAAGAAACGAAAAATTAGAAAAATTTTTACAGATAATATCCGAATAGCTAGAAAAATAAGAAAACATTTTATAAAAGAGGGAAAAAGAGCTAGAGAAAAGGTTATGAATAGAAAGCAAAGTACTAGAATAATAAGTAAAACTATGACTAACATTAGTAACGAAAACAGAATCAAATAGTTACCGGTGTTAGATTCAGTTTAATGTTAGTTTCAGTTTAATTTCTTTTTAATTTGTTACTTGTCACATATTTACGTACGTAGGTCATTCCAATTTTTTTAATTTGTTACTTGTCATATATTTACGCCCGTATGTCATTGCAAATGTGGAAGCCAGTTAAATTGCACTATGTGGTATACCTACCTACATACCTACATACATACCTACATACATACCTATCTACATACCTATCTACCTACATATAAACATACCTACCTACATGCATACATAAATATCTACATACCTACCTACATACATAAATATCTATCTACATACCTACCTACCTACAAACATACATACATACCTACCTGAATTCATAATATTGTGACATACTTATTGCTCTAGCACAATAGGTAATCATAATATTAAAACACAACCGATAAAGAATAGTCGTTCATGTAGAATCATATGACACAGCAAAATTACACTGTACATTGCATGAATAGGTCACCCTTACCCAATACACAAATTGCATCGATTAATGTGACCCACTAAAGCGGCACGCAAATAACAAGCGCAGTGACGAAATATCGATCACTGACCGCGTCTCAACATGAGGGCTTCGATGAAGCAATAATAATGTAAGTAATCATAATAGCAATTATTGTTACACTAAGCTAATTTTAAGTTGCATAAATAAGCTAAGAGAATTAAAGAATACATTCATTATCTAAAGTTCACTCATCGCGTTTTCTTTAAACCTTAGGTGGAGTTCTGCTCTCTAGCTGCTCCCCATATATAGATCACAGGAGTTAACGCTCTAATAGCTGCTCCTATTTAAATCACGTTGAGAGTAAAGCCCATAGGCTGCTCTTCGTGCATTTAACTTGATAAACCAGACAACGAAATTAAAGGTTTATCACAACTATTTTACCTTGTACAGAGCATGACATATTAATGAAAATCCAATGTTTTATGACAAAAGGAGATAAAAACTGTGGTAAAAGACAATTGCGAAGAGAAATACGAGAGCGCGTTTTGGAACAATTGGGACATCAGTCAGCTGAATCGTATAGGAACGAGCAAGCGAGAAAGAATATGAAAGAAGGCCACAAAGTTCAGCCACCACATTTGTATAGCGGGAGTGTATTGAGGATTGCAAAAAGTGAAAGGGCCAAAAAAGGCTATTTAGACCCGGATCCTATCATGGCTATAGGAAAAATGAAAGGGGAAAGTGGAATCGGAAAAAATATAATTCGAAGTATTGGATTCGATCCTTTCCGTGTTCATATTTGTTCCAGTCATCAACTGTGTTTTTATAACAATTCTATAACATCAAAAGGATCCAAACTATGTATCGATAAAATACATTCTGCACGCGGATGTGCAAGCATCAGCACATATTTTTTTTGTACATTGCAGCAGCTAGCTGTGATCGCGGACAATGCACAGCAGATACTTTGATTTCGGAATCCCACAGCACAGTAACAATTACATCATGGCTTCTGGAGTGGATACAATTAGGAGCTTGTTTTCCAAAAGAAGTGGTAATTACTATGTTATACATTATATGTTTCATATTTGAAGCATTTCAAAATCCGCCAAATCCCAAGAATAAAAATATATTTTTTAATTAAGGAAGGTCGTTTCAGACATTATTTCATTAGTAAATCGAAAGCTAAGGCTTATATTTTATTCTTTCTAAGGATTCAAACTACTACTACAATAAAACAATACCGAAACTTTTTTAGATAATAAAGTTTTTTTGCGATTTTATTAAAAGGCTATAAAATTGGCAAGTTTTGAAACTAATGCCTGATTTATAGATATTCAATAAAATCCATTTTATTTTTATTTATTAAAAAGCTTTATTCACCACAGGTTTGTGATTCGTCACGTGCTTTGCTAAATTCTTGTTGTTTGGCTTTTACTGGTTATTATTCGGTTGAATATGCCTCGAACTTACATACGAATCGATGTAGATCATTTTATAAAAAATTAGGTTGATTTTTTCAAGACAACACGTCTTTCCGTGAAGAAATATTATTTACATGCAATCGGCCAATTGATACAAACGACCGAGAAATCTGCAGCCAAAAAGTTGGTGAAGGCTCTGTTCATAATCTCTCTGAGCGAAACCGCTGGTGATGATGCTCCGACTTTAAAACAATCGCAAGTATATATACAAGGACTTATAAGTAAATCAAGCGAATTAGAAGAAATTGTTGACGCAACTTTATCAACGTTCTCAATAGAAGGAGCAGACGACTAGAAGAATGGAAAAGGCGATGAATCCAGTGATATTGATCCCAATTTAAATAAAGATGTTATTCCCATAATAGAGGAAAAACTACTAAAGATGGATGGTGTGGAAAAAAGTAGTTCATGGTTTGATTGGGGAAAGCGAATTCGCGAAGACGTTGAAGAAATTATTGCAAAATATATTGGCGATGACTTGAATCCTCGTCAACACACAGCGTTTGCAAATCGTCTTTCAGAATAATTAAAGACTATTCCAATGTGGTCTGCTGTATGCACAAATAAATTTGGATATGGTAGTTTTATTCCAAACAGTGCTCCAGTGGAAGGAGAGTTCAATATTATTAAGAATTTCGTACTGCCTGGAAAAGTCAAACGAGCGGATGTAGTTTTCGAAAAATTGATAAAGCACTATGATGGAAAATTAAAAATACTCGATAGTGAATTTATCTTAAGAGACAGCGAGGATTCTACCTTTCAAGAAAAAAATGAGCGGATGTAGTTTTCGAAAAATTTATAAAGCACTCTGATGGAAAATTAAAAATACTCGATAGTGAATTTATCTTAAAAGACAGCGAGGATTCTACCTTTCAAGAAAAAAATGAATATAAGCAGAACAAGGATGGGAATCCTTCACAAGAAAAATCAGTTAATCAGTTCGGACAGCGATAATTCTCTGGAACCAAATACCGATTTTCAACAGACAAAAGTATGCAATTTAACGTAAAAAAAGCATGTCGACATTGAAAATGATTTCGAAAGTGAGAAAGAAAATTTCCGTCCCAAGCCAGAAGAAACTAGGACAATAGTCCCTCAAAACCTAAACCGAAAACCGCTACAAGTTTCATCATTGTTAAATGAAATGTGTGCAGCCTGTGCAAATAGCGATTTTCCAACTGATGCTCACAAATATATTTTGTGTATTATAGGAGAAGTTGAAGGATATGGGGAGAAAAGATTGTATATAGATTGTTTTAATACAAAGCACAAGAGAGACAGATTAGGTTTACATGAAACTGAAAATTGGAGAGGTTTGGCCAACAAAGAAAAGAAAAAAAGGCAATCGAGGTATTTAAATAGAGCTAATCATAATTTTAACGATTCTATTGTATTTACAGCATCAAAACTTCCCATTTAAAAAAATGGGAGTATGCATACTTTAAAGTGTGTTAAAATTAACAATGCTGATTTATCATTTGTCAATACATGTGCATTTGATAGCATATTTCAAATACTTTTGGCTTCTGCCACAGACAAAACTTATATTAAAAAATACATTGAGTCAAACAGGTCCGAAAACGATATTTTCGAAATTGTTACCGACACAATATCAAGGCGCAATATTCACCCCAAAACATACCAATTGAGAGGAAAAATATTGCCTAAAAAGTTAGGAATAGATCCAAAACCGGGCACCGTTGATCTTGTGGATTGCGCATGTAACGTTGGTTCGCTAGCTAACTATTTCTTCCGTCAAACGCCAAGTTTTAAGGAACTAAGTATTTGCGAAAAAAGTTGCCAGCCTCGTTTAAAAAATCTAGCCACGGTAGAAATTGATCAAACAACACTTACTTGCGATATGAATGTAGTAAACAAAACTGTCTTACAAAATACAAAAACTATATGCGTTCGAAAAGAATGCGACGCGACAGAAAATACGAATATTTCGGAAATAGGTAAGAAGATAGGACTTGATGAAATACTAAATAGTATTTTTTCAATTCTACATACACTGAGTCTTTCTATATTAATTACATTATAGTTGCAGGAAATATTGTCATATTTGAAGTTGCCCCAGGTGCGAAAATAATGTCATTGGATTTAGTTCCGATCTCGTTTAAAAACTAACGCAATTTTTGATATCCTGCAAGCAGTAAATTACATAGCCTCCAATTTGGGGGAATCATCTGTTGGTCATCATACGCCATTTTGAAAACGGGGACATCATCATAAAGATTTGATAAATAACGGACAGAAAGTTTCAAAAATGTCTAAAATACTTCCAGCATTACTAGTTTATTCAAAACAGGTAAATCCAAATTTTATTAAATATCACATCGCTTTTTATATGTAATGATAAGAAACTTATAATAAATATTTATTATAATTTCTTATATTAAAATATTAATTAAATGAAAAACAAAAACAATAAAGAGAGAATTTGTTTATTTTCAGGATAACACCAGCACCTCATCCAGTTTTTTTTACAAAAAGACCACGACAAATTTATAGTTTTTAAGAAAAATAAAGACAAATAAATAACAAATTCCAAGATGTATTATTTTGTAATCCAATTTTCAGCGAGTTCTGGTGATAACTTGACGTCAACTTAGCACCACATCCAGTTTCCTTTAGAAAAAAAGGCACGACAAATTTATGGTTTTCACGACAAATTCCAAGATGTATAATTTTCTAATCCGATAAGTTTTGGCCGAGTTCCAGAGAGTTGCGGTGCTAGCTTGACGTCAACTTAGCACCACATCTAGTTTACTTTAGAAAAAAGGACACGACAAGTTTATGGTTTTCACGACAAGTTAACGACAAATTATGAGGTAGCTCCGAACTATATCAGACGAAGTTGCGGTGCTAACTTTTCGTACGTGACTAAAATAATGTATTGATTACTAATACAGATCCCACAGTCTTTCCAATTCATTTTCAAATACAAATAAGCCGAAAGCGAGTCAATTAAACCGTGGCACTCTACTGACGGGAACAGTGAAAGTTAACAACAGCTTTCAAATGCCGGGCCTTTGTACAGATAGAGATGCAAATTATAAGGTTTAAAGTTCTCCTAAGAAAGCAGACTATACTCAATAGAATACCACTCAATAGAAGAGGCGTACATGAGAACATAACCTACGTGTACGCCCTTTACGTTGAGGTAGCTAAAGAAATGGATAAATTAACGGAAAAATGTTACCTTTGGAACTCTGTGTTTATGGCATTAAGAATCAAAACAACAAAAAAACATAAAAAATCAATCGGAAAGTTAGTACCTATACACATAATTTGTATATATATCTCTTATTTCCAGCTTGAAGGAGTATTGTCAAAGGCATAAAGGCTGTCATACACGTTTGTTCTTAAAGATAAGCTGGTTCTGCCTCGCCGAACTAAATAAAAGCTAGGTATCACGTATGACAAATTATTACGCGATGCTATGGTCAAAAATTTTACTTCTTTTATATATGCATTTATATTTACTGGAAAATCGAGAGTATTCTCCCACATTATTCGTGAATACGCTTAATCTAGATAATAAAAAGTTCTTCTCTAGTAAGAAGTATTATGATGGATAACAAACGGCTATCTTCAGATAAACCCATGAAAGTGATCCTATCCTTTCCCAGACCCAGAAAAGGTAAACTTGTATAACTCCAGCACTGGACTGCGAATGTTGGCACCAGATTAAATCAGTGTTTAATTGGCCTTATTATCTGCCCGCAGTGGGCTGACTATTTCTTAAAAGAAGAAAAAATCGTTTCGTATGAGTAGAAACCTTACCAACTCATCAGTACGACTGAGAGGTTTTGCCTGCCCTAGGCGAATATACCGTACAAGCTGATAATAATCTTATAGCACATTTAGATTTTCTGCCTACTTCAGTTGTACTCAATTACAACCAAAACTAGAAATCATTTCTCTCCACTTTCTACGGACCAAACTCCTAGTACCTCCCATGGAATATGAATCCGTAAAAATGTTTTCACTAATTGCAACACGTTCCAGTACTCATGGAAATTTCTTATCACCCGACTGTTCTCCGAAGTCGTTTATGACTGATTCTAGACATTGTCATCGTATTGACTCATTACTATTATTACTGTCCGGCATGTGGTTCATTGTTCGCGTACTACGCAGAAATGCTGGCTGTAGTATATTCATCAGTAAGGAAAAAATTAACCTATCTCACGACAGTCTAACAGATACCTTCACAAGTTACCTACATGTGCATCCACTCTAGCTGATAAATAATCCACTAGAAGAGCGGATAATACCGTTAAAAACAGGTTAAGTTCATCCTCCATTATCTTATCCATACTTTAACCACGTCAAATCACGTTCGATATTATTTTCAACCAGAATCTTCTTACATTTTCTCCAGATGGCAGCCATGTTAACGCTAACCCTGCTACTCGCACTTAGCGCAACGCATGGCCTAGGGAATCCATTCACGATAACCAAACTGGATAACTCCGTCATACTCTTTGAAGACGTAGGCAACTTAATAATATACCATAACACTTGGTATATCTTGACAGAGATAGACCTGACAGAGCCGCAAAACCAAACGCCGGCTATACAGTAATCAGTCCCAGGACGGCAGTTCCGACTTTTTTGCTACCCAACAGGCACACCTGCATGCCATAGTGGGAAATATCAAGAAACGGACTAGTACAATAGAAGAGTTACTATCACGACCCTGGACAGCTCGGTCTATCTTTGATGGAATTGGTAACGCCATTCACTTCTTATTTGGAACTATGGACAGTAGCAATGAACGCGAAATTTACAGTCGACTGAGCGAGCTAGAAAAGGATAAAGAGGCCTCAGTCAAACTTGAACAGCAACAAATAAGTATAGTAAAAAACACATTGGAAAAAATTCAGAAACCAATAGTATCACTTTTAGATAGGCAACAAAAGATTGCCTATCAAGTCAATGACTTACAGAATATGACCGAAAGCCTGATTAAGAGACAATTACGACAAGATAGTCTCTAACCTTTTACTACAAGTGATAGAAATTGAGTTCTGGCAGCAAGCGTTACTCGACATCATCATTTCCAGCAGAAGGAACCATATTCACCCCCTACTAATATCTCCAAACACCTTAATTGAAGTATACTCCAAAGCACACTCAGTGCCCAAATACTCAAAAATGTTTGACTATACTGTACCAAACTGCACAAACGCAGTGCCACCTTTTACAAGGAAAATTACTAAATAAAGTAACATTACCTATTTTCAACTTACCCAACTTCAGACTTCAAAAAGTCTATTGCTTCCCAATCCAAATAAAAGCGAATCATTCCTTAGTACCCGACATTGAATATGCATACGTAGGCAGTCATGATAAAACCCAAGAGTTTCTACTTTTAACTGCCGAACAAGTGAAATTTCAAAAGAGTCACTCACAATATTGAGAAAAATACGTTTGTGGGTCGTCTGAATACTCCAATAATAAAAGCTGCTCTATCTCAGGAATGTATAATAAAACTACTATGCAATCCCCTAAATGAATCCATACATTGCAAACTCAGAGTTCAACTACCATAAAGGGATATACTTCTAAAATTTAACCGACCTAATGCCTGGTTATTTTCATTCAATACTCCTTATGATGTTCAAATTATGTGCCCTAACCAATACACTACTTCACGTCTAGTCGGGCAAGGGTCCCTTGTAATTAACCAACCATACCAAATGCAAATAGGCGAAAAGTCGTTGTATTACGAAGAAGAGGAAAGACATCCCTTAAGAGTTAGTCAACCTGTTTATTTTCCCCCTATAAATGAAATATTAATTAAAGTTAAAATACCTGAGATTTCTCTCACTCTGCATGGTAAAAAGACCACGAAATTAGAACTATTGACTGGAGATTAAACCAATCAAATTATACGGGGTGGCACCCACTCACTCGAGGAAATCCAAACAAAGCTAATCGAACTAGGGAGATCACCGACTCCCACCCATTCGCGGATTTTGACAACGACATCTATATCATTTAGCTGCTTACTATTCATACTGTGTGCAATCTACACTGCCGTAAGATACATATACCCCGCCTATTCAAAATGGCAACAAACGAAACCCCAAGAAGCTCCTCATGAAGAAACTTTACATTTACCAGAGAGCACAACTGCTAATAAACCCCAAGCGGTAAAACGGGCACAATCCCTCCCAAAAACCAAGTCAGTGCAATTAATAGTATGAATAACAAAAATTGTTAATCCTAATATTAAATGAAAAACAAGATCACTCGCAGTTGTTTTAGACATATAGAAATCTAGATACCTAGTAAAATAGCCTTAAACTTTTTAAAACACATTTATAATTTTTATATTTTATACCTAAACATATTCATATAGAAATCTAGATATCCGGCAAAATGACCGTAAACTTGTTGTATATTTAAAAGACATTTATAATTTTTATATTCTATTCCTAGGCATATACATACCTATTCATATAGAAATCTAGATACCCGGCAAAATAACCTTAAACTTTTTGTGTATTTAAAAGCCATTTATAATTTTATCATTAATTGTTATTGTAAAACACGCCATGAAATTGGATAATTTTTTAGCTACTTAAAGACGTCATAAAATTACTTATAATCACCGTATTCAATATCTAAAGATAGAAATATTCATAAATAATTACAAGTATTTTCTAGAAGAAAAAAAAATAGCATTAAATGACGTCATAGAATTATACAGTGTACAGTGGAGGACATAATTATAAGTTCACAAACAAATTCAAATAAAATTCACTTCTAATTCATTATATTTATTACGAATAGATGTTAAGAAAAACTTAATAATACATGTAACAAAATTAAAATTAAATTAAATTATTTCAACCGTAAACAAAATTTAAAAAATTCAAATTCTCTTTTTTTTTGTTAAATTAAGGGAGATAAAAAATACGTCACAAAAAATAGCATATTAAAAGACGTCATAGATTCTATATATTATGACTATCAGAACCAGCTTAACACAAGCTCGCTGCATGGACACGTTTAATAAATAAACGGTCAACAATACTTGCGTTTCATCATTTAGTCGGTGTTAGTACTAGTATGTTACACTAAACATAAACCAAACACCAGATGAAATTACATGCAGAAAACATTAAACAAAATAGATTAAATATTATATAGACGTTTTTTTAAAACATGCTTAGAAACGTCGAGAACAAAATGCTCAGCCATATTATTAACAGTAATACACATGCGATTAACAGGTTCATACATGCTAAAGTTAGACCTTGAGGAGTTAACATGCAACAAAGGTAGCCTTCTTAAATTGTGCCTACTATCATGGAAAGAGATTTTGTTAAGTAAAAATGGAGATCCAATATTCTCGTTTAAGAGTTGATGCACAAACGTTATATCGGCAACCATACGACGTTTCTCAAGCGAGTGCATATTTAAAAGCTTCAAGCGATCCTCATAGGGTGGGAGAATTAATGAATTATTCCAGGGTAGGTGCCTGAGAGCAAATCGTAAGAAGTTCCGCTGAACAGACTCGATACGGTCGATGTGTATACCGTAAAATGGAGACCAGACCTGGCTAGCGTATTCAAGAAGTGGTCTTACAAAGCAAGTGTACAAACGCAATGTTATGGTAGGATTTGAAAACTCTCGGGACCAACGTTTTATAAAACCCAGCATAGAACTACTCTTTGATACTGTGTAGTTTATATGGGAGATAAAATTCAATCTGTGGTCAGATTTGACACCCAAGTCACAGACAGAGCTAACATGGCGAATCGAGGAATGCGAGAACTCGTAATCATAAGTGATTGGTTTCTGATTTCTGTGGAAAGTCATAACCTCACATTTGTCTATATTTAGTACCAAATTATTACTTTTGCACCAGTCGTAAAATTTGTGAAGGTCAGCCTGTACCTGTTCACAATCGCTAACAGATTTAATCTGAGCGAAAAGCTTAATGTCGTCAGCATATATCAAGACTTTACAGTGCCTCACAACAGAGACAATGTCGTCAATAGATAGAACAAAGAACAACGGGCCCAAGTGACTACCTTGAGGCACGCCAGACGAAGCCTTCAAGACTCTAGAGATGGAATGGCGGAATAAGATTTGATATGTTCTGTTATCTAAATAAGACTCCGTCCATTTTAGAAATGCTGGGGGAAACCCATACTTTTCCATTTTAAAGAGTATCACGGAGTGAGATAACTTGTCAAACGCCTTACTAAAGTCTGTATAAATACAATCTGTCTGATAGCCTTTTGCAAACCCGCAAATGGTATCCGAGCCAAATTCCAACAAATTAGTGGTTGTAGACCTGCCTGAAATAAACCCATGTTGGTTTGAAGAGAGCAAATTCTTACAGGAAGATGATAGTTGAGAGTAAATGATAGATTCGAATAATTTGGGCATGCAAGATAATTTTGCAATAGGTCTATAGTTAGAAATCTCATTTTTACTACCTTTTTTGTGGATAGGTATGATAAAGGAGTTTTTTTTTTTATTTAATAGAAATTCCTACATAACAAATATATAGGTGTATGAATGAAACTACATTGTAAAAATTTTATATCCAAAACCGAGAACCACCGCATAACCACCTTTGTATGAGTTATTCCTCTCCCAAGAATAACTAATTTTTTTCAAAGATGGGAGGAATTGTTGTATACCAACAACCAAAGATAAAGAAATTTGTGCATGCATAACAAAATGCATCCATAAATTCCTTTAATTCTAAAGTGGGTCCAAAAATGCATTCATAAATTAACATGAGCCAATTTATGTTTGAAATGCATCCACAAATTCCAGCGCTCAGATTCAAGTACATGTGCCAGGCTATCTAAGCAGCACATATATAAATCACTTTTTCATGTCGAAGCCCGACGTAGTCATATTCAAGGGCACATGCTACAAATAATTCTGTCTGCACGACAAGAAATTATGTGACAAACACGTATAATATTTCGGATGAAATATGCACGCGCTAAACACTTTTCGATGGGTCAACATTATTGACCATGAGAAAGACCCGAGTGAAATATTCAAGCGCTAAACATTTTTCGATGGGTCAGCATAATTAGCTGTGAGAAAATGCGCTTGATTATCTCACTCAAGTATATCGATCATGTTGCAATCCGCCGTCCAGGAAAATTTACAAGTGGACATATTTTTACCATGGGAAATTTTGTGGCTCGTTTTCACGAATCAGCAATGTTGAACTGTGAGAAAGCATTGAACAATTCTGATTGGCTGATTCTTTCTCCGGTTTACAATGCTGATTCTGGAGAATGGGTGACACGAAGATTGCTATAGGTCAATTCAAGTGCCCAATGAGAAGGCTGAAACAACTGAGCCTTTCTTTAAAAGACTCGTCGAATTAAATGAATTACGGTGGTTCTCGCGTTTGAATAGAAGTTTTCGATTTTCTTGTAAACCTTAAATATAAGAGTTTATTTTGTAAAAATATTTGTAAAAGTACCAGTTAAAATAAAGATATTTCTTTTTCGTGAAACGAGAGCGTGTTAACTGGTGTGGTACAACAGGGTACTGCAAAAATAATTATCTAACCATTTCCAAAAGGGAAAAGCATCCCTTTCGTTACAGGAAACTCGTGAGGACAAACAGGAGCCCAGGACCACAGTGTATTCTTCTTCTCTTTGAAAGAAATACGCAACATAGCCTCACGTCCCGTAAATTTCCACCACTCGTAATTTGTTTCCTTCTAACTAGACGCTCAGTAGATATCTCCAACTCTTCACATATTTTTTTCGCGTTGTAACTGCTTTTTGTACTTTTGTCCCTGTCTCCAATGAATACATTTGTAAAGAATTCAGTTTTAAATCACGTTGATATTCATTCCCATTGTTTGCAGGTATTCTTGCGCGTCATTAATTATCAAAAGGACGGATTCCCATAAATGGAGGTAGCACAGAAAAGAAAAATATTGCATTGAGTTGAGTAATATTCCAGCGTAAAAAAAATCAATCAAATTTAGCAAAAAATTCAAATTTTGCAAAATAATAAATTTTTTTTTTGCTTTATATCTAAATAAATAAAACTCAATTGCCGCCTGTATGTTACATTAGCTGTGCTCTTTTGTGGACCTTGTTCTAGAACTCCCATACACTGGAGAGATCAAATTGTTCTGTCGATTCAAGCGAACTATTTGTACTGTTCGCTTCATTCATACATCTTCTATGAAAATGTATAAGGCGTTCTTTTGTGAATCTTTTCTTCTGATCTGTTCTGCGGACACAAATGAACACAGCTATTATCACTTGAGAACGGCTCGACCTATTTGGCTCATTAATTTATTGTTGTTGTGTTCGTAATTGTCAGGACAAGGCTTGTAGGGAAAGAAAAATTGGAAGCGGCAACCTCTTCTTGGTGTTGTCATACAAATCATTGGTTTTACACTATGTTTTTAGAAATTGCCTGAGAGCACGTCGACGTGGAGAGCTTAAATTTTGTAAACGGCGATTTTAAAAAAAAAATTAAATTTAAGTTCAAAAATGGAACCAATCGCGCACTCTCTTCGTAGGGTTGTCATACAAAAATTTCGTTTTTAACTATATACTTGGGCACTGCCTGCATGGCGTTTTCATAGCAATGGTAAATACAATTTCAAAAATGGATTAAATCGGGTTACCCCATCTTGGTGTTGCCATACAAAACTTTGGTTTTTCACTATATACTTGGAAGCTGCCTGAGAGAAAGCGTCGAGGTAGAGAGCTCATATTTTGTACACGGCGTTTTCATAAAAATTGCAAATAAAGGGTTTTCCAATAAGAGGTGTTATTTTGATATTCAAAGAAAAATACCATTTTTTTAGATAAATGATCGGATGTTTATTTCATTATAAAGAGGAAGGTATGCCTTTAATAATGGAAAATAACATCAGCCAAATGACTACCACGACCACGCCTACAGGACCATATCCTTTTCATGAAATTTTCCATAACCAAATCGCAAAGTGGCTACCCTATGTCCTCGATAGCCTCACGAATTCCATCTTTGAGGTCTTGAATCGACGCTGGGCTGTTGGCGTAGACCTTCTCTTTCACGTGGCCCCAAAGGAAGAAGATAGAAAGTTAATAAGTCCATATTATATATGTCAGTGGCTGAATCTGAAGGTTAACGGCTTCCCGAAATTTATGAGGGTACTCAGGTAGCGAGAAAAGGTCTCCTCACCAAGCGCGAGTTACGCATGCTACTTTACATTTATTCATACATATCATTCCTCAGCTAAAATATTTATTCTTCATTTATTTCAAATTAATAAGCATAAAACTCTTTATCGCCAAAATTGCATTTTCATCATTTTATTAAAAATTGTCAGACTAATTCTATAGAAAAAAATCACATTTTAACAAACAAGTAAAAACGTGTCGACATAAATCCAATTTCAATAAAAAACAGATTGTAAATGCCTCGTCAGCACACGAGGCATAATGAAAAGGTAAAATGAACTTAAGTCAGAGTTCAGTTGTAATCGGTGTATTAAACAAGTCGCTTTCTTTCTAATAAAGTTTTTTAAGTCTAATTGAGTTTTTTATATTTTTTTTTCCTAAATGATTTCCGAGTAAACTTAAGTGGCGCAGTCGGTAGGATCCAGATAACGATCCTAGTTTAGCACGATAAAAATTAAAGTTTCGCGAGATAAAAACGACGGTTCATCGCGATAAATCCCGCGGAAAATATCAAAGGATTATTGATATTTACATTAGTGAGAATTTCGACAGAATATCGAGAAAAACCTCTCTAATAGTGATAGTGGAAATTTTTTTTTCTTCGAGTGTTTATCGAAAAACAAAAAGAATCTACTTCTCACACAAAAATCGTGTAAAAGAGTGAAACCCAAATCACTCTAAGGTAACATTAAACTGTGGATCGGCGAGTTTTAACTCCCAATATCTGGATACCAACAACAACAACAAAATCGAAAGGTAGTTCCAACCTCCCATACCAAGGAAATTATTGGAAGATGACAGTAAAATTACTTCTAATTTTGTTCATGTAAGTCAAATATTGATACTTTTCATACCTTTTCATTTTTCCAAGTCCCTATGTTTAAATACACTAAAGCAAAAAAGTCAAAGCCTAGAACCTTTCCATACCTGAAAGGAAGTTTAACAAATCTGTTTGGTCGTGCAAGTACTGAGAATCTCTCTGGTAGCTCAGAAGATCTTAACGATACAGAAAAATTATACGGTAGTTTAGATAATATTAATAGTGATACAGGAAAAATAGAATTTAACGCGGAAAATAACTATAGTGTCGAAGAAGAATTAAATAGTGTTTCAAATATAAGTGCAAATTGTGAAAACGCGAACGTAATTAATATAAATAATATAAATAATTTTAATCCCATAACACAATAAAATCTGAACATGGCAACAGATCAAAATATAAATACACAAGTTTTCAATCCTCTTCAATTACCCGTATTAGGAAATACAAGTAACGCAACAATAGACCCAAATTTAAGAACAAATACTCAAAGTTCTAATGCTTTCCAAAATTCTACAGCAACAAATGCTAATGCAGCGATACAAGTTTTTAATTCCCTCCGAATTCCCGATGCTGTAAAGGATTTGCCAAAATTTAATGGAAACCCCACACTGTTACACGAGTTCATTAATAACGTCGAAGAGATCCTATCCTTAGTGGCTGCAGTTGATGGTTCTCTCTACGGAAAGATTCTTCTTCGTGCCATTAGGAATAAGATAGAAGATGAAGCTAATGAGGTTTTGAATATGTATGGGACTCCATTAGAATGGGAACAAATAAAATCCAATCTTATTCTTCACTATTCAGATAAGAGGAATGAAACTTCACTTATCAGAGATTTGCATAATCTCAAACAAGCCAATAAATCTGTGGAAAAGTTTTACAGTGAAATTATTGAAATTCAAGCAGCTATGTACAACCATATGCAGATACATGAAAAAGACTCAAACGTAATACAAGCAAAAAAGGATTTGTTTTCGGGAATGTGTTTAAATATATTTTTATCTGGATTAAGAGAACCCTTAGGTTCCACCATCCGTGCGATGCAACCTGAATCCCTACCAGTTGCATTCGCCTACTGTATTAAAGAACAAAATATTTCTTACTCCAAACTAGACCAAGCAAATTACAACCACAGACAAAGAATCTCTAAATTTCCGCAACCACCGGTAAGGCAACAAGTTAATTTTCCTCCTATACAACAACGGTCATTCCAAGTACCGCAACATTTTAACCAACCTCATCAAACATTCAGACAACCATTTGTGTATAATAACCCTCAACATAGGCAACCACTCAATTTCCAGCAACGACAACCTATGCAAACTAATCAACAATCCAGACCCTTGATATCAAATGCATTCAACCGCCCAAATCTCCCCAAACCAGAGCCGATGGATACCAGTTCCGGGAATACTCATCTTAAACAACAAACTCGTTACCAGGCTTCCAAACCCAATACAAATAATTTTGCTAATTTCAATAGACAACCAAATTTTACTAGTAAAGAACTTTTTAATTTTTGTGAATTGGACCCCCAAACTAGTTCTGGAAACAATCAGGTTTATACAAATGATTTTTACCAAACAAATTTAGATAGATATTATAATAACAATAGTAATAATGACCCAACACAAAAAATTAACCATATATATGATAGTGATCGCCAAAACTTCGAATTAGTAGACGATTCAAATTTTTATATACCTGCCTCAACGAACCCATCGGATACTTAGACATAAATACCCATGGCTATACACTCCCTTACATTCACATTTCATCTCCCTTCGGTCGACCTTTAAAATTTTTAATCGACACTGGAGCTTCGTCATCATTTATAAACCCCGAATACATAGAACCACAAGACCTGTTAGAAACTAAACCCACTATTATCAGCACTATTCTTAACAAACATATATTAAATAAAAAAACAATTCTTCCAACGTTTAGAGAATTCAAACAATTAGGTAAAATGAAATTCTTAGTCTTCAAGTTTCATGGATATTTCGACGGACTACTAGGATTAGATATCCTCACCGCACTTGGACCCAAGGTTGATTTAGTAAATCAAGTACTAATCACAAAAAATTCTACGATTCCCATATACTTTAAACCAAATTTTATGTCTGAAAAATACTCAATTCCAGCAAATTCTAAATTTATCGTTAAACTCCCAGTAGACGTACAGAATGGCGATATATACATTAAAGCTCTTGAGATTGCTCCTCAACTTCATATCTCTGAAGGTATATACCACTCCAAAGACTGGTACAGCGTTGTGGAAGTTACAAACCAATCCAGTCAAGAACAAATCCTCCTTATAGAACAACCACTAAAAGTTAGGACCTTTCTGCCAAATGATTACGCAGAAGTTAATACATTCAATATCGAATATGAAATGAATACAAATATATCCCCTAAGGAAATCACAGACTCGATCCGTATATCACATCTGAACAACGAAGAGAAAAAAGCAATCCTTAAAATATGTCGCGATTATGAGGACATTTTCTTTAATGAGGGTCAAAACCTCACTTTCACGAATCAAATAAAACACCATATCTCAACCTTTGATGATAGCCCGATCTACGTGAAATCATATAGATATCCCCATATACACAAAGAAGAAGTCCAACGACAAATAAGTGATATGCTGAGACAGGGTATCATTCAACCCAGCTACTCTCCCTGGAGCTCCCCAGTCTGGATCGTCCCTAAGAAAAAAGACGCCAGCGGAAAACAAAAATGGCGGCTAGTCATAGACTACCGTAAGTTAAACGAGAAGACGATAAGCGATAAATATCCATTGCCTAATATAGACGAAATTCTAGACAAATTAGGAAAATGCATGTACTTCTCCACAATAGATCTCGCGAGTAGGTTCCATCAAATTGAAATGAACTCAGAGGACGTCAAAAAGACCGCTTTCACTGTCGAAGGAGGACATTATGAATACATCAGAATTCCCTTCGGTCTCAAAAATGCACCCGCAACTTTCCAGCGAGTAATGGATAACGTCTTGAAAGATCTTATAGGGAAAATATGTCTAGTTTATCTTGATGATATTATTATCTTCTCCACTTCATTACAAGAACACTGTGAGAGTCTAAGAAAAGTGTTTCATAGGTTACAAAAAGCCAATTTAAAAGTCCAATTAGACAAATCGGAATTTCTGCGTAAAGAAATAGCTTTTCTGGGACACATTGTAACCACAGATGGAGTAAAGCCAAACCCAGACAAAATAAAAGCTATCAAGGAATTCCCAATCCCCCGAACACCTAAGGAAATAAAATCCTTTCTAGGCCTTCTAGGCTACTATCGAAAGTTTATCAAAGATTTCGCGAAATTAACAAAACCCCTGACGGCATGCCTCAAGAAAGGAACGAAAATTGAGCTGAACGAATGTTATGCTAAAACTTTTGAACACTGCAAAGACCTTCTTATCAATGATCCAATACTTCAGTATCCGGATTTTTCCAAACCATTTGTACTCACAACAGACGCTAGTAATTTCGCAATAGGCGCTGTTTTATCTCAGGGGACCATTGGTAATGATAAACCTATCTGCTACGCGAGCAGAACACTGACCACTTCGGAAACAAACTATTCCACCATTGAAAAGGAATTGTTGGCCATAGTTTGGGCCACCAAATATTTCCGCCCCTATCTCTTTGGATACAGATTCACAATCGTTACTGATCACAAGCCATTGTTATGGCTAATGAATCTTAAAGAGCCCAATTCCAGACTTGTACGTTGGCGTTTGAAATTAGAAGAATTTGATTACCAAATCGTATACAAGAAAGCCACTCAAAATTCAAATGCTGATGCACTAAGTCGCATTAAGATTCAGACAGACGACAAAAATGAAGAAATCAATGTTAACGAAGCAGGACCCAGTACCTCCATGCAAAACACTAGTGGCTCTACCATACATTCAGCAGAAGAAGACCAAAACGATGGATTACCTATATCAGAAAGACCGCTGAATGAGTTCAATATTCAATTAATATTTGAAAAATCAAATAAAAGACCTCCCATTTCACTTCAAGTCCTATTTAAAAATAAACAACGACGAACAGTTAGACTACCCGAATTTACAGAAGAAAATATGACAAGCATTTTCAAAAAATATCTACCTCCAAATAAACTAATTGCCGTATATACTGATAATGATACATTCAAAGTAATCCAGAACGTTTACTCCAAACATTTTTTTATGTGTCAAACTTTCAAATTAATTCGCTGTACAGAGTTATTAAAGGATATAATCAACGATGACGAGCAAGACAAACTTATAACTGACTATCATACCAAGAGTAATCATAGAGGAATAAATGAGACACTCTTACACCTAAAACGAGAAAATTACTTTCCCCTTATGAAGGAAAAAATAACTAAAATCATTAATAACTGTGAAACATGTCATCAAATGAAATACGATCGAAACCCACCAAAATTAAAATTCGAGATCCCTGAAACACCCGAGAAACCCCTAGATGTCTTGCACATAGATATCTATAATATCAATCACAATCAGATTCTAACGATTATAGACAAATTTTCAAAATTTGCAGCGGCCTACACGGTCCTAGCCAGGAATAGTTTAACAATGATTAAATCGCTCAAGCATTTTATTAGCCTTCACGGTATCCCAAAAAAACTCATTTCCGATCAAGGCTCAGAGTTTACTTCTAGTATATTCCAGGACTTTTGTAAACAATATAACATTGTTCACCACATTACATGTTTTCAACAAACAAGTAGTAATGCCCCCATTGAAAGAATGCATTCCACTCTAACGGAAATCTATAGAATTATTTATGATAAGCAAACACAAAAGGATCACGAAGAAATTCTAAACGAAACAATCATAACGTATAATAATGCCATACATTCTACAACAAAACACACTCCATATGAATTATTCTATGGTAGGACTTATAAATTTAATAAAAATTTAAACTATAATAGTACACATGAATATTTACGTAAGTTAAACGAATTCCAAGACAAAATATATCCAGAGGTGAAGGCCCAAGTTGAAGGAAAAGTAGAAAAATATATTGATAAATTAAATAAAGGACGAAACGAACCCCAAAATCTAATAATAGGCGATGTAGTACATAGAAAAGAATGCAGACGTAATAAGTTGACTCGTAGGTTTACTAAGCATAGAATAAAAACGAACAATAAAAATTCTATTATCACTGAAGGCAATAAAAAACTACATAAAAGTAAATTAAAAATTAAACGTAAGTTTCAGATTGACGAACGTGACAGGGCAGAAACTGGAAATACAGGACCTGACGGGACATAAAATACTAGCTATGAGACTGGGGACAGCAAGAACGATACAAAAACATAACAACCTACTACACATAGTCAGACTTGATAACTATGAACAGACGATCAACAAGATAACCGAATCACTGAAGACCTTTAACGACTTTGACGAGCTTACAGACTCTTTCAAAATAACTAATTTAAAATTATTAGACTTACAACAACATAAATTAGATACACTAAAACCCAATATTAGGAATAGAAGAGGCTTAATCAACGGTCTAGGTACCGTAATCAAAAGTATTACAGGAAATATGGACCATAGAGATGCGGGACGCTTAAACAAGGAAATTGAAAACTTAACTTCAAACCAATCCGAAATCAAGAATCAGGTAAACAGGCAAACAGTAATAAATAATCGAATGATAGAACGTTTTGAGAATGTAACAACCCACATTAATACACAGCAAGCATCGATAGAGAAATATTTGAACCACTATCAAAAAATAATTGATAATAAAATCACTACCGGTAAAGATATAATAAAGCACAGCCAGTACTTTAACCAAATTAACTATAACATTGATTTATTAAACAATCATTTAACAAATTTAGCAGAAGCTATAGTACTTGCCCGATTAAACATAATTTCTAAACAAATTCTGAGTCCAAGTGAAATCACCGAAATTTATCAAAATTTTAAAAATCAATCAATTGAAATTAAATCCAATGAACATGTTTACGAACTACTAGGTTTACAGGCTTATTATTCGGATGCTAATTTAATTTTCAATGTACAAATACCAATATTATCCCAGGAAACATATTCCATGCTCCACATTATCCCTTTGCCAGTAAATGATACAAAAATTATATCCACAAAACCCTATTTAATCCAAAACCCAAAAAGTATTCAATATTTTGACGAAGCATGCAATAGAATAGAAGGCGTTTATTACTGTAAAGAATCAGCATACCAAGAGACGACAAACACCTCCACATGTATCGGCCGGCTCATACAAAACAAAACAGCAGAGTGGAAGCTCACCGAACAGATACAAACGTCGGAGATATCTCAACCTGAACCAAACTACATCCTCCTGACCAACATTCCGGAAACTCCTATAAAAAAAAAAGAGCTCGAGCATTTCAAACCCTGATTAATAGTTTCGTACGTGCTGAAGTTAGACCTTGAGGATTTAACATACAACAGAGGTAGCCTTCTCAAATTGTGCGTATTATCATGAAAAGAGATTTTGTTAAGCAACAACGGAGAATCAATATTCACGTTTAAGAGCTGATGCAAAAAGTTACATCGGCAATATTTAAAAGCTTCAAGCGATCCTCATAGAGTGGAAGAATTAATGAATTATTCCAGGGTAGGTGCCTCAATCGTAGGAAATTCCATTGAACAGATTCGATACGGTCGATGTGCGTGCCGTAAAATGGAGACCAGACCTGGCTAGCGTATTCAAGAAGTGATCTCACAAAGCAAGTATACAGACGTAATGTTATGGAGGGATTCGAGAACTCTCGGGACTAACGTTTTATAAGTCTTTGATACCATGTGGTTTATGTGGGAGTTAAAATTCAATCTATGATCGCATTTGATACCCAAGTCACAGACAGAACTAACACGGCGAATCGACGGATTCGAGAACCTGTTGTGACTCAGGTGCCCAATGCCCCGAATCACAACCATAATACCGATACATCAATATATCGTCCAATACGATATATTGATGTATCATTAATTGACCCTGAAAATAAAAAATTATTTCATTTTTAAATCCCATTCAAAATTTAAAATGCATTTAGAAATGCATTCCCATATTATAACAAAATGCAATTTAGCATAAATTGCATTTTGTTATCAGACACACATTCCACTCACACGGTATGCACACATACCTACATACAGTGTCTTCTTACTCTTTTTCCGTATGTACGCTGTACATACGTACATTACTTACTTAATCCAATCTAATTGTATGTACATACATACATACAAATATTACAATTATTCACGCCCTCTTAAAATTAATATTTCAAGACGGGCGCACAAGTGCATATCGGATTACAGTTTGCATTGATGCATATAGCTCGCATCAAAAAATGTTTGCATCTTCTCATGTACGTTTTTTCAACGTCGTGAGAAAACAATAAAAATGAAAAAAATGCTTTAAAGCGATCGTGGGTACCTGGGAGCAATTTGCCCAAACCTCGGGGAGTTCGTTCTTAAAGCCCGTCGAGTGAAAAACGTTAAAAAATCCATACCAAAAAATTACTAACCGAGTGTTAAAGAAAACATAATAAAATTTTGTGTATTAAGTTATTCAAAAAAAATTATTATTATATTAGTGCCAAGGAAATTGGGATTATAAAAATATAAAGAAAGGAATAATAAGAATAATAACAGAACAAATAGAAGAACAAATAATAAAGTGATTGAGTTCGGAGCACGGAGCAGAGCCAGGATACAACATTTTGGTGGCAGCGGTGTTCCTACCCCATATCAGTGCTAAAAATTTTGTTTTAAATATAAATCTATACAACAACTGGTGGCAAGTAAATTTATGGTAAAAAAAAAATAATAATAATAAACCCGGATACCCTAAAAAGGGTATTTAGAGGAAAAAGATAAGAATAATAAAAGTTCAAGCGCCATAGCGCTCAACGTGGGACTCTTGCGAGGCTTCATCCCTGCCTCACCAAGACGTGGTAAAGAAGGAAGAAAGACATCTAGGCATATCATCACCATTATCATACCAACAATCAATTTCATCAACATCTTCAGGGAGAAGGAGACGTAATCTAGGAAGAAGGAAATCCAAACCAGTCAAAACGGCACACGAATATTAGACAAGGAATAATAATTAAGGTAGACAAAAATCTTCTCCTCTGTTCTCTTTTTATATTTTCTAATAGAATATAATAGAATTTAGTTCTATTTTTTTTGTTGTGAAATCACTCCGTCACGAAGCGACCTCTGCGGTAAGACTACGTGAACTTGCTGGTCAGAGGACTTCGGAAAGATCAAATATCGATCCCCTGCGATAGACTTCGTAAGTCTATCCTATCGATCAGGAGAAGATCTTGATCGGAGGGAGTGGTCTCTATACACAATTAGCATACATACAAAAAAAAAAACATATATATATATAGCATATTTTGCGCTCAGGTATTTTAAAAAATTAACGAAAAATGCTTACTAAAAAGTGAAGAATATCATATAATAAATCAAAAAAGAATAAGAGGAAGCCAAGATTGTCAGAAATCAGTCATAGGTATTTCAAAATATTGCTAAAACATAAATGAAACATCTGATTAAAATTATTTCGTAATTGGTGACAATACGTATATACATATACGGCACATTCATAAAAAATGTTTTTTTCTTTCTCTCATATTAGTTACTCCTCATTACCATATCATGAATACAATTAACAAAAAAACAAAAATCTTTTTCAAAAAATTTTCTCAGAATTTTTCCTATAAGCAATTCTAACAAAAAGTTCTCCTATCGCTGTGTTTTTCCCACATACTACAGATTACTGAATCACTTTTACTTATACATAATTATTTACACATAACCAACTGAACAGCTGCTTTGAGAAATTTAATTATTTGTGTTCTACTTGTCTGCTTTTCTTTGGTTCATACAAATATGCCACATCTCCTATAGTTCCCCAAATTTAAACAAATCTAAACCCAAAACTCTCCGCCTTTTACTTCACGAACCTATCATGGCAGAAGAAAACAAATCTTTCGATGAGCTTTGCATGTCATAAGTCCAAAGAAGAGAAGAAATCAGAAAGATATTAAAAAAATATCACAGCACCAATAAAAAATACAGAACTCCAGAATTAGTTTCCGAAAAGATCAAAAAATTAGAAGAGTACTGGGCCGACTTTGAAAAAATAGAAACACTCAACCAAAGTCATGATGATTTCGATGAAACTCATGAATACTTCAAACAATCCTGCTCTGACAGGGCAGAGGATTGGTACAACCTAATCAAAGCAACATTGTCTGACAGATTGAAATCAATTTCTAGGCCATGCGGATAAGGAAAATAACCCATTTTTTCCCAGCTCCCAAAATTTCACAAAAGGGTACCAATACTGAGACTATGCAAGAGTGTGGAGATAATGATCGCTCCAATACAATACGATTTAGACTGCAAGAAGATAGACAAAAATCTATAACACATATTATTCAGTCTATCAAGCTTAATTCACTACCAACTGCAACCCAGGCATATTTAACACAAAAACTACACTCGCTGCATGGGTATTGGGAAGATTTCAAAACAACCCATATTGAAATAATTTCAAATGCTGGCCCCGAAGATAAAAGCAGTGAATACTTCACGGAAGATGTTTGTAACGAAGTCACATGACCACCCCTTAATTGAAGTACATCCAGTCCCGACCAGATAAAAATGTCCACGTGAACACCTGCTAATAAGCTCGTCACAGAAAATCAGTATATGACTGCGCTTCTCGGTGGGCAGATCACTTGGCACCATAGTGATCTACGCCTATATAAAGGGAGCCGCCAGAGCAGATATTTTTAGTTATCAACCGAGATTCATCCAGTGAAGATCACCAGATACCAGTTTAGTTTCCGACCAGTACACCAGTCAAAGCCGCCAGTGTGATAACGAGCTGATTGAAGTCCAGTAGACCGCCGACCTGTCCAGTCCGTCAGAGGAAAGTATAAAAATAGGAGCCACACTCGACCAGCAGTCAGTTGCCTTCCAGCATCTGGACTGAACACATCGGTCCCTAGTCTTCCCGTGCTGATTAGAACTACAGCATCCGTACGTTATCCATACAAGCCGTAGTGATAATATTCGCACGAACCACTCAACCGCATTCTCTCCGTGTCGATTAAAACTATAACATCTGTACGTTATCCGTACAAGCTATAGTAATAATATTCGCACGAATCATTCAACCGCTTCTCTCCGTGCTGATTAGAACTACAGCATCCGTACGTCATCCGTACAGGCCGTAGTGATAATATTCGCACGAATCATTCAACCACTTCTCTCCGTGCTGGTTATAACTACAGCATACGTACGTTATTCGTATTGGCCGTAGTGATAACATTCACACGCATTACTCAGCCGCTTCTATCCGTGTTGGTTATAACTACAGCATACGTACGTTATTCGTATTAGCCGTGGTGATAATATTCACACGCATTACTCAGCCACTTCTATCCGTGTTGATTATAACTACAACGTCCGTACGTTATTCGTATTGGTCGTAAGTGATGACATTTCGCACGATACATCTCTCAGTGGTATAAGAGTATAAGTAATACGTTTAAAAAGTGGAACCTACTAGTATAATAAGATTTATAATATTAGTGGCCTAATAAAACACAAGATATGGACTTGCAGAGTTAAATGAATAAAATGCAAATGTAATATTAGTGATAAAATAACATAAGTGTAATGAATATCGAGAATTGAACTAGTATAGAAGTAGATATAAGACTTTGTACCCAAGCAGTTAAGGAAATAAATGACTATTGAAGTGATTTAACAGTGTTCTCAATATATTATTTCAATGTCGTGGAACCTTGCCCTGGACGACTCCTGACTACCCATTGCATCCACAGTTTACCCGACGTTACATAAATTTGGCGCCCGAGCAGGGACCGGTTATTCAACGAACACATAGCGGACATCCAGCTGTTCGTAGAATACAAAGAAGACGACCGGCTGTTCACCGAGTACCTAGAAAGCTGTACACCAGAAAAGGAAATCAATAATATAGATCTGAGAAGAAATTATTCTACTGGAGCCCCGATAACGACGACCAGTCGGACAAAATGACCTCTGAGAGAACTGCCAGCTGGGTTTATACTCTAAAAAAGGAGGAACTAATGGAAGAATTATTCCACCTAGGGTTAGATAGCTCAGGAACAGTTGATGAGCTAAGAAGAAGACTGAGTGAGAAAATCCAAGAGGAGAAGAGACTGCAAGAGCTAGGGAATAAGCTTACTAATACACTAGCTAGCGGTACCACGACTACCGTCACGATCACTACAACAAACAGCAGAATAACAATAACTAGTGCTCCGACCAGCACTATACCAGTCCCCAATCACGACACTCTAGGTAGTCAAACACCGACCCATACTTCCCCCTCACTCGCATTACCAATAACTCATCCGACTACCGCCCAACAATTACCGCCCGCCAGTCAGATAAGGAGTAGGGAACACTTATCGGATTCAGAAATCATGGACAAAGTGCGAAAGTGGAACGTGAAGTTCTATCAAGGGCTAGATCCGGAAGAATTAGCTGAGTGCTACCAAATACCAGTAAATCGATTACTGCGAGCACTCCCGGAACTTCTACACAAAACAGCACTGACATGGTATAGAAACAACCGACAAAATTGGTCAGAGTGAAAAGAGTTTGTCCACGATTTCAAAACGTTTTTTCTACCTCCACGTTTTGAACTCAAATTAGACGATGATATTAGAGCCCGAATACAGAAGCCTACTGAAAAGGCAAAGGCGTATATTACTGCGATCCAATCGTTAATGCGTTTGCAACAAGATCGCACACCAGAAGAAAAATTGTATCGTATTTACGAGAATTTACTTCCAGACTATCGGTTATACATACGTCCCCGAAATTTTACCAGCCTAACCGAACTCATGAAACTAGCCGAGGAGTACGAACTGGTAAAAGAAGAAGAAAAGAAATTAAAACCAAGACAAAACACAAGAGGAGAATAGACCATTTCGAATGATGAATACGGCAAACCCCGTGAGAATGCAGTATTCACGAAACGAGTGTTGCTGGAAATGCGGACAGCACGGACACACAAGAGTTAATTGCAGGAATCCAGCAGTCTTATTCTGTTCACGTTGCGGAAGACAAGGCACACTTTCCAGAAACTGCCAGTGTAACCAATATGAACAGAAGAACCAGGGAAATGCTAGCGGGATGCAAGGCCAGAAAGGCAGCCCTGCATTCCCAAATGTCAAGCCGTAAACCAAGAACCAGACCTTCGATATTTCCTCACACTGCGTATACTCCAAAGAGAAATCAAGGCTCTCATTGACACCGGGGCAGGAAGGTCGTTTATAGGAGAGGAAATATTAACCGGACTCAGAAAAGCCAAAGTACCCCCCTCGAAATGTGAACTCCACACATCTCTAGCCAATGGTATAAAAGTTACCATCAATGTAAGTAGTAAGGGTACCACCTCCCTATACTTTTACATTGCGTCCGATAGAGACAACTGCGACGAGTATCCCACTCGCGGGTTTTCTGCAATACGGTTCCCACCGCCGATAAGAAGTTGTTGAGGAGGGAGTAGGATAGACACGTCCCTCTCGCAACCATTGGGGGCTTAAAATAAAAAGGTTGAGTTGCCACCGAGTTGTGTTGTTGCAGGATGTTGGTTGGAAGGAGAGGCTGGTGCTGTCTGTGGTAAAGACGGTAGATGGGTCCCTGTCGTAGGCATTGGGAGGCAAAAATAAAAAAAGCTGACTTGATACCGAGTTGTGTTGTTGCAGGATGTTGGTTGGAAGGAGAGAGCTGGTGCTGTCTGTGGTAAGGACGGTAGATGGGTCCCTGTCGTAGGCATTGGGAGGCAAAAATAAAAAAAGCTGACTTGATACCGAGTTGTGTTGTTGCAGGATGTTGGTTGGAAGGAGAGAGCTGGTGCTGTCTGTGGTAAGGACGGTAGATGGGTCCCTGTCGCAAGCATTGGGGGCAAAAATAAAAAAAGCTGACTTGATACCGAGTTATCTTGATGCCGTCTGTTAGTTGAAAGGAGAGAGCTGGTGCTGTCTATGACAAGGACGGGAGATGGGTACTGTTTTGGAAAGGTCCAGTTGCTAGGGTGGCTGAGCCTAGGGGGGGTGCAAGCAGATGTACTATAGGCGGTTTACGTACAAGCATAGTAAAGTTTTATAAAATTGCACTACCAGGCGAGCAGATAACTAAAGCACAAAATCTTGCGATCATATGTAGCAAGCATGCATGGTTTAAACCTGTATCGTTGTCGTCACATCTTCAGCGGTTATCGCGCCTCTTTTTTTTTTTATATTCCGTTCATTTTTTCTTCCACTCCAAACAAGCTTTGATCAGTTAGTCACACTTCTTCAACGTCATTTTTCCATACGAGTTTTAAAAAACTTGAACTTGACCGCGATGCGGTTACGAGTTGTTGTTTCTTTTTGCATAGAATTTTAAATCTACCTGAATTGAAACTGCGAGACATGTGGGTGACTTTATTTTCTGAATATTTTTTATGTAAAGGAAAAAAGATTAAGGAAAGATTGCAAAGAGCAAGTTCTGATGCTGCTTATGCAAGGGTTCTTGATACTTGTGACGTTCAATACTGGCGGCGTATGATAAAGAGCTGCAAAACAAGAAAAGATCGGCGGCAGTCAGTGAACTTGATGTTGTGAACGACACGAATGTGGGTGAAGGTGAGCTAAAAGAAACGGGTTGCTTGAGTAAAAACAAACTAATTCGGCTGAGATGCCTTTTATTGAAGGTCAGTAAAGATAGACTGTATGACTGATAGACAATTTCTTCTACAAAAAAAAAACGTACATACTTAATCTTTTATTCGCGCTGTTCTGTAAAAATAGAGTTATAGTAATGGCTGCTTTACAATAATCAGGAAATGTTGAACGTGACCAGTAAGCTGAAAAGGAAATGTTTGGATGTTAAATAAAAAAAAACACAAAAAGCCGATCATATGAATTTTATTAATTTATTTTTTGCTGAGACATTTTTTAGTTAAAAACGAAAGCTGCGGTATAAAGTTCAAAAAAAGCGCGTTGTTTAGCATGCTAATCCAATGGTAATTGCCTTTCATGAACTGGTAGTTGTAATTGTTAAAAGTTTCAGTTAGTTTTATATTACTTTTAAGAAACCGGTTTATATACGGCTTACATATATAAAGTCTTGGAAATATGAATTTCAATATCAATCTGGTATTTTCTTTGTAAAGTATAAGTCATGAGTTCAGGAAGTGTAATATTAGACATTCAGTTTGCTGTTGGAAACAATGCACAATACTTTCCGAAGGAAGTTTCTATTCTTCGAACAGGTTCTATAATGCCTAGCCTATATTTCTTCAAGGCGCCTTATCCTCTGGAAGAGCTGGATTTTAAATACAGATTGCAGAACGAGTTCAATTTTAAAAACATCAATGGGTTGAAGTGGAACAGTGGAATTATCAACTATAATCATCTACCTGGTCTGTTATCAACTCTTGCATCTTTTACAATATATGTAAAAGGTTTTGAGAAAAAAGTGTTTCTTCAAAAATATCTTCCAAAAAGTGAAATAATTAATCTGAAAATACCAAAAATAAGCGAACTTGAAAATTTTCAGACTTATTGTAAAATCCACAATGTGGATTCCCACCTACGTTGTGCTGTTCAAAATTGTGTTAATATTTATTTACACATGTTAATAAATAAAGTTATTGAATAAAATAAAAAAATTTTAAATTTTTATTTCATTTATTTTTAATCAAAGTTCATTGCATCAAAAATTAGATTTGCAATACAATACAGAGGTATTTCATAAAAAAGTCTGGAATAATTTAAGTGTACATAAGATGTACGACTTGGAATAAAAAAATCTTCACTTGGTAATTTTAATACATTTTTTTCTTTACATTTGTCAGCATATCTTTTATAATATTCCTTTAGAGCTTCAGAGGCGTTGCTATTGTGAAACATGACAATATTGAAGAATTTCAGCATTTCAAATAATTTATAAAGTTCCGCTTGTGTTAGTGTAATGCTACCATTGTTGACGGGGATCTTGTATTCGTTTTTTAACTCGGTCTGATCTGCTGGAAGCGTCCCTTCCATTTTGGTTTTTAAATCGCTGAGATTCTCGTAAACTGCCACCCAGCCGGGGTAAGATGTTGATATCGGAAAGACGCCGTGGCGATGAAACACTATTTTTGCTTCGAGTGATAGCGGGTCAAACCCAAGTATTACTTTCCGGTTATGGCAGTCGTCCAAATAATACGTGTAGTTTAGCAACACATTTTCACCGGCCACTTCTGCTTCACATTTAGACAATTTCTTTTTTCCTTTTACGGGTGCTTCAGCTTTGGACAATCTCTTTTTACCTTTTGCGGGGCTCCTTTGTTTTTTACGTGGTAGTTCCATCTTAATCAAATCACACTTGTGCGTTGAATACAAACAGCCAGGGTTCAGGCTTTTATAGTTTCAATCTCAGCTTTGCAAGACTGCCTACAAAAATCCCCTCCAGATTGTGGATGATTTTTTTTTAGATATATGCTGTGGTATAAATTAACAATTTTGTTATCATTTAAACTTAGATTGTTCGAATCAAATTGTTTTAAAAAGTTCTGAAAGCTTCGTCCTCTGCAGCGAGAATATAGAAATACACAACAATAATGTCCACAGGTTGATGAAAATTGGCCTTGCAATCGTTTTTTATTATTACTAAAAGAGCTTGAATTAGCTAATAAAAATTTACGAAAAAACCTGTTTGCGGGATACTTTCCAAATGAATCAAAGTACTCTGCGGGGCCTTGTTTTGGGAAATAAAAGGCTACCCAATGAGTTCCACCTTTATTTGCAGGATCCGTATTAGCTATTACACATGCAGGCTTTTTTATCTTCTGTGGTAATTGGTTGCATGCAAAGATGCCTCTAAAAGACTTGTTTGTCATGCGGTTGCTTGATAATACATTTGTAAGTTCAAGCGTGTTCATTCTTGTTCAGAACAAATGATGGTTTCCACGTCAATGATCTTGGTGTGAGAAGTAGCGTAGTTATTTATAAATTCTCTGGTTGCAGCTCCACGAACAAAAATTGTGGTAAATTTTGATAGAGTTTTTATAAGATCTTCGTCCATACGCTTAAGTTCGAGATTACCAAATTTACTTATTTGTTCAGTACATCCTGTACTAGATGTGGGGTACTTGAAAATTATTTCTTTCGCAAAAGACTTATTTTGCGCAGCGAATCCCGCAAAAGAAACTCTTTTTAAAAAGGTGAAGGGTCCTCCGGAAAAGAACTCCACATTTACTAAACAGTAGCTCATTATAGATCACGTATTAAGAGTCTTGAGTGAAATTAAGTTCGAAGAACAGTTAGCCGGCCTTATATAGGTTTTTGTTTTAGAAGCTGGTATATACATTTTTATCTTTACCTATATCAAGGCTGCTATCATATTCTGCATATACAATACATGTCACTGTCTTTTTTAGTGCTTCCTTAAACCTTCCTTCAATTCTCACCGTTCCCTGATTCAATAGATTTTCACATGTTGAATTATACGAGAGATCTGTCGTTAAATCAAAAGCAAGTAGAAAACACCCGTTGTCAAAGAATTTTTTTGAAATTTGGTGGCCTTTATCGAAATAATGTATACCGGTTCCTTTAAACAGCGTAATATATCCTCGAGTGCTAGCAGGATTTTCTTTTGAATAATCAAATTCTAGCGGTTGATTTGGCACCTGTACCCCGTTCACTGATAAGTTAAACCTGGTGATATTGTTGTGCTTAAAGTTGTAAGAATTTTTTGTTCGTTTTCCGCTATATGCGTCGTTGTCAACCATGCCAAAGACTAGTAGATTTGGTAATTGTCCTATAACCACATTGTCCAGTGATAATGTAAATGTATTTGCGGGTATTGTATAAGTCTTAACTTCAACTCGTTTATACGGATATATAGCGTTGGAGCGTTGGAGAACAGCTTCATGAGCCAGCAAGATGTTAGGATTAATAGTTACATGATTCATATACATAGTTGCTTCTACTATTTTAACTCGTGGAGAATTGTCATCATTTTTTGACCAGAGGTAAAATTCCGGTTTTTCGAGTGATAAGACTATCCGTAAATCAACACCGTTCATTAATAATTTATCTTGATTAAACATATCGCCGTGAATCTTTCCCATCAGCTCAACAACATTACTTTTATCAAACAGCTTTTGTCTTGCCAAATAACCTTCATTTAGCTCAGGGCTTTCAACAACTTCCATATTATTTTGATCGAGATACCAGCCAACCGATTCCAAATGTGTTGAAGCGGCATCTTTTCCGTAATTTAATAAATTCTCAATATAGGCTCTATAGTTGTAATTGTTATCTGTTTGGGCAATCGGTTTTCCATTTAGATAAATTGTACATTGGCGGAAAAGTGAGTGGAGTATGTTATTTACAAGGCCGGGGCCTTCATCACGAACAGTGTCTTTAGTCTTATCTGGTTTGGTTATTTCGATATCTTCGCCTGTGTAAAGTTCTTCTTTTCCATCCTTGATTTTAACTAACTGTAGTTTCAAACGAAGGTATATGCTTGATAAGTCTCGATATGTGTCACCATGTCCTAGCGATACAAATTCGAGCACCGATGAGTTATCTAGAGAAGCTATAGGTTTATAAGATACCTCTTCAGTTTTTATGATGCTGCTTTGTACAGGTGGTGTAGAGAAAAGGTCTAACTCAGATTTCATGCATTCTTTGTATGACGGCATGTTGCCTATTTATCAAAAATATCTAACACACGTTTACGTATCTTACGTTTACCTTTAACAGATGCTCTTTTAGCTGTCCTTTTTGTCTGTGTCTTACGTCTGCTTTTAATAGATGTTCTTTTAGCTGTCTTTTTTGTTTTTGAACCTCCTTTTACGGACTTTTTTGATCCTGAACGCTTTTTACGTTTAGAAGCTGGAGCTAAATGTAAAGCTGTAAAAGGGTTGTGCCTTTTTATAAGCATGCGATTGCTTCTTCCTGCACCACCCATGCTCTCAAACAGCTTATTTATACCTTTCTGTGATAGTTCTTCGGCAGCTGCTTTTCCATGCTCTTTTAAAATATCTGTTAAAGGCTTGCTACCTGCTTCTTCTAAAATAGCTTTTCCTGTTTTAATTACCTGCTGCTTCAAAGCCTTTGCCCCCGATGTAACCAATGGCTGTAAATATCGCAATAGTCCGCTGAAAAAACTACCAATTCCTCTTCCACGCTGGTAAATAAGAGGAGATCGATATAATTCTCCAATATCCGCTAAGGCCCCGCCACTTTGAATGGAATAATATTTAGTATAATATGAACTCATTTTCGAAGCTATACAAAATGCTCTTAACTTTGCACTATGTTAAATCGACTGCTGTATGAGTATTTATAGCCTATTTTCTTTTAAAATGGAGCATTATATATGTAGGAATATAGTCTGGCTTTAAATCAATTAGCTCCCCTTGCTGATTAGTTATCTTTATAGAAATACTTTCGATAAAAGTTTTTTCAATAGGACAGTAATCTACGTGTTGAAATCTTATTATGTTTTCACATTCTTTTAAAGGTATTACACGTAAGTATCGCACTAACTGGTCACCTATAAATCTGGGCTGAATAATGTCAGTGTAGACGTAAATTATATATTTTTCATAACAGTCCTCTGCTGTTGGCCGAGACTCTTGCGGCAACCTTAGTGTCAAGTCCGTAACTGATCTTTCCACTCTATTAAGTATGTCTATTATTGACATATGTTCCTGACGTAATCCTGCCGTATTAAAAGATTCTTTTATTTCTGCCAGTATGGCGTCAGGTTCACGCTTATTTTCAGGTGTTTGGAGAAATATATCCGTAAAGAAGTTGGACAGGTTGTCTATATTAGTATCAATAGGCACTGGTGTAGTTAAATATTCACCGGAACTTTGTTTTTCGTATGGAACATCCAAAATATTGCTACCTTTAACAATTTTTCGGTGTTCGGATGGTTTAGCACTAATCGAATCTTTGCTCAATCTATTCAAGATGTTAAAAATAGTATCCTTAATCTGAATAATTATCTTTTGTTTTTCTTGCTCACTAAGGGTTTGATCATCAAAGTGTACATTTGATATAAAAAGCGTAATAAGATCTCTAACATTAAGGTGAGATGGTAGTGGTTTTTTTATTTTGATTGTGACTCCCAAATCTTCCAAACGCAGTTCAAATACATCGTGTACTCTTTTGCCGCCAGTATTTTTTTCTGTCTCACGAGCTCTTTTGATGCTAAGCGCTGGATGTGTGTAATTGTCTATCGAGTCTTGTATGATAGAATACTTTCTCTTGTGTCTAGGAATTTGTCCAAATACGTCATCAACAAAGGCTTCAACTGACTCATAGCTTTTATATTTTAAAACAACATTTTCTGAAGCCCTTTTACCCTGATATATATGTAGTGTAAATTCGTCTGGATCCTGTTTGTAGCTTACTTCAGGTATTACGCCATCAAAAAAGTCAGCCTCTAACCGATCCCACATCTTTTTCTTAACATCATCCAAGTACATGGTATACCATGACGGTGAAATAGCGTTATAAAATGTTAGTAGGAATGCAGAAAAATTTACTTGACCTGCTCTGTAACTAGCTTGCTCAAGACTTTCTTTAGTCCACTCAAGTTTAACGGTTTCATTTATTTTTATGCTAAGTGATTTGATTTCGTTTCTATGCTGCTCTCTTATTTCTTTCAACGGATCAGGCGCATCACGCCTTACCCTTTTAGCATTACTCTGATTTACTTCTTCAGTTGTATTTCGCTTGACTCCCCCTTTTACGGCATGGTAGGGCAATGAAATTTCAGTTATTCCAACACACCAGTCATCAGTAAACTTGCACGGTCTAGCTAGTGCATTTGTAAAAGCCGATAGTGTATTTTCGGGATAAAGCTGCATGGAGTTATTACTTAAAAGGCAAACGTAAAAGTCATTATCTTCTATATCCACAGGCATTATTAAATTCTTTTCCAATCAACGCTCAGTAGACTTATTATTTTTACAGGTTTTCCCAAGCAATTGCTGGTACGCTAGCACTTCTGGCTTTTGCTGCGTTTATTAGGCGGTCACTTTGTCGGACAACTTTCTTAACTGGCAGCGAAAGGATATATTGACTCGGATCTAGCAGAGACGGCTTTAATATAGATTGTTTTTTGGATGGTTTTACACCTTTGTCGCCCGTAGTACTTTCCGTATCGAATACTTCTAATATGTTCGCGGCTTCATCTATACTCATGTCTACAGGTACAGTGTACTGCGTTAAACCATCCTCAGCCGTGATCACTTTATAATCTTTATCGCGAGACTTATCTTTAGAAGCCGTCTTAGGTATTTTTGAAGGTGGTTTCAGACTTTTCCCTATACCACTGGCTGATAAGCGGCGTTTGGAGGCAGGTGATAACGGTTGTCTTGGTGGTGATATTTCAGCCAGTTCGAAGAAATCCTCTTCCATTCTTTCAGGTGTATTTTCTTTTAAGGGTGATGTTTGTGTTGATATTTCATCTTTAAAAATAAATTTAGTTTGAGTAGTGCTATCCCGCAAGCTTTTCTGTTTCATAGGCTTTTCTGGTAGCATGCGAATATTTGTTTTTTCATCTGTCACTCGCGTAGCTTTTCGTCTTAAGTTTGAAAATTTTATTAATTCATTTCGGTAATTATACCATTTTTCCCTATCAGATAAATTCTTATTTTTTAATATTTTATCCATAGTCTTATCGAACCTAGATTGATTCACGGAATCCTCAATCTCGTTTTTCAATTTTTCGTAAACTTCTGGTGAAAGAAGTAACATTTTATTCAGATTATTGTTTTTAAACATATTTCTCAATTAATGAACCAATTACACCTGATAATACACTTCCTAACAGCACTGGTAAAAAACCTCCACGCTGTATCAGTATTTTACGTTGTCTGGGTACAGATCTTTTTGCAACAACTAGTTTTCGTAAATCCTTTTTATACTTACAGAGCGAATTGTATATCTTTCCGCGAGGGATATGGTTTCCCTTCAAAGTATTAAGAGTAATTTCACAAAGAGTTTTTATGACTTCGGGGTCAGCATTTTTAATAATGGCTTGCCTTAATTTTGGTCTCGCTGTTCTAAGAACATATAGCATATGCTTGTTGTCCCTTAACCGTTTCATTCGTGACACCATTTTTACCGATTAATGGTGGGCAAAAACAAGTTGTAAATGTCTTATTAAAAATATCAGTACGGAATCTTAATACCTCGTTGATATCTTGAGTGGAATCTATCAGTAAATATCCGTGTGGCATCTGTGTAATCTCTTTATATATTTTTAGCAGCTCTGAACTATTTTCTGGATAAATCTGTCTCGCTAAATGGATAAACTGACTTTTATCTCGAGGGTTTTTAAACACAACAAGGTATTTACAGTTAAGTGATATATCTCGGCAAAACTTGCCCTGGTGAAATACATTTTGTGTTACAAGGATTGCTGAAAGGTTGCGATGGTGAGAGCCTTTTGTAAAGAGTTCACATACTTGTCTGCTAAAAGCATTTAACATCATATCATCCAGTACAATTAATGTAGGTTCCTGTGTATAATTTACAAACTCTTCAGGGATGCTATCAATAAATTCGATGTTATTGAATGTCGTATCTGAAGGCAGAGCCACATGTTCTGTATTGCACCATATAACTCTTGTTATTTGTGGCCGTGTTAAAAACATATTATCGAGAAGCCTTTTTATAAATGTTGTTTTCCCACAACCTGAAGGTCCAGCAACCATCATTGTAAACGGGTGTTTGAACGCGATCATTTTCACTGCAAAAAACAAAAGTTCTTAACAACAGGTCTTTTGTATATAAACCCCCACATTTTGTAAAAAGGTACTTATATAATCTTTCAAGAATGAGCAGAAGACAAATTATTAATGAACTACATAGGCCAGCCCGCAAAAACTTTAAACGTCGTCGTGTAACGATTAAAGGCAAAGATGACCTGTGGCAGGCAGACTTAGTTGATATGCGTTTATATGCTCAAGAAAATCAGAACTTTAGCTTTTTGTTAACTGTAATTGATACATTTTCTAAATACGCATGGGCTTTACCAATTAAGGACAAAAGTGGGATAGAAGTCACTAGAGCAATGCAGTTAATTTTCAATCAGGGTCGTATTCCAAGAAACTTGCAGACAGATGATGGAAAAGAGTTCTACAACAAGTCGTTTAAGCGTTTGATGGGTAAATATGATGTTAATCATTATTCAACTTATAGTTCGTTAAAGGCGTCAATTGTAGAAAGATTTAATAGAACGCTGAAAAATATTATGTGGAAAGAGTTTAGTATGAATGGTAATTATCACTGGATAAGTATGTTGGACAGGTTAACAAAAAAGTATAACCGCACAAAGCATCGAACTATTAAGATGAGACCTATAGACGTAGGCCCCGTTGATGAGGTTCGTCTATTGCTAACTGTGTATAAAAAGCCAAAAACAAAATCACGTCCAAAGTACAAAGTGGGAGACTTTGTTCGTATAAGTAGAAACAAACATGTTTTTGAAAAAGGCTACACCCCAAACTGGTCTACAGAGATTTTCAAAATAAAAGAAGTAAAAAACACTTATCCAGTAACTTACATTCTTGAAGACTATCAGGGAGCTATAATACAGGGCGGATTTTACCAGCTCGAGCTATCTCCAGTCAAATATCCTGATACCTACCTTGTAGAAAAAGTTTTAAAAAGACGAGGCGGTAAAGTTTATGTGAAATGGCTTGGTTTTCCACAAAAGTACAACACATGGATTAATATAAAAGACGTTTTATAAACAGCCTTTATTGCAGTCACAATGCTGATCTTAAAGCGTGAATCTGATCGGTTAAAGACATTTAAGAATTTAACTTTGGATGACAGGAAATCACACAAGCTAGCAAGGAGCGGCTTCTTTTACACCAACCTCAAAGACATAGCAAAATGTTATTTTTGCTGTATGGAAATGAGTGCATTAAATTGTCCTGAAGATGTTGAGGCCGAACATTTTCGACGTTCACCTAATTGTATCTATGCCAACGATAGGGACGTATGCGGACCGTATAATAGCCCGCAACCACCATCAGAATGCACGTAGTGGGCTTTAAACACATTAAAAGTTTTAGCTGGAGCGTTAATTTTGTTTGGCTTATGTTGTGAAATTTACTATTTTTACGAACAGTTTGCACGGGATGTATAAAAAAAACATGTGCGTATGCGTATGTATATGTATGTATGTGTGAGCATGCTGACGTTATGCACATCAAGTATGAAAAAACAAGTAAGATTCCATTCGTCACTCACACAGATGCAGAATCTTTATCGAGCGATTTAAAACTGTAAAAACAAATAGCAAAAAAATAAAAATATCTTTATCGAATTCGACTTTTTATTTGAATAGCCCCATCCTTTCTCACTGCCGCCTTATCGAAAGGCATATTATCCACCCGCACTATTCATATCCAACATTCCGCAGTCTATCTTTACTGACCTTCAATAAAAGGCATCTCAGCCGAATTAGTTTGTTTTTACTCAAGCAACCCGTTTCTTTTAGCTCACCTTCACCCACATTCGTGTCGTTCACAACATCAAGTTCACTGACTGCCGCCGATCTTTTCTTGTTTTGCAGCTCTTTATCATACGCCGCCAGTATTGAACGTCACAAGTATCAAGAACCCTTGCATAAGCAGCATCAGAACTTGCTCTTTGCAATCTTTCCTTAATCTTTTTTCCTTTACATAAAAAATATTCAGAAAATAAAGTCACCCACATGTCTCGCAGTTTCAATTCAGGTAGATTTAAAATTCTATGCAAAAAGAAACAACAACTCGTAACCGCATCGCGGTCAAGTTCAAGTTTTTTAAAACTCGTATGGAAAAATGACGTTGAAGAAGTGTGACTAACTGATCAAAGCTTGTTTGGAGTGGAAGAAAAAATGAACGGAATATAAAAAAAAAAAGAGGCGCGATAACCGCTGAAGATGTGACGACAACGATACAGGTTTAAACCATGCATGCTTGCTACATATGATCGCAAGATTTTGTGCTTTAGTTATCTGCTCGCCTGGTAGTGCAATTTTATAAAACTTTACTATGCTTGTACGTAAACCGCCTATAGTACATCTGCTTGCACCCCCCCTAGGCTCAGCCACCCTAGCAACTGGACCTTTCCAAAACAGTACCCATCTCCCGTCCTTGTCATAGACAGCACCAGCTCTCTCCTTTCAACTAACAGACGGCATCAAGATAACTCGGTATCAAGTCAGCTTTTTTTATTTTTGCCCCCAATGCTTGCGACAGGGACCCATCTACCGTCCTTACCACAGACAGCACCAGCTCTCTCCTTCCAACCAACATCCTGCAACAACACAACTCGGTATCAAGTCAGCTTTTTTTATTTTTGCCTCCCAATGCCTACGACAGGGACCCATCTACCGTCCTTACCACAGACAGCACCAGCTCTCTCCTTCCAACCAACATCCTGCAACAACACAACTCGGTATCAAGTCAGCTTTTTTTATTTTTGCCTCCCAATGCCTACGACAGGGACCCATCTACCGTCTTTACCACAGACAGCACCAGCCTCTCCTTCCAACCAACATCCTGCAACAACACAACTCGGTGGCAACTCAACCTTTTTATTTTAAGCCCCCAATGGTTGCGAGAGGGACGTGTCTATCCTACTCCCTCCTCAACAACTTCTTATCGGCGGTGGGAACCGTATTGCAGAAAACCCGCGAGTGGGATACTCGTCGCAGTTGTCTCTATCGGACGCAATGTAAAAGTATAGGGAGGTGGTACCCTTACTACTAATGTAGCCTATCATATACTGGTTCATTGGGAGAAGTTTTGTGTAAACCACACCTTTTACTATATGCCGCAATTGGCCGAGGCTGTCATTTTAGGAATGGACTTCCTGCAGAAAACCAAAACCCAAATATCATTATGGGGAGAAGAAATTACACCCGAACCGCTCCCCCCACAAAACTTCTTGTACACCGTAGACACCCCAACTGAGCTAACATCAGCGCAAGAACATCAATTCAAGGAATTACTGATGAGTCATTTGCCTAGGTTTGAGACAATCACGAAGCCTACACATTTGACGTCCCACCGAATCCACATGAAGAATGACGCGCCATTCAAACAACGATATTATCCAAGAAACCCCGCCATGCAAGAGGTAATTAACACCGAAATCAAGGAATTGTTAGATACCAATATGATAGAGCCGTCCAGTAGTCCATATAGTTCACCCATAGTTCTCGTGAGAAAGAAGCAAGGAGGGTGGAGACTTTGCATAGACTACCGCCAGTTAAATGAGCGATCTATCAAAGATGCATATCCATTGCCTCAAATAAATCATATTCTCGATAAACTAAAAGGAGCACAATACATCTCTACGATAGACTTAAAACAAGGTTACTGGCAAATACCAATAGAAGAATCCAGCCGACAATATACGGCATTCACTGTACCAGGCAGAGGACTTTTTCAGTGGAAGGTGATGCCGTTTGGACATCACTCCGCTCCCGCTACTTTTCAGAGGGTATTAGACAGAGTTATAGGTCCCGAGATGGAGCCGTATGCATTCGCATACTTGGATGATATAATCATAGTCACAAAAACATTCGACCAGCATATTTCGAAATTACGTGAAGTCTTCGAAAGACTGATACACGCAAATCTGAAAATAAACGTAGAGAAATGTAAATTTTTGAAGAATGAGATAAAATATCTGGGACATATGGTAAGCCGACAGGGCATAAAAACAGATCCCCACAAAATAGAAGCCATTAAAGCAATACCACCACCAACCAATATCAAAGAATTGAGAAGGTTTTTAGGTGTAACTTCCTGGTATAGACGTTTCGTTAAATCCTTCTCCGAGCTCGTAGCACCATTAAACAAGCTGCTACGAAAACACAAGAAATGGCTATGGAGTGAGGAACAGCAACAAGCATTTGAGACACTCAAGCACCAGCTCACAGTAGCACCCGTCCTGGCCTATCCAGATTTTACCAGACCATTCACTCTCCAGACCGATGCAAGCCATAATGGACTAGGGGTAGTGCTCTCACAAGAAATAGAGGGATATGAAAGTGTCATCGCATATGCCAGCCGCACACTAAATGAGGCTGAAATTAAGTACTCCGTAACTGAAAAGGAATGTCTTGCTGTAATATGGGGTATACGGAAAATTAGGCCATATTTGGAAGGGTACCGATAATCAAGCTCTCCGATGGCTCCACTCCATAGAAAACCCATCCGGAAGACTAGCCCGATGGGCCCTAGAGCTGCAGCAGTACGATTTCCACATTAAATACCGAAGAGGCAAACAAAATGTTGTAGCAGACGCACTCTTACGCCAACCACTAGCAGCTGCTCCCCAGCAGGAAGTATATTTGATTACTCTAACCACCGATACACCTGAATGTTCCTGGTACAGGAATAAAATTCAAACCGTAAAAGACAAGCCTGTAACATTCCCAGACTATGCCATCATAGAAGGACATCTATATCGCCATTTTCACGACACTACTACCTATGCGGACAATGATACCGGTCCCGAATGGAAACTTTGCGTCCCGACATCTCTGCGAATCAGAGTACTAAAAGAGAACCATGACGATGTCACCGCCGGACATTTTGGAGTAGCCAAAACAATTGCGCGAATAGCTAAAAATTACTACTGGCCAGGAATGTTCAGAGATATTGCCAAATACGTAAGAAGCTGCCCTTCATGTCTAAAATACAAGCCTCTACAACAACAACCAGCCGGAAGAATGCATATGACAAAAACTACAGAACCATGGCAAATAGTGAGTTCTGACTTTATTGGACCATTACCAAGATCCACCAAAGGAAATACAATGTTGCTAGTATTCCAAGACAAATTCACAAAGTGGACTGAATTCCTACCTATTAGAGAAGCGACCGCACCAGCTTTAGTCAAAGGCTTCAAAGAACGAATTCTCGATCGATATGGTTGCCCCAAAATATTAATCACCGACAATGGAAGGCAGTATACCAGTAATATTTTTACGCGAATGTTAAAAGACTTCCGTATCCAGCACCGGCTAACCCCACCATACACTCCTCAAGCTAACCCGACCGAGAGAGTCAATCGTGTTATAAAAACCATGATAGCACAATACATTGACCAAGACCAGCGAAAATGGGATGAATTTCTGCCTGAACTAATGCTAGTTCTTAACACCAGCCAAAATGAATCAACTGGTTACACGCCTGTATTTCTAAATTATGGAAGAGAATTTCACCTTCCCACAACTCTGTACAGCGAACAGAATATCGACGACCCTAAAAATATCACACCAGAGCAGAACCATAAAAAACTGCAAGAAATATTTAAGCTCGTACATATCAATATGAGCCGAGCATTTACCAAACAAAGTCACCACTATAACCTCCGCCGTCGACTATGGTGTCCAAAAGTAGGCGAGCAAGTACTGAGGAAAGAGAGGCATTTGTCTTCTCGTATCAAAAATTTCAATGCCAAACTGGGACCAAAATACGAGGACCATTCGATGTAATCAGAATAATCTCGCCTGTAATAGTAGAAATAAAAAACAACGCAACTAAAGCAACTGAGAGAGCCCATGTGAAAGATCTCAGAACTTATCACAACCGATTAAGTACCGTTAGAGCTATTGGTTATAAATACAGAGCTACAAATCAAAATTCCCCAAACGTAAAAATGAGTTCAAAGCGAGCACCCAAAATTACCGACGGCAGAAAGATACTGGACAAGAAAAACCAACAAATGAAGCTAGACCCTACAGTGAGGGCTCATACAAGACCGCTGAAGCCGGCAAAAGTAATACCAGGGAGGTCGATGCCGCGCCTGGAGCTGTCCGCTGAAGAATTTGTCAGGAAAAGCCCCATAGTGAAAAGGAAGATCTTCGAGACATGGCAGGAACATAAACAGAAAACTCCTACAAGCGACACAACCCTGTACAAAATCAGAACGCCGACTCAACTTATCAGCAACCTATGTACATCAACTGAAGAACCAGCAGAAAATCAGCCACGCTTCACTGTGACAATACCCCGTGCTCAACAGCCAGCCCCAGTCACTAAAGCTGCAAGAGAAAAACGGCCGCAGATCAAACAAGATGAAATACAAAATATCATTAAGAAGAGCAATACACCAGTTCAACTGATTAGCACTGAAGAACCAGCAGAAAACCAGCCACGCTTCACTGTGACAAAACCACGTGAACAACAGCCAGCCCCAGTCACCACAGCCGCAAGCGAAAAACGTCCGCAGATTAATCAGGCTGAAGTGCGAAATAACATTAAGAACAAGAATACACCGCCTCAACTGATTAACACTGAAGAACCAGCAGCAAAGCAGCCACGCTTTTCAGTAACGACGCCGAGCAAAAGACTACCAGCCCCAACCGCCACAACCACTAGGGAAAGACGTCCGCAGGTCGATCAGGCAGAAATACAAAATATTATTGAGCAACACGTAGAAATTCTACAGAGAATGCCCAATGGAAGCCGCAGATTTGTTCCAGCTACTAAGCCCATGGCACTACTCCGTATCCATCGCCGGACAGATGGCACATATAATGTGCACTATAAGGGCCTGAAAGAGCTACGAAACAGCAATCTAGCAAGACCATAAAACCAGTAATCATCCTTAGACTTATATATATATATGTATGTATAAAAAAAAAACATGTTTGTTAGCGTTGGTTTAATTTTAGTGCCTAATGAAAGGTTAGATTTTTTTTTAAAGCATTCAGCACTGATGAAGAGTTAGCATAGATGTATAGAGACCCAGAACTCCAACTATTTAGTTTTAATAATCTTTTTCCTAATAAAATATGTAGATAAGGATGGTGTTTTAAGTTATGCGAGATCATTTAACCATATTAGAGAGAATATTCTATGAAGGGGTCGCAAAAGAAATGTTGCACATTTCTTTTTTTTTTGAAGGAAGGGGGAGATGTAACGAAGTCACATGACCACCTACTAATTGAAGCACATCCAGTCCCGACCAGATAAAAATGTCCACGTGAACACCTGCTGATAAGCTCGTCACAGAAAATCAGTAGATGACTGCGCTTCTCGGTGGGCAGATCACTCGACACCATAGTGATCTACGCCTATATAAAGGGAGCCGCCAGAGCAGATATTTTTAGTTATCAACCGAGATTCATCCAGTGAAGATCACCAGATACCAGTTTAGTTTCCGACCAGTAGACCAGTCAAAGCCGCCAGTGTGATAACGAGCTGATTGAAGTCCAGTAGACGGCCGACCTGTCCAGTCCGTCAGAGGAAAGTATAAAAATAGGAGCCACACTCGACCAGCAGTCAGTTGCCTTCCAGCATCTGGACTGAACACATCGGTCCCTAGTCTTCCCGTGCTGATTAGAACTACAGCATCCGTACGTTATCCGTACAGGCCGTAGTGATAATATTCGCACGAACCACTCAACCGCATTCTCTCCGTGTCGATTAAAACTATAACATCTGTACGTTATCCATACAAGCTATAGTAATAATATTCGCACGAATCATTCAACCGCTCATCTCCGTGCTGATTAGAACTACAGCATCCGTACGTCATCCGTACAGGCCGTAGTGATTATATTCGCACGAATCATTCAACCACTTCTCTCCGTGCTGGTTATAACTACAGCATACGTACGTTATTCGTATTGGCCGTAGTGATAACATTCACACGCATTTCTCAGCAGCTTCTATCCGTGTTGGTTATAACTACAGCATACGTACGTTATTCGTATTGGCCGTAGTGATAACATTCACACGCATTACTCAGCCTGCTTCTATCCGTGTTGGTTATAACTACAGCATCCGTACGTTATTCGTATTGGCCGTAGTGATAACATTCACACGCATTACTCAGCCGCTTCTATCCGTGTTGGTTATAACTACAGCATACGTACGTTATTCGAATTGGCCGTAGTGATAATATTCACACGCATTACTAAGCCATTTCTATCCGCGTTGGTTATAACTACAACGTCCGTACGTTATTCGTATTGGTCGTAAGTGATGACATTTCGCACGATACATCTCTCAGTGGTTAAACATACTAGTGGTAAGAATATAAGTAACGGACTTCCGTGCAAATAGTGAATTTCAATGGCTGAATACACCAGTGTAGTAGTATTAATAAAGTGATTGCTAGAGTATAAGTAATACGTTTAAATAGTGGAACATACTAGTATAATAAGATTTATAATATTAGTGGACTTGCAGAGTTAAATGAATAAAATGCAAATGTAATATTAGTGATAAAATAACATAAGTGTAATGAATATCGAGAATTGAACTAGTATAGAACTAGATATAAGACTTTGTACCCAAGTAGTTAAGGAAATAAATGACTATTGAAGTGATTTAACAGTGTTCTCAATATATTATTTCAACGTCCTGGAACCTTGCCCTGGACGACTCCTGACTACCCATTGCATCCACAGTTCACCCGACGTTACCTACATGTTTATATAAAATTGGAAACATCATATTCAGATACTATAATTGCGCTCCAGGAACAGCTGGATTCGCGATTTCAAGAGTTATCAAATACCACAAATGATTTAACGAATTATCACCATAATGTCTCCTTCAGAGATCAATCAAATTTCTCTTTATCAGACGCAAGGTCATTAATTCAGAATTTCAATGGAAATCCGAAAGATCTCCACAAATTTATATCAAGCTGTGACGATTCATACGCAACAGCAACGACGGCGAACGAAAAACACTCCCTCCTTAGTTTAATAAGAAGTAAATTATCTGCAGAAGGGTATGATGTATATAGGTACAATCAAATTTCAGATTAGCCCGAATTAAAATCGTTTTTGACTTAAACGTTTGAAGTCAAAATCCCTAGATCTACCTTGCAGTCTCAGCTAACCAATTCGAGACAAAAAAGAGAAGAAAGTGTGAAAGACTTTCTCCAAAGACTGAATACAATTCTGTCTCAATTAAATGAGGCAATACACTTTTACACAATGGATAAAGTGCTCCTAAAATCCTTACTAAAAGACAATGAGAGTCAGGCCGTAAGAGCAAAAGCAACAAAATTTTCAACCAAATAGCAAGGTAAATCAAACTCCATTTGCGCAAGAAATAAATTCAAGTCTTCGCTGCTTCAAAATGCCCAGTCATACAACGATCTGTGGAAAATTTTAACACCATCCAAAGAACACATGCACAATTACAACGTCCTCCAGATTTTAAAAATGCTACATCTCCGTCACAGATCCCTAGTTGTCGATATTGCCATCGGATGGGCCAATCTATTGAAGAATGCAGGACAAGAGCTGCAAATAATTCCCGATTTAACAACAGCCAAGGAAATCGGAATAATTTCCAAAAAGTAAACACAGCTCCGCAAACAAGCACGGCTGATAGACAGCCACAAAACAGGAACTGGCAGCACCCAGTATTCCAAGAGAATCGAACTCCACCGAGATATAAAAATGCAAATATCTCAGCTAGATCACCGTCTCCAAATAGGAAGGACAGCAAAACTTCATCGGCATCCAATCAGGGAAACTGGATGCAGCGGGGGGTCTCATTCGGTAACCCCTCGCACATACAAAGTACAGCACAAGTCCACAGGAATCCCGAGACAATATCGACGGAAAAGTAGGCAGCAAGAAATTAATCCGTATCCCCGTCCAAATTAATAAAAATTCACTAACGCTTTCCTTGCCTGTCGACATCTGCTCTACTCCAAAACTTACATTTTTAATTGATACTGGAGCAAAGATCAGCTTAATTAAACTACATCCATTGAAGCCAGATAGCATCTGCTACAGAGATGCTGTCTGCAATATAAACACATTCTTCACAGAGTCCACTTCTACGGAAGGGCTCATCTTTGCTAAGTTGAATTTAGAATCTTCGAATAATAATAACTCCATCCTAGAACACCCATTTCAAATTGTGGGAAATAACTCCATCCTCTCATACGATGGCCTGCTTGGTCATGATTTTTTATCTCGATACAATGCGAGTATCGACTACAAAAAAAAATTCATTTCTCTGGAAGTTAATGAATCTAATTCATCTTATCCATATGAACAATACTATTCAAATTACCCTTATATTTATTTGAAAAGCGAAAACCCAGAAAAGAGGTCTCGAACTAAAAGTTTATTATATACGGAGATAACATTCTCCAAAAAAAATATTAATACAACCCCATCTCCATCAATTGCTTTACAAAGCAATAACAATCGATCTCTATCCAATACTTCATCAGAAGTGAAGACCAAAAATAATGAAAATATATCTCCATCAATAGCCGCACGAAAGGCTAAACTAAATAAAATTCAATCTCCTTCAACAATAGATTCACAAAAGGTGAGGTCTATGAGTAAATATAAAAAAAGATCAAAGAATTTCAATGAATTTTTAACTCTTTCCAATTCTATCGAGTCGGAATCATCGAATAACTCCTTCCAAATTCCACAAAAGTTGGAATCATATCTCCTTCCAATTAAAAATCCGAAAGAATCGGATAAATTAAATTAAATTAAAATTCCGGCTCGATCAGAATATATTATTGAAATTCCAACTCCTTCTATTCAAAACCAATCGGTCTGTTTCAAGAAGGAAATAAAGCCAGGTTTATTTCTTGGAAGTTCGATAGTCGAACCAGTCAACGGTATGGCAAAAGTCCTAATCCTCAATCAGAGCTGGGCAATAGTTAAGTAAAAAAGACTTAAGTACTACTTAAAGTACATTTTCGTTACTTAAGACTTATTACTCAATACTTTTGAAATGCCCCTACTTAGTACTTGAACATAAGTACTTGCTTCTATTTACTTGTACTTAAAGCTTAGTTTTGTACTTAGGTACCAAGATTTTTACTTAGAAAAGCAAACACAGCGCATCTCCTTTTTTGTTGAATTTTAAAACACGCGAAGAACTGTCAAAGAATGTGCCGCACTCACGCATCAAGGCAGAACCTTAGACAAACTAATAACATACACACAAGACTGGGCAAGTAGAACAAAACCAGTAACGTCTCGCTCGAATATAAAATCGACGGTGCCTCGACTTGATGACATAACCACTGACATATATAATATGGATTGCAAAAAGTGGGCTTCCTTCTATATTTCTGACTCTTTCGGCCTAAGCACCAAGTACCAACTGAGAGAGAACTGAAAACAACTAATATATTAGTGGATTCGAGGAAATCAATGTTTTTAAATTAATCATTTAGGGTTCTTACTGACAAAAACTGTTTTATCAAAGACAATGTATTCTAGATATGCAGAAGAATTTCTAAATATTTTATTAAAATCACTTCCCGAGCTGCGTGCTCACTTTTTCAACTTCTCGCTAATGATTTTTTGAATGTTGGCACCGACGTAAGAATTCTTTTTTACACAAGCACTTGTGCCCACGAGAAATATAAACGTAAGCAGTCCATATTATATACGTCAGTGGACATAATGAATGGTAAGTGTATTGTCCGTTAATAGAACGTACACGCAAATTTGATTAAGTGACTGAAATGATTGCACTGATAAATTTGGATCAAGATCAGTGGTATATTTCTTAACAACGAATCAACACTATTCACTTTATTTTAACTTTCAATTAAATACTGCACTTATTTTTTTAAGACTGCCCACTAATTATATTAAGATCAGATTATGTAATGAGGTATTAGGTCAGAGATCCACACACACTAGAAAACACTTATTGCCACACACTTAGAATATACGATTATTAAGAAAAGTTGTATTGGGATAAAACTCAATATATATGTTTGGGTCAGAGAATTTTTATATCACACCGAAAAAAGCACTTATTGCCAAAAATTGGAATATAAAATCGTCAATATATATATATGTAAAATTAATAGAATAAAGTCAAATTATGATATTAAATAAATATGCACCAAAAGAGTATAAAGTGAAAATATATATATGAGTAAATATATAATAAAATAGATAGTATATGATAAATATTATATTGTTACAAGTGACTGGTACTCACCGATCTATAACTTGACGCTAGAGGGTTGGCTTTAAGCTAATGTTAAGACCCTTTGTTCTAACCATGGGTTAAAACAATTCTTTATTTCCGTAGAAACCAGAAATAAAGTGTTAATGTTAGTAAGAGACTATCTCAGTCGAGACCCGAGATAATATTCTTTAAGTCAGTCGAGACCCGGCTTAAAGTGTTATCTTATCTTCAGTCGAGACCCGAAATAAGATGCGTTTATTTCCGTCGAGACCAGAAATGATTGTTAGTAAAAGATTATCTCCGTCGAGATCCGAGATAATATTCTTTAAGTCAGTCGAGACCCGGCTTAAAGTGTTATCATATCTTCAGTCGAGACCCGAAATAAGATGCGTTTATTTCCGTCGAGACCAGAAATGATTGTTAGTAAAAGATTATCTCAGTCGAGACCCGAGATAATATTCTTTAAGTCAGTCGAGACCCGGCTTAAAGTGTTATCTTATCTTCAGTCGAGACCCGAAATAAGATGCGTTTATTTCCGTCGAGACCAGAAACGATTGTTAGTTGTTAAAAATGAAATATCAGTCGATACCCGATATAAATGTTAGTCCCTAACAGCCAACTTACCCCAAGCGATGCCAAGTACAAAAAGAGAGCGAGATCAGTCAGCTTGTCGTTTATATAGCCCTTGCTTGCACACGACACAACTGATGGAGTAGCACGTAGAGAAAAAATATCCGTTGGATGGTACTTGTAATAATGGTAATGATAGAGTTGCAAATTGATTTACTTGATTTGATTTTATTTGTGCCATGCATTGTATGCTACATGACAACACATGCTTTTGTTAGATGTTGTACCTATTTTTCGGAAAATTGTAATTAGATTGAATTTTATTTGCTTTTCAGAATTCAATTTCAGCATGGTATTGTTGTAATATGTTCCTTTTTCAGGAATTATTTTTTAGTATGAATCTAACGGTTAAAACATATGATAATGATTTGCTCGATGAGACTATATTTGTATCGTATTTGTGCATTGTGTTATTTAAAAGACAAATACATAGCCTTTTTGGGTTGTGTACCTGTTTTTTTTATTAAGAGTTATCAGATTAGAGATAAGTTTACTAAAAATTTGATGCTTTGTTTTCAGCAAGCTTTCTTTTCAGAAGTTGTCTGTTTATAAAAATATATTGGAATCGATTTGGTTCGAACAGTAAGCAAGCAATGCCTCGCTCCAATATAAAATCAACGATGCCTCGACCTGATGTAGGGAAGCCCTCAATTTTTTCTTAGAATTCACTGGAAAGTTTTTCCTTAGAATTGTTATGCATTATTGGAGGCGATAATGGGTGCTTCAGCGGACCTCTAATAGTTTTTGTAATTGTAGCAAGGAGAGGTGAAAGTTTTACTCTACTTGCAGCACCAAAAACTATGAAAAATTATAAATAGTAACCAGGTTACTATACATATTATAGTTTTCAAAAGGTATTTATTTATTAATATCTATTAACTGAACTCGATAAACTTCATTATATACTGCCAACGTACAAAGATTCTAAAAAAGTACTCAGTACTTTTTATAGACTTAGTACTTAGTTACAAGTACTTTTCATACATGCGCTACTTGTACTTACGCTGAAGTACTCAGGCCTTCGGTATTTGTACTTGTACTTAAGTACTTTTTCTTTGGTACTTGCCCAGCTCTGTCCTCAATACAAATAAGGAGGACGCCAATCTGGCACCTTACGAGGTGAACCCAGTTTACCAAGACTTGGACGACTTTGTGGTCATCTCCACAGACTCTGAAAGAGATCCAATTAAGGGCAGAATAATTAAGCTGCAAAACCTTATAAACTTGGATCACTGTAATTCAGAGGAATCTGAGAGTGTTTGCAATATCTGTAGGGAATTCAACGATCGCTTCTTCATAGAAGAGGATTTCCTTTCATATACAGATGCGATTACCCACAAAATCGAGACCCTCCAAGACAAACCGTCAATTTATACCAAGCCTTATAGACTTCCTGAAGCAAGCCGAACAGAAATAAATCGGCAAATACAGGAAATGCTTGAGTCAGACATCATCAGACCTTCACATAGTCCCTGGAATTCTCCACTTCTCCTGGTTCCCAAAAAACCAGATGAGAATGGAAACAAAAAGTGGCGAGTAGTGATAGACTTTCCTCGTATTAACGACATTACTATTGGCGATGCGTACCCACTGCCTAATATCACTGATATATTAGACCAGTTGGGGAAGTCGAAATATTTTACCACACTCGACTTAGCCAGTGGATTCAGTCAGATAAAAATGGACACGAAGGACAGGGAGAAAACTGCCTTTAGCACACCCTATGGCCACTACGAATACAATCGTATGCCATTTGGTTTAAAAGGAGCCTCTGCTACTTTTCAACGAGCCATGAATAATGTCTTATCTGGTTTTCAAGGCATCTATTGCTTCATATACATGGACGATATTGTAGTCCATGGATACAATCTCAAAGATCATAATACAAGACTCACAGCAGTATTTAGCCGTCTACGCAATTTCAACCTCAAACTTCAACCCGAAAAGTGCCATTTCCTAAGGAAAGAAATTATGTACTTAGGGCACATAATTACAGAAAATGGAGTCAAACCAGACCCTGTGAAAATAAAATCAGTTCAGTCATATCCCAGACCCAAGAAGGAAAAGGATATCAAAGCATTCCTTGGTTTCGTCGGCTATTATCGCCGCTTTATTCCAAATTTTTCCAAGATTGCGAAGCCACTCACAAATCTTTTGAAAAAAGATACGCCCTTCAAGTTCGACGCAATTTGCGATGAAGCATTCTGCGAATTGCGAAATAAATTAATTTCAGCACCAATTTTATCATATCCTGATTTCGGCAAAGAATTTTTTGTCACCTCCGATGCCAGTGACTACGCCATCGGGGCTGTCCTTTCACAAGTTGATGATCAAGGAGATCATCCAATCGCTATGTGAGCCGAGTTCTCAGTGGCGCAGAGACTCGTTACTCAACAATAGAAAAGGAGCTCTTAGCTATCGTTTTCGCAGTTGAGCAATTCAGACCATACGTTTATGGCAGACAGTTTACAATTATAACTGACCATAAACCATTAGTATGGCTCATGAATCTGAAAGACCACTCCTCAAGACTGATGAGATGGAGAATACGTCTTGAGGAATATGACTACAAGATAGTCCATAAATCAGGTAAGCTCAACACAAATGCAGACGCTCCTAGTAGAGCTATCCCAGAATATTCCAAACATTTTGCAGAACCTTTGCGTGAATGTTGTAACTAGGAATCAAGCCAGAGCTCAGGCCAATTCGGATACTCCCAATGCAAACATTACTCCAAACTCAACTCCATCGTCATCAAACAATTCCTCAGTCATAATAACTGAGACTAATTTTCCTCTTTTACTAACTAAAAATGCGAATCCTAAAGTCTTCATCTTGCCAATGCAAGATACAGAACTTGAAGAGTGTTGGCTTCGAAACTAAAACTTTCAGATAAATCTCCACTTCTAGCAAATGAACTGAACTTCTTCAAAAAAAAAAGGACTCCAAAATAATCATTTCAAAAACTAATTTACCTTGCCGATCCCAAAGAGATAGATCAGACCTCGAAAAGATTTTAACTGAGAGCTGCTCATACATAGAAGCAAATCAGTTAAAACAAATTAATATCTCCTTCCCCATATTAGATCCACAGAATCTAATAACTATTAAAAACATTTTTACCAAGGTCTTCGCTGCTAAACAAATAAACATTAAACTCCATCAAGATTCGATTAAATATTTATCCGACATTAATGACATCGAACAGGTTTTAAAAGATTTTCATTCATTACCGACGGGAGGCCATCAAGGAGATTCCCGTTAAATCAAAAAACAATTTTACTGGCCTGGCATGTCAGACGACGTGGTCAAATATGTAAGGAAATGTAAACTTTGTCAGGTGAACAAAGTATCCAGAAACCCAAAAATTCCTATGAAAATCTCGAGCATTAGCTCCAAACCTTTCGAAAGAGTGTACCTAGATGTTGTAGAACCTCTCCCAATTTCACATTATGGAAATAAATACCTCCTTACATTTCAAGACGACCTTTCAAAATTTTCTGAGGCTATTCCAATAGTCGACACCGAGTCTAAGACATTAGCGGAAGCCTTCACGACAACAATAGTTTGTCGACATGGTATTCCAGAAAGTATCCTCACAGATCAAGGTTCCAACCTCATAAGTGGCACCGAGGTATCAAAATTTCTGAGAATTAAAAGGCTCAAAACTACTCCATATCACCCTCAAACGAATGGTGCATTGGAGAGAAGCCACAGAACCTTAGCAGAATATCTCCGATCTTATATAGCAAAAGATCCACAAGACTGGGATACATGGATTCCTTATGCCATGTTTGCATACAATACTACCCCATATTCGAGTACTAATTATATTCCTCGCGAACTCCTATACGGATTCCCAGCCGAAATTCCAAACAATTTGAAATCTTCTCCAACCGTTTGCTATAATTACGACAATTATGCAAAGGAGTTAAAAGCGCGTCTACAGCATAGCTTCAAAATAGCTAAAGACATAGCCATGGCAAACAAAGAAAGATCAAAATTGCAATACGATAAAAGCTCCGTCCAAAAATCTTTTATGGTAGGCGATAAAGTCCTACTTAAGAGCAGAGTTCGAGATAACAAGTTCTCACCAATATGGTCAGGTCCGTATGAGATAATGAAGATTAATTCCCCCGAAAATTCCACTATTAAAATCAATAATAAAAATAAAAGAGTCCATAACAATGACCTAAAACTTTTCTCAGAGTAAAAACTTCATCATCTTCAAATATCATTCAGAGATATTAACATAGTGTTATCTTCCAGGTTTCCAAAATGATGCATATAGCATTCATTCTAATTTTCATCCCCTTAATCTACGGCTCAGGAATAGAGGTAAGGCAGCTAAATGGTACTGCAGGCATTTACTTCGGAGAGATTGGCAGAGCCAACCTCTATACCAACGAATGGAAAATCGTCACCTATTACGACCTAGGGAATTTTAAATCAGAATTCAACAACATCCAGTTCATAACCCCACAAATTACAGCGACCTGCCAGAAACTGGACAAACACTCAGCCTTGAGCCACACTTGTAACGGTACGTTGTTACAAATAAATCTTATATTAGCAAACATAGAATATAAAAATATGTTACTTGTGACCCAAAATAGAAGACAAGGAGCACTATTCAATGCAGTAGGCTCAATTTCCAAAGCACTTTTCGGCACATTGGACGAGGATGATGACAAATTGTATGATGAACAGATTCGTAATCTCACCCTTAACCACAACTCGCTCCTATCACTTATGAAAAGCCAAACTGCGATAGTCGAAGCAACCGCAAACATTTTCAACAAAACTAAAGCCGCAATTGAAAAGGAATTCATGGTTATGCATAAAAAGTTAATTTCAATACAGATAGCTACATCATTAATGGAAAACAGAACATTGGATAACAAAATATCCATTGAACTTGAATCACCCATTTCACTAGTGTCTTTAATGGCATTCAGATATCAGAATACTCAAACAGAATTAATTGATCTTTTAACAGATTCCAAGCATGGAAAATTCCATCCTACACTAATATCACCGAAAAATATTGAAGATCTTTTATCAAAGATTAGGCAAGAATTACCAAATTCACTGATGCTTCCTATAAATTCCAGAGACAATATTTTTTCACAAATTTACAAATTAAGCGCAATATCAAATATTTTCAACAATAAGATAATTATTGAGCTCCGAATTCCACTTCCGTTCAAGGAACCTTACCAAATTTTCAAGGCAATGCCATTACCAACAACCCTAAACGGTTCATTTATATACATTGAACCATTAAAGGAATATATATTAATTGATTACAATCGTGACCATTACATCGAATTAACACTACAGGAAATCCACAATTGCGCAACGTTGGACCATACACACTTTTATTGCAAAATTTTATCACCCATCTTAAATATAAACAATAGAGTACATTAATTAATAAAAAAGGAACCTATTACATCAAAATGCAAAATTTTGACTTTAAAACAGAACTACTATGACACAATTATCGCAGCAGAACGCTTGGCTTTTCTCCCTAAAAGGATCCCTCCACATAGACATTATTTGCGAAGATTCCATCAGTTCACAAACCCTGCGTGGAATAGGAACAATGCATATCAATCCCGGTTGTTATGTTCGCAGCAAGGAATTCATCCTGCACGGACATAACGTAAAAATGTCCAAATTCAATTCCCATTTTATCCCAACGATAAACATTTCCAATATAATATGGAATATGACGTCTTCTCCTATGGAAACGTTTATAGAAACAAATCCTTTAAATATTACAACAAACACGGATCTAGAGAGCTTTCTGGAATCCATCCATTCCTTAAAAGAGCAAGAATTAATTCCGCTCAATTCAATCAACAATCATCATATTCACCACTATGCATTATCATATCTGACGATTACATTAGTCACCTCAATTCTCTGTGTTTATTTGTACGTAAAATACAAATCAAAAGTCTGTGAATCTAGAAATATAATCACCGAACATGAATTGGAAGACATGCCTATACCTGCATCACGAAAGATAAGCTTTAATATAACTCCGGTGCCAAAAAGGAGTACAGCAGAGAACATATAAAACACAGACAATAATAAACGAATCAATTACCAAACAAATTGGCAAATCAAAGAAAAAACGGACACAGTAACCTCTTCTTCCCAATTTTTTTTTTCATCCTCAATAATACCCATCATCATCCTAGTAGTTACACTATAAGAGTTCTGGCCCACTTTTTCCATACAAAAAGTGTCCGGAAATTTCAAACTATTTTGCTGGCTCTGGACTGGGTTCTGGGCCACTTAGGGGGATTCCGTCTAGTGGTATACGTCACAGGGTATGCCTGGAGAATTCCTTTCCTACCGTCTGGCTGACCAGGAGCTGACATTAACTTTTTAGTAATAATTCAAGTTTTATTGTTTTTGCCCATGGTGTGCTGTGCCTAAATGTAGGCTTTTTTATTATGATTTTGCTGTTTTCAAGTGTTGCGCCTAAATGTGGGCTTTTGGTTTTGAACTAATATTAGTAATAATTAAAGTTAACCCTATGCTATTCTTTTTCATACCAATAGATTCTAGGAGGTGCCAGTGGATAAGGTATTGGTACTGTTGGGGGACAAAATTTTCATCAGAAATCCTCTACGGGCTATGGTTCTCGAGATATTAGCGATTTTACCTTTTTAGATATAGTTAATATTAGTAATAATTAAAGTTAACCCTATGCTATTCTTTTTCATACCAATAGATTCTAGGAGGTGCCAGTGGATAAGATATTGGTACTGTTGGAGGACAAAATTTTCATCAGAAATCCTCTACGGGCTATGGTTCTCGAGATATTAGCGATTTTACCTTTTGAGATATAGTTAATATTAGTAATAATTAAAGTTAACCCTACGCTATTCTTTTTCATACCAATAGATTCTAGGAGGTGCCAGTGGATAGGGTATTGGTACTGTTGGGGGACAAAATTTTCATCAGAAATCCTCTACGGGCTATGGTTCTCGAGATATTAGCGATTTTACCTTTTGAGATATAGTTAATATTAGTAATAATTAAAGTTAACCCTACGCTATTCTTTTTCATACCAATAGATTCTAGGAGGTGCCAGTGGATAGGGTATTGGTACTGTTGGGGGACAAAATTTTCATCAGAAATCCTCTACGGGCTATGGTTCAAGATATCACCGATCTTACCTTCTCAAGTGTAATTAATATTAGTAGCTGAAAAAACAACATCAACTATAACCTACGTTCTGGATTAATGATTTGATGATATTTATTTGTAGGTGCCTTTTATAAACATGATTGCACCATGTAGCCATATATCTAAAAATAGATCAAGCGAAGCTGGTTGGTGTGAATGTAGGTAGATATGTTGACTTAGATATGTAATGGAAATTAGTAAATGCTTAATTTTAATGTAATTTTTTAGTGTAATGCTTCTAATTTGATTCCTTGCATAAACAAATTCGTACAGTACAGTAAAATAAACAAATTCGCAGTTGAGTAATGTAAACAAATTCGCACAGCAGCTGAGTAAAGTAAACAAATTCGGACAGCGGCCGAGTAAAGTAAACAAATTGAGCGATTTATGACAGATTCCTAATTTCTTTAGTTGAAAACAACAACTGATATTAATCTGTAGGATATGATGTCTTAGATGAGTAGTGGAAGTTATAATTGAATATTTCTTTTGCTAAAAAAAACAACAACAACTATAACGTAAGTTGTGAATTAAAAATCTTTTATAAACAAGAGGGAACATGCTATGATATTCGATATCTAAAAATAGATCACGGCTGCTTCGGATGTTAAGAAACAGTAATAGAAATTAAAGCCTTATCAGAAAATTTTCGATGTAGGTGTTGGTATGTGTATGTATTGAAAATTCTTAGCTTATATGAAAAATTGTTTTTTAATTTCAATAAAATTTCTTTTTTGGGCAGGTTAAATTTAAAGTTTTGATTACCTATGATATCAATGTGAGGTGATACCATTGTGTTTAGAGTATATAGTGAACGCAGAGGCAATGAGTTCACAACTCAATAGATGTCTCTAGATGTACCGAATCGAAGCAATTCTCTGTTCACATTAAATTTGATTATATAAATTTACTCTTTGGTTCTTGTTCGTGCTGCAGTGCAGCTAGATTTGCGCATCGCGTCACTGTTTATTGCATATTCTTCTCGTTCGTTGTTGCCTTCCCGTACCATAGGATAGGCGCTGTTTCGTGTTTGTGTGGTGGCTTTACCCATCACTTATTACTTTGCATTTGCACAGAGTAAATGAATGTTTTCTTAGAAGGGAATCTTTAACATAATTTTGCATGACGTTTGTTTTTGTGGATTTTAATTTCCAAGTGTTTTTTGAGACCAAATGAAATTTTTGAGGCTGCATATGAATGAAGACCAAATTAAGGGTTTCTTTTCTATTGAAGGAAGCATGATAAGAAAATATACATTTACGTAGATAGACCTGGGGATTACACGACGAAGTACAGCTTGTATGCAAGCCTCCCTTCCATCCGCTTGATTTATTGTGTGTATGCAACTACTTATACTATCAACTACACCAGCCTACCCATATGCTCGACTCAGTTTTCAATTCCACGAAATATTTCTAGTTTACCTATATTTTACCAAAAAGAATATCTAAGCATGTATACGTGCATATATTAACAAAAAACAATAAAAATGGGAAAGCAGAATGTGAGTACGAGCCAGAACAGAGGAAAAAATTGGTATATTCATAATATAAATTATTCCAAGAACGAAGTCATGGATTCTCTTCTAATGAATCAGCGTTGCTAACAAAATTAGAGCAATTCAACGAGAAAATTAATCACATCAACTAACATCACTATTGTTTGCCCGTCTCGTCACTATTCCATGCAAAGTAGAAAACGAAGCCACGCAAACACCGCTGACAGACGACGGTACGAGAACGCCACGAAATATGTGCCGAAGTGTGAGCGGAGCATGCCAGCCAACTGGCTGGGGAGCACTATAGTGAATAGGCTTGAGTCTCGGATAGTACAGCGACGTGGCGCCTCTAGCGAGCAGTGTACCCAACAGCCGATTTCCATTCTTGCGTTCACTATATACTCTAAACACAATGGTGATACTAATATAGTATGATAGGTTGACTTAAATGAGTAGTGAAAATTGTATGGGTATAGTAAAAGACTTTTCATCAAATTTTTGGTGATAAGGTGTAATGGCATGACCAGTGTTGCAACACGAAATCTTTCTAGAGTACCTTGTTAGCCTAGCCTGAAAGTGATTGAGCAGCCACATCTGAAAAATTGCATATTATCATTAGCTTGAGAGTGGGTTAATTAAAAGCATTAACGAGCTATCATATTAATGTAGAATGATATGCCGACTTAGATGAGTAATATAAATTTTCGGTGACCAGGTGTAATGAGCTTGAAATATAATATAACTTCTTGCGTAGTTAAACAAATACATTCGAATAAAATAAACAAATTGATTTATGTTTTTTTTGTGTCTAGGGCTGGTGAGCATAGGGAGCTGGCAGAGTTATTAACGATGATATCATAGTTCACATGAAGCTGATAAGAATATGATAATTTTATCTTCATACTATCAGATTGAGCACATATTTTCTAACCATTACGTTGAGCGTGGGTTTAACTAAAAGTTTTGATGAAAGAAGGTGGTATTATGATATTAATGTAGTATGATATGTTGTCTTAGATGAGTAGTGGAAGTTATCAGCAATATCGCTTCATATTTATCTCTCTAAAGCATCATCCGAATGGTGTTGTATGAACGAACAAAAAACTGATAATTCTTCAAGCCTATAGTGAAGACCGTGGTGGAGGTTGAGCGTGGGTACTGTAAGTTGTGTATATATTAATTGTGGTGTATATTAATCTAGTAGGATATGAAAGCTTTAGTGAAGAGCGTGGAAGAGGATAGTATTATGTGTTTACCTTTAAATCTTAAGTTAAGTTGAGAGTGGGTTAAATTAAAAGCATTGATAATAGAAGATAGTGCTATGATATTAAGTAATGGAAATTGTATGGGGGCAGTAAAAGAATAATTTTTGGCTGTCAGGTGTAATGGCATGACTTAGCAGGTAATTTGATATTACCTTTTGCCAAGATCGTGGCGGTTGAGATTGGGTTAAGCTTAGTGGTGCTCGATGTATATTTTATGGGTGGTGGGTGTGCATAATATAGTAGAAAGCTTTAGTGAATACCATACTTTTCAACCAGCTGACTCTGTCAAAACATCTGTGTCGCTCTAACATAAATCTGTGTTCATATTTTAGGTGGGTATAATAGCTTGAAATTATCTTATGGAAGGCTAGATAAGAACTTGTTAATTTCATCTTGTGGTGAGCATATGAAGATAGCAGGGTTTTTTTATAAATCAAGCAGTTACGCTGTTATGAGATTTGATTGATATCTATATCTAAAAAATAGTTCACATGAAGATGATAAGAATATGATATTTTTATCTTCATACTATTGTGGCAGGTGCATTGTTTACTTAACATTAAGTTGAGAGTGGGTCAAATTAAAAGATTTGATAGAATAACGCTGTGTTATAATATTAATGTGGTATGATATGTTGTCTGAGGTGAGTAGTGGAAGTTGTATGGGAGCTATGAATAAGCAGTAAAATCCTAATCAGCAATCTCGCTGGATATTTGAGAATTCTCAAAATTCATAGTGATGCTCGTGGTGGGGGGTTGAGAGTAGGTACTGTAAGCTATGTATTACGTTAAAAGTTTTGATGGATGGTATTTTGTATTTATCTCCTCGAAATAGTGTCGTATGAGTATCAGAAAGGTTGAAAAAAAGTTGATAATGTTTCAAGTTCAATAGTGTAGACCCCGATGTTGAAAGTGGGTATTTGGAATGATCTTCATCTGCAAACAACAAATATGGCTGAAAGCGACACACGGTGTGAGTAATAATCATTCTTGCTTCAATTATCACTATTAAGGGATGTGTGCCGCAGAAAATATATTAAGTCTAGCCTAGTCTAAAATATGTATTGTAAATAAAAATTGTATCATGGTTATAATGCCATTTATTGAAATAATTTGTTTTAATTGTATTATAGCTTAAGTCTAAAGTCTTTTTTCTTTAGTTCAGCAAGGCCAAGATTTCATAGATATAGATTGATCCTTATAATGAATATTCCTTATGCCTTTACACCAATGTGGCGTTAAAAGGTTCGTGGTGCACCACTTTCACAAATAACATCTCTCCATCTTTACTTTTTGCGATCTTTGTTCGAATATCCTGATTTTTCGACCTGTTGGTAGGGAACAGTCGACTCGTTTTAGGATGAAAAACTTTCTTCTTTATTTCTGGAAAGCATCGATTTCATAGATGTAGACTGAGCCTTATATGAATATTCTTTACTCCTTTCATGTTGTGAAGCTATGTAAATTCTACCAAACATTGACAAAAAGTAATTACGGGGCATGCCTTAAAAAGTGCGATTTAACTTAGCACTAGAAATTCCCATTTTGTATACTTGGAGAGCTCATAAAGAATCATGTAAACTTACACTGTATGCAGATGTTGATTTCAACAACAGATTCATCAAACACAGGAAATTTTGATTACATACAGCTCTGTACCATAAGATTATAAGAATTAATACTTTTTAATTTTTAATAAATGATATTTTATATATGGCCTTCTTTTTATTCAATTTCCCATACTAAGTCCGGAACTCCCGAATAATGTTTGACCACTACAACGGGTGGTGGTGGCGGTGGGTGGTGGTGAGTGGTGGTGGTGGTGGGTGGTGGGTGGAGGTGGTGGTGGTGGTGGTGGTGGGGGTGGTGGTATTGGTTGCGGTGGTAGGTGCCTGGTCTTGGATGGCGCTTGAAACGGATATTTGACGTGTGGCATCAATTTGACGCTGACTAATCTAAGGTCTACCCTTCTATCTGTGGATGAGCTGAAAAAGCTGTTTTATAAGCTGTTAAGCTGTTACCAGACCTGTTTTAAAAGCTGTTAAGCTGTTATCAGACCTGTTTTATAAGCTGTTAAGCTGTTATCAGACCTGTTTTAAAGCTGTTAAGCTATTATCAGACCTGTTTTATAAGCTGTTAAGCTGTTATCAGACCTGTTTTAAAAGCTGTTAAGCTGTTATCAGACCTGTTTTATAAGCTGTTAAGCTGTTATCAGAGCTGTTTTAAAAGCTGTTAAGCTGTTATCAGAGCTGTTTTAAAAGCTGTTAAGCTGTTATCAGACCTGTTTTATAAGCTGTTAAGCTGTTATCAGAGCTGTTTTAAAAGCTGTTAAGCTGTTATCAGAGCTGTTTTAAAAGCTGTTAAGCTGTTATCAGAGCTGTTTGAAAAGCTGTTAAGCTGTTATCAGAGCTGTTTAAAAGCTGTTAAGCTGTTATCAGAGCTGTTTAAAAGCTGTTAAGCTGTTATCAGAGCTGTTTAAAAAGCTGCTAAGCTGTTATCAGAGCTGTTTTAAAAGCTGTTAAGCTGTTATCAGACCTGTTTTATAAGCTGTTAAGCTGTTATCAGACCTGTTTTAAAAGCTGTTAAGCTGTTATCAGAGCTGTTTAAAAAGCTGCTAAGCTGTTATCAGAGCTGTTTTAAAAGCTGTTAAGCTGTTATCAGACCTGTTTTATAAGCTGTTAAGCCTTAACAGCTTTTAAACAGCTCTGATAACAGCTTAACAGCTTTTAAAACAGCTCTGATAACAGCTTAACATAGACAAATGTGAATCGTAAAATCTGTGAAGGTCGCTCTGTAGCTGCTCGCAATCGTTAAAAGATTTAATCTGGACGAAAAGTTTAATGTCGTCAGCATAAATCAAGACTACAGTGCCTCACAATAGAGACAATGTCGTCAATAGATAGAATAAAGAACAACGGTCCTAAATGACTCCTTTCAGGTACGCCAGACGAAGCCTTCAGGACTCTTAAGATGGAATGTCGAAATAAGATTTGATATGTTCTGTTATCTAAATAAAACTCCGTCCATTTAAGAAATATTAGAGGAAACCCATACTTTTCCATTTTGAAGAGTATCACGGAGTGAGATAACTTGTGGAAAGCTTTACTAAAGCCTGTAACCACCATTAGTGACGAAATATCGTAAAAATGTATAGGAAAGCACGGTACAGAAAACACAATACGCTGTGTCGTCCCTCTGTCTTTCCTACAGAAATGTATATCATGAAATTACGTCACAGTACATTTGTCAAAATTTAATGAGAATACATTGTATCCTCTGTACCGTGGGTCGTGATAAAGGATGACAATCTCCCTCCATTTGCAATAGCTTATACTAGGGAAACAGAAAAGTTGCATAGGTATTCTACCTATGCAACGAACTCTTAATCGGGCGGTAATTAAGAAAAGTTAAATTGTCGCGATACAAAATACAGGCCTTCTGACTTTTTATTGTTGTGTTGTATTTGTGTCCGAAGTAATTCTCATAGTGAAACTCTTGCTGACTTCATATAGATTCCTTTTGGTTGAAATCCCACAATCCTCAAAATTTATCGATAGTCTCCCTCAATGAGATATTTCTGCTGGGACCCTCAATTCCTGAACGTTGTCCATCCATTGTGCATGAACATTGAAAACTTGGCGATTTATAAAAATTTGCGAACTTCACATATGACTGTAAAAATATCTCCAACTAATCTGTCTAAATTGTAATTGCCTTTCACTGCATTTATGAAGTTTTTTTTTTAGACAGCACTTCATAAAATTTGCTGTATGTAATTTCCATGTTTCACTATTGATGATAAAAATATTATTTTTCGGATTTGGTTCCTTTGGAATATTCTTAAAACATTCCTACCCCTACATACATTAAGTTAAGCTGGACAAATCACATCTTCTTTGTTACCAAAGAAGTATCGAAATGTCTTGTATTTCGGAAAAAGGGTAAGAAATATTTCAGCCCATCGAATGTATCAGACCTAGAATGGAATACACATTTTATATCTGGGCCGGGGCTGGTCGCACAGCCTTAGCTTCATATTGTCCAAAAGGGAGTTTTCAAGCTCATTGGCGATTAGCAATAACTTGTCATATCGACTCACTCGAGCACCGCCGCAATGTTGGATGCCTCCCGCTTCTTTATCATGCATGGTTCAATGTTCTGATTAAATATCTAGTCTTATCCCTTGTAGAGTGATTCCTGCATGAAATACTTGCGCTGCAAACAGCGCATATCCTTTTATCCTTCACGTTACCTTTGATCGTACAGTAAAATTCCATGAAGTTATCTCGAACTAGCAAATATTCTTAATCACCCTGTAACTCTGAAACGGCTGAGATGCCGGCCCCCTTGCCATACAATCTTTTGTTTGACTAGTATAGAAAACACAGGATTTTAATAAAACAATAATGTATCCACGATACTGGATCTCTTCAACTCGCCTCCGTGCCCGATGACAAACTGATCTAAGCAACTCACGGCTATCTCAATTACTACTACACATTTCTTCTTTATTTTTACAAACTAATTACCAATGTTAATAGGATACTTGCATATGCTTTACTACTACTACCGCATACCTAAGGTATTCCTTTACATGCATTATCTTCAACCATGCCGACACGCTAAATATCTAATATACCTGCGCCAAGGCGCCAGGATTCTTGCTACTCTTAACTATCGAAATACATATTCGCATTTCCTAGGATCATGAGATTCTTTACTACTAAGCCATAAATTGGCAGATGCTATTATCCACAGAGACGAGAAGATTTGGACACTCTTAAAGATCTTACCAAGGTCGGCGGGTTTTCCCGACCATTATTGAATATAAAATATTCTCATACTCAGAAAAGGAAAGATGTTGGGTTTTTCCTTCTTTACCTGTTACAGCTCGGCCAACCGACCTAGTCACTGACCTCAGTGACGTACCGAATTATTGCTCTACCAAACATGTTATTACAACCCGTAAGGTCCATGCAATATTTCAATAAATTCAACCAACTATTTCGATGCTCGCCAATACTCTCAACCGTATTCCTACAAGCACAAAGGTCCACGTTACTTTCCTGAACCCAACCAACTATTCAGATTCTACCCGACATTCGTTCCTTGTTGCCACAACCACAAAGGTCCACGTAATTCTGAGTTGTTCGTTCAACCCACTTAACTACTAAAAATATATAAGATGTTATATTTATTCAACGTAAGCTGCCCAATCCCAATCACAATCCTCTTGATTGCTGCATCACAGTAAATAGAAGACATGATGCCCAAACATTCGCTATAATTATTCTGATAAGGTGATAGAATAAAGGTTATAGTTAAAAATACAAGACTACATTGATCTGGATTGAATTTTATTGAAAAAAAAAATGACAATATCACTCTCTTTCCATTTCGATATCTTCGTCTGGTACGTCACTGGCTGTAGAATTCTCATCAAAATTCAAGTCTTCTAATTGGCACCAAGATTTCAACCGATCCACTGTGTGAATCGACTCGTAACGCTTCTGCGAAATTTGTGTCACATTAGTATCTGAAATTCATACCTATCATGTGGTAATACCGATTTTACCTGATAAGGTCCTTTATATCGGGGCTGAATCTTCTTAGGCTGTCCGGACGCTTGCAGTTCCTGCTTAACAAGAACCAAATCACCCTCCTTGTATTGTCTCGGTAACACATGCATAATGTTGTACTTATCAGCTTGCATTTGTTGTTTTTTGCTACTTCTTCTAAGAATTTCTTCCCGTAATTGTGATAAGGGAATATTTTCTTCACTGTCTCCTTCATCGGTGTCATATAAAGCCAGTACCAAGTCGTTTTTGAGGATATCTCGAGGTTTGTATGACATTATAATCTCATTGGGAGTCTTCAGTGTAGTGGTATGTTTCAAGGTATTCAGAGCCCATTGTATGGGTGTAAGGTTTTTATCCCAATCGCGTCCGTTTTCATCTTCACTCGCGCTAGCTAAAGCATTTCTCACTGTTCGAAAGTACCTTCCCACTTGACCGTTAGCACGCGGTGTTTGCACAGCTATATGTACATGTTTAATCGAAATTTCAGAGCAATAGTTGGAAAACTACTTCGAAGTAAAGGAGGAAGCTCTGTCAGTGACGATACGCGTCGATATTCCAAAATAATGCGTTAATTCATCTAGCATCTTCAAAGCTTCTCTTGTTGCTGTCGAGCGTACAGACTTAAGTACAACAAATTTTGAAAATGAGTCCACTAAACCGAGCACATGCATATTTCCCTTGTTGCTCTTAGGAAATGGGGACAAGATGATCGCAATGTACAGTATGGAATGGTATAGGTTGACGTTCTGGAGTATAAAGCTGATACCTGACATCCTGATTGTTCTGTTTGTTGTAGAGGCATTCGATGCAAGAGTTGATAAATTTAGTAACTACTGCCTTCATATTAGGAAACCAAAACTGCTTCTTTATCTCTTCTAAGGTTCGTGTAACTCCACAATGTACTTTTTTTGTCATGTGAAGACTGGATAATCCTCCAGCGTATCCCATTTGGTACGACGAACTTGTCACCATTACTTGTTTTTTTTTTATAGATTCGTCCATTCTTTAAAGTGTAGTTGCCTTTAATACCCTGCAAGCCGCTATGATTTTCTATTATTCCATCGAGTAATTTTTGGATTTCCACAAGCCATTTGTCCTGTTTCTTCCGCTACTCCAATCATTAGCATTTTATCAGAAATATTTTCCATTGAGGTTCCTTCTTCGAGCGAAGAGCGACTTAGAGCATCAACATGAGCCATCTGTTGCCCTGCTCGATAAATTAATTCGAAATCGTATTCCGCGATTCTCATCCACCATCTGGCTATCCTTGGAATCAGTTTTTTTTTCTTGGGTCATTCGTAGGGAGTTACAATCAGTTATTATTTTAAATCGTTTGTGAAGTAGATAATGTTTGAAGAGTCCCTTGTTGACCTGTAAAGAGAGACTAGCGAGCTAGACGATCTTCATGCGAGAGGGCTCCAGGATAGTGAGTGGAAAGAAAAACTCTATCGAGCCATTACGTTATAAAGTATATTCATGTTATTGAGGCAGGGTGAGTATACAGTCCTATACGTGAATACGCTTCTCTAAAGCGGTGACTACTGCTTTTGTTTAAGTCGATGTCTAATTAAGCTAACCTAGTTGTCCTAAGTGGACTTTGACAAATAACTGTCGAAATGGTATATCGCTATTCGCTTACATATCCTTATCCAAAGTGGCAATTAACTTTCGTTTCAACTTCTATGTATAAGTATCTCAACTGAGGACTGATAAGGCTAATTTCGGAACTTTATATCAACACAAAAATGGGTACATACTTATTTTACTCGACTGACCACTCTAGCAGCTATTAAAACTATTTAACTTCATGTTTTGTTCTCAAGCTCGGTAAATGCCCAATCGATATCGGATGCAATCCTTTAAATAATATATAAATACTCCATCGATATGGCCAATAGCTCCGTGAAGCGGATGCGATTATTTAAATTATATATGAATCCTTAATCAATATAGCAAATAGGTCCGTGAATCGGACGCAATTGTTTAAATTATATATGAATACTTAATCAATATAGCAAATAGTTCCGTGAATCGGACGCAATGGTTTAAACTATATATGAATACTTAATCAATATAGCAAATAGTTCCGTAAATCGGACGCAATGGTTTAAATTATATATGAATACTTAATAAATATAGCAAATAGTTCCGTGAATCGGACGCAATTATCTAAATTATATATGAATACTTAAATTGGTACATATTCATCTGAATCGTTTAAGCGGCTCTCTAGGCTACGAATAATCATTTATATGATACTTTGTTCTTCAAAATTGTATCTATATAACTACTTGCAAAGGTTGCTAAAAATTAAATTTTACTCATTACTTATGCAAAAAGATTCCAAATGAATATAAAAAGACGTAATATGACATCAAAACAATAACAAGGAAAAAGGCTAGCACTGTGTAAAAGCTTAAATTTATGTTACGTAAGTTTAACTTCATTTTACATTAGTATTATTCTACACCTAGACACATAACCTTTCTATTAATTTGCTCAGTTTGCCTGTCCCCTATCTCCTAACCTCAACAGCCCTCACATCCTAACGAAGAGAGAGACCACCAAGTTTTGTTCGCAGGACAATCCTCCTGTATTTGTTGAGTTAAAGATTTTTCTCGCGTCCTTAGTTCCTTGATTTGTCAACAAATTTAACAAGATCTTCAATACCACTTAGGTCAGCTGGCCTAACACGCAGTGCGTTAATTTTCTCCAAGGAATGTTTCGCGATTACACCAGTGTCGAAATATACTTCATACTACCACCGCGGGTTTATTTTGTCAGCGCTATTTTTAGTGATTGCGCCTCCTTTTCATTTCCTGTTCATTTATCAGGCGTGGAATCTCAATCAATTTAGAGTTTATCACTGAAATGTCTCCACCTGGGAAACTTTCTAATTGCCTCTTGAAAAAACTGGTAATTTTCTTTCTTAATACAAGAGATGGAAGTAAGGTCTCCTCCTTACATAACATTATTAACTGGTCAATCCAGATTCAACTGATATTTAAGCCTTTGACCTCCTTCAGCGTGGCTAACACGGTCTTTGATTAGTTACGCTCAAATCAAACTCAAGTCGTGTAATCCTTCCTATATTTTGGGTATATTCTACTAATTAGTATTGTATGGGAAGTTTTCCTTCGATGTTGCAGAAAACCTGTGATTATATTCCTTTCACCTCTGTACTTGCACGATTTGTGAGTGACACGTCAGATGTCGACCGTCTTCTTCTTCTCAACCAGCATGCCAGAGCTCGTCGAGTCTTAGGGGGGTGCGTTCAGCTGTCGTGTTAACCGCAGGCCGGCATACATGCTGCAGTATTTCTCAGTGTAGCATATTGCTATATGCAGTACGCTACGACCATAACAAGCTATGATACTTTTGTTCCGATTCTGTTGTTGCTCTGCTAAAGTAAGATACTGGGTTTAGAGCACCTTCCTTTCCCCTTTGCATCAAGATACCGGCCAGTCCGTGGCTGTGTTATGTAACTATGTTGAGTGATTGACATCGGACGTGAAGTCCAGACTGCCAGCATGAGCTGACAGATCACTCGACGGACAGCGTTGACTCACGCTAGCTCGCCTCCGCTATTGGCGGAGGTTCCACGAAAAACCTGCCGCTGCCGTCTGCCATAATCAAAAAAAAAATCGTGCCTAAAACAAAAACGCCGGCACACATTCAGTCCTGAAGGGACCTTTACGTCACTTACCTACATCCAAATTGAAGGCGCAGATGTTATGCCTTCCTTGCATGCCTCAACCACCCAACTGACTCTGAGGGCAAGATTTTTCAGAGTGCCTTATTGACCTATAAAGAGACTAGAGCGGATCTATACGACCTTCATGTGACAGGGCTCCAGGAAGTAAAGGAAGAAATAAAAGCTCTCAGCAAATCGTTATACGTTATAATTATTTCCTTTGATTTATTTCAGTAGTTACTCTATGCGGATTCTGGCCCACTTTTTCCATACAAAAAGTGTCCGGAAATTTCAAACTATTTTGATGGATCACTGTGGGTTCTTAGGAGGGGGGAGGGGAGGGGAAGGGGCTGAGGTCGGTTTTGCATTGAAAAGTTGACATCATCTTGAAGTTTTCTTTTAGGAGGATACTTATGCCATCAACAACAGCCAATGTAGGTAGGTATGTTGACTTGGATATGTTCGTCTTCAGATCGATAATCAAATTCCGAATAATGTAAACAAAATCACAGCCGAGTAAAGTAAACAAATTGAGTGATATTTACACTCGCACACACACACACACACACACACACTATGCCATACCAAAATGTTTTCTACCAGGCGATATTCAGTACCATGTTATTAAATTAGCAACAACAACAACTAACGTAGGTAGATATGTTGGCTTAGATAAGAAATGGCCTAATTTTTGATCTTCAGGTGTAATGCTCCTAATTTGATTCATTGCATATACAATTCGTACAGCCGAATAATGTAAACAAAATCGCAGTCGAATAATGTAAACAAAATTCTCACAGAGCCGAGTAAAGTAAACAAATTTATGAAAGATTCTCAATAGCTGAAAAAAACATCAACTGATATGTTGTCTTAGATGAGTATTGAAAATTTCTTTTGCTGAAAAAAACAACTGCGGATTAAAAAGGCAAGAGTGATCATGATATATAAAAATTAGATCATGGCTGCTTGTAAGAAGTAGTGGAAATTAAAGCCTCGGTGGCCAGGTGGCTGGTAATTTGATACCGCCAAGTAAAGTAAACAATGGTTTTTTGCATCTAGGAGTGTGTATTGAAAATCATAAGTTTTATGGAAAATTGTTTTTTATTAACATTTATTCGCATCATTAAATCTTAAATTATAAACTTTTTCTCTGTGCTTCATATCCAAAATTGGCAACAATATATCTGAAGTTCTATTAATCCTATCTTGGAAGCGAAAGCGATCCAGAGCATATGTCTCCCATGGTCCTCTTCTGGGTTCATAATCAATAATATAAACTTGTGGAGCACTAGTACTAAACGTAACTCTCATTATCACGACTAATAATAAAAACTAGTTTCACATTATTTATTTTTTATTTAACGAATATAATAATTAATTGGATACAAATTAACATCATTCTGAATAAAATCAATTTTATATGATCGCCCGATTGGTTCTCTGTTAATCACCGAGAAATCTCCCTGGGCATTTATTTTACTCAAAGTATCATCCGAAATTGTGTTGTATCGTGATGGAAGAAATAGTTGATAATTCTCCAAATCCAGAACCACACGAGCTCCAAATGTAATTGTACACCTTCTCGCTCCAAGAATCTTGTACTCTTTATCCAACTCCATTTGGCAGGTTTTCAGGGACGGTTGGTACTGCTCCAACTTCTTTAATTCATCCATTGTGTTTAGCATTATTATTATTATTTTCTCCTTGCTTGCTATTTGTTTGAACTCCGGAATGAAACTGATAGTGAATCTGATTCAGCTCCTTAATTTATAGGCAATCTTCCAAAACAAGTTTAATCCTGTTGTAACCAATCCGCGCAGCTGATTAAAGTCATCCTCATGTAATTTGATATCATGCCACTTTCGTTTACAAATTCGCATTTAAGTTGAATGAGTTATGCACACCCGTATAAACTTCCTGTTTAAAAAATTCGAATTTTAGCTGAATGAGTCATGCACATCTGTGTAAACAAATTTAAGCAATATCAGCACATTTATTCTTTTCACGTAATTTGATATCACACTTCCTGTAAGCACCCAAAAATTTTATAGTTCCAAGAATTTTACCGATCGAAACGTTTCATTGGAATTCACATAAAGTAAACAAATTTTCACATTTTCTTTTTATCTTGAAATGCATTCATGTAAACAATCTCATTTGATATTTGCAATTTCAACCAGCAGAATAAAGTAATCAAATTAATTTGAATGATTTATGTTTTTTTTTTGTTTATCGTGTAATTCGATATCATCTCAGCCTGTAAGCAAATTCGTTGGAATTCATCTTGTGCAATGATTATTTTAGCAGAAGGATCATTCATGTTTACAAACCGTTCCTATAAAAGCACAAGCAAACCGCTAGGAGCCATCATTCAGTTTCAGTAAGTCTCAGTGTTAGTTTAAAATATAAAAAAATTAAAAATGTCTTCGGTGTTAGTAAATAAAAGTTTTTCAATAATTGAAAATTTGCGAAAAGATGTGATGGAGTGTTTAAAAAATTCAGTGAATAAAGACTATATTGTTAAAAAGTGCAATAGAAACATGCATAAATTTCAAGTTGCATTTCGGAAGTGCAATAAGAGTTCTAGGAAACGACATTTCGAGAGCTGTCTCGAGCAAATTAAAGCATTGAGAGCACTATTGAGAACTCCCCGTCGAGGCGGAGGAATTACTCGCGTAAGAAGAAGTGATTTTGTTAAGTGGGAAGAAATAAAGACAGCGTTCGCAAACAGAATTCGACAAGGTGTTATTGCAAATTTAAAACATATCGATCCGAAGCTATTTATGCAAGACGCTGCCAAATTATTTACGCGTCGTGTTAAAAATACCTTAAAACATTATTTTAATATTAAAGTTACTACAACGTTTTGCGGTGAATTTGTTAAAGAAACTGGTGACAGTGAAATTATAAAAGACATTAAATACTTCCAAGCGAGAACTGCTCCAATTAGTACAGATGATAACTTAGAGGAGTGGTTTAAATCAAAGATTTTGGATCCAATACACACTCAGCTGGAAGAATTCCAGGAAAAAGACAGTGGCTGGGCACTGCACTCTATAATACATCTAGCAGTACACATCAACAAGTTTGAGCAGCTTCGAGGATCTTCGTATATACCCTTACCAAAGGAGATTGCATCAAAGAAAGCTTGCATTAATTTGAAAAATAATGATGAAGCATGCTTCGCATGGGCCGTCACTTCAGCGCTATATCCTGCAACTGCCAACTCTGATAGGACCTCATCATATCCACATTATTCAACTGTACTTAATTTAAATGCGATAACATTTCCCATGACGCTTAACCAGATTAAACAATTTGAGGACCACAACGATTTATAAATAAACGTATTCATCCTAGAGAATGAGCGTTTCTTCACCACAGTTCCAGTTAGACTTACGAAACACAGGATGGAGCGACATGTAAATCTCTTAATGCTACAAGATGACTATGACCAGGCTGATGATGATGATATGGATGATGATTATGATGCTGGCAGATATCATTTCTGCTGGATTAAAGAACTTTCGCGCCTTGTATCGGGACAAACTTCAAAACATAAGTCTAGAGTGTACATATGTGACAGATGTTTATTCTACTTTTACTCTGAAGAAAAATTAGCATCACATACTCCCGAATGCGAGAAACATAACGACTGTAGGATTATGTTTCCCTCAGAGGAAAAGAAATGGTTGGAATATAAGAATTATAACCATAAGAATCCAGCCCCGTTTTGTGTGTATGCTGATCTTGAATCAATATTGAAGCCGATTCAGGGAAACGATCAAAATACACAGCGAATTCAGGAACATGAAGTTCACAGCATAGGATTCTATTTCCACATCAAACATGATGCTAAGCTCTCATATTACAGAGCATATCGAGGCAAGGACTGTCAACAATGGTTTGCGTTAGAATTGCAAAAAATTGCATCCATAGCTGTACAAGAAAAGCTGAACATCAGACCAATTCAACCCATGACTAAAGAGGAACGGCGTTCACATATGGAAAATACTTGCTGCCATATATGTGAAAAAACGTTTGCAGCCGATGAGGAACGAGTCCGAGACCATTGCCACTTAACAGGTAAATACTGAAAATCATAATTCAGTTCATTTTTTCATAAATTCTTTTAACAGGAAAATACCGAGGGCCAGCGCACAATGCATGCAATCTGATGTACCAAGATTGCTCCATAGTTCCAGTCATTTTTCACAACTTATCTGGATATGATGCTCACTTCATTATTAAGGATATAGCTACATCTATTCCAGGGAAAGTGGATCTCCTACCAATAAATAAAGAAAGATATATCTCGTTCACCAAGCACGTTGAAGGCAGTCATATCAAATTCAGATTTATCGATTCCTTCCGTTTTATGGCAGAATCATTAGATAAGCTATCATCATTGCTACCAATGGATAAATTAAATATTACAAGAGCTGTATGGCAGGAATTGGATGATGATGACTTTAAACTACTTACGCGCAAAGGAGTCTTCCCATACGACTTCGTTGACGATTGGACACAATTGGATATCCAACACTTACCGGCGCAGGAGCAATTCTATAATAAAATGACTGACAGTGATATATCCGCTGAGGACTACAATCATGCTGAAAACGTCTGGCAGACATTTGAAATACAGACACTTGGCGAATATTCCGATCTATACCTGAAAACTGATGTCCTCCTATTGGCTGATGTCTTCGAGAACTTTCGAGGAGTATGTATGAAGACGTACAATTTGGATCCAGCACATTATTACACCATGCCGGGTCTAACATGGGATGCTATGCTAAAATACACCAAATTGAAACTAGAGCTGATAACCGACGTAGATATACTGTTATTCATAGAGAGAGGTATTCGAGGTGGTATAAGTCAATGCTCGAACAGATATAGCAAAGCAAATAATAAATATATGGATGATTTTAAGCCTGAGGAGAAAGAGAAATACCTGATGTATTATGATGTAAATAACCTTTATGGATGGGCCATGTCACAGCATTTACCAACCGGAGGATTCAAATGGGTTGATGCTCCCAATATCAACGTTTTCGAGATTCCTGATGATTCACCAATTGGATACATATTCGAAGTCGACTTGGACTATCCTCAACATCTACATGATACACATAAGGATTTACCGTTTTGCTCTGAGCATGCAGCACCACCTGGGGCAAAATTAGAAAAGCTTTTGACAACATTACATCCTAAAACTAAATATGTTATACACTACCGAAATTTGAAGCAATGCTTATCACATAGTCTCATCCTGAAAAAAGGGCACCGGGTTCTTCAATTCAACCAATCAGCTTGGCTTAAACCATATATTGACTTAAATACCACCAAACGGAAGCAGGCTACCAGCGATCATGAGAAGGACAGCTATAAGAAGATGAATAATGCAGCTTTTGGTAAGACCATGGAAAATGTTCGCAAGTATAGCGATATAAAGCTTTGCGTAAAGTGGGAAGGTCGCAAATGGTGCCAAAGCTCGGATTGCGGCACCCAACTTTCATAGTGCAACGATATTTGATGAGAATTTAGTTGCTGTGGAATTAAGGCGACTCAAAATCTTATTCAATAAGCCCCTCTATATTGGAATGGCAGTTTTGGAAATTTCAAAGATATGCCTCTATGATTTCCACTAATTCTCGACTCTTAACTTCAAAAAGTAAAACTTGATTTTTCTTTTCACACAAAACGCAGGTTTCCACTGTCTAGTTCTGAACTCGGCTCGATATTTCAAAAGAAAGTGACAAGCGGTACTAGAGAGCGTTCATTATTTTGTGCCTGCAGACCAAGAATTAAGGAGGAATTCAGCTGGGACAATTTAATAGTGCACATGTGAGTTGATGAACCGATAAGGGCACGAGGAAAGGAAGCCGGGGTAGCGGAGGGAGTATCGCATCGGAAAATAAAAGATAAGTTCCATGAATAATTTTTTATAGCATTGTGGATAGTGATTCGTGGTCCAAAATTTTAGAATTTTTATTAAATTTCGAAAAGACAAATTGGAGTAGTCTACCCTTCACGATGAGATTTCCACCTCGTGGTTGGCTTGTACCGTATATTTTAGTTTGCTCGATTTCTGTTTAGTGGGAATCACATGTTATTTTTTTTATATGAAATTCTATATATGCATTTTATTTTTTTTTAATGTTAGTTACCCATATATTTTCGCACTTGCATGATATTTTGGTTCAGAATTTTTGGTTTATCATAATTTTCCTTATTTCCAATGAGTCCCGTATTAATGAGATCTTACACACGTAGTTTACCTATTTATATTCGGAAATTTGCATGTATTCTCTTATCATACATAACATTATTATTTTAGTAACTATTTCATTTGTTGTGATTTAATTTGATTGAATTTTATTTTGTTTCTTTCGAACATTTTACAATTTTTTTTTTTTTTATTAAATTATTTTAAGTGTTTAAAAAAAAAAATTGTGTTCTCATTGATTTCTTGGAGTTTCTCAATTGTCTCCGCCATATTAACAATTGAGTGGCGCCCTTAAGTTAAGAACAACGAACCAGCCCATCTCCACTGAACTAGCGGCAGCCGGTCGAGTCAAAAGGGCCAGCTGATTACTTGTCAACCAGCAGAGTTGTATTTATTTGGTGAGACGTGGTGACAAGAATTTTTGGCGCCCAACGTGTCCTCATAGAAGTTTCATACCATTAACAGTTCTGAACGTAAACACGGAACCAGTATTCATAGGGAGCTTAACGCTTACTCTAGTTCCAATTAACTCTTATAACGTACAGTATCTCCATTTACCCTTGGATGACATAAATACCCAAGGTTCTCAGAAAAAAGGTGGTTCATCTTTCCTTCGTGCACAAAACAAAATCACACACAACGTCAAAAACGGCAAGTCAAAATTCGATTCCAATCCACATTCAATAAACGCGAACCGCATTAAATATTATAATCAAAACAGACATGCGGCTTTACGTGAAGAATTACTGTTGGATAAAAACTTAAATCAAGAAGAGAAAAAATCAATTCTAGAACTATGCTATGACTATATATTGACCTTTTCCATCTAAAGGGAGACAAGCTAACGTACACTAACAGTATAAAACATACCATTCCCCCACATTACATAATCAACCACAGATAAACCAGAAAATGTATAGACTCCCAGAAACGCATCGGGCAGTCATAAATGAACAAATCAAGGAAATGTTAGAAAATGACATAATCCAATTAAGTAAAAGCCCGTGGAATTCCACTTTACTAGTAGTTCCCAAGAAAGCTGGACCTGACGGCAATAAACGTTGGCGAGTAGTAGTAGATTTTCGTAAAATTAACGAGAAGTCTATAGGGGATGCTTTTCCATTACCTAGAATAGAGGAAATATTGGACCAACTCGGACACTCCAGATATTTTGCTACACTCGATCTAGCAAGCGGGTATCACCAAGTACTTGTTGATCCGAAGTATAGACCGCGTTCAGTACCGCATATGGGCACGATGAATTTAAGAGAATGCCATTTGGGCTGAAAGGCGCGCCTGCGACCTTCCAGCGATTAATGAATTATATTCTAACGGGTCTCCAAGGCTTAGAATGCTTTGTATATCTCGATGATATTGTAATATACGGAACAAACTTACAAGATCACAACGAGAAATTGTCTAAAGTATTCGACAGGCTTAGAGCCCATAACCTTAAATTACAACCCGAAAAGTGCCAGTTCCTTCGCAAAGAAGTGATTTACCTCGGACACAAATGTTCAATGAAGGAGCACTTCCAGATCCCAGCAAAACAAGTTGTGTCCAAAATTTTCCTCAACCTCGAACTGTTAGACAAACTCAATCGTTCCTTGGGTTGGCTAACTACTACCGCAAGTTCATTCCGAACTTTTCAAAAATAGTCAGACCAATAACAAATCTGTTACGCAAAGATGTTAAATTCACTTGGACACAAAAGTGCCAAGACTCTTTCGAGGAAATTAAAAAGTCACTGATAAATCCTCCTCTTCTCACATATCCTGATTTTACTGAACCTTTTAATTTAACAACCGATGCTAGCAACGAAGCATTGGGAGCTGTCTTATCCCAAGGGGAAATAGGCAAAGACAAGCCAATAGCTTATGAAAGTAGAAGTTTAAATAAGGCGGAACAAAGATACTCCACAATAGAAAAAGAATTACTCGCTATTGTATGGGCCGCCAGGAACTTCAGGTGTTATTTACAGGGCAGAACGTTCACGGTCTACACAGACCACAAGCCCCTGAAAGGCGTATTCAATGTGAAAGACCCAACTACAAGATTAGTCAGATTTCACCATAAACTCTCAGAGTTTGACTACAAAATTGAATATAAGCCTGGAAAATATAACACTAATGCAGACGCACTTAGTCGAATACCTACCAAATTAAACCAAGCAAACCCCAATTCGTTCATTGTGGAAGCTCAGGTACACCACCGAGCCTATTCTGACACCATCAAATTCCAAACCAGCACATTGCCATGTTGTCACAAGAGCTCAAACAAGAGAGGCAGAAAATAAGTTGGAAGAAGTAATTGAATGCCAAAAAACTCCTCAAAGAACTCGAAAGCAATTGCAGCACTCCAAAAACAACTCAGTTGAAATCGACTCAACTAAAAGCAGCTAGTCTGAAAACAGTACATCTGAGCTAGGCAACTTACCTTCGAATAATCGTTCAATGAATTCCCAAAATAAATCACCTGAAATTATTTCAGACCCTGAAGAAAGTCAAATAATTTTAAGGGACTACCATGACTCTGCATTTGGTGGTCACCAAGGAGTTATTAAAACTTACAAAAGAATAAAGAGAAAATATAAGTGGAGAAATATGCTCAGTTCCATCAGGAAATATATCCGAAAATATCCTAAATGTCAGAAAATGAAGGCAAGTCCAGAGTATCGTATGCCAATGGTCATAACAGATACTGCCCTAATGCCATTCCAAAAAGTATATTTGGACATCGTAGGTCCTCTTGAAGAAACCCATTCGGGAAATAAGTACATTTTGACTTTCCAAGACAATCTAACGAAATTCGTAGATTGTTATGCCTTGCCAAATAGCGAAGCGGAAACGGTAGCAGGAATATTTTTCGATGAGATAATCACACGTTACCGTATTCCTAAAAAATTAGTAACTGATCAGGGCTCTAATTTCTTAAGCGATCTTTTTAAACGTGTCGGTAAACTCCTAAAAGTTAAAAAAAATGCAGACTTCCGCTCCAATGGACTGTCTGTTTGGATTTACAGCGGATGTTCCTTCAAATCTAAGAAGAGAACCAGAACCCATTTACAATCACGAGAGTTACTATCACCTCCTGAAATACAAAATACAAAAAGCATATGCTATCGCCCGAAAAAATCTGCTGAAAGCCAAGGAAAAGTCAAAAGTGTACTATGATAGGCACTCACGCCCGGTAACATTCAGAGCAGGAGATAAAGTCCTATTAAAAAATCCAGCAAAAAAACACAAACTTTCCCAGATATGGCTAGGTCCATATCTCGTGGTACAAGTTTTTAACTCTGTTAATCTGAGCTACGGGTGTACAAAAAATTGTCTGGTAATCTCAATGAAAGTACCTACGTTGGTCCACTACTAAACCCTATACTTCAAGGACATTACATAAAAGAGTGTCCAATAAATTTCTTATTCAACCCCTACAATGAGACTGGTAACTGCGAATATCTAGTCCAAACACAGGTCCCGCAGCTACTAATCAAATTAACAAGGAAAAATTCATGGCTATTTTCATTTCCCACCATGCAGAAAATAACGATTTCATGCAAGCAAAACCTACATAGTTCTAATCTATTCGGCAGCGGATTACTAATGTTGAACGAACCTTGTCACTTCCAAATAGCTGATCAAGTTATATATTTCGAAGATGAAGATCATCAGACTATTAAAATATCTCAACCGGAATATCCACACCCGCTAAAATCTAATATGAATGAAACCATTCAAAACTTCATTAAAAGCATGAATCGCACTACCCAAAAACATGTAGTATTGCTAAAAGCGGAGGATGCAAATCATATTCTGAATGAAAATACATTCACTTTAGATCAGCTGGAAGAACAAATAAGTACATTGGAAAAACAGAGAAAAGAGCGTAGTAAAACACAAATCGTTCAGATAAGCTCCCTATCCCTAAGTTCCATGGTGATATTATTACTCAGCCTAATAGGGATACTAAAATTATGTAAGTTTATAAGGAAAAAGGAAAGGAATGTCATAATCAAAACACCCAAAGTAGTAACCATCAATAACCAAAAAGCCCAGTTAGACAATGAGACACACCCTAAACCCTGTATAGAAACTACGGAAACTCTGAGGCATGAGCCCGTAGTAGATGTCAAATCTCATAATCTTTCCACACCACAAGAGACGGTGTCGACAAACAGAGTAAAACAAATCACCCAAAATTTCCAATCAGAAATCACTAAATCTAACAAACCCCGAATTATCTCACTACCCCCTACCCAAGAAGTAGCAACAACAAACAAAGGAAGAGCTATCTATCAAACTAATCGTTCGGAACTAAAGGACGCAATCAAACACCGATCTGCCGAACCTCCACAGGCACATAGCCGGCAAAATTTGCCAATACCACCCCCACCACCACTTCCGCCTTCTTTAAGCCGTGCAGAGCCAGAGTCAATGTCACGCACCCGCCATGTACAGGTGGTTTAACTAAGTTTTCAATACAAACTACAAAATAACAAGAAATATCTGTCTTTAAGAGTTAACTAAGTTTTCAATACAAATTGCAAATAATACAAAATAACTAGAAATATCTGTCTTTAAGATTTAACTAAGTTTTCAATACAAATTGCAAATAATACAAAATAACTAGAAATATCTGTCTTTAAGATTTAACTAAGTTTTCAATACAAACTACAAAATAACAAGAAATATCTGTCTTTAAGAGTTAACTAAGTTTTCAATACAAATTGCAAATAATACAAAATAACTAGAATTACCTGTCTTTAAGTTTAAGTAAGTTCTCAATATAACCTTCTAGATAGTATAAAATAACTAGAATTATCTGTCGTTTTTTTTAGATAGTACAAAATAACAAGAAATATCTGACTTTAAGATGTAAATTCAAAAATATATACATGCATCCTTAATAAACCTGCACACATACATATTACAAATGTATAGCCAGGCTAATCTCTTCAAGAATAAATCTGCACACATACATATTACAAATGTATAGACAGGCTAATCTTTAATGTTATATCAAGAATAAACCTGCACGCATGCATATTTTCAAATGTATAACCAGACTAATTTCTAATTTTATATCAAGAGCAAACCTAGAGACATACATATTTATAAATGTATTAACATATAATTAAACCTTATAGAAACAAGATGTACTATTGACACTAATTATATAACTTTTAGCTCAAGTTTAAATCTATATAAGTAAAAAAAAAAAAAAAAAATGTACGCATATACATACTGTAAATGGACACTAGTTCCAAATGGAAAATATAAGTATAATAAAACTGAAATAAGGAATGCAAAACAAACTAGTGTCAACAAATAGACCTACTTGCGAAACTATAATGTTAAAACTTTATATACCTAGATGTACGTATGAAATCTAAATGTACCATTAGTATAGTTAATTAAATACCAACTATGTTAAAAAAAAAAAAACTATTATCAGCCAACTCAAATTAATGTACGCATAAATAAATATGCTTCCTTCAGTAACTACATACCAGTCCCGGCGCTCGACGTTAAGTATATATACAAAGTCACTAATGCTTCCAAAAGAACCATACGCTTGAATCATGTTTTAATGCGTTAATACTCTTCCAAGAATAACACATTTTTTTTTTAAAAGGGGGAGATTTGTTACATTATGTAGGAAGAAAGTATATTTACATATGCATACCTACATCATGTAGGAAGAAAGTATATTTAATGTATATACATATACTTAATGCACATGCGTATACATACCTACATCATGTAGGAAGAAAACATATTTCTGGCAACGCATAATTAAAAACATTATACCTACATACCTATCTACTACATCATTTTCGCTGCATAAAGAATTTCAATCACTGACCTACGTCAAATATTCTTCATGTAAAACAGCGAAGATGTCGCAATACCCCTGCGCGCAAAAAGTCTCAAATTGCAATACGCCGGTGGTGAAACATATGTATGTAGGTAGCAACTAGCAAGATGTTAATTCACGGTTAATACAGTAAGCCACAAATGCCTACTGTAACCCGAGAATTACATCATAAATAAATAACAAACAGCAAGTGATTCTGGTTCTTGCAAAATATTTGTATGTATACAAACGCGACGAGTGTGTTATGGTCGTAGCGTATTGTATATAGCAATATGCTACACGTACTGTAGCGTGTATGTCGGCTGCTGTCCATAGCGGAAAGCGAACGCACCTTGACTGGGAGAAGTGCTTTACTCAAGCTCAAGTGACATGTCGTTGAAGACAAGTAAGAAGAAGACAATCGTTTTGTCTTGTCAAAACGTGAAAGTGAAAGGATGTGAAAAGTTGAAGACAACCAAATCATAAAATTTCAACGGCATCGGTGGAAATCCATCCCTCATGTAAGTCCGAAATAATAATTAACCCTGCAAGAACCTATTATTAATTCGTAAAAATATTCTCCTCATCACCAGGAGAAAATTTTTCGTACACTTCCAGCCGACATATTCCGAATTATCTCGACAGTAAGTACCCTGTAAGTACATCGGCCATCTGCGCGAATTGTTACACCACTAGTACAATTTCAGGCAAAACCCTGTTGAACTCATGGATGCCTGTTTTATGCCGATTCATGCACAAGTTTCTACCGCTCGAAGAGTTGGCAGCCGTAGTGCGAACTGGATTACCTGTTCAAAATTCTTCCATGATTCTACACCATTTAGTACAGTATATTCACCAGCAACAGCTGCAACAAATAAAACTGGGAGCAAAATCAGCATTTAAAATAGTACTCGGACTAACATAGCATATAGATAAAACAAAAGAATCTCTACCTGGAGAATCAAATAATCTCTTCTACCAAGAATCTCTAGAACAAGCAACAAAAAATGTTAGGAAGTAAACGCCGAAATAGTATTGAAACTTCAGAACATCTCTTTACAGAAGGGTAAATTGCAGCGGCAATACAGCTAAGTACCATGAGCAAGTAATTTAATAATAGAATAACAAAAAAAAAAAAAACACAAAAGCACGGAACCAATTATTAAATGTGCAGCAAAGATCATTTTAAATAAATATAGCTTAAGATTTTTTTTTGGTAAATCATAGCAAATATACAAATAGCATTTTCGGGAGTTCAAATTATCACTCTGCGTACACAGGCTGCACCTGTTATTATAAAGGAAAATATACATACATGCATTCATTGTCTCAAAATCGAGAAAATAATGAAAAGCTTTAAAGATTCTTCTTCATTTATATCTGCATATTAGGTATTATCTTGAATCATTGAATACAGTAATGCTCACATGAAATACGTACATACGTTCCTGTTAAATTAGATACTTACCTCAAAGTTATGTCACTTTACAATCAATTAAACTTAACTAAATTTTAATATTTACACCCACATACACAAAGCAAGCTAAGGTTGGGGATTTGTGCGCACAAGTTACTTCTTCTTTACTTACTTCGAATCTCTTAACAGCTAACAATATATTCTCATTCATTTTCCGTCTCGCATCGTACGTATATGTTAGATTATCACCTCACATCGCGGCATATTTTTTGAGACTATGAAACTGGCATACACATTTATATAAAAGAATTTTAATATTTAATTTCTCTCGTTTAGTTAAGGGTAGATAAGAAAAAAAAATGCATTATCATCCAAACATTTATGTACATACATTTTGAAACATTTCTTACGATAAGTTAGTCTGAAATTAAAAGCCGATATTTTTATATGGAATCATTTTCTTTAAATGGTATTTATCTTTACTCTATTATTATCCTAGGAAGTTCAATAATCTTAGCTATATTTGTTTTAATGTGAAAAGCAAAATTAAACATATGCAATGAGTCTTGCCATGAACGTTGCGGCGATTTAAAATTAAACTAATTATAGGAATCAATAGCATTTTTTTTGTAAGAAGGAAACACTTGCGATTATAACGTGAACATGATTGGCTGAGTTTTTACTTTTCCTTCACATCCCGGAGCCCTCTATCGCATGAGACCGGGGTCGTCTAGGCTTGCCTAGTCTCTCTCTTTCTATAGGTCAACAAAGGGACTTTGGACGATTGTGCCACCCGAAGTCGATGGGAGGATGGGGCTTGGCAGGAAGGCATACCATCTGCGCCTTCAATGGAGCATAGGTAAGTGACGTAAGGTTCCCTTCAGGACCGAGTGTGTGCTGGCTCGTTCAAGTAGGCATGAAGATTTTGTTTGATTATGGGTGGTGACAGCGGCAGGTATATTCGGGAACCTCCCCACACTCTCCGCCACCCTTAGCCGAGGTGCTAGCATGCCGCCCTGTGCTATCGCTGTCATCGAGTGATCTGTCAGCTTAGGCTGGCAGTTTGGACTTCACGTCCTGACCATTCACTCTCAACATACTTACATAACAAAATGGCGCCCAACGTGGGGCCACCTCAATTAGACTTCGGTGGTCTAAATGTAACATGTGCTGAGGATTGTGATTACTTCGAGATATGGGCACTTGGCTGTTAGCTAAATAGCCTGACTCGGTAGTCGCATAATCAGTGGAGGTTATATGCGGACCTGGGTTTAATTTGTTATTAGCTGATTTTCTGTAGAGTAACGTAAAGTTTTTAAAGTTTTGAGATTTTGTTTTTTGATTGATTTTGTAACGATTGAAGTAAAGTAACGTTTGAAAAGTTTTCTTGTAGAGTAAAGTAAAGTTTTTGAATTGAAGTTCGACTCTAGGTTTGACTTTGGTCAAGTCTCGAGTCTGTACAGGTGTCTAGTTTTTGAATTTTTTTGTGAATTTTTTGAAATTGATCTTTCCCGCTGGTCTTCTGCCATGGAAATGGTAGGTGGCCTCACAAATTTTTTTTGGATTGTGTTCTCGCGGACAATTGTTCTGTTGGCCAACTGGCTGGACAGAGTTATGAGTCTGTGAGACGACTTTTTGGCTTTCAGCTAATTAGCTGACCAGATCCATGACTCTGCCCAGCTGGCGAACTATCTGGACATGAGGATCCGGTGAAGAGGAGAGGAAGAGCTCTCTGAGGGTGGGAGTGATGCTGGAGATCTTCAGTAATCAGGAGTTGGCATACTGCTAACTGCCTGGCTGGAGAATCTCTAGTAGCATTCTCAGCCTTTGACACCTCCAACTTGACTTTTCCCAGAGTTCTGTGAAAACCCAACCACTCACGTCACTTGCCTATATCCTGTTTTTGACCTTGGAAGAGAGAGAGCGACCTGACCTCTTATGTGAGGGTTGGCTTCGGGAAGTGAGGGAGAAATTGTATGATCTTTGTTAAAGAAATTTTTTTTGAAACGCTTGAATTGTTTTCGTGATCTTTTTGGATCCTTCGTAATTTTCAGAATTTTTTTTGAAGATTTTTATTCGACGAGGCTGTTAACGCTTCCCGACATTGGTTTTTTGTCTTGCAATTCATTCTTTACACTATCTCGATTTGAGAAGCCTTAATTAACTTTTCGAATCCTTGTTTTTCTACATTTTTTTTTCAATTTCTTCGAACGTTTGGGAAAACTTTTGTCTGAATTTGAGTATCTCGCCCAAAGCCTTCGACTTTAAAATAGTATTTAGCCATCATCACATTGTGAAGAGCGTGTCTCTTCCAAACGTGCAAACTTCTAGAATTTTTTTTTTTTGGGATAGCCATCCTAAACCCTGATTTGACAATTTTTACCTGACTTACGTCTAAATTCATTATGGCTACAGTGAGGACACCACCTCCAGCGACAAACGGTATGACAATGCTGCCTGAACCATGTTCTATCTGCCGGGACGCAAGCTGGTCAGTCGATCGGAAGCCGGTCAGGACTGTATGCGAGCATATTTTCCACCAGGCATGCCTGCAGCATTGGATAGGTGAACATTCTAGTTGTCCTAACTGCCGACGCCCGCGAAATCGACAAGGCGCGACTCATTGCCAACCTTTGATTTGCCTAACTTTGACTTACCACCTTCGAATCGACGATCCTTGTCTCCAGGAATGCCTGACTTACATTCAAGAACTTTTGTAAACCCGAGTCCTCGACGTGATAGTCCAGCGCGCACAGCTCAAGACCACAACACCTCAGCTGCTACGGATGCGCTGATAGCAGGCTTGAGCATAAAGATGGAAGACCTAATAAACCGAGGTCTCCAGCAGGGTTTAAATGTTTTGCGGTCTGAGTTAGGAAACGATATCAGACAACAAGTAGTAGCAGCAATGCCGCCAGCAGACTCCACACGACCTCCTTCGTCCAGATGCAATCAGAGGCCGTCAAACGATTTTCCTACACGGGGAAGGCAATCATTTAGGAGACCATCACCACCTTCTGGTCAACCTTCTGGTCAACCTTTTGGTCAACCTTTTGGTCAACCTTTTGGTCAGCCTACAAATCAGTCCAGACCGAACTTTATACCACCTCAACCACCTCAACCCCCTCCACCACCTATGCGTGTTCCTGCTAATGTAGGATACCGACGATCAGGCAGTCCAATAAGGAGATGGAACCCGACCTATAATGGGAATAACGCAGAACTATCAGTTGACGAATTCATCTTCAGAGTCGAAGCGCTTACGCACTCCGCTCTAGAAGGGGATTTTGGGTTGTTAGTAAGAAATATGCTTACGCTACTGACAGGACCAGCGAAGGACTGGTATTGGTCGGTACTACGTCAAAATCCATTTCCAACTTGGGACGTCATTAAGATGGGATTGTATACCGAATGGGGAACGCCTAAGGATGATCTGAAAACTAGATTTCAACTGATGTCCAGAAAACAAAAGCCTGGGGAACTGTTCGCAATGTATCACCACCATCTGGGGTTGCTGCGCGATCAGTTACAGAACGCTATGCCAGACGTAGAGTTTCTGGATATTGTCAAATCGAATCTCTTGCCGAAGATTCAAGAAAAAATCTGTCTGTATCCTACTGATACGATAGGACAGCTGAGATCACTGGTCACGCGTATCCAAGCTACACAGACACGTATTGCGACAGCTGGCAGTTGGAATCCTTACCGAACCCAACGAGTGCATGAAGTTGACAATCTTCTGACCTTAGATCCTGAACTGGCATTAGCAACAGGCAGTGATAACAACCTAGGTGACGTATCGAGTATTTCAGCCAAACGCCCTATTATATGCTGGAACTGTGACCAGTCCGGTCATTTGTATCAGGACTGCAGACAAGAAAGACAAGTTGTGTTCTGTTATGGATGTGGACGGAAGAACAACTTCAAGCCAGATTGCAGTCAATGTCAACAGAAAAACTTCAGACGGGTCGGGAATACCAACACCTCTTTCCGACCAGCGTCGACATCACGAGCAATCAATGCATCGAACACTCCAGTTCAAGCCTTGAACAAGGAGGAAGGTCCGTTCCATTAGCAGACACTAGCGATAACTCCCTGTTACGCCCTCTGATATCATTCAGTGATTCTGGTGATATCAGTACAACACCTGATAGTACGAATGTTGCACCGAGAGAGGCGGAGAACTTAATAGACTTCTCCGCAGATATTCAAGCTCCCATTTCCACTTCTGGGGAGCCCATGACATTGCTAGACACTTCTCTAGAAGAGTCTTTAATCTTCGATGTCCCGTTGACACCTATAGCATGTGTAGCTAACAAGGCTGCTGAGCAGGAGATCTGGCTTCCTGTCATTTCTGTGTTGAAATGGCCACCAAGCTCTGATATGACGAGTGGGCGTGAGCCAGTTTTACATCCAATGACGCCGTATCATACGCGTCTGCAGAAATACAAAGCAGCCAGAGACCAAATCTTCTCCTCAGTGGCGGAGTTAGCTGAAATAATGTTTCCGGATCGGGATATGAGACCGAAAAGAAAACGATCAACTGTTCGTTGGCGGGAATACTGTCGACGAATGAAACAAGAAAGGAAAAACTGGCACAGATTTCCGTGTCGATGCCAGACGACATTCGACCGTATGCCGAAGTAAAGCTGCTCGGGCGAACTGAGAATGGATTACTTGATAGTGGTGCCACTGTCAGTATTCTAGGCCAGGGAGCTCTCGAGAAGCTTGCGGAAGCAGATGTCGAATGGAAGAAGTATCGGACACAGGTCCAAGTAGCTAATGGTGCCATGACGACTGTTCATGGTCATGTGAGCTTGGACGTCACTTTCCGTCGTAAGACCCAAAACGTGCGTTTTTACGTGGTTCCTGGGCTCACACAGGCACTATATCTGGGAATAGACTTCTGGCGTCTATTTGGGTTGGCTCCAGATGTCCTGGGTATAGTCGCAGAAGTAAATTCAAGTGGAATAGCTACCTCTGACACCGACTGCCACATCCTTTCTAGTTTCGATCAGCAACGCTTAGAAGCCACAAAGCAGCTTTTCCCCTCTTTCGCCTCGTTAGGCCTTGGGAAAACATCACTGGTCACTCACAGGATTGAAACGAATGACGCCGCCCCGATAAAACAGCGCTTTTATCCGATCTTGCCGGCAGTGCAAAGTTTGATGGATGCTGAATTAGAGCGAATGCTATCACTGGGTGTGATAGAGGAGAGCCAGAGTCCTTGGAGCTCTCCAGTTGTTCTGGTAAGGAAGCCTGGAAAGGTCCGGCTTTGTTTTGACGCCAGGAAGGTCAACTCTGTTACGAAGAAGGATGCCTTCCGCTACCGCAGATAGACGCACTTCTTAGTCGACTTCCTCCGGCCAATTACATAACGAGCCTGGACCTGAAAGACGCATTCTGGCAGATCCCACTGGACGCTGATTCCAGAGAGAAGACCGCTTTCACAGTACCTGGTCATCCTCTCTATCAGTACACGGTGATGCCATTCGGCCTATGTAACGCTCCACAAACTATGTGTCGCCTCATGGATAAAGTCATTCCTTTCGATCTTCGTGAGAACGTTCTCGTCTATCTAGACGATTTATTAATTCTGTCTTCAGACTTCGATACTCATCTCACGCTGCTAGCCCGTGTAGCGGATTGTTTGAGGAAAGCTGGCCTTACTATCAACGTCGAGAAGAGTAAATTTTGTATCGAGGAGACTAAATACTTGGGATTCATTGTAGGAAGGGGAGGTATGAGAACTGACCCTGACAAAATTTCAGCCATAGCTGACTATCCGTCACCTAAAACTGTTCGGCAAGCCCGACGCCTACTAGGTATGGCGGGATGGTATAGACGGTTCATCCCGAACTATGCTAATGTGACTGCCTCCATTACAGACACTTTGAAAAACCCGAGTCAGTTCAAATGGACACCTGAAGCCCAGACGTCTCTTGATCTTTTAAAGAAAAAACTTACTTCTGCTCCGTTGCTAGTGATTCCAGACTTCACCAAACCGTTCGTTATCCAGTACGATGCGAGCCAACAAAGTATTGGAGGAGTGCTGTTTCAACTAGATGACGATGGCCACGAGAAGCCAATAGCCTACGTCTCGAAAAAGTTGAACTCAGCACAGAAAAATTACACCGTCACAGAGCAAGAATGCTTTGCTGCACTCTTGAGCGTGCAGAAGTTCCGGCCCTTCATAGAACTTTTGCCGTTTAAGATAGTGACTGATCATGCGAGCTTGAAATGGCTGATGTCTCAAAAGGACCTCAGCGGTGGGCTTGCGCGGTGGAGTTTGAAGCTTCAGGGCTTCGACTTCACTATTGAGCACAGGAAAGGAAGCCTGAACGTCGTCCCTGATGCGCTGTCACGCATTCATTGTGATAGTCTGAACAAAAACGAAGAGCCTGGCCCGGAAGTTGACCTTAGTTCGCCATATTTCAACTCGTTGGAATATGAAGAACTGAGGCATAAGGTTAAAACGACTTCTGGCAAACTACCAGATCTTTGCGTCAGGGATGACTTCGTTTATATCCGGACTGCTCCGAGAACAGGCGATCCTATTCAGGAAGAAGAAGCTTGGAAGCTTTGGATTCCACGAGGGCTTGTCAACGACGTCATTTCAAGGGCTCATGATCCGCCACTAGCTTCACACGGAGGCATAGGGAAAACACTGGAACGTCTGTGAAGACATCTATACTGGCCACGAATGACAGTTGATGTCAGAAACTACGTAGGCGCCTGTGACGTGTGTAAAGAAACAAAGGCTCCTAATACTATCTTACGATCACCTATAAGAGTCCAGTCTGAGACAGAACGACCATGGCAATAGCTGTATATTGATTTTTTAGGTCCATATCCTCGGTCACTAAAAGGAAACGTCTGCATCTTAATAGTTCTTGACCACTTTTCTAAATTTCCACTTCTCAAACCTATGAGAAAAGCGTCTACGCTCAATGTATGCCAATTCATTGAGACTGAAGTGTTCCACGTGTTCGGAGTCCCGGAAATGATCGTCTCGGACAATGGAGTCCAGTTTTGCTCGACTCAATTCACCAGATTACTGGAAAAATATGGGGTGAAGCACCGAACGGCAGTGCACTCGCCCCAAGCAAACGCCTCAGAGCGAGTAAATAGGTCTCTATTGTCGGGGATTAGAGCATATATCAAGAAGGAACACACGAGATGGGATGAGAAACTACGCCATGTAGCTAGTTCCCTCAGGAGCTCTTTCCATCAAGCTACTGGTTTCTCTCCCTATCGAACACTCTTCGGTCAACAAATGATTGAACATGGCAGCTCCTATTCCATCTTGAGGAGCCTTGGAACTCTTAATGAGCCATTGAGAGTAGACGCAGAAGACAAAATGAGATTGATCCGTGCGAGAGTGCAGGAAAACTTACACCACGCATTCGAACAGGGTTCACGAGCCTACAATCTCAGGGCGAATCCTGTCGAGTTCAAAGTTGGTCAAGAGGTATTTAGACGGAATTTTGCTCAAAGCAATTTCCAGCAGCAGACCAGTGCAAAACTGGGACCGAAATTTGTCAAATGTCGAGTCAGAGCCAAGAAAGGAAATTCCCTATACGAGCTTGAGGATCTGCGGGGAAAACTGTTAGGTGTCTATCACGCCAAAGACATCAAGCAGTGGCCATCATTGTGCGAACACCGCCTATACCTATTGTCGTTTATTCCTGATAGCCCTAAGAAGGCATCCGGCCAGCTTCACTGGTAAACTATAGGATATCGCGAAGCCCTCCTATTGTCCCGTCAATGGTGGGTGATATACCTGTTGAAATCCATTCCTGGATAAGGCTGTCAGCATGTCACTACTTCAACGACGCCTGGGAGACACACCCCTGAACAATCGCCAGGCGGAGATCAGAGTGAGATGTTGAGCCGGGAAAGCTTAATGATCAGTTCTTTAGGTTACTGATCGCGGGGCTTCCTCAGCAGCTCGGTGAAGGAGGGCAGAGAGGCATCGACCGGTTGGATTTTTTGGGTTACCAGCTTGTCGATGTACCTTTGGCTTCCCACACGGAGAAGGATGTCGAAGTCTGGTCACGGACTGACGAGACTTCGGGAATGTGTCCTCGATGCGTCATCGATCAAGTAGAGCCCGAGTGATGAGGAATATGCAGTGGGTCGTGGGTCGAGACACACATTGAGCGCCCGCAGTGATGAGGCCTATGTTTAAGACCGGCTAGCTCAGTCGACCATTTTTCAGCTTTGTCTGAACCATGGGTGACGCAGACCACTCTGCCCTGTTATGGTCGTAGCGTATTGTATATAGCAATATGCTACACGTACTGTAGCGTGTATGTCGGCTGCTGTCCATAGCGGAAAGCGAACGCACCTTGACTGGGAGAAGTGCTTTACTCAAGCTCAAGTGACATGTCGTTGAAGACAAGTAAGAAGAAGACAATCGTTTTGTCTTGTCAAAACGTGAAAGTGAAAGGATGTGAAAAGTTGAAGACAACCAAATCATAAAATTTCAACGGCATCGGTGGAAATCCATCCCTCATGTAAGTCCGAAATAATAATTATCCCTGCAAGAACCTATTATTAATTCGTAAAAATATTCTCCTCATCACCAGGAGAAAATTTTTCGTACACTTCCAGCCGACATATTCCGAATTATCTCGACAGTAAGTACCCTGTAAGTACATCGGCCATCTGCGCGAATTGTTACACCACTAGTACAATTTCAGGCAAGACCCTGTTGAACTCATGGATGCCTGTTTTATGGCGATTCATGCACAAGTTTCTACCGCTCGAAGAGTTGGCAGCCGTAGTGCGAACTGGATTACCTGTTCAAAATTCTTCCATGATTCTACACCATTTAGTACAGTATATTCACCAGCAACAGCTGCAACAAATAAAACTGGGGGCAAAATCAGCATTTAAAATAGTACTCGGACTAACATAGCATATAGATAAAACAAAAGAATCTCTACCTGGAGAATCAAATAATCTCTTCTACCAAGAATCTCTAGAACAATCAACAAAAAATGTTAGGAAGTAAACGCCGAAATAGTATTGAAACTTCAGAACATCTCTTTACAGAAGGGTAAATTGCAGCGGCAATACAGCTAAGTACCATTAGCAAGTAATTTAATAATAGAATAACAAAAAAAAAAACACAAAAGCACGGAACCAATTATTAAATGTGCAGCAAAGATCATTTTAAATAAATATAGCTTAAGATTTTTTTTTGGTAAATCATAGCAAATATACAAATAGCATTTTCGGGAGTTCAAATTATCACTCTGCGTACACAGGCTGCACCTGTTATTATAAAGGAAAATATACATACATGCATTGATTGTTTCAAAATCGAGAAAATAATGAAAAGCTTTAAAGATTCTTCTTCATTTATATCTGCATATTAGGTATTATCTTGAATCATTGAATACAGTAATGCTCACATGAAATACGTACATACGTTCCTGTTAAATTAGATACTTACCTCAAAGTTATGTCACTTTACAATCAATTAAACTTAACTAAATTTTAATATTTAAGAGTGATTCTACACCCACATACACAAAGCAAGCTAAGGTTGGGGATTTGTGCGCACAAGTTACTTCTTCTTTACTTACTTCGAATCTCTTAACAGCTAACAATATATTCTCATTCATTTATATATATATATATATATATATGTTAGATTATCACCTCACATCGCGGCATATTTTTTGAGACTATGAAACTGGCATACACATTTATATAAAAGAATTTTAATATTTAATTTCTCTCGTTTAGTTAAGGGTAGATAAAAAAAAAAAATGCATTATCATCCAAACATTTATGTACATACATTTTGAAACATTTCTTACGATAAGTTAGTCTGAAATTAAAAGCCGAAATTTATGAATTATGGCTGCAGGGCAAGATCGAGATATTTTTATATTGAATCATTTTCTTTAAATGGTATTTATCTTTACTCTATTATTATCCTAGGAAGTTCAATAATCTTAGCTATATTTGTTTTAATGTGAAAAGCAAAATTAAACATATGCAATGAGTCTTGCCATGAACGTTGCGGCGATTTAAAATTAAACTAATTATAGGAATCAATAGCATTTTTTTTGTAAGAAGGAAACACTTGCGATTATAACGTGAACATGATTGGCTGAGTTTTTACTTTTCCTTCACAAACCTGAAGCCCTCTATCGCATGAGACCGGGGTCGTCTAGGCTTGCCTAGTCTCTCTCTTTCTATAGGTCAACAAAGGGACTTTGGACGATTGTGCCACCCGAAGTCGATGGGAGGATGGGGCTTGGCAGGTAGGCATGCCATCTGCGCCTTCAATGGAGCATAGGTAAGTGACGTAAGGGTCCCTTCAGGACCGAGTGTGTGCTGGCTCGTTCAAGTAGGCATGCAGATTTTTTTTGATTATGGGTAGTGACAGCGGCAGGTATTTTCGGGAACCTCCCCACACTCTCCGCCACCCTTAGCCGAGGTGCTAGCATGCCGCCCTGTGCTATCGCTGTAATCGATTGATCTGTCAGCTTAGGCTGGCAGTTTGGACTTCACGTCCTGACCATTCACTCTCAACATACTTATATAACAAGTGCCGCGATTTAATTGAAGAATGCAATATGCGTGACTTAACACTTTGTGCAAAGTGAACATTATGTACACAAAGTGTTAAGTCGGAAGTAAAATATAGTCGGAAGTAAATTGCACATCTTCCGTACTGGGAAGTAAGTACAACATTTTTTCATGTATAGAATAAGAACAATTTATATATATAGAGTAGCAAAATGTAAAAAAGATGAGCAGTAAAAAGGTAAATTCAGTGGTATTCAGTTCAGCTTCAACAAGCTACTCCATATCTTCAATAGGAGCTGAGCTTCAACATGTTACTCCAAATCTTCAATAGGAGCTGAGCTTCAACAAGCTCCTCCAAATCTTCAATAGGAGCTGAGCTTCAACAAGCTACTCCATATCTTCAATAGGAGCTGAGCTTCAACAAGCTACTCCTTATCGAGTATAACCAGTGGTAATCAATCGAAGATTATCTTCAATATGAGCTGAGCTTCAACAAGCTACTCCATATCTTCAATAGGAGCTGAGCTTCAACAAGCTACTCCACGAGACTCAACGTTCATAACAATAAGTCTGGGAGGAATTAGACGACACAAGAAAGAAGTAATAATAAATATTCTTTCAACACTTAGATGCTTACTTTGAAATCTTTTTCTTATTGAACAAATGCTAAGTAGATATGACACAGTTATCGATTGCGTCATTGAGCAATTAATTTTTTAAGTTCACTGAGTAATGCATTGTATGCATCATCATGGTGCACCCGTGACCAGTGGTGATCATATTGCATTTTTACAACTTTCTTTCACTTAGCGTAAATTCAAGAATGGATCGTAGAATGGCGCATGGCTATTCCGATCATTTTTTTTTTTTTGTTATTTACTTTTGTTTGTTATGTTTGTTTCGCTTATTTTTATTTTTTATTATTATTTGTTGTTGAGGTACGTGCATATGCCTTTATTATTGTGGTATGTAGGTATGATCTACACAATGCTTGACACCGGAATGATAACGTGACACATAATAGCCAATAAAACTAAGTGCTGTCTCAAGAGGTGCTTTTGCTGCCTGTGAATTTAAAGTTAAGTTATACTTCGTTCCTGCCCCAACCATCATCCTATCCCATCGGGTAGAGTGGAAAAAGTTCATAAGGCTGATTGAATGTAAAATCCATATTTTTGCTCAAGGATCGCAGGAAATGGGTGAAAAAGAGATTTAAAGGTTAAATTCACAAGATTCCTTCAATTTGACTCCTGATTGCATTGCGGCACATAGGGCCATAGATGACATGTTATGGTCGTAGCGTATTGCATATAGCAATATGCTGCACGAGAGACTGCAGCGTGTATGCCGGCGGCTGTCCAACAGAATATTCGAATGCACCCAGACCGAGAGAAGTGCGTTTCCTCGAGCTCGGAGTGACATGCTGAAGAGAAAAGCAAAAGAAGAAGAATCGGGGCTGTCTTGTCAATTATTCCACACGGCGAACAAGTGCAGTAGTGAATCCAAGAATTTTCTAAAACCATCGGACAGGAAACCAACTCCATACGTAAGTTCAGAAGATTTTTCGTCCCTTTTAACACTATATTTTCACTATCAGGCGGAAAGCAAACAAATATTGAGCCCCGACAGCATCTGCATCTCGCGGTCGTAGCGATACGGTACTTTCCATAATATATTTGCAAAACTCGAAGATAAAAGCAATAGAAGCTGACGAAATATTGCTGGGAAAGAAAAAATCGAAAATTGGGCTGTGGGATATGAACGTGCCAGTTTTTTTTTATCCGCGCGTTCTGCTGATGGAAAATGAATTTTGCCAACTTTAATAAGTTTTTTATAAAATTTGTCTGGCTTGCCGGCCACATTCTTTTAAGGAAAGTCTGTGATAATATTGGTGAGAGGAGGACTGAATTTTGCTGAATTTTTCTTGAAGGCGTTGCGAAGTTAACAACGAAATGAATCTGATTTTACAGGAGTCATCGAAGCTTGAGGAGTAATATTTGTGCTATCCAGAAGTATCTAGATACATTCACTGTCCAAGCGGCAGAATTTTTTTAATTGAAGTGCATACAGCCCATATTATATATCTCAAAATATACATTCCTGTACATCATGGCAGTACCAGAGAGATGTTAATGATCATTCAGGACAGCATTTTTTTTCTTGACAACAAGGGGTGCTACGCACGATCCCATTCAGTGTCTACGTGACAAATTTTAATTTTAGGTCATTCTCATAAGAAAAATATTTCAGTACTTCCAAGTCAGCATTAGATATACGTCTAGTTATAATTTCTTCTGAGAAATTGTGGAAATGTTAGACAATACTAGGCAATAGCGTTTATATGTCCAGGTATATAAATTCTTTTAGCAGTGAAGGAGCTGAACCAAGGAGGCGCCTCTATGGGGGAACCCCAACATTGATTTGTAAGTCAAGTTTTCCTTTTATTATGAATCTTTTGTTGAGCATTTCGAATGTCTAAATGAACGCTAGATAAACGCTATAGCAAGACCAGTGCCTATACATTTATATCATTTTAGCGCTCTAAGTATAGTCGTTCATTTCGGCACCCTATTACAAAGAAAAAAAAAATAAAGCAAAACTAAAATCGAGCTGGATTAAGCCGGGCGTATCATATTGAACTTTTTATATTGAATATTATAAAAAAAAATAAAAAAAAAAAATCTAATGCCTAGTTGAACAGTGAGGGCCAATTTGCCTACAGAAAGTATAGAATTTCTTTCAAATAAAATTTATATCTAAGACTAAAATAGGAAAAAGGAAAAAAAAACGTTCCTTTAGTGAGCATGCGTCATGCCCTGGACGAGAATTAATTAAGCTATTTAGACTATATAACCTATAGAGAAACATTTTCGGATAAGAAGTATCTCCGTAAACGAAAGGTAAAGCCAAAGCATTTTTTGACTTTACCAAATTTTCAGAGTTAGAAAGTGACGAATATTATTTGATTACCAGAACATAATCTAACATTGACGATATTGACCAGAACCGGGCGTATCATATTGAACGTTCCTTTAGTGAGCATGCGTCATGCACTGGACGAGAATTAATTAAGCTATTTAGACTATATAACCTATAGAGAAACATTTTCGGATAAGAAGTGTCTCCGTGAACGGAAGGTAAAGCCAAAGCATTTTTCGACTTCACCAAATTTTCAGAGTTAGAAAGTGACGAATATTATTTGATTACCAGAACATAATCTAACATTGACGCAATTGACCAGAACTAAATTTAAATTAGTTAATACTTGTTGATTCTAAAATAATATTTAGATGTTAGAAAACATATTTTAGTTGTGATAAAAAAACTTTTCTTTTTTCGGGAACTTCTGTTTCGTCAACGTTCACCTATCGAATATTTTACAAACCCAGATTTATGTTTGTTATCAAATACACACATTTCATTCTTCGATCCAAGGAAAAGTTCGGAAAGTTCATCTGTAGTTGAGTTATTAGTCTACTCATGTTTTGAATTTCTTGATATAACTTAAATAATTAAGTCCTATGCGATATGGAGAAAGAGGATAAAATCCCTATTATGTATTAATTTTTCGGGACAGAGATGTTTGTGCCCGTGTAAGTTTAGATAAGGCTTTATGTGTACACGAAGCTGGAAGTACCAATATATTATAACGAGATGAACCACTAGAGTTTTCATTTCCTTCTCCGCTCACTTTCCTGGAGCCCTATAACATGCAGGTTGTCTAGGTCCGCTACTCTCTCTCTTTACAGGTCAAATAAGGACTCTGAAAAATCTTGCCCTCAGAGTCGTATGGGTGGCTGGGGCATGCAAGAAGGCAGATCATTTGCGCCTTCGACGATGGATATAGGTAAGTGACGTAAAAGTCCTTTCAGGACTGAATGTGTGCCGGCTTTTTGTTGGATAGGCACGAATTTTTTTTGATTAAGGCTGACGGTAGCGGCAGGTTTTTCGTGGAACCTCCCCACACTCTCCGCCTATAGCCGAGGCGAGCTAGCGTGCCGCCCTGCAGTCAACGCTGTCCGTCGAGTGATCTGTCAGCTCATGCTGGCAGTCTGCACTTTACATCCAAGCCAATCGCTCTACATAGTAACATAAGAGACACAAAAATTATATGTCGCATGCAATACCAGAGTTGAGTATAAAAATTTTATATGGCAGATGGACATTCCGGAACGAACCACTCCATTTAAAAAGATGCGATACGTCGAGTGATTCATATTTTCTTGCACCTGCCGTGTTAATGCGTTCGATCAAATGTATACAAAACTGTTGTTAAAGCAACTTATGCTCTCGGTACGCTCTGGATAGAGCGGAAAAAGTGCATAAAGCTGAGCAAATGCAAAGTCAATATTATTGCTCTATGTTTCGCGCGACAGAGGCAGCATACTGACCCATCTAAACAGGATTTATCTGAAAGACCATGTATAATATATTCTTTTTATACCCTAAATGAAAACATACGGCATACTAAGCTTGTCAATCCGTTTGTAACGCACAGAAATAATGCTGCTAGATTAAAATGGGTGGGGCACCCACCCATAATATTAAAATTATTTTATTTTCTGCATGCCCGTCTGTTCGTCTGTCTGTCTGTCTGCCGGCCTCACGATAACTCGAGAACGCGTGTACTTAGAGTGCTGAAATTTCGCACACAGGCGTTTAAAAATAAAAGAAAATTTAAGCTCGAAAAGAAGACAAATCCAGTAGCTCCTTCGTGGGGTTGCCATAGTAAAATTTCGTTTTTCACTATATATTTGGACACTACCTAAGAGCGCGCTAACGTAGAGGGCTGAAATTTTGTACACGGTGGTTTCATTACAAAAGTGAATATAACTTCAAAAATTTTAGCATATAAAAACTTAAGTTTACTCTGAAAATCATCAGTCCTACACGTTTTTTCAGTATATGAATTCCTATGAAATTGGTCATAATCATTTTTAATGTCCGACCAGCCGTTCTAGAAGTATATGCGAAAAACCACTTTAACAATCAAATTTGGACAGAGAGGTGACCATACGAAATTACATAAGGGCATTTATCTAGGGTATCATAAGAATTGTCCTAGACCAATTCTACCTTTTTACTTGTTTTTTATTTGTTTAGATAATACTTACCATTGCTTGCTGGGAAGCAATACTTCCTAGCGTCCTTTGTTGCTGTTGTTGCATCATATTAATTTTATATTCGTTTTGTTGAACAGCACTCATATTGTCTTGTATTTGCATCGGCATCTGAGTATACGTATTGAAATGCTGCTGTTGCTCCTGCATTTGCATATTTGGGTCCATTGACGGTGGTTTCGGCTATTATTAAGTTAATGCAATAATAAATGAGTACTTACTAAAGAGAAATTTTTTTACTTGACTTGTAGGTTGATGGGGATTTTGCATTGCATTTGCGTGTGGATTTTGCTGAGTAGTAGAGACTGTTGTTTGTTGACCCTTAAATAATATTTTTAATAAAGTTGTTGAATTATTGTTCAAATTTAATACCATTCCTTGTTTTTGTTGAATTACTTTCCGTAAGCGTTCGACAAACATTGATTGGTTATTTGGAATGAATCCTAAAAATGTTTTCTTTTCAGCTGTATAAAGTAAAATCAATATTTTTATATCGCAAGGAGAAGGTGATGGTGATCCGGAAGTAAAATGAACGCAGCCAGCCTGAAAATAGTTCTCATACAAAATGTAATTATGGTTATAAACATTTGCAGTACAAAGCCTGATATCATCACTTTCGACAAGGCATCCAAGGCTTCACATGGATTTGGTCTGAACACTACCATTTTTGAGTCCTTCAGATATTGTCCTCCTATGTTTCCTACCAAATGTTTGGGCATCATTTGCATTATTAATTTAGATGGCCAATTTTCTGCTTTTCTGAAAATAAATTAAGATATTTTAAGTCTTATAAGATCTTAGTCTCCCGGTTACATCTCTGGTTCGCCGTCTTTTATATTGGCAGTGACGTGACACGGTACTTGGCGAGTAACTTTATTTTGATCTGGTTTGGCTTTTTCAATCCATTCCAACACTCCTGACCAAATTTTTTCTCTATCTCTCATGGCAGGATTTTCCGGTGGACCACTTTGTTGCTGCGGAGATGCATGCTGGCTTGCTGTTATATAATTTACGCGTTTTAATATAATCAATTTCTAATAAAACGAAACTTACGGGAACTTTGCTGCTGCATTGGATTCAACTGTTGCTGTGTTTGCTGCTGCTGACTCATCATTTGCATTCTAAGCGCTTGTTGCTGTTGTGGAGTTAACATTTGACCACCTGTAAAAATAAAAAATTAAATTTAAGTTTTTCGTGAAGTTGCTCCATATCTAAATATCAAGGAGAAGCGCAGTATGCATTCAACTAAATTTTCGCAGAAAGAAAGTTAGCAGTTCTTTCTCCTCATATTTTCAATACAATTTAAGGTAAAATTGGCCGCGTTCCCCGTACGCAAAAAAAATTGATATGCAATTTTCCGTAGCCGTAATGTTTTCTAAACCTTTAGTAATAATCACTTGAGTTGTATAGTTCAGTTGATGGCTGTTATGGTCGTAGCGTATTGCATATAGCAATATGCTACAAGAATTACTGAAGCGTGTAGGCCGGCTGCGTCAAGCATAAAAAAAAAAAAATGAACGCACCCCGACCGAAAGAAATGCATTTTCGTACTCTCAAGACGACATGTTGGTGTGGAAAAGGAAGAAGAAGACACTCTTCTCTGAATGTCAAGTCATCGAAGCAACGACAAAAGTGGAGAACGTATCCGAAGAAATATTTAAAAACCCGCATGGAAATAAGATCTCCGGCAACAAAGAATTTTCTAATCGAAATCAAGGGCTCTTAACTAAAAGATTTCTCGGACTGGTCACCCAAAGATATTAACAGAAATCTTCCCTTCAATTATAATACGCACGCATTGGCATCATATTCCTATTTGCCAGCATTTAAACAGTTTCGTGATCGTGTTAAAAGTTTACCTTGCTGGAAGATTTAAATCACTGTTAGCGAATTTCAATTCGGAAGTGGCGGAATGCTTGAATTATGGTGTAAACTCAATACTTTGTCAAAGGGGAATATATCCTCCTGAGAGTTTTGTGAACACGCAGCAATATGGATTAGCAATTTTAATGTCAAAGGACAGTAAAATCGAAGATTCTTGAAAAAACGTACTCTCTCAAGTTCAAGAATGGTTGTCTGAAAATCTTGTTGAGAATATACCTATGATTATTACAAACGTTCACATCCCCAAAGAAGTTCTGGAGTGTTTGGATTCTAAAGTGCAGAATTTGTGCAGAAAATAGAAGTATTTATAGGAACAAAATTTACCGATAGTCACACGTACAATTTTCATAGAGAGAGGAGTTCCTTTCTCTAAAGAGTCTTTGTGGAAAAAATTTTTGTGACCTTATCAAAAGTTCAGCGATATTAAAGATTGAAAGCTTGCTATCAGACGGAACTTGTAGTAACTGTGCCTATCGAGGATGAATTTGTTATTCATGAAGACTTAACGACCGTAGTTTAAACCAATGGAGTAGACAATATGTTAAGTACATAGGATATAGTATCTTATATAAATTTCAATCTGTTTCTTTTACATTAGCATGTAAAAAAGAAAAAAAAAAAAAAATTAGCAACCAGATTCCAGTGGCAGCGTGAAACTCCCGGAGACCTCTGCGAGAGATCCGCATCACCAGTTATGTAAGTGTGCCACTTAGTTATGTAAGCATCTGAATCACCCTGTACATGAAAAGCCCCATGTACCCGCACACTAACCCAAATACTGTCACACATTTCTCATGAACAGAGCAGGTAAGCTTCCTTTATTGTAAGCTCTAAGTATGTAGTCTAAGCTCTAGTTACAACATGTGGCCAAGATTTGTGTTTGGTTGCTGGACCATTGTATAACTTGCCACTCCTAAATAACTCTAAGCTGATCTGCATGTTAAAAAAAATCTAAGTTAGGAGACTCTGTGGTGAAAACGGGTTAGGTTATTGGACCTTTTCTTCGCTTCATCTGATCAGAAGTTTTCTTATTTAGTTGGCATGTGAAACTAAGTCACTGAGTCAGTGACGTTGTCGGATAGCCGAGCTGTAAGCATCTGAATCACCCTAAATACTGTCACACATTTCTCATGAACAGAATGAGCGACAGCCCGTCATCGCGACCAAGAACAATTTCAGGCGTCAGAGTAATTTTTTGGTAACGTAGAAGGGGGTAATCCCCTAAACAAAAAGTTCAAGTATAAGTAACAGAAAAGGTGAATTGATCACCAGTTTTGAATAGTGAGGTGACTGACCTCAAGCCTGAGGCTGGATCTTGGTGCTGGGCGCGATGGCGGGTTCGTCAAGTATTCATTCGGTCCATTATTGATTGTTACAATTTTAAATTCAAAACGTGTCATCGAGTGTTACAGTTTTCAGAAGTGGGATTATCCACCCTACAATATTCATTCTGAAGTGAAAGTGCAGTGTATCGTGTATATTACGTAAATTTTGCCTTTTCTTCCTTCCCAATGGGCGGAGATGGAAAAGAGAACATTCTTTTTTTTGTCTGTTTTTCTTTTCTTTAATTTTCTTTGCAGAATGAACGATCGTTGGGAGTTGAGAGAGGGAGACTGTCACTGTGTTTATGAGCGATATACTTTTATGCATATATTAGTGCATGATTTGATCACGGTAAGTGGTAACGGGAGACAAGTTGGAGATGTCAACGGATAGATTTGTCTGTTGTTGTTTCAATGACTAGGGCAGTTTTTCCGGGATATTTTCGGGTGACTCAAACCGTTGTCAGGTTTTTACCTTATATGGTAATAATCGAAGGTTATGAGATCATTTTTAGAAGATTTCGTTGGTGCGAAATCCAATAGAGAGAATTACAAGGAATTCAGCAGATCGGGATGAAAATCGTTGGTGTTTATTCGTTTTGATAAATCATCGGCGTTTTTCACTTCTGTTTAAGATCTGGTGGAGTGCAGTGAAAAGGTAGTGCCGGGAAAGTATCTTTTAAAATAATAGAAGCATTGAAGACTTGTAATAAGAAAATTAGTAAAGTGTTTTTGGCTGATAAGTGTTTTGTGCAATTAGAATTCGACAGGCAAGGAAAAAAAAAAGAAAACATTTGGACTGGATTGCGTACATTCATACCTACATTTTCTTTATTTTACATTCGGACATTAATTTATTTATTTCTTTGTTTTTTTTTATATATGCGTACATTGATATGTTTTGTTTTTTTAATATATATGTGTTGACAAGGATATATAATGAAATAATAATGGAGTTTAAATTAAGAGAATTACCTGCTTCAATTTGATTTTGTTTTTCCTCTTTTTCTGGCTTTTGGAGTATTGCATTTGGTTTCCTTTTATTTTATTATTAATTTTTTTTTATATATCAAATATTAGTATTAATTTTATTTGTGAATTTCTTAATTGTGGCAGCTCAGTTTACATTGTTTTTACCATAAACATATTCTTCAACATATATAAATATTCGTTTATTCCTTCTTAAATAGGAATATTAATTGATGCATACTAGTATTAAGTGGAGTTCTTTAATTTTGTTTTAATTGTGCGCCATAGCAAATTGCTCTAATTCTTAATTGTGCAATCGCAGTGGTCAATTTGTTGTTTTTCTTCCTTAGGATGGTTCTGGATATTTCTTGAAATAATTCTGTGTATAGTCCTTTTGTGGTGGTGTGAATCAATTGAATTAAGTAAACTCATTCGTTCCTTTTTTTAGTGTTACTTTTTTTTCTTAGAATTTATTGATTTCTTCTGGGGTGTACTATTTTCCAAGTATTGTTTGAGTTTCGCGTTGAGATACTCTTAGTTGAAAGAAAGGCATAGGGATAGTCTTTTCCATTTTAGAATAATGGGAGGAAAAAGGTTAAGCAGAGTTGTGGCAGCTCAGCTTACGTTGTTTTTACCATAAACATATTCTTCAATATATAATATATAAATATTCGTTTATTCCTTCTTAAGTAGGAATATTAATTGATGCATACTAGTATTAAGTGGAGTTCTTTAATTTTGTTTTAATTGTGCGCCATAGCAAATTGCTCTAATTCTTAATTGTGCAATCGCAGTGGTCAATTTGTTGTTTTTCTTCCTTAGGATGGTTCTGGATATTTCTTGAAATAATTCTGTGTATAGTCCTTTTGTGGTGGTGTGAATCAATTGAATTAAGTAAACTCATTCGTTCCTTTTTTTAGTGTTACTTTTTTTTTTAGAATTTATTGATTTCTTCTGGGGTGTACTATTTTCCAAGTATTGTTTGAGTTTCGCGTTGAGATACTCTTAGTTGAAAGAAAGGCATAGGGATAGTCTTTTCCATTTTAGAATAATGGGAGGAAAAAGGTTAAGCAGAGTTAGAGAATTTACGTCAGAACGGGTATTTGATAGATCTGTGCGTAGAGTGCCAGTGCCCAAAAATCAAATAGTTTCCACCCGGGATGATGATTCAACATCGACTCTGAACGAGTCTGTTCAAACAAACGATGATTTGCAGGTCAAATCGTTGGGTGTCAACCTACTCAATCTTATCGCATGGGACTTACTGAGCTATGCGAATTAATTCCAGAATTTCGGCCAGGAAGTTTCAACAATTTGAGTGCCAGAGAGTGGGTTGAAAATATCGAAAAGTTACGTGCAGTTTATGGTTGGAATGAGCGAATGACATTGCTATATGCTTCTCTTAGGTTAAAAGATCCTGCTCAGCATTGGAACCAAAGTCGTCAATCTATAAATGACACTTGGGTCAAATTTAAGCAGCAAATTGTATTAGGTTTCCCCAGTGACTTCGATGAATCCTCCGTGCATTCCAAATTAATGTCCCGAAAACGTAAAGCTAACGAACCAATTGAGTCTTATCTTTACGAAATAGTTTCTCTTGCGAAGCGGGGAAAATTGGATGATCAGTGCATAATCAAATATATAATTTCGGGTTTGGGTGATCATAAACTAATGACTGTTCTAACAGCATCAGGTAGTAAAACGCCAATTGAGCTGCCCGCCCAAATAAAGCGATATGAAGGCATAGCTGAACAGGAACGCGCTCGTAACGTTATCGAAGAGCAAAGACCTAAATTAATCACAAATAATTTTAACTCAAGACGCGAACTCGTGAGAACATCAGTTAAGAAGAGAATTTGGAACGGGAAACCATACGGTCGTCACATAGTAGAATCCTTTTCGGGAACTTGTTTCAAATGTGGGAAACCGAGGCATAAAGCTAATAGGTGCATGCAATCGAGAGATGTTATAACCAAGAAAGTTCACGTTGTAACTAAGGAAAATCAAGAGCGTTCAGGTAGATGGAATTTCTGTAGAAGGCTTTGTAGACTTGGGAAGTGAGTGGACTACAATCAGACAGAACGACTGTGTTGTCAATAATTTTGAAATTCTGAAAGGACGTGTGACATTAAAAGGGTTTGCAGGAGATGTGTGCAAAACCCTAGGGTGTCTCCGGAAGATAATTAAACTGGGAGAGATCGAAGCTGCTACTGATATTGCGGTAGTTCCAAATAACGTTCAGGATACTCCCATGATCATTGGTCAGAATTTTTTGAACAGACCGGGGGTGCGAGTAATAAAAAGTTGGGGAAAGTTAGAGGTGCTAAAAGATGTAACAAATTTAGACGAAGCAAGGGTTTCTGAAGAAAGAAGTTAAGGTACTCAAATGCAAATTATTAGACAGCCCTTTGTCGAAAAAAATTTGAATATAGGGGAATTAGGGTCTTCCGAAACGAACAGAAAATTGCTACTACTGCTGAGATTGTTTTGCTACTGAGACCAGGGAGTTAGGCAAAACATTTTGGATTGAGATGGCTCATCAGTTGAAGGATAACTCTGTTGTACGCTATAAGCCGTATAGGGTACCTTACCATCATGAACAGGCCTTACAAAACATTATCAACGATCTATTAAGAAATGGAATCATTGAAACTTCGAAATCAGACTACGCTAGCCCGACGATATTAATTAAAAAAAAAAGACAACACTTACCGAATGTGTATCGACTATAGGAAATTAAATTCTTTCACAAAACGGGAAAATTTTCCTACCCCTAGCATTGAGGAACTAATTAATAAACTTTTCAATGCAAAAGTGTTTATATCGTTGGACTTGATGAGTGGATATCATCAGATCCCAGTTCAGGAAGAATCAAGGCCATTTACAGCTTTCGTGACTCCTCAGGGTCAGTATGCATGCCTTTTGGGCTTACTAATGCTCCGGCAGTATTTATGCGTTTAATGGACGTAGTACGTAAAGCAATCAATGATAAACGGGTTATCATGTATGTACATGGACGATATTTTAATCGCCACTCCAACGGTTGAAGAGGCCCTAATAGTTCTGGAAAAGATGCTTGTGGTACTAAGGCAAGCGAACCTCACACTTAACATTAAAAAGTGTACTTTTCTAAATAAAGAAATAAGTTTCTTAGGTCACGAAGTAAGGGAAGGCGGAGTTCGACCAGGACAGAATAAAACACAAACCATACAAGATTATCCACGCCCAACAAATGTAACCGAAGTTAGACGATTCTTGGGATTAAGTGGTTATTTTCGACGATTCATATGTAATTATGCTCAAATTGCCACTCCATTGAATAAGCTTTTACATAAGGATACTACTTTTCAGTGGACAATTAAGCAACAGAATAGTTTTGACGAATTAAAAAAGAGAATGTCGGAGATACCGATTTTAGCTATATACCGACCGGAAGCATCTCATGAGCTTCATACAGATGCTAGTTCTCGAGGACGAGCCGGAATTTTATTTCAAACGTCTGAAGATGGCATTAAGCAACCCGTCTCCTATTTTAGTCGAACAACTACCGCGTTAGAACAAAAATACCATAGCTATGAGCTAGAGGCTCTGGCAGTGGTGGAAAGTCTTGAAAGTCTTGAACGGTTTAGATACTATCTGTTGGGAAAAAAATTTATAGTCGTGACTGATTGTGCATCGCTTAAAGCTACTCAAGCGAAGAAGGATCTTGTACCCCGAATTGCCAGATGGTGGCTCAAAATCCAGCAGTACGATTTTGAGTTGGAATACCGGGCAGGAGCAAAAATGCCTCATGTGGATGCTCTAAGTCGCGTCGCCTGTTGTCAAGAATCCGAACTGGAAGAAGTCGGCAATGAAGTTTTAGTTGTGTCGGTATCACAAGAAATTGGGTAGTCACTCTTCAACGACAGGATCCCGAATTATCGGAAATCATAGAAATATTCGGAGACAAAAAGAATAAGCAACATAAACATATGACAAAACATTATGAGATAAAGAACGAAAAATTATTTTACAAAACCCCAGACGGATTAAGGTTTGTTGTGCCAAAAGGTATCAGTTGGAGCATAACAAGAAACTCTCACGACGGTTTGGGCCATTTAGGATTAGAGCGTACTTTACAACATGTAGGAAAAACCTATTGGTTTCCCACAATGAAGGGGTTTGTCCGCAAATACATTGATAACTGCCTTGCGTGTGCATATAATAAAAGGGGAAGTGATGAAAATCACTTTCAGCTGAACACCTTCAGAACGGAGCCAATACCATTCCACACTATTCATGTTGATCATTTAGGCCCGTACCCAAAAAGTAGTAGGGGTAACGTTCATCTAATCGGAGTAATAGACTCATTCACGAAATTTGTCATTATTCGACCGGTAAAAAGTACTACTACCAACTGCGTAATTAAAATGTTAGACGAGTTATCCCAATTCTTTGGGTCACCAAATAAAATAGTATCTGACAGAGGCACTGCTTTTACTTCGAAAGCATTCCAGCAGTACTGTAACGATAATCACATTATACACTCAAAAACGGCCGTTCAAACCCCGCGAGCTAATGGCCAAATGGAACGGTATTTTCGTACAAATTGTTTACCGCATCGTGTGACTGGGCAGTCACCACAAAAGTTGCTACTGGGATACGAACCGAAAAGGGTATTGCAAAATGAACTTACCGCTGTTTTACATAATGAAATCAGCGATAAGGAAAAACAATGCGTTCCACTTTCAGAATTACGGTTAAAAGCTGCAGAAAGAATCGAGTCGTGTCAAACAAGACAAGCGGAAAGAGAGAGCTTAAAGCGAAGGAGTCCGCGAAAGTATGCTGAAGGTGAGCTAGTGTTAATAAAAAGCGAAGCTGTCGCAACCGGATAGCCTAGGAAACACATGCCGAAATATAAGGGTCCTTATATTGTGGACAAAATTGTGGGTAAAGACAGATATATTTTGAGGGATCCAAGTCACGAAGCGGCCATTTCAATCTACTTACGCCGCAGATCGTATGAAATCATGGTGTATTCTCCAGGAGCTGGAATTGAGTGAGAGCGGACTAAATGTGAGTGAAGAGGAGGTTGAAGAATAAAATATCATATAGTCCCAAAAAAAATTACATTACTTTATTATATTTCTTGTCATGAATTTCATTATTATTATTTGTTGTAAAATATTGCAGTGAAGGTTTTTTTTTTTTTTTTTTTTAATTAAGAGAGAAACAAAGACATTTTTTTTTATTATTTATTTTATTTTGTTTTTTTTCTACCATATTACATTGACAACGACATAAGACTGACGGACGCAAATTGTCGAATTCAGTACAAAAAAAGAAAAGAAAAAAAAATCGTGTAGATGTCCATAAGCACTTTAACTGCTTTTGGATCCCGAGCACTAGCCGTCTAAAGGAATGTAAAGAAAGAAAAAAAGGTAAGCTTCCTTTATTGTAAGCTCTAAGTATGTAGTCTAAGCTCTAGTTACAACATGTGGCCAAGATTTGTGTTTGGTTGCTGGACCATTGTATAACTTGCCACTCCTAAATAACTCTAAGCTGATCTGCATGTTAAAAAAAATCTAAGTTAGGAGACTCTGTGGTGAAAACGGGTTAGGTTATTGGACCCTTCGCTTCACCTGATCAGAAGTTTTCTTATTTAGTTGGCATGTGAAACTAAGTCACTGAGTCAGTGACGTTGTCGGATAGCCGAGCTGTAAGCATCTGAATCACCCTAAATACTGTCACACATTTCTCATGAACAGAATGAGCGACAGCCCGTCATCGCGACCAAGAACAATTTCAGGCGTCAGAGTAATTTTTTGGTAGCGTAGAAGGGGGTAATCCCCTAAACAAAAAGTTCAAGTATAAGTAACAGAAAAGGTGAATTGATCACCAGTTTTGAATAGTGAAGTGACTGACCTCAAGCCTGAGGCTGGATCTTGGTGCTGGGCGCGATGGCGGGTTCGGCAAGTATTCATTCGGTCCATTATTGATTGGTACAATTTTAAATTCAAAACGTGTCATCGAGTGTTATAGTTACGTTTGTTATATTTTAAATTACGTACGCAATCAATACGGAAAAGAAAATTTGGCTGAAACTTATTGTTCTCAATTTTATAATCGTTTAAAAATAATTTGTTGTGTTGCACCAAAGATTTTTTTCATGAAAACTTTGTGGTGATTTAGTGCACGCCATTAAAGTCATTATACAAAATAGAAAAAATAGAAAATAAAATAGAAAAAAACATGAAACCAAAAGAATAAATAAGATAAGGAAAAAAGGAGGAAATTAAGTAATAATGCTAAAAGCACTGCTTTCATATAGTTACAGGCAATGGCGTCAAGACATTTCTTTATACGTGTATGTCTGAGAGACGTGGTGTTTGAGTTGGAAAGTTTTCTTAGGTTATATAAAAATACTCAAAAATATTCTACATTAATATACAACCATTGTATGAGTCAATCCTTTTAATTTTGATCAGTAATTATCAAACGATTGGTATAGTTAAGTTTGTAATTTTGCTTATAAGTATCATAGACACCCTTTTAAAGGAGTACAAATGTGCGGAAATATCTCTTTTTAGTAATTAAAAACATGTACGGTGAGCTACTGTTAGAGTGTAGATGATTAACCAACGGATAACGAATGAAAAGTCAAAATCGTTCATTATGATTAATAATTAGTATTACAATTAAATTGAAAAGGAAATCTTTGCTAAGAAAGACTAATGAATAGAAAAAAAATATCAGTACAATTTCTTTATGTGCCCATAAGACGTCGATGAGCTTATTGAAATTAAAAACGCATTTGTGCTAGTCTGAGACATCAGTATTAATTGTCCAGTTATAAAAATTTATCCACCATTTGAAATCAGTTTTGTTTCGGATGAATTTAACTTTTTCGTTTAGTTTTAATACGGCACGTGGATTACTTTATACATCCCCTATGGATGCAGGTGTGTGCCAAGGATCATAATTAAATAGCAAGACACTACCCAGGCATAAGTCCGTAAGATAGAACGAAAACTTGTCGCATCTTGAATTCTTAATGAATTCATGTTCAGTCATATCAAGATTGGATTCGTTTTGTCTTTACATGAATAATAGTACTAGTAGTGCCTGAGCTGCAATTCATTATTACTTTCCAAATGTTCCTTTTTAACGAGAATGTGTGGAAAAAGAATTTAGTGAATAATTCCTAACTTTAAACGACTGAAAACTTTGCAAAAATTTCCTTTCCTTTTTGCTTAATTTTTGTTTTTGTGCCTTCGATGCCAATAGAGGATAACTGAAAAACGTTGAAAGAAATCATTTCTCCTGAACTTTTTATAGGAAAAGAGAAAAAGGGAAATTTAGACTAGCATACATAATTTCTTTATGATTAATATATAGCCTAGATAACGTAGCCCTAGCGTTCTGATAACAAGCTTTAAATAAAGGTAAAGGGTTTTCCAATAAGAGGTGTTATTTTGATATTCAAAGAAAAATGCCATTTTTTGAGATAAATTATCGGATCTTTATTTCATTATAAAGAGGAAGGTATGCCGTTAATAATGGAAAATAACATCAGCCAAATGACCACCACGACCACGCCTACAGGACCATATCCTTTTCATGAAATTTTCCATAACCAAATCGCAAAGTGGCTGCCCTATGTCCTCGATAGCCTCACGAATTCCATCTTTGAGGTCTTGAATCGACGCTGGGCTGTTGGCGTAGATCTTCTCTTTCACGTGGCCCCAAAGGAAGAAGTCGCAAGGTGTCAAGTCACAAGATCTCGGTGGCCAATTGTGATCACCTCTTCGAGAGATAACACGGTCCGGAAACTTTTCCCGTAAAAGATCAATGGTTTCGTTGCTTGTATGGCACGTAGCGCCGTCTTGTTGAAAGTAAACATTGTCCAGATCAATACCATCCAATTCCGACCATAAAAAATCATTAATCATCTGTCGATAGCGCAATCCATTCACCGTAACTGTTGCTCCAGCCTCATTTTCGAAAAAGTAAGGTCCAATGACGCGAGTTACGTCGGCAAATTTAACCGACATCACGGAACATGACACCTCAGAAAAACCTTCACAAAATTTTCATTTATATAAAATATAAATGTTCCCAGACAATTATGCTTACTCAACAGAACCCAGGAAATGCAACCGTTCCCATGCATTCCTGCTTAATAGACAAAAATTAAAAAAAGCTTTTGTGTTTACGGGAATGAATGCAGACAGATAATTGAACTTGAATTACAGTTTAGATTTTTCTCCCAAACCGTTCAGAAGTTTGTTACTAGTAAAAGTTTATAGATTTAATTTTCAGTGTTAAGTTGTGTTAATCATTTTATTCTTTCCAATAAATAAAATCTCAATTCAAATTGATGTGGTTTTCTTCATTAAACATTCATTTTTATTTTTTGTGAACAAAATAATAAAAAATCTTAACTCGCGTGACCATAAACCGCACCAAACAGTCACACGTTAAGGATAGAGAGGCTTTTCAACAATAACTCCTGGGTTTTCCGAGCCCCAGATGCGACAATTTTGCTTGTTGACGAAGCCATCGAGGTGGAAATGGGCTTCATCACTCAAGATAAGTTTTCGATGGAATTCCACATCATTTTCATGCATTTCAAGGACCCAATCAGCAAAGACTCGACGTTGTTGATGATCAGCCGGCTTGAGTTCTTGTGTTAACTGAACTTTATAAGCCTTAAGACCCAAATCTTTATGCAAAATACGGTGTAATGACGTTTGTCGAATGCCTAATTCCAAAGAACGACGAACCTGGGTTTTCTTCAACACTTTCGGCTACAGCAGCAATATTCTCGGCTGTTCTTGAGCGACGTGCACGGGTTTTATTCTTCACATCACTAACTTGTCCCGACAGCTCGAATTTTTCTACCAATTTCTGTATTGCGGTCCGAGAAGGTGCTTCACGACGACCCAAAAATGTTCGAGTTTTACGAACCGTCTCTGCCACATTTTCACCATTTTTATAGTGAATTTTAATAATGTCAATGCGTTGTTGAATCGTGTATCGTTCCATTTTTATTAATGGCGTAGTTTCTAATTGTCAAATGTCAAAAAATGACAGCTCCAAAATTGACATCTACCGAAATAGCGGGCTAATTAAAATAACACCTCTTATTGGAAAACCCTTTACAAGTCAGCGAATTTTATAACGTAATGACGAGATAATTTTTCTTTCATTCCTTCACTATCCCGGAGCCCCCTCACGTAGGATGAAGGTCGTCTAGGCTCGCCTAGTCTCTCTCTCTCTCTACAGATCAACTAGGGACTCTGAAGAATTATGCCCCTCAGAGTCAGATGGGAGGATGGGGCAGGCAAAGAAGGCAGAACTTCTGCGCCTTCGATGGTATACAGTTAAGTGACGTAAGGGTCCCTTCAGGACCGAATGTGTGCCGGTTTTTGTGTTGATAGGCACGAAATTTTTTTGATTATGGTTGACGGCAGCGGCAGGTTTTTTGTGGAACCTCCCCACACGCTCCGCCAATAGCTGAGGCGAACTAGCGTGCCGCCTTGCAGTCAGCGCTGCCCGTCGAGTGATCTGTCAGCTCATGCTGACAGTCGGGACTTTACGTCCCAAGCGAATCACTCTTCATAGTTACATAACAAAAATGGCGCCCAACGTGGGGCCACCTCAGTTAGACTTCGGTGGTCTAGATATAAATTGTACTGGGGACTGAGACTTTGAGAGAGACGATCATCTGGTGTCTGCTAGGTTATTGACCTCAGGTCTCACATCCAGTGGAAGTTATATGTGGACCTGAGTCTAATTGGTTTTTGTAGTTGAAAGTTAAGTAACGTAACGTTTTAAATTTTTGAAAGTTTTTGAATTGAAGTTCGACTCTAGGTTTGACTTTGGTCAAGCCTCCAGTCTGAACAATTGTCTAGTTTTGGAAGTTTTGAATTTTTTGAATTTTTTTTAAATTGATCTTTCGTGCTGGCCTTCTGCCATGGAAATGGTAGGTGGCCTCACAAAATTTTTTGTGTGAGCTCTTACGGAGACATGTCTCTGTTGGCCAACTGGCTGGACAGAGTTATGAATCTGTGAGACGACTTTTTGGCTTCCAGCTAACTAGTTGACCAGATTCATGACTCTGCCCAGTTGGAAGGTTAGCTGGACATGACAATCAGGTGAGGAGGAAGGAAGGAGTTGTTGGAGGATGGAAGTGATGCTGGAGACCTTCAGTAATCAGGAGTTGGCATACTGCTAACTGCCTGGCTGAAGAATCTCTAGTATCATTTTCAGTCTCTAGCTTCTCCAACCCGACTCTTCCCAGATTTCTGTGGGAACTCTACATTTTTTTTCTCAATGCACACATTCACGTCGCTTGCCTGTATAAATTTTGTGACCTGTAGGGAGGGAGAGCGACCTGAAGACCTTTTATGTTGAGGGTTAGCTCCTGGAAGTGAAGGAGAAACCGTATGATTTCGGTTGAATTTTTTTTTCTCGAAACGTTTAGTTGAACTTTTGGTAACTTTGTCAAACCTGTGAATTTTTTTTTTATATTTGAATTCTTTTCAACTTCTCCGAACGTTTGGAAATTTTTGTTTGAAATTTAGTATCTCGTCCAAACCTTCGACGTTAAATTAGTATTTCGTCATCCGCACGTTGTGAAGAGCCTGTTATCTATTCCAAACTCTCAAATTTTTGGAAATTTTAAATTTTAATCTCCAATTACGTCTGAACTATTTATGGCTACAGTACGGACACCACCTCCTGCGACAAACACTATCTGCAGAGATACGAGCTGGTCAGCCGAACGGAAGCCTGTCATGACCGTGTGTAGACATGTTTTCCATGAGGCATGTATAGACTTGGATAGGCGAACATTCCAGTTGCCCTAACTGTCGACGCTGCCTCATACCACAGGACCTTACTGATTACACTGGTGCCATTCCAAAAAGACGAAGAAGGTGAAGCCCGCGAAGTCTACCAGGCATGATTCATTGCCGACATTTGACTTACCTACCTTCAACGTACCACCACCGAATCGGCGATCACTCTCACCGGGAATGCCCGATTTGCACTCAAGAACTTTTATAAACCCCAACTCACAGCAAGACAGTCCAGTGCGTACAGCTCAAGAACACACGTCAGCAGCTACGGATGCGTTGATGGCAGGTTTGCGCGTACAAATGCAAGATCTAGTACGTGAAGGTCTCGAACAGAACCTCAATGTCTTGCGGACTGATTTAGTAGATAGCATCAAACAACAAGTAGCAGCAGCACTGCCGCCAATGGATTTCCTACGACCTCCTTCGTCCAGGGGTAATCCAAGACCATCGGATGATTTCCCCAATCTGAGGAGACAATCATTTCAGAGACCACCATCAGCTTTCGGTTAGCCTTTTGGTCAGCCTTTTGGTCAGCCTTTTTGTCAGCCCAGACCGAACTTTGTCTCAACTCAACCACCTCCACCTATTCGTCACCCTGTAAATATAGGACAGCGAAGATCAGACAGTCCTATCAGAAGATGGAACCTGACATATAACGGCAATAACTCCGAGCTCTTTGTCGATGAATTCATTTTTAGAGTCGAAGCGCTCACGCACTACGCTCTAGAAGTAGATTTTGACCTTCTTGTGAGAAACATGCTTACGTTACTGACAGAACCAGCGAAAAACTGGTACTGGTCAATACTAAGACGTAACCCCTTTCCAACTTGGGAATTCATCAAAACGGGATTGTTAATCGAATGGGGAGTGATCAAGGACGATCTAAAGATCCGCTTACAGCTGATGTCTAGAAAGCAAAAGCCTGGTGAACTGTTCGCCATGTACCACCATTATTTAGGGTTGCTGCGTGATCAGTTACAGAACGCCATGCCAGACCAAGAGTTCCTGGAGATTGTCAAGTCGAATTTATTGCCTGAGATTCAGGATAAAATATGCTTACAACCCACCGATACGATACGACAGCTAAGATCGCTTGTTACTCGTATTCAAGCCACGCAGACACGAATTACGACAGCTGGGAGTTGGAACCCTTACCGGAACCAACGAGTACACGAAATCAACGATTTCCAGACCTTGAACTCTGAATTGTCAATAACACCAGGCAGTGACCACAGTTTAGGTGACGTGTCAAGCATTGCAGCCAAAAACACTATAGTATGCTGGAACTGTGATCAGTAGGGCCACTACTATCAAGACTGCCGGCAAGAGAAACAAGTTGTGTTCTGCTATGGATGCGGACGCAAGAACATTTTCAAGCCCGATTGCAGCCACTGTCGACAGAAAAACTTGAGACGGGTCGGGAATACCACCACCTCTTTCCGACCAGCGTCAACTGCAACGAACACTCCAGTTCAAGCCTTGAACAAGGAGGAAGGTCCGCTCCATTAGCAGACCTTGACGAATCCCTGAATTGTCCACTGAATTATTCAGTGATTCTGATGATATCAGTAAAACACCTGAAGGTACGAACATTTCATTGAGGGAGACTGAGAATCTGATAGACTTCTCCGCAGATCTTCAAGCTCCCATTTCCACTTCTGGGGAGCCCATGACATTATTAGACACTTCTTTGGAAGAGTCTTTAATTTCCGATATCCCGTTAACACCGACAGCACTGTTAGCTGACAAAGTTAAAACGGCCACCAAGCTCTGTTATGACGAGTGGGCGTGAGCCTGTTTTAAATCCACTGACGCCGCATCATACGCGTCTGCAGAAATACAACGCAGCAAGAGACCGAATCTTCTCCTCAGTGGCGGAGTTAGCTGAGATCATGTTTCCTGACCTGGATATTGGACCAAAAAAGAAACGATCAACCGTTCGTTGGCGGAAATACTGTCGACGAATGAGATAGGAAAGAAAGAAACTGGCACAGATCTCCGTGTCAATGCCAGGCGACATTCGACCGTATGCCGAAGTGAGACTGCTCGGGCGAACTGAGACTGGATTACTTGATAGTGGTGCCACTGTCAGTATTCTAGGCCAGGGAGCTCTAGAGAAGCTTGCAGAAGCAGGTGTCGAATGGAAGAGGTATCGGACACAGGTCCAAGTAGCTAATGATGCCATGACGACTGTGCATGGTCACGTGAACATGGACGTCACTTCACGTGATAAGACCCAAAACGTGCGTTTTTACGTGGTTCCTGGGCTCACACAGGCACTATATATGGGAATAGACTTTTGGCGTATATTTGGGTTGGCTCCAGATGTCCTGGGTATAGTCGCAGAAGTGAATCCAAGTGTAATAGCTACCTCTGACACCGACTGCCATATTCTTTCTAGTCTCGATCAACAACGCTTAGAAGCCACAAAACATCTTTGGTCTCTCACAAGATTGAAACGAATGACGCAGCTCCGATAAAACAACGCTTTTATCCGATATCGCCGGCAGTACAAAGTTTGATGGATGCCGAATTAGAGCGAATGCTGTCGCTGGGTGTGATAGAGGAGAGCCAGAGTCCTTGGAGCTCTCCAGTTGTTCTGGGAAGGAAGCCTGGAAAGGTCCGGCTTTGGTTTGTCGTCAGGAAGGTGAACTCTGTTACGAAGAAGGATGCCTTCCGCCACAGCAGATAGACGCACTTCTGAGTTGACTTCCTCCGGCAAACTACATAACGAGCCTATACCTGAAAGACGCATTCTGGCAGATCCCACTAGACGCTGATTCCCGAGAGAAGACCGCTTTTACAGTACCTGGTCATCCTCTCTCTCAGTACACAGTGATGCCATTCGGCCTATGCAACGCTCCACAAACGATGTGTCGCCTCAGGGATAAAGTCATTCCCTTCGATTTTCGTGAGAACGTCCTCGTCTACCTAGACGATTTATTAATTCTGTCTTCAGACTTCGACTCTCATCTTACGCTGCTAGCCCGTGTAGCGGATTGTTTGAGGAAAGCTGGCCTCACTATCAACGTCGAGAAGAGCAAGTTTTGCATCAAAGAGGCCAAATACTTGGGATTCATTGTCGGAAAGGGAGGTATGCGAACTGACCCTGACAAAATTTCAGCCATAGTTGACTATCCGTCACCTAAAACTGTTCGGCAAGCCCGACGCCTACTAGGTATGGCGGGATGGTATAGACGGTTCATCCCGAACTATGCTGATGTAACTGCCTCCATTACAGACACCTTGAAAAACCCTAGTCAGTTGAAATGGATACCTGAAGCCCAGACGTCTCTTGATATATTAAAGCAAAAACTTAGTTCTGCTCCGTTGTTAGTGAGCCCGGACTTCACCAAGCCGTTCGTTATCCAGTGCGATGCGAGCCAGCAAGGTATTGGAGGAGTGCTGTTGCAGCTAGATGACAATGGCCACGAGAAGCCAATAGCCTACGTCTCCAAAAAGTTGAACTCAGCACAAAGAAATTATACCGTCACAGAGCAGGAATGCCTAGCTGCAATCTTGAGCGTACAGAAGTTCCGGCCCTTCATAGAACTTATGCCGTTTAAGATAGTGACGTATCATGCGAGCTTGAAATGGCTGATGTCTCAAAAGGACCTCAGTGGTAGACTTGCTCGGTGGAGTTTGAAGCTTCACGGTTTCGACTTCACTATTGAGCACCGAAAAGGAAGCCTGAACATCGTCCCTGATGCGCTGTCACGCATCCATTGTGACAACCTGTCCATCGACGAAGATCCTGGCCCGGAAGTTGACCTTAGTTCACCATATTTCAACTCGTTGGAATATGAGGAACTGAGGCATAAAGTTAAAACGACTTCTGGTAAACTACCAGATCTCTGCGTCAGGGATGGCTTCGTTTACATTCGCACTGTTCCGAGAACAGGCGATCCGATTCAGGAGGAAGAAGCTTGGAAGCTTTGGATTCCGCGAGGGCTTATCACCGACGTCATTTCGAGGGCTCATGATCCGCCACTGGCTTCACACGGAGGTATAGGGAAAACACTGGAACGTCTGCGAAGACATCTGTACTAGCCAGGAATGACAGTTGATGTCAGAACCTACGTAGGCGCCTGTGACGTGTGTAAGGAAACGAAAGCTCCCAATACTATTCTGAGACCACCTAAGAGAATTCAGTCTGTGACAGAACAACCATGGCAAAAGCTGTATATCGATTTTCTGGGTCCATATCCTCGGTCAGTGAAAGGAAACGTCTGCATTCTAATAGTTCTTGACCACTATTCAAAATTTCCAATTCTCAAACCTATGAGAAAAGCGTCTACGCTCAATGTATGCCAATTCAATGTGGGCCAATTCATCGAGACGGAAGTGTTCCATGTGTTCGGAGTCCCGGAAACGATCGTCTCTGACAATGGAGTCCAGTTTTGCTCGACTCAGTTTACCAGATTGCTGGATAAGTATGGGGTGAAGCACTTGCGAACGACAGCTTACTCGCCGTAAGTAAACGCCTCAGAGCGAGTAAACAGGTATCTATTGTCAGGGATTAGAGCGTATATTCGGAAGGAACACACAGAATGGGATGAGAAGCTGAGCCAGATAGCTAGTTCCCTCAGGAGCTCTATCCACCAAGCAACTGGTTTCTCTCCTTATCGAACGCTTTTCGGTCAACAAATGATTGAACATGGCAGCTCCTATTCCATCTTGAGGAGCCTTGGAACCCTTAATGAGCCGGCGAGAGTAGATGCTGAGGACAAACTGAGATTGACCCGTGCGAGAGTGCAGGAAAATTTACAACATGCGTTCGAACAGGGTTCAAGAGCCTACAATCTCAGGGCGAAACCTGTCGATTTCAAAGTGGGTCAAGAGGTATTCAGGCGAAATATTGCCCAAAGCAATTTGCAACAGCAGACTAGTGCTAAACTGGGACGGAAATTTGTCAAATGCCGAGTCAGAGTCAAGAAAGGAAACGCTTATTATGAGCTTGAAGATCTGCAGGGAAAACTGTTGGGAGTCTATCACGCCAAAGACATCAGGCAGTGATAGCCATTCTGGAACGTCGTCTATCTATTGTCATGTTTATTCCTGGTAGCCCTAAGAAGGCATCCAGCCAGCTTCACTGGTAAACTATAGGATATCGCGAAGCCCTCCTATTGTCCCGTCAATGGTGGGTGATATACCTGTTGGAATCCATTCCTGTATAAGGCTGTCAGCATGTCACTACTTCGACGACGCCTTGGAGACACACCCTTGAACAATCGCCTGTTGGAGATCGGGGTGAGATGTTGCGCCGGGAAAGCTTGGTGATAAGTTCTTTAGGTTACTGATCGCCAGGCTTCCTCAGCATCTCGGTGAGGGAAGGCAGAGAGACATCGACCGGCTGGATTTTTTGGGTTACCAGCTTGTCGATATGGCTTTGGCTTCCCACACGGAGAAGGATGTCGAGGTCTGGTCAAAGACTGACGAGACTTCGGGGATGTGTCCTCGATGCGTCATCGGTCAAGTAGAGCAACGTGAATATAGAATGAGTGATGAGGAATACGCATTGGGTCGTGGGTCGAGACACACATTGAGCACCCGCAGTGATAAGGCCTATGTTTAAGACAGGCTAGCTCAGTCGACCATTTTTCAGCGTTGTCTGAACCATGGGTGGCGCAGACCACTCTGCCCTGTTATGGTCGTAGCGTATTGCATATAGCAATATGCTACAAGAATTACTGAAGCGTGTAGGCCGGCTGCGTCAAGCATAAAAAAAATGAACTCACCCCGACCGAAAGAGATGCATTTCCGTACTCTCAAGACGACATGTTGGTGTGGAAAAGGAAGAAGAAGACACTCTTCTCTGAATGTCAAGTCATCGAAGCAACGACAAAAGTGGTGAACGTATCCGAAGAAATATTCAAACATCCGTGTGGAAATAAGATCTCCGACAACAAAGAATGGCTCTTAACTAAAAGATTTCTCGGACTGGTCACCCAAAGATATTAACAGAAATCTTCCCTTCAATTATAATACGCACGCATTGGCATCATATTCCTATTTGCCAGCATTTAAACAGTTTCGTGATCGTGTGAAAAGTTTACCTTGCTGGAAGATTTAAACCACGGTTAGCGAATTTCAATTCGGAAGTGGCGGAATGCTTGAATTATGGTGTAAACTCAATACTTTGTCAAAGGGGAATATATCCTCCTGAGAGTTTTGTGAACACGCAGCAATATGGATTATCAATTTTAATGTCAAAGGACAGTAAAATCGAAGAATTCTTGAAAAAACGTACTCTCTCAAGTTCAAGAATGGTTGTCTGAAAATCTTCTTGAGAATATACCTATGATTATTACAAACGTTCACACCCCAAAGAAGTTCTGGAGTGTTGGGATTCTGAAGTGCAGAATTTGTGCAGAAAATAGAAGTATTCTATAGGAACAAAATTTACCGATAGTCACACCTGCAATTTTCATAGAGAGAGGAATTCCTTTCTTTAAAGAGTCTTTGGAAAAAAATGTTGTGACCTTATCAAAAGTTCAGCGATATTAAAGATTGAAAGCTTGCTATCAGACGGAACTTGTAGTAACTGCGCCTATCGAGGATGAAATTGTTATTCATGACGACTTAACGACCCTAGTTTAAATCAATGGAGTAGACAATATGTTAAGTACATAGGATATAGTATCTTATATAAATTTCAATCTGTTTCTTTTACATTAGCATGTAAAAAAAAGAAAAAAAGAAAAAAAAATTAGCAACCAGATTCCAGGGGCAGCGTGAAACTCCCGGAGGCCTCTGCGAGGGATCCGCATCACCAGTTATGTAAGTGTGCCACTTAGTTATGTTTGTTATATTTTAAATTTCGTACGCAATCAATACGGAAAAGAAAATTTGGCTGAAACTTATTGTTCTCAATTTTATAATCGTTTAAAAATAATTTGTTGTGTTGCACCAAAGATTTTTTTCATGAAAACTTTGTGGTGTTTTAGTGCACGCCATTAAAGTTATTATACAAAATAGAAAAAAACATGAAACCAAAAGAATAAATAAGATAAGGAAAAAAGGAGGAAATTAAGTAATAATGCTAAAAGCGCTGCCTTCATATAGTTACAGGCAATGGCGTCAAGACATTTCTTTATACGTGTATGTCTGAGAGACGTGGTGTTTTAGTTGGAAAGTTTTCTTAGGTTATATAAAAATACTCAAAAATATTCTACATTAATATACAACCATTGTATGAGTCAATACCTTTTAATTTTGATCAGTAATTATCAAACGATTGGTATAGTTAAGTTTGTAATTTTGCTTATAAGTATCATAGACACCCTTTTAAAGGAGTACAAATGTGCGGAAATATCTCTTTTTAGTAATTAAAAACATGTACGGTGAGCTACTGTTAGAGTGTAGATGATTAAGCAACGCATAATTAATGAAGTCAAAACCGTTCATTATGATTAATAATTAGTATTACAATTAAATTGAAAAGGAAATCTTTGCTAAGAAAGAATAATGAATAGAAAAAAAATATCAGTAAAATTTCTTTATGTGCCCATAAGACGTCGATGAGCTGATTGAAACTAAAAACGCATTTGTGCTAGTCTGAGACATCAGTATTAATTGTCCAGTTATAAAAATTTATCCACCAGTTGAAATCAGTTTTGTTTCGGATGAATTTAACTTTTTCGTTTAGTTTTAATACGGCACGTGGATTACTTTATACATCCCCTATGGATGCAGGTGTGTGCCAAGGATCATAATTAAATAGCAAGACACTACCCAGGCATAAGTCCGTAAGATAGAACGAAAACTTGTCGCATCTTGAATTCTTAATGAATTCATGTTCAGTCATATCAAGATTGGATTCGTTTTGTCTTTACATGAATAATAGTACTAGTAGTGCCTGAGCTGCAATTCATTATTACTTTCCAAATGTTCCTTTTTAACGAGAATGTGTGGAAAAAGAATTTAGTGAATAATTCCTAACTTTAAACGACTGAAAACTTTGCAAAAATTTCCTTTCCTTTTTGCTTAATTTTTGTTTTTGTGCCTTCGATGCCAATAGAGGATAACTGAAGAACGTTGAAAGAAATCATTTTTACAACTTTAAACTTTTTATAGGAAAAGAGAAAAAGGGAAATTTATACTAGCATACATAATTTCTTTATGATTAATATATAGCCTAGATAACGTAGCCCTAGCGTTCTGATAACAAGCTTTAAATAAAGGTACAAGTCAGCGAATTTTATAACGTAATGGCGAGATAATTTTTCTTTCATTCCTTCGCTATCCCGGAGCCCCCTCACGTAGGATGAAGGTCGTCTAGGCTCGCCTAGTCACTCTCTCTCTCTACAGGTCAACTAGGGACTCTGAAGAATTATGTCCCTCAGAGTCAGGTGGGAGGATAGGGCAGGCAAAGAAGGCAGAACATCTGCGCCTTCGATAGTATACAGGTAAGTGACATAAGGGTCCCTTCAGGACCGAAAATGTGGCGGCTTTTGTGTTGATAGGCACGAAATTTTTTTGATTATGGCTGACGGCAGCGGCAGGTTTTTTGTGGAACCTCCCCACACTCTCCGCCAATAGCTGAGGCGAACTAGTGTGCCGCCCTGCAGTCAACGCTGCCCGTCGAGTGATCTGTCAGCTCATGCTGACAGTCGGGACTTTACGTCCCAAGCGAATCACTCTTCATAGTTACATAACATGGCCTTTGAATCTCTTACACGACGTTCGCAGTTTATAATATCCTGAGAAACCAAAATCAAAAACTAGTAACTGCACTTGACTGTTGAGACTGGCGAGCTATTGCTTAATTGCAAGACAGAAAAACTGACTTTTCAATGCTAGGGAGTAATTGTGGGCTTCTTATTGTTTCTGCTCATACTCAGAAGAAATGGATTGAAAAAAAAAAAAAAACATTAATTGTAGAGTCTTAGTTACATACAACTCAATTTTAAGATTAATCGAAACATTTAAATGCGTCTACCCGTGAATTAAACACTTATTACCAATAAATTAAAAGCAACAGCGAACTGAGGTGTTACATGTATCCATGTGATTTTCGTTTTATTAAAGTTCCATAATTGATGAAATATTATTGTTAGATATTCTCAACATTCTCGAAGCCGAAGCTGTAATGAGCCGCTATTACCTCTAATAAGATGAAATCATCTTAGTAATCAATAAAATTTTATTCAATCTAAAAGATACTGTAAAAGAAATAAAATTCATTCATCCAAATTCAATTGGCAATACCTTAGACAACTTAATATACTAGATGTGCAGTCACTGCGCCAAATGATGTGCTACTTAAAATCAAAATTACGCGTTTAAATAAAAGCTCCATACTTTCAAAGTAAAATATAAAAGTATAAAAATATGAACCAAAAGCATCGTTTAAAACGAGCTGATGGCCCCCTGATAGAAAGCTCTTCAGAATTTTGTTGCTAGCAATTCGGCGTCATTGTTTCAGCATCATTTGTAGCGAATAAATTTTTTGGGCCAGCTTGTGGCTATGTTCGTCATGTTATTGTTTTTACGTTAGGATTATTTATTCAATTTAGACCAATATCTTTATACGTAGATTTAGTTTAATACTGTATTACAAAGCTATAAAATTAAGCTCTAAAAATATAAATAAATTATTTCTTCATTGAAAGCATAAATAAATTGGAATTTCAACATTTGTGCGCGACTCTGGTTAATCCAGCTGAAAAGGTTAGAATATTACAAAATATAAAACGGAAAACATCTGCTGCATCTGCTTCGTTAATTCCGGTAAGAACAGTCGGACAGAAAGCAGAAGGTACCGGCTGCAACAACCGGACGAAGCAGTTAATTTTTATACCCTAGATAATGAAATCATTGAGTATTATGAGGATACCATTCATTTGTAGTGGATACATAGAATATTGCTAGTAGAGAAAAATGGATTGCACATTCGCGAATAATATTAAGGATTATTTTGATTTTTACATGTCCGTCCGTCTGCACGATAACTCAAGAATGCATTTACTTGAACTGCTGAAATTTTGTACATGGTCATTTTAATAAAGGTTTAGTTCTAAGTTCGAAAATAGGATAAATCAGGCAACATATTTTAAAGGTGCCCTACAAAATTACACTCACTATATATTTGGACACTGATTGAAAATGGGTTGGCGTCAAGTGCTGAAATTTTATACGCGGATGTCTTAAAAATATTTTGTATATCATTTAAAAAATGGACTAAATTGGGAAACTCCCTCGCGAAATTGCCATATAATGATTAAACATTTTTACGTATACTGGGAGAACGGTCAGTCCCACCCACATATCTTTAATCCACTGAAACGTTCTCCAGAATGCCAAAACCTCTAAAATTGGTAATAACCATTTTTAATGTCCGAAGATCGTTTCTAGAAATTAAAGAGAATCCAGTTTAACTTCCCCAGAAGGGTGACATATACATACATATGCAGCAATTCAATACGAAAATGATCAAAATTATCAATTTTCAGACTCGATCCCTCTCCGATTTCGATGGAACTTTGAGAATTAATTAAGTATTAAAACATATTCGACCCATATTTGTTTTGTTTAGTCTGACGATCTGAGGTCTTGGATACACGGTAACTTAAAATTGAAGGTTTTCACTGTATTCATGTTTTTAATTTGCGGATTACTTGGGATCGGGTTACTCAAATAAAATAAAAAATAAATTGAAGGAAAAACTAAATTTTTATTAATTTTGGATTTTTGACCCCCACCGAAAGATAAAAACCCATAAAAAATATTATCTTTGAAATGCTCCAACATTACTACATATCATATCAAAAATTTGCGGATGATCAATTCTTAGTTTAGGAGATACAATTTTTTTATTAACTTCTCTCCAAAATCTATATAAATAAAATCAATTGCCGCCTGTTTGTTACATCATCACTTGAGAACGGCTCTACCGATTTGGCTATTCTTTTTTTTCTTGTCTTCGTATCTTTTGGACAAGGTTTTTAGGGAATGAAAAATTGAAATCGGCAACTCCTTCTTGGTGTTGCCATACAAAACTTTGGTTTTTCACTATATATTTGGAAACTGCCTGAAATTTTGTACACAGTATTGTCATAACTGCCATTTCAAAAACAGGCTCAATCGGATTTTTACGTATTGTATCATAACAATAAGTCCTAGATGTTTTTCTTGTACTGAGAAGTTCTTCAAAATATGAAATGCTATGAAATTGGTTATAATCATTTTTACTGTCCAACGAACCGTTCGAGAAATATATACGAAAAACCACTTCAAAAATCAAACTTTCACAGATGGTGTAGCTTTTTTATTTGTTAATTTATCTTTCAATATCGGTGTAAACCATAAGAGCTGGGTAAACGTATAAATAACATTTTCTGGATATATTTTATAGAAAAACGTATCAATCTTAATTTAGTAAAAATAAAGCAGAGCTATTCAAAACAATATTAAATCATCCAGCAGTATTAATTTCTTGGAGCTGAAATTAATTAGAGGAGTTTAGTTTAACTTCTTCATAAAGTTACATGCGCACAATATTTTCCTTGTTTGGTATAAATTGTTTTACTATTTAAAAGCATTTTCCAAAATGTTTTAGGATGTTCAGAAACATTCGAGACAAAATCAATTACTTGCTCTTATGTAGGCAAGCATGAATGATATGTTGATAAACTTTCTCTTTTGTTTATTGGCTTGAATCTTATAAGGAAATAACTTTTTTTTTCTATATTTTCATATCATTTCTGCAGTTCTTTGTTTCCTTTCTATATTTTTTTTACTCTTATCTTAAATTTTGCATTATCAGATCTATAGAAATTTAAAATTTTTTTCTCTGGAATGGCAAAACGAACAAGTGCCTTCAATATTTTCCTCTGAATAAGATTAAAACCAAGAAGATCTCTATCAAGAGCGAGGTCACAACCCTCATTGTTTGAAGTAGTTTCGTTTCCATGGTCGTTTCCTAATTTGAGCGTATGTTAGCATGTATAAATAACTTGTTTTTACCTAAATTTTGTTTTTTTTTTTTTTTCAAAGTGGATATCGCATACAATAGGTGTTTTCAAATGTATGATGTGTTCATAAGACAATTGATAAGCCTTAATCCGCTTTTCATATTTTTCAGATTTTTTTTTTTTTTTTGAAATTTGAAAAATCTCCGAGTTTTCCTACAACCAGATGTATTTTTACATGAAATTATGCAGCATACCCTCTGAAAAAGTATCCTTAATGGAAATAACATGCATATGTCCGTTCTCTCTGTCATGAGGCTTATTGAATGGGAGCACAACGAACTATGAATAAAGTTTGAATAGAACAAGTAAAAATGCTAAAATTGGTCTAAGACCAATTCTTATAATACCCTAGATGAATGCCCGTATTAAATTTCGTATGGTCACCGATCTATTCAAGTATTGATTTTGAAGTTGTTTTTCGCATATATTTCTAGAACAGTTTGTCGCACAGAAAAATGGTAATAACCAATTTTATAGGATTTCGTATTCTGCAGAAGTTCTTAGTACAATAAAAATGTCTTCGACTGATCGTTTTCAAAGTATACGTAAAAAACCGAAATTTTTATATGGCAACACCAGGAAGGAGTTGCCCGATTTAGTCCATTTTTGACATTCTCAGGCAGTGTTCAAATATATAGCGGAAAACGAAATTTTTATATGGCAACCCCACGAAGGAGTTGCCCGATTTGTCTCATTTTCGAACTTAATTTTACTTTTTTTTTTAAAGCCCGTGTACAAAATTTCAGCTCTTTAAGTATACGCGTTCTCGAGTTATCGTGCGCACAGACGGACGGACGGACATACAAAAATCGAAATAACTTTTAATATTATGAATGGGTGTCCAATCCATTTTGCTCTACCATCATTATTTCGAGGTGTTACAAACGGAATGACAAACTTAGTATACCCCTATGATTTCATCTAGGGTATAAAAATGTTGAGAGAATCTTTAGGAGCGGCGGCAGAAAAGCTTCAAGCTCGTATTCTTTCAGTTTATACTTTCGCAACATTTGCAGCTAGTTAGATAATTCATTTCTAAAAGTTGGTCACTGAAACTTTAAAAAGTATGGCCGGGCTTGGGATGGGAGATTTCATATCTACTTGTACGTTGTCGCTGGAATTAGGTTACATTCGCTACACCTTCCTCATAAATCACTTACCTTAGTTCCTAAATTAATTCTTTAACGTAATTGTAACACTTGCATTTTCTTACAAAACCTAAATTCCAACGACTTTGCATTTTCTCACAGTCTAGGAATATCATGTTGCATTAAATTCCTTTCAAATTTCCCATGTAATCATTTTTATACAGCGAAGTGACGAAAAACTTAAAAAGGTAAATTAGTTTTGATTCTGCTCTTGACCGAGGTGTAGTCGGAAATCTAAATTTGTATTTGAGACAGTTTTTGAATAAATCTTAAAAAGCTTAAAGTTGGTGTTATTATTTATTTTTATTTTGTGTTGAAAAATCGTTCGGAAAATAACTGGTGCAGTCTGTACGATCCCAAAAAAGGATCAAAAAAGAAACAACATTTCTGGTTTGTTTGGAAAAAAAGTTGGAAATGGAATTTAGAAATCTTGTTATTTTTGTATGGTTCATTGGGCTCTCCACCGAACAGAAGTTAGAGATTCATGATCTTAGTAATAATCAGGGATTGTTGCCATTAAAATTAGAAAACGCCAAGATAATTAAGGAATATTCAAGGTTGGTACATATAATTAACGTAACCGCATATGAAGAGAATGTTGATTTGATTTATAAAAATATGGAAAATTTCATTCATGAAGTGAAACACGAAAAATACTTCCCAACAATTACAACTCTCAGGAAAAAATACGATATATTGGCTAATAATCTAGAACTACTAAAACCAAAGTACAAGGTAAAAAGGGGATTGATTGACGGTCTAGAAACCGTAATTAAAACAATAACCGGTAACATGGATAACAACGATTGCATTGAAATAAATAAACAATTAGAAGCACTTAAGTTTAACGAACATAACTTGAATAATGAAATAAAAAGACAAATCGGAATTAATGAAAAGATGACCGAACGATTCAATACCATTACAGAACATATCAATAAACAGCAAGAAAACTTAGGGGAATATATCATTAGTTTTCAAAATAAAATAGGAAATCTTGACGAAATGTTTAATATCAACCAGTATTTCAATCAATTAATTTATGATATAGATTTATCAAACGAGCATTTGAAAGAAATGTCGGAATTAATAGTCTTAGCTAAATTAAATGTACCTAATATCAAAACATATTCTTCACCCTGAAGAGTTAATGTACATACAAAATATTTTGAAAAATCAAGTAGTAGAAGTCATATCCGATGAGAACATATACGAGTTATTGGAACTACAAACGTATTACAATGCTTCAAATATAATTTTCGTAATAAACATCCCTACCTTTTATCCTGACACATTTTTATTTTTCCACTTGAAAGAATTGTCAATTAATAGCAGCTTCACCATAAATTTGAAATCCCCTTTCCTCTTAATAAATGAGTATAAACATCAATACATGGACGAGCCATGCTTAATAATAGAAAGAATAAGATATTGCAAAGAAAACGAATTAAAGGAAAATAAATTTGACACATGCATTCCAAATATTTTAAATAATGTTGAAGCACATTGTAAATTAATAGAGAAAACCATAGAAGATGAAGTACTGTTGCTGGAACCCGATTATGCACTACTAATAGCCGACAATGAAATAGTCATGAAGTCAACCTGTAATGATACAAACAGAATATTGAGAGGAGTTTCACTTATCCACTTCAGTAATTGTACGATAGATATCCACAACATTCAATACGGCAGCACTTCCGCAACCTTTTGGGACTCAGTTCAAATTATTTCAACATTATATAACAAAATAAACAATACAGAAATCAGCAAGAAGCCTAACCTTAGCAAGTTAACCAACTGGACCATAGAAAACATAAAGACCGTCCAACCGACAGGAATATTGACAATCGGGATCATCATCTACGGAATTTTTATACATTTTAAACGATTTACTGTAGAGGGAAGAAACCAACGAGAAGATCGACATGACGTCATCATCAACACAATGGGGACCATACCACCTGCATATATATTGTTACGTGCAACTGGTGACATCTACTGGCAATGGAAGTAAACGACTTTAGGTTCGGAGAATTGATTATGGTATCTACAGGAAGGTTCAGGAATAGAATGAATAGAATGAATAGAACAGTCAAGAAGCTTCTGGAAAATAGAATACTCGAGAATAATCTGGAGAGTTTCTAGGGTATAAATATAGCAGTTGTCATAGCCTGAAAAAGAGTCTTGTCTTAGACGTTGCAGTGTTAACAAGCGAAAGTAATAAACGTGCGAAAGTGTTGTAATTAGATTGCGATAATTGAAAGTACAGTATTAAGCGATAATTAAAGTGTAGTTGATTAATTGAAAGTTTGTGAATTGTTAAGATTAGAGTTAAATAAAGAATTTGTATATTAAATATTTAATATTGTGTTTTAAATAACGAACCAAAAGCCACGCTCGCAACAATATATATATCCTCAACGTTTTAATCAACATAGTATTAGGTTACATCCGCTACACCTTCCTCATAAATCACTTACCTCATTTCCTAAAGTAATTCTTTAACGTAATTGTAACACTTGCATTTTCTCACAAAACCTAAATTCCAACGACTTTGCTTTTTTTCACAGTCTAGGAATATCATGTTGCATTAAATTCATTTCATATTTCGCATGTAATCATTTTTATACAGCGAAGTGATGAAAGGCTTAAAAAGGTAATTAGTTTTGATTCTGCTCTTGACAGAGGTGTAGTCGGAAATCTAAATTTGTATTTGAGACGGTTTTTGAATAAATCTTAAAAAGCTTAAAGTTGGTGTTATTATTTATTTTTATTTTGTGTTAATAATCGTTCGGAAAATAACTCCCGCTGAGGTTAGCATTGCAACACCATTTCACTAGCACGAGACCAAAAGCACAGCTTCAGCTTTTTTGTGCATTGTTTACGAGATTTTGTGATTCAACTTGTTTACACAAGTAATCATCAACAATACGCCGTTCGATGACCGCTACGTAATTAAGCGCGGTGAAATTTTCCCCTGTATCGCTATGTACGAAGCTAGAACCAATGAATACTATGCAACTAATGACAATAGGCGTTTTTTTTAAGGTTGCCCTGAGGTTGATCTTGGTAGAGAACCCGTATATGGTGATCACATAATCGATCCTACCCATGATCAGCTGTTTTACTATTTGGGTGGCAGTGTGTAGCGGGGGACCCGCGTTCTTTCTACAAATGACCCTGAGGAGGTTGTTGCGCCGGTGAATGTTGTCAACCACCTTGTTTGTGAGTTTAGTGTTTTGGAGCTGCGCAGACCCAAGAGCTTGAGTTCCTTTTGTAGCGGGATTGAAACTGTATCATTGGACATTCGGTTTCTCGGCATCTCCGTCCTCTGCAGACGTGCAGCGCTTCTAGTTTATTCATGGCAACCTTAGCACCAATAAATTCGGACCAGACTGAGTGTTTTCTAATGTAGCTGAAATTGTGACTTACTTCATATTACTGCATTTAGGTAGTCTAGTGTAGCGGTATATTAAATAAAAGATATGCGGGCTTCTGTTCAATAGTGCGATTTATTGTAAGATAAATTCCTTGGGTATAATTATTAACTCTGGGTCATTAAAATAACTGCATGTATGCTCTTGCCTACTTGCATTTAATGCGTTTATGTATTAATTATTGCTCTTCACTTTACTTATGTCACTATGCACTTATTCTACCTGTGTGCCACATGTACAATCAATATGCCGTTTTGCGTGGCATGTAATTGATTGGATGTACAGCAGACTCTAAATCTACAATCCACTGATTTTCTTCGTTCTGGAATTCACTCTTAAATTTAACTTACTAAATTGTTTCTTCACATATCTCATTAAAATGCGAGAGTCGCATGTGCTTAGTTTGATGTGAAGAAACCTATGCTAAAAAACCTTCACCAATAAAATTCATTAAAATTTCAACAAAAATGAACAAATACTTATCTTTACACAAATTGCCAGTTGCCATAATATTACACAATTGACACCACCAAATTGAAGCATGTAATAACGTACCTTGGTACCTGATATTTATGCTAGTACTATTTCCCTTGAAAATAATCCTCCTTATTTAAAACTGTCCAACTAAACAAAACTTTATTGCTATCCAATTTTTCACTTTAAAAAAACCACTTTCCATTAGATAGTATGCTGTTGCATTTATGATCGCTGTCGACAAAATGAGAATTTCCTTAAGGAGAACCTCCATTTTATAGACCCTGAGCAACCATTTTGTCATATATTCCACAAGAAAATTGCAAAATTAGCATACTCATATATGCCAATTTGGATTAACTAATTTATTTTTAGTTATCCATTAATTCTCCTTATTTATTTTCTTAAGGCGCCTCCTCTTGAAAATGTGATAAAACCTGATTTTTAAACACGGCTAACTTACTGCATGCGTCTATATTCTTTAAATTGTAATAAATAAAAACTAATGTTGTCTTACGGAGGAATTGTTGGAAATAAATTTTGGATATAAGGAATTTATAAAAAGTTATAAGCTTTTTGAAACATGGTGTTCACTGGATTAGCTAAATTTCAGAGATTTTCAAAATGTGATACAGCGTTTGAAAACTAATAAAAATAAATCGAGAGCACATATATCAGTAAAGTAGAATGCTGTTGAGAAATTGTTGGAAATAGTTTTTTAATATTCTGCTTTATTTCCTTAAAAAGCACTCTCGACCATAACCCTTTCTTGAGAAAAAATCTTAATTTTTACAGGCGAATTTCGTTATTTTTGAATACGTTTTCATGCACCCTTTTGTACTATTACTTAGAATGATATATTTTATGGTATATTCTGACATAAAACTTTAAGTTTTTTATATGTAAAGTGAATTACAAGTAATATTTAAAAACCCGTTCTTTCATAGAAATTGCTATTCTGCTTTTTACTAACCAATAGTAGATGGCGCTCAAATTGAACTATAGAAATTCTTTCATTGAGCTTTGATTTGTATGGGAGAAAAGCTCTCTTTTACTTGGCTTTCTGACAAGCAGACCTTAATGGTGCGACGATCGTTTCTATTTCATATATGTACGTCATTGTGTGTGCAAATATTCAGATTATATATGTTTTAAAATATAAAAACAAAAAATTGTGAGGATAACGTTTTGTTATATTTTGATATCTCCAAATTATACCAGAAAGAAGATGCGTAAAATACTAAAATGTCGATAAATTATTCTGTTTTGTAAACATTTTTTAATAATCCTCCGGTTTGGCTACTTTTATTTCTGCTTTTATCATTCTTCAAAGTGAAGCTTCCTAAGGTACGTAATACAACCTGGTATAGTATTAGCCATTCCACACAAAACCAATCACCTTGGAACTCGAACATCTTCGATGTTGATGAAGCTTTCATAGTTTGTATGGTATGCAGAGTTTCATCGCAAAATCACGAAATTCTTAAACTCCCTGGTGGTAGGGTATGGTAGGGAAAAATAAAAAATACGGGTGAGCTATTTTTGCATTTCATATAAACTATGAAAGTTTCATCTAAATCGGAAATGATTTGTTACAAAATAACACAAAGGGATTGCTTTTGCGTGGAAGGGCTGTGTATACGTGGTCACTTTAAAAATTTATATCTCCACAACGAAGCTGAACACCATCGGAATTTTTTGCTTTTAACTATAAAATGAAAATACAGACAAAAAATTTTAAAGGTTCTCAATAGTAAATATTACTATTAAAAAAAAATACTACTATCAACAACAACAAAATTCGTTCGGTACTGCTGTACTTTTTTATGAAAGATATAGAGTATTAAGCTTCATTTGGAACTTAAATCAGGAAAATCGGTTGTTCCAATCTCCAGATATGATTTTTTGAAAATGACATGTCATCGTAAAATTAAGAAATTTCTAACGTCTTAGAAAAAATGTAAGGATTCCTACATCAGGTCGAGACATCGTTGATTTTATATTGGAACGATGCATTGCTGTCTGGCCCGAATAATGCAAGTCGTCGATTTTATATTTGAATGAGGCGCTATCGATTTTTGTTACTTGTCCAGTCTTTGTATTGTATGCCTAATGTTACGGTACGGCTTCACTAATATAGATTGTTAGTATTCCTCTTTGTTATTTTAAGAAATGGACAGCATAATAACATAAAGTAATAATGAATGAATCATAAGCTTAATAAAATCTTGTAGCTAACACTCGATGGGTGGCACTACATAATGGAACATTTATTTAAGGCAAGGCCTGACAGGGGGCATTACTGTCAGACATCGAGCTTTTATTTTAAGAGGAGGCGCCTTAAATATTTTGATTTTTCCAAAAAAAATATAATATGGCGTCTCTCCATCCTATTATGTCGATTTCCAGTGTGGAACGTAAATTTTTCTCGATCTTTTTTTATCTCGTTACCACATCTGTCTCTTTCCCACTTATTGTGAGAAATGTCAAATTATTTTTTGCGAATATTAATTCACCTGGTGATTTTCACACCTGTCTGGCATCACCTATCTATTCCGTGACGTCTAATTAGTCAGATTGACTTTTCACCATATCAATCTGACAGTCGCGATCGCGGTTTACAAGTTCGTTTAGTGTTGTACTATTGTGCTGTTTTTTCCCTAATATTCTTTTACGTATCTAATTATGTTCTCCAGCATAAACAATGCATAATAACATGTAAAAATGTGAAAAATTGTTCGTGCTAAAAGTGCTTGTGATATGTCAATAAGGACAAAAAATTATTGAATTTGTGAATATATACACATGCTGGAGTTTATGCATTTAGCATATATAAACATCTTTGCACATTTCGCAAATGTTTATTATGCAGAGTGCATGAAATTTGCTAAGAAATCACTATGTTTATGATTACATAGTGTTGTTGTTGTACTGCCAAGAAATTGGGTCTCTTGACAGTATACCACTAGATGTTATAATCATGTAGTTGTGTTTACCACTTCATTACATAAGTTAATTGCAGCTAATTGATGTTTTCTTTTTTATTTCAGACTATTCCTAAAATTACAGGATGTACATGGACATGAGACACTGGAGGGAACACATAGGGAAGTATAAAGTACTTTTTTCTAAGCTCATACTAATGTTCTTTATTTCTTTTCAGCTGTGCTCAACACTGAGATTTTCCTCAGTGTCCGAGTGAGAATTGAATTCACGATCTTCAGCTGTCAGATGCGTAGCATATTGCGTTATCTGCACAGATTTGGTAGTAAAGGTCAGGGAATGCGCTGAGTTGAGTCGACAGGGAGTGAGAGTAAGCTGAAAAAAGGTGAACAGCGAGCGGAGAGCGGTAGACTATTTTCTAAAACGTATGTAGAGGAGAAATGACCTCCTGCTCTGACCTTGATCCTCTTGTCGGTGAGAAAGGACTCAACCAGCTTTGTGAAACGAGTGCCTAACTTCCATTCTATAAGCTGCGTAAGGTCGAAGTGCTTCGGCGTTCTATCGAAAGCCTTTGCCAAATCGATGGACAGCAAGACAGTGTGCTGGCCTATAGACAAAGCGCATGTTAGGTTGTGCTCCAGTACCTGCAGAAGGTTCTGAGTCCCTCTATCTGTTCAGTCTCTAGGAACTTGGATATTGTTTTGAGGAGGGATATGGGTCTGGTTTCGGAGGGGCTTAGGATACGGGAGCTCCCTTTTGGGATTACGCGAATCTCTACCAGCTTCCACTCTGTCGGAAACCTGCCGAGAGCCAAAATCCGATTAAGCAGCCCCGTCAGTCTGGCATGCCAGATTTCAGGAGCTTGCTTAATCATACCAAAGGAGATGTTATCCAGACCAGGAGGTGATACGTTGGATGGCGGTCTGCATCGGAAGAGTAGCTGGTGCAGTGCTTGGCGAGGTGTTCAGCCATGAACACTGGGTCAGTGACAATGACATCGTTAACTCCAAGGCCTGTGATGCCTGCCTTAGTAGGGTGCCACAAATTTCCCTGTGCCAGTTCTCTTTCATGGGGGTGGTGGAGTTAATGCTGGACGCAAAGTCCTGCCAGGCTTGTTTTTTCGCAATCTTGATTTCCCTTCTCATCAAGGCGTTTGCTTTTCGATAGGCGAGAGCGTGCTCGGGCAGGATGTCTTTTAAAGAACCTCCATGCTCTATCCTTGCATTCCACGAGATGTCTCACTTTGGTGTTGAACCAAGGCGGCTGAGCTTTGACTTTGGGCCGAGATAGCGGAATGCTGTTGTTTGCTGCCAGGCGTATAGCTCTGGTCAGCACGTCTGTTTCCCTGTCTGGTTCCAGACTGGGAGATCGGTCTTGTAGGTAAGTCTCGACTATATTCGCAAAGCCCGCCCAGTCCTCCCTATACTCGGCATATCGCGGAACGTGTCGGACAAGCGGGAGAGTTCTTCCCATAGATAGTATTATGGGAAAATAATCAGTACCTCTGGGGCTCTCCACTGCACTCCACCTGATGGCAGAAGCGAGTGATGGGGAGCAGATAGAAACGTCAATGTGTGTTAGGGAATTTCGAGAGTTGAAAATGGTGGGGCTGCCGTCATTCAGGATGGCAAGGTCTGAGTCACCCAGCCACTCCGCTATAGTCCTGCCTCAAGCATCGCCTCTAGGAGATCCCCAGAGCGCATGGTGCGCGTTGAAGTCCCCCAGCAGGAGCACTGGACTCGGGACCTGGTCCATTCAGGACCGCAAAGCGCTTTTTGTGACTGTGTCCTCAGCACTCAGACAGACCGAGACGTGAATGGGGGGGTTGTGAGGGATTTGACGGCGGCAGCTCTAAGAGTGGAGTTGAGTGGGTTTTCGGTGGCAGGGATGTCATGTCTGACAAACACCCCAACTCCGCCACTGCAGAAGGTGCGGTGGTTTACCAGGAATGGTGTAAAGTCGGAGAGACGGGGAGGGAATGCTCCATTAGGAAGGTGGGGTTCCTGGATAGCCAGAACTGAGGGAGAGAGTTCGCCAACGAGGAGCTGAAGGCTACCTAGGTTGCTGTAATAACCGCAGAAGTTCCATTGGAGGACAGTGAGATCTTCAAGGAAATTCTGCGATACCACTGTGTGATTGTGCAAGGGATGGGAAAATGGGGCTTAGGTGTGGATTACGACATAGTTATCATTCTGCTGTTCAGTCTGTGTCTGTGAGTTCCACCATGGTCTGGTCTTCGAGTCCAATGATGGAAACATTGGGTGAGTCAGAGTCGCAATTCTTGTATTTGGAGAGGGACTGGGTGATGAAAATCCTAGGAACTCTGGGGAAGCCGAGGCTTCATTTAGATTGATTATGTGCGGGGGGGGGGGGGGAGACTGGCGTTAGTGGCTTCTGTCATGGCCAGACCGAGTGTGCATTCTAGCTTATTTTGTGAGGAGATAGGGGGCAGAGAAGATGAGCACTTAAAGTGTAGGCATTGAAGCTGAAAGTGTGTTGCATTACGATGGGTGTGTTGGTGTCTAAACTTGTCTTTGTTTTTTTATTGGTTTCGATTGTGTGGTTGGTTTCGTTTTTGAGCGTTGTACGGGGTGTGTTTATTGCAGTTACGAATTGTCTTGGTTGTGCTAATTAATTTTTGTTTGTGTGTGTGAGTAGAATGGCTGGCTGAGTAGCCGTTTTGCGGTTCGGCGGGATGTTCATAGATTTGGAGGGTGTGTGGGCTGAGGGAAGGTTTTTGTTGGTCGCTGCTTGGTTAAGTTGGGTGGCTTTTTTTGAAATTTCTGTGAAGGTGCTGCCTGTCTGGACTTTGCTCGTACTTTATTCGATTGGTGCTAAGCGGGCGTAGGTGGCGTACAATTGTCGCCGCGCTTCAAAGCGGGTGACATGAATGTTCACCAGAATTTGGACAATGGCTTTCTCTCGAGCAATGGCCGGCCAAATTTTGACATGGGCGCCGACTAGGTTGCAGCCAATGCAGTAAATGCGCTCGCATGTGTGTGAGTTTTCTCCTGCCGCCTTGTCTTCGCCACTATCGGGGAAGACAGGGGTGTTTTTGCAGCTGCTTTCGTGGTGTCTGAACTGATAACAATTCCTGCATCTGAGAGGCGCAGGGTACCATCTGCGTACCGGTAGTTTCTCCAGGCAGCAGACTATCGAGAAAGGGCGGGGAGGGTAAAGCAGTCGAAGGTGATTTGTAGCGCGCCTGTTGGAACTCGTTCGTCTTGTATCGAGCCAGGTCTTGTCATCTTCAGTACTTTTATTATGGTCTTACAGGCTGGCAGGGGCACACATACACAAGCGCGCTCCGCTTTTTGTCACGTAGTCCTTCTAAGATTTCTGCCTCCGAAAGCGTTTTTAGGTGCCCGAGTTCATGCTACCAAGCGTTTCTTGTAGGCAGGGAAAGTCGAGGCTGGAGCCTCTTTTCCTGTCCTTTTTCGTTGGCTTCCTGGGCCACTTGCCTGGGTCAAGGTGGGCATAATAATTTTGCGGCCGTCCGGCCGTAGCCATCTTGTTTTACCCTATGCGTACGAAGAGTGTGTTCGAACCAGGTCAGTAAGCGTTCTGTGACTTTGTGTTGTAAGGTGTGGTTTCGTTTATCTTCGTCTTGGGCTCCTTATAGAATTTATATCTTCGACGAGTGAAGGAATCCTAGCTAACGCCAACTGAGAAAATTTACAGTAACGAATTCCCTATGTCAAAACTATATCGTACTTCATTCGAAATATTAACCTATCTTCTACTATCTAAGAAAAGTAAATTATCAGTTACCAATTTTATGACTAATTCTATTAATTATTTTGGAGGAAATGGAGCACCCTGCTCCGATGCAGGGTGAGCTTAGTTTGCGCTACTGGCTATTGATGCTGCTTGCGAATTTTTCGTGCTTTTCCAGAATGGTGTGGAGCTTGACTTAAGAGCTTCAAGCTCGAGAGTTACCGATTCGGTTCACTGGCACTGGAGGTGTGTCTCTGCTGCTATAATCTTGCTATTTCGGAGCTATAAAGTTTGGGTTCTTCTCATATCGATGGTGTTTTAGAGCTTGAAGTGCGGGAAGCTTTTTTCAGAGGCAGTGTCTTGAAAGTGCTGGTAGCTTTTTTCAGAGGCAGTGTCTTGATCGGCTATGCGGAATCGGGATGACGTGATTAGATCATCTACCAGCCGCGTGTTATTGTCAGCTCGTGGTTTGCTTCTTCTGTCATTGACTTCCGAGTTCTATATATGCAACAAATAATCGTGAAATATCCCACTTACTTTTAGTTCTTTGATTATATTGCAAATACGAAAAGTTGGCTGCAGTGTCTGTCAGTCTGTTTTGTCTAGTTTAACAATTTGCTAACTACTTTTAATTACTTTTCGGTACTTTTCGGATGTTTTAAGTTTTCACGGTTTACTAGACGTTCTTAACTGATCAGAGGATCGAGTCAGAATGTTTCTCCTCGTTTCTTTATATGTACATATAATTTACTGTCAATGTACTATGCTCTCTTTGTTTATAATACTATGTGCAATTTGTTTGGTGCCAGACCCACATATTTGGCACTGTATGTTGTTTGTAATTTTTGTTATATACATATAACATAAGCCAATATCCTGCGTTTAATTTCTTTAAGCACGGGGGAAAATATTTAATATGACATGTATATAATGCACTTCAATAGCCTGCACAGGAGAAAATGTTTAATATCGCTTACATAGCGATATTGATTATTCCCAATAAATAAAATCAATATATGTACGGAGGCGTGCCCAATTTTGAATATTAAATTATTAACATTGATTTCCCAATTTTTCGCCCCTCTACCAAATTCTGCCCGATTAGCAATTATCGAGGAAAATCAATCAATCCTCCTAAATAAAAAGCCGGTGCGTCGCTAACAAAGGGAGTTTTTTTTTGTAATGATCAAGACCCCCGACCCACGATAAGGTATCTTGTTTTTAAAGTGTCTAAAGATAAATTAAATTTATTTTTTGTGTCTAAAAGTTAAATTAAAAATTGTTTATAAAAGTGTCTTAAAGTTAAATTAAAAATTATTTGCAAAAAACTTTAATGTCAAATAAAAATTGTTGGTAAAACTAGCTAGATAAATAAAACTGCGCTTAGCCCAGACACGGAGTATTAATTCAAGTCATGTAAGGTGATAAGGACACTAAAGGGCTGTCGAAGTTCTCTTTAAAGCACTCCCAGTCCTTTTTGTGAGAAACAATTGTACAAAAATCCCGATCACAACAAAAAATTTGTGGCAGCGGTTTAGTTCGATCAATCAATAGCTCACCCGTACAAAAAGGTAACCTAAGCCAGGCGCTTAAAAAGGTGTACCCAACGTTGTGTTCACACAACTTGATCTCAGTCAGGTGCTCAGAGCTAGTGCGAATATTACACATTATATAATATATTACGAGAAACAATGGATCAAAGCGGCCCCAGAAGAGATAATAAATTCAACGAGATTAAGGAAGAGATCATCCAATACACACAGCCAGCGGACTCCGACGACGATACAATGGACTTTGAAGAGTACCAGAGAATAGTCGCAAGACTACAGCGCATCAGTAGCCTTCGCAAGTAAGAATTGAATTGCCATTATATATAAGTATATGCAATAATTCTAAAATATATATACAAATACTTTATATATATTTTTTAAATATTTTGATGAACATATTTTCTTGAATTAGACTTATATTTTATATATTTGTATATTCCATATTATTTCTTTTTGCTCTGATAATTACTCCGACTATCTTCATTGTTGATTACTCTGGTTATTCTTTTGTTTACCACTTTTCTGATGATAATTATATTGGTGAAATTTTCTTTGTTGTGAAAATTCTGTCGTCAATTTTTTATGAAGCGTTAAAAGTGAGGTTTTAGAGTGCAAAGGTTTTTTTTTCTGTTGCGTAGTCCTCTTGTCAAGATTGTCTCTACACGCTCAAAAAATTATTCAGCCCGAGCTACCACAAGCTGGCTAGCAACTCCACGTTTGGCTCGTGTTACCCGGTATATTAATCAAATCCACAAAAACCACCCATGCCTGGCACTGGGAACTCCGCAGATAATCCTTCTTTAAAGGCAAGTGACCTCAAAATTTCATTGACCGATGCTCGCAATATGATTCCCGAGTATGACGGTAACCCTTTTAAAAAAGGAACTTAACAGCTATTTTCAAGACGATAGGCCAAGAATAGCCATAAAGGGCGAACGGTCACACAAGGCACTCGCGAAAGTATTCAAGATTTTGCAAGAAGGTACGCCAGCGTCCTTGAAGCAGCTGATAGCGCTTCACAGAAATATTTGCTCATAGAAAATGAGCAGAATGCTATTTGAGCTTTCGAAGATCTGCTCAGAAATGATCAATGAAAAGTGATACCAAAAGCTCGCTCTGAAACTTCCTTCAGAAAACTAATCAGTTTCACAAATGAACATTCAGAACGCATTGAGGAGGCACAGCAAAGCGGATCCCGTTCATCCCATAATGTAGTTATTTGCGATTATTGTGACAAAACAGGCCATACCAAAGATAGTTGTTTTAAGCGTAAACAACTACCTACTTTTCACGTAACATATCCAAACATAAAAAGAGAAGTGAATAGGATCACATGTGAATACTGTAATAAACCCAATCACCGCGCTTCCAGAGCTGGGCAATATTTAAGTAAAAAAAAGATTTAAGTACTACTTAAAGCACATTTTCGTTACTTAAGACTCATTACTCAATACTTTTGAAATGCCCCTACTTAGTACTTGAGCATAAGTACTTGCTTCTATTTACTTGGACTTAAGACTTAATTTTGTACTTAAGTACCAAGATTTTTTCTTAGGTATTTCTGAGTCTATTAAGTACCTACAAATATCTAACTCTTCGTAGAAAAGCAAACACAATCTCTAGCGCACCTCCTTTTTTGTTGAGTTTTAAAGCACGCAAAGAACTGTCAAAGAATGTGCCGCACTCACGCGTCAAGGCAGAGCCTTAGACAAACTAATAACATACACACAAGACTGGGAAAGTAGAACAAAAACCCGTAACGTCTCGCTCGGATATAAAATCGACGATGCCTCGACTTACTGACATAATCACTGATATGTATAATATGGATTGGAAAAACTAGGCTTATTTCTATATTGCTGACTCTTTCGGTCTAAGCACCAATTACCAACTGAGAGAGAACTGAAAACAACAAATAAATTAGTGGATTCGTCGACAAAAACTGACAAACTGACAAAAACTGTTTTATCAAAGACAATGTATTCATTAGATACGTAGAAGAATTTCTAAATGTTTTATTAAAATCACTTCCCGGGCTGCGTGCTCACTTTTTGAACCTCCCGGAAATGATTTTTGCAATGTTGGCACCGACGTAAGAACTCTTTTTGACACAAGTAATTGTGAAATAAAAACGTAAACAGTCCATATTATATACGTGGACATAACCAAGGGTAAGCAAGAAATCTCGCTCCAATATAAAATCAACGATGCCTCGACCTGATGTAGGGAAGTGTGGTAATTAAATATATGTTACGGTCGCCATGTAGTAATAAATAAATGTGTTACGGATCGGGAGACTATGTTCTATGATTAGTAGAATCTGTGGTGAGAGATATCGTCACGTAGTGAGAAGCTTTATAGAAAGCAGATCCCCCGTTTTACTCTGGGAAAGCTAGAATTAGCAGATGCCCTGTTTGACTCTGGACAAGCTAGAATTAGCAGATGCCCTGTTTGACTCTGGGCAAGCTAGAATTAGCAGATGCCCTGTTAAATAAAAGATGAAGCTTCGTTGATAGTCAGAATACTAAAAACTGAATGTATTTTATTCAATTGTTCTAGCTTATTTATACAAAATGTCAATATGCTAATCAACCGTTAATTATTACTAATGCACATTAATATATGTTAAAGCTAAATCGCTTACTTACACTTATGTACATATGTGCTTAACTCCGGCAGAAAGATGTGACTCAATGTACTTGACCCGTATTACGCTGGTTGTAAAAAGGTAAACAAACGCATGTAAACAATTACAGTCACTTCTTTAGGTTGTGACACATATTTGGTTTAGCGTATGTTTTTGCTTAATTGCAATAATGAAATTGATCGCATTTATTGTGATTGATTAATTTTGGGTCAATTGAATATTGCAAGAATGCAGAATGTGCATTCTTGTATTTTTAATTGATTTGGAAATTGTTGTGTATATTCACATCACAGAAGGCCTCAATTTTTACTTAGAGATTTACTGGAATTTTTTTACTTAGAATTGTTATGCATTATTGGATGCGATAATGGGTGCTTTGGCGGACCTCTAATAGTTTGTGTGAGTGTAGCAAGGAGAGGTGAAAGTTTTACTCTAATTGCAGCACCGAAAACTATGAAAAACTATAAATAATAGCCACTTACTATACATATTATAGTTTTGAAAAGGTATTGATTTATTCATATCTATTAACTGAACTCGATAAACTTCATTATATTACTGCCAACGTACAAAGATTATAAAGAAGTACCTTAAAAAGAACTTCAAAAAGTACTCAGTACTTTTTATAGACTTAGTATTTAGTTACAAATACTCAGGCCTTCGGTACTTGTACTTAAGTACTTTTTCTTTGGTACTTGCCCAGCTCTGGCGCTTACGAATATCAAAAGAAACGCTATAATGAACAACTTTCTTGTTCACAGCCGAATAACGATAGGAGAAAATTTTACCATCTTCTAGTAACCAACCTCAACCAATGAGACAGATTAGGTGGTCCATATCTCACGAGTCATGTCAGGGAAACCAATTTCCGCAGGACGACTCGGACGGCGAGACTTCCCGCGAGATAATTACTCAAGCCGTAATACAATATTTTTGGAATGCTAAATGTGGTTATAACATTCCAAAAATATTGACACAAAAAATTTGAGTGTCTATGAGCACATGCAATTCCCATTTAATATTTCAAAATATAAAACTACACGATTTATAGTAGACACTGGCGCTGAAATAAGTCTTCATAAAGCTGAAGCTACTATAGACACAGCCCTAGTTTATGAAAATCAGCGTTGCATAATAACCTAGCTGGTGATGCAATTCCTTCTTTAGGTGTGTCATATGGCTCACTCATTCTCAATTCAGAACTGTCAATTAAACACCCATTGCACATAATTTCGGAAAACAGTAAATTATCAAAAGGCGGCCTGTTAGGAAGGGATTTCTTAGCAAAGTACAAATGCAGTTTCAATTATTCGGAAGGCTATTTGGAAATGGAATTTCATATTCCCCAAGTAACAAAGTTAATATTCAACACCCTATGATGTACGAAAAGCTCCCCAGCAATAATAGTAACTCAGTGAAATCAAGTCTCAGAAAGACGAAACAATACGACAAATCCGAAACACATGAAAGTAAAGTTATAAAACAGTGCAGAAGTAACAAAAAAAAAACCGAATCGCTGATAAATACATTCAAGGAAATAACGCCATAAAAGCTAAGTAAATTATCACGCCAAATAATGAACCCTCAAATACAAAAGATTTGGGAAGGGAAGGATCTAGTGAAGACAGGAAAACGAGTCCAGTTTTAATGGTCTTCCAAATTTTATACTATCTAGTTATGATGTGGAGTTGCTCAAGAAAATCAGAAAAAAGAATCATTAGAAGCTTCTAAAAATAATTCAAATAAATATAATAGCAATGTTTTAATAACTTCTAGAGAAATCGACTTCACTTCAAATAGGGATAATAATAATATGGTAAATTGGAACCAACAAGAGTTGCAAAAGGAAATATACGATAACCTGCGTGCACAAAGTAAAAATAAGAAACTCAATAATATAATCAGGTTACTTCCAAGAAATGAAAATGTGGTAACGTTACCCCCTCTAGAAACTAAAGAAGTGATGTGCGAACACAAAGAAATTCAATCTGGAATGATTTTAGGGTATACAGTGTCAAGACCGAAAACCCATACAATTAAAGTTCTCTTATTAAACTCAAACGATAACGAAGTAGATATACCGTATGAAAACATACAGCCTACCTGGTCTCGATTAGATGACTACGACATAATCGAAGCCAACTACGAAAAAGACCCAGTTACAAATCGCCTAAAGAATCTAGAAGGGATACTGAAATTACAGCACAGCAATAAGGAAGCAAAATAGACTATAGTAGACATTTGTCGCCAATATAATGATTTATTTTTTCTAGAAGGTGACACATTAACGAACACCGACGCAGCTACACACCCTATCCAACTTAAATCTGATACGGTCCCAATTCATGTAAAACTATATAGGTTACCCGAATCCCAAAGAGGAGAGATTAATGGACATTTCAATGAGATGTTTTTTCAAGGCATTATAAGTCCAAGCAAAAGCCCGTGAAATTCTCCCCTGCTTTTGGTCCCCAAAAAACCGGACGAAACAGGCAAGAAACGTTGCCGTGCAGTTGTCGATTTTCAACGCTTAAACGAAGCCATTTTAGGCGACGCCTATCCGTTGCCTAACCCTTCTGACATTCTCCACCTATTGGGTCGTTCCAAGTGCTTCACTATTGAGGACTTGGCCAATGGTTTCCACCAAATACCAATGAATGAAAGGGATAAGGAAAAAACCGCATTCAGCCCCCCTTCGGGCATTATCATTACAACAGAATGTCCTTCGGACTGAAAGGGGCACCAGCTACCTTTCAGCGTATTATGCACACTCCCTCACAGGTCTACAGGATTTGCATTGCTTCATATTCCTAGATGATATTGTCATCTATGGTTACGATTTAAAAAATCACAATGTGAAACTCGCTCAGGTGTTCGAACGACTAAGAATCCACAATATCAAGTTGCAGCCTGAGAAGTATCATTTACTGCAGGAGGAAATAGTTTACCTGGGGCAGGTAGTGGAGGAACATGGTGTTCAGCCCGATAAGAGCAAGGTTGAAGCAGTTAAAACCTACCCCACACCAAAAAAGGCGAAAGATATCAAAGCATTTCTTGGTTTTGTGGGATATTATAGACATAAAGCCCTCGCTAGAATATCTAGTAATAGATTATATCCGAGAGCACTATTACTCATTTAACAAATTCGATCTACAAAACTGCTTAATATTGGACTTGGTCCAATATCTGTGTCGAACCATCCAACCGATAAGCAACATTTTCCCCGTAAATAATCTGTGCGAGATAGATCTTCTCAAACATAGTAATTCCATTCCTTCGAATTACAAAATTCAAGTAGTTCCAAGACGAGAGTTCTGGATACAATTATCCCAACCGAATTAATGGTTATTTTCTATGCAACAACCATTAATGATCGACACTATCTGCGGAAATGAAATAAAATCCTACAAAATTATAGGACAGGAATCATTGAATTAGCATCTAGCTCTTTCTTACGTACCAAGTCATTGTTATCCATGCACACAACATAAAAATATCAGAATTGAACAACCATTATCGCCCGTCTTTGAATTTAACGTATAACATACCTCAACCCACCACAATTAATCGGCAACACACCGAAGACAGGTCGCATGTAATTAAATTCCACGGTGACAATCATGAATTACAAATGCTCAGAGCAGCCATCTCCCAACAAAAACAACATCAGCTTCGCACACTAAGCTCTCACAATATACACCATTATACAATCTCATATGTACTACTGTCTTTAGTAGTAAGTCTACTTATTGCACTCGCATATAAATATATCATTAGAAAGAAAGAAAAAAATCCAAACACATTCAAAACAAAAAGAAGGCAAAACTTGTAATCAAATTTATTTCAAACAAAGCTTGTAAGCTTATTATATTTTAAGAGATTATGAAATAAAAAACAAAACTTAATAGAATTTTCCTATAATAAAACTTTTAGACTAAGGTAAAAAAAAAGCTTTTGTAAAAGCCAGTACGACAGTACTAGACGACATGAAAGATTTTTAATACATAGAATCTAAGGTTCTGAAAATAACTTTTAGATTTCTAGGGTTACCCATAATAAGATCTAGTTTTAAATATGTAAATTTAAATTTCCTTTTACCATAATAAATCATCAAAAATATTAATAATGTAAAGCGACAACCGGCAATACTCTTACCGATATTTCAACGACAATCTTTATATTTTTTCGAAAGTTTAATACATATATGTACTCCTTGAACTTTCTATTCTAAGGGGGAAGGTGTAATGAGTGTCGCTCATTACGTATCTCATAACCCCGAGTCAAAGAAAACTTATCTTCACACAAGCTTTCGGCATTAAAGAAAAATACAACATTTTCAAATAATTATTCGTTCCGACAAGATTTCAACGAGAAGTCGATAAATTCTTCAAATTTATTGCCGACTCAACTTTTTATGCAGTACGCGCATTGGTCATAGAATCAAACTTTCAGAACGAGACCGATTCACATAGGTCGTGCCTGACCTACCTACTAACATGCATAATATGGACTGACTACGCTCATAAAAATTCACTGCAAAAAGTGGGCTCACTTTTATATTGCTGACTTTTTTGGTCTAAGGACCAAGTACCAACTGAGCGAGAACTGTAAACAACAAATAAATAAGTTGGCCCGTTGAAATAAATGTTTTTAAATTAACTATTTATGGTTATTACTGATAAAATTGTTCCAGCAAAGGCAATATATTCATAAGATACGCAGCAGAAATTCTAAAGGATTTATTATAATCTCTTTTCGAGCTGCGAGCTCATTTTTTCAACTTCCCGCCAATGATTTTTTCAATGTTGGCACCGGCGCGTAAGAACTTTTTTTGACATAAGCAATTGATCCCACATGAAATAGAAGGTTAAGCAGTCCATATTATATATGTCAGTGGACCTACCTTACAGCCTGCACGCTTACATGAATTATATATATACATGAAATACTATGCGCAAAGCGCTTAATAACCGACCCATATATCGAGCACCGTATGTTTCTCCTCGTTTCTTTATATGTACATATAATTTACTGTCATTGCGCTATATTAGCTTTGTTTACATAATAATACTATGTAATACTATATGCAATTTGTTTAGTGCCTGACCCACATATTTGGCATTAATTAATTTTTGTTATAAAAATAAACCAATAGCCAGCGTTTAATTTCTTAAGCAAAGGGGAAAATATTTAATATGGCATGTATATAATGCACATCAATAGCCTGCACAGGGGAAAATATTTAATATGGCAGGTATATAATGCATGTCAATAGCCTGCACAGGGGAAAATGCCTTAGCCATTTTAACCCCCGATTGCTGGAAAACGATACTCAAGTTGTAAATGGATTAAAAAAAAACAATATTGTGCTTCCTTTGAAATCCCGCAGACAGACAATAATTAAGATTAGGAATAAGTATAAGAATAACCATAAATGCAAACACTACAATTATAAATAAAAATATAAAAGAAACAAGTATAATTATTCGTGGATTATGAACAAACTACATTAACTACTATATAATCATAGTCCAAGTTGAAATGGAAAGAACACTTCATAAAATACGGGGAAATTTGATAGATCCCTTCCGCATAACAATATGGTGGAGTGAACAATGCGAATGAAGAGGACATGGTTTCCGGGACCACAGTTTAAAAAACAATAATTACAAGTAAAAAAAAGTAAAGAGGAGATCCGCAGCTAGCCGCTTGAGGACAATTTTATTTATTTTCTTTTGAGGACCTTAAGAGGAGTCAGTACCAAGATTTGAAAGTTTCATACATTTTTCAATGCGAATTTCTGGCTAACTATTTGTACCAGAATAATGACTTATATCTTAAATTAAAGGTAACGAAGAGATCTAATAAATAACGTCGAGAAATATAAAAAAAATGTATTGGAATGGAGATATTAGCTCGGAAACTTGTAAAAAATGGTACAAATTGATTTTTTTTTCAAATCAAATTCCTGTTAGTAGGTATTCTCGTTTCTTTATATTGTAGAAAGATAAAGCCTAAATCTAGCAAATAACGTCTAGTTTTTTCATTTTTAGTGGCGCTTTTTTTAGTTGTTTAACTCTAATAGTACTTGTTTTTTCTTCGATATTTCACAGACGAGAAATTTCAATATTTCGTTAAAAGTTGTAGAAATATAAAGCAAAATAGTATAAAATTTAGGAGAGTTCATTCTCGTTAAAAATTTTCAATTTCTTTGAATTGCAAATTTTCGTTTTCGTCTTAAATTGTCGCATGTTGGGTTTCTGTCTTTTACGCTAGATGTCTCTAATTTGACTTGTGGTCTAGGTCTACACAAATTTTATATGAATTTTCATACTTTCAGGACACAAACCTACGTATAGGAAGTTTTATTGCCTACAGGCTCGCTGGTATCTAAATTCAAATTTTTGCTGAGTACTGACTCCTCTTAAGGAGTTCGTCGAGGGACGAGGTTCATCCACGTGGAATAAATAAAAAAAAGGAGCTAAGTCACTGAATAAATTGAATTAACTAGCTTAAATACAAAAAAACAAAAAAACAAAACAAGAAACGAATTAACTAAGTACTAATATAGAAGTAAATTCTTTAAACTTAATTGGCTATAGAGATACAAAATAGTCACTCATAACTTATTACAAAAGAAGCTCAATAAGTCAACGACCGTAATATCATTCTAATATACAATTTCTACCTTCACTTAGCTATTAAATTCTTACGTACACCAAATTTCTATGTCAGCAATTGCATGGAAGTGCAAGTGAAATTACGGTCGGTGACATTGCCTACGAAGTAAATTTATGCTGATCTTGTGATTTTGTTTTGTTTGTTTTGATTTATTGTCATCATATGTATATATGTATATGAATAATTGTATAAATAAGCGAATGGAAATAATAAAATTTTAATTGATCATCAGATAGCGTTTGATCGAGTTTTATTTTATCCATCAGTTCTCAGTACAAACATTGGTCCTTCGAGCTTGCTTTGTTGAACTTAGTATCTTCAAAGCAGTACAAAATTTCTGTAGAACTTAGTGTCTCCAGTTAATTATTATTCAGCGCAGAAATTCCTGTTGAACTTAGTGTCCTCAGGCAATTTGTTTACTAATAATAAAGATTTTTTCCATTCCTAATACCTAAAACAATAGTGGCGAGAAGCGAAGAGTTCCGATCAACCTAGCAACATAGCTCATCAGCTACTCGATAATTCAACGAATATGTATTACTATGGAGCAGTTAATTAAAGCAAACAAGGCAGATGCTTTAAGACTTCAGAAATTTATTACAAACTACACCAAAGATTCTGACGTACGTTAAACAAGGGATTATTTTGAAACCCGTTTGGTTAAAATAAGCAAGCTATGTGAAAGTTTTGACAAAAGAAATGATGATCTAGAGCTATACCGTGAAACTAATTCAGAACAGCCATACTTTAAAGAGAATTTTTATGACACCGTGGAAAAATTGTATGAAGAAACACGGGATATAATAGAAAATTCCTTGGCGGATTTAATGTCAAGAGCGAAAATCACTGAAGTATTGCAAGATCAACTGAAGGTAATAAAGAAGCAATATGCCATTATAGAAACTCTACAAAAGGCATCAGTTTCAATTAAAGAAGAGATTAAACAAGAGGTATCTGCAGTTTACTGTATGCAAAAAATTAAGTTGGTGAATGACTATTGGGAGCACCTTGTCTGAAACCATGGAGAGATTATGTCGATGGGTAGAACAAAACACGAATATATGGAGAATGATATATTCTCAAGCATTGAGGATACCTATCAAACTACCACAATTCAACTACAAGAAGTATTGAATAAATTAAATCCTCAAGATAAAAATTCGATAAGCACCAACGAGTCAAAGGGAACACAAATAAAGTTGCCAAGAGTCGATATTCCGTCATTTAACGGTGACTATATCAGTGGTAATCCATTTAGAAATTTGTTCATGGAACTCATTTATAAAGATGACAAAATGTCTGGAGCTCAAAAATTATTCTATCTCAAAGGCAATCTCATAGGTGATCCAAGTGAACTCATACAGCATCTACAAATAACAAACGAAAACTTTGAGACGGCCTGGGAAATTCTTGAAAAAAGATATAAAAACAAGAGGACTCTCTTGACAACACAATTAAATATACTTCTAAAACAACCTTCAAAGAATCATCGGAAGTTTTGAAGAAGTTACATGACGTGACAATTGAATGTTTAGAGGGCATCAAAAATCTAAGCATAGATACGAAGAATTGGGATCCATTGGTCATATACACATAATCATAACAAAATTGGATAAAGAAACCTACCGAATCTATGAACAATCAGTGGCCATACCAAGAGAAGTTCAAGAACTAAGCAAATTTCTTGAATTCCTAAAAAATCAATTTCGAGGTCTTGAAGCAGTAGAGCCATCGAAACCAAAACAACCCGAAAGAAATGGGAAAAATACAAAAGTATACCTGGGAATGATTTCAAAGCATTGCGCTATCTATGGAGAAAATCATAGAATATATCACTGCGAAACATTTAGTAAGCTAAGCGTACAACAACGACTAAAACCCGTAAAAAAGGCAAACTCTTGCCAAGAACTGACTAGTAAAACGGCCACAATATACTATAATGTAAAAGCCGGTACACCTGCAAGTTATGCCAGAAAAAACACCACACTCTCTTACATTATCAAATTCAGCAGGCACCATCTTATCAACAAAGTAATAACTATCCAAGAAAGGAAGCAATTCGAGATGATAGCTCACCAAACGAAGCGCTTGCAGCTCACTTTGCGAAGAAATCAAAGTGGTATCACGTATTACTGGCAACCGCTGTCATACAAGTAATCAATAAATCAGGTGATGCAGTGCTACTCAGGGCATTACTTGACCAAGGGTCTCAAGCAACGTTCATTACTGAGAATGCAGCTCAGCAATTAAGATTACCTAGAAGAAAAATTCAAGCCACAATTTCCGGTCTTGGGTGCTCCAGTCCAGGAATCACAAAATCCAGCATAGAGATTACAGTAACGCCACGAGTTAAATCAACATTCTCTCTTACAACCATAGCCCTCGTATTAAAAAATCTCACAAGAAAATTGCCTACAAATAAAATCATTCCAACTAACTGGACGCATACCGAAAACCTGGTTTTAGCCGATCCAACGTTCCATAAGCTAGGAAGGATTGACGTCATATTAGGAGCAGAACTGTTCGGGAAGATAATACTAGGCAACCGTCTGCGTGGAACCGAAGATGCTCCCGTTGCCCAATAAACAGAGCTGGGGGGATATTATCTGGAGCTATTAGTAACAGCAACAACAAGAATAAGCTTATTTGCATGGTATCAGAAATAGATATAACCAGCGAGCTGCAGAGAATTTGGGAATGCGAAGAACAGACAGCCGAAACTATTACTACACCAGAAGCCATTGCTTGTGAAAGTTACTACCAACAAACGCACAGACGGGACGAGAACGGTCGATATATCGTTCGCCTTCCATTTAAACAAAATCCTAAAGAAGCCAATGTGAGCAGATCAAGAGAACTAGCGGTTGCCCGACTGTTCCAAATGGAGCGAAAATTTAACCAAGACAAAGTATTTGAAACCATGTTTAAGGATTTTATGAAGGAATACCAACGGTTAGGTCATATGGTTCCAGCCGAAGATGATGGTGAGATAAAATACTACCTACCTCACCATGCGGTTTTCAAACAAGAGAGTACAACAACCAAATTACGTGTGGTCTTCGACGCTTCGGCCAAAACAAACAACACCAGATGTCTAAATGATATTGTTATGTTTGTAGGGTTATACGATTATAAAGAATGCGTGTATAATTCGTGAAGTTTATTTATTGTTCAAAACTCTACATAACACTACTTATTTAAAGAACTAACTTAGATATAATTATAATGCGGATTACATTACTAAAAGTACTGCGGCGGTATACAATCACGGCGGTGATCTACAGAAGACTGACTGGCTGACTGACTGAAGCTAGCGTCAAGCCGAACGTATGTTGACTGTGTGTGAATGTAATATGTTAATTATATGTGTGGTTGTAATAACTAAACACTACACTTCCTCTTCGCCATTTGATGCATCACTATTAAGTCGACTGGAAATGTACCACAGCCCTGCGTTGGCGCGCTGAACGTCTTGGGCTGAATTGCTCAGGCTTGGGTTGAATTGAAATCCTTGGGTCTTCTAGTGGCTTCGATATTGTTCTGGAGGAGGCAGAGGAATCATTGTTAGGTGGAGTTAAATTACCTTCTTTTGATTTAGTTAAAGCTTCGAATAGTTGACGAGCTGATAAGAACTGTTGTTCAGATGCAATGGATGCATTGGTTTTGTTTACTCTGGATCGTAGCTGGTTTTGATGTCTTGTCCAGGTACCTCTCTCTGTTCGAACTAAGTACAGTCTGGACCCCTTTTTTGAAATTAAGACGCCTTGAATCCATCGTGAACCTCTGGCATAATTTCTTGCATAAACCTGTTGTTTCGAATGAAACTTGGCTTTAGGTTGCTTGATCTGCCTTCGAATTGCTTTGGCAGGAACGATTTGTGAAAGAATCGTGCGATGCTCACGACCATGGAGGATTTCTGCATGTGTTCTGCCAGAATGTGGATGGGGTGTTGTTCTATAAGACATCAAACACTGCGATAAAGCTGTATCAGTATCTTCTCCTTCCTTAAGTATTTTCTGCAAATTACTTTTGAAAGTACGAACAAAGCGTTCGGCTTCTCCGTTAGAAGATGGGTGGAATGGCGCTGTTCGAAGGTGCTGAATACCATTATGGTGGCAGAAATTCTGAAACACTTGAGCGGAAAATTGGGTTCCGTTGTCACTCACAATAACTTCGGGTAATCCTTCTAGAGCGAACAACTTCGTCAAAGTTTGCACAGTTGTTCCTGTTGTTGCTTGCTTCATCGGAATGACGAATGGAAATTTCGATAAAGCATCTACACAAATTAACAACATTTGTTGCAAAAATGGACTAGCAAAATCAATATGTATACGCTCCCAGGGCTTTTCTGGCTGCGGCCAATTTGTAAACTCTTTGGGACGGTCTCCAGCTGATGACTGACATATATCACAGGCTTTAACAGCAGACTCAATGCTGGCATCAATTTTTGGCCACCAGCAATATTTTCGCGCAAGTTGTTTGGTACGTACAATTCCCCAATGTCCTTGGTGAAGCATGCGAAGAACTCGGTTCTGCAATTTATGAGGAACTACTACTCGTATATACTCTGTTTCTAACAGTATGACATCTCCGTGTGTTGTTAACGACATCCTTCGTTGAAAATAAGGTTGAAGATGGCTTTCCGTGGTAGGCAGTATATCTGGCCACCCATTCAGTATGTAGAAGTAGACTTTGCTAAGCGTCACATCATTTTTTGTTTCTCGTGAAATCTCTCGGGTGTTCACAGGGAAGCATTCAATTTGCTCGTTCATATCTATGCTAAGTTCGTGAGAAGCCTCTTCACTCACATCAAATTCCTTGTCTGGACCAATTAGAAGGCGTGATAGTGCATCTGCATTAGCATGCTTGGCTGTCGGCTTAAATCGTATTTTATATTTATAACTCATTAAAATTAGGGCCCATCTCGTTAATCGGCCAGTGGTCATCTGCGGTAATCCTTTATCTGGACTGAAAAGAGTCGTTAGCGGCTTATGATCAGTAACCAGGATAAACTCCCTGCCATACAAATATTGTCGAAACTTGGTTACTCCATAGATTATGGCAAATGCTTCCTTTTCAATTTGGCTGTAATTAAACTGATGGTTATTTAATGTTTTAGATGCATATGCAATTGGCTGTTCAGAGCCATCTAAATTAATATGTGAAATTACCGCACCAATCCCGTGTGAGGATGCATCTGCTGCTAAAACAATTGGCAGTGTCGGTTGAAAATGAGCCAAAAGTGTTGCGTTTACGATCTGCAGTTTGAGGCTTTGAAAAGCTTGGTCTTGAGGATAATTCCAATGAAAATGTATGTCTTTCTTTCGAAGAGCATTTAATGGGGCGGCTGTTTGTGCAAGATTTTGAATAAATTTACTATAATAATTTATTTTACCCATGAATGCTTCTAACTCCTTTAAATTTTTAGGCCTGGGCATACTTTCGATTGCGCGGATTCTCTTTTCAGACGGATGTACTCCCTTTGAACTAATTATGTGGCCCAGGTATTCTACTGTTGGTTCCTGATGATTTCGGCCAGTAACTATGATGTCATCAAAATAAATTGTGCAATTGAGACCAGATAAAATTAGTTCTAATGTTCGCTGATAAATTGCAGGTGCGCTGGCAATACCAAATGGAAGACGCTGGTATTGATAAAGTCCTAGTGGAGTGTTAACTACGGCTAGCTTTTTGGATTCTTCTTCTAATTCTATCTGTAAATAAGCATCAGACATATCCAGTTTACTGAAATACTTTCCTCCAGCTAATTTATGAAACAAATCCTCTGGTCGGGGAATTGGATGCTGGTCAACCTCTAAGTGAGGGTTAATAGTAACTTTCAAGTCACCACAAATTCGTAGTTTATTATTTTGCTTTGGTACTATGACGATGGGTGCCGCCCATTCGTTGAATCTGATAGGTTTCCAAATATTGGCTTCTTCCAACCGTCGGGCTTCTTGCTTGAACAGTTCTAACTGAGCGTATGGTATGGGCCTAGCTTTCGGTTTAGCGGACGATTTTAAATACAAAGTGACCCAATGATGATGACACTAAATCCGGAAATTTAGAAAACACAGCATCAATGTCTGCTACTGGCATGCTTTGTAAACTTTGTACACTATCGACAATGTCAAAACTGATGCGGATTCCAAAAATTTTTGCCCAATCCATACCAAAAATATTGTCACCATGTTTTGTAGCAGCTATGAGTAAAGGCAGTTCTTTTTTGATGCCATTAAATTCCACTGCAACAGTTGTTTCTCCTAAAATTGGCACCGTATTTGACCCATACGATGTTAATTTACGGTTTTGCTGACAATAATTCGGACAATTTAATTCACTAAATCCGGGTAAGCCAACTATCGACGCACTAGCACCGGTGTCCAGAAGAAAAGTCATTTCGCGATTGTTAATGAATAATTTAACAAAAAATTTGTTTTTACACCCTCGAATTGTTTCATGATTAACTGAAAAAATTTGCTCTACACTATTTACATAGTCACGCCTAGTATAGCGAGAACGAGAGCTGCTTCTAATGGCGTTGCACACAGGCGCGATGTGACCTTTTTTATTACATTTGCGACAAATAGCATTTAAAAATCTACACTGGGATCTGCTGTGATGTGTGCCGCAGCCAGAACATGATTTGATGAGATTACTATTCATTTGTTTGTGCTTATTTCCACTTCTATTTCCCCATGCAGAACTGTTATTGTGTTTGTACGGCTTTGTTGCTTTAATTTCGTTGACATCAATATCAACCGAATTCGCTGGCATTCCAATTTTTAATACTTGCATCGATTTCTGTGTTGCTTCATAGGCTTCTGCAATTACTACTACTTCTTGGAGTGTTGGATTAGGCTTCTGTAGAGCTGCTATGCGTACAGACTCATGCGGCGTGTGTAAAATTATAATATCTCTGATCATCTCGTCTGTGTATTCCTGTTTGCAATCGACACCTGAGCAGACAAATTGGCAATCACGTGCGTGTCCACGAAGGTCCTGCACCCATTCCGAATATGTTTGTGTTGGCTTCATGCGGCATCTAAAAAATTCATAACGGGCTGTGCAGACATGCGCTTTGACTTAGAAATGTACTGATAATTTCTTTAACAAATCATGATATGTCTGTTCCGTCAACTTTTTTGAGCCATACAATTTTTCTAGAAGTTCATAGTTTTCTGCGCCCAACCATGATAAGAAATAAGCTCTTTTTTTTTTCAGTACATGAAACACTATACGCAGTAAAGCGTTGTTGAAGTTGCTGCACATATGTAGACCAACTCCCTTTCTCTTTGTTATAAGCATGAAATGGTGGAATATTTTGAGAGCTTCCAACTGCATTTTGTGAGCTACTATCTTGATTTTTTCTCCACTCCTGTTGTTCCGCGATGATTTTTGTTAATAATTCATTTTGAGACTTAGACAATTTCTCAATTACGGATGCTAATTGATCCATCTTATTGATTTAGTTCTTTGCCTTTTTCGCACGTAAAAAAAGCTAAGTGAATAAAGCACTAACAAAGAAGTATCCGCTAATTCCGCTATGCGTGTGCTATGCGTGTTCCGTTTTTACCTCGTCGCCAATATTTTATGTTATAAAGAATGCGTATATAATTCATGAAGTTTATTCATTGTTCATAACTCTACATAACACTACTTATTTAAAGAACTAACTTAGATATAATTATAATGCGGATTACATTACTAAAAGTACTGCGGCGGTATACAATCACGGCGGCGATCTACAGAAGACTGACTGGCTGACTGACTGAAGCTAGCGTCAAGCCGAACGTATGTTGACTGTGTGTGAGTGTAATATGTTAATTATATGTGTGGTTGTAATAACTAAACACTACAGATATCATGATGATCGGTCCATAACTGCAAGGAAGCCTAATCTCCATTCTATTAAGATTAAGAAAATATAAAATAGTATTCACGGCGGACATAGAAAAAATTTACCGCCAGATAAAAGTGGATGTGAGAGATCAGCAGTATCAATATATTCTTTGGACAGATTCAATGATAGTTCTGTCATGGATACAAGAAGATGCACATAAGTAGCAAACATTTGTGGGGAATCGAGTTGCACAAATACATGGATTATCAGAAAGAAATACATGGTTTAACGTGCGATCATCCCAGAACCCTGCCGACACCGCCTCTAGAGGAATACCGCTGTCGCTGCTTAAAGATCATACTCTTTGGTGGCATGGACCTTTTTGTCTTAGCAGTAGTTACGCTACAGCGTTTCTGGCTCACTGTTTTAGATTCCAGGATTTCGCCACAGATGGCGCCACCGTCGCTAGGTGGTTTGAGTCCATACTAAATGTAGGTTTGTGTCTTGTCTGTACTGCTTTATGTCTTGGATGCACCATTGTGTCTTGGATGCACCATTGAGTCTTGACTGCGCCCTAGCGGGATTAACCGATACTACCAGCATGCTCTGGGGTGTGTCATTTGGTCTTGACTACACTCCAGCGGCATTAGACGGTACTACCAGGATTGTGAGTCCATACTAAATGTGGGTTTGTGTCTCGACTGTACTGGTTTATGTCTTGCATGTTGGGGATACAAGACCACTTTTAGCACTCTCCAGCATAGGGAAATAGCATAGGATTTCGATTTTGTTTCTGAAGTTCGCTTATTTTTCATCTCAGACTCGTAGCCTCTAAGTTGACATCAACATTTTTCATCTCCTTGGATGTGTGGTGCGCTTAAATGTAGTCTTTTGTTGTTTTCAAGTGTTGCGCATGGTTTTTGAATTAATATTAGTACTAATTAAAGTTAATAGTAGGAAATTTTTGTTCATGCCAATGGATTCTAGATGGTGGGTATGTGGGGGGATAATAAAGATGGGGGGGGGGGGATAATAAAGATAGGGGGGGGTGGGGGGTTGGTAATGAAATTTTCATCAGAAATCCTCTACGGGCTTTGGTTTTCAAGATATTAGCGTATTAATAAGTCAAGTTATTTTTGTTCATGCCAATGGATTCTAGGTTGTGTGGGGTGGGAGGGGGAACGAAATTTTCATCAGAAATCCTCTACGGACTATGGTTTTCGAGATATTAGCGACATTTGTTCAAACAATTTGCTAATTGGCAATTACATAATTACTAATTGGCAATTAGCAGCTTGGTTGGTAATTAGCTAATTGGCAATTAGTAATGTGGTGTTATGCGTAATTCTCATTAGCAGGGAAGTTGTAGATATCAGCAGCATTCGAATTTCACAACATGACATCACCATGAACAGATTCTAAAAGATGTCAGTGAGAGTTCTGGGTGTCAAACATTAAATGTTGCGCCTAGGCTGTTTTGTTTTTCTTCTATTAGCGGGGAAGTTGTAGATATCACGTATGACGTCATCATGGTTTAGCTGTTTTCAAATGCTGCACCTAAATAAGTGTTCTTAGCGGGGAAGTTGTAGATATCAGCAACATTCGAATTTCACACCATGACATCACCTTGGCTTGATGTTTTCGCAGCAAATTAATATTATTGCTTTTTCGAGTGCAAACACCATTTCTTGAGTATGGTCCCCTGGTGGCATTAGCCGGTACTACATATGTTGTTCATCTCGCGCTTGGGGATACGAGATCACTTTTAGCACTCTCCGGCATAGGGAAATAGCGTAGGATTTCGATTTTGTTTCTGGAGTTCGCTTATTTTTCATCTCGATTTTTGGGAGTACGAGATCACTTTGGGGATACGAGATCACTTTCAGCACTCTCCTGCATAAGGAAATAGCATAGGTTTTCGATTTTGTTTCTAGAGTTCAATTATTTGTCATCTCGGAGATCGTAGCTCTAAATATTTGTGAAGGGGTGGGAAGCTTTATTGGTGGAGGTTGCTGGTTAAGTTTTATCTGGTCTTGGAGGCTACAATTTGACCTTGAGGTGCCCCCTACTGTGTCTGGGTACTGGAGGTTGGCTGAGAGCTTTAGTGGCAATATCTGATACTATGACTAGGATTGTCTGGGGTGTGTTGGATTGGGCTACGTTACCTGTACCAAGCCTTGGGTAGAATGTGTGCGGCTTATGTGTATTAAGTAATGATGTGAAATACCCTAAGCGTATTAATATCGGGGCTGTATACTTGTCAGCTTGAGTTTGGTTTCAGTTGTTTACTTTAGTATGAGTGGCTGTGGTATGTTGGGCTGGGCTACTTGGTGGCTGAGGAAACGTTACCTAAGGCGTGGGTGGATGGGTGCAGCTGTGTATTTATGTGGATAAGAAATGTTGTGAAATTCCTTAAGGGAATTAGTCTAATTAGTATTAGTAATAATTCAAGTTAACTCTAGAATATTTTTGTTCATGCCAATAGATTTTAGAAGCTGTCAGTGGAGATCTTAGTTCTACGGGTGGACAAAAATTTCATTAGAAATCCTCCACAGGCTATGGGTTTCGAGATATTAGCGATCTTGCCTTTTCAGGTATAATTAATTACAGTAGCTTACAAACATAAAAAACAACAACAACTATAACCTAAGTTGTGGATTAAAGATTTGATGATATTAATCTGTAGGTGTCCTTTATAAACAAGATTATACCATGTGATCACATATCTAAAAATAGATCAGGCGAAGTTGGTTGAGGTGAATGTAGGTAGATATGTTGACTTAGATAAGTAATGGAAATTAGTAAATGCCTGATTTTACTCTTCAGGTGCAATGCTTCTAATTTGATTCCTTGCATAAACAAATTCGCACAGTCCAGTAAAGTAAATAAATTCAAATAATGTAAACAAATTCGCACAGCAGCCGAGTAAAGTAAACAAATTGAGCGATTTATGTAAGATTCCCAATTTCTTATTGAAAAAGTTGACTCAAAATTTGGTGAGCATTATAAAGGGTTTTCCAATAAGAGGTGTTATTTTGATATTCAAAGAAAAATGCCATTTTTTGAGATAAATGATCGGAACTTTATTTCATTATAAAGAGGAAGGTATGCCGTTAATAATGGAAAATAACATCAGCCAAATGACTACCACGACCATGCCTACAGGACCATATCCTTTTCATGAAATTTTCCATAACCAAATCGCAAAGTGGCTGCCCTATGTCCTCGATAGCCTCACGAATTCCATCTTTGAGGTCTTGAATCGACGCTGGGCTGTTGGCGTAGACCTTCTCTTTCACGTGGCCCCAAAGGAAGAAGTCGCAAGGTGTTAAGTCACAAGATCTCGGTGGCCAATTGTGATCACCTCTTCGAAAGACACGGTCCGGAAACTTTTCCCGTAAAAGATCAATGGTTTCGTTGCTTGTATGGCATCCAATTCCGGCCATAAAAAATCATTAATCATCTGTCGATAGCGCAAACCATTCACCGTAACTGTTGCTCCAGCCTCATTTTCGAAAAAGTAAGGTCCAATGATCCCGCGGGACCATAAACCGCACCAAACAGTCACACGTTGAGGATAGAGAGGCTTTTCAACAATAACTCTTGGGTTTTCCGAGCCTCAGATGCGACAATTTTGCTTGTTGACGAAGCCATCGAGGTGGAAATGGGCCTCATCACTCAAGATGAGTTTTCGATGGAATTCCGGATAATTTTCATGCATTTCAAGGACCCAATCAGCAAAGACTCGACGTTGTTGATGATCGGCCGGCTTGAGTTCTTGTGTTAACTGAACTTTATAAGCCTTAGGACCCAAATCTTTATGCAAAATACGGTGTAGTGACGTTTGTGGAATGCCTAATTCCAAAGAACGACGAGGAATGGACAAACCTGGGTTTTCTTCAACACTTTCGGCTACAGCAGCAATATTCTCGGCTGTTCTTGAGCGACGTGCACAGGTTTTATTCTTCACATCACTAACTTGTCCCGACAGCTCGAAATTTTCTACAAATTTCTGTATTGCGGTCCGACAAGGTGCTTCACGACGACCCAAAAATGTTCGAGTTTTACGAACCGTCTCTGCCACATTTTCACCATTTTTATAGTGAATTTTAATATTTTCAATGCGTTGTTGAATCGTGTATCGTTCCATTTTTATTAATGACGTAGTTTCTACTTGTCAAATGGCAAAGAACGACAGCTGCAAAAGTGACATCTACCGAAGTAGCGAGCTAATTAAAATAACACCTCTTATTGGAAAACCCTTTATAAGCTGCCCTTGTTCAAGTGATGATTCAACGGATGGACCAGATACATGTGAATGATGTGGTGTTGCTAGATGCCTAAAAGAAGTTGTGGGGCTATATAAATTCTATCAATCATTGATACAAAGTAATTGCGAGGCATGCCTTAAGAAGTGCGATTTAACTTAGCACTAGAAATTCTCATTTTGTATACTTGCAGAGCTCATAAAGGATCATGGAAACTTATGCTGTAGGCAGATGTTGATTTCAACGACAGATTCATCAAACAGAGGAAATTGTAATTACATACAGTTCTGTACCATAAGATTATAAGAATTAATATTTTTTAGTTTTTAATAATTACATAAATGATATTTTATATATGGCCTTCTTTTTATTCAGTTTCCTATACTAAGTCCGGAACTCTCGAATAAAATTTGACCACTACAACGAGTGGCGGTGGTGTTGGTGGTGGTGCTGATGGTGGCGGCGGCGGTGGTGTTGGTGGGTGCCCGCTCTTGGATGGCGCTTTGAAAAGGATATTTGGCGCGCGACCTTGAAGTCTACAATTTGATCCTGGTCTCTGACATCACCTAGACCTTTGGGACCAACTGAAAGTGAGGTCTGATAGCAGCTTAATAGCTTTTCACACAGGTCTGATAACAGGTGAACAGCTTTTCACACAGCTCTGATAATAGCTTAACAGCTTTTCAAACAGCTCTGATAACAGCTTAACAGATTTTCAAACAGGTCTGATATTCAAACAGAATCCTCATCATCAACCAGAGCGGAATCGCCTGCGACGTTGTTGACTAGATGGAATCTAGTACCAAGACCAGATACATCCGATATCAAAAGGTTGCCCAAAAGAGACAATGCTAGAATCAAAGATCAAGTTAGTTAGGCCCACCACACCAATATTAAGAAGATAAAATTACCATACTCTTATCCGAAGCTGAATCATGGTCAAATTGTAGCCTCTAAGACTCGACACTGTTGGTTTCAAAAGGTTACCCAATAGCACACACTTTCGGTTTAAGTTAAGGTCAAGGCCGTCAGAGGTCAAGGACAAATTGCTGCCTCCAAGACCACGTGTCAAATACATATAAATAATAGTTTGTTTTTCAGTTGATGTTTTGCTCTTTACCCAAACAGACCGCTGTTGGCAAGCTAATTACGTAATAATTTCAACATGAGTTCTAAGGATACTACAAACCTTCCAAAGCTTACGGACGAAAGTCGTAAAGAATATTCCTATAAGGCTCAGTCTGCATCTATGAAATCGATGCTTTCTAGAAATAAAGAAGGAAGTTTTTCATCCAAAAACGAGTCGGTTGTCCCCTACCAACAGCTCGAAAAATCAGGATATTCCAGCAAAGATCGCAAAAAGTAAAGACGGAGAGATGTTATTTATGAAAATGGTGCACAAGGAATCTTCTAAAGCCATCTTGGTCTAAAGGCATAAGGAATATTCTTTATAAGGATCAGATATCTTTGAAATCTTGGTTTTCCTGAACTAAAGAAAAAAGACTTTCGATTTAAGCCATAATGTAATTAAAACAAATTATTTCAATAAATGGCATTATAACCATAATATAATTTTTATTTACAATGCATATTTTAGACTATACTTAATTTATTTTCTCCGGCACACGTCGCTTAAGAGTGATAATTGAAGCAAGAATGATTATTGCTCACATCGGGTGTCGCTTTCAAGCAAATTTGTTGTTTGCAAATTAAGTGAACCTACTTTCCTTATGTAATCCATAGGTATCACTTTTGATCTATATATCATGAAGCTTTCTTAATCATAATATGTGATTTTTTCAGATGTGGCTGCTCAAACCACTTTCAGGCTAGGCTAACTCGGTCATGCCATTACACATTATCACTAAAAAGTTGGTGAAAAGTCTCTTACCTCTTGTTGTGGCCCAATATAAGGAAGATTCTTCCAGCAGCCAAGGGCGCATTTTAGAGAAATAATTAGCAATTGCTAAACAGTAACCTCGCATGGTACTGTTCTGCAACTGCCGGTTATTTCGCTGATTAGCTCAACAGCTGGCTACGATGAGCGCTTAGTGGAGCAATCGACGATTACGATAACAATTAACCTCGCATGGTAATTGTTATGTAAAGCGATTGTTTACTACTAAGCGACTCAGGTGCTGCAACCGGTAGAACAAACGACAAGGTTGTTGTCGTTTGTTTACATCCGCGTTGTGAGCAAAGAAAGTACTTCCGAATATCGGGGCATAAAAGACCAATGACTGGTCTGGCGAGCGCCCGTTAGTTTCAGTCATCGTCGCCGTTAATTGTTCAGTCGCGATTCAACTTTGTTTAAGAGTATCAAGTTTCAGTTCAGTTCGGGTTACAATTAAACAGCGTTGGGCGGCGGTAATAGTTAAATTAAGTTAAAAGTTAAAGTTAAGTTGGTAAGATCTGTAAATAAAATAAAAGTAGTGCATTTGTTGAAAACGGATTGTTTTTATTGCTAAGGGACACGACATTTTGGCGCAGCCGGTTTAAAAAGGTATTGTGTTTTTAAAATCGATATATTTTTTTTTTTTATTTTCTGGGAGTTATGCTTTTTGAGCTGCTCCATTTATTTTTTTTTTTATTTTTGGGAGTTATGCTTTTTAGCTGCTCAATTTTTTTTTATTTTTTTGGGAGTTATGCTTTTTAAGCTACTCCATTTTTTTTATATTTTGGGAGTTATGCTTTTTTAGCTACTCCATTTTCTTTTTTTTGTTAATTGTGGGAGTTCTGCTTCTTTTAGCTGCTCCATTTGCGTTTCAGGTCTTTAAGAAGTGTTAGATTTAAATTTTTGTGTTTTGTGATTTTTTTTTTTTTTTTTTTTAATTAAGCTACTCCAGCATACATTAATGAGATCGAGGAGTTGTGCTTTTACAAGCTACTCCCGCATCCCGCATAAACACTATTCACTAGAATTTTCTTTTCAGATAAAAGAGTGTTTATTTTAAAATGTGATAAAGTTTGGGAGTTTTGTTTTTAACAGTTAAAAGTTATTCCAAGATAGTTAGTGTGATATATTTTAGAAATAATTTTATAAAAATATAGATTTCGTTTGGGTGTTCTTTTTTTTCATATTTTTAGTATATCATAGATTTCAAGGGTTTGTTTGCTAGCGCTGGTGAAGTAGGGAAAATTTGTGTGGTCCGATGAGTTTCTAATATCGGGGTGATAGTTTTAAAGCAAAGAAATTGGGCTGGGTATAATATTTATGGGAGGCTATAATGCTTGGGAGTATATTTTGTTATTTGTTTTTATTGTATGCATCTGAGTAAGGAAAAATAAAAAAATTAGAGAAAGCGTGTCTGTTTTGTATGTACGAAGAATAGCTGAATTCATAGTAATGGAGTGAGGTAATTATAGTATAATTTTGCATATATAAGGTTATATAGAGCATTGCTATTCGATTAACACCTCTAATAAAGACTTCAGTTTCGTGAAAGATATTTTCTAGAGCGCATGGTATAAATTTTTCGGCTCTCATGAATGAAGTATAAATGTTATTAGAGAAAAAGGGAAGTTCGAAGTGAGTATATTTACCAGATGGAGGTATATGCCAAAGGGATAAAAATAGATAGAAAATCACCAGCTATTTACAAGATGGGAGATTCATACGAGAAGATTATGGACCTGATTTCTAAATATGCGCCGATGTTTTCAGGAGAAAGGTCACCAAAGTTGGCAAAGGAAATATTTCGATTCCTTAGTTGCAGCAAAGACTTGCACGACCGTCTGGAGCCAGCAGAGCAAAGCATTTTTATTAAATGCATAAAGTACCGCTTATCCGATGACGCTTATTACTTAATAAGTTCACATGAACCAAAGGACTTTGCATCTTTGCAACAGGCGATTAAGACCGCCTACATGCCGCGGAAATCTTTCAGTGAGTTACGCACTGAAATGTTAGCATGTAGGCAGAGGCCGGGTGAAGATCTTAGAGAGTTTGCGGATAGGATGGTGGAGCTGCTGGACCAGATTAAGTCTGCGGTATCAGCCAAATACCGCAATAAGGATGGAGATCTGCTAGCTGAACTAGAGGTCGACGTGGTAGCTACTTTTAAAGCTGGTGTTGCCAGTCAGGCCACACGGGTATACCTTACTGGAAGGAAGTTTGAAACACTGAAAGAAGTTCGAGAAGAACCTCTTTACTTCGAAAAAGAGTCAAAAAGGCTTGAAGCTATGATCACAGGTACAGGGAAACAAGAGCCAGAATATTTCAGAGAACCATCGCAGGAAGGATGGAGAACCAGAAATTTTACTGTTGAAAGGCAGAGACAGTCCCAAATACCTTTTCCATCGGTGCGGAGGCCGACCCAATCAGGAATGAACTGGGAAACTGCGACTAGCACAACACGACAACACAGAGTAATCAAATGTTTTAAATGCGGTCAGCCGGGACATATTTCCAAAGAGTGTCAACAGGTATTCTTCTGTACTGGATGTCAGAAATATGGACACGAGGTGGCCAATTGCCGAATTCACCATGTCAGAGTGGCAAACTGTGCAGCTAGCAATCATGATGAGTTCTATTCAAGAAAAGAGGGGCTTTATTGCCAATTCTGCCGAACACGTGACCACTACACGGAGAACTGTCTTAAGAAGTATTTAGCAGAGAAAGGAAGTGAAAAATTGAATTCAAGTAGTAAATTTGTCATCACAGTGCCATCGGACATAGCTTTAGAAGGTAAGTTTAGGCTTCTCATTGACACTGGGTCCAGCTGTAGCTTAATCAAGGTCGCTAGAATAAAAAGAGATACAGCCATAAATGCGTACCAGAAAATAAGAATTGGGGGACTATTTGGATTTGCCAGGAGTTCCATAGGCACCTGTGAGGCGAAGTTGTTGATAGACAACGGTCAGCAAGAATGCAATTTTAACATTATTGGTGATACCGACTCGATACCAGCTGATGGTATCCTTGGAATGGATTTCCTTAGTGACAGAGTTATTATTGACTGTGCAAATAGAAAACTTTGGGTACAAGGTGCTGGAAGAGGCAACGAGGCAAGTGCCTCTGGTAAAAGCGTTGCAGCTTGTGCACGAGTGGGACCCACAGCTTGGCAAAGTACCAGTAAAGGCAGTCCGTTCAGGCCAGGATAGAGGATAACAAGATTAAAAAAGCGGAAAGCATCGCATCTTGCGCTTATGACCGACACTTTAAAGCGAAAAATGCGGCACTCAATGCAGAGAAAGCTTTAGGACAAGGAGAGAAAAGTGTACCCATATTGGTGGAGCCATTCGGGGCACAATTATGGGAGAAGTCTTTATCCACATCTTATGACAGTGAGGTATTTCATAATGAAAGTGTCGAAGAATTTAGAAAGGGTAGGAGGCAACCGGAATATAAAGGGTACAGTGGAAATAGGCTGGAGGCTGAGCGTGCATTTGTAAGAATCGCCAATGCAACAGCCTATTCTGTAAAAAATCCAGATTCCTCATATGGGCAAACAGAACCGCGCAGATTTTACAGACGACCTGCATGGAGCCATAAAAACAGTTACAGCCGACGGCGATCTCAGTGGACCTTGCCGCAAAAAGGTAAATTAAAGCTACAAAATTATAGTTGTAACACAGGTAAGGTAGATCCGCCTGTCAAAAATAAGATTGATAGGATAAATCTTACACCAAATTTGGCCGGGCTGTACAAGGTAGGTAACGGTTATGACCCAGGAATCGGGGTACGTAACCAAAAAGATTTCCAACAAATTCCCTCTAATTTCAGAAGAAATTCGATGAGCGGAGTTTGGTAGTCAATGGCCAGAAAGATATGAAAGGAGATATAAAGATAACCCAGTGAACATTGTAAGGTAAATTTACAGATTAAAAGGTAATAGAAGATGTTTTAAAAGAAATATATATGAAAATATAGAAGAACAAGAAGAAAAAATAAAGATTTTATAAGAACAAGTGAATCAGAAAGAAAATATTGAAATGAATAAAAAGGAGAAATAGGAGCTTTAAAATAAAGAGAAGCTTGAAAAATAAAAAAAGAAGTTTGAAACAAAGAAATAAGATATTTAAAATAAAGAGAAGTTTGAAAAAAAAAGCTTAACATAATTGAAGAAAGAGAGGGAATAGAATGAAAAGTTAGCAGAATAAGAAATACATGTTGTACGTTTATAGTTATTGATACGATTAGTGAAAATAAAGAAAAATGTAATAACCGAGATTCATAAACAAAGAGCAATAACCATTACTGTAATTGTATATTTTAGAGGTTAAGAAAGATTAAATATAAATAGGAAATTATAATAGCAGTGTAGCGTTAGCCTAAAGAGCGGGATGGAAATTTACATAAATAGGAGATCAGTATTACAACCGAGATGCGGAAAGTTCCGGTATGTAGCTGAGAGCCACACCAAGTGAGAGGAAAGGCAATAGTTATGCGGAGCATTGGAGAGTTTAACTTATTGATCTGCATGCGAATTCATGAGTAAATTCCTTAGTTTTTTTCTTGGAAAGCTACAATTAAAAAACAGTACAGAATTACTAGCGCGTAATTGAATGTTGGGAAGGTATTCTGGTGACACATATATAGTATTATGTAGAATTAAAAATATCTATTTCTTTAGGTACGGATGGACTCTCGATATAATTGAGAGAACTCCATCGTACCCATAAGAAAATCAAGAAAAGATAAATAATATTTCTACAAATATTATCATCAATCGTTCGGTCCCCTGAACCTCATGGTAACGAGATAATTGAGAGCACATCTCCTGGAAAATTATATACTCATAGAACATCGAAGATGAGACCAACGATTTTTTTTGTCCTCTTGTACAATTAGAGAAGCGCCAGTAATAGGAGCGATTTTGTACGTTCTCTTATGATTGAAATTTTAAATATTTAAATATTGCTAACAAAGCGGAACTAAGATCTGGAATGTTTTATTCAATGGGAATTTATTTGCTAGTATAGTATTGATAGCGCCGATAACTGAAAAAAAAAAAAATCTACATGAGTATCCTAAAATTGTTCATTACAAGATGTTAATACTATTCAGGAAATACTACACAAAAGCTAGAAAAAGCTAGAAGTGGAATAAGTGCAGCAAAAAAGAGCTGGCAGTAGAAGTTTAAAAAACATCTCTTAAGGCCGAAGACTCAGACCAACAGCAACAGATGAGCCGTTCCTCCAAACCCGTAATTCAGAACAGCAGCAATTTGACGTCTGCTTCTTACCGTTGGTATGACATCATCCTTGCAGTGAATCCAGACCATACTTTCTGACCATCATCAACAAACAGTTCGAGCGAATTCACTAAATTTAAGGGCCGTAATTGTATTAAAGAATTAAGGTATAATTATATATTAAGCGAAGTAGTCAATTCGAAAATAAGGCAAAAAGGAGTAGATCAGTATATATAAATAAAGTTAAAATAGTTGCTCTATTGAACAAATAAAAATTAAGGTACCTAGTTAAGTTGAATCAAGAGAAAGAAATGTAGAATAGATAAGAATGTGTAATAGAAATAATTTTTGTGTGAAATTTAAAGGAGATACCTATAATGTAAAAATGAAAAGAGCAAATTTTAAAATAAGTGAAACGTGAAAAAAAAACTAAGAAAATAAATGTAAGGCATTAAAGAAAAAAAATGTTAATAAAATTAAATGTGAAAAGCCATAAGAAAGAAAGTAAATACGGAAAAATAACAAAAATAAATAAGAATAGAATACAGAAAGCAAAAAAGCAAGAAAAAAAATTTAAGAAATGAAATACAGAAAAAAAAAAGTTTAAAGAGGAGATGCAAATAGAAAAATTAAATATGGGAAGAAAAAAAAAGAAATTAAATATGATAATAAAATAAAAAGAAAAATTAAATGAGAAATGGCGAAAAATGAAACAATGAAATTAAAAATGTAATAGAGATCACGAAATCAAATAAAAGTAAATATGTAACGTAGGAAAATAAGAAAATTTGATAATAATTATGTAAAGGAATCTGAACCGAACGAGGATTAAACTGTTCTCAATTGTTAAGTAATACTGTTGCTCTCTCCAGATCTAGTTCCCTGCGGAAACTAGTTTTTCCAAGGGGGGAGGGATGTTGTGGCCCAATATAAGGAAGATTCTTCCAGCAGCCAAGGGCGCATTTTAGAGAAATAATTAGCAATTGCTAAACAGTAACCTCGCATGGTACTGTTCTGCAACTGCCGGTTATTTCGCTGATTAGCTCAACAGCTGGCTACGATGAGCGCTTAGTGGAGCAATCGACGATTACGATAACAATTAACCTCGCATGGTAATTGTTATGTAAAGCGATTGTTTACTACTAAGCGACTCAGGTGCTGCAACCGGTAGAACAAACGACAAGGTTGTTGTCGTTTGTTTACATCCGCGTTGTGAGCAAGAAAGTACTTCCGAATATCGGGGCATAAAAGACCAATGACTGGTCTGGCGAGTGCCCGTTAGTTTTAGTCATCGTCGCCGTTAATTGTTCAGTCGCGATTCAACTTTGTTTAAGAGTATCAAGTTTCAGTTCAGTTCGGGTTACAATTAAACAGCGTTGGGTCGGCGGTAATAGTTAAATTAAGTTAAAAGTTAAAGTTAAGTTGGTAAGATCTGTAAATAAAATAAAAGTAGTGCATTTGTTGAAAACGGATTGTTTTTATTGCTAAGGGACACGACACCTCTATCCATACAAATTTCACTACTCATCTAAGTCAACATATCATACTCTATTAGTATCATCCTACATTGATATCATAGCTCATCAAAGCTTTACATTTAACCCAACCAAAAAGAAATTTTATTGACAAACAATAAAAAAAAACAATTTTTCATAAAACCTAAGGCTTTTCAATACACACACACACACACACACACACCTACATCGAAAGTTTTCTGATACGGCTTTAATTTCCATTATTTCATATTTCTTAACATCCCAAGCAGCCGTGATCTATTTTTAGATATCGAATATCATAGCATGATCACTCTTGTTTATAAAAGATTTTTAATCCACAACTTACGTTATAGTTGTTGTTGTATTTTTTTCAGCAAAAGAAATTTTCAATTATAACTTCCACCACACTAAGACATCATATCCTACAGATTCATATCAGTTGTTGTTGTTTTCAGCTAAAAAAATTGGGAATCTTACATAAATCGCTCAATTTGTTTACTTTACTCGGCTGCTGTGCGAATTTGTTTACATTATTCGAATTTGGTTACTTTACTGGACTGTGCGAATTTGTTTATGCAAGGAATCAAATTAGAAGCATTGCACCTGAAGAGTAAAACCCGGCATTTATTAATTTCCATTACTTATCTAAGTCAACATATCTACCTACATTCACCCCAACCAGCTTTGCCTGATCTATTTTTACATATGTGATCACATGGTATAATCTTGTTTATAAAGGACACCTACAGATTAATATCATCAAATCTTTAATCCACAACTTAGGTTATAGTTGTTGTTGTTTTTTATGTTAGTAAGCTACTAATATTAATTATACCTGAAAAGGCAAGATCGCTAATATCTCGAAACCCATAGCCTGTGGAGGATTTCTAATGAAATTTTTGTCCACCCGTAGAACTAAGATCTCCACTGACAGCTTCTAAAATCTATTGGCATGAACAAAAATATTCTAGAGTTAACTTGAATTATTACTAATACTAATTAGACTAATTCACTTAAGGAATTTCACAACATTTCTTATCCACATAAATACACAGCTGCACACATCCACCCACGCCTTAGGTAACGTTTCCTCAGCCACCAAGTAGCCCAGCCCAACATACCACAGCCACTCATACTAAAGTAAACAACTGAAACCAAACTCAAGCTGACAAGAATACAGCCCCGATATAAATTCGCTTAGGGTATTTCACATCATTACTTAATACACATAAGCTGCACACATTCTACCCAAGGCTTGGTACAGGTAACGTAGCCCAATCCAACACACCCCAGACAATCCTAGTCATAGTATCAGATATTGCCACTAAAGCTCTCAGCCAACCTCCAGTACCCAGACACAGTAGGGGGCACCTCAAGGTCAAATTGTAGCCTCCAAGACCAGATAAAACTTAACCAGCAACCTCCACCAATAAAGCTTCCCACCCCTTCACAAATATTTAGAGCTACGATCTCCGAGATGACAAATAATTGAACTCTAGAAACAAAATCGAAAACCTATGCTATTTCCCTATGCTGGAGAGTGCTGAAAGTGATCTCGTATCCCTAAAGTGATCTCGTAATCCCAAAACTCGAGATGAAAAATAAGCGAACTCCAGAAACAAAATCGAAATCCTACGCTATTTCCCTATGCCGGAGAGTGTTAAAAGTGATCTCGTATCCCCAAGCGCGAGATGAACAACATATGTAGTACCGGCTAATGCCACCAGGGGACCATACTCAAGAAATGGTGTTTGCACTCGAAAAAGCAATAATATTAATTTGCTGCGAAAACATCAAGCCAAGGTGATGTCATGTTGTGAAATTCGAATGTTGCTGATATCTACAACTTCCCCGCTAAGAACAATTATTTAGGTGCGCATTTGAAAACATCGAAACCATGATGACGTCATACGTGATATCTACAACTTCCCCGCTAATAGAAGAAAAATAAAACAGCCTAGGCGCAGCATTTAATGTTTGACACCCAGAACTCTCACTGACATCTTCTAGAATCTGTTCATGGTGATGTCATGTTGTGAAATTCGAATGCTGCTGATATCTACAACTTCCCTGCTAATGAGAATTACGCATCATACCACATTACTAATTGCCAATTAGCTAATTACCAACCAAGCTGCTAATTGCCAATTAGTAATTATATAATTGCCAATTAGCAAATTGTTTTAACAAATGTCCCTAATATCTCGAAAACCAAAGTCCGTAGAGGATTACTGATGAAAATTTCGTTCCCCCTCCCACCCCACACAACCTAGAATCCATTGGCATGAACAAAAATAACTTGACTTATTAATACGCTAATATCTTGAAAACCAAAGCCCGTAGAGGATTTCTGATGAAAATTTTATTACTGCCCTCCCTAATTTTATTACCCCCTCCCTATCTTTATTATCCCCCCTCCCTATGTTTATTACCCCCGCCATCTGGGGCGAAATCCTGGAAGCTAAAACAATGAGCCAGAAACGCCGTAGCGTAACTACTCTTAGCTCCAAGGAAATTTCATTTCCATCAAACCCAAAGGAGACAACTGACCTAGAGAAGAAAGTGTTGACGGCTCATTCTTGTTATGATTCCAAAGCCGAACACGAGAAAGATGATCTTCAAGAACTAAACTTGTATCAAGAGTTGCTCGAAAGACTTTCAACATTAGGAAAATTACAAAGAGTAACAGCTTATATTAAAAGGTTTGTGCAAAAGATGAAGGTAAGCAAGGCGAACCGTACATCTGGGTACTTGACAATAAATGAAATCGAAGAAGCACTAGTATAATTAGTGAAGACTACCCAACAGCAAGTCTTTAAAGATGAAATAACCCAGTGTTCAATAGAACAACCACTAAATAAGAAGAGCAGATTACTCGTCTATCACCGTTTATAGACTCTAAGGGGAAATTACGAGTCGGCGGGAGATTACATCAAGCAAAACTATCATACGATAGTGATGGACAAAATGCATAAACTTACCTCACATGAAGGAAACACCTTGACTTTGGAAGTCATAAGACAGCAATTATGGATATTAAATGGCCTGAAAGCAGTTAAAGGGTTCATACATCAAAGTATAAGCTATCATAGAAACAAAGTTCAAATGACCGAACAAATGATGGGAATGTTACCGAAGGTAAGAGTGATCTATATTCGATCCTTCAGCCAATCGGCGGTAGATTATGCTGGACCATTCGAGCTTTTACTGGCCAGAGGAAGAGGAAACAAATCGCACAAGCGCTATGTGGCAATATTCGTCTGTTTAATGACAAAAGCGATTCACTTGGAGGTAGTAACCGACCTCACATCTCAGGCATTTATAGCTGCCTTCAAACGATTTGTCGCGAGAAGAGGACACATCGCTCATATTTAAAGCGATAATGCAACTAATTTCGTTGGCGCTAATAACATATTTAGCTAAATACACACACAAAAGTCGTATAAAGATGACGTGCAGAATGCACTACAAGAAATCGGCACACAATGACACTTCATTCTTCCGGCCTCCCCTCATTTTGGTGGCTTATGGGAAGCGGGTGTCAAAGCTATGAAACATCATATGCGCCATGTAGTCGGTAATAACAGGCTGACATATAAGGAAATGTGTACACTCATGACTCAAATTGAAGCATGCTTAAATTCGCGACCGCTGTGCCCAATATCCGAAGATCCTGAAAGCTTGGAAGTGCTTACTCCAGGTCACTTCTAGACTGGCTCTTCATTACTTGCCGTACCTGAAAGAAATCATCTTGAAAAGAATCCAAATGCTCTTGATAAGTGGCAACGGGTAGGACGGATGCATCAGGATTTCTTGAGAAAGTGGTCGCCCGAATACCTCTCAAGGCTACAGCAACGTCCTAAATGGACTCAACGACAACCGAATAAATGAATTGGAAATCTAGTACTAATTAAAGACGAACAGCTTCCACCAACAAAATGGGCACTTGGCCGAGTGATAGAAACGCACCCTGGACTCAATGAGCTAACTAGAGTAGTAACACTCCAAACAAAGGGATCAAGGGTCAAACGACCAGTCACTAAAGTGTCGCTGCTTCCTATAATCGACAATCACATGAATGAGTCGACTCCTGCATCAAACAAATAAAGAAACTACTACGATAGAGACGGTTTCAAATCCTGTCTCCGAGAGCAAAATAATTAATTCGCATTGCATTCAAATCTCGAACAAAAGGCGGACATGCGCAGACTCACAACATGAAAATAGAAATTTTAAACGCATCCGACAGCCAAATACAATTCCACCTCATAACTCAAGCTCACTGAGTAAATCATGGCTATCCTTCATGATATTGGCATTTCTCACTATATTAGTTATAGGCCAGCAGCATAATAAACCATATAGTATAGCCAGGTTTAAGGAACAAGAAGGAATATATTTTGAAGACATATCAGAGATTCAGCTATATTCAAGCGAATGGAATCTTATCATTTACTATGAGTTGTAATCATATTGGAAGGAGTTCACAGGGATAAGAAAATCAGTGCAAAGGCTTACAGAAATCTGCCAACAAAACACCCATCTAACAATACCAAAAGAACTATGTAACGCAACAATTTTACAGTTACAACATCAGTATCGTTAATCCTATAAAATTAATAATTACAACAACAAAATGAAAATGACAGATTTAAAATCAAACGAGCTCCTCTTGAAATAGTGGGCTCAATCGCAAACAGTTTATTTGGTATCCTTGATCAAGGGTTTGCAGAAAGATACGAAGAGCAAATTCAGAACATCAAGGAAAATGAAGATCTATTGAAAGAACTGCTAATGAATCAAACATCCATTGCTGAACACACAATTAATGTCATAAGAATAGTGAGACGTTAAATCATCAAATCACTATCTTGGAGCATCATATAGAGACAATTGCAAATGGACTTAATAAAGCTGACGAAGTTTTAAAAACTACGCAAGCCTTTACGTCGGCAGTATTACTAGTAACCCTAAATCTGATAAACTTTCAACATATGCAAAAGAGCTTATTAGCTGTAGTAACCGACACAAAACACGGAATGCTCAACACACTACTGCTCACACCCATCCAGCTTCGTGAACAACTAAGCATAATTAAAGAGCACCTACCAAAACATCTTAGAGTACCAGGAGATGAAACTTCGAACTCATTACTGCCAATATATAATTCAATGCATGTTAAGATGCGCATCACGCAAAGGAATGTATTATTTGACGTTCGAATTCCATTGCTCAATGCAGAAATATATCGGCTATTCAAACTTGCGCCTATACCAGTGAAACATATAGACCAGTTCATCTACATCCAACCCTCAACACAATACCTGGCTGCAAACCTCCAAAAGGACCGCTTTACACCATTAAAAGGGGAAGATATCAAGGAATGCGTACAATTATCAGAGGCCCAATTAATTTGCAATCTAAAACAGCCTATATACAGTGCGCAATCGAATCAAAGCAGATATAAGATAGAACTGCTTAACCACCAGGGAAAATTGTCATCCTTCTGTCAATTACGAAGTATACCATTGAAGAAAATGTGGTATAAGCTACATACACCAAGTACCTGGATCTATATAATGGATGCAGTAACTCATTTCGACATCATACATATGTGGAACAACGATCCAACCTATAATCCTTGAAGAGAGTGGGATTATACAAATACAGCCCACCTGTATGATAAAGCATCCAACATTATTCATAAGTGCAAACAATCAACAACCAGGAACCTTGAACTCGTCATTTATACCGGAGCAAGAAATTATTTCTACTCACATTGGTGAATATTCAGCAAGTCAAAATGCTACCAATAATTCCATTCCCTTGCTAATTAAAGAGATCAAGGCTGATGATATTGAAGATTTCCATAAGGCAATTAAAACCCAACAATAATATATCGCGAGAATTCCTCACCTTCACCGTCACCACATACATCATTATGTTGGATTCTATTCATTGGCAGCTATCCTAATCATCAGTGTGGCGTGCTATTTCTTGTGGAAAAAGCGACGAAACAACTTGATGCCACAACTAAACCTACCTCAGCCAACCCCAAGACGAGCAGGGTCCAGGTCATAAGAGCAATTCGGTATCATCTTCGAGGTACCCCGACTTGATAATGCGAGGCGGGAGAATGTAGAAATACAAAATAGTCACTCATAACTTATTACAAAAGAAGCTCAATAAGTCAACGACCGTAATTTCATTCTAATATGCAATTTCTACCTTCACTTAGCTATTAAATTCTTACGTTCACCAAATTTCTATGTCAGCAATTGCATGGTGACATTGCCTACGAAGTAAATTTATGCTGATCTTGTGATTTTGTTTCATTGATATAAATTTTTGTTTTGTTTGTTTTGATTTATTGTCATCATATGTATACATATATGTATATGAATAGTTGTATAAATAAATAAGCGAATGGAAATAATAAAATTTTAATTGATCATCAGATAGCGTTTGATCGAATTTTATTTTATCCATCAATTCTCAGTACAAACAGTGGCATTAGATAGAACTGTAGTTAAAGACGGCCGTAGGGTAATTAAATCTTCCAATTTATAAAAGGGATTTGTTAAGGAAGTAAATTACTATAAAATACCATTCCAATTTGAACAGTGTCTTCTAATTACAACTTTTTACACAAATTAAGCAAATTTTCAGCGCAAGCAAATGTAAGCTAAGACCATCCCTAGACTTTTGGCTTAGAACATAGCGATATTGATTATTTCCAATAAATATAATCAATATATGTACGGAGGCGTGCCCAATTTTGAATATTAAATTATTAACATTGATTTCCCAATTTTTCGCCCCTCTACCAAATTCTGCCCGATTAGCAATTATCGAGAAAAATTAATCAATCCTCCTAAATAAAAAGCCGGTGCGTCGTTAACAAAGGGAGTTATTTTTTGGTAATGATCCAGAGACCTCCGACCCACGGTAAGGTCTCTTGTTCTTAAAGTGTCTAAAGATAACTTAAATTTATTTTAAAATATTGTCTAAAAGTTAAATGAAAAATTGTTTATAAAAGTGTCTTGAAGTTAAATTAAAAACTATTTGTAAAAGTGCCTAATGTTAAATAAAAATTGTTGGTAAAACTAGCTAGAAAAATAAAACTGCGGAGTATTAATTCAAGTCACTTAAGGTGATAACGACACTAAAGGGCTGGTGAACTTCTCTTAAAAGCACTCCCAGTACTTGTTGTGAGAAATAATTGTATAAAAACTTCGATCACAACATATGCGAGTACTTTAAAATAAAAAATGAACTTTCGATTGAAAGAAGGTGTACATTGCGCGGCATCAGAGTGGTGATTCCAGCAAGTCTCCTTGAGAGGAGTCTGAGGGAATTACACACTGCCCATTTCGGGGTGGTGAAAATGAAAGCCATTGCACAATCATACTTTTACTGGCCAGGAATAAACAAGGATTTAGAATCTGATGTTAAAGCCTATGAGAGTTGAGCACAAATTCAAAAGGGTCCAAGTAAGGTAAAACTAAGTCCATGGAAATAGCCTAGCAGTCCGTGGAAAAGAATCCATATCGATTTTTCTGGTCACATATTTCTTAATAGTTATATAGTAGTTATTCGAAATGGCCTGAAGTATTTTAGGTTACCAATATTTCAGCTGAGTGCACTATTTCAAAGTTACGTGAAACCTTTAGTAGGTTTGGACTACCTAAAGTGATTGTTTCCGATAACGGCACGGCGTTACAGGGCATATGACGGGTGCATTGTATGTTGCTGAGTCGAATGGAAAAGCTGAAAATATGGTGAAATCCTTTAAAAGTGCTTTTTATGCACAGATTTTTGCTAGCTTATCGAATGGCACCACATTGCACCACAGGGGAGACAGACAAAATTAATGTGCGGTATGGAAAATTCAGACAAGATTAGATCTTGTTAAGCTCAAAATAAAAGAATTCCAGAGAACAGAAAAAGCTCCTACTCGAGAAAAGGTTAGAGTTTAACAAGAAAAGCAAATAAAAAATTATGGGAAAAAAAAGGTAAGATAGTTCGAAAAGGGAGAATTGGTCTGATCTCGAACGTATAAAAATTATAAAAAACCTGGCAAAAGGGGACGATTGAAAGTGTTCTGGGCACTAGAACATACATTGTCAAGTCAGAAGGAGAATCTGTAAAAAAAAACGACATGCAAACCAATTGCGTCACAGAATCTCCGAAGTTGTTGGAAAAGTGATAATTCCAACAACGAATGTAGAATTGGGGAACAATACGTCACAAGTCGAACTACCAAAAGAACCAGAAGCAGAATATAGACGAAGTAGCAAGCACATAATCTTTTGTAGATGAAGAAAAAAAAACTTAAAATTTTATAGTAAGCGATGATCGTTATTGTGACGCGGAAACTGTTAAAACTCGCAGTAATCCATTTAGGAGTGCTAAGAAAGGAATAAATTATAAATTCTGAAAGGTCATATATAAAAAAAAAGAGCATTTCTTGGATGTTAATTATATTGTTTTATTTGGATAAAGTACTTAAAGAAAATTATATTAATACGTTTTGAATTTGTGAACCCTAGTACATATGTAGTAAGTAGATAACGATTAAAATAGATGCTGTTCGATTTAAAGGATATGCCAAGAAAATGTAAATTGATAATAAACAGGCATTCTATGTAGAACTAAGAGAATGTATTGAAATGACTATATTTAAAAAGAAGAGAATTTACTATATGAAAATGTTCTCGTGTACTTGGACGATTTACTGATTCTGTCATCAGACTTTGACTCTCATCACACATTGCTAGCCCGTGTAGCGGATTGTTTGAGGAAAGCTGGCCTCACTATCAACGTCGAGAAGAGTAAGTTTTGTATCAAAGAGACCAAATACTTGGGTTTCATTGTCGGAAAGGGGAGGTATACGAACTGACCCTGACAATATTTAAGCCATAGTTGACTATCCGCCACCTAAAACTATTCGGCAAGCGGCAAGCGGGATGGTATAGACGGTTCACCCCGAACTATGCTGATTTAACTGCCTCCATAACTGACACCTTGAAGAACCCTAGTCAATTCAAGTGGACACCTGAAGTCCAGACGTGTCTTGATTTGTTGAAACAAAAACTTACTTCTGCTCCGTTGCTAGTGAGCTCAGACTTCACCAAGCCGTTCATCATACAGTGCGATCCGAGCCAACAAGGTATTGGTGGAGTGCTGCTTCAACTAGATGACGGATGGCCATGAGAAGCCAATAGCCTACGTCTCGAAAAAGGTGAACTCAGCACAACGAAATTACACCGTCACAGAGCAAGAATGTTTAGCTGCAATCTTAAGTGTACAGAAGTTCCGGCCCTTCATAGAACTTATGCCGTTTAAGATAATGACTGATCATGCGAGCTCTAAATGGCTGATATCCCAAAAGGACCTCAGTGGTAGACTTGATCGGTGGAGTTTGAAGCTTCAGGGTTTCGACTTCACTATTGAGCACCGAAAAGGAAGCCTGAATGTGGTCCCTAATGCACTGTCACGCATTCATTGCGACGGCCTGTCCTCAAACGAAGATCCTGGCCCCGAAGTTGACCTTAGTTCGCCATATTTCAACTCGTTGGAATATGAGGAACTGAGGCATAAAGTTAAAACGACTTCTGGCAAACTACCAGAACTTTGCGTCAGGGATGGCTTCGTGTACATTTGGACTGTTCCGAGAACAGGCGATCCGATTCAGGAAGAAGAAGCTTGGAAGCTTTGGATTCCACGAGGGCTTGTCTCCGACGTTATTTCAAGAGCGCATGATCCGCCACTAGTTACACACGGAGGTGTAGGGAAAACACTGGAACGTCTGAGAAGACACTTGTACTGGCCACGAATGACAGTTGATGTCAGAAAATACGTAGGCGCATGTGACGTGTGTAAAGAGACTAAAGCCCCCAATACTATTCTGAGACCTCCTATGAGATTCCAGTCTGTGACAGAACGACCATGGCAAAAGCTGTATATTGATTTTCTGGGTCCATATCCTCGGTCAGTGAAAGGAAATGTCTGCATGTCACAAATATGGGGTGAAGGACTTGCCCAAATCAACTTCCAACAGCAGACTAGTGCTAAACTGGGACGAAAATTTGTCAAGTGTCGGGTTAGAGTCAAGAAGGAAACTCCTTGCACGAGCTTGAGGATCTGCAGGGGAAACCCTTAGGAGTCTATCACGCCAAGGATATCAGGCTGTGATAACCATTCTAGAATCGTCATCTATCTACTGTCACGTTTATTAATGGTAGCCCTAAGAAGGCATCCAGCCAGCTTCACTGGTAAACTATAGGATATCGCGAAGCCTGCAACGAAGTCACATGCCTGTCACCTACACTACCATCCCACTTTCCGCATCTATATGCAATAATGCAAGAACCCATCCAAATTCCTATCATCTACATGATTTATTTCTCTATTCATGAGAAATAAAACATACCAAAAATACGTCAGCAACACCAGAGCCGATCACGCGGCCAGGGCATGACAGAGTATCATACACTCAATGCCGCTGCGCCTGCGTACCACACAGATGCTGATCAAAGAAGCCAGTCAACCAGCAGTGGGAGAATAGACAAAACTAGCGCCGCCAGGTCTATTACACGCTGCACTACTGCTGACCGCGCATATATAAAGGGCCAGCCGCTGCCAGAAATCAGTCTTGATCACGAGCTCGACCAGAGCAGAGCTCCAGTGCCAGCTACTACCAGTAACCAGTGGAAATCGAAGTCCTGTCCAGTCCAGTACAGCAAAATTTCGAATCAACCAGCCAAGGCCGTCCGAGTAGACCAGACCAGACCAGACCAGAAGAGGTACAAGTAGAGCCAGGTCACCAGGAATCAGTCAGTTGCCTCCCAGCAATCAGACTGTCAGGAACTGCCGACTATCCGTGCTGATTCTACCTAAGACGTGCGTACGATTTTCGTATTGGCCTAGGTCAAAATATTCGCACACTATTTTACCGTCTATCCATCTCCGTGCTGTTTCTGCCTAAGGCGTGCGTACGATTTTCGTAGGACAGAATATTCGCACAGAATATCCGCACAATTTCCCCGTGTGTCCATTTCCGTGCTGTTTCTGCCCAAAGACGTGCGTACGATTTTCGTATTAGTCTGGTTCAGAATATTCGCACACAACTACCAGATAATCGCCCCGTGGTGTTTCTGCTTATGACATGCGTACGCCTTCGTACTGGTCTGAGCAAGAATATCCGCACTTATACTCATACTAAGGCACCCGACCTCGTTATATACCCATTAGGGTATACTAAGTGTGATTAGAGTATTGAAGTGCAATCCTGAATAACCTGCAAAGACCATATTAGACGAGTTATATAGCTTACAGTGACAACAGTGAACTAGATGTAGCAATAAGAACCGTGAAATACCTTAGTGACTAGCAAACTAGAATTAATAGTGAAATAATAATGAACTATAACCTAGAATACATAAGTTTAACAAAATAAGACTTAGTGCTAAACTAGAAATGTTAGGGATAAGCAACAGTGAATTAAGAAAATATATAAAAACACCCTAGTGTATTATTAGTAACACAAACGTCGAGGAACCCAACCCTGTTCTACTCCCGAGCTATCCGTGATATACCTGTTAGAATTCAACCCTATATACGGTCTTTATCAATCTAAGGGATGAAATCGGCAACATCACTACTTCGACGACGCCTTGGGGACACACCATCGCCGGTCGGAGATCAGAGCGAGATGTTGTGCCAGGAAAGCTTAGCGATCAGTTGGTTAGGTTACTGAAGTAGTTACGTTATAAGAGTTCTGACTCACTGTTTTAGCTTCCAGGATTTCGCCACAGCTGGCGCCGCCGTCGCTAGGTGGTTTGAGTCCATGCTAAATAGAGGGCTATGCCTTGACTGTACTGGTTTGTGTCTTGGATACACCATTGTGTCTTGGGTGCACCATTGAGCCTTGACTGCACCCTAGCGGGATTAACCGGTACTACCAGCATGCTCAGGGATGTGTCATTTGGTCTTAACTGCGCTCTAGCGGCATTAGCCTGTACTACCAGCATGTTAGGGTAATACGGTTTTCTTAGATAGATATGTGGTAATTATCTAATTGGCAATTAGTAATATGGTGTGATGCGTAATTCTCATTAGCAGGGAAGTTGTAGATATCAGCAGCATTCGAATTTCACAACATGACATCACCATGAACAGATTCTAGAAGATGTCAGTGAGGGCTCTGGGTGTCAAACATTAAATGTTGAGCCTAGGCTGTTTTTTTCTTCTATTAGCGGGGAAGTTGTAAATATAAATAAAATTGGCAATTAGTAATGTGGTGTGATGCGCTTTACTGGAATTCTCATAAAAAAAAAAAAAAATTTAAGTAATATTCACACTTGCTGTAAATATGTAATAGAAAACTTCAATTTTAAAGTAAAAATATGGTTGCTGTGATGTTGTCAAACCAAATTAAATTTCAATATTTATTCACATCAAATTAATTATTTTTATAAACTTTTTCCCTATGTTCTATATTCAAAATTGGTAGCAATATAAGCGAAGTTCTATGAATCCTATCTTGGAAACGAAAGCGGTCCAGAGCATAGGTCTCCCAAGGTCCTTTTCTGGGCTCATATTCAATTATATAAACTTGTAGAGCACTAGTACTAAACGTAACTTTCATTATCACTAATAATTTAGAAATATTAATAATAAAAACTAGTTTCACATTATTATTTTTTTTTTATTTAACGATTATAATAATTAATTGGATACAAATTAACATCATGGCGAATAAACTCTGTTTTAAACGTTCGGCCGATAGGACCTCTATTTATAACATAAAAACCTCCTGCAGTATTTATCTCCAGTATAGTATCATCAGTAATTGTGCTGTACCGTGCAAGAAGGAAAAGTTGACAGTTCTCCAAGTCCAGGATGGTACGAGGTCCAAATGCAGTCTTACATCTTTTGGCGCCCAGAATCTTGTATTCCTTATTAAATTCCATTTCAGATGTCTTTAGAGAAGGTGGGTACTGCTCCAGTTTCTTCAGTTCCTCCATTGCGTTTGTCATTTCAGATTACTTTCTCCTTGGTTGTTTATCGTTTGAAGTCCAAAATGAAACTGATTGCAAATCAGATTCAGCTCCTCAATTTATAGTCATGATTCCAAAACAAGTTTAATCCTGCTTAAAGCAAATTTGCAATATCAACACATTAAGCTGAATGATTCATGTAATTTGATACCACACTTCCTGTAAGCAACCCAATTCCAAGAATTTTACTGATCGAAACGTTTCATTGGAATTCGTAAACAAATTTTCACATCCTGTTGTAAACAAATTTAAGCAATATCAGTATATTTATTCTTTTTATGTAATTTGATACCACACTTCCTGTAAGCAGCCTAATTCCAAGAATTTTGCTGATCGAAACGTTTCATTGGAATTCGTAAACAAATTAAAGCAATATCAGCAAATGATTCATGTTTATTCTTTTCAAGTAATTTGATACCACACTTCCTGTAGGCAGCCAAATTCCAAGAATTTTACCGATTGTACGTTTCATTGGAATTCACATAAAGTAAACAAATTTTCACATTTTCATGTATGCATTCATGTAAACAATCTTATTTGCAAATTCGACCAGCAGAATAAAGTAATCAAATTAATTTGAGTGATTTTTTTTTTATGATTATTGTAGCAGCAGGATCATTCATGTTTACAAACTGTTGCTATAAAAGCGCAAGCAAACTCTTGGGGAGCACCAGTCAATCTAAGTGATTTTAAGTGTTAGTGTTGAATAAAAAAAATTAAAAATGTCTATCACAGTAGTAAATGAAAGTTTTTCATTAATTAAGAAATTGCGAGAAGATGTGTTGAAGTGTTTAAGTGATGCACATTTTGTGAATAAAAACAATATTATTAAAGAGTGCAACAGAAACATTCGTAAATATCAAGCAGAATTTCGGAAGTGTAATAAGAATGCTAGAAAACGACATTTGGACAGCTGTATTGATCAAATTAAATCGTTGAGAGTGTTAATCAAAGCTCCCCATCGAGGTGGAGGAATTGATCAACGAGTAATAAGAAGTGATTTTGTTAAGTGGGAGGAAATAAAAACAGCATTCGTAGGTAGAATTAGGGCAGGTGTTATCGTGAATATGTATAAGCCACCTAGATCCTAAGCTATTTATGCAAGATGCTTCCAAATTACTTGCTCGCCGCATTAAGAATACATTAAAACAACAATATCATATTAAAGTTGTTACGTTTTGCGGTGAGTTTATTAAAGAAACTGGTGATAATGAAGTTATTAAAGACATTAAGTACTTCCAAGCAAGAACTGCTCCAATCAGTGTGGAGGATAATTTGAATGAGTGGTATAAATTAGATATATACGATCCAATACTCACTCAGCTAGAGGAGTTTCAAGAGAAAGATAGTGATTGGGCACTGCATTCTGTAATACATTTAGCGGTACATATCAACAAGTTTGAACCGATTCGGGGATCATTTTATATACCTCTGCCGAAGGAGATTGCATCAAAGAAAGCTTGCATTAATGTGAAAAATAATGATGAAGCATGCTTCGCGTGGGCCGTAATCTCAGCGCTATATCCTGCAACTGCCAACTCCGATAGGACCTCATCATATCCACATTATTTTACTGTACTTAATTTAACTGGAATAAAATTTCCCATGACGCTTAAGCAAATTACACAATTTGAAGACCAGAACGATTTGTCAATAGAGGTATTCATCCTAGAGAAAGAGCGTTTCTTCACCACAGTTCCAGTTAGACTTACGAAACACAGGATGGAGCGACAAGTAAATCTCTTAATGCTACAAGATGACTATGACCAGGCTGATGATCATATGGATAATGATGATGACGATGATGATGATGATGACGATGACGATGTTGACAGATATCATTTCTGTTGGATTAAAGATCTTTCACGCCTTGTATCGAAACAAACTTCTAAATATAATGGTAGAAAATATGTGAGAGATGTTTGCTCTACTTTCGCTATGCTGAAAAATTAGCATCACACACTCCCGAATGCGAGAAGCAAAATGATTGCAGAATTATGTTTCCATCAGAAGAAAAGAAATGGTTGGAATATAAGAATTATAAGCATAAGAATCCAGTCCCGTTTGGTGTGTATGTAGATCTTGAGTCAATATTGATGCCGATTCAGGGAAACGATCAAAATACACAGCGAATCCAGGGGCATGAAGTTCACAGCATAGGATTCTACTTCCACTGCAAACATGATGCTAAGCTCTCATATTACCGAGCATATCGAGGCAAGAATTGCCAACAATGGTTTGCATTAGAATTGCAAAAAATTGCATCCATAGCTGTACAGGAAAAGCTGAACATCAGGACAATGCAGCCTCTGACCAAAGAGGAACGGTGTTCACATATGGAAAATACTTGCTGCCATATATGTGAAAAAACGTTTGCAGCCGATGAGGAACGAGTTCGGGATCATTGTCACTTAACTGGTAAATACTGAGAATCATAATTCCATTCATTTTTTCATAATTTCTTTTAACAGGAAAATACCGACGGCCAGCGCACAATGCGTGTAATCTCATGTATCAAGATTGCACCATAGTTCCAGTCATTTTTCACAATTTATCTGGATATGATGCCCACTTCATTATTAAGGATATAGCTACATCTTTCCCAGGAAAAGTTGATCTCTTACCAATTAACAAGGAAAGATATCTCTCGTTCACCTAGCACATGGAAGACAGCCACATAAAATTCAGATTCATCGATTCTTTCCGTTTTATGGCTGAATCTTTAGATAAGCTATCATCGTTGCTGCCAATGGATAAATTAAACACTACAAGATGAGTATGGCACGGATTGGATGATGACACTATCAAACTTCTTACGCCCAAAGGTGTCTTCCCACATGATTTTGTTGATGATTGGGATAAATTGGATTTCCGGAACTTGCCAACACAGGAAGCGTTCTACAATAAACTGACTGACAGTGCTATATCTCCTGAGGACTACAATCATGCTGAAGAGGTCTGGCAAAAATTTGAAATACAAACACTTGGTGAATATTCAGAGCTATACCTTAAGACTGATGTTCTCCTATTGGCTGATGTGTTTGCGAACTTTCGAGAAGTGTGAATGAAGACATACAATTTAGATCCAGCACATTATTACACCATGCCGGGCCTAACATGAGATGCTATGCTAAAATACACTAATGTGAAATTAGAGCTGATAACTGACGTAGATATACTGCTATTCATAGAGAGAGGCATTCGAGGTGGTATAAGTCAATGTTCGAACAGATATAGTAAAGCAAATAACAAATATGTGGATGATTTTAAGCGTGCGGAGAAAGAGAAATACTTGATGTATTATGATGTGAATAACCTTTATGGATGGGCCATGTCACAGCATTTACCAACCGGAGGATTGAAATGGGTTGATGTTCCCAGTATTGACGTTTCCAAAATTCTCCAACTGGATATATATTCGAAGTCGACTTGGATTATCCTCAACATCTACATGATAAGCATAAGGACTTACCGTTTTGCTCTGAGCATACAGCACCACCTGAAGCAAAATTAGAAAAGCTCTTGACAACAATACTTCCAAAAATTAAATATGTTATACACTACCGAAACTTGAAGCAATGCTTATCACATGGACTCATCCTGAAAAAAGTGCACCGGGTTCTTCAATTCGACCAATCAGCTTCGCTTAAAGCATATATTGACTTAAATACTACCAAAAGGATGCAGGCTACAAGCGATCACGAGAAGGACAGCTATAAGAAGATGAATAATGCAGCTTTTGGTAAGACCATGAAAAATGTGCGCAAGTATAGCGATATCAAGCTTTGCGTAAAGTAGGAAGGTCGCTATGGTGCAAAAGCTCGGATTGCGGCACCCAACTTCCACAGTGCAACGATATTTGATGAGAATGTAGTTGCTGTGGAATTAAGGCGACTCAAAATCTTATTCAATAAGCCTCTCTATATTTAAATGGCAGTTATGGAAGTTTCAAAGATATGCCTCTACGATTTCCACTACAGTTTTATGCAGCGTGAATTTGGAGATAAATGTAAAGTCATGTATAAAGATACAGATTCTCTAATATATGAACTTGAAGAGAAAAATGCATATGAGTTCATGGCTGAAAATATAAACAAATTTGATACAAGTGATTATCCAGAAAATAACCAGTTCGATTTACCGCTCATGAATAAAAAGATTCCTGGTCTAATGAAGGATGAGCTGAATGGGAAAATCATGAGCGAATTTGTTGGCTTGCGCTCGAAAATGTACAGTCTGCGTATAAGCGACGGTAAAACTGTAAAGAAATCAAAAGGAGTAAAGGCTAATGTAGTCCAGAAGCATATCAATTTCGAAGACTACGTCGAATGCTTGAATAACAAGCCAATATTAACTGCCAATCAGAGCTCCATACGATCCCATAACCATAGCGTGTACACTGTCAGTCAAAAGATCGCATTGAGTCCTTACGATAATAAGCGACATATTATGAGCGGAACGACGGATACTCTACCATGGGGGCATTACTCCATTTCATCAGATCAACAAGTGGCAACCGCAGAAATAATCTAAGTATAGTGTAAATAATAAATGTATTATAGTTTTAGTTTCATTTATTAAAGAAATTTGCATTATAGCTACATGTATAAAGTATTACAATTATTTTAAATTGTTAAATGTTTTTTCAAGAAATTATAAAACATCTTTGTTATTAATCCAAGAATTGTGTTTTGATGAAAATCCGAGCCATTTAACGTAAGCTTTATCTCCACTCTTCTTTAAGATTTTCTCTACGAGTTATAGGTCTGGGTATTTAACTTTCAGCAGCTCCAATTCATAAAAGCCTCCTGTGATTGGATTTCCTTGATAATCTTCCAGCCGGTATGTGATGGGGTTTGTGTTATGAACTTTAATAATTTTAAAAATCTCAGCTGTCCAGTTTGGTGTATAGCCTTTCTCAAATATATGCTTGTATTTGCTGCTGCGTACAAAATCGTCCAACTTTATACTTTGCAGGAACAACAATTTTTATATGATTCTATACAGTTGAGAGCAGTTGTTTCTCATTGGAGGCGTTGATATCACGTGATCTCATTTTTGTAGTTCGATGTACTCTTGAGTTGTATTCAGTGAGCAGTTTCTTTACCATACCAATCCACTGATAAGTTCCATTAAAACTGAATTCCTTCCACATCATATCCTTCAGAGGTCGGTTAAATCGTTCCACTATTGATGCTTTGAGGAAACTGTACGTAGAGTAATGATTAATTGCATGCTTCAGCATTAGATTTTTAAAGAGGCTGCTGTAGAATTCCTTTCCATTATCAGTCTGTAGGTTTTTAGGTATTCGTCCCTCGCTTAATATAGATTGCATGGCATCTCTTACTTCTACACCAGTTTTTCTTTTAATTGGAATTGCCCATGCGTATTTGGAGAAGGTATCAATTACTGTCAGCAGATAGCGGTAACCCTTGTTCACATATTTTTAGGGACCCATTTCAACCAAGTCTGCCTGGCGCAAGTCAACTAGTCCTTTGATAATCACACGACGTCGTTTAAAATTTTTTCTCGCTGGTTTATGCAGCTCATTTACCACTTGTCTCTTGCTCATCGTAATTATAAATGAAATAGATTTCTCAAGAGTTTTTACTCATATACACCATCTTTTGGTGTCAAGTCTTTCTTATTTATTACTGAAGTAAACAGATAGTTTTCAATCTTCGCGATTTCTTCATTGATATATAGCGTTAAATTTGCCACTTCTATATTAACAGTTTTTCTTATTTCTTCCACACTTATTTTAATTTTCTTGTCAACATAGTCTTTGGTAGTAGCGTCATCATTTTCAAGGGGTTCACAAAGTCGTTTTATACACTTTGAGTTTAGATCGTAGTCTCCGTTTATCGTTAAATTAAATCCAATACCCCGGACTCCTTGTTCACCAGCTGGACCCTGAGCTTCTTGTTTACCAGCTGGTCCTTGAATTCCTTGTTCACCGGCTGGTCCCTGAGCTCCTCTTGGTCCACGTTCACCTGGTTTCCCAAGATATCCTCGCTTAGAGAAACGTCCAAACTTGTCAACGCTCATCTGTAGATTGTGTAGAAGTAATGAAGTAGTATTTAAACTATAATATCTGCTTCTCGCAACTCCTCCAGGATAGAAACAATTTCATTGTTGTGACTGTTGTTTCCAGCCTGCTTTGGTGCCATTAGAAGGCGCAGTCTATCCACTAATTCATTTGGATCATCCCAGTAAATGTGATCAAAGTTTTCCTTAGGCAGACGCATTAGTCCCATGCCTTTATGCTGTATAAGTTTACTGATTATAGCTTTATACTTAGCCGCTCTAGTACCTTTTATTTGTCCATCTTTAGCATAGTCACGTTTATATGCATTGGTATCTCTCAAAATAGATCCATAATTAGTTAAATCCTCTTTAGTATATAGACTTTTTACGGTATCTTTCATAAATAGCAGCTCATATAACCCCAAAGTTGTTTTATAGCTCTTCCCCTTGATAACAGTATTTCCTACATCATCAACATCAAACGTTGAATTACCGATTCTCCACGCGTTCTCATCATAGTAAACTCCATAGGTTGGATCAATTTTAGGGCTATTATCAGTGAATAGCTTTAAATAGTTTGAAACTATGTATCCACACGTATCGGGGGAGGTGACAGGACACCTTCCTATCACTGTTCTTGAATGTTTAGGTGATGCGAATTCTTCTTCAGATGTTAAGGAATAATCTCCATAATTTATAGGTGTGCTACTGCCTCCTTTTTAACATATTTTCATTTTGGAGGAATAAAAGGTTCCATAATTTCGTTGTCTTCTTCTTCTTGTTCTTCTTTTGGCTCCAATTTGACTGGTGGCTCGTTTTTGACTCTTGTTACAAACTCTTTTAAAGGTTTGGTGATTGGCTTAAAAGTTTCTTCAAGTTGAGCTTCTGCTTCAACGCTTCCTGTCTTTAGAGCTTTAAATTTCCTTCGCACTGCATTCCTTGTTTGATGATTTCTTTTAATAGATTTTCATTCATCTTCGATATTAACTGAATAACGGCTTTTCAAACAGCTCTGATAACAGGTAAACAGCTTTGCAAACAGCTCTGATAACAGCTTAACAGCTTTTCAAACAGCTCTTATAACAGGTAAACAGCTTTTCAAACAGCTCGGATAACAGCTTAACAGCTTTTAAACAGCTCTGATAACAGCTTAACAGCTCTGATAACAGCTTAACAACTTTTAAAATAGCTCTGATAACAGCTTCAACAGCTTTTCAAATAGGTCTGATAACAGGTGAACAGCTTTTCAAACAGGTCTGACAACAGGTGAACAGCTTTAATCTACTCAGCAAGTCCACAGGATTCGGTGTGCTTTCGGCTGAGTTACAACTTCGACTTATGAATATTTCGCATGTTTAATCTTTTTATAGTACAATGAAGGCCAACCCACATTCCGAGAAGCAGTACGAAATGCACGTAAAATTTTAAAAGTAAAAAAACCAAAAGACTTGGTGGAAGCTACAAAAATAGCTCTTAGTGCAGCTAAAAATATTGTGAAAAGAAAGAAGAAATCAATTAAAACTCCACGAGTGATACCTGTACCAAAGGTTGGTGGGGCACTTCCATTCCTCATCCCGTTGTTTGCTGGGCTTTCAGCATTGGGAGCACTATCGGGAAGTGCAGCAGGCATAGCTAAAGGAGTAAATGACACCAGTGTGGAAAAGGCAAAATTGGAAGAAAGCAAACTTCATAACCAAGCAATGGAAACTATTGCGGTTGGTAAAGATGAAAACGGGCTGTTCCTGAAGCCGTACAGAAAAGGACTTGGACTCTATCTACAACCTCAACCAAAACAGTATTAAAGACGCTACCCAAAAGACCGCTAAACGAGTGGATCTTCACAAGTATACCACTCACTTACCGCACTTCAGAGGAGTATTTATGCGTGATAATCTACCTAAAAAGCCATGGAAGCGAGAAAGCTTTATTGTTAACTTGGACTTCTCAACTGGAGCAGGTACACACTGGGTAGCGTACTACTAACTAACATCGAATAATTTGATAGCTATTGCCAACCACCAAGGGAGCTCATAAACTACTTGGGTAGTAATATTACGTACAACTACAGTTCTTATCAGAACTATGATGCAGTAATTTGCGGTCATTTATGTTTAGAGTTTTTATATAATTGTTATAGCCATTAATTATTATTTATAAATAAATGTATCTATATTGAAATTGTGACAGTTCATTATCAACCGCCATGTCATTAACACTTACTCTCACGGGAAATTCATCTCTACTCACTGTAGAGTACTTTCCTCCGCTGGAGCTAGCAACGGATTATGTTTCTGGATTAATTGATTTTCAAACATACAACTCTATACCAAATATTGATGTGAGCAATAATCTGGTTCATGTAGGGAATGAGGTTGTTGAGATACCTGTTGGATCCTATTAGATTGATGATATAGCAAAATATGTACAAGGATACTTGGATAAAGAAGGGGTAAGGATAAAGGTTGCGATAAAGGCTAACAATAATACATTGAAGAGTGAAGTTAAGGCAACTGAAGAAATATATTTTGAAAAACATAGATCCATAGCTCCTCTGCTAGGATTCAGTAAAAGAAACTTATCTGCTAATATAGTGCATACATCAGAGTTGCCAGTCAACATCATTAAAGTAAATACTATACGCATCGAATGTAATATTATATCAGGATCATTCTTCAACAACACACAAGTACACACTCTCCACGAGTTTTCCCCGAACGTGGGGCCTTTGTATAAAATAGTGGAGGTACCCAAAAATGTAATCTATTTGCCTGTGAACACCAAACGTATAAGTTCTCTAACATTGAAGCTCCTTGACCAAGACGGTGACTTAATCAACTTCAGAGGAGAGACTATAACCATCAGGTTACATTTGAAGCTACAGCATGTTGATATAGGATAATGATAAATACGAGTTCGGAGCAAACGAGATCATTAGTCAGCAGGCAACCTTGAAGCGGTCAAGACCTATATTAACACCTGCAAATACAGCATATTTACAATTGATAGGCTTAACGCTGAAACAATGAATAAAGGAATACTAGATATTGCATCACACGCTCGCTTTGATAACAGTGTTACTAAATTTGAACATCACTCCTATTCACCATTTCTAACATCATTTAAAAACAGCGATGAAATCCGTATCTCTGTACAACATCAGGACTTGAATCTTCTACCCAGCAGGAGTTTTCTTTACATTGAGGGATCGCTAACTAAGCTGGATGGAACCGTTTCGGCAACCGCAAAATTAGCTAACAATGCTCTGAGGAAATATGAACTGAATGCAGTAGAAATCGATCGTACAAGAAATCTTGGGATTGCGACAACATTAAAAAACTATGTATCGCTAAATGCAAATGTAAGCAGGATACTACTCAACGGCAGCTGGTCACCAGATTCATCCGTTATACCAGCCAATGGACTGTTTAACTATTGTGTACCTCTGAAATATTTATTGGGATTCGCTGAAGAATACAAGAAAATTCTGATAAATTCCAAACATGAACTCATATTGATTCGGAGCAGGACAGATGCTAATGCCATTATATCACCCACAGATGAGGTGAAAATTGAAATTACCAAATTTCAATGGAGCATTCCGCATGTTACAGTATCCGATGATGAAAAGCTGCAACTATTTAAAATTATCGGGAGAGGTCGCCCGATACAAATACCATTCCGCAGCTGGGACATATATGAGTATCCAGTACTACCGGAATCCACGCATCAAACCTGGTCAGTTAAGACTTCCACTCAACTGGAGAAACCTCGATTTATCATCTTAGCATTACAAACGAATCGAAGGAATGATAAAACCAAAGAGGCAAGCAAGTTTGATCACTGCCAACTTACCGATGTTACAGTTCATATGAACTCAGAATCATATCCCTATGATGATTTGAATTTGAAATTTGATTTTAATACATAGGTATGCATTGCTGTATGAGATGTATATAAAGTTTACACAATCATACTATGGTCATCAGTATCAGCCGTTCCTCACATGGGAGAAGTTCAAAACCGATGCTCTGATTGCTGTCATTGATTGCTCACATCAAAATGAAACAATAAAAACTGGACCTGTTGACATAAGGCTAGAGTTCAAGACATCTGAAAATATACCGACTAATAAATACAACATCATATTGCCTGCTTCTACACGATCGAATAGTGGAATACAGTCCGCTAACAAGTGAAGTCAGAAAGTTAAATTAAGAAGATGGCTGTCATCGTAGACGTCCAAGGATTCAAAACAAATCTCAATGAATTCATCACTAAAGAACAGGCAAATTTTAAACAATGAAAACCAGATGCAGCACTTAATATTTCAACGACCGTTCAGATACAAAGATTTGACTTCAGCAAAAAAGAGGCAAGTAAAATGGCTTCAACACAATTTTCATAGATTCCGTTGGGATGATGGCTACATACCGTATCACAAACTGTACACTATAGTTGAACCACTGCTTCGAAACAAAACCATATATGTAAAGGGAGCTGAAAAAGTTCATTGGATGCAGAAGATAGTTGGAGAGGGTGAAATCATTATCAACGTTGAAGATGAATACAACTGTGGAAAACTAATAGCGATTAACACAAATGCACCATCTTGCCAAGTTCATATTGGACAATGTGCTATAAGAAATACTTTTGTAATAAGAAATTTTATTGGAAATAAAAACAAATCTTTATAAAACATAAGACTTTTCAATACACATACCCCAGAACCCTCACTGACATCTTCTAGAATCTGTTCATGGTGATGTCAAGTTGTGAAATTCGAATAATGCTGATATCTACAATTTCCCTGCTAAGAAAACTTATTTAAGTGCAGGATTTGAAAACAGCAAAACCATGATGACGTCATACGTGATATTTACAACTTCCCCGCTAATAGAAGAAAAAAACAGCCTAGGCGCAACATGTAATGTTTGACCCAGAGCCCTCACTGAAATCACACCCAAGACATAAACCAGTACAGTCGAGACACAAACCCACATTTAGTATGCACTCACAATGCTGGTAGTACCGTCTAATGCCGCTAGGGTGCAGTCAAGACCAAATGACACACCCCAGAGCATGCTGGTAGTACCGGTTAATCCCGCTAGGGCGCAGTCAAGACTCAATGGAGCATCCAAGACGCAATGGTGCATCCAAGACACAAACCAGTACACCCAAGACACAAACCTGCATTTAGTATGGACTCAAACCACCTAGCGCCGGTGGCGTGGGGCGAATTCCTGGAAGCTAAAACAGTGACCCAGAAACGCCGTAGCGTAACTACTCTTAGCTCCAAGGAAATTTCATTTCCATCAAACCCAAAGGAGACAACTGACCTAGAGAAGAAAGTGTTGACGGCTCATTCTTGTTATGATTCCAAAGCCGAACACGAGAAAGATGATCTTCAAGAACTAAACTTGTATCAAGAGTTGCTCGAAAGACTTTCAACATTAGGAAAATTACAAAGAGTAACAGCTTATATTAAAAGCTTTGTGCAAAAGATGAAGGTAAGCAAGGCGAACCGTACATCTGGGTACTTGACAATAAATGGAATCGAAGAAGCACTAGTATAATTAGACTACCCAACAGCAAGTCTTTAAACATGAAATAACCCAGTGTTCAATAGCACAACCACTAAATAAGAAGAGCAGATTACATCCTCTATCACCGTTTATAGACTCTAAGGGGTAAACAGCTTTCTAAACAGCTCTGATAATAGCTTGACAGCTTTTCAAACAGCTCTGATAACAGCGTAACAGCTTTCAAACAGCTCGGATAACAGCTTAACAGCTTTTCAAGCAGGTCTGATAACAAGTAAACAGCTCTGATAACAGCTTTTCAAACAGCTCTGATAACAGCTTAACAGCTTTTAAACAGCTCTGATAACAGCTTAACAGCTTTTCAAACAGCTCTGATATTCAAACAGAATCCTCACCATCAACCAGAGAGGAATCCCCTGCGACGTTGTTGACTAGATGGAATATAGTACCAAGACCAGAAACAATGGTGTATCCAAGACACAAACCAATACAACCAAGGCACAAACCTCCATTTAGCGTGGACTCAAACCACCTAACGACGGTGGCGCCATCTGTGGGGAAATTCTGGAAGCTAAAACAGTGAACCAGAACTCTTATAACGTAACTACTTACTGATCGCGAGGTTTTCTCAGCATCTCGGTGAAGGAGGGCAGAGAGGCATCAACCGGCTGGATTTTTTTAGGTTACCAGCTTGTCGATGTACCTTTGGTTTCCAACACGGAGAAGAATGTCGAGGTCTAGTCGAAGACTGACAGGACTTCAGGGACGTGTCCTCGATGCGTCATCGGTCAAGCAGGGCCAACAGTCGTAGTCGAGTACGAGTAATGAGGAACGTTCATTGGGTCGTGGGTCGAGACACACATTGGGTGCCCGCAAGGTGAGGGTGATGATTTAGGACCGGCTAGCTCAGTCGACCATTTCTCAGAGTCGTCTGGTCCACAGGTGAAACATCCGACCCTGCCCTGTTATGGTCGTCGATATTAAATAAACTTCAGAAAAGTCACATAGTAATTTGACGTGTGACAGCCTGAATGCCATCAGGATATATTAACAGTGGGGAAGTTTTTTTTCTGTTTGTTCCATTCCGTTTCTCTCAATCATAATGAAGTTGGTCTTGCTCCAAGTAGGAGAAGCCAGTGGTACCACCTGATATAGTAAAAAGTCAGATAATAAGGAATGGGCCGAAGAGAAGAGAAGCGGGAATGCAAAGTGAAGTTCATCGCCATTTTGGTAATCGAGAAGAGTGCGCCAAGGCGTGATACGTGCAAAGAATTAATCCAAGTTTAAATTAACAAATTATATAGAGTGAAGCGTAAAAGTGCTGATTTCCTTCACCTCTTTTCGAAAAGGAAAAGGGAGGAAAACTCCCGGAATTAAAGTACGGAGATTATAATCCCATGTGGGATCTGAGCTCCATACATAATGCGGAATACCCACCAGTCAATATTACGGTAATCCTTTTGCTATAATTTAAATAATACATGCACTAAAGTCTAAATTTAATATCAGGGCTATACCTATAGCAGCAGACAAACCGTCCGAATAGCGCCAAGGCGCTAGGCAAGTCACCGTTGTATAACGCGCCGTCATCCGGAGAAACATAGGAAAAAAAAGAAAACAAAAAGAAAGGAGATTCGATTATAAATGCTATAAATTTATATTACGATACAGTCCTGCGCAGGTATGTGACGGAGATCGCAGGTGTTTTTTAACAAAAACCAACAAAAAGGGACTCTGAAAATATCTGCCCTCAGAGTCAGTTGGGTGTTTGGGGCAGGCAGTGAAGGCATACCATCTGCGCCTTCAATGTGGATGTAGGTAAGTGACGTAAAGGTCCCTTCAGGACTGAATGTGTGCCGACATTTTGGTTTTAGGCACGAATTTTTTTTTTGATTATGGCAGACGGCAGCGGCAAGTTTTGCATGGAACCTCCCCACACTCTCCGCCAATAGCCGAGGCGAGCTGCAGTCAACGCTGTCCGCCGAGTGATCTGTCAGCTCATGCTGGCAGTCGAGACTTAACGTCCACTCGTCAATCACTCAACATAGTTTCATAACACTGTTTCTGGAAAACGGTCCAGCGATGTCTACGGATATCCTTTCAAATGGGGCTCCTACATTATACTTATGCATTTCTCTTCTGATTCTGTGTGGCGGTCCTTTGCAAGAAGCACAGATAGTGCATCTGCGGCACCATTCCTCAACATCCTCTCGCATATGTAACCAATAAAACCTTTCGCGTATTTTGGAAATAGTTTTATTCATCCCCAAATGTCCTACAGATGATCCACTGTGCATTTCTTCTAGCACATCATTGACCTAGGATGCTGGCACGACTATCTGCATTCGGAATGACTCACCGTTAGTTGCTTCCCTTTTGCGTTTTAATATACCACATTCAACGTGAAGAGAATTCCATTGAGCCCAGAAGCTCTTCAGTTTCCCACTCCTCTCCGAAATATCCTTCCATTGGTGTCTTTCCATGTCTTCTTTCAAAGCAAGATAGGGTGATATGTCTGGGTCTTCTTGTTATTCTGTTCGCAAGCTCTCGTTGTCCCACCCTGCCGATAGTTCTACCATTAGCAGCAGTATATTTCCCTTTGTTTCTTTTTCGTGCAGCCGAAGGCAATGTTTGCATTCAAGTTTGCATGGACCGCGTGAAAAGGCGTCTGCATTTCCATGAATACGTCCTCTTTGGTGTTGGATTTCAAAATCATAAGCTTGGAGTCGCTCTATCCATCTCGCCACCTGCCCCTCATGGTTCTTAAATTGCAAAAGCCTTTAAAGCGCTGCATGATCAGTGCGGAGGATAAATTTATTCCCGTAGAGATATGTATGTAGGTAGCGTTGGTTGGTAAGTAGCTTATCTAGGTAGGTAGCTTGGTTAGGTAAAAAGGTAGCGTAGGTAGGTATGTAGCTAGCTTAGGTAGGAAGGTAGCTTATGTAGGTACGTAGGTGGGTAGATAGTGTAATGGTTGATCACCTATTATTCGCTATATCAGCCCTCTTGTGAGATGAAATGTGTGTTGATCTATTCGCCTCTGGTTGTACATATGTGATGATTCGATCAATTATCGCTATTTCAGCCGTCTTGTGAGTTGATACATGCAGCTTGCAGAGTCCTATGCCGGGTAAACCTTCGATTTAGTGGTTGGCGAGCATGCTCAGCCTATGTCTCACACTATGAGTACTTGGCGTCTTCCGACAGCCTAAAATGTACCAAGAGCAGAGTGTATTGGTTGCAAATGAAAGTCCGATGTTCTTACCCTTCTTCAACATAATTTTGATTACTTAAAAGAACTAATTTTACACTCAAAAAACGTGAAGCAATATGTCACAAAAATAACTTACGAAAATATTCTTTGTTTACAAATTCGTTTCGTACAACAGTGACCCATATCAGCATGGGGAATTAATGAGGGTTAGTACATCGTAAAAAGTAAAAATGCAAGAATCAGCTGGCTAACGCTTGAGTGCATTTAATTGCTCAACGCATTGTTTACGTTTTTATTTTTGGGTCTTAATGCTTCATGCCTGAAAATCAATTACCAATTCATAAGCCATATGTGCTGATATGAGGAAGTGAAAGTGTTGAAATTATTCGAACAAAATTTCTTCATAGTTCTTCAGTCTAATTGTACTTCCCGCTCTATGCCAATTCTGCCTGCATGATATGCGTGCTTTTTTGACATGCTATGTTGTAATTATCTTTTTTTAGGTAGATTAGGTAGGTCGGTAGCTTAGATAGGTAGCTGAGATAGGTAGGTAAATGAGGTAGCTAGGAAGCCTAGGTAGCTTGGGTAGATAGCTAGCTTACGTAGGTAGGTAGCTTAGGTACTTAGTTACCTTAAGTAGGTTTGTAGCATAGGAAAGTAGGTAGGTAGCTTAAGTACTTAGTTACCTTAAGTAGGTTTGTAGCAGAGGAAAGTAGGTAGGTAGCTTAGGTTGGTATGTAGCCTAGATAGGTAGCTTAGGTAGGAAGGTAGCTTACGTAGGTAGGTACGTAGCTTAGATAGGTAGGTAGCTAGCTAGCTTAAGTAGGTAGATAGCTAGCTTACGTATGTAGGTAGCTTAGGTAGGTAGGTAGGTAGCTTAGGTGGGTAGGTAGCTTACGTATGTGGGTATCAATTTACAATAGCATGTAGCTCTTTTCTTGTAGCACAATAATTTCTCTCTGAGTTTGAAAGTGCTTTGCTATAATACGCTACTGGCTACTGGCTACTGGACATGACTATCCTCCTCCTGTGAAAGCACTGCCCCGATATGCTTTGGATAGTGAAGTACTGGAGTTTCACAGAGTTGTTGTTTCAAATTCTCGAAACGCCCGTTATATTTATCCGTAAGTTGATGTAGACTCCTTGCTATATCTGCAAAACCTTTTACGAATCGCCTGTAGTAAGTAGCTAGACCAAGAAAACTCCTTAATTGATGTTGGTCCTTTGGAACTGGCCAATTTTTGACAGCTACTATCTTCTCTGGATCAGTTCTTACTCCTTGTGATGAAACTATGTACCCCAAATATTTTACTTCATTTTTATATAGAGCGCATTTATTCGTACTGAGTTTCAGTTTCGCATCTATCAGTCCTTGAAGTACGTCCCGTAAGTTGTTTTTATGTTCCACGAATGTCCCTCTGATTAGTAGTATGTTATATAAGTAGAAAAGACATGTTTTCCAGGTTAATCCACGTATAACACATTCAATGAGTCGTTTGAATGTGGCTGGAGCATTATATAGTCCAAATGGCATAACTTTGAATTGCCATAAGCCACTGCCAATTGAGAAAGTAGTTTTCTCTCGGTCCTCGGAATGTATTTCCACTTGCCATTAACCACTTTTTAAGTCCAGTGTGGAAAACCATTGCGCTCCGGAAAGGTTGTCCAATGTGCCATCAATCCTTGGTAATGGGTAGCTATCCTTTCTGGTTACGTTATTTAGTTGGCGATAGTTTACACAGAATCGGGTGCTACCATCCTTTTTTCCTAACCAAAACAACTGGCGATGTCCAAGGGCTATTAGATTCCTCTATTATGCCATGTTCCTTCATGGAGTTTATCATATCTTCAACTTCTGGTTGTTTGGATAATGGTAGTCTTCGTGGTGTCTGACAAATGGGCGTAGAGTCTCCTGTATCGATCCGATGGTGGACAAGATTTGTTTTACCGAAATCATCATCATTCATTGCAAATAATTCCGAAAATTCATCGATCACCTCCTTGGAATAGCTGTATAGCTTTTCACTTAAGGCACTAGATGAAAGAAGTTTGTGAACCTGTTCAGGAGTAGCTGGTGTAATGTACGTCTTGCGATATAGTAAAGTAAATGCACGCACTGTTTGTTGTCACTCCTAATTATAGCGCGTCACCAAAGTATACGCACTGATTAATGGCGTCAACACTGTACTAGCAGCGGATACGCCGATATTGCTAAAGGGTGAGTTTGATTAGTGAAAGACACGCCGTATGGCAGCATTAGCTTGTAAAGTCAAACTGTATTTACTTCTTTTGCCTCGCTTAATTTATACAAATTTAAACAAAGAAAATTGATCATAGGAATCGATTATTACTATGAATGTTTACATGAATGTGCAATTCTTTGTTTCTTACCCTACTTTCGTTTTATTTTTATTCATTTGAAAATTAGAACATGTAATTGCTATAGAGAGTGACCATGAATGTACACACGGTGAATCATGTTACACAATTTCTTTTGCATACTTGACCTAGTGAATGGAGTTTTATAATAATAAAACGATGAGTCAAAGTGTGGACATTCGTAATGATAACAAAAACGAAATTATGTTGTCGTTTTTGTTATTGGGTCACTATGTGTGATTTATGTGGTGTGGTGTAATGATATCATGATATCGTAAAATCATGAGATCATTATGAGATCACTACATATAGAATGTGCTGAGCACTCCGACTAGAGTTAATGTTGCACCTTCTGCCTTCACTAAAGTCTTACCAATGATGATATTCGATGTCACTTCTGTAGGGTTAGGCTCCACCAGATAGAATCGGCAGGTCCCGATGTCGGCAGTAAGCTTTGTCCACATTAGCGTCTCGGAGCATGCAGAGAGAGTAATATTTTCACAGACCATCTTCATATTTTCGAAGGATAATCTGCTCCGACTCCTAGTCTCATTTGAATTCTTGTGTTGACATATTTGAGGATACGTTCTCCATTATCCAAATTTATTTTATATGTGGTTATGAAATCTACTCCAAAAATGCATTCATCTAAGATGGTTGAAACCAGAAAAGTGTGAGAAAATAGTAGTTCACCTAGCTGAACATACAAAGTTATTTCTCCAAAAACTTGTGCTGGTACTCCAGTTGCTATTTTTGGTAAATATTTGGTGGTGGTGTGAAGCCACTTGTTTTTGACGAGATCTGGTCTAATAATTGATCTCGAGGCTAAAATTCCATATATAACAAGACTGCTATTATTTCTCTGCAACTGGGCTACCTGAATGATAACTTCGGAGCTGCCGACTCTACCAAACAGCTTCTGCCCCTCAAAGTTGGTTTTTACATGTTTTTCGACTGCTCAACATGAGAGCTGATGCGACTAGTCGCTGTTGGATTTCTATGTAGTCACTCTACAAATGGCTTGCTCCCTGGTTCCACATATTTGGCATACTTTTCAGCCCTCCTCTTCTTGTGATTCCATTCATCGGCGTTCTCTGCAGTCCCTTTGGAGGTGTCCGTGTCTATTACAATTCTAGGATCGAAGAATACCACGTGACGGAGTGCTCTATGATAACTGCATTCTGTTGCAAGTACATTCATCCACCGAAATTTCTCTCACTCGTACTGCACTCCGAGAAGCTTGTCTAGCAGATTCATATGCTATTGCATAGGCTAGCGCTTCTGCTGTTAAATTTTTTCCTGCTAGCCTTAGTGATTGTTGTAAATTTGGATCTGAAATACATTCACAAATGCCTCTGTTGCCACTTCATTAAGGAATTCTGTATTGATGCTAGAGTATGAATGATAAGCTAATCTTTCCACATCAGCCTGCAACTGTTGTAGTGATTCGCCATGCTTCTGAATCCTGTTGGGTAACTGCAAGCGATATACTTGCTGCATGTGTTCATCTTCATAACGTAATTCTATCTTTTGTACTAATGAAGTGTAATCACGTTGCCTTTCAATCGATATAGTTTGTACTAGCTCTGACGCGGGACCTCGAAGTACTAAAACCAGAGCTGTAGCTTTGTCAGCATCATTCCATCCATTTACTTCGGAAGCTGCCTCGAATTGTCTCTTGAAAATATGCCACGAATTTTGTTCTTCAAGAACATTCTTTTGATCGTCCAAACGGGTATCTTTTGTTCCTCTAAGAGAGATTGCTTTTGTTCCTGAAGAGCATTCTTCATCTGTAGGGCTGCGAGCTTCAATTTTATCTCCGACTTTTCTTGAGCTTTAGGTTCTTGTGAATTGTCTTCGAAAATAAATGTGTCAGGATTCGTCCCTTCCATTTCCAAAGCTTGTCTAAGTCGCTCGACTAAAACATTCTTTGTGCCTGCCGTTTGTAATGACCGTTTGTTCAACTCCACTTTCAAATCCTGTACCGGAAATTCCTCCAGCTTGCATCCCATTGCTTTAGATTATCTTCCAGAGCTTTCACATAAAGCACAAAATTTCACTCAATTTTATACTTTGTTTAAGTCAGATGCCACCACTTCATTTCACTTTTGACACAAGTTGTTACGAGCGTGGCTTTAGTTCTTTATTTAAAACACAATATTTCAATAATAATTCAAAAGTTCTGCTTTTATTTAACTTCTTTTCTTTTATAACATTTACAAACAATTATCAAATCAATTCTTTCTAGTTATCTCTACTACTGTACTTATGATTATCGCAAGTAGGGTAGCTAGGTTCTGGCCCAAAATCTCATGTTATTTCTTATGGAAGTCCTAATTCACTTTTCCAACTACCTCGCTCGCACACATCATCCATATCTGTCTCACTCCCATGATGAGGGGTGTGACGTCATTGGAGGACCCCGCTCATGGTGCAACACACACACACACACACACACACACACACACACACACACACACACAAACACGCACACACACGCACACACACACACACACACACGCATTACGAAGGTTGATAGCACGCTACATCTTTATGATAACGATTAAATTATATGCTCCTGCTACTCCACTAGAACCACTTCGTTCACCCAATCAAATTTGCATAATAACACAAATTGCGACGGTATTGCTAGCATGTGTAGGAATGGGAGATCAATGATCTTTAATTATAGGGGTAGAAAGGTAGGAAGGTGTAAATACAAGTAAATACAAACAAAAACAGTTTGTAAGAAAAACAAAAAAAATTCCGGTATGTAAACAGTTTGACGATTTAGTAAACTTGAACTGTGAGCTGAAAGCGAAAGGCGGGTTATATTAATTCTATTGAATGAACCAATGCTTTGAATGTGATTATTTTATATGTATTTAACAGAGGAAGATATCGGACAAACCCAACTCTAGTTGTTGATCCCCTTAAAAATGATAAATTTACCTCATCCACCTGGGTTTAAATTGTACACTGCAGCATCATGTAGATTAAAAATATAAATTACTAAATTGCGAAAATAAATTTCAAAATCATAAAAACACAAAAATTAAAAAACCTAAATATTTCAAAAATTCATAAAATAATAAATTTCACAAAAAGTTCAAGATCAAGTATAGTACACGCAAAATCGTGTTTATAATCTTTATAAAAATATTGGATTAAGAATCCCAAACTGAATTTTCTTGAAGTGAATGGAAAATATTGTGAGTAAACATGCTCATTCACATAGAGAAATTTTCATCCTTCGATGTGTTTTCGCTAGAACAATGTTTCCACCTCGAGCGTTTGTCAATGAATGGGTGTAAATATTAAACCCGATTGTTTATATAATAATCGCCAGAAAATTGGAAAGCTGATGAAACCCAAAATTATAGAATTTGCCGAAATTGGCGAATCGCTCTGTTTTATTCATGTAAAAATTTTAAAACTATTATTCTCAATTTACTATATTTAAAATACGACTTTACTGGTTTTCTTATGAGTCCTCAACTGGCGATATGGAACTATAAAATATACACGAAAAACTCCGTTGTATATACAATTTTGATCGGACCCCTACACAAAAACTTTCTACCGCGTTGCATGTTTTTGTAGTCACCGAGTATTAACATCATAAAAATATAAAATATTTCAATACCTTAATCCCCCCCCCCCCGCTGGTGTCTGTTAACCATCATATTATTATACTCGACATATATGTGAAAGGAGAAGTTAGCAACAATGTATTTAATGGTTAGTACTTTCTCAGCAGTGAAAGTGAAAACAAAAACCAGCTAATTGAGTGGATCTATTACTTTGTATGTTGGACACACACTTGTGATGATCGAGAAATCTTGTGTTGCTTTAAAATTTCCATTTTGTGGAAACTACCCCGTCGCTCTATATACATATAAAACATTTTTCCAAAACGAGCTATATGCTGCTATCAACAATAAAAGAAAATGTGTTGTTCCACAACATTTTACTGAAATAAATACAAGCTGATTTGCTTCAGATAAACCTTTTATTTGCTATATAAATTATTATTCTGTAACACAACAAAATATCATATAGTATAATCATCCAAAGCAATTTTAATTCGAGATTGATTAAAGAAAACTTTCATTCATAAAATTCCAACGATTTGCTACCCGATTATAAAAATTCTCAACACCGATAAAGTTCTTTGAAGCTCTTTATGTTTTGAAAATTATAAGGTGCTCATATTTTTCTTTTGGACAAATTGCATCCAAATAATGCACCCTCATTTCTCTTAAACTATGTAAATTTATTCCATGATCTGAATTTTTTAAATATTTTCTATAAAAGCTCATCGTGGTTATTAATAAAAGAACCTTTAAATTCCTCATGCAATGCTTCTCCGCCCAGTTTTTTAATATGTTTTTTCAGTTCACACTCCATATTTTGATTTAATTTATTTTTTTCAACAAGCTCTTCTGAAATGTATACAATTGTATAGTCAAAATCACTCTCTTGACTTTCTACTCATGTAGTAGAAGGTGAAGCTCTTTACGCAATCATATTTGCTGATTTGTCTACAAATATGTAGATTGATAACTTTTTAGCAAAACCCATTCGATGCTGTAAACCAAACTGCTTTTATCGTACACAAAAGCTCAACAAATAAAGGCTACGAAGGGTGAAAATTTCTCTATGTGAATGAGCATGTTTACTCACAACATTTTTCATTCACTTCAAGAAAATTCAGTTTGGGATTCTTAATCTAATATTTTTATAAAGATTGTAACGAAGTTACAGCAGCTCAGTAGTGTCGCGTGCTGGTGGCGTGATAGTAGAAGGGAACATTCTACACCCGACGCCATCAGCCAGCCTGCCTATAAATAGCCGGCAGCCAGTAGCAAAATTATTCAGTCAATCACCGAGCATCGAAGCAGACACAAGTCGAAAGCACAGCCACCGATCAGTGAAATATCCGACCGCGAGAAGACAACTCCACAGTGAGAAGAGTTGACCCCCACCAGTGGACTACCAGAAGACTGGCTATAAAAGTCAGTCGGCAGCGAAAGATTAGTCAGTTGCCTCCCAGCAGCTCGACTAGACACATCTCCCGTCCAGTACGGTAATCGTGCTGGCCTGAGAATTAGTAAGCGCACGTACACCGTCCCGTACCCCCGTGTAGGCTACTCTGCCGATAAGCGCACGTTAATCGTTTTGATCAGAAGAGTAGCGAGCGTACGAATATATATTCCGTCCCCGTATCGTGTTGGCTACTCTGACGACGAAGCGCACGTTCATCGTGTTGGTCAGAAGAGTAGTAAGCGCACACATACATTCCGTCCCGTACCCCCCTCCCCTGGGTTGGCTACTCTGACGACAAGCGCACGTCATCGTGTTGGTCAGAAAAATAGTGAGCGCACACTCCGTCCCGTACCTCCCGTGTTGGCTATTCAGAAGACAAGCGCACGTAATCGTGCTGCTCAGACGAATAGTGAGAACACGCCAGTCCGTGGCGCACAGATGGTAGCTCAATATGCTCTCTTTGTAATTTAGAAGAGGATGAAGACTTACCACACTACCTGGCTGTTTGTCCTATTCTGAAAGAATTTAGAATTCTAGCGTTCGGTAAAACATATCTCACAGAAGACGAGGTAATTACAATTCTGAACGGAAAAAATTTTGAAGGTCTTTTCCAATACGCCAAGCTAGCCTGGAAATATCGACAAATGCTCATAGAACAGTACAATAACTAGCAAAAATATTCATGTATGTATTTATCTATGACTCACTTATAGGGGTTAGAATTGTAAGTCATTTTCTAGAATAGTAATTCATTTTCTAACTAGATTTTTCTCAGGCTTAGGGACTTGAATTAATATGGAATGAATCTTCAATGAATGTCAATATATGTACTTAGACTAAGCCAAGTAGTTTTTTTTTTTCTTCTTTTTGTTGTTATTAATAGGATATTACTTAGTTATACATTAGTCAATATGAATTTGTTTTTTTTTTATATTGTTGCCAACTCGACAGACGACCTCGGGGTCATTGTTGATGTTTATTTTAATATTCAATTATGGGTATCTGGAATGAATTATATGAACTGTTAAATAAACTTATTATTATTATTATTGTCACAGAGACCGGACGCTTCAAATTAAGCTCTTCAAAATCTAAGAAAAACGCAGTCTATTAAGTGGCAAATAAGTGATAAAATAAGGTTGTGTGCTATCGACGATACAATTTCGCAAGAAGTGTTGTGTCTAACATCATAGTTTCTATAAAAAAATATTCAAAAGTTTCTTCAAAATTGAAAGAAAAACAATAATTTCAGTGACATTTATAATAAAAAATTTCATTAATTTTGTAGTTGCCATGGCAACAGGATTACCGTAAAACATTTTCTAATATTTCGAACAGAAACGTGAAAAATTTTGTGAAGTGAAAAAATTAAATTAAATTAAATCAAAAATAAAATCGTTTAAAAAATATAAACTCACACTGCCGTACTCCAAATGAGTACGAGCAGCAGCGATGCTGGGGGGACTGATGATCCCCCCAAATCAAGTGGTAGGAGGAAGAAGAGCACGAATGCTTCTTCTTCCTCCAAAACAAATCAAGTGCCCAAAGAAAAGGCCGCTAAGGGCCCAACTGAAAAGGCCAGCAGCATCAAAGAAGTGCAGCCGTCTTCCTTGGAGAAGAATATTGCGGGGACAGCCGTAGCTGTCCAAGAAGAGGGTGGAGCATTAGTTCCAAAGCCCATAGCTTTTGCTGCAGCATCTGTGGCTGCATCTTTAGCTAATGTTCCATCGACGTCTTCGAGGCCAGGACAGCATCCTACGTTGAAGGAAGTGGTCGAAACAGCCTCGAAGTAAGCGCCAAAGCCTAGCGAAGTTATAATGAGGCCACCGCTTTCTTCAACGAAAGCAAATACCTCGAAGAAGACACCAGCAGCAACAGAAGTGAGCTCAGAAGCAGCACTACGATCCCCGGCGTTAGTCGTAGGGATATCCAGCCCCATTGGACGCGGGTAAGCCTCGACCCAAGACCAGTGCAGGCCTCCAGGGCTTCTTCGACGGGAGGTGGCAGGACGAGAGCTACGGGATGCAGTTGGAGCACATCAGAGGATGTCCTCAGAGTGCATACCTGAAGACAATCTTCCGCGTCATCTCCAGTGAACAGCTGTGCTTAATGGGAATTATAGCTGGAGGAATGGTCGAGGTGTACACCACGACCCTCGAAAGTGCTACCAAGCTCATGCTTGAGGGCATCGTGGTGGAGGGTAGACACCTCGTTCCATTCCCGCTAAAAGAGAAGCCCACGAAGGTCGTGTTTTCACGGGTCCCTATGCGAGCCCAACATGAAGACCTCGCGAATTTCCTTGGGAGATTCAGGAAGGTTCATGGAAAGGTTCGCGCCATTCCCCTCAAAATTGGGACGAGGGTCTCGGGCGGGGTATCTTAGGTACCAGCCGGGAAGCGTCCATCACTTTAAATAAGGGATGTACGCTTCCAAAAGGCTTTTACCTGAGCATATCCGGCTCGAGATACTGGATAGACGTGGGCACCGAAGCGAAATGCCATGCTTGCCATTTGGTAGGGCATTTTATTGCTGACTGCCCCAGAACAGAAGGCTCCTTCGAAGGAAACCACTACTACAGTAGTGGCTCCGGAGAAGGAACTTTCTGCCAGCACTCAGCCTGCTATCTTGGAGCAGCCAGTGGCTAAAGTGCCTGAAATTGTCTTAGAGGCAAAAATTATTACGGCTGTAAACGGCGCCACGTCGGCACGTGAAAGCATGGCTACTTCCGACGAGGAGTCGATTAGCCATATAGGCAGAAAAAGGAGGACGAGGAGGAAGACGAAGGTGGACCGGGTGATGCTGCCTCCTCCAGAGCCAGCAAAGCCAGTCGCATCAAAACGGCCCCACTCGGAGGAGGACGATAGTGGTGCTCGCGGCTCGTAGGTTGTTGTGAGAGACACGGAAGTGTCTCTCGAGCAGCTTTCGGACTGCGATATGACCGGTTTTGATTAGCCTGGTCTCTCGAGCTTCAGTGGCTACGAGTCGTGTGGTAGCACCTTTTCGACTGGTAGCCAATTTGAAGTCTCGAAGGGTATGGAAACCTTTCCTAGGCAGAAGATCTCCAAGATTCTTGCCCGGCTCCTGTACAAGAAGAATTCAGGTAAAATCTGGAGTATTCTTGTGGAGGAGCTGGGGAGGCCGGAGTTGCTACTTCCCCAACTTCTACTCCAACAAGAGGAGTGCAAGAAGAAGGGGAGTTACAGCGGTATATCTCGGCTAGATCGACTCCATAGGAAGGTGGAGGAGTTGATACAGGAGCATCGCTTGGTCGATTCTCCTCGTCAATAGACGTCGTACCATCATCGTTTGAGCTTCTTATCTCTGTGAATATGCAAGATAGCTTCCATCAACACCGGGGGTTTAAGTGCACATACAAGGTTACACAGCACTATCGAACATGCCAAAATGTTCGATATAGACATTACACTTCTGCAGGAGACGAATTTTACACAAGACACGTATACACACCTTGAGCGTTATGCTTATCTACACACTGGCTATGCAATGTTTGCCACACCTGCGCCTCGCCGAGGCTCAGGAGTGGCAATCTTTGTATCCAACAAATTTACACTATCGTCTCCTGTCTATACAGATATCTTCCCAGGCTTCACTTCTTCCTTGGACTTTGTCGTTCAAGACAAACACATCAAGGTAGTAAACGTGTACCTTCCTCATGACCAGGACATCACAAGACAAGTTCTTGATAGTGTTCAATCCTGTCTGGTAAATTTTAGTGGCGAAACTGTCCTCGCAGGCGATTTTAACTGCACGCTAAATCCCTCAATGGATCGGCATTCCGGAGTTGAGTTCAACTCTGTCAATGCTACTCGGTTGAGGAATTTTGTCCGTGTTTTCAGACTCGTGGATATCTATCGTTGGATGCATCCTACGACTAGATCATACACGAGGGTCTCGCGAAATATCCATGGAAGTCTCGCAGGCTCCAGAATCGATAGACTTTACGTCTCACCTGGAATACTAGAACATTTCGTTGGTGTCACTCATGAAGTGTGTTCCGTTAGCGATCACCTTCTTGTAGTGGCAACCAGCACTCTAGTTGAAAGAAGAACTGCATACTGGATATTCAACAACTATTTGTTGAATTCCGAGCAGTTCATCAATGAATTCACTGAATTCTGGCACGATTAGCAAGAGAGGAAAGGTGACTTTCGTCTTCTTAGTCAATGGTGGGAAGTTGGAAAGCTCCAAATTCGATCTTTTATCGAAGCGAATTTCAATCGAAGTGGGTATCAAGCTTCAAGCTTGTCGGCCGAAGTGTCTCAGGTGGCAGCTCTTCTCCCAACTCAGCCGGAGTTGATTCTTTATTTTAACAGAATAAAGGAACGCTTGGCAACACAAACTTACAAGCACAGCTTGGAGTTTGTGCTGCGCAGCCAATCACGCTGGCTGAGGGAAGGCGATTCTCCAACCGAGTACTTCTTTCAGGCAACTAGACGACGTACTGCTTCTTGTGAAGTCGAATCGATAGTCGATGAATCTGGACAAGTCCTCAACGGACAACAGCTATCAGAATTTATTCGAGACTACTACAGCAGTCTCTACTCTGAATCGACGTCGACAACATCCTCGACCACTCATGAATTTCTTGAGAATATTCCCACTTTCTCTGAAGACAGCAAGGAGCTCCTGGATACAGTAATCACATTGGAGGATATGATCGCTGCGACAAAGGATCTAAGGCGACACACTTCACCTGGTTATGACGGCTTGACTCCAGAATTCTTCATACGTTTCAGGTATTTATTAATACCTGACCTTTTGAAGTCTAAAATTCGGCGGTTGAGACACATTCAGACTTTCCTTCTAGTTGGAGGAGGTCTGTTATGCGATTGATTCCAAAGAAAGGAGATTTGCAGAGGATGGGGAACTGGAGGCCAGTAACCCTATGCAATGTTGACTACAAAATAGTCTGCAGAGCATTAGGGGCGATACTCCGCTCAGGGATTGCTTCGGTAATACACCCAGAACAGTCCTGTTGTGTTCCTGGTCGTAGTATCTACGACAACATCGCGGTAGCCAAACATTTGTTTGCCTACCATGAACAGACAGGGACACAAATGGCCATGATTTCTCTTGACCAGCAAGGCTTTTGATAGCGTCTCGCACGAGTATCTCCTGACTGCTCTCGAGGCATTTGGGCTCCCGCCCAGGTGGCTCGATATTATCGGGAAACTGTATAGAGATTCAGCGATTTTGATTAAGCATCAAGGACAGGTTCTGGCTCCTATCTCGTTTCATTGAGGTATCAGACAGGGCTGTCTATTGTCAGGTATGCTTTATGATCTTTCGTTGGAGCCGCTACTGGTGAATCTTCGTCGAATGCTCGGACAATATTCAGTGCATCTACCATATACCAATGTGAGGCCTCTTATGTTGGCATATGCGGATGACCTTTCTATTTTCGTGACAAGAGATGAAGCTTTTCCGGTCGCTCGTGCTGTTTTCGAACAGTACGAACGTATAGCGGGAGCTAAAATCAACCTTAGCAAGAGTCAAGGCTTGTGATGTGGAAGGTGGAGAGATCGTACAGATACTCCACTGAACATCCAATGGACTAATACTTGCCTGAAGTATTTAGGTGTGTATATCGGACGCGAGAGTAAATCAAATAATAGCCGCATCGCTCTTGAGAAACTCTCTAGATCTGTAAACTCATGGCGTAGTCGACTGTTTCCACTATCCCTAATGGGAAGGTCAGTCGTGATAAACTATTTGATTACCTCGTCCATCGTTCATCTGCTAAAGTCTGAGACGTTTGATGAAGGCTTTGTAGGTCTTCTTCAAGCAAAAGCGATAGACGCCTTTTGGTGCGGAAGACGATGGGTTGCTGAAAGCACGCTCTGTCTGCCACTCAAGATAGGTGGATTAGGTCTCACTAACTTGGTTGTGAAATCAAGGTGTCTCCAAGTGCGTGCATTCCAACGAGTGTTTTGCCAGAGATACACCTTAATTTCTCAACTGTGGGTGAATGTACTGGGAGGGATCGGCTTAGGGGAGTATTACTACCTGCTCTCTGTTCGACCACCCTATCCTCGTGACTGGCCACAGGATCTAATCTCAACCTGGGGCAGAATCAGGCCAGCATTTCACCTTAAGTGAATATGTGTGTGATATCTCTGGAAACTGTCGAATAAACACGAACACTCCACAACTACACGACCTGGCGGCTTCTGCGCGGGAGAGATTTCGCCAACTTGGGACCAGTGACCCTGGCACTAAGTTGGAAGATGCTTTCGTTCTGGACAGACCGCCACACACACCTTTCAGCACACTTACAACACGTGTCCTCCGTGACGTGCTTATGTCAATAAGACCTCCGGAGTATACAGGATACAACAGATGGCGAACACACCTCGGGGTGAATATGGGCGTGATGGGAGGGATAACTTGCAGAGTAGTCTACAGTTATCCTTCTAGTTACAAAGATGCTGATGTAGCATTCAAATTGCTGCATCACAGTCTTATGCATCCTAATCAGTTGTCACATATCGACCGGCGGGTTCAGAGGATCTGCACAGTTTGTTCTGGTGAAGGCACCTTGTTTCACAGGTTCTTCACTTGTCCAGCTTTGCAGAGTCTGATAGAACTGGTGCGCGATATGTGTCAGTTGATCCACCCGAATTTCAGCATTACTAGGACATCGTTTCTATGGGGACCAAAGGTTTGTGGTCGGGTGAACTGTTTCATTAGCTTTGTGTTGACACTGGCCAAATCTACAATTCACTTGTACTACATGAGAGCCGGAGATGGGAATCAGAACACTGACCCACAACACCGCGCACAAGCACTTAAGCGCCACTTCGTTGACAGATTGAAGAGACGTTTACGTCTTGAATATCTGGCAACGAACGCAGACACATTCAACTGCACATGGCAACCACTATCGTCGGTGCAGGATGGAGCTCTTGTCTTTCGCTGGTGATAGCAGGCCACAGCATTTGCAACACTAGTCCACGGGGCTTCTCCCCGCTTAGGAATCGTTGCACGTGCTGTGGGAAGGACAAGTACTCTGTTAGAGATGCTAAGCTGGAGGGATGATGAGGGCAGTTTGTAGAGGTCTATGATACTACAGGCTGCCCTCGCGGGACTCTATAACGGTATCGCGCGAATTTTTCGTTCGTTCGGCTATTAAGTTTTTAATTCGGTTTCGGTCTCGGTGCTAAATTGCAAAATTTTATTTTAAAAATTCGTTCGTTTAGGTCATTATTTTTATTAGATTATTTTGGAAATTGGAACTTCTTGGAACTGCCACTTACCCAATTGTAAAAATTGGGACTATTACATTTTTTGTACATCTTTTAGATCCTTTTCAAAATTCTAGTATCCCTTTATACAGTCTCTTTTGAGAATTTTTTCTTGTTTGCTTTTCTTTTACTTGTGTCATTTTTCTTGTTTTTTAGTTTTTCTAATTGTTTTAATTGTCCCTATTGACCCTTTATAACTTTTAGATTAGCTAGCGACTTTTTGTTTACACTTTGTAGAGCCTTTTGCCACCCTATTTTTAAGGAATTTTTAAAAGAGCCAATGAGCCAATAAATAAAAGAGACTTATTTACATAAAAAAAAAAATATTGTCACAGAGACAGGACGTGTCAACTTTAGCTCCGGAAAATTTAAGAAAAACGCAGTGAAATACGTGACAAAGAAGATATATAGTGAACCTTAGTGTTATTGGCGATACTATTCCTCAAAAGGAATTGTCCATGTCAATAATTTTTCAAAATAAAAAGAATTAAAAGTTTGTTTAAAATTGAAAGTAAAACCAAAAATTCAGTGACGTTTAAAAAAATTAATTTAGTTTCGAGCGTTGCTACGGCAACCATAAAAAATTTCGGTTTCAAAGTTTCCACAAATATTAAAATTACAAAATAAATTAAAGTAAACGTAAGAAGTAAATAAAAATTAAATTAAATTGAAAAAATTAAATTTATTAAAATAAAATAAAACGGGTGTAAACATTCTCTGCCACACTCTAAATGAGTGTGAGCAGCAGCGATTCTGGGGGGACTGAAGATCCCCTCAGATCACGTGGAAGAAAGAAGAAGAGTTTGAATTTTTCTTCTTCGCAGAAAAAAATAATAAAAGAGCCCATAGAAAAGGCCATTAAGGGCCCAAGTGAAAAGGCCAGCAGCAGTAAGCCAGCAGAGCCATCTTCCTTGAAGAAAACTATTGCGGGAACAGCCGTAGCTATCCAAGAAGAAGCTGGAGAATTGACTCCAAAGACACCAGCTTTAGGTAATGTCCCATCGACGTCTTCGAGGCCAGGACAATATCCTACGTTGAAGGAAGTTGTCAACACGGCTTCAGCGTCAGCGCCAAAGCCTACTGGCTTGATAATGAGACCACCGCTTTCTTCAAGCGTCACTAAGAAGCAGCCAACAGTTCCAGCAGGACCAGCAGCAGCACCACGTACCCCAGCGTTAGTCGCAGGGATATCCTATGCACAGGTAAGTGGCAGTTCCCAGAATAGTTCCACTATCGAAATTTTAGGAAAGGGCATCACTCCTCGTCCAGCCCCATTGGACGCAGGTAAGCCTCGGCCTAAGACCGGTGCGGGTCTTCAGGCTTTTTTCGACGGGAGATGGCAGGATGAGAGCTACGGTATGCAGCTCGAGCACATCAATAGGTGTCCTCAGAACGCATACCTAAAAGCGATCTTCCAGGTCATCTCCCGTGAGCAGCTATTTTCCATGGGGATAATAGCTGGGGGAATGGTTGAGGTGTACACCACGACCCTCGAGAGTGCTACCCAGCTTATGCTTGAGGGCATCGTGGTGGATGGTAGACACCTTGTGCCGTTCCCACTCAGGGAAAAGCCCACAAGGGTTATGTTTTCACGGGTCCCTATGCGAGCGAGCCATGAAGACCTCCTAAATTTCTTAGGGAGATTTGGGAAGGTTCATGGCAACGTTCGTGCCATTCCCTTAAAAATTGGTGGCGAGGGTCTCGGGCGGGGTATCTTCGGTACCAGCCGGGAAGCGTCCATCACTTTAAATAAGGGAGATACTGGATAGACGTGGGCACCGAAGCGAAATGCCATGCTTGCCATTTGGTAGGGCATTTTATTGCTGACTGCCCCAAGAGAAGCGGAAAGAAGGCTGAACCGAGGGTTCCCTCGAAGGAAACCACTACTACAGTAGTGGCTCTGGAGAAGGAATCTTCAGCCAGCACTCAACCTGCTATCTTGGACCAGCCAGTGGTGAAGGTGCCTGAAGTTGTCTTATAGGCAAAAATTATTACGGCTATAAACGGCGCCACGTCGGCACGTGAAAGCATGGCTACTTCCGACGAGGAGTCGATTAGCCATGTAGTTAAGAAAAAGAGGACGAGGGGAAGACGAAGGTGGATCGGGTGATGCTGCCTCCTCCAGAGCCAGCAAAGCCAGTCGCATCAAAACGGCCCCACTCGGTGGAGGACGATAATGGTGCTCGCGATTCGAAGGTTGTTGTGAGAGATACGGAAGTGTCTCTCGAGCAGCTTTCGGACTGCGATATGACCGGTTTTGATGAGACTGGTCTCTCGAGCTTCAGTGGCTACGAATCGTGTGGTAGCACCTTTTCGACTGGTAGCCAATTTGAAGTCTCGAAGGGGATGGAAACCTTTCCTAGGGAGAAGATCTCCAAGATTCTTGCCCGGCTCCTGTACAAGAAGAATTCAGGTAAAATCTGGGATATTCTTGTGGAGGAGCTGGGGAGGAAGGAGTTGTTACTTCCCCAACTTCTACTCCTACAAGAGGAGTGCAAGAATAAGGGGAGTTACAGCGGTATATCTCGGCTAGATCGACTCCATAGGAAGGTGGAGGAGTTGATACAGGAGCATCGCTTGGTCGATTCTCCTCGTCAATAGACGTCGTACCATCATCGTTTGAGCTTCTTATCTCTGTGAATGTGCAAGATAGCTTCCATCAACACCGGGGGTTTAAGTGCACATACAAGGTTACACAGCACTATCGAACATGTCAAAATGTTCGATATAGACATTACACTTCTACAGGAGACGAATTTTACACAAGACACATATACACAACTTGAGCGTTATGCTTATCTACACACTGGCTATGCAATGTTTGCCACACCTGCGCCTCGTCGAGGCTCAGGGGTGGCAATCATTGTATCCAAGAAATTCACACTATCGTCTCCTGTCTATACAGATATCTTCCCAGGCTTCGCTTCTTCCTTGGACTTTGTCGTTCAAGACAAACATATCAAGGTAGTAAACGTGTACCGTCCTCATGACCAGGACATTACAAGACAAGTTCTTGATAGTGTTCAATCCTGTCTGGTGAATTTTAGTGGCGAAACTATCCTCGGAGGTGATTTCAACTGCGCGCTGAATCCCTCAATGGATCGGCATTCCGGAGCTGAGTTCAACTCTGTCAATGCTACTCGGTTGAGGAATTTTGTCCGTGTTTTCAGACTCGTGGATATCTATCGTTGGATGCATCCTACGACTAGATCATACACGAGGGTCTCGCGAAATATCCATGGAAGTCCCGCAGGCTCCAGAATCGATAGACTTTACGTCTCACCTGGAATACTAGAACATTTCGTTGGTGTCACTCATGAAGTGTGTTCCGTTAGCGATCACCTTCTTGTAGTGGCAACCAGCACTCTAGTTGAAAGAAGAACTGCATACTAGGTATTCAACAACTATTTGTTGAATTCCGAGCAGTTCATCAATGAATTCACTGAATTCTGGCACGATTGGCAAGAGAGGAAAGGTGACTTTCCTCTTCTTAGTCAATGGTGGGATGTTGGAAAGCTCCAAATTCGATCTTTTATCGAAGCGAATTTCAATCGAAGTGGGTATCAAGCTTCTAGCTTGTCAGCCGAAGTATCTCGGGTGGCAGCTCTTCTCCCAACTCAGCCGGAGTTGATTCTTTATTTTAACAGAATAAAGGAACGCTTGGCAACACAAACTTACAAGCACAGCTTGAAGTTTGTGCTGCGCAGCCAATCACGCTGGCTGAGGGAAGGCGATTCTCCAACCGAGTACTTCTTTCAGGCAACTAGAGGACGTACTGCTTCTTGTGAAGTCGAATCGATAGTTGATGAATCTGGACAAGTCCTCAACGGACAACAGCTATCAGAATTTATTCGAGACTACTACAGCAGTCTCTACTCTGAATCGACGTCGACAACATCCTCGACTACTCATGAATTTCTTGAGAATATTCCCACTTTCTCTGAAGACAGCAAGGAGCTCCTGGATACAGTAATCACATTGGAGGATATGATCGCTGCGACAAAGGATCTAAGGCGACACACTTCACCTGGTTATGACGGCTTGACTCCAGAATTCTTCATACGTTTCAGGTATTTATTAATTCCTGACCTTTTGGAAGTCTTCAATTCGGCGGTTGAGACGCATTCAGACTTTCCTTCTAGTAGGAGGAGGTCTGTTATGCGATTGATTCCAAAGAAAGGAGATTTGCAGAGGAAGGGGAACTGGAGGCCAGTAACCCTATGCAATGTTGACTATAAAATCGTCTGCAAAGCATTAGGGGCGATACTCCGCCCAGTGATTGCTTCGGTAATACACCCAGAACAGTCCTGTTGTGTTCCTGGTCGTAGTATCTACGACAACATCGCGGTAGCCAAACATTTGTTTGCCTACCATGAACAGACAGGTACACAAATGGCCATGATTTCTCTTGACCAGCAAAAGGCTTTTGATAGCGTCTCGCACGAGTATCTCCTGACTGCTCTCGAGGCATTTGGGTTCCCGCCCAGGTGGCTCGATATCATCGGGAAACTGTATAGAGATTCAGCGATTTTGATTAAGCATCAAGGACAGGTTCTGGCTCCTATCTCGTTTCATCGAGGTATCAGACAGGGCTGTCCATTGTCAGGTATGCTTTATGATCTTTCGTTGGAGCCGCTACTGGTGAATCTTCGTCGAATGCTCGGACAATATTCAGTGCATCTAACATATACCAATGTGAGGCCTCTTATGTTGGCATATGCGGATGACCTTTCTATTTTCGTGACAAGAGATGAAGCTTTTCCGGTCGCTCGTGCTGTTTTCGAACCGTACGAGCATATAGCGGGCGCTAAAATCAACCTTAGCAAGAGTCAAGGCTTGTGGTGTGGAAGGTGGAGAGATCGTACAGATACTCCACTGAACATCCAATAGACTAATACTTGCCTGAAGTATTTAGGTGTGTATATCGGACGCGAGAGTAAATCAAATAATAGCCGCATCGCTCTTGAGAAACTCTCTAGAGCTATAAACTCATGGCGTAGTCGACTGTTTCCACTATCCTTAATGGGAAGGTCAGTCGTGATAAACTATTTGATTACCTCGTCCATCGTTCATCTGCTAAAGTCTGAGACGTTTGATAAAGGCTTCGTAGGTCTTCTTCAAGCAAAAGCGATAGACGCCTTTTGGTGCGGAAGACGATGGGTTGCTGAAAGCACGCTCTGTCTGCCAGTCAAGATAGGTGGATTAGGTCTCACTAACTTGGTTGTGAAATCAAGGTGTCTCCAAGTGCGTGCATTCCAACGAGTGTTTTGCCAGAGAGACACCTTAATTTCTCAACTGTGGGTGAATGTACTGGGAGGGATCGGCATAGGGGAGTATTACTACCTGCTCTCTGTTCGACCACCCTATCCTCGTGACTGGCCGCAGGATCTAATCTCAACGATTCAGACCTGGGGCAGAATCAGGCCAGCATTTCACCTTAAGTGGAACGCTCTACGGTACACGCAATTCGCGTCGATTCCAATCAGGTTTAATCCTGAATTAATAGATTCAGTGTTCAGTAATGCTCGAGGTTTTGAAGCTGACACGTATACACTGACAGTTCTCGGAGATATTATTGATATCTCTGGAAACTGTCGAATAAACACGAACACTCCACAACTACACGACCTGGCGGCTTCTGCGCGGGAGAGATTTCGCCAACTTGGGATCAGTGACCCTGGCACTAAGTTCGAAGATGCTTTCGTTCTGGACAGACTGCCTCACACACTTTTCAGCACACTCACAACACGTGTGCTCCGTGACCTCCGGAGTATACAGGATACAACAGATGGCGAACACACCTCGGGGTGGATATGGGCGTGATGGGAGGGATAACTTGCAGAGTAGTCTACAGGTATCCTTCTAGTTACAAAGATGCTGATGTAGCATTCAAATTGCTGCATCACAGTCTTATACATCCTAATCAGTTGTCACATATTGACCGGCGGGTTCAGAGGATCTGCACAGTTTGTGCTGCTGAAGGCACCTTGTTTAACAGGTTCTTCACTTGTCCAGCTTTGCAGAGTCTGATGGAACTGGTGCGCGATATGTGTCAGTTGATCCACCCGAATTTCGGCATTACTAGGACATCGTTTCTATGGGGACCAAAGGTTTGTAGTCGGGTGAATTGTTTGATTAGCTTTGTGTTGACACTGGCCAAATCTACAATTCACTTGTACTACATGAGAGCCGGAGATGGGAATCAGAACACTGACCCACAACACCACGCACAAGCACTTAAGCGCCACTTCGTTGACAGATTGAAGAGACGTTTACGTCCTGAATATCTGGCAACGAACGCAGACACATTCAACTGCACATGGCAGCCGCTATCGTCAGTGCAGGACGGCGCTCTTGTCTTTCGCTGGTGATTTCAGGCCACAGCATTTGCAACACTAGTCCACGGGGCTTCTCCTCGCTTTGGAACCGTTGCAAGTGCTGTGGGAAGCATAAGCGCTCCGTTAGAGATGCTCAGCTGGAGGGATGATGAGGGCAGTTTGTAGAGGTCTATGATACCACAGGCTGCTCTCGCGGGACTCTATTACGGTATCGCGTAAATTTTTTCGTCCGTTCGGCTATTATGTTTTTAATTCGGTTTCGGTTTCGGTGCTAAATTTCAAAATTTTATTTTGAAAATTCGTTCGTTTAGGTCATTATTTTTATTAGATTATTTTGGAAATTGGAACTTCTTGGAACTGCCACTTACCCAATTGTCAAAATTGGGACTATTAAATTTTTTGTACATCTTTTAGATTCTTTTCAAAATTCTAGTATCCGTTTATACAGTCTCTTTTGAGAATTTTTTCTTGTTTGCTTTCCTTTTACTTGTGTCATTTTTCTTGTTTTTTAGTTTTTCTAATTGTTTTAATTGTTTAATTGTCCCTATTGACCTTTTATAACTTTTAGATTAGCTAGCGACTTTTTGTTTACACTTTGTAGAGCCTTTTGCCACCCTATTTTTAAGGAATTTTTAAAAGAGCCAATGAGCCAATAAATAAAAGAGACTTATTTACATAAAAAAAAATTATTATTTTGACAAGTTCGGACGTGTTTCTACAGCGCCGTGCAATAGAAGTCCCAAAAAGCGTCAAAGTGATAACAGAAAACAATAAAAAGGTGTTCCCAGTGATCAGCGGGCAGTGGTCTCGTGGAATCGTTCTTAAACGATATACGAAAATATTAAATTAATAGCCTAATCTGAAAAAGAAAATAAAGAAAAAAACTAAATAAATCAGAAAGATATTTGTGACATTTGGTTATTTCTGTGTTCCCATCAAGGCAAGCTGAGAACATCATATCTCATGAATTAAATTAATTTCAACATAATTAATTAATTTGAATTCGGAGGAAAAAATTGAAGTTGGATTTATTCAAGCCAGTAACCTCAACCAATTCCGCAAGCAAAGACAGCTTATTCTCGTCCGCTAAGTGGAAATCTGAGCCCTTGTACCATGTCTGGTGCAAGTGGCTCCGAAGAAAAGAAGAAGGAAACGCTATCCAACAATAAAGGTGTCAGAAAAAAAACGAAGACTCAACCTAGTTTTTGTGGAGTTTCAAAAATTAATGTAGAGCCTACTCAAAAGGCTGTTTCGGGCCCACTCGAAGAGGCCGATGGCAATAACGTAGGATTGAAAATCTTGCAAGAGGCAGCAAGTGGAAAGGTAGCCGAAAAGACCACCCAGTCGTCACCACTCCTTCCACCAATCTCCGCAACTGCAGTAGCAACAGCAGCAAAGGATACAATCGCAGCACCGGCCGAAGTAGCAGAAGATCCAAAAGAAAAAGCTTCCGTGTCCTTAGCAGCATTACCTCCCTGCAAGGGAGCAGTGCCAAAAAAATTACAGGATGTGGTGAGAATAGCATCCGCTGAAGCACCACCACCAATAACTTTAGGAATGGAGTCAGTATGCCTGAATACAGTGGGAGCTGCTCAAAAGCTAATGCTTGAGGGTATCCAAATTGCTGGCAGGCACCTGACACCGTATCCCCAGGCGCTGAAACCAAAAAGAGTGGTGTTATCTCGAGTCCCCATACGCGCTGAAAATGAGGATATCGTGAACTTCCTGCGCCAATTCGGGACAGTTCATGGTAAAATGCGTGCCATACCCATCAAGCTTAGGGAAAATGGCTTAGGAAGGGGGGTCCTCAGTCTCAGCAGGGAAGTATTCGTAACCCTGAAGCAGGGATGTGAGCTTCCCTCATCCCTTATTTTAGACTGCGACGGCGTAAAATCTTATGTGGATATATCCACTGAGGCAAGGTGCTACGCCTGTCAGCAGACAGGGCATCTCGTCGCTGATTGCCCAAAAAGACAAAAAGAACGAGCGAAAGAAATTTCTGTACGCTCTGCTGAACGCCTTACAACAACAAATAAGACAAAGCCTGTCACAGCGGAAAAATATCATGAAGGGCAATCAGGGATGATCTGCTCTCAGGTCGCACCAGCGTTGAAGCCTGCTGCGACTGAGGATTTGCCCCCTTTACCACGAGAGACCAGTTGTAGCTCTGACGGGGGGGTAGATATAGTAGCTAAAAGGAAAAAAAGAAAATAAAGAAGAGGAAGAGGGATAACCAATCGGTAACGATGCCACCGCCATATGCTCCCACAGAAGCCCACAATGCGGTTACTGTTGCGGGTATCAAAAGACCCCGCTCAGAACAGGAGGTGTTGCCTCCCAGGCGGAGGGTATCGGAGATTCCAGAAGTAGAAGCTTCGGACCTTTCCGATTGGGAGACAATGCTGAGCATTGGTGATAAGTCCGCGGTCGAGGGGAGTTATAAGTCCGCCCAAAGTGGAAACGAGTCATCGGTGAGCACACTGTCCCTGAGAGGGGAGTTCGAAGTTGTTCCTCGGTGCAGCTCCTTTACAAGAGAGCAAATAAGTTCTCTTTTAAGGAAGTTGTACAGAAAGCAAAACGAACAGCACATCTTTCAGGTGATATATGAGTTTACCGATGATCCCGAGAAATTAGTGCCTCAAATCCACAGCCTTCAGGATAGGGCTAGAGCAAATAAAAATTATAATGAGGCTAAACGCCTCGATCGCGTCCTGAAAAAAATTGAAATGGCGGTTGCTAATCGTGCTTTTGAGGGCTTTTCCTCTTTGTAGGGTCGTACAATTGTGGATTCAGTTGACTATTTCTTTAAATGTTTCATATAGTTTCGCTAAACACGAGGGGCCTTGGAGCACCTCACAAATTACACGCCACTGTTACAGACATCAGACACTCACAAGCAGACATAGCTCTGCTACAAGAGACGAATTTTACCACAGACACACACAATACACTAGAGCTTAATGCTCATTTACATACTGGATACACTATGTTTGCTGCACCTGCTCCTCACATACATTCCGTCTGCACCTGCTCTTCACAGAGGATCAGGTGTCGCAATCCTAGTGTCCAACTCATCTACACTTTCGTCTCTTGAACACACAGACATCTTCCCAGGCTACGCTTCCTCCATTGATTTCGTCCTAAGGGACAAAAATTTCAAGGTAGTTAATGTGTACCTACCCCATGACCAGAATATTGCAAGACTTGTTCTTGACACTCTGCGCGTGAGCCTTACAAACTTTGGTGGTGAAATTATCCTCGGAGGTGATTTTAACTGCACGCTGAATCCTCCAATCGATCGTCATTCCGGGGTTGAGTTCAATCCCGCGACTGCTAGTCAATTGAGAAATTTTGTCAGCCACTTCAATCTCGTGGATGTCTACCGTTGGATAAACCCAACGAGTAAGTCTTATACTAGAGTATCGCGGAATGTGAACGGCGGCCTTTCAGGCTCTAGAATCGACAGACTGTACGTCTCGTCCGCCATCATCGGCACCTTTGTTAGTGTCACACATGAAGTGTGCTCAATGAGTGATCACTTTCGTGTTGTAGCGACCAGCACAATAACTGAAAGCGAACTGCATTCTGGATCTTCAACAATCACTTGTTGAAATTAGAATAGTTCAGTGAGGAATTTACTACCTTTTGGTACAACTGGCGGGAAAGGAAAGATGACTTTCCGAACCTCAGTCAGTGGTGGGACATTGGTAAACTTCACATTCGCTCATTTGTCGAGACAAGATTCAACAGAAGCAGGTATCGAGCTTCTAGCCGGTCCGGCGAAGTTGCTCGGATTGCTGCTCTTCTCCCAACTCACCCAGAGCTACTGGTAAGCTATGAAAGACTGAAAGAACGTCTGGCAGCACAAAATTACAAGCATAGCTTGGAATTTGTGCTGCGGCAGCAGTCGCGCTGGTTGAGGGAAGGAGAATCACCGACCGAGTACTTCTTCCAAACAACTAGAAGGCGAACCGGGAAAGTTGAGGTTGAATCGATAGTGAACGAAGATGGAGAAATCCTTAACGGAGAAGAACTCTCAGAATACAATCGGGATTATTACACTCAACTGTATTCTGAGCCAACGTCACTAATGTCGTCATCCATCACTGAATTTCTCCAGCATGTTTCCACATTCTCTGACGAAAGTAGGGACACACTAAACAGCGAAATCAGCCTCGATGATATGCTCATTGCAACGAAGAACTTAAGGCGTCACACATCACCTGGTCATGATAGCCTGACTCCAGAGCTCCTCATACATTTCAGGAATCTTTTGATTCCAGACCTTCTGGAGGTTTTCAATTCAGCGGTTACGACGCACACAGATCTGCCTTCGAGTTGGAGGAGATCTGTCATGCGCCTAATACCAAAGAAAGGTGATCTTAGAAGGATGGGGAACTGGAGGCCAGTAACCCTATGCAATGTGGACAACAAAATCGTCTGCAAAGCATTAGGGGCAATACTCCGCTCAGTGATTGCTTCGGTTATACACCCGGTACAGTCTTACTGTGTGCCTGGTCGCAGCATCTACGACAATATCGCGGCTGCAAAATATATTTTTGCATACCACGAGAAAACTGAGACACCAATGGCAATGATTTCTCTCGATCAGCAGAAAGCATTTGATAGCGTGAATCATGACTATCTTTTTGCTGCTCTTGATGCATTTGGGTTCCCACTCAGATGGGTTGAGATCATCAGAATGCTATATAGTGATTCTGCTATCCTCATAAAGCATCAAGGACATCTCCTCTCTCCTGTCTTGTTTCATCAGGGCTTCAGACAGGGGTGCCCTTTGTCAGGCATGCTTTATGATGTTGCGCTAGAGCCACTATTGATTAACCTCCATCGAATGTTGCAGAGATATGCGGTGCATCTTCCATCTACTAACATAAGACCTCTTTTGTTGGCATATGCGGATGACCTGGCTGTATTTGTAACAGATGATGAGGCGTTTCCAGTCGCACATGCTGTCTTCATGCAGTATGAGCAATGTTCTGGTGCGAAGATAAATATGAGCAAGAGTCAAGGTCTTTGGTGTGGTAGGTGGCGTGATCGCACAGATGCCCCACTTGGCATACAGTGGACCAATACTTGTCTGAAGTATTTAGGAGTATACATTGGACGCGAGGGCAAATCGCGTAATAGCTATATGGCATTGGAAAAACTTTCCGGTGCGCTCAATTCTTGGCGAAGTCGATTGTTTCATCTTTCTTTGAAAGGGCGAGCAGTCGTAGTAAATTACTTGGTTACCTCGTCCATCGTGCATGTTTTAAAAGCAGAAACTCTTGAAGAGGGCTTTATCAAGCTACTCCAAGCCAAAGTGATAAACGCCTTTTGGGAAGGAAGAAGATGGGTCGCTGAAAGCACGCTTTGCACACCAGTCAGGGAAGGCGGTTTAGGTCTCACCAATTTGGTTGTGAAGTTTCGATGTCTCCAAGTGCGAGCATTCCAAGGAGAGTTCTGCCGTAGAGACACCTTAATTTCTCAGCTATGGGTGAATGCACTGGGGGGTCATGGTACGGGAGAATTTTACTACCTTCTCTCTGTCCGCGCGTCTTATCCTATTGACTGGTCTCAGGATATGATCTCTACGATTCAAACCTGGGACAGAATCAGGCCGGAATTTCATCTAGAATGGAATTCCATTAGGTACGAAGAATTCAGAAAAATTCCAGTGGATTTTAATCCTGAATTAACAGATTCGCTTGTTCATAATGCTCGGGGAATTGTTTCGGGATTGCCTCCTCATGCTGTTATTGGGGACATCATTGATGTTACCGGAAGCGGCAGGATTCAGTCCGCTACGCAGGTCTTACGTAACGTGGCTGCTTCTGCTCGGGAGAGATTTCACCGGCTTCTCAGTAGTGACCCTGCTGTTAAGCTGGAAGATGCTTTCGTGTGGAACAGGCCACCACACACCTCCTTTGGTGCACTGACAACGCGGTTGCTTCGCAATGTGTTTGTTGGTGTCAGCCAACAGGGGTACGTGGGCTTGCGTAGATGGAATGTTCACCTCGGGGTGGATATGGGCGTAATGGGAGGGATGACGAGTAGAGTAATCTACAGCTATCCATCTAATTACAAAGACGGAGATATAGCTTTCAAGCTACTGCACCACAGTCTTGTACATCCACATTGATCGCCGGGTTCAGAGAATGTGCACGGTCTGTGCGGGTGATGGGACTCTGTTCCACAGGTTCTACGCTTGCCGGGCTCTGCAGAATTTAATGGATTTGGTGAAACAATTGTGTCAGTTGGTCCATCCGTCTTTCTGCATTACGCAGACATCGTTTCTGTTGGGACCGAGGACATGTAGTCAAGTGAATAATTTGATCAGCTTCGTCTTAACGCTAGCTAAGTCAACGATTCACTTGTACTACATGAGAGCTGGTACTGGTAATCATAACACTAATACAACACTACGGGAAGGGTAAGCATCACGTCAGAGGTCGTGAACTGAGTTGACAATGGGGTCATCTTGCAAACGTGGAAGCAACTGCAGGCTGGCCTCGCGGGACCCTATCGGTTACGTGCTAAATTTTCCGCACGTTCGACATTTTACCCCTTTATCCTCATTCGGTTTCGGTTCGAGTACCTCAAAATTTCAAATTACTCCTCAAAATTTCGGTTCTCCATCGATCGGTTCAACTTTGTATTGTAGCTAGCTAGAAATCCATATGTTTTTACTTTTTAACTTTTGATAAAAGAAGTTTTGGAACTGCCACTTTCCGTTTGGGCTAAGACTCTTTTTAAAAAAGTATATAACTGTGCTATTGTTAACAAATTTTTATTATTATTTTTCGCACCTTTTGCTCCTTTCTGTTTCTTTTTTGTGCATTTGCTATTGCTAACTATATTGTATCTTTTTCAGGCTCTTTTTCTAAATTGTATAACGTTTTGACAATTAAAGCTCATTTATACACATAAAAAAAAATTATTATTATAACCCGCCTTTCGCTTTCAGCTCACAGTTCAAGTTTACTAAATCGTCAAACTGTTTATATCCCGGCAATTTTGTTTGTTTGTTTTTCTTACAAACTGTTTTAGTTTGTATTTACACCTTCCTACCTTTCTACCCCTATAATTTAAGATCATTGATTTTCCATTCCTACACATGCTAGCTATTATGCAAGTTTGATTGGGTGAACGAAGTGCTTCTAAATGTGGAGTAGGAGGAGCACATAATTTAAACGTTATCATAAAAATGTGGCGTTCAAAGCATGCACCGGTTCATTCAATAAAATTAATATGGCTCACTTTTCGCTTTCAGCTCACAGTTCAAGTATATCATAAAGATGTGGCGTGCTATCAACCTTCGTAATACATTTTTTATTCTTGTTTTGTGATTTAATGAAAACAACAAGTACTTACGGCAACGAAGAAGCAAAAGTGAATAATGCTTGTTTTCTTTGATAAAATGGTAATATTAAACTGTAAAGCAAGTTTTGCGTCATGCAAATTATACATGTTGAGTTCAGTTTGCGAATGCCTATAATAGTTTCTGATCACCTGGTATTCTGTTTTCGTTTAGCTTGTTTACAGTAGTTGTACATTTATATTTCTAATCAAATACAATTTTGTTATTGTCGTAGCGTATTGCATGTAGCACTATGCTACACTGACCCGTAGCAGCATGAGGTGTGTTCGCACTATGTCCTATATGGATGGAGAGCTATAAGTGAAAGAAAGTTGTGAGGTATGAAGGAAGAAGAAGAAGAGTTTTTTTTTTAGAGAAAAAGAAGTACAAGACGTTCTGAACTCCAAACGAAAAATCGACAGATATCAGTAGTAAAAAGTCCAAAAGTGCATCCATCGAGGTTTATTTTTGGTTATTTTTATACAAAGAAACCTGCAAACAGCCGTACTAGAAAAAGTTGCTGAAGAATTTGATTCCCGATCACCAAATTCGGACCTCGAGTAGTCGAAGCGAGGAAATCGCTGCGATTCTGTTTTCGCGTGGAAGGGATTTCTTCAGTGTACACTGGACACAGCTAGTTCGCTTTAAAAAGAAATTTAAATATATTGACCATGCTTCGTGTGGCTGTGAAGAAAAATTTACATAGCGAGGCCACAGACACGCATGCATAGTGAAAACGTCACTTCATTTCTTATCCAACCAAAAATATATCTGTACCTGCATAAAGAAAAATTTGTTGGATATTCTGACCAGTCCGAACTGCGATAAATCAACTCAACACTCCTCCAATATGCACATTGTACCAAGCAGAGAAAGTCATCAAGGTACGGCGTTGTGAAAAGAGAGACTACAAATCCTAGTGCAGCTAATCAACCGAAGCTCAACAATGTTCACTAGATGTTCCAGGATGGGAACTCGCCTAAATCGCTGAACTCTACATATGTTTTGGTCGTAACGTGTTATTAGACATATAGAATACACTATTAATTTTTATATTCTAGTTTAGATAAATAGTAAATAGCAGTATTACGAGGGATAGGTTCCTAGGCCATAATGAACGGTTTATAAATAGTAATGAGTAAAGAAAGGGAGCAAAAAAGAAATAGCGTCAAACCTGAACCAGTCAAATATTTAACCATTGATTTCAGGACACCGAACACATACCTCCAGGGAGCTCCTTCGAGGGACCGGATTACGAGTGAGTAAACTTTTAGTATATTGTTCTTCTAGGTTAATTCGGTGGTTAAGTATATAAACTAAGTTCAACGCGATAACCGAGCCGCGATGTACGATTATATAATTTATATAGTACGTGGAAATGATTCTTAGCAAGGCTATCAAAAGTTTTTTCATTCTTGGTTTTTCATAATGATTCCAAAAAGAAATAAGTTGGCATTCAGGAAGAAAGACATAGTAGTTATGGCATTAACCCTACATATATAGATAAATATGAATATTTTTCAAATTGTTTAAGTGAACAGTATAAAGTTTTCATATACCTCTGTGTATAAGATGTGTAGATAGCACGTTTCTGTTTGGGTATCTCGACTTTGACTGCAAATGAATCGGAACACATTTTTTAATGAATTGAGTCACGGATAAACTGTTCCTATGTACATACTTGTGTAGCTATAGACATACATATATATAGGAAGAGAGCCTGTAAAGCTTTTGGTATTTTGGATTTTGATTTCTAAATATTTTTTATTTCTCCTTACACTCTCCGGGAGCCCTCTCAATGTAGGGGTTGACAAGGTCCGCTCCTCTACTCTCTTTTTCAGGTCATTACAGGGATACTGTATTATATAGCCCGCAGTATCGCAGGGTGGTTGGGGAAATGGCTTTGGAAGCCGAACACCTGCGCTTCCAATTGAGTAAGTGGTAAGTAGTGTAAAGATCCCCTGAGGACTGAGTTCGTGCAACGGCCTTTGGTTTGTAGGCACGAATTTTTTTTTTGTGTATGGCTGGTGACACAGCGGCAGATTTTCGTGGAACCTCCTCACACTCTCCGCCAATAGCCGAGGCGAGCTAGCGTGCCGCCCTGCATTCAACGCTGTCCACCGAGTGATCTGTCAGCTCATGCTGGCTCCATAACAATTTTTCTATTTTCATATACATTTAAGATCCGTGCGTGTGTGTAATACACAGCGGGCCAGGGGTCCTCAAATGACGTCACATCCCTCATCATGTGTGGGAGTAAGATGTGTATGAGCGAGATAGCTGCAAAAGTGAATTAGGACCTCCATAAGAAATAACATGGGATTTTGGGCCAGAACCGACATAGCTACCCTACTATCGCAATCCAAATAGTTTATTTCGTTCACTTCACTGTCTGAAATAAGACTCGTCTTCTGGATGTGAGAAGCCCCGTATTTATACTCTACAGATTATACTCGAACCTTCGTGAATATTCCGTTCTCCGAACAGTTGTTTCCTTTCCAACAGATGGCGCTTGTGTCACTTTTTTGCGCGTAACAATATTATACAAATACTTTTTATTTAATATATTGTTATGCGCAACAAAGTGCCACAAGCGATATCTGTTAGAAATTGAAACAACTGTAGGTTAGTGACATCTTAGTAAACTTTGGGTTCGGAGAATAGAACTTATGGAAAGGTTCTAGCATAATTTGTAGAGTATAAATACGGCGCTTCTTACATCCAGGAAGTGAATGAAGTAAACGATTTGGTTTGCGATAACTAAAGAGTTGATTGGATTATTTGTGAATTTGTGAAAGTAAACAGTAACGTTAAATAAAAGAAGAACTTGCTAATGATATCTGGAATATTGTGTTTTAAATAACGAACTAAAGCCAACTAGTGTCAGAAGTAAAATAAAGTCGCGAAATAAAGGGTGGCATTTGACTTTGAATTATGCTTCATTAGTACTGGCGATAGAGCTACGCTATGGAGATGAACACATGCAGCAAGTATATTGCTTGCAGTTACGCAACAGGATTCAAAAGCATGGCGAATCACTAAAACAACTGCAGGCTGATGTGAAAAGATTAGCTTATCTTTCATACTCTAGCGTAAATGCGGATTTCCCTAATGAAGTGGCAACAGAGGCATTTGTGAACGGTATTGCAGATCATAACAACAACAAGCACTAAGGCTAGCAGGAAAGAAGTCAGCAGCAGAAGCGCTAGCCTATCATTAGCATATGAATCTGCTATACAAGCTTCTCGGAGTTCAGTACGAATGAGAGAAATTTCGGTGGAGGAATGTACTTGCAACAGAATGCAGTCATCAGAGAGCACTTCGTCACGTGGTATTCTTCGATTCTGGAATTGTAATAGGCCAAGACACCTCATAAGAGACTGCAGAAAAAGCCGACGAATGGAAGCGCCAGAAGAAGAGGGGAAAAAGAAGAGCAAAGATATCGAGCTGGGCAGCAGACTCGCAGCAGAATGCCGTCATCACAGACCACTCTTTCGCGTGGTGTACTTCGGTGCTGGAAATGTAGTAGACTGGGACACTTTCAAAATGACTGCAGGAAACGCAGGCGAATGCAATCAATAGAAGAAGAAGAGAGAAGATGGCAAGCTAGGGAGCAAGCTATTCGTGGAAAGACTAGACTGCAACCTCAGGACCTTGAAATCCCACACCGCAAAGGACATATCCACGGAAATGCAGAAGCCTTTTCACAACGTCTATGCAATCCTGAATAGAAACACTGCGGACGGATGGAAGAAAAAGATGACGATGACTATGATAACGAGGACCAAAGTCAAAAGAAGAAAGGAAAGAAATCCAAAGACGATGATGACTACGATGATAACAGTAAAAAGAAGAAAGGAAAGAAATCCGAAGACGAGGGCAATGAAGGAAACAAAAAGACGAAAAGTAAAAGGTCTAAGGATGCTGATAATGACGATGGTAAGGGTATAATGAAGATCGGAAATGGTAAAGACAAAGGATCTGACGATGATGATGATAAGAAGCGGCAATGACAACGATGACAACGGCGATAAAAAGGGCAAGAAAATTGAGGGCAAATGAATCAAAGACAATGATAATGAAGATGATAAGAAGCGAAAGGAAAATAAAAGCATGGAAGAGTGCTTCAACAGAACTATAATCAGCTCTATTGGAATCGACATATTCCTATATTTCTAGTGGCTTATATATCAGCTGTTTACAAGGCGACCGGACAAAGCCCAGCTAAGGTCATATTCGGAAACGTGTACGAATTTTTTAGAAATTTCTTGTGGTTTTATATAGTGTCGAAAGGTTATCTCATATCTATCACAGGAATGATAAGTAATTTTTACTATTACTATTACTCGTATAAATGAAAAAGCGCACAATTTCGAGTTTTAAAAAGTTTTGGCTAAAAATATTTTAAATCATAGCTCTATCGAAATAATTTAATGTGGAATTACTTCTGATCCTTACCCGGACACATAATGCAAAAAAACACAGCTATTATTTCTAAGAAATTGGTCCGCGAACATAAATTTTTTTTTAACCTATGTGATTTTCCGACGTAAAATCGATGACAGGAAACTTGGGTGGGGAGCTCTCAACAAGAGCAATCAAACTGACTTAACACATTTTATTGTAGGGTTCTTTCAGTAGAACAGCTCCATGTAATCAACGTATAGCTACCCGTTGATTTTTCATAGCGATACTGATTCAAGCCTGAGTTGTTAAAAAATTTCACGATCGTAGGGAAGCATTACATTTTTTTAGAAATTTACTTGCAAATTGGTAAGAATTTTTAATGACAACGGTTCAAACGAATTGGTGAATTGATTCTTGTGGTTTACTCTTTTGGCCACAAGGGCACAAGCATTCAGTTTTCTTAAAATGATTTGACAATTTTTCTTTAGATTTTGCATGCACTATTGGTGGCCGACCATGGTTCCAAAGGGTTATATTGATTCAGGTGCCTTGGCTGGTCTGGGTCGCTAAAGATATTTATGAGCGTTGGCAAGCAAACATTTTACAAAATTTTAAAACCGACTTCTTCCGACTTCCCTTCGAATATTTTAGTTGTGACCCCCTCCCTGCAAGGCTACATGTCTGGATAAGCTCCTGATTCCGTGCTCCAAGAGAAACAGTGCGCGTAAAAATTTATAAGAAAGAACCAAAACACGTATGATATTTCGTATTTAAATGCGTTTTATTGAACACTTTCTTTCCATATTAGTGAACTTCTTTCACTATTCTTTATTTTTGCCACTTTCCTTAGTATTCATATTCAAAATTTGATGCATTCACTTAATTTTTCTCTTTATGAATTTCTTTCAACGTTCTTAATTTTAGACACTTTCTTTAACATTTTAATTCAAAATTAGCTACCTTCGCTTAACATTTCTATTAATGAACTTTGTTACGGTCCTAAAGGAAGTTTTTGTCGTCTGTGTTGGAGGTATGGCGTTCCTCTAATGTGTGTCTATGTTGAGTGTTGACACCCGTATCTAAACTGTCGATACTGTAAGTTTCTTTTCTTCTAGGTAAGCTAACCGAGATCGTCGAAAGACTGATGAAACCCAGCCGGCTTTTCATTCACCTAGTTCCTTAGGGTGAGCTGTCTGATGACCAGCAAGTTATTAAAGCAACGACGCACTTTAGGAAAAGGCAAAACATTTAAGATGAAACATCTATAAAGGCGTAATGAAACCCTGGAGAAATTGTACTTGCAGTACACTCCGAGTAATGTGACGGCAGCAGGGTCCAGAGACAATGGAAACTACAATTGAAACTAAATCTACCCCGTAACCAGCTGAAAACTGACAGGCATACATCTTGCGCATAGCTTAATGGAACATCGCCGGAATTAGCATTAGTATATGTATAAATCTTTATTTTTCAAAAAAAAAAACAAATTAAAAACATTTGTCATAGAATCAATAGAATAAATAGTATGAGGTCAAGAATCGACTAGACGCGTCACGTAACTAGTAATAGTAGTAAATTTAAAGTTAGGAAGGAATAGTGTATAATAGTTAAGCTCATATTGGAATTTGTAATGTTACGGGTTAGTTCTGCGAAGCCAATCAGCCACTCAGTCAAGGTCCACTTAAGTATATCAGAATCTCGAGACTTGTTGACTCATCCCGGCTCTATATCCTATTAAACAGTAGATATATCGAAGAGAACCATACTAAGGAAAGTCTAGAGCCCTCTAATCAATGTCCAAAAGAAAAGCAAAAAACAAAACAAAGTGATATATATATAAAAAAAAAATATGTGAAATAGGTATATACGTATATATGATATAATGATATATATATTCCCAAATACGAACTCAACAAAACTATAAAAGCCTAAAGTATCATACCACAATCGCGAGATAATAAAGCTCACATAGGTAAGCACATATAAAAAAAAATATATACAATAAAACAACGCTTATATAAAATATAAAATCTACAAATGTTAATATAACCAAAAAAAAAAGACATACAAAATACAGAGTGTATATTCGATAACGAGTGTCATAGGACTATACAGATAAAATATATTAAAACGCGAACTATAAATATTTAATAAAAATACGAATTTAATGAGCCTATATATAAGAAGAAGAGCGGCACGAAGCAAACAAAAAGGCGTCTTCCTTCTTTGATCAGCAGCCGAGTAGAAAAGAAGAAAAAGTGATCTTAAGGCCAGAAGACTGGAGTTGAAATAATAAAGTAAAGTAATACAGTAAGAACAAAATAGCAAAAAAACAAGGAGGTAAAGTGGATTCACGTAATAAAGCAGAAGAAAAGAAAGTTGTCGGACTGAAATAAAAGAAAAGAAAAGGGAAAAGGCAGAGAAGGGGCCCTAGACTTCGGCGGGGTTGACTTACCTGTGCAATCAGCACCATAGCCTGGATAGAGAGGACGAAGATGAGTAACATTTCTTTTACTTACAATAAAATTATTATCATAAATTTCATATAAATTGCGTGTGCAAGCACATCTGAATGGTCTGAGTGGCAGGCTGGCGAGACAGTCTTTTCCTTGTATTCTGATTGTCTAGCAGGAAATCGGAATCTTTTTTTTGTATAAACTAAATTGCGCCTATTTATATATATACATTTTTTTTGTTGGAGTTACGCATAACACTGAAGGTTATAATTATTATGTGGTGAGGCTGAATTTTTGTGCGGAGGAAAGGTGCGTCATATATATTAGATATAGTGTGTATATAATTATTACGCGGCGAATTGTAATTTCGTACAGAATAAGCGGGAGGTATTTTATATATTGTAGCAACCATTGAGTATTAAATCCGAGTTTCGAGTAAAATCAGGCGGTAACCTTGAATTTGCACAAATTCAGTACTTAGATATGTTCGACTAGGCTCAAGGGCTAGTTGTAGAGGCGCTTGTGGTTGTTGTTTTTTTGTTTAGGTGTAGGAATTCTAATAAATGAAATTGTAAAGCTGATTTCGAGTGGCTGGTCTATCATTACTCTGTCTTGCACATCATATAGGTACTTGCTGGCAAATCGGTTTCGTGATTTACCCGCCCATTGGAGAAAAATCACGTGGCGCCCAACGCTTACGTAAGTAGGCTTCAATTCGTTTCCCTAGCGAACCACCCTGTCTCCTGAGCGAGCCTATACGTGCCGTGTGGGGGTACGTAACAACTTCTCTATTTATTTGAAAAAACTCCCAATTCTAAAAACTGTACTTATCGTTCGGTGATTGAAAAACTAAAGCCCCCCATTCACGTACAGATCCGAACTGTAGATATATTTGAATTCCGCCGCCCATTAACAGTTCAAATCATACGATTTGATCTACAGTCTAGGTTATCTGCGTGTGTATATGTTGAAAATTTGTACTCAACCAGACCGGCAGTTCATGAACTGCAGACTGTAGATCTGTAGATAAATACACCACACACATGCAGTTCATCGTCATATAACAGGACTGCAGATTTGTAAACTGCATACAAACTGTACAATTTCATCGTTAATCATTATTTTCAGATCAGTTTGATATTTTCGTCAGATAATTGTAGTTTCTCATCATACCTAACATGGATAGAAGTACAACATTCAATGAATTCTAAAGTATACAGGAAACATGGAAAGTAAAATATGACAGAAAAAAAAAAGAAAGAATAACTTTATCAGGAATAAATAGAACGTTATAAAGCTACTACTAATTCAGATAGGAAAAAATTTAATAACCTCATATGTGAGATGCTTTGTGAAGCAACCAATCTTTCACCCAGAAACGTTTTTACTCTTCACTTGTACTTCTGATAAAAGAATTATTAATATCAGAGCACCAATATTCTTCTTTGACAAAATCATTTTAAAAATTCAACCGAATTGCATGGAATCGTGAACAGACTAATTACGATATGGACTGAAGACCCCCAACTGTAGGTGTGTGCTTAATCGTCAGTTTATCTAAAGTTTTCTATCTGTCAAAATTCAAATTTACGATCTGATCTGATACTAGTTGGTGGACGAAAACAGATTTGGACTGACAGATGCCATCTATAGTCTGAATCTGCAGATAATCTGTAAGTGAATGGGGACCTTGACTCTTCGAGGATCGGGCAGATTGCACCAAGGTACCCATGAAAGCTTCAAAAAGCGTATTATTCTTTTTGTTACTTTCTCACGACGTTTAAAAGTCGTATGTGAGAAAATGCAGAAATGTTTTGATGCAAGGTATATGCATTAAGAGGAGTCAGTACCAAGATTTGCAAGTTTCATACATTTTTCAATGCGAATATCTGGCAAACTATTTGTACCAGAATAATGCCTTATATCTTAAATTAAAGGTAACGAAGAGATCTAGTAAATAACGTCGAGAAAATAAAAAAATGTATTGGAATGGTGATATTAGCTCGGAAACTTGTAAAAAATGGTAAAAATTGATTTTTTTTAAATCAAATTCCTGTTCGTAGGTATTCTCATTTCTTTAGATTGTTACTATTTTAGAAATATAAAGCCTAAATCTAATAAATAACGACGAGTTTTTTCAGTTTTAGTGGCGCTTTTTTTAATTGATTAACTCTAATAGTACTTGTTTTCTCTTCGATATTTCACAGACGAGAAATTTCAATATTTCGTTGAAAGTTGTAGAAATATAAAGCAAAATAGTATATTTAACAATTATGTGCAAAATAAAATTTAGGAGAGTTCATTCTCGTTAAAAATTTTCAATTTCTTTGAACTGCAAATTTTCATTTTCGTCTTAAATTGTCGCATGTTGGGTTTCTGTCTTTTACGCTAGATGCCTCTAATGTGACTTGTGGTCTAGGTCTACGCTAATTTTATATGAATTTTCATACTTTCAGGACACAAACCTACGTATGGTAAGTTTTATTGCCTACAGGCTCGCTGGTATCTAAATTGAAATTTTTGCGGAGTACTGAATCCTCTTAAGTAAAAAATGAAATCTGATATGCAGTTGTGCGCGCGGCTTGAAATATTCTTTTAAAGAGGGCGAGAATAATTGTATGTATGTACATGCAATTGCAATTAAAGAATTAGGTAATGTACGTACGTACAGTGTACATACGGAAAGGAAAAAAGAAGAAGACACTGTATGTAGGTAAGTATGCATATCGTGAGAATGGAATATGTGCCTGATAATAAAATGCAATTAATGCTTAATTGAATTTTATTATAATGAGGGAGAACGAATTTGAATGCAATTTAAGTTTTGAATAAAATTGATTCCGATTGAAATTAAATTAAATAATTTTATATTTTCAGGGTAAAATTGAGATACATACATCAATATATTGTATAGGACAATATATTGACGTACTGACTTTATGGTTGTGATTCGAGGCATTGGGCACCTGTGTCGCAACACAGCTAAAAACCTAATTCAGTGCATCTCGCCACTAAAGTGCAAATATAAAATTTCTTTCACTCCGTTTAAATGTTACTTCTTATCCTTTTTTTTTTTTTTGTGGTACGAAACTATGAATTTCAATTTTTTTTTTTAAACTTCATCAAACTATTGCAAATTTGTTTCAATGGAATTTATCATTATATTTTTCTTGAGTGTTGATGTCGTCTGGTTGTTATGGATCTATGTCGACTGATTGAGTTGGACGTGGAGTTCTAACTGCCAGCATAAGCTGACAGATCACTCGACGGACAGCGTTGAAGTGCATGGCGGCACTCTAGCTCGCCTCAACTATTGGCGGAGACTACAGGGGAGTTCCACGAAGACTTGCCGCTGCCGACAGCCATATACAGGGTATTCCGTAAATGTCTTTAATCCTTTAAGGGAATGAAAGTAGAGGTTATTTGGGTAAAAAAAGTCTAGATACTTTTATATCGAACTGCGCTTGGTTTTCGAGTAAATCGATAATATCGATTTTTGAGATTTTCAGAGTAATTTCGTTATAAGTTCTATTGTAATTAATGGATTTTGACGTTCAAACCTTTATTTAAAAGAACACATATCGGCCTTCCTAAGAATGTATAATAAGTTATAATTGTGCCTTCAATTGTTTAAAATAAAAACAGTTTTCTCTAGAATTTTTTATTTCACCAAAATTTTTGTCGCGCTCCAGTGTACATTTATTCGAAATATCACCATTGCACGAACTTGGCAAAACTATGAAAAAATTTGCGCACTATGTCCCTTTTCCAAAATGACCTCCTTAAGTGCTATCAACAATAACAATCAAAAGTTATAAGCAAACATTTGGAAGATGTGCCCATCGAGGTAATCTTCAGTTTTTTCGTAGGTTTCTGTCTCCTCCTACAGTTTTTAACCTACGACAACCATTTATATGTCATTGTACGGGAATCTGAACTGGCTATTAGATAAGGCAATTTAGATTTCGAATTTCGAAAATGGAGGGGGTAATTTCGAAAAAACACTTTTTTGCCAAACTTGATATTTACGTAGACCTCGTCACTCCGCATCTTCCTTTTTTTCGGGAGGGCCAAACTCTGGTAGGGGCGGGAGTTCAAAGTTTCAACTTTAAGCGGCTATATTCTCTCAACCAAGCATTGTTCTAGCAAGTAAGCCCTAAATTCATAAATGGAAAAGACATTTTTGGTGGTTTTTATTCAAATATATCCGCTTAAAGTTGAAACTTTGAACGCCCGCCCCTCCCAGAGTTTGCAACTCCCGAAAAAATGAAGATGCGGAATAACGAAATCTACGTAAATATCAAGTTTGGTAAAAAAGTGTTTTTTCGAAATTACCCCCTCCATTTTCGAAATTCGAAATCTAAAAGTGCCCTATCTAATAGCAAGTTCAGATTCCCGTACAATGACATATAAATGGTTGTCGTAGGTTAAAAACTGTAGGAGGAGACAGAAACCTACGAAAAAACTGAAGATTACCTCGATGGGCACATCTTCCAAATGTTTGCTTATAACTTTTGATTGTTATTGTTGATAGCACTTAGGGAGGTCATTTTGGAAAAGGGACATAGTGCGCAAATTTTTTCATAGTTTTGCCAAGTTCGTGCAATGGTGATATTTCGAATAAATGTACACTGGAGCGCGACAAAAATTTTGGTGAAATAAAAAATTCTAGAGAAAACTGTTTTTATTTTAAACAATTGAAGGCACAATTATAACTTATTATACATTCTTAGAAAGGCCAATATGTGTTCTTTTAAATAAAGATTTGAACGTCACAATCCATTAATTACAATAGAACTTATAACGAAATTACTCTTTTTTTTTTTTTTTTTTTTTTTTATTATTAAGCCAAGCTCAGGGGATACCCTATGATGCAAAGCACAGCGTGGCAGGAAGGAGATAGGGAAAGGATTAAGGGATATGAGGAGAGTGGCGGAGGTGCCGATGTATGTCGCCCTTAAACTTTTGCAGGTTGTATGCCGGAGGAAAGACAGAAGATGGTAGACTGTTCCACATTCGCACAGTTCGGGATAAGAAAGCATCACGGAATTTAAGTGTACGGCCGAAGGTAATTTGAAGGGTAAAAGGATGAGCGCGTGATGCAGCGCGGGTATTGCGTGCAGGAACTATTCTACAAGGGATCAGACTAGATATTTCATCAGAACATTGGCCATGCATATAGCGATAAAGGAGCGAAAGGCTTCCAACATTGCGACGGTGCTCGAGCGAGTCGATATGACGAGTAATTGCCACATCGCCAATGAGCTTGCAGGCTCTCTTTTGGACAATATCCAATGAAGCTAAGGCTGTGCGACCAGCCCCGGCCCAGATATGGGAATTGTATTCCATTCTGGGTCTGATGTAGGACTTGTAGAGGAGCGCTATATTTGATGGGCTGAAATATTTCTTACACCTTTTCAAGAAACCAAGACATTTGGATGCTTCTTTGGCAACCGAGAAGATGTGATCTGTCCAGCTTAACTTACTGGAAATATTAATGCCAAGAATTCTTAGTGACGGTGATTCAGAAATTAATGCACCATCAAACGAAACGGGAGTGGTTAAGTGATGGTCTTGTTTTAATGAGATGAGACAGCTTTGGGTCTTAGATGCATTGAATTCGACGCGATTCACTTTGCCCCAAGCGAGAATATTGTCAAGATCGTTATTCAATGATCTCATCATGCAGTCTCGTTTAACACATGCGGCGTTCCCTCTGGAATCCGCAAGGGTGTCAAATGAGTATGCGAAATCAAGGGTACTGTCGTCAGCAAAGCTATGGATAGGATTGAAAGTAAGGGAAAGCAGATCATTAATGAAGATTAGAAATAGAGTCGGAGAAATAACAGAGCCCTGGGGGACACCGGCATTAATAGGATGAGGATCAGATATAACGCCATCTAATACAACTCGTATTTGGCGACTAGATAAAAAACTTTCAATCCATAATAGAAGAGGAGGGGAAAGACCAAGTGCTTTGAGTTTGGCTAAAAGGGCTGAATGCCAGACTCTATCAAAGGCCTTTGAAATATCTAGAGCAACGATTTTGGACTCACCAAAATTGTGAAGACTACGATTCCAACGTTCCGTAAGAAAAGTCAGCAAGTCTCCAGATGAGCGTCCGTGCCGGAAGCCGTATTGGCGATCGTTGATTAGCTGATTGGTTTCCAGATACTTCATTAATTTGGAGTTAATGATAGATTCAAAAACCTTTGAAAGAATCGAAGTGATTGCAATTGGTCGATAATTTGAGGGATCGCTACCCTCTCCTTTCTTGGGAATAGGCTGAACGTGAGCTAGTTTCCAAGCAGTTGGAAATTTTCCTGTCGAGTAGGACAGGTAGAATAGTTTGCGCAGAGGTTTAGCCAAGGATGAGGCACAGCTTTTAATTAATAGGGGCGAGAAACCATCAGGGCCTGCGGCTTTAGAGACGTTGATTCCTTTAAGGACCTTGAACACATCCCTCGTACGGATGTGTATTGGCTCTTGTACACATCCGCACGGGGGATGCACAACAGGTGCCTGTGAAGTGGGTGGAAGAAAAGAATTTGATGCGAATCTCTGAAAAGGTATGCAAAATCTCGAAAATCGATATTATCGATTTACTCGAAAACCAAGCGCAGTTCGATATAAAAGTATCTAGACTTTTTTTACCCAAATAACCTCTACTTTCATCCCCTTAAAGGATTAAAGACATTTACGGAACACCCTGTATACAAAAAAACAAAAGTACCTTTCACAAAAAAACGAAGCACACATCCAGTCCTGAAGGGACCTTCAAACCACCTACCCTTACTGTTAATGAAGATGCAGATGTTCTGCCTTCGAGGCTGCTGCCCCGTCCACTCAATCGACATTGTGGGCATAAGTTCCAATGTCCCTATAATGATCTGTAAAAGATGGAGTAGCGGACCTAGTCGACAGTCATCGGAGAGGGTTCCAGGAGTGCCTAAACTAATTACACTCCAAACAAAAATTCCGTTCGTCTTTAGAACTATTGACCGAAGGAACACAATTGCATCAGATAATTGAACAAAAAAAAATTTCTTTTTCTTAAAAAGATACATATATGTCAAACCAATAAGGTTCCAAAATCTTATGCCTATGTCAAATACTATAAATTCACTTCTTCCTTCGGATTATGTTCGGTAATTTAATTGTTTTAAAAAAATATGTTTCCCCTTATCTTAAAAATATACATATACAGGAAACAACGTACTATTCTACTGTAGCAGAACCGGACACCAGCAGATGTAGCAACAAAACTCATCGAGCAATCATAGCTTCATAATATCCATCAGCAGAGAAAAAGAAAAAAAAAAGCCTGATATAGATAAAGAACATGGGTGGTTTACATAAGGGGTATTTGGGTTTGATCCCTCTTTCCTTCTGTACCTTCCCCTTTGTCTGTTTCTCTGCGCTTGGGTAAAGTACCGTATTAATAATTAAAATTTAATATTCATATCCGAATCTGCAACACTACCCTCTTAGCCCATGAAATAGATGCAAGGAAATCCGTCTTCACCAAAATTTAAATAGACTACGAGAATCATTTAAAAGGTGTGAGCTAAAGGATTGAGTGGCTAGACGTGTGCGCAATGTTATTTTAAAACTTATAAAAACAATATACTTATATAACAAAATATAGGCAACAACTTACATTTTCACGTTGCTGAGGATCCACCGCAGAGGCGCCTCCGAGGATATCTTGCTAAGCCCCTATTGAAGCACTCAATTTGTCATTATTTATATAATTTCAAACGAAAGAACCAAAACACGTATGATATTTCGTATTTAAATGCGTTTTATTGAACACTTTCTTTCCATATTAGTGAACTTCTTTCACTATTCTTTATTTTTGCCACTTTCCTTAGTATTTATATTCAAAATTTGTTGCATTCACTTAATTTTTCTCTTTATGAATTTCTTTCAACGTTCTTAATTTTAGACACTTTCTTTAACATTTTAATTCAAAATTAGCTACCTTCGCTTAACATTTCTATTAATGAACTTCTCTATTTATTTGAAAAAACTCCCAATTCTAAAAACTGTACTTATCGTTCGGTGATTGAAAAACTAAAGCCCCCCATTCACGTACAGATCCGAACTGTAGATATATTTGAATTCCGCCGCCCATTAACAGTTCAAATCGTACGATTTGATCTACAGTCTAGGTTATCTGCGTGTGTATATGTTGAAAATTTGTACTCAACCAGACCGGCAGTTCATGAACTGCAGACTGTAGATCTGTAGATAAATACACCACACACATGCAGTTCATCGTCATATAACAGGACTGCAGATTTGTAAACTGCATACAAACTGTACAATTTCATCGTTAATCATTATTTTCAGATCAGTTTGATATTTTCGTCAGATAATTGTAGTTTCTCATCATACCTAACATGGATAGAAGTACAACATTCAATGAATTCTAAAGTATACAGGAAACATGGAAAGTAAAATATGACAGAAAAAAAAAAGAAAGAATAACTTTATCAGGAATAAATAGAACGTTATAAAGCTACTACTAATTCAGATAGGAAAAAATTTAATAACCTCATATGTGAGATGCTTTGTGAAGCAACCAATCTTTCACCCAGAAACGTTTTTACTCTTCACTTGTACTTCTGATAAAAGAATTATTAATATCAGAGCACCAATATTCTTCTTTGACAAAATCATTTTAAAAATTCAACCGAATTGCATGGAATCGTGAACAGACTAATTACGATATGGACTGAAGACCCCCAACTGTAGGTGTGTGCTTAATCGTCAGTTTATCTAAAGTTTTCTATCTGTCAAAATTCAAATTTACGATCTGATCTGATACTAGTTGGTGGACGAAAACAGATTTGGACTGACAGATGCCATCTACAGTCTGAATCTGCAGATAATCTGTAAGTGAATGGGGACCTTGACTCTTCGAGGATCGGGCAGATTGCACCAAGGTACCCATGAAAGCCTCAAAAAGCGTATTATTCTTTTTGTTACTTTCTCACGACGTTTAAAAGTCGTATGTGAGAAAACGCAGAAATGTTTTGATGCAAGGTATATGCATTAAGAGGAGTCAGTACCAAGATTTGCAAGTTTCATACATTTTTCAATGCGAATATCTGGCAAACTATTTGTACCAGAATAATGCCTTATATCTTAAATTAAAGGTAACGAAGAGATCTAGTAAATAACGTCGAGAAAATAAAAAAATGTATTGGAATGGTGATATTAGCTCGGAAACTTGTAAAAAATGGTAAAAATTGATTTTTTTTAAATCAAATTCCTGTTCGTAGGTATTCTCATTTCTTTAGATTGTTACTATTTTAGAAATATAAAGCCTAAATCTAATAAATAACGACGAGTTTTTTCAGTTTTAGTGGCGCTTTTTTTAATTGATTAACTCTAATAGTACTTGTTTTCTCTTCGATATTTCACAGACGAGAAATTTCAATATTTCGTTGAAAGTTGTAGAAATATAAAGCAAAATAGTATATTTAACAATTATGTGCAAAATAAAATTTAGGAGAGTTCATTCTCGTTAAAAATTTTCAATTTCTTTGAACTGCAAATTTTCATTTTCGTCTTAAATTGTCGCATGTTGGGTTTCTGTCTTTTACGCTAGATGCCTCTAATGTGACTTGTGGTCTAGGTCTACGCTAATTTTATATGAATTTTCATACTTTCAGGACACAAACCTACGTATGGTAAGTTTTATTGCCTACAGGCTCGCTGGTATCTAAATTGAAATTTTTGCGGAGTACTGAATCCTCTTAAGTAAAAAATGAAATCTGATATGCAGTTGTGCGCGCGGCTTGAAATATTCTTTTAAAGAGGGCGAGAATAATTGTATGTATGTACATGCAATTGCAATTAAAGAATTAGGTAATGTACGTACGTACAGTGTACATACGGAAAGGAAAAAAGAAGAAGACACTGTATGTAGGTAAGTATGCATATCGTGAGAATGGAATATGTGCCTGATAATAAAATGCAATTAATGCTTAATTGAATTTTATTATAATGAGGGAGAACGAATTTGAATGCAATTTAAGTTTTGAATAAAATTGATTCCGATTGAAATTAAATTAAATAATTTTATATTTTCAGGTAAAATTGAGATACATACATCAATATATTGTATAGGACAATATATTGACGTACTGACTTTATGGTTGTGATTCGAGGCATTGGGCACCTGTGTCGCAACACAGCTAAAAACCTAATTCAGTGCATCTCGCCACTAAAGTGCAAATATAAAATTTCTTTCACTCCGTTTAAATGTTACTTCTTATCCTTTTTTTTTTTTTGTGGTACGAAACTATGAATTTCAATTTTTTTTTTTAAACTTCATCAAACTATTGCAAATTTGTTTCAATGGAATTTATCATTATATTTTTCTTGAGTGTTGATGTCGTCTGGTTGTTATGGATCTATGTGGACTGATTGAGTTGGACGTGGAGTTCTAACTGCCAGCATAAGCTGACAGATCACTCGACGGACAGCGTTGAAGTGCATGGCGGCACTCTAGCTCGCCTCAACTATTGGCGGAGACTACAGGGGAGTTCCACGAAGACTTGCCGCTGCCGACAGCCATATACAGGGTATTCCGTAAATGTCTTTAATCCTTTAAGGGAATGAAAGTAGAGGTTATTTGGGTAAAAAAAGTCTAGATACTTTTATATCGAACTGCGCTTGGTTTTCGAGTAAATCGATAATATCGATTTTTGAGATTTTCAGAGTAATTTCGTTATAAGTTCTATTGTAATTAATGGATTTTGACGTTCAAACCTTTATTTAAAAGAACACATATTGGCCTTTCTAAGAATATATAATAAGTTATAATTGTGCCTTCAATTATTTAAAATAAAAACAGTTTTCTCTAGAATTTTTTATTTCACCAAAATTTTTGTCGCGCTCCAGTATACATTTATTCGAAATATCACCATTGCACGAACTTGGCAAAACTATGAAAAAATTTGCGCACTATGTCCCCTTTCCAAAATGACCTCCCTAAGTGCTATCAACAATAACAATCAAAAGTTATAAGCAAACATTTGGAAGATGTGCCCATCGAGGTAATCTTCAGTTTTTTCGTAGGTTTCTGTCTCCTCCTACAGTTTTTAACCTACGACAACCATTTATATGTCATTGTACGGGAATCTGAACTGGCTATTAGATAGGGCAATTTAGATTTCGAATTTCGAAAATGGAGGGGGTAATTAAGAAAAAACACTTTTTTGCCAAACTTGATATTTACGTAGACTTCGTTATTCCGCATCTTCATTTTTTCGGGAGGGACAAACTCTGGTAGGGGCGGGAGTTCAAAGTTTCAACTTTAAGCGGCTATATTCTCTCAACCAAGCATTGTTCTAGCAAGTAAGCCCTAAATTCATAAATGGAAAAGATATTTTTGGTGGTTTTTATTCAAATTTATCCGCTTAAAGTTGAAACTTTGAACGCCCGCCCCTCCCAGAGTTTGCCCCTCCCGAAAAAATGAAGATGCGGAATAACGAAATCTACGTAAATATCAAGTTTGGTAAAAAAGTGTTTTTTCGAAATTACCCCCTCCATTTTCGAAATTCGAAATCTAAAAGTGCCCTATCTACGCACCAACTCAAGTTATAATTGTGCCTTCAATTGTTTAAAATAAAAACAGTTTTCTCTAGAATTTTTTATTTCACCAAAATTTTTGTCGCGCTCCAGTGTACATTTATTCGAAATATCACCATTGCACGAACTTGGCAAAACTATGAAAAAATTTGCGCACTATGTCCCTTTTCCAAAATGACCTCCCTAAGTGCTATCAACAATAACAATCAAAAGTTATAAGCAAACATTTGGAAGATGTGCCCATCGAGGTAATCTTCAGTTTTTTCGTAGGTTTCTGTCTCCTCCTACAGTTTTTAACCTACGACAACCATTTATATGTCATTGTACGGGAATCTGAACTGGCTATTAGATAGGGCAATTTAGATTTCGAATTTCGAAAATGGAGGGGGTAATTTCGAAAAAACACTTTTTTGCCAAACTTGATATTTACGTAGACCTCGTCACTCCGCATCTTCCTTTTTTTCGGAAGGGCCAAACTCTGGTAGGGGCGGGAGTTCAAAGTTTCAACTTTAAGCGGCTATATTCTCTCAACCAAGCATTGTTCTAGCAAGTAAGCCCTAAATTCATAAATGGAAAAGACATTTTTGGTGGTTTTTATTCAAATATATCCGCTTAAAGTTGAAACTTTGAACGCCCGCCCCTCTCAGAGTTTGCCCCTCCCGAAAAAATGAAGATGCGGAATAACGAAATCTACGTAAATATCAAGTTTGGTAAAAAAGTGTTTTTTCGAAATTACCCCCTCCATTTTCGAAATTCGAAATCTAAATTGCCCTATCTAATAGCCAGTTCAGATTCCCGTACAATGACATATAAATGGTTGTCGTAGGTTAAAAACTGTAGGAGGAGACAGAAACCTACGAAAAAACTGAAGATTACCTCGATGGGCACATCTTCCAAATGTTTGCTTATAACTTTTGATTGTTATTGTTGATAGCACTTAGGGAGGTCATTTTGGAAAAGGGACATAGTGCGCAAATTTTTTCATAGTTTTGCCAAGTTCGTGCAATGGTGATATTTCGAATAAATGTACACTGGAGCGCGACAAAAATTTTGGTGAAATAAAAAATTCTAGAGAAAACTGTTTTTATTTTAAACAATTGAAGGCACAATTATAACTTATTATACATTCTTAGAAAGGTCAATATGTGTTCTTTTAAATAAAGGTTTGAACGTCAAAATCCATTAATCTCAAAAATCGATATTATCGATTTACTCGAAAACCAAGCGCAGTTCGATATAAAAGTATCTAGACTTTTTTTACCCAAATAACCTCTACTTTCATTCCCTTAAAGGATTAAAGACATTTACGGAATACCCTGTATATGGCTGTCGGCAGCGGCAAGTCTTCGTGGAACTCCCCTGTAGTCTCCGCCAATAGTTGAGGCGAGCTAGAGTGCCGCCATGCACTTCAACGCTGTCCGTCGAGTGATCTGTCAGCTTATGCTGGCAGTTAGAACTCCACGTCCAACTCAATCAGTCGACATAGATCCATAACAACCAGACGACATCAACACTCAAGAAAAATATAATGATAAATTCCATTGAAACAAATTTGCAATTTGATGAAGTTTAAAACAAAAAATTGAAATTCATAGTTTCGTACCAAAAAAAAAAAAAAAAAAAATAAGAAGTAACATTTAAACGGAGTGAAAGAAATTTTATATTTGCACTTTAGTGGCGAGATGCACTGAATTAGGTTTTTAGCTGTGTTGCGACACAGGTGCCCAATGCCTCGAATCACAACCATAAAGTCAGTACGTCAATATATTGTCCTATACAATATATTGATGTATGTATCTCAATTTTACCCTGAAAATATAAAATTATTTAATTTAATTTCAATCGGAATCAATTTTATTCAAAACTTAAATTGCATTCAAATTCGTTCTCCCTCATTATAATAAAATTCAATTAAGCATTAATCTAAATTTCCCTATCTAATAGCCAGTTCAGATTCCCGATTGCCTGGTTATTTTAAGATTGTTCTCTTCTAGAACAAGAATCAAAGGTGTGACCCTCCCGGTATTTATTCAGCTCTTCATAATTTCGTTAACCTTTTTTTCCGACTCTGTACCGTCAGGGTCACGTAGTGTGTGCGTGTCATCCATGAAAGAATTTTTCCAACAAGAAGGTCGTGCTAATGAGGAGAATCGTCCAAGGATTGTTCAAGCTGATCTAGGTGTGATGAGTCGGAGGCACATCCTTGACGTCACATCAATTCTTGACCAGAGTTTGATATCAGTTTCCATATCGAAAGCCAGACGTTCACCAAGAAGAGCATCCCAAAAGATTCAGGCGGCCAGCACCCCTCTGCTGCATTCCTTCACCGAGACGAGCTGAGGAAACCTCGCGGTCAGTAACCTAACGAACTGATCGGACTAACACTCGTTCAAGGGTATGTCTCCAAGGCATCGTAAAGGTATGGATATGATAGACATTAAAATTTTCAAAGACATTGCGCAAGTGGAATTTCTACGGCACCATAGCCTCCGTTGGGTGCGATGTAGGAGGGGCTGTTACGGATTGTCAGGCTAGGTAGTGTGAAAAAATGTATCTACCGACAAGAGGTATACCGGCCACTAGGCTGGGAAGGTCGTAAATGGCACATGGGCTTTATGTCCTCAGCGTGGTACACCCCTACTGACCTCCTCTGCAGATCCTCAAGCTCGTAAAGGGAATTTCCTTTCTTTGCCTTAATACGACACTTTAAGAATTTTCGTCCTAGTTTCATAATAATTTGTTGCTGGAAATTGGTCGGTGTGAAACTTCGTCTATATATTTACTTCTTGACCAATTCTAAAACTGACAGGCTTCACGCTAAGATTATAAGCCCTTGAACCCTGTTCGAATGCGTAGTTCAAATTTTCCGGCACTCTCGCACGGATCAATCTTAGCTTGTCTTCAGCGTCCACTATTAAAGGTTCACTCAGTGTTCCTAAGCTCTTAAGAATGGAATAACAGCTCGTGTGATCAATCATCTGTTGAACAAATAATACTCTCTAAGGTGAGAAGCCAGTTGCTTGGTGGATAGAGCTTCTGAGGAAGTTAGCTATATGTCTCAGCCTCTCATCCCACTTAGCGTGTTCCTTCTGAATGTACGTCCTAATTCCGGACAACAGAGACCGGTTCACTCGTTCTGATGCATTAGCTTGCGGTGAATAAACAGCCGTTCGCAAGTGCCTGACGCCATATTTTTCCAGTAGTATGGTAAACTGAACTCCATTGTCGGAGACTATCGTCTCTTGAACTCGAAAAGTATGAAACACTTCTATTTCAATGAATTAACATACATTAAGAGTATATGCCTTCCTCATCGGTTTGAGAATTGGGAATTTGAATAAGTGGTCAAGGACTATCAATATATATAGGCATTTCCATTCGGTGATCTGGGATATGGACCTAAGAAATCGATATACAGCCTTTGCCAAGGTCTTTCTGTCACAGACTGAACACACACGTCACAGGCGCCTACGTAGTTGCTGACATCGACGGCGGACGTGCGCTAGTGGCGGATCATGCGCTCTTAAAATGACGTCGAAGATAAGCCCACGCGGAAACCAAAGCTTCCAGGCTTTTTCTTCCTGAATCGGAACACCTGTCCTAGGAGCAGTGCGAATATACACGTATCCATCCCTGACGCAGAGATCTGGTAATTTATCAGAAGTTGATTTAACCTCTTGCCTCAGCCCTTCATATTCCAACGAGTTGAAATATGGAGAACTAAGGTCAACTTCTGGGCCAGGATCTTCAGCAGTTGTCAGGTTCGATAGTGAAGTCGAAGCCTTCAAGCTTCAGACTATACCGAGCCAATCGACCGCTGAGGTCCTTTTGAGACATCAGCCATTCCAAGCTCGCATGATCAGTCACAATCTTGAACGGCATAAGTTGAATAATGAAGGGCCGGAACTTCTGCACACTTCAGAGTGCTGCTAAGCGTTCCTGCTCTGTGACGGTGTAGTTACGCTGTGTTGAATTCAACTTTTTCGAGACGTGGGCTATTGGCTTCTTGTGGCCATCGTCATGTAGTTGTAACAGCACTCCGCCAATACCTTTCTCGCATCACACTGGATAACGAACGGTTTGGTGAAATGTGGACTCACTAACAACGGAGCAGAAGTACGTTTCTGCTTCATTAACTCCAGAGACGTCTGGGCTTCAGGTGTCCATTGGAACTGACTGGGACTTTTCAATGTGTCTGTAATGGAGGCCGTTAGATCAGCATAGTTCGGAATAAATCGTCGATACCATCCCGCCATACCTAGCAGGCATCGGGCCTGCCGAACAGTTTTAGGTGATGGATAGTCAACTATAGCTGAAATCTTATCCGGGTCTGTTCTGATTCCTCCCTTCCCAACAATGAAACCCAAGTATTTTGTCTCTGTAATGCAGAGCTTACTTTTATCTTCGTTGATAGTGAGGCCAGTTTTCCTCAAACAATCCGCTAGACGGGATAGTAAAATGAGATGAGGGTCAAAGTCTGATGACAGTATTAGTAAATAGTCTAAGTAGACGAGAACATTCTCATGAAGATCGAATGGAATGAGGCGGCACACAGTTTGTGGAGCATTGCGAGAGGATGACCAGGTACAGTAAATGCGGTCTTCTCTCTAGAATCAGCATCTAGTGGGATTTTCCAAAAATCATCTTTCAAGTCCAAGCGTGTAATGTAATTTGCCGGAGGAAGTGCGTCTATCTATCAAATAGACCCCAGAAGTCTATTCCCAAATATAGTGTTTGTATGAACCCAGGAACCACGTAGAAACGCACGTTTTGGGTCTTACCACGGAAAGTGATGTCCAAGTCCACATGACCCTGCACATTCGTCATGGCACCAGTAGCTACCTGCGCTTGAGTGTGATACCTCCTCCATTCGACGTTTGCTTACGCCAGTCTCTCTAGAGCACCCTGGCCTAGGATACTGACAGTAGCACCACTATCAAGTAACCCAGTCACAGTTCGTCCGAGCAGCTTAACGGCATACGGTCGAATGTCTTCTGGCATCGACACTGAAATGTGGGCCAGTTACTTTCGTTCCGTCTTGATTTGTCGACAATATTCACAACAACGAACAGTAGATCATTTCTTTATCTTATTTAGGTCCAAATCCGGGTGCATGATTCCTACGAGCTCCGCCACTTATGAGAAGATACGGTCTAGCACGACGGTATATTTATATAGAAGCATGTGGTAGGGCGTCAGTGGATATACAACAGGCTCACGCCCACTCGTCTTACCAGAGCTTGGTGGCCGTTTTAAAATCGAAATAATAGGAGACCAAATTTCCGGCTCAGCAACATCACTAGAAGAAGGTACTGTTGGTTCTATCGGGGTGTCAAAAATTAAGGACTCTTCTAGCGAAGTGTCTATAAGAAGTGTCGTGGGCTCCCTACTGATGGAAACGGGAGCTTGAAAATCTGGAGAGATGTCAATGTCTATTACCGAGCGATTCTCAGTGTTTTGACTATCGGGTGGGCTGTCCATATTACCAGAATCACTGAGTGATTAATGGACAGTTTACTGTTTCGCCGAGGTCTGCTGATTGAGCAGACTGTCTTCCCTGTTCAATGATTGAACTTGCGTTGTTTGGCTTGAAGATGTTCTTGCGTCCGCATCCATAGCAGAACACCTGCTGCCTTTCTTGCAAACCATCTTGATAATAGTGGCCTTGCTGATCGCAATTCCAACAAATTGCTGCTGGTCAATTCGCGACAACTGCTAGGTCTATCATACTATTGTCACGTCCGGGTAATATACGTACATCAGGATAAAAATTTGAGGTGTCCTCAACCTCCCTCACTCGATGATATCGATAAGGGATCAGGTTACTAGCAGTAGCAATCCGCAATTGAGTAGCTTGAATAGTAGTAACGAGTGATCTCAACTGACAAATAGTGTTGGTAGGGTGCAGACAGATCTTGTTTTGAATCTCTGACAATAAGTTAGACTTAACTATTTCCAGAAATTCACTATCTGCCATTGAAGTCTGCAGCTGATCACGCAACTGCACTAGGTTTTGATGGTAAGTTGCAAAGGACTCACCAGATTTCTGTCTGCGGGACATTAGCTGTACGCGCACCTTCAGATCATCTTTGGGAACTCCGCATTCAGCTAGAAGGGCTGTCTTGATGTACTCCCACGTAGGCGTGGAGTTCTGTCGGACCATTCCATGGCAGGACCTGCGAGCAACGTGCTCATATTTCTAACAAGAAGATCAAAATCCCCCTCGAGCGCTGAGTAGGTGAGTACTTCAACTCGGAAGACGAACTCATCCACTGAGAGTTTAGAACTGTCTCCACTATACGAAATGTTCCATCTACGTTTAGGACTACCTGATCGTCGTGACCACGAATTACGTTGAGGTCTAGCACTCTGATATGCCTGTGCTTGAAGGTTATTATTAGGCATCGGTTCCTGTGAAGTATCGGGTCTTTGCTGTGTTACAGGTACACCAATGGGTGGCGGTGGTCGAGTGGTGTCTACCGGAGGAATGGGTGCAGCAGGAGCTGGCTGATTAAAATGGTTAAAAATTTCATCCCTCAGAGCACCTATACTCTGTGCGATACCTTCTCGTGTCAGGTCTTGCATCTGGACTCTCAGACCAACCAATTAATCATCCTCGAAGTCGGATATGAAAACGTTGCTGAATGCATTTTTATAAACCCGGTGACAAAGATCCACGATTGACTGGTGGAATCGATAATGGGGGCAGATTGAATGCTGGGACGGACTGTCGAAATTCTTGATTTACAGGCTTCGTAAAAGTCTCTTTGGAAACGGCGCCTGTATAGACCGTGAAGTCATACTGTATGAGACGACATCTACAATTCGGACAATTTGATTGTTCACCTATCCACGTGCGTAAACATACCTTGTGGAACACATGTCCACAGATAGTCTCAACTGGTTTTCTCCTGACTGACCAGTCTCCATCCTGACAGATGGAACACTGTTCAGGCAACTTGGTTCGAATGTCCGTTGCGGGAGATAGTGTTCTCACGGTAGCCATTTTGCTCACTTTACAAAAGTCAAAAGAAAGTCCGGGATTGTCAGAAACAAGATACCCGAATCGTACGGAATCCGAGACTCAAAAGATCTCTCCAGCGGAAGGCTGATGTCAACAGAAAAATAATATGCAACTTCCGCGTTGCAACTTAATTAACTCAAATTTCAACAGGAGCTAAACTCACACAACATCTAACGATCTGACTCAAAAAGAAAATCTAATAATTCCAAGAGCAACTCTCAAAACTTCCGACCGACAAGAAAAGGAATCCGTGAACCTATCCTGAGCTAAACTCAAGGTATCGCAATAGCAAAATCAAAAATTTAAAACAAAAAAAAAATCTCTCCCTTCCTGTCCAAGAGCTTACTCCCAAGACAAAAATCTCCCAAGGCCACTCTCCAAAAATTTCAGATCAAAAATTTTATTAAAGTAAAGACAAGTGATGTAGATGTGTGTAGGAAAAATTTGTATTCTCAACGAAATCTCAGAAAAGTCGGGTCGGAACTGTCAAAAACTGAAAGTGCTGCTAGAGATTCTGCCGCCAGGCAATTGGCAGTATGCCAGCTCTGATTACTGAAGGTCTCCAGGATCGCTTACATTCTCCAACAATTCCTTCCTTTTTTCTCGGTTGATCGCCATGTCCACTAGCTCTCCAGCCGGACAAAACCATGAATCTGGTCAACTAGTTAGCTCAAAGTCAAAAAGCCATATCACAGATTCATGACTCTGTCCACTCGGATGACCAGCGAGACATGCTTCCGTGAGAACACAACAAAATTTGCTGTGAGGCCACCAACCATTTCCATAGCAGAAAGCCAGCGGGAAAGACCTCAACAATTCAAAATTTCAAAAATCCAAAAACAAATCGACTTTTTCAAGACTTTAGGCTTGACCAGGTCAAACCTAAAGTCGAACTTCAGATTAAAAGACAATATCAAAACTTTACCAAAAATCTCAAAACTTTACATTACTCAATGACTTTATAACTTTAACATTACTCGAAAACTTGATGATGACAAACAACAATCAGACACAAGTTCGCATGGAAATCCCACTGGATATGAGACCTGAGGTCAATCAGCTAGCAAATGCCAGGAGATCATCTCACAACAGATCTCAGTCCCCAGTGAAATCTATACTTAGACCAGCGAAGTCTGACTGAGGTGGCCCCACGTTGGGCGCCATCACAAAAAAAAAAACGAAGCACACATCCGGTCCTGAAGAGACCTTCAAACCACCTACCCTTACTTTTAATGAAGGCGCAGATGTTCTGCCTTCGAGGCCGCTGCCCCATCCACTCAATCGACATTGTGGGCTTAAGTTCCAATGTGCCTATGATGATCTGTAAAAGAAGGAGTAGCGGACCTAGTCGACAGTCATCGGAGAGGGTTCCAGGAGCGCCTAAACTAATTACACTCCAAACACAAATTCCGTTCGTCCTTCGAACTATTGACCGCAGGAACATAATTGCATCAGATAATTGAACCAAAACAAATATTTTTCCTTGTCTTAAAAAGATACATATGTATATGTCAAACCAATAAGGTTCCAAAATCTTATGCCTAATCAAAGGAACAATATTATGTTCGGTAATTTAACTGATTTAAAAAAACCGGACACCAACAGATATAGCAACAAAATTCATCGAGCAATCATAGCTTCATAATATGCATGACCAGAGAAAAAAAAAGAAGCCTGACATAGATAATAGAACATGGGAATTAACGGTGAGCTGTTTACAAAAGGGGTATTTGGATTTGATCCATTTCTCCTTCTGTACCTCCTCCTTTTTTTGTTTCTCTACCCTCTTGGCTCATGATATAGACGCAAGGAAATCCGTTATCACCAAAATTTAAATAGGCTACGAGAATCATGGAAATCAGAATAAATTTAAAAGATAGGAACTAAAGGATTGAGTGGCTAGACGTGTGCGCAATGTTATTTTAAAACTTATAAAACAGTATACTTATGTAGGTATCAGTCCCAATCTCAACGCAGCAACTTAGTCAAATAGTCTAAAGCAGCAACGTAGTCAAATAGTCTAAAGCAGCAATGTAGTCAAATAGTCTAAAGTACATAGTTCTTATCAAGTATAATGAGTAGTCACTGGGCAGTCGGTCGCTTGAGTTCAGTAGACAGTAGTCATTCAGTTGCCAGTAGCTCAGTAGTTTTTTTTTGTAGTTACAGTGGTGTTTCTCTTTCTATTAAAATAACACTTAATCTAATATTATACCATAATTATCAATGGATTGTAAAAGCTTTTGTTAAAGTGAACTTTTAGTTTTTATTATACTTAAAAAGACAAGTGCGTTTTTTTTTATCCTACATTTGGGGGCTCAACCGCTCGCGCGTTTAAAACTATACAAAATTGTGATTACATTATAAGTGAACTGAAAAACAAAAAAATCTATAAAATGTGGAACAGTTTAACGGTAGAACAATTAAAATCGGAGCTAAATAAACGAGGGTTAGACACTGCAGGTGTTAAAGCAGCGTTAGTAGCAAGACTCGAATCGGCAAGTGCCGACAGTGCTGATGATGATTATGATACCGATAAAGGAGAAGAATCCAATGATAAAAGTGAAAAAACAAATAATAAAAATTTATTTACAGAAAACGGTACAACTTCAAAGAACTGTAATGAATTTGCACAGGCATCAGGTTCAACGTTAGAGTTCAAAGTACGAGATGTAGAAAACCTTATCCATTCGTTCAGTGGCGGTAACGGAATGAATATTATTGCATGGTTTCAGGAATTTGAGGAAATTGCAGCTATGCTTAAATGGAGTGAGATTGAAAACATTGTTTATTTAAAAAGGTTGCTGGTAGGTAGCGCTAAAATCTTTGTACGTACTATAATATGTAAAAATTACTCGGATTTAAAATTAAACTTAACTAAAGAGCTCGAAAGGAAAATTTGTAAAGCGGACATTTATGAAAAATTACAAAACCGGAAGAAAAAGAGTTATGAAAGCTTTCGAGAATATGTCTACAAAATGCAGGAAATTGCTTGTGTAGCTGATGTCGACGAATTATCATTAATTCATTACATAATTAATGGTATAGCGGATCGTGATGAAAATAAAGCAATTCTATATAATGCGACTAATATAAGTGTACTCAAAGAGAAATTAGACATATACGAGCGAATTAAAAATAAAATTTATAAAAACAATTTTTCTAAATTTAGCTCTTCATCAAGATCTACTCAGGACTTTAGCAAGTCTTCTCATTGTTTTAATTGCGGTTCTAGCGAGCACAAAAAGAAAGACTGTAGGGCAGAAACTAAGTGCTTCAATTGTAACGGGCGCGGTCATATTTCGAAAAACTGTACACAAAGAAACAATACCAAACAAACAAAACAAACGAATTGTATTAGTACACAAAATATAAAAGAAATAGAAATTAGTGGTAAGAACTTTAAGGCACTTATAGATACGGGAAGTGATTTAACTTTATTAAGGGAAGATGCATTTCATCAGTTAAAAGACATTACGTTAACGAAACATGTGATAAACTTATTGGGCTTAGGGACAGGGCACTCACAATCAATCGGCTGTTTTGAGATAAATTTAAAGATCAATGGTATCAACATAAAGACCCTTATTCATGTTGTACCTTATAGTGCAATTAGATTGAAGTGCATCATTGGTAGTGACGTCATATCGAAAGCGAAAGTAATCTTTGATAAAGATGGTATATAACATTTCTAGAGCGGGATATTGCGAAAAAAGAGCTTTAATTATGAATATAACCGTAGACAACGATGAAATAGATGTTCCTTCAAAGTATAAGGATCATATAAACGCATTAATAAAAAATTATAAACCTTGTCAAACTTTAGAATGCCCTGTTAAGATGAGAGTAGTACTAAATAACGATGTTCCAATTTTTTCAAATCCCAAAAGACTTCCACATACGGAAAAAGTTATAGTTAAACAACAGGTGGAGGACTGGCTCGAGGAAAACATTATTCGCCCATCTAATTCGCCGTTTGCAAGCAATGTAGTCGTTACCAGAAAGAAAGACGGATCGCATCGCGTATGCATTGACTACAGGAAAATCAACAAGGAAACAGTAAAGGAACATTTCCTGTTATGAATCCCTAAAATAATCCAAATAATATGATCAAGCAATAACCACTTCAATTGCCTTTGATTCATAACGCATTACCTAATAAATCAAGCAAGCATCTCCCATCCATAAATCACGGTTATCTGATCCCACAATGAGAATCAAAACAATAAACAAACATCCATGCGCACACGACTGTGGTCAAGTTGCAGCACATAATGAGTAATCGTTAGATGTACCCATGTCCACGGTAATAATTCTTAGGTAGACAAGGTCTGTCACCTTTCTACACGTAAATAAGAACCTTTGGACTTCTTGCTTGAGAACAATCAGCCAAACGTATATAATGGAGCCACCTGATTAACCCAAAGCGATAAGAAGTAAAGCATGGTACTCGCTAAACGATTTTACCTCACACCCGCTGTGCACCATATTGACCACAAGAAATTGCCTTAGCGGAAGCGCCGGCGTCAAATTTCTTTTTGTCATTTGCTATTACGTACAGCAAGTGAATTATTGTTTTGGGACTCGTGCGAAAATTGATACCGTTGTTTTCATACAATTGTTCTCAATTATTTTTTATAATTTGCGGGTGAAAAATCAAATTGCATTATTGCAATAAATTTTTCACCTTTATTGGAAAAAATGCTTGATAGGTGATTTTGGGTTGTTTTTCACAAGAAAAAATGCTTGATAGGTGATTTTGGGTTGTTTTTCACAAGAAAAAATGCTCAATAGGTAATTTTTGATTCGTTACCACAAAAATTGCTAAATAATCAATCTGCAAGTGGAAGGGAGTATTAACCACTGCAGATTGATTTTGAATAAATAGAGAGTTCTGATGCAAGGAAAATCAGAAATATTCTAAACCCGAAGCTAGAGAGTCCCCCTACCCAAGGTAAGGCCTCTAGTGGAAAGTAAAAAGTAAAACAGTGTAAAAGATATCTATTTTAAAAGTGAATTTGTAAAAGTAAAGTAAAGAATTGTACAAAGGAAAAAGTGTTAAATAAAATTATACTCAAGTGAAATATACGGTCTTCTTCATTGGATCCAACACATTCTCTCTACGTATACTCAACGGTTGATTGACCCTTGTTGCCGGCGCGCAACAATAAATAAAATTGAACCCTTGTTGCCGGCGCGCAACATTCCCAATGCCAATAATTGAAGATGTTCTTGACAAACTCGCAGAATCAAAAGTTTTCACTGCGTTGGATCTCAAAAATGGGTACTTTCACGTACCGGTAGAGGAAAGTAGCATAAAGTATACGGCATTTACAACATCAGAGGGACACTTTGAATTTACTAGAGTCCCATTTGGCTTAACGAATGCTCCAGCAGTCTTTTGTAGGTTCATAGAATATATATTTAGGAATCTTACCGTGAAGAATATCGTGGATACCTACATTGACGATTTAATTATTTCATCAAAAAGTGAAGACGAAAATGTAGATAAGTTGAAGACTGTTTTAAAAGTGGCGGCAGATTACGGGTTGCAGATAAAATGGAAAAAATGCAGTTTTTTGAAAAGGCGTATTGAATTTTTAGGCCATGTCGTTCGCGACGGCACAATTAGTCCATCAGAGGACAAAATAAGAGCTGTGAAAAATTTTCCGGAGCCTAAGAGTATCAAATATTCTTCGATCTTTCCTTGGTTTAACTGGTTTCTTTAGAAAATTTATTCAAGGCTATTCAATTATTGCGAAACCTTTGACGGCACTACTACAAAAGGAGAATTCATTTAAAATTCAGGCTGAAGAAAGAATAGCTATAAATAGACTTAAAGATGCTTTAACTACGGAGCCTGTATTACACATTTTTCGTCAGGGTGCAAGAACAGAATTACACCCTTACGCGAGTAAAATCGGATGTGGAGCTGTCCTTACTCAATTAACTGATGATAATAAGTACCATCCTATCCAATTTTACAGTAGGAAGAACCTACCATCAGAACAAAATTACCAAAGCTACACGCTAGAAGTTATGGCTGTCTACTTGGCACTAAAGAAGTTCCGAATATACCTTTTAGGCAATCAATTTAAAGTTGTAACAGATTACATCGCGTTCAGACAAACTATTGAAAAGAAGGACTTACCAATCGTAGTATCAAGATGGATCTTACACATGCGGGAATTTCAGTTCGAAGTAGAGCATAGAACAAGCAAGAGAATGCAACATGTAGACTCTTTAAGTCGGAACCCAGTTGTATATGCAATAGAAAACGAAATGTTAGTTCGCTTAAGAAAGGCTCAAGAACCGATGATTTTATTACGGCAGTAAAAGAAGTGTTAAAACAAAGAAACTATGATGATTTTCTTATAGAAGGGAACCTATTATTTAAATATATTGAAGACAAAAAACTTCTCGTTGTTCCAAAAAATATGGAAACTGAAATTATAAGAACGAAGCATGAAGAGGGTCATTTTGCGGTTCAAAAAACAGTTCATCTAATTAATCAAGAGTTTTTTATTCCTAAAATTCAAAACAAAGTACAATACTGCATAAGTAATGGTGTTAAATGCTTGTTTAGCAGCAGAAAATTAGGCAAACAAGAGGGATTCTTACATCCGCTGGACAAGGGAGACAAGCCATTGGAGACAATGCATCTGGATCATATAGGACCAATGGATCAAACTGCGAAACAATACAAATATATCCTCACAGTAATAGATGGCTTTTCGAAATATGTCTGGATTTACCCAACGAAAACTCTGTCAGCCGATGAAGTTATTAAAAAACTTGGAGAGCAACAGCAATATTTTGCAAACCCAGGAAGGATAATTAGCGACAGAGGATCTGCCTTTACATCGAAAATTTTTTTGGATTTTTGCAAGGAGGAAGGAATCGAACACGTATTAATAACAACTGGAGTACCCAGAGGCAATGGGCAAGCAGAAAGGATAAATAGAATTATCATCGAAGTTTTGAAAAAGCTTTCCGCGGGATCTACGGAAAAGTGGTATAAGCATGTAGCCCAAGTACAAGCTGCACATTCGAAAGATCAATTGGAAGAACACCTTTTGAAGTAGTTTTCGGCGTTAAGATGCGAAAGAAAGACGATTTGGATATTCTAAATGCTATAAAAGACGCAGCAATGCAGGAGCATGATGAAAAGAGGGACAAAATTCGTTTAGATGTAAGAAATCAAATAGAGAAAGTACGACAAGAGAATTCCAAAACTTTTAACAATTCACGAAAAAAAGCGAAAAACTACGAAATCGGACATCTCGTCGCAATTAGAAAAACTCAATTCAATGTAGGTAATAAAGTCTCTTCTGAATTTACAGGTCCATACGAAGTAATCAGCAAGGGTCGGGGTGGTCGGTATACAGTTCAAAAGATGACAAATGCAGCTGGACCCAAGATGACCACAACCAGCTGTGACCATATGAAGCCGTGGCGTGCTGTTGATACATCAGAAAGTATAACCTTGTTCGGGTCGAACGAAGAGCAGGATGGCCGGATGTAGGTATCAGTCCCAATCTCAACGCAGCAACGTAGTCAAATAGTCTAAAGCAGCAACGTAGTCAAATAATCTAAAGTACATAGTTCTTATCAAGTATAATGAGTAGTCACTGGGCAGTCGGTCGCTTGAGTTCAGTAGACAGTAGTCATTCAGTTGCCAGTAGCTCAGTAGTTTTTTTTTTGTAGTTACAGTGGTGTTTCTCTTTCTATTAAAATAATACTTAATCTAATATTATACCATAATTATCAATGGATTGTAAAAGCTTTTGTTAAAGTGAACTTTTAGTTTTAATTATATTTAAAAAGACAAGTGCGTTGTTTTTATCCTACACTTATATAACAAAATATAGGCAACAACTCACATTTTCACGTTGCTGAGGATCCACCGCAGAGGCGCCTCCGAGGATATCTTGCTAAGCCCCTATTAAAGCACTCAATTTGTCATTATTTATATAATTTTTACAGGTACCGACAATACAAAATCTGTTGATAGTTTCTGCTAGAACTATTCCTTCAGAGCGGCAACACAATTCTGGTAAATTAATTGAAATAGAAGTAATGCAGTGACTAATATTAATTCATTATGGCTCCTGTTGGTGTATACGTTAATTCATGGGAGCACTATTCGATATCCCTTCTTCTTATACTCACTATTCAAAAGTAGCAATAAGTTTATGCTTAGTATCGTTTTCCTACAAATCTACATTCTTATATCAAACACCAATCTAGCTTCACAGCCACTTGGATGTTAATCTAGAAAGCGTCAGAATACATAATTGTGTCTGCACAAAATTTAAACGAGCCACTTAGAAGCACTTATCTGAGGGTACATTATACTGTGGCGGCCATGCGTTCAGCGTCCCCATTTATTTTTAAAGATCACGCAAACAGTTACTTTCACTACGGAGGTCCTGTAGTGATTAATATTTTGCCTTCTACTACTGTTTTGTGAAGAAATTTTTTCTCTTTCCACTTTTTCTTTTCCAAACTGATCCCTGGGCGTATTCAGGAGCTGCACATCTTACTACGGGGCTGCGCGTTCAACCTCCCCTTTTAATTATATCTATTTATGGAGAGTAGAGAAAGGTTAAAATGCCGCGGTGATTAATTATGTCTACGAACAGAAAATAAATCATGTATCTTACTGTTAGCACCAGGATTTCCACTTCCCTCTTTACTATTCCAATGAGGTTTGCGTGAACCTATTTTCCTGATCGTTACTGATTCAGGACTTTCACGACGCCTTTCGAAGATCGCTCAGCTAGAATTATTTCCTGCAAGGAAGTCGCGGTTAATACTTTCCCTTCGGGAAATATATATTTTTTGCTCGATAATGCTCACTTTAACTTTTTATTAATAAAAACCTCCCGATTGCCTGGTTATTTTAAGATTGTTCTCTTCTAGAACAAAAATCAAACGCGTGACCTTCCCGGTATTTATTCAGCCCTTCTTCTTATTTTCGTTAACCTTTTTTACGACTCTGTCCCGTCAGGGTCACGTAGTGTGTTCGTATCACAAGCGGTAGCACATTCGCAGTGTGGCACAATGTGCGCCTGGTGTCAGGGGCGTAAATGTAGCATGTTGCTGTATTCAGCACGCTACGACCATAACTTAGTAATACGACAACTGTTTTCGCGTTTTGGCTCGATAATGGAAATATTTTGTTTTGTTTTTTCCTTTCTCGAATCGAATTGTGAAATCCTTGTCTTCTTACAACAACCAATACCCACAAAGGGAACTATGCATATTAACCGTCAAAATACGAACCCGACGGAATGGTTTCTCCTCCCCGCTACCGCCAGTGAAAGTAAATCCTAGACGGAGGCCGAGTAGATCACTTCCCACTTTAAAAAAGAAAACACCCCAGCCTTTACACATAAAAATAATGCCTTAGTTAAAATTCTCCGTTTCTAGCGCCCGAAACATGATACTGAACTTCGATGGCAATCCTAATGAACTAGACTGTTTTATTGGTTGCTGTGACACTCTATTCGATACATACAAAGGAGAGGCATAGACGAAAATTTACCTGAATATCTTGAAAACAAGATTAGTTGGTTCGCTTATGAGGTGGTAAAAAATAGTGACCACACTAAGTGTCCTAGAGTAATTGTCCAGGCAGAACTCCTACGTCTGAAGCCAACTGCTAGAGGAGATATAGTGGAATTTGCACAGAAACTGAACAGATTGTTGAGAGAATTGAATAACGTAACTAGTAGTAACGTTAAAGATCTTGCAACAAAGAAATATCTGTTAGAGGAAGATGAGCTAAACGCAGTAAGAATGTTCGAAGACGGTTTGAGAAACGAACAACTTCAGGCGATCGTTTCATCAAAGGGAGAAACTAACCTTAGAAATTTGATTACTTATGCTTCAGAGCACTCTATACGTCTAGAAGCGCTTGCTAGGTTGAATGAACTAAGCAAAACATTTCAGACGTGCGAAACTTGCAGGAAAAGAGGGCATTTAAAAATTACTTGCTTTCGCAACAAAATTATTCCTTCGTTCCATCCTCCTGGACCCCAAATAAAGAAGGAAGTCCATCAGCTAAGGTGTACTTACTGCGAAAAACCTAATAATAGCAATAACGAGTGTAGAAGTCGTATGCGCGACGAAAGAAATCGCAGGCACGTTAACAAGAGACAGTTCGGAAAACGATTTCATGCGGATAGAGTACAACGGCACCTCCATCCGTGTAACAGAAGCCGTAACTCATCAGGGTCCGGAACATTATTCCGAGTACCAATTAAAATTTCATTTAGTAATTCCCTTAAATATTTCAAAAAAGAAAAACCATGTTGATAATCGATACTTGTGCCGAAGTCAGTCTTCATAAGCGATTCAACAACGCATTGAAATTATTAAAATTCACTATAAAAATTGTGAAAATGTGGCAGAGACGGTTCGTAAAACTCGAACATTTTTGGGTCGTCGTGAAGCACCTTGTCGGACCGCAATACAGAAATTGGTAGAAAAATTCGAGCTGTCGGGACAAGTTAGTGATGTGAAGAATAAAACCCGTGCACGTCGCGCAAGAACAGCCCAGAGTATTGCTGCTGTAGCCGAAAGTGTTGAAGAAAACCCAGGTTTGTCCATTCCTCGTCGTTCTTTGGAATTAGGCATTCCACAAACGTCATTACACCGTATTTTGCATAAAGATTTGGGTCTTAAGGCTTATAAAGTTCAGTTAACACAAGAACTCAAGCCGGCCGAAATTCAAGCGGTTATGATGTTTGTAATGTAGATTTAATTTTTTTTTTCTGGAGTTTCTAGTTACACCTACTTTAGCATTCGGAGATGAAAATTTTCCTTTGTTGTGTCCACATGTTGATTATATTGATTACGCCCAAGGTGACTTGAAAACTGAAATCTATCGAAGTCCAATTACATAACAGTAAATATCGACTGCTTACATACTCTTAGGAATTTGTACAAGATTTGAAGACAAAAAAAGAGGAAGTACAAGCCTAATTAATAAATGATATCTTGTCTTTATAACGTAATGGAGTCATAAGTCTTCTTATTTCTTCTCCCCTCACACTCTCCTGGAGCCCTCTTATCATGAAGGTTGACTAGGTCCGCTACTACTCTCTTTTCAGGTCAGCATAGGGACACTGAAAACAAATTGCTGCCCTCATTGCCATATGGGCGTATGGGGCAATGGCAGTGAAGGCAGAACATCTGCGCCTTCACAAAGGTACCGGTAAGTGGTGTGAAGGTCCCTTCTGGACCGGGTGTGTAGCGATGGCTTGCTGTGTATGCACGATTTTTTTTTTTGTATATGGCTGGTGGCATAGCGGCAAGTTTTCATGGAACCTCCCCACATTCTCCGCCAATAGCCGAGGCGAGCTAGCGTGCCGCCCTGCAGTCAACGCTGTCCACCGAGTGATCTGTCAGCTCAAGCTGGCAGTCTGGACTTCACGTCCAACTAAATCACTCTACATACTTCCATAACAAAATCTGATAGTGAAAGTAACAAGAATTGGAGAGTAGTAGTGGATATCCGAAGACTTAATAATATAACTTTGGGAGATGCTTACCCCTTGCCCAACATCACTGACATTTTAGATGAATTGGGCACATGGGGGGGGGGGGGAATGTAACTGTTTCCTAGATAACGGGACTTTAAGATAATTAGGTATGTAGATCACCCTGTAACTTCTGAACGTTATACCCTATGACGGTCATTTCCAAAAGATAATTGCCTACTTTCTGGCACTTATTGAACTTTTTCAGCCATTTTCGCTGGAGATGCTTAAGAAAAAGTGCAAAAAACGCAGAAAGGGATACAGAGTGTGATAGGTCATTTTAAAACAAAGTTTTTGGGCTTTTTGAATTCAATATGAAAAAATGGTATTGATAAAAATTCCTAAATTTTAAATTTGTTGAGCCATAACTTCAAAACGGAAAGGGTGAGGGAAAAAATTTATAGATCACTGGAAAGGTCCAACGATTATCGATCCAATGATCTATCTACCAAAGTTTAAATCATCATCATAGGGTGTAACGTTCAGAAATTACAGGGTGTTCTATAAAAACATACCCAAATATCTTAAAGTCCCGTGAACTTGGAAACCGTTACGCTCCCCACCCCCCATACAATTTTTTGTTTGTCTAAGCATGACCTATCCGTAGCCTTCGGGTGCCAGACCACATACGGAACACCCTGTATATATTTTAATGTTAGGAAATAAATTAAAAACAAAAAAAATTTCATTTCAATGTTAACAAATAAAAAAATTAAATTTATTTAAATGTTAGTATGGAATTAAAAACTAAATAAATAAAAAAAAAGTTAAAACATTATCGTATACCCATGACTTTTGTATATAAATCAGTATTAAATAACATATCAACTGCTTATATTGAAATTCTTAATGAACGTTTAGATGACTATTTCCGTTCTTTATATGAATACTACTTCGATTGACTTTGAGTTGCCAAGAATCTGAAAAAAATGTAAACTCTAAGGGGAATGGTGTAATAAGCCGCCATTACCTCTATTAAGATGAGATCATCTTAGTAATATATAGAATTTTATTAAATCTAAAAGAAATACAATAAAATTCATTCATCCAAATTCAACCGGCAATACATTCTTCAAATTTGTCGCCAGTGCAAAAATGCAGTGTCATATTTCTACTTTAATTATGTTGACCGACCTGAGGTTAGCATTGCAACTCCATTTCACTAGAACGAGACCAAAAGCGCCGTTTCAACTTTGTTGTGCCACGAGCTTTTGTGTGCAGCTCGTTTACGCAAGTAAACATCAACAATACGCCGGGCCATGACTGCTACGTAATTAAGCGCGGTGAAATTTTCCGCTTTATCGCTATGTAGCTAGAACCAATGGCGCACGCTTATTGCTTCTTACTGAATACTATCATAGATGGCACAAGAACTAGATGTCGCATGCCATACTAAAGCAGAGTATACACAATGTGAAATGAGTAGTGCATTCTGAAATGGATCATAATATCTTTGAGATTGTGACGAATGCAAATGATTTTATAAAAGCAGTTTTATATACATTTGATCGACTTCCTCAACACTTCAGATACGAAAAAATATGAATCACTCAAGGTATACATCATTTCAAATGTTGTGGTCCATTCCGGAATGGACCACCCAGCCATATAAAATTTGTATACTTTTTTGGTACTGCATGCGACATCTAGCTCTTGTGCCATCTATGATACTATGCAAATAATGAAAATAGGCGTTTCCCTTCTTTAAGGTTCCCCTCCTAAATAGTAGGATGTATGTAAATGATGATCGATATGCTCCGATAACAAAAATGGAAAATAATAAAAAAGCTGGTGGTTCGTTTGCACAGGGCAATTAAGAATTATCAGTACTTTGTGACACATACCTGAGAATAGGAGAGTCCCCGAACCAACGGTAAGGCCTCTTATTCTGGGTATATAAAAAAGGTTATACAGAGCTTTTTATTAAAAGAAGAAAAAGTTATATAAAGTTTAATTTTTAAAAAAGCAACTTAAGGACTTTTAATCGCAGTTAATAAAAACTAAGTTAGTTCAGGGCAGGTGAATTTCTCAAAAAAAAAAAACACTCACTGTGCTTTGTTGAAAACAAAAAAGAATTTAAATTTTCTACATAGTCGATTTAGTAAATTAAATATTCATCTCTAAAACCGCAACGATACCCCACGCTTTAAACCAAATTTCTCACCAGAAAATATACTATTCCAGCAAATTTAAAATTTATTGCCACACTACCGTAGACGTACTAAATGGCGATATATGTTAAAGGCCTAAATTATATATCCTTGAGGGGATTTATCGATCTAAAGATTGGTATTCTTTTCTAGTACAGCCAAGTAAATAAGTCCCTCCTCCGAAACGGCTATACAGAAATTAATACATTCAACATTGAATACGAAAGCAATTCAAACGTTTCTCCTAAACAAATTATTGATCTGATCGGCATATCGCATCCGAGAATTGTAACAATTGGGTCAGACGGATGGTAAAAGAAAAAAAAGGAAAAGAAAGGCATTTATCAAATAATCCACGGAAAATTTATTACTGAGGGAATTAAACAATTTCCTACTTACCTGTACCAGGTCTGAAGCTGGTCGAAATTGCAAGTCCATTTAGTAGGGGCTAGTGCGACGAAGTATACCACCAAATGTGTATAGACGTTTGACAGACACCGAGAGAGTAGAAGTGAATAATGGAGGAGTCATCCGATTATTCTAGAAAACGCCAAAGACTCAGTCCTTTTCCCGATTGACCTTTAAAGTGATCGGCCGACACAAGCCAACATACAAGTGTTAGCAATTAACAAGCCAGAAGGCAAATACTGGAATTTAGCAAACTCAACCGACCAAGTCCTATTGAAGCAAATTAACCTAAAAAGGCAAGGAATTAGAGAATTAGTAAGCCAAGATAGGAGTCCGAAAGAAAATTGTAGGTTAGGGATCTAAAATTAAGAAGGTAAGGAACAATATAAGAATAATCGAGTTATGAGGAAGGTGTTAATCTAAAGTTATCGTAGAGCAGGTGGCGGGGGAGCGCAAAGCAAGGTTATCAGACGCATCTCCGGCAGGTCAGCGTCTTGGAAGAGCCAAGTGTACCTACGGCCCGCTAAGAAGAGGGACGTAATCCGAGATTCGCAGACTTCGTCATGCAGTAGCAAACCTTCATCGTTCCTGAACTAACCTCGTGGCAAAGGAACTCACCGTCATTGTCCACGAAAGACAACAAAAATCAAATAAAAAAAACCACAAAACAAAAATGTTAGATTAAATTAACTCGTGGAGAACGCAGGAATTCAGCCTAGAAATTAGCCTAAATATAAGCATGAATTTTGTTGTTGATACTATTTCCATAAGCAACAATACCGGCATCACAATGCGCATTGGGATCACTGGTAAGTACCTAGAGGAAGCATTTTGAGTTTATTTTATATTATTGATCATATTTACTTTAATCTAAATATATATAGGATATAATAGGATATAATATATTATATATAGGATATAATAGGATATAATAGGATTTCCAAATAAAATCGAATGAGACTGGCGATAAAACACCCTATGTGGTCAAAATTCACGATGCCATTATTTTAAAGGTAAGTATAATTATCAATCTGGTTCTTCGTAAAAACTTCTTCACTCTTCAATAGGTTATATCGTAATGCCGTCTTTCTTGAGCTTTCTGTCATCTTGTCGAATGTAAGAAAAGTCAGGGTTGTGAAATGTAGTTAGCGCGTTCAGTGTTACCACATATATATATCTGTAAGTCATGCTGATAGCTAGTTTAGAGGCTTCCACGCCTAGATTGAGAAGTTGATCCTCTATTAATTCATTTGGGTTTCAGCAATATATATATATACATATGTACTAGTTAGGAGTAAGGAAGCGCCAGTGAGATATTAATAAACCATGTTTAGGCATATAAAGTTTTTAGTGGCGTTTAGCAGTATCGTAAATTAGAATGTTACGGAAAACTATATATACATATATATATATATATATATATATATATGTACCTATGTATGTATGTACATACAGGTTGTTTAATTAAATTGAGCGCTGTAACGATATGTGCTGAATACTACTTCTTCGGGTCCCGCATACCAGTATGTATATAGGTATACATACATAGTTCCGAGTAAGTAAGTTATCAGTGAGTCATTGGATTTAACAATTAGGCAATTAAGACATAAATTTAGAGAAACGTTCGTTTAACATTGAAGTTCGGGCCTTCGCATTATATGTGCCAATTTGTTTTTATTTTGCGATTCGGCACACCTAAGTGTCTGTACAAGTTGATTCAGAATTAAATATAATCGCCCCAGCGGTTGATTGAATTTGACATATACTCACGTTAGTACTACGTACCCTCTGGGCGATTGTTGCTTAAGTCAATTCCGCGTCATGTTGTAACAAACCATTTCCAAGTCACCTCTTTTCTTGACCAAAGTAACATAAATGTATAATTTTAGACTTCACTGTAGTGGAAATTAATCACTCATAATTTCATATCCGGCTGTAATCTTCTCAGTCCTATCCCTACTTCAATACAATGTAGAAATTATCCAAATGTTCTAGTAACTGCCGTCAGAAAAAGTATAAATACATGCACATGCACACCATACATTCGGGAGCTCAGTCGGTGGCTGGCTGCCGACAGGATAGGAGCTCCCGTGATGTATTTCTGGGGACTTCTTTCTTGTTGGACACCGGCTCATTGGCTGTAGCCCGCTTCAGTTCTCTCCTCCGTACACTCTCATGATGTATTTCTTTGCGTGACTTGTTTCCTTTCCGCACACTGTCGTGATGCATTTCTGTAAGTGTTTACTGTCCTCTCCTCCGTACACCTTCGTGATGTATTTCTGTAGGTGTTTTCCGTTCCATACACTCTCGTGATGTATTTCTGTGAGGGTTTCCTTTAACCTATTTGCTCGACACACCGTCGTTCGTGATGCATTTCTTTGGGTGTTTCTGTCCCGCTCTTTCCCGTAAGGTAGAACCGTACAGAGTAATATTGTACTGGCCGGGAAATGGTTTCGTCTTGCATGCAATCATTAAAATTACCATTATAATGAAATAAAGGACAGATACAGAGAAATGTGTGCACAAGTATACTGTTACTATAAATGTATATATTCATAAATATGAGTAGAATAAGTTGCATACATTGAAATTTTATATTAGGGTAGATGTTAAGGAAGAATATATAATTGATTATTTGTTTATGTAAATGGGCCTTGTTATTTCTTGACCCTGGCGTAACTCCCGAGCATTTGGAACCCCTAACAAGGGCTCACAAGGAAAAACCTGTTACATAAAATGGCGCCTGAGCAGGGACCGAAGTTTTGTACCAGATACCAACCGACTGCTGTCAGATGTGATAACCGTACCGAAGCCAGATATATAGCCAGGGATACTAGCCGATCGTTTATAAATATGTATCCAAACCGAAATCACATAATATATGTGATCCGACCGACCGCTACCAGAAGGTGTCTTGATATATTCACCAACTGTTTACCAGAAATATATCCGGCGAAAACGTTACCAAAAATGTATTCGTACATAATACCAAATTGTAAAAACAAGCAACCGAAATGTATTTAAATATAATACTTACCAGTATAACGACAGTTCTAAGCCGACCGTTGAAGAAGTCACATCGACCAGAACAAGTACAGGAAGTTAACCGATCAGTCTTATAAATATAAGCACTCAGAAACCAGAAGTTCAGTTCTTAACTAACCAGCGAAGGAGTAACATCGTAAAGTAAACCAGCAAGATGAGCCTAACTTCTGAAGGGACCGATACAAGGTGGATTTATAATCAACGAAAACCAGCGTTGCAGTAACAATTGAGAAAAAATGGATTGTCAATAACCGAAAAGATCGAAGTTCTGAGGGACCACTTAGTATCACATCTAACGATGGAAACCAGTAACAATCAGACCAGACCACAAAATCTATCACCAGCCGAAGTAATGGACAAGGTTCAAAGATGTTTTTGGATATCTAGAGAGACTGGGTGAGATGACGACGCTACAACATAGCTAAAAACGATTTGTTACTCGCTTTACTAAGGGGAAAAGCTCTATTATGGTTCCGAAATAATAGAGAGGACTGGAAGACATGGGACGATTTTACGGAGTCTTCACCAGGGGACTACAATTTCAGAGAACTTCTCCTATCGCAACCACAATCATTCAACCTGGTTATAACATGAGATAATGTTGCTGGAAATGTGGTGAAAAAGGTCATTCTCGATTTCAATGCCGAAAACCGCCGAGATTGTTTTGTTCTCGTTGCGGAAAAATTGGAACATTAAGTAAAAATTGTGACTGTCAGGGAAACGATCCAAGGACCGGAGAAGTAAAAGGCTCATCCGGCCCAAAAATGTTCGAGCCAAACCAAAGGAATTAGACACTCTCGCACACGATAACCGACCATTTGTAACGCTCACTATCAAATCAAACAACTACAATACACTTGTCGATACCGGAGCCTCACTCTCATACATCGGAAACAATTTTAACAAAATATGTGTAAATCAAAATATTCCAACCCAAAATATTTCGGAAAAAAAGCCTGCCTGGCAAATAAAACAACCGTATCCATAACAAAAAAGGTAAAATTAGATTGCTTATTAAAAGGCCATAATATTTCACATTGTATTTACATTATGTCATCTCTCTGTGAAGACATTCTATTGCGTATGGATTTCCTGGAGAAATGTGATATAAGTATATGCTTATTCAAACCAACTGATTCAAACCCATAAAAAGTTGATACATCTCTGTCAATTCTAGCAGCTAAGATTGCAACAAAACTGTAAATCTTCCGGTGCAAACCAAGAATTAAAAAATTTCTTGCTATAGAACTAAAATAATGTGAGTAAATACGTGGGACAACAGAACTGGTAGAACACAAAATTAGGCTTAAAACAAACAAACCGATAAAACATAAATAGATGCCGAGAAATCCAGCCATGCAAAAGATTATCCACGAAGAAGTAGACCGAATGTTAGCAGAAGGGGTAAAGAACCAACAAATAGTCCACACAGTTCCCCGTTCTATTAGCCAGAAAGAAAAATGGACAGTATAGATTCTGTATAGATTTCCGAAAAATTGTTTGGACAAATTGCGAGAGGTAAGCTACATCTCTACACTTGACCTTCATCAAGGATACTGGCAAGTTCCATTGGATACTAAAAGTAAACCAATAACAGCCTTTACAGTTCCTGGACGGGGGCTATACCAGTTCACTGTCATGCCAATTGTCTTACATTCCGCGCCAGCTACATTTCACAGGTTACTAGATCAAGTTATTGGTCCGGAATTAGACGGCAAAGCGTTCGTTTATTTAGACGACATAATAATTCTGAGAAAACCGTTTGAAGAACACTTAAACAATCTGCGCGAAGTATTCCACAGATTACGCCAAGCTAATTTACGACTAAATCCAGAAAAGTGTTGTTTCTGTAAAAAAGAATTAAAATATCTGAGACATCGGGTAACTTCAGATGGAATCAAAAGAGAGCCTGATAAGGTTAAGCCATTCTAGCCATAATAGCACCAGAAAATGTGAAACAATTACGGCAATTTCTCGGAATAACACCATTGTACCGAAGATTCGTAGAAAATTTCTCACAAGTTGTAGCTCCTCTAACCAAATTCTGAGAAAAAACAGAAATGAATTTGGAGTCAGGAACAAACTGACGCGTTTAATAAACTCAGAACAAAATTAACAGAAGCCCCGATACTCACTTGCCCAGATTTTGAGAAGCTGTTTGTACTACAAACAGACGCTAGCCAGGAAGGCCTAGGAGCCGTGCTTACCCAGAATATAGACAATCAGGAAAAAGTGATTGCCTATGTCAGTCGTACGTTGAATGAAGCAGAAAGAAAATATTCCGTTTCAGAAAAAGAATGTTTAGTCGTTGTTTGGAGCATACAAAAGATGAGGCCATATCTAGAAGGTTATAGATTTAAGGTTATAACTGATCACCAATCTTTCAAATGGCTAAAGAAAATCCAGCAAGAAGATTAGCCAGATGGTCTATGGAGTTACAACAATACGATTTCGAGGTCCAATACCGTAGAGGAGTTTTGAACAAAGTTGCAGATGCGCTATCTCGACAAACAATTCCGCCAAACCCAACAGTATATATATCAAATATAGATAATATACAATATCCATTGTATAAAAAGAAATATGATGATATAGAAAAGAAGCTAGAAATTTACCCAGACTACTGTATTCACAACCAGAGGCTATTGTATGACCGATGCGATTTTAATGAACCAGAAGAAGAAAGAGAATGGAAATTATGTGTACCAAGTAATCTACGAAATAAAATTCTGACTGAAAACCATGCAACAGCAGAGCACATGGGTATTGATAAAACAAAAAACCGAATGGCCAAACACTACAGGTAGGTTTCGAGACATATCCAAATATGTGCGCAACTGTATAATCTGCTTAAAGCATAAAGCCCATCAGGCAAAAACCGATGGAAAAATGCACATGACAGCAGTAAACGAACCATGGGTAATAGTAAGCTCAGATTTGATTGGTTCACTTCCCGTTCAAAACAAGGAAATACAATAATATTAGTATTTCAAGATAAATTTACGAAGTGGGTTGAAATTCAGCCAATCAGACAAGCTATAGCTAAAATCGTAGCAAAATCTTTCCGATTTCCACAAATTCTCATCACCGACAACGGACCAGAATACACCAGTAAAATTTTCGAGAATTTATTAAAGGAATATTCTATCCAACATCGTTTAACACCAGCGTATACGCCACAGGCCAATCCCACCGAGAGAATAAACCGAGTAATTCATACCATGATTGCCCAATACGCAAGTAACGATCATCGAGATTGGGATAATTATCTGCCAGAATTCATGCTAGCTCTTAATACCAGTCCACACGAATCAACCGGCTACACACCCGCATATTTAAATTTTGTGCATGAACTACATACACCGACTATTATAGAAGAGCAAAGATGTACCATATCTAAAAATAATCGTTTTCAAGAGAAAAATCCATTAAACAACATTTACGAATTGGTGAATTTAAACATAAAAAAGCATTCTAGAAACAGAGGCATTATTATATCCTCAGAAGACGAGAATGGAAACCGAAAGAAGGAGATACCATTATGAAGAACGAATACCAGCTATCTTCAGCCGCCAGAGGTTTCGACGCCAAATTAGCTCCGAAATATCCTGGGACATATCGTATTGCTAAGGTTATTTCACCAGTAATTTTCAGTTTACAAGAAATTGAAACCGGCAAGCAATTGCGACCCACACACATCAAAGATTTAAAGCCCGCCCCTCCAGAATTATTAATAAACTCTATAAATTCTGATTGCATTATGCAACAAGGGTCAGTTATTAGCAACCAGCGCTAAGGACAACATCTTACAATCAATCAAACAATCCGAAAACAATGCCATCCCGGCAAAATAGTTACACTTAAGCAACGAGCACCAAAAAGCCAAAAGGGAAAGATGGTGGGACCCCCAATAACCGCCATCCAGGATATGGAAAGACGTTTTCCTCGGACCAAGATTCCACACAACCGCACCAGCGAGTATCGCCGCCCAGTCCTCAAGAAAAGTGGAACCGATGCTATAACCGTCTATCCGATTCCTCGTTATTCAAAAACTAAACAGACCGAGGATATTACTATAGATGCAGAAGTAACATCAAGTGACAACCTGGAGACTACCGACAACTGCATCAAAAATTAACTGATAACCAGCCAAACGATAACCTAATGGATATTGAGAAAGAAAATTTTCCAACAAACATTGAACCTATCGCAGTCAAGCAACCAGAAGATAACCACCCCGAACGAAATAAAAACTTTTCTCCCATATGCCCGGTCGTTAAGTTTATAAAATCCCGCTTTGTTAGTTTATGGCAACACAAAAATCTATCCGAAGAAAGGGGGAGATGTAACGAACCATTTCCAAACCACCTCTTTTCTTGACCAAAGTAACATAAATGTATAATTTTAGACCTCACTGTAGTGGAAATTAATCATTCATAATTTCATATCCGACTGTAATCTTCTCAATCCTATCCCTACTCCAATACAATGTAGAAATTATCCAAATACTCTAGTAACTGCCGTCAGAAAAAGTATATATGCGCACATGCACACCATACATTCGGGAGCTCAGTCGGTAGATGGCTGCCGACAGGATAGGAGCTCCCGTGATGTATTTCTGGGGACTTCTTTCTTGTTGGACACCGGTTCATTGGCTGTAGCCCGCTTCAGTCCTCTCCTCCGCACACTTTCGTGATGTATTTCTGTGAGTGACTTGTTTCCTTTCCGCACACTCTCGTGATGTATTTCTGTGAGTGTTTACTGTCCTCTCCTCCGTACACCTTCGTGATGTATTTCTGTAGCCGTTTTCCGTTCCGTACACTCTCGTGATGTATTTCTGTGAGTGTTTCCTTTCCTGTCACTCTCGTGATGTATTTCTGTGAGTGACTTGTTTCCTTTCCGCACACTCTCGAGATGTAAGTCTGTGAGTGTTTATGTACTATCCTCTCCTCCGTACACCTTCATGATGTATTTCTGTATGTGTTTTCTGTTCCGTACACTCTCGTGATGTATTTCTGTGAGTGTTGCCTCTAACATATTTCCTCGACACGCCCTTGTTTGTGATGTAATTCTGTGGGTGTTTCTGTCCCGCTCTTTCCCGTAAGGTAGAACCGTACAGAGTAATATAGTACTGGCCGGGAAATATTTTTGTCTTGCATGCATTCATTAAAATTACCATTATAATGAAATAAAGAACAGATCCAGAGAAATGTGTGAACAAGTATACTGTTCTTATAAATGTATATATTCATAAATATGAGTAGATTAAGATGCATACATTGAAATATTATATTAGAGTAGAGGTTAACAAGAATATATAATTAATTATTTGTATATGTAAATGGGACTTGGTATTAATTGACCCTGGCGTAACTCCCGAGCACCCGGAACTACTAAGAAGGGCTCACAAGGAAAACCCGTTACAATATTAGTGCAATTACAAGTATTCTTGTTATCGTGAAGCACGAGTTGTCATATGAGGGAGCGTTCTTGTTGATAGTTGAGGTGAGCTCCTTTGCTCCGGAATGGTCTGGTCCGTCCTGAACTTTTGAGGTGAGATATTTTTTTTTGTTCTTTTGTTGTCATCAATAGGAGTTTTTTGTAATTAAAAGGTCATGCTGTTAGAAATAGAGTAAGCTCTTGTCAAAGTGCATACCCCTCCTGATCTCGTGTCGTGGTAGTGCTGACCCCTTCTAGTGCGTGATGGAGATCTAAATTATAAATTAGGTGGGAGATCCAACCATGTCCCTAGTTAATGTGAAGTGGTTGCTACACCGATTTTCCTCCAACGCCCCCCCCCCCCGACGAGCTTAGCCGGCATCTTTTTCAGAAGGTTGCGGAAGGTCGAGTACAGTGACAGCAACATTTGTACATACATGCTCTGATTAATTGATTCTCACAAGGCGTGAGGTACCCAAGTGCGGCACCGTTGATTATATAGTGTGCCTTCATCGGGGTCTCGTCGTGCGTATCTTACCATAATCACGGAGGGGAGTTCCCCTTAAGTAATCTGGCGCCCAGTGTGCTTAAACACCGGTTATTGACAATTACATTCCTTCCGATTGTGTCCTTCTGACAAATCGGCAATTTCCTCTTCTTGTTTTCAACCTTCGACTAGTGTATACACCAAGCTCAAGGAGTGGAGTGTTACAAAATAATGAAGAGAAAAAAGTGATCTTCAAATTATGAAGAGATTATGAAAACCTTTTCTTTACTGAGGAGCAGAGCCTTACCTTTGCAAACCAAATAAAACATTATATCCCAACAATCGATAACACCCCAATCTACGTGAAGTCAGATAAGTCAGATATCCCCAAGTCCTTAAGAAATTCGGTGATAAATAAATAATAACTGTAGGCTCATAGCATATATGGCACAAGAGCTAGATGCGCATGCAGTACCAAAAAAGTATACAAAATTTATATGACTGGGTGGTGCATTCCGAAATACCACAACATTTGAAATAATATATACATTCAGTGATTCATATTTTTTTGTATCTGAAGTGTTGGGGAAGTCAATCAAATGTGTACAAAACTGCTATTATAAAAATATTTTATGATCCATTCCAGAGTGCACTACCCATTTTACAATCTTTATACTCTGCTCTAGTTTGCAATGCGACATCTAGTTCACTCTCCTTGGAGATGATCAAACCGGATCGTTTATAAGAAAAATGATGGTACTAGGAAAAAGAAACTATGGTGATATAGACTACCGCAAATCGAATAAAAAGAAAATAATCTATAAATACCCGCTAGACGAAATGTTATACAATTTTACTAAAAAAATATATCACGAAATTTTATACAATTTTACTAAAAAAATATATCACGTTGGTTCTTGCCAGTTGGTTTCTTTAGATCTAAATGACCTCAAAAGACGTCAAAAAACCGCATTCTCAGTAGAAGGCGGGCACTATGATTTAACGGTATCCTTTTTCGTTAAAAAATGCTCTATAATGGATAAATTCTTAACAATATTTAATTTATCTCGATAAGGTTATCATATTTTCCACCTCCGTGGAGGAACATTGTTAAAATTTAAGAAATTATTGTAACTACAGTCGGAGTAAATAAATAAAAAGTATAAAATCTTTCTTAGCTCTTCTAGGTTACTATAAAAACTTCATTAGAGACCCCACGAAATTAACGAAATGAGCGACACATTAAAAGTTTTGAGGCATGGAAAGAAATCAACTTTTCAAAACTCCCGTACCCAGATTTCTCTAAACCCCTTGTATTAACAACGAACACCGAACGATGAGCAGATAATTGACAAAATAATGGGATCACTGAAAACATTTAATAACTTCAACGAACTGACGGACACACTTAAAGTAACTGCTCCCCAGCACTGTTTACTTCAGCAACCCTTCTCAGTCAATGAATTTAATAACACCCTAAATGCCTTCGGCGGCACGACACCCGGGCTGGATAACATAAACTTTATCATGCTCAAGAAGGTCCCAAGAGCCTGGCAAAACAGAGCGGTCAGACTATATAATCTAGTCCTCAGCCTAGGTAAGCTTCCACGGGAATGGAAACTTGCTGAAATCAGACCAATACTAAAGGTTGAAAATAGGGCTCCAACCCCAGCTGAGGTAAGACCCATATCACTATTGAGCACAACATCTAAGATCCTGGAGAAATTGATGGCAAGTAGATTATCCTGGTTTCTGGAGAAAAGGCTGCTGAGACCGGTCATACCAGGCCTCAGTCTCTCCTGCACTCTGTTGTCCTTTCAATAGATCTAGAGAAGGCATTCGACAGAATATCAAACCGTTCTTCTACTACTGGTGGACTCCTTCCTCTCCAATAGGAGAATAAAAGCAAGAGTTTCAGGAAACTTTTCCAAAGTCCAACACTACAAAATGGCCTCGCACAAGTTTCCCCACTCTCGGTCCACCTCTTCAACAAGTATATGCACTGCCTTGCGGAGAAATTTCAATAGATAGCTGACTTGTACTACCACATATATGAAGATAATATAATTTGCTACGCCTCTGTTGAGCCTCCATTTGTAAACCACATGCTCAACAAAGCCATTCGAGCCATCTCATCTTGGGCCGACACAAATGGAGCCAAAATCGCTACGGGAAAACTGGAAGCACTGCATATTTGTAGAAGACGAAGCTGCAGACAAATGGATTTCAATAGTGATATAGCATCGGTAACATTGCTTAGGGAGCTCGAAACTCTCGGAAAGCGTTCCGCCCTGGAAAGTACCGATGAAATGCATCATCACAAATGAAAACGAATATAAACAACAACAACGAAAACAAAATATAACTGCATACAGAGACAAAAATATGACTAAATACTGACAGAATAATCTACACGGACGCATCTAAAACAGAAAAAGGCGTAGGGATTCCCATGATCACTCTCCACTCTCCAGATGGTATTAACTTAGGCAAAAAACTGCCAGCATGGACTGATGTTTTCAGAGAAGAGCTCACGGCTGTCTGGGAGGTTGCCAGATGGGCATCCAAACAGCAGGACTCAGCCGTCATTCTCTCGGACAGCCTGTCGGCCCTCAAAGCCACACAAATCTAAAAAATTCAAACCCGCTGGCAGTCAACTTAAGGAATATACTGGCAACAAGAAAAATAACGCTCGCCTGGTGCCTGCTTATGTGGGAATTCAAAGGAATGAAAAAGCTGATCAGCTAGCAAAGAGAATACTAACGGAAAGTGGAGATGAGATCGCACCTCCAGCATATAAGGCCGTCAGGAGAGAAGCCAGAAAAAATATGGAGGCCACAAAGCTTTCTGCATGGCAACAAGTGAACACCTTTCTAGCCGGACATCATAAGGTAGTGACCAAGCCTGACATGTCAGACATGCCAAGAAAATAAATGATTGGAATGGCGAGACTTCGGCTGGGACACTTACTATCTGTTAAAAAATATCTGGTCCTGAGAGGAACTGCAAAGGCAATTACACGGACAAGGCATACGGAGAAATCCGAATGATCTCCTAAACTATAGGAAGGAGGATACAGACGCACTATTCCTTGCATTGAGGTCTTACTTAACGAACTCTAACGGACAAACATTTTATATGAATTGAACTTATTTTGATTTATGTATTCACAACTATCCACTAACAACACTAGCTAGTAAGCATATAATAAGTAAATATGAATTATATTACAAAATACACTTAAACTTCTCACGATAAATAACTATAAAAATGTTATATATATATATCGCAAAAAATAACTAAAGAATTACAAAATGAATTACCTTAGTTTTATATAGGGGAAAATACAAAAATGTATATATGGTATGTGTGCATATGTATACATGCACACAAATATGTATAGGAGGTATATATATATTCTTAATTAACTTCACAAATTACGCAATAGGAATATGTAGTTTACTAGGAGAACAAAACAAACTTTCATATCCAAACAATACTTAAGTTGCCCAGATGGACAAGTTGCCGTGGGCCAAATACATTAGGTTGCAATAATAGCCTTAGGCTCTTAGCGCTAAGATGGGTATCCTAATGTTATAAATAAATAAATAAAATTCTAAATCTAAAATTTCAACATTAGGAGGTTTAATAAGTGGCTTAGGAAATGCAATTAAACATACTTATCACTAAAAATATGAGCTGTAGAGATGCAAAACGTTTAAATAAGTAAATTGAAATCCTAACTTCGAGTCAATCTGATATTAAAAACAAGTTAAACCAATATACAGTAATAAATAACTGAATGATAGAGCACTTTGAGAAAGTAACAAGCCATATAAATAGAAAAATATTTGAACTACTATCAAAATTAATGGGTAATAAAATCAGCATCAGCAGAGACATAATAAAACCAACCACAAGAGTTAATGAGTCTTACTAGGTCTCTCAGCTTTTTGTGTCTGCTATTTCTCCTTCAATTCGCGGGGAAAGTGTTATGGTAGTGTGAAGAGTGATTGATTTGGACGTGAAGTCCAGACTGCCAACATAAGCTGACAGATCACTCGGTGGAAAGCGTTGACTGCAGGGCGGCACGCTAGCTCGCCTAGGCTATTGGCAGAGAGTGTGGAGAGGTTCCACGGAAAACCTGCCGCTGTGCCACCAGCCATATACAAAAAATTCGTGCCTGACAAGACAAAGGCCGTCACACACATCTGGTCCTGAAGAGACCTTTACACTACTTACCACATACTTACTTGAAGGCGCAGATGTTCTGCCTTCCGCTGCCTTGCCCTATCCACCCAATCGATACTTAGGGCGGCAACTTCGGGTAGCAACTTAAATTCGGCGTATGGTCGACTGTCTTCTGGTATTGACACTGAAATGTGGGCCAGTTTCTTTCGCTCAGTTTTGATTCGTCGACAATATTCGCGCCAACGAACAGTGGATCGTTTCTTTTTCTTGTTCAGGTCCAAACCCGGATACATAATTCTTAGCAGTTCAGCTACTGAAGAGAAAATATGATCTCTTGCTCTATTGTAATTTTGTAAACGTGTATGATACGGCGTCAAAGGATATAAAACAGGCTCACGCCCACTCGTTCTAAAAGAGCTTAGTGGCCGTTTTAAAATCGTAATAGCAGGAAACTGCGCCTCCCGTTCAGCAACGTCACCAGTACAAAGTATTGATGGTTTCAAAGGAACGTCAAAAATTAAACTCTTCTAAGGAAGTGTCTATCAGTGTCGTGAGCTCCCTGTTGATGGAAACGGGAGCTTGAAAATCTGCAGAGAAATCAACCAGGTTCTCTGCTTTTACTAATAGATTATTAAAAGTCGTATGACTGTCAGATGGATGGTCGGTATCACCAGAGTCACTGAGTGATATTACAGTCTAGTGATTCATCGTTTATGTCTGCTGATTGAGCGGACGGTCTTCCCTGTTTAATGATTGAACTCGAGTAGTCACACCTGTTGCCGTTCGAGACGTTGAAACTGGTCGAGAAAAGGTTTTGGGATTCCCGATCCATTTCTCGTTTTTCGCCATGCAATGTCTACAGTTTGGCTTGAAGACATTTTTGCGTCCGCATCCATAGCAGAACACTTGTTGCCTTACTTGCAAGCAGTCTTGGCAGTAGTGGCCTTGCTGATCGCAATTCCAACACATTGCTGCTGGTCTATTCGTGACAGCCGATAAGTCCATGATATTATTGTCGTTTCCGGGTGACATGGGTACATCAGGTTAGAAATTCCGTGTATCCTCGATTTCACTCACTCGATGATGTCGGTAAGAGTTCAGGCTACTAGCAGTTGCAATCCGCAATTGCGTAGTTTGAATCTGTGTTACGAGTGATCTCAGCTGTCCAATGGTATTAGTGGGATGTAGACAGATCTTGTTTTGAATCTCTGGCAATAAGTTGGACTTAACTATCTCCAGCAATTCGCTATCTGGCATTAACGTTTGTAGCTGAGCCCGCATCTGCACAAGTTTTTGGTGGTACGTTGCAAATGATTCGCCAGTTCTCTGTCTACGAGATATCAACTGTACTCGCACTTTCAAATCATTCTTGGGGACTCCCCATTCAGACAGAAGAGCTGTCTTTATATACTCCCACGTTGGTGTGGATTTCTGTCGGAGCAATGACCAGTACCATTCCATGGCTGGACCTGCGAGCAACGTGCTCATATTCCTAACCAGGAGATCACAATCTCCTTCGAGCGCCGAGTAGGTGAGTGCTTCCACTCGGAAGATAAATTCATCTACCGAAAGTTCCGAACTGTCCCCACTATACGAGATATTCCATCTTCGTATAGGGCTTCCTGATCGTCGTGACCACGAATTTCGTTGAGGTCTAGCGTTCTGGGATGTTTATATTAGGCATCGATTCTTGAGAATTCTCTGGTCTTCGTTGATTTCATGGCGCGCGACCTTCGGCATTTGCTGGTCTGGGCAATCCTAATACGATTCTTTGCTGTACTCGAGGCTCAAAAATAGGTGGTGGCGGTCAAGTAGTGTCGACGGGAGGAATTTGTACAGCGGGAACTTGCCGACTAGAATTATTAAAGAGTTCATCTCGCAGAGTACTCCTACTCTGTGAGATTCCTTCTCGTATCAGGTCTTGCATCTAATATGAGACATATTTACTGACTGTAAGCCAGGAGATAAAGATCTACGAATTGAAGGTGAAACTATTGGAGGTAGAAAATTGAGCTGCGGAGGCTGCTGAGAAGTATTAATCTGGCTATCCTGTCGAGTACGGTTTGCTGTCGGAACTGTACCTGTGTGCGTAGTGAAATCTTTTTGTGTGAGGGTACACCTGCAGATGACGAAATCTCGCACAAAGAGCAGATATTTTTAAACTAGAATCAGACCCACACAGGAGACTGCTTCAAGAATTCAAAAAAAAATAAACTTTCTCAACTGAAGGCTGATGCTTAGTCAAGAGAATTATACAAGTCGCCAAGGATCACACGTGTGAAAGAGTATATTTCAAGAGTTATATCTAAGTTGAGTAAATCAAGAGCACACTCTAGACAGATCAAAATTTCAAATCCCTGTTCCAGAGTGCCCTATTGCAATATTACGCAAAATATACGTGGAGCCAAACTCCAACTATCAAAAGAACAACGATGATCTGAACTCACAAATTCTCCAAAGCAAATAGTAAAAAGAAATTCGATTAAACTTCTCACCCTCTCTCCAAGAGCCAACTCTCAAGACAAAGGTCTCTCAGGCCCACTCTCTCAAAAACTTCAAATCAAAAACAGTACCAAGCAAGTAGTGTGGATGTGTGCATGAAAAGAATGAAATTCTCACAGAGATCTTAGAAAAGTCGGATTGGAAATATCAAAAACTGGAAATGTTACTCGAGATTCTTCAGCCAGGCAGTTAGCAATATGCCAACTCCTGATTACTGAAGGTCTCCAGCACCACTTCCTTCCTCCAACAACTCTTTCTTTCCTCTTCGTTCGATGTTATGTCTAACTAACCTTCCAGCTGGGCAAAACCACGAGTCTGGTCAACTAGTTAGCAAAATGCCAAAAAGTCATCTCACAGACTCATGACTCTGTTCAGCCAGTTGGCTAACAAAGACGCGACTCCGTGAGAACAGAACAAAAAATGCTGTGAGGCCACCTACCATTTGCATAGCAGAAGGCCAGCGGGAAAGATTTCCATTCAAAATTTCAAAATTAATAACATTACCACCTTTCAAGACTTGAGGCTTGACCAAAGTCAAACCTAAAGTCGAACTTTAGATAGAATAACAATATCAAAAACTCTACGTTACTAAAATCACAATCCGAAAGCTCTAAATCAAAATCGAAAAACTTTACTTTAATCTCAAACTTTATTATTTCAACTAGACAAACGTTACTTTACTCAAAAATACTATAGATAACAACACCAGTCAGACTCAGGTCTGCATGTAACCTCCACTGGATATGAGGCTTGAGTTCAATCAACTAGCAAATACCAGATAATCGTATCACTCAAAGTCCCAGTCCCCAGCAAAAGTCACTGTTAGACCACTGAAGTCCAACTGAGGTGGCCCCACGTTTGCCGCCATTTTGTTAGGTAGTATGAAGAGTGATTGATTTGGACGTGAAGTCCAGACTGTCAGCATGAGCTGACAGATCACTCGGTGGAAAGCTTTGACTGCAGGGCGGCACGCTAGCTCGCCTCGGCTATTGGCGGAGAGTGTGGGGAGGTTCCACGAAAACCTTCCGCTGTGCCACCAGCCATATACAAAAACTTCGTGCCTTACAAGACAAAGGCCGTCACACACATCCGGTCCTGAAGTGACCTTTACACTACTTAGCACATACTTACTTGAAGGCGCAGATGTTCTGCCTTCCGCTGCCTTGCCCCATCCACCCAATCGACACTGAGGGCGGCAAGTTTTTTTCCAGTGTCCCTGTGGATCTGAAGATAGAGTAGAAGCGGACCTAGTCAACCTTCATGATGAGGAGGGCTCCGGGAGAGTGAAGGGAGAAAAATTGAAACACTGTTAGGGCAGCATTACGTTCTAAATAAGACTTTATTGACTCTACCTAGCTGGTTTCTATTACTAATTCTCGACAGTTAATTCTCTGATCCTAGTTCACATAGTAAGCAATCATAATCCGAATAATACTGTAATTCTAATAATACTCTATTTCATATGGATGGCAATTCTAAGCCTATTGATAATGTAACGAATTACTATTTAAAAGAAAAAGGAAATTAATTTAATACAAGATGAAAACTCGATACTTAACATATCTATTCATACACAACTTTTGCGTTAATTCAAAAATAAGCCAACAGTAATAGATTAAAATTAGTTAGCTACAAACAGAAAACTACAAATTTAGCCGATATGCCTGCCATGAAGCGATAAAGCCGGGGATTTACCAAAATCGAATCGACCATAATTTATTTAAAACAACAGGTAATCTTTGGAAACACAGAAAAAGGACCATTCATGTACTGAATTGTTCCATTGCGGGGAACGCCTCAATCGCTTTACTCATAAGGTATATATATATATCTTTGCACGCAGGTACCATTCACGATTATACGCATGAGTAAATAGGTAAGTAGTCTTATGTATACCACATATCTACCTATACACACGTGTATCCCATCAGTAGGATATCTCTTATTTTATATTTCAATATATTCAGAGGAAAAAAATTATATATTTTTGTTTTTTTTTTAATATTCAGATATGAAAAATTATAAGTTACAAACAAGAATACTAATGAACTTACTGCGGTATCCTTTTCCGACTTCGAAGAAGATCTTCTCCCACGCTGGAAACTGCTATTTAGGAGGAACGGGTATATGCACATATATACATTTAATATTTTTTCCAACACCATAAGATCATGAGAGCACATGAATGCTCAGAAGTAAAATTATGTAACGAGATTTACATATGGCGTTGTCCTGCAGACGTATCTTGCTAAAAGTATTCATCCTAGGTAATAAAACGTATACGATAGGTCGTAACAAATAACTAAAAAAAAATGCGGCAACTTCCCTGAAATCGTCTAAAAGACTGAGTCACAGCGCTGTTTAGGTGTACGATTACACTTAAAAATGCTGCAATTTCCGTGAAGTCGTTTGAAAAACTGAGTCAAAGTTCTGGTCTGGTGTATGATTACACAAAGTAGGTTCAGTCATCAACCAAGTGTCAGCATTAAATTATTTAAACAGATAAGAAGTGGGGTCGCTGTACGTAAGCCACTGCGCGCTACTTTATGAAAATTCCAGCTTTTACGGGTAGACATCTCACTTGTGCTTTTCGAATAAGTGATGATGCTGCGTATTATCCAGATTTTACGTTCTTGGGTTCCGAATACTGATCAAATGGATCAGTTGCCTGCCTATCTCCTTTAGCGTGGTAATTTCACAACTTCCAAATAAAACACTGACAACTCTCTATTCCACTTAATTGGTCTTCTTTTCCTTGTTTTAATTATGGGACCGATTCACGCGTCCCTAACGATAATTCTTTTTAATTTTTTGGATTTTACTTTTTGATCTCTACCAGCAGATTTTTCTTCCCAACCTCTTCCTTCAACTCTTCTCTTTCTTTTCTCTATTCGGGCGCTTGTGCCAGTCAGACTTGAATCGTCTCGTCGAGTCTCGTCAGCAGCACATTCGCTGTGTGGCCCACGCTGTGCTGCTGCTAGCCGTCGGGTAGCATACTGCTGCCTGCAGTACGCTGCGACCATAACAAAAGTTCCGCATGTTTTTCAAAGAGGTAGTGTGCCGTAATAACTGTGATAAGAGGATAAGATTCCGCACATCATTATAGGTTCCTCCTTAGCCGAGTTTCTGTCTAGTTGGGATAAATCTTGGGCCATAACTGATTTGAAATCGCACATGTAGTTAGTTATTCCTAGCTTAAACGCCTGTAAATGTAGAATATCTTTGCTGATTCTAGGGGCTTCCTTATAGATTCTTGCGCGAACCATACATACATAGTTAAAACCTTTCTGGCCAGTGCTAAGGAGAGGCAGTTGTCCCCTCGTATTAAAAACTACAATGCAAAACTGGGACCAAAATATGAGGGATCATTCGGTGTAACTAGAATAATTTCACCAGAGATAGTAGAAATAGAAAACATCACGACTAAGCGAGCTCATGTGAAAGATCTCAGAATATATCACGATCGACTTATTACCGTTAGGCTCTTTACATACACAACGGCAGAACCGCTACCGCGCCGCTACTATTACTATATTTCTATATTGCCGTGCCAGTGCCAGTGCCATTTACGCCAAGTGTGTAATCCGGCTGATTTATTTCTACATATTTTAAGAATAGATTTTCTTATCGAAAAATAAAGAAATTGTTTAATTGTGTTCAGGAAAAGTTTGTTCAGAACTTTCTTTCTTTCTTTATCGGTATATCACCCTATCCCACCCATCATTTTTTCAAATTTTGTAAGCAAGTGTAACGGTTATCAGCCATTTAGGCGAATCGTGAAATTTTGAAATAAATAGGAATATTTGTTCCAATTTTCTTAATTTGACGTGCTATAACTAGCAACTTGAGAAGTTGTTGGAAAGCCTAGACGGTTTACAAAATCAAGCAATCTTCGTAGCATTGCTACACAAAAATGTAAACTTCTTTCATATATTTGGGCACTGAATGTAAATGAGTTGACACCACCATCTAAAATGTTAGTTGCAGTAATTCAATTACATTATAATTCCAAATATAATTTCAAATCGGCCAAACTCTTCATACATTGAGGTAAAATGAAAAAAAATCATTTCCAGTCGTTTTGGTATGGTGAATTCTTCGGAGTTTAAAGTCCCCTTGATATTGATTATGGAACTAATCTACGACAAAGTCAGTTACGTAGTTATGTGCTAAAAAACTAAACGTTTATGAAATGAAAATTTAGAACAACTTTACCCGATTGATTAGGTGGTGTAGATAATTGTGATATCAGAGCTGAATTTGGATTTTGACACTGTATGGTATTTGTCTGATTTGGGCCAGCCATAAAAGGTCTCTGTTGTTGTGATGAAAAAAGCCATCTAAGATATTTAGCATAAGAAATACAAGTATATAGATATATATGTATATAAAATAAATAAAATTATATCCAATACCTATTGACTTGTGCAACGTTGGTGTTGAAATTTGTTGGCATTCCACTTTGCGGATTGCTTTGAAACTGTGGATTCATATGCTGAGGATGTTGAGCTTGCTATAACAAAGTAAGCAATAAGATTTAGAAAATAATAAATTAGAAATGTTTTCTTTTATACACACGTTTTCTGAAAAGAAAAGAAATAAATTACATTATTAAATAATTAACGATAAATCTTACGTATAGCAGCCTGCTGATTAGAATTTATAAGCGGATTGCTTGAACTTTCCATTGCAGTTAATGCTGTTGTCAAGGGACTAGCCGCGTTTGTTCCTATTTGATGAGAGCTTGGACTTATAGGTCTCTCTTTTAAGCTGTAAGATATTAGGAAGTAAAGTAAATTGATAAAATTTGTACTTTTTGTAAGTTTGTAATTTTGCCACACCCGTAGTTGGGTACGCACATATTTAGATTGCACGGCAACATTTTAGAAATTTCGTGATTTTCAGTGGAACGTCATTTTCAAAGAATTATATCTCAAGATCTTAAATTATATTTCAAATCACGATAGACGATATTGTGTATAATTCGTGTACGTGTGATAAGCATTTATCTTAGATTATATAGCAAAAAGGTTAGGCTAATCTGTGTAAAATTCGTGTATGTGTGACAAGCATTTTTTTTTTTTAATGAAGGGAAATGACAAGAGGGCTGGGTGTTTAGTTGTTGTCAGTTTGTATTTCTGAATTTATCTGAATTGGCGAAAACAAACCCGGTGTTGTTTTAGTGTATTTGTGATTAAAAACATGATTAAAAGTGATTTATACTTTTGTAATAGTGAAAAACTGTAGTAATATTCTGTTTTGGGCAAGAGATTTAACATAATCGAGGTCTTGAATTGTGATGATTAAGTGCGCTGTGCTGTGCTGCAGAGACAACTGTAGTCATTGCCGTAGCAAGGTCGTTTTTCAGGCAAGTTTAATTGTTTCAATAATAAATTATAGTGTTTTAAATAAAATATAAATGAAAATGTTGTACAAATAAGCAACCGTAGCAAACAAATTCAACATTTTTCAATGGCGGTTTATTTGTTTACAATTAAGTTGTTATTGTTTGTTTACTTATAAACTGCAGACACACAGCCATTTCTTTAATTAAATTGTACTGTCAAATTGGTTTTGATTTACTTACGACATTAAAGAAGCGATATGGATGGAATCAACGCGATAAACTTTGTTTTTATTAATTTTAATTTTTATTTATTTTTATTTTATTTCATTTACGATTGAGAAATTTTATTAAAAAATATTTTGACATAATTACTTTGTGCTTTGCATTTCTTCTTCTTATTTTTCAAATCAGCAGATGCAAAGCGGAGCTGGATATTTAAATTACATGCCAAATCTAGCACACTTTTCCTCATTATAGCTATAATGAAGGAAGAAAACACTTCATTAATGAACTTCATTATCATCTGCTTTTAGAGCCATAATGCCGTATACTATTAGACACACGGCATTTTAATGAATAGTTAGTACTAATGATTCATTAGATCGTGCTGTGTGTCTAGGATATTAGGTATGTTTTAGATCACCTTGCAGCTTCTGAATGTTACACCCAATGAAAATGATTTAAAATTTGTTAGATAACCCTTGGATGACGTTCCACGCTCTGCGTTTTTTGCACTTTTTCTTGAACATATCCATTGAAAACCTTATAAAGCTCATTCCTAAAAAATAATTACGTACTTTCTGGCATTTATTGAACTTTTTCACTGGACATGCTTAAGAAAAAAAAAAACGCAGAAAGGATTACGAAGTTTTTTGGCTTTTTAAATTTAATATGAAAAATTGGTGTTGATGATAAAAATAGTAGTTAAATAAAGAAAACTGAGTTTTAATTCCAAAATTTTAACTTCAAAGTGTAGAGGCGGTTATGTTAGAAATCGTTAGAATCCACCCCCCCCCCCCTCCCACCCACTCATACATTTTTTTCTTGTCTAAGAATAACCTATCAATAGCCTCCGGGAATAACACATCGGGGTACCCTATTAATGGTTTCTCCTATCTGAAAGATGCATATATACCTATATATATATGTATATTTTTCTTATTTTGTTAACGTTCATCAAAGTTTCCTACTTTGCAGATTTTCATTCGCCTTATTCAATTTTAATTGATTTGGTCGATTACTTAATTTTATTTGATTTAGTCAACTACATAATTTTATTAAGTTTCTTTTTGTTGATGTTTATGTAAAAATACCATAAATTATGTTGAAGAAAAGAAAGAAAGATTATATGATTATAAAAAATGGTTTTTTCATTAAAAATTCCAAATTTCTATAAGTGGAAGCGACCCCCAAAATATATTGAAGAACTTAAAAAAACAAAAAAGAAGAAGAACCACCCTATTATATACATAACAGCCAGTCCACACGAAACCGATCATCTCCGATTTGAATGAAACTTTCACTCTCTACCATGCTCCACCACAAGTTTCGTGATTTTACGATGAAACGTAATTTTCAAAAAATCATATCTCGAGAACGGAGCTACGGATCTTTCTAATTCAAATGCCAAATGGAGGGGGAGAGGGGAGCCAAGCGATAATAAAGATGCCTAGATGGTGGGTGTAAAGGTTGAAAGCGGTGAGGTGGCTAGATCTGACTCGGTCAATCGATTCCGTACTGTAGGGGGCTGTGCGTATGGGTGTGTGTGTGTGTTCACATGTGTGTTCATATATGTCGACGCGTTCTCAGGCAGTGTCCTAATATATAGTTAAACCCGAAATTTTTGTATGGCAACCCTATGAAGGAGTTGCGCGAGTGGTCCATTTTTGAACTTAAATTTACATTTTTTTAAAAAACGCCGTTTACAAAATTTGAGTTCTCCACGTCGACGTATAATGAAAAACCGAACTTTTGTATGGCAACACCAAGAAAGGGTTGCCGATTCCAATTTTTCTTTCCCTAAAAACCCATTTCGGACAATTATGACCAATTAAAAAAAAATTGCGGTCCAGGTCAAGTAATGCGATTACTAACGAGCATAATTCATTTTTACTTATATAGAAACGACGTTTTTGTATGGCAACACCAAGATAGGGCTGTCGATTCCAATTTTTGCTCCTAAAAACCTTATTCGAACTATTACGAACATTTAAAAAAAACTTAGCCAAATCAGTCCAGCCGTTCTCAAGTGATGATATTACCAACGAACAGCATTTCATGTTTATTTATATATATCGATAAAGCAATACGGCAGTACTGAACGAAAAAAAAATTTCTTAATAATATTATTTAAAAAAAACAAAACAAATTGTATTATTTATTTATTTACTGAGGATCTCTAGCACATACAGAGAAGATTTTGTTTTGTAGCTAGAGCCTTGTCTATTTACATATGTGAAAAAATTTGCGATGGTGTTCGACTTCGTTTTAGGCCTGAATTACAATTACGACTGATCTGTCGACTGCGACTTGATTTTAAGTCAAAGTCGACGCGGAGGTGAACTTTGTAATTAAATTAAAACTTAAACTCCTTGAACAAACCAGAAGTCCCGACTTCTGTGATTGAACTGAAGTTGGTCGCAACCAACACCAACTTTGCAATTTGAGCAAAGTTGAGTTTCAGTTGCAGTCACATTCGAAGTCGAAGTTGCAATTGTATCTTACCACATGCATTTACCATTTGGGGAAAGTCGCAGTCGACAGATCAGTCGTAATTGTAATTCACGCTTTAGAGATATTTTTAAAGTGACTATGTACATACAGCTCCCACACGAAAACGATCCTTTTGAACTAAATTTGAACCAGATCATTTCGATTTGGATAAAACTTTCAGCATTGGTAAGGAATATGAAAATAGCTCACCCATATTTTTTTGTTTCTCTTTACCACGGCCCCACCTCCCGCTAGGGGAGTTATTTATGATTTTACGATGAAATGTGATTTCGAAAAATTATATCTCGAAGGAAACCATTTTGTAAATAATAGTGCACTAAGGCAATCGAAATCTATTGGAAATGGATACTTCGCGTAAAATGATTAATTAAGTATGGACATCAACAACTTTAGATTCGGAGAGGATATGCGACATCTATTGGTTCAAACAGTAAACAACTTTAGGTTCGGAGAATCGATATTTTTGGAATTAAATCTTCGGGAAGGTTCTAGGAAAATTTGTACAGTACAAACCTTGTGTATAGAACTATCTAGAGATTTCGAAACAATGTTTGACTTAGTTACTTGTTATATTGTAGAGGCGCTATTACTGCAGACGTAACCAAATCATAATGTAATGGTCATAGCGTATTGCATATAGCAACATGCTACACGAGATACTGCAGCGTGTGTGCCGGCGGCTGTCAAATAGAATATTCGAATGCACCCGGACCGAGAGAAGTGCGTTTCCTCAAGCACGGCATGACGTGCTGATGGGAAAGAGAAGAAGAACACGGTCGACATCTGTCCTGTCATTCTTTTTCGACTTTTCAATCGTGGAGTACTGATGGAGCTCAGAAGAAATCCAAATTTTTCAACGACATCGAGATTATTAGAATAAACCCTAACTACAGGTAAAATACGGTTGTGCGATCCAAAATTTAGCTGTGTGACTTCTTGAGAAGAAGAGAATTCCAGCAAATCATTATATGGCGGGAATACAGTTTATGTTGATGATAAATTCAGTATTGTAAAGGGTGCCAGTCTAAATCCTGCAGTGGATAGCGAAATCTCCCCAAGTGAGCTCAGATGATATTGAGAGCTCAACTCCAACGAGAACATTCGGTCAGATTGACAAGACGTACGTCTATGCTGAGACCACATACAGAAAACGGTCCCTCTTGATAATTCAAAGAATTATGCCATATACATCTATCAACCAAAAGAGTGAATTTGGAGTTATCTACATAAGATTTCTACTTAACCATTATGTAAGTAGATACATTCAGACATTTTTGTAGGAGTTTCTCAGTGTCACATAATAATCGAAGATAAAATTTGATGGCCTATATCATCCTATTTATTTAGAATAAGGACGCTGTACATATTAGCTGATATAGTTTAGGTAATCACATTTCTCTTAAAAAAAAAAAAAATACATTTTTATATTCAGAATATTTAATTTAAGAAACAAGGAAAAAAACCTTTAGTTAATGAGTAGCTTAGATTCGCTTTTTCTTAGTAGCAATAAGGAAATAATTCTTTTTCAAGTTATAAAAATCCATTTTCAGATTCTTACATTTCCCGTGATTTTTGTTTACTGAAAATGTGTTCTTTCTTTGGTGAGAAAAAACAAGGAAAAAAAACTTCCTGAGACTGACAATCAAATCATATGAAATAAGGAATTAATTATTTTCTTTTCAATCCATTCGTTATATAATTTGTTTTGTGACTATAAATATCTATATTCACTGATCTGACAAGTTCGAGTCTGCTATAATTCAGTGTCTCGATTGAAGTTCTGGAGTATCGCATGTGTCGTATAAGAGCAATACCAAAAGTGTACGATTTTTCTTTTAACATATGAACATTGCAATGTGACTTGTCAATTTGTCAAGTAAATACCACGAAATAATTTAGTTAATAGCGATCTATGGTAGTTGATTCAAACCATTAAGTGACGAGTAAATAAAAACTTGTAAAAATCTACTCAGCGAATTGTAAGTAGGCGTCAGACAATTAGCCAGGACCCGTAGACGCGTGTAGTATTGTGCTTTGGGCGTTTGTGTTTTTATTTGTGCGTACTGGACACTTCATTTTGTTTTATTTAGGCCTTAAAGGATTTTGAAATAAATGGTACGACTTGCTTATATGTTTTTAGGGAGCACTAGTTTTTCGAAAGGTCCGTGATCAGGTTGTGACATATTCCAATTAGGCATTCTCGTCCGGTATATAGTTGGTACAAAGCTAATTCATTATAAATGGAACGATGGGTGTTGTAGAATCAGTTTGAATTTTATGGCGGCGATTAACACTATGCTTAGTCTAAATCTAGTCTTTTCAGCACGCGGTTATGATATGTTTGCTTTTACCTTATGATGATTCTTACTTGTACCTTTCTGTGAAATATTGTTACAATATTCCGATGATCTTTCTAGACTACTTTCTACTTTCTACTCGACATTCATAATCGAAAATTCACGACAAATTGGTAATTGACAAAAACATTAGAAGTTTTCGCTGAGCATCTCGTTTCTCTTTTATGTAAAATCGCTAAATTTATTTTCGTCTATAAATTTTAGTCAGTTTTAAATAAGGACTACTATTTGAAAACTTAAGTCTGAAAGGTTAAATACAGATTACCAGACTTTTAAATGAATTTGATGCTCCAAACATAAAACACAATCTTCGATTTCATAGTTTCTTTTGTTTCACCGTCATCGGTACAAAGTTTCCTATCTATTTCGGCCCATTGAACTTTATTGTTTGTCCTGAAAGGATACGATTGATTAAGGAATTATATGGCTCATACTTGCTAATTGTATGACACTTTCCAATTTTATAATGTTTTCGTAAAAGTATTAACTGTTTTATTCTAAGTTACTCTAAGAGAAGGCGTCAATAACTTCGTCTTCTTTAAATAAATTATAGCCGAAATATCAAAGCCTCGATAAAATCTTTATATTGAACTTTTTCATATTCTGAGCAAGATAACCACTTTAAAAGTAACCTAGAATTCAAGGGAAATGAAATTCAACAAGTTAATTTTATGTATTGGGATTTTAAATTGAAATTGAATTTGATTGAAATTATTATGATTTGATTCAACGTCTCATATATGATATCGCCAATATATACATATATTATCCCCACAATTCATTATATGTCAGCAAAACAGGTTGTCTTTTTTTTTCATCCTAAGTCTAAAGTAGATTTTTATATTTTAATATAATAAGTAGTACTGTGCCCGATAGGTAAGCGAAGAATAATATTGTACAGAGTACCTTATAATGAAGTAGGAGTGAATTGTAAGAGAAAAATTTAATAGGAATGGAAATTTTGAGTAACAATAATTAATTATTATAACGTAATGATGTTCTAAGAGCTTTTATTTTCTCCTTCACAATCCTGGTGCCCTTTAACATGGAGGTCGCCTAGGCCCGCTCTGCTCTCTTTACAGGTCAACAAGGGACACTGAAACTAATTTGCTGCCCTCAGTGTCGTATGGGTGGTTGCGGCATGTAGTGAAGGCATACCATCTGCGCCTTCAACATGGATGTAGAGGTAAGTGACGTAAAGGTCCCTTCAGGACTGAATGTGTGCCGACTTTTTGTTGGATAGGCACGAAATTTTTTTTTTTATTATAGCTGACGGTAGCGGCAGGTTTTTCGTGGAACCTCCCCACACTCTCCGCCATTAGCCGAGGCGAGCTCGCGTGCCGCCCTGTAGTAACGCTGTCCGTCGAGTGATATGTCAGCTCATGCTGACAGTCTGGACTTTACGTCCAAGCCAATCACTCATCATAGTTCCATAACAATAAGCCAGCAATGCCTTGCTCCAATATAAAATAAAAGATGTCTCGACCTGATGTGGATGGATGATGGACTGCTGACACTACTGAAATTGCCTACGTTATTTGACATTTTTATGGGATCACTTTTCTATAGTTGTCTCTTTTTTTTAACTACTTTTTTCCGTTGAACTACAAATAACCATAGTCCAGTTTCTGTTGAGTGGTTTTCCAAATGAATATATTGAATAGAAATAGCTGGCAAGACAATGTTTGTAATCCTTTCTCTGTCGCCCATACCTACTTTTATGCCTAATCTACAATGCATGGTAATACCACGTCGTCAAACGATATCGTTTACTGCTGAAGAATCCATCTAAATGCACGAAATATGAAGTAGTGGTAAGCTGTCAAATTAAGCAGCTGTTGAGCTGAGCTGTCAATTATCATAAATGTAATTGCTTTCTCGATTTCATTTCAGAATTACATCAAAGGAAGTATGTGGTCTCAATAATTTATACTATAGTATAGTAAACTAAAAAATTGTTTGGGACAAGTCGAATAATATAAAATATTGCTTTGAAGACTGATAGTACAAGTTTCAGTTTACAGCTGTTTTGTTCTAAACTCCCCTATGTGATTCTAAATTATACCGAATACTCCTGAGGTATTACTACATAGTTTTTGCTGATTAACTACTACATATAAGGTCGTGCTCATTTCGTAAAATGAATGAAAGAGAAGGGATATTTTTGCAAGCATGAACTCTTAAATGAAGACTGGGAAGCAAACATAAAAATCCATATCGTTTTGACAACGTAGTTTAATCATGCATTGTAGATTAGGCATTAGGGACAGGCAGATAATAATTCCTTAAATTTATTTCTTTAAAAATTAAGTTTAAAAAATATTTGATGTTGTAGGAGATAAGCTTCCAAGAACAGAAATAATTTCGAATGCATCTGTAATTTGTTGAACTTGAAATATGAATATTAAAGCGAAAGTGAAACTTGAAATTAAGATAATTGTCACTCCCTGCCAACGGAAGTTAACCCATGTGAAATAGAAAATCAGCCAATCCATGCTATACAGGGTGTTTCCGCCTAGGACGTCAATAGAGCAGGAGGTGATAGACTCACATAGATAAACAAAAATTGTATGGCAGGGGTGGGGGGAGGGATGACCAAAAAAGCTAGTTTTTCACAAAACACCCTGTATTTTATGACCTCCTTCCCTTTGACCTATTACATTCTATGTACTATCTGTAGCCCTCTCAACCTATTCTCAAACCTATTTTCAATCCTATTCTCAACGATAATTTGTACCCTTATGGCCGGTTTCACAGTCCAGGCTTAAGCCAGAGCTTAGTTAAGCCACGGGTATGGCTTAAGCCCAGAACTTAAGCCTACTATGTTTCACAGTACTCAGTTAGCTGAGGCTTAGTTAAGCCGCGGATGAAAATTTTTAAGTTGTCAGCACTGCGGTAATTGTGAATTTTTTTAAAGGAAAATTGCCATTGTGGATTAAAAACTAAGCGAAAAGAAGAAGATCTTTTTATTTACCAGTTTGTTGTGGTTTTTTTCTGGAAGGATATCAAATCCAAAATCATTGTGGCAGAATGTTTCGGCAACGTAAACCATCAAAGCCGAATGTATCTACAGCCGGAACCGAGAATAAAAATCAACGTCATCCCATTTCTCGAAATGTTGCGGGCGACTCTTTATAATTTTTTCACGGGTCACACCTTGCGATATTATATTATACATTTCTTGGTCTCTTATATCCTCTGCATCAGATAAATAACTCATTTTTGTCCTAAACTGTTTGGATTCTTCTTAAAACGTCAAATGGAATGCTGACACTAGCTGCCAGATAGTACTCAAAACTGCTAATTAGATAACTATTTTTCGCTTGGAAAATTTCAATTTAGTTTTAAAATATAACTTTTGAAATATGCACGTTCATTTAATAACAAAAATTATAATATTTAGGCAAAATATATATTTAGCAATAATTTCTTATGTGTTCACAGCAAAATCTGAGGCTTAAGCCTTCGAGATGACGGGCTTAAGTTAAGCTTTCCTTAAGCCAGTGATTTCACTTAAGCCTTGACTGTGAAACCGAAATATTTTTTAAGCCTTGGCTTAAGCCATCGCTGTGGCTTAAGCCTTGACTGTGAAACCGGCCATTAGTGACTGAAACTCGTCATTTAAAAAATTTCTAATTTCTGTGTGACCTGAATAGGTTATGAGCTAATAACTGTTTAACGGCTACAGTGAGCACATAGGGTGTAATAGGTCAAATTAAGAAAATACGAAATTTTTAGTTGAGAAAATTGACAATAATGAAATTGATGCAGCAATTAGATACGAATCCACTAGAAGAACAGATGACAATGACGTCAATTCGCAATCCGAAAAACTTTCTGACACACACACACACTGGTCATCAGTTTGGTATACACATACGGCCTATACAATGTGCATGCTGCTTGTGGTGTGGATATGAGTTCACCAACTGGAAACCATTGCATGAGTACTTATTCTGATGACTGCATAACTGGCAATTCAACAGGGTGATCCCTTCAGCATCGAATTAGTACCCCGCAACTCGAATGTACCAACAGATGGCCAGGTGTAAACAGATCCCACTTAAATTAGTAGGAATTTCGTTATGTTGGTACCCAACTGATGCAACAGTATTCATTTAAATTTGACAGTATACATTAAAAAATGAATTAAAATTAGAAATCGTACTGATATGTGTATAAACAAGCCGGCCGCCTTGAAAATACGTCATATTTTACAAGCCTCATCCTCAATCGGAAGAGGACATAGCTTAACCAGAGAACGTCTGTATTGGCCAAATTGGGTTTTAACTTCTGTCACCCGTGCAACTCCATCTTGTCCCGGAGAGACTTTTGTCACTCGTCCTAGAGCCCACTTGAACGGTTTAAGATTGTCTTCCTTCATCAGTACTAGTGCTCCTTCTGACATTTATTTTCCACGAGAAGACCATTTATGCCGCTGTTGCAGTTGGGTCAGATACTCCATCGACCATCGCTGCCAAAAAATTTGTTGTATCTGTTGAAGCCGTCTAAATCTGCTCAGTCGATTGAATTTGTATGGCTTTAAATCAGGTTCCGGAAAAGATGTCATTGGAGCCCCAATAATAAAATGAGCTGGTGTGAGGGGTTCCAAGTCATTTGGGTCAGACTATAGCTGTGTTAGGAGTCTCGAATACAGTATGGCTTCCACTTGAATTATTACAGTATTCATCGTTAGAAACGGTTCGAACCACGTGATAGTAGGTAATAGGTCGGTTGCGCCAGCGTTCCTATTGGTCGAGAGATTTTGGTGACGTCACACGTACGTGTGAATAGACCACGCCCCTCTTGTGTGTATGTGTATGTGTGTTCATAAATGTAATAATATTATTTGTTACACCATGTTGTGAAATATAGCTGTTTCTATATTTATATGGATTTAGGAGATAATTCAAATGGGAAGTAATTTTCAAGTCCTCAAATCGAAACCAGCGAAATGCTTAACAAGTTACCAGGCCACCACGAAGCTTAAAGTTAAGTTAATGTCTTCGGGGGCACCTACCTGATATATCAGATCAGCAATCAACCGATTCATTTCATTTTCATTTTGGCCGATTCATATGAGTAATGCACCAATCTCGCTCTCAAAAATCTGTCTTAGCGTAAACAAGCTACGTGAATAAGGTATCAAAATGTTGCTTTTTACCTTTTTACTAAAATCATATGCTTGCAAGGCAGGAATTGGTTCATGTTTACATCTACCATGTGCTTTTGTCTTGCACTTTCATACTTTGTCTTTATTTGCAACGGGTAGAAAACCAGTCTTTGCTGCTTGTTGCACTTCTTACTGAGGTACACTACATGTATGGCTTCATAATGTTGTTCGCTTTAATTTGTAATTCTTGCTTTCTGATTAAAGAAGTTCATGCTTGCCCAGTTATCACAGCGGACCTAGTTGACCTCCATAGTAACAGCGCTCCGGGAGAGGAAAAGAAAGACCTTACAGTTCCATTACGTTATAAGCGTGATTTATTAGTCAATCAACAACATTGAATTCAAACTGGTATGGCAGCGTCCTATGAACTATGGTTTACATACTATCTTCAAAAAAAAAAAAATCTAGCACCGGAATAACACAAACTGTTTTGACATTAACTTCTTCCTCCCTGGACTTGCCTCGGACGTGCCAAATCTACATATATTTTACTAATGACAGCTAATAATATGTTCCCGATTAACGTTTAAAATTTCAATTATAATTATTTATAGGCCAAAGTGACCTTCGGATATGAACGCTTAAGAAAAGGAAGATGAACCGTCATGCATAGATTTGATTGGCTTTACCTAGAATGAGATGTGTTTTCTCTTTTAATTTATACATGTTAAGTTTAAATTTTTTGATACTAAATACCAATGCTCAGGTTAATCAATAACCGGTATATACAATTCTCAGAACGCGAAGACAAATCCGTAGCTTGCCTCGCCCAAATTGCTATACCAGCGTCAGCAATCCATGTAGTAGTACCTAATTCCATAGATTATACAGGCAATCGCTAATGTAATGTTGTTCCGGAAAGTAAATGTGGCCCAGATGGGGATTAATATATAAAAAAAAACGGAAGACCTTAAATCGTAACATAGAACATTTTTTTTGTTTGTTTTTATTTAAAATGCCTTCTTTCCAAATCAGTTACCTCTTGATTCTTAAGTAAGTACCGTGATGCCGGGATGAAGTGAGCTTTACCTGACTTTACTTGACATTAATAGTGAGCTAAACAATTATTTCTGGAAGCGAACATGTACTCTTTCTCAAATGGCACATGGACGCCAGTCTCCTTAGCGCAAACCAAACTTAATACGATTGAGAGAAGTAATTCCTTTAAGAATGCACAATCTATTTTATCCGAGACTATCTAGCATGGAATGCCTGAGTGCTATGGAGTCTTATATCGTCGTTATTAGCTTATAATATGAACACTGTACGGAATTTTGAATTATATTGAAATTTAACTTACAGGTTGTCCGGTCCCTCGAAGGAGCTCCCTGGAGGCGAAAGTGTGGTTAGTTTCGACGACCCGAAAAATCCTATTTGTGTGGAAAAAACGTTAGGTTATTGACTCCTACCCCTTGGATTGTTGCACTTGATATGCCTACTCGTCGTTAATTTTAGGTGTCAGTATAATTCTTTGTTGACATTTGGCTTGAGTATGACACTCATTTGATTCAAAAGGAACCTTGTTCTTTAGTGTATATATATGCATGTAACTTCTCTCCAGTTATTTCTTCCTTTTTCCTTTTTTTTTTTTGTTTTTTAAAAAATTATTAAATTAAACTTTATGAATTATATGCACAATGTGATTTGGAGTAGAAAATTCAGTCTCTTTCTTAATTAAACTTATTCCCGCTTTTCGGGCTTCATTGATCTCTTCGATATCCTAATCTGCCCTACTTAATTGCTATACCATTAGAATTACTTTCGTAGTCGGTCACGGTTCATGCATTAACTTTCTCTTCTTAAGACTAGTTGAACACCAAAAGTGTTAAAAATTCAGTATACATATGTAAAAAAAACCACAAGAGGAAATCTTTAAGTTCCAGCCACACTCTCTGCCTTGTCTCTTTCGGTAGAATTTTATAACACCGCCGGAGATCCCCTGGGGATGCCTCTGGCGCTTACAGTTGCAACGTAGGAATTTGAGGGCCCCCTTTTGTATATAAATTCAGGTAAGTTGCACTCTTTTTGTTTTTTTTTTGTTTTGTTGCCTTTTTTGATTTCTTGTATTTATTTGGTGCGTGTGGCAGTAGATCCCTTTTGACTATGCCTTCTGATCATGACAGCCGACGGATGCTACTAGGAACTGGGAGTCGGACAAAACGCACACTACCGGTAAAGAATTTTCCAGGCGTAGGTTACTTCCGCCACTAATTAAGTTGAAATTTCGGCAGACCTCACCAATATGTTACACGATTATTTGTTACGTCGATTGTAATCGATAAAAAGGAAGTTAACACTCTTTAACTATGGACATTAACGCGATTTTCAAGCCCGCAAAAATGTCACGTCACTTTCGCTCTTTTCTTTAACATGCCTAAAAGTTCAACTCACCCAGCGCTCTTCTTCTTCTTCCCATCAGGGTGCGTTCCGCGCGCATAGACACTCCGTCCATACAGAAAACATGCAGTATGCTACGACCATAACAGGGCAGGGTAGTCTAGACCACTTGTGGTCCCGATGTTGTGAAAATAATATTTGTAGATCGAACGCAATGCAATGTGATGACACTCATCAGCTGCACAATTTCATGATGACCCATTGTAGCTATGAGGTAATCGCAATGCATTTGCGGAACTAATGTAAATATATGTAATCACAGTGACCACGAATTTAAGCGGCACTGTTTTGAAATTGTACACCTGTGGTCAGTGAGTAAAAAATATTACTCAATGGCCCGGTAGTACATTAATTCATTGTTTTAAGTAGAATAAAAACAAAAATAAAAATGAAGAAAAGAAGCGACGAGGCAGAGGTAGGCGAGTAGTAGAGGAGAGTTTTGTTCTGACCACTCGCGCGTACAGAAGTGTCAAATTACTTGTCTTTCGGTAATCACTGATAAGAACCGTATTACTCATCTGTGAACAGTTATGTAGTAATTGTATTAATAAATGACATAAAAAATAAGTCAAGTGGTTTTGTTTTTTGGTGATCAAAGTGCAAGAGAACATTCTCCAGTGTTGTGGTAGTTACATTGAGCAGTCGCTCAAATTAACCACAACAAAAATTAAAACCAGTTATCACCAAACCAATAGAGGAGAAGTGTATCATTACGGAAACTACTGAGGATAGAAGGCCCATTATTGAGAAAGTGGATGTGGAAACTCAGACCAGGGATACAATAACGGAATTGATGTCCTTAAGATCCGGAGGGAGGTATCGACAATCCTTGGACGCACTACCATGTTACGGCCCCCAAAGAAGTGTCCTTGTCAGTGTTAAATGTAAAGAGTCAAGTCCGTCCCTGCCGTGTTATGTGTATAGTTAAAACAGTTAATACTGCGTATATGTATTTTGCAGGAAATGACTGTCTATACTTGCTCGGATTGGCCTTAACTTCAACTGGTTACAGCTCTGGAAGTGCAGGGAATATTGCTTGGGAAAATTCTTCCTGGTCGAGAGTTATGTATATAATTATAACAAAAAAAAAAGGAAAAAGGTATAAAATCCAATGGAAAGCAGAGATCTTACGTTTTAATCTAGTGCCACCCACTTTAAGGAGTTTTTTTTTTTGGTATCCGGTCGAGAAAAAATATTGTAAGAAAAATAGTTAAGATTTATACAATTGTGTAAAATAAGCTATGTAATATTCTTCGAATTATGTAAGGTAATTTTAGGGTACCCACTTGAAATATTATCTAGAAATTTTGAATAATTTTGCGCATTTACTGAATTTCCATTTTTCTTTAAAAGTAGAGCTTTACTAAAATTTTCATTTCCAAATTGTTAAATTATAATCGAGGGTTTTGTTTTTGCTAGTTAAAGTTTCGCAAAAGCCATTAGCGACAAATTGCTATATTAGGAACATTGTTAAATAAATTTCTGCTTGCTGCCCAACATCATGGGATATAGTTCTAAAGGTGAAAAGTAACATTTCAAGTAAAAGCTCAGTCCAGGATTCTTTTAAGAAAATTTAAAACAAAACATTAATCAAACTTCAGTGAACGTAACCATAAAAGAAAATACTCAATGACTTTTTTTTGTAACTATCGAATGCACAGTCTAAAAGCCCACTATTTTATTGACGGATGTACTAAAGTACAATTCGAGTCAAAACACAAAAAAAAATATATTTTTGGTACAGAGTTCAATATTGGAGACGAAGGGAACAATCGCTCTCTTCTTATCAGTCTCGTGAACAGTGCGGTAGAAAGTAAAAAACGTGCATTCAAAAGTTGGCTTAAACTGAAGTAAAGAAAATTACTATTTAAATTACTATTAAAAAAAAAATTAAAAGGTTACCAGGAAACTTAAAATTACAAAGGAGGGATCAACAGGGATCCTTGGACTGAAGCAGGATTTATTTTTTTTATTTCTTTGTTTTACGGCACGACCCTGGAAGGTCAAGGTGAAGGGCAGTAACCCGAAATGCTGTGGAAAAGAAAGCTAAGTACTTAATGTTATAATATACATTTACATATTGTTCTTTCAATCGACTGACTGGCTTAGTTTAGATAATTTTTCTTTTCAATTCATTTAAAGGTATCGCATCATATCATAGCCTGTAATGAGAATTTTTTGTTTTGAATTATATTTTATATGGGCTGACACTATTGTTTTTTTTTTTTTTGTTAAAGTGAGTGAATCCCAGTGATTTGTTGTATAGTTTATTCCAAAGCCGGTTTCGTGATATACCCGCAGTAGAGAAAATCACGTGGCGCCCATTTTAAAATCATAAACGAACCACCCCGTCTCCTGAGCCAGCTAGCACGTACCGCGGAGTACGTAGCATAAATTTGGCGCCCAACGTGGGGCCCGAAATGGTTAAGGGGAGCATAAATTCACAATTTGATCACCTTAACATCTTGTGATCAGGGTATAACCTATGCAACAATTTCGCGTGGGAATCGTAAAACGGAGCATCTGAATTTTTTTTTGTCCCATGATATAACTAGTAACAACGAATTTACAAATAAAAATTCTTTTTGAACATGTATAAGTTTCAATTATAATTATTTAAAAAAAAAAAAAAAAAAATTTACAGCTGAAAAATGAAAAGGTCGTAAAGATCATAGACATCACAGAATTGTTTTTTTTTTTCGAAACTATGCGTATCACCAAAATTGCATTACAAGAATTCCAGGCACATTCTTGGATTTGCGATAAGTAGCTGTTTTTTTTTTTGTGCATAGAAAATCGTCTCTTGGTATATCATTGTTGGCTGATGGCGCAAAGTGTGATCGGCACGCAGCTGTTTGATAGATGGATAATTTTTGTAAATAGGTCAAGTTTTTAGTTCGCTTCGAGAATCGGAATCACTAGTATCACCGGCAGTGAGAGTGCATACCTAATTGGGATATAGAATTATTTAACTTATTTGCCAGTCAGTCAAATTGTGTTTATGTTTATGTGCCGTGTATTTCTGATTGCTGTGAAGTACATAATTACATTTCTTCTTCCTCCATCCCACATAATATTGTATAGTGATTTGCTCCGACAGAAATAAACCTTTGTGCTATTGAAGTTCGGAATATTATGTATTATGCAATGATATTGCTTGAAGTGCTGTTCCTCTCGGCATTCATGCCGGTGAGTTGAGGTTTTAGCCATATTTTGAAACTTCAGTTTGTTTTCATTAATGCTAACTATTCGGTGTCATCACATTAGTGCTAAATCAACAGAGGTAAACATTTATTGGAATTTGGTTGACAAAAGAAGGAATTTTTAGTTTATTATGATCCAAACCTGTGAGTTACTCTCTTTTTCAACAGAAATTTCGGAAAGGAACAACTTTTTATATCTTCTTTGGTGCCGATGCTATTTTTCTTTATAAGATCTCTAATAGTTTTATGTTGTTACTTTCTTTCGAAACATAATTTGTAACATAGTTTCTTAGCATACGCACATACACACATGCACTTCCGCTACCTGCAGGATTTTGCAATTTAAACAGTTTTGATGGTAAAAGATTTAAATGCTAGTTTAAAGAACGTAATGAAAATTAAATGGGAGTTAAATAATTTAAATTTAGGTGCTAAATCTGCGATTAACATTTTGAAGAGGTCCAGTTAATCATTTCAAACTAATACGTAAAGTTCATTCGGAAGTTTAAAATTTAATTTTGGAATTTTTTTTTTGTTGTTGTCGCTGTTTGAGTAAGTTTGGGTGGTAGATCAGAATTTGATTGCGTAGTTTGGAAAATCATTTTAATTTAGTGAGAAGGAAGTAAGCGAGATGCTTTAAAATTTTCTTAATACGAAGCGACTAGTTGAGCTGATTTAAAACTTTACTCAGATATTTTCTACAAAGTAGTCCAGTGGGAATTTATTATCCCAGTTTCATGGTCGTTAAGTTAAGAAATAATAGCAATAGCTTTATTTAAGCTTGTTGTCAACAAGACTATAGATCTTTACCTAGTTATACCTACTTTATAAATATAATCTTAATTCTAAATTTTCTTTGAAATCACAGAGAAGTCTCTAATACAATTTATTAATTTATTTTTTTTGTGAAGACCTGGAATTATTGTTATGTTTATTTGCACTGCGAATTAAATAACCTTAACCCTGTACATAGATATATTCGGTGTTCTTAGTCGGTCTGAAAATATTCAAAGTCTTTTGAATCTCTTAGGTTATAACCTTGAACTTACATATCTAACGTTAGTGCTATTAATAGATACCTATTTCTCAGTCTCCTCCTTTTTTTTTTTTTTTTAATTTATCCTGATCAATATTCTTATCAGAGTTCATTTTTTTTTTTTGTTTTTGTGAGGATCTTGTTTTAGTACAGTGGTAAGCATCTTGAGTGTGTACCCAGAACGTTTAATTAAAGATTAAGTATTATTTTAGGCATTATATAGTCGAAGAAGTCAACTAATATACGGCGCGCTAGAAGTGATCGTTAGCGTTGTATCATTCTAGTTCTAGCTTTTGTTTTTTTTTAAACTTCGAAGGCACGCTTCACAATAGTATTTATTTTCGTACTCAATTTGGGAATAATACATACTTTATCTTAATATGGAGATTAACAGGCTTAATCAGGAAGAGCTCACTTACGAGCTTACCATCCGTGGTCTTCCAACGGGAAAAGTTGAAGAGATGAGAGCCCATCTGAGGACTGCGTTTAAATTAGAAAGGTCAGGGAAATGTGTGTTTGTAGAACCATATCCAATCCCAGTTGAAGAAGACATGACTGCATTGAGTAAGAAACTAGACGAGATTAATACACTTATAGAATCATTTAGCGGGGACTTAGGATCGCCAGAATACAAGAAGATTTTAACGAAACTAGAATAGGCATTAGGGAGAGTTAAGAGAGTCGAATCGGAAGAGGAGGCTATTATTCGGGAAAAGAAGAAGATAAGAGGGGAACTGATATTAGCCCTGGGCGCTCTACAGGTTAAAGCAGAGGGGGATGATCAGGATAGTGATTTTTCGGATTCAGGTGATGATATGGTTACATACCACAATGCGACAATCCTTGCTTCGTCGCGGTCACGAGTGCCACTCTATAAGTGGAATATAACTTTCTCGGGAGAGAAAAGCCAATCTTTAAATTCATTCTTGGAGAGAGTCACCGAATTGGCTGAAGCTAGGGGTGTTAGCAAGACGCAACTTTTCCGATCTGCTTTAGATCTTTTTTCTGGCCGCGCTCTGCTATGGTATCGAGCAAATAAGACTAGTTTTCACAGTTGGGTGGAGCTTGTTAAAGAACTGAAGAAGGAGTTCTTACCGGCCGATTATGATGACCGGCTTTTGGATGAAATCAAGAGAAGGACACAAGGTAAAGAAGAAACCATCGGGACTTATGTGGCAGTGATGTCGAGTATGTTTTCGCGTCTGATGGATCCTCTTAAGGAGATACAGCAGCTGCGGATTATCAAACGCAATATGAGTCCGTTTTATCAAACACAGTTAGGCCTTACAGAATTTGATACCATCCAAGAACTCGGATCTAGGAAGACGACTAGAAGCAGTTCGGCTATCTGTCGAAACATTCAATCCTCCCCCTTCAAAACGTAACACCAGCTTATTAGAGCCAGACCTGGCTTATGTTGCTTCCGAAGATCCAGTTGTCTCCATATTATCAGGTAATCAAAATAATTCTAGACAGAGAATAAAATGTTTTAAGTGTGGTCATGAAGATCACATAGCACGTTTCTGCCGACAACATCTGAAATGTTTTGGCTGCGGTGCGCCAGGCACAATCAAATCTAGGTGTAATAATTGCAGGGGTTCTCAATTTCAGAGAGCACATAGTAGTAATAACTCTGAGACCCAACCTACTCAAAATATGGGAAACGGGAGTCGAGCTCGAGTATAAGCGGCGTTTCGAGCTCAGCTGAATCATTCAAGGCCGCAGTAACCAAAGAAAATTCTACTAGCAGGAATGATCATACATTATGCACTTTAGTGGATTACCTTTTTACTCGGGTAAAAGATGATGTGCGTCCATTCTTGACAGTATCTATTTTTGGAACAGAAATTGTAGGGTTACTTGACTCAGGTGCCTCCCGTACAATTATTGGGGGAGTAGGGTGGAGTTTGTTAGAGAATTTAAAATTGACTTTCAAAGATGCCAGTGTTCAGTCTGTAACGCTAGCCAACGGGGAAAAGGTGAAAGTTTTAGGTGAAGTTAGCGTACCTCTGAAATTGTGCGATCGGGTAAAAGTTTTAAATGTTATAGTCATTCCCGAGCTGCCCCATAGCATGATATTTGGTGCGGACTTCTGGAGAGTAATGGACATATCAGTAAATTTGGCTAAGGATTCTTGGGAGTTTGCAGTTAAAGATAGAGAGAACTATGTGTGTTCATTAGCAAGTCAATCAAAATTATCACCAAAAGAAAAAGATCAATTGGAGTTAGTAATTAAGAGAGCGGAAAGGAAAATGGGTAAAGGTCTAGGTTGCGCAAATCAGGTTGAACATGTAATACAGGCTGATTCAACACCTATCAAACAGAGATATTATCCTGTTTCGCCAGCAATACAAAAAATAATTAATGACGAATTAGATAAAATGCGTCAGGAGGGTATTGTTGAGCCATCAAGTAGTCCGTGGGCATCGCCAATAGTCATGGTTAGAAAGAAAGATGGAACCTACCGCTTTTGTGTTGACTTTAGGAAACTAAATAAGGTGACGAAAAAAGACGCTTATCCCTTACCCTACGTTTCCGCGACACTTGATAAGCTGAGGGATGCACGATTTATGTCCTCTTTGGACATCAAGTCAGCTTTTTGGCAGGTTCCAATGGCGGAAGGCTCCAAGCAATTTACAGCGTTCACCGTCCCAGGAAGAGGACTTTTTCAGTTCAGGCGAATGCCCTTTGGTTTGACCAACTCTCCTGCAACCTGGCAACGGTTAATTGATACAGTTCTCTCTGGTTATTTAGAAGATCATGTCTTTGTGTACCTAGATGATGTAATAATAGTTACTCAAACTTTCGAAGAGCATTTGCACGTATTAGAAGAAGTTTTGAATCGGTTATACGAAGCGGGGCTGGTGATAAATTATGAAAAATGCGAGTTTTGTAGGCCAGAACTGCGTTATCTTGGTTATATTGTTGGTGAGCATGGTCTCCAGGTAGACCCAGACAAAGTGAAATGTATTTTGAACATATCTAGTCCTAAGTCCGTCACAGAAGTTCGAAGGTTCATTGGAACAGTAGCGTGGTATAGGAGATTAAGAAAAATAAAAGGTTCCTGTGGTCCCCTGAATGTGAGGATGCATTCCAACTAGTTAAGAATAAATTGATCTCTGCGCCTATTTTAACTTGTCCGGATTTCAGCTTTCCTTTTTGTGTACACACTGATGCCTCAGGATATGGATTAGGAGCAGTTTTAATGCAAACTGTCAATGGACAAGATAGGATAATAGCGTACCTAAGTCGATCGCTAAATCGTTGCGAAAAGAACTATTCTACAACCGAAAGAGAATGTCTAGCGGTTTTATGGGCTATTGAGAAGCTGAGACCTTATCTGGAAGGTATGCGGTTTTCGGTAATCACGGACCACGCGTCTCTAGTCTGGTTACATAACCTCAAAGAACCTACCGGGAGATTAGCTCGGTGGGCAATGCGACTACAGCAGTACGACTTCGAAATAACTCATAGAAAAGGTAAAGAACATCTTCTTCCAGACTGGCTCTCGAGATCAGTACAGGTGGTTAATTGTATAAGAGCGGAGATAGGATCAGGTGACAAGTGGTATCGTAAAATGAAAAAGCAGGTTACAGATAATCCTTCCAGGTACCCAGATTGGCGTGTTGAGGATGGATACTTATTGAATCATATCCGGCCTAGGTATCCCGCTCTTTCTGTAGAAGCAGATTCATGGAAGCAGGTAATTCGTAAAGAACAACGAAGTAAAGTCATATGTAATGCACACGACGCACCGATCGCGGGGCACTGTGGTGTTCAAAAAATGTATGACCGCGTTAGTCAACAATTTTATTGGCCGAAAATGAAAGCGGACATCTCGAGTTATATAAAGAAGTGTCTAGTATGTCAATCGGTCAAACCAGTCTTGAAGAAGCCAGCTGGACTTATGGTTAGTCGCAAAGTTGCTGATAAGCCTTGGGAGTCTATCAGTATGGATCTGATAGGCCCTTTGCCGCGCTCTAGTCGTGGTTATTCATACATTTTAACTATAGTCGACCAGTTCAGTAAGTTTCCTATGTTATTCCCGGTACGCGCAGCTACAGCTCGTTCTATTTCTTCCATCTTAGAGGACAATGTCTTTTTATTGCTAGGTGTTCCAGAATCTTTAATCTGCGACAATGGACCCCAGTTCAAGAGTCGTGAATTTAAAAAGCTTTGTGACGAGTATGGAGTCGAAATAAGATATACTGCTTTTTATCACCCCCAAGCAAACCCGTCCGAAAGAACTAACCAAATAATTAAAGCTATGCTACGTGTATACGTATCAGATAACCATCGAAACTGGGATTTACATTTATCAAAAATCGCGTGTGCCATCCGCACGTCCACCCAAGAAAGTAGTAGGTTGACCCCATTTTTCATTAATTTCGGCCGCGAAATGGTCACTTTCGGAATAGCTCACCGTAAGTTGAAACCTTGTGAATCTTATGATCCAGTAGCTCGATCCAAGGCCCTGGAAGAAGTCGTAAGGGACGTTAAAAGAAGGTTAGAAGAATCGGCAAAGCATAGAAAGAAAGTGTATGACTTACGACGCAGGGATGAAAGATATTATGTTAATGATCTTGTTTGGCGAAAAAATTATGTTTTATCAGAAGCCTCGAAATTCTTTAATGCGAAGCTGGCGCCTAAATACATCGGCCCTTTCAAAATTGTAGAAGTATTGTCGCCCTGGACATATGCACTGCAGGATGAGACAGGTAAAGATAGGGGTGTGTGGCACACCAAAGACCTTAAGCCTTTCGATGGGCATCAACCAGATGACTGAGTCTTTCTTCTCGTAGTTATATAGATCCATATGCATATGTATATTATATTATATAATCGAATTCACTCGGCGCATAGCTGAACATCTACCTTTTTTGAATTTGGATAGTTAATCACATTTGAAAGAGATTTCTACGAAATCTCCCGGAGGAAGGGGAAGTGTGTTACGGCCCCCAAAGAAGTGTCCTTGTCAGTGTTAAATGTAAAGAGTCAAGTCCGTCCCTGCCGTGTTATGTGTATAGTTAAAACAGTTAATACTGCGTATATGTATTTTGCAGGAAATGACTGTCTATACTTGCTCGGATTGGCCTTAACTTCATCTGGTTACAGCTCTGGAAGTGCAGGGAATATTGCTTGGGAAAATTCTTCCTGGTCGAGAGTTATGTATATAATTAAAACACAAAAAAAAGGAAAAAGGTATAAAATCCAATGGAAAGCAGAGATCTTACGTTTTAATCTGGTGCCACCCACTTTAAGGAGTTTTTTTTGGTATCCGGTCGAGAAAAAATATTGTAAAAAAAATAGTTAAGATTTATACAATTGTGTAAAATAAGCTATGTAATATTCTTCGAATTATGTAAGGTAATTTTAGGGTACCCACTTGAAATATTATCTAGAAATTTTGAATAATTTTGCGCATTTACTGAATTTCCAATTTTCTTTAAAAGTAGAGCTTTACTAAAATTTTCATTTCCAAATTGTTAAATTATAATCGAGGGTTTTGTTTTTGCTAGTTAAAGTTTCGCAAAAGCCAGTTAGCGACAAATTGCTATATTAGGAACATTGTTAAATAAATTTCTGCTTGCTGCCCAACATCATGAGATATAGTTCTAAAGGTGAAAAGTAACATTTCAAGTAAAAGCTCAGTCCAGGATTCTTTTAAGAAAATTTAAAACAAAACATTAATCAAACTTCAGTGAACGTAACCATAAAAGAAAATACTCAATGACTTTTTTTTTGTAACTATCGAATGCACAGTCTAAAAGCCCACTATTTTATTGACGGATGTACTAAAGTACAATTCGAGTCAAAACACAAAAAAAAAATATATTTTTGGTACAGAGTTCAATATTGGAGACGAAGGGAACAATCGCTCTCTTCTTATCAGTCTCGTGAACAGTGCGGTAGAAAGTCAAAAACGTGCATTCAAAAGTTGGCTTAAACTGAAGTAAAGAAAATTACTATTTAAATTACTATTAAAAAAAAAAAATTAAAAGGTTACCAGGAAACTTAAAATTACAAAGGAGGGATCAACAGGGATCCTTGGACTGAAGCAGGATTTATTTTTTTTATTTCTTTGTTTTACGGCACGACCCTGGAAGGTCAAGGTGAAGGGCAGTAACCCGAAATGCTGTGGAAAAGAAAGCTAAGTACTTAATGTTATAATATACATTTACATATTGTTCTTTCAATCGACTGACTGGCTTAGTTTAGATAATTTTTCTTTTCAATTCATTTAAAGGTATCGCATCATATCATAGCCTGTAATGAGAATTTTTTGTTTTGAATTATATTTTATATGGGCTGACACTATTGTTTTTTTTTTTTTTTTTTTGTTAAAGTGAGTGAATCCCAGTGATTTGTTGTATAGTTTATTCCAAAGCCGGTTTCGTGATATACCCGCAGTAAAATCATAAACGAACCACCCCGTCTCCTGAGCCAGCTAGCACGTACCGCGGAGTACGTAGCAACCATCAATCCAAGAAGAAGAAGAAGAACTACGGAGTCAATCTTTGGAACAGCCAGAAGACAATATCAGTGAAGAGCAACAACAACAGCAACACAGTCAATCTTCGAATAGTTCTGTGCAGCTAGACGAGTTAACCAGTGAAAAGAGCTCATCGGAAAACTCAATTTTAGAAATGGAGCCACCAGTGGATATAATTAAAATTAATCAATTAATATTTAATAGTGTACCAATTTTAATGGGCGAAATAGGTCCCAACTTAGTTCCAGAAATAAATATATTTATCAATTGTTGTAAGCATGTTATTAATTGTCTAACCGAAAGTGAAATTCCAGTATTCCTTAAATTGCTTCCAACGCGCTTCAGAGGCAGGGCGGCAAGTGTTCTGGAAGGTACAGGTTTCAATGACTTCCAGCTATTGGAGACCCAGATCCAAAATAAATTAGTAAATACAAAGAGCTACGTGGCTCTTGTAAATGAACTTAGGGTGTTGTTTCAATTGTCAATACTACTTGGATGCCTATCAGAGATCCACCAATGCAAAACCCACCTCAAAATAGGCATTATAATAATTTCGCCCCCAGTGCAAGGAATCAGTATGATAATACCAAAAGCTATCACCCCCGAATTAAATGTACTTATTGTAATAAAAACAATCATACGTTTTTGGAGTGCTACCAAAGGAAGAATGCGACTTCTGGTAATAGTTATCAGAATTCTGCGTACGCTTCTCGAAACAATAACAGGGATAGTAAGACTCAAAATCGGCAGATAAACCTAGTACAAACAGGGGCGGATTTGATCACTTGGCCGCCCTAGGCCTATGGAAGATTGCCGCCCCCCTACTCCCTGTAAAACACGAAAAATTGAATGATCTATATCCAGTGAAGGGACCCCAGGCTAGAATTATCGGAGTAGGCTGCCTCATAAATCGGAGTAGAATTAAAAATAACACTTTCCAACGAATTATTTTATTTAAAAAAACGAAAAAGTATAAAAATGTAATGAAATACCCACAACTACAAGAAAAAATCGCCGCCCCCTAAATCTGCCGCCCTAGGCCCGGGCCTACTCGGCCTATAGGGAAATCCGCCCCTGAGTACAAAATAGCAGGTCTGCTGAAGGTGGCCCAAAAAACACAATTGGCGCAATAAAATTTGATTTTTGTCAAAGAAGAGGTCACACTACAAACCAGTGCCGAGCAAAGCAAGACTGGGAAAGTAGGTCGACTCAAAATAACCACCAGTTTTCGGAAAACTAAATAAGGACTTGCGAGGACACCGCGGAAGTCCAAACGTTAGTAAAGAAAATCGGTGTCAGCCCTCCCAAGTTCCTAAATGTTCAGTTAAATTACCCTTGGATATAGCAGCTAAGTCCTCGGTAGAACTATTAGTCGACACGGGAGCTGACGTGAGCCTATTAAGAAAATCCGTGTTACAAGGAGAGAAAATAATAAATACTCAGGAAAAAACGCAACTGAGCAGTATTTTTGGAAAGGGACAGACAATTGGAACATGTACAGGAAAATTTCAGCTAGAAACTCCTCAAACATGTAAATTTCACGTAATTAAAGATAGTGAAAATGTCCCATATGATGGAATACTTGGAAATAATTTTCTATTAAATAAATGTAATATAAAGGGTCCAGATGGAATATTAGAATTTCCAGCGACACCTACAAATTTAGCAACATTTTCAGTGCCACTTAATATGAACTGCAAATTTCGCGACTCTAAGGACTTAAAAACGACACTAAATTCACCTATTAGCAGGTCTACGGTCCAAGCCCAAAAGAAAAAGCCTGGAAAGCCGCAACCTATGGAAATGGAAAACACCACTCAGATCTCCGAGAGAAAGCGGTCCATTCCGCATAAAGGTGAACAATCTGAACGGAAGCAAGCAAAGGGACTTAAGGTTAGAACGAAGATTCTAGTTCCAGCACGCTCAGAAAAATTAGTGCCAATTCCTATTAGAGACAACGGCGAATTTGTTTGTTTATCAAAAGAAGTGAGTGAAGGTGTTTTTTCAGGAAATTGTTTAACAAGACCATGGAAAGGTAGAGCTGTGTTGCCTATTATTAACGTCAATAATACTGATCAGGTATTAGATAACATGGAAATTGATCTTCACCCAATAGAAAATTATCATATTCTAACATTAAACGAAATGAACTGAGAAAAACCCAAAATAAAAACCGAAGAGAGTAAGACCTTTGGAAGCAAAAAACATGCGTTTATTATCAATCGAGACAGGAAACGAATCGAAATTCTGAAAGAGCAAATCAATATGGATACAGATGCCAATCAGGAAGAAAAAAATGCTCTCCTCGAAATATGTTATGAATATAACAATATCTTTCTTCTACCTGGAGATAAATTGAGTTATACGGGCTCAATAAAACACGAGATTCCAATTAAGCAAGATTGTCCCCCTCTCAATCAGAAAATGTATAGACTACCGGAGAAGCAAAGAAATATCATCCATGAACAAGTTGAAGAAATACTTGAAAATGATATAGTAGTACCTAGCACTAGTCCATGGAATTCGCCACTCTTAGTTGTTCCCAAAAAGGCTGGAATAAATGGAGAAAAACAATGCCGTGTTGTGGTAGATTTCAGAAGGCTAAATGAAATCACGATTGGAGATGCTTTCCCTTTACCCAGAATTGAAGATATCTTCGATCAATTGGGGCATTCAAGATACTTTACCACGCTTGACCTGGCCAGTGGTTATCATCAAGTGCTAGTGGAGGAGAAAGACCAACCTAAAACCGCTTTCAGTACTCCACACGGGCATTTTGAATTTAAAAGGATGCCTTTTGGGTTGAAAAGCGCACCTGCTACATTTCAACGATTAATGAACCATGTGCTAACTGGTTTGCAGGGTTTTAAGTGCTTCGTATATTTAGACGACATTGTAATTTACGGGAAAAACTTGTCGGATCATAACGCTAAACTTAGGGAGGTACTCAAAAGACTTCAGCTAAATAACTTAAAACTAAAAATAGAAAAATGTCAGTTCTTGAGAAAGGAAGTAATCTATCTGGGACATAAGTGTTCCAGAGAAGGAGCCTTGCCAGATCCCTCAAAGGTAAGCTGCGTTCAAAGCTTCCCCCAGCCCAAGACAGTAAGGCAGGTACAATCCTTCCTTGGGTTGGCTAATTATTATAGGAAATTTATTCCAGAGTTCTCTAAAATAGCAGAACCCCTCAATAAACTCCTACGAAAAAATGTAAAATTCAAATGGACGGATCAATGTGAAAATTCTTTTAAAAACCTTAAGCACAAGCTAATCTCGCCACCTATTTTAGTTTACCCCAATTTCGATAAACCATTCTCCTTAACTACGGATGCTAGCGGAGAAGCTTTGGGTGCAGTGTTATCCCAAGGAGATGTGGGGAACGATCGGCCCATTGTTTACGCAAGCAGGAGTTTGAACAAAGCCGAGAGAAATTATTCCGCCACAGAAAAAGAAATGCTGGCAATAGTCTGGGCTACAAGAAATTTTCGGTGTTATTTGTATGGTAGAAAATTTACTATTTACACTGATCACAAGCCACTTAAGGGAATCTACAGTACCAAAGATCCTGGCTCGCGATTACTAAGATTTCGCCATAAGCTCTCTGAGTATGATTATATCATAGAGTATAAACCAGGTAGGCTCAATCGTAACGCTGACGCATTAAGCAGAATCCAGAGTTCTAGTGAGATGGAGTGCAATAAGAACGAAGCGCCGCAGACAATGATAACTAAAGCACAAGTCCACCAGCAAAGAGTTACAGATGATAAGGAATATAAGGAATATAAACCCAATCCCGCATGCATGGCCATTACCAGAGCGCAAAGCAGAGTTAAAGGAGACCACACAAGTTTTTCTGAAAGACAAGATAACTCGCCCAAAAATAAGTCTAGTTGTATTGGAGAGGACTCAGAAACTAATTCAGTTAGTTCCCAAGAGTCCAAGATTGACGAAAGTGTGCAAATACTTGGTAACCGGAATGAGATCGAGACCATTCTTCGGGATTACCATAACGCACCTTTGGGAAGTCATCTGGGAGTCTATAAAACTTATAAACGTATCAGAAGAAACTTTAAATGGAAAGGAATGCTCAAAGACATTCACAAGCCTATCAAAAATTGCATTAAGTGTAGAAAAAATAAGCATAGTAGAATCACCAAGATGCCGATGGTAATAAGTTCCATTGCAGCGAGGCCATTCGATAAGGTTTATCTCGACATAGTGGGCCCGCTACCAGAAACCACTAAGGGAAATAAGTACATACTTACCCTACTGGATGATGCAACTAGAGTTTTCGATTGCATACCGTTGACTAATGGAGAAGCCATCACGGTAGCCGAAGGATTTTATAAATTAATGATGAAGTATAAGATACCCAAAGCTGTCGTCACTGATCATGGAGCAAATTTCACCAGTAATTTGTTTAAACGACTTTGCAAGCTATTCAAAGTGAGAAAGTTGCAGACCACAGCCTACCATCCACAGGCAAATGGCGCTCTTGAAAGAGCACACGGACCCCTGATTGAGTATTTGAGAAGTTTGGTGGACGAAAATGTAGCCGAATGGGACCAGTGACTCGAGGAAGCAGTCCATGTTCGCAACCATTTAACTCATGTTGGTGGAAAACATACACCGATGGAGGCTCTATGGGGATTTTACGACCCGCCACCAAACAATCTAAAACGACAGCCTGAACCCATCTATAACTATGACGATTTTGTAAGCATTCGTAGAAGAAGAATGCAAATACTGCACAAGCGTGTTAGGGAGGAGCTTCTTAAAAGCAAGCTAAAGTCTAAGGAATATTACGATAAAAATACCCGTAGCATTGTACTGCATGTAGGAGACCAAGTCTTACTAAAAAATGCAGTTAAAAAGAATAAATTATCACCAGTTTGGACTGGACCGTACATAGTAAAACAGGTTAATAATGATGTAAACTGCACGATCCAAATTGGTCGGAAGTTACGAAGGGTGCATAATAATAGGTTAAAATTATTTTAGTTAAAAATAAGTTATATTTACGATTTTGGGGATTAGCAGAATTTAATTGTTACTTCCTTATTACCCACAGGGAACATTAATATGGCTGTGGGCGGCAATACATCTAGCGAACTCCCAAGCTGCTATAGAGACTCTAAACCCCACAGGCGTATTATTTGAGCCACTCAATCCGGCGTACTTATACACGAAGATCTGGGTTGTTTATACCAAAATTCAAATCACTGAAGAAACGGAGGCGTTGGAATTTATTAAAAGCTGCGAAGACACAGTGGAACGTCTCTGTCACGTACAAAGAAGCACCGAGGAAAGAGACTCGTGTTATACGTGGAAAATAGACTTAGATCGGCAAGTAGACAAGATTAAGAATAGGTTAAGAGATACAAATTTTTATTTATTAAATCGAAGTAGGCGGTCATTAGCAAATATAGTAGGCAGGTTTTCAAATTTCTTATTTGGTACTATGGATGATAGGGATGCTCAAACCATTTACAAAAAACTAAAAGACCTTGACAGCCAAAATTCAGAGAACATACATTTAATGGAAAAACAAGTCAGCATAGTGAAGGCAAAATTTAATGCCATTGACCAAACTTTCCAAGACATAAAGCATTACCAAAACAGCCTAGATGAACGTTTTAAGGACTTCATAGACCAAGTACAGAACTCCACGAATGAAATCAAGACAGAACTCAAATCAGTCCACATTAAAGCCGACACAAATGGACTTCTTATATATATTCTACACCAAATCCAGGAGATACATCAACGTCTAACAGACGAATATATGGTAATAAATGCTCTACACCAACACTCATTACATCCTTTAATTTTATCCGCAAACGATTTAGTCCAAATTTATATAGATTTTAAACTGGTAAGTCATATAGTTCAAGTAGATAGCGTCCAGAAGGGAAAAGAATACTTTATCAGAATTACACTACCTCTACCAGAAGACACTATTTTTACAATAAACAAAGTCTACTTGCTACCCACACTGATCTCACTGGCGAAATCAGCTATCTGAGATATCGAAGCAAATTATTTTTTAAATAATACAAAAGCGCAGAGATATGTAGAACTGTCCAGTGCAGATTACTGGGAACACTGCAAGAAGACAACATCTGCTAGTGGCAAGATACACATTTGTTTCCAAACCGTACCTAAGGGAATAAGTTTCAGTAAGTCTAACTGTCTCATGGGTTTGTTCAATAATCCCTCTCCGGGACCCGCTCCTTGTACCCATAGAATTATGGAAAATAATATGAATTTACTTACAAAAATGGTTAGACCGAACTCTTGGCTATTTGTAGCCACGCAGGAAGAAACACTTTCTTGTAATTGTAGTAATCAGTTCAACCACATGACCCTAAAGCGTTCTGGAATACTCTCACTAACCCAACCATGCATATTTACACTAAATGAACACGAGATACCCTATGAGAGTAGTGTCAGCTATCACATACCCATACACCAACCTGAGCTGCAAAATTTCCCCAAAATCAACCTAGAAGAGATGTTTAGGGAAACGACACAAGTAAAATTCGGAAATAAAACAGGTCTTAAAATAAATACCTCCGGAAATCACAATAAAGAGCTCTTGAAGACAAGTAAAGATCTTGAAGAACTACAACAAGAATTGCGGAAAACTGTAGAAAAAAGGGAACATGAAAAACTCAGTATACAAACATATACTAACACTGGAATTATGGTAACATTTTCTATTGCTCTAATTCTTTTTCAAATTATAAGATATATTAAAAACAAAGGTCAGAATAAAGCATCTGTCCAAGCCCCCAACATACAAATCCAACGCAGGCAAACCTTCACTATGAGTAGAGTTGACACACATAACCTGGACAAAAAATCACCCCCAGTCAAAAGTCAAAATGGGAAACAGCCACCCATACATGAAATTCACACCGTCTCTAATCAAATCCCAGAAACGGACGAGCCAAACCCAAACATTAATCAAATAATAACACCCCATCCTAGTATTGAAAATTCGCATTCATCAAACGACCCAAGCGAATCATACCTTTACAAGGTTTGAAAAAATTATCACTGCCTACGAGAAATTTGTTTTATTACTTCATTTTTTTTTACCAACTTTAAATTGTTTTTATTTTTTTTACGACCATCAAATTGAAAGAATTAAAAGCCGATAAGATTAGTCAACAAAATTAAAAAAAAAAAATGTTTATATGTACTCGTATATACATATGTAATAATAACACTCAGTATGTACAATGTCAAGTTCAAAAAAAAAAAAAGACGGAAATTTTTGACGTATGTAAGAAATTTGACCGCCAATGCAAAAGAAAAAAAAAAACAAGAAGTTTGTTAGTAATAATGATTTCATGTGTATAGCATTTTAAAAGTTCAATTTCATGTAATAATGATTTTTTTTTTACAAATATATGTAAAATAATAGAGACTATGTCGAATTAGATATTAGAGTAAAAAAAAAAAAAAAAAAAAAACATAATAATATGTAATAAGTAATAATAGATGGCACAAGAACTAGATGTCGCATGCAGTACCAAAAAAGTATACACAATTTATATGGCTGGGTGGTCCATTCCGGAATGGACCACAACATTTGAAATGATGTATACGTCGAGTGATTCATATTTTTTCGTATCTGAAGTATTGAGGAAGTCGATCAAATGTATACAAAGCTGCTATTATAAAAACATTCGCTTTCGGCACGATCTAAAACATGTTGTGGTCCATTCCAGAATGCACTACCCGTTTCACAATTTGTATACTCTGCTCTAGTATGCCATGCGACATCTAGCTCTTGTGCCATCTATGGTAATATGCATGTTAAGCAAAATAAAATTATAATGGTCCAGAGCTTCTCGAACGCCTCTGTCACGACGACGGCGTCTTCCCAAGGGGGAGGAATGTTGTGAAAATAATATTTGTAGATCGAACGCAATGCAATGTGATGACACTCATCAGCTGCACAATTTCATGATGACCCATTAAGCGCCGCTATGAATTGTGTAGGTAGCTATGAGGTAATCGCAATGCATTTGCGGAACTAATGTAAATATATGTAATCACAGTGACCACGAATTTAAGCGGCACTGTTTTGAAATTGTACACCTGTGGTCAGTGAGTAAAAAATATTACTCAATGGCCCGGTAGTACATTAATTCATTGTTTTAAGTAGAATAAAAACAAAAATAAAAATGAAGAAAAGAAGCGACGAGGCAGAGGTAGGCGAGTAGTAGAGGAGAGTTTTGTTCTGACCACTCGCGCGTACAGAAGTGTCAAATTACTTGTCTTTCGGTAATCACTGATAAGAACCGTATTACTCATCTGTGAACAGTTATGTAGTAATTGTATTAATAAATGACATAAAAAATAAGTCAAGTGGTTTTGTTTTTTGGTGATCAAAGTGCAAGAGAACATTCTCCAGTGCTGTGGTAGTTACATTGAGCAATCGCTCAAATTAACCACAACACCGACGACTCTGAAAAATGGTTGACTGAGCTAGCCGGTCTTAAAACAAATGCCTCTTCACTGCGAGCGCCCAATGTGTGGCTCGACCCACGAAAACATTTCTCATTCTTCCTTAAATTTGCAGGCATTAAATAAGTGGAATTCCTACGGCAAATTATATGCCGCAGGGTTACCATATAGGAGGGGTTCTGAAACGACGACTCTGAAAAATGGTCGACTGAGCTAGCCGGTCTTAAAACAAATGCTTCTTCACTGCGAGCGCCCAATGTGTGGCTCGACCCATGAAAACATTTCTCATTCTTCCTTAAATTTGCAGGCATTAAATAAGTGGAATTCCTACGGCAAATTATATGCCGCAGGGTTACCATATAGGAGGGGTTCTGAAACGTTATTAGGCTAGGGATTGGGAATAAAAATCTCTATTGTCCAAACAGGTATGCCGGCCGCTAGGTTGGGAATGTCCTAAGCGGCACATAGGCATCCTGTAGTTTGCCAGTGAAGTTGGCTAGATACCTTATTAGGATTGAAGGATTGAAAGTGACAATAGCCGGATGACATGTCCGAGAATATGAGTATAACGGCCTGATGTCTTTGGCGTGATAGACCCTACCGTTTTTCCCTGCAGATCCTCAAGCTCGTATAAGGAGTTTCCTTTCTTTGACTTGACCCGACACTTTACAAATTTACGTCCTAGTTTAGCACTGGTCTGCTGTTGGAAATTGCTTTGGGCAAAATTCCGTCTGAACACTTCTTGACCCACTTTGAAATTAACGCTTCGCTCTGAGATTGTAAGCTTTCGAACCCTGTTCAAACTAGCTATTTGGCTTAGCTTCTCATCCCACTTAGTATGCTCCGTCCGGATATATGCTCTAATCCCTGACAATAGAGACCTGTTCACTTGCTCTGAGGCGTTTGCCTGCGGCGAATAAACTGCCATTCGCAAGTGTTTCACCCCATACTTGTCCAGTAATCTGGCGAACTGAGCCGAGCAAAACTGGACTCCATTGTTAGAGACTATAGTTTCCGGAACTCCGAACCCGTGAAATATTTCAGTCTCGATGAACTGACACACGTTGAGAGTAGACGCCTTTCTCATCGGTTTGAGTATCGGGAACTTGGAAAAGTGGTCAAGAACTATCAATATGCAGACATTTCCTTTCACTGACCGAGCATATGGACCCAGAAAGTCGATGTACAGCTTTTGCCATGGTCTGTCTGTCACAGACTTGACTCCCATAGATGGTCTAAGAATGGTATTGGGGGCTTTGGTCTCTTTACACACGTCACAGGCGACTACGTATTTTCTGACATCAACTGTCATTCGTGGCCAGTACAGGTGTCTTCCTTATACCTCCGTGAGAAGACAATGGCGGATCATGAGCTCTTGAAATAACATCGAACACAAGCCCTCGTGGAATCCAAAGCTTCGAAGCTTCTTCCTCCTGAATCGGATCGCCTGTTCTCGGAACAGTCCGAATATGAACGAAGCCATCCCTGACGCAAATCTGGTAGTTTGCCAGAAGCTGTTTTAATCTTATGCCTCAGCTCTTCATATTCCAACGAGTTGAAATATGGAGAACTAAGGTCAACTTCCGGGCCAGGATCTTCAGGTGTTGTCAAGCTGTCACAATGGATTCGTGACAGCGCATCAGGAACGACATTCAAGTTTCCCTTTCGGTACTCGATGGTGAAGTCGAAACCTTGAAGCTTCAAACTCCACCGAGCAAGTCTACCGCTGAGGTCCTTTAGAGACATCAGCCATTTCAAGCTCGCATGATCAGTCACTATTTTAAACGGCATAAGTTCTATGAAGGGCCGGAACTTCTGTACACTTAAGATTGCAGCTAGACATTCCTGCTCTGTGGCTGTATAATTTCTTGTGCTGAGTTCAACTTTTTCGAGACGTAGACTATTGGCTTCTCGTGGCCATCGTCATCTAGTTGAAACAGCACTCCACCAATACCTTGTCGGCTCGCATCGCACTGTATAATGAACCGCTTGGTAAAGTCTGGGCTCGCTAGCAACGGAGCAGAAGTAAGTTTTTGTTTTAGCACTTCCAGAGACGTCTAGGCTTCAGGTGTCCATTGGAACTGACTTGGATTCTTCATAGTGTCTGTGATGGAAGCAGTTAGATCAGCATAGTTCGGGAAGAACCGTCTATACCATCCCGCCATACCTAGTAGGCGTCGGGCTCGCCGAACAGTTTTAGGTCACGGATAGTCAACTATGGCTGAAATCTTGTCAGGGTCAGTTCTTATACCTCCTTTTCCGACAATGAAATACAAGTATTTGGTCTCTTTGATACAAAACTTACTATTCTCAACGCTGATAGTGAGTCCAGCTATCCTCAAACAATGCGCTACACGGGATAGTAGCACGAGATGAGTGTCAAAGTCCGATGACAGTACCAATAAATCGTCGAAGTAGACGAGAACATCCTCACGAAGATCGAAAGGAGTGACCTTATCCATGAGGCGGCACATAGTTTGTGGAGCATTGAAAAGGCCGAATGGCATCCCGGTGTACTGATAGAGAGGATGACCAGGTACTGTAAACGCAGTCTTCGCTCTAGACTCAGTGTCTAGTGAGATCTGCCAAAAAGCGTATTTGAGGTCCAGGCAGCGGATAGGCGTCCTTCTTAGTAACGGAGTGGACCTTCCTAGCGTCAAAACAAAGCCGAACCTTCCCAGGCTTCCGCACTTGTACAACTGGAGAGCTCCAAGGACTCTGGCTCTCCTTTATCACACCCAACGATAGCATTCGTCGCAATTCAGCATCCATCAAATTCTGTACTGCCGGTGAAATCGGATGTTTTATCGGAGTCGCGACATTCGTTTTAATCCTATGAGTGACAAGTGATGTTTTTCCTAAGCCCAACGAGGCGAAGGAAGGAAAAAGCTGTTTCGTGACTTCAAGACATTGGTGCTCTAGAGCAGAAAGAACGCGGCAGTCGGTGTGAGGAGTAGCTATTAGACTTGGTGTCACTTCTGCAACTATACCCAGGACATCTGGAAGCCAACCAAATAGACGCCAGAAGTCTATTCCTAGATATAGTGCCTGTGTGAGCCCAGGAACCACGTAAAAACGCACGTTTTGGGTCTTACCACGGAAAGTAATGTCCAAGTTCACATGACCATGCACAGTCGTCATGGCACCATTAGCTACTTGTACCTGTGTCCGATACCTCTTCCATTCAATCTCTGCTTCTGCAGGTTTCTCTAGAGCTCCCTGGCCTAGAATACTGACAGTGGCACCACTATCAAGTAATCCAGTCTCAGTTCGCCCCAGCAATCTCACTTCGGCATACGGTCGAATGTCGTCTTGCATCGACACGGAAATGTGTGCCAGTTTCTTTCTTTTCTGTCTCATTCTTCGACAGTATTCCCGCGAACGAACGGTCGATCGTTTCTTTCTTGGTCTAAGGTCCAGGTCATACATAATTTCAGCTAGCTCCGCCACCGAGGAGAAGATGCGGTCTCTTACTGCATTGTAATTCCGCAGACGCGTATGATAAGGCGTCAGCGGATGTAAAACAGGCTCAAACCCACTCGTCATAGCAGAGCTTGGTGGCCGTTTTAATACAGAAATGGCAGGAGTCCCGACCCGTCTCTCGTTCTTCTGTGCACAGTGTCTGCAGTTTGGTTGAAAGACATTCTTGCGTCCGCATCTATAATAGAACACCCGTTGTCTCTCTTGCACAGTTCTCGTAAAAATGACCTTGCTGATCACAATTCCAGCACACTGTTGCGTGTCTGGTCGAAATGGCTGACACGTCTCCTAAGCTGATGTCACGGCCTGTTACTAGTGACAAATCTGGGTTCAGAGACTGGCAATCGTCAACTCGTTCACTCTTTGGCTCCGGTAAAGGTTCCAGCTACAAGCTGTGGCAATTCGCAGCTGTGTGGCTTGAATTTGGGTGACGAGCGATCTCAATTGAGCCATGATAGTCGTAGGGTGTAGACATATTTTGTTCTGGATGTCTGTCAATAGATTGGATTTGACTATCCCCAGGAACTCACTATCTAGCATTGGAGTCTGCAATTGGTCACGCAACTGCACCAGATTTTGGTGGTATGCTGCAATGGATTCTCCAGATTTTTGTCTGCGGGACATTATCTGAACCCGCACCTTCAAATCGTCTTTGGGAACTCCCCATTCAGCTAGGAGAGCTGTTTTAACGTATACCCAGGTTGGTGTGGAATTGAGTCTAAGTAATGACCAATACCAATCCATGGCCGGGCCTGCGAGCAACGTGCTCATATTCCTCACCAGGAGGTCAAAATCTCCTTCGAGAACTGAGTAGGTGAGCGCCTCAACTCGAAAGAAAAACTCGTCCACTGATAGTTTGGAACTATCTCCACTATACGAGATGTTCCATCTACGTATCGGACTGCCTGAGCGTCTATGCCAGGGATGATTTTGAGCTTAATCGAAGCTCGATCTATCGGGTGGTTCATTCTGATTTGCGAACCCATAATAAGGAGGACGTGCAGCGTAATTAGGTGGCGGAAAATCCATGTTACCACTTAATTACTCTAAGGCAGGGATAAATCTTGATTCGCATCGGTACACTTGGTATGTAATAAAGATTCCACTAAATTTCAAAATTTCAAAATTCAATCAATAACTTAAAGATCTCTAATCTAATCTAATCTCCCTAATGGAAAGTTACAGAAAAACTGAATGGAGTTTGTACAAAAAAATCCTCGCCGCATTGCCAAAGATCGACAACAATACTATGCACCAGCAAAAATACTCAAAAAAAATATAAACTGTAGCCTACAGTATCAAAAAAGATTGTTATGAGCTTAACTCAAATTTTTCGAGTCGAACTAAGAATTTAAAAAGTAAGCACTAAGAAAAAAACGATTTATCATAAAAATCTCCTCCCTCTCTCCAAGAGCTAAATCTCAACACGAAGGTGTCAAATCTCAACACGAAGGTGTCCCAAGCCCAATCAGGTCAAAAATCATATACAGGCAAGTGATGTGAATGTGTGCATGAAAAGAATTTGGGCTCTCACCGAGATCTGGGAAAAGTAGGGTTGGATATGTCAAAGACTGGAAATGCTGCTAGAGATTCTTCAGCCAGGCAGTTAGCAATATGCCAGCTCCTGATCACTGAATGTCTTCAGCCTCACCTCCCTCCTCCAACAACTCTTTCCTTCCTCTTCACCTGATTGTCATATCTAGCTAACTTTCCAGCTGGGCAGAGTCATGAATCTGGTCTACTAGTTAAAAGCCAAAAAGTCGTCTCACAGATTCACGACTCTGTCCAGCCAGTTGGCCACCGAGACATGCCTCCGTGAGAACACAAACAAAAATTTGTGCGGCCACCTACTATTTACTATTTCCATAGCAGAAGGCCAGCGGGAAAGATCAACAATTAAAAAAAAATTAAAAAAGCAAAAATTTAAACTTTCTAGACTTGAGGCTTGACCAAAGTCAAACCTAAAGTCGAACTTACAGAAAAACTTTTAAAAACAATCTCTCAAAAACACTTTACTTTACTATAAAATCTCAAACCTTCAAATTTCTCAAAACTTTAACGTTACTCTACAAAAATCTCAAATAACAAACAGTTAGACTCAAGTCTGCATATAACTTCGACTGATTATAAGATTACCGAGTCAGACAATTTGGCTAACAGCCAAATGTCCATATCTCCAAGCAATCCCAGTCCCCAGCAAGAGTCATACACCACCGAAGTCTAACTGAGGTGACCCGACGTTGGGCGCCAATTTGTTATGCTAGTAAGTTGAGAGTGATTTGCTTGGACGTGAAGTTCAGACTGCCAGCATGAGCTGACAGATCACTCGGTGGACAGCGTTGACTGCAGGGCGGCACGCTAGCTCGCCTCGGCTATTGGCAGAGAGTGTGGGGAGCTTCCACGAAGACCTGCCGCTGCCACCAGCCTTATACAAAATTTTTCGTGCCTACAAATCAAAAGGCCGTAGCACACATTCAGTCCTTAAGGGACTTTTACACCACTTACCTACATCCATTGGGAAGGCACCGATTTTTGGCCTTCTGTCCGTGTTCCAAATCTCCCAACTGACTCTGAGGGCAGATAATTTTCAGAGTCCCTGTGCCTCGCCCAAATCGCTATACCAACGTCAGCAATCCATGTAGTAGTACCTAATTCCATAGATTATACAGGCAATCGCTAATGTAATGTTGTTACGGAAAGTAAATGTGACCCAGATGGGGATTATAAAAAAAAAAAAAACGGAAGACCTTAAATCGTAACATAGAACATTTTTTTTTTGTTTTTATTTAAAATGCCTTCTTTCCAAATCAGTTCTCTCTTGATTCTTAAGTAAGTACCGGATGCCGGGATGAAGTGAGCTTTACCTGACTTTACTTGACATTAATAGTGAACTAAACAATTATTTCTGGAAGCGTTTCAGTTTTTGTTATAATAATAGAATAGCAGGAACATGTACTCTTTCTCAAATAGTACATGGACGCCAGTCTCCTTAGCGCAACCCAAACTTAATACGATTGAGAGAAATAATTCCTTTAAGAATGCACAATCTATTTTATCCGAGACTACCTAGCATGGAATGCCTGAGTGCTATGGAGTCTTATCTCGTCGTTACTAGTTTATAATATGAACACTGTACGGAATTTTGAATTATATTGAAATTTAACTTACAGTTTGTCTGGTCCCTCGAAGCAGCTCCCTGGAGGCGAAAATGTGGTTAGTTTCGACGATCTGAAAAATTCTATTTGTGTGGAAAAAACTTTAGGCTATTGACTCCTACCCCTTGGATTGTTGCACTTTTAGTAGCATGTAGTAGATGATGTACACTAGTGAATAGACGCATTTTTAAATCGGCTCCAGCTTTCAGTCTTTTATACGAGTATCTGAGTTATAATTAATAACAAATTTTTTGAGTTCTGAGTGCTATTAAATCTTTACGCAGATCTTATTGGTTTTAGTGACCGGTTGTTTTTGTATTTTCGTATATTTTATCAAAAAAATTTCAATTAAAGCAAAAACAAAAGTTCGAAATTATATTGTTATCAATCTCCCGTAATTAACAGTTTCTTTGGCTACATTCATATAATAGTGTTTTGTGAGAAAGTCGCTTTTATTTAAATAGCATGTCAGTCAGGGGCCAAAAAAAAAGAGAAGAACCCATCAACCTCAAATCCCGAAGATGGAAACCTGATCACTACTCGCAGCTCTGCAAAAGGAGATGATACCAGCCCAGCAGATATATCTCCGGTTGTACTTGCTAAACTTATGGAGTCTCTGGAATCCAGTCTCAAAATTAATGGCCTAATGCAAGAGTTCGAGGTTCGAATTATGGCAAAAATTGATGAGTCCATCCGTGCCTTGAATGATATGGCCTTGAAGCAAAAGGAGTCTATAATTAAGCTCCAATAGCATAATAATTCTCTTAAATCACAAGTTGATGATCTTCTTCGCTTTCAGCGGCTAAATGACACTGTAATAAGGGGAATTCCCCAGCTGCCTAGAGAGAGCCCACAGCTTATTGTAAAAAGTATTGCTGCATTGATCGACTATCCCATATAAACGTTCACCGATGCATTTCGAATACAAGCGCAGTCTCAGGGGAAAACAACGCCAATAATAGCTCGTTTCTCTAGTCATTCTGAACAAAAAGTCTTCTTATCTGCCTATCGTAAACGTAAAGGCAACAAGTTATCGCATCTGGAGGGCTTCTCTTCCGATAGTTCTGTTTACATCAATGAGAGCTTAACTCACATTAACAATTATCTTCTTCGTGAGGCAATAAAGCATCGCAAGCAAGGGGAACTTCATTCTGTGAGAACGCAGAATGGCCTCCTACATGTTAGAAAGTCCAATGAAGGTCATGAAACAAAAATTTTCAGTTATGATCAACTCCGTAAAAACTCGCTAATGCTGATAAATTTTGTTCCTGCAAGTGTGGAGTCGATGCTCTGTAAATATGGTAATGGTACAAACCTATCTATTTCCTGTTTTTTTCGTCTTTTTTTTAGTTGTATACAAATATTATTTCTATTTCTTCTTAATAAATCGAATTAGATCTTTCTTTTGTATGAATTCTAATTTTCTTGAAGTTAAGTTTTCATTAAAAGTTTTCTTTTTTCTTGTACGGAGATTAGTGTATAGTAATATCTCAACCGTGAATTCTATTTTTCTTGAAGTTAAGTTCTCATTAAAAGTTTTAGTTTTAAAAGTTTTCTTTTTTCTTGTACGGAGACTCGTGTGTAGTAATATATTTACCATCATAATCGCTATCATGGTAATTGAATGCAATGTCTATTTTAAAATTTTTAGTTAATCATTCCCGGGGACTAAAAGTCTGTACTATAAACGCAAGAAATATCCGTAATAAAATTGACGAATTTCGGTATATCTTCTCGGATTTGAATTTTGATGCTATATTTATTAGTGAGACCTGGCTGAACAACGAAATTCCATCCTCTTTAGTATCAATACCAGGATATAAGTTATTCAGAAATGACCGTAATGGTAGGCCAAGGGAGGCGTAGCAATCTATATCCGTGACTGGATAAAGGCAAAACTGATTTCGTTTTCACGGGATCAATCAATCGAGTTCCTATGTGTTGAAATAAACTCCGGTAGTGACAAATGCGTACTAGCTTCAGTTTATTGTCCTCCGAAATCTTTTGACTGCGATAATGCTCCAGAATTCAACGTTAATTTATTACGTCAGGATAGCTCAGCAAACAAGTTTTCGCATATTGTTCAGTCCCTCCATCTTAATGTAATAAATTCCTATCCTACCTATTTCAATACTTCAAATCCTTCGTTTTCTTTGTTAATTACGATTTTTCCTTAGGAATAGCTCCACTCCCGAACAGAATCTCTTTCCGCGACTATAATAGAATACAATTTGACGCCTTAATTGAAGAGTGTTCCATTCTATCCTGGGATATAATCTACAACTCAACCTCGGTCGATCATCAAGTGGAGGCTCTTACTTCGTTGATTTCCTACCGATATGAAAAATATGTTCCTGTTAAAACAATATATATTCAATGGGAGGGTTGTCCATGGTTTTCTCCAGTAGTCCGTGCTTTAATTATTGAACGTGAGTACTTATATAAACAACACAGACGTCTAAAAACTAATGCATCCAGATCTCTCTACGTTATCGCTCGCAACAGGGCCAACGCTGTAAATAAGCGTGCAAAGTATCAGTATTACAGTGCTAAGCTCAATACTAATCTAGGGCCAAGGGTTCTATGGTGTATTCTAAGGCAGGCTGGGGTTTTTGGCAAGGAAAAATCAGATTGCACTTTTAGTCCAGATGATCTTAACGCATCCTTCACCTCAGGTATTAATATACTCCCGTCAACCTCTGGTGTTATCTCTGCTCACTCACTTGCCACCCCGAAAACAAACTTCGCACGCAATGCTAATATAAATCCTTTCTCATTCCGTACGGTGAATCTAGATGAACTATCTCTCGCATTGAACTCTATTAAATCTGATGCAGCTGGTCCTGATAACTTATCACCACGCTTTATTAAGCTGCGATTCCCTTTCATTAGTAGCTATGTTCTCCACATTATAAACTCATGTCTGATGTCATCATATTTTCCTTGCAACTGGAAACTTGTCACTGTTCTACCCATACCTAAAAAAACCTTCTCCTGAATATTTGGCGGACTTTCGCCCAATAAGTCTGTTATCTTTTCAGTCCAAGCAAATTCTTTCTTTTGTCAAAGAAAAAAACTTGCTGACACGTTGGCAATCAGGATTCCGTCCTAACCATAGTGGCGAAACTGCGGTCCTCAAGGTATCTTCAGACATAAGAGTAGCCTTCGACCAGGATATCCTCACGACGTTGATATTGTTGGATTTTTCCAAAGCTTTTGATTGCCTTGATCACCACTTACTTACAGAGAAACTTCAAAAGTTTTTCAATTTTAGTAGCACTGCCATCGTCCTGGTTAGCAGGTTCTTGCCGGACCGCAGCCAGAGAGTTAAAGTCAATGGTACAATGTCTAATGCTTGAACTCTCACGTGTGGTGTTGCTCAAGGTTCAATACTGGGTCCACTACTATTTAGCTTTTTCATAAATGATCTTCCTGATGTAGTTCGCGATGTCCAAATCCATCTTTATGCTGACGACGTACAGATTTATCTAAGCAGACCAATCGGTCTTCTCGAGGACTGCATCGCATGTATAAATGCTGACCTGGATAGGATATCTAACTGGTCTAAGTGTAATCGTTTGTTACTGAACCCCGGGAAATCACAGAGTATAACATTTTATAATCCAACTTGTAACGAAATTGATATTCCTCCAGTTACTCTAAACGGTATACCACTGCCTAGTCTTAGTAAGGTTTCCAATCTAGGGATCATCCTTCACTGTAATATGAAGTATTGTGACAACGTTAGTGCGATGATTAGAAAAATTTATGCAGTACTGCGACGATTATGGCTTTCAGCCAACTTTCTATCGTACGTTGTAAATTAGTTAAAACATTGATACTGCCTCATTTCATTTTCGGCAGTTTGATTTTTCCTAAATTGGATAGCTCATGTGCACGCAAGTTGGAGGTTGCCTTCAATGACTGCATGCGGTTCACAAATGGATTAAGAAGGTTCGACCATGTCTCACATCTTCGCCATCGTTTGGTCGATGGTTCACTGATGTCGTATTTAAATTAAAGAAAATTGATATTCTTGTATAACTTACTTCAGTTGAAAAAGCCGGAGTATCTCAGGGAAATGTTCAAATTCACATCGTCCCGACGCAATAAAAATCTAAATCTATCACGCTTCTATAAACTAGTAATGGAAAGTTCTTAACTTGTCCAAGTAGCTCGCTTATGGAATTGTCTTCCTCTTAATATTCAAGCTGCGGGCACTGTCAATGCATTCAAAAAGCTTATTAACACACACTTAACTTGATTTTATATATCTCTTTATACTTTCTCCACTGTCTCTCTGTATTGGAAAAATAGCATAAACTTATTTGTGATTACTTGTACTTTTGTTTAATTATTCATATTATGTTTCATATATATTTTGTTTTCTTCTTTTTGCTCTAATTTTTTTTTTCTTTTTTACACCCTTAGTTATTAATATTTTTAGTTTGTATTCTTTTCTCTCTATCATTCCGTTTATAACTTTATCTAGCGCCACCTTCGATTTATACAACAAAAGATTGTAAATTTCTGGAGAGAGCGGACGTGTCAGTTTGTTTTAATAAATAAAGCGTCGAGGTAATAAAGTACATTATCCCGAAAAAGATTCAAAAGTGGTGATAAGTGAATAGTAAGTGTGAAGTGTCATTCTTACGTAAGAAAAACCCAAAAAATATACAAAAATTGTTAAAAACTAAGCCAGAAAATTTAAAAATTTGACAATTGATTTAATTAATTAAAATCAATATTTCGCCGTTGCCATGGGAGCACCTAAATTCTAAATTTTAAAATAGAAACAAAGCGTTAGGGGCGATACTCCGCTCAGTGATTGCTTCGGTAATACACCACGAACAGTCCTATTGTGTTACTGGTCGTAGTATCTACGACAACATCGCGGTAGCCAAACATTTGTTTGCCTACCATGAACAGACAGGTACACAAATGGCCATGATTTCTCTTGACCAGCAAAAGGCTTTTGATAGCGTCTCGCACGAGTATCTCCTGACTGCTCTCGAGGCATTTGGGTTCCCGCCCAGGTGGCTCGATATCATCGGGAAACTGTATAGAGATTCAGCGATTTTGATTAAGCATCAAGGACAGGTTCTGGCTCCTATCTCGTTTCATCGAGGTATCAGACAGGGCTGTCCATTGTCAGGTATGCTTTATGATCTTTCGTTGGAGCCGCTACTGGTGAATCTTCGTCGAATGCTCGGACAATATTCAGTGCATGTACCATATACCAATGTGAGGCCTCTTATGTTGGCATATGCGGATGACCTTTCTATTTTCGTGACAAGAGATGAAGCTTTTCCGGTAGCTCGTGCTGTTTTCGAACAGTACGAGCGTATAGCGGGCGCTAAAATAAACCTTAGTAAGAGTGAAGGCTTGTGGTGTGGAAGGTGGAGAGATCGTACAGATACTCCACTGAACATCCAACGGACTAATACTTGCCTGAAGTATTTAGGTGTGTATATCGGACGCGAGAGTAAATCAAATAATAGCCGCATCGCTCTTGAGAAACTCTCTAGAGCTGTAAACTCATGGCGTAGTCGACTGTTTCCACTATCCCTAATGGGAAGGTCAGTCGTGATAAACTATTTGATTACCTCGTCCGTCGTTCATCTGCTAAAGTCTGAGACGTTTGATGAAGGCTTCGTAGGTCTTCTTCAAGCAAAAGCGATAGACGCCTTTTGGTGCGGAAAACGATGAGTTGCTGAAAGCCCGCTATGTCTGCCAGTCAAGATAGGTGGATTAGGTCTCACTAACTTGGTTGTGAAATCAAGGTGTCTCCAAGTGCGTGCATTCCAAAGAGTGTTTTTGATATCTCTGGAAACTGTCGAATAAACACTAACACTCCACAACTACACGACCTACAAGACCTCCGGAGTATACAGGATTCAACAGATGGGCGGGATAACTTGCAGAGTAGTCTACAGTTATCCTTCTAGTTACAAAGATGCTGATGTAGCATTCAAATTGCTGCATCACAGTCTTATGCATGCTAATCAGTTGTCACATATCGACCGGCGGGCTCAGAGAATCTGCACAGTTTGTTCTGGTGAAGGCACCTTGTTTCACAGGTTCTTCACTTGTCCAGCTTTGCAGAGTCTAGTGGAACTGGTGCGCGATATGTGTCAGTTGATCCACCCGAATTTCGGCATTACTAGGACATCGTTTCTATGGGGACCAAAGGTTTGTAGTTGGGTGAATTGTTTGATTAGCTTTGTGTTGACACTGCCCAAATCTACATACACTTGTACTACATGAGAGTCGGAGATGGGAATCAGAACACTGACCCACAACACCACGCGCATATCTGGCAACGAACGCAGACACATTCAACTACACATGGCAACCACTATCGTCGGTGCAGGACGAAGCTATTGTCTTTCGCTGGTGATTGCAGGCCACAGCATTTGCAACAGTAGTTCACGGGGCTTCTCCCCGCTTAGGAATCGTTGCACGTGCTGTGGGAAGGACAAATAATCTGTTAGAGATGCTAAGCTGGAGGGATGATGAGGGCAGTTTGTAGAGGTCCATGATACTACAGGCTGCCCTCGCGGGTAATTTTTTTCGTTCGTTCGATCGGCTATTAAGTTTTTAATTCGGTTTCGGTCTCGGTAATAAATTGCAAAATTTTTATGTTGAAAAATCGTTCGTTTTAGGTTTTTATTATTTATTAGATTGTTTTGGAAATTTTTAACATCTTGGAACTGCCACTTACCCAATTGTCAAAATTGGGACAAATGCTAATTTTTTTGTTTTTTCATCTTTTAGGCATTTTTCAAAATTTTTGGTATCGTTATATACAGTCTTTTTGCGAATTGAATGTTTCATTTTTTGTTCTCGTTTAATTGTTAGTGTCTAGTTTGTTTCGTTGTCCCTTTTGACCCATTTTGTATTATTTTAGATTAGTTAGTGTCTGTTGTCTTTTTTTACACATTGTAGAGCCTTTTGCCACCTATTTTGAAGGATTTTGAAAAGAGCCAAAGAGCCACAAAATAAAGAGCCCATTTACATAAAAAAAAAATTATTATTATTACTTGATATGCCTACTCGTCGTTAATTTTAGGTATCAATATAATTCTTTGTTTACATTTGGCTTGAGTATGACACTCATTTGGTTCAGAAGGAACCTTGTTCTTTAGTGTACATATATGAATGTAACTTCTCTCCATCCCTTCTTCCTTTTTTTTTTCTTTTTTTTTTTTTTAATTATTAAATTAAACTTAATGAATTATGTCCTAGGCGGACGAAAGTGACGTTAGCTATGTTATGTGCACAATGTGATTTGGAGCAGAAATTTCAGTCTCTTTCTTAATTAAACTTATTCCCGCTTTCCGGGCTTCATTGATCTCTTCGATAACCTCATCTGCCCTACTTAATTCCTATACCACTAGAATTACTTTCGTAGTCGCTCACGGTTCATGCATTAACTTTCTCTTCTTAAGACTAGTTGGACACCAAAAGTGTTAAAAATTCAGTATATACATATTTGTAAAAAAAACACAAGAGGAAATCTTTAAGTTCCAGCCACACTCTCTGCCTTGTCTCTTTCGTTAGACTTTTATAACACCGCCGGAGATCCCCTGGGGATGCCTCTGGCGCTTACAGTTGCAACGTAGGAATTTGAGGGCCCCCTTTTGCATATAAGTTCAGGTAAGTTGCGGCCTTTTTTTTCTTTTTCTTTTTTTTTTTTGTTGTTGCCTTTTTTGATTTCCTGAATTTATTTGGTGTCTGTGGCAGTGGATCCCCTTTGACTATGCCTTCTGATCACGACAGCCGACGGATGCTACTAGGAACTAGGACTCGAGCAAACGCACACTACCGGTGAAGAAATTTCATACTGCTACATGCAGTATGCTACGACCATAACAAGCTGTCTGCAAATTTATGATCCTTTCTTAGTCCACTCTAAGAAATGATTATGATTATAACTGGCAAAAGAAAATAGGTAGGTGAGTGTAGTTTTATGATCCTATATTAAAAATTTTCCTCGTAATAAGAATATCTGCCTTTGTCTAGAAAATGATAATAAAGAATTTACAGAAACTAGAGATTAAGAAGTTGTGTACATTCAGTTCCAGACTAACAAAGAGCAAATATGTGAAAGTCGTTTATAGTGTTTTGTGCAAAAAAAAAAAAGTTGAACGTGCTTTGTGGACCATTACTTCTCTTTAACCGTGAAAATACATAATAAATAAAATAAATATTATTGATCGGAAAGGAAAAAGAGGATTATTATTTTCGAAAAGGGGTGATGGACGATAGAAACTTAAACCTTCAAACATGTACTAAATGGAGGCAAGAGTACCACCCAATAAGCAATTCGAATGGAATTCCGGTCGTTTTCTTGTCATTTTTGACGCGCACGGATTTCAGCTTCTTTGGCCGAAGGGAACTGCGTCGAGATTCCATCTGTAAAGGTGAAAATGGCGCTCGCTGTAGCGTGTAAAAACAACAGCTGTTTGTGTGAGGATGCCGTCACTTTTTTCCACTGGAATTCCGTGAAAAAATCCCACATCTGGAATTTTTGGTTATTGAGGAGTATATAAACACTTCCGAGAAAAATTAAATTAAAAATTGTGGTGACTTCGTATATGCAGTGAATAGTTTAATTGGAATTTTGCATTTCTTTTATCTGAATACAAAAGTGACATCAAATTTGAGAAAACTAGCTACCTTGCTTTCAAACTAATGGTTTCAGGAGATGATACCTAGAAGAAAAGAGGTTCCAGTTCGTTATACGAAATAGCAACAATCGTCAAGCTTGCAGCCAACGGGAAAAGAAAATGGGAACCGACGATTTGGAAGAATAGAAAGAATACCACGCAGAGAAATACACAGTGAATCATGAAGGCAGCTCGGGGAAGATGGAAGTGCTATGGAGATGCTATCCGTGAAATGTTCCTATGATCCGAAGAGCTTTAGAACGCTAGATATACGAATTATGTAGTCGACTGTGATAGTAAAACTTACAAAGCCGTTATTGATTCAAATCTACGGATTCTAAAAAAAACATGTGTATAAATCACGTGAAAAACACCTGAGAACTGCGAAATTTAAAGAAAACCAATATAGGTCTCGGAGGAAAGGGTAAACTTGTTATGGTCGTAGCATACTGCATGCATGCAGCAGTATGCTATACTGAAGCTGGCAGCAGTATGCAAGTTATATACCCAGAAATTACAATTTAAATCACCGCGTCAACTTCCTTTCCCACGCGAACTTCAAGATAAGAAACTCATTGCATTTCGCAACCTTGAAGTACTTGAAATAAAAACATGAGCAAGTGAAGCTCACATAACTTTTCATCTTTTCACACGCTCGCTTAAATTCTAAAAGAACAAAATGCAATTTCAGCATTTGTTTGACTTCATAGTTAAGTTGACTCTTAGTGTCTTAAATTAGTTAGTTTTAGTCTTGATTCGTGTGTGAAACTAACTTCGTCGCTTTTAATAAAGTTGGTTCAATTTAACGGTTGTTTTATTTTTTTTAGAACCAAAAGGTTTCGATACAAATCGATTAACGATTTGTAAGTGATATTATCTTTTTTTTTATTAATGATAAAGAAAGATGATTTGTTTGGCGCAGTCGGTAGGATTGCCAAACTAGTGTCGTGAAAAATTATAAGTGTAATATAATTGTTCAAGATCTTATAAAAAGATTATAAAGAATAAGATAAATCATTATACCATATCTAGTGAAGTGATTGGATCGAAAATAGAAGCGTTCCAATATAAACGAAAGTGAAATAGCTAGCAGTGAGTAAAATAATGATAATTGAGGTATTACACTCAATAGTGCGACAACTAGGTTTCTTTTAAGAATTTATTGGCAGAAATTTGATGAAACCTTATTACATACCACGAAAGAAATCACACAAACGAGTCAAGCTCAACACAATCCCTGAGGAAACGTACGACCAGATTCTTGTTGCAAACCAAAACAACTTTAACAACATCATGGCCTTGACTTTTACAAACCAAGATCTTATCAAGGAAGCTAGAGCGGTTCCAGTTTTTCGAGGAGATGGCACTTTTGAATTATCTCATTTTATCAGAGAGGTTGAAACCATCGGCGGACTAACTGCAGACGTAAATTTGAAGGCGTATTTACTTAATATTTTTGTCACAAAAATTCAGGGACCAGCTGCTGAATCAATACGGAGATTAGAAAGCGTAACATAGGATGAAATCAAAAAACAATTGAAAAAGTCATTTGGAGTACAACAGTCATATCTCAAGTTAAAAGAAGAAGCAGATGCTGTTAAATTTATAAATGTGAGTCAATATTATAATGAATTATCAAAAATTTTAGATAAGCTCAATCTTAAGTATAAATTAGATGACGATTCTCCTAATGAATTTAATGTTGCAAATAACGAGAAAAGTATTCTAGAAAAATTTCTTAATAAACTTCCGAGGTCAGATAATATGTACTTAAGAATAAAAGAAGTTAGGTCTTTAGAAGAAGCTTTTTATGAATTAGTTGAAACTGGAATTGCTACTAATCACACATTCACGCAAAGATACAACAATAATAACAGAGGTAATCCACATAACAACAATTTTAATAGAAATAATCAACAGAACAATATTAACGCTCTAAATAATAACCTTAATCGAAATTCATCTTACAATAATAACAACAGAAGTGATAATTTTAGTAGACAACAACGAATAAATCCTAACTACCGTTCTCAATTTCCATCTTATAGAAATAATGAACATAATTACCCCAATTCTTATAGGAATCAAAGCGGTAACTTTACCCAAAATAGATATCAGAATTCTCGAACATATAATAATAATCATAGACAAGTTGAGCCTATGGACGTAGATATGAATGTTATCGAAGAAAATTTTCGGTCACAGCCTCGGAACACTCACTACCGATAGTAGAATTTTCAATTTACAATAAAAAAATCTCTTGTTTAATAGATACTGGGGCATCAATTTCCATAATGAGTGAGGGGGTTTTTCCCAATATCAAACGTTTAAAATTAAAAAATCCAATCGAAATTTTTACACTATTCGACAAAACTGAAATAACTCATGAAATTATTACAGAAGTTCCGAAAGAATTTAATCACGAGGCTACGATGACTTGGAAAATATTAAAATTGAATAATAGGAAATTCGAAGCTATATTAGGACAAAATATTTTAAAAGCTGTTGGTGCAAAAATTAATTTAGATAGTGGTCATATAGAAATTATGAATAAAATAACGAAATTTAGAGATTCTTGCCCTTTTGAAGATACAGACGAATTATACTCTTTAGATCTAAATGGCAAAAAGATTTTTGACTACCTTAAAACTGATCATCTCAACAAAGAAGAACACGACATGTTAAAGAAAATCATTTCTGAAAATAAAGATTTATTTTACCGAGAAGGTCAGCAATTGACCAATATCGTTGATGTCAGACATCAAATTATCACGAAACATAGTCAACCGATATATTCTAAGATTTATAGATTCCCCAAGATCCACGAACAGGAGGTAGAAAAACAGGTTTCAGAAATGCTGTCGCAAGGAATAATAAAGCCCAGTAATTCACCCTACAATTCCCCTATTTGGGTGGTCCCAAAGAAATTAGACCAATCTGGGAAGCAAAAGTGGAGGATTGTAGTCGACTATAGAAAGCTCAATGAAATTACTATAGACGACAAATTCCCTATCCCAAATATAGAATCGCTTTTCGATAAACTCGGCAAAGCCCAGTACTTTACCACTTTAGATCTCGCTAAAGGATTTCACCAAATCCTTGTAGACGAGAAAGACCAATCGAAAACCGCCTTTTCCACACCACAAGGTCACTATGAATATGTCAGGATGCCATTCGGATTAAAGAATGCTCCTGCCACATTCCAAAGAATGGTGAACCATGTTCTAAGGAAATTCATCAACGTCAACTGCGTTGTATACCTCGATGATATACTGATATTCAGTACATCGCTCCAAGAACACGTGGATGTAATTTTAAAAATCTTTGAAAAACTTCGTGAATACAATTTAAAAATTCAAGTAGACAAATGTCTTTTCTTCTCAAAAGAATCCGAATATCTAGGGCATTTACTAACCAATGAAGGCATCAAGCCAAATCCAAGTAAGATCCAAGCCATTAAACAACTTAAGCTTCCGAAAACTCGTAAAGCAATAAAGAGTTTCTTAGGTATCACAGGCTATTACCGCAAGTTCATTAAGGACTATGCGAAAATTGCACAACCTCTTACGTATTGTCTAAAAAAGGACAAGAAAATAGAAACAAACAATCCAAGATTCGTTGAAGCATTTGAGAAGCTCAAAGAATTAATAACAAAAGATCCGATATTAAAATATCCAAATTTTAATCAAAGATTCGTATTAACGACTGATGCAAGTCAATTCGCTATCGGGGCAGTTTTATCGCAAAACGGACACCCGGTATCTTTCGCAAGTCGAACCCTTAACGATCATGAAACTAAATACAGCACGATCGAAAAGGAACTCCTGGCAATTATTTGGGCAACCAAATATTTTAGGCCTTATTTATATGGAGTTAAATTCACCATAAGAACTGACCACCGACCCCTAGTTTGGTTAAATTCCTTAAAGGAACCTAACTCTAAGCTACAGAGGTGGAGGATAAAACTCAACGAATTTGATCCCGAAATAGAATTTGTTAAAGGTAAGGACAACAAGGTAGCCGATTTTCTAAGTAGGATCGACGTAAATAAAAATGAAATCAACGCTCTAGAAACTAAAGAAAATGACAACCCTGATAATGAAAGTAATGTAGCTACGATTCATAGTGGTGTCGAAAATCTGGATGACCACATCCCCATTGCAGAGAACATCGTTAATAAATATCTCACACAGATTCACTTAGTTGAGAATAAGGAAGAAGAATTAGCGATCAAATACAAAAGATATAGGATAATATATATATCTAGGAAGGATTTAACAGATGAAAATTACTTAAACGATCTTTTACGAAGACTTATAAAAAAGGGAACAACGGCGATATACTCTGAACTAGATTACGACGAATATTCAATCTTGCAGAAGAAATTAATTGGATTATTTAGCAATGAATCGAGAATTAAATTCGTCAAATGTACAAAATTAGCAAAAAACGTCGAAAACGAAACCGAGTTGATACGGATAATAAAAGAAACCCATGAAGCGACTAATCATAGGGGTATCTTAGAAAACTTTTCCGAAATTAGAGATTCTTATTATTTCCCAAATTTAAAAGATTTCATTTATAAATACGTAAATAACTGCGATATATGCAACTTAGCTAAATATGATAGGAATCCAGAGCAGTACAAATATAATATAACAGAAACACCGTCTGAACCTAATGAAATTGTTCATGCTGACGTGTTCTATCTGAAAAAACAAATATTTTTAACCACCATAGATAAATTTACAAAACATTTGTCATTAACCAAACTAAACGATAGGAATAGCGTAACACTGGTTCAAGCTTTAAGGCATAGAAACTCCTTATTTGGAAAACCGAGAAGATACATTTTCGATAACGAATTTGACAGCCTAAATTTAAAAGATTTCTGTCGACTAGAGAATATAGAAGTCCATTTTACTTCTCCACGAAGTCACACGGGGAACTCCGATATAGAAAGAGTTCATGGGACGATAAATGAACATATTAGAATACTTCATCTAACACAGCCAAATTTAGATACGGAAAGTATGATCTTAATAGCAGCGGAAAAATATAATAGCACAATTCACTCCACAACTGGGGTTAGACCGACAGACTTTCTGATGGGAAAAGTCCTAAATAAGCAAGAGATAAGAAATAAAACTCAAGAAAAAAAGGAAAAAATGACTACGAAGTTAAATAAAAATCGAAAGGATTTCAATATCCCAAACACTAAAGAAATTCTCATAAAAAACCCAACAGCTCTCAGATACAAAGAATTGCCCAGGTATAAAAAGATTAAATACCTAACAAACAACAATAAATTAACAGATACTAAAAATAGAAAAATCCATCCCTTTCGTATTAAAAGATACTTTAAACATTTTTCAGAAAATCGTGATGTTCCTGATAATAATTGCAACACTAACTAATCCGTGCCAAGCGGTAATCAACATCGAAAAATTAGAAACAAACGCAGGATATACTGTAATTCAGCAAAATACTATCCCTATAATAGAACACTACAATAAAATCATCCATATAATCGACTTAAAGGATATTGAGGCAGCAATAACGATGATAGAATCGCAAGTAAATATCACCTTTACAGCAGAAGATCAAGTCATTGTCGACACGTTAACAGAAAAGCTAAATCAGGTAAAACATACTTTTAAGACATTAATACCTTTGAGACAAAAAAGAGCTTTAATTAACATTGGGGGGTCCTTCTTAAAATGGATTTTTGGGACCATGGATGAGGAAGATAAGACGGAAATCGAACGACATTTAAAGGTGATCGACGAAAATACTCACAACACCATATTAAATTCTAATAAACAAATAAAAATAAATAATATTCTGCAACAAAACATAAAAAGACTTCAGGATAATATACAAAAAAATCATCTACAAATGGATAAGCTCGCAAATCTCGTTGAAACGGATAATAGAAACATCCTAAAACAAGTTCATTATTTACAAACACTTACACATATAAACCTACTGAGCGAAGAAATCGAAAAGATACAAGAAAACGTCGTCTTCTCTAAACATCAAATTATGAGTAGATCTATTCTTACACCAGAAGAAATCGAACTCTACGATATCGATATCTTCAAAATCCAAGAACTTAAAAGTTCTTTAGCAACAATGAATACCAAACTAATTTTCATAATGCAAATTCCAGTACTAAGTCAGAAAAAAGCGACAAGATTTAGAATTTTACCATTACCTAACAAAAATAATGAGGAAGTAGATATAACAATTTCTGATGCAATAATTTTCGAAAACAAGTCATATTATCTTGACGAGGAAAGATACAAAAAGAAACTAAACCCTACTACTGATTGTATATCGAACTTATTAAATAATTCATATGATAAGTGTCAAAAGGTTATAAGACCAAACTCAGAAGTAATTGAAATAGATATAGGTCTAGTATTAGTAAAAAACGGGAAAAACGTAACTCTAACAAACAGTTGCAACGGAATCGAATATACTTTAAATAAAAATCATTTAATATCTTTTAATAACTGTACGATAAAGTTAGATAATACGAAATTCTATAATAAAGAAAGGGAATTTAAACATACTATTGTAATACCCAACTATTCAGAAATAAAGAATATCAATACAACATTGGAATTAAAAGATTTGAATATAAAACAGATAGAAAACAATAAAGAAATAATAGAAACTGAATACAGGAGAAAACAAGATAGTATAATAACATATACCAACCTGTCATTTACTTCAATTATCATTTGTTTAGTGATAGTAGTTTCTATAATATTATTTTTAAGAAGAAAAAGTCAAACAAATACGGAAAAACAAAATTTTGTCCAGGAGAACAAAAATCTTGAGGATGGGGGAGTTATATACCCAGAAATTACAATTTAAATCACCGCGTCAACTTCCTTTCCCACGCGAACTTCAAGATAAGAAACTCATTGCATTTCGCAACCTTGAAGTACTTGAAATAAAAACATGAGCAAGTGAAGCTCACATAACTTTTCATCTTTTCACACGCTCGCTTAAATTCTAAAAGAACAAAATGCAATTTCAGCATTTGTTTGACTTCATAGTTAAGTTGACTCTTAGTGTCTTAAATTAGTTAGTTTTAGTCTTGATTCGTGTGTGAAACTAACTTCGTCGCTTTTAATAAAGTTGGTTCAATTTAACGGTTGTTTTATTTTTTTTAGAACCAAAAGGTTTCGATACAAATCGATTAACGATTTGTAAGTGATATTATCTTTTTTTTTATTAATGATAAAGAAAGATGATTTGTTTTGCACGGTGTGCTACACTCTGACCAGACTGCGCGAGTGAACCCTGGCTCGACAGAGTACGGAAAAATTTTGACAGGAGAAGGAGAAGAATCCGAGAGCCCGGAAACCGAGTGGACTTGCTGCCATTGTGATTTTGGTGCGGAGTATAGCAAGAAAAGTCACGCACGCGGGTGAACCAAAAATTAGTTGATACATTTTTGTAGATTTCACTGGTGTTAAAGTATAATTTTAAAAGAAAAAACAAGAAAGGAAACCGCAAAGGTAATTGGATAGTAAAGGAAGCTGTATATGCAGCACCAGTAACGAAAACTTACAAAAGGTAAAAATTTAAGAAATACGTTTTGGTATAAGTCACTTGCAGTATTGTTTTTATCAGCGCAGAATTTGTATCATGTCAAATGGTAGAATCAAACAGACAGAGAAATTTTAAGAACGAAATCCAGAAATTCTCTGTAATTCCCTGACGTTCCACCTGTAAGGCGGCATAATCAGCGAGACATAAGTTGAAGGAAATATAGTGATTACCGTTATACTCCAGGATATTGTCGTCACGATCCCATGTTTTAATTGTCCAAAAGTGTGGTTAATGCTGTGCCCCGTACAATAAGAACCGCCAAATATCGAATATTTATATAACGGAAGATGAAACTAGCGATAAAACAAACCCAGTAAGTGGATATTTTGTGTGCAGTTTGAGTCTAGATCCATAGTGATTTCCGCGCGATAGCTTTGAGAAGTCAGGAAACGAGTTTAAGGAAAGACTCTCAGAAAAGTGTGAAAAATATAATTTCTATATAAGCTAATCAATTTCTTTTTACTACTAGTCTTTATACATGAAGTAAATATAGTTCGGTATTTCTAGATTTTTTTAACGTAGTAACACATAATGGACATTATTGAGTCCAGTTAGCAGTATCCTTATTCCAGAGTAGCAATAGATCAGTAAACAGATTAAGTTCCAGATTCTAACCAATAGGCTCAACTGCAAGTCATGATGGTTTAATTTTGTTTAAGATATCCTGAAAAGTATTAAGTTACAAATAGTAAAGAAATTTCCGTCAAGGTAATCGACAGCGGAGAACACCTAACCACTTAGGGATATAAACTTTATTTTCACAAAATTACAGATTGTCGTAAAACAGAAAAGCTAACACTTTCGCCTCCAGGGAGCTCGAGGGACAAGAAATGGTGTAAGTAATTTATATATATAATATATATATAATATATAATTGAAATTTCATATAGTATGTAATTTACCATTTAGTATATAGTCCAGTTTATTTTCGCCCGTATGCCCAATGAGGCCCACACATTTGCATGAATTTTTGTAGATCTTTTCTTTGCACTTCATCTAGTGCTACTCAACGTGAAGTATAAAACTTGCATACGGATGGTGAAATCTCGCGCTACGTTATTATGATTGTTAGTTTTTGCAATCGACCCATTTATACCACTAAGTATGCCTATAACCAACATTTGTCGCGGGCATGCAGCCAAGTTGCCGTGAAGGTAGAATCTTGAACTTGGTCACTACTGGAAGCACTATATTAAATAGCTACACATAATCTCAGGTTACCCTAACACGCATAATTAGGACGTGCTAAGTATTGACATAGATTATTATCATATTCTTTGGAACTTTTTATGTCGCAATTGCTACCGTACATGGAGTTAAATAATCTTAAATTATATAGTTAAAACCGCGCTATAGCTTCGAGACATATTATTATCATATAATCCTAAAATTTTTATATATGCCGAGATATCATATCATAATATATAGAATGAGTTAAAGAGTTTTAAATTTTAGGGATTAGGATGTGTTGTACTGTCACATATATTATTAGAGTATCTTGAATTCGTTTTTTTTTACTAGCGTATATCTATTACTGAGTTAAATTATCCTGCATCGTAGACTCTACTAGGATGTACTATATTGTCCACATAGCGTGGTAAGGCTTTATTTCGCTCTCTCACTCTCCCGGAGCCCTCCTCGAGTTGATGGTTGAATAGGTTCGCTTTTTTACTCTTTCAGATCATTATAGGGACACTGCAAAATACTCTGCCCTCAGTGTCGTTGGGTGGATGGGGCAAGCAGAAGGAAGGCAGAACATCGGCGCCTTCACAGTAGGTAATGGTAAATGATGCAAAGGTCCCTTCTGGACCGGGGGTGTTGCGGCTCTTTTTGGTTTTCGCACGAAAATTTTTTGTATATGGCAAGTGACAGCGGCAAGTCTTCGTGGACCCCCCCCCCACACTCTCCGCCAATAGCCGAGGCGAGAAGCCTGCCGTCCTGCACGTCAACGCTGTCTACCGAATGATGTGTCAGCTCATGCTGGCAGTCTGGACATCACGTCCAAACCAATCGCTCAACATAGTTCCATAACAAACTGACAGATAAGTTGGTAGATACGCTGTATAGTTATAATGGAAAAGCTCTCCGTGAAAATACAGCTGCAGGCAATATGCGGAAAGTCATATGGGCTACACTCTATTAAAAGTTCGTCTAATAAAAACTGCCCTGAAGGCGAAAGTTCGTGGTGCACTTGGCAGTGTATAAAGGCATTAGCACGATTTGAATCCTACAAACAATAAAACCCTTTACCTGAAAACGTTATAAAAGCCATTACTTAGCAAAAATGAACTTTTGAAACGATGTTTGGGAGGATATACCCAAAAAAATAGCGAGATCTTTAACTCTCTTGATTGGGAAGTCGTACCAACAACATAAAGGGTTTTCCAAAAAGAGGTGTAAGAAAGCTCAAAAACTGTGTTTTTATTAAGTTTTCACCCTGTTGGTCCCCCTTAAGGGAGCTGAAATTTTGTAATTTCGGTTTCTATACCCTAAATGAAATCTATTGGCTGGATTACATTAACAACGCCGACGCCGGCGTGGTCGTCGTCGATGTTGTCAAACGCCGGGCAAGTTACATTAACACTGGGCGGCAGCGCCATATATTAATTTCCCTTACATTTTAGAGTTCAGTTATTTGCTTGTAATTTCTGCCGGTTTGCAATAAAATTTTAAATATTAATAAAAAATATATTTTCTATTCCTTCAAGCCAACATTTTTTTTAATATAAAAACTTTTATTTTCAGAAATTCAAATATCATTTCATTTTTTCGTGTTTTTTCATAATAGGTTTAGATTTTGCATATTGGTAGCAATGGAACGCCAGCGTAGAATTAGAATTAGAGATGCGTCGACGACGCCGGCGTGGGTAATGTAATGCATTTAATATATGCAATACTCTCTCTAAATATGTTTGACATAAAACGACCACCACCGTCTGCATTGTTAATGTAATCCGGCCATATAGGAAATATTAAGTGTGTTATTCCATTTGTAACGCAAAGAAATAATGCTGGCAAAGCAAAATGAATTGGACACCCATCATAGTAAACATTATTTTGATATTAGCATGTCCGTCTGTCCGTCTGTTTGTCTGTCTGTACGTCCGTCTGTGCGATAACTCGAGAACGCGTTTACTTAGAAAGATGATATTGCACATGACAAAAAAATGTAGGCTTAAGTTCGAAATGGAACGAATCGGGTAACTCCTTCGTAAGGTTGGCATACAAAAATTTCGTTTTTCACTATATATTTGAAATTGTTTGAGTACGCATCGACGTAGACAAAATAGTAAATAAAATTTCAAAAATGGACTAATTCGGACAAATCGGTTCTTGATGTTGCCATACAAAAATTGATTTTCTTTACCTATATTGTGAAAATTATACATTATTATATTATATATTTTTATTGTACTAAAAAATTCTTCAGAACATAAAATCCCACAAAGTTGGTTATAGTCATTTTTACTGTCCAATGAACTATTCCAGAGAACCACTTTAAGAATCCAACTTGCACAGCGGGATGATCATACGAAATTACATATGGGCATTCATCTAGGGTATCATAAGAATTGGTCTTAGCTTTTTTCCTTGTTACGTATAGAAGAACGATCAGTGCGAAATATTTTCAATGTACTAAAATTGGTTATGACATTTTTATCGTCAACCAAACCATTATAAAAAGTAATACCAGAAACGAAATTAACGATCTAACAAACACATTTAAAAAAAGAATGGCTATGTTGTCTGGTGTAGGTATCGACAAAATCGCTGCATTCGTTCAGAAAAATTGAGCTTTACGATAGTTCCTTTACTCGTTCAAACATATGTACATATGTATATCACAGATATGTTAAAAGTTATAAAAGCTTGTGGTATTACAGAAATATATGCCAATTTCAACCAGAATATAACCGTTTTAATGTCGCACCTATTCACGATAAAAGCGTACAAATTGTGAAGTTTTTCAATTTTCATTTATTTTTCCCATACGGGAATCGAACTCACCATTTTTAGAATCAGGCATAGATGAATAGAAGAATTTGAAGATCTTTTTACAAAAAGTTACGCTTTTTTACGCTTTCATCGTTACTGGTTAATGCCAGCTGAAAGCAAGTGTGGCTTAATAGGTTAAATAAAATTAAGAAATACAGGAGGAAAGATCATCTCTCTCGTTAGCTCAGAAGTAAGAGCGGAAGATCCCGGTATTTATGATTTAATTTAGAATCGTTAAAAATAAAAGTCCTTCAATTCTTCTATTTTACATCTATGACCGATTCTAACAATTGTAAGTTCGATTCCCGTACGGGAAAAATAAATTATTTATAAAAGTTATTTATTTTAAAAGTTTTGTAACATATTTTATTTATCTCAAACTGCAAAGCTTATTTTGTTCTTAATATATCATTCAATACTTACTTAAATCCTTTCAGTAACACTAAATGTCGTACATCCTTACAGTAGTTCTTAGTCGTAAGTGGTAAATCACCATCAGCTTTTATAAATAACTTAAATAAAATTGGAATCTTCCGCGGAGAAATTATAGAAAAATTAATTTTTTTCTACAAATAAAAAAAAAAGTCACAAAAGATAAATTATTTAAGCAGCTAGCATTACACTACCTCATGAAAAATAGATGCTAATTGTTCCACTGTCTTATTTTCGTACTGATAACATTCCAAAACTGGCATGGTGTATGGAGCACTGTTGCAAATGAGGATACAATGTCTCTGCACATTTGCATCACTAAATCGACGTTCTTTTAAGTCGTCGAAGCATACTAATGCTGTTGCTAATCCTTCCGCTAAATTGGCGTTAGATTCACTTTTTCCCCCTGTTAATCTGTAAACAAAGTTTATTTAAAAGTATTTATATCCAATAGTCGATCTTTAAAAACTAGATGAAGATATTTTAAAGAGATGTTAAAAGGATTAGTACACGTACAAAATAGAGCAGATTTGTTGAATTATTATTGTTGGGTGTGTATAAACACTTAGATATTATGAATATTCTATAACGCACGGCAAATCATCGATTTAAGCGTGAACTACAACTACGACTGATCTGTCGACTGCGACTTGATTTTAAGTCGAAGTCGACGCTGAGGTGAATTTTGTAATTAAATTAAAGCTTCAACTGCTTGAACAAATCAGACGTCCCGACTTCTGTGATTGAACTGAAGTTGGCCGCAGTGAACACCAGCTTGCACTTTGAGCAAAGTTTAATTTCAGTCGGAGTCGAAGTTGCAATTGTATCTTACCACATGCATTTATCATTTGGCAAAGTCGTAGTCGAATGATTAGTCGTAATTGTAATTCAGGCCTTAAGGCGGCTATTTATACATTCCTAAAAACATATATATGCAGTTTCTCTAATACCCCTGGTGTATATGTATATATATATATATATATATATATATATATATATATATATATATATTTATATACTTAGCTCGAGTCTACACGTGTGTAGGATAGTGAGATACAGCTACGAATAATCAATATAAGAAGCCCCGAGCAAGACATTCCCAAGCCAAGGTGGAACAGCATACGCCGAATACTACTTGATCGCTCTGCCACAGGTAACTTTTCATTCATAGCGATTCGTGAGATCTACACTGTAAAAAAAGTAGAGCAATTCCTTAAATTTAAGACACGTTTTTTCCTAAAAATAAATGTAATTTTCTCTGATATAAAGGGAAAATCAGTTTTATTTCCCCAAATCAATGGAATATTCAATGAATTTAGGTGTTTGGCATCAGAAAACCTATATAGTACGTAAAATTCGGGAAATGTTAAGTTTTCTCGGATATAAGGAAGAGCACATTCAATAAATTAGGTATTATTCTAAATTTATTATGGAACACTTACAAATATGTATATTGTTAAGGTCGGAGCATGCTGCATACAGCAGTCTACTACATGTACGCGCGGCGACATTAGTCTACACGACGAAGGTGCTGCCCTGTTTGGCACAACCGCAAGAAAAAAAGCCTGGTTGAGACTTAATACAGACAGAAAATGCCAGAAAAAGAAGAAGCATCCGAGAAGGCGACTTTTTGTTAGCAGCAATTATCATGTGAAACACGTGAAGAGGCCAAAGTGATTTAATTGTACGGGTGAATAATTTTTGGATGGAAAAACAAGTAAAGGATAAGGAAGCGGGAAAAGAGCCATATAGGGACGGAAAGGTAATCTCGAAAATGAAAGTATATTAAAATGCATAAGTAACTAAAATAGAAAATTTAAACAGGTTAAGGGAAATTGAAATAAAAAAGGAAGAAAAATTTAAGAAAAATTAGGAAACCAGGTCGTATTATCATCCTCGAATTGGGGATAACTGTGGCGATTGCCGCTACGAAAATAGCAATCGTGTGTGTGCTCTGCTTGTATAGAAGAACAACAAGGTGCCGCAAGGTCAAGCGACGTCACGGATTATCCTGACTATCGCCACTTCTAAAACTAATTATTACAATATAATTACAATTGGTGTAACTGGCCGGAAAGTTCTAGTATAGGGGCACACACACGTGCGAGAGGATAACTTCATTGCAGGGGCGTAAAGAAAAACTGGTGAAGATACATATTGGCCTAACAGTATGAACGGTTAGATATGGTAACCTTGGAGGGGCCATACTACGTTGAACCAACGCCAAGTAGAATTATAAGATGTTTTGACGTATAAATTTAAATATATGTAACTCTAAGCATTGCATTTAGATAGGCAAGCCTACAGGGATAAGTAGATAGCCTTGACTTATAAATTTAAATATATATATATAAGAATTGCATTTAGATAAGTAAACTCACTAGTATGAGTAGATAAATTTGATTTTCAGAAATTTCACTAGGAACAAAGTGCCCTTCGTACAAAATGAAGTTATGAATGGTTTACACGTTTATCTTTTGCTTGAGTAGTGCGACAGACGGGCATAGAACCATGTAGATTATTAACTTCTGAGTCTCGTTGGAAATACTAACGGTGATGCAAGTTCTATGAATGTCAATAGCACCCCAAATTTTCTTTTCAGAAACATCATGAGGTCCTCCAGAGAGCTCCTTTGAAGAATGGTAGCACATGAAAAGTAATGATATATATATACAGGGTGTCCCGTAAGTCGACGTCAAGCCGGAACCGGGTGATAGACCAAATCGTAACAGTTACCAGAAAAATATAAAAAAAATCTAAATCATGTATTTTTCAAATTATAGGCATTTCTTTTGTTTCGAGAATGTACACCTTGTGATGGTTTATTAGCTCCTGTTGCTACAAATCTTTACTTTTTTCAATTTTATTTTTCTTATGTAATCCCGAATAGTGCCTATGTAACCTGTTGCTTTAAGTTCTAAGCCAACTGCTCCAGCTTGGAAGAAAATGTCACATTTTGACGAACCCAGAATATAAAATTAATAATTCGTTGAACTTTAACTGACTGTACTGAAAAAAAAAAAAAAAAAAAATGTACTACGCCAGTCTGGCAAGTAACTTCAAAAGTTGACGCATTTAATAAGGATTCTAAAATGGTATAACACTTGCTACAATATTTCTTAGAATACGGAAAAAAAAATTTTTTCTTCAAAAAACCTAGTTTCGAAAAAAAATTTTCATCTACTAAAAATGAATCTAGTGTACCCAAAGCTTGCCTTAAGAGCGTAACTTTAAGATTCTAGCTTGAGTGAGACGGACAGTCATTCCATGAAGTGTGAGTGAGGCAGATAGTCACGCTTTCGAGTCAGAGATCCTAACTTTTTGTTAAATTTAGGAAAAATTTTCCTTAATTTTAAAATTAAACACCAATTATTTGGATGCTAAGATTTATTATTTACAAAAGATGTTCAAACTGCCTTCCTTCAGCTGCAATACAAGCTCGACATCTTCTTAAAAAAGATCGGGCTGTCAGACGGGCAATTCTTCCGTTGTTGACAAATTCAACTGCTTCCGTAATTCTTTGCCGAAGCTCAGCTAAATTTTCAATTGACTTCTTATAAACTTTCTCTTTCACTGATCCCCAGTAAAAGAAATCTAATGGATTTAGATCAGGTGAACGGGCTGGCCACGAGATCGTAGCAGACCGCCCTATTCATCTGTCCGGATATTATTCATTGAGATATTCTCTAACTGAAAGGGCATAGTGCGCTGGGCAGCCGTCTTGCTGATACCACATCTCTCTGTAAATACTTAGTGGCGTGTCTTCCAGTAAATTAGGTTAAGGGTTTTGCAAAAAATCTAAAACTCAAAAAGTCCTATGACTTTTCCGTTTAAAGTTCCGGTCCACATATTTATTTTAAAACGATATTGAGATCTATTTTGTCCGATTAAATTTGGATTCTCTACGTGCCACTCGTTTAAGTTGTGTGGGTTCATGTAACCGTCTTTTTTAAATATCGATTCATCCGACCACAAAATTTTCTCGAAGAATCGCGGATCTTCCCGTTGTCAAAACGCAACCCAAGGTTGATAATCCCGATGTAGGAAGGTTTATACGCGCTGTACATGGTATGGATGGAGCTCATATTTTTGTAATATTCGGTGAGCTATACCTTTGGGCACTCCTGTGCATTCCTGGATTGCACGTACCGAACTACCTGGATTTTCTTCAACTGCTTGAAGTATTACGTCCTCGTAAGATAAGGAACTCTTCCTTCACCATGTACTTGGTTTGGAAGTCGTCCCTCTGTGGAGAGTAGACGATGCACATTTGTAAAAACACAATGATTTGACGAGCTAGCATCACTATCTTGCTCACTCACATTTCATGCAATGACTCTCCGTCTCACTCAAACTACAGTCTAAAGGTTACGGTCTTACGACAAGCTTTGGGTACACTAGATTCATTTTTAGTAGATGAAAATTTTTTTTCGAAACTGGGTTTTTTGAAGAAAAAAAAAAATTTTTCCGTATTCTAAGAAATATTGTAGCAAGTGTTGTACCATTTTAGAATCCTTATTAAATGCGTCAACTTTTAAAGATACTTGCCAGACTCGCGTAGTACATTTTTTTTTCAGTACAGTCAGTTAAAGTTCAACGAATTATTAATTTTATATTGTTGGTTCGGCAAAATGTGGCATTTTCTTCCAAGCTGGAGCAGTTGGCTTAGAACTTAAAGCAACAGGTTACATAAGCACTATTCGGGATTACATAAGAAAAATAAAATTGAAAAAAAGTAAAGATTTGTAGCAACAGGAGCTAATAAACCATCACAAGGTGTACATTTTCTCGAAAACAAAAGAAATGCCTATAATTTGAAAAATACATGATTTAGATTTTTTTTATATTTTTCTGGTAACTGTTACGATTTGGTATATCACCCGGTTCCGGCTTGACGTCGACTTACGGGACACCCTGTATATGTATTTTGAGCAATCAGATGTCAAGAAAAAAAACGTAACGGCCATTTGATATTATTGTAATTTAAGTCAACCAATGAGACCAAGATAGTGTTGTCATAGAGATTCGAGTCTGTCGTTACTTACTAGGTATGATTACCGGGCATCGTCACTGCTCATCTGCGAGCACAATCTGATTGTACTAGGTTGTCGTTGCCTGCGATTCACGAGTTTCCTTTTGTACGAAGCAATTATACATGTTGAGATACCAGTGTGAAAAATTAAGACAAATTTGGAATTTTAATTTAATTTATATATAAAATCAGTCAGATTTTTTTGTAAGTCTTTATGTTAAAATGTGTTTGTGTGCTGATTATTACATTCGTTGACGTTAACTGTGTATATAATTATTAGACGGTGAGGCATGGGCTTAACCCAATTTATGTGTTTATGGGAGTATATGTTTCAAAGCCGGCAGAGGCCATGTATGTAAGAGCGTTAAGGTTGGAGATCGAATCTCAGACTAGATAGAGTTCGCGTCCCTTATTGAATTTGTGGATGTTGACAGTAAGAAAACGGCATTTATTGAAATTATTGAGGATCAATATTAAAGAAGTAATTATACGTTATAAGCAATGTGTTGAATTTTTCTTCTTTCTTATTCTCTCTCCCGGAGCCCCCTTCGATTATAAGGGTCGTATAGGTTCACTCCTCCGCTCTTCTTTCAGGTTTAATAAGGGGCTTTGAAAAATTTGAAGTGCCAAAGATGCCATGGGTGGCATGGGGACAAAGACACTGAGGATCATTACGACCAGATCTTCTGCAGCTCGATGGTAAGTGATGGGATACCATATGGGCCCGATGTGCGATGTTTTTTTTTTTAGGTATTATTTTCAGGCATGGTTTTTTTTTATTATGGCACCTTCAATCTTCAATCACCTTCAACGGGGAAAACGGGGTGGCGTTACCAACTGCAAGAGACCTCCAAATAAAAATACCCCAGAACTTAAGAAGTAATGCGTAAAAGCGAGGTTTCTTTTGAAAAAAAGAAGGTCGGAACGAAGGCACCTGCAGAGAAAAAGCAAGGACTGCTGACGTTCGACTATCTACTGTAACGTCTCCCAGGAAACCTTTTCAAAAACCGGAATGGTTTCGAACCTTCTTATCCGGAAGAATCCCGAGAACAAAGGTCGTTCAGACTATATAACCAGCTGTAAATGTAGATTTGGGAGTACCACAAGGATCCGTTTTGGGAACACTGCTCAATATACATAAATAACATAGGCACAGCGAATACGCATTAGTATATATAGCAGGCAATAATATCAGTCAAATACAATTTGAGTTATAAGAAGTTCTGGATAGTTTAAATTACTGTTAAAAGCAAATAAAATGAAAGTTAATACCGGGAAAACAAAAGCAATGCTGGTAAATGGGGGGGGGGGGCTCAGACTGAATATGGATGGAATGATGATAGATATCTTAAAAGAATTCAAATACCTGGTGGTTGTGATTGACTATAGGCTAAAGTTCATATCACACGGCAATACTACGAAGAAAATGGATTTTATGAGGAGAATCAGACGAAATGTATCAACCTTGTAACGAACGGTCCCGTCCGTTACCTTGAAATAGCAAGATCCACACAAAGTTATCTTTCACCCCTCACGTTTAATAAAAGTTTCATATTTGCAATTTCTGGTTGCAATCATATCCGCGTGCATAAAGGCTTCATATTTGAAATTTCTAGTTTCAATCTGTGTGCAGGGGCATAAATGCTGATGTAAGAGCGCTTATGTACTGAACATCTTGTGATATTTATATAACGATATATAACCCAATTTTATGTCCAAATTAACCGGGGGTTACACGTAATAGAACAGCTTGCATGCAAGCTGCACTGTCATACTTCTTGCACACCTCTATTGCCATGCTGGCAGTTCACCTTTCAAGGAACTTGCTTGATGAAAAACCATTGCAGCTGAGGTGATAGTAATTTGACATTGGGCCTGAAACACTATTGGAGCTTTTCAGCCAGCTTTATCGCCAGCTTTCTGCTAAAGCTGACTGAAAAAGCCGAATTGAACACAACTGGCGTTTTTGACATTTGCAACTTCAACTTGTTTATGATGAGAATTTTTATTAAGGAACGGCAGTTAAGAGCGAATACCAGTGGAAATTTAAAATTGACCTTCGACTTACACCCGATATCTCGAAAACAGGTGTATCTTATTATTTCAAATAAATTTTAATGTTTAGATAAAGGTCCAATCCGTGAGATAAGTGTAGCAAATTCCTCAAAATTAATCCAGAAATTATTATATAATTATCTGAAATTTGTAAAATTGTTAAAAACTGTCATCTGTTGCACCACTTTCCAGCTAAGTGAAAGTCATTTATGACCCGATTTTGATATAAATCCAAAGATGTGCCATAAAAGGATGAGATACGTTTTTTACTTTTTCTTTTTTGGATCTTTTGGGCTAATATTTTACCTAAACAAAATATGACAAAATGAACACTTTACGATCAAAGTTTTAACAGCGTTCCAATGTAAATTAAAAGTTACAAACTATCTAAAATTAAATATTGTAATGTCAAGAATAATTTAAACAGCATTGCTCAGATCTCGGACAATTTCACATACACGGTGCTGGGTGGAGATTTCAACGCCAGGCACCCGTTGTGGAATGATTCTGTCGTAAGTCCGTCAGGCAAGGCTGTACATGACTGGCTCCTCTTTAACCCATGATTTTGTCGTCGTCTCGCAAGATACTCCGACCTTCCCGCGATCTGGGTCAACTCTTGACTTCTATATCGCAACCTCTAATCTAATTAATCTCCTACCCCAATTATAAAATTACGTCTGCACAGCACATATGGCTGAATCCGATCACTTGGCTGTTGAACTCTCAATCACTCCCAGCGCACCGTTAAATATCCTCAACTTCACTCAAAGACGTTGACTGGCAACAATTTCAAGACAGGCTCTCCTAATTTCTCTCAGGAAATCTACCTGACTCGCAACGGAATCTCACAAACTTGGAAATTGACTTCCACATTGACTTCCTCAACAACGCCATTGAAGGAAATGTCGCCTTCTTTTCCAGTGTAGTGCCGAGCAAACACTACAAATACAAAAATCTCCCGCCTCAACTACAAAAATTATATAAATTTAGGCAGAAACTTCGAAAAGTACTTAACCGTATTTTCCACCGAACCCTTAATAGCCACAACCCAGCCTACAGAACTGTGTTGTCGCAAATTAATTGCTTGTCAACAATTATTGAGGAACAAACGAAAATCTTTCTCGATAAGGAGTTTAGGAAGAAACTGGCTTCCATTCAACCTGGTCCACACTGCTTTCAGGACATAAACAGGGTTTGCAACAGAAAAGCAAAACTCCCCAAAACCATTTTAAGCGGCACGACCGCTTACAACCTTCCCCAAGAAAAATGTAACGCTTTCGCGGAATATTTCCAATCCACTTTCAAAGACAACTCATCTCTAAGCGATGCAAATTTTAGGACCACTGTAGACTCGACTGTTGATGATTTCACTGCCCAGGCAGTGGGATCCTCCACCACAATCTTCAACTCCACAAACACGTCCTTAAATCCGGATGATTTAAGCATCTTCTCAAATCCTGCACACGTTTTCGCCCTAATCAGGACTATCAGAGGCAAAAAGTCCGCTGGCCCAGATAACATTTCCAACAAAGTTATCAAAAACCTCCCACCTGTCGCCATAGAATTTCTGACAATTATCTTCAATAATTGCCTCAATAATTCTTACTTTCCCGATGTTTGGAAAACCGCTCTCATAGTTCCAATTCCCAAAAAAGGAAACTCGAAAAACCTTAACGAGTTCCGGCCAATCTCTCTTCTGTCCAACTTGGGCAAACTTTTCGAAAAAATAGTCCGCCAACACATTGAAAATACCTGCCTCGATCTAAATATCAAGCAGGACACCCAATTCAGCTTCAAGCCCCAGCACTCCACTTTCCACGCTTTGCTCAAATTCCTCTCTGATTCTACAAACGCCCTCAACAAAAGGGAGCAGACAGTAGGCTGCTTCCTTGATGTAGAGAAAGCGTTTGACTCAGTTTAGACAAACGGGCTAATTTTCAAAATTATAAACCTCGAGTTCCCGCCTTATCTCACCCGGGTTATACACAGCTTTCTCTCATCTCGAAATTTCTACATAGAAATCGAGGATACCAAATCTCAGACAACATCAGTCAGTGCTGGTGTCCCCCAAGGTTCGGTCCTCGTACCAATTCTCTTCAATCTTTTCACTTATGATCAGCCTTCCAACGACTCAAATTCCACCACACTACTCTATGCTGATGACTCGCTTACCTACGCCCACTCCATGTCATCCAATTTCGCTGCTATCAAAGTTGAGCGGCATGTTCTCAAACTTGATGAGTTCTACAGAAAGTGGGGCATCAAAATTAATCTGAACAAATCTGAAATGATTTGCATCCGAAATCCCTCCACAAGGGGAAGACCCAACATAGCCACACGAGCCAACAACATTGAAATCGAAGTCAATAATGAAAAGCTTCAGCCTTCAAAGAACACCAAATACCTTGGTGTCTCCTTCAATAACCTGTTGAAATTCAACAATCACGCCAAGCTGACCATGAAGAAAGCCAACTACGCTTACTCCCTACTCAACCCTATTATCAGAAGGAGAAACGGTCTCCCGAAAGATACAAAGCTGCTTATATACAAACAGCTTATCCGCCCAATTATCTGCTATTGCTTCCCCATCTGACACACCATTTCGCCATCTTATATGAAGCAAATCAGCGCCCTCGAAAGAAAGATCCTAAGGGCCTGTACAGGTGTGTACAGGAAACCTAACGGACACTACTTTCCCAACACCTTCTTGTACGAAAGTGCAAACATCACTCCAATCGAGGAATATCTCCTTTCTCTCGCGGTCAAACAACTTGAGAAGATCTCTCAACATCCCAACCCCCTCATTAGCCAGCTTTCAACGCAACTTCAAGTTGAAAACCTCAACTACCTATCACCTCTTCACCTTATTAACTCGGAAACGAGAAACATTTATTACCTGGGCGAAAGATTTACTTTTTTCACCAATAAAGGAAGCCACAACCGTGGATAGGACACCATCCTGGCATCTCGATCATCGTGGGACTTATCAACGCTGGACCATCCTGGACTTTCGGGATATTTCTCACCATGTTGGAAGAAACGCCAGTCTTCAACACAAAGCAAGTTAGAGAAATCTCTAACATTCCACAACCTCCCACTCCCATCCAACTTCCCTATTCCTCTAAATCCACACATCCCAAAATTAAATAACAGACAAGAACACAGCTTGCTGTCGCGCAACAAGCTGTTAATAATTTTCGACATCGCGAGTTAATAATTATTCGAACATTTAAAGTGTAAAGTGTATCAAAGACAAAAGTGAAACCTAGGCTAAAATTAAAGCCTGTACGTGTATATTATCAAATATCCCGGGATATCGGTTCGGTTTAAGACAGTCAAAATTCGTTTCGTTTCGTAAATCGCGTGTGAAGAACTCTGATTGATTGATTGAGAAAAGTTAGTTATCAACCGAGAGTCATTCAGTAAAGATCATCAGAGATCAGTTTATTTTCCGCCAGTAAGCGAAAACCAGTAGACCAGTCAAAGCCGTCAGTCTGATAACGAGCTGATCCAAGTCCGCCGACCAGCCCAGTCCGTCAGAGGAAAAATATAAAAATAGGAGCCGCACCAGATCAGCAGTCAGTTGCCCCAGCATCTTGACTGAACACATCGTTGCCGCTTCTTTCCGTGCTGATTAGAACTTCAGCATCCGTACGTTATCCGTATTGGCCGTAGTGATAATATTCGCACGAATCACTCAACCGCTTCTTTCCGTGCTAATTAGAGCTAAAACATCCGTACGTTATTCGTATTGGTCGTAGTGATAATATTCGCACATATCACTCAAGCCGTATTATTCGTAGGAGATAAAATTCACACGATATACACCTCTTCGTGCTTAAATATATTAGTGTTAGAAATATAAGTGCCGACCTGCCGTACTAATAAACAAAATACAAGAATTAAATATAACAGTGTAATAGTAGTAGTAACCTAGGTGATAGAACTAAGTAGAAATAATACATTCTAATAGTATGATAACATTTGTAATATCAGTGACCTAATAAAACACCAAGTTCTGGACTTGCAGAATTAAGAGTACCAGTGTGATAGTGATAATGGTAATAATAAAGCAAAGAATAAAAGAAATACAAAAATTGAACTAGTATGGAGACATATGTGAAACCTTGTACCATAGTACCTTAAGCAAATAAATGATTGTTGAAGTGATATTGATAGTGTTCTAAATATATTCCCCAACGTCGTGGAACATTACCCTGTACGACTACTGACTATCCGTCGCATTTACTCACCCGACGTTACATAAATTTGGCGCCCGAGCAGGGACCGGTAATTCAACGAATACATAGCGGACGACCGGATCTGCACCGAATGCATTAAAAGCAACCGACTGTTCGTAGAATACAAAGAAGACGACCGGCTGTTCACCAAGTACCTAGAAAGCTGTACACCAGAAAAAGGAAATCAATAATATAGATCTGAGAAGAAATTATTCTACTAGAGCCCCGATAAAGACGACCAGAAGGACAAAGACCACTGAGAAAACTGGCAGCTGGGTTTACACTCTAAAATAAGGAGGAACTAATGGAAGAGTTATTCCAACTAGGGTTAGATAGCTGAGGAACAGTTGATGAGCTAAGAAGAAGACTGAGTGCGAAAATCCAAGGAGGAGAAGAGACTCCAAGAGCTAGGGAGAATAAGCTTACTGCCACCCTAGCATGCGCTACCATGACTACCGTCACGATCACTACAACAAGCAGCAGAATTACAACAACTAGTGCTCCGACCAGCACCATACCAGTCCCCAATTACGACATACTAGGTAGCCAAACACCGGCCCATGCTCTCCCCTCACTCGCATTACCAATAACTGATCCGGCGACCCTGAATCAGCCACCAGTTAACGCAAGAGGAATCGAAAACATACCAGATTCAGAAAGCATGGACAAAGTGCGAAAGTGGAAGGCGAAGTTCGATCAAGGGCTGGATCCGCTCAACTTTTTAGAAAGGGTAGAAGAATTAGCTGAGTGCTACCAAATACCAGTAAAGCGATTATTACGAGCACTCGCTGAACTTCTCCACAAAACAGGACTGACATGGTATAGAAACAACCGAAAAATTGGTCAGAGTGGAAAGAGTTTGTCCACGATTTCAAAACGTTCTTCCTACCTCCACGTTTTGAACTCAAATTAGACGATGATATTAGAGCTCGAATACAGAACCCTACTGAAAAGGCAAAGGCGTATATTACTGCGATCCAGTCGTTAAGGAAGGCCGCCCTGCATCCCCGAATACCAGGCCTTAAGCCGTGAACCAGACCGTCGATATTTCATCACACTACGCATACTTCAGAGAGACATCAAAGCTTTCATAGACACCGGAGCAGGAAAGTCATTTATAGGAGAAGAATTATCCACCGCACTCAAGAAAGCTAGCGTACCACCTTCTAAATGTGCCCTCCGCACATCTATAGCCGTTGGTACAGAAGTCATCATCAATACGGCATATAATATACAAATTCACTGGAAACAGTACAGTGTGACCCACACCTTTTACTATATGCCTAAGTTAGCCGAAACTATTATTTTAGGAATCGACTTCCTGCAGAAAATCGAAGCACAAATATTCCTATAGGGAGAGAGACTTACCCCAGAGCCGTGCGCCGCCCCCCCCCCCCAATCTCCTGTGTGCCATAGACATTCCAAAGGAACTAACGTCAGAGCAAGAACGACGGTTCGAAGAACTAATGGCAAATCATTTACCCAGATTTGAGGCGATCACGAAGCCTACACATTTGACGTCCCACCGAATCCACATGAAGAATGACGCGCCGTTCAAACAACGATATTATCCAAGAAACCCCGCCATGCAAGAGGTAATTAACACCGAAATCAAGGAATTGTTAGATACCAATATAATAGAGCCGTCCAGTAGTCCCTATAGTTCACCCATAGTTCTGGTGAGAAAGAAGCAAGGAGGGTGGAGACTTTGCATAGACTACCGCCAGGTAAACGAGTAATCTATCAAAGATGCATATCCGTTGCCACAAATAAATCATTTTCTCGATAAACTAAAGGGAGCACAATACATCTACACGATAGATTTGAAACAAGGTTACTGTCAAATACCAATAGAAGAATCCAGCCGACAATATACGTCATTCACTGTACCAGGCAGAGGACTTTTTCAGTGGAAGGTGAGGCCGTTTGGACATCACTCCGCTCCCGCTACTTTTCAGATGGTATTAGACAGAGTTATAGGCCCCGAGATGGAGCCGTACGCATTCGCATACTTGGATGATATAATCATAGTCATAAAAACATTCGACCAGCACATTTCGAAATTACGTGAAGTCTTCGAAAGACTGATAAACGCAAATTTAAAATTTTTTGAAGAGTGAGATAAAATATCTGGGACATATGGTAAGCCGACAGGGCATACAAACAGATCCCGACAAAATAGAAGCCATTAAAGCAATACCACCACCAACCAATATCAAAGAATTGAGAAGGTTTTTAGGTGTAACTTCCTGGTATAGACGTTTTGTCCAATCCTTCTCGAAGCTCGTAGCACCATTAAACAAGCTTCTACGGAAACACAAGAAATGGCTATGGAGTGAGGAGCAGCAACAAGCTTTGAGACACTCAAGCACCAGCTCACAGTAGCACCCGTCCTGGCCTGTCCAGATTTTACCAGACCTTTTACTCTCCAGACCGATGCAAGCCATAATGGACTAGGGGTAGTGCTCTCACAAGAACTATAGGAAAATGAAAGGTCATTGCATATGCCAGCCTCACACTGAAATTAAGTACTCCGTAACAGAAAAGGAATGTCTCGCTGTAATATGGGGTATACGGAAAATGAGGCCATATTTGGAAGGGTACCAATTCACCGTCCTTACCGATCATCAAGCTCTCCGATGGTTCTACTCCATAGAAAACCCCTCCGGAAGACTACCCCGATGGGCCCTAGAGCTCCAGCAACACGCACGATTTCCACATTAAATACCGAAGAGGCAAACAAAATATTGTAGCAGACGCACTCTCGTGCCAACCACTAGCAGCTACTCCCCAGCAGGAAGTTTATTTGATTACTCCAAACACCGATACACCTGAATGTTCCTGGTACAGGAATAAAATTCAAGCCGTGAAAGACAAACCTGCAACATTCCCAGACTATGCCATCATAGAAGGACATCTATATCACCATTTTCACGACACAACTACCTATGCCGACAATGATACCGGTTCCGAATGGAAACTTTGCGACCCGACATCTCTACGAATCAGAGTACTGAAAGAGAATCATGACGATGTCACCACCGGACATTTTGGAGTAGCCAAAATAATTGCGCGGATAGTTAAAAATTAGTACTGGCCAGGAATGTTCAGAGATATTGCCAGATACGTAAGAAGCTGTCCGTCATGTCTAAAGTACAAGCCTCTACAACAACAACCAGCCGGAAGAATGCATATGACAAAAGCTACAGAACCATGGCAAATAGTGAGCTCTAACTTTATTGGATCATTACCAAGATCCACCAATGTTGCTAGTATTCCAAGACAAATTCACAAAGTGGACTGAGTTCCTACCTATTAGAGAAGCGACCACACCGGCTTTAGTCAATGGCTTCAAAGAACGAATTCTCGCTCGATATGGTTGCCCCAAAATATTAATCACCGACAATGGAAGGCAGTATACCAGTCATATGTTTACACGAATACTAAAAGACTTCCGCGTCCAGCACCGGCTAACCCCACCATACACTCCTCAAGCTAACCCGACCGAGAGAGTCAATCGTGTTATAAAAACCATGATAGCCCCAACCGCTACAACCACTTGGGAAAGATATTATTTAACATCACATAGAAATTCTACAGAGAATGCCCAATGGAAGCCGCAGATTTGTTCCAGCCACTAAGGCCAGGGCACTATTCCGTATTCGTCGCCGGACAGATGGCACAGTATAAGGGACTGAAAGAAGTACGAAACAGCAACCTAGCAAGACCATAAAAACAGTGATAATCTTTGGACTTATCAAAAAAAAAAAAAAAAAAAAAACAATTTTCTATTGTTTAGTTTAATAACAAAAAGAATGTTTATTAGCGTTGGTTTAATTTTAGCGTCTAATGAAAGGTTAGACTTTTTTTTTTTAATTATCCAATTTTTTTTATTTTTATGGAAAATTAGAATAAATGTTTAGTTTTACAAAGAATTTTGTGAATAAACGGATATATAAAGTGAGATAGTTAAACATGTTAGTCAGAGTCTTTATGGAGAGGTCATAAAGAAATGTTGCACATTTCTTTTTTTGGAGGATGGGGGAGATGTAACACATGACCGCCCACTAATTCAAGCACATCCAGTCCCTACCAGATAAAATGTCCACGTGAACATCTACTGATAAGCTCTACTTCACAAAATATCAGTAGATGATTGGGCTTCTTGGTTTTCACAACACCAGACACCATAGTGATCTACACCTATATAAAGGGAGCCGCCAGAGCAGAAAAGTTAGTTATCAACCGAGAGTCATTCAGTAAAGATCATCAGAGACCAGTTTATTTTCCGCCAGTAAGCGAAAACCAGTAGACCAGTCAAAGCCGTCAGTCTGATAACGAGCTGATCCAAGTCCGCCGACCAGCCCAGTCCGTCAGAGGAAAAATATAAAAATAGGAGCCGCACCAGATCAGCAGTCAGTTGCCCCAGCATCTTGACTGAACACATCGTTGCCGCTTCTTTCCGTGCTGATTAGAACTACAGCATCCGTACGTTATCCGTATTAGCCGTAGTGATAATATTCGCACGAATCACTCAACCGCTTCTTTCCGTTCTAATTAGAACTACAGCATCCGTACGTTATCCGTATTGGCCGTAGTGATAATATTCGCACGAATCAGTCAACCGCTTCTTTCCGTGCTGATTAGAACTACAGCATCCGTACGTTATCCGTATTGGCCGTAGTGATAATATTCGCACGAATCAGTCAACCGCTTCTTTCCGTGCTGATTAGAACTACAGCATTCGTATGTTATCCGTATTGGCCGTAGTGATAATATTCGCACGTATCACTCAACTGCTTCTTTCCGTGCTGAGCAAGAACTACAGCATCCGTACGTTATTCGTATTGGTCGTAGTGATAATATTCGCACATATCACTCAAGTCGCTTCTTTCCGTGTTTATTATAACTGCGACATCTGCACGTTATTCGTATTAGTCGTAGCAGATAAAATTCACACATCTCTTCGTGGTTAAATATATTAGTGTTAGAAATATAAGTGCCGACCTGCCGTACTAATAAACAAAATACAAGAATTAAATATAACAGTGTAATAGTAGTAGTAACCTAGGTGATAGAACTAAGTAGAAATAATACATTCCAATAGTATGATAACATTTGTAATATCAGTGACCTAATAAAACACCAAGTTCTGGACTTGCAGAATTAAGAGTACCAGTGTAATAGTGCTAATAGTAATAATAAAGCAAAATATAAAAGAAATACAAAAATTGAACTAGTATGGAGATAGATATGAAACCTTGTACCATAGTAACTTAAGCAAATAAATGATTGTTGAAGTGATATTGATAGTGTTCTAAATATATTCCCCAACGTCGTGGAACTTTACCATATACGACTCCTGACTATCCGTCGCATTCACTCACCCGACGTTACAAATTGTAAGTAACCAGTATAAATATAGGATAATTTTCAGGTAGTGTGAACAGGAAAATTAGCCTGAATGTGATGATGATGACGAAGGGTATGCCTAAATATATATATGTAAATAGATACATGGTCAAATTGCAAACGTTATCACAACTTCAGTATAATTGAATATTTATTGAAATATTGAAAATATATGAAGTTTTGAAATTTATGGGTCTTTTCAGAATTTTTTTTTATACCCCACTTGTACAGATTAATTACTAAGAAAATTGGTAATTTTACGACATTTACAGCATTGAGTATTAAAATGTGTAACTCCTCAAGGTCTAACTTTTGCCTTTATAAAGCTATTAATCGAATGTGTATTACTGTTAATAATATGGCTGAGATTTTTGTTGTTGACGTTTCCAAGCATGTTTTAAAAAAAACGTCTATGTAATATTTAATCTTTTTTGTTCTATTTAATTTTTTTAATTTTTTTTTTTGTTCTATGTTGCATTGCATGTAATTCTATCCGGTGTTTGGTTTATGTTTATTTTAACATACTAATACTAACACTGACTAAGTGATGAAAAAAGCAAAACATGTACTGTTGACCGTTTATTTATTAAATGCCTAAATATATAGTATTTTATTTTTTTATTTATTATTTATTATTAAATGCCTAAATATATAGTAAAGAGCAAAATTTTTGTATGGCTACAATGCAAACGGAATGACAAATCTAGTATACCCTATTATATTTCATCTAGGCAATAAAAAAAATCAAAATTACAACTAAAACTGAGTTGTGCAAAAAGCAAACAAACAACAAGGCAGAAAAGAATGAATATGTATTTGTATTGGATACAGTCCACTCCTACGAAATATTCAACCATAGCACCAATCCGTATGTACACCAACGAGGTAATAACTAAATGCAATTATATGTACAATCCGTGTACATGAGCGTACCCAAAATTGCCCTGCATTTGTGTATGTTTCAATCCGCCATTTTTGGTCTTCGCTGTCAAATCCATACTGTAAAGAACCATTTCCAAGTCACCTCTTTTCTTAAACAAAGTAACATAAATGTATAACTTTAGACCTCACTGTAGTTGAGATTAGTTAATCATAATTTCATAACCGACTGTAATCTTCTCATTCCTATCCCTACTCTAATACAACGTAGAAATTATCCAAAAGTTCTAGCAACTGCCGTCAGAAAAGTATAAATGCATGCACACCATTCATTCGACAGTTCAGTTGGTGGCTGGCTGCCGACAAGATAGGAGCTCTCGTGATGTATTTCTGGGGACTTCTTTCTTGTTGGACACCGTCTCATTAGCTGTAGCCCGGTCCAGTCCTTTAACCTAGTTCCCTCCTCCGTACACCTTCGTGATGTATTTCTGTAGGTGTATTCCGTTCCATACACTCTCGTGATGTATTTCTGTGAGTGTTTCCTTTCCTGTCACTCTCGTGATGTATTTCTGTGAGTGACTTATTTCCGTTCCGCACACTCTCGTGATGTGTTTCCTTTTCTGTCACTCTCGTGATGTATTTCCGTGAGTGTTTCATTTCCACGCCTTCGTGATGTATTTCTGTGGGTGTTTCTGTCCCGTTCTTTCCCGTAAGGTAGAACCGTAGAAAGTAATATAGTATTAGTTAGGAAATGGTTTCGACTTGCATGCATTCATTAAAAAACCATTGTAATTAAATAAAGGACAGATACAGAGAAATTTGTGAACAAATATACTGTTCCTATAAATGTATATATTTGTAGAAATGATTAGAATAAGTAACATACATTGAAATTTTATATTAGGGTAAATATTAAGCCAGAATATATTTTGATTATTTGTTTATGTAAATGGGCCTTGTTATTTATTGACCCTGGCGTAACTCACGAGCACCCGGAACCCCTAACAAAGGATCGCAAGGATTACCCGTTACATAAAATGGCGCCCGTGCAGGGACCGAAATTTTGTACCAGATACCAACCGACTGCTGTCAGATGTGATAACCGTACCGAAGCCAGATATATAACCAGGGTTACTAACCGACCGTTTATAAATATGTATCCAAACCGAAATCACATAAAATATGTGTATCCGACCGACCGACCGCTACCAGAAGGTGTCTTGATATATTCACCAACCGTTTACCAGAAATATATCCGGCAAAAACGCTACCAAACATGTATTCGTACATAGTAGCAAGTTTGAAAAAAAACAAACAACCGAAAAGTATTTAAATATAATACTTACCAGTAGAACGAGAGTTCTAAGCCGACCGTTGAAGAAGCCACATCGACCAGAACAAGTACAGCAAGTTAACCGATCAGTCATTTAAATATAAGCACTCAGAAGCCAGAAGTTCAGTACATCCGTAGAAGTGATTTTAAAACAATCAGCGAACTACAAAAATTGGGTGAAGAATTTGAGAGCATCAAACAAGACCAGAACAAACAAAAATTTCCACCAGCAGTTGGGCACACTAACAAACCATCCGAAGCCACGTATATATACCGTAAACCGCCGAGATTGTTTTGTTCTCGTTGTGGAAAAACTGGAACATTAAGTAAAAATTGCGACTGTCAGGGAAACGATCCAAGGACCGGAGAAGCAAAAGGCTCATCCGGCCCAAAAATGTTCGAGCCAAACCAAAGGAATTAGACACTCTCGCACACGATAACCGACCATTTGTAACTCTCACTATCAAATCAAACAACTATAATGCACTTGTCGATACCGGAGCCTCACTCTCATACATCGGAAACAATTTTAACAAAATATGTGTAAACCAAAATATTCCAATCCAAGATATTCCGGAACAAAAAGCCTGCCTGGCAAATAAAACGACCGTATCCATAACAAAAAAGGTAAGATTAGATTGCATCTTAAAAGGCCATACCATTTCACACTGTTTCTACATTATGTCATCTCTCTGTGAAGACATTCTATTGGGTATGGATTTCCTGCAGAAATGTGATATAAGAATATGCTTATTCAAACCAACTGATTCAAAGCCAGAAAAAGTTGATACATCTCAGTCAACTCTAGCAGCTAAGATTGCACCAGTATTAGAGGAACAAAACTGTAAATCTTCCGATAAAAACCAATTATTGAAACAATTTCTCGCTATAGAGTTTAAAAAATGTGAGCAAATACAGGGAACTACAGCACTGGTAGAACACAAAATTAGGCTTAAAACAAACCAACCGATAAAACATAAATATATGCCGAGAAATCCAGCCATGCAAAAGATTATCTACGAAGAAGTAGACCGAATGTTAGCAGATGGGGTAATAGAACCATCAAATAGCCCATACAGTTCTCCAGTTGTATTAGCCAGAAAGAAAAATAGACAGTATAGATTCTGTATAGATTTTCGAAAAATTAACGATATATCTATAAAAGATGCCTATCCATTACCACATATTAACCATATATTGGACCAATTGCGAGAGGCAAGCTACATCTCTACACTTGACCTCCATCAAGGATACTGGCAAGTTCCATTGGATACTAAAAGTAAACCAATAACAGCCTTTACAGTACCTGGACGAGGGCTATACCAGTTTACTGTCATGCCATTTGGCTTACACTCCGCACCAGCTACATTTCAAAGGTTATTAGATCACGTTATTGGTCCGGAATTAGACGGCAAAGCGTTCGTCTATTTAGACGACATAATAATTCTGGGAAAAACGTTTGAAGAGCACTTAAACAATCTGCGCGAGGTATTTCACAGATTACGCCGAGCTAATTTACGACTAAATCCAGAAAAGTGTTGTTTCTGTAAAAAAGAATTAAAATATCTAGGACATCTGGTAACTTCAGATGGAATCAAAACAGACCCTGATAAAGTTGAAGCCATTCTATCCATAACAGCACCAGAAAATGTTAAACAATTACGGCAATTTCTCGGAATAATATCATGGTACCGAAGATTCGTAGAAAATTTCTCACAAGTTGTAGCTAGCTCCTCTAACCAAATTACTGAGAAAAAAACAGAAATGGATTTGGAATCAGGAGCAAACTGACGCGTTTAATAAACTCAGAATAAAATTAACAGAAGCCCCGATACTCACTTGCCCAGATTTTGAGAAGCTGTTTGTACTACAAACAGACGCTAGCCAGGAAGGGCTAGGAGCCGTACTGACCCAGAATATAGACAATCAGGAAAAAGTGATTGCCTATGCCAGTCGTACATTGAATGAAGCAGAAAGAAAATATTCCGTTTCAGAAAAAGAGTGTTTAGCCGTAGTTTGGAGCATAAAAAATATGAGGCTATATCTAGAAGGTTATCGATTTAAGGTTATAACTGATCACCAATCTTTAAAATGGTTAAGAAATCTAGAAAATCCAGCAGGAAGATTAGCGAGATGGTCCGTGGAGTTACAACAATACGATTTCGAGGTCCAATATCGCAGAGGAGTTTTTAACAAAGTTGCAGATGCGCTATCTCGACAACCAAACCCAATAGTATCTATATCACATATAGATAACATACAATGTCCATGGTATAAAAAGAAATATGATGAAGTAGAAAAATAACCAGAAATTTACCCAGACTACTGTATTCAGAACCAAAGGCTATACAGACACTTGTATGACCGATGCGATTTCAATGAACCAGAAGAAGAAAGGGAATGGAAATTATGTGTACCAAGAAATCTACGAAATAAAATTGTGACTGAAAACCATGACGCACCAACAGCAGGGCACATGGGTATTGCCAAAACAATAAACCGAATGGCCAAACATTACTATTGGCCAGGCATGTTTCGAGACATAGCCAAATATGTGCGCAACTGTATAGTCTGCTTAAAGCATAAAGCCCATCAGACAAAAACCGCTGGAAAAATGCACATGACACCAGTAAATGAACCATGGGAAATAGTAAGCTCCGATTTGATTGCTTCCCCGCTCAAAACAAGGAAATACAATAATATTAGTATTTCAAGATAAATTTACGAAGTGGGTTGAAATTCAGCCAATCAGACAAGCTACAGCTAAAATCGTAGCAAAATCTTTCCGAGAAAGAATCATTATGAGATTTGGATTTCCACGAAGTCTCATCACCGACAACGGACCACAATACACCAGTAAAATTTTCGAGAATTTATTAAAGGAATCTTCTATACAACATCGTTTAACGCCAGCATATACGCCACAGGCCAAACCCACCGAGAGAATAAACCGAGTGATTCATACCATGATTGCCCAGTACGTAAGTAACGATCATCGAGATTGGGATACAAATTTACCAGAATTCATCTTAGCTCTTAACACCAGTGTACATGAATCAACCGGCTACACACCCGCATATTTCAATTTTGCGCATGAACTACATACACCGACTATGAGACAAGAGGAAAGATGTACCATATCTACAAATAACCGATTCACCGTTATGAAGAAAGAATACGAGCTATCTTCAGCCGCCAAAGGTTTCGCCGCCAAATTAGCTCCGAAATATTCTGGGCCATATCGTATTGCTAAGGTTATTTCACCAGTAATTTTCAATTTACAAGAAATTGAAACCGGCAAGCTATTGTGACCCACACACATCAAAGACTTAAAACCTGCCCCTCCAGCATTAGTATTAAACTCTATAAATTCTGATTGCATTATGCAACAAGGGTCAGTTATTAGCAACCAGCGCCAAGGACAACATCTTACCATGAACCCAACAATCCGAAAATAATGCCATCCCGGCAAAATAGTTACACCTAAGCAACGAACACCAAAAAGCCAAAAGGGAAAGATGTTGGGACCCCCAATAACCGCCATCCAGGATATGGAAAGACGTTTTCCTCGGACAAAAATTCCACACAACCGCACCAACGAGTATCGCCGCCCAGTCCTCAAGAAAAATGGAACCGAGGCTATAACCGTTTATCCGATTCCTCGTTATTCGAAAACTAACCAAACCGAGGATATTACTATAGATGTAGAAGAAACGTTAAGTGACAACCTGGAGACCAACGACAACTGCATCAAAAAGTTAGTTCATAGCCAGCCAAACAATGAGCTAATGGATATTGAGGAAGGAAATCCTCCAACAAACATTGAACCTATCACAGTCAAACAACCGGAAGATAACCAACCCAAACGGGGTGAAGACATTTCTCCCATATCCCCGGCCGAGCTCGAAAACAACCTCGCGCAATGGATGTCAAAGTTTTGCAGCAGCATTGATGAGGACGTACAAGAGCTATTAGAAGAAGTAACTACCGAAGTCGTTCAGGTAATGGAAGCAACTTCCAACACTATTTCTGCTACCACATCAGATCCCGAATAAAACGAAGTCACACTGGCAGAATTAGGTTTACAAGGCTCCTGGGATGATATATTCAAAACCAATAGAAGAATCCGATGTAAATTCAAGGATCATCGATACACCATAAAACGAAAAAATAACACCGCTATAATTATAAGTAAAACCAAAATTGTGTGAAATATATATATCATAAAATAAAAATGTAAAATATTAAATTCATAAAATTCCGATTTTTGAGTTTATGGCTACACAAAAATCTATCCGAAGAAATGGGGGGATGTAACGAACCATTTCCAAGTCACCTCTTTTCTTAACCAAAGTAACATAAATGTATAACTTTAGACCTCACTGTAGTTGAGATTAGTTAATCATAATTTCATAACCGACTGTAATCTTCTCATTCCTATCCCTACTCTTATACAACGTAGAAATTATCCAAAAGTTCTAGCAACTGCCGTCAGAAAAGTATAAATGCATGCACACCATTCATTCGACAGTTCAGTTGGTAGCTGGCTGCCGACAAGATAGGAGCTCCCGTGATGTATTTCTGGGGACTTCTTTCTTGTTGGACACCGTCTCATTAGCTGCAGCCCGCTCCAGTTCTTTAACCTAGTACACCTTCGTGATGTATTTCTGCAGGTGTATTCCGTTCCGTACACTCTCGTGATGTATTTCTGTGAGTGTTTCCTTTCCTGTCACTCTCGTGATGTATTTCTGTGAGTGTTTACTGTTCTATCCTCCGTACACCTTCGTGATGTATTTCTGTAGGTGTATTCCGTAGAAAGTAATATAGTATTAGTTAGGAAATGGTTTCGACTTGCATGCATTCATTAAAAAACCATTGTAATTAAATAAAGGACAGATACAGAGAAATTTGTGAACAAATATACTGTTCCTATAAATGTATATATTTGTAGAAATGATTAGAATAAGTAACATACATTGAAATTTTATATTAGGGTAAATATTAAGCCAGAATATATTTTGATTATTTGTTTATGTAAATGGGCCTTGTTATTTATTGACCCTGGCGTAACTCACGAGCACCCGGAACCCCTAACAAAGGATCGCAAGGATTACCCGTTACATAAAATGGCGCCCGTGCAGGGACCGAAATTTTGTACCAGATACCAACCGACTGCTGTCAGATGTGATAACCGTACCGAAGCCAGATATATAACCAGGGTTACTAACCGACCGTTTATAAATATGTATCCAAACCGAAATCACATAAAATATGTGTATCCGACCGACCGACCGCTACCAGAAGGTGTCTTGATATATTCACCAACCGTTTACCAGAAATATATCCGGCAAAAACGCTACCAAACATGTATTCGTACATAGTAGCAAGTTTGAAAAAAAACAAACAACCGAAAAGTATTTAAATATAATACTTACCAGTAGAACGAGAGTTCTAAGCCGACCGTTGAAGAAGCCACATTGACCAGAACAAGTACAGCAAGTTAACCGATCAGTCATTTAAATATAAGCACTCAGAAGCCAGAAGTTCAGTACATCCGTAGAAGTGATTTTAAAACAATCAGCGAACTACAAAAATTGGGTGAAGAATTTGAGAGCATCAAACAAGACCAGAACAAACAAAAATTTCCACCAGCAGTTGGGCACACTAACAAACCATCCGAAGCCACGTATATATACCGTAAACCGCCGAGATTGTTTTGTTCTCGTTGTGGAAAAACTGGAACATTAAGTAAAAATTGCGACTGTCAGGGAAACGATCCAAGGACCGGAGAAGCAAAAGGCTCATCCGGCCCAAAAATGTTCGAGCCAAACCAAAGGAATTAGACACTCTCGCACACGATAACCGACCATTTGTAACTCTCACTATCAAATCAAACAACTATAATGCACTTGTCGATACCGGAGCCTCACTCTCATACATCGGAAACAATTTTAACAAAATATGTGTAAACCAAAATATTCCAATCCAAGATATTCCGGAACAAAAAGCCTGCCTGGCAAATAAAACGACCGTATCCATAACAAAAAAGGTAAGATTAGATTGCATCTTAAAAGGCCATACCATTTCACACTGTTTCTACATTATGTCATCTCTCTGTGAAGACATTCTATTGGGTATGGATTTCCTGCAGAAATGTGATATAAGAATATGCTTATTCAAACCAACTGATTCAAAGCCAGAAAAAGTTGATACATCTCAGTCAACTCTAGCAGCTAAGATTGCACCAGTATTAGAGGAACAAAACTGTAAATCTTCCGATAAAAACCAATTATTGAAACAATTTCTCGCTATAGAGTTTAAAAAATGTGAGCAAATACAGGGAACTACAGCACTGGTAGAACACAAAATTAGGCTTAAAACAAACCAACCGATAAAACATAAATATATGCCGAGAAATCCAGCCATGCAAAAGATTATCTACGAAGAAGTAGACCGAATGTTAGCAGATGGGGTAATAGAACCATCAAATAGCCCATACAGTTCTCCAGTTGTATTAGCCAGAAAGAAAAATAGACAGTATAGATTCTGTATAGATTTTCGAAAAATTAACGATATATCTATAAAAGATGCCTATCCATTACCACATATTAACCATATATTGGACCAATTGCGAGAGGCAAGCTACATCTCTACACTTGACCTCCATCAAGGATACTGGCAAGTTCCATTGGATACTAAAAGTAAACCAATAACAGCCTTTACAGTACCTGGACGAGGGCTATACCAGTTTACTGTCATGCCATTTGGCTTACACTCCGCACCAGCTACATTTCAAAGGTTATTAGATCACGTTATTGGTCCGGAATTAGACGGCAAAGCGTTCGTCTATTTAGACGACATAATAATTCTGGGAAAAACGTTTGAAGAGCACTTAAACAATCTGCGCGAGGTATTTCACAGATTACGCCGAGCTAATTTACGACTAAATCCAGAAAAATGTTGTTTCTGTAAAAAAGAATTAAAATATCTAGGACATCTGGTAACTTCAGATGGAATCAAAACAGACCCTGATAAAGTTGAAGCCATTCTATCCATAACAGCACCAGAAAATGTTAAACAATTACGGCAATTTCTCGGAATAATATCATGGTACCGAAGATTCGTAGAAAATTTCTCACAAGTTGTAGCTAGCTCCTCTAACCAAATTACTGAGAAAAAAACAGAAATGGATTTGGAATCAGGAGCAAACTGACGCGTTTAATAAACTCAGAATAAAATTAACAGAAGCCCCGATACTCACTTGCCCAGATTTTGAGAAGCTGTTTGTACTACAAACAGACGCTAGCCAGGAAGGGCTAGGAGCCGTACTGACCCAGAATATAGACAATCAGGAAAAAGTGATTGCCTATGCCAGTCGTACATTGAATGAAGCAGAAAGAAAATATTCCGTTTCAGAAAAAGAGTGTTTAGCCGTAGTTTGGAGCATAAAAAATATGAGGCTATATCTAGAAGGTTATCGATTTAAGGTTATAACTGATCACCAATCTTTAAAATGGTTAAGAAATCTAGAAAATCCAGCAGGAAGATTAGCGAGATGGTCCGTGGAGTTACAACAATACGATTTCGAGGTCCAATATCGCAGAGGAGTTTTTAACAAAGTTGCAGATGCGCTATCTCGACAACCAAACCCAATAGTATCTATATCACATATAGATAACATACAATGTCCATGGTATAAAAAGAAATATGATGAAGTAGAAAAATAACCAGAAATTTACCCAGACTACTGTATTCAGAACCAAAGGCTATACAGACACTTGTATGACCGATGCGATTTCAATGAACCAGAAGAAGAAAGGGAATGGAAATTATGTGTACCAAGAAATCTACGAAATAAAATTGTGACTGAAAACCATGACGCACCAACAGCAGGGCACATGGGTATTGCCAAAACAATAAACCGAATGGCCAAACATTACTATTGGCCAGGCATGTTTCGAGACATAGCCAAATATGTGCGCAACTGTATAGTCTGCTTAAAGCATAAAGCCCTTCAGACAAAAACCGCTGGAAAAATGCACATGACACCAGTAAATGAACCATGGGAAATAGTAAGCTCCGATTTGATTGCTTCCCCGCTCAAAACAAGGAAATACAATAATATTAGTATTTCAAGATAAATTTACGAAGTGGGTTGAAATTCAGCCAATCAGACAAGCTACAGCTAAAATCGTAGCAAAATCTTTCCGAGAAAGAATCATTATGAGATTTGGATTTCCACGAAGTCTCATCACCGACAACGGACCACAATACACCAGTAAAATTTTCGAGAATTTATTAAAGGAATCTTCTATCCAACATCGTTTAACGCCAGCATATACGCCACAGGCCAAACCCACCGAGAGAATAAACCGAGTGATTCATACGATGATTGCCCAGTACGTAAGTAACGATCATCGAGATTGGGATAAAAATTTACCAGAATTCATGTTAGCTCTTAACACCAGTGTACATGAATCAACCGGCTACACACCCGCATATTTCAATTTTGCGCATGAACTACATACACCGACTATGAGACAAGAGGAAAGATGTACCATATCTACAAATAACCGATTCACCGTTATGAAGAAAGAATACGAGCTATCTTCAGCCGCCAAAGGTTTCGCCGCCAAATTAGCTCCGAAATATTCTGGGCCATATCGTATTGCTAAGGTTATTTCACCAGTAATTTTCAATTTACAAGAAATTGAAACCGGCAAGCTATTGTGACCCACACACATCAAAGACTTAAAACCTGCCCCTCCAGCATTAGTATTAAACTCTATAAATTCTGATTGCATTATGCAACAAGGGTCAGTTATTAGCAACCAGCGCCAAGGACAACATCTTACCATGAACCCAACAATCCGAAAATAATGCCATCCCGGCAAAATAGTTACACCTAAGCAACGAACACCAAAAAGCCAAAAGGGAAAGATGTTGGGACCCCCAATAACCGCCATCCAGGATATGGAAAGACGTTTTCCTCGGACAAAAATTCCACACAACCGCACCAACGAGTATCGCCGCCCAGTCCTCAAGAAAAATGGAACCGAGGCTATAACCGTTTATCCGATTCCTCGTTATTCGAAAACTAACCAAACCGAGGATATTACTATAGATGTAGAAGAAACGTTAAGTGACAACCTGGAGACCAACGACAACTGCATCAAAAAGTTAGTTCATAGCCAGCCAAACAATGAGCTAATGGATATTGAGGAAGGAAATCCTCCAACAAACATTGAACCTATCACAGTCAAACAACCGGAAGATAACCAACCCAAACGGGGTGAAGACATTTCTCCCATATCCCCGGCCGAGCTCGAAAACAACCTCGCGCAATGGATGTCAAAGTTTTGCAGCAGCATTGATGAGGACGTACAAGAGCTATTAGAAGAAGTAACTACCGAAGTCGTTCAGGTAATGGAAGCAACTTCCAACACTATTTCTGCTACCACATCAGATCCCGAATAAAACGAAGTCACACTGGCAGAATTAGGTTTACAAGGCTCCTGGGATGATATATTCAAAACCAATAGAAGAATCCGATGTAAATTCAAGGATCATCGATACACCATAAAACGAAAAAATAACACCGCTATAATTATAAGTAAAACCAAAATTGTGTGAAATATATATATCATAAAATAAAAATGTAAAATATTAAATTCATAAAATTCCGATTTTTGAGTTTATGGCTACACAAAAATCTATCCGAAGAAATGGGGGGATGTAACGAACCATTTCCAAGTCACCTCTTTTCTTAACCAAAGTAACATAAATGTATAACTTTAGACCTCACTGTAGTTGAGATTAGTTAATCATAATTTCATAACCGACTGTAATCTTCTCATTCCTATCCCTACTCTTATACAACGTAGAAATTATCCAAAAGTTCTAGCAACTGCCGTCAGAAAAGTATAAATGCATGCACACCATTCATTCGACAGTTCAGTTGGTAGCTGGCTGCCGACAAGATAGGAGCTCCCGTGATGTATTTCTGGGGACTTCTTTCTTGTTGGACACCGTCTCATTAGCTGCAGCCCGCTCCAGTTCTTTAACCTAGTACACCTTCGTGATGTATTTCTGCAGGTGTATTCCGTTCCGTACACTCTCGTGATGTATTTCTGTGAGTGTTTCCTTTCCTGTCACTCTCGTGATGTATTTCTGTGAGTGTTTACTGTTCTATCCTCCGTACACCTTCGTGATGTATTTCTGTAGGTGTATTCCGTTCCGTACACTCTCGTGTTGTATTTCTGTGAGTGTTTCCTTTCCTGTCACTCTCGTGATGTATTGCTGTGAGTGATTTATTTCCTTTCCGCACACTCTCGTGATGTATTTCTGTGAGTGTTTACTGTTCCCTCCTCCGTACACCTTCGTGATGTATTTCTGTAGGGTAGGTGTATTCCGTTCCGTACACTCTCGTGATGTATTTCTGTGAGTGTTTCCTTTCCTGTCACTCTCGTGATGTATTGCTGTGAGTGATTTGTTTCCTTTCCGCACACTCTCGTGATGTATTTCTGTGAGTGTTTACTGTTCCTCCTCCGTACACCTTCGTGATGTATTTCTGTAGGTGTTTCCCGTTCCGTACGCTCTCGTGATGTATTTCTGTGAGTGTTTCCTTTCCTGTCACTCTCGTGATGTATTTCTGTGAGTGACTTATTTCCGTTCCGCACACTCTCGTGATGTGTTTCCTTTCCTGTCACTCTCGTGATGTATTTCTGTGAGTGTTTCATTTCCACGCCTTCGTGATGTATTTCTGTGGGTGTTTCTGTCCCGTTCTTTCCCGTAAGGTAGAACCGTAGAAAGTAATATAGTATTAGTTAGGAAAAATTAAAAAACCATTGTAATTAAATAAAGGACAGATACAGAGAAATTTGTGAACAAATATACTGTTCCTATAAAAGTATATATTTGTAGAAATGATTAGAATGAGTAACATACATTGAAATTTTATATTAGGGTAAATATTAAGCCAGAATATATTTTGATTATTTGTTTATGTAAATGGGCCTTGTTATTTATTGACCCTGGCGTAACTCACGAGCACCCGGAACCCCTAACAAGGGCTCGCAAGGAATACCCGTTACAATACTTAGGTTTGGTTGGTTTTGGGCTTGGCGCATTAACGCAGGAAAGCCCGTGAAATAACCGTAGGAGCACGAAGCAAACTGACAAACTTTTTACCACTGAACTTATTCTTATTCACTTTTTTATGTTCATGTTTGCAAATTCAGTAAATACTTTTGAGTATATGAAAATAAAAGCGATTAAAATTGCGCACAGATTGTACAATTGTAAACAGGTGTAAAAATTTTATGGCGCTTATGTATAAACAATATCAGTGTCAATGGGTTAGAAATGGGTACGTGATATTTTCTCATTTGCAACTCCTTTAGTTCTTACCTCGTTAATGTACACAGAGCTCATCGAGCAAACGCACACTCATTTTTATTTATTTGCTGTTTACTTCTTAAATGTGTCAACAGAAGTCATTCTCATCTGCTATTCGACATTCGCACAGTTAGCAACATTAAAAATTCCCTGAAGTTGGCAGTCACTGGGCTTGAAATTTGCAATTTGATCAAATCTCAAGCCAGCTTGAAGCTGGCAAAAAAGTTAAAGCTCCAATTGTGTTCTTCTACATTGATTTACATTGTCAACAAATCTCAAGCTGGCTGAAAAGCTCCAATTCTGTTTCTGGCCCTATACAGTTTTCAAGATGGCGGAAAAGATATTCTTGAGAGAAATTGATATATTTATACTGGTAAAATGATATTTTCTGGGATCATTTGCATTGCTTCGTTTACCAACAGCTTCCTCTTCATTTTTTCTTTGGTTTTTATCAGCCTGCTACTCCTGTAACTTTCCAATTTTCCATTTTAAATGAAATTGCATGCAAGATGATAAGACATAAAGCGAACTGACTTCTGCTGTCAAATTTAAAATCGCGATGAAAGGGAGGCTTGCATGCAAGCTGTACTATCTCATGTAACCCCCGGGTAAAGCAAAACATTTTGAAAACTCGGAGGATTTCTGCTGGAAAGGGAGAAGGAAGTAAATAACGCCGGCGTGATGTTGTACGTTTGAGAAAAAAAGGGTTTAAGGGGATTGTTGGTTAGTTTCTAGAGCAGTAAGGTTGTGTTTATTTTGGGAAGTAGTTGATTTGATTGAAATTTTGAAAAGTTTTTTTTTTTTTTGCGGTCGTGATTTTTGAGGATTGGGAAGGAGGAGGATAGAAGAAAAATATACAAAACAAAAATTCATGATATTTTAAAAGCAAAGTTTTGTTGGATAATTTGTGAAGGATCGAAAATCGCGATTGAATATTTAGTGTTGAGAAATCTGCAAGGATTGCAAGCCTCATTTAATATTTAGTTTGTGAAAATTTGCAAAAATATAAGCCCCTGTTATGGTCGTAGCGTACTGCAGGCGCAGTATGCTACCCGACGGCTAGCAGCAGCACACAGAGTGGGCCACACGGCGAATGTGTTGTCAACGAGACTAGACCATACGTCTCAAGGCTGACTGGGACGAGTGCCTGAGAAGAAAAACAGAAAAGGGAGAAGAAGATTCGAGGTGATTTTGAGTAGAGCTGACAGTATTGTGGACAAGAAAATTAAATCGGGAAATATTTAAATCGAAATCTGTGAAATTGAAGGTAAGAAACATAATTGGATATATATAATATTTTTGTAGAAACCATAAAAGAACAAGTAAAAAAGCTAGAATTGGTCTACGACCAATTCTTATGATACCCTAGATGAATGCCCGTATTAAATTTCGTATGGTCACCCTTATGTGCAAGTTTGATTTTTGAAGCAGTTTTTCGCATATATTTCTAGAACGGTTTGTCGACAGAAAAAATTATTATAACCAATTTTATAGGATTTCGTATTCTGAAAAAGTTTTTAGTACAATAAAAATGTCTTGGACTGACCGTTTTCACAGTATACGTAAAAAACCTAAATTTTTATATGGCAACACCAAGAAGGAGGTTCCCCATTTAGTCCATTTTTGAAATTTTATTTGCTAGTACTGTTCCAGCATCAGCAGTACTTAAATAATGTTTTTCAATTTGCTATTTTTATTATAGTTCTTGAATTCTGTAACCTACTGTATCATATTTGCAATTATTTGTATACACATACATATTTGTTCTGACTCGCTTACATAACGTAACAGTATTAAAAAATGCTATTGTTTGCTTATCAACAATTTGCTATACAAACTTATTTTGTCACATTTGGCTCTTTTAGTATATATACATACATACAGTCTACATGTAGATAGGTTAAACTATCCCGCAAGTCTAGCGTATTCCATTAGCAGAGATTAGACAAAGGTTTCTTTCTGGTACTGTATCTCAAAGAAAGAACAAGTGCAAATCATAGTTGAATAAATAATTATTGTGAAAGTGGAAGTGCCTTTCAATTAATACCCAGCTGGTAAATTAAATGGAAAGCAGCCCAGAAAAGTGCAGCAATTCGATATCCTGGAGAATATCAAAGAAAACAACGATTCCACTTGCAGTAATCATATTATCTTGGTCAACGTGCGGACCTGGTCCTTCATCTCATCGCATCATCTGGTCCTTCGAGCCGGATTACAAGACGAACCAAAGGATTTTCAGGGAAGTAGACATACTTATTTCTTTACATTGCATTGCTCTTAAAATTTGAAAATTCCCGAAAACCTAATCAAAAATCAAGCTTCATGCGCCCCAGTGAGCACTGAATTTTAGAAATCAAGCGCAGCTAATTTCTGCAAATAAATCAACGAAATTTAGGCTAATATTCATATCATTTACATCTTGGCTGGATATTAACGGCGCATTGTAATTTACATTTGAAATTATTCGTAAAATTTATCCAAACTGAATGACTACGTAATGTTGTGATTATGAACATAAAAAAAAATGTGTTAATCAGTGAATATCTATAGAACTCTTCCGGACAATTTTATTCATATACTCGTATACATATCTGGTCATCAACCTTTTCATTAACTGGTTGGGAAAAGAAAACGATAATTGCATTTCATCACATCATATAAAGAGCTGGTTATATGTACACGTGCATTTTTAGTCTAATTCGTGATCCGATTTTTATAATTATTCGGTTATTTGCTTACTACAGATGTCATGGTCAGAATTGTGATGAAAACCGCAAGACATGTAAAACGAACCAATTTTAGAAATTAATGAACTTTGAATAAAAATACATGACACATCCATACATATGTAGTGTTTTGTTGTATATATTGTGGCTGATTATAACCAACATTTAATCCCTTTTAAGTTAACAATTATTACGTAATCAACAATATAAATGAACTAAAAAAAAAAAATCTAAGCTGAGAGACATCTGTACATTATGTTCTTATTTATCATTTGTTCAAGGAAATAAAACAGAAAACCAAGATTTGTTTGCCATTAACTTTGAATTAAATACTTGAATTTAGATACCTTATTGTGAAGTGTTTAGTATACTCTATCCCTTAGATACAATAACAATTTCCTAAACATACAGACAGTTTGAATCTGTTGAATTGAAAGCATTAATACATCTAGTTGGAATAGTGAGTCAATAAGGTTGTTTACCTGCAATTGTATTCATTCATAATGACTGAAAGGGCCGAGTTGATTCAAAGGAGAGGTCGTGTAAAGGGCACAATCACACGCATGAAAACGTTCACAGAAAGCTTGAATCAAAATACAACTCTCGAAGACATTGTAATCAGATTGGAGAAATATTTTGATATCAAGGCTTCACTAACACGGGCTATGAAGTCGCGCACTCCTACCACGAATAATAATAACAACATGAACCAGTCCATTTCAGATCAACTGAGCTCGACCATGAATCAGTTTTTCACACAACAGCAGACGGTTCTTCAATCTCTCGATCGTAGCAATTCCCAAGGAAATATAGCTCGTTTACCTAAATTAAACATACCAGTCTTTTCCGGAGATTATAGAGAATGGATTTCCTTTCAGGATCTCTTTGAGGCTTCGATACATTCTAATACTTCCCTTACAGGAGCACAAAAACTTCAATATTTAAAAGGCCTGCTACAAGGGAATGCAGCAAATGTCATACGACATTTAACAATAAGTGACAACAATTACGATGAAGCCTGGGAAAAGCTCAAATCGCGTTTCAATAAAAAGGTCCATATCACTACTTCGCTCATAAAAACATTCCTCGATGTTAATGTGGTAAATCAACCAGGTGTTAAACCCTTACGGACATTGCATGATACATTCGATGAGACATTACGTGGCTTAAAGGCGCTGGGCAGTGAAGCAGAAAAAAGAGACCCATGGTTAGTATACATCGGACTAACGAAATTAGATCCTGAGACACGAGAACTTTGGTCGCAAGAGACAACTGATGAAACATTTCCAACTTTCCAGAATTTCTTAAAATTCCTATCAAAAAGATGCGATGCATTAGAAGCTTGTGGAGTTATTGGTAAACGGCCTATTGCCTTGTTTAAGTCATTGCACACCACTTCCACTGACCGGCCACCAACCTGTCCACGGTGCAGTAGTAGCCATTTCCTCTATAAATGTGAACAATTCAAAGCTGAATATCCGGAAAACCGAAGATCCTTTGCGGCAGAAAAATCACTGTGCTTCAAATGTTTGGGGGCAGGGCATTCTGTGTGCGAACATGTCGTTCTAAGATGCGATGCGACCGATGCAATGGAAATCATCATCCTCTATTACATTCCACTACTCCAAATCATCAAAGGATAGCATCACATGTCCTCCAATCGAACATAACAAATGAAGCTTCTTCTTCTGATCAGGCTATACCCGATAGTGGTAACTCAATGCCTCCAGACAATCTTAGCAATTCACAAGAGGACACTACTTTGGGCTCCTTTAATACATACATTAAAAATCAATCCAAGAGAAATGTGGAAATAGTGACAGATAAAACTAAAACCTTCCAACCTTGTTTACTTCCTACGGTTCTAGCAAACATTGCTGATTATCAAGGAAAGCTGCAGCCGTGTCGAATGCTTTTGGACTCAGGGTCTCAAGTGTCCTTAATCTCAGAATCATGCATCCAGAGATTGCAATTGAAGAGAGAAAATGCCAGATTGACTATATCCGGGCTACAAACATCTTGTGTAGGAACAACAAGGGGAAAAACGTCACTAGACATATTTTCTCGGTGGAACGAAGCTAACATTGAGGTTAAGGCTTTTGTGATGGATCCCCTCAGAGCTCATGATATTCCCGATATGAAACAATTCTATGATATTCACCTCGCAGATCCTGGTTTTCACCAGCCATCTCAAATAGATGTAATAATAGGAGCAGATAATTTTTTTGAAGTCCTACTGGATGGGAAAAAATATAACAACCTTGGTAAACCAATTGCTCAAAAAACCATATTTGGATGGGTCTTGTTTGGTAACCAGGTGAATTCCCTGGAACCAGCTACGAGCTTACATACAACACTTTTCGACTTAGATAAATCTTTGAGGCGTTTTTGGGAAGTCGAGGAGGTCCCACATAGAGCTAAGTCTTTAACTTCAGAAGAACAACAGTGTGAATCGCATTTTAAGCATAATTTTTGGCGAACGAAGGAAGGTCGCTACACTGTCGCATTACCATTCAAACCCGAAGTTATTCCGTTGGGAGACTCCCTACAAGCTGCAATCAAACGGCTGCATGCAATGGAAAGAAGATTTGAGAAAGAACCCATCTTCAAGCAACAATACACGAAATTCATGCAAGAATACCACAGCATGTGTCATATGGAATTAATTTCAGCCAATGAACTCCAGCCGCTTTCTTGCTTTTACCTTCCGCATCATGCTGTTTTTAAAAATGCACCACAGACAAAAATTCGTGTTGTGTTTGATGGGTCATGTAAGAGCTCATCGGGCACTTCCCTCAACGATAAATTATTGGTAGGACCAGTAGTTCAGTCAGATCTTGTAAGCAATCTGTTAAACTTCCGAGGGCATCGTATTGCTTTTTCTGCCGATATAGAAAAGATGTACCGGCAAATATTAGTCACATCTGCCGACCGGGACTTCCAACGAATTGTATGGCGAGAAGATCCATCCGAACCTTTGCAACATTACAAGCTTACTACGGTGACATATGGAACATCTTGTGCACCGTTCTTGGCCACGAGAGTGTTACAACAAATAGCAAACGAAAACGAAGATCAATTTCCAGAAGCCTCGGCCATTATCAAGAATGATTTTTACGTCGATGATTTGTTAAGCGGTTGTGAAGACCTTCCTAAAGCTATAAGACTAAAGGGAGAATTATGTGAACTGCTAAAAACGAGCGGCTTTGACCTCATTAAATGGTACAGCAATTCTCCAGACTTGCTAAAAAATGATAAACAGCCTACCAGACATATCTTAATCAATGCCACTGACGATACTGTAAAGGTACTTGGAGTAGAATGGAATCCAGCTGAAGATACCTTTTCATTTTGCACTTCCACTTTTGAATCAGGAGGAGTCTCGAAGAGAATAATACTATCAGAATCATCAAGGATCTTCGATCCATTAGGATGGCTGGCACCTGTCGTAATTAGAGTTAAAATACTACTCCAACAATTATGGCTGTTAAAATGCGGTTGGGACGATCAACTGCCAGACGAAGTTGTGAAAAGATGGGAATCATTTAAGAAGCAGTTACCTGCGTTACAGAATATCAGAATACAGAGGCGTATTTATATTACATCAAATAAAATGCAGTTGCACGGTTTCTCGGATGCATCGGAAGCTGCTTTTGGTGCAGTAGTGTACTGCAGATCTACGAGCGTTGATGGTCATATTATCACCCGCATCGTCTTAGCTAAATCAAGAGTTGCTCCACTAAAGCAGGTATCTTTACCAAGGCTGGAATTGTGTGGCGCTCTTCTACTTGCACGTCTAGTGGAAAGGATTAAAGAATCACTTGTATTAACAAATGTGCCTATTTATGCATGGACTGATTCCAGAGTTGTATTGGCGTGGCTCTCTGATATTCCTCGTAGATGGAAGACGTACGTAGCCAATCGAACTGCAGAGATCCTTGAAATAATTCCTGCATCCAAATGGAGACACGTTCCTTCAAAGAGCAATCCAGCTGATTTGTTGACTCGAGGAGTGTCCGCACAAGAGTTACCAGCTTTAGATCTTTGGTGGAATGGCCCTACATGGCTGTCAGAAAGTTCAGATATTTGGCCGGAAGACATCTCTTCGACTGTTGATGCTACCGCTCGTAAGGAAGAAAAGAAGGCACAGGTCATTGTATGTGTCCAAGAAGCAGAAGAAGAAATGTTTTTAAATATCTCAGCAAAATTTTCATCATTTTTCAAACTAACACGTGTAATAGCTTATTGTCTACGATTCGCATACGCCAGTAGGACATCACAAACAGAAGGGAGACCACAATTATTATCAGTGCGTGAAATAACTAATGCAGCCACAGTTTGCTTTCGATGTACACAACAATCTTCATTCTCAAGTGATAAAAGAGACATTAAGAAGGAAGGACGTGTTTCAATAAAAAGCCCAATTGTAGGTCTGACCCCATTTCTTGACGACGTTGGGATTCTGCGAGTGGGAGGACGACTTGAAAAATCTACCTATAATTTTAGTGCGAAACATCCGATAATACTCCCCAAAAATCATCCTGTAACAAACATGCTTATACGAGAGCTTCACAAAATCTACTTGCATCCTGGGCCTTCACTTCTTGTGGGTATTATTCGACAAAGATATTGGATCCTTGGTGTTCGAGATGTAGTAAAGAGAATAACTGCGGGATGCGTGGTGTGCTTTAAGCAACGAGCTGCTAGGACTTCACAACTTATGGGAGATCTTCCTGAAACGCGGATCTCCATTTCGCGCCCTTTTTTCAATGTGGGAGTTGACTTTGCGGGTCCTGTAATATTAAAAACAAAATCAGGACGGGGAGCCAAATCATTCAAGGCTTACGTCGCACTGTTTGTGTGCATGGCCACTCGTGCCTTACATTTAGAAGTGGTCAGCGATCTTAGCTCAGAAGTTTTCATTGCTGCGCTACGACGATTTATATCCCGCCGCGGAGTTCCGGCGAAAGTTTTCTCTGACAATGGTACAAATTTTGTCGGTGGAAAGCGGCATTTAACCGAAATACACAAACTTGCCTTATCTCGCACAACTAATGAAAATATTTCTCATTTTCTAGAATCACACAAAATAGAATGGTCTTTCATTCCACCAGGAGCTCCACACTTCGGTGGCCTATGGGAGGCGGGAGTGAAGTCGGTCAAGTGGCACCTCCGTCGAGTAATAGGCGAAACAATCTTGACATTCGAAGAAATGGCTACGTTACTCACTCAAATCGAAGCAATTTTAAATTCTCGACCATATGGTTTCCCATCGTCGAGTCCAGAAGACCTTGTTGCACTAACACCGGGTCACTTCTTGATTGGCGAGCCGCTTACGACTCTTCCCGACCCAGATTATTCCGAAGTCAAGATAACACGATTAAGCAGATGGCAGCATATTCAATCCATGGTACAAGGGTTTTGGAAGCGTTGGCGTTTAGAATATCTTTCATCTCTACAAGAGCGATCGAAATGGCGACAGAAACAAAACTCATTAAATGAAGGTGACCTGGTTATCATTAATGAAGATAATCTTCCACCCTGTAAATGGCTGATGGGCAGAGTGGTGATAACTCATCCAGGAGATGACGGGCTAGTACGGGTAGTTTCTTTACGGACAAGACGGGGCATCCTGAAGCAAGCGATCAATAAGGTACACAAATTGCCAATTAGTTAAGAAACAGGCTTCTTAACCTGGGGGAGGATGTTCCAGCATCAGCAGTACTTAAATAATGTTTTTCAATTTGCTATTTTTATTATAGTTCTTGAATTCTGTAACCTACTGTATCATATTTGCAATTACTTGTATACGCATACATATTTGTTCTGACTCGCTTACATAACGTAACAGTATTAAAAAATGCTATTGTTTGCTTATCAACAATTTGCTATACAAACTTATTTTGTCACATTTTGCTCTTTTAGTATATATACATACATACAGTCTACATGTAGATAGGTTAAACTATCCCGCAAGTCTAGCGTATTCCATTAGCAGAGATTAGACAAAGGTTTCTTTCTGGTACTGTATCTCAAAGCAAGAACAAGTGCAAATCATAGTTGAATAAATAATTATTGTGAAAGTGGAAGTGCCTTTCAATTAATACCCAGCTGGTAAATTAAATGGAAAGCAGCCCAGAAAAGTGCAGCAATTCGATATCCTGGAGAATATCAAAGAAAACAACGATTCCACTTGCAGTAATCATATTATCTTGGTCAACGTGCGGACCTGGTCCTTCATCTCATCGCATCAAGTACAATGAAAACACCACGTACCAAATTTCAGCTCTCTGCGTTCTCAGGCAGTGTCCAAATATATAGTGAAAAACGAAAGTTTTGTATGGCAACCCCACGAAGGAGTTGCCCGATTTGTCTCATTTTCGAACTTAATTTTACTTTTTCTTTTTAAAGTCAGTGTACAAAATTTCAGCTCTCTAAGTATATGCGTTCTCAAGTTATCGTGCGCACAGACAGACGGATGGACGGACGGATGGACGGACGGATGGACGGACGGACGGACATGCAAAAATCAAAATAACTTTTAATATTATGCGTGGGTGTCCAATTCATTTTGCTCTACCATCATTATTTCGAGGTGTTGCAAACGGAATGACAAACTTAGTATACCCCTATAGATTTCATCTAGGGTATAAAAAGAAGAGTGCAAAGGATATTCCGAAATAACTCCACCAAAAATTTCTTGAGATTTTCAAAGATTGCATGGTAAAGTGTTGCATTCTTGAGACCAAGGATCTTCTCAAATGAATGGCCCAACAATTTTGTTCAATTTCGAACTGCCGCTGCAGACTTCCCACCTGTGAAATCGGTGGAGCCGAGCAAGCACACGGCTATTACAATCATTGCAGGATCTGTTAATGGATAGGCCATCATCTTAGAGCGCGTCAAATCCGCAGTTACGATGGTAGGATTTCAAGATTTTTCTTCCAATTTCATGCTAAATGTAAATTTTATAGTGACCCTGATTTAAGGTACGGCCCAAAGGCAAGGAAACTGATCATTTCAACCAACAATAGACCTGCCGGATACACAACAAAAGTGCGGGCAATGTTTTTGAGCCAAAGTACTCAAAAGGCAGCATTTTTAACTAAAATATAGTCAAAGGCAAAGGTTTTATTGCATACAAAGGCAACGTCGTCTCACACATTTACGGCGGAGCATGGAACTAATTTAAGATATTGAGTGATGTGAAACAAATTGATGTTAAGATAAGGATAGGAATTCTGGACGAATTAGGGAAAACTGATAATCTGATAATTCTATACTTTCTTTGAAAGCTAGTGAAAGCGCAGCAGGAACTCAAGGAGGCCTCCTCGAGAGAGCGAACTCTGACAATAGTGAAGTAACAAAAATCTTAATGGTGAGGATGTTTTGGTAACCTATAAACTCATTTTCTCCTTTGTCCTCTCCTGGAACCCTCTTTGCATGAGGGTGGAATAGACTCGCTACTCCTCACTACAGAGACACTGAAAATTATCTGCCCTCAGTGTCGATTGGGTGGTTGGGGCAATGCAGCTGAAGGCAAAACATCTGCGCCTTCACTAAGGTATGTTATGGAACTATGTTGAGTGATTGGCTTGGACGTGAAGTCCAGACTGCCAGCATGAGCTTACAAATCACTCGGCGGACAGCGTTGACTGCAGGGCGGCACGCTAGCTCGCCTCGGCTATTGACGGAGAGTGTGGGGAGGTTCCACGAAATACCTGCCGCTGCCGCCGGCCATAATAAAAAAAAAATCGTGCCTATTTACCAAAACGCCGGCACATATTCGGTCCTGAAGGGACCTTTACGTCACTTACCTACATCCACATTGAAGGCGCAGATGGTCTGCCTTCATGCATGCCATGCCCCAACCACCCAACTGACTCTGAGGGCAGATATTTTCAGAGTCCCTTGTAGACCTGTAAAGAGAGAGACTAGCGGACCCAGACGACCTTCATGGGAGAGGGCTCCAGGAAAGTGAAAGGAGAAAGAAAAGCGGTCAGCACTTCATTTTTACGTTATAATTAAGAGTCCTAAACTACAAGTCTTGCTCAAGACATTTTCGAATAAATATACACGTAATTATGAGTTCTTTCTAAACAAATAAATGAGAAATTAAAGTTAATTCTAATGAAATTATTAGTTATGTGAAGTCTTAATAACTTAATGATAACTTATATAAATGTATAGTAATAGCAGTAGATACAAATTTTTTATTCAAGCTAACTATTTAGATAGAAATAGTTTGTTATCTTAAAACGGAAAGAATGAATAATGAATTAAGCAAGTTATTAATTATTTGAACGATTTCAGTATATCCCCTTCGAGGGATCATAATATCAATAAGCATTCAGAGAATCTAATCTACATATTTGTGCATGGAAAAAGATTTTAGAATTTAAGTTTTTTTTTTTGCAAATAAATATGTACATATTTATGTATTTGAATTTTTTTTCTTGGTAAAAGTTCGATTACCCCGTGGGAAAAATGCAACAGATTTTCCATTACGAAGGAACACTGTGGGCTTACTTGGTATTCAAGCTTATACCTGTTCTCTTTTTACACGCAGTCCTATTTTTCCTACACAGATCTTATATCACCTCACTAGACAGACCTTATCAACCAAATTCGAAAACTTTGTGGTTTAATGTTTCATTTGTACCTTGTTGGTACTAATGTAAAAACCGAAAAATAAATTTGTGGAAATTAATATACCCTACCTAAATACATGTCACAATTCCAATAGTAAAAATTACTTATTTCACTTGAATATAAAGCATTAGTATTTGTAAATTAATCAAGGCTGACTGTCAAATAACTATCTTAAAATTTAATTAATAAAGTTTGATTTTTGATAGAACTTAAAGCAACTATAACCCCTTTCTCACTTGTTTAAGTTATTCATTGCTTTCATTCACTTATTTAATTATTTCCATTGATTGTAACAAATTTCAGCCTTTATCCTATTGTTATTTTATGAATATATATTTATTTTATAATCTACAGAAATTTCTACATTGCTGTACATACCAAACACAGTCTGCAATACAATTGACTGGAAGAGTTTAATTTGTGTACGGCACCATGATGAGTATTTTCCTTATATTTTGCTATGCTCAAGAGTCAACTTATTGACATCTTTTTCTGAGAATTCCCATGTAATATCAGGTAACCGACAGTTAACTCCATCGGTAAATTCATTACAGTAATAAATTCTTCAGCATTATTATACCTCAATTTACTTTGCGGGTCGGTATACAACGCAATTAAGCTCAAAATTTCTGAATACTTTTTAGCTGGACGAAAAGAAGGTGGTGGCTTAATTGAAGTAAATTACTGCATTTTCAGGCCAAGATAGACTCTTCTCTGTTGCTGAAATTTGCTTTAGAGACTTCCACATGCGTTTCTTGTTGATTTGCGACAAATTTAAGGAGCCTTTTTTTCCGGATTTCTTTTGTGGTGAGGGGTTTATTTGATCGTCGATGTCGATGGAAAATTCTTGCGTTTATTCGAGCTCTAACCTTCGTGGCACGGTTTGACAAGACAGATGTCGATTGTCTTCTTCTTCCCAATCGCCAAGTAAGAGCTCTTCGATTGTGGGGTGCGTTCGGGCTGTCGGTTTTGACCGCACGCCGGCATACATGCTGTTGTAATTCTCAGTGTAGCATACTGCTATATGCAATACGCTACGACCATAACAGGTAAGGGTAAGTGGCGTAATGGTCCTTCAGGACCGGGGTGTACTTGGTTTTTTTGGCTTGTCAGACACGATTTGTTTTATATATGGCTGGTGGCACAGCGGCAGGTTTCGTGGAACCTCCCCACACTCTCCGCCAATAGCCGAGGCGAGCTAGCGTGCCGCCCTGCAGTCAACGCTGTCCACCGAGTGATCTGTCAGCTCATGCTGGCAGTCTGGACTTCACGTCGAAATTACATCACTCTTCAATACTACCATAACACCTCATTTATTTAACATTTTGTTTTTGTGTAAATTGGCTAGAGTTGAAAAGCCTAATTAATATATTTTCAGTTGATAATTGGCTAAAAAGTAAAAAAGCCTCATTTAATACTTAGTTTGTCAAAAATATAAGCCTCATTTATTTAACCTAATTATTTAGTCTAAGTAATAGAGAACGACCGAAGGCCGGCTTTTTTGCCGAAGCCGAACTTCGGCTTTATTATCACCTTCTGCCGAAGCCGAAGGTATTGCATAGTGAATTAGTGACCAATGACCATAATGCCATAATGCTAAAGAAGCGAGGAAAAATACTTATTGTGATTTAAGTAATACAAACATAATTTTTGATTTTATTTATTCATCAGCAATTATACCAAAATATCACTCTTCTAATTAAAAAAGTAAATAAACCTTGCACTATTTTAAGTTTTAACTAAAAATATGACTTTTTCAGTCTTTGGTTTGGTTTTCTAGAAATGTAACTCTTCTTCAGGCCAATGAACTTAAAAAAATCAGTTCTTTGTATTAATTTACAAAAAATAAACGAACATCCATTTAAGTTTAAAGTTATACTTATTTCTACAATGGGCTCTAGATCCTAATCCAATGTTTCTTAATTAATAAAAAAAAAAAACTAAAAAATAAACATTCTTTTTCTAACAAAAAAGTAAATAATATAAGCAGCATTTACGTCAAACAGTAACATTGAATTAATAATCAAAATTAAACAATTTAATATTATAGGCCAAAACCAAAAGTTTATTAACATTTTCTCCGCGTATCAGCATAAATTTGTATGCTCGCCACACTGATAGGAGGAGCTGATAAATATTTTGTAGCTACTTTTTTCAAGCTGCTATAAGGGCTTAAAGCCCACTAATGAAATATGTCGGCTTTCCTTGTAAGTAAAGGCTCTTTTAAATAGGATTTCAGGTGTTCTACAAAAGGTGGAAAATCTTCTGAATTGCAGGATTCAATTACTGGCGGCATATTGTCATGCGTATCCCACAGATTTTCCATTTTCAAATTCTAATCCAATTTGATGAAGTTGAAGGAGCAACAGGTTCAATAATTTTGTAATTTTCTGGTGTTTTTGAAATTTGTTGACGTAAAAATGTCTTGCAGCTGGTAATTTCATCATCGGTAAGATACAGAGAAAACAACGATTCAGCAGAACAAACCCAACCAAAACAAAAACAAATTACAGGAAAACCTATACAAATAACAAACACAATATAGCAGCAACATCGAAACAAAACTAACGAAAAAGAAAATAGACACATCACAACGGCGGACAAAACCCAAACATCAAAACAACAAAATGAACAAAAACTAATATTAACCCAAACAAACGCAATTCAAAATGAAAATGAAAATAAAATACAATATACAGAAAATAACCAAAAAACACCAACTAGACAAAATATAAACGACACAGAAAAAGCAACAAATAAAAAACAAGGCCTCAAACAAAACATAACAGGAATAGTAGGATACACTATGGAAGAAAACCGCTTAGTACTGACACCAAAAACATCACAAAGAATAAATATGGAGAACATTCTGCATACTTTCGATAAAAACTCGCAAGAAAATACGCAAACTCAAACACATACCCCCATTCCATTAGCTTAATTGAAACCGATGAGGAAATGAACGAAACCCTCTAGTTTAATAACCTATGAGCGAACCCACTCTAACTGGCTCCCCAACTGCTAGAGAACTCACAATACTCCAGTGGAATATAAGAGGGCTATATAATAACTTATCCCATCTTGACATACTCATATCACTATATAGCCCCCATATAATCCTCTTACAAGAAACAAACATCTTACTAGGTGAAGAGCCTGAACGGCTCGGACAATACATCTTTGTTGGTAACAACAATCCCTATGACACAAGACATGGAGGAGTGGCCATAATGGTACACAACAGTCTGGCGTTCAACAGACTACAGATTAACACTGATGTAATGGTCTGCGCTGTCTCTATAGCCACAAATCCCAAAATATCTCTCCTATGCTTGTATCTTGAGCATGGATACCGATTGTTACCTCGTGACCTAGACCGAATGTCAACTCAGCTCCCACCGAACGTCATCATTGGTGGAGATTTCAACGCACACAGCCCTGTCTGGGGTGGTGAGCGCTGGGATAGAAGAGGAAGGTTGATTGCGGACTGGGCAGAGGAGCAAGAATTATGTTTGCTTAATGATACCTCCCCTACACTTCACTCCTCTCGAAATACTCTTACAACGGTCGACCTCACTTTCACATCCCCTAACTTAGCCCCGTCCTTTAACTGGTCTACCCATACTAACCCCGAAGGCAGCGACCACCTTCCAATACTAATAACATCTAGCGTGAAAATAGCTGCTTACAATCCGCTCATACGCTTTGCAGAGGCGGCGGCAAAATGGGACCTTTTCGCTGGTTCTATTAGAAAAAATTCAAAACAAAGACCACCCTCGAATAACGTGAACAAAGAGGCAGCTCAGATCAGTAAAATCATCAGAATGGCTGCAGCTATAAGCATGCCTAGTGTCAAATACCAAAAGCAATCCCAACCCATCTGGATGAATAAAGATATTCTCGTATCTATCAGGAGCAAAAATAAGGCCTGGAAAAATTTCCAAAGGCACCCAACTGAAGGAAACCTGCGAAGTTACCGTAGGGAGTCGGCAAAAGTCAAAAGAGAAACAAAGGTGGCGAAGAGATTATCTTGGGAGTCCTTCGCACAATCAATCGGAACAAGGTTAAATCCATCTCCGGCAATAGAAGCCCAAGCCTGATTGCCAACTTGACAACAGAAAGTCGGTCCTAAACATCTTCCATGAACATAGCCAATGAATTTGCCAAAACATGGGCAAACTATTCGTCAGACAAAAACTTCACTCAGGAACAGACCCTTCAAAAAAGAAACTTTTCCTTAACGGAAATGCCATATGCACCTGATCCAAACAGAATACTAACCTACCCTATCACCCTCCAAGAACTAAATAATACACTTAGTCTCTGCAAGGGTTCAGCACCTGGATACGATAAAATCTCCTATGGAATGCTAAAAAATGTCCCTGAAAATTTCAAAGAGAGAATAGTCTCTCTTTACAACAGCTCAAAAGACCAAGGCATCTTTCCGCAAAATTGGAAAAATGCGATACAGGTTCCTATCCACAAGAGATCGAATTCGAGTAATACGCTCAAGGACTATAGGCCAATATCGCTTATATCCTGTGTATCGAGAGTCTTTGAGAAGATCCTGGAGAGGAGACTGGGAGTAATGGTTGAAGAGCTACTTACACCAGCACAGCATGGTTTTCGCCCTGGCAGGGGTACTACGTCACTCATGCTGGAGCTAGAGGATCAGCTGAAAACAGCACGTGCTCAGAAACTGGACTCCCATATACTCTCACTCGACCTGGAAAAGGCCTTCGACCGGGTGCGCAAGCATAAAATTGCCCAACAGCTTGCAATATGGGGAATTGATACAAAATTCATCCGCATAATTCTAAGTTTCCTATCCCACAGAACTTTCCAAGTTAGAGTTAACGGGTTTACTACAGGAAAATATAAACTAGAAAACGGCATCCCACAAGGTTCTCCACTATCCACATCTCTTTTCAATACATACATCCACTCATTGTCAGCCCAATTGAACCACATACACGGCCTACAACACTACATATACGCTGACAACTTAATAACCGTGACAACAGACAATAATGCTACAGAGACGCTAAGACAGGCAGCACTCAAAGCTGAAATTTGGTGCCGCGAAACTGGGGCATTGATACCAACCGTTAAAGCGGAAAGGTTGGTTATACCATCCACCAGGACGTACAGACCCGACTATCTCGACATAGATGGAGAAGAGATAGTGGCGCAGGATAAATGTATAATCCTAGGACTCACTCTCGTTAAAACATTAAAATGGAACGGGCATGTAAAGAGTATTAGAGACAGGCTTTTAAGAGTCAACTATGTGGTGAAAGCCATCGCCGCCAAACAGAGAGGAGCATCTGTGGCTAGCGCCTTAAGCATAGCCAAAACCCTGGTGAATGGTATAACCAACTACGCAATTACTCTCTACGGAACAGCAGCACAGACTGAACTAAAGAAACTACAGACCAACATTAACAACATACTCAGGACAGCAACTGGAGCCCATCGTACAACACCTGTGGAAGCTCTATGGATTGAAACCGGCAGTCAGAATATAGCAGAAAGAATTAAATTAGCCCAATCGCGACTAGTGGCCAGGAATGCTGTTTCTAATAAAAGTCCACACCATACAACGCTGAGAGGATACATGGAAAGTCCTCCATTGAAACATTTTTCGGCACTATACATTGCCCTCCAATCCACAAAAGCACTAAGAATCCCACTACCCACTAATCCATTATCTCCTCCGTACGAAAGATCCTACCCACCTCCAGATAGCCTCATCTTTTCTCACACCAATTCCAGGTTCCTCAAACAGTCCACGCCACCGGCAATCTCCATCCAAACTCATCAGCATATGAGGCAGAGATATATGCGATTCACATGGCAGTAAATCTGGCCAGAGAAAAAGAAAAATCGGCAGGAATTTTCACAGACGCCATGGCAGCTCTGAAGGCAATAACCAACCCCACACCTCATGAGCCTCTCAATAAAATCATAAAATGGTTGCTCGAAACAGCAAAGGCTCAAACCATGATATCCTGGATACCGGGACATGCCGGTATCCCAGGCAATGAGGCTGCCGACAAATTATCAAAAGAACTGCCAGACCAACATCAGCAAGGCGGTTTAACAATACCACCATGTGAATCGTTTATTCGAAGGTGTGCCAGAATAGAGATAGCAAAAGAAAAAATAGAAAAATGGGAAAGACAAACAACATTTCTAACAAAACACTGGAGGCATATTATCCCACCAAAACACAAACCTGATCAACCCAGATGGCAAGGTGTCAAAATAATAAGAGTGCGAACAGGTCATACCCGACTCACCCACTCTTACTATATAAGCAGTACGCCACAACCTGGCTGTGAAGAATGTCAAGTACCACTGACAATGGAGCACATACTGACGACATGTACAAAAACAATACGGACAAACACAGGACCTCTCCCAGCCCTCCCCGATCCCCTTCTCAAACTCCTAACACAGCTGCAAATAACAAACCACATATAAAACAAGAAAAATACGCCACGCCATCACCGATCGGCTTTCTCTGCCGCTCTTGTTTACTGGTCAATGATATTAGTAAGATATAGAAAAAAGAAGAAAATATGTTATGTATAAGTAAGTTAGCCTCCAAGAATAAATGTAGTTAAGATTAGATTGGTAAGATTTGACATAAGTAGCATATAAAAAAAAAAAAAACTGAACTATTAAAAATTTAGAAATACCATACTAAACAATAGCGCCATATGGGCATAGTACCCGAGTGCGTAGGTATAAGTATAGCTTCACATTGTATGTAGGATATACTAGTTTAAATAAATAAAATAAATAAATAAGGTACAGGTCGGCCAACCTTCATAGTTCGACATCTGTTGTATAGCCGCAGCCATACGGGATATATATATTCCGCCAAAACTGCTCATAAAGGTGTATTCTAGTGACAGGGACACAAGTTATGAACATAGGAGCTCACAGCCGCACGAGATTCACGTTTCCACAACAGTACATCTTCAACACACGTTGTGCCAATTAAAGATAAGTCCTGCTTTAGTATTTGTGTAATTCAACTCTATCACATTCTTTCAAAATCTTTTTGTTGTATAGCTCAAATCCAATCAGTCAACTTTAGTCATAATTTGTAAAAGGGGAAACTAATCTGAACCTTAAGCTCACACATGAGATAAACTCACATGGTCCTCGTTCAGGGTAGGAAACAAAAATGTCCCCAGATATATCTATCTATCTTGTTCACAGCAGTAAGGCGAGCATCTAAGAGGCCTCTTCGATGGAGCACCTGCCGCACATAACGCACTGTAAGTACTAACTCCCTTTTGTCAAAACTATCTAAGCTAAATTTTCAAATAAAGAAAAGGGGACCAGAAAATTTGTTTATCAAGCATGTTGGACATGGTAGATCAAAAAGATCCATAGTCGATCATAATTTTTTTGAAAAATAAATAAACCAATAAAAAGGAAAATGAATTCCAAATCAGTTTTAGATAATTGTATCCAATAAATAATTATACAAATATAGAAGCACAAAGAGAGTTAAAAAGAAATAAGAAACTTACGGGATAAGTTCAAAGTCACCGGATGACTAGTTTAAAGTATATATAGCTATGGCTAAACTGAATGGTAAACGTAATGAAGGTTTAACTATCGAATAAATAATCAAGCCCGTTTTTTTTTCTGGTAGGAAATCAATTAGAAATTCATTTTTGAGTGGAAGTTTGACTATTGACGATAGATTCGTAGACTAACTTTTTTTTTTAAAGAAAAACAATTGAAAAGTCTAGTATAAATTATAAAACCTTATAATGATAACTTAATTAGTAAGTATCTGTATCTGTGCATATGCGTTTGTTTTGGAAAAGGAATTGGCATATGTGACGAGCTTCATCCCTCGATTAGTTCCCTCTTCAGGCACTTCTGCCAATGATTTCTTAGTCTCTTAAGAATTTGTGAATAAGTTCAGGAATACACACCCTGAACCCCAGCTTTGAATGTCTATCGAAAGGAATTATTTGTTGTTTTTCCATATTTTTTTTTTTTTTTGTTTTTTTTTTTTTTTTTTTTTTTTTTTAACCAATACCATAGGCATTAGTGACCAAAAGCAAAACAAATTGAATTTGTTGTCAGAATCTTCACGTAACAGTAGGCATTGTCGCAATCATTTGTACTCATTAATCATTAAAATATAATTATTAAAAAGAAATGGATAGACAAGCAATGGTGTTTTAAGCTTTCATTTCCTCTTCCGCTCTCCTGGAGACCTCTCGATGTAGGGGTTGAATAGGTCCGCTACTCTTCTCTCCTTTCAGGTCAACGAAGGGACTCTGAAAATAACTGCCCTCAGAGTCAGTTGGGTGGTTGGGGCATGCAGGAAGGCAGACCATCTGCGCCTTCAATGTGGATGTAGGTAGGTGACGTCAAGGTCCCTTCAGGACTGAATTTGTGCCGGCGTTTTGGTTTTAGGCACGAATTTTTTTTTTTATTATGGCAGACGGCAGCGGTAGGTTTTTCGTGGAACCTCCCCACACTCTCCGCCAATAGCCCAGGCGAGCTAGCGTGCCGCCCTGCAGTCAACATAGTTTCATAACAAGTAATCAGAGTCACAGTGTTTTACTTACGTCAACATGCAAACCCAAATCATTCTTGAATATTCTTGTTTATCCGAAAGAACAAAGAAATTAAAATAAATTTCGTTCAGTAAAACGCACAGCACAGTCAATGAATCCAACAAGTAACACAAACTTCCCGTTTCACTTCTACAACAAAACTGTCATCGGGGCACAATGAAATTCCGCGTGACAAAACAAACATACCGACTTGCTCATGTGCATGTCATTGGGCCACGTTCCCTCCTCGTTGCTGCTGGTGCTGCACTCGCGCCCCGTCCTCAGCGCCGCCCGCACATCTCATTCATTTAACATTCAGCTTCGTTAAAAGCGTCGGCCTGACTCTGGCCGAAGCTGAATGTTTTTCCGAAGGTGTGCCGAAGCCGAAGGTTCGGTCGGACTCTACTAATTTTATTTTTGTGAAAATTGGCTATAATTGAAAAGCCTCATTAAGTTGATAATTGGCTAAAAACTAAAAAGTAAAAAAGCCTTATTTAATATTTAGTTTTCCGAAGGTGTGCCGAAGCCGAAGGTTCGGTCGGACTCTACTAATTTTATTTTTGTGAAAATTGGCTATAATTGAAAAGCCTCATTAAGTTGATAATTGGCTAAAAACTAAAAAGTAAAAAAGCCTTATTTAATATTTAGTTTGTCAAAATTGGCAAAAATATAAGCCTCATTTATTTAACTTGTTTTTGTGAAAATTGGCTAAAATCGAAAAGCCTAATTAATATCTTCTCACTTGATAATTGGCTGTTATGGTTGTAGCATATTATATATAGCAATATACTACACTGTGCTAGATACACGTCTAAGCGACCCGTAGCAGTACGAGGTGGGCGCGAACTGTCTCCTGTATGGATGGAGATCGAAACGCGCCGAACCCACCTAAATCGAGAGTCGAAAAAAGTAAGAAGAAGAAAAAGTAAAAAGTGCGGAGGAGAAAAAGTCGGGAAATAAAATCGAAAAGTATCGCGATAAATAAAACAAGAAAAAAATTCATATTTGAGTACGGAGTTGGTAAGCGCAAATCTTGTGGTTGGAGAAGGAACATTTATCCATTAGATCCGCTCCGAAAATCAAAAGGAGAAAAACGCATATGGAAGTCGCTAAAGAAGGTTCCATCAATCGAGAAGAACCTACTCGGGTCTGAAAAGGCAGTAATTCAGCCATCAATTGGTTCCCGACATTTCTTCCGCCCACCTAAAAGGAATTTGCCGAGACAGCTAATTGCAGGTGTTTGGCAGTATACGAGGCCAGTAGCACGGTCGGCTAAATTCTAGCTTTATCTATATATATACATAGCTTGTCACGTAGCACCCTAATAACAGGACAAGCAATAACCTCAAAGCATCTATAGTCCAGATAACACGCTGAACCACCTAAGGTATTGAAAGAGGTACGTAGTATATACTGGATATGGTTTGGTCATATTTATTTCGTCTTATATTTATGTTTATAGACAAGAACTAAGCCTCCTATCATGGCGTATACATGTACATAGTCAAAAAATTTATTACTGCCTTGGTTAAACCAATGAATTCAAAACTTTAATAATACATAACATATATATAGTTCTGGTCATATATTTTTCTTCTTATACGTATGTTGATATGCAAGAGTTACGCGTCTCATTATACAATCTACATGTACAAAATCAAATTTTAGTATTGCACGGCCTAAATAAGTGAATTTAAACTTTAACAATACATATTAGATTTAGTTTTGATCAAATATTTTTCTCCTTTTTATATTTATGTTGATATGTAATAATTAAGTCTCTTATTACCCAATATACATGTACCTACTCAGATCTTATTAGTGTATGGTCTACGCAAATGAAGTTAAAACTTTAATAATACATATTAGATATAGTTTTGATCACACATTTTTCCTCTTATTATTTTTATTTTTTTGATGAGCGATAGCTAAGCTTCTTGTCATACAAAGTACACGTAAATAATCAGACTTCATCATTGCAATAACTGAACTAATGAATTTAAAATCTTAGTAATACATGATATAGCTGATCGTATCTTTTTCTTTCGCATTACAATTATACTGATAGGCAATAAATCAGCGGACTATTATACTTTTGAATTTACGTAGTCAAATGTTAAGATCACACTACCGGAACAAATGAACTTAAAATTTTCATCGTATGTACTCGATATGGAGATAGAGAACTATAGCATTTTCGCCCAAGATATGTAGACCGATAGGCGTTAGTGAAGCTTACTATCATAGACTTTAACTGCCGTACTCGTTTCATAATAGTACACATTGCTTGAATAAATACAGTTCATAACGTAGTATGAATTGGTAAATACTTTTATTTCTCCTCTCACTTTCCTGGAGCCCTCTAACATGAAGGCTGTCTAGGTCCGCTACGCGCTCTCTTTTCAGGTCTAAAAGGGATACTGTATACCTAAGTCCGCACAGTATCGTTGGGTGGAAGGGGCAGTGGCATAAGAAGGCATGAGATCTGTACCTTCTTTACAAGGTAAGGTAGGTGGTGTACGAGCCCCTTCAGGGCTGGATGTGTGCTCCTTTCGTGTGTGTCAGGCACGATTATTTTTTGACTATGGCTGGTGGCAGCGGCAGGTGCTAGCGTGCCGCCCTGCAGTCAACGCTGTCCATCGAGTGATCTGTCAGCTCATGCTGGCAGTTGGGACTTCACGTCCAAAATAAATCACTCACAACATACGGCCATAACATAGCTAAAAAAACAAAGCCTAATGTAATATTTAGTTTGTGAAAATTGGCAAAAATATAAGCCTCATTTATTAACCTTTTCTTTTTTTTCTTTTTTTTTTGAAAGTTGGCTAGAAAGCTTAAATTAGTATTTTCTGTGAGAATTAATATCCCATTGGATATTTGTAAAGGTTTTGTTTTTTGCTGAGACGGTGGAACTCAAGGTAAATAACTTTCATCTTATATATATGTATATATATATTGGCTTTTTTGTGCAATAAAAACAACGGGTTAAAGTAAATGATAATAAATTTATATTGTTATCCAAATAAATAAGGGACTAGTGGTTGTATGTATATATACTCTCATTTTAATACTATTTTCATTAGGTCGCTCTTCTTATATTAGCTTTAGCCTGTTCAGCTTCACCTGAACCTTTGACGTGAATAAACGTCTAAGTATCAATAAGATAAGATCACTGAGTTAGTTTTAATTATCCCTTTAACAGCACCAGATAGAACAACTGGCGACGAAGATTATTGTGTGATATTAAGTGATTCAGTGATATTAAGCAAAAAAAAAAACACAGCAGAAATTGTTAAATTTCCGAAAAAGAAAATAGTAGCCAAGTGAAGCAAAAGCCTACAGTCATCATGCAAAGTTTTATTGTGGGGCACATGGACCCATTTGTGATAGGAAACCATTTCACCGAGTATGAAAAAACCATTTCACCGAGTATGAAATGCGCTTACAGCAATTTTTTTTTATTGCGAACGACTTGCCTGTGAACAAAAAGGTAGCGTTGCTTATAGCTTATATTGGTGCAGATGCAATACTGCGAAAACTATGTTCATCAGATGATCCATCTACCAAATCATACAAAGAATTGGTGGAAACTCTTGCAAAGTACTTTGAACCATCTGATAACGAGATTAGTGAATCGTATAAATTTTATAAAACAGAACAAGGTGAACAGTCCATTATCGAGTATATTGTTAAATTAAAGTCACTCGGGCAGAAGTGTAATTTTGGTGAAAGTTTGCAAAGAGCTTTAAGATACAAGTTCGTTTGTGGTATTAGGGATAGTCAATTACGCTCAAAGTTTTTAAAAGAAAGTAATCTCACATTTAAAAGTGCTAGAGAAATAGCAATAATTTGGGAAATGGCCGAGTCAAAATCGAGAAATGTTATCTAAGTCGGATACATACAACACTTTTGCAGTACGGTCTGGTGTAAAATCAATGAGTCAAAGTCACGCTTTCTATACAAGCTAAAATGCGATTCATCAGAAGTCAAAGCAGAAAGTAAATACGTCCAGCAATAGTTGCTATCGTTGTGGTCGACAAGACGATGCTATTACATGTCCCGCAGTAAAGCTGGAGTGCTTCAAGTGTTACAGGAAAGTTCATATCTTTACGCTCTACAGAACAAAAAATTCAACGCAAGTATATGTACGAGTATACATCAAAAAGTCAACAATGTCGTGGTCTGAATACAATTGAAGAATTATCGGACCTTATGGCAGCCGATGATTTACCAGCTGTACACAAAATTGAAGTCCATGTAGAAGGTCAGAATATAGAAATGGAAGTAGATTCAGGTGCATGTGCATCAGTAATTTCAGATGCTGAGTACCGTTCAAAATTTTGTCACGTAAAGTAATTTTCTTGATCTCAAATGCACTTATCAGTTACAGGTTCAGAGATACAATGTCTGGGAAAAATTATGCTTGCATGTGCATCAGTAATTTCAGAAGCTGAGTACCATTCAAAAGTTGTCGTGTAAAGTTATTTTCTTGCTCTCAAATGTATTTATCATTTACAGTTTCAGAGATACAATGTCTGGAAAATATTATGGTTGCGGTGAAACGCTTGGACGGAAATCATGAGCATCAGTTGGAGCTTGTCGTGATTAAGAGCCAAAAATATTTAAAATCCTTATTGGGTCGGACCTGGTTAGACATCCTCTATCCTACATGGCGAGAATTTTTTACTTATAAAGATAAAGTAAGGAACTAGCAAATATTGTCTACATTTAAGTTATCTAAAAAAAAGCATTTCCAAGACTTTTTGATAATTCACCTAATCAAAGTATACAAAATTTTGAAGCAAATATTGCCGTAAAATCTGATAGTCCACCAATTTTTCACAAAGCTTATGTTGTACCATTTAAGTTGCGTGAGCAAGTTGAAAAGGAACTTTTAAGATTGTGTGATGAAGGAATATTACGTCCAGTCAAATATAGTTCATACGCGTCACCTATAGTTATTGTTTCAAAGCCGGGAAAAAATATTCGAATTTGCATTGATTGTAAAGTCACAATCAATAAATATATTGAAACGGAACATTATCCCCTTGCGAGAGCCGACGATATTTTTGCCACTTTGGCAAACTGTAAAATATATTGCTTATTAGACTTGTCAGGAGCATAACAACTCAAGATTTCGGAAAGCTCTCAAGAATACCTAACCATCAACACATAAAGGACTCTTTAGATATACACTCTACCCTTTGGTGTAAATAGTGCAACGTACATATTCCAGTCTATCATGGATTGTAGCGAATTGTCCCTTCGCTTCTTGGTTTCCATCTTGCAGTTCAAATTTTGAAATTTAAATTTCCCACTGAAAATGAAAAGGGAAAGGAATCTGAACGCTGTTTCGCAAGAGACGGTTTCGAACGCAGCCAAGTTGAATGACGAAAGAAGTAAAGTGACAAACGAAGAAAAGAGGGACGCGCATTCCTTCATTCTACGAAGTGATTTTTCAAGGAAACAGACATAGTGGCGTGATATTTTTCGGGATTGTGGAAAAAAGCGGAGATGCTGAGTTTGGCTGAGTTTCCATCGGCAGTTATAGGATGTCAAAATCAAAAAATTGGATAATTTTGCAATTTCTTTTTCAATTTCAACGATTTTCCCTCCAAAATGCATGATAACTATACAGTTTTATGACAAGATTTAAAGACCCCGGAATGTTACCTTTAATTTGACTATGCGCATGTACCTACCTAAATGCCGTTTTTTAGATATTCCCGTTTTTATGATGCATAATTTCATGAATTTTGTTAATTTGCATGGAACTGCATAAAATTAGGCGCGATTTCTATTATTATTAGCAAAATTAATGAAATTATGCACCATAAAAACGGTAGCATTTAGGTAGGTACATGCGCATAGTCAAATTAAAGGTAACATTCCGGGGTCTTTAAATCTTGTTATAAAACTGTATAGTTATCATGCATTTTGGCGGGAAAATCGTTGAAATTGAAAAAGAAATTGCAAAATTATCCAATTTTTTGATTTTGACATCCTATAACTGCCGACGGAAAGGGAGTAGAGAGGTGTTTGGGCATTTGTTGGAAACGGTAGAGGGTTTACTATCACCTGAGATGCAAATCACCTTCATAGGGTGTATAACAAGAAAGTTACATGGTATTAGGCTAAAAGGCACCCAAAATCACAAAACCCCCTACCGCCCACACCGTGCATTTTCCGGCTCTCATCCCATACAATTTATTTCTCAAAATTGAGTGAGGAATCCGTGATATAAAGGAAATGCGGTACGTACGGGACACCCTGTATATTTGAATTCATTCTGACTCGATCCTCTGATCAATTAAGAAGGTTTAGTAAAGTGCGAGTTTTCAAATCGAATTAAAAGTAGTTATTAAAAGCTTTCATAAAATTCCATCGAAAACGAGGTAGACAGACCCACAGAGACTGCCGCCAGCCAACTTTCTGCAAACGCAAAATAGTTGGAAATTACAAAGTAAGTCGGATATTCAAGTCTACTGGCTGCCTTACCCAATACAGCGGAAAGGTCGTGTAGCACAAGTAAGGCCACGTGCCAGCAAAAGCACGCGGCTGAGGGATGCACTAATCACGCCACCAAATTTAGCCAATCAAAACGCAACAGTACACAATAGTTTCCCGAAAATCGAGCGACAAATTATAACAGCTCTGAGAGGATCCCGAAATTTGAGTGAAGTATCACCGAGTATCTACCAATAGATGGCAGCCGATTCAAATCCGAAATTTCAATAAAACTTGAAGTAGAGGCGCATACCACCAGCGCCAGCGGTAAGTTGACATCACTAGAGCTTGAACATCCATACACGAAAGCCACTCATACCCTGTCTTGAACAAGGTGCATCAGTACTTCCTGGAAAATAATTACTCGAATTTACTGAAAATTTTGTACTAATTTTTCCTATTTTTTCGTTCCCGCGGAAAATAGGTTTAATAACATAGATAAGCTAAGTTTTGGAACTACTTATTATTTTTCTGTTTTCTCCCGCGGAATTTAGGTTTAATAACATAGATAAGTTAAGTTTTTGAACTACTTATTATTTTTCTGTTTTCTATTGTATTTTGGTTTTTCTTTCTATTTTTTTACTTTTGATTTACGATATAGACATTACGCAACGTATTTAATTTCAGTAGACGGTAATCGGATTTCTTCATTTGTTAAATAAAACATCTCCGTAAATAGACATAAAATAAAACAAACGACCTCGTAACATTTACATTTCGACCATACAGTTACAACAGGCTTACTAACCTGATGCTAATAAACGCATCGCCCTCATAGGGCACAATAACATGGCCGGACGGCTTCAAAAATACTACGCCGAAAGGATAGGTAGCATTAACTAGGGCACAGACCCGAAATATGTGACTATCAAGCTTTCAGACCATACGAAAAATATTACAGACCTCAATCCTTTTGTGGTATGTAAAATGATCGAGCATGTAGCCCCCCGAGTTCTCTCATGCAAAGCATTAAGAGATCGCTCTTAGCTTGTCCTGCTCCCATCGCAAACGGAAGCGGAGAACCTGATCAAAAACTTAAAAAAAATCCAGGGTCACGACGTGCAAATAACCTACCACTCAAAGCTCAACTCGTCCAGAGGAACTGCGTTTGCTCCCAATCTAAAAATGCTATCGGAGGCAGACATGCTAGAAGGACTGAGAGAAAAAAATCAGACCATCACTGAAGTACGGAAGATGACAAAACCTGGCCCGTCACAAGACGAACGAGTACCAACAGGCGCTTTACAGATTACCTTCGACTGCTTTGCCCCCCCCCCCTCCTCCTCGATAGTTTGCTGCCTGGAGAAACGTCCGATACGAAGATGGTACCCTGCTCCTCTCAGATGTAGGAAATGCTACAAATTCCGGTACCATGAGAGCAACTGTCACGCCACCCTTGTCTATCCCGACTACGGTATATCCAAGGCGAAAGGAGATAATACTCACATATGCGAACGCAATTACTGTATCAGCTGTGATCAAGTCGGCGGCCATTTCACCTTGAACAGGATATGCGCAGCATTCGCCAGAGAAAAGGCCATTGTACAGATCCAAGTGGACAACCATGTTACCCGCTTTGAAGCGCGGCGACAGTGCCACGTACGGCAACCAAGCTCCACTCGAGCAAAGCCCAAGCAAGGTCCAGACAGGCACTTCCTTTGCTGAAATTTAAAAAAAAACTTCACAAACAAACCAGCCCATAGTAACAAAAACCCCTTCCCCAGCTCCCATACCCTCCATATCCACTAACCTCCCTCTAAACAGCAGAATGGCTACTCGGCTAGCCATCCCACCAACACACACGTCCAAAAACGTAATTGAACAAGCACAACAACCCACAATCGCAACCTCACGCCCCACAGCAACGAGAAACGAAACCAACCCTAACATAGCTACAGCCAAGAACGAACAAGAAATAAAATACAGGTATAGACTCAACTCACACACTGACAAACAAACTAATTTTAGCTTCAAAAACTACACTCCTAGCTCTCACCTCCTCCGCTCCCCTATCTCCTCTCAAAACAAGCAAGACAGTACATTCAATCTGGCCACGCCAGAAGTCACTAACGCCACACTCTTCCGTCCACACGTAACCTAGTAGAAGAACTGGGCTCCCCACCTTGTCTCGGTTTTTCATCTCCCATACAATCTCCACATACTTATTACAAACCCTAATGTTTCCCCCACTGGACTCGGTGACGAGAGCATGGTGGAAATATCAGACTGAACAGAAACATGATCACTATGTCTTGATCTCCACCTAAACTCCATTCTCCCATCCCATGCAAAATCCCACATTAGTACCACGCAACTATCTAAGAGACCTCACTGTTCTCCAATGGAACATCTGCGGGTACTAAAACAACCTAGGTAGCCTTCAACACCTGATTGGCGAGTACACTCCCTCAATCCTGGCTTGGAAACGCACCTCCCAAACGGCGCTTCCCCTTCCCGCCTCTCCAACTTTACGCCATTTCTGATAAACCACCGCACCTCCCACAGTGTCGGAGCTGGGGTGTTTGTCAGAAATGATATCCCTGCCACGGAACTCCCACTCGACACCACGCTCACAGCTGTTGCTGTTAAAATCCCCCCCCCCCCATCCATGTAGTATCTGTCTACCTGAGTGCTGAGGACATAGCCACGGAAAGCGCTCTGCAATCCTTAATGGACACGATCCCGAGTACGGTGCTGCTGCTGGGCGACTTCAACGCGCATAACGCGCTATGGGGATCGCCCAAAGGCAACGCTACAGGCAGGACCATTGCGGAGTGGCTGGATGACTCTGGCCTTGTCATTCTGAACGACGGCAGCCCCACTATCCTTAATTCCCGTAATACCCTTACCCATATAGACCTCTCCATCTGCTCCCCTTCACTAGCTTCTGACACCAATTGGCACACAGTAGAAAACCCCAGAGGCAGTCACCACCTTCCTATACTCATCTCCATAGAGAAACTGTCCGGCATGTTTCGCGATATGTCGAACATAGGGCGGACTGGCCTAGCTTTGCGAGAGCAGTCGAAGAATATCTACACTCACAGCCCCCCCCCCCCCGCCTGGACTCAGACAGGGAAGCAGCAGTGCTCTCAAGAGCTATACGTCAAGCTGCCAATATAAATATCGCACTGTATCGACCCAAAGTCAGGCTCCAGCCACCTTGGTTCAATGTTAAAGTAAGACATCTCGTGGAGCAGAAGGACAGAGCATGGAGGTCCTTCAAGAGACAGCCGACTCCTGAGAACGTTGTCTGCTATAGGAAAGCAAATGCCCTGATGAGAAGAGAAATCAAAGCTGCTCAAAAGTAAGCCTGGCACGATTTCGCATCCAGCATTGACTCTTCCACCCCTATGAAGGATAACTGGCGCAGGGTCACTGAACCTGAGCTGATAGCAGAACACCTTGCCAAGCACTACACCAGCTATGCTACTGATGCAGACCGCTCCACCATCTATCACTCCACCAAGACTTCTTTGGAGACGTGCAGACAACGAGACATTGAGAATATTCCCCCCTCCCCACTCGATGATCCCTTTTCACTCCTGGAGCTAAGGCAAACGCTTAACCCCTTCCAGGATGACGGTACTGCTGAATCGAGCTTTGACTCTTGGCAGATTTCCGAGAGTGGAAGCTTGCCGAGATTCGACCAATTCCGAAGGGGAACATCCGCTTTCCAAGCCCCTCCGAAACCAGACCTATTTCCCTCCTAAAAACCATATCCAAACTCCTTGAGAAGCTGATGGCTAACAGGTTAAGTTGGCTTGTAGAGCAAAGGCTGCTTCCCACGGGTTCGAGCTACAGACCTGCCAGGGGTACTCAAAATCCTTTGCAGGAACTAGAGCACAACCTAAAATGCGCCTTATCTAGAGGTCAACACACTGTATTGCTGTCCATCGACAGAACACCGAAGCACTCCGTCCTCAAACAGCTTATAGACTGGAAGGTCGGCATGCGCAGAAGAATTAGAGTCAGATCAGGCGGACGCTTATCGTCCACATTCACCTTGGAGAACGGCTTACCGTAAGGTTCGCCACTCTCACTACACCTTTTCTCCACATCCATGCACTCACTGTCAACTCAGCTCAGTGCCAGACCTTTGTTATCACATTTATGCAGACAATATTATATGCTATGCATCTGGCAACCCGCCATTCGTGAATTCCATCCTCACTCAGACCCTGAGGAAAAACTCAGTTTGGTCAGAAATTAATGGTGTCAAGGTGACCATGAGCAAACTAGAAGCCCTGCACGTCTGCAGAAGACGGAGTTGCCTTCGACATGGCTTCCATCCCTCTACAAAATGTCCTCGGAGTCTGGGGTCTACATATCTCCAAAACCCTAGATTGAAGCAAGCAGAAGATGTCAATAAACGCAATAACCTCCTCAGGGTCATTTGCGGTAGGAACACGGGTCCCCCACTACCAACTGCCATTCAAATAGTCAGACAACTGATCATGGAAAGGATCGACTATCTAATCATAGTTTATGGGTTCTCCACGAAACGCAATGCCAGCAAAATGCAGAAGGCCATCAACGCTTTACGCACCCCCCCCCCCCCCCCCCCAGATAGCCTTCTTATAGAGGCAGCTTTCCCACCTTCACCGCTAGAAGAGACCAGCTCATGAACAGTCTCTTCCTGAAAAACTTCCATGACCCCCAAGCGCCCCTTCATGATTTAGTTGTGGACCACACATCTCCGTGCTACTCGCTTAAATAGCTGTTAGTGCCCGGATGGCCTCGACGCCGTGGGCGATTAGCTTTATTGTCATAGGCTTAGGTAACTAAGGTTATTCAATAAATATGTTTTTGAATTTGAATTTGAATATATTTTAATTGAAAATAAAATAAAATAACATTCTTAGGTTATATACATTTGGAACAAAATATTAAATTAGAAATGGGAATTGATAAATTTCTCTTGATTTTACAACCAAAACAAAAAAAAAGGTAATGCAAACTTATGTTTAATTTGTGGCTAATGATCCCACATCAGCTTTTTCTGGTTTATATGTGATAAGTGTGAACAGAATTTTCTAAGTATATTCAATTAAAGGTGATACTCTTGTGTTGGGAATAAATAAAAGGTATTGAAAACACTCACACTGCATGGAATGACTCTCCGTCTCACTCAAGCTAGAATCTTAAGGTTTGCAAGCTTTGGGTACACTAGAATCAATTTTAGTAGGTGAAAAGAAATTTTTCGAAACTGGGTTTCTTGAAGAAAAACATTTTTTTCCGTAATCTAAGAAATAATGTAGCAAGTGTTGTACCATTTTAGAATCCTTATTAAATGTGTCAACTTTTAAAGTTACTTGCCAGACTGGGAAACTGCCAATGAAGACAATCCACTGGGGTATAAATCAGATCTGTTCTATAAGATACGATCATCTCACTCCAACAGCAAGTATCAATTCTTGAAGATAAATCAACCAAGCAGCCTGCACCTTCAAGGCCACAGGAAGGCTTGATTAAATTGCCAAAAATATCCTTCCCGATATTTGATGGCAACTATTTGCAGTGGACACCGTTCCATGACTTGTACGTCCAGCTAATATACAACCAAACTATAAGCAACATCAAAAGATGTTCTACCTAAAAACCAATCTAAGCGGAGAAGCAAGGGCGTTATTTCAACATCTGCAGATTTTTAATGAGAACTACAACGACGCATGAAGTATCCTGAATAACCGATATAATAATAAGCGGTTACTTGTTACAGCGATATTGAATCGACTGCTGTCACAACCAATAATTCAAGCTGAATAAGATGCAGCTATTAAAAGCCTGCACGGCATAACCAATGAATGTCTGTATGGGCTGAAAAATTTAGGATTGTTCACAGAAACATGGGATCCTTTGATAATATATATAGTGATAAAAAAACTAGACAAAATTACACATTGCCTATACGAGCAATCACTAGAAGCACCAAGAGAACTAGATACAATTGGGAGCTTCCTGAAATTTCTAGAAACTCCATTTCAGTCTCTAGAAGCTCTTGGAGGCTGAACTTTATTCAACGAAAGAAATAACCCGAAACTTACGAATCAATCGAAATCATCCGCATTCATGGCAACTTCAATGAAGAGCAAGTGTATCATTTGTAAGCAGAGTCATCCATTATATTCCTGTAAGGACTTCCTTTCCAAGAACCTATCAAGAAGGCTTGAAATGTACAGAAAACATAATCTATGTGTAAACTGCATGAAGGGGGGTCATTCTACTCAGAATTGCTCTCTTCGCGGTTGTAAAATATAAAACTTTATTACATCTTGAAAGAGAAGGTAAAAATCAATACAGCACAAGAGGAGAAGTTCTACAGAAGGCACAGGATCAAACAGGCCATATCAACCGACGGGTCAACAAAACTCATACGTTTCGCCAATCTGCTCACTTTCTCTAAAACCAAATACTTTAGCTGCACAAGTAACGTAAGCGCATAGTAGTTATGTTTTGTTAAGTACAGTGATTGTAAAGTTACGAAAACAACGAGGGATTGGAAGTGGAGTGCAGGGCAATACTATGTATATTCCGGCTTTCAATTGAATTTTATCATTATTTTTTTTTATTATTTTTGGGAGTCATGCTTTTTAGCTACTCCATTTTTACTATTTTTGGTAGTTATGCTTTTTAGCTACTCCATTTTTATTATTTTTGGGAGTTATGCTTTTTAGCTACTCCACTAACTTTTCAGGTTAATTAAAAAGTGTTAGATTTAGTGTATTATAGAATCTTTCAGTCTAAAGTGATATTGATGCTATTGTAATGCTGAGTGTGCGTTGTTGGGTTAAGTGTTAATAACTATGTGCGCTTGCTAGTTTTCTTGTACGCTAAGTGAAAAATTTAAAATATGAGTAGATATTTCATCGGTTTTTTTTTAATATTTGGGGTTTTGTTTTGTTAACGACCATTTTTTCGCATATTTTCCGTGTATCGGATACATATTATTCTAATCGTGGGCCTTCATGTTTTGTGATGTAATGATTTTTCGTTGCGTTAATGTCAAATGCAATTGCAATAGTAGATATCGATAGAGTTCAAGAAACATCTATGTCAGTGGGGAGGTCTAATGTATTGACCAGGGAGCAATTATTCCAGTCACAGGAGCAGGAACTTGAAAATAAATTAGAAGAATTGAAGCAATGCCAAACAAAGCTTCAGAATTATGAGAGATACTGGTAATATATCACAGATCAGTTAACAGGAGAATTGAAAAAACGTGTCGCGAGTGGAGATCTCAAGAATATTCTACAAGAACTAGAAACATCCTCTCAAACAAGCACGAATGGAGAAGTTGTGGATCTTTTGATGACGGTAACTTTCGATATTATTCAAAAAGAGGAGGGGACAATAGAAAAGGCACAAGAGGATACCCGCGAGGAAATTAAAACTCTGGTCAAGAAGGTAGATACCTTAAACATTCAATTGAAAGAAAGCAGAGCAGATTGCGCCGAACTCGAAGGAGAATTACCGATAGAATTGCAGAAACGTCAGTCAACCAGCAAGGGCAATAGCAACCTAGAAAACAGCAGAAAGTGGTCTCCAAGAAGATTAGTATTTTGGGATCAACAGTCGGAGCCAAAACAAAATTCGATCGCACGCGGCAGTGTGATTAGCGTTAAGGAAAATAAGGAATTAAGACAGAAGGAAAGTGGAGAATCAAACGAAGGTCACATAAAAATTGTGGATATACATGATAAAGTGATGGATATGGTAGTCAAGTTCGTACCCATGTTTTCCGGAGACCGATCTCCAAAACTGGTGAAAGAGGTGTACAGATTCTTAAGCTGCGGCAAGGATTTGTACGACCGACTGAAGTCTGAGGAGCAGAACATTTTCATGAAATGTGTGAAGTATTAATTGGCGGATGATGCTTACTATCTGGTAAGCTCAGAGGAGCCAAAAGATTTTGAAGCTCTGCAATTCATAATCAAAACAGCTTATATTCCGAAGAAATCATTTAGTGAATTGCGAACGGAGATGGTGGTCTGCAGACAAAGACCAGGTGAGGATGTGGCGACATGACGCTTTCATTCCAGACCTTTCATTCGGCACCCTTAAAAACGCTGTAATTGCGGTAACCAAGTTTCAATAAAAAAAAACACTGTGACTCCTTGCTATTGACAGACGGCAATTAGCTAAGTAGGTTTTCGAATAATATTGTAAAAAAATATAATCCAATTGTTCAGTGCACTTTTCCTATCCTGTCAAAAAGGAACAAGAAATGTAAAAAAATTATAAAAAGAAAAAGGAATAAATAAATCATCTCAGAACAAAAAAAATCTTAATTCTTTGAAGGACGCAAATGTCTTAATTCTTGGAAGAACAAAAATAGTTGGAAGATTGGAACGAAGTTTCCACATCTATTTAATTTGGAAGGATCTAGTGCTGATTATTTTGTCCCCATTAAATAGACTTTATATTTCAGAATAGTTAGCATTCCAGCTCTACGGTCAGGCCGAACCGCGCCTTTCATGGTGACATACGGCTGCCGTTAGTCGACCGCCCAAACTGGACAAGAACATTTCCTCCTGAGAATCACAACCCCGTATATACGTATAAACTACGCTTGGTTCTCTCCGGCGGATTCTTTCTTATTGGTGTCCATACTGATCACCGTAGAACATAACTATCCCGTCGATATCCACGCAATACGACAGCTGCTCGAGGAACATCATACTCACAACGTGTTGTACTATCTTATGAACAAACAAGGGAGTCTATAGTTTCCAGAGGTCTTGTGCTCATGACTTACCGTGATTCTATCCAGTCAGAAGATGTTATGGTCTTAGCGTATTGCATATAGCGATATGCTACACGTACTGAAGCGTGTAGGCCGGCTGCGTCAAGCATAAAAAAATGACCGCACCCCGACCGAGAGAGATGCGTTTCCTCAAGCTCGAGATGACATGCGGATGCGAAGAAGAAGAAGAAGACAAAAATTGGGTGGTGCAAGTCACTTTTAACCTCGAATGGTGATCAGTGCGGTAAAGAAAAGTGTCGATTCCCCGAAAAGAATTAAAATTTTTTATCTAAATCTCTGTAAAAGAGCGTTCTAAGTAAACTTTAACCAAATATTCGCATTGAGTAACAGGGAATTTTAGTATACGTCAGAAGTAAGTAATGCGCATATATGTATCACTTGCAAACCACATTGCAATTGTTAATTGATAAAGATTTTTTTGTAGTTCCAAAGAAAATAAATCCCGAAAAATCTCGCAGAGTGCAAGGAATCGATCCAAGAAACTGTGGATTTTAATCCAGGTGAGGATGATAATAGTAGGTCTTTTCCCATTCAGAATGAATTGAGAGAAAGTTATCCGAAAGAATTTCCAAATACTGAAAATGGATACATTTTAACCAGTGAATTTTAATCCAGGTAATACAAAGGAAAAGCTTCTTCAGTGCTAACTGAAGAAGCTCATCGATGAATAATTTGGGGCCTCAAGTAAATTCAGTTTGATTGCATTATGCGCGATGAGGCCAGGCAAATGCTCAGAAAATATGCAAGAGCAACGTCATACGAATCCAACCGTTCAATTAACAGCTTTAAGAAGTTACGCATATACCAACACACGATGAGTCTCCACTAAGTTCACCAAGTGCAGTGGTTCTATAATATTTTTATCTTTTTATCTTTTTCTCATAAAAAGTATTGAGTGCTTAAATGCTTCACATAAAAGGCGATTTAGTTATAAGACGAGGCAGATTGTTTAAGTCCTATAGTAAGGTTTATGTTATTAGCACTGAAGTAGGGAACGAATACCTACAAGTATAAAAAAAAATTTTTATATATTGAAATTGAACTACAGACACACTGGATGTTAGAGCGCTCCACCAGACCATGGGATTTTGACTGTACGTATCCTTTTGATCTGCTTTTGAAGTTTTTCGTTATACTTATCTATCATGTATACACATGTTTTTGCATTTAAGCTTTCACTTTAGACATACATATTTTATATATTCACACGTATTTTTGCGTTTGAACTTTCACGTTAGACATACATATTATATATTCCTATATTTTAAGAATTGCATTTTGACTAGCATTTACACCTTCAATTGGTATAAATAGATTTAGGTATACTTAGCACAGTCACTTGGCAACAGTATAAATTTCCTTGAGAATTGCGCTTCAATTCAAAAAATTTTTCCGTAAATGAAGCCCTAAACTTGGAATCATAGGACTATGTTAAAATTTAGGCTAGGGTTTACTGCCATTTGTATTTTAAATGTAACTTAGCCTAAATTCAAATCAATACAAGTATTTGATGAACTTTTTATAACGTAACGATGCTGTGAGCTCTTTTATTTCCTCCTTCACTATCCTGGCGCCCTCTCGCATGAAGGTTGTGTAGGGTTGCTCTAGTCCCTTGACGGGTCAATTAGGGACTTTGGAAAATTGTGCCACCCAATGTCAATTGGGAGCATGGGGCTGGCAAAGGAAGGTATAACACCTACGCCTTCCACCAAAATACAGTTGAGTGACGTAAGGGTCCCTTCAGGACCGAATGTGTGCCAGCTTTTTGTGTTAGGTAGGCACGATTTTTTGTTATTATGGTTGACGGCAGCGGCAGGTTTTTGTGGAACCCTCCCACACTCTCCGCCAATAGCCGAGGCGAGCTAGCGTGCCGCCCTGCAGTCAACGCTGTCCGTCGTGTGATCTGTCAGCTCATGCTGGCAGTCTGGACTTCACGTCCTAGCCAATCACTCATCATAGTTCCATAACAAAAATGGCGCCCAACGTGGGGCGCCATTTTTGTTATGGAACTATGATGAGTGATTGGCTAGGACGTGACGTCGAGTGATCTGTCAGCTCATGCTGGCAGTCTGGACTTCACGTCCTAGCCAATCACTCATCATAGTTCCATAACAAAGAATGCTGCATCAATTTTACGTCATCAAGGTACTTTCCACTCAGGCCATAAGGCGCACTGGGACCATACCTACAATCTAACCTTGTCATAGGACTGGAGGCTGGAGATACAAATCACCAGAGCCCCCAAATTGGTGACCCCGACGAAGAACATTAAGAACAACCTTCAGAACAAGGTATCCAAGGTTAAATAATTTAGTTAATTTTTTAATTTTGTTTTTTTTTTTTTTTTGTGTATTTACTACTACTCAAATATACATATGTATACACGTTCATAATTCTTCATATAAGTTTTTCTTCTCTTGCATTATATAAGACTACATTTAGATATCTCCGACTTTGTAAACCAACTGTCATCAGCAAGGCGTCGTGAATTGTGGTCGTCATAGTTCATTTATTTTCGAACTCCTTTCATACATTAAGATTATTAATGAAACAATAAAATTTGAATTGCCAGGAATCGTATGCAGATTGGTGTTGCTCCCAGTTGGTGAAAGCAAATTTTTTTTTAAATACGTTGGAAAATGAATGATAACCGCAGTGCAAACAGCGACCCACCGGATGACAGGTTGGAATCTAACCATAGTCAATCCCCAAACACGTTTACTTTGGCAACTGGAACGTTTTCAAGTACAATGCCCCCAGCAGTATTAGGTGCTGTTTCTATCAAGGCACCACCATTTTGGAGACATAATCCAGACATGTGGTTCCTCCAGCTTGAGGCACAGTTTGCATTGGCAGGTATTTCACAGGATAAAACTAAATTTTATCATGTAATAGGTGTCCTCGACGAAAATGCCATACGTATCGTCAGTGACATTGCTTCCGAGCCCCCGACTTCTAATAGTTTTGTCAGGCTGAAGGAGGCTTTAATTTCTAGACTTTCTGGGAGCGAGGATCAGAAAATTAAACAACTTTTAAACGAGCTTCCACTTGGGGATTCACAACCATCTCAGCTGCTACGGGAGATGAGGGCCCTCATTAAAGGCAAGTAAAGCAATGAGATCCTCAGATCCCTGTGGCTTCAACGCTTACCGCCACACTCGCAGGCGATATTAGCTTTGCAACTCCGGTCCGATTGACGATCTGGCAGCATGTGCAGATAAAATCGCCGAAGTCAATCCGAGACAGGAGGTATTTTCAGTGACCCCCTCAACGGAAGTCCATCCCACATTAGATGACTTGGCACGCCAGGTACACAGCCTTACAATTTTAGTCGAGAGATTATTAGCTTCACAGCAAGCTTCACCAAAACATAGACAGTCTAGAACGGAATCTAGACATAGATCAAGCTCTCGGCACCAGACACCAACTCGTAATCCAGGACTGTGCTGGAACAACAAAAAATTTGGCGATATGGCCAGAAAATGCATTCCTCCCTGCAATTTCATAAACGGGAATCGAAATGCGGTATCCCATATTACCTCTTCTGGTGGAGAAACCCCAAATTAAAATTCACTCTGCCTTTGACGACAGGTGGAAGTACCGTAATCAATAGTCGTCTTTACATATTTGATAAATCATCCCGAAAATATTTTTTGATAGACACGGGTGCAGATGTGTCCGTCATCCCCAAAACTTCCCTCAATTGCAGGCCATACTCCAATTTGCAGCTCGTAGCTGCAAACTCATCTCCGATCAACACCTTTGGAAAAAAAACTTCTATCCCCGGATTTGGGTCTTCGAAGATCCTTTTCATGGCAGTTCATCATCGCAGACATCACTAAGCCCATTTTAGGTGCTGATTTCCTGGGTCATTACGGACTGTTAGTGGATATAAAGAAAAAGTCATTAATCGACCCACTCACTACGTTGAAATCACCTGCTCAATGTGTCATAAGCCGGTCCGCCAGTCTTTCTGTTCTCATTAACCCGGAAATCGCTCCTGAAATTCGAAAGTTACTGCTTGAACACCGGCCCATTACAGTGGGATCAAATTTCAGCAAACCAGTAACACATACAGTTACGCATAAAATTGATACCAAAGGTCCTTCTATCGCCTCCAAAGTTCGGCCTGTTTCATCCGAAAAATTGGGAATTGCAAAAAAGGAGTTTGAATTTCTGTTAAAGCAAGGTATCTGTCGCCCGTCAAACAGTCCTTGGTCCTCACCATTACAAATTGTTAAAAAGAAAAATGGTGAATGGAGACCATGCGGTGACTATAGACGCCTAAACGCTTGTACTATCCCAGATCGATACCCGATCCCCCTGATCCTGATTTCGTCCATCATTTACAAAACTGTGAATACTTTTCTACCCTAGACCTAAACAAGGCTTATCATCAAATTCCTGTAGAACCGGAAGACATTCCAAAAACAGCAATTTGTACTCCCTTTGGCCTCTTCGAGTTTACCCGAATAACTTTTGGCTTATGCAATGCGGCACAGTCATTTCAGCGATTCATCCACACGGTCTTGCAGGAATTTACATTCTGTTTTGCAGAGCTGGGCACAAGACCGTTAATCCGTTAATCGTTAATTAACGAAGTTAACTTTTCGAGTAGCGGATTAACTTTTAAGAAAATTAACGGACTCTTTTAACTTCCGTTAACTTTCCATAAGTCCGTTAACCGTTAATTAGGTACCTACTATCAAAGAAACATATAACATACAGAATAGAATACGCATCAAAAGTAATTGCCCCACTCACAAACTTCTCAAGCAATAGAGCTGGTGCAGACGGCAGAAGGGTCTCGCTCCAATATAAAATCAACGTCGATCCGATGCAGGCAAGCCCACCATTTTTTCTTAGAAATTTACTGGAAATTTCTTCCTTCGAATTTTTATGCATTGGTCGAGGCCGACAGCAACGCTCACTCCAATATAAAATCAATGTTGCCTCGACCCGAGGAAAGAAAGATCACAATTTTTTCTTAGAAATTTACAGAAATTTTTTTGCACAATTTATTCACTTTGGTGGCCGACTGGAGTTCTTTTCAGATACAATGTTTGCCGTTGCTGGCCTCCTTAAATGTGTATATACATATATTCTAAGAAAAATTTCCAGTAAATTTCTAAGAAAAATTTGAGGCCTTCCCTTAATCGGGAAGGAGTGAGCACGTGGCGAGTAACTAAATGTTGTTTGAGCGTGAATGAGTGAAAAAACAGCGACGACATTCTTTTGCTTGATCTATTCATCATTCATCAGTGTTCTGTTCTTGCCGGCGGTGACAATAGAATTGCGTTTGTTTAAAATTTTTGTTTCTTTACTAAGTTCACGTTAAGTGTTAATTTTTGTTAGTGGAAGTTGATTAGGATTGATTGCGGATGAAGGTTTGCGTATGCAAACTACATTATAAAATTATAGAATCATGGAATTGGATTCCAGCTCAACTACTGATGAAAATCCGTGGTCGCATTTAAGGGATTACGTTAATTTTGTGTCCAGATCGGGAGAGCAACTACTTTTCGATTGTAAACTGTGCCTGCCCAAAAAATCAAGAATTAAGGCTCACACTTCGAGCTTTAACAATTTGAAACAACACATGAGGAGAGTTCATGAATCGCAGTATGTACAGTTTGAAGAAACAGTCAAGGCAGGGTCCGGTCGAGGAAAGCCAAAAAGGAAAATCAATCTTGTTCATTCCAATATCGACAGCAACGATAGTAGCAGTAATTCGGCTAAAAAAATACGACAGAGAAGCATTGGAGAGTCTTTTGGCATTGCAGCAACTGGTAGCTGTGTATCCCAAGCTACTGTGGACCAATTTGTAGTAAACTTTTTTGTTACCAACATGATTCCTTTACATGTCGTCGAAACGAAGTCGTTTGTGACTTTGATAAAAACTTTAAACCCCAGCAAAAGTTCACTATCGAGGAGAACACTGGGCAGACGCATCGTTGATAATCATATTCGATTAAAGCAACACCTGATTAAGTAAGTATCGCGGAGTGGTCTAACGAATATTAAAGTAGGTATTTTTGAAAAATTATTTCAGTTTACTTGCGAAAATTGATTGGCTGGCAACAACTGCTGACTGCTGGTCAGCTCACAACAAAAGTTATTTGGGCATGACCGTTCACTGGTTAGATCCTGTCACAGAATGCATGCAGTGTTGGCGTGCATACGTTTAAAAGGTCACCATTCATATGATGTATTGGCACAGGCAATGATCGACATCCATTATGAGTTTCATATAGATAAAAAAATAACCCGGTTAGTTAAAAAGATAAATAATTTGATTCCATTGACTTAATTGTGTTAAAGAAATTTAAAAATTAATATAATAATAATATACAATACATTAAATTTGATCTATATGTATTTTTCACTTATTCTTTCTTATTAAACCTGAAATTCAATTTATCTGTTTTTCATTTAGAACTACCACTGACAATGGCAGTAACTTTGTAAAGGCATTTGTGCAATTTGGTGCGGAAACCGACAAACTTCCAGCCCTGCCATCACATGATATGGACTCAGAGTCCGAACCTGAATATGCTGTTGCCACGCTTTTAAATCAACGCTCTGAAGATGACGAGATAGAATTTATTTCAGTAGAAAACCTGCTTACCATGCCTGAACGTTGCCAGCTCAATGTAGACGATGATAATATAACGGAAAACTTCAATACTTTGCCAGTTCACATGAGATGTGCTGCCCATACATTTAACTTGGTCGCAAGCAAAGATGCAGAAGCTGCTCTACAAATTACTTGTTTTAAAACTCCCTACAGAAATGCTATGGGCAAAGCACGTGCTCTTTGGAATCAGCAATCACGTAGTACGGTGGCAGCAGATAGCATTCACACTGAATTAGGCAGGAGACTGGTTCTTCCAAATACAACGAGGTGGAACTCTACTTATGACGCTATTCTAGTTCTCAACGCAATATTAGAAACCCAAAGACCTGCCCTTCATAGGGTTATGACTCAGCTAAAGGTTCCAACTTTCAATGATCAAGATGTGACTATAATGAAGGAGTATGTGAAGGTAAATTTGATGAAGTAAATGCATATCTTTTTTTATCTATAAATTTTATAATATGATATGAAAACGAAACTTCTTATCAGGTTATGGCACCGGTTGCTAGCGCCCTTGATCGAATTCAAGGAGAAGCTCAAGCATACCTCGGATCACTCCTACCGACAGTTGCAGCAACTGTACTTAAACTAAAATTTATCAAGGCTAAGGGTCTTGTGTATTGCGCAGCTTTAGCCAATGCCTTATTAAAGGGCATAGATCAAAGATTTGGACCTCTTCTGGACGACGAACAATGCCAACTTGCTGCGGCTTTTCACCCAAAGTTCCGGTTGATATGGCTAGAAGTGTATGATAGCAGTCGAGTTGAATTAGTAAAAAAACGCATGGAGAAAAGTGTAGAAGAGGCATTAAGGCAAGAAGCCGCCGAAAGTTCAAAGGACCGAGATAGTTTAAGCGGTGGTGGCGGAAGCAGCAACAACGAAGACGAAGAGGAAGATTTTTTTAATTCTGTTACTCAATCAAAAGAGAAGCCTAGGAGCCACAGATCTTTAAAAATTAAAGCCCAAAGTCTGGTCAAAATGTGGCTGGACATCAAATTAAAAGACGCATTCATCGATGCACCATTCCTTGGGGAACAGATTTTAATAAATCTATTTATTCCGGTATACCTTCGAGTGCTGCAGTAGAACGTCTTTTTTCTACGGGAAAAGATATTTTGACACCTAAACGAGCCTCGCTCTCAGACGAAAATTTCAACATGCTGATGTTTATGAAGGGAAATTTGCACCTTATGTCAGAAAGCGAGGAGTAATGATCTCCACTAATTTTTATTTGAATTGGAAATAATTAATGTAACAAACTCAGATTTATATACTGCTTTTTTATTTATCTTCCATGTGTTGTGGTTTCCGAGTATCTTTCGAGTATCTTCCGGAATAGGCGTTGTTAAATAAATGGCGAAGCCAATTAAGGCTTTGCACCTATTTATTTAACGTACAACTTGTTGTTTAATAAATGGCGAAGCCAAATAAGGCTTTGCACCTATTTATTAAATGATCAACTTGTTGTTACCTGAAGAATAGGCGAAGCCAAGTAAGGCTTTGCACCTATTTAATTTCTGAAGACCTGGTTGGAGATCGATCAATAGGCGAAGCCGAATAAGGCTTTGCACCTATTTAATCACTGAAGACGACCTGGTTACAAACTGTACTCTAGGCGAAGCCAAATAAGGCTTTGCACCTATTTATTATAGAAAGACTTGTTTACGACTGAACTCTCTGTACTTTATTCTGTACTATATTTATACAAAAATTGTCTTACTCTAAGACTACTAATACTACACAGAATAATGTATAAAATACCTCTGACCCAGCACTTTATTTATTTAGCATATAATTCATACAAAGTGTAAGTCGGAAGTATTTCATTAACAACTATTACTTAATTTTACTACTTACGGAAGTATGCAAGTCACGGCACTCGTTGCTTTTTATAAATTTATACATATATCTTACCCAATCTATGTTGCGGGCTTTCAACTCATTGTTTATTTTAATTTCTTTCCTACTCGAATTACACTCAGTACTTTGCGGCTTATTACAAAAACAATTTAGTTACTTACAAACATATGTTCTACCTCTGGTGCAAGGTCGTCGTATTTCAACGTGCGAATTCTTGCGCGCAGCGGTATTATCACATCATTCACTGAAATAATTGAGGTAGATCAGTGATGATTAATTATGTATGTACGTATACCGTTTGTTTTTACATGCAGTGAAAACCGATGTAGGTATGTAGGTATACCGTTTGTTTTTACATGCAGTGAAAACTGATGTAGGTATGTAGCGTAAACTTTTCGTTTTATTTCCTGATCGGAATACGTGAAATGTTTACTTGCCATGTACTGATGTAGGTAGGTAGGTATGCGATTGATATTTTTAGATTTTGAGTTTTTATGTATGTAACAAATCTCCCCCTTGTAAAAAAAAATGTGTTATTCTTTGAAGAGGAATAACGCATTAAAACATGATGAAAGGGTTTTATCTTATTGGCAGCACTTTGTTATTGATTTTATATGTATTGTCGAACTCCGGGACAAGCATACGGTTAGGTCGTTAAGACTAATAAGTACAAGTTTATCTATGTAATAAATTAAATTAAGGTTAGGAATACGTTACAATATTTCTTAGATTAGTACAATAAAGTTATAATATTTGATAGTTTGTTTGGCACACATTAAAAATTTCACATTGTAATTGTTTTTTCTTTTCTTTTTATATAGGGCAGTTTTGTTTATACATATTTGTGTGTACATATTTTTCTTTATTACAAGTATTGATAATCGGATTGCTTTCATATATTCTTCTTAATTAATTTTATTAATTATATATATTTGTTTTTTTTTTTTTAATGTTTATACATAAAGTATTTTTCTTAATTAATTTTGTAATATTATTATACATTTATAGGTATGTTGGTTTTTAAGTTGGTCTCTTTTATAAATTAACATTTTTAGTTTCTATTATTGTACACATAGATATTATTTTTAATTCTAATTTATGCGTATATATGTACATATTTTTACAATTATACATACTCGTATGTATGTTTTTATTTTTAATTATAATATACGTATAGGTATAAATATTTGAAAAAAAAAGAAAATTATTTTGAAGAATTATATATCAAACAAGGCAGGTATTTCTTATTATTTCTGGTATTTCTATAAATTTATATTCAATGATTAATTAAACTACTTGTAAATTGCGGGGTCTTTTAATTGAATCTAGTTCAAAATTGGTTAAGGAGGGTGGAAGTGGTTGTGGTGGAGGTATTGGTAAATTGTGTCTATTATTTGTCTGTGGAGACGAAATATTTTGTGATTTAATTGAACCTTTAAATTCAGAACGAACCATTTGAGGGGCAATGCGTTCTTTGTTTGTTGTGTATTACAAACTGTTGTGATCTTGAGTGTTTATTTTATTAAAAATATGGAGAAGAAAATTGGTGCTGCTTTTGACAAATTGATGGCTAAATCGACTATCCAGCCGGAGAGGAATATTGAAGGTATGCCCTTATATCGAGTGGACCAGCCAATCGAGCCGTACGTGACTCAGGGGCTGCCTGGAACCTCTCAAGAAGTGCCGGCTTAAGTACCTGGACCTAGGAGGCTGACTTTAGAAGAATATCGCAGGAGGACTACGAAGAATTGCGGAGATCAGCCAGATATGGCAAAGAAAACCAAGTCGACCGGAGGAGGTAGGCGTGTTAGGCTAAGCCGAGAGTTACATTATTTCCGGCTTAGGGGTAGTCTAGCCGCTACAACCGAGGAGCGTGCTCAGTATGAGGATTTGGCCAAGGGAAAATTGAAGGAACTTAACGCGAAATTCTAAACATCAAAAAGAAACAAAAAAAAAATATGTCTAAATTATAAAATAAATGATTAGTTATATATTTACTTTCTTTTTCTTTCATTAACCCAAAAGAAATTTTTTACCATTTTTATCCCTGAATAGGTAGGTTGAGGGGTATTGTTTTTCTGCATGAGAAGTTCTTCTTTTGAATTTTTGAATAGGCGCCTACTATTGCTGCATGGGAATTGCAAAAATGTATATATATATATATATTTTTTTTGTTTTTTTTTTTTTTGACCACTACTCATGGAATGGTTTTAATCTGTTGTTATGTACTGTTACTCGTCGTTTACCGATTTGAATAACAGTATTAACAGGGGTAAAAGCTTTTACCACGAGATATGGACCTAGCCATATCTGGGAAAGCTTGTGTTACATACATAAAAACTCAAAATCTAAAAATATCAATCGCATACCTACCTACCTACATCAGTACATGGCAAGTAAACATTTCACGTATTCCGATCAGGAAATAAAACGAAAAGTTTACGCTACATACCTACATCAGTTTTCACTGCATGTAAAAACAAACGGTATACCTACATACCTACATCGGTTTTCACTGCATGTAAAAACAAACGGTATACGTACATACATAATTAATCATCACTGATCTACCTCAATTATTTCAGTGAATGATGTGATAATACCGCTGCGCGCAAGAATTCGCACGTTGAAATACGACGACCTTGCACCAGAGGTAGAACATATGTTTGTAAGTAACTAAATTGTTTTTGTAATAAGCCGCAAAGTACTGAGTGTAATTCGAGTAGGAAAGAAATTAAAATAAACAATGAGTTGAAAGCCCGCAACATAGATTGGGTAAGATATATGTATAAATTTATAAAAAGCAACGAGTGCCGTGACTTGCATACTTCCGTAAGTAGTAAAATTAAGTAATAGTTGTTAATGAAATACTTCCGACTTACACTTTGTATGAATTATATGCTAAATAAATAAAGTGCTGGGTCAGAGGTATTTTATACATTATTCTGTGTAGTATTAGTAGTCTTAGAGTAAGACAATTTTTGTATAAATATAGTACAGAATAAAGTACAGAGAGTTCAGTCGTAAACAAGTCTTTCTATAATAAATAGGTGCAAAGCCTTATTTGGCTTCGCCTAAAGTACAGTTTGTAACCAGGTCGTCTTCAGTGATTAAATAGGTGCAAAGCCTTATTCGGCTTCGCCTATTGATCGATCTCCAACCAGGTCTTCAGAAATTAAATAGGTGCAAAGCCTTACTTGGCTTCGCCTATTCTTCAGGTAACAACAAGTTGATCATTTAATAAATAGGTGCAAAGCCTTATTTGGCTTCGCCATTTATTAAACAACAAGTTGTACGTTAAATAAATAGGTGCAAAGCCTTAATTGGCTTCGCCATTTATTTAACAACGCCTATTCCGGAAGATACTCGAAAGATACTCGGAAACCACAACACATGTCCTACCTAAACTTCTCAAACAAAACATTTTTTTATAAGCAAGGGTATTATTCCCTAGGCTCATGATGCACTAGAATGATCATTGATCCAATTACGTAATTAATTGAATGATCATTGCTTGGTAAAGTAAGCACACGATATCTTGACGGTAATTCGATTTGACAGATAACAATTCTCAATTTTGTAAATTAAAAACTGTGAATTGTAAAGTAATTTTCGAAAAATTGAATCGAGCCTTGTATTGGATATATAATGTGAGAAAGTATTTCAATTATTCACTTTGGAAAATATTCAAAATTTACCTTGAAAAATATATCAGTATTTTTCACAAATGATATCTGACAATAATATCTTGAAAATCAGCTGATTTTTCCAATAACTTGAAGTTCCTCACCGCTGAAAGCGCACTTATCGACAAATGGAATAGTAAGAAATGCATAATTGCAAACGAATGAGCTTGTGGACGCATAATTGGTGCAATGACGAAACGAATGATCATTGCGCCAATGATGCAATAACACACGAGCTAATGATCATTGATATTATCCGTGTGTCTAGGGTTTGCTCATTTCACTAGTCCAATACTATAAAGATTACAGTTACTATTAGGAGTTAACGATTAACGATTAATGTTAACTTCCGTTAAATTTTCCGTAAAGTAACGCTTTAACGTTTAACGAAGTTAATTGTTTTAGTAACGGATTAACGATTAACGAAGTTAATGCTTTCATTAACGGTGCCCAGCTATGCTGTTTTGTTTATTTGGATGATATTTTAATCAGTTCCCAATCCCAGACCGAGCACCACAATCATTTAAAACAAGTTTTCAAGCGACTACAAGAGTTTGGCCTTATTTTAAACGTAGATAAATGCGTCTTTTTACAGCCGCAGGTTAAATTCTTGGGACATCTCGTCACAGCTCAAGGCATTAAACCTTCCCCAGACAAAGTAGAAGCGATTTCAAATTTCAAAGTCCCTGAAACCGTAAAGCATTTACGACGTTTTTTTGGCATGTTGAATTTCTATCGTCGTTTTTTGCCACACGCAGCGGAGCATCAAGCTGCCCTAAGCAATTATCTGACCGGTTCCAAGAAGGATGGTGCCAGGCGAATCACCTGGACAGACCAAACCAAGGAAGCTTTCGAGGCAGTCAAAGCCCAACTGGCTCAAACAACCCTTTTAACATTTCCTATTGCAACAGCTGAGATTTCCTTATGGGTAGACGCCTCAGACTCCGCTATCGGTGCAGCGATCCAACAAAAAGTTGATGACTTGTGGCAGCCACTAGGTTTCTACTCCGTCAAATTGAATAGCGCACAACGCAACTACAGCACCTACGATAGAGAGCTTCTTGCAGCGTATAAAGGAATCAAGTACTTCAGATACCTATTAGAGGGTCGAACTTTCACTCTTTACACCGACCACAAACCCTTGATATACGCTTTTAGGCAGAATCCCGAAAAGGCTTCACCTCGACAGCTAAGACATTTGGACCTTATCGGGCAGTTCACTACGGACATCAGACATGTGTCAGGCAAGGACAATGTCGTAGCTGATGCGCTTTCTAGAATTGACGAGATTCAACTTCCGGCGTCAATCGATTTTGAATCCATTGCCGATATTCAATCCCAAGATCCCGAATTCGAACAACTTTCCCAAAATTTACAGTTTAAATTCAAGAAATTCCAAATTTTCGGAACGAATAAAGAATTATCCTGCGAAATTTCTAACAAAGGAATCAGACCTTTTATCCCAAAGGATTTTAGGGTCCAATTTGAATTTGAATTTGTCCCATCCAGGTATCCGAATAACGAATAAAATGGTCACTGCCAGGTATTTTTGGCCCTCCATGAACAAGGATATTAATATCTGGGGACGTTCTTGCTTACCTTGTCAACGGTGCAAGGTTTCAAGGCATTGTAGAAATACAATAGGGACATTCCATGACTGCTCGGACCGCTTCCAAACCATTCATATCGACATAGTAGGACCTTTACCTCCCTCACAGGGTTTTAGGTACTGTCTCACGGTCATTGATAGATATACGCGATGGCCTGAAGCAGTCCCATTAACCGATATTACTGCGGAAACGATTGCAGGAGCACTCTGTGAAGTGTGGATCTCTCGCTTCGGGGTGCCTAGAACAATCATTACAGATCGAGGGGCACAATTTGAATCTGCATTATTCGCAGAGCTTTCTAAATTATTAGGTTTCACTAGAAACCGTACGACAGCCTATCACCCACAGGCTAACGGGTTTTTAGAACGATGGCATCGTACGCCAAAAGCAGCGCTCTTGTCATACCAAGAGAAATCATGGTCAAAGATTCTTCCATTATTCTTACTGGGATTGAGAACCACATTCCGCGAAGAATTCCTTACTACTCCTGCCGAGCTCGTCTACGGCGAAAATTCGCGGTTTCAACCTCAAAATCAATTTGTCATTGCGCTGCGCAATTCCTTTGCGGATATCAGACCCGTTCGTCCATCTAACCATTCTCGTCAAGCTACCTTCATATTCAAGGAACTTGACAAGTGCTCACATGCTTTTATAAGAACAGACGCTGTTCCAACGTCACTTCAACCACTTTACGAAGGCCCATTTAAAATTCTAAAACGTGCCGAGAGTTTTTTCACTCTGAATATTAAAAATAGGGTAAGTAACGTTTCTATCAACCGCCTCAAGCCTTATTTTGGAGACCATGAATCGGTCGACCGGAATCCGGATAACGTAACTGCGCCAAATTCTAGACACAATACTCAATCATCCGACTCCGTTCAGCCAGCGCCTGAAGATTTCAACAAACAGCCGGATCCAAACACTTCCACTAATGTGGCGTCTCCGTCGAGGGCAGCGACGCGGAATATAAGATTTCTACCTGATGGTTGTACCGTAATTCCAGTCCGAACTACCCGAGCTGGACGAACCACAAAACCTCCTATTCACCTTCAGTATCGCTAAAACCCAAGGGTTTTGCTGGCAGGGGAATAGATGTGGCGACATGACGCTTTCATTCCAGACCTTTCATCCGGCGCCCTTAAAAACGCTGTAATTGCGGTAAACAAGTTTCAGTCCAAAAAAAACACTGTGACTCCTTGCTATTGACAGACGGCAATTAGCTAAGTAGGTTTTCGAATAATATTGTAAAAAAATATAATCCAATTGTTCAGTGCACTTTTCCTATCCTACCAAAGAGGAACAAAAAATGTAAAAAAATTATACAAAGAAAAAGGAATAAATAAATCATCTCAGAACAAAAAAAAAATCTTAATTCTTTGAAGGACGCAAATGTCTTAATTCTTGGAAGAACAAAAATAGTTGGAAGATTGGAACGAAGTTTCCACATCTATTTAAATTCGAAGGATCTAGTGCTGATTATTTTGTCCCCATTAAATAGACTTTATATTTCAGAATAGTTAGCATTCCAGCTCTACGATCAGGCCGAACCGCGCCTTTCATGGTGACATACGGCTGCCGTTAGTCGACCCAAACTGGACCAGAACATTTCATTATGAGTTCGTCCTCCGGAGAATCACAACCCCGTATATACGTATAAACTACGCTTGGTTCTCTCCGGCGGTCATAAGGATAATCGAAGACGTGCGTTCACAATCCGAAGATTCTTTCTTATTGGTGTCCATACCGATCACCGTAGAACATAACTATTCCGTCGATATCCACGCAATACGACAGCTGCTCAAGGAACATCATACTCACAACGTGTTGTACTATCGTATGAACAAACAAGGGAGTCTATAGTTTCCAGAGGTCTTGTGCTCATGACTTACAGTGATTCTATCCAGTCAGAAGAATCGTGCATCAATTTTACGTCATCAAGGTACCTTCCACTCAGGCCATAAGGCGCACTGGGACCATACCTACAATCTAACCTTGTCATAGGACTAGAGGCTGGAGATACAAATCACCAGAACCCCCAAAAGGACATCAGAGAATTTGCGGACCGATTGAAGGAACTGTTGAATCAGATTAAGACAGTCGTATCAGCGAAGTACCCGGACAAGGACGGAGGACTAATAGCGGAGTTAGAGTCTGATGCAGTGACAACCTTCAAGGGTGGTGTGCTTAATCATGCTACTCAGGTACACCTAACTGGAAGGAGGTTTGGAAGAAGTTCGAGAGGAAGCTCTTTACTTCGAAAAGGACTCGGAAATACTTCAAAACATGGCACCAGAGACGCTGAAGGAAGCACAGGAATTTTCCAGAGGAAGGACACAGGAAGGATGGAGGACTAAAAATGTTAATGTCAAAAGACACAGACATCTTCCATCGGCATGGAGGCCAGCCCAATCAGGAATGAACTGGGAAACTACAGCTAGGACTACACAGCAGCCCAGGTCTATCAAATGCTTCAAGTGTGGACAGATGGGGCATATTTCTAGGAAATGCCAGCAATGTAGGCACGAAGCGTCCAACGGCCGAATACATCAAGTCAGAGTCGCAGATATAATAGGAGGAGTTTGTGGAAAATTCCATCTACGAGGGGAGGGGCTTTACTGCCAATTCTGCCGCACATGGGACCACTATACGGAGGACTGTCTTAGAAAATATTTAGCAGAGAAGCCCAGTGAAAAGTTAACTTCTCGGAGTAAGTTCATCATAACAGTTCCATCGAACATAGCATTAGAAGGTAAGTTGAGACTTTTAGTAGATACTGGATCCACCTGTAGCATAATTAAGGTCAATAGGATAAAGAGGAATACGCCCAAACAAACACATCACAAAATTATAATTGGAGGACTGTTCGGATCAGCTAGAAGATCAATAGGCACTTGTGAGGCAGTCAACATGTCTGCAAATTTAACGCCATTAGTGATACCGGCTCAATTCCAGTCGATGGTATACTTGGAATGGATTTCCTCAGCGATAGAGCTATTGTTGACTGCATAAACATGAAACTGCGGATACAAGACGCCGGTAACGGTAAGGAAGAAAGTACCTCTCGTAATGATTTCGCAGCTTGTGCACAAGTGGAATCCACAGCTTAGCAAAATAGCAGTCAAGAAAGTCCGTATCAGGCCAGGATAGAGAAGGAAAGAATTAGCATAACAGAAAGCATTTCATCTTACGATTACGACCGATACCCCGAATCGAAAAGTACGGTGCACAATGTGGACAACACTTCACGGCATTGAGTGAAAGGGGTATCTGTTTTGAAGGACCCGTTTCTAGTGCCATGCTGCGAAAAGAGCCTTACCACAGCTCACAAAAGTTTAGATCTCAACAAGCTTATAACCCAAGAATCTAGGGAAGTGTTTGGGAGTCAGCACAGATATAATGCACACAGCGAAAATAGGTTAAAGGATGGATATGCATTCGTAAGAATCGCTAACGCAACATCCTATCTAGTAGAACCAAAAAAAATTTTGCATGAACAAGAAACGGGTAAGTCTTCTGAAAAATCTGTACTGAGCTTTGAAGGTAGGAAAATTTTCTATCCACTACTCCAGCCTGCTCAGAGTATTTCTAAAAAGTGTAAGTTTAAATTTCAGAGATATAGTAGGAAGCCGGTTAATACAGAATTCCAACATGGTGGGAAGAAAATAGCGGATAAAAGCTTCAGTTATGCGAAAAATCCAACTTTCACTCCAAGTTTCATGGTGTGGTGTTGGTAAGTGTCCGGGAAAGACGAGGTTTTCAGCGGGACCTTCAAATTTAGAACATGATTTAAAAGTGTGGAAGAGATTTGAGGGGCGGATTGTTCAAAGTTTAAATTTAAATTACAGAATTCTACAGACTGACAGGCCAAGCACGGAAATGAATGGAGATATAAGGATATTCCAGTCAGTCTTTTATTGGAGGTTGAACCAAATCTACAGCAAAGGTAAATTTACATGGAAAAAGGGGTAAGACAATTGAAAAAAAAGAAAAATATTTATATAGAGAATCAGATGCAATAGAAAAAAAGAAGCATCTGAAAGGAAACATAATGTTTAAAAAGTACAATGAGGAAAAATTGGCAAAGTAAAAAAAAATATTTGAACAGATAAAAGAAAATGTCTCAAAGAAAAAAAAATCTTCATGTGTATTATTACTAATAGAAAACTTTGTTATGAAATCCTTGGCAAAATTATAAGCAAGGTTAAGTTAGAAGAATATGTTTGAAAGTGTTTATATAAAAAAAGCAAAAATGTTTGTAAATGTTTTAAAATTTTTAATAATGAACACTTGAGAAAAGCCAACTTTTTACCGTCGGCCACTTTGTTATCTACATATGTTGACCGAATTCTGGAGATTAATTTTAAAAAAAAATGCGTTGGTAAGGCAAATATTCAAATTAAAATGATTGAATTATCTCCAAGACTTTACTGTGTGTCAAAGACTTGAAGATTAAAGCCAAGCTTATATTTTATGCCAGCAAATTTTAGGTTGAAATTATCTCCAAAACTTTGCTAGGTGCCAAAAAGCTGATGATTAAATTCAAACTTATATAATGGCAAATTTTAGACAAATAGCCGAAAAAGTCAACGAAATCAAAAAACCTGCAACATGCTACGCAATTTCAGAACGTAAGTTACGAGACTTTCAATAGAACAAGTATATTTCTTTATGTAAGGGTGGACTCTCGATATAATTGGGAGAGCTCCATCGTACATATGGAAATATGTAAAACTGAACTTAACAAATCAAACATCCTGCTATGGGAAATACATTCCAGAAAGACCGAAGAGAGCCGTGCAACGCAGAAAGATAAGACATAGTCTATCCTTCGGATATGGTCTAGCCTTTAGCCTCAAGTCAAGACTGCAACTGTCCGTAATCATCAAAAAGAAGCCTGGAGCAATCACAGTAGTATTACGATTATAATGTGTACTACTTATCTTTGTAAAAATAGAGTATTATAAGACGGCACTAGATCTTACAAATAATAAATACCGAATAAGAAATATATGTATGTTATGTATGTTATTTTCAAGCAAAAATAGGGATGGGCCGAAATAAAGGTAGCATTAGCAAATATCAAGTGGGAATGATATCAAAATTAGAATACGATATATGTATGTATAAATTAAATACACAATAATAATTATTGAAAGTCGAAACCCAAGAAATGTTTTTTTTTTTTTGTTAGAGAAAAACCAAAAAATAGCAGAGAAGAGAAATAAGCCAATTAAACGAAAGATTGTAAAGCGCTAGTTGTAGAGAAAAGAAAGGTACATTTGTTTTTGGAAAGAAATAAGTCTTTAGTTTGTGGGATAAGTCAAGTATATTATAACTTGCCAATGGTTGAGAATCGAAAAGCAGATAGAACACAAAAAAACATTTGGTAATACATCCAAGTAACTAAAAAATAAATTAAAAATGCACTAAAAATTAAAAGAAATGAATATATTATAAAGTAGTTAAAAAAAAAGGAATAATAAATACATTTGTTAGTATAAAGGAAAGATTTATATTGTTTAGAAAAGAAAATGAAGAAAAATGGCAATATAAGATATAATGAAATGTGTTACGTAAAGATGATTGTCAAAAAAGACATAAACAGATATGAAAAAGAATATGTAATGTATAGTGTAAAGAAATATGTACGACGTGAAAAACACATTAAGAAGGAGAAAGTTATAAAAACTATGTTACGTTTAAAATTAAACTAATGAGCGCGATTACGATAATAATTAGAATAGAATAGAATAGAATTTATTAATGCAAAGACGTACACAAGATATTACAATCTTTTTTAGTACATTGTTATGTGGTAAATGAACTAAGAAAATCAAAAACAAAACAAATTAAAAAGATTAACTTATAAAAGAATAATAAAATACTAAAAATAAAAGAGATACTAATAAATAAGAAAAAAAAATAAAAAAAAAAAATGTTAATATATAAATAAGTAAACAAGCAATGTTATACAGGTAATAAGATAAAAGAGAAAAAAAAAACACAATAGAATAAATGCAAAGAGAAGACGATAATTAAAAACAAGTTAAAAATAATATAAATAAAATAATAATAATAAAAATAATTGTTAAGTTTTTAAGGAAACAATAAAAGAGTGATAGAACCAAACATCGAAATTGTTGTCAGCGTTCAGGGAGCTTAGGTCACTGAACAGCAGCCCAGATAGAGAAATGGCACCTCAGTAACCCCTACCATATGCCGAAGCAACCTGCGTTTTGAATATTAGCTGGTAAGTTATTCCATAAACGAAAGATCTGAACATAGTAAGAATCCACAAAGATGACTCTGCGAAACCGTGGCATGGCCAAATTTCGATTCCTGGCTGATTGAAAGAACTGAATAAATTAAATAAAAATAAAGCGCTTTTAGTTTGAGATACGTGGACAGTGAGCAACCAAGAAGCTGTAATTTATATGGCGTCACATGGTCGAATCTGCGTAGGACAAAGATAAATCTGATGCAGTCGTTGAAGGCAACTTCAAGCTTACGTCTACATATGCTGTCAAGCTTAGGAAGCACTAAGCTACCAAACGTGAAGTGTGGCAAAAGAAGATTTTTACAAGCCATAGTCGCAGTTTCTTTGCTTAATATAACGGCGGACAGCCAAAGCTGCCGAAGTCCATAATAAATCTTACGTATAGAAGCATTAACATGATCACAGCACTTCATATTGGAGTTGATAATAATGCCTAGGTTTCTAACTCTAATCACTAATGTAAGATTAGTTCCGTTGAGCTCAGCTTCTGGAAGTTCATCAGTATGAAGACTATTATTGTGGAGTATAATATATTGCGATTTGGATGGATTCAACTTAAGCTGACTGTTTACTGACCATTTGTGTATATTTTTGAGGTCGTTATTTATGCAAGCAAAGCAGTTTTCTATTAGCCCAATAAGGCTGTTTAGGTATATCTGAGCATCGTCAGAATACATATGAATTTTTGCATCCTTTACAACTTCCGGTAGGTCGTTAATAAATATACTGAACAGAAGACGTCCAAGTACTGATCTCTGAGGAACTCCGCAATAGAGCGGTAGAAGACTAGATAAAGTATTTTCCACTTTAACTTGCTGCCACCTATCAGTTAGGTAATTCCGGATCAGTTGAACAGCAGAAGAACAAAAGCCAACATTTGAGGACAACTTATCCAAAAGCATATGATGACTAATACTGTCGAATGCCTTAGAAAAATCCAAAAGCACAAGAACGCTAATGTGATCCTTATCAAGTGAACATCGTAGATCATTGGTCACTTTTAGTACAGCTAATTCACAGCTATGGAGAGAACGGAAACCTGACTGCCACTCAGAGAGAAAGTTCATATCCTCCAAGTACTCCTGTATCTGCACGGCCATCAACTTTTCTAAAACTTTAGAAAAAACAACACAAGATGCTAATCGGCCGCAGATCATTCATATCCTTCGGAGATATCTTTTTCGGAAGTGCCAGCACTGTAGCAGTCCTCCATAAGCGCTGTTACATATTATTTGGGGTATTTCCCTAACGAAACCACTTTACGCCGTTTACTGTCGTCACACCCAGATTGGGGCTGGAATCTTCCTGTTGTGTAATGGCGGATGTTGCAAAATAAAACACCGTTCGATTAGACTTGGTTTTAAGTTGTTATCTTTATTCACTAATATTAATTTAATCTCTTTTCCTTTCCACAATACACTAAAACTAAACTGACTCTGAGGGCAGATATTTTCAGAGTCCCTTGTAAAGAGAGACTAGCGGATCTAAACGACGTTCATGCGAGAGGGCTCCAGGAAAGTGAAAGGAGAAAAATAAAAAGTATTCAGCAACTCATTTTTACGTTATAATTCCTGAATGGCAGATGAAATTCTGTTACACGATTTATTATACTATAAACTATATAATGAACGACGCATAGTAATCTAAAGTTTAAGCTATAAAAACTATTTACTATCGGCTATCCAGTTGATTAATAAGGTAAACTTAACTAAAACGGTTAAAGGTAGTTAATAGATCATGTAATAACAATAATATATTCACGTTTAGAAAGTTTTTTTCTTTTTTTCCTTTTAGGTAATAAGCCAACTAACTAACTAGAAGACTTGAAAAGTGAATTGAAGTGAGTGAAGGAGAAAAGAAAAGGGAAAAGAGCTCTTTTTCTTCATTAAATTAGTTATTAGTTAAAAAAAAAAAGAACTGTGATATAAATTCAATTGTACATGTCAAAATATTAAACAAAAATTTCAAATGTCAGATAGACTAGGCTACTAATTATTTGCATATAACCTTGTTTCACTTTATTTCAACTCCTTTAAATGCCTCTGTTTCTATTTCACCTATTACTACTACTACTAGTACTAGATGGATTACGAACTACCGCACATTACAGTTGACTTTTCACTGATTAATCTCTATTGTTAGCAGAATGGCTCGAGCATAGTAGGAGGATGCTCGAATCCCTACCAATGAGTTAATTAATTATCTCTATCTCTATCGAAGCATTTAACTTTTCATTGAAAACTATGAAATTTATTGGAATATTTCATTCTTCGTGATAGAATTTAATGCCTCTTTCACTCGGATTGGAATCAGTTCAGGAAACCAGAGTCAAAAACGCCACTAATACAGAACTAAATATTTCCTTTCTTAAAGTAGAAACTTTTCCGTGCCCCAAGGTTAGGTGCATGAAATGAAATATATCCAGAATATATATACTCGGTGTACACCAAGTATAGCTCTACTAATTAAAGTGATGCAATATGTAAAAGAAAACAACCTTCAGTTGCGAGCTCGGTAAATCCTAATGCTTACAAATAATTTTTTCTTCAGCTCAATTTTACTTTTCACGTACGGCGGGTACAACAACAATAACAAGACCAATAATAAAATTTTGAACTTATTTTAGCCTGCATATAGCAAATAAATTCAGTGAAACTATAAAATTAATCGTAAGGAATTAGAGTGCAAATGTTTGTTAATGTAAAAATGTAGAATAAAATTAATATCAGTACATGGATAACAAATTTAAATCCAATGTACCGTTTGGCTCCATTTTCGCTATTGTTGCCAATTTTTTCTGAACATTTCCATTTGTGATATTTGTCTTTGTTGTTCGCTTGAGCGTTAGATCGTCATCTGAACTGCTTACCGTGAGATCAACCGTTTCATTGTTTGTGGTTGACGTAGGTTCATTATTTGCTGTTGCTGCTGGAATTGGAGTAGTAGAAAGAGGAGTTACGGCAGTTGGTTTTGTAGTTATTTTGACTTCTGGTAGTGTCGTTATAACCTCATCTGCGTGTCATTCCTCATGATATGTGTGCTCCAAGATCCATCATGGTGCATCATGGTCATCAGGGGACAGTAATGATGAAGCACAAAATTCTTGAAAATATCCATCGATAATTAGAGTATCATATGTGGTAGGCTTATCACCGACAGGACAATTCCACGTTGGCTTATGTTCATTTATTTGAAGATATAAGGAAGCCTCAAAACATTGCAATTACGCCCGAAATGTCGGAATATTTTTTTATGTGCGGGGTAGATGAAAATAATTCTACTAAATAAAAATAGATCAGTATGAGGACTGAAAAATATTCTAAATCTACTTACAGGGTTTATTTCCTCGCCGATGTCTACGAAATTCGATATAGACATTACACTTCTGCAGGAGACGAATTTTACACAAGACACGTATACACACCTTGAGCGTTATGCTTATTTGCACACTGGTTATGCAATGTTTGCCACACCTGCACCTCGCCGAGGCTCAGGAGTGGCAATCATTGTATCCAACAAATTTACACTATCGTCTCCTGTATATACAGATATCTTTCCAGGCTTCGCTTCTTCCTTGGACTTTGTCGTTCAAGACAAACATATCAAGGTAGTAAACGTGTACCTTCCTCATGACCAGGACATTGCAAGACAAGTTCTTGATAGTGTTCAATCCTGTCTGGTGAATTTTAGTGGCGAAACTATCCTCGGAGGTGATTTCAACTGCACGCTAAATCCCTCAATGGATCGGCATTCCGGAGTTGAGTTCAACTCTGTCAATGCTACTCGGTTGAGGAATTTTGTTCGTGTTTTCAGACTCGTGGATATCTATCGTTGGATGCATCCTACGACTAGATCATACACGAGGGTCTCGCGAAATATCCATGGAAGTCTCGCAGGCTCCAGAATCGATAGACTTTACGTCTCACCTGGAATACTAGAACATTTCGTTGGTGTCACTCATGAAGTGTGTTCCGTTAGCGATCACCTTCTTGTAGTGGCAACCAGCACTCTAGTTGAAAGAAGAACTGCATACTGGATATTCAACAACTATTTGTTGAATTCCGAGCAGTTCATCAATGAATTCACTGAATTCTGGCACGATTGGCAAGAGAGGAAAGGTGACTTTCCTCTTCTTAGTCAATGGTGGGATGTTGGAAAGCTCCAAATTCGATCTTTTATCGAAGCGAATTTCAATCGAAGTGGGTATCAAGCTTCTAGCTTGTTGGCCGAAGTATCTCGGGTGGCAGCTCTTCTCCCAACTCAGCCGGAGTTGATTCTTTATTTTAACAGAATAAAGGAACGCTTGGCAACACAAACTTACAAGCACAGCTTGGAGTTTGTGCTGCGCAGCCAATCACGCTGGCTGAGGGAAGGCGATTCTCCAACCGAGTACTTCTTTCAGGCAACTAGACGACGTACTGCTTCTTGTGAAGTCGAATCGATAGTTGATGAATCTGGACAAGTCCTCAACGGACAACAGCTATCAGAATTTATTCGAGACTATTACAGTAGTCTCTACTCTGAATCGACGTCGACAACATCCTCGACCACTCATGAATTTCTTGAGAATATTCCCACTTTCTCTGAAGACAGCAAGGAGCTCCTGGATACAGTAATCACATTGGAGGATATGATCGCTGCGACAAAGGATCTAAGGCGACACACTTCACCTGGTTATGACGGCTTGACTCCAGAATTCTTCATACGTTTCAGGGATTTATTAATTCCTGACCTTTTGGAAGTCTTTAATTCGGCGGTTGAGACGCATTCAGACTTTCCTTCTAGTTGGAGGAGGTCTGTTATGCGATTGATTCCAAAGAAGGGAGATTTGCAGAGTATGGGGAACTGGAGGCCAGTAACCCTATGCAATGTGGACTATAAAATCGTCTGCAAAGCATTAGGGGCGATACTCCGCTCAGTGATTGCTTCGGTAATACACCCGGAACAGTCCTATTGTGTTCCTGGTCGTAGTATCTACGACAACATCGCGGTAGCCAAACATTTGTTTGCCTACCATGAACAGACAGGTACACAAATGGCCATGATTTCTCTTGACCAGCAAAAGGCTTTTGATAGCGTCTCGCACGAGTATCTCCTGACTGCTCTCGAGGCATTTGGGTTCCCGCCCAGGTGGCTCGATATCATCGGGAAACTGTATAGAGATTCAGCGATTTTGATTAAGCATCAAGGACAGGTTCTGGCTCCTATCTCGTTTCATCGAGGTATCAGACAGGGCTGTCCATTGTCAGGTATGCTTTATGATCTTTCGTTGGAGCCGCTACTGGTGAATCTTCGTCGAATGCTCGGACAATATTCAGTGCATCTACCATATACCAATGTGAGGCCTCTTATGTTGGCATATGCGGATGACCTTTCTATTTTCGTGACAAGAGATGAAGCTTTTCCGGTCGCTCGTGCTGTTTTCGAACAGTACGAACGTATAGCGGGCGCTAAAATCAACCTTAGCAAGAGTCAAGGCTTGTGGTGTGGAAGGTGGAGAGATTGTACAGATACTCCACTGAACATCCAATGGACTAATACTTGCCTGAAGTATTTAGGTGTGTATATCGGACGCGAGAGTAAATCAAATAATAGCCGCATCGCTCTTGAGAAACTCTCTAGAGCTGTTAACTCATGGCGTAGTCGACTGTTTCCACTATCCCTAATGGGAAGGTCAGTCGTGATAAACTATTTGATTACCTCGTCCATCGTTCATCTGCTAAAGTCTGAGACGTTTGATGAAGGCTTCGTAGGTCTTCTTCAAGCAAAAGCGATAGACGCCTTTTGGTGCGGAAGACGATGGGTTGCTGAAAGCACGCTCTATCTGCCAGTCAAGATAGGTGGATTAGATCTCACTAATTTGGTTGTAAAATCAAGGTGTCTCCAAGTGCGTGCATTCCAACGAGTGTTCTGCCAGAGAGACACCTTAATTTCTCAACTGTGGGTGAATGTACTGGGAGGGATCGGCATAGGGGAGTATTACTACCTGCTCTCTGTTCGACCACCCTATCCTCGTGACTGGCCGCAGGATCTAATCTCAACGATTCAGACCTGGGGCAGAATCAGGCCAGCATTTCACCTTAAGTGGAATGCTCTACGGTACACGCAATTCGCGTCGATTCCAATCAGGTTTAATCCTGAATTAATAGATTCAGTGTTCAGTAATGCTCGAGGTTTTGAAGCTGACACGCATACACTGACAGTTCTCGGAGATATTATTGATATCTCTGGAAACTGTCGAATAAACACAAACACTCCACAACTACACGACCTGGCGACTTCTGCGCGGGAGAGTTTTCGCCAACTTGGGACCAGTGACCCTGGCACTAAGTTGGAAGATGCTTTCGTTCTGGACAGACCGCCTCACACACCATTCAGCACACTTACAACACGTGTGCTCCGTGACGTGCTTATGTCAATAAGACCTCCGGAGTATACAGGATACAACAGATGGCGAACACACCTCGGGGTGAATATGGGCGTGATGGGAGGGATAACTTGCAGAGTAGTCTACAGTTATCCTTCTAGTTACAAAGATGCTGATGTAGCATTCAAATTGCTGCATCACAGTCTTATGCATCCTAATCAGTTGTCACATATCGACCGGCGGGTTCAGAGGATCTGCACAGTTTGTTCTGGTGAAGGCACCTTGTTTCACAGGTTCTTCACTTGTCCAGCTTTGCAGAGTCTGATGGAACTGGTGCGCGATATGTATCAGTTGATCCACCCGAATTTCAGCATTACTAGGACATCGTTTCTATGGGGACCAAAGGTTTGTAGTCGGGTGAATTGTTTGATTAGCTTTGTGTTGACACTGGCCAAATCTACAATTCACTTGTACTACATGAGAGCCGGAGATGGGAATCAGAACACTGACCCACAACACCACGCACAAGCACTTAAGCGCCACTTCATTGACAGATTGAAGAGACGTTTACGTCTTGAATATCTGGCAACGAACGCAGACACATTCAACTGCACATGGCAGCCACTATCGTCAGTGCAGGACGGCGCTCTTGTCTTTCGCTGGTGATATCAGGCCACAGCATTTGCAACACTAGTCCACGGGGCTTCTCCTCGCTTTGGAACCGTTGCAAGTGCTGTGGGAAGGATAAGCGCTCCGTTAGAGATGCTCAGCTGGAGGGATGATGAGGGCAGCTTGTAGAGGTCTATGATACTACAGGCCGCCCTCGCGGGACTCTATAACGGTATCGGGTAAATTTTTCGTTCGTTCGGCTATTAAGTTTTTAATTCGGTTTCGGTTTCGGTGCTAAATTTCAAAATTTTATTTTGAAAATTCGTTCGTTTAGGTCATTATTTTTATTAGATTATTTTGGAAATTGGGAACTCATTGGAACTGCCACTTACCTAATTGTCAAAATTGGGACTGGGTCAAAATTTTTTGGTTAAACTTTAGATCTTTTTCAAAATTCTTGTGACCGTTTTTAGACTCTTTTGAGCATTTTGTCTTGTTTTTATTCCTTTTTGTGTGTCATTTTTATTGTATTACTTGTTTTAATTGTCCCTTTTGACTGTTTGTAAGTTAGTTTAGCTAGTGTCTTTTTTACAATTTTGTGCCTTTTGCCAATTAGTTTTAAGGAATTTTTAAAAGAGCCAGAGAGCCAAAAATTAAAGAGACCTATTTACATAAAAAAAAAACTACATAAAAATAAAACTTAAGGAACAAAATACCCATACAGTTAATTAAATTGCATAAAACTACAATTTTAAAAGAATACACAACTCGAACGAAATTATATTTAATAAAATGAAAAAATTGACAACAACAACAGCAGCAACCACAATAGAAAATATATATCATGAAGTAATGCAAGAATTTATAAACCAAATTACTGCTGAATCCGGGTTTTTGTATAACTAATCCTTTAATTCTTCTTAGTATTATTATTATTACAATATAATTAGTATTTCCATTGAAAGTAGGTACGCACGTATATAATTTAGTTCATTACTATGTATTACCAATATTGGTAGTTAAATGTATCTTAACCATGTGACCGAAACGTATCTGAAAAAGAATAGTTACGTGACTGGATTAGCGTTGCATTCAATCAGATAGACTCGTACGAATTGAGATACATCATTGAAGCGTGCTCCATTTTATCTTTATTTTGTTATTCGGAATTTTTCTTTGGTTGAAATTCACGATATAGAGTAACTTATAACATCTGAAAGCGTGTTCGAACAACGGAGAAATTAATGAATAAAGTTTGATTTATAACGTAATGGAAATGTAAGCTTTTGTTATTTCTCCTTTCACTATCCTGGCGCCCTCTAGCATGAAGGTTGTATAGGTCCGCTGTAATCTCTTTACAGGTCAACAAAGGGACTTTGGACGATTGTGCCACCTAAAGTCAATGGGAGGATGGGGCTTGGCAAAGAAGGCATGCCATCTGCGCCTTCAGTAGAATGTAGGTAAGTGACGTAAAGGTCCCTTCAGGACTGAGTGAGTGCCAGCTTTTGTATGTAGGCATGAAAATTTTTTGATTATGGTTGGTGACAGCGGCAGGTTTCTTTTGGGAACCCCCCCACACTCTCCGCCACATAGCCGAGGTGCTAGCATGCCGCCCTGTGTCAACGCTGTCATCGAGTGATCTGTCAGCTCATGCTGGCAGTTTGGACTTCACGTCCTAACCAATCACTCTCTCTACATAATTCCATAACATTTTTTTTATTTTGAAAAAATTCCGAGAATTTTTCTTTTCTTTGTATAAAATTGAATTGAATTAACTTCATTTTTTTAAAGCCATCTCTGTCCCCTACATATGTTGTGATTGCTTGTATGCATTTATATGTATCATTTAAGCTCATTGTTTAAGTTTTATGTGCTTCACTTATCGTTTGTTGGATTCAATCTTGCCCTTTTTTTGTGTGGTTTATTATTTATCATACCTTTGTATGCTATATTTAAGTTGACGAGAAGAAAAAAGAGAAGAAAAAAAGGAATGAATTCTAGATGAAATTTTGTTGCGGGATGATTGACTGGTGTACATGTATAAGAAATAGAGATTAGAAATTGCTTTGGATGCATTTTTCGCGGTATGGGAGGTTAAAGATTTAAATGTTTGACCATTTCGAAGATGATTTTCGTTCAGCTAGTGTCTCGTGAGGAGCCCGTGTTCCGGTGCCGTACATTATTTGGCTTAACGGCGTTTATGTGGATTCGATTTGGCCGCGTTGGAGAGGGCCGATACGGTCTTGGGAGGCACAGCCGCAGAATTTGGGGAACTCCTGCTGAGACTGGCCGCTATCACATGGTCAATTTTTATTTGTAGCTTAATTTTGATATCTCCTTTTCTGCCTATGGTAAGCTTGTAATTTTGTGAAAGTTCTTTCGTGTTTGTATTTTGAATAATATTATTTCTTTTTGTTTTAGATGGATCTCTAGTGTTGACAGGGCTGTCGTTTCTGCCTCCAGTGGAACATCCTGAAAAGTCGATGCAATTTCCTCTTGAAATGGAGGCCCATCAGGCGGTGGAGCCGGATGCCTGCGATGAGGAGGGCGGCGATTAGGAGCTTCAGACGAGCCGTTGCATTTCTTTTATATTTTTCTATTTAGTTTTGTGAATCCGAGATTAGGTAGTTAGGCATGGTAGGTTTAGTGGATTCATAGCAAGATGAAAAATTTAGGATTCGTATTCTTAGTGAGTAGAAGTGGAAAATTAGTCGCAATTATTATGACTGAGTTGTTTATCGGTGATGGGGGTAGATTTTGATTTTTTGCACTTGCGTTGGGTGTAGTTATATTCGCCTGAGCTCTGGCTTGATTCCTGGTTACCACATTCGCGTAGGTGGTATTTTCTACAAAATTTTCGCTACTATCTGGAATAGCTCTACTGAGAGCGTCTGCATTTGTGTTGAGCTTACCTGATTTGTGGACTATCTTTTAGTCATACCCCTCAAAACGTATTCTCCATCTCATCAGTCTTGAGGAGTGGTCTTTCAAATTGATAAGCCATACTAATGGTTTATGGTCAGTTATAATTGTAAACTGTCTACCATAAATGTATGGTCTGGTTTGACTTCATTTTCTGTAATTATGTGCCATAGATACATAATTTCCTTTCTAAGGAAAGGGCACTTGTCGGGTTGAAGCTTTAGGTTGAATTCACGAAGACGGCTAAATATTGTTGTGAGTTTAGTACTGTGGTCCTTAAGATTGTATCCTTGGACTACGATATCGTCCATGTATACGAAGCAATAAATACCTTGAAGTCCAGATAAAACATTATTCATGGGTCGTTGAAAGGTTGCAGGGGCTCCTTTTAAACCAAATGGCACACGATTATATTCGTAGTGGCCACAGGGTGTGCTAAAGGCAGTTTTTTCCGTCCATCGAGTCCATCCTTATCTGGTGGAATCCACTGGCTAAGTCGAGTGTGGTGAAATATTTCGATTTCCCCAACTGGTCTAATATATCAGTGATCGTCGTTAATACGACGAAAGTCTACCACAACTCGCCACCTTTTATTTCCTTTCTCGTCTGGTTTTTTGGGAACCAGGAGAAGTGGAGAATTCCAGGGACTATGTGAGGGTTTTATGATATCAGACTCAAGCATCTCCTGTATTTGCCTATTTATTTCTGTTCGGTTTGCTTCAGGAAGTCGATAAGGCTGGGTATAGATGGGCGGCTTGTTCTGGGGTGTCTAGATTTTGTGGGTGATTGCATCTGTATATGAAAGGAAATCCCCTTCTATGAAGAAGAGATCGTTGAAATCCTTACATATGTTGCGAATACTTTCAGATTCCTCTGAATTACAGTGATCCAATGTTATAAGGTTTTGTAGTTTTCTTATTCTGCCTTAATTGGATCTCTGTCAGAGTCTGTGGAGATGACCACAAAGTTGTTCAAGTCCTGGTATGCTGGGTTCACCTCGTAAGGGACCAGATCGGCGTCCTCCTCATTTGTATTGAGGATTAGGACTTTTGCCATACCATTGACTGGTTCGACTATCGAACTTCCGAGAAACGAACCTGGCCTTATTTCCTTCCTGAAACAAACCGATTGATGTTGAATAGAAAGAGTTGGCATTTCAATAATATACTCTGATTGAGCCGGAATTTTGATTGATTTATATAGATCCGATTCTTTCGGATTTTTAATAGGAAGGAGATCTGATTCCAACTTTTGTAGAACATGGAAGGAGTTATTCGATGATTCCGATTCGATAGAAGTTGAAGGAAATAAAACTTCATTGAAATTCCTTACAGTTTTTTTTTATTTGTTTCTAGACCTCACCTTCAGTGAAGTGCTAATAGATGGAGATATATTTGTTTGATTCTGCCTTTTGTGCGGCTGTGGATGGAGATATACTTTTATGTTTTTTCTTCATATCTTGTGAAACCTTGGATGGAGATAGATTTTTATTTAATTCAGCCTCTTTTGTGGCTATAGATGGAGATTTTTATCAGATTTTCTATTGAAGAATGTTATCTCCGTATATAGTCAACTTTTAGTATGAGACCTCTTTTCTGGGTCTTCGCTTTTCAAATAAACATACAGATAATTGGAGTAATATTGCTCATACGGATAAGATTCATTTGAATTGTTTATTTCTAGAGAAATGTATTTATTTCTAGAGAAATGTATTTATTTTTATAATTGATACTAGCATTGTATCGAGATAAAGTCATGGCCAAGCAGGCCATCGTATGAGAGGATGGAGTTATTTCCCACTATTTGGAATGGGTGTTCTAGGATGGAGTTATTCTGCTCAGATTCCAGAGTTAATTTCGCGAAGATGAGTCCTTCTGTAGAAGTGGACTCTGTAAACAATGTGTTTATATTGCAAACAGCATCTCTGTGGCAGATACTGTCCGGCTTTAATGGATGAACTTTTATTAAGCTGATTTCTGCTCCAGCATCAATCAAAAAGTAAGCTTCGGAGCAGAGAAGATGTCGACAGGCAAGGAAAGCGTTAGTGAATTTTTATTAATTTGGACGAGGATTCGAATTAATTTATTGCTGCCTGTATCGATATTGCCTCGGGCTTTCGATGAATTTGCGCTGTCGTTTGTATATGCGAGGGGTTGCCGAAATTGACCCCCCGCTGCATCCAGTTTCCTTACCGGAATGCCGATGAAGTTTGATTATTCTTCCTAACTGCATTGTTGTACCTCAGAGGTGAAGTTCGACTTTCTGTTTTGTGGCTGTCTGTTTGCCGTGTTTATTGGCGGAGTATTACTTACTCTTTGGAAATTATTTTGATTTCCCTGATTGTCGTTATATCGAGAGTTATTTGTTGCTCTTGTTCGGCATTCCTCGATAGAATGTCCCATCCGATGATAATATCTACATGTAGGGACCTGTTACTGAGATGTAATTTTATTAAAATCTGGAGAGCGTTGTAGTTGGGGATTTGTTATTCGAGTTATGTTAAGACTCTGTGTAGATCGCTGTGTGACTGGGCATTTTGAAGCAGCATGCCTCAGTCTATTACATTTGAAGAACTGTAAATTCTGACTCGTCGTATTTTGTCTGAAAGGGACTGGATTTGTCTTGTAATTCGTTTGAAAAATTGCTTGCTTGAGCTCCAAAGGTGATGCATGACCTAAAATGTGAGATTTTAATGCGGAGAAAGATTTATCCGAATGCACTTTGGCTAAAGTTTGGAGTTGGGGATTTATTAGCCCATCCTCAATAGCTCTCACTGCTTGATACTATCTTTTAAAAGAGAATTTAAAAGAAGTATATCACTTGTATATTAGTGTGTTGCTTCATTTAATTTGGATAAACCTATGTTAAGTCTCTGTAGGAAGTGCTTTACATTTTCTCCTATTTTCTGCTTGCAATTATTTAATTGAGACTGCAAGGTAGATCTAGGGATTTTAACTTCAAATGTTTGAGTCAATACTGATTTTACCTCGGGTCAATCTGAAACTTGATTGTACCTATATACATCATATGCCTCTGCACTCCTTATTAAACTAAGGACGGAGTGCTTTTCGTTCGCCGTCGATGCCGTCGCGTATATATCTTCACAACTTGAGATAAATTTGTGGAATCTTTCGAATTCGACTGAAATTGGAGATTAGTAATCTAGCTTCTGATAGGAAGGAGGTAGATTGGTCTCTAAACTAGACATTATGATGATTTTCCCTGAAATTAGTTGTATTATTTGTTGAGTTATTGAATCTTGAGTCCAGTTGTTCCTGGAGCGCGATTATGGTGTCCGTATATGTTGTTTCTAAGATTATATGAACATTATTTGTAAAATATTCGTTGTCTCTATCATTTGGACCAGCATTTGAAATTATTTCGAGTTGAGTTGTCTCAAAGTCATCTCAATATTTATGAAGCGAATTTAATTTGTGTACCAAATATGCTTGGCTTGCATTCGACAGCGAACTCAGGTTAATAGATTTGATGATATGTGATATCGATTTTTGTCTATCATCCTAAATTCGGAATCTCACTGTGTTAGACTGATCTTCGTCTCTACATTCTTGCATAGCTTCAGTATTGGTACCTTTTTGTGTGTTTTTGGGAGGTGATAAGTAAAATGGGTTATTTCCTTTATTTGCATCGCTTGAATGGATTACAAACTATTAGACAATGTTGCTCTGATTTGATTACGTTGTACCAATCCTCTGTCTTATCAGAGCAGGATTGTTTGAAGTATTCATGAGTTTCGTCGAAGTTATTATGTTCCTGAATAAGGGATTCTGTTTTTTTTTTTCAAATTCGGCCCAGTACTCTTCTAATTTTTGGAGTTTACCAGAAATAAATTCTGAAGCTCTATATTTTTTGTTGGTACTATGTATGATATTCTTTTAATATCTTCCTAATTTCTTCGGTTTTCTCTACTTGTGATAGGCACAGCTCGTCGAAGGATTTGTTTTCTTCAGTCATGTTTTGTTTGGTTTGAGTAGAGGTGATAAAATTGGGAAGAAGGAGAAGCAACAGATAATTAAAATTTTACACACAAAATAAAGTTTGTGGAAAGAAATGATAAAAACAGCGAATAAGTTGTTTGTATTTAGATATTTATTAAAAATGAAATTTGAGAATTAAATGTAAGTAAAACACAATATAATTCGTAATTATTTGTTGTAATCGCTAATACGATAAATTTTAATTTTTTATACAATTATTGAAAAGAAGGGAGAAAAAATCACTTAGCTGTATATATTGCAATTGCTGACCAGCTGATCGAGAAAAAAAATTAATTCAGAAAAATCGTATATAAGGTGCGTTTCATATTTATAACGCCACTAAAAAATTTAAGATTTCTGGAAAACCATTTGTTCTAGCGGAACACAATATTTGGCGAAAATGATGAAATTCACGAGGAAAAAAAACTTACTCACAAATTGTAATCACCCCACTTTATTCATCGGTTCTTGAAAGGAAATAGCGCTTTTTTACTATTTCATAATTATAACGCCACGTACATTTTCGATAAAAGTAACAATTTTATTTCTCCAAAAACAATAATAAGATACAGTAACATAAAATTCATTAATCAAGAGCTCCTCCTTGCTTCAAAATTGTATTAAAAATTCTGGTTTTCATGCTACTAAAGAGGTTTTTAATCAAACTCAAATCAATAGCATTCCATTCTTCCAAAATTGCCCGTTTTAAGTCTTCAACGGAGTTGTATTGTCGATTTTCCTTGTACACCCGGCGAACTAATGCCGAATGAAAGGGACTAAACTCATCTGGAGTACATCCGTGTAATCTTTGCTTTTCATTCTTGATGAAGTGAATTGCAGTTCTAAGCAGCCGGACACAGAAATCGCACCCCAAATCATCACGCTTCCGTGAAACTTCCGGGAAACTGTAAGTACTTAGTTAAAATTAAAATTAAAACGCCTTTAAATTAAAAAAAAACATATTTAGGCGATATTCTCCGATGAGAAAAAGTGGAACTTAGATGGACCGGATGGCTTTCGAGGATATTGGCGTGACTTGAGAAAAGAACCGTTATATTTTTCCAAAAGAAATTTTGGCGGCGGAAGCGTGATGATTTGGGGTGCGATTTCTGTGTCCGGCTGCTTAGAACTGCAATTCACTTCATCAAGAATGAAAAGCAAAGATTACACGGATGTACTCCAGATGAGTTTAGTCCCTTTCATTCGGCAAAATCCTGCAACACAGTGGATTTTCCAACAGGACAATGCTCGTGTCCATGTTAGTCGCGAAACCAGGTCCTGGTTCTCTTCTAATTCGATTGAGGTTTTGGAGTGGCCAGCATGCTCTCCTGACCTTAATCCAATTGAGAATCTCTGGGGAGTTTTAGTTCGCCGGGTGTACAAGGAAAATCGACAATACAACTCCGTTGAAGACTTAAAACGGGCAATTTTGGAAGAATGGAATGCTATTGATTTGAGTTTGATTAAAAACCTCTTTAGTAGCATGAAAACCAGAATTTTTAATACAATTTTGAAGCAAGGAGGAGCTCTTGATTAATGAATTTTATGTTACTGTATCTTATTATTGTTTTTGGAGAAATAAAATTGTTACTTTTATCGAAAATGTACGTGGCGTTATAATTATGAAATAGTAAAAAAGCGCTATTTCCTTTCAAGAACCGATGAATAAAGTGGTGTGATTACAATTTGTGAGTAAGTTTTTTTTCCTCGTGAATTTCATCATTTTCGCCAAATATTGTGTTCCGCTAGAACAAATGGTTTTCCAGAAATCTTAAATTTTTTAGTGGCGTTATAAATATGAAACGCACCTTATATAGGTATGTGTACCCAATATGAGAAGCAAAAAATTCAAGATCACTCCCTCCAACCAACATCTGCCTCCTAGTCGATAGACTCACGAAGTCTTACGCAGGGGATCAATTATTGACTTTGTTCGAAGTCCTCTGACCAGCAAGCTCGCGAGGTCCTGCCGCAGAGGTCGCTTCTAGGAAGAGCTGATCTTATTATTATTCACTACTTTTGTTAATGATATGATTAATAAAAAGATCTATATAAATACTGTGTATACAGGGTGTTCCGTAAATGTCTTTAATCCTTTAAGGGGATGAAAGTAGAGGTCATTTGGGTCACAAAAGTCCAGATACTTTTATATCGAACTCCGCTTGATTTTCGAGTAAATCGATAATATCGATTTTCGAGATTTTGCATACCTTGTCAGAGTAATTTCGTTATAAGTTCTATTGTAATTAATGGATTGTGACGTTCAAACTTTTATTTAAAAGAACACATATTGGCCTTTTTAAAAATGTATAATAAGTTATAATTGTGTCTTCAATTATTAAAAAAAAAACAGTTACCTCTAGAATTTGTTATTTCACCAAAATTTTTGTCGCGCTTCAGTGTACATTTATTCGAAATATCACCATTGCACGAACTTGGCAAAATTATGAAAAAATTTGCGCATTATGTTCCCTTTCCAAAATGACCTCCCTAAGTGCTATCAACAATAACAATCAAAAGTTATAAGCAAACATTTGGAAGATGTACCCATCGAGGTAATCTTCAGTTTTTTCGTAGGATTCTATCTCCTCCTACAGTGTTTAACCTACGGCAACCATTTATATGTCATTGTACGGGAATCTGAACTGGCTATTAGATAGGATACTTTTCGATTTCGAATTTCAAAAATGGAGGGGCTAATTTCGAAAAAACACTTTTTTACCAAACTTGATATTTACGTAGATTTCGTTATTCCGCATCTTCATTTTTTCGGGAGGGGCAAGCTCTTGGAGGGGCGGGGGTTCAAAGTATCAACTTTAAGCGGCTATATTTGAATAAAAACTACCAAAAATGTCTTTTCCATTTATGAATTTAGGATTTACTTGCTAGAACAATGCTTGTTTGAGAAAATATAGCCGCTTAAAGTTGAAACTTTGAACCCCCGCCCCTCCCAGAGCTTGCCCCTCCCGAAAAAATGAAGATGCGGAATAACGAAATCTACGTAAATATCAAGTTTGGTAAAAAAGTGTTTTTTCGAAATTACCCCCTCCATTTTTGAAATTCGAAATCGAAAAGTACCCTATCTAATAGCCAGTTCAGATTCCCGTACAATGACATATAAATGGTTGCCGTAGGTTAAACACTGTAGGAGGAGATAGAATCCTACGAAAAAACTGAAGATTACCTCGATGGGTACATCTTCCAAATGTTTGCTTATAACTTTTGATTGTTATTGTTGATAGCACTTAGGGAGGTCATTTTGGAAAGGGAACATAATGCGCAAATTTTTTCATAATTTTGCCAAGTTCGTGCAATGGTGATATTTCGAATAAATGTACACTGAAGCGCGACAAAAATTTTGGTGAAATAAAAAATTCTAGAGATAACTGTTTTTTTTTTAAATAATTGAAGACACAATTATAACTTATTATACATTTTTAAAAAGGCCAATATGTGTTCTTTTAAATAAAAGTTTGAACGTCACAATCCATTAATTACAATAGAACTTATAACGAAATTACTCTGACAAGGTATGCAAAATCTCGAAAATCGATATTATCGATTTACTCGACAACCAAGCGGAGTTCGATATAAAAGTATCTAGACTTTTTTGACCCAAATGACCTCTACTTTCATCCTCTTAAAGGATTAAAGACATTTACGGAACACCCTGTATATGTATATATATTTATAAAGTGCAGAAAACAAAAAGTATATTTTTTATTTCTACCTTGCGTATTAATCCGTAGTTTGCTAGTTTGTTGTATGAATGTTGGTTACGTCGGGTGTCCGGGCTGATTATTTCTTCAAGTTTTTAATTACATTTTTGTTGATCCTGCTGACAATTGTTGTTGATATCGGTGTCATTAATCGGGCATCCTGGCCAACGTCTTCTTGAAGTCTTCCTTCCGGGTTGTAAAATGTCTTCGTTGAGGCAGGGATGAAGCTGCGCAAGGGTCCCGTGTTGAGCGCTTTGGCGCTTAAATTAATTTATTATTTCCTCTAAGTACTAAGTACCGCGGCTTTTTTTTTATCAACTTTATTTATTTTTTTTTTATTTAATTGATTTCATTTGCACTGATTAGGTCTTTGGGTAGGTACACCGCTGCTACCAAAATAGGACACAAAATTATTAAAACAATAATTTAGCTCTGAGGAGTTCTTTCTTTTATTTTTTGGTTGTCCAAGACCAGACTTTAATAATAATAATAATAATTTATTAGCAATATTATCGCTATACAATACCAAGACCTATCTTTTACAAATATGTGTATTTTAAAATTTACAATTATGCACTATTTTTAATATATTGCACACAACATTTTTTAAAACACTTAAAATTTTGTTCACTTTTTAATTCAGTTGGAAGTTCATTAAATTTCTTGAAACTCTTATACACCAGTGAATTCTGTGTACTCGATCTATTGTATAATTGTAGTCTGAAGTTCTCCGATGCTCCTCTTAGATTATATGGTTGCGCGAGCCTCTGCCACCCACGTGATCATATTTAAAAGATATTCCGGAACCAACCCATTTTTCATTTTGAATATAAAAAGCAATACATTTAGCTCAATTCTTTGTTTAATATAAAGCCATAATAAAGAATTTAACATACTACTAATAGGAGTAAATCGATTACAACGTAGAATTACACGCAATGCCGTATTTTGTAATTTTTGTAACCTGTTCAATTCACCTTTATTACATATAAACAATATTGTAGAGCAGTATTCAAATTGTGGTTTTATAATAGTGTTGTATATATTTATCGCGGTAGCCACCGTAACTTTCTTTCTAAGTCTCTTCAAAAATCCAATCTTCTTACCAATTTTTTTAGAAATAAGTTTATATGTAATCTAAAATTTAACTTTTTATCAAAAACCACTCCTAAGTATTTATATTCATTCACACAATCTATTTGTTCACCATTCATTTCAACACGCACATCCGTATTGTTATTTATCGTCATAGCTTTTGTTTTACCTATATTCAGTTTCAATTTATTCATCTGTAACCAGTCACACAATAAATCTAAATCTCGTTCTATTTTTATTTTCAATTCACTGGTGTCTTTCCTTGCTATATACAACGCATCGTCAGCAAAAAGTACTATCTTCGAGAATTTCAACACTGAAAAATAGTTCCAAGTACTGATCCTTGTGGAACACCCATCGATACTTCAATTTTATCGGAAATTGTATGTATTAATTATTTTGGTACTTTGCCTTCTTCCATACAAGTAGTAATGAAACCATTGAAATTCCTTTCGACGAATTCCATATTTTGCTAATTTTTTTAATAATATGCACCGGTCAACAGATTCAAATGCTTTTCTTAGGTCTAAAAACACAGCCACTACACTATCTAAGGCTGAGCATTTTGTAGTTGACGTTTCTAAGCATGTTCTAAAAAAACGTCTATATAATACTTAGTTGTCTGCTTCTATGTCACTTTGCATATCATTTCATCCGGTGTTTGGTTTATTGTTTAGTTTAACATACTAATACTAACACCGACTAAGTGATGGAACGCATGTATTGTTGACCGTTTATTTATTAAACGTGTCCATGCAGCGAGCTTGTGTTAAGCTGGTTCTGATAGTCAAAATTTTTTTTTTATTTCTTCCTTCCATTGGCACACTACCCAATTGATCGCCGTTTAACAGGAATGTTGTCTCCTAAATTAAGATTGTTCCAATATAATCAAATTACTTGTTTCCAAGTAACATTCTAACTGTATTTGAACCACTTTTTCTAAAACCTTTTCATATATAAGCAATGTATTTATAGGTCTGAATTCTTCTGCTTTTTTCTGTTCTTGACTTTCTGAACAGGGATAACAATTGATTCTTTCCATAAACTAGGGAATTCTCCACTCATCAACGATTTATTTATTATGTCAACCAAAGTATCACCCCAATTATTCCAGTTGTCTAATATCATGCCTATACTAATTGAATTACAGTCCCGTTTTTTATTCATACTCTTACAGATATCTTTCACTTCATTATACTCCACTCTTTTAAAAAAAAAAAAAAGTCAGTCTACTTCTGTAATCATATCCGAATATGCTCTATGAGGTATGGACGCTTTGAATAAAATATTTATTTAGTTTATCTACCATTTCATCAGGTTGCTGGCATTTATAGTCACCAAATTGAATTTTCTTTATTTCAGATTTCGCTTCATTCAAGATAGAGCTTTTTATGATACGCCACATTTCCTTCTGATTATTAGCTTCATTAACTTTATTTATTATTTAATCATTTTTGGCTGCATTTATTCTATGCCTTATATTTCTCACTTCTTTATATTTTATCCAATCATTTACGTCATTCGTTCTTGCACGGTGATATGCTTTATTTTCCTCTCTTTTAAAACCATTAATTCCTTGCTCTATACCACGAATTTGTTGTCTTTTTTGTATATATATTTCTTTGCACTAAAAATTTCTTCATAACCTGCAGGATATTATTGTTAAAATTATCAACACAGTCATGCAAACTCTCAATAAGCATCACCCTTTCCAACTCTTTCTTTCTCAACTCATTTGTGAACTCGTTTTTTTTTATACTTAAAAATCTCAAAACTGTAATCTTGTTTTATATCGGAGTAATTATTTATTAATATGCTAATTTCTAAAGTTTCATGATCACTTATTTTTAGGCTGTTATTTACTGTTACATCAATATTATTCATTGCTGTTATAACGTAATCTATTAAGGTTTTGATAAATCAGTTACCCTTATAAATTCACGCACCTTTTGTGTATACCCGTTATCACAAATAATTTCATTAATTTCTTTCTTATATATACTTTCACTGTACAATTTATATTGAAATCACCAGCTATTATTATTTCTTCATTTTTATCTTCTATAACCTCCATACATTCCCTAAAGAAATTACAGAATTGCCTCTCTGACGATCTTGGTGACCTACACGCGTTGCTACTACAAATTTAACGATGCCTCTAGAGCATTTTATTACCAAGCAGCAAATGTCTAATTCGATTGCAATGTTACCCAGATCTTCATATTGCCATTCGTTTTTAATATAAAGTGATACACCGCCTGTTCTTTTAGAATTAGAGTCACATCTTATAATTTTATAACCTTCTAAGTATAATTCCCCATCACTAATATCTTCTACAATATGCGTTTCTGTTAACATTATGAGCTCATCTACATTTAAAATTGGATTCTACTTCACTGAAGTTATTTAATAAACATGAAATATTAAGATATGCACAATTTATCTTCTTTAGTAGCTAATAACCCATTCTTTTTTCTCTATTTTTAACTTATTTAGCAATACAGGACATTCTTTGTTATAACTGCTGTGTTTTATTGTTTTCTCATGACGTTGAAAAAACGTACGCAAATTAATTTATGTGCATTATCATATGCACGGAAAAAAATTAAATATGATTTGCACCACATGTAGCCAAGTATACCGTATGTGTGTAGTGTTTGTGTGATAACAAAATACAATTTATGCTTAATTGCATTTTGTTATAACATAGAAATGCATTTTTAAATGCAAATTGAAAAATGAATGAAATATTGAAATGATTTTTGTTTTTCAGAGTCAAACTTACGATACATCATATATCGTATTGGACGATATATTGATGTATCGGTATTGATCGGTTGTGATTCGGGGCAAAGGTACCTGAATCACAGCACTTCTCGAGTAAACCGTAAATCGATCTGTAGCGATTACTGATTTCAAATATCTATTCATCTTCAAAAATTCAAATTAGTTCGCACACAGTATACCGAAAAAAGTGTTATAATTGAGAGCGAAAAACATTGTATGTGCAACTTCTTCGCTATATTTAACATTTTTTTAAAAATAGTATCAGTACTGTTAATAACATTTATTTCAAAACATGCTGTGAGAAAAAGAAAAAAATTGCACAAACTGGTGATTTCCCAATACTTTTTCTCACTTTTTCCTCGTTTTCTCAAAACTGGCTTTTTGCAGATAACGAGTTATTTGAAAAACCAACTACAGATATTAAATATATATATATACAGAGTGTCCCGTAAGTCGACGTCAAGCCGGAATCGGATGATAGACCAAATCAGAATAGTTACCAGAAAAATATAAAAAAAATCTAAGTCATGTATTTCTAAAATTATAATGTAAATTATTATGTAACATGTTGCTTTAAATTCTAAGCCAACTGCTTGGAAGAAAATGTCACATTTTGCCGAACCAAAAATAGAAAATTAATACTTCACCCAACTTTAACTGACTGTACTGAAAAAAATGTACTACGCGAGTTTAGCAAGTAACTTTAAAAGTTGGCGCATTTAATAAGGATGCTAAAATGGTATAACACTTGCTCACTCAGCATTATTTCTTAGTTTACGGAAAATAACTTTTTTTTTTCTACAAGAAACCCAGTTTCGAAAAATATCTTTTTACCTACTAAAAATGATTCTAGTGTACCCAAAGCTTGCCGTAAGACCGCAACTTTAAGATTTTAGTTTGAGTGAGACAGAGAGTCATTGCATGAAGTGTGACTGTGAGTAAGCCAGATGAGAACTGATGTAGGCCACATATTATTCAGTTTAATCGACAGTCCAAACCTGCACGCAAACTGCAATTTCGGCACACACTATCAGTTCGCCTGGCAGTCCAACTTCATATTTCAAAGCTAGAAAATGGATGTTGCAAGGAAAAAGAACTTGTGATTTTTGTATATTATATTGTTTTTATTCAACAAAATACCGAAAAAAATTAAAAAAACCTGGGTGTTCAATCCATTTTGCTCTTGCATGCGCTGGAAACCTTTATATCAGAGACATGTAAATGTAAACGCCTTATTATTACGATAAATATTAATAAATCCGGTAACAAAATCATCCTTTTTGGCCATTTTTTAAATGTTTGTATGCTGGATTGCCGCGGACGACCATACTGCAACACACACTGTCAGTTACTTAGCAGTTTCGTTGGACTGACGGTCTGGATATGCAGGCGACCTGTAAGTGTATGGTGGAAATCAGCCGGCAGGCGGACTGTAAGTGAATGGGTACCATATGTTCAACCGTATGTTGAGGTGAACGAAAGATTTTAGATTGCAATGTTTCCTGAATTTGGCGACAAATAATAGCAGAGGATTTCAAAAGTTTAATGAATTGGCATTAAGATTAAAAACAGAAACGAACTTTAGGTTATTTAAAACTGAAATTGTAAAATATGTCAAGAAAAACTTCTAAATCTAATTAGTTAACACTAAGAATTAAGTAAATGTTATAGATTTAGTTATTAAAATAAGGAGTGGTCCAGAAAAAATTGACCCATTAAGTTATTTTTATACCTGCAAAAATTACAATAATCCAGGTCTGGATTTTTTTGTTAAAATATTCCATAAATACTGAACTCTGAGTTTATATGAATCATTCGTGTATTAGAATTGATATAGTTAAAATGTCTCGAAGCGAAAAAGAAGTGCGTGAAATGATTTTGTCCAAATATTTGGAAAATCCCACAATTTCATTGTTAAAAATTTCAAAGACCTGAATACAAGTTATTCCACGATAAAAAGGACAATAGCCAAGTATAGGCGAGGCTTGTCAATAGAAAGGATACGTGGGTCAGGTAGAAAACCAGGGCCATCCCGTCCAGACGTCATAAAACAGATGAAGGGTACTTATTCTCGGAAACCGGGAGCTTCGGAAAGAAATATGAAGACATTGTCAGGAACATCAAAGTCTACAGTGCACAGATATAAAAAAATCTGTGGATTAAGGAGCAATAAGGTTCAAAAAGTGCCGCTGAGGAAGGAAGAAGAAGAGAAAACAGCAAGAAGAGCGAGAAAACTTTATGAGAACTACCTGACAAAATACGATTGTGTCGTTATGGATGATGAAACCTATTGCAAAGCTGACTTTTCGCAGATACCAGGTGACGAATATTTTACTGCAAAAAGTCGGAGTGGAGTATCCAGAAAATTTTCAACAAAAGGAATGACAATATTTTCCAAGAAGTACATGATTTGGCAGGCGATCTGTTCTTGCGGTTTACGAAGCAGTGATTTTTTTTTTTTTATTTTTTTTTTTTTTTTTTTATTATTATTAAGCCAAGCTCAGGGGATACCCTATGATGCAAAGCACAGCGTGCCAGGAAGGAGATAGGGAAAGGATTAAGGGATATGAGGAGAGCGGCGGAGGTGCCGATGTATGTCGCCCTTAAACTTTTGCAGGTTGTATGCCGGAGGAAAGACAGAAGATGGTAGACTGTTCCACATTCGCACAGTTCGGGATAAGAAAGCATCACGGAATTTTAGTGTACGGCCGAAGGTAATTTGAAGGGTAAAAGGATGAGCGCGGGATGCAGCGCGAGTATTGCGAGCAGGAACTATTCTACAAGGGATCAGACTAGATATTTCATCAGAACATTGGCCATTCATATAGCGATAAAGGAGCGAAAGGCATCCAACATTGCGACGGTGCTCGAGCGAGTCGATATGACGAGTAATTGCCACATCGCCAATGAGCTTGCAGGCTCTCTTTTGGACAATATCCAATGAAGCTAAGGCTGTGCGACCAGCCCCGGCCCAGATATGGGAATTGTATTCCATTCTAGGTCTGATGTAGGACGTGTAGAGGAGCGCTATATTTGATGGGCTGAAATATTTCTTACACCTTTTCAAAAAACAAAGACATTTTGAGACAGCTTTGGGTCTTAGATGCATTGAATTCGACGCGATTCACTTTGCCCCAAGCGAGAATATTGTCAAGATCGTTATTCAATGATCTAATCATGCAGTCTCGTTTAACACATGCGGCGTTCCCTCTGGAATCCGCAAGGGTGTCAAAGGAGTATGCGAAATCAAGGGTACTGTCATCAGCAAAGCTATGGATAGGATTGAAAGTAAGGGAAAGCAGATCATTAATGAAGATTAGAAATAGAGTCGGAGAAATAACAGAGGCCTGGGGGACACCGGCATTAATAGGATGAGGATCAGATATAACGCCATCTAATACAACACGTATTTGGCGACTAGATAAAAAACTTTCAATCCATAATAGAAGAGGAGGGGAAAGACCAAGTGCTTTGAGTTTAGCTAAAAGGGCTGGATGCCAGACTCTATCAAAGGCCTTTGAAATATCTAGAGCAACGATTTTGGACTCACCAAAATTGTGAAGACTACGATTCCAACGTTCCGTAAGAAAAGTCAGCAAGTCTCCAGATGAGCGTCCGTGCCGGAAGCCGTATTGGCGATCGTTGATGAGCTGATTGGTTTCCATCAAAGGAACAATAAACTCAGATGTGTACATCAAAGAGTGCCTTCAAAAAAGACTTCTACCTTTTATTCAACAGCATCAAGGGTCTGTTATTTTCGGGCCAGATTTGGCCACCAGTCATTACGCAAAAGCAACGATGGAATGGTACAGAACCAATGAGGTCAATATCGTGCCAAGGGAATCCAATCCAGCAAACTGCCCCCAACTTCGTCCAGTAGAGAGGTACTGGGCATTAAGGAAAAAGGAGCTTAGAACAACAAAGAAACTTGCCAAAAATTATGTTGATTTCAGAGATAAATGGAAAAGAGCATATAGAAATGTTACTAATATAACTGTTCTAAATCTAATGCGCGGCTTGAATAACAAAGTTAAAACATTCTTCCAAAACAAATAATGGATTAGAAATAACTTTTGTATTTTATAGTTTAAGTTGTAAGAAACAAAATATAGAAATTTTATAAAAAAATTGCCATTAGTGTTTTTACTGCAAACAAAAATAAATGGGTCAATTTTTTCTGGACCCATTCCTTAGCTATGAATATCCTAATAAATATGTGAAAAATTAAATATTTTTTTCGTGGAAAGTATCGCTGAAATTCAAAACAAAGTATATAACATACCGTATGATTTCAAAGGGCATGAATACTACACCCAATTCAAATTTAAACTAGTAGATAGAAATAGTCTATTAAATGTCTTGTCGAAACTTAAAAAAATACGGTTCGTGGTCAATAAATGTCCAAATGTTGAAAGATGCTGAGCAATATTTATGTACTATCATAGAAAAGATCGGGAACCAGTCGATCACTAAGGGAGTTTTCCATGTAACTTGAAAGATCATCGATTACTCCTGTACCAAAACTCAGGGGACCAATTAAATGTGAAAATATACTACCAATAAACAGTATGCCGATTACTGAGAAATGTACTGCAAATGCAACTAGAAGCATATTTCGAGGAAAACAAAATTATTAATAAGCATCAATCAGGGTTTATTTAAGAATCTGGTTCAAGGTTCTGATGTTTATGTTCAAATTAAAAAATTTTGTTACTTGATTATTTAGTGGACTTTGTTAAATATGTACATGGGGTTACAAACTATCAATTAAGAAATATAAATGATTTCAGAGTGGTTAAATATAAGAAAACTAGTACACAAAATACATTACTAATTAAAGGACTAAAAATGTATAATAAATTACTAGATATATGCAAGAACAAAACAGGTATTATTAGATTTAACACAAGCATCATAAATATTAAACATTTTGTTTTGTTAATATTCGTTTAGGGAAATTAATTTTGAAGAAAACACGATAGATTGCGAGTTTCATATAATTTATTTAAGTTTAATCCGAAGGAAACTGTTACAAGCGTATCCAAGACTTTGTTCGAATTTACAAGCGTAATGATTCTACTATTTGCTACCGATTGCTATCCGATTACAAGCGTAACTATTTAGGTACTACCGGCTGCTATAAGATTACAAGCGTAACTGCTGATAAGAGATGCACATTTTCAGAAAATCTATATCTACAATATGTATGTATGTACTTAACCTATACAAATAGCTAGAGAAATAATTTGAGCATATTCTGTAATAAATGGGATGGATGATGTATTGTTCATGATGAACCGCTAGATTGGTTGTCTGCTGCTTCGGTATAAACATTTCCGCCCGCCTCGTCCCTAGGGCGAAAACATTGAGAATCTTGAGAAGAATGCATAGTTTATTTAGTGGACGCTTGATGAGATGATTTTGCGTTTTAATAGTTGTCACTAGAATAAGATGATCAGGACTAGGATAGACCTTCTCAATGCGGCCTAGGCTCCAGTTTGATGGTGGAAGACGGTCATCCCGAATAAGAACCAAAAGTCCTGGTTTGATCTTTTTATATGGATGAGTCCATTTTGTACGTGCTTGAAGATTGTTAAGGTAGTCTTTCGACCAGCGACTCCAGAAATGTTCATACATTTGATGGACGAGTTTCCATCTAGAGAGTCGATGTGAATTAACGTCTTCCAGAGAGGGCTAAGGTGTTGTAAGGAGAGCTTAGTAGATACAATGGTCGAGAATTAACATATGCCTTGATCTGGGTAAGCACTGTGTAAAGCTCCTCGAACAGTTTACCGATGTTGGGAGCATTTGGTGGGATAAAAGACCAATCAGTTCCTTGCGATGTGAGGAAATGGTTGAGTTCCTCAGGTATTTGTGATTTACAAAAGAAAAGAAGATTGCGAAGTTCTTTAGCTGCACCAACAAATGTAGTTCCATTATCACTGTAAACCTTTCTGCAGGGTCCGCGGCGTCAGTAAAACGTTTGAAGGCCGAGATAAATGCTGCAGTCGTTGGGCCTGACACCAGCTCTAATTGAACTGCTTTCGTAGCCATGCAGACAAATAGCGCAATATAGGCTTTATGTGAAATTTTACCTCGTCCAGGTCCATACCGAACAAGAATAGGACCAGCATAGTCTACGCCACTATGTAAAAACGGTCGTGTAGGTTAAACTCTAGCAGCTAGCAGCATTCCCATAAATTGGTGATTTACAGAAGTACATTGTCTGAAGTATCTTATACATCGTCGGCTTAAGTTTCGAATGAAATTTTTTGCTCCTAAGATCCAAAATTGTTGGCGAATAAAATTTAAATTCATGTGGACACCTCCATGCAAGGTCTTATCGTGTGCATCAGCAACTATGAGTGCAGATAGGGGGCTATCCTTTGCCAACAGAAATTTATGTTTGGAATAAGCCAACTCAGAGTTTTGTAATCTGCCTCCTACACGTATCGTATGTGTTTCAAAAAGGAGATAAGCTAAGGATTGAATTAAGTTTATTAATCATTTGTCTGTTTGACAGTTGACTGTATTCTACATATATATAAATCGGATGCAGTAAGCTGTGATTCTCAACAGTCGAGACAATGATGAATACTTTAAGATAAGATCCCATTGGGTTGGTCTATTGATTGAAGCAGGAACACTGATTAGTCCAGTGCTGGCTTCGAGATCACCATCGAGCTGCAGATTGTGACGTGCAGGGTGCTGGGACCAGATTGTTGAGGCGGATTTATGCCACGGATGTACTTCCCACCACAAGGAATGGGACATTAGTCGATGTTCAGGAATTTCTCTCGATGCACAATCGACAGAATTATCACGCGATGGTACATAACGCGACTTGACGGAGGGAATTAGTTCTATTATGTGACTCACCCTATTCGCCACACAAATGTTTTCCACTTTGATGGATGAGTAGTAATCCATGTTAACACAGGAGTGAATCAGTCCAGCAGTAAATCGGAACGTTTCCTATATCCAACGTGGATTGAAGATTATGCACGATTCGAGCAAGCAGGTGAGCACCCATAAGCTCCAATCTGGGGATAGAGATCCTTTTAAGAGGTGCAAGATTTGTTTTCGAGCATAGGATACACCTTGAATATTATTAAGTCATGTAGCGCTCGGAAGTAGATAACTGCTGCGTAGCTGCCTTCCGACGCATCACAGAAGGCATGTATTTCATATGACAACGCGGACGAATCATAGCCAATCCAACGTGGAATTGTGTTAGCTTCAAGTTGAGTCAACTCCCTACGAAAATTGAGCCATTCGGTCGGTAGCGGAGTATCCCAGTCGAGCTTGAGCTACCATAGCTTCTGAAACAATGCTTTAGCCATAATTATGGTTGGAGATAAAAATCCAAGTGGATCGTACAACTTTGCGACGTCGGATAACAAATTGCGGTTTTTTCTCTTTCCGCGATAGTGGGCACAATCTGAGAAGGTTACCTCTGTTGCATGTTAACTCCGCAAGATCCAACTTAGGTATGTATGAACCCATCAATCGCATGTGTATTGTTGTTAATATTAAGGCTGAGCATTTTGACGTTGGCATATCCAAGCATGTTTTAAAAAAACGTCTATTTAATACTTAATTTTCTATTTCCATGTCGCATTGCATGTCATCTCATTCGGTGTTTGGGCTATGTTTAGTTTAACATACTAATACTAACACCGACTAAGTGATGAAACGCATTTATTGTTGACAGTTTATTTTATTCAACGTGTCCATGCAGCGAGCTTGTGTTAAGCAGGTTCTGATAAAAAAAAAAAAAAAAAAAAAGTTATAATCGCTGGAACATCTGAATATGTTACTTTAAATCCGAAGCTGTCCGAAGTCGGGTTTCAAAGTAGACCTCATGTTTTAATAATTGTATCTTCTTGTAAGGTGATAACATGACTTAATGAGTGTATTTTGCTTAACTCTAAGGCTTCATTCGAGTTGGGTGACAATTTATGAAGGTGGAATCCGCCGACGTGATGGATGCTCATTAGTTCACACTGACAATTTAAAGCGGAAGGAATGTCGTCTGCTCCAAAGAGCACATCGTCGACGTAGAAGTTTTCCCGAAGAATTTTAGATCCTATTGGATAATGTAACTGCTCATCATCAGCTAATTGATGTAAGGTACGTATAGCTAGATAAGGGGCTGATGTAGTACCGTATGTGACGGTAAGCAAACGGTATTCTAATAGCATCTGACCTTAGAATTTCGCCAAATGATTCTTTGCAGATCACAATCCTGTTTGTCCACTAAGATTTGCCGGCACATCTTCTTAATATCTGCCGCGAAAACCACTACATGCTTTCTCCAATTTAGGACTATTGCAGCGAGATCAGATTGAAGCTTTGGTCCGACTGCTAAGTAATCATTCAATGCAAGTCCTCCTCTAGACTTTCGTGATCCGTTCAAGACAACACGTAGCTTTGTGCTACTACTATTTTCGTTGATCACCCCATGATGAGGCATATAGAAGATGGATGATAATATATTTTCTTTCTCGCCACTAGAAACAATTTCCATATGATTGAGGCGCAAGTATTCTTGCATAAAGTCAACGTACTGATCGCGTAGGTTAGAGTTGGAATTGAAACGTCTTTCAAGTGAGTGAAGGCTTTGTAGTGGATTGGACTTGGAATCGATAAAGACTGTTTGTTGATAAATAGGACGGATAGGAAGTCGAACAATATAGCGACCATGTGATCTTCGTCGAGTCGTTTCTTTGTAAAATGTTTCACAAGCTTGTTCATCTTCTGACAGGGTATCTTTTAGTGATGGGGAAAATTAGTCGAGTGACTAAAAACATCGATGTTTTTATAACCGATTAGACGATATTTTTAGTCAATTATTTCCGCGCGATTTTTCTTACGCTTCGATTAACTTATCTTCGATTTTTCGATTTTTTTTTAATATTAAAAAAAAAAAAATCGTAATTTTTCTGATTCCTATTTCCCACTTTCTTCATGGCAGCACTTATATTTACCGTCATCAAAACGACGGTTGCTGTTTTAGAAGCACTGTAGGTATTGTGTGTAGGCACGCACAAAAAAAAACTCTACAGCCGCAACAGTTTTTGTGAAATTGTAATTGTAACACGACATGTTTTTCTGCTGTTTGTGCATCTAGGAATTGTGAAAAATTGTGTGTTATAGTGGTGTTATGTTATGTTATGTATTATTAATATCTTTATTAAATTTGGCAGCTTTTATGCTGTGTTTTGAACGTTTTAGGAATTTTGAAAAATTATTGAATAGATGTGATCAGGGTTCGTAAATAACTGTTATTTTTGGCAATCAGCTAAAAAAGTCCCATTAAGACTGAATGGTATACTAGAAACGTAATGACAAATAGTTAATAATTGCTAAAAAACTTTTAAGTTTAAGTTTAAGAGTTTCAATAAATTTTTTTATTTTAAAGTTAATTATAACTGTTCCGAAGACTTAAATAAATAAAAGTCTTCGGTAACAGTTATAATTAACTTTAAAATAAAAGAAAAAAATATTAAAACTCTTATTACGAGACCTCATTTAATACAGTTCAAAATAGGGGCCTTTAAGCTCATTTGGCGATGTGAAAATAATTTGTTGTATCGACTTACTCGAGCACAGCCTGTCGTGATGTTTTTTATCCGAAACTGTGCGAATGTGCAGCAGTTTACTTTCTTTTTATATTTCCTCGGGCAAAAAATAATCATCTTTATAGGATGTATAACAACAAATCTACGCTGTGTTTTGTAAAAACCTAGCATATTTCTTTAATCGCTCATAACTCCGAAACGGTTGCGATACTCTTCCCCGCCATCTAATTTTTTGTTGTTTATGTAAGTACTATCACCTCCTTTTCTTTGGACCACTCTGAGACGGAAACTGTTGCGGACTGTATATTTGCTGGATAATGTTTAGGATTTTAAAAATAAAGATTTGCGATTTGTTTAACTCTGATACTTAGACTTCTTTATTTGTACAACTAGCCACTCCGACACCTTATCACGTACTAACTATAAAAAAGTTCATTATATATGATCGCCCTAATACATTGACATTAATAATGTAAATTACTACAGCTAGAGTTGCAACAGAAACAGTCACCGATGATTGGCCACGTAGTTAAGTTATGAGAACAGGCGTTAACTTAATATGATTTCATTTGTGGATTTGCGTGGATCAATCACTTGGCTGTGAATTCGTCACTATTTTCTAATTTTCCTAAATGCGGATATCCGGATACCCGGATACCTTTAATATCGCTTTTTTTTTTTTTTTGCTTTTTCTTGTTCAGGGCAACCAAGTTGCTTTCTACGCTATCGTCAATCGCTCACAGCGTTACTTCAAAACGCTTTCGAAGTCACTATAGCGGGTTGCTCTGAAAAGCTCATTTTACATAGGAGAAACGACTAAATTTAGTCGATTCATCGATATTTTTTTGGCGATTTTTTTCAGTCGTCGATTTTTTTCTGCAATTAGTCGCATTAGTCGATTCATCGATATGCTTTCAAATTTTCCCCATCACTAGTATCTTTAGTTGTTGGCACCTCTTCTACTTCCCAAAACTATTGTAGTAGTAAATCTACTTGATGAGGGAAATTGTCAAGCGCAATGCAATGTGATTGCACAGTGTGACTTTTAACATAATCTATGGCTGGAACAGGTCCAGATAGAATCCATCCTAGAGAGGTATTTTGAGCGGTACGGTTGCCCTTTCAGTATTATCGAAAAACTCAGGGTCAGCAAGCCTTAGATTATTTAAGTGGGGCATTTCTGCTATGAAGATTTTTTGAGTGTTTGCAATCTTTGTGGGTTTTGGTAGGACTACAGCCAATGTCTCAATAGAGTAGTCTGTATGGATGCAGAATTGAATGCATAGTGGAACCATTGACTTAACGCATCCTCCATCGGAAGCACCGATTCCTTGAACAGGAATATTGACTTTTTGGCGCTGTAACTTTAAGTAGGAAGATACAAACGATGATAAAAAATAGCTTGAGATCCCTGATCGAGTAGTGCTCGCACTTGTAAGCTTTTTCCTGAAGGTGATCGTAGACGAACTCGAGCAGTAGCAAGTAATATCGTAGAAGGGTTTTGTACTAAATTGACGAAGTGTCGTTATAGGTTGTGTTGAGGATGTAAACTATCCAGTTACTTTAGCATCGTTCTTTACATCATTCGGCGTACAATATATGCCCGTTGAAGTTGACGCCTCTTTTGTGGTGTGATTGATGACAAGGATATACAAGGATTTTATCCAGTAAATTTCAATATCAAATATTAATTATTATTATAATTAAAGGAAATTTGGTAGCAATAGAAAAATCTTAATTATGAACTATGGTGATACTTCACACGGCGGGGGGGATAAAGACAAAGGGTGGAATGAGATAGAGGAACACAAGGTAAGAAGCCAGCCAGAGTGCAGACTACGTAACAACCTTAGACCCAAACCAGACGAGAACTTTTAGGGAAGGAAGGAATCTCCTTCCCTTGGCTTAGACGTGCCAAAACAATAATGTTGCTTCGCGTAATTCCTTATATGATTACCGAAATTAATTAGAATAGAATTGAATAGAATAATCTTTATTAGTATTTAGAATATACTTTCAACAACGGCATTTCTTTTTAAAACAATTAACAGACGTCTCTCTTTTTATGTCTTCAGGTAAGTTGTTGTACAACTGGAAGCCCTTGTATATAACGAATTCTGCGTTCTCGCTTTGTTGTAAGACTCGAATCTCACATTGACATCCTCAAATTGTAGGGTTGAACATCCGCCACAAAGGTCATCTTTTCTTTAAGGTAGTGTGGTAATATCCCACTCTTTATTTTCAAAATGAATAAGAGTACATTTAGTTCAATTCGTTGTAGTACCTTCATCCATTTAAGCGTATCCAACATCCACTTAACAGATGAATATCTACTACACAACAGTATACTTCGCATCGCTTTATTCTGCATTTTCTGGAGGCGTTCAATTCTCTCTTTTGTGCACAGAAACAATGTTGTGGAGCAGTATTCAAGATGCGGTTTTATCATCACATTGTATATCATTGCACAAAATAATGAAAGTGATTTTCCAATTCTTTTTAAATATCCAATTTTCTTCCCTAACTTCTTACATACATAGTCTACGTAACTTTTAAAATTTAATTTGCAATCCAATATCACTCGTTACTTCATGTAGCAGCTCAATATTTTTATTTCCTATTTCTATAGGTAGATTATCATTTGTGTCATTTGTGTCAGAGAGTGAAGTGTCAACAGAATAGGAAGTGTTTAGCAATAGCTCTGAAATTTTATTAAAAATTATTCGAAAATAATAATTCCGAAGTGCGAAAAACACTATAAACCAATAATATAGATTAGGGAAAGTGAATTTGTGCAAATAAAAAATAAAAGTTAAACGTGAACTTAGAGTGAATTAGAAATTTGTGTTGAACGGATAACGGGCTATGTGAAGGAGTAAAAATGCCGACAAACTGTGGAAAATGTAAACAAAGTGTGCGGACAGGGCAAGTCATAAATTGCAATGGAGTGTGCGGAATTATTTTATGCGTGAAATGTGCGGGAATTTCTGATTATGATGTGAATTTGATACAATCTATGAAAAATGTGGTGTATTTGTGTGATGAATGCCTGGGTTACAAGAAAATCGTTTTAGATAAGATTGAATCTGTGCTAAGAGAAGTGTGTGAAAGTAAGTGTAAAATTATACAGCAAGAGAGTGAGATTAAAGAGATTGTAAAAAGTCTACAAAAATTGAATGATAGAGAAGTTCTGGGTAACATTGCAATCGAATTAGACATTTGGTGGTTGGTAATAAAATGCACTAGAGGCAACGTTAAATTTGTAGTGGCCATCGCGTATAGGTCACCAAGATCGTCAGAGAGGCAATTCTGTAATTTCTTTAGGGAATGTATGGAGGTTATAGAAGATAAAAATGAAGAAATAATAATAGCTGGTGATTTCAATATAAATTGGTACAGTGAAAGTATATATAAGAAAGAAATTAATGAAATTATTTGTGATAACGGGTATACACAAAAGGTACGGGAATTTACAAGGGTAACTGATTTATCAAAAACCTTAATAGATTACGTTATTACAGCAATGAATAATATTGATGTAACAGTAAATAACAGCCTAAAAATAAGTGATCATGAAACTTTAGAAATTAGCATATTAATAAATAATTACTCCGATATAAAAAAAGATGATAGTTTTGAGATTTTTAAGTATAAAAAAAAAGAGTTCGCAAATGAGTTGAGAAACATAGAGTTAGAAAGGGTGATGCTTACTGAGAGCTTTCATGACTGTGTTGATAATTTTAACAATAATATCCTGCAGGTTATGAAGAAATTTTTAGTACAAAGAAATACATATACAAAAAAGACAACAAATTCGTGGTATAACAAGGAATTAATGGTGTTAAAAGAGAGGAAAATAACAGCATATCAACGTGCAAGATTAACAAATGACGTAAATGATTGGATAAAATATAAAGAAGTGAGAAATATATATAAGCATAGAATAAATGTAGCCAAAAATGATGAAATAATAAATAAAGTTAATGAAGCTAATAATCAGAAGGAAATGTGGCTCTATCTTGAATGAAGCAAAATCGGAAATAAAGGAAATTCAATTTGGTGACTATAAATGCCAGCATCCTGATGAAATGGTAAATAAACTTAATAAATATTTTATTCAAAGTGTCCAGATCATAAAAGGATCCATACCTCATAGAGCATATTCGGATATGATTACAGAAGTAGACTATGACTTTTTTTTTAAAAAGAGTGGAGTATAATGAAGTGAAAGATATCTGTAAAAGTATGAATAAAAAACGGGACTTTAATTCAATTAGTATAGGCATGATATTGATAACTGGAATAATTGGGGTGTTACTTTGGTTGACATAATAAATAAATCGTTGATGAGTGGAGAATTCCCTAATTTATGGAAAGAATCAATTATTATCCCTGTTCAGAAAGTCAAGAACACAAAAAAAGCAGAAGAATTCAGACCTATAAATACATTGCTTATATATGAAAAGGTTTTAGAAAAAGTGGTTCAAAAACAGTTAGAAAGTTACTTGGAAACAAATAATTTGATTATATTTGAACAATCTGGATTTAGTAGACAACATTCCTGTGAAACGGCGATTAATTGGGTAGTGTGCCAATGGAAGGAAGAAATAGATGCCTCAAATAGTGTTGTGGCTGTGTTTTTAGACCTAAGAAAAGCATTTGAAACAGTCGACCGGGACATATTATTAAAAAAATTAGCAAAATATGGAATTCGTCGAAAGGAATTTCAATGGTTTCATAGCTACCTGTATGGAAGAAATCAAAGTACCAAAATAAATAATACAATTTCCGATAAAATTGAAGTATCGATGGGTGTTCCACAAGGATCAGTGCTTGGAACTATTTTGTTTATTATATATGTGAATGACATTAAATCAGTGTTGAAATTCTCGAAGATAGTACTTTTTGCTGACGATGCGTTGTATATAGCAAGGAAAGACACCAGTGAATTGAAAATAAAAATAGAACGAGATTTAGATTTATTGTGTGACTGGTTACAGATGAATAAATTGAAACTGAATATAGGTAAAACAAAAGCTATGACGATAAATAACAATACGGATGTGCGTGTTGAAATGAATGGTGAACAAATAGATTGTGTGAATGAATATAAATACTTAGGAGTGGTTTTTGATAAAAAGTTAAATTTTAGATTACATATAAACTTATTTCTAAAAAAATTGGTAAGAAGATTGGATTTTTGAAGAGACTTAGAAAGAAAGTTACGGTGGCTACCGCGATAAATATATACAACACTATTATAAAACCACAATTTGAATACTGCTCTACAATATTGTTTATATGTAATAAAGGTGAATTGAACAGGTTACAAAAATTACAAAATACGGCATTGCGTGTAATTCTACGTTGTAATCGATTTACTCCTATTAGTAGTATGTTAAATTCTTTCTTATAGCTTTATATTAAACAAAGAATTGAGCTAAATGTATTGCTTTTTATATTCAAAATGAAAAATGGGTTGGTTCCGGAATATCTTTTAAATATGATCACGTGGGTGGCAGAGGCTCGCGCAACCATATAATCTAAGAGGAGCATCGGAGAACTTCAGACTACAATTATACAATAGATCGAGTACACAGAATTCACTGGTGTATAAGAGTTTCAAGAAATTTAATGAACTTCCAACTGAATTAAAAAGTGAACAAAATTTTAAGTGTTTTAAAAAAGGTTGTGTGCAATATATTAAAATTAGTGCAATATTGTAAATTTTAAAGAAGCATATTTGTAAAAGATAGGTGGTGGTATTGTATAGCGATAATATTGCTAATAAATAAATTATTATATATTATTCTTAATTTCTTAGTTACTTAGTAATTCTTAGTGTTTAACCACATACCATTCGTTTTCATAATATTAATTTTCAATTTGTTTCTATATAACCACTTATGCAAATTGTCTAGATCAAATTCGAGTTTTGATTTAATCTCTATAGCACTGTCCCCGGAGCTTTATATTAAAGCATCGTCCGCAAATAAATTTACCTTCGAGTGCACTAAACTCAACTTTAAATCATTCACGTATATAATAAATAACAGCGTGCCCAGTACGGATCCATGGGGAACACCCAGATTCATCTCTACCGCCTGCGGGTAAATCCCATTCACCTTAGTTCTTTGCGCTCTATACTGCAGATAACTTTCGAACCAGTTCCACTCCTTCCTCTTATTCCATACTACCACAATTTTTATAACAAAATGTTTCTGTCCACCGTTTCAAACGCTCTTTTTAAGTCCAAAAATATGGTTCTATCTTCTTACCTGCATGCATTTCTTCTTTCCAAAGTGCGATGATAAAATTCAAAGAAGTGATTTTTCCTGAACCCGAACTGTTCACTGATTATTAATTGGTTGCTTTCCAGGTATACCTCCAGCTGCTGCTGAACCACACACTCTAATATCTTTTCAAATATCGGCAACATGTTTATTGGACAGTAATCCTCACATTTTTTTGGTTTAATGACTTTTTGCACTGGGACTATCAGTGATTCTTTCCAAGTCGCCGGGCACCTGCCCTCAATACATCGATTTATTCACGAGATAAGTAAGGGTGTTTCCTAACGCCGACCAATTATCTATGATCATCTTCGCACTAAACTTATTCAAATCCTTTTTTTGGTTAATTTTTTTTTTTCCTCCAACCACCATTCTCTCCATCACTCTAATTCTAGGATGACTCATCAGATATGCTAATATTTAGCTTATACCTCTTCTCAGACAGCATCTAGCTGGTATTAGAGAAGAGTACTTTTTTACATATTTATATGTTACGATATCAGATCAATGAAAAAGTTGTCATTATATTTTCTAGAAGGTTCCATGTTACAACATTAGTGTGCGCTTTATTAAAATTGTATATTACACATTATAGCGAGGCACATTCAATCAGTCTCACAGTCAATGGGTAAATCCCTGACTACGCTTTTGAGTTTAGAGCTGAATACGTTATAACTAGAGCTTACCTTTATAACATTGGAAAGATCGTTATAGATTTTGCTCGCCGTGTATATAAGCCCTTTTCTAATTGTGTTTGTTTTTGGCCGTACCAATCTTAGATTTTCTCTATTCCTCGTCCGATGGTTATGTATAGATGTGTGTGTCTACTCGTATATTTGATTTGATGAGTCCACGTAAAATTTTGTAAATAAATTTAGCCTTTTCAAGATATATCATTTGATTAATGCTTAGGGTTTTTGTATATGCGTGTAATTCCGTCGAAGGAGCTCTCCAAGGCATACGGAAAAGAATTTTTAATGCCCTATTTATCAATCTCTTCACTCTAATTTTTTCGCTTATCACTTCTACAAGGATATTTACGTCCTTTACCGTGATGCCATCGATGCCAGGGGCAGAGTCCTTTTCTAAATTTTTGATGATATACTGTACTTTAGCTGTGTCCGTGGGTTGCAGGAACATGCTTTTATCGTTGTATTCATTACGCACATATGGATTATTTGAAATTTTGTTGTTTAAATTAGATCCAATTTCATTGAAGTGTTTATTCATATGACCGGCTATGTCAAAACTACTGTTGTATGTTACTCCATTGTCCCTCACTTCTCGAATATAGGTTTCCCTGATTCCTCCATCCCTATTCATTTTTGCAAATGGATTTCAATTTTTCCTCACTTACTTCCCTGAATTGAAAAATATTGGTGGATTTACTTATTTGATTCACGTACTGTTCTTTAGGTATAATTTCATGTATTTCATTAATACTTTCGATGAAGAAATTATTAAACCTGTCCCATTTCAGTATTATCTGTAATATTAATGTTACCAAATATCACTTCTCTTATTTCTGACTTCTTTTTTTTTTTTTTTTTTTTTTTTTCCTCCAACCACCACTCTCTCCATCACTCTAATTCTAGCATGACTCATCAAATATACTTATTATAATGTTTGAACCTCTTCTCAGTCAGCATCTAGCTGGTATTAGAGAAGGGTACTTATTATTATTATAATGACTTTATTTTAGAACTCGATTATTTTATAGAAGTCTTTTGTTCCTGTTTTTGTGTTTTTTGTGTGCGTTTTTAAATTTCCGATTATTCCTATCATTCATTATTCAAATTCAAAAGCAGATTTCAGATGTATGTTAAGTTCATTCAATCAACCTCGCAGTCAATGGGCAAATCCCTAACTAGGCCTTTTAGCTTAGAACTGAATACAGTAAAGCTTGAGCTTGCCTTGATAACTTCAGGAAGCTCGTTATAGATTTTGGTCGCCGTATATATAAGTCCTTTTCTGATTCTGTTTGTTTTAGGTTGCTGTACTCGTAGTTTTTTTCTATTCCTCGTTCGATGGCTATGTATACTTATGTGTTTGTCTATTCGTATATTTGTTTTGATGAGTCCACGTGCAACTTTATGAATAAATTTAGCTTTTTCAAGGTAAATCATTTGATTAATGCTTAGAGTTTTCGTATGTGCGTGTAATTCCGTCGAAGGTGTTCTCCAAGGCATACTGAACAGGATTTTTAAGGCTCTATTAATTAATCTCTTCACCCTAATTTTTTCAGATTGAATGCACTGACTCCACGCCAGTAATCCATATCTAATATGTGACGCTATATGTGCATTGTAAATTGCAAGAGCTGTATCATTATTTAACCTAGGGCCTCTTCGCAATACACCTAATATTGGGTTGATTTTGGAAGCTATTTCGTCGACATGCCTGCTCCAGTTGAGTTTCTCATCAATATTTATACCTAGATATTTCACCTCAGTTACTCTTTCTATTTGCTTGGAGTTAATACTCAATATTAGATAAATCTCAGCCTTGTTTCGTTGTTTAAGCACCATGTATTTTGTTTTTTCCTCATTGAGAGAAAGTTTGTTACCATTTGTCCAATTTGTTAATCTTACCATATCATCTTGTAGTTTGCTTTCCAACTCTTGCTCATTTTCGGCGTAGTAAATCAAATTTGTATCATCCGCATATATATGGTACTTCCCCATTAGACCGGCAGATGAAATGTTTTTTATATACAGCAAGTATAGTGTTGGTCCTATTATAGAACCTTGAGGTACACCCGTGCGAAATGGTAAGGAAGTGCTGAGTGTTCCATTTATCTTAGTTCTAACCTTTCTGCGTGATAAATAATCTTTGATTAGATCATTAGTTTTACCTCGCAGTCCTAGTTCATCCAAAATCTCCAGCAATATCTTATGGTCAACTGTATCGAAGGCTTTTCGTAGATCGATAAACACAACGCCCACATACATACCCGCGTCTAAGTATTCATTTATCATGTGCATTGATTCAGTAATGGCCGTATCCGTACCACATTTCTCTTGAAATCCGTATTGATTTTTATCAAATCCCCCACTGACAGAGATAAATTTTTTTATTCTTGTATCTAATAGTTTTTCGTAGATTTTCCCTATTGTACTTAAGAGTGAGATTGGACGATAGTTACTTGGGTTTGTTGTGTCACCTCCTTTGTGTATTGGGATAACAAGAGTCTCTTTTAAACAATCCGGGTATTCACCTTTCAGGAACGCTCCATTGATAAGAGAGGACAAAGGCTCACTTACCACTTCCACAAGAATATTTAGGTCTTTCGCCGTGATGCCATCAATGCCAGGTGCAGAATCCTTTTTTAAATTCCTAATTATGTGTTGTACTTCTGCTGTGTCTGTGGGTTGCAGGAACATGCTTTTATCATTGTATGAATTACGCACATATGGATTATTTGGGATTTTGTTGTTTAAATTAAATCCAATTTCATTGAAATGTTTATTCAAATGACCAGTTATCTCAAAATTACTATTGTATATTTCTCCATTTTCCTTCAATTCTCTAATGTATGTTTCCCTAGTTCCTCCATCCCTATTCAGTATGTCGTTGTTTATCACTTTCCAAAACTTCCGCGGATTACTTCCGGCTTCTCTCAATTTTCTATTAATATATTCCTCTTTTGTTTGTCTTATTAGTTTTGTTACCTGGTTCTTAATTTTCTTGTAGAGGTCCCTTAATCTTGTGTTACCAGGATTATGCAGCATGTTGTTATAAGCATCTCGTCTTTCTTGCATTGCACTGAGTATACTGTCAGTAATCCATTCGTTACTTCTAGTCCGAATGTTTTTATATCTAGTGTTAGATTCCTTTGACTCATTTATAATTCTAATGAGTTTTTCTATACTAAGTTCCGGTTCTATGTTCAACTTATACTGCACCATAGATTTGAAGCCACTGTTATTTGTTTTCTGCATTACTTTCGTTTTCATTCGTTTCTTCTTAACGGATATACCATTCACTGTCATAATTAACAGTGCGTGATCAGTGTAAGGAGCATGGTCCATGTTTAAGGATACCTCATGGTTTAATAGTAGGTCAGTGACTCCGTGATCAATTATTGTGCTGCTCTGATCCGTAATTCTAGTAGCGTTCATTGGAAGTAACTTATTTACAATATTGAATCCCAGCGATCTCAAGCTGTCCATATACTGTTTACAGATATTAGTGGATACCAGAAGATCTATATTTGTATCACCCATAAATATAAGGTTTTTATTAACACTTCTTCTTTAAAACAGACTGTTTCAAAACTAGCCACATTTTCTTTTTGCGTCGTCGCCTTTTTTATCCTGTTTTCAATACTATTTTTTTTGCTTTTTGAATTTTCGCTTTATATATGTTCCTTATCGTATTATACATTTCCCAAGTACTTTCGTCATTTGTCAGTTTAGCTTTGTTCTACGCATTAGTCTTATACTGTTTCATTTTTTTAAGTCATCAGAAAACCAACTTATATTGTGTGCGTGTTCAATTAAGTCACAGTTTTTTATATAAACAATTACTGTATCACAAATTCACAACACGTAATGATTATTAAAATATTAGATTATCACCTCAAATCGCAAATAATAAACATCTGTGCAGCGGTCCGATGGGAAATTTCAGAATTTCGCAATTTCAAAATAGCCTGCTTGCTGTAGTATTGGTATGCTGCCCGTACTCCCGATCGAAACTTGGTAGCACAGACTTTTTCCTATCCCCGAATACTTCTCACCCGTAAAAAGTGCCAATATCCTCTCCTGTGTGGGCTATGGCTTAAGTATAGTTTACACAAGCGAAGTTACTGTCCCAAGAACCTCGTTTTCAATCCTTCACCTCTTCTTGACATACCCACCTGTTTACTTGCGCCAGTACGAAAACGAGTTCCACTCAATTCAACTTTTTAGCAAAGTGGAACCTGGGAAATAATCAAATTGAGTACATTTTCTCCAACCGGTACATTTTTTGATTTAAGTAGTCTTTAATAATATCAGCTGGTGTGGAACTTGTAAAATGTCAACATATTTGTGTTTGCGCTTTTATACGAAAGAAGTGCTTTTTATTTTTCAGTAAGAAATTTCGTAAATTTTAAAGATAATTACGTAAGCAAAAATATTACTCCTTAACAATCAATATGCCAAGAACGTACTCGCACTTTCTCTCTTCTTAGATTTTTTTCTCCGAAATTGACCTTAATTACATTGTTGCACAATTTATGAGAATTTTTCACTTGAAACCATTTTCTCTCAAAAATGAATATCTTCACATTTCACAAGTTCCACTCCAGATGATATTATAAATGACTACACACATCCAAACGGGTACCAATTGCAGAAAATTTACTCAATTTGACTATTTCTCAGGTCCCACTTCGCTAAAAAGTTGAAGTGAGTGGAACTCGTTTTCGTACTGGCGCAAGTAAACTGGTGGGTATGTCAAGAGGAGGTGAAGGACTGAAAACCAGGTTACTTGCGACAGTAACTTGCTTGTGTAAACTATACTTTACGGTAACCCGACGGAAAACCGATAGATGAGATTAATGCTGGGACGGACTTAGAATAAAACAGAATGGCTAGGGAAACTAGCAAGAAAGTTGAGTCCACGGGGGAAACTAGCAAGAAATTAGAGTCCACGGGGATAGAGAGCATTGCAAGTGGAGGCAGCAAGATTTATGAATTAAAGATAAATTCTTTTCAACAAAACCGAACTGGCACTAAGGTGAACCAGAAGCTGTCAGGTCTACACCGCACTGAAGACAAACTGAAAAGAATGTGAAATAATTCAAGTAGAATACCCAAAAATTTACGTACTTTATGATTTTAATTAAAAAAAAAAATAAACAACTTTAACAAAATACGCTTGGATTACGAACCAAATCAAATCAAATCAAATCAGCATTTATTTATGTAACCCCTGCACAAAGCAACGTATAACGTTGGGTACTTACGATATTAAAATATTAAATAGATAGCAAGACAGCGCATGTATAAAAATTAGTAATAGAAATAATAGAAATAATATAGGTTCAAGATTGTTAGATTGCCATGACGGCGAAATGAGACGCTAACCTATTGAACATAAAATAAAAGGCAAGAGAATGGACTGTTGAGCACATACAGAATAAGATAAGATAAGAGTAATCCAACTTTAATATATTATAATTGTTATAAATATTGAATATTAATACTTGCCATAATGGCATAATGGTAGTTCAGGTACAAAATTTTAAATAGCCATAACTACACATTTTCATAAACATAAACATTTATTTATTTGAGTACCCGTGCCAAAGGCACACATAGCGCTGGGCACATCTTAGAAAGTTACATAGTAGATTTACATATTAGCAAACCAAATAATAAAATAATGCGAATAACATTAGTCTTAATATATAGTACAGTATAAAATATAACAAGATAGAAGTAATAGCTTAATGTACAGCACAGGGACTAGAAAGTGTAAAACCGGTGCGAATCTGTACAGATCCGCGTGAAAAAAAAACACATTCGGAACCAGTACTGTTAGTGTGGTGAAAAAGACACTTTAGGTTTAGGAACCACACGAGTTGCGGTTCAGTTCAGATGAACAGAAATCACAATAAGAGATATCCACGGCAGGTCAGGTAGCCTAACAGAAACATCTGGCTCGGAAGTATAAAAACTAAACCCAAGACTACGTACTAGGTTAGTCTATGGATTTGCTATTGTGTAATTCTTCTTTACTTCAATATTAATCTGTACTACTATGGCTGCTCTAAACCCCTATTGCTCTTAATCTTTTATGATTTGTTTTGCTATATGTATCAATGTAACTTTCTATGATTTGCCGAACGCTCTACCCTCTGCGTGCCTTTGGCACGAGTACTCAAATAAATGTTTCTTTACTAGAATAGGTAGAAGTTTTATGTATTGGCAGTGGGGTTCTTTGGTTGGCTTGGAAATTTCAAAATAAATTAATTTGATAAAAATAATAACAAAACTTTTGTTTAATAACTTACTCCAGTTTATCTATTATATTTAAGACTTTTTGAGGGCTACAAATTGGGCCATATGTAACTGCAGAGTTATTTGGCATAGCCTGCGCTGTTTTATATAGTACAATCCCGTAGAGGGTCGTATTTCTATCTGATATCAAATATTCTCTTTCATCCAATAATCCTTGAGAGAAATATTCCAAAGTTGGTATTAAGTAGTTGGATTTTAAATCATTTATGTAAGCTCCATTGATGGCAGTCCCTTCAATAACAAATATCACATCAGCAATATTCTCAATATCCATTTTTATTTTAAAACTTTATCCAAATTTACTACACAACGAACTACAATAAAAACGTCACAATTGACAATTATTAGATCCGTTCACAGACTTCGAGCAGGAAACCAACGTTACCAGTCTACATTTTCAAATTGCTGGAATTTTTAGGTGAAAATTGCTGGCATTTTATGAAATGTGCTGAAAAAAGCATATGGCACAGAATTCTTATATTCAGATTCAGTGGTTCTTTTCTTGTATACATTGCCATTGTGCTTTATCAGCGAAAAGTTTGTTTAGTTTTGACAAGTAGATGGCAGTAATTTCAACAAACATATATTTAGCATGAGATTTATCCGCTCAATACCTTTTTCCGCGCTAAAATTTTGACGTTTGAAGTTGAATGAAATTGGAATACAAGAGTGCCAGTGTATTTTTATTATTTTTATCTGACAAAAAATTCCGTCTTCATTTAGACAAATTTTCGTAGGAGAAATTAAAATAGTAGGTATAAATATAATTTTCCTTACTATTACGAGACTATCTAAAACAACACGAAATAATAACACAAATGCACGACAGCTGATTGACAAAAGCAGCCACCTATAGTTCAAAATAATGAACAATTTTAGCCGTAAAAATGGTCCCTGTTCGATTGCTGCTAAATATTTATCCGTTAAATGAACACAAAATTAACTTGACAGCTTGGTATGACAGCAATCGCTGCCTATGAAGACAGCAACAGCAAATTTAGAATTTAGCCTGATTCAGACTGCTCAACAGCGGCAGCGGCAGCAACGCAAAAAACAGTTTTGCTGTCGAGTGTATCAGATTGCATTACAGCAGCACAAGTCAGCGAGCAGAATATTATGACATTCCTCAGCAACATTACCACTTTTTTTTTAATTAATTGGACATTTTTTGTAAGAACTTCTTGATTTTTCATATAAAAATTGTTTGTTTTTTACTAAGGATATAAGTTTTTCCTCCATTTTCCCTACATGAAAAATTAACTTGACAGCTTGGGATGACAGCAATCGCTGCCTATGAAGACAGCAACAGCAAATTTAGAATTTGAGATGACTCGACAGCACGACGTTTTTGCTGCTGTCACTCAATCAGCTGATCGCTCTCAACCAATGAAAACGATTTGCTGTTGCTGTTGCTGCCGCTGTCGTGCCACACTTTTTATATGAAAAATCAAGAAGTTCTTACAAAAAATTTCCAATGAATTAAAAAAAAAGTGGTAATGTTGCTGAGAAATGTGATAATATTCTGCTCGCTGACTTGTGCTGCTGTAATGCAATCTGATACACTCGACAGCAAAACTGTTTTTTGCGTTGCTGCTGCTGTTGCTGTCGCTGTCGAACAATCTGAATCATGCCATGTCGGGATTAACTGTAAAGGCTGGTGTATTCATGTATTGATGGCTGATGATTGATGATGTGTGATGAATGTTTGTGTAAAGGCTGTTTTTGTTACTGATGTTAGAATCAGTGTCTAGGCTAACATTGGCCTCAGTACAACTCCGGATAGATCATAATTAATGACTAAATGTAATTCAACTATATAAGCTGTTAATATAATTTAAACTAATTGAATCCTGTTTAAATTGATATATTGTTTCTTTTGCTATAAATCATGTAAACTAATTGATAAGCTTTATACTGTCGTGGAACCCAGCGTTATACGCTGCTTTAAGACAGGGTTCAAAAAATAAATGCACTTTGACTTTGAAAATTCCAGATATAGAATTCCAGTGTAAAAAGTGAGGGCATTCTTATACCAATTTCCATTGATCAAGTTTTCTAGCAGAAGTGTTACACTTTTCTTGCAGTGTTACACCGAAATTGTTCCATTGATCTGTACTACTAGAAAAAGTGTACGTCAAATGAGTCTGGTGCTACACCGGAAAAATCGGCGGTGTTACACCGAAAAACGCACACATTTACATGAGAAATGTCACAACTGAATGTCATTGAGCATTACATATCAATCTTCAACTATTACTCAACCAAATTCGTCCGCAATCACACCAAAATCTATTAAGTAACAATTTTCATAATTTTTACGTTATTCGTGATGTTATTTTTTCCAGAAAATTTCAATCTGAGAAATAACACGGATATGAGCTACTATTACATTCTCATCGTGTCAAAAGTTGTTCCATTGAACTCGTTTTTTACTGATTGACGTGCACTTTTCTTAAGATATCAATGGAAATCGACATTACACGCCAGCGCTGTTTTACACGTTTACAGGACGCCATTTTCCGCTTTACAGATGTGTGAACGTTATGGTGGTGAAATTATAATTATAAAAGTAAATAGAAAAATATGAGAAAGTCATAAAATCCGTTCCACCTCTTTATAGAAGTCATGATTTCCTCTTATTTCATTTACATATATATTTTGTTTTTCACTGAGCCAAACCTGCACTTTTACCTGCATAGAATCTGGATTCATAATTTCTTAAATAAAAAATGCAGTGAAAACATTGAAATCCCTAGGAATTCCATATAGAAAGGCCATGGAAAAGTCTGGGAATCCATGCGAAAATAATAGGGAAAAAACATGGAAATCTGTTAGATTTCCACGTTCAGTTCCAACTACCAATACAAGACTTGGAATCTCGAAGCAAATCCCTACGGCTAAAGAAGCTGAAATCTGTGCGCAAATAGTATGGATTTCCAGCTAAACCCAACGAGGTAAGAACTAAAGGAGATGCAAATGAGAAAATATCGCGTACCCAATTCTAACACTATGACACTGATATTGTTTGTACATAAGCGCCGTAAAATTTGTACACCTGCACACAATTGTATAACCTATGCGCAATTTTAATCGCTTTTATTTTCATATACTCAAAAGTTTTTACTGAATTTGCAAACGTGAACGTAAAAAAGTTAATAATTTTGAAGCAAAGTTCAGTGGTAAAAAGTTTGTGAGTAATATTTGCTTCGTGGCCCCTACGGTTATTTCACGGGTTTTCCTGCGTCAATGCACAAAGCCCAAAACCATCCAAACACTGACTTATAACAATGGGCTGAGCGTATTGCCATTTTCCTATAGGAAAGAATGGCACAAGTTTTATAGTTCTCTCTTTCGTTCAATGGCAGAGTTGGAGCTACCAACACAAAATATTGTTTACTGAACGTTTACTTATGCCATTTGCTGTTTTTATGTTGGCTGCAGATGCAATCACCGCAGAAAGAATAAGGTAAAGATAGTGCTTACCATGCTTCGTCTCTTTTGCCCATACGCAGGATTCAGTGCTATGAAAGTATGTTGAGAGTGATTGGTTAGGACGTGAAGTCCAAACTGGCAGCATGAGCTGACAGATAACTCGATGACAGCGATAACACAGGGCGGCATGCTAGCACCTCGGCTAAGAGTGGCGGAGAGTGTGGGGAGGTTCCTGAAAATACCTGCCGCTGTCACCACCCATAATAAAAAAAAAATGCCTACATACACAAAAGAGCACCCACTCAGTCCTGAAGGGACTTTGACGTCACTTACCTATTTCTCATGAAGGCGCAGATGGCATGCCTTCCTGCCAGGCCCCATCTTCCCATCGACTTTGGGTGGAACTGTTTCCAAAGTCCCTTGGCTGACCTGTGAAAGAGAGCGAAAGACTAGGCGAACCTAGACGACCTTCATCTTATTCGGGAGGGCTCCAGGATGTGAAGGAAGAAAAAGAAAAGTTAGCACATTTTCAATTCGTTATAAAGGTTTATTGAACAATGTAGGGGGGTTAACTTTAGCGATCTTACAAGATAGTAACAGGAATATTCTTATAGTATAAAGACTACATCAGGATTGAAATTCTATGAGGTCCTACGAAGTAGTAATATTAAGAACACAGTTAGTACATTTAATTAACAATGTCGTATGATAATTCTAGAAACCTTCCGAGATAGGAGAACTACATTTAGTATATACGCTACACTAGTTGAAATTCCATGAAAATCCTACGAAGTAGTAATGACAAAAGGAATGAAACTCTATGAAATTCTATGAGACATTAATAATAAAAGTATCGTTATAGTGCGTGGACTAAATTAGTGTGGAAATTCCATAAATTAATAATTAAACGCTCACATGTATGGTTCCTAATCTATATTCCTTCTCTCCTCCTGTAGCATTTGCCAATTTTCGAGGATTTACTAATGGTTCGACCATCCTACTATGACCAAGAGCAAGTAGGCGGAGGCCCGTCAACCGTAGAGCCGCCAACCGATTCTTGAGCGGTACATTAACTTATTTTACGGACAGATACTACTTCATGAATAATACGGCTTGGAAAAACCGAAAGCTTAACTACGGAAAATTTAATGTTACTCTAGTGGAACCTTTTTAAGTGATCAAATGCGGCACGTTTGTTTAAAATGGTGCAGGCTCTATAATGGCATGCCCTTTTAAGTATATAATGAAATTTATTTTTAGACGAAAACTTTTGTTCAGTTCATATACAGATAGACCGAAAGATTATTATGAAAACGATATGTATGTATTACTCACGATAATTTTCAATAATAGTTAATAAAAGGATCGTAAATGAATCCCAGTGACATTCATTTTTCTTTTCGCCCGTTCTTAATCTACAATATAGCAATGTTTTATTGACTGATAAGTACTTACATTTACCATTGTTTGTTTCTTCTCCAACCTGATGAAGCGCTCCAGCAGACTGCATTTACCTGTATGAATAGAACAAAGTTATGCCGTATATATATATATATAATCGATAAGAAAAATAAGGTACTCTTAAGGTTAATACCACTAAAAGTTCGCAGTTCCAGCTTTGACTCGCGAACGTTCAACGCGATTTACTCTGAATATCATCAATGGCTTTCCCATTCTTTTCCTTACTGTTTGTACAGCTACCCCACTTGCGTACTCTTGGTACATTTACAATCAGGATATCAGGTGAAAGTGATGTAAGAAGAGAAACTACCACCATAAACATGAGTGGATGCTAAGCTTACGTGTTTAGAACGAATATTGCTAATTCAAGATAATTTGTGTTTAGGAAACATGCATATATTGACCTAAAAGCAATAATTCCAATTGCAAAATCATTAACAGTTTCCGCTTAATATGTACTCATTTAAATTAATCAAATGTATTGAGCAATTCATTAATTTTACCGATATAGGCATAACTCGCAGTTCATTACTCGCTGCCCATTAATAAATGTAATTATTGCTTAGTATGTAGTTCTTAAAATATATATAAATCGATATATTGTAAGAACATTTTCAGTGATAATAAAGTTTTCCTAGAGTCACTAACAAGTTCTTTCTACGTCCCATCCGTAGCCTATCCTAATTATTATCTCGCGCCCCCACCAGTGGTAAGCGCAAGTAATATACCTAACCAAATCAGTCCGCTCATCTACCATTGAGCTATACATGGTCCTTCGAGCCTATTAAAATACAAAAGTAAGCAAAGAACCGCCCGAGTTCTTAAAAGAAATCTACGTAAAAAAAAAGACAACAGAAGCACTGTAATATCGTCTTACAAAACAATATTCAACTCCAAACTGACCTACCACAATGGAAAAACTCGGTTCACAGCAAGTAAAAACTGGTACCGCCATATGCGATCAACTAGAAATAATAAGAAAAGAGCCCATTGATAGGAGGACAGAGAATTTCATAAAAAAGAAAGAAGATACGATTAACAACCTCTGGGAGACATTCAGCCAAAAACATCAAGAGATCGTCGCATTAAATTGCCCAGAGCACGAGTACTTCACCAAAAGTTATTACCAGCAAGTGGAGACGGCAAAACAAAAAGCAATTGATAAGCTCAGCACCTACGCTGCCGCTTTAAGTGGGTCATCAAATTTCACAACACCAAAGGTGACTACCGATACGTCAGAGAATGGGGCAAATATCGAAGATAATATAAAAATTTTTGATGAGAAGGTAAATTCGCTACGTTGCAAAAAGGAAAAAATTCGCATTGACTCATTTCGTAAACAATTACAACAAATAAATGTGGATGACGAAATGAGTAATAACACCATAGAATTTTATTGCAAAACGCTAACCGAAGATTGGAGATATTTGGAATCCCTACATGATGAAACTCTGATGTATCATGAAGAAACCGATAACGTGCCATACACGAATAACGAATTTGATGAACTAAGGAGCACTTATATGAGAATGGTTATTGAACTTCAAGAGAAGAAAACAACAAATATAACCAACGCAGCTGAAAACGATGTACGCCTCCCACGTCTAAGCATTCCTATATTTGAAGGAAAATACGAAACTTGGACTGCATTTCACGACATATTCATGAGACTAATTCACTGCAACAAAAGATTGGCAAATGTCGAGAAAATGCAATATTTAAAAACAAACCTAAAAGGCGAAGCAGGCAAGCTCTTGAATCACTTGGAAATCTCTGACAACAATTATACGATGGCTTGGGAAATTATTAAAGAACGATTTGAAAATAAGAGAAAATTGCTATCAGTCCACATTCAGACATTACTTACATTACCCAAATTAGAAGTGGAATCATCTAACGGGCTTAAGAGAATTCACGACACAATGAAGGAGTGTTTGCATGGAATAACGAATCTCGGGGTGGACACCACAAGTTGGGCTCCACTAATAATACACCTTATGCTACAAAAGTTCGATTATGAGACGCTGAAGTTATATGAGCAATCCCATGCAAGTGCAAAAGAGATTCCATCATATGAAGTATTTTACATATTCCTCACAAGAAGATTCCAATCTTTAGAAGCCATAGGTGAGAATAAGAATCGTAGTCATCATTCCCAAAGGCAACAATTCAGGCACTCTGAAAGACCTAGATCTCCTATTGTACGCAACTACTTAACAACAGCCGATCCGAAATGTCGTTATTGCCAAAAGATGCATATAATCTACAATTGCGCAGAATTCCTGTCCCTGGATGCCCAACAACGCAATGAAGACGAAACAATTTATGCCGAAATTGCATCAACCATTCCACGGACGAGAAATGTAGAAGCCGCCGTCACTGCAGTATATGCCAAAAGCCACACCATACACTTCTCCATCAACCACCAAATTATGGCAAGCCAAGACAGTTACATTTACAAAATACACTGGCAGAGCAAGGAAATGAGGTGCTATTAGCTACAGCCCTGATTAAGGCGACCTCATCCAACGGGAAACAAGAACTGCTTCGCATATTAATCGATACAGGTTCCCAAGCATCGTTTATCACAGAACAGGCCGTTCAAATGCTATCATTGCCTAGAACAAAAACTCATGTCAAGTTATCCGGGTTAGGAGCCACAGAAGCGCCAACAGCATTAGGGAAGGTAGACGTTCAACTTCAGCCACGATTTTCATCAGTTTTCCAGATCAACGTCGAGGCACTCATACTACCAAAACTGACAAAGCAACTACCAAGTACTGTTTCTACCGTTTCCATACCATGGAAAAATTGTTTACTTGCAGATCCAACCTTCAATCAACCTGGACCTATAGACATGATAATAGGATCTGACTCGTACACCACCATTGTGCTGAATGGAATCCGAAAATCAAATAAAAATATATTAGCACAAAACACGGAATTCGGATGGATAATCTCCGGCAAGATACCACATACGCAAGAACAAGTCAGACTAGTAGCCATGATATCCCAGACGGATGTAGATGACCAATTAAAACGTTTCTGGGAAATTGAAGAAACGCCAACCGAGTCCAGCACCAAATCAGACGATGATACATGTGAGCAACACTATCGAAAACTCATGTTCGCAATGCAGATGGGCGATATACTGTTCAAATTCCATTTAAGGAATTATCGAAACCGCTAGGAGAATCCAGAAAACAAGCATTGGCCCGGCTAATCCAAACCGAAAAGAAGTTCTACTCGAATAAATATATAGAAGAAGAATACAAAAAATTCATGGCAGAATACATATATTTAAAGCATATGGAGTTGGTCAAAAATCCAAAAGAGACATCAGAAGCTGCGCATTATCTTCCCCACCAAGCAGTGTTAAAGACTGATAGCACTACCACCAAATTACGCGTTGTATTTGATGCATCTGCAAAAACTTCTACAGGTATTAGCCTAAATGATAACATGCTTGCCGGACCTCGGTTGCAGCCGGACCTATATCAGATACTTCTCCGTTGGCGAAAGCATCGATACGTTTTCTCAGCTGACATCGAGAAAATGTATCGCCAGATTAAATTAGCAGAAGCAGATCAAAATTATCATAGAATACTTTGGAGATTCAATCCGAATGAACCTGTGATGGAATATAAATTAACAACCGTGACTTATGGAACAACATCTGCTCCCTTCCTGGCAGTTCGGACCATACAACAACTAGCCAACGACGAGAAAGATAACTACCCTCAAGCCAGTAAGAGTGTGTTTAGAGACTTTTACGTGGATGATGTGATGTCTGGAGGCAATACGTTGGAAGATACTAAACTACTTCAAACCGCACTTATAAGTCTACTAAAGGCTGGTGGTTTTAAATTAAGGAAGTGGACAAGTAACCACCAACAAATTTTAAAAACAATACCAGAGGATATACGAGAAAAGGGAATTTTGACAATCTCTGAAGACAAAACAATCAAAACTCTTGGCATTCACTGGAATCCAACATCGGACACTTTTCATTTCAAGGTGAATGCCAGCATATCAACAGAAATATTAACCAAAAGACTGTTGCTATCAAAAATAGCTCAGATCTTTGATCCACTCGGATGGATTACGCCAGTCATTACGTGCAAAACTTATGATCCAAGAGTTATGGAAATCAGGCATATCCTGGGACGAAGTTCCTCCTCCAAAAATAATGTCCGAATGGCTAAGTTACCAACAAAAAATGTCGAAATTGGAAGAATTAAAAATCCAACGATGGATAAATTACGATCCAAATCTTGAGAAAATAGAACTACATGGATTCAGTGATGCATCTGAACACGCCTATGCTGCAGCCATCTACTGTAAATCAATAACAACAGCCGGAAAATCCGCAATTCAACTACTTACAGCAAAATCTAAGGTAGCCCCAGTTAAATCAAAATTAACAATCCCACGTTTGGAGCTGTGCGGTGCGGAATTATTAAGCAGATTAATGGAACAATCCATAAAAACCTTAGAGCTAATAAACCCGACGATATACTTTTGGTCAGATTCTATAATAACCATTGCTAGAATCAAAGGAACTACCAAGAAACAAACCATTTTTGAGGCAACCAGGATTGAAAAGATTCGAGCAACAAGTAGTTAGTAGTTACCACTCAATACAACAGCAGACAGTTATCGAGTCAAAAATACGATCAGGCAAATGCAAACGGTTTGCGATGCGTCGGTGAAGGTATCTGAGGAAGTACATTGCGAAGAATTGCTCCATCATTTGAAAATTCAGGGGCAATACCTCCTGCAAGAAATCAATGTCTTAAATGACCAAAATCATCATCGAAAAAAAAGAGGACTTCTTGGTGAAGCGCTACAATACGTCTTCGGAGTAAATGACCAAATTTATACTGATATCTCCACCCTACAACAAAATCAGCAGACATTGCAGCAAGCATCATTGCATCAATCATCCATTATGTTGACAACAATCTCCCACCTGAATGATACGGAAACACGCATTACAGAGAAAATAAATTCATTCACAACTAAGTTAAATAGCGCATTGAAAGAAATTAATGCAGATCAAGGTTGGTTCTCAAAGATCAACACCAACGTAATAAATCTACACATTTTAACCGCACACCAACTAGCAACAAATTTATTGAATGAATTAGAAAGACAGTATGTAAGAATCCTAGCATTCCTATTAGGAAAGGGCAGTCTGCTTGAATTTATACCACCAAGTAGATTAAGAACCATTATTAAGGATGCATCCAGCAAACTCCCAGGCAGCCTTTATATCACAAACGTTCCAGAAGACAGAATAAACTCATCCAGGAACACATCAAGCATTACTCTACTTGGATACTTCAACATAATTGAAGCAGACCAATACAGTATAATTAAGATAACACCTATTCCAAAGAGATTAGAGAACAATACATATTTGATAGCTGATATACCGAACACAATACTCGCTATCAACTATAATATACAGACATATTTTGAACTTTCCGAAAATGAGCTTAAGAGCTGCATTAGCGAGGATGAACATCTGCTATTATGTATACCAACCACCATCAGCAGTATAGAGACAAATCCCAACTGTATAGTGGATGAAATCTATAATCGCCAAGAAAAACAACCTTGTCCAGTGAAGGCGTTAAAAGTACCAAGTATTATATGGAAACATCTATACATGGCTAATACATGGTTATTTATCGCTACATCTCCTATTGTAGCAGGGGTAAAATGCAACGGAATTCGAGAAGATGTTGAATTAAAGGGAACTGGTATCATTCAAATTACAAGGGAATGCGTCATCAAAACAAAGAAGAACACTCTAATAGCTGAAGTTTTCCATAATACATCTGCACGCTCGTCGTTCAGTAAACCAATGGATCTAAACATCACGAAAAGCAAGAGTACTGCACTTCAGGAGCCTGAGTTACTACAAATGGAGCCCGTTCTTAAATCATCAGACCAATTACTTGGAGTCATCAAAGAACAGGATCAGTATCACAAGGAACTAACCTCGACATCATTACAAATAATCGGTCATCATACACTTTCCGCACTCTCCGCTGTCATCATCACACTAGCAGCAATATCAGCAATCACCATAATCAAGACGAAATACAAGTGTAAAAAACCACGGCCAGCACCTCGTAATCCAGACTTCGCCTTGAGGGTGAACGCGTCCACTCCAACAACACCCCGCCATACACCTACAATACATAAGGATTCAACGGTAGAGGCGCAGAATGTTTAGGAAACATGCATATATTGACCTAAAAGCAATAATTCCAATTGCAAAATCATTAACAGTTTCCGCTTAATATGTACTCATTTAAATTAATCAAATGTATTGAGCAATTCATTAATTTTACCGATATAGGCATAATTCGCAGTTCATTACTCGCTGCCCATTAATAAATGTAATTATTGCTTAGTATGTAGTTCTTAAAATATATATAAATCGATATATTGTAAGAACATTTTCAGTGATAATAAAGTTTTCCTAGAGTCACTAACAAGTTCTTTCTACGTCCCATCCGTAGCCTATCCTAATTATTATCTCGCGCCCCCACCAGTGGTAAGCGCAAGTAATATACCTAACCAAATCAGTCCGCTCATCTACCATTGAGCTATACAATTTGAGTTAATTTACCATAATGCTAGTCTAACACAATTAGACAATTATACAATTATACTGTTATTGCAAAATAATTTAGAAAAAAAAATATGTTATCCCAAACGAATTCAATGGAAGGTATCGTGCACCTTGTATACCATGTGCTCATCATATGTCGAAATCATATATCCAACATAACAAGGCATGAGGCAAGTATATGAAAGTAATGGAAGGAAGCCCACCTCCTATGACAGTGCTGGTACAGCTCCGATACAGAGTCTGACTTGGTCCGTTAAAATTGGACTATTTTCCATTATCTTCACATAGGCCTTGCCTTAAATATAGGTCTACTATATGGTACCTAACCTAAGATCTATATATATATAAAATAAAATGTGCCTGATCTACCTAGTTATCTTTATCCTTTTCTTTCTTTCTATTATTATTATTCAATGTTATGGAATATCTCACAAAACAAGTTCAAACTTTAATGAAGATAATACTGCAAAGCAATGGGGAAAAGAATTCTTATTCTGAAGACTTCGTAACCAAAAATATATACATGTGATATATTTATTTGTACTGTGAGAAAAAAGACGATCCTACTGCCTTTTTACATTTCCATAATTTTCCGTGAAAAGGTTCAGCTTTATATATGCATATATGTGAACGAATGTAATGTCCAAACAGTATTCATATTATGGTATAGCATTTCGAAGTTTCCTACCTAAGTTGAATTGCTTTGAACGTCGGACTATATTAATGAGTTGGAGAATGTCAGAATCTTTGATGCTGAACAAAGGAAATGAAATGAACATTTGCACTTTTTTTTCTCTTATAACTACGAAGGTGATTTAACACACACAATATGAGAAATATTAATTTACATAGTTTAATTATTTTGGTTTTTGTTTCTATTTTACCGGTAGGTGCACCGCTAGCTATCACAGAGGAAACTATTTGTTACGTATATATATACATCGTACGAACGCGTACTTTAAAGTTATAGTCAAATGAACTGGTTCGTGTAGCTGATGCTTTTTCTTTAAGATTTTCTTCACTTCTGCAATACCAATGGCAAGGTTTTATCTCTTGAAAACGTTGAATTAATATTCCAGCGGCTAGTGGTAACCTAAATTGCTTACTGGACTACAGGATTGTCATTAGGCAATCGCCGGTTTGGACAAATCGAGATACTAATAACTATGTAACAAAAATAGATCTTGCCTTCTAACTGTGGCCAGTTATACTTATAATGCACATGCCGATATGGTGTTCGAGGATTTCCTGTTGGTGATGAAGCGCTTTTGGGCTGAATACTATGATAGTGTCCTTTAGCAGGCCCTTTTTGTTGCCACGTGCCAGGTCCGAGTTATCTTTTCTTTTGCCCACCAGCAGCCGCGATGATTTCTCAAGGTTTGGGGACTAATTTCCTATTTGATTTCTTTTCTTGCCCTAATTTATACCAAAATATAGGTGAATATTGTAATATTTTAAAAATTCATTTGAAAATTTTACTTTATGGGAGTGATGTTAGAAAATTTTTCCGATACTATTCTTTTTCGCAGTGTCACTTTTACTCCAGCTGTCACTTGCTTCACTGAATCGAGAGTAATGGATTCAATCTTCCTCTTTACCAACATGTCATGTCGACTTGAGGAAGCGCATCACTCTTGGTCGGGGTGCGTTCATTTTTTTTTTTTTTTTTTTTTTTTGTTTGACGCAGCCGGCCTACACGCTGCAGTATTTCATGTAGCATATTGCTATATGCAATACGCTACGACCATAACAGGGCAGAGTGGTCTGGGCCATCCATGGTTCAGGCAACGCTGAAAAATGGTCGACTGAGCTAGCCGGTCTTAAACATAGGCCTCATCACTGCGGACGCTCAATGTGTGTCTCGACCCACGACCCAATGCTTTTCTCATCCTCAGACTCTACTTCCGATGACGCGTCGAAGACACATCCTTGAAGTCTCGTCAGTCTTCGATCAGACCTTGACATCCTTCTCTGTGTGGGAAGTCAAAGGTACATCGAGAAGCTGGTAACCTAAAGAATCCAGCCGGTCGATGCCTCTCTGCCCTCCTTCACCGCGATGCTGAGGAAGCCTTGCGATCAGCAACCTAAAGAACTGATCACTAGGCTTTCACGGCGCAATATCTCACCCTGATCTCAGACTGGCGATTGTTCAAGGGTGTGTCTCCAAGGCGTCGTCGAAGTATTGACATGCTGACTTCGTCCTAAAATTTACATAGACTTTTAGCAAGTGGGATTCCTAAAACAGACTATCTGCCGCAGGGTTACCATGTAGGAAGGATTAACGCAGTGTAGCATTACTATGCTAGGGAGAAGGGAAAAGGAGAAAATTTGCACTATTGTCAAAAAGGTATGTCGGCCGCTAGGCTGGGAATGTCTTAAGCGGCACATTGGCATCCTATAGTTTGCCAGTGAAGCTGGCTGGATACCTTATTAGGGCTACCAGAAATAACGACAATAGGTATATATAGACGACATTTTCATAGTGATGATCACTGCCTGATGTCTTTGGCGTGATAGACTCCCAATAGTCTTCCCCGCAGATCTTCAAGCTCATAATAAGCGTTTCCCTTCTTGGCCCTGACACGACATTTAACGAATTTCGGTCCCAGTTTTGCACTGGTCTGCTGCTGGAAATTGGTCTGGGCAAAATTTCGTCTAAATACTTCTTGACCCACTTTGAACTCGACAGGTTTCGCCCTGAGATTGTAGGCTCGTGAACCCTGTTCGAATGCATGCTGTAAATTTTCCTGCACTCTCGCACGGATCAATCTCATTTTATCTTCTGCGTCTACTCTCAATGGCTCATTAAGAGTTCCAAGGCTCCTCAAGATGGAATAGGAGCTGCCATGCTCTATCATTTGCTGACCGAAAAGTGTTCGATAAGGAGAGTAGCTTGATGGAAAGAGCTCCTGAGGGAACTAGCTACTTGGCTTAGTTTCTCATCCCATCTGGTGTGTTCCTTCTTGATATATGCTCTAATCCCCGACAATAGAGACCTATTTACTCGCTCTGAGGCGTTTGCTTGCGGCGAGTAAACTGCCGTTCGCATGTGCTTCACCCCATATTTTTCCAGTAATCTGGTGAACTGAGTCGAGCAAAACTGGACTCCGTTGTCCGAGACGATCATTTCCGGGACTCCGAATACGTGGAACACTTCAGTCTCAATGAATTGGCACACATTGAGTGAAGACGCTTTTCTCATAGGTTTGAGAATCGGAAATTTTGAAAGGTGGTCAAGAACCATTCAGATGCAGACGTTTCCTTTCACTGACCTGGGATATGGACCTAGAAAATCAATGTACAGCTTTTGCCATGGTCTTTCTATCACAAACTGGACTCTCATAGGTGGTCGTAAAATAGTATTGGGAGCTTTCGCTTCCTTACACACTTCACAGGCGCCTACGTAATTTCTGACATCAACTGTCATTCGTGGCCAGTACAGATGTCTTCGCAGACGTTCCAGTGTTTTCCCTATACCTCCGTGTGAAGCTAGGGGCGGATCATGAGCTCTTGAAATGACGTCGGTGACAAGCCCTCGTGGGATCCAAAGCTTCCAAGCTTCTTCTTCCTGAATAGGATCGCCTGTTCTCGGAGCAGTCCGGACATAAACGAAGTCATCCCTGACGCAAAGATCTGGTAGTTTGCCAGAAGTCGTTTTAACTTTATGCCTCAGTTACTCATATTCCAACAAGTTGAAATATGGCGGACTAAGGTCAACTTCCGGGCCAGGATCTGCGTTTGTGTTCAGGCTGTCACAATGAATGCGTGACAGCGCATCAGGGACGACATTCAGGCTTCCTTTTCTGTGCTCAATAGTGAAGTCGAAGCCATGAAGCTTCAAACTCCACCGTGCAAGTCTACCACTGAGGTCCTTTTGGGACATCAGCCATTTCAAGCTCGCATGATCAGTCACTATCTTAAACGGCATAAGTTCTACGAAGGGCCGGAACTTCTGCACGCTCAAGAGTGCAGCTAAGCATTCTTGCTCTGTGACGGTGTAATTTCTTTGTGCTGACTTCAACTTTTTCGAGACGTAGGCTATTGGCTTCTCGTGGCCATCGTCATCTAGTTGAAGCAGCGCGCCTCCAATACGTTGTTGGCTCCCATCGCACTGGATAACGAACGGTTTGGTGAAGTCTGAACTCACTAGCAACGGAGCAGAAGTAAGTTTTTTCTTTAAAAGATCAAGAGACGTCTGGGCTTCAGGCGTCCATTTGAACTGACTGGGGTTTTTCAAAGTGTCTGTAATGGAGGCAGTCAAATCAGCATAGTTCGGAATGAACCGTCTATACCATCCCGCCATACCTAGTAGGCGTCGGGCTTGCCGAACAGTTTTAGATGACGGATAGTCAACTATGGCTGAAATTTTGTCAGGGTCAGTTCTCATACCTCCCTTTCCTACAATGAATCCCAAGTATTTAGTCTCTTTGATACAAAACTTACTCTTCTCGACGTTGATAGTGAGGCCAGCTTTCCTCAAACAATCCGCTACACGGGCTAGCAGCGTGAGATGAGTATCGAAGTCTGAAAACAGAATTAATAAATCGTCTAGATAGACGAGAACATTCTCACGAAGATCGAAAGGAATGACTTTATCCATGAGGCGGCACATAGTTTGTGGAGCGTTGTATAGGCCGAATGGCATCACTGTGTACTGATAGAGAGGATGACCAGGTACTGTGAAAGCGGTCTTCTCTCTGGAATCAGCGTCCAGTGGGATCTGCCAGAATGCGTCTTTCAGGTCCAGGCTCGTTATGTAGTTTGCCGGAGGAAGTCGACTCAGGAGTGCGTCTATCTGCGGCAGCGGATAGGCGTCCTTCTTCGTAACCGAGTTGACCTTCCTGGCATCAAAACAAAGCCGGACCTTTCCAGGCTTCCTTACCAGAACGACTGGAGAGCTCCAAGGACTCTGGCTCTCCTCTATCACACCCAGTGATAGCATTCGCTCTAATTCAGCATCCATTAAACTTTGCACTGCCGGCGAAATCGGATAAAAGCGCTGTTTTATCGGGGCGGCGTCATTCGTTTCAATCTTGTGAGTGACCAGTGATGTTTTCCCAAGGCCTAAAGAGGCGAAAGAGGGGAAAAGCTGTTTTGTGGCTTCTAAGCGTTGATGATCACAACCGGAAAGGATATGGCAATCGGTGTCAGAGATAGCTATCCCACTTGGATTCACTTCTGCGACTATACTCAGGACATCTGGAGCCAACCCAAATAGACTCCAGAAGTCTATTCCCAGATATAGTGTCTGTGTGAGCCCAGGAACCACGTAAAAACGCACGTTTTGGGTCTTACCACGGAAAGTGACGTCCAAGTTCACATGACCATGAACAGTCGTCATGGCACCATTAGCTACTTGGACCTGTGTCTGATACTTCTTCCATTCGACATCTGCTTCCGCAAGCTTCTCGAGAGCTCCCTGGCCTAGAATACTGACAGTGGCACCACTATCAAGTAATCCATTCTCAGTTCGCCCGAGCAGCTTTACTTCGGCATACGGTCGAATGTCGTCTGGCATCGACACGGAAATCTGTGCCAGTTTTTCCTTTCTTGTTTCATTCGTCGACAGTATTCCCGCCAACGAACAGTTGATCGTTTTCTTTTCGGTCTCATATCCCGATCCGGAAACATTATTTCAGCTAACTCCGCCACTGAGGAGAAGATTCGGTCTCTGGCTGCTTTGTATTTCTGCAGACGCGTATGATACGGCGTCAGCGGATGCAAAACTGGCTCACGCCCACTCGTCATATCGGAGCTTGGTGGCCGTTTCAACACAGAAATGACAGGAGGCCAAATCTCCTGCTCAGTAGCCTTGTCAGCTACACGTGCTATAGGTGTCAACGGGACATCGAAGATTAAAGACTCTTCTAGAGAAGTGTTTAGAAATTTCATGGGCTCCCCAGAAATGGAAATGGGAGCTTGAAGATCTGCGGAGAAGTCTATTAAGTTCTCCGCCTCTGCCAATGAAGTAATTGTACAATCCGGTGCTTTTCTGATATCACCAGAGTCACTGAATGATATCAGAGGACATGTTAGGGAGTTCTCACGAGTGTCTACTAATGGAGCGGGCTTTCCTCCTTGTTCAAGGCTGGAACTGGAGGGTTCGTTACAGTTGCTGCTTGCGACGTTGACGCTGGTCGGGAAGAGGTGTTGGTATTCCCGACCCGTCTCTCGTTTTCTGTCTGCAGTAGCGGCAATCAGGCTTGAAAACATTCTTGCGTCCGCATCCATAGCAGAACACAACTCGGCTCTCTTGTCTACAATCATGATAATAATGACCGGACTGGTCACAATTCCAGCATACAATAGCGTTTTTTGGCTGAGATGCTCGATACGTCACCTAGGCTGTGGTCACTGCCTGTCGCTGCTGCCAGTTCAGGGTCCAAGTTCTGAAAATTGTCAACTTCGTGCACTCGTTGGTTCCGGTAAGGATTCCAACTACCAGCTGTAGCAATGCGTGTCTGCGTAGCTTGGATACGCGTAACCAGCGATCTCAGCTGTCCTATAGTATCAGTGGGGTGCAAACATATTTTTTCCTGGATCTCAGGCAACAAATTGGTTTTAACAATCTCTAGAAACTCTTGATCTGGCATAGCGTTCTGTAACTGATCGCGCAGCAACCTCAAATGGTGGTGATACGTTGCGAACAGTTCCCCAGGCTTTTGTTTTCTGGACATCAGTTGAAATCTAGTTTTCAGATCATCCTTAGGCGTTCCCCATTCGGTATACAATCCCATCTTAATGATTTCCCAAGTTGGAAACGGATTTTGGCGTAGTACCGACCAATACCAGTCCTTCGCTGGTCCTGTCAGTAGCGTAAGCATATTTCTTACTAACAACCCAAAATCCCCTTCTAGAGCGGAGTGCGTAAGCGCTTCGACTCTGAAGATGAATTCGTCAACTGATAGTTCTACGTTATTCCCATTATAGGTCAGATTCCATCTCCTTATTGGACTGCCTGACCGTCGGTATCCTACATTAGCAGGAGCACGCATAGGTGGTGGAGGTTGAGGTGGTTGAGGTGGTATAAAGTTCGGTCTGGACTGATTTGTAGGCTAACCAAAAGGTTGACCAAAAGGTTGACCAGAAGGTGGTGATGGTCTCCTAAATGATTGCCTTCCCCGTGTAGGAAAATCGTTTGACGGCCTCTGATTGCTTCTGGACGAAGGAGGTCGTGTGGAGTCTCCTGGCGGCATTGCTGGTGCTACTTGTTGTCTGATATCGTTTCCTAACTCAGACCGCAAAACATTTAAACCCTGCTGAAGACCTCGGTTTATTAGGTCTTCCATCTTTATGCTCAAGCCTGCTATCAGCGCATCCGTAGCAGCTGAGGTGTTGTGGTCTTGAGCTGTGCGCGCTGCACTATCACGTCGAGGATTCGGGTTTACAAAAGTCCTTGAATGTAAGTCAGGCATTCCTGTAGACAAGGATCGTCGATTCGAAGGTGGAAAGTCGAAGTTAGGCAAATCAAAGGTTGGCAATGAGTCGCGCCTTGTCGATTTCGCGGGCTTCACCTTCTTCGGTCTCTTTGGGATTGCACCAGAATATTCACTGAAGCCCTGTTGCGTAATGTGACGTCGGCAGTTAGGACAACTAGAATGTTCACCTATCCAATGCTGCAGGCATGCCTGGTGGAAAATATACTCGCATACAGTCATGACCGGCTTCTGATCGACTGACCAGCTTGCGTCCCGGCAGATAGAAGGAGGTGGAGGTGGTGTCCTCACTGTAGCCATAATGAATTTAGACGTAAGTCAGGTAAAAATTGTCAAATCACACTCTTCACAATGTGATGATGGCTAAATACTATTTTAAAGTCGAAGGCTTTGGGCGAGATACTCAAATTCAGACAAAAGTTTTCCCAAACGTTCGAAGAAATTGAAAAAAATTTTTAGAAAAACAAGGATTCGAAAAGTTAATTAAAGCTTCTCAAATCGAGATAGTGTAAAGAATGAATTCCAAGACAAAAAACCAATGTCGGGAAGCGTTAACAGCCTCGTCGAATAAAAATCTTCAAAAAAAATTCTGAAAATTACGAAGGATCCAAAAAGATCATGAAAACAATTCAAGCGTTTCAAAAAAAAATTTCTTTAACAAAGATCATACAATTTCTCCCTCACTTCCCGAAGCCAACCCTCACATAAGAGGTCAGGTCGCTCTCTCTCTTCCAAGGTCAAAAACAGGATACAGGCAAGTGACGTGAGTGGTGCATGAAAGATTTGGTTGGGTTTTCACAGAACTCTGGGAAAAGTCAAGTTGGAGGTGTCAAAGGCTGAGAATGCTACTAGAGATTCTCCAGCCAGGCAGTTAGCAGTATGCCAACTCCTGATTACTGAAGATCTCCAGCATCACTCCCACCCTCAGAGAGCTCTTCCTCTCCTCTTCACCGGATCCTCATGTCCAGATAGTTCGCCAGCTGGGCAGCGTCATGAATCTGGTCAACTAATTAGCTGGAAGCCAAAAAGTCGTCTCACAGACTCATAACTCTGTCCAGCCAGTTGGCCAACAGAACAATTGTCCGCGAGAACACAATCCAAAAAAAAATTTGTGAGGCCACCTACCATTTCCATGGCAGAAGGCCAGCGGGAAAGATCAATTTCAAAAAAATTCAAAAAAAATTCAAAAACTAGACACCTGTACAGACTCGAGGCTTGACCAAAGTCAAACCTAGAGTCGAATTTCAATTCAAAACTTTACTTCAATCGTTACAAAATCAATCAAAAAACAAAATCTCAAAACTTTAAAAACTTTACGTTACTCTACAGAAAATCAGCTAATAAGAAACAATTAAACCCAGGTCCGCATATAACCTCCACTGATTATGCGATTACCGAGTCAGGCTATTTAGCTAGCAGCCAAATGCCCATATTTCGAAGTAATCACAATCCTCAGCAAATGTTACATTTAGACCACCGAAGTCTAATTGAGGTGGCCCCACGTTGGGCGCCATTTTGTTATGAAAGTATGTTGAGAGTGATTGGTTAGGACGTGAAGTCTAAATTGCTAGCATGCCGCCCTGTGCTATCGCTGTCATCGAGTGATCTATCAGCTCATGCTGGCAGTTTGGACTTCACGTCCTAACCAATCACTCTCAACATACTTTCATAACATCAGTTAAGAATAACTTTTGAAAATTAAAGTCGGAATTAGTTTAATTTCTTATAAGAGTGATTATAAGCGATTAAAATATCACTTGGACAAAAGAAAATAATTTTTTTAATTTAATTCGATTTACGGGTGTAAAATTTCATCTGATTCGTTGAGTTTTACATATTTTTATGTAGTAAACGTTTTAAAGGATGCTCTATCGGTGATATACAGAAACACAATATTTTTTGTGCGACATGAAATAGCAAATCGCTCAGTCCATTGTTATGAGTCAGTGGATCCAAACCCAAGTATGGATTTGACAGCGAAGACCAAAAATGGGGGAGTAAAACATACACAAATGCAGGGCAATTTTGGGTACGCTCATGTACACGGATCGTACATATGATTCGTAGCCCCCGGAATATAATACAAGCCGTGAAGTCGTCAAAGGCACCGAAACATTAAAAGGCCTTAACGTGCCGGATACAGCATGCAGTAAGAGCTCACTCTCACTGCTTTTTGTATATATACTCGTCATAAAAAAAAACTAAAATTTCATTTTAAACTGGTCCTAAAACCGAAAACTGTTACTTCCACAGCAAAATGAAGTTAAAACAAATTCTAGCCACATATGTTTTCTTTCTAATAGTAAAAAACAAAAATTGCATTTAGAACAAATTTATGGAAATTATAGCGTTTGAACAAAATACAAGCAACTTTTATGTGAAAAACTCCTGCAGTGAGACAAGGCAAAAAGACTGTGGATGTCGCCTGCTGACCGGGCCGCTGCTCTCTTTTTTCGACTTTGTTCATGGGTTGTATATTCCGGGGTTACGTATGATTGCATCTCCTTTAGTTATTACCTCGTTGGCTAAACCCCGTCAAAAATGACTAGTAAGACGACCGGAAATCCATTAGAATTTCTTAATGTGTATATTTCTTTTTCATGTCATTAGTAATGGCAGAAGCAGATTAGAGCTCTGGTGTTGCCAAGTTCATATTATGTATTTTGCTTTAAAAATTATTGGTTTGCTGCACTGACATATATAATATGGACTGCTTGACTTTCTATTCATGTGGACTCAATTGCTTATATCAATAAGAGTTCTTACATCGGTGCCAACAAATCATTGGCGGGAAGTTGAAAAAATAAGCGCGCAGCTCGAAAAGTGATTATAATAAAACTTTTCGAACTTCTGCTTAATATCTTATGAATATGTTATGGTATTTATGTTGATGAGTGATTGGTCAGGAGGTGAAGTCCAAACTGCCAGCATGAGCTGACAGATCACTCGATGACAGCGTTCGTACAGGGCGGCACGCTAGCACCTCAGCTACGGGTGGCGGAAAGTGTGGGGGAAGTTCCCGAAGTAACCTGCCGCTTGTCACAAACCATAATCAAAAAGATTTTCGTGCCTACAACCAACAAGCCAGCACACACTCGGTCCTGAAGGGACCCTTACGTACTTACTTGCATTCCAGTGAAGGCGCAGATGGTCTGCCTTCTTTGCCAGGCCCCATCCTCCCATTGACTTTGGGTGGCACAATCGTCCAAAGTCCCTTGTTGACCTGTAAAGAGAGAGACTAGCGGACCTAGACGACCTTCATATTAGAGGGCTCCAGGAGAGAGGAAGGAGAAAATAAAGAGTATTTAGAGCATAATTACGTTACAATCGTTATAATAAATTTTGTTTTTTTTTATAAAGCATTATGCAGAACAATACCATTTCATCTGTCCTTATATTCTTAACCACAACAGTGACTAGGTGAAGAGGAACTCTTCCCAAACTATGATACAATAACACTAATAGTGATGCTAAAGCATTTGAATCCTATTCTGTTTTGCTTTTTTTCCAAAAATAAAATATGTACTTTTAAATATTGAATATATATCATTTGAATCCTATTCTGTTTTGCTTTTCTTCCAAAAATAAAATATGTACTTTTAAATATTGAATATATATCATTTGAATCCTATTCTGTTTTGCTTTTCTTCCAAAAATAAAATATGTACTTTTAACTATTGAATATACAGCCTTTAATAGATTTTACTCGGCTTGTAATGCTCTTATAATTAATATTATATATAAAAAGATCATTTGTAAAACACTCAAATTATATTATATTCCACTGCATTCCCCCCTTTTTTTTCCTTTTTGTTGTTTCGCATATATAAGTATTTTCAAGGTGGTGAGTATGTACGTATGTAGTGAAAATTTCTTATTGTAGGGAATTTGAAAATACGTTTTCTGAATCTCGTTCGACGCAAATTCGATCTAGGATAAATAAAGTCGTATCATAGAGCCGGAGTCGATAAAATGTCGTAAAGATATATTATCTCATAATATGGAGTGCACATACTGACACTATGAACATTTCTGCGGAAGCTGAAGCAGAGTCAGCTGCCATTTACATAATACACAGAGGAATTACCTCTTTTCTGACCGCTGTGGCGGACTTAGCGACACTATTTTTACCATTTATATATTCATTTGTAAATTTTTCTAAGTGAATTCATTTCGTTTGCAGCTCCAAAAACAACTGATGACTTTAATAAAAATATATATATATATATATAGCTATATGTATGTATCAATAGAAAACGTACTACTAAATCCCATATCATTTAAGGAAGTTAAACAAAACCTAAAGTGTAGCGGATCGAAAATTATATAAAAAACTCGTATGGAAGAAATCATTTTGTCTTTTGTGTACTTCTTACAAAATCTGATGAACCGATATTTCTTAGTATCCTAATTAACTTCACCTGTATACAAGTTCCTGCAAGAACGATTCAAGTTCGCAAGTAATAACACTAAAGGCTTAAACACAATTGCGACGACAGAGCGATAGAACGACAGACGACAACGAAAAATTCGCTGCGAAACAGGCAGTCGAAAAATTTGGAACACAATTGCTAAGAGAAGCGATGAGCGACGATTGTGAAAGAAGAAGATATTTAAATTTCATTTGTTAAATGTTTCGAGCGTTTTAAAAAGAGATTTTTATGAAGAATATTTTATATTATATTGAAAGAAATGCAATGAACCAAAGTGTGGAAAAAAACTGAAAATGCTGAGATTAAGTAAATTAAACGCTTTAAAATATCCATCCAACCCTTGTCTTTTTTGTCCACTAGTCTTGCCTATCTTGTAAACTATAAATTATTTTATGGATTTCGCATTTCCTCGATCAATTTTTCCTCAAAGCTCATTATTTTAAAATTACCGCGGCGTGCTACCACCTAAAAAAGACAAAAGTGAATGCCACAACCATTTCATTCGATTAATTTTGTTGGTAGGACTGCAGCAATGACGGCAAAATTAGAAACTGATCAATCCCGGCGATAATGTCGTCGATCGCTCAACGTAGGTCGTCGCAATTTGGTGCATTCGCATAAGATGCAGTGTTTTTAGAAGTTTGACAGCGATATATCGTCGTCGTTTGTCGTCTGTCGTCGGAATTGTGTTTAAGCCTTAAAAGATTTGTTTCGTTGTGGATCTTCGAAAAAGTTCAGCCTCTCATGCAACCACAAAACATCCGCTTTCAAATTGTGACAGACTGAGCCCCATGACGCATGGGTTCATGTTGTACAGCAGCCTCTGATGCTAATTTCAGATTTTTTTTTTGTGGGCAGTACCGCTTTTCGCTATTAAATTTGGCATTGTTGTTTTAATGGATATTAAACCAATATTTCCCCGCATAAGGCTGTTGCTACTAGCTACGGTTGATGATGTCAAATTAGAATTTGAAGTCCGTAGTTGTTGTTGATTTTGTTTTGTGTTAATGGACTTAAGGAGCCAGCAGACTGTGACGGAGATGAACTTTTAACTGGCACTCTTGCTAAATTTAGATTTTCTTGTGATGTATTATGGGTTATAATGCGTAACTTTTCAGACCCTGTGCTGTGTTATGGAAGTATGTTGTTGAGTGAATGGTTAGGACGTGAAGTCCAAACTGCCAGCATGAGCTGACAGATCACTCGATGACAGCGATGGCACAGGGCGGCATGCTAGCACCTCGGCTAAGGGTGGCGGAGAGTGTGGAGGGGTTCCCAAAAAAAACCTGCCGCTGTCACCAAACCATAATCAAAAACAATTCATGCCTACATACAAACGAGCCGGCACGCACTCGGTCCTGAAGGGACCCTTACGTCACTTACCTACTTACTGTGAAGGCGCAGATGGCATGCCTTCATTGCCATGCCCCATCCTCCCTTTGACTTGGGGGGCACTATTTCCAAGTCCCTTTGTTGACCGGCGAAAGAGAGACGAGGCGAACCTACACGACCCTTGGATGAGAGGACGCCAGGATAGTGAGGGGAGAAATAAAAGTATTTACCCCTTCATAATTACGTTACAAAATGTATTCACCCAGCAATGGACTATTACAACACGTTCATGTTAATTCAGTAGTAGGATAGCAAACTTAATTAGTGCCTAGCTGTCTAAATATACTGTTACGTGCAATAGAAAGAGACAACTGGTGACATCTACTGGCAATGTGGCAATGGAGAAGTAAACGACTTTAGGTTCGGAGAATTGATTATGGTATCTACAGGAAGGTTCAGGAATAGAATGAATAGAACAGTCAAGAAGCTTCTGGAAAATAGAACACTCGAGAATAATCTGGAGAGTTTCTAGGGTATAAATATAACAGTTGTCATAGCCAGAATAAGAGTCTTGTCTTAGACGTTGCAGTGTTAACAAGCGAAAGTAATAAACGTGCGGAAGTGTTGTAATTAGATTGCGATAATTGGAAGTACAGTATTAGCGATAATTAGAGTTGAATTGATTAATTGAAAGTTTATAAATTTTGTATGATTAGAGTGAAATAAAGAACTTGTATATTAAATACTTAATATTGTGTTTTAAATAACGAACCAAAGGCCACGCTCGCAACAACTGGTGTCAGAAGTGAAATAAATTCGCGAAATAAAGTGGTGGCAATTGACTTTAAAATTCAAAGTGTGATTAATTTTGTGAAATTGTGTTAAATTTTGAAAGTTCTTGAAAATAATTTATATTCAACTTAAAGTGAATTACTAAAGTAATGGGGCGAAAATTCGAGGAGCTTCGAACGCAGGATTTGAAAGTGGAGTTAGGGAACCGGTAATTACAAACGACAGGTGCAAAGAAAGTTCTAGTCGAGCGACTCAGACAAGCTTTGATAGAGGAAGGAAAGAATCCTGAAACATTTGTTTTCGAAGATAACTTGGAAGAAACCGAAGTTGAAGAAGAGCCTACAATGAAAATGGAACAGCTTTTGAGTGCTTTAATGAGCAAAATGGAAGCCCGTTTTGATGAACAAAAGAATTCTCTCGAGGAACAAAAGAATTCTCTCGAGGAACAAAAGAAATCTATGGAAGCTGGTTTTGATGAACAAAAGAATTCTCTCGAGGAACAAAAGAAATCTATGGAAGCTGGTTTTGATGAACAAAAGAATTCTCTCGAGGAACAAAAGAATTCTCTCGAGGAGCAAAAGAATTCTCTGGAATCGCGTTTAGATGAGCAGAAGAAATCTATGGAAACCCGTCTGGACGAGCAAAAGAATGCTTTTGAGGAACAAAAGAATTCTCTGCAGAATAGTCTAGAAACTTGTTTGGAGGAACAGAAGAACTTTCTGAAAGGTTCATTAGACGAACAAAATGTGAAAATTGAGGAAATCCAGCAGGAAGTGCTGGAAGTTCGACAACAAGTGTCGGGAGTACAACAAAATGTTACAGAACAGCTTGACAGTTTTAAAGCAGATCTGGAAAGAATAAGGCATCGTCAGCCTCTAAACGTAGCAGCTGAAATATCTGGCGCAGGTAGAATGAAACCTCCAATATTTGATGGACAAAATTCATGGCATATCTTCAAGAGACAATTCGAGGCAGCTTCAGAGGTAAATGGATGGAATGATGAAGACAAAGCTATAGCTCTGGTGTTAGCACTTCGAGCTCCTGCGTCAGAACTCTTACAAACTGTACCGATTGAAAATCAACGTGATTACTCTTCATTAGTACAGGCGATAGAATTACGTTACGGAGATGAGCACATGCAGCAAGTATATCGCCTACAGTTGCGCAACAGGATTCAAAAGCATGGCGAATCACTACAACAATTGCAGGCTGATGTGGAAAGATTAGCGCATCTTTCACACTCCAGCGTAAATGCGGATTTCCTTAATGAAGTGGCGACGGAGGCATTTGTGAACGCTATTGCAGATCAAAATTTACAACAAGCGTTAAGGCTAGCAGGAAAGAAATCAACAGCAGAAGCACTAGCCTATGCATTAGCGTATGAATCCGCCAGACAAGCTTCACGGAGTGCAGTACGAGTAAGAGAAATTTCAGTGGAAGAATGTACTTGTAACAGAGTGCAATCATCACAGAGTCCGCCCTCACGTGGTGTCCTTCGATGCTGGAATTGTAATAGATCAGGGCACCTTCAAAGAGACTGCAGAAAACGTCGACGAGTGGAGTCACCTGAAGAAGGGAAAGAAGAATGCCAAAGATGTCGAGCCAGGGAACAAGCTATTCATGGAGAGACTAGATATCAAGCAGCGACTAGTCGCATCAGCTCTCCTGTTGAGCAATCGGAAAACTAGTAAAAACCAACTTTGTGGGGCAGAAGTTGGTTGGTGGAATCGGCAGCCCCAAAGTCATCATTCAAGTAGGCCAGTTGCAGAGAAATAATAGCAGTCTTATTATATATGGAAGTGTAGGAAAAAATAACTGCGCAGTCACTATCGATACTGGAGCTGCAAGATCAATTATTAGAACAGATCTTGTTAAGAACAAATGGCTTCATAATACCACCAAATATCTACTAAGAACAGCAACTGGAGCAGCAGCACGGGTGTTTGGAGAAATAACTTTAGATGTTCAACTAGGCGAACTACTATTTCCTCACACTTTCCTGGTTTCAGACATAATGGATGAATGCATTCTTGGAATAGATACAAAATAAATCTGGATGTCGGAGAGCGGACTCTCAAATATGGGAACATAGAAATTCCTATGAAACTAGGAGAAGGAGCAGATCATCCTGTGAAAGTAAGGACGATGGTCTGCGAAAATATAACTCTTTCGCCGTGCTCCGAGACACTAATATGGACAAAGCTTACTGATGACATCGGGACCTGCAGATTCTATCTGGTGGAGCCTAACCCCACAAAAGTCACATCGAGCATCATTGTGGGGAAGACTTTAGTGAAGGCAGAAGGTGCAACATTAATACCAGTCAGAGTGCTTAACACATCCGAAAATGAGGTACAACTAAAAGAAGGTGCTATAATTGGAAATTGTGAACCCGTTTACCAAATCGTCAATTTGGGTAATGGTAGTAATGTCAAGGAGACAAAAACTATACCAGCTACTACCCAACAGGTTCAGAAACTTCTTTCGTCCAGTGCCTTAAGTAAACAACAACACAACGATGCCAAAGAGGTGATCGATGAATTTTCGGAAGTATTTGCAATGAATGATGATGACTATGGTAAAACAAATCTTGTCCAGCATCGGATCTATACAGGAGAGTCCAGGCCCATTCGACAGACACCACGAAGATTGCCATTAGCCAAACAACCAGAAGTTGCAGACATGATGAACTCTATGAAGAAACAAGGCATAATAGAGGAATCTAACAGCCCTTGGACATCGCCGGTTGTCCTGGTTAGGAAAAAGGATGGCAGCACCCGATTCTGTGTAGATTACCGCCAACTAAATAACGTGACGAGAAAAGATAGCTATCCGTTAACAAGGATTGATGACACGTTGGATACCGTTTCCGGGGCGCAATGGTTTTCCACGCTGGATTTAAAGAGTGGTTACTGGCAAGTGGAAATACATCCCGAGGACCGAGAGAAAACTGCTTTCTCAGTAGGCAGTGGCTTATGGCAATTCAAAGTAATGCCATTTGGGTTATGTAATGCTCCAGCCACATTCGAACGACTAATGGAATGTGTTCTACGTGGTTTAACCTGGAAAACATGTCTTGTCTACTTGGATGACATAATAGTTATCGGAAGGACATTCAAGGAACATAAAAACAACTTACGGGACGTACTTCAAAGACTCAAAGATGCAAAATTGAAGCTCAGTGCGAGTAAATGTGCTCTATTCAAAGATGAAGTTAAATATTTAGGGCACATAGTTTCATCACAAGGAGTAAGAACCGATCCAGAGAAGATAGAAGCCGTCAAAAATTGGCCAGTTCCAAAGGACAAACATCAATTACGGAGTTTTCTTGGTTTAGCTACCTACTACAGGCGATTCGTGAAAGGTTTTGCAGATATAGCAAGAAGCCTACATCAACTTACAGAAAAGGGAAGGCCGTTCATATGGTCGGATAAATGCAACGAAAGTTTTGAAAATTTGAAGCAACAGCTCTGTGAAGCTCCAGTACTTCATTATCCAAAGCTGGGAAAAACATTTATATTAGACACTGATGCCAGCAATGAAGGTATTGGTGCAGTGCTTTCGCAGGAGGAGAATGGTCAAGAAGTTCCAGTAGCTTACTATAGCAAAGCACTTTCAAAGCCAGAGAAAAATTATTGTGCTACAAGAAAAGAGCTACTTGCTATTGTAAGTTCAACAAAACATTTTCATAAATATCTCTACGGGCAGAAATTCATCCTTCGCACCGACCATGCAGCACTTAAATGGCTTCTGCAGTTTAAGAACCCTGAGGGACAAGTCGCGAGATGGATAGAGCGACTCCAGGCTTATGATCTTGAGATCCAACACCGAAGAGGTCGTATCCATGGAAATGCAGACGCCCTTTCACGACGTCCATGCAAACTTGAATGCAAACATTGCGCACGGGTGGAAGAAAAAGAAACAACAGCAACTATACAGTTGGTAACCGTGGAACCATCTACAGGTTGGGACAACGAGGACCTGAGAACAGCACAACGAGAAGATCCGGACATTTCACCTATTCTCGCTTGGAAAGAAGATATGGAAAGACCAGACTGGAAAGATATTTCGGAACGGAGTGAGAAGCTGAAAAGTTACTGGGCTCAATGGAACTCTCTTCATGTTGAATGTGGTATATTAAAACGCAAATGGGAAGCACCTAACGGCGAATATTTCCGAATGCAGATAGTCGTGCCAGCATCAAACGTCAAAGATGTTCTAGAAGAAATGCACGGTGGAACCTCTGGAGGACATTTGGGAGTGAACAAAACAATTTCCAAAATACGGGAAAGGTTTTATTGGCTACATATGCGAGAAGATGTGGAGGAGTGGTGCCGCAGATGCACTGCGCTGCTTGCAAAGGACCGCAACACAAAAGCAGAGGTGAAATGCATAAGTATAATGTCGGAGCCCCCTTTGAAAGGATAGCTGTAGACATCGCTGGACCTTTTCCTGAAACGGATGGCGGTAACCGTTATATTTTAGTTGCCATTGACTATTTCAGTAAATGGCCTGAAGCTTATGCAATCCCTAATCAAGAGGCAGCCACAGTTGCGGAACAAATAATAACGAATTGGGTCAGTAGGTTTGGAGTGCCTCACGAACTTCATTCGGACCAAGGACGGAACTTCGAATCGCGGACTTTCCAGAAGATGTGTAAAATGTTGGGAATAAGAAAAACTAGAACAACTCCTCTACATCCACAATCTGATGGCATGGTAGAGCGCTTCAACAGAACATTGATCGAGCATCTAAAGAAAGTAGTTGACTATCATCAACGCGATTGGGATCGACACATTCCTATATTCCTAATGGCTTATAGATCAGCTATTCATGGTACTACCGGACAAACCCCAGCTAAAGTCATATTCGGAAGAGAGATGCGTTTACCTAGCGACCTCAAATTCGGTACCCCCAGAGGTGAACAAAAGTTACCAGAAGACTACGTATCGGAGCTCAAACAACAATTAGCTGATGTGCACGAGGCCACGAGGACGAAATTAGCAACAAATACTGATCGGGTGAAGACCCGCTATGACCTACGTGCTAATTCCGCAGGATTTAATGAAGGTGATCTTGTTTGGCTCTACAATCCGAGACGACGTAAGGGACGTTCTCCAAAATTGCAACAACACTGGGAAGGACCGTATACAGTAGTAACTAGAATTAATGACGTGGTATACAGGATTCAGCGTGGCACAAGAGGCAAGCATAAAATTGTTCATTTGGACCGCTTGTGTCAATACTACGAGCATCAAGACCGTGGACCACCTGTTGTTCGGGACGAACAAACTTAAGAAGGGGGCAGTGTTACGTGCAATAGAAAGAGACAACTGGTGACATCTACTGGCAATGTGGCAATGGAGAAGTAAACGACTTTAGGTTCGGAGAATTGATTATGGTATCTACAGGAAGGTTCAGGAATAGAATGAATAGAACAGTCAAGAAGCTTCTGGAAAATAGAACACTCGAGAATAATCTGGAGAGTTTCTAGGGTATAAATATAACAGTTGTCATAGCCAGAATAAGAGTCTTGTCTTAGACGTTGCAGTGTTAACAAGCGAAAGTAATAAACGTGCGGAAGTGTTGTAATTAGATTGCGATAATTGAAAGTACAGTATTAGCGATAATTAGAGTTGAATTGATTAATTGAAAGTTTATAAATTTTGTATGATTAGAGTGAAATAAAGAACTTGTATATTAAATACTTAATATTGTGTTTTAAATAACGAACCAAAGGCCACGCTCGCAACAATACTATTAATATTTTAGGTACATCTGTCAGTTTGAGGATAGATGATTAGTTACTAAATATATATTCGCAAAAAAAAAAACAATATCCGATAAGAGAGATGTAGAAGGTGTGTCCTCATAAAACACTCAATTGTTATTCTTTGTCTGGTACAAATCTAACATGGGGTACAAATGAACGGAAGGTATCCTCAAAAACATAACACAATCTCTATAGAAGTACCTATCTCCTAATTATACCAAAATGTATATATATATATACTAAAATAGAGGGAAATGGAAAGATTTTTATCAACCTAAGACGACTATCTCTAGCTAGATACATTTCCTCCAAACTCGGAAGTATTACGTTCTTTATATTTAAGAATATTATATGTAATTTGAAATATAAATCTAAAATTTAGTTTGATTATACTAACAAAATTAAAGCCTGAAATTCATTTGTGTAGGCAATGTAATCAAAAGTTTTTAAGAATATTATATGTAATTTGAAATATAAATCTAAAATTTACTTTGATTATACTAACAAAAATTAAGCCTGAAATTCATTTGCTTAGGCAATGTAATCAAAAGTTTTTTAGAATATTATATGTAATTTGAAATATAAATTTGAAATTCACTTTGATTATTTTAACAAAATTAAAGCCCGAAATTCATTCGTGAAGGTAATGCAATTAAAAGTTTTGTTATGAACAAGTTATGATTGAATGAAAGCACTTACAGTTTTTGTTGAGGATGTTCCCTCGCTGAGGCGCCCCGTGAGGTGTCACCCTGCCATTGAATTCAATCTGTATATATATAGGAATTTTGATGACAATTGCAAAAGAAGTACATTCATGCAGGTTTTATGTCCTACCTACAGATCACACTTACAAACATACAAATTAAATTAGTCCTACCGAACTATAGCGCATTGCTGGTACTTAATCAAATAAACTCTGCATAGAAAAACGATTGGCTGGATGACTTGCTCCTGTCGCCTGACGGATATCAATGAACTTCTGCCCAATTCACGAGTGGTTTGTCTTTTTGTTTTCTCTCAGCGGGAACATCTCCGTTGGTGATACCGCCTTAATTCGTCTTACTTTCAGTATGCACATACGACAGGACGTTAATTTAGCCCAAAAAAAATTTTTTTTTTTTTCTTTTTATTTATCTTTAGAGCAACGCCTACGGACGATAGTAGTCAGTATCAGATTGATTAACAACCAATTTATCGAGGCGATCTTTGAGGTTTTCGATTATTTCACAAAGCAGTCTGCAACCTATGGCACTATGTCGCCTCCAAGCAGTTGCTCAGGTTTCGCAGATTCCGTGGAGGAGTCTTGAATATAATTTTTAGGGTAATGCGGGAAATTTTCTTCAGATTTCGTTTCTTCGCCGATGTTACGAGAATTTTCCTTGTCGTTCACTCCTTGCTGTTTCCACTGCGAAGATCTGACACGACAGAGAAAAGTTTCTTCTTCTTCCTTGTCACTTCAGCATGTCATGCTGAGGTTGACGACACATTGCTTCGTCGGGGTACGTCTGGTTTTCGTTCTTATTTAACGAGGCCGGCCTACACGCATCAGTATAGGTAGCATATTGCTATGTACAATCTGCTACGACCATAACAGGGCAGAGTGGTCTACACCACCCGTGGTTCAGACAACTCTGAAAAATGGTCGACTGAGCTAGCCGGTCTTTCACATAGGCCTCATCACTGCGGCGCTCAATGTGTGTCTCGACCCACGACCCAATGCTTTCCTCATTGCTCGAACTCTACTTCCGATGACGTGTCGAAGACACATCCTTGAAGTCTCGTCAGTCTTCGATCAGACTTCGACATCTTTCTCCGTGTGGGAAGCCAGAGGTACTTTGACAAGCTGGTAACCCAAAAAATCCAGCCGGTCGATACCTCTCTGCCTTCCTTCACCGAGATGCTGAGGAAGCCTTGTGATCAGTAACCTAAAGAACTGATCACTAGGCTTTCCCGGCGCAATATCTCACCCTGACCTCAGACTGGCGATTGTTCAAGGGTGTGTCTCCAAGGCGTCGTCGAAGTATTAACATGCTGACTTCGTCCTAAAATTTTCAGAGACCCATATTTAAGTGGGATACCTGCGACAGCTATCTGCCGCAGGGTTACCATGTAGGAAGGATTGACGTAGTGTAGCATTACTATGCTAGGGAGAAGGGAAAAGGAGAAAATTTGCACTATTGTCAAAAAGGTATGTCGGCCGCTAGGCTGGGAATGTCCAAAGCGGCACATTGGCATCCTATAGTTTGCCAGTGAAGCTGGCTGGATGCCTTATTAGGGCTACCAGGAAGAAACGACAATAGATAGATACGTTTTCATAATGATGATCACTGCCTAAGATCTTTGGCGTGATAGACTCCTAACAGTTTTCCCTGCAGATCTTCAAGCTCGTATAAGGAATTTCCTTTCTTGGCTCTGACTCGACATTTGACAAATTTCGGTCCCAGTTTTGCACTGGTCTGCTGCTGGAAATTGCTTTGGGCAAAATTCCGTCTAAATACCTCTTGACCCACTTTGAAATCGACAGGTTTCGCCCTGAGATTGTAGGCTCTTGAACCCTGTTCGAATGCATGTTGTAAATTTTCCTGCACTCTCGCACGGATCAATCTCAGCTTATCTTGTGCGTATACTCTCAAGGGCTCATTAAGAGTGCCAAGGTTCCTCAAGATGGAATAGGAGCTGCCATGTTCTATCATTTGCTGACCGAAGAGTGTTCGATACGGAGAGAAACCAGTAGCTTGATGAAAAGAGCTCCTGAGGGAACTAGCTATTTGGTTCAGTTTCTCATCCCATCTGGTGTGTTCCTTCTGGATATATGCCCTAATCCCTGACAATAGAGACCGGTTCACTCGCTCTGAGGCGTTTGCTTGCGGGAGTAAACTGCCGTTCGCAAGTGCTTCACCCCATATTTATCCAGTAATCTGGTAAACTGAGCCGAGCAAAACTGGACTCCATTGTCAGAGACTATCGTTTCCGGAACTCCGAACACGTGGAACACTTCCGTCTCAATGAATTGGCATACATTGAGCGTAGACGCTTTTCTCATAGGTTTGAGAAGTGGAAATTTAGAAAAGTGGTCAAGAACTATTAAGATGCAGACGTTTCCTCTTACTGACCGAGGATATGGACCTAGAAAATCAATGTACAGCTTTTGCCATGGTCGTTCTGTCTCAGACTGGACTCTTATAGGTGGTCGTAAAATAGTATTAGGAGCCTTCGTTTCTTTACACACGTCACAGGCGCCTACGTAGTTTCTGACATCAACTGTCATTCGTGGCCAGTACAGATGTCTTCGCAGACGTTCCAGGGTTTTCCCTATACCTCCGTGTGAAGCTAGTGGCGGATCATGAGCCCTCGAAATGACGTCGTTGACAAGCCCTCGTGGAATCCAAAGCTTCCAGGCTTCTTCCTCTTGAATAGGATCGCCTGTTCTCGGAACAGTCCGGATATAAACGAAGTCATCCCTGACGCAAAGATCTGGTAGTTTGCCAGAAGTCGTTTTAACCTTATGCCTCAGTTCCTCATATTCCAACGAGTTGAAATATGGCGAACTAAGGTCAACTTCCGGGCCAGGATCTGCGTTTGTGTTCAGGCTGTCACAATGAATGCGTGACAGCGCATCAGGGACGATGTTCAGGCTTCCTTTTCTGTGCTCAATTGTGAAGTCGAAGCCCTGAAGCTTCAAACTCCACCGTGCAAGTCTACCACTGAGGTCCTTTTGAGACATCAGCCATTTCAAGCTCGCATGATCTGTCACTATCTTAAACGGCATAAGTTCTATGAAGGGCCGGAACTTCTGCACGCTCAAGAGTGCAGCTAAACATTCTTGCTCTGTGACGGTGTAATTTCTTTGTGCTGAGTTCAACTTTTTCGAGACGTAGGCTATTGGCTTCTCGTGGCCCTCGTCATCTAGTTGAAGCAGCACTCCTCCAATACCTTGTTGGCTCGCATCGCACTGTATAACGAACGGTTTGTTGAAGTCTGGACTCACTAGCAACGGAGCAGAAGTAAGTTTTTTCTTTAAAAGATCAAGAGACGTCTGGGCTTCAGGCGTCCATTTGAACTGACTGGGGATTTTCAAAGTGTCTGTAATGGAGGCAGTCAAATCAGCATAGTTCGGGATGAACCGTCTATACCATCCCGCCATACTTAGTAGGCGTCGAGCTTGCCGAACAGTTTTAGGTGACGGATAGTCAACTATGGCTGAAATTTTGTCAGGGTCAGTTCTCATACCTACCTTTCCTACAATGAATCCCAAGTATTTAGTCTCTTTAATGCAAAACTTACTCTTCTCGACGTTGATAGTGAGGCCAGCTTTCCTCAAACAATCCGCTACACAGGCTAGCAGCGTGAGGTGAGTATCGAAGTCTGAAGACAGAATTAATAAATCGTCTAGATAGACGAGAACGTTCTCACGAAGATCGAAAGGAATGACTTTATCCATGAGGCGGCACATAGTTTGTGGAGCATTGCATAGGCCGAATGGCATCACCGTGTACTGATAGAGAGGATGACCAGGTACTGTGAAAGCGGTCTTCTCTCTGGAATCAGCGTCCAGTGGGATCTGCCAGAATGCGTCTTTCAGGTCCAGGCTCGTTATGTAATTTGCCGGAGGAAGTCGACTAAGAAGTGCGTCTATCTGCGGTAGCGGATAGGCATCCTTCTTCGTGACAGAGTTGACCTTCCTGGCATCAAAACAAAGCCGGGCCTTTCCAGGCCTCCTTACCAGAACAACTGGAGAGCTCCAAGGACTCTGGCTCTCCTCTATCACACCCAGCGATAGCATTCACTCTAATTCTGCATCCATTAAACTTTGTACTGCCGGCGAAATCGGATAAAAGCGCTGTTTTATCGGGGCGGCGTCATTCGTTTCAATCTTGTGAGTGACCAATGATGTTTTCCCAAGGCCTAAAGAGGCGAAAGAGGGGAAAAGCTGTTTTGTGGCTTCCAAGCGTTGCTGATCGAAACTAGAAAGGACGTGGCAGTCGGTGTCAGAGGTAGCTATCCCACTTGGATTCACTTCTGCGACTATACCCAGGACATCTGGAGCCAACCCAAATAGACGCCAGAAGTCTATTCCCAGATATAGTGCCTATGTGAGCCCAGGAACCACGTAAAAACGCACGTTATGGGTCTTACCACGGAAAGTGACGTCCAAGTTCACATGACCATGAACAGTCGTCATGGCAGCATTTGCTACTTGGACCTGTGTTCGATACCTCTTCCATTCGACATCTGCTTCCACAAGCTTCTCTAGAGCTCCCTGGCCTAGGATACTGACAGTGGCACCACTATCAAGTAATCCATTCTCAGTTCGCCCGAGCAGCTTTACTTCGGCGTACGGTCGAATGTCGTCTGGCATCGACACGGAAATCTGTGCCAAATTTTTCCTTTCTTGTTTCATCCGTCGACAGTATTCCCGCCAACGAACGGTTGATCGTTTCTTTTTCGGTCGCATATCCCGGTCAGGAAACATAATGTCAGCTAACTCCGCTACTGAGGAGAAGATTCGGTCTCTTGCTGCGTTATATTTCTGCAGACGCGTATGATACGGCGTCAGCGGATATAAAACTGGCTCACGCCCACTCGTCATATCAGAGCTTGGTGGCCGTTTTAAAACAGAAATGACAGGAGGCCAAATCTCCTGCTCAGTAACTTTGTCGGCTACACGTGCGATAGGTGTCAATGGGACATCGAAGATTAAAGACTCTTCTAAGGAAGTGTCTAATAAGGTCATGGGCTCCCCAGAAGTGGAAATGGGAGCTTGAAGGTCTGCAGAGAAATCCATCAGGTTCTCCGCCTCTATCAAAGACGTAATCGTACAATCAGGTGTTTTACTGATACCATCAGAGTCACTGAATGATATCAGAGGACATATCAGGGAGTTCTCGCTAGTGTCTGTCAATGGAGCGGACCTTCCTCCTTGCTCAGAGCTTGAACTGGAGTGTTCGATGCATTGATTGCTCGTGATGTCGACGCTGGTCGGAAAGAGGTGTTGGTATTCCCGACCCGTCTGAAGTTTTTCTGTTGACATTGAATGCAATCTGGCTTGAAGGTGTTCTTCCTTCCACATCCGTAACAGAATACAGTTTGTCGTTCCTGCCGGCAATCTTGGTAGAAGTGACCGGACTGGTCACAATTCCAGCAGGTTACATTTTTAGGGGTTGAAATGGCAGATAGTGAGACTTCCTCGCTGCGCTCAGGTGATATATTCAAGTCAGCCTCGGTCGAATGATATCCATCCACTTCAGTGACTCTTTGTCCGCGATAAGCATTCCAACTACTTGCTGTTGCGATGCGCAGCTGCGTCGCTTGAATTTGATTCACCAGAATCCTGAGCTGGTGGATGGTGTTTGTCGGATGCAAACAAATTTTATTTTGTATTTCTGGCAGTAAGTTTGCCTTAACTATTTCCAAAAATTCGACGTCTGGCAACGGATTCTGCAGTTGGTCTCGTAACTGTACTAGATGCTGGTAGTAAGTGGCAAATGACTCTCCTCCTTTCTGCTTGCGCAGCATAAGCTGGACTTTGACCTTAAGGTCGTCTTTGGGTACTCCCCATTCAGCTAATAGAGCTGCTTTCACATACTCCCATGACGGCGTGGAATTTTGCCTCAGGAGAGACCAGTACCAGTCCATTGCTGGCCCAGAAAGCAGAGTCGTCATATGTCGTACCAGTAAGTCGAAGTCTCCCTCCAAAGCCGAATAAGTCAAGGCTCCTACTCGGAATACAAATTCATCGACTGTGAGCCGAGAACTGTCACCGCTGTAGGAGATATTCCACCTGCGGATAGGGCTGCCAGAACGTCGCTGTCCTATGCCTGCAGGAACACGAATAGGTGGTGGTGGTGGTACAGGGTTTGGTGCGGGCTGATTTAGAGGCTGACCAAAAGCGGATGGAGGTCGATTAAAGGATTGTCTATGCAAATTGGGAAAATCGTCAGATGGTCTGGGATTTCCCCTAGCCGGAGGAGGACGTGAAAAATCTATTGGTGGCACTGTGGCTGCTACTTTGATTGATTGATTGATTTATGAGGTTTGGGCCCCTTCTTCAGGTCCCCCGAACTTAGGCCAAGACAAGGCCCATTGTTCACCCTCCAGACCCATGCGCGATTGCTTATAGGTCCCAACCGGACGCTCTAATAAATTTCAGTATTGGCTCCCAGCCCTCCTTGCCGGCATCATGCAGCTCTTCCAGGAGGTGTGAACCAAGAATTCTGTAGCGTATTCCTGAGAGTGCCGGGCAGTGACATAGAAAATGGGTCACTGTTTCGGACTCCTCTCCGCAACCCCTGCATATAGGATCATCAACAAGTCTCATCCTGTGAAGGTGGCCCCTGAGAGAGGAATGCCCAGTGAGAATGGACATCAGAGTTCTTAGGGTTGGCTTGCTGAGTTTTAGGAGCTTATTCGTATGATTTAAATTTGGTGTACCCCACAGTTCCTTTGTTGTCCTACCCGTGGGATCTTCTAACCAAAGGCGACTGTGTTGGCGGTCAGCCCAGCTTGAAATGATTGAGACAAGGTGTTTTGGTGCAATCCCGACTGTAGAGGCAGGTTCCTCTGAGGCTGCTCCAAGACGAGCAAGTTCGTCTGCCCTTTTATTCCCGCTGATGTTGCTGTGCCCCGGCACCCAATGCACTATCACCCTATTATTCCGAGAGAGGGAATTCAGGGTGGTTTTGCACTCCATTAATAATTTGGATGTTATAAATGGTTTAGACAAAGCTTTGATAGCTGCTTGGCTGTCCGAGCAGATGGCTATCTCCTTATTCTCAGTGTCTGAGTTAAGGAGTTGTCTTCCCGCTTCAAGGATAGCCTTGACTTCTGCCTGGAAAACCGTGGAGTGGTTTTCAAGGTGAATGGAGAATTCAATTTCAGGCTCCTCACAGAAAACTCCCGCTCCGGTGCCTTCATCGGACTTAGAACCATCCGTATATATTATAATTGGGTTTGTCAATGGTTGGAACACGGAATGTGATTCCCATTCTGCCCTGGATGGAATTCTATATTCAAAATTGCTTTCCAGCATGGTTTCGAGGAGGTAGTCGCTATCTCTGTCAATGCCAGGTACGATAGACTGCACGAAATCATAAATGGATTCATGTGGAACCCTTGTTCCCCCATGAAGCCAACCGAGGTTAAGATGGAGCCTTAGCGCTGTAGTTGACGCCCTCTGCTTGATATGTATTTGCACCGGGTGTATATTGAGGATAACCTTCAGAGCCCGGGTGCTAGTTGACTTAAAAGCGCCGCTTGCGCTGAGAAGGCACAGTCTTTGGATCTTCTCCAGCATCTTGCGATGGTTGGCGAGGTCCATTGCTTTCCACCATACCGATGAACCGTAGGTTAACATGGGTCGGATGACACTAGTGTATATCCATAGAATCATCCGCTGGCTGCTACTTGCTGACGGACACTATCTACTAACTCAGACCGTAATGCACTGAGGCTCTGTTCGAGACCTTCACGTACCAAGTCCTGCATTTGTAAGCGTAAGCCTGCCAACAGCGCATCCGTAGCAGCTGAGGTGTGGCCTTAAGCTGGGGGTAATGAACTGTCTTGCCGTGAGTTGTGATTAGTGAACGTCCGGGAATGCAAATCGCCCATTCCTGGAGATAACGAGCGTCTATTAGGTGGTGGTAGGTCGAAACTAGGCAAATCTAAGTTCGGCACATCGTGCTTAGTAGACTTCACCGGCTTCACCTTCTGCGGTCTCTTCGGTATTGCACCATTATATTCTCTGAAGTCCTGTTGTGTAATATGACATCGGCAGTTAGGACAACTAGCATGTTCACCTATCCAATGCTGCAGGCATGCTTGGTGAAAAATGTGCTCACATACGGTTATTACAGGCTACAGCTTGCATCACGACAGATGGAGCATGGTTCAGGTAGCATTGACATACTGTTTGTCGCAGGTGGTGGCGTTCTTACTGTAGCCATAGTGAGTAGCAATTGAAAACGTTTTGCAAACCAAAGGTTCGACGAAGACTGTCAGAGAAAGTTCAAAGAAAATCAACAATCGCAGCTAATAAGCTCACACAAGATCGGAGCTCATGAGCTACTCCAGTTATTAACGTGTATTACGTGAAAAAAATAAACGAAAGTGGTTAACTAAATTTCATGTGGGTAACTATCGTCACTAGAACATTATTTACACCCGTTACATACTCGTAATATACCAGTTCATGGGTTATGTGTAATACGTACATATATGTGCAGTACGCGACGACAAAACTTTGGATATAAGAAGGCTTTGTATATTCCTATGAAAACAAGCTACTGGACCTATAGATACTAAAAACTTTCTTAACTCCAAAATTCAGAAAATTCTCATAAGTGTACTGTCTTTATCTGCTAAATAATTACTATACGAAAAGGAAGCTTATGTATACCATTAAGAGACTTCCGTGCTATAGTATACACTAACTAGGTTAAAGGTGCAAGTTGGACAAGATTTTCTACTTCAAGAAAATATCCTTCTAACAGTGTGAAGAAATTTCAAAAAATTTTATAAAGGCGAAAGCGTTTCAACGACAAAAAAAATTCTTCAAAGAAAATAATCATACAGTTTCTCCTTCACCTCCCAGGAGCTCTCCCAACACAAGGTATCAGGTCGCTACATAAGATCAGGTCGCTCTCTCTCTTCCAAGGTCATAATACAGATATAAGCAAGTGACGTGAGTGTGTGCATGAAAAAGTTTGAGCTCTTGCAGAAATCTGGGAAGGGCAAAGTCGGAGGTATCAAAGACTGAGAATGCTACTAGAGATTCTTCAGCCAGGCAGTTAGCAGTATGCCAGCTCCTGATTACTGAAGATCTCCAGTATCAATCCCATCCTCTGAGCACTCGTTCTCTTCTCCTTCACCGAATGATCGTGTCCAGTCAGCTCGCTAGCCGGGCAGAGTCATGAATCTGGTCAACTAATTAGCTGGAAGCCAACCAGTTGTCTCGCAGATTCCCAACTCTGTCCAGCCAGTTGGCCAACAGAGACACGTCTCCGCGAGAGCGCAAACGAAAAATTTCGTGAGGCCACCTACCATTTCCATGGCAGAAGGCCAGCGGGAAAGATCGTTCAAAAAAATTCAAAAGGCTTCAAAAAAAAATAAAAAAACTAGACACCTGTTCAGACTCGAGGCTTGACCAAAGTCAAACCTACAGTCGAACTTCAATTCAAGAGAACTTTCAAAACAACAAAACAAACTTTACTTTACTTTAATCGTTACAAAAAAATCAAAATCTCAGAAACTTTACTTTACTTTCACAAACTTTAAAACGTTACGTTACTCAAAAAAATGCCAAATAACAAACAATTAGACTCAGGTCCACATATAACTTCCACTGATTGTGAGATTGCCGAGTCAGACAATTTAGCTACAAGCCAGCCAAATGTCCATATCTCGAAGTAATCCCAGTCCTCAGCAAAAGTCATACTTAGACCACCGAAGTCTAACTGAGGTGGCCCCACGTTGGGCGCCATTTTGTTATGGAAGTATGTTGTTGAGTGAATGGTTAGGACGTGAAGTCCAAACTGCCAGCATGAGCTGACAGATCACTCGATGACAGCGATGGCACAGGGCGGCATGCCAGCACCTCGGCTAAGGGTAGCGGAGAGTGTGGAGGGGTTCCCAAAAAAAACCTGCCGCTGTCACTAAACCATAATCAAAAACAATTCATGCCTACATACAAACGAGCCGGCACGCACTCGGTCCTGAAGGGACCCTTACGTCACTTACCTACTTACTGTGAAGGCGCAGATGGCATGCCTTCATTGCCATGCCCCATCCTCCCTTTGACTTGGGGGGCACTATTTCCAAGTCCCTTTGTTGACCGGCGAAAGAGAGACGAGGCGAACCTACACGACCTTTGGATGAGAGGACGCCAGGATAGTGAGGGGAGAAATAAAAGTATTTACCCCTTCATAATTACGTTACAAAATGTATTCACCCAGCAATGGACTATTACAACACGTTCATGTTAATTCAGTAGTAGGATAGCAAACTTAATTAGTGCCTAGCTGTCTAAATATACTATTAATATTTTAGGTACATCTGTCAGTTTGAGGATAGATGATTAGTTACTAAATGTATATTCGCAAAAAAAAAACAATATCCGATAAGAGAGATGTAGAAGGTGTGTCCTCATAAAACACTCAATTGTTATTCTTTGTCTGGTACAAATCTAACATGGGGTACAAATGAACGGAAGGTATCCTCAAAAACATAATATAATCTCTATAGAAGTACCTATCTCCTAATTATACCAAAATGTATATATATATATACTAAAATAGAGGGAAATGGAAAGATTATTATCAACCTAAGACGACTATCTCTAGCTAGATACATTTCCTCCAAACTCGGAAGTATTACGTTCTTTATATTTAAGAATATTATATGTAATTTGAAATATAAATCTAAAATTTACTTTGATTATACTAACAAAATTAAAGCCTGAAATTCATTTGTGTAGGCAATGTAATCAAAAGTTTTTAAGAATATTATATGTAATTTGAAATATAAATCTAAAATTTACTTTGATTATACTAACAAAAATTAAGCCTGAAATTCATTTGCTTAGGCAATGTAATCAAAAGTTTTTTAGAATATTATATGTAATTTGAAATATAAATTTGAAATTCACTTTGATTATTTTAACAAAATTAAAGCCCGAAATTCATTCGTGAAGGTAATGCAATTAAAAATTTTGTTATGAACAAGTTATGATTGAATGAAAGCACTTACAGTTTTTGTTGAGGATGTTCCCTCGCTGAGGCGCCCCGTGAGGTGTCACCCTGCCATTGAATTCAATCTGTATATATATAGGAATTTTGATGACAATTGCAAAAGAAGTACATTCATGCAGGTTTTATGTCCTACCTACAGATCACACTTACAAACATACAAATTAAATTAGTCCTACCGAACTATAGCGCATTGCTGGTACTTAATCAAATAAACTCTGCATAGAAAAACGATTGGCTGGATGACTTGCTCCTGTCGCCTGACGGATGTCAATGAACTTCTGCCCAATTCACGAGTGGTTTGTCTTTTTGTTTTCTCTCAGCGGGAACATCTCCGTTGGTGATACCGCCTTAATTCGTCTTACTTTCAGTATGCACATACGACAGGACGTTAATTTAGCCCAAAAAATTTTATTTATCTTTAGAGCAACGCCTACGGACGATAGTAGTCAGTATCAGATTGATTAACAACAAATTTATCGAGGCGATCTTTGAGGTTTTCGATTATTTCACAAAGCAGTCCGCAACCTATGGCACTATGTCGCCTCCAAGCAGTTGCTCAGGTTTCGCAGATGCCGTGGAGGAGTCTTGAATATAATTTTTAGGGTAATGCGGGAAATTTTCTTCAGATTTCGTTTCTTCGCCGATGTTACGAGAATTTTCCTTGTCGTTCACTCCTTGCTGTTTCCACTGCGAAGATCTGACACGACAGAGAAAAGTTTCTTCTTCTTCCTTGTCACTTCAGCATGTCATGCTGAGGTTGACGACACATTGCTTCGTCGGGGTACGTCTGGTTTTCGTTCTTATTTAACGAGGCCGGCCTACACGCATCAGTATAGGTAGCATATTGCTATGTGCAATCTGCTACGACCATAACAGCTGTCTTGTAACTTTTTGCACAGAGTTTGCTAATCTAAATTGCTATCCGGGGACAAGAAAACAATGATAATCTAGTCACATACCATGAGAATCCGGGTAATGTTAATGCCAAGTAACCGGCAGTTAAGGCTCTCGGTAATTTCCTTGCCGTTGCTACTGCAATTTACTTTGCATATCTATATCCAACGCAATTAAGCCGAAATGTCGGAATACCTTTTAGCTGGACGACGAGATGGCGGATTACTTATGTTGCTAGAAAAATATTTTCCCCATTGAAATTTTATTATTAGGGATGACTAAAAATTTTTCTAAACTTACGATGGAAAATCCTTGCTTTTTCGAACTCTAACTTTTCACGTTTGTTCGTGTCACGTCTGAGAAGACAGAAGTCGATTGTCTTCTTCTTACTTTTCAGTCATGTCCCCATGGCACCTGAACGTGAGGAAGCATTTTCTCTCGGTCAGGGTGCGTTCAGTTGCCGATTTGCTCTCCGGCCGGCATACACGCTGCAGTATCTCTGGTAGCATATTGCTATATGCAATACGCTACGACCATATCAAATATATTGCCTTTGGTAAAACAAATTATATCAGTAATAACCCTAAATAACTAATTTAAAAAGATTTATTTCGACGGACCCATTTATTTATCTTTTGTTTACAGTTCTCCTCAGTTGGTACTTGGTGCTTAGACCGAAAGAGTCAGCAATATAGAAGTGAGCCCACTTTTTGCAGTGCATTTCCATTAACGTTGTCAGTCCATATTATATATGCCAGTGGTTTGCTGCGATGCTGGGCAAATAATTAAATGCTAAAAAAATCCAGCAATTGCTGGCAAACGTTGTCAGTCCATATTATATATGTATGTCAGTGGTTTGCTGCGATGCTGGGCAAATAATTAAATGCTAAAAAAATCCAGCAATTGCTGGCAAACTGGCAACGCTGCAGGAAACTAAAGCCCTAGATACAATAGGCTTGATTACATTAACAACGCCGACGCCGGCGTGGTCGTCGTCGTCAAACGCCGGGCAAGTTACATTAACACTGGGCGGCACCGCCATACATTAATTTCCCATACATTTGAGTTATTTGCTTGTAATCTCTGCCGGTTTGCAACAAAATTTTAAATAATAATAAAAAAGATATTTCCTTTTCCTTCAAGTCAGATTTTTTTAATATAAAATCATTTATTTTCAGAAATTCAAATATTATTTCATTTTTTCAGGTTTTTTCATAATAGATTTAAATCTTGCATATTGGCAGCAATGGAGCAGGGCGTTAAAATTAGTATTAAGAACAATTCAGAATCCGCGCAGCATGCATCAACGCAGCATGAAGCAAGGTTTGATATCATGGGATCATATGGCGCAATTCGCAATCGGCGCAGCATGCATCAACGCAGCATGCATCATGATGCAAGAGTTTAGAAAATTTTAAAATTTGATGCATCAGTGCAACAGTTCTGCCAATATAGTGGGTAAAATATAAATTTCAAATCTTATTTATCTCATATTTCCTCCGGATCTATTTTTTTTTTAAGAAGAACGACTAAATTAAAACTATGCACAATATAAAAACTCGGTATTAAGGTGTTATGTTTGTAAATAATTTTGAATTATAAAAAAAGTTAGCATTACAAAGTTTCCTACACTACTTGCCGCAAAAATACTTGCTGCGCCGATTGTGAATTGGCCGTCAAAATCTTTGCAGCATGCATCATGATGCATGCTGTGCCGATTCTGAATTGGGCTTTAGAGATGGGTCGACGACCATGCCGACGACGACGACTACGCCGGGGTGGGTAATGTAATGCATTTCATACATGCAGTACTGTCTCTAAATATTTTTGACATAAAACGACGACCACGCCGACGTCAGCGTTGTTAATGTAAACCGTCCAAATGAGCACCGGGCGTTTTTTTTTGCTCCGCTTTGTGGCGTTTATGATACAACTAATGGATGATTTACATTACTCGAACATTACTAGAAAACAAAGTAAGTAGTTTCCCCTTATCTGAAAATACTTTAGAACGATAAGGACAAAAGATAATCCAGCAAAATTTTACTGAGTTATATGTCAAATTCCCCGACGAAGGGGAAATTTTTACTGCCATAATTAGCCATAAAATGTTCTAGCCAGAAGTATATTTTATGGCAGTAAACTCATACATATATACAAGCGGGTACGAATATAATTGTTTACACACACGCAAATTAAAAATATTTGAAGAGAGTCACAGCACATCGGCTGGAATGTGTCAAAGTTTATTAAAAATTTTTAAACATTTTTTAAAAAATTTTAAATTGTTTTTTTCACAATTTTTTTAAAAAATTGTTAAAATTTTTGTTATAAAGTTATTATAAATTTTTTAAAAAATTTTAAATATGGAATGTCTCAAAATTTTAAAGGGAATATTTTGTATTCTCTATTGTATTCTGTATCTGTTGTGACTGTACCTTTAATTCAACCAGGAGTCACTGGATTCTAATAGGTTAAGTACTAACATGTCAATTAGATATAAGTTCCTGAGCTGTAACTCATGTAGAAGAAGATTCATAAAAGTATAACGCGTGCAAGTACGTCTTTTCAATTCGGTTCCCTCCTAAAACCTTTCCAGGCCACAACAAAGAATTGGCGACGAGAATAAAATTTCAATTTTACGATTAATTAAAAACATTCACGTACAGTAGTGTGAGGTGAATTACTCTTGCCTTCAACTTTAATAAGTAATTTCATCATCCTCAATTGCTGTGCGAAAAATTTCAAAATGGATGTTGAACAGTTTGCACAGTTGCTGCGAGAATTCAGCGACAGCCAGAAACAATTACTCGAAAGTGTTGCTGCTACAAGAGCGCAAACAGTCCCAAGTGGATCATTGGAACAAGGACAAACAACAGTAACTTCTTTGATTCCAAATTTCGAGAATTTTCTTTCTTCTAGGGAAAATTTCAAAATGTATCGTCAACGCTTCGAAAATTATCTGACAATGAAGGGGGTGTTCTCAAACAAGACACTCTGTAGTCAGATGCTACTGAACTCAATCGGTTCGAGTCATTACCAACTAATTGTGTCAATAGTTTCACCAAAAACACCATCGGAGCTGTCTTACCAAGAGTTCACGACGGCCATAGAAGGGCATTTATGTCCTAAAAAAAGTGTACTGGTGGCCCAGCATACATTCCTGTCATTATATCAACAGGAAGGTCAATTAATTGTTGATTACGTTACTACTCTGCGTAGAGATATTGGGGACTGCGAATTTGTTTCACCCTGCGATTGTAAAAGTAGCATTGCCGACATATTTCTTCGAGCACAATTTATACGAGGACTTCATGACAATTCAATGAGGGAACAGGTTTTACAGTGCGATGGTTCAACTTTTGAGGAACTAGTAAAAAAAGCACTAGCTATCGAAGCTTCAAAATTAAATAGTCGACTTCTTGGATCAAAACAACCTTACAGAATAGACACTACAGATATTAATAAAATTTCAAGATCAATTCACTACAACAATTCATCTTCTCACCGTAAAGGATATTCAAGAAGTAATTGCAACATTTCAAAGAATTTTCAACCGCGTTCAAAGTCACGTTTAAGTTTTCGAGAATTAGGAATTGAGGATTTGTGCATTAGATGCGCTTCAAGTACACACAAAGTCATGGATTGCCGAGTCGATAGAAATAAACTTCTGTGTAAATCATGTTCAAAATCAGGTCATGTACAAAGGGTGTGCATACGTTCATTGACTTCTTCAAGGGCAGGACAGTTATTAAATTCAAAACCAATCCATACCGTAAGTAATATTCGAGAAAATGTGGAAAATTATGGTATTTACAATGTAGTGGATATTTTTGAGCAAGAACATTTTACAGACGATCATTCAAAGTATTTTGTAACCATTAATATTCAAAATCGTCCACAGCGTTTCGAAGTAGATTCTGGTGCAGGGTATACTCTGTTGCCATATTCAAGACTTAAAGAACTGCAGCTTGGAATGCAGCTTCAAAAAACTGATATAATGTTTCGATCATATACAAAAAACGTATTCGTGCCTTATGGTAAATTAAAAGTCAAAGTTCAATATAAAAACAAGATATCAAACAAAGACCTATATGTTGTTCCTGACGAATTTCCTCCATTACTTGGTCGCATCTGGATGCGTCATTTGGAAATTGATCTCAACGAATTGGATCGCTCTAGCTCGAATAAGACAATTGAGCCACACATATATTCAATCGACAATATTTTCTTAAAATATGCTCCAATATTCGAACAAACAGTTGAATGCATTCCTGGAATCACATGTTCTCTCCATCTTCGAGAGGGAGCCAAACCAGTTTTTGTCCGGGAACGTGATGTGCCGTATGCGTTACGAGAAGAGGTCTGTAGGGGTCAGGATATTTTGACTTTGTAAATTATTAAAATAAAAACCACTGACGTTTAATAGAAGAATTTTATTATAACCAAGCTGCACGACACTCCGTTTACAACTGTCCTCTAGTTCTTACTTTCCGTCACCTTTCTCACTTCAAACAAATATAAAATAAGGCATTGCCAACTAAACTTAACTTCTAACAAATATCTTGGCTCTACAGCTCGGCCATTCTGACAATCAATCGTCCCCGATTGCGATGGGATAATTTATTTTATTTCAAATATCTTCTCATATTAAATGGTGCAGAAACACCTGTAAATTTTTTCCTACTAATTGTATTACCAGGAATGTCTTCTATTATGTATCTGTCGTTATTTAAAACTGCCTTAACTATAAATGGACCTTTATACTTTGGTAGCAATTTATAGCATACACCTGCTTCAGTTACTATATTTTTTATCATTACTAGATCACCTACCCTGTATATTTCAGCGCATTTTCTTTTCTTATCGAAATTTGATTTGTATGCTTGTTGAGCCCTTTGCGTACTCGCGACAACCAATTTCCGTACAGCTAAGATATCGCGACTTTCGGTATGTTCCCTTGTTAAATGAGTCCGTAACTCATCCCGATTATCATTTTGATTTATCCCGAAAAGGGCAACACTAGGCGTAACATTCGTACTACGATTAACAGTATTGTTAAAACTAAACTCAACTTTGTGTAATACATCATCCCAACACACCTTCCTTTCTGTGTCAGTTAACTTAGCTAACATTGGAATCAGAGTCCGATTAACTCTCTCAACTTGTCCGTTAGATTGTGGCGAACTAGTTGCAACTAAAACGTGTTGAAATTGGGTTTCCTCTGAAAATTTTTTAAATTGCTTCGACGTAAAGCAAGTGCCTCTGTCAGAAACGAGACGTTTTGGAATACTGTAACAACTAAAATATTCCACCAAATGTTTTACTACTTCATTAGTATTTGTCGTTTTAGTTGGATAAAGCTTAACAAATTTAGAAAAGCATCTATAACAACCAAAATGTAACGATGCTTTCTTCGAGTTGTTTCAAAGTGACGAACATGATCAACATGAATTATTTGAAAGGGTTTATCACATTTGTCATACAAATGCATAAGTCCTTCAACCTTCCCACTTTTAGGCGAATACGCGAGGCATTTCAAACACTCACTAATATACTCTTTGATTTTTGCTACTAGGTTTGGGAACCAATAAGTCCGTTTAATGAGCTCAGCAACTTTTTTCTCCCCCATGTGTCCCATATTGTCGTGATACATAGCTAAGATTTTACTTTCTAAACATGCAGGAACGAAGAAAAGAGATTTTTTACCAAATTTTCGATAAACAAGATCCTCTCGCAACTCGAAATGTGGATGCTCTGTTTTACCCAAACGTTTCCTCAATTCAGATATGTTGTCATCACGCAATTGATGGATAGAAAGTAGCTGTGAAAGTGAACACTCTTTTAACACTAAGATTGCAGGGGCTCGGCTAAGAGCGTCAACGTGTTTCATTCGAGCAGATTTTCGATGTGATATTTCATACTCATAGTTTTCTAAGAAAAGTGCCCATCTTGCAACTCTATTATTCACTTCCTTTTTCTGAAGTGTTTGACGTAATGAGTTGCAATCCGTAATAATTTTAAATTTGATACCATGTAGATATGCATGAAAGCGTTTAATCGCATTTACAATAGCAAGTGCTTCCAACTCAAACGAATGATATTTAGACTCAGCTTCACTAGTCTTTTGACTAAAATAGGATATAGGATGAAAATGTCCATCCGATTGACGCTGGAAAAGTATTACACCGTAACCCACAGAGCTCGCATCTGCGTGTAGCTCAGTCTCCGCTGCTGGGTTGAAAACTTTTAAAACCGGAGCCGTCGTTAAAGTCGACTTCAATTTCTAATATGATTCAAGTTCCTTTACAGAAAATACGAAAACAGAATCTTTTTTCAATAAAGCGTAAAGCGGGCTAGCAATTGTTGCATAACTATTGACAAATTTCCGGAAATAGCTCGTTAAACCGATGAATCTTTGAAGCTCGAAAACATTTCTTGGAACCGGAAACACCTTAATGGACTCCATGTGATGTTTTGATGGCTTTATGCCTTGACCGTTAATTGAATAACCTAAATATTCTATTTCAGATTGGAAAAATGAGCACTTCGACGGCTGAATCTCTAAATTTAGTTGACCTAAACGATCGAAAACCTTCTTCAGAACCTCACTATGTCTCTCAAAAGTTTTGGTCGCTATGAGGAAGTCATCTATATATATATGAACCTCTCCCGTCGAGACCAGATCTGCAAAATTCTCTCGAATGAATCGGGAAAATATACTTGGAGCATTTGACAAACCGAACGGCATCTTCACGAACTCATATTGAGCATCCGGAGTAGAGAAAGCGGTGTACTTAATCGAATTCTTTTCCATTGGTATATTATAAAACCCATTTTTCAAATCAATCGCAGAAAAGTATTTCATTCCCCCTAAAAGATCAAGGTAATCTTCTATTCTACCGATGGGAAATCTATCTTTTACCGTAAATTTATTTAACTCACGATAATCAATACACATTCGTGTTTTCCCATTTTTCTTTTTAACTAAAATAATTCGACTGCTGTAAGGACTACAAGATGGTCTTATAATGCCTTTACCTAATAATTCTTGAATAAGTTCATTTATTGTTTCTTTCTCCTTTATCGAAAACTTTCGCGGATTTGAATAAAACTGTATTGATTGTGTTAATTCGATTTTCGCTTCATACCGTTTATCAACAACGTTTTCATTCTTATTGCTAATCGACATATAATATAATTCCCGCAAAAACTCAAAAAGCTCAACATCAGCATAAGGGCTAATAGCCTTGCAAGGACCGACCACAAAATTAGGTGAGTTCTCATAAAGATTTTCCATACATAATATATTATTAAATATATGTTTATTCAATGCACTATCTGACTTACCAGACGTTATATTATCTACTGATAAATTCTCTGAAGTTGGGGTTGAATTAAAACATATGCCATTAATTGTCATCAAGTTTTCTGATTTGGAGTCTATAACTACATGGACGCTAGGATTATTAATAAAATCAGTTCCCAAAACGCAATCGCAGTCGAATGATTCGTCATCTACAATAAAAAAGTCAATTAGCAATTGGTCACAATAATTAATTTCACAATTTAGTTTAATATTGCCAAGAACAATCAACCTTGATTTGTTTATACCTGTATACATTAAATTTGTACTTGTATTATTATTATCATGGATTAAATTATTTGGCAAACAACCTCGTCGTACCATATTAATCGGACTACCCGTGTCAAGGAGTGTACTTGCCATTTTTCGTCTTCCATCCGGTAAAATTATAATATTATTCACGAAAAATCTCTTATTTGAAGAAATTATATGTATGCCTTTCATTAAACATTTATCTTCCGTATGTCCAACTCGCGAACACTTGGAACATCCGGGTAAACGTTAGGGCTCTGGGCAATCTTTTGCTCGGTGATTTGTAAACTTCAAACAATTATAGCACTTTATTTTTGATTTAGCACTATCAAATTTAGATTCCATTCCATGTGACAAGTCGGGTTTACTTTTTACAGATGATTTGACGCTCAACTTCTTGTCAACCTGTTTATCATATGACTCAATAGCTCTCATTATTTCCAACATATCACTTAAACCATCACACTTACACGTCACTAATGCTCGTTGTAATTCAGGGTTTGTTATTCCCATTACCAAGTATCTTCGTATCGCTGCATCTGACAGGTTTCCCCGTTTCCCCATCATGAGCATGGCGTAATAATATTTAGTGTATGTTTCGTCCAGTTTTTTACTACGTGTAGACATTTGAAAATGTATTTGTGCTTCATCAACCAAAGCAGGGAATGCTTCCATTAACTTCTCTTTAAATTCATTCCAAGAATTCAAGTCTGGTTCGGTCGCTAGGAAATTTCGTGCTGATCCCGTAATTTAATGGTCGCTATGAAAAGTTTCATATTTTCACTCCAATTAAATGCTCTGCCTGTACGCTCAATATCATTTAACCATTCGTTCGCAGTTAATTTTGCCGTGGTGACATTATCTGGATCGAATTCCATTATCATGTCTTTATACTCGTTCGTATGTATTCCCATTCCTCTGAAAGAAGTGGTGTTTTGTTGTTGAATAGGCGGATTCCCATCGGTGTTGTATCCTCCTATACTGCTAGCATTGTTTATGCAATTCGATGGAACGAATATATTTTCGTTTGGCCCATCGTCCCGCGCGATTGTATGCATGCTGACGCTTGTTCGTTTATTCGATTCATGTTGATGAATACTAGTCGCTTCTGGTTGTGGTACTATGGCGTTGTCGATCATGGTGTTCGTTGCTACGTGAGCTTTATTCTCACCCATTTGTACGTTCGTTGCCTGCTCTTGTGTAGAAACTACATTCTCAACAGTACCCGCTGGTATTTGTTGTTTTATATCGGCCGTATGCCTATGTGTTACGTTTCCACTTTCGTATAACAATTCAGACATGACGTTGTTGGTTGTATTGGTGTCGTTCCCATTTAATTTTCCAACTAAATCTACATGCTGCATAGGTGTCATGGCCGCTTTTTCCAAAAGAACTTTCTCTCTGATAAGCTGATTATACTTGTGAAGAAGCTCGATTTTCTTCTCAAGGATTTCTATCTGGCTGATGTCATCTATGCTGCCCTTTTCCTTACTTTTTATGGTGACATCAGGATCGCTCTCTTCTAGTGAGATATCCTCGGTACTTGATGTCTTCGAAAGGACGCCTGATCTCGTAGTTTTCGGCATTTTACGTGTCGTTGGTGCAGTTTGGAGCTAGTACGCAGAATTTACAAATTCGAAATTTTAAAATTCGCGAGTATCCCACTTCTGATACTGTAGGGGTCAGGATATTTTGACTTTGTAAATTATTAAAATAAAAACCACTGACGTTTAATAGAAGAATTTTATTATAACCAAGCTGCACGACACTCCGTTTACAACTGTCCTCTAGTTCTTACTTTCCGCCACCTTTCTCACTTCAACCAAATATAAAATAAGGCATTGCCAACTAAACTTAACTTCTAACAAATATCTTGGCTCTACAGGTCAATAGGGAGCTTGATGCCCTTGAGGCTGATTGCATCGTTTCTATGGTTGATCACAGTGATTGGGGATCACCACTCGTTTGCATACTAAAACCAGATAGGAAAGTACGATTTTGTGTCGATTACAAAATTGGTGTAAACCAACAACTTCAATCAGCACATTATCCAATTAAACGAATAGACGAGATTCTTAATAACCTTCGAAATTCTTCCTACTTTTGCCGATTGGACACTTTTAAGGCTTATCTTCACGTAAAAATGGACCAGGAGTGTGCAAAAATTCAAACGATTTCAACACACCGAGGAACCTACATCATGAATCGCCTCTCATTCGGAATCAAGACTGCACCGAGTGAGTTTAATAGGATTATCGATCAAATACTTCAGAGGCTGGAAGGAACCTTATCTTATTTCGACGACATTATCGTCCACGGGCGATCAAAGGAAGAATGCCAGCTTAGACTTGAAAGATGTCTTTCTCAACTCCAGAAGTATGATCTCTATCTTAACAAAGATAAAAGCGATTTTTTCAAAACAGAAATTCAATACTTGGGTCATACAATACGAAATAATCAAATATTAAAATGTCAAGAAAAAGTCAAAGCGATCTTGGACATGCCGAGACCTGTTAATGCTGATGAAGTCAAAAGATTCTTAGGATTAGTTACATATTATTCAAGATTTATTCCAGACTGTTCAACAAAAACACATCTCCTAAGGAAACTTCTGAAAGGAAGTTCAAAGTTCTTATGGACAGCTTCATGTGAAGCTACATTCAGGAAACTTAAGAGCGAGATATCCAGTGATCGGGTTCTCATACCTTTCGATGCAGACCTGCCAATCCTCCTAACATGTGACGCGAGTCCAACGGGAATCGCAGGTGTACTGTCACACTTGGTAAAGGGACAGGAGAGACCGGTTGCATTCGCGTCTCGTTCTCTTACACCAGCTGAACAGAACTATAGTCAACTCGACAGAGAAGCTTTGGCAATTGTTTTCTCAGTCAGCCATTTCTATATGTACCTTTATGGACATCATTTTCAACTTATTACAGATAATCGGCCACTGATTCGAATATTTCATCATTCAAACAAGCTTCCAGCAAGGACATCAGCTCGTCTTCTTCGATACGCATCATTCTTATCAGGATTCAACTACGAGACGAAATTCAAAAAAGGCACTGACAATACCAATGTCGATTGCTTATCAAGGGTGCCACACAATTCAAGAATACAGGGCATGGATTTTTCAATAAATCAAGGGGTTCATGACATTTGTTCCTTTTCAATTCTACAAATTTCTTCATATGAAATCACATCAGAAACTATAGCTCTAGAGACAGATATAGACCAAGAGCTTTCAAAAATTAAAAATGATCTCATCAACAATAATTCAAAAAACAACCAAGAATATACACTAGATAGTGGTGTTCTCTTCAAAGGGAATCGAGTCGTTATTCCTCGCTCTCTTCAAGCCAGCATATTAAGAGAATTACACAGTACGCACATAGGAATTACAAAAATGAAACAGCTGGCTCGTCAATATTGTGTGTGGACAGGTATTGATCGAGCAATTGAGGAAATATCGAAATCATATGAAATTTGTGTCGGTACTAAATCAAGCCCGCCGAAGGCACCACTTGACCTGTGGGAGGAGCCACAGGAAAACTGGGATCGTGTCCACATGGATTATGCAGGACCTTATGAAGGAAGACATCTTCTAATCTTGGTAGACGCTAAGTCAAAATGGGTAGAAGTTCGAATTTCAAATGATGCACCTTCATCTGCAAAGACTATCGAGCTACTTGACGAAATATTTGCAACTCATGGATTGCCAAGAGTGTTAGTTTCCGACAACGCCACAATTTTCACCAGTGAGACCTTCAAAAAATGGTGCACTTCAAATGGAATTTTTCAAAAGTTTTCCGCACCTAGCCATCCAGACACAAACGGTCTGGCTGAGCGAAATGTAAGAACAATCAAGAACCGCTTACAAGCAATGAAGAATGAACCCCTGACACTTCATCGAAAACTTCAAAAGATTATGCATCGATATAGAGCAACTCCTCTTGCGGAGGGGAGAACACCTGCTGAACTATACTTGAAGCGAAATTTTCGGATTCGACTTGATGCAATTAAGCCATATCATGAGATGGACATTCAAGGACCAGTGGTTAGCACTACTCGTTCCTTCACGATTGGGAATCGAGTTCAGTCTCGTTATTACATTAACAACAAACCAGCTTGGCGATTTGGCGTAGTGTTGAGGAAGTTTGGCTATCTACACTACCTTATTAAACTCGACAATGGCTACGTATATAAACGCCATATAGATCAGCTTAGGAGTACCAGCGTTGCTGAAAGGCCAGTAACAATTGTGCCTAACTCAACACCAGCTGAGAACGTCATTGAGAGTCGGGACGCTGCCAATGAATTAGAGTATCCCGAACTTATTTTTCAACCAAGTATTCAAATGTCACCGGAAATTGTGACACATCCGGAACCAGTTACTTAACCATTGCCAGGTGACTACCAACCGTGCTCACAACACAATCAGTCTCCACCAACCGTTAAGGAGTGTTTACAATGGCAGAGTAGAGTGGAGTCATCAGATTGCATTTGCTCTCATCATCTCACCAACGTGAGATTAGGAATTTTTCAAATCTGACGATACTCTGTGAAATCCACTATGGTGGGAAGCGCGAAGAAATTATATTAAAGTGCAAGCTTGAAACAAGGAAAGACAATGCAATCTGGTGACTCCACTCTACTCTGTCATTGTAAACGCTCCTTTAAAGTTCAACCTTTGAAACGTACTCGCCGACCACCAGGATACCTTTAAGATTGTGTTCTGGATCAACATTCTTCAAACGACCAGTAACGTTTTTATTAGTGGGGGAGAACTGTTGTGACTGTACCTTTAATTCAACCAGGAGTCACTGGATTCTAATAGGTTAAGTACAAACATCTCAATTAGATATAAGTTCCTGAGATGTAACTCATGTAGAAGAAGATTCATAAAAGTATAACGCGTGCAAATACGTCTTTTCAATTCGGTTCCCTCCTAAAACCTTTCCAGGCCACAACAGTATCTGTATTGTTCTTGAAAATAGTGCCTTTTTTTTATCCAATTTTGAACTTCAGCATAAACGTCCAACTATTTTATGCAATTGACAAATTGAATGAAATACCACAAGTGACACTTCGCTATAAAACAGTGGGAAATAATGCTTTGACACCTTTTTTTTCTAACAGTGCAAAGTAATAAGACCCTCTCACTTACTTTCTCAGTAAAATAGCATGTTCGAGTAATGTAAATCAGCCATTACGTACATAAAATTGAACCGGATCAGATTAGGGAGATAAAAAAACGCAGCTGTCGAATTCATTGTATTACGTCTGCGACAAACGATGACGCCAATTTCGTGTCGCATTCATTGTATTTCAGGCTTAAATTAAAGCTTCAACTGCTTGAACAAACCTTAGAATATAGAGCAAACAGGAATGGTGATAAGCCAGATTTTGCGTAATGAATTTCTGGTTGTGTTGGTAGTCCATTTTTACATGTATTTACATGCCATCCCTATTTTAAGCAACTTGTCAATTTGCAAAAAGTAAACAAATGTTTTGAGCGGAGCATCTGTGGTAAAAATGTTCTTTTTCTGCTTTATTTTGAAACAATTCACATAATTAATTAATATAAAACTTTGCTTCTATTAACAAAAAAGATAATTTAGGTAGTGCAGTTGCCTCAAACGGGATTCCCTAGTTTATAATCCAATTTATATTTGCAAGCACTGCCCGAACACTTCATTTCTGCTTTTAATTGATATGAAGATTTTAACAGGCACTAGTGGCACTGTGGCGGCATCGGCTAAACCTCGACGCTTACCTTTGGCGCGGCTCCGACGCGTTCTAAAATGCTAGCGTTGGCAGCACGAGAATCGATTTAGACATTTGTAAGTTTGTGGAACCAGTTCACCAGGCCACCTTGCGTGTTGTGGGAGAGGTAAGTTAGAAAACTTAGCAGTCCTAAAAATGAAAAGTTTTGTTTTGTTTTTAAGTCAAAAATTTAATGTTCCAAGTGTCTTACGATCGAACAGTCGACTCTTTTTCTAAAAAAATAAATTTAGAATACTCTGTGCAAATAACGTTTAACCTGTATCAAATAAAGTTATAACGTTTTTAAAAAATATTAAAGAAAGCATCCACGCAATTAGTAGTTTCTTTATATATACGGAAATCTATTCATCCTTTCCTTTTCTTCCAAATTAGAAACAGGGTACGAGAGGAGCGTTATCGTGCCTCCGAGGAAACAATACACCGAACCACAGGAGATATCCTAACAACGCGGTGTAGCGGTTGTTACACGCTAACCGTAATACGTCAACTACTAATGCTGATAAATTGAAAGAGAAAATGTTATGGAAGTATGTTGGTCAGGACGTGAAGTCCAAACTGCCAGCCAAAGCTGACAGATCACTCGATGACAGCGATAGCACAGGGCGGCATGCTAGCACCTCGGCTAAGGGTGGCGGAGAGTATGGGGAGGTTCCCGAAAATACCTGCCGCTGTCACCACCCATAATCAAAAATAATCTTCATGCCTACTTGAACGAGCCAGCACACACTCGGTCCTGAAGGGACCCTTACGTCACTTACCTATGCTCCATTGAAGGCGCAGATGACATGCCTTCCTGCCAAGCCCCATCCTCCCATCGACTATGGGTGGCACAATCGTCCAAAGTCCCTTTGTTAACCTATAGAAAGAAAGAGACTAGGCAAGCCTAGTCGACCCCGGTCTCATTGCGATAGAGGGCTCCGGGATGTGAAGGAAAAAGTAAAAACTCAGCCAATCATGTTCACGTTATAATAGCAAGTGTTTCCTTCTTACAAAAATGCTATTGATTCCTATAATTATTTTAATTTTAAATCGCCGCAACGTTCATGGCAAGACTCATAGCATATGTTTAATTTTGCTTTTCACATTAAAACAAATAGAGCTAAGATTATTGAACTTCCTAGGATAATAATAGAGTAAAGATAAATACCATTTAAAGAAAATGATTCCATATAAAAATATCTTGATCTTGCCCTGCAGCCATAATTCATAAATTTCGGCTTTTAACTTCAGACTAGCTTATCGTAAGAAATGTTTCAAAATGTATGTACATAAATGTTTGAATGATAATGCATTTTTTTTCTTATCTACCCTTAACTAAACGAGAGAAATTAAATATTAAAATTCTTTTATATAAATGTGTATGCCAGTTTCATAGTCTCAAAAATATGCCGCGATGTGAGGTGATAATCTAACATATACGTACGATGCGAGACGGAAAAAGAATGAGAATATATTGTTAGCTGTTAAAAGATTCGAAGTAAGTAAAGAAGAAGTAACTTGTGCGCACAAATCCCCAACCTTATCTTGCTTTTTGTGTAGAATCACTCTTAAATATTAAAATTTAGTTAGTTTTAATTGATTGTAAAGATGACATAACCTTGAGGTAAGTATCTAATTTTAACAAGAACGTATGAACGTATTTCATGTGAGCATTACTGTATTCAATGATTCAAGATAATACCTAATAGGCCGATATAAATGAAGAAAAATCTTTAAAGCTTTTCATTATTCTCTCGATTTTGAGACAATGAATGCATGTATGTATATTTATCTTTATAATAACAGGTGCAGCCTGTGTACGCGAGTGATAATTTGAACTCCCTAAAATGCTATCTGTATATTTGCTATGATTTACCACAAAAAAAAATCTTAAGCTATATTTATTTAAAATGATCTTTGCTGCACATTTAATAATTGGTTCCGTGCTTTTGTGCCTTTTTTTACTTTATTATTCTATTATAAAATTACTTGCTAATGGTACTTAGCTGTATTACCGCTGCCATTTACCCTTCTGTAAAGAGATGTTCTGAAGTTTCATCGCTATTTCGGCGTTTACTTCCTAACATTTTTGGTTGCTTGTTCTAGAGATTCTTGGTAGAAGAGATTATTTGATTCTCCAGGTAGAGATTCTTTTGCTTTATCTACATGCTATGTCCGAGTACTATTTTAAATGCTGACTTTGCTCCCAGTTTTATTTGTTGCAGCTGTTGCTGGTGAATATACTGTACTAAATGGTGTAGAATCATGGACGAATCTTGAACAAGCAATCCAGTTCGCACTACGGCTGCCAACTCTTCGAGCGGTAGAAACTTATACATGAATCGTCATAAAACAGGCATCCATGAGTTCAACAGGGTTTTGCAGTGTACTTACTGTCGAGATATTTTGGAACATGTCGCTGGAAGTGTACGAAAAATTTTCTCCTGGTGATGAGGAGAATATTTTTACGAATTAATAATAGGTTCTTGCAGGGTTAATGATTATTTCGGACTTACATGAGGGATGGATTTCCACCGAGACCGTTGAAATTTTACGATCTGGTTGTCTTCAACTTTTCACGTCCTTTCACTTTCACGTTTTTGACAAGACAAAACGATTGTCTTCTTCTTACTTGTCTTCAACGACATGTCACTTGAGCTTTAGTAAAGCACTACTCCCAGTCAAGGTGCGTTCGCTTTCCGCTATGGACAGCAGCCGACATACACGCTACAGTACGTGTAGCATATTGCTATATACAATACGCTACGACCATAACAAAAACAACACTCAAGTTCCGCAACACCTATTCAAGCAACTTGCCAGTAGTATATATCTGCTTGCTACATCGAAGCAACATACAAGAACGTCCGAACTTAAATAGAAGTAGGCACAATACCTACAATTGGTGACCCCGACAATTGAAGCACGCATTTAGCGTTCTCTCAGCAAGGAGCCAGAATTTACAGTCTGATAGGCGTATTCAGACAGGCCTACGCAAAGTTTAGTTGCTGCCCGGATAAAGGTTGTAGCCAGCAATATAGAGTTAATACATTGATTTAAATTTTTAGATTGATTGTTCACATTGTTTTTCTTTTTTTTCTTTTAAACATAATTATACTGTTTCTTTTTCGTTTATATGTTATATATGTTAAATTTGTTTGATTTTTTGTTTATATATTCGCATATACACATAAGTTTCCTTGTTCATGTCCTTAGTATTAATTAAGTTGTGTAAACCCCTCGCAACACCCAGAGTAGCTGGTCGACATTAACTTTTGTCACGCTTTTGATAGTTGGCCTGCGTTTCGTTATGTCCCTTCGTGAGACGGATACGTGCGATATTTTGAGTGAGTCTACGGGCTCTGGTGTGGGTACATCTGCCGATGTCTCGATGCGGTCGACGTCGTTCGATACTCGCCCTCCAATAAGTATAGGAGCAGTTTCTGTTAAGTCGGCTCCTTTCTGGAAAACCTGCCCGGAATTGTGGTTCCTCCATTTGGTTCTCAATTTGATTTAGCGGGAATCACTCAGGACAAGACCAAATTTCATTATGTGGTCAGTGCTCTCGACGAAGGTGTAATACGTGTGGTCAGTGACGTCATACATGATCCGCCTTTACTCAACAGATACCAAAGGTTGAAAGAAACATTAACTTCTAGGTTGTCTGGTAGCGAAAACCAGAAGATGAAGCAGGTTCTTACCGAGATGTCCTTGGGCGACTTCCAGCCATCTCGGCTACTCAGGGAGATGCGTAACCTCAGCAGAGGTAAAATAGGTGAAGAGGTTTTGAAGTCGCTTTGGCTACAACGTTTACCAGCCGACATGCAAGCTATATTAGCATGTAACCCAGGACCTTAGAAGTGCTAGCCGCCTGTGCAGATACAATCGCAGAGGTCAACCCACGGTCCGAAGTCTTCTCGGTCTCGTCGAATATATCTCCAGAGGGTCTGCCCCAGTCACTCAACCAGTTAACCATCAAAGTCACTAACCTGGAAAGGCTAGTCGAACAAAGATTGAATCGCCGTGGTTCCGGTTCACGAAATAGCCCACCGCGAAGCAGAAGCAAATATAGATCTACTTCAAGTGGTGCTAATTACGGCCACGCCGAGGAATTATGTTGGTATCATCGTAAATTCCAGGCCAATGCAAAAAGATGTATTCCTCCATGTAAGTATGAAAATCCAAAACTATGTTCTAAACAAATAAATAATCCCAACCATGCTTTAAGCTAATTTGCCCTCCTCCCTTGACGACGGAGGGAAGTGGCAGTTCAAATAGTCGTCTTTATATCTTCGATCAAAATAAAAAAAAAAAAAGTTTTCTAATAGATACTGGGGCAGATGTGACAGTTGTCCCGGCGTTTTCAAAGGATAGATGCATGAAATCGTTCCTTTGTCTTCAAGCAGCTAATTGTTCATCAATTAACACGTATGGCCATACTGGGCGCAGACTTTTTGGGCCACTATGGGCTTCTCGTTGGCACTAACAAAAAATTGCTGATTGATCCGCTAACTTCTCTAAAATCGACAGGAAAGCGAGTTTTTTGTAAGTCATCAGCTCTGTCGATCTTCATTGAGTCGACAGTACACCCCAAAATTCAAAATCTCTTGCGATGTTACAAAGACATTACGCTGGGGACTGGTTTTAAAAACCCAGTTAAGCACACGGTAACTCACCATATCCTCACTAAAGGTCCTCCAGTCGCAGCCAAGGTACGACGTCTTCCTCCCGATAAACTAGCTGCGGCGAAGAAGGAGTTTGACTTCCTTTTACGAGAAGGTATTTGTCGGCCGTCGAAAAGTTGTTGGTCCTCAACTCTTCACTTAGTCAAAAAGAAGAATAATGAATGGAGACCGTGCGGCGATTACAGAGGTCTTAATTCCTGTACAATCCCTGACCGATACCCCATTCCTTTGATCCATGATTTCTCGTAGAACTTACAAGGCTGCAAAATTTTTTCGACGTTGGATCTAACTAAAGCTTACCACCAGATCCCAATTGAACCCGAAGATATTCCGAAAACGGCTATATGCACACAATTCGGACTATTTGAGTTCACCCGGATGACTTTCGGCCTTTGCAATGCCGCACAGACTTTCCAAAGATTTATACATTCGATTTTACAACAATTTTCATTTTGTTTCGTCTACTTGGACGACATATTAATCGCATCTAAATCTGAAGGTGAGCATCTCAAGCATTTAGAACTAATTTTTGCACGACTTAAAGAATACGGGTTGATTATCAATGTCATTAAATGCAAGTTCGTATTACAAGAAGTGACATTTTTAGGCCACTTAATAACGGCAAAAGGTATTAAACCACCCCCGGATCGGGTTGAAGCAATCACTAATTGCAAGCCCCCAGTGACTGTTAAAGACCTCCGTCGCTTCTTAGGCATGATAAATTATTATCGACGTTTTTTACCGCATGCCGCACAAAATCAAGCAGTGCTAAACAATTACCTTAAAGGATCCAAGAAAGAAGGCAGTCGGAAAATAGACTGGACGGAAGAAGCTAATAAGGCTTTCGAGTCAGTTAAAAAGCTGCTCACCGATGTTACCCTTCTTGCTTTTCCCAGTTCTTCCGCCGATGTAGCTCTATGGGTGGACGCTTCTGATACCGCCATTGGAGCTAATGTTCAACAGAAGATTGATGACACCTAGCAACCTCTAGGTTTCTTTTCTGTGAAACTGAACACAGCGTAGCGTAAATATAGCACATACGATCGCGAACTATTAGCTACCTATAAAGGCGTCAAATATTTCAGGTTTTTGTTGGAGGGTCGTCCCTTCACCTTATTCACAGACCACAAACCTCTGACTTATGCCTTCCAGCAAAACCCAGAAAAGGCATCACCCAGACAATTGAAACATCTCGATTTCGTGGGACAGTTCACCACTGATTTAAAACACATTTTCGGGAAGGATAACGTTGTAGCAGACGCGCTTTCCAGATTGGAAGAGATTCGTCTTCCTAACCTAATAGACTTCGGGTCTATTGCCGATGCTCAGACAGAGGATCCCGAGTTTCAGGAATTACTTCAAAATTCGCAGTTCAAATTCGAGCAATTCCCCATTTTTGGTACCGATAGACAAATTTACTGCGAAGTCTCTTCAGGCAAGGCCAGACCTTTCATCCCTAAGAAGTTTAGGCTTCAAATTTTTAAGTCAGTGCACAATTTAGCCCATCCTAGTATTCGTTCTACTAATAAAATGGTTACGTCAAAATTCTTTTGGAATGCGATAAATAAAGACATTAACTCTTGGGCTCGCTCTTGTTTAGAGTGTCAAAAAAGTAAAGTTTCGCGACATGTTAAAAACTCTCTTGGTAAATTTCCATTTTCCTCCGGACGCTTCCAAGATATTCATATCGACTTGATTGGTCCTCTTCCACCGTCCCAAGGCTTTAGATACTGCCTCACAGTCATATACAGATTTACACGTTGGCCTGAAGCAGTGCCCTTAGCTGATATTAGTGCGGAAACCGTAGCCGGAGCATTTTGTAGTAGCTGGATAGCACGGTTCGGAGTACCTAAGACGATAGTAACCGATCAAGGAGCACAGTTCGAATCCGCACTTTTTTCCGAACTGGCAACCTTGTTAGGTTTCAAGCGAATCCGTACCACCGTGTATCATCCTCAAGCCAATAGTTTTCTCGAACGTTGGCACAGAACGCTCAAAGCAACAATTATGAGCTACAGAGAAAAGTCTTGGTCCAAAGTTCTACCTATGGTTTTATTAGGACTGAGGTCCGTTTTCAGAGAAGAATTCCTCGCTACACCAGCGGAATTGGTCTACGGTGAAAGTTTGCGGCTACCCGGTGATTTTTTTCTAAATTCCCGGTCTCTTCCTGCAAACGAATTTGTAGTTTCTCTTCGAAATTTGTTCTACGACATAAGGCCAATCCCCGCTTCAAATCACTCACGCCCCCATATGAGGGTCCTTTCAAAATAATTAAACGCGATGAATTTTATTTTACGTTAGAAGTTAAAGGCAAGGAGCTTAATGTTTCCGTCAATCGTTTAAAACCTTGTTTTCGTTTTCAAGAAACCATTGAAATGGATGAAAACACCAACCAAGGCATGACACCACCAGACGAGACTCATATCACGTAGGAGCCCCTCCAACCAGCGATGCGAAATTATCCTATCGTAACAGACACTACGCATCAATATGAGTTCTCTCAGCCAGCACCTGGAGGCTCGGAAACACACGCGACCTCACCTAATTACGCAGTCCAGCGTATTCCACCTTCAGATGACCAGGAACAATGTCAACGCCGCGTTAGATTTCTTTCTGACGGAAATATGCGGTTTCCCCAGCAAATCACTCGCACTGGACGAATCACAAAACCACCTAAGCGTTTTTTACCAGACTGAGATTTTGGTTTTGTTGGTGGGGGAGTATTGTGGCGGCATCGGCTAAACCTCGACGCTTACCTTTGGCGCGGCTCCGATGCGTTCTAAAATGCTAGCGTTGGCTTCACGAGAATGTGAGTTTGTGGAACCAGTTCACCAGGCCACCTTGCGTGTTGTGGGAGAGGTAACTTAGAAAACTTATCAGTCGTAAAAATGAAAAGCTTTGTTTTGTTTTTAAGTCAAAAATTTAATGTTCCAAGTGTTTTACGAACGAACAGTCGATTCTTTTTCTAAAAAAATAAATTTAGAATACTCTGTGGAAATAACGTTTAACCTGTATCAAATAAAGTTATAACGTTTTTAAAAAATATTAAAGAAAGCATCCACGCAATTAGTACTTTCTTTATATATACGGAAATCTATTCATCCTTTCATTTTCTTCCAAATTAGAAACAGGGTACGAGAGGAGCGTTATCGTGCCTCCGAGGAAACAATACACCGAACCACAGGAGACATCCTAACAACGCGTGTTATGGTCGTAGCATATTGCATATAGCAATATGCTACACAAAGTACTGAAGCAAGCGTGTAAGCGGCCGCGTCGAGCAGGAAATTAAAACGCACCCCGACCGAGAGAGATGCGTTTCCCCAAGCTCGATATGACATGCTGGTGATGACAACGAAGAAGAAGTTTTTGGACAAGGTTGTCACTTTTTCTGTAAGTGTGATTTTGAGAAGGAAGAAAATTTTTTGCTGTGGTCCCAAGAAGTAACGTGGTGAATAGAAATTATATCAGGTAGTAATCGTGTAATCAGTGGTTATTGGTGACACAAGAGTTCAATTTATTAGGTACTTTAAACCCCCGAATAAGGAGATAAGAATATTAAAAAGCCCGGCGCTGGAAATCAAGGTTCTGACGAGCTGAAAATAAGGCGAGTATCCGAGCACTTGGAGATGTAAGGATATCGACCAGTCTTATATAATAGCAAGTTGTCAGGTTTTTCCAGAAAGATACTAAGATCTTGTATTGGAATGACTACCGCTGAGCATATGGAGTAAACTTCCCAAGAGGGTTTGACACGACCACAATGTAGCACTAGAGCAAATGGTTTGAAAATTTTTAATCAAGAACAATCTGCCGGACTAAAATTGCGAATAGGTTTAAATTAATGTTGAATTAATATCTAGTATAGATTTTCTGTAGAATCAATAGTAACAGGGGAATATTTTTGTGTTATTTTGCTCCCCGTCGTTCAGAATACTTAAAAATATTTGTTTAGGTGCTTCCGACCACGTCATGTGGGCTATGTTGGCGCATATATCTATATGTACATAGAAACAAAAGGAGCATAAAAGACTAGCTCAACGTAAACGATCAAAGGAAGTGAGTGCGTCGACTAACTAGATTTATTAGAATAAGTATCCAGTCATAATTTAAAGTAGCTTTGTTAAGGAAAAGTGAATGCTTTAGAGTTGTCATGCTGCTCGTCAATGTTCAAAACGTTTGTTTAGGTCTCCGGACACATCATTCGAGTCAGATAGTAGCTTACCTGTATATATAATATGCCTATTGGAAAAGGCTTAAATAGTTCAATGGATTAATGAAAATAACCGCATCGTTAGATTAGATTCATTAGGTTAGACTTGAATTAAGATGTACGATAAGTCAATCTGATTGTGTACAACCTTGTAAACGCTCATTTTTTTTACATTACTAGGAATATAGTTCTCACCAGAAATTTGCATAGATAGATTTGCGGTTAGTAATGTTGCACACACGGAAACTTTCGCGAGTCCACTGACTCAACGTATATAAGATTGCTGGCCCTTGGGCTTATCACTAGTTGGACAGCGGTTTATCTTGTTAATTCTTGAGTATCTAAATTTTGCTTATCACTAGTTGGACAGCGGTTTATCTTGTTAATTCTTGCATAACAATTGGCATTTCTAAACACAGATACAATGGAACATTCAAGGAGGCGCCTCTACGATGGACCATATACCAAATGTAAGTGATCTTATTTTGCTGTTTTACATATTGCATCTTTATTAGTAGTACGTACATAATAAATCCTGCAGAGTATTGCAGACATTTTTCTCACATATTATATATATTGTTGCGAGCGTGGCCTTTGGTTCGTTATTTAAAACACAATATTAAATATTTAATACTCAAGTTCTTTATTACACTCTAATCATATAAAATTCATAAACCTTCAATTAATCAACTCAACTTTAATTATCGCTAATACTGTACTTTCAATTATCGCAATCTAATTACAACACTTTCGCACGTTTATTACTTTCGCTTGTTAACACTGCAACGTCTAAGACAAGACTCTTGCTCTGGCGGTGACATCTGTTATATTTATACCCTAGAAACTCTCCAGATTATTCTGGAGTGTTCTATTCCAGAACCTTCTTGTCTATTCTATTCATTCTATTCCTGAACATTCTCGAAGATTCTTTCACCGATTCTCCAAACCTGAAATTGTTTACTCTCCATTGCCAGTAGATGTCACCAGTTGTCTTTTTCTATTGCACGTAACAATATTTTCAAAAAATTATAAAAAGGAAAAAAAAAACACACAAACAAGGTGAATTCTTTTGACTAATAAAGCCTGGTATTGTGTTCATTTCGCGGATAAATTTTGTATGGAAATTTAGCGGTGAAATTTAGTTGCGAAATATTTAGCCAAATCACTAGGGAAAGTGGTATTGTGTTTTATCAGCTAAAAGTTTGTTTAGTTTTGACAAGTAGATGGCAGTAATATCCACAATCACATATTTAACATCAGATTTATCCGCTCAATACCTTTTTTTCACGCTAAAATTTTGACATTGGAAGTTGAAAGAAATTGGAATGCAAGAGTGTTTTTGTATTTTTATTATTTTTTTCTGATAAAAAAATTCCGTCTTCATTTAGACAATTCTTTTAAAAAAAATTAAAATACTAAGTATAAATATAATTTTCCTTACTATTTCGAGATTGGGTAATTGCAATAGCAATCTAAAAGAACACGAAATAATATCACAAATTCACGACAGCTGATTGTCAAAAGCAGCCACCTATAGTTCAAAACAACGAACAATTTTAGCCGTAAAAAGGTCCCTGTTCGATTGCTGCTAAATATTTATCCGCTAAATGAACACAATACCGGGCTTTAGTCCAAAGGAAGAAAGTTTATTAAGAGCGTTAGCTGATTCTTCATCCGGTGACGCAAAAGTAGACCCAATAGTTAGAATAGTACCCTGTGAGATAAAATAAAAACAAAAATAGATATATAAAGAAACAACAAGAAAAATTAATAATGAAATATAATGAAATCCGAATATGAAATGCTAAAAAGGGAAACGGCTTGGCGTCATTGATTGTTTGACAGCGAGCATTGGGGCAGAGTCAAGGTATATAGAAGACAAGGTATTCCCGACTCGAACCACGTTCCGCCATTTTTGTTAAAACTCTTTTTCCCTTTTCTTCATTCACTGAAGTACGTCACAGGGCATCAGCTGTAATGTGTCAAAATTCTTTGCGCTTGTACTGCCACTGTCAGATTTCCTTTTTCTTTTTTATTCATTCACTGAAGTACGTCACAGACTATCAGCTGTTTGATCAGCTGTGATATGTCAAAATTTTAATGGGCATACCTTGTTTCTTCTATATACCTTGGGGCAGAGTTATCTCGCGACGGTTTTTATGTAGTGACATGTAGTAGAGACTTACCTTGTAGTTAACCTCATAAAACGTTAGTTCAGTAGTTCCAGCTATACAATCTTGTACGATGCGCAATGTATAACGAGTTTGTAAAGAATTTTTTTGTGTAAACGAATTTTATAACGTAATGAAGATGTATTGAGCTTTTTAATTCTTCCCTTACTATCCTGGAGCCCTCTCACATAGGATGGAGGTCGTCTAGGCTCGCCTAGTCTCTCTCTCTTTTACAGGTCAATAAGGGACTTTGAACAATTGTGCCACCCAAAGTCAATGGGAGGATGGGGCTTGGCAAGGAAGGCAGACCATCTGTGCCTTTATTGGAATGTAGGTAAGTGACGTAAAGGTCCCTTCAGGACTGAGTGAGTGCCAGATTTTGTATGTAGGCATGAGGAATTTTTTTTGTAATATGGTTGGTGACAGCGGCAGGTTTTCGTTGGGAACCCCCCCCCCCCCCCACCCTCTGCGCCACATAGCCGAGGTGCTAGCATGCCGCCCTGTATCAACGCTGTTCACCGAGTGATCTGTCAGCTCATGCTGGCAGTCTGGACTTAACGTCCGAAGTACATCACTCTTCTAAACTACCATAACACGCGGTGTATCGGTTGTTACATGTTATGGTCGTAGCATATTGCATATAGCAATATGCCACCACGGACTGAAGCGTGTATGCCCGGCTTGTTGTCGACTACAGCATGAAACCAAAACGCGCCCCGACCGAGAGAAATGCTTTCTCAAGCTCGGTGTCATGTTCAGTGACAGAAAGAAGAAGAAGACCATCGATATCGGTCTGTCATAGTTTGCTAGCAGGAAAGTAAGGTCGTTAAGATTAAAATCCCGCAAGATCAAATATTTCTCGCCGCAATCCGACGAAGAAAAAAAAAACCCTCACGTAAGTTCGAAGAATACTTATAGTTATTAATAAATTTACATCCCCACCTGGTACATTATTCGCACAGTAACCAAAGATTAATCCGCCAACGGCACCCCATAAAACTTGGCGTCTCCCTCCGGAGCCCCATTTATGAAATAAGAAAAAGGATCTGTTGGAATTCGAATCTGGTGTGGCGTACGTCAGGAAAAACCTCGAAAAGGTAGTTAAAAGAACTAATTTATATTTCGTTTTGTGTTAAATAATATCTCTTATTAGAGAGACGTATGAAAAGCAAATGTTTGAGGGATATTTTCATAATAAGGCATATTATTTCCACTTGCTGGGCAAGTTCTAATTTGATAAAGTTTTGAGCTTGGTACCGGACCTGGTGCATTTACATTTTCTAAAAGAGGGAAAAGAAGTAGGAGGGCACATTCCTCCCATATTGGAGGCCCCCGAACTCGAGCTAACCTTCAACCCGCGCAGCAGGAGATTCATTCCTACGGCACGCAGAAAAAGCGGGGAAAATTTTATTGAAACAATATTAACTTCACCAGGATCCATCTGATCACCGAGAAATATGTTTTAGTATAAGGAAAAAAATTTTTCATATAACAAGCGACATAACCCTAGTACCATCCCCCAAAAAGTGTTCTGGCGATAGAGCAGGGTAATCAAATTATTAAAATTCCAGTTAATTCTTATCCAGGAGGCAATGCTGAAGCGCTTCATCGTGCCGAGGATTCACATGTGAGTAATTTTGAAATATTACACTTTGTTTTTTTAACATACATATGTATTACACTTCGGTTCCGGCAGTGACTTGCACTGCAGAACCTTTTTGATATGGTTAGTTAATTTTTGCACGTTTTATATATATCTATCTTAAACTTAAGATTATAAGTACATACATATACGTATAGCATTGCAGAACCTTTTTGATATGGTCAAGTTTTGTGCGTTTTATATATATATATCTTGAACTTAAACTTATAATTACATACATATACGTCTAACTTCATGGGTACGCCTAGCTACTTATGTAATTTGGAATCCTGACTTGATTTTGTTAATTAGATTTAGGAGCATAGTTTTGAACTGTAAGATATGCATGTGCCTAGTAGATATGACCGACAAGTGCACTAACAATCCTCGATCTCGAAATTATCGCCAAGTAAGGCTGTCAGAGGAAAGTATTTATGGATTAAGTGTCAAATACTATGATTATTGTAGGATATAAGCCCGTATCTTAAGCATTCGAATTCTCCAACTGTCGGGAGACCTAAAATGCGCTTGTTCCGTAAAGGTGTCCTTCCTAGTCACGCCTTTAAGAGTACCTTCTGAAGAATGTTTTATTATTTCTATTCAAACTTATCAGCGCCACGAAAAGTCAAGTTCAATGTGTAGTGCCATTGAATTTTTGTCGTTAGGATCTTTTTTTTTAAAAATGTGACTTGGATATAGTGTCTGTAGTAAGTAGACATGTAAGAAATCAATGCATCATAAACAATGATTTAGAATTATGTAACGACTGAAGCAGTCGGTCAAAGTATTCTTTTATTTTTCTATTCGGGGTTTGTCGCAACGTTCAAGTGTAGTAATAAATTCTTCTCATAATACTTTGAATTATAACAAAAAAAAAAAAAAAAACAAAAAAAAAAAAAAAAAAAAAAAAAAGAAAGAAAAACGGCAGTAAAGCTTTTAAAAACATTTATTTTCGGCAATGCAGGTATAAATATTATTATATAAAGAAAGAACAACCATTGAAAAACCCGCGCATCTCCTTTGAGATGGCTCGCGTACATATATCAATACCATTTCATATACAAAACGAAAAGTAAGCCATAACTGAAGAGAAAAGAAAACATTATTTATATATTATATACTATTAATACCTCGGGATATATATCATTGAGCGTAGTAAGCCATACGGTGCATAAAAGGTTGTGTCCATAAAATCTACTATGTACATAAGGTCAGAAAATTTTTGTGAATTTAGAAAAGAAATAATCAAGTACGCTGTGGACGATCATTTTAGTAACCCAAAGTATGTACTTATGGAATTGAATTAATAATAGAGAATGTATCTATTTGTAGGTTAATAACAATGTTTATATATGAGCCTATTTTGATCATTATAACGTAAATATGGATTGAATATTTTCTTTCTTCCTTCACATCCTGGAGCCTTTTCAATTCGGGGTCGCATAGGTCCGCTCTAATTTCTTCCACAGGTCAGCCAAAGGGACTTTGCAGATAGTGCCGAGCAGAGTCATAGGGAGGATGGGGCAAGGCCATGAAGGCAGAACATCTGCGCCTTCCACAGTAAGTAGGTAAGTGACGTAAGGGTCCCTTCAGGACCGAGTGTGTGCCGGCTCTTTTGTATGCAGGCATGAAATTTTTTTGATTATGGATGATGACAGCGGCAGGTATTTTCGGGAACTCCCCCACACTCTCCGCCACCCTTAGCCGAGGTGCTAGCATGCCGCCCTGTGCTATCGTTGTCATCAGGCGATCTGTCAGCCATGCTGGCAGTTTGGACTTAACGTCCTGGTCAAGTCGCCTTCACATACTTCCATAACAAAATGGCGCCCAACGTGGGGCCACCTCAGTTAGACTTCGGTGGTCTAAATATAAATTTTACTGGGGACTGAGACTTTGAGAGAGATGATCATCTGGTGTCTGCCAGTTGATTGACCTCAGGTCTCACATCCAGTAGAAGATATGGGTGGACCTGAGTCTAATTGGTTTTGTTGAAAATTTTTTTTTGTAAAGTAACGTAAAATTTTGAAAGTTTTATTGGAAGTCTTTGATATTTTGAATTTTTGGATTAAAGTAAAGTAACGTTTTTTGAATTTAATGAAAATTTTTTTGGAAGTTGAAATCCGGCTTTAGGTTTGACTTCGGTCAAGCCTCAAGCCTGAACAGTTGTTGAATTTTTTTGAAAGTTTTTGGAAATGTTTTTGGATGATCTTTCCCGCTGGCCTTCTGCCATGGAAATGGTAGGTGGCCTCACGAAATTTTCGTTTGAGCTCTTGTGGGGACATGTCTCTGTTGGGCAACTGGCTAGACAGAGTTATGAATCTGCGAGACAACTTCTTGGCTTCCAGCTAATTAGTTGACCAGACTCATGACTCTGCCCGGCTAGCGAACTAGCTGGACACGACGATTCGGTGAGGAGAAGAGAACGAGTTCTCGGAGGATGGGATTGATGCTGGAGATCTTCAGTGATCAGGAGTTGGCATACTGCTAACTGCCTGGCTGAAGAATCTCTGGCAGCATTCTCAGTCTTTGATACCTCCGACTTTACTCTTCCCAGATTTCTGCAAGAGCTCTGACTTTTTCAATGCACACACTCACGTCACTTGCCTGTATCCTGTTTTTGACCTTGGGGGAGAGAGAGCGACCTGACCTCTTATGTGGGAGTTAGCTTCGGGAGGTGAGGGAGAAATTGTATGATCTTTGTTGAAGGATTTTTTTTTTGAAACGCTTGAACTGTTTTCGTGATCTGTTGGATCCTTAGTAATCTTCAGATTTTTTTAATATTTCTATTCGACGAGGCTGTTAACGCTTCCCGAAATTGGTTTTTGTCTTGGAATTCATTCTTTACACTATCTCGATTTGAGAAGCCGTAATTAACTTTTCGAATCCTTGTTTTTCTAATTTTTTATTTCTTCGAACGTTTGGGAAAACTTTTGTCTGAATTTGAGTATCTCGCCCAAGGCCTTCGACTTTAAAATAGTATTTAGCCATCATCACATTGGAAGGAGCGTGTCTCTTCCAAACGTGCAACTTCTAGAATTTTTTTTGGGATAACCATCCTAAACCCTGATTTGACAATTTTTACCTGACTTACGTCTAAATTCATTATGGCTACAGTGAGGACACCACCTCCAGCGACAAACGGTATGACAATGCTGCCTGAACCATGTTCTATCTGCCGGGACGCAAGCTGGTCAGTAGATCGGAAGCCGGTCATGACTGTATGCGAGCACATTTTCCACCAGGCATGCCTGCAGCATTGGATAGGTGAACATTCTAGTTGTCCTAACTGCCGTCGTCACATTACGCAACAGGACTTCAGTGAATATTCTGGTGCAATCCCAAAGAGACCGAAGAAGGTGAAGCCCGCGAAATCGACAAGGCGCGACTCATTGCCAACCTTTGATTTGCCTAACTTTGACTTACCACCTTCGAGTCGACGATCCTTGTCTCCAGGAATGCCTGACTTACATTCAAGGACTTTTGTAAACCCGAGTCCTCGACGTGATATTCCAGCGCGTACAGCTCAAGACCACAACACCTCAGCTGCTACGGATGCGCTGATAGCAGGCTTGAGCATAAAGATGGAAGACCTAATAAACCGAGGTCTCCAGCAGGGTTTAAATGTTTTGCGGTCTGAGTTAGGAAACGATATCAGACAACAAGTAGCAGCAGCAATGCCGCCAGCAGACTTCACACGACCTCCTTCGTCCAGAAGCAATCAGAGGCCGTCAAACGACTTTCCTACACGGGGAAGGCAATCATTTAGGAGACCATCACCACCGTCTGGTCAACCTTTTGGTCAACCTTTTGGTCAGCCTACAAATCAGTCCAGACCGAACTTTATACCACCTCAACCCCCTCCACCACCTATGCGTGTTCCTGCTAATGTAGGATACCGACGATCAGGCAGTCCAATCAGGAGATGGAACCTGACATATAACGGGAATAACTTGGACCTCTCTGTCGACGAGTTCATCTTCAGAGTCGAAGCGCTCACGCACTCCGCTCTTGAAGGAGATTTTGGATTACTAGTCAGAAATATGCTTACGCTATTGACAGGACCAGCGAAGGACTGGTATTGGTCAGTACTAAGGCAAAATCCATTTCCAACTTGGGACGTCATCAAGATGGGATTGTATAACGAATGGGGGACGCCTAAAGATGATCTGAAGACTAGACTCCAACTGATGTCTAGAAAACAAAAGCCTGGTGAACTGTTCGCAATGTACCACCACCATTTGGGGTTGCTGCGCGATCAGCTACAGAATGCTATGCCAGACCAAGAATTTCTGGAGATTGTCAAATCGAATCTCTTGCCGGAGATTCAAGAAAAAATATGTCTGCATCCTACTGATACGATAGGACAGCTGAGATCGCTGGTCACGCGTATTCAAGCTACGCAGACACGTATCGCAACAGCTGGTAGTTGGAACTTTCACCGGAACCAACGGGTGCACGAAGTTGACAATTTTCCAACCTTAGATCCGGAACTGGCAGCAGCAATAGGCAGTGACAACAGCCTAGGTGAGCTATCGAGTATGTCACACAAAAATGCTATTGTATGCTGGAATTGTGACCAGTCGGGTCACTTTTATCAAGAGTGTAGACAAGAAAGACAAGTTGTGTTCTGCTATGGATGCGGACGCAAGAATGTCTTCAAGCCTGATTGCCGCTATTGCAGACAGAAAAACGAGAGACGGGTCGGGAATACCACCACCTTTTTCCGACCAGCGTCGACGTCGCAAGCAGCAACGACAACGAACCCTCCAGTGCAAGCCTCGAGCAAGGAGGAAAGTCCGCTCCATTAGCAGACACTGACGAAAAACCTCTGATATCATTCAGTGATTCTGGTGATATTGGCGGGACACCGGATGGTACAAGTGCTTCATTATTAGGGGCGGAGAACTTAGTAGACTTCTCCGCAGATCTTCAAGCTCCCATTTCCATTTCTGGGGAGCCCATGACAATACTAGACACTTCCTTAGAAGAGTCTTTACTCTTCGATGTCCCGTTGACACCTATAGCACGTGTAGCTGACAAGGTTACTGAGCAGGAGATTTGGCCTCCTGTTACTTCTGTATTGAAACGGCCACCAAACTCTGTTATGACGAGCGGGCGTAAGCCAGTTTTACATCCGCTGACGCCGTATCATACGCGTCTGCAGAGATATAACACAGCAAAAGACCGAATTTTCTCCTCAGTAGCGGAGTTAGCGGAGATTATGTTTCCCGACCGGGATATGAGACCGAAAAGGAAAAGATCAACCGTTCGTTGGCGAGAATACTGTCGACGAATGAAACTGGAAAGGAAAAAACTAGCACAGATTTCCGTGTCGATGCCAGACGACATTCGACCGTACGCAGAAGTAAAGCTGCTCGGGCGAACTGAGACTGGATTACTTGATAGTGGTGCCACTGTCAGTATTCTAGGCCAGGGAGCTCTCGAGAAGCTTGCTGAAGCAGAGGTTGAATGGAAGAAGTATCGGACACAGGTCCAAGTAGCTAATGGTGCCATGACGACTGTTCATGGTCATGTGAACTTGGACGTCACTTTCCGTGATAAGACCCAAAACGTGCGTTTTTACGTGGTTCCTGGGCTCACACAGGCACTATATCTGGGAATAGACTTCTGGCGCCTCTTTGGGTTAGCTCCGGATGTCCTAGGTATAGTCGCAGAAGTGAATCCAAGTGGAATAGCTACCTCTGACACCGATGGGCATATCCTTTCTAGTTTAGAACACCAACGCTTAGAGAGCACAAAACAGCTTTTCCCCTCTTTCGCCTCTTTAGGCCTGGGAAAAACATCATTGGTCACTCACAAGATTGATACGAATGACGCCGCCCCGATAAAACAGCGCTTTTATCCGATTTCCCCGGCAGTGCAAAGTTTGATGGATGCAGAATTAGAGCGAATGCTATCACTGGGTGTGATAGAGGAGAGCCAGAGTCCTTGGAGCTCTCCAGTCGTTCTGGTAAGGAAGCCTGGAAAGGTCCGGCTTTGTTTTGACGCCAGGAAGGTCAACTCGGTTACGAAGAAGGACGCCTATCCGCTACCGCAGATAGACGCACTTCTGAGTCGACTTCCTCCGGCAAACTACATAACGAGCCTGGACCTGAAAGATGCATTCTGGCAGATCCCACTGGACACTGATTCCAGAGAGAAGACCGCTTTCACAGTACCTGGTCATCCTCTCTATCAGTACACAGTGATGCCATTCGGCCTATGCAACGCTCCCCAAACGATGTGCCGCCTCATGGATAAAGTCATTCCTTTCGATCTTCGTGAGAACGTTCTCGTCTATTTAGACGATTTATTAATTCTATCATCTGACTTTGACACTCATCTCATGCTGCTAGCCAGGGTAGCGGATTGTTTGAGGAAAGCTGGCCTTACTATAAACGTCGAGAAGAGCAAGTTTTGTATCAAGGAGACTAAATACCTGGGATTCATTGTAGGAAGGGGAGGTATGAGAACTGACCCTGACAAAATATCAGCCATAGTTGACTATCCGTCACCTAAAACTGTTCGGCAAGCCCGACGCCTACTAGGTATGGCAGGATGGTACAGACGGTTTATTCCGAACTATGCTGATTTGACTGCATCCATTACAGACACTTTGAAAAACCCGAGTCAGTTCAAATGGACATCTGAAGCCCAGACGTCTCTTGATCTACTCAAACAAAAACTTACTTCGGCTCCGTTGCTAGTGAGTCCAGACTTCACCAAACCGTTCGTCATTCAGTGCGATGCGAGCCAACAAGGTATTGGAGGAGTGTTGCTTCAGCTAGATGACGATGGCCACGAGAAGCCAATAGCCTACGTCTCGAAAAAGTTGAACTCCGCTCAACGAAATTACACCGTCACAGAGCAAGAATGCCTAGCTGCAGTCTTGAGCGTACAGAAGTTCCGGCCCTTCATAGAGCTTATGCCGTTCAAGATAGTGACGGATCACGCGAGCTTGAAATGGCTGATGTCTCAAAAGGACCTCAGCGGAAGACTTGCTCGGTGGAGTTTGAAGCTTCAGGGCTTCGACTTCACTATTGAACACAGGAAAGGAAGCCTGAACGTAGTCCCTGATGCGCTGTCACGCATTCATTGTGACAGCATGAACACAAACGAAGATCCTGGCCCGGAAGTTGACCTTAGTTCGCCATATTTCAATTCGTTGGAATATGAAGAACTGAGGCATAAGGTTAAAACGACTTCTGGCAAACTACCAGATCTTTGCGTCAGGGATGGCTTCGTTTATATTCGGACTGTTCCGAGAACAGGCGATCCGATCCAGGAGGAAGAAGCGTGGAAGCTTTGGATTCCACGTGGGCTTGTCACCGACGTCATTTCGAGAGCGCATGATCCGCCGCTAGCTTCACACGGAGGAATAGGGAAAACCCTAGAACGTCTGCGAAGACATCTGTACTGGCCACGAATGACAGTTGATGTCAGAAATTACGTAGCCGCCTGTGACGTGTGTAAAGAAACGAAGGCTCCTAATACTATTTTGCGACCACCGATGAAAGTCCAGTCTGTGATAGAACGACCATGGCAAAAGCTGTACGTCGATTTCTTAGGTCCATATCCTCGGTCAGTTAAAGGAAACGCCTGCATTCTGATAGTTCTTGACCACTTTTCTAAATTCCCACTTCTCAAACCTATGAGAAAAGCGTCTACGCTCAATGTATGCCAATTCATTGAGACTGAAGTGTTTCACGTGTTCGGAGTTCCGGAGACCATAGTCTCTGACAATGGAGTCCAGTTTTGCTCGGCTCAGTTCGCCAGACTACTGGAAAAGTATGGGGCAAAGCATATGCGAACGGCAGCTTACTCGCCGCAAGCAAACGCCTCAGAGCGAGTAAACCGGTCTCTGTTGTCAGGGATTAGGGCCTATATCCAGAAGGAACACACCAGATGGGATGAGAAACTGAGCCAAATAGCTAGTTCCCTCCGGAGCTCTTTCCATCAAGCTACTGGTTTCTCTCCCTATCGAACACTCTTCGGTCAACAAATGATAGAACATGGCAGCTCCTATTCCATCTTGAGGAGCATTGGAACTCTTAATGAGCCACTGAGAGTGGACGCAGAAGATAAAATGAGATTGATCCGTGCGAGAGTGCAGGAAAATTTACAACACGCATTCGAACAGGGTTCAAAAGCCTACAATCTCAGGGCAAAACCCGTCGAGTTCAAAGTTGGTCAGGAGGTATTTAGAAGGACTTTTGCCCAAAGCAATTTCCAACAGCAGACTAGTGCTAAACTGGGACGAAAATTTGTTAAATGTCGGGTTAGAGCCAAGAAAGGAAACTCACTATACGAACTTGAAGATCTGCGGGGAAAACTGTTAGGTGTCTATCACGCTAAAGACATCAAGCAGTGATCATCAGTATGAAAACATCGTCGATACTTATTGTCGTTTATTCCTGGTAGCCCTAAGAAGGCATCCAGCCAGCTTAACTGGTAAACTATAGGATATCACGAAGCCCTCCTATTGCCCCGTCAATGGTGGGTGATATACCTGTTGAAAGTCAATCTCATTATAGCACCCCTACCGCTTGTGAGTAGATAACCTTTTATAGTCCCTTCCGGATCGGCCTCATTAGGAGGAAAATTTTTCCTTGTCTGTCCAGCTGCAACATTTCGTTAATCGTCGGACATAGTAGTACTAGATCTATACCTGGTAGCCCTAAGAAGGCATCCAGCCAGCTTAACTGGTAAACTATAGGATATCACGAAGCCCTCCTATTGCCCCGTCAATGGTGGGTGATATACCTGTTGGAATCCATTCCCATATTCGGCTGTCAACATGTCACTACTTCGACGACGCCTTGGAGACACACCCTTGAACAATCGCAGTCTGAGATCAGGGTGAGAGGTTGCGCCGGGAAAGCTTAGCGATCAGTTCTTTAGGTTACTGATCGCGGGGCTTCCTCAGCATCTCGGTGAAGGAAGGCTGAGAGGCATCGACCGGCTGGATTTTTTGGGTTACCAGCTTGTCGATGTAGCTTTGGCTTCCCCACACGGAGAAGGATGTCGAAGTCTGATCGAAGACTGACGAGACTTCAAGGATGTGTCCTCGACGTGTCATCGGAAGTAGAGTCTGAGGATGAGGAAAACATAGGGTCGTGGGTCGTGACACACATTGAGCGCCCGCAGTGATGAGGCCTATGTGTAAGACCGGCTAGCTCAGTCGACCATTTTTCAGCGTCGTCTGAACCACGGGTGGCGCAGACCACTCTGCCCTGTTATGGTCGTAGCATATTGCATATAGCAATATGCCACCACGGACTGAAGCGTGTATGCCCGGCTTGTTGTCGACTACAGCATGAAACCAAAACGCGCCCCGACCGAGAGAAATGCTTTCTCAAGCTCGGTGTCATGTTCAGTGACAGAAAGAAGAAGAAGACCATCGATATCGGTCTGTCATAGTTTGCTAGCAGGAAAGTAAGGTCGTTAAGATTAAAATCCCGCAAGATCAAATATTTCTCGCCGCAATCCGACGAAGAAAAAAAAAACCCTCACGTAAGTTCGAAGAATACTTATAGTTATTAATAAATTTACATCCCCACCTGGTACATTATTCGCACAGTAACCAAAGATTAATCCGCCAACGGCACCCCATAAAACTTGGCGTCTCCCTCCGGAGCCCCATTTATGAAATAAGAAAAAGGATCTGTTGGAATTCGAATCTGGTGTGGCGTACGTCAGGAAAAACCTCGAAAAGGTAGTTAAAAGAACTAATTTATATTTCGTTTTGTGTTAAATAATATCTCTTATTAGAGAGACGTATGAAAAGCAAATGTTTGAGGGATATTTTCATAATAAGGCATATTATTTCCACTTGCTGGGCAAGTTCTAATTTGATAAAGTTTTGAGCTTGGTACCGGACCTGGTGCATTTACATTTTCTAAAAGAGGGAAAAGAAGTAGGAGGGCACATTCCTCCCATATTGGAGGCCCCCGAACTCGAGCTAACCTTCAACCCGCGCAGCAGGAGATTCATTCCTACGGCACGCAGAAAAAGCGGGGAAAATTTTATTGAAACAATATTAACTTCACCAGGATCCATCTGATCACCGAGAAATATGTTTTAGTATAAGGAAAAAAATTTTTCATATAACAAGCGACATAACCCTAGTACCATCCCCCAAAAAGTGTTCTGGCGATAGAGCAGGGTAATCAAATTATTAAAATTCCAGTTAATTCTTATCCAGGAGGCAATGCTGAAGCGCTTCATCGTGCCGAGGATTCACATGTGAGTAATTTTGAAATATTACACTTTGTTTTTTTAACATACATATGTATTACACTTCGGTTCCGGCAGTGACTTGCACTGCAGAACCTTTTTGATATGGTTAGTTAATTTTTGCACGTTTTATATATATCTATCTTAAACTTAAGATTATAAGTACATACATATACGTATAGCATTGCAGAACCTTTTTGATATGGTCAAGTTTTGTGCGTTTTATATATATATATCTTGAACTTAAACTTATAATTACATACATATACGTCTAACTTCATGGGTACGCCTAGCTACTTATGTAATTTGGAATCCTGACTTGATTTTGTTAATTAGATTTAGGAGCATAGTTTTGAACTGTAAGATATGCATGTGCCTAGTAGATATGACCGACAAGTGCACTAACAATCCTCGATCTCGAAATTATCGCCAAGTAAGGCTGTCAGAGGAAAGTATTTATGGATTAAGTGTCAAATACTATGATTATTGTAGGATATAAGCCCGTATCTTAAGCATTCGAATTCTCCAACTGTCGGGAGACCTAAAATGCGCTTGTTCCGTAAAGGTGTCCTTCCTAGTCACGCCTTTAAGAGTACCTTCTGAAGAATGTTTTATTATTTCTATTCAAACTTATCAGCGCCACGAAAAGTCAAGTTCAATGTGTAGTGCCATTGAATTTTTGTCGTTAGGATCTTTTTTTTTAAAAATGTGACTTGGATATAGTGTCTGTAGTAAGTAGACATGTAAGAAATCAATGCATCATAAACAATGATTTAGAATTATGTAACGACTGAAGCAGTCGGTCAAAGTATTCTTTTATTTTTCTATTCGGGGTTTGTCGCAACGTTCAAGTGTAGTAATAAATTCTTCTCATAATACTTTGAATTATAACAAAAAAAAAAAAAAAAACAAAAAAAAAAAAAAAAAAAAAAAAAGAAAGAAAAACGGCAGTAAAGCTTTTAAAAACATTTATTTTCGGCAATGCAGGTATAAATATTATTATATAAAGAAAGAACAACCATTGAAAAACCCGCGCATCTCCTTTGAGATGGCTCGCGTACATATATCAATACCATTTCATATACAAAACGAAAAGTAAGCCATAACTGAAGAGAAAAGAAAACATTATTTATATATTATATACTATTAATACCTCGGGATATATATCATTGAGCGTAGTAAGCCATACGGTGCATAAAAGGTTGTGTCCATAAAATCTACTATGTACATAAGGTCAGAAAATTTTTGTGAATTTAGAAAAGAAATAATCAAGTACGCTGTGGACGATCATTTTAGTAACCCAAAGTATGTACTTATGGAATTGAATTAATAATAGAGAATGTATCTATTTGTAGGTTAATAACAATGTTTATATATGAGCCTATTTTGATCATTATAACGTAAATATGGATTGAATATTTTCTTTCTTCCTTCACATCCTGGAGCCTTTTCAATTCGGGGTCGCATAGGTCCGCTCTAATTTCTTCCACAGGTCAGCCAAAGGGACTTTGCAGATAGTGCCGAGCAGAGTCATAGGGAGGATGGGGCAAGGCCATGAAGGCAGAACATCTGCGCCTTCCACAGTAAGTAGGTAAGTGACGTAAGGGTCCCTTCAGGACCGAGTGTGTGCCGGCTCTTTTGTATGCAGGCATGAAATTTTTTTGATTATGGATGATGACAGCGGCAGGTATTTTCGGGAACTCCCCCACACTCTCCGCCACCCTTAGCCGAGGTGCTAGCATGCCGCCCTGTGCTATCGTTGTCATCAGGCGATCTGTCAGCCATGCTGGCAGTTTGGACTTAACGTCCTGGTCAAGTCGCCTTCACATACTTCCATAACATACACGCTAACCGTGATACGTCAACTACTAATGCTGATAAATTAAAAGGGAAGACAACACTCAAGTTCCGCAACACCTATTCAAGCAACTTGCCAGTAGTATATATCAGCTTGCTACATCGAAGCAACATACAAGAACGTCCGAACTTCAATAGAAGTAGGCCATAACCCCCGGTATATACAAGCCATGAACAAAGTCGAAAAAAGAGACCAACGGGCCGGTCAGCAGGCGACATCCACAGTCTTCTTGCCTTGTCTTACTGCGGGAGTTTTTAATATAAAAGTTGCTTGTATTTTGTTCAAACGCTATGATTTCCATAAATTTGTTTTACATGCTTTTATTTTTTTTAAACTATTAGAAAGAAAACATATTTGGCTGCAATTTGTTTTTATTTCATTTTGCTGTGGGAGCAACGGTTTTGGGCTTTAGGACCTGTTTAAGATGAAATTTTGTTTTTCCTACATGACGAGTATACAAAAAGCAGTGAGAGTGAGCTCTTACTGTATGCTGTACCCGGCACGTAAAGGCCTTTTAATGTGTCGGTGCCTCCGGCGACTTCATGGCTTGTATTATATTCCGGGGGTTACGAGTAGGCACAATACCTACAGCACTATAAAACTTTGCACAAAATAAACTTCAAACATAAATAGTTTTGAAAAGAATTACTTCCGTACTCTTGTTGAATTTCGCAAAAGAATTTTAGATTGCATAAACCTGTTCACAATACAAAATCACATTTGACAGTTATTCTACAGCTTTGACAATTAGTCAATCCCGCATCTCACTTACACCTATGTATAGTCTCCTACTCTTGACAAATTACGCTCATGTACACGAAATTTACACGATTCAACCATTCCTGTTTTCTATAAAAGGAACAAACCAGTACCGAGATTCAGCTACGTCGAAATTGGCAAAAAGTGAGTGAATTGAGTCACGTTTCTGCAAATTTGATTCTACTAAGAAATTCACTCACTCACTTCACTCACCTTCAATTTTGCTGTGAGTTGGGAGTGAAATCACCGAGCAGTGATTTTATTTTAGAAATGGTAAGTAAAGGGCTTTCCAATAAGAGGTGTTATTTTAATTAGCCCGCTATTTCGGTAGATGTCACTTTTGGAGCTGTTGTTTTTTAACATTTGACAAGTAGAAACTACGCCATTAATAAAAATGGAACGATACATGATTTAACAATGCATTGAAATTATTAAAATTCACTAGAATGGTGAAAATGTGGCAGAGACGGTTCGTAAAACTCGAAAATTTTTGGGTCGTCGTGAAGCACCTTGTCGGACCGCAATACAGAATTTGGTATAAAAATTCGAGCTGTCGGAACAAGTTAGTGATGTGAAGCATAAAACCCGTGCACGTCGCTCAAGAACAGCCGAGAATATTGCTGCTGTAGCCGAAAGTGTTGAAGAAACCCCAGGTTTGTCCATTCCTCGTCGTTCTTGGAATTAGGCATTCCACAAACGTCATTACACCGTATTTTGCATAAAGATTTGGGTCTTAAGGCTTATAAAGTTTAGATAACACAAGAACTCAAGCCGGCCGATCATCAACAACGTCGAGTCTTTGCTGATTGGGTCCTTGAAATGCATGAAAATGATCCGGAATTCCATCGAAAACTCATCTTGAGTGATGAGGCCCATTTCCACCTCGATGGCTTCGTCAACAAGCAAAATTGTCGCATCTACGGTTCGGAAAACCCAAGAGTTATTGTTGAAAGGCCTCTCTATCCTCAAAGTGTGACTGTTTCTGTTTGGTGCGGTTTATGGTCCCGCTTGGTCATTGGACCTTACTTTTTCGAAAATGAGGCTGGAGCAACAGTTACGGTGAATGGATTGCGCTATCGACAGATGATTAATGATTTTTTATTGCCAGAATTGGATGGTATTGATCTGGACAACGTTTACTTTCAACAAGACGGCGCTACGTGCCATACAAGCAACGAAACCATTGATCTTTTACGGGAAAAATTTCCGGACCGTGTTATCTCTCGAAGAGGTGATCACAATTGGCCACCGAGATCTTGTGACTTGACACCTTGCGACTTCTTCCTTTGGGGCCACGTGAAAGAGAAGGTCTACGCCAACAGCCCAGCGTCGATTCAAGACCTCAAAGATGGAATTCGTGAGGCTATCGAGGACATAGGGCAGCCACTTTGCGATTTGGTTATGGAAAATTTCATGAAAAGGATATGGTCCTGTAGGCGTGGTCGTGGTAGTCATTTGGCCAATGTTATTTTGCATTATTAGCGGCATACCTTCCTCTTTATAATGAAATAAACATCCGATCATTTATCTCAAAAAATAGCATTTTTCTTTGAATATCAACATAACACCACTTATTGGAAAACCCTTTACGTATAGTGATTAATTATCACTAATAAATTGTAACTCACCATTTGCATACTAGAAAGTTCTAATTGATGGACTACAATAAAGTTATAATGTATTATGGCCAGTTTCACAGTCAAGGCTTAATAAATATTTCGGTTTCACAGTCAAGGCTTAATAAATATTTCGGTTTCACAGTCAAGGCTTAAGGAAAGCTTAACTTAAGCCCCTCATCTCAGATTTTGCTGTGAAACACAAGAAATTATTGCTAAATATATATTTTGCCTAAATGTTATAATTTTTGTTATTAAATGAACGTGCATATTTCAAAAGTTATATTTTATAACTAAATTGAAATTTTCCAAACGAAAAATAGTTATGTAATTAGCAGTTTTGAGTACTGTCTGGCAGCTCGTGTCAGCATTCCATTAGACGTTTTAAGAAGAAACCAAACAGTTTAGGACAAAAATGAGTTATTTATCTGATGCAGAGGATATAAGCTTAGAATATAGAGCAAACAGGAATGGTGATAAGCCAGATTTTGCGTCCATTTTTACATGTATTTACACGCCATCCCTATTCTAAGCAACTTGTTAATTTGCAAAAAGTAAACAAAGGTTTTGAGCGGAGCATCTGTGGTAAAAAATGTTCTTTTTCTGCTTTATTTTGAAACAATTCACATAATTAATTAATATAAAACTTTGCTTCTATTAACAAAAAAGATAATTTAGGTAGTGCAGTTGCCTCAAACAGGATTCCCTAGTTTATAATCCAATTTATATTTGCAAGCACTGCCCGAACACTTCATTTCTGTTTTTTTTAATTGATATGAAGATTTTAACAGGCACTAGTGGCACTATAAAACGTTGCACAAAATAAACTTCAAACATAAATAGTTTTGAAAAGAATTACTTCCGTACTTTTGTTAAATTTCGCAACAGAATTTTAAATTGCATAAAGCTGTTCACAAAACAAAATCACATTTGACAATTCTGCACCCAGCTTTGACAAATCTTTCTCCCAACATCTCACTTACTCCTATGTATAACCTCCTGCTCTTGACAAATTACGCTCATGTACACGAATTTTACACGATTCAACCATTCCTGTTTGCTATATATTCTAAGGATATAAGAGACCAAGAAATGTATAATATAATATCGAAATGTGTCCCGTGAAAAAATTATAAAGAGGCGCCCGCAACATTTCGAGAAATGGGATGACGTTGATTTTTGTTCTCGGTTCCGGCTGTAGATACATTCGGCTTTGATGGTTTACGTTGTCGAAACATTCTGCAACAATGATTTTGGATTTGATATCCTTCCAGATAAAAACTACAACAAACTGGTAAATAAAAAGTTCTTCTTCTTTTCGCTTAGTTATTAATCCACAATGGCAATTTTCCTTTAGAAACATTCACAATTACCGCAGTGCTGATAACTTAAACATTTTGATCCGCGGCTTAACTAAGCCTCGGCCACAGTATATCCATACAGTAGAACAGCTCTGTCAAAGCTGTCTCATGAATAGGATGCCTCCAAGGTATATAGAAGAAACAAGGTATGCCCATTAAAATTTTGACATATCACAGCTGATCAAACAGCTGATAGTCTGTGACGTACTTCAGTGAATGAATAAAAAAGAAAAAGGAAATCTGACAGTGGCAGTACAAGCGCAAAGAATTTTGACACATTACAGCTGATGCCCTGTGACGTACTTCAGTGAATGAAGAAAAAGGGAAAAAGAGTTTTAACAAAAATGGCGGAACGTGGTTCGAGTCGGGAATACCTTGTCTTCTATATACCTTGGGATGCTTCTATAATGTGACTATACTTTCTCTTTCAACATTTTTGCCTAACACACTAGCCAATTTTTAATACAAAGGCTCCTATCTAAATCTAAAGTGGAAGAAAGAGAACTTAAGGCATGCACAAACTTGTACTAGAGGAAAAAGGGCAAAATGACAAGCCAATAAGCTAATAACAATTTGTTGCACTTCCCATGCCATTCGGCTTGGTTCTACTCTCATATTGTCACAAACATTATTACAGCCATTTTGCATATATTTCACTGTCTATGCAAAACCCTCGAGAATACTTCACAAGCCATGAAACAGACTCCCTCACTACCACGCCCAACGTAGTCCTTACATTCTAAAATATTTGCCGTGTTCTTATGTAAAACTGACAAAAGTTTGATTTGAATAGCTCCCCCTCTCTAAACTGCTATTCATACAGAAAAATCGTGTTCTGATAATCTTGAGCTTGCTTTCTTATCTTCCGAACCGTAATAAAATTTTCATACCTTTCCTAACAAAATTATTTAAAAAAATTTTTCTTAACCAAATGACTACGATTTCTCAAACAAAAATGCTCAGCTGAGTAAAGGAGCGTTTACAATGGCAGAGTAGAGTGGAGTCAATAGATTGCATTGTCTCTCCTTGTCTCAAGCTTGCACTCTAATATAAGTTCTTCGCACTTCTCAGCAGAGTTGATTTTACAGCTAGCATCAGATTTGAAAACTTTCTAATCTCACGTTTGTGAGATGATGAGAGCAAATGCAAATCTGGTGACTCCACTCTACTCCTTAATCATCGTAATGTCGCTGTGCCGTCATGGCATGCCGTGGGCTGATGATATCGAATGTAGCTGCCTACAGATTCAGACTCCGGCTGCACATACACACATGCAATTATCACTGAGCTGAGAGGTATTGAGCATTAAATGGTAAGGTTACTTTGTAATCAAAACTATTTTATTATTTTGTTAATGGCCATGTTTCACAGTCTGAGTTTAAACCAAATATTTAGTTTAAACTCGACGAATGAGTTTCACAGTTTGGTTTAAACCCCGGTTTAAACTAGAGTTTAAACCATGCCATCCCTCGGTTTAAACTCAAGATAAAAGTACTTGAAAAGTGTGACATTTTATTTTGACAGTAGAGTAGTATATGGACACTATAGACCTAAAATAACATTACGTCTGTAAGGGACAGGTAACCCCTGTCCCACTATAGAGCAAATCATATGAGATATGGGCGTATGCACGGGAAAGTAAAAGTTGATGAGACTAAAGTTGCTTTTTGTACCGCTTGTGTGTAAAGTAAATGGCGGAATTGGAAACAACTTCCAGAATATGGAGGTGTGTTTATACTGTGTGACACTATAGATCTGAAAAAATGAGACTAGAGTTGATATGTTCGGACATATGTGAATTCATGCAGTGTACCTGCTCAAGAGGAGGGTTTATATTTTTTGCGTTCGATTCGCGAATGGAACCTGTTCTTCATGGTATATTCGGACACATGTGAATTTATGCAGTGTACCTGCTCAAGAGGGCGGGTTATTTTACGCGTTTGGATCGCAAATCGAACTTGTTTTTCGCACGTGACCGAGGTTTTGTTTACACTTCGTCTTCGTGGGGGGCTCATGGGGGGATGGGGGCCCATGGGGGGCAAAGTTTGTTGTTTATATTTTTTGTGTTGAAAGCGAAAGTGGTTGGTTATAGAGAAGCGGTGTATAAATGTTGGGTAAGGTAAGTTTTTGCGTCGTTTTGAATTAATGCGATGATCTGAAAAAAGGTCAGGCGAAGAAATAAAAGACGTGTTTAATAGCAGTCAAGTATTTTTATTACAATCGATTAACATTTTTTCATTTTTGAATGAATGAAAACTGAAGAAACTTGTTCTCCACGTCTCTACTCGTTAAAACAATAAAATAATTTTGAATAGAGTTGATTTCATCCAGCTGTTTTTGCGTTTTTATTTTTTCGGTGGAATCACAATCTTCACAGACTAACAGACAACGCTTACCAATGCCGCCAAACAAAACAAGAGTAAAAGAAAATGTACAGAACTGCACTTTTAGAATCACATCGTTGCCACTACCGCTTCACCCAATTAAATTTACATAATATCACAAAATTGTGGCCGCTTTGGTATTGCGAACGTGTTTAGGAATGGCGGATCAATGATAATGGTAGGAAGGTGTGAATGCAAACAAAGCAGTTTGTATGAAAAACGTGAAAAAAAAAGCTGAATCACATTGCCGGCATGTAAACAAGGAGCACGTGCCAGTAAAAACATGTGGACGATTTGGCGAACTTGAATTGAAAAAACAGGAAATATAGGCGATATTAATTCAAAATATTTTATTTTTGCATCTTGCAAATTAAAAATTATGTTAATTGTAAAAACTAAAAATAAACGCATACTGCCCACGTTTTATAAAGATTCTCTTGAGGTTAAAAACCATTGATCTGGCTAAAACAAAACCACAACCGATCATTGGATAAAGTTTAAGACTTTGTGATAACTTATGTTGAGTGCCATGCTATCAATCAAATTTTGCTGATGATCAATCCATTCCTTGACTCAAACTTGTTCTTCACATATCGAAAATTTGTTTATACACGTCGATCATGGGATTGCTAGCGTGTATAGGAATGGGGGATCAATGATCTTTAAGTATATGTATGGAAAGCTAGGAAGGTGTGGATATAAACAAAATAAGTTTGTGGAAAAACAAAATTTTCCGGTATGTATACAGTTTAACGGTTTGATAAACTTGCGCTGCGGGCTGAAAGTGAAAGGTGGGGTCATATTAATTTTATTGAATGAATCAACGCTTTAAGTATATCATATTATATGATATGTGTTGGGAGCTTAATGCAAATAATTAATGTAGATGATATCGGACGTAAGTTGAAGTTACTCGACCAAAGCAATTACTAAACAAGGGGCCTAAAAGAAAACAAGGGCCCTAAAAGAAAAAAGAGATTTGTCCATGAGCTCGCAAGCGCATTAACCAAGCTTGTTGTACACTTTGATTTTGCCATGTATATCTCCACACGTAAAATGAGCGCCTGGTAGACAGTTGTTGGGTTGTTTGATTTTTCAAGTCATATAAATTTTTCAGATTTGGTATTTTACATATGCGATTGTTGGTACGTACATGCATATATAATGATAAGCGTAAAAATTATAAAAATAGATAAATGTAATTTGCAGCTGATAAAAGAAAACTCGCATTCATAAAATTTCTAATGATTTGCCATCTGATTATAAACCCAAGCAACAAAATTCAAACCCATTTGGGTTGATCATTATAAAGATTAAAACTTGCAGGCTGATAAATGTAATTTGCAGCTGATAAAAGAAAACTCACATTCATAAAATTTCTAATGATTTGCCATCTGATAATAAACCCAAGCAGCAAAATTCAAACCCATTTTAGTTGATCATTATAAAGATTAAAACTTGTCGGTTGACTTTTAACCTCAAGATTATCCTTTAATGTGTGTTTGGATTTAAATATTCAATCTCAAGCTTTCTAATTCTAATCTGTAATAGAACACAAATTAAATTTTTATTCAATTACAATGCGCTATGGCGCTTATAATTATATATGCATGCATGTACTAGCAATTGCATGGCTCAGCATTAAGTATTTAAATATAAACACATTAAAACAGTCTTGGGGTTAAAAATCAACCAGCAAGTTTTAATTTGCGTTCTATTGCAGATTAAAATTAGAAAGCTCGACATTAAATATTTAAATATAAACACATTAAAGAATAATCTTGGGGTTAAAAGCCAACCTGCAAGTTTTAATTTGCGTTCTATTGCAGATTAGAATTAGAAAACTCAGCATTAAATATTTAAATCTAAAAACTTTAAAGAAAAATCTTGGGGTTAAAAGCCAACCTGCAAGTTTTAATTTGCGTTCTATTGCAGATTAGAATTAGAAAGCTCAGCATTAAATATTTAAATCTAAAAACTTTAAAGAAAAATCTTGGGTTTAAAAGCCAACCAGCAAGTTTTAATTTGTGTTCTATTGCTGATTAGAATTAGAAAGCTCAGCATTAAATATTTAAATCTAAAAACTTTAAAGAAAAATCTTGGGGTTAAAAGCCAACCTGCAAGTTTTAATTTGCGTTCTATTGCAGATTAGAATTAGAAAGCTCGATATTAAATATTTAAATCTAAAAACTTTAAAGAAAAAATCTTGGGTTTAAAAGCCAACCAGCAAGTTTTAATTTGTGTTCTATTGCTGATTAGAATTAGAAAGCTCGATATTAAATATTTAAATCTAAAAACATTAAAGAAAAATCTTGAGGTTAAAAATTAACCTGTAAGTTTTAATAAATAAAAAGATTACTCTTTTGGACTTTTTACCGGGTTAAACTTAATTTTGTTCAAGAAAGAATTTTTTGAATTTTTTTAGAAAGCTCAGCATTAAACATTTAAATCTAAAAACTTTAAAGAAAAATCTTGGGGTTAAAAGCCAACCTGCAAGTTTTAATTTGCGTTCTATTGCAGATTAGAATTAGAAAACTCAGCATTAAATATTTAAATCTAAAAACTTTAAAGAAAAATCTTGGGGTTAAAAGCCAACCTGCAAGTTTTAATTTGCGTTCTATTGCAGATTAGAATTAGAAAGCTCAGCATTAAATATTTAAATCTAAAAACTTTAAAGAAAAATCTTGGGTTTAAAAGCCAACCAGCAAGTTTTAATTTGTGTTCTATTGCTGATTAGAATTAGAAAGCTCGATATTAAATATTTAAATCTAAAAACATTAAAGAAAAATCTTGAGGTTAAAAATTAACCTGTAAGTTTTAATAAATAAAAAGATTACTCTTTTGGACTTTTTACCGGGTTAAACTTAATTTTGTTCAAGAAAGAATTTTTTGGGATTCTCCGGTATATAGCAAAAGCTAAAAAATGTTCTAATTTGTTATTTCATCACACAACCCATTAATTTTTGGTGACAAGTTTCAAGTCTTGGTTTGACTCATCAACAGGTCACAAATAGCGAAATTGTGTGATTTGAAAAACAAATGAAAAAATGAAAAAAGAAGAAAGAAATGAAAAGTTTGAGAAAATAGAAAAAAACAATTTTTTTACTTGAAACTGTTCTAATTTGTTATTTCATCACACAACCCATTAATTTTTGGTGACAAGTTTCAAGTAAAAAAATTGTTTTTTTTCTATTTTCTCAAACTTTTCATTTCTTTCTTCTTTTTTCATTTTTTCATTTGTTTTTCAAATCACACAATTTCGCTATTTGTGACCTGTTGATGAGTCAAACCAAGACTTGAAACTTGTCACCAAAAATTAATGGGTTGTGTGATGAAATAACAAATTAGAACATTTTTTAGCTTTTGCTATATACCGGAGAATCCCAAAAAATTCTTTCTTGAACAAAATTAAGTTTAACCCGGTAAAAAGTCCAAAAGAGTAATCTTTTTATTTATTAAAACTTACAGGTTAATTTTTAACCTCAAGATTTTTCTTTAATGTTTTTTAGATTTAAATATTTAATATCGAGCTTTCTAATTCTAATCAGCAATAGAACACAAATTAAAACTTGCTGGTTGGCTTTTAAACCCAAGATTTTTCTTTAAAGTTTTTAGATTTAAATATTTAATGCTGAGCTTTCTAATTCTAATCTGCAATAGAACGCAAATTAAAACTTGCAGGTTGGCTTTTAACCCCAAGATTTTTCTTTAAAGTTTTTAGATTTAAATATTTAATGCTGAGTTTTCTAATTCTAATCTGCAATAGAACGCAAATTAAAACTTGCAGGTTGGCTTTTAACCCCAAGATTTTTCTTTAAAGTTTTTAGATTTAAATGTTTAATGCTGAGCTTTCTAAAAAAATTCAAAAAATTCTTTCTTGAACAAAATTAAGTTTAACCCGGTAAAAAGTCCAAAAGAGTAATCTTTTTATTTATTAAAACTTACAGGTTAATTTTTAACCTCAAGATTTTTCTTTAATGTTTTTAGATTTAAATATTTAATATCGAGCTTTCTAATTCTAATCAGCAATAGAACACAAATTAAAACTTGCTGGTTGGCTTTTAAATCCAAGATTTTTTCTTTAAAGTTTTTAGATTTAAATATTTAATATCGAGCTTTCTAATTCTAATCTGCAATAGAATGCAAATTAAAACTTGCAGGTTGGCTTTTAACCCCAAGATTTTTCTTTAAAGTTTTTAGATTTAAATATTTAATGCTGAGCTTTCTAATTCTAATCAGCAATAGAACACAAATTAAAACTTGCTGGTTGGCTTTTAAACCCAAGATTTTTCTTTAAAGTTTTTAGATTTAAATATTTAATGCTGAGCTTTCTAATTCTAATCTGCAATAGAACGCAAATTAAAACTTGCAGGTTGGCTTTTAACCCCAAGATTTTTCTTTAAAGTTTTTAGATTTAAATATTTAATGCTGAGTTTTCTAATTCTAATCTGCAATAGAACGCAAATTAAAACTTGCAGGTTGGCTTTTAACCCCAAGATTATTCTTTAATGTGTTTATATTTAAATATTTAATGTCGAGCTTTCTAATTTTAATCTGCAATAGAACGCAAATTAAAACTTGCTGGTTGATTTTTAACCCCAAGACTGTTTTAATGTGTTTATATTTAAATATTTAATGCTGAGCCATGCAATTGCTAGTACATACATGCATATATAATTATAAGCGCCATAGCGCATTGTAATTGAATAAAAATTTAATTTGTGTTCTATTACAGATTAGAATTAGAAAGCTTGAGATTGAATATTTAAATCCAAACACACATTAAAGGATAATCTTGAGGTTAAAAGTCAACCGACAAGTTTTAATCTTTATAATGATCAACTAAAATGGGTTTGAATTTTGCTGCTTGGGTTTATTATCAGATGGCAAATCATTAGAAATTTTATGAATGTGAGTTTTCTTTTATCAGCTGCAAATTACATTTATCAGCCTGCAAGTTTTAATCTTTATAATGATCAACCCAAATGGGTTTGAATTTTGTTGCTTGGGTTTATAATCAGATGGCAAATCATTAGAAATTTTATGAATGCGAGTTTTCTTTTATCAGCTGCAAATTACATTTATCTATTTTTATAATTTTTACGCTTATCATTATATATGCATGTACGTACCAACAATCGCATATGTAAAATACCAAATCTGAAAAATTTATATGACTTGAAAAATCAAACAACCCAACAACTGTCTACCAGGCGCTCATTTTACGTGTGGAGATATACATGGCAAAATCAAAGTGTACAACAAGCTTGGTTAATGCGCTTGCGAGCTCATGGACAAATCTCTTTTTTCTTTTAGGGCCCTTGTTTTCTTTTAGGCCCCTTGTTTAGTAATTGCTTTGGTCGAGTAACTTCAACTTACGTCCGATATCATCTACATTAATTATTTGCATTAAGCTCCCAACACATATCATATAATATGATATACTTAAAGCGTTGATTCATTCAATAAAATTAATATGACCCCACCTTTCACTTTCAGCCCGCAGCGCAAGTTTATCAAACCGTTAAACTGTATACATACCGGAAAATTTTGTTTTTCCACAAACTTATTTTGTTTATATCCACACCTTCCTAGCTTTCCATACATATACTTAAAGATCATTGATCCCCCATTCCTATACACGCTAGCAATCCCATGATCGACGTGTATAAACAAATTTTCGATATGTGAAGAACAAGTTTGAGTCAAGGAATGGATTGATCATCAGCAAAATTTGATTGATAGCATGGCACTCAACATAAGTTATCACAAAGTCTTAAACTTTATCCAATGATCGGTTGTGGTTTTGTTTTAGCCAGATCAATGGTTTTTAACCTCAAGAGAATCTTTATAAAACGTGGGCAGTATGCGTTTATTTTTAGTTTTTACAATTAACATAATTTTTAATTTGCAAGATGCAAAAATAAAATATTTTGAATTAATATCGCCTATATTTCCTGTTTTTTCAATTCAAGTTCGCCAAATCGTCCACATGTTTTTACTGGCACGTGCTCCTTGTTTACATGCCGGCAATGTGATTCAGGTTTTTTTTCACGTTTTTCATACAAACTGCTTTGTTTGCATTCACACCTTCCTACCATTATCATTGATCCGCCATTCCTAAACACGTTCGCAATACCAAAGCGGCCACAATTTTGTGATATTATGTAAATTTAATTGGGTGAAGCGGTAGTGGCAACGATGTGATTCTAAAAGTGCAGTTCTGTACATTTTCTTTTACTCTTGTTTTGTTTGGCGGCATTGGTAAGCGTTGTCTGTTAGTCTGTGAAGATTGTGATTCCACCGAAAAAATAAAAACGCAAAAACAGCTGGATGAAATCAACTCTATTCAAAATTATTTTATTGTTTTAACGAGTAGAGACGTGGAGAACAAGTTTCTTCAGTTTTCATTCATTCAAAAATGAAAAAATGTTAATCGATTGTAATAAAAATACTTGACTGCTATTAAACACGTCTTTTATTTCTTCGCCTGACCTTTTTTCAGATCATCGCATTAATTCAAAACGACGCAAAAACTTACCTTACCCAACATTTATACACCGCTTCTCTATAACCAACCACTTTCGCTTTCAACACAAAATATATAAACAACAAACTTTGCCCCCCATGGGCCCCCATCCCCCCATGAGCCCCCCACGAAGACGAAGTGTAAACAAAACCTCGGTCACGTGCGAAAAACAAGTTCGATTTGCGATCCAAACGCGTAAAATAACCCGCCCTCTTGAGCAGGTACACTGCATAAATTCACATGTGTCCGAATATACCATGAAGAACAGGTTCCATTCGCGAATCGAACGCAAAAAATATAAACCCTCCTCTTGAGCAGGTACACTGCATGAATTCACATATGTCCGAACATATCAACTCTAGTCTCATTTTTTCAGATCTATAGTGTCACACAGTATAAACACACCTCCATATTCTGGAAGTTGTTTCCAATTCCGCCATTTACTTTACACACAAGCGGTACAAAAAGCAACTTTAGTCTCATCAACTTTTACTTTCCCGTGCATACGCCCATATCTCATATGATTTGCTCTATAGTGGGACAGGGGTTACCTGTCCCTTACAGACGTAATGTTATTTTAGGTCTATAGTGTCCATATACTACTCTACTGTCAAAATAAAATGTCACACTTTTCAAGTACTTTTATCTTGAGTTTAAACCGAGGGATGGCATGGTTTAAACTCTAGTTTAAACCGGGGTTTAAACCAAACTGTGAAACTCATTCGTCGAGTTTAAACTAAATATTTGGTTTAAACTCAGACTGTGAAACATGGCCATTAACAAAATAATAAAATAGTTTTGATTACAAAGTAACCTTACCATTTAATGCTCAATACCTCTCAGCTCAGTGATAATTGCATGTGTGTATGTGCAGCCGGAGTCTGAATCTGTAGGCAGCTACATTCGATATCATCAACCCACGGCATGCCATGACGGCACAGCGACATTACGATGATTAAGGAGTAGAGTGGAGTCACCAGATTTGCATTTGCTCTCATCATCTCACAAACGTGAGATTAGAAAGTTTTCAAATCTGATGCTAGCTGTAAAATCAACTCTGCTGAGAAGTGCGAAGAACTTATATTAGAGTGCAAGCTTGAGACAAGGAGAGACAATGCAATCTATTGACTCCACTCTACTCTGCCATTGTAAACGCTCCTTTACTCAGCTGAGCATTTTTGTTTGAGAAATCGTAGTCATTTGGTTAAGATAAATTTTTTTAAATAATTTTGTTAGGAAAGGTATGAAAATTTTATTACGGTTCGGAAGATAAGAAAGCAAGCTCAAGATTATCAGAACACAATTTTTCTGTATGAATAGCAGTTTAGAGAGGGTGAGCTATTCAAATCAAACTTTTGTCAGTTTTACATAAGAACACGGCAAATATTTTATGGCCGGTTTCACAGTCAAGGCTTAAGCCACAGCGATGGCTTAAGCCAAGGCTTAATAAATATTTCGGTTTCACAGTCAAGGCTTAAGTGAAATCACTGGCTTAAGGAAAGCTTAACTTAAGCCCGTCATCTCGAAGGCTTAAGCCTCAGATTTTGCTGTGAAACACATAAGAATGCTAAATATACATTTTGCCTAAATATTATAATTTTTGTTATTAAATGAACGTGCATATTTCAAAAGTTATCTTTTAAAACTAAATTGAAATTTTCCAAGCGAAAAATAGTTATCTAATTAGCAGTTTTTAGTACTGTCTGGCAGCTAGTGTCAGCATTCCATTTGACGTTTTAAGACAGTTTAGGACAAAAAAGAGTTATTCATCTGATGCAGAGGATATGAGAGACCAAGAAATGTATAATATAATATCGCAAGGTGTGACCCGTGACAAAATTATAAAGAGTCGCCCGCAACATTTCGAGAAATGGGATGACGGTGATTTTTATTCTCGGTTCCGGCTGTAGATACATTCGGCTTTGATGGTTTACGTTGCCGAAACATTCTGCAACAATGATTTTGGATTTGATATCCTTCCAGAAATAAACCACAACAAACTGTTAAATAAAAAGATCTTCTTCTTTTCGCTTAGTTTTTAATCCACAATGGCAATTTTCCTTTAAAAAAATTCACAATTACCGCAGTGCTGACAACTTAAAAATTTTCATCCGCGGCTTAACTAAGCCTCAGCTAACTGAGTACTGTGAAACCGAGTAGGCTTAAGTTCTGGGCTTAAGCCACACCCGTGGCTTAACTAAGCTCTGGCTTAAGCCTGGACTGTGAAACCGGCCATTAGAATGTAAGGACTACGTTGGGCGTGGTAGTGAGGGAGTCTGTTTCATGGTTTGTGAAGCATTCTCGAGGGTTTTGCATAGACAGTGAAATATATGCAAAATGGCTGTAATAATGTTTGTGACAATATGAGAGTAGAACCAAGCCGAATGGCATGGGAAGTGCAACAAATTGTTATTAGCTTATTGGCTTGTCATTTTGCCCTTTTTCCTCTAGTACAAGTTTGTGCATGCCTTAAGTTCTCTTTCTTCCACTTTAGATTTAGATAGGAGCCTTTGTATTAAAAATTGGCTAGTGTGTTAGGCAAAAATGTTGAAAGAGAAAGTATAGTCACATTATAGAAGCATCCCAAGGTATATAGAAGACAAGGTATTCCCGACTCGAACCACGTTCCGCCATTTTTGTTAAAACTCTTTTTCCCTTTTTCTTCATTCACTGAAGTACGTCACAGGGCATCAGCTGTAATGTGTCAAAATTCTTTGCGCTTGTACTGCCACTGTCAGATTTCCTTTTTCTTTTTTATTCATTCACTGAAGTACGTCACAGACTATCAGCTGTTTGATCAGCTGTGATATGTCAAAATTTTAATGGGCATACCTTGTTTCTTCTATATACCTTGGAGGCATCCTATTCATGAGACAGCTTTGACAGAGCTGTTCTACTGTATGGATATACTGTGGCCGAGGCTTAGTTAAGCCGCGGATCAAAATGTTTAAGTTATCAGCACTGCGGTAATTGTGAATGTTTCTAAAGGAAAATTGCCATTGTGGATTAATAACTAAGCGAAAAGAAGAAGAACTTTTTATTTACCAGTTTGTTGTAGTTTTTATCTGGAAGGATATCAAATCCAAAATCATTGTTGCAGAATGTTTCGACAACGTAAACCATCAAAGCCGAATGTATCTACAGCCGGAACCGAGAACAAAAATCAACGTCATCCCATTTCTCGAAATGTTGCGGGCGCCTCTTTATAATTTTTTCACGGGACACATTTCGATATTATATTATACATTTCTTGGTCTCTTATATCCTTAGAATATATAGCAAACAGGAATGGTTGAATCGTGTAAAATTCGTGTACATGAGCGTAATTTGTCAAGAGCAGGAGGTTATACATAGGAGTAAGTGAGATGTTGGGAGAAAGATTTGTCAAAGCTGGGTGCAGAATTGTCAAATGTGATTTTGTTTTGTGAACAGCTTTATGCAATTTAAAATTCTGTTGCGAAATTTAACAAAAGTACGGAAGTAATTCTTTTCAAAACTATTTATGTTTGAAGTTTATTTTGTGCAACGTTTTATAGTGCCACTAGTGCCTGTTAAAATCTTCATATCAATTAAAAAAAACAGAAATGAAGTGTTCGGGCAGTGCTTGCAAATATAAATTGGATTATAAACTAGGGAATCCTGTTTGAGGCAACTGCACTACCTAAATTATCTTTTTTGTTAATAGAAGCAAAGTTTTATATTAATTAATTATGTGAATTGTTTCAAAATAAAGCAGAAAAAGAACATTTTTTACCACAGATGCTCCGCTCAAAACCTTTGTTTACTTTTTGCAAATTAACAAGTTGCTTAGAATAGGGATGGCGTGTAAATACATGTAAAAATGGACGCAAAATCTGGCTTATCACCATTCCTGTTTGCTCTATATTCTAAGCTTATATCCTCTGCATCAGATAAATAACTCATTTTTGTCCTAAACTGTTTGGTTTCTTCTTAAAACGTCTAATGGAATGCTGACACGAGCTGCCAGACAGTACTCAAAACTGCTAATTACATAACTATTTTTCGTTTGGAAAATTTCAATTTAGTTATAAAATATAACTTTTGAAATATGCACGTTCATTTAATAACAAAAATTATAACATTTAGGCAAAATATATATTTAGCAATAATTTCTTGTGTTTCACAGCAAAATCTGAGATGAGGGGCTTAAGTTAAGCTTTCCTTAAGCCTTGACTGTGAAACCGAAATATTTATTAAGCCTTGACTGTGAAACTGGCCATAATACATTATAACTTTATTGTAGTCCATCAATTAGAACTTTCTAGTATGCAAATGGTGAGTTACAATTTATTAGTGATAATTAATCACTATACGTAAAGGGTTTTCCAATAAGTGGTGTTATGTTGATATTCAAAGAAAAATGCTATTTTTTGAGATAAATGATCGGATGTTTATTTCATTATAAAGAGGAAGGTATGCCGCTAATAATGCAAAATAACATTGGCCAAATGACTACCACGACCACGCCTACAGGACCATATCCTTTTCATGAAATTTTCCATAACCAAATCGCAAAGTGGCTGCCCTATGTCCTCGATAGAGTCACGAATTCCATCTTTGAGGTCTTGAATCGACGCTGGGCTGTTGGCGTAGACCTTCTCTTTCACGTGGCCCCAAAGGAAGAAGTCGCAAGGTGTCAAGTCACAAGATCTCGGTGGCCAATTGTGATCACCTCTTCGAGAGATAACACGGTCCGGAAATTTTTCCCGTAAAAGATCAATGGTTTCGTTGCTTGTATGGCACGTAGCGCCGTCTTGTTGAAAGTAAACGTTGTCCAGATCAATACCATCCAATTCTGGCAATAAAAAATCATTAATCATCTGTCGATAGCGCAATCCATTCACCGTAACTGTTGCTCCAGCCTCATTTTCGAAAAAGTAAGGTCCAATGACCAAGCGGGACCATAAACCGCACCAAACAGAAACAGTCACACTTTGAGGATAGAGAGGCCTTTCAACAATAACTCTTGGGTTTTCCGAACCGTAGATGCGACAATTTTGCTTGTTGACGAAGCCATCGAGGTGGAAATGGGCCTCATCACTCAAGATGAGTTTTCGATGGAATTCCGGATCATTTTCATGCATTTCAAGGACCCAATCAGCAAAGACTCGACGTTGTTGATGATCGGCCGGCTTGAGTTCTTGTGTTAACTAAACTTTATAAGCCTTAAGACCCAAATCTTTATGCAAAATACGGTGTAATGACGTTTGTGGAATGCCTAATTCCAAAGAACGACGAGGAATGGACAAACCTGGGGTTTCTTCAACACTTTCGGCTACAGCAGCAATATTCTCGGCTGTTCTTGAGCGACGTGCACGGGTTTTATGCTTCACATCACTAACTTGTTCCGACAGCTCGAATTTTTATACCAAATTTTGTATTGCGGTCCGACAAGGTGCTTCACGACGACCCAAAAATTTTCGAGTTTTACGAACCGTCTCTGCCACATTTTCACCATTCTAGTGAATTTTAATAATTTCAATGCATTGTTAAATCATGTATCGTTCCATTTTTATTAATGGCGTAGTTTCTACTTGTCAAATGTCAAAAAACAACAGCTCCAAAAGTGACATCTACCGAAATAGCGGGCTAATTAAAATAACACCTCTTATTGGAAAGCCCTTTACTTACCATTTCTAAAATAAAATCACTGCTCGGTGATTTCACTCCCAACTCACAGCAAAATTGAAGGTGAGTGAAGTGAGTGAGTGAATTTCTTAGTAGAATCAAATTTGCAGAAACGTGACTCAATTCACTCACTTTTTGCCAATTTCGACGTAGCTGAATCTCGGTACTGGTTTGTTCCTTTTATAGAAAACAGGAATGGTTGAATCGTGTAAATTTCGTGTACATGAGCGTAATTTGTCAAGAGTAGGAGACTATACATAGGTGTAAGTGAGATGCGGGATTGACTAATTGTCAAAGCTGTAGAATAACTGTCAAATGTGATTTTGTATTGTGAACAGGTTTATGCAATCTAAAATTCTTTTGCGAAATTCAACAAGAGTACGGAAGTAATTCTTTTCAAAACTATTTATGTTTGAAGTTTATTTTGTGCAAAGTTTTATAGTGCTGTAGGTATTGTGCCTACTCGTAACCCCCGGAATATAATACAAGCCATGAAGTCGCCGGAGGCACCGACACATTAAAAGGCCTTTACGTGCCGGGTACAGCATGCAGTAAGAGCTCACTCTCACTGCTTTTTGTATACTCGTCATGTAGGAAAAACAAAATTTCATCTTAAACAGGTCCTAAAGCCCAAAACCGTTGCTCCCACAGCAAAATGAAATAAAAACAAATTGCAGCCAAATATGTTTTCTTTCTAATAGTTTAAAAAAAATAAAAGCATGTAAAACAAATTTATGGAAATCATAGCGTTTGAACAAAATACAAGCAACTTTTATATTAAAAACTCCCGCAGTAAGACAAGGCAAGAAGACTGTGGATGTCGCCTGCTGACCGGCCCGTTGGTCTCTTTTTTCGACTTTGTTCATGGCTTGTATATACCGGGGGTTACGGCCTACTTCTATTGAAGTTCGGACGTTCTTGTATGTTGCTTCGATGTAGCAAGCTGATATATACTACTGGCAAGTTGCTTGAATAGGTGTTGCGGAACTTGAGTGTTGTCTTCCCTTTTAATTTATCAGCATTAGTAGTTGACGTATCACGGTTAGCGTGTAACAACCGATACACCGCGGGTTATGGTAGTTTAGAAGAGTGATGTACTTCGGACGTTAAGTCCAGACTGCCAGCATGAGCTGACAGATCACTCGGTGAACAGCGTTGATACAGGGCGGCATGCTAGCACCTCGGCTATGTGGTGGAGAGGGTGGGGGGGGGGGGTTCCCAACGAAAACCTGCCGCTGTCACCAACCATATTACAAAAAAAATTCCTCATGCCTACATACAAAATCTGGCACTCACTCAGTCCTGAAGGGACCTTTACGTCACTTACCTACATTCCAATAAAAGCACAGATGGTATGCCTTCCTTGCCAAGCCCCATCCTCCCATTGACTTTGGGTGGCACAATTGTTCAAAGTCCCTTATTGACCTGTAAAAGAGAGAGAGACTAGGCGAGCCTAGACGACCTCCATCCAAAAGAGTAATCTTTTTATTTATTAAAACTTACAGGTTAATTTTTAACCTCAAGATTTTTCTTTAATGTTTTTTAGATTTAAATATTTAATATCGAGCTTTCTAATTCTAATCAGCAATAGAACACAAATTAAAACTTGCTGGTTGGCTTTTAAACCCAAGATTTTTCTTTAAAGTTTTTAGATTTAAATATTTAATGCTGAGCTTTCTAATTCTAATCTGCAATAGAACGCAAATTAAAACTTGCAGGTTGGCTTTTAACCCCAAGATTTTTCTTTAAAGTTTTTAGATTTAAATATTTAATGCTGAGTTTTCTAATTCTAATCTGCAATAGAACGCAAATTAAAACTTGCAGGTTGGCTTTTAACCCCAAGATTTTTCTTTAAAGTTTTTAGATTTAAATGTTTAATGCTGAGCTTTCTAAAAAAATTCAAAAAATTCTTTCTTGAACAAAATTAAGTTTAACCCGGTAAAAAGTCCAAAAGAGTAATCTTTTTATTTATTAAAACTTACAGGTTAATTTTTAACCTCAAGATTTTTCTTTAATGTTTTTAGATTTAAATATTTAATATCGAGCTTTCTAATTCTAATCAGCAATAGAACACAAATTAAAACTTGCTGGTTGGCTTTTAAATCCAAGATTTTTTCTTTAAAGTTTTTAGATTTAAATATTTAATATCGAGCTTTCTAATTCTAATCTGCAATAGAATGCAAATTAAAACTTGCAGGTTGGCTTTTAACCCCAAGATTTTTCTTTAAAGTTTTTAGATTTAAATATTTAATGCTGAGCTTTCTAATTCTAATCAGCAATAGAACACAAATTAAAACTTGCTGGTTGGCTTTTAAACCCAAGATTTTTCTTTAAAGTTTTTAGATTTAAATATTTAATGCTGAGCTTTCTAATTCTAATCTGCAATAGAACGCAAATTAAAACTTGCAGGTTGGCTTTTAACCCCAAGATTTTTCTTTAAAGTTTTTAGATTTAAATATTTAATGCTGAGTTTTCTAATTCTAATCTGCAATAGAACGCAAATTAAAACTTGCAGGTTGGCTTTTAACCCCAAGATTATTCTTTAATGTGTTTATATTTAAATATTTAATGTCGAGCTTTCTAATTTTAATCTGCAATAGAACGCAAATTAAAACTTGCTGGTTGATTTTTAACCCCAAGACTGTTTTAATGTGTTTATATTTAAATATTTAATGCTGAGCCATGCAATTGCTAGTACATGCATGCATATATAATTATAAGCGCCATAGCGCATTGTAATTGAATAAAAATTTAATTTGTGTTCTATTACAGATTAGAATTAGAAAGCTTGAGATTGAATATTTAAATCCAAACACACATTAAAGGATAATCTTGAGGTTAAAAGTCAACCGACAAGTTTTAATCTTTATAATGATCAACTAAAATGGGTTTGAATTTTGCTGCTTGGGTTTATTATCAGATGGCAAATCATTAGAAATTTTATGAATGTGAGTTTTCTTTTATCAGCTGCAAATTACATTTATCAGCCTGCAAGTTTTAATCTTTATAATGATCAACCCAAATGGGTTTGAATTTTGTTGCTTGGGTTTATAATCAGATGGCAAATCATTAGAAATTTTATGAATGCGAGTTTTCTTTTATCAGCTGCAAATTACATTTATCTATTTTTATAATTTTTACGCTTATCATTATATATGCATGTACGTACCAACAATCGCATATGTAAAATACCAAATCTGAAAAATTTATATGACTTGAAAAATCAAACAACCCAACAACTGTCTACCAGGCGCTCATTTTACGTGTGGAGATATACATGGCAAAATCAAAGTGTACAACAAGCTTGGTTAATGCGCTTGCGAGCTCATGGACAAATCTCTTTTTTCTTTTAGGGCCCTTGTTTTCTTTTAGGCCCCTTGTTTAGTAATTGCTTTGGTCGAGTAACTTCAACTTACGTCCGATATCATCTACATTAATTATTTGCATTAAGCTCCCAACACATATCATATAATATGATATACTTAAAGCGTTGATTCATTCAATAAAATTAATATGACCCCACCTTTCACTTTCAGCCCGCAGCGCAAGTTTATCAAACCGTTAAACTGTATACATACCGGAAAATTTTGTTTTTCCACAAACTTATTTTGTTTATATCCACACCTTCCTAGCTTTCCATACATATACTTAAAGATCATTGATCCCCCATTCCTATACACGCTAGCAATCCCATGATCGACGTGTATAAACAAATTTTCGATATGTGAAGAACAAGTTTGAGTCAAGGAATGGATTGATCATCAGCAAAATTTGATTGATAGCATGGCACTCAACATAAGTTATCACAAAGTCTTAAACTTTATCCAATGATCGGTTGTGGTTTTGTTTTAGCCAGATCAATGGTTTTTAACCTCAAGAGAATCTTTATAAAACGTGGGCAGTATGCGTTTATTTTTAGTTTTTACAATTAACATAATTTTTAATTTGCAAGATGCAAAAATAAAATATTTTGAATTAATATCGCCTATATTTCCTGTTTTTTCAATTCAAGTTCGCCAAATCGTCCACATGTTTTTACTGGCACGTGCTCCTTGTTTACATGCCGGCAATGTGATTCAGGTTTTTTTTCACGTTTTTCATACAAACTGCTTTGTTTGCATTCACACCTTCCTACCATTATCATTGATCCGCCATTCCTAAACACGTTCGCAATACCAAAGCGGCCACAATTTTGTGATATTATGTAAATTTAATTGGGTGAAGCGGTAGTGGCAACGATGTGATTCTAAAAGTGCAGTTCTGTACATTTTCTTTTACTCTTGTTTTGTTTGGCGGCATTGGTAAGCGTTGTCTGTTAGTCTGTGAAGATTGTGATTCCACCGAAAAAATAAAAACGCAAAAACAGCTGGATGAAATCAACTCTATTCAAAATTATTTTATTGTTTTAACGAGTAGAGACGTGGAGAACAAGTTTCTTCAGTTTTCATTCATTCAAAAATGAAAAAATGTTAATCGATTGTAATAAAAATACTTGACTGCTATTAAACACGTCTTTTATTTCTTCGCCTGACCTTTTTTCAGATCATCGCATTAATTCAAAACGACGCAAAAACTTACCTTACCCAACATTTATACACCGCTTCTCTATAACCAACCACTTTCGCTTTCAACACAAAATATATAAACAACAAACTTTGCCCCCCATGGGCCCCCATCCCCCCATGAGCCCCCCACGAAGACGAAGTGTAAACAAAACCTCGGTCACGTGCGAAAAACAAGTTCGATTTGCGATCCAAACGCGTAAAATAACCCGCCCTCTTGAGCAGGTACACTGCATAAATTCACATGTGTCCGAATATACCATGAAGAACAGGTTCCATTCGCGAATCGAACGCAAAAAATATAAACCCTCCTCTTGAGCAGGTACACTGCATGAATTCACATATGTCCGAACATATCAACTCTAGTCTCATTTTTTCAGATCTATAGTGTCACACAGTATAAACACACCTCCATATTCTGGAAGTTGTTTCCAATTCCGCCATTTACTTTACACACAAGCGGTACAAAAAGCAACTTTAGTCTCATCAACTTTTACTTTCCCGTGCATACGCCCATATCTCATATGATTTGCTCTATAGTGGGACAGGGGTTACCTGTCCCTTACAGACGTAATGTTATTTTAGGTCTATAGTGTCCATATACTACTCTACTGTCAAAATAAAATGTCACACTTTTCAAGTACTTTTATCTTGAGTTTAAACCGAGGGATGGCATGGTTTAAACTCTAGTTTAAACCGGGGTTTAAACCAAACTGTGAAACTCATTCGTCGAGTTTAAACTAAATATTTGGTTTAAACTCAGACTGTGAAACATGGCCATTAACAAAATAATAAAATAGTTTTGATTACAAAGTAACCTTACCATTTAATGCTCAATACCTCTCAGCTCAGTGATAATTGCATGTGTGTATGTGCAGCCGGAGTCTGAATCTGTAGGCAGCTACATTCGATATCATCAACCCACGGCATGCCATGACGGCACAGCGACATTACGATGATTAAGGAGTAGAGTGGAGTCACCAGATTTGCATTTGCTCTCATCATCTCACAAACGTGAGATTAGAAAGTTTTCAAATCTGATGCTAGCTGTAAAATCAACTCTGCTGAGAAGTGCGAAGAACTTATATTAGAGTGCAAGCTTGAGACAAGGAGAGACAATGCAATCTATTGACTCCACTCTACTCTGCCATTGTAAACGCTCCTTTACTCAGCTGAGCATTTTTGTTTGAGAAATCGTAGTCATTTGGTTAAGATAAATTTTTTTAAATAATTTTGTTAGGAAAGGTATGAAAATTTTATTACGGTTCGGAAGATAAGAAAGCAAGCTCAAGATTATCAGAACACAATTTTTCTGTATGAATAGCAGTTTAGAGAGGGTGAGCTATTCAAATCAAACTTTTGTCAGTTTTACATAAGAACACGGCAAATATTTTATGGCCGGTTTCACAGTCAAGGCTTAAGCCACAGCGATGGCTTAAGCCAAGGCTTAATAAATATTTCGGTTTCACAGTCAAGGCTTAAGTGAAATCACTGGCTTAAGGAAAGCTTAACTTAAGCCCGTCATCTCGAAGGCTTAAGCCTCAGATTTTGCTGTGAAACACATAAGAATGCTAAATATACATTTTGCCTAAATATTATAATTTTTGTTATTAAATGAACGTGCATATTTCAAAAGTTATCTTTTAAAACTAAATTGAAATTTTCCAAGCGAAAAATAGTTATCTAATTAGCAGTTTTTAGTACTGTCTGGCAGCTAGTGTCAGCATTCCATTTGACGTTTTAAGACAGTTTAGGACAAAAAAGAGTTATTCATCTGATGCAGAGGATATGAGAGACCAAGAAATGTATAATATAATATCGCAAGGTGTGACCCGTGACAAAATTATAAAGAGTCGCCCGCAACATTTCGAGAAATGGGATGACGGTGATTTTTATTCTCGGTTCCGGCTGTAGATACATTCGGCTTTGATGGTTTACGTTGCCGAAACATTCTGCAACAATGATTTTGGATTTGATATCCTTCCAGAAATAAACCACAACAAACTGTTAAATAAAAAGATCTTCTTCTTTTCGCTTAGTTTTTAATCCTCAATGGCAATTTTCCTTTAAAAAAATTCACAATTACCGCAGTGCTGACAACTTAAAAATTTTCATCCGCGGCTTAACTAAGCCTCAGCTAACTGAGTACTGTGAAACCGAGTAGGCTTAAGTTCTGGGCTTAAGCCACACCCGTGGCTTAACTAAGCTCTGGCTTAAGCCTGGACTGTGAAACCGGCCATTAGAATGTAAGGACTACGTTGGGCGTGGTAGTGAGGGAGTCTGTTTCATGGTTTGTGAAGCATTCTCGAGGGTTTTGCATAGACAGTGAAATATATGCAAAATGGCTGTAATAATGTTTGTGACAATATGAGAGTAGAACCAAGCCGAATGGCATGGGAAGTGCAACAAATTGTTATTAGCTTATTGGCTTGTCATTTTGCCCTTTTTCCTCTAGTACAAGTTTGTGCATGCCTTAAGTTCTCTTTCTTCCACTTTAGATTTAGATAGGAGCCTTTGTATTAAAAATTGGCTAGTGTGTTAGGCAAAAATGTTGAAAGAGAAAGTATAGTCACATTATAGAAGCATCCCAAGGTATATAGAAGACAAGGTATTCCCGACTCGAACCACGTTCCGCCATTTTTGTTAAAACTCTTTTTCCCTTTTTCTTCATTCACTGAAGTACGTCACAGGGCATCAGCTGTAATGTGTCAAAATTCTTTGCGCTTGTACTGCCACTGTCAGATTTCCTTTTTCTTTTTTATTCATTCACTGAAGTACGTCACAGACTATCAGCTGTTTGATCAGCTGTGATATGTCAAAATTTTAATGGGCATACCTTGTTTCTTCTATATACCTTGGAGGCATCCTATTCATGAGACAGCTTTGACAGAGCTGTTCTACTGTATGGATATACTGTGGCCGAGGCTTAGTTAAGCCGCGGATCAAAATGTTTAAGTTATCAGCACTGCGGTAATTGTGAATGTTTCTAAAGGAAAATTGCCATTGTGGATTAATAACTAAGCGAAAAGAAGAAGAACTTTTTATTTACCAGTTTGTTGTAGTTTTTATCTGGAAGGATATCAAATCCAAAATCATTGTTGCAGAATGTTTCGACAACGTAAACCATCAAAGCCGAATGTATCTACAGCCGGAACCGAGAACAAAAATCAACGTCATCCCATTTCTCGAAATGTTGCGGGCGCCTCTTTATAATTTTTTCACGGGACACATTTCGATATTATATTATACATTTCTTGGTCTCTTATATCCTTAGAATATATAGCAAACAGGAATGGTTGAATCGTGTAAAATTCGTGTACATGAGCGTAATTTGTCAAGAGCAGGAGGTTATACATAGGAGTAAGTGAGATGTTGGGAGAAAGATTTGTCAAAGCTGGGTGCAGAATTGTCAAATGTGATTTTGTTTTGTGAACAGCTTTATGCAATTTAAAATTCTGTTGCGAAATTTAACAAAAGTACGGAAGTAATTCTTTTCAAAACTATTTATGTTTGAAGTTTATTTTGTGCAACGTTTTATAGTGCCACTAGTGCCTGTTAAAATCTTCATATCAATTAAAAAAAACAGAAATGAAGTGTTCGGGCAGTGCTTGCAAATATAAATTGGATTATAAACTAGGGAATCCTGTTTGAGGCAACTGCACTACCTAAATTATCTTTTTTGTTAATAGAAGCAAAGTTTTATATTAATTAATTATGTGAATTGTTTCAAAATAAAGCAGAAAAAGAACATTTTTTACCACAGATGCTCCGCTCAAAACCTTTGTTTACTTTTTGCAAATTAACAAGTTGCTTAGAATAGGGATGGCGTGTAAATACATGTAAAAATGGACGCAAAATCTGGCTTATCACCATTCCTGTTTGCTCTATATTCTAAGCTTATATCCTCTGCATCAGATAAATAACTCATTTTTGTCCTAAACTGTTTGGTTTCTTCTTAAAACGTCTAATGGAATGCTGACACGAGCTGCCAGACAGTACTCAAAACTGCTAATTACATAACTATTTTTCGTTTGGAAAATTTCAATTTAGTTATAAAATATAACTTTTGAAATATGCACGTTCATTTAATAACAAAAATTATAACATTTAGGCAAAATATATATTTAGCAATAATTTCTTGTGTTTCACAGCAAAATCTGAGATGAGGGGCTTAAGTTAAGCTTTCCTTAAGCCTTGACTGTGAAACCGAAATATTTATTAAGCCTTGACTGTGAAACTGGCCATAATACATTATAACTTTATTGTAGTCCATCAATTAGAACTTTCTAGTATGCAAATGGTGAGTTACAATTTATTAGTGATAATTAATCACTATACGTAAAGGGTTTTCCAATAAGTGGTGTTATGTTGATATTCAAAGAAAAATGCTATTTTTTGAGATAAATGATCGGATGTTTATTTCATTATAAAGAGGAAGGTATGCCGCTAATAATGCAAAATAACATTGGCCAAATGACTACCACGACCACGCCTACAGGACCATATCCTTTTCATGAAATTTTCCATAACCAAATCGCAAAGTGGCTGCCCTATGTCCTCGATAGAGTCACGAATTCCATCTTTGAGGTCTTGAATCGACGCTGGGCTGTTGGCGTAGACCTTCTCTTTCACGTGGCCCCAAAGGAAGAAGTCGCAAGGTGTCAAGTCACAAGATCTCGGTGGCCAATTGTGATCACCTCTTCGAGAGATAACACGGTCCGGAAATTTTTCCCGTAAAAGATCAATGGTTTCGTTGCTTGTATGGCACGTAGCGCCGTCTTGTTGAAAGTAAACGTTGTCCAGATCAATACCATCCAATTCTGGCAATAAAAAATCATTAATCATCTGTCGATAGCGCAATCCATTCACCGTAACTGTTGCTCCAGCCTCATTTTCGAAAAAGTAAGGTCCAATGACCAAGCGGGACCATAAACCGCACCAAACAGAAACAGTCACACTTTGAGGATAGAGAGGCCTTTCAACAATAACTCTTGGGTTTTCCGAACCGTAGATGCGACAATTTTGCTTGTTGACGAAGCCATCGAGGTGGAAATGGGCCTCATCACTCAAGATGAGTTTTCGATGGAATTCCGGATCATTTTCATGCATTTCAAGGACCCAATCAGCAAAGACTCGACGTTGTTGATGATCGGCCGGCTTGAGTTCTTGTGTTAACTAAACTTTATAAGCCTTAAGACCCAAATCTTTATGCAAAATACGGTGTAATGACGTTTGTGGAATGCCTAATTCCAAAGAACGACGAGGAATGGACAAACCTGGGGTTTCTTCAACACTTTCGGCTACAGCAGCAATATTCTCGGCTGTTCTTGAGCGACGTGCACGGGTTTTATGCTTCACATCACTAACTTGTTCCGACAGCTCGAATTTTTATACCAAATTTTGTATTGCGGTCCGACAAGGTGCTTCACGACGACCCAAAAATTTTCGAGTTTTACGAACCGTCTCTGCCACATTTTCACCATTCTAGTGAATTTTAATAATTTCAATGCATTGTTAAATCATGTATCGTTCCATTTTTATTAATGGCGTAGTTTCTACTTGTCAAATGTCAAAAAACAACAGCTCCAAAAGTGACATCTACCGAAATAGCGGGCTAATTAAAATAACACCTCTTATTGGAAAGCCCTTTACTTACCATTTCTAAAATAAAATCACTGCTCGGTGATTTCACTCCCAACTCACAGCAAAATTGAAGGTGAGTGAAGTGAGTGAGTGAATTTCTTAGTAGAATCAAATTTGCAGAAACGTGACTCAATTCACTCACTTTTTGCCAATTTCGACGTAGCTGAATCTCGGTACTGGTTTGTTCCTTTTATAGAAAACAGGAATGGTTGAATCGTGTAAATTTCGTGTACATGAGCGTAATTTGTCAAGAGTAGGAGACTATACATAGGTGTAAGTGAGATGCGGGATTGACTAATTGTCAAAGCTGTAGAATAACTGTCAAATGTGATTTTGTATTGTGAACAGGTTTATGCAATCTAAAATTCTTTTGCGAAATTCAACAAGAGTACGGAAGTAATTCTTTTCAAAACTATTTATGTTTGAAGTTTATTTTGTGCAAAGTTTTATAGTGCTGTAGGTATTGTGCCTACTCGTAACCCCCGGAATATAATACAAGCCATGAAGTCGCCGGAGGCACCGACACATTAAAAGGCCTTTACGTGCCGGGTACAGCATGCAGTAAGAGCTCACTCTCACTGCTTTTTGTATACTCGTCATGTAGGAAAAACAAAATTTCATCTTAAACAGGTCCTAAAGCCCAAAACCGTTGCTCCCACAGCAAAATGAAATAAAAACAAATTGCAGCCAAATATGTTTTCTTTCTAATAGTTTAAAAAAAATAAAAGCATGTAAAACAAATTTATGGAAATCATAGCGTTTGAACAAAATACAAGCAACTTTTATATTAAAAACTCCCGCAGTAAGACAAGGCAAGAAGACTGTGGATGTCGCCTGCTGACCGGCCCGTTGGTCTCTTTTTTCGACTTTGTTCATGGCTTGTATATACCGGGGGTTACGGCCTACTTCTATTGAAGTTCGGACGTTCTTGTATGTTGCTTCGATGTAGCAAGCTGATATATACTACTGGCAAGTTGCTTGAATAGGTGTTGCGGAACTTGAGTGTTGTCTTCCCTTTTAATTTATCAGCATTAGTAGTTGACGTATCACGGTTAGCGTGTAACAACCGATACACCGCGGGTTATGGTAGTTTAGAAGAGTGATGTACTTCGGACGTTAAGTCCAGACTGCCAGCATGAGCTGACAGATCACTCGGTGAACAGCGTTGATACAGGGCGGCATGCTAGCACCTCGGCTATGTGGTGGAGAGGGTGGGGGGGGGGTTCCCAACGAAAACCTGCCGCTGTCACCAACCATATTACAAAAAAAATTCCTCATGCCTACATACAAAATCTGGCACTCACTCAGTCCTGAAGGGACCTTTACGTCACTTACCTACATTCCAATAAAGGCACAGATGGTATGCCTTCCTTGCCAAGCCCCATCCTCCCATTGACTTTGGGTGGCACAATTGTTCAAAGTCCCTTATTGACCTGTAAAAGAGAGAGAGACTAGGCGAGCCTAGACGACCTCCATCCTATGTGAGAGGGCTCCAGGATAGTAAGGGAAGAATTAAAAAGCTCAATACATCTTCATTACGTTATAAAATTCGTTTACACAAAAAAATTCTTTACAAACTCGTTATACATTGCGCATCGTACAAGATTGTATAGCTGGAACTACTGAACTAACGTTTTATGAGGTTAACTACAAGGTAAGTCTCTACTACATGTCACTACATAAAAACCGTCGCGAGATAACTCTGCCCCAAGGTATATAGAAGAAACAAGGTATGCCCATTAAATTTTGACATATCACAGCTGATCAAACAGCTGATAGTCTGTGACGTACTTCAGTGAATGAATAAAAAAGAAAAAGGAAATCTGACAGTGGCAGTACAAGCGCAAAGAATTTTGACACATTACAGCTGATGCCCTGTGACGTACTTCAGTGAATGAAGAAAAGGGAAAAAGAGTTTTAACAAAAATGGCGGAACGTGGTTCGAGTCGGGAATACCTTGTCTTCTATATACCTTGACTCTGCCCCAATGCTCGCTGTCAAACAATCAATGACGCCAAGCCGTTTCCCTTTTTAGCATTTCATATTCGGATTTCATTATATTTCATTATTAATTTTTCTTGTTGTTTCTTTATATATCTATTTTTGTTTTTATTTTATCTCACAGGGTACTATTCTAACTATTGGGTCTACTTTTGCGTCACCGGATGAAGAATCAGCTAACGCTCTTAATAAACTTTCTTCCTTTGGACTAAAGCCCGGTATTGTGTTCATTTAGCGGATAAATATTTAGCAGCAATCGAACAGGGACCTTTTTACGGCTAAAATTGTTCGTTGTTTTGAACTATAGGTGGCTGCTTTTGACAATCAGCTGTCGTGAATTTGTGATATTATTTCGTGTTCTTTTAGATTGCTATTGCAATTACCCAATCTCGAAATAGTAAGGAAAATTATATTTATACTTAGTATTTTAATTTTTTTTAAAAGAATTGTCTAAATGAAGACGGAATTTTTTTATCAGAAAAAAATAATAAAAATACAAAAACACTCTTGCATTCCAATTTCTTTCAACTTCCAATGTCAAAATTTTAGCGTGAAAAAAAGGTATTGAGCGGATAAATCTGATGTTAAATATGTGATTGTGGATATTACTGCCATCTACTTGTCAAAACTAAACAAACTTTTAGCTGATAAAACACAATACCACTTTCCCTAGTGATTTGGCTAAATATTTCGCAACTAAATTTCACCGCTAAATTTCCATACAAAATTTATCCGCGAAATGAACACAATACCAGGCTTTATTAGTCAAAAGAATTCACCTTGTTTGTGTGTTTTTTTTTCCTTTTTATAATTTTTTGAAAATATTGTTACGTGCAATAGAAAAAGACAACTGGTGACATCTACTGGCAATGGAGAGTAAACAATTTCAGGTTTGGAGAATCGGTGAAAGAATCTTCGAGAATGTTCAGGAATAGAATGAATAGAATAGACAAGAAGGTTCTGGAATAGAACACTCCAGAATAATCTGGAGAGTTTCTAGGGTATAAATATAACAGATGTCACCGCCAGAGCAAGAGTCTTGTCTTAGACGTTGCAGTGTTAACAAGCGAAAGTAATAAACGTGCGAAAGTGTTGTAATTAGATTGCGATAATTGAAAGTACAGTATTAGCGATAATTAAAGTTGAGTTGATTAATTGAAGGTTTATGAATTTTATATGATTAGAGTGTAATAAAGAACTTGAGTATTAAATATTTAATATTGTGTTTTAAATAACGAACCAAAGGCCACGCTCGCAACAATATTGGCCATCGAGGATCAGGTGTAGGAAATGTAAGATAAGGTAGACAGTCTACTTTACTGCACTAAAAAAACATCTTTTCATTAACAAAGGCATTATTGCGTTCAGGACGATTCGATCGACATATTCCAATTGATTTTCATACCTTATAAGAAAGGAAAGAAATCTTTTAAAAACTGTCATCGACAGCTCTGAGAAAAGATCCTGGGAGTGCATTTAGCGCGATTGGCAAATTTATCTAGAGGATTTTCTGGAACAGATAAATAAAACGTACGTAATGAGGCAATTTGCAAGAAATGCTCAAAAACATCACCGAAATAATTTGGAATATACTGTAGAAAGGCTTGTTGGTATGAGGTTTTTTTTTTGTTATTCAATTTTCGTCCAATATTAATTTGTCTATTTTAGGTGGAACTGAAAAACGGTCGCATGCGTTAACTCTAACAGAAAGGTTTGTTATTGCTTTCCATGAATCTGGACATGGTTTGGTTGGATTGCTTTTGTCATGTTCAGATGTTCTTCTAAAAGTAATTTGTTACACGGACAAGTCTTGCTTTGGGATTTGCTCAATACACTTCTAGTGAGCAAAAATTATTTACTAAGGAAGAACTTTTATAAAATGTGTATGGCGTTTGGAGGACGAACTGATGAAAATATAATGTTTGATAGTATTACAACGAGCTCAAAATGATTTGCAAAAGCTACAAAAATTGCCTACGCTCAGGTATATTTTTATATATCAAAATGTCAAAAATTTGCTTATTGTTTCTTTGTAGATAAAAAAAAATCGGTAAAATGTATATAACGACGGATGAGAATGAAGTAGACACAGTATTTCCAGTTGAGAACCGTTTTTGGAGTCATTAAATTCATAATAGATACTGCAATTAGTCACTTTAGCATATATACCAACTGAGAAGGTTTTGAAGGAGAACAATAAATAATAATAAATAAATTATAAATTATTATTATTATTATTATTAGAGATTAATTGATCATGGTTTATATGCCTTTCAGTACCTGGCTATTTTTAGAAAAAATAAAGCAAGATTTTTAAGTTTTTTTTTGTTATCTCTTTTAAATGGATATCTTTTCGAATGTGTATTAATACGTAGTTAAGACAATTGACCGAAATTCACTCAATGTATGACATAAAAAGTGAGATTCTAGGGATTGGTCTAACCAGATCTTGGAACATTATGGTAATGTAAAAAATATATTGCAAATTTCCACTACACCTTTTGAGGTACTGCATATGGATCGTTAACCATTTATTTTCGATGGCTGGTTTCCCAAAGAGGCCTATCCACCATCAATCTAGACTTAATAAAGGCTTTTGTTAGCCCTAGCACCAATTGAAGGAGAAGAAAAAGTATTTGGTATGTTTTTGCATATTACTTGAGACAACAGAAAAAATGTAACTAATTTTTCGATGGAAAGAAAGAAAGTTATGATTTTTAATTTTAAACAAGAAAAAAAACCACCGCAAACCGTCCGATATGATTGCGCGGTAGTTTTTGTTTTGTTTATAATTTACAATCATTACAAGTGCTTATTTCTTTCCGTTGAATAATTTGAATTGTAAGATTGGGTCCTTACAAACTAATAATTGGTTTCTTTCAGTAACAAGGTATGACTGCTATGAGCTACGGTCGGCCATCTTAAGCGGCACGGTATCACATGATTGTATTAAAGATATTATATATTGCTCGCAGGCTGCAATAGTGGCACAATTCAAAAATCTGAGTTTCGAGATAATCGACATAACAAGTTTTAATAATTTAAGGGGCACTAACTACAGGTAAGATGAGTAATGAGCTGGGTTTTTTTGTAATGACGATTGTTTGGCTTTAGTGATCTAAATTATAATGATATGGTATGTTTTGACCATATTTATCGGTTGGGGTGAAATTTTCCCTATTGGAGAAACGAAATGCAATATTTTTAATGAAAATATTTCAGAAAAGAAAAAAAGCATTATCGACACTTGTGCCGCCTTAATTCCGGAATTCAAGCAGTTTAGTATTACGTGGCTTCGTAGGAACATAGAGCGTCAAATTCTAACTTATGTTCTGGCATTGGTACAAATTTCGCGAATTTTGAGTTGCCACTATTGCAATCGGTGAGCGATATATTAAAAAAATGTCGGAATTCTTCAACATCTTTCGGAACGTTCTGCTCAAATATCGTAGGATTACAGCAACAACTTTGGGACAAACTTTGGTGGCATCTCTCCATATTTAAAAAAAAGTTGCTTTCACAAAACCGCGGTAACATTATATGAGAGTGAATTATGAAAATTCCGCCTTTCGCTAAGGCCAGGCATATCAGGCCACGTTTCCATATATTTTCTAAGAGAAGATTTGCTGGGCAAATTCATACTCTTTGACAAGCGTTTATATATCTTCGGAGCGCGGCAAAATATTTCAAGGGCGAGCAATTTTATTTCCTTTGTATATCTTCTTCCTTGTGACTTCCTGTTTTTATTTTTTAAATAATTTCGTACCAAATCTGCTAAGTCTTTTGGCAATTTTTGTGTGAGGCTATTTAAAATTTTTCTAGGGCACTCTCGAAACTTTAATTTTTTGTTTTCTTTTTTAAGTTTCTTATTCTCTTCGCGCAGTATTGACATTTGCTCATGAACTTTTCTTTTTCTTGGTGTATTAAGAGAAAGTTTTTTGTCCGTTTGAACAGAGGCTTCACAACCAAAAGCAGAATTACCGTAAGTGAACAGCTTACGAGGTTTTCTTTTTGGCGTGCTTTGGGGACATATGAATCTTCGCTCTTCTGTCGAAGATGACCCTTCCTTAGTGCGATCAACTTCAGTTACTTTATCAATACCATCTTGAAGTATATAATCTGGAGACTTGTACTGATTGAAATGACGACTTGTTATGGTCGTAGCATATTGCATATAGCAATATGTCACCACGGACTGAAGCGTGTATGCCCGGCTTGTTGTCGACTACAGCATGAAACCAAAACGCGCCCCGACCGAGAGAAATGCTTTCTCAAGCTCGGTGTCATGTTCAGTGACAGAAAGAAGAAGAAGACCATCGATATCGGTCTGTCATAGTTTGCTAGCAGGAAAGTAAGGTCGTTAAGATTAAAATCCCGCAAGATCAAATATTTCTCGCCGCAATCCGACGAAGAAAAAAAAAACCCTCACGTAAGTTCGAAGAATACTTATAGTTATTAATAAATTTACATCCCCACCTGGTACATTATTCGCACAGTAACCAAAGATTAATCCGCCAACGGCACCCCATAAAACTTGGCGTCTCCCTCCGGAGCCCCATTTATGAAATAAGAAAAAGGATCTGTTGGAATTCGAATCTGGTGTGGCGTACGTCAGGAAAAACCTCGAAAAGGTAGTTAAAAGAACTAATTTATATTTCGTTTTGTGTTAAATAATATCTCTTATTAGAGAGACGTATGAAAAGCAAATGTTTGAGGGATATTTTCATAATAAGGCATATTATTTCCACTTGCTGGGCAAGTTCTAATTTGATAAAGTTTTAAGCTTGGTACCGGACCTGGTGCATTTACATTTTCTAAAAGAGGGAAAAGAAGTAGGAGGGCACATTCCTCCCATATTGGAGGCCCCCGAACTCGAGCTAACCTTCAACCCGCGCAGCAGGAGATTCATTCCTACGGCACGCAGAAAAAGCGGGGAAAATTTTATTGAAACAATATTAACTTCACCAGGATCCATCTGATCACCGAGAAATATGTTTTAGTATAAGGAAAAAATTTTTCATATAACAAGCGACATAACCCTAGTACCATCCCCCAAAAAGTGTTCTGGCGATAGAGCAGGGTAATCAAATTATTAAAATTCCAGTTAATTCTTATCCAGGAGGCAATGCTGAAGCGCTTCATCGTACCGAGGATTCACATGTGAGTAATTTTGAAATATTACACTTTGTTTTTTTAACATACATATGTATTACACTTCGGTTCCGGCAGTGACTTGCACTGCAGAACCTTTTTGATATGGTTAGTTAATTTTTGCACGTTTTATATATATCTATCTTAAACTTAAGATTATAAGTACATACATATACGTATAGCATTGCAGAACCTTTTTGATATGGTCAAGTTTTGTGCGTTTTATATATATATATCTTGAACTTAAACTTATAATTACATACATATACGTCTAACTTCATGGGTACGCCTAGCTACTTATGTAATTTGGAATCCTGACTTGATTTTGTTAATTAGATTTAGGAGCATAGTTTTGAACTGTAAGATATGCATGTGCCTAGTAGATATGACCGACAAGTGCACTAACAATCCTCGATCTCGAAATTATCGCCAAGTAAGGCTGTCAGAGGAAAGTATTTATGGATTAAGTGTCAAATACTATGATTATTGTAGGATATAAGCAAAATTTTTGTGAATTTAGAAAAGAAATAATCAAGTACGCTGTGGACGATCATTTTAGTAACCCAAAGTATGTACTTATGGAATTGAATTAATAATAGAGAATGTATCTATTTGTAGGTTAATAACAATGTTTATATATGAGCCTATTTTGATCATTATAACGTAAATATGGATTGAATATTTTCTTTCTTCCTTCACATCCTGGAGCCTTTTCAATTCGGGGTCGCATAGGTCCGCTCTAATTTCTTCCACAGGTCAGCCAAAGGGACTTTGCAGATAGTGCCGAGCAGAGTCATAGGGAGGATGGGGCAAGGCCATGAAGGCAGAACATCTGCGCCTTCCACAGTAAGTAGGTAAGTGACGTAAGGGTCCCTTCAGGACCGAGTGTGTGTCGGCTCTTTTGTATGCAGGCATGAAATTTTTTTGATTATGGATGATGACAGCGGCAGGTATTTTCGGGAACTCCCCCACACTCTCCGCCACCCTTAGCCGAGGTGCTAGCATGCCGCCCTGTGCTATCGTTGTCATCAGACGATCTGTCAGCCCATGCTGGCAGTTTGGACTTAACGTCCTGGTCAAGTCGCCTTCAACATACTTCCATAACAGACTAAATGTCTGCACTGGCGAAAAATTAGCTTCTTCCCGGCATTTCTCTGCACTACGAGCAAATGAAATTCCTGAATCGAGGAAGCAATATGTATGATCATGACCCTGAATACCACCAAGATCTGAATCGACAGCATCTTGCGAGGACGCTTCAGGGGATGATTCTAAACCCTCAAAGCATTCTCTGTCTTCCCGGGATTTCTCTGCACTGCGCGCAAGTGAAATTCCCGAATCGATGAAACAGTATGTGTGATCATGAGCCTGAATACCAGCAAGACCTACATCGACAGCATCTTGCGATGGCGCTCCAGGAGATGATTCTAAGCCCTCAATGCATCCTTTATCTTCCTGGGATTTCTTTGCGCTGTATGCAAGTGAAATCCCCGAACCGATGAAGCAAGTATGATCATGAGCCTGAATACCAGCAAGATCTAAATCGACAACATCTTGCGATGGTGCTTCAGTACATGACTCTAAACCCTCACTACCTCCTTTTTCTTCGCAAGATAATGATGCCTCAACAACTTTCAGCACTTGAGTTGTTTCAAAGTCCTACATTTTATAAAAGGGGCAACAAAAATAAGGAAATGTTGCGGATAAAATAAAATAATAAATGGAAAGGGAAGAAAAGAAGAAAAGAAAATAGTAAATTAGAAATGAAGGGAATAAAGGAAAAATATAAATATATATAAATTTTAGAATGTAAGGACTCCGGTAGGCCTCGCATGTGGTAGGGAGGGAGTCTGTTTCATGGCTTGTGAAGTATTCTCGAGGGTTTTGGTTTTGGTCTATGCAAAACCCTCGAGAATACTTCCCAAGCCATGAAACAGAAATTTATATGTGTGGGTGCTTAGTCCGTTTTCTAAAATGTTCTTTATTGATACTTATGGAAAAGTGCTAAACATTGACTTTATATATGCCATAGAGCCTAAACTACTATCCATACAAGAAAATAGTCTTCTAGTAATTTACAGCTTGGTTCCTTACCTTCTCAAAGGCTACACTTACTATATACCTTACTTAACAAAATAATTAAATAGTTTTGATTACAAACTAACCTTACCATTTTACGCTCAATACCTCTCAGCTGAGTGATAATTGGCTGTGTGTATATGCAGCCGTAGTCCGAATCTGTAGGCAGCTACATTCGATATCATCAGCCCACGGCATGCCATGACGGCACAGCGACATTACAATGATTACTTAGCTGAGAATTTTCGTTTGAGGAATCGTAGTCATTTGTTTCAGATAAATTTATTTAAATAATTTTGTTAGGAAAGGTATGAACATTTTATTACGGTTCGGAAGATAAGAAAGCAAGCACAAGATTATCAGAACACCATTTTTCTGTATGAATAGTAGTTTAGAGCGGGGGAGCTATTCAAATCAAACTTTTGTCAGTTTTACATAAGAGCACGGCAAATATTTTATAATGTAAGGACTACGTCAGGCCTCGCATGTGGTAGGGAGGGAGTCTGTTTCATGGCTTGCGAAGTATTCTCGAGGGTTTTGGTCTATGGCATCTTTATGAACGTACACCACTTTGCAGTCAAACAGATGTTCAGTCTATGGAACAATACATTTGTAAGTAGATTGTCGAAATGTGTACTTACATTAAACTAATATTTCTTCCCGTAGATTGTGCAACAAGCTACCGTTCGCCCATTACTTCCGTATCATACTTTGCGAAATTTAACAAAACTACGGAAGTAATTCTTTTCAAAACTATTTATCTTTGAACTTTATTTAGTGCAAAGTTTTATAGTGCCACTAGTGCCTGCTAAAATCTTCATATCAATTAAAAAAACAGAAATGAAGTGTTCGGTCAGTGCTTGCAAATATAAATTGGATTATAAACTAGGGAAATCCTGTTTGAGGCAACTGCACTATCTAATTAACTTTTTTGTTAATAGAAGCAAAGTTTTATATTAATTAATTATGTGAATTGTTTCAAAATAAAGCAGAAAAAGAACATTTTTTATCACAGATGCTTCGCTCAAAACCTTTGTTTACTTTTTGCAAATTGACAAGTTGCTTAGAATAGGAAGGCGTGTAAACACATGTAAAAATGGACTACCAACACAACCAGAAATTTATTACGCAAAATCTGGCTTATCAACATTCCTGTTTGCATAAACCTGTTCACAAAACAAAATTACATTTGACAATTCTGCACCCAGCTTTGACAATTCTTCCTCCCAGCATCTCACTTACTCCTATGTTTGCTCTATATTCTAAGATCTCGGTACAGAAGTCCCGACTTCTCTGATTGCACTGAAGTTGGCTGCAGCGAACACCAACTTTGAACTTTGTGCAAAGTTTAATTTCAGTCGGAGTTTCAGTCGAAGTTTCAATTGTATATTTTGCCACATGCATTTACCATTTGGGCAAAGTCGTAGTCGACTGATCAGTTGTAATTGTAATTCAGGTCTAAAGCCAAATTCGATAGAACGTAGGAATACCCCAACGACAAAATTTTATTGAATTCTTTAAAATTGTATCACACTATTCATAATAATGTACTTCGAGCCGCACTACCGCACTCTTTTAAGAAAAAGATAAATTTCGCTCTGGCCAAGATGTTGAAAGGAGATGTAAAATGCCTCTCAAATAAAATTCTTATTTTTCCTGAAAATATCAGAGTTTCTCCCACTTAATCCTTTTAGAGCAAAACGAATGTAACAAAGGCACGTGCTGTTCAAATATCTTAGGATTACAGCAACAACATGGGTCCAGTACACTAATATGTCACTAAACTCGTGTCAATATTTCTTGAAAAGAGGTTTTTATAAAAGCGCGGGAACATTTTATGGGAGTAAAACGTGAAAGCTCCGCCCCTTCTCATTTATTTACGAAAATGAATCATTTGCCATTCTGTTTCGTTGGATGCAATTTGCGCTTTCACATTTTTTATCTTTATTCATAAAAGTTTTAAACAGAGTTTGAATGTTTGTTTTTTCTTTCTTCCTTTTCTTGCCATGTGCATTTTAAATGTAAAACAATCGGAAATTCTTCTGTGTCCTAACTTGTCATTGCCATAGCCCGCACAGGGGTGGAAATTGGCATTTTTTTCGGTTGAGAAGTATTCGGTGGGAGGAAAAATGACGAAATGCCAAGTTTCGATCGGAAGTACGGGCAGCATACCAATTCTACAACCAGCCGGCCGAAATTTCTGAAATTACTCATCGGACGTCTGTACAGATGTTTATTTGCGATTTGAGGTGATAATATAATAATCTAATAATCATTACGTGTTGTGAATTTGTGATACAGTTATTGTTTATATCAAAATCTGTGACTTAATTGAACACGCACACAATTAATTTCGGTAATCATATAAGAAACTACGCGAAGGAACATTATTGTTATGGCACGTCTAAGCCAAATTCCTTCCTTCCCTAAAATTTGGTATTGTGTTTTCTATAACGTGGGCGCAGACCAGTCGAGAACTTTTTAGGGAAGGAAGGAATTTCCTTCACTTGCCTTAGGCCCAACCCAGACGAGAACTTTTTAGTGAAGGAAGGAATTTCCTTCTCTTGGCTTAGACGTGCCATAACAATATTGTTGCTTCGCATAGTTCCTTTCTTAATTTCAAAATGGCCGGCTTGCTGTAGGATTGGTATGCTGCCCGTACTCCGTATCGAAACTTGGTAGCACGGACTTTTTCCTACCCCCGAATACTTCTCACCCGTAAAAAGTGCCAATATCCTCCATTGTGTGGGCTAAGATTTACTTTCCTATACATTATCACAATATTTCGTGAACGTAGTTCGTAATGGATATAACGGGTTTTCCAATAAGTGGTGTTATGTTGATATTCAAAGAAAAATGCTATTTTTTGAGATAAATGATCGGATGTTTATTTCATTATAAAGAGGAAGGTATGCCGTTAATAATGGAAAATAACATCAGCCAAATGACCACCACGACCACGCCTACAGGACCATATCCTTTTCATGAAATTTTCCATAACCAAATCGCAAAGTGGCTGCCCTATGTCCTCGATAGCCTCACGAATTCCATCTTTGAGGTCTTGAATCGACGCTGGGCTGTTGGCGTAGACCTTCTCTTTCACGTGGCCCCAAAGGAAGAAGTCGCAAGGTGTTAAGTCACAAGATCTCGGTGGCCAATTGTGATCACCTCTTCGAGAGATAACTCGGTCCGGAAACTTTTCCCGTAAAAGATCAATGGTTTCGTTGCTTGTATGGCACGTAGCGCCGTCTTGTTGAAAGTAAATGTTGTCCAGATCAATACCATCCAATTCCGGCAATAAAAAATCATTAATCATCTGTTGATAGCGCAATCCATTCACCGTAACTGTTGCTCTAGCTTCAATTTCGAAAAAGTAAGGTCCAATGACCCCGCGGGACCATAAACCGCACCAAACAGTCACACATTGAGGATAGAGAGGCTTTTCAACAATAACTCTTGGGTTTTCCGAGCCCCAGATGCGACAATTTTGCTTGTTGACGAAGCCATCGAGATGGAAATGGGCCTCATCACTCAAGATGAGTTTTCGATGGAATTCCGGATCATTTTCATGCATTTCAAGGACCCAATCAGCAAAGACTCGACGTTGTTGATGATCGGCCGGCTTGAGTTCTTGTGTTAACTGAACTTTATAAGCCTTAAGACCCAAATCTTTATGCAAAATTCGGTGTAATGACGTTTGTGGAATGCCTAATTCCAAAAACGACGAGGAATGGACAAACCTGGGTTTTCTTCAACACTTTCGGCTGCAGCAGCAATATTCTCGGCTGTTCTTGAGTGACGTGCACGGGTTTTATTTTTCACATCACTAACTTGTCCCGACAGCTCGAATTTTTCTACCAATTTCTGTATTGCGGTCCGACAAGGTGCTTCACGACGACCCAAAAATGTTCGAGTTTTACGAACCGTCTCTGCCACATTTTCACCATTTTTATAGTGAATTTTAATAATTTCAATGCATTGTTAAATCATGCATCGTTCCATTTTTATTAATGGCGTAGTTTCTACTTGTCAAATGTCAAAAAACGACAGCTCCAAAAGTGACATCTACCGAAATAGCAATTAAAATAACACCTCTTATTGGAAAACCCGGTATTTGTATTCTATATACCTTGGTGCTTTCGCCAGGTATATAGAAAACCCATATTCCCATTAGAATTTTGGCACATTGCAACTGATAGCCTGTGATGTAATTCTGTGACTAACGTATATACATTTTTATATGAAAGACAGAGAGGAGAGAGTATTGGGATTGTGTTCTCTCACGGTATACATACTCTGTACTCTGTATACCGTGGTGTTCTCTGTACCTTACTTTCCTATAAAGAGTTAAACGTCAAAATGACAACTATTTGTTTTGGTTGTCCACAAGCTGCCGATGAAATATTTAAGTGTGAGCAATTTTGTTATAAATTTCCAACTAAATAAATAAATAATATTAAAATTATATATTGCAGGATAGATTGTGATATTAGTAATAGGTACACACGGAAAGTTAATGATTTTTGTGATGGCTTGGATCCATATAAATTAGAAACAAAGCGGTGTAAAGATGCTTTGCATTCAAATGTTGGGTAAGACGTTATAATTAATAGTAATGTTGTTGATATTTTAGTAATAATTGAATATTCAGGGGTTCTTTAATTGCTATTTTAATAAGAAAAAGTAGATCGATTGTATTTCTTTTGTTTTTTTATTAAAAAATAATTAATTTAAATCTTACATTTTTTTCAGATACTTTGAAGTCGCAAAATATTTCATAAACCGAGAAAGCAGCTATACAAAGGAGGCTTTTCGTTCCTATAGGTCTCTTGGAGCCTATAAATTTTACCAAAGCGTAAGGATCCAGGAAATAAGCTGCAGGAAAATTACCAACGGATCCATTGTAATTGGAAAAGTATGTTAGAAATTTTAAGCTTTACTTGAAAATATTTCATAAAAGCTATTTTATATTCTTTATTAAACAGGTAAAACATTCACAACGACTGAACGAAAAGCTGTTAATACCATGGGTGGTTGTTGACCAACATGAATGAATTTTATGTTTTCGTTATTAATATTGTTGTATTTAATCATTGTGATAACACTCGACTGAAATATGTGATTAAAAATTTTAATAATTAAAGTTCAAATAAATATATGGAACTAGTTAAAGCTCTTCTTTCATTAAAACAATGCAAGCTAAGCAAATATTACATGGAACGTATTACGATAGGCTCTCTCAAAAATTTCTTATATGCTAAATGAAACTCATCACGAATTTTAAAACTTACTGGAAGTAAAGGAATCACTCAAATTTAATTATATTTTTATTACAATAAAATTAGTGAACATACATATATCATAGACTAAATTCTAATATACGTATTCCTAAATTCCAAGTAATATCTATACAGCTGACAGCTTGTGCTTGTTTGATACCCCTGGAAACCTGTAAAAATTTACGTTGTCGCGTCCGAACTCCTTACGCAACAAGTTATAGCCATACTAGAAAAAAAGGTTCAATGTTAATAATATACTAATAAAACAAACTAGTTTTGCTATCCATCAAGTCCATAACAGAATTACAATTCCATTAAAACCGAAAATTACTACACTTACGTCCTAATGCTTTAAAAAAAAAAACTGTTAAAAAATAATTATTGTTTATTATTAACAATTTTGAAAGTTATTTTATGCTCACATTTATCAAAATATTAACAAACTTATTTCCAATAATTTCCTTACAAAATGGACAACGACGTACATAATTTTGACAGCAGAAATGTCATTGTTTAACTCTTTAAGCGTGAAACACAATTGGAGCGTTTCAGCCAGCTTGAGATTTGTTGACTATGTAAATCAATGTAGAAGCACACAATTGGAGCTTTAGCTTTTTTGCCAGATTCAAGCTGGCTTGAGATTTGATCAAATTTCAAATTTCAAGCCCAATGACTGCCAACTTGAGGGAATTTTTAATGTTGCCAACTGTGCGAACGTTAAATATCATATGCGGATGGCTATTATTTTTGCATATAACTGGTACATTTCGAAAACTATCCAAAAAAGCATTAATTTATCGTAGTTTTGGAAAATCGGATTCATTTCTATTTTTCTTTAAGGCCACTTATGAATAAAAGTTCTCACCATAAACAAGTTAAAGCTGCAAATGTCAAAATCATCAATTGTGTTCAATTCGGCTTTTCCAGTCGAGTTTAGCAGAAAGCTGGCGATAAAGCTGCTTGAAACGCTCCAATTGTGTTTCACGCTTTATACATTTTCACGATATTCGTCATAGATTACGTTTATACGATAACCAAAGTCGGGACTATGGCCTAGAGTAGCCGAAAGTCCGAATTTTTTTGCCGAAATTTGGACTTGCCCGAATTGATTTGGGCCTAGGCCTGATTTATTTGAATGTGTGTGCAAATTTCCTAGTCCAATTTGTGCTTTTATACGGGTGGCCTACAATTGGTTTCCAGTCATGATTTGGGACTGTCGCATAAACGTACTCATAATGGCGGAACTTGGTCCGTAAAAGGAATTCCTTGTATTCTATTATCTATATACCTTGGGCTAGCCGTATGTCAATTAACACTAGCCAATAGAGACGTCCTGGTAGATAGGTTAATTGCAAAAAAGTAAAATTTTGTAAAAACGATAAGTAACCCTGCAGAAGTCTTTTAACTGGCAAGTATGATTTTGGTATATTAGAAAAAATTAGATTTTAATTTGAAACTCTAGTTATTGTAAGAAGCTGAAGGTTTTAAGAGCTCTTACATAATAGATGGTTACAGAATTCTTGAAATCGTACTTCCGCATTTTAAAGACTTGAATTTTTAGGGAAAGCAACAGTATGATGCAGCGAGCTCTCTCTTCTAGTAATCCACTTTTGCCAGTGCTCCAAAATGGGACACAACAACACTGTGGTATGGCGACTTTAAAAGCCATTTCAATTCGTCTTAAATCGGTCAAAAACATCCAGAAAATTACACAGTCGATGAAAATGGTGTCAGCTGCAAAGTAAGTTTTATTTTAGTTATTCTCGTTTAGGCTGCACCAAGAAGCCCATAGTCATTTATATACAAAAAGACCCTGTACAATAGATAACGAACAAGCACATCCGAGAGACTCTTAAAGCAAAATAGAATAGAATAGAATAGAATAGAAAAATACTTTATTAAAGAACCTCAGCTTACGCTACGTTTTACAACGTTAGGTACATCGAGTAAGTAATAGCTAGTTGGTAAAATCGAATACATAATAAGTAATTAGAAAACTAAAGAAGGAGCAATGAACAGACTCATTGCGGTAGAAAACAATTAAAGTAATATAGTCAGACACAGTCCAACAATACAAAGCCTAAGGCACAGAAAGTATAACAGTAGAAAGGCAAATAACAATAACAACAAATGAAATAAAATATAATATAAAGAAAAGATAAGCAGCAGTAGATGTTTATTTATTTCTAAGTCCGCTGCTTAAAGCAACGTATAACGTTTTGCTCTACGTCAATCTAAGTATAGCTCATAGGTTAGTAATGTTATTATTACATAGCAAAATAAACTAAAATCAAATTAAATCTAGTAACCCAAGTATATACCAGGGTTTGAAATGCTCGAGCTTTTTAATTGCTCTTGCTCTTACTTTGCTCTTAATTGAAACAAAGTAAAATTACTTTGCTTTGCTCCGCTTTGAAAAAATCCTTAAGCATTTTTCATTACTTTGCTTTGCTCTGAAGACAACTCTGCTCTAAATGATTTGCTTCAAAAAACTTTTTGCTCTGACAATTTTTGCTTTGCTTTGCTGTTAAATGCTTAAAATACTTTGCTCCGCTCTCATGTTTTTGCAAAGAATAGAGAATAGAGGTATAACTTGTCACTTCAAACCAGGGTGACCGTTTGGAAATTTCTTAGCGTAGCAAATTTGCGTAGCACTACCTTAAGATGCGTAGCACTCAGTAGCAAAACATTCTGAAAGTAGCACTAGCAAGGTTTTCATAGATGAGATTGTATTAGTCACATTTGTATTGCTATAGATATTACTATAAAAGTCTGATATGTTATACCGTCGGTGATACTCCGTAACCGCGAGACTAGAAATATAAAAACCGCGTAACTGAATTGAGGTACAAATTCCAATTTTGAAGTCAATGGTAATGTAGCTATGTAACTACAACTTTTTTTTATAACTCTTATGTCTAAAATCCAAAAATATGATATTTCTCGTCCTATCCTAGAGTTCAGTAGAAATAATTTTGTCATTGTAATCGAAAAAAAAAGAAGTTTAGTGTTTGCTGAAAATTTTATTTTGACTTTAACTTACGCGGTAGTGATATATAGTCTTGCGGTTATGCAGTATCACCGACGATATGGAGGTATACTACGGGTTTATTATACAGTCGTTCAGAAATAGTGTAACTAAGCTCTACAATTAAAAAAGCGAACCTCCATTTTTCAATTTTTATTATAAAATTAACAAAAAAATTCACTTAAAAAAATTAATTATTTTAAACATAACAAAGAAAATTAATCAAATAAAAGTCAAGTAAGGAACGTGATGCTACAATATTGCTTCGTTTTATCCTCGGTACAAATAAAGCTTGTGATCTAAGATAGGTACCTTTTAATGCTCAATTAACAATTTAAAATATTGTTAGCTAATTTATTAGGATTGAAATCCATACATGTGTCTTTATTTGCTTTAATATATTCTTTATACAGCATTTTGGCATTAATAGCGTCATAGTTATAGCGATTACTTGTTTTATTTTTTATTACGTTTAAATGCGAGAAACATCTTTCAGCAGCTGCGCTACTGTGAGGAAGTGACAATAAATTGAAGGCGAACTCAGCCAAATTTGCAAACATACTATTACCAGCAGTGTTTTTTATTTTAATTATATATTCCCAAAAAGTTACAGTACTTGTGAATTCGGTTTCAGTTAGACAATTTAATTCTAATAAAAGGCGCATTTCAGAGAATATTGTCTCAATATTTTCTATTCGAAGCTTTTTAAACCGATCAGATAGAAAGGCTAAATCTGTTGTTACTTCAGGTAAAGATTTATCTTTTAAATATTCTGGATCAAGAAGTTTCAATGCATTCAATACAGGATCATTAAAATTTATGCGCTTTTGGATTTGTACTGTTAATTCTATATAAAAGTTTTGTACATTTTTCGCAAACTTAAAGGCTTCCTCATCAGGTAATTTCTGAAATAAAGTTAGGGCATCAGTTCCAAAATAAATTTGTTTCAGTTCCTTAAAATGGTTTTTATGTCTTGGATCAATCAAGTGTAAAGCAGAATTATTAACATAACTATCGGTTAAGAAATTTTTTAAAATAATACGAAAACCACTTGCTACATCTCGTAACAGTATATGAACCTTTGGCGATTCAGATTGAAAATTTAAGTTCAGATCGATGACTAATTTTAAAATATATTTCAGGAATAAAAAATAAATCTTTATATTATGCTGGACAAGCAAGTCTAGAATGCCTTGCGCCCCTTTTATTTGATCTTCAAAAACACAAGCTGTAAAATAAAGCTTCAAAGCGTCCCAACTTCGAAGAAGGCATACAACGACTTCGTATAAGGAGAGCCATCTTGTACCACAAACACGAAGTATCTTATGCGGCTTAATGTCAAGATATTCTTGAAACTCTCTTACTTCTGCCTGACGATTAGAACTAAATTTTAGAAAGGAATATATACTTTTTGCCAATTGTTCAATATCGTCTGGTAAATTTTTACAGGCGTACGAAACACATATAGGTATGTAGCGAGTGGGATGTACAACCGATAACAAAAAGGTCCGGAATAACGTTACACAATTTAGATTTTACGCTGTTCTTTCTGCCTACCATAACATTGGCATGGTCAGATGCAAATCCAGAGATATTATTTAGTGAAACATTTCTAACATTAAAGAAATCTACTACATAATTGAAAATTGTATCAGCTAAAGAGTTTTCCAATTCAATAAATGCAAGGAATCTGTCTACAACCAAAAATTGTTCCTTGTCAAAAAATCTTGCCAGTAATACAAAACATTTTTTTGTTGATACATCCGTGCATTCATCTATTATAATAGAAAACTTTTGCTCCCTTAGTTTGCCACATAATTCGCTTAAAATTGCATTATTAACTTTTTTGCAAAGAATTTCGCTTCCTTTTGTTCTTGCACATTTTAATCTTTTAGCTATATTCGAATCGCCACAAATATTACCTATGAAGCCAGGTAAATGGTGCATTAACCTAAGTGGAAGATTGTGTTCTACAATTAAAGCTAAACACTTCAGCTCAGCAATGCAAGAAGCAACAGACGAAGATGATCTAGGATTTGCTACTTGCACTCCCAATAGATTTGCCACATCTGGTGTATTTTCAGCACAAAGGCTACAAGACTGTCTACCATATAACAAAATCAAATGTCTTACAATTTGAGCATACCTTAACCTTTCCATGTTGGCAGTTGCTGGCTCAGATTTTGAGCTCATTTCCTGAACTACTGTAGCAGCAACAGTTTCTGATTGGTTAACTTTAAGTCTGATTAAATATCTAAAAAAAATCTCAATTACTACCCCCTACTACAAAACGTATCTTAATTTGAACATACTTTTCCATGTTGGTAGCTGATGGTTGTAATTCTGAGCCTATTTCTTGAACTATTTTAGCAGCAGTGTGCTCTTATCTTGTACAATGATTTAAAACAGGTTCCAGTCAATGAAATTAGGAGCAATCTTGATTGCCGAATGCCGGTAGCTGGCACAACAAAACTTAGGTTAGGCGAACTGACCTTGATCTAAAAGCCGGGTTTTTTTTTTAACTTTCCCGCACAAATTTTCTGCTATATAGTTGTAGCAAAGTAACACAAAACACTCTATTTCGTTTATGAAACAAAAGCTAAAATAAAATAAATGAATATGGTTAATAATAATGTCTTGGAAATTGAAGTGTTCAGTGCTTGTACCTTGTATTGTACTGTACATTGATTTAAAACAGGTTCCAGTCAATGAAATTAGGAGCAATCTTGATTGCCGAATGCCGGTAGCTGGCACAACAAAACTTAGGTTAGGCGAACTGACCTTGATCTAAAAGCCGGGTTTTTTCTTGAACTTTCCCGCACAAATTTTCTGTGATATAGTTGTCTTGATTGCCGAATGCTAGTACAACAAAACCTAGGTTAGGGTTTTTCTTGAATTTTTCGACAGAAATTCTCTGCTATATATTTGTATCAACACAAAATACTTATTTTATGTCGAAATAGAATTTTTCAGTGCTGTACCTCGTATTGCACAATTTACAATACTAAAAATAAATTTACAATACTAAAAATACTTAAAATACCTCTTGAAGAAAATCAAATTTGAGTTGTGGTGAGTGAATTGTACATGTAAGTAAAGTGTGGCTTGAGACTCGAAACACGAACTTTATGAAATGACAATGAAGTGAAGTAAGTGAAGCGAGTTACGTTCTCACCGCTCCCACCAAACGAAGCGCAGCCAGAAGCCAACGCCGCCACGCCATATCGTCATAGTTCTCTTTTTAAAGAAAATTGTTCTTAGCCGAAAACGAAAGAAATTATAAGATAAAATTATTACTTCTTGATTTGTCAAAGAAAATTTTTCTTAGCTAAAAACTAATGTGAAATTAGAAGATAAAATTAGAGAGTAGCAAAATTTTTTCAGGGGCGTAGCACAATTCAGAGTGTAGTGACATTGTAGCACAAACAAGCTGATTGTAGCATTTTGCTACCATCGTAGCACTTGCGGTCACCCTGCTTCAAACTCACTTATCTAAATTGGAAAACGGAAATCCAAAAATTTGGTTTTTACACGCACGTAACTCGCTTGATAACTCAAGAAAGAATAATTGAGAACAAAGCACAGTCAAAGTTAACTTAATAATAAGTTAAGAAAGAAGCAGGCGATATTTCCAAGTGTTTTAGATTTAAAATGTACACGGCAAGAGATGGAAGAAATAAAAAAAAAAATTAAAAAAAAATCAAACTCTCTTTAAAACTTTTATGAATAAAGATAAAAAATGTGAAAGGGGAAATTGCATGCAACGAAACGGAATGGCAAATGTTACATTTTCGTAAATAATATGCGAAGGGGTAGAGTTTTCACGTTTTACTCTCATAAAATGTTCCCGCGCTTTTGTGAAAACCGGTTTTCTGTGAAATTTTATGAGAAATATCCAATGTTTTTTATAGCATAACCAATGTTTGTTAGTGTAATTTCTATGCAATTTGAACAGCACGTGCTTCTGTTTACATTCATTTTGCTCTGAAGGGATTAAGTGGGAGAAACTCATGCTGGATTCTCTGATATTTTCTGGAAAAATGATAATTTCATTTGAGAGGAACTTTACATCACCTTTCAGCTATACCCATCAGAAATTCGAAATGTTTTATGAAAATCAGCGAAATTTATCTTTCTTTTAAAGATGGGAGGTAGTGTGACCTGATGTACATTATTGTGATTAGTTTGATAGGATTTTGAGAGATTCAATAAGATTTTGTCGTTCGAGTAATCCTACGTTCTCTTGATTTTTGTTTTGAACTCGTTGTCTCAATTGCACTTCCATAATGCATAGCCAAGTGCTTTTCCATTCATGCAAAAGACGAAAGTATATGAAATTACTTGTTTCATTCTAAAAAACACCAAAAATCTCCAATTTTGTATACTGCTTCCCATCTTCTTATTGGGTAATCTTTGACACAGTAATCAATCAAAGCAATTCACAATTACACAACTTGAGACTTGAGAGCAAAGTAAAGAGCAAAGTGAGCAAAATTGCTAGAGCAATTTTAAACTCTTTTCACATTAAAAGCAAAAAGAGCTAATCAAATTTTCATTAAATACTTTCGGAGCAAAGAGCAAAGCAATTGCCAAAGCTTGTTTTAATAACCAGAGCAAGAGCAAGTGGGAGCGATATGTATTAAAAGCTTTTTTGTGTACAGCAAAGCAAAGCACTGAGACGTATGCTTTGCTCCTGATTGCTCCTGCTTTCAAACCCTGGTATATACATTGTAGATTTGGGTTTGGATATATACATATCAGATTTAGTTACAGCATTCTGTGATATAAAGACAGTTGAGTATACCAAAGAGTACAAGTTAACTAACGGATACATCAAATAAAAGAGTATATACTGCTTATACGGGCTAACATAATTAGAGATATTATTTGTTCTGAATATAAAATGACCAGATTAATCCGATCAGACCTATTATACCTTTAGTACAGTTATTATAACCATCATCATTATTTATTATTATTATTATTACTATTACTACATAGCTTATCTGGTCAAATCGGATTATTGAATTATTACCAGCGTTAAAGTTGTATTTAATTTCACGGAATTGGGATTCGATTTCTCCGAAATCGACGTGAGAGGTTACAGTAGCAGTATTTATAGCATGATACAAAGAATATACGGTATGCTGGTATGAAATGAAAGCTCTTTAAGCTTTCTGTGGCGTCATAACGAGCCACTTTTTAAAATGAACTAAATACCATTTTCTGTTCAAATGATTATTTTATTTAACTTCTTTTTCCTTGCACGTTGATTTTATTCTTCCTTTCTATTTAAATGCTTAATACGAAAGTAATTTAGCCTTCCTTCATAAGTCTCTATTTGTTCTGCTAATTTAATGTTCTGCTTCAAAAAACCTATAGAGGTATAAATAAATTTTTTCAAGAATATTTATTTTGGATCTGCTGTATTTTTTCTTTTGGATAAATCTTTTTCATAACGTATCCGGTAACGTACTCCAAGCCATCATATTTTAAATCATCTATTTCTCCAATTTCAAGATCCGATCCCTGCAAGTATTGCCCTGTTGTGATTTGTGCTTCCGATGAGATCGGACGTGTTTATATAGCTCGCTGTTGAAAAAAAAAAAAAAAAAATTAATGATTTTTTATTTAAATTGGAGACCGAAATGAGTTCGAGCTGCAAAGTTTGCGATCGGCCGGTTAAAGGTGACGGCTGACGGTTTTATCATTTAAAATGTGTTTCCTTGAGTGCTTATGATGCAGACTTAGTGAATCAAAAGCCCTACATACTTTTTATGTGCATTGAATGTAGAACCGAGATGAGATCGGTTAGTGTGGCTATGAACAGAATGAAAGAATTGATACAGGAGAATAGTGAATTGCTCTTAAAGCAAGAACAAAGTTTTATAAGTGTAATGAAAAGTTTGAAAAAAGTCAGTGAAAACAAAGTTGTTGCAAATAAAAGTGAATCAAGGTCAAGAGGTTCTTATGCAGACGTATTAAAATCAACGGTCATTGTGAAACCGAAAGGTAAGCAAGATTGCACTGTTACAAAAGTTGAAATGAAGGAAAAGGTCAATCCCCCCGAGTTAGCACTAAAAATTAACAGTGTTTCGAATATACAAGACGTTGCAATTGCAATTCAATGTACTGATGAAGAGTCTGGTAAAAAATTAGAGAGTGAAATGAGGGGAAAACTAGGAGATAAATATGAAGTGAGGATTCCCCAAGTAAAAAATCCATTAGTGCTAGTGACTGGAATAAAAGAAATGAAAAAAATTGTGCTAAGTGTGGAGATAAGCATGACGCAACAACAGGTAACGCGACGGAACTGAAGTGCAATAATTGCGTAATAGCAAATCAGAAATTTAACCTAGACTTGGATTCTAACCACGATTGTAGAGACAGTAAATGCCCTGTGTTTAACAAGAAGATTGAGAGTGTAAAGAAAAGATTACCATACTAGCAATTACGGCATGAATCATGCATATGTTTGAATGTGCAGGGACTAACGAGCAATTTCAATATACTCGAAACAATGATTAATACTATGGATTTTGATGTAATAATACTGACTGAAACTCATTTAACTGAAAATATAGATGATAATGAAGTAAATTTAATGGACTATAATATAATTCATTGTGACAGTTCTTCTAGGCACACAGGCGGTGTTTGTATATATATAAAAAAATATTTTCAATTTAAAGTATTGCAAAAAGTTGATATTAGGAAGGAATATTGGTGGTTAGCTGTTAATGTTTATATTGATAATTATTCACTTATACTGGCTACGGTATATAACTCGCCAAGGGCATCTGCAAGAGAATTCTGTGACTACTTTCAGGAATGGTTGGACAGTATAGGGGATGTTGCGACTGAATTTGTAATAGCGGGAGATTTTAATATCGATTGGCTTAATGATAGTAATACACATAAAAAAGATTTGGAGAGAATTATTACTTACGACAACAATTGCAAACAAATTGTGAACAAGCCTACCAGAGTTACGCGGAACTCCAAAACGTTGCTCGACTATGTGATAACGAATTCTAATCAGGTGGAAGCTGACATAAATACTGAACTAAAAATTTCTGACCACGAAACTATTGTATTGAATATAAAGGTCAAGGTTAGCAGAAGATCTAAAACAAGTATAAATCAAATATCTTATTTAAAGTACAAAAAAACATCTTTTATTAGAGATATTAGTAATAGTGCATTAATAAATGTATATGATCTGACTGAGACTAACGACATTGCGAACATCATATCAAGTGAACTTTTAAAAATAATAAAAGGCTACGTGAGTAATAAAATGAGTAACTACAATTTATTAAAATGGTATAATAATCGATTAAGGTAACTAAAAAAAGATAAAATAATAAAGCACCAAAGGGCGTTATACACTAATGATGAAAGTGATTGGAAATCATATCGAGTGGAACGAAACAGATATAAAAGGGAATTAGATAGAGCTAAAAATGAATATATCAAAAATAAAATTAATTTAAGTACAAATCAGAAGTCTATGTGGAGTACTATCAAGAAGTATGTATTAACTGAAAGCAGAAATGCTATAAAAAGCAGTATCAACTTTAATAATGTTTGTGTGACTGATGAAAGAGTTATTGCAAATGAATTTAATAAATATTTTGTTAATAGTATTAAGGAGATTAATTTGTCCATAGATAATGTTCCCTTTGAGAATTTAGTACAAGAAAAAAGCTCTCAATTTGAATTTAAATCAGTGAATCAGCGTGAAATTAGAGAAGTTCTAAAAATAATTAATCAAAAAAGGGATTTTAATTTTATAAGTGCAAAAATGCTACTGGACGCATTTGAATTGCTAGGTACAATTTTCGAGCGTCTCGTAAATCGTTCATTAAGTACTGGATGTTTTCCTAATATTTGGAAGGAGTCTCGTGTCACGCCAATCGAAAAGGTTAGAGGGTCTGATAACTGTGAAGATTATAGATCAATAAATGCATTACCTACTTGCGAAAAAGTATTAGAAAAAATTGTGCATAAACAACTTGAAAGCTATTTCGATAAAAATGATCTTTTTTTGGGGAATCAGTCAGCATTTAGAAAGCGACACTCATGTGAAACTTCATTAAACCAAGTAATAGTGAATTGGAAAGAAGATTTAGCTGAAAAAAATAGGGTCATTGCAGTCTTCTTGGATCTAAAAAGAGCATTTGAAACCATAGATAGGAAGTATATTAATACGGAAGTTGAAAAATTACGGCATTCGAAATACAGAATTGAAGTGGTTTGAATCATATTTGGAAAATAGGACACAAAGGACTTCGGTGAATAATGTATTATCTGATTCTACAATGACATCGTTTGGTGTTCCACAAGGAACTATTCTTGGACCTCTTCTGTTTATTATATATATCAACGACATAGCCAAAGTATTAAGAAATTCAAAAATTGTTCTTTTTGCGGATGATGCACTTATATATGTGACAGGGAAAGATACAGAACAATGTCGGTGCGAAATACAGGAAGATTTAAAGAGACTAGTATATTGGTTTAAATCAAACAAATTAAAAGTTAATGTGCGTAAAACTAAGTGTATGATATTTAAGTATAATTTTGACCTGGATTTAAGAATGGATAATGGACAAATTGAACAAATTGATGAAATCAAGTATTTAGGCATTATTGTTGATAAGGAACTGAAATTTAAAAAACATATAGATTACATAGCAAAGAAAATTTCGAAGAAAATAGGGTACTTTAGAAGAATAAGAAATAGAATAGACTTACTAAGTTCAATTAATGTACATACTAATTAAGCCCCACTTTGAATATTGTTCGACAGTCATGTTTATGTGCGATAATAACTCTTTTGTAAGACTACAGAGACTTTCAAAATAGGGCAATGAGAGCCATCTTAAAGTGCAATACATACACATCTATCATATTTATGTTAAATTCTTTGTGTTGGTTGAGTGTAAAGCAACGAATTATTACGAATTTATTAATTTTTATATTTAGAATTAAGTCAGGTGATATGCCGCCCTATTTAAGTAAATTAATGAATTATGTTGGAGACTTACAACCTTACGGATTAAGATATACTAATGATTTTAGGCTGCCACTGTATAGAGATAATTCATCTCAGAATAGTTTAGTATATAAGGGCTTTCAAATATTCAATAAGTTACCTTTAGATGTAAAACTTGAGAATAATTTTAGGATATTTAAGAGAAAAGTTCTGTGCTGTCAAGTGTTAAGTGTGGTGTGCAATCGTATTTTGCAAATATTGTGTTTTTAAGTGTTTTTAGTTATTTTCTAGTAATCTTTTAGTGGCTTTAGTTTGTCTAATTTGTTTATTGTATATTTTTCTTGGTTGCATTTCATTTATACTTGTGTAAATTAATATTTTTAGTGATAGTGCGATTCTAACCTCACTTTCTGTGTTAAACGTGATTTTGTGTAATTCCCTTTCTAAATTTTTCCAACCGCGTGGGTGATTTAATGATAATTTTCTTTAATTATGGATTGCTGTGGTTTTTGCCGCGCCGAGCTCGATGGCTCTTCCGAGTTTATAGCTTGCGACGGTGTCTGCGATAAAGCGTTCCACACCTCCTGCGTTAAACTCGAGAAGGCTGCCTTAAATCTGTTAAAAAAGACTCACAATTTACTGTGGGTCTGCGATTCTTGTGGGCGAGCCCCAGCCCATACTTTTTTTGATACGCTCGCGTTGTACAGGGGTGACCTGGACAACCTTAAGAGCATGGTGGTTGGGCTATCGGACAAGGTTAACCTTAATGCTCAGTTAATTGAGCAAAAAAGGCTTGACTGCACAATTTCAACTGTCGTTGACTGCCTTCAACAATCTAATCCTGTTCCAAAGAAAACAAAAAAAAAACTTCTAAAAAACAGGAGGTTCTGTCGACCGAAAGATTCAGCCCGCAAAATCCGACAATCCCTCTTAGTCGGGGTGCCTCTTCGGCAGGTGTGGATGTATGTAGCGCAGTGAGCCAATGCGGAGATAATACCGCTCTAGCTCTTGCTTCTGAATCCACAGTACCGAATATTATTACTTCTGTGTCCACATTAGGGAATGGTAATGGAACCTCTTTGAGAACAATACCAAAACCTTCGAGTGTTTTTGTCACTCGGTTCTCGCCTGAAACGGTATGTGATGACATACTGACGTACCTAAAATCCAAAAACATTGCAACAGAGAGTATTTCCTGTCTTAACTGTTCCAGCAGATGTGCAGGATAAGTTATTAGATCCCTTATTCTGGCCCTCCTGTGGTTTTACTAAATTATTTGTACCTTCTGGGCGCCAACCTAGGAATACAGTTAAAATAAGCAACGTTACTCCAAAAAACTGAAGTCGCTTTCCCTTTACTATCAAAATGTAAGGGAGATTCGGACAAAAACTGTACATATCTTCAAATCCTCTGTTGCGACTTGTTTTGATATCGTTGCTTTCACTGAAACTTGGTTGCATCATGGCTTTCGTGATGCCGAGATCTTAGACAATTCTTACCAGGTTTTTAGAAAAGATAGACATACAGATTCTGATGCTCGTGGTGGTGGCGTACTCCTCGCATGTAAAAACCATTTTATTTGCAGCCAAATTGACGTTCCTAGTTTTTCCAACACTCTTGACATTGAGCTTATTGTTCTTAAGTTGTCTCTCTTAAAACACGACTTATACATATTATGTTGCTATATTCCTCCAGACTCCATAAACAGCGTTGATGACAAAGGTCAAAATATTTACGACCTACTCACTTCAACATCTAATTTTATTCATGGCAAGATGCAACCTCTTGACGAACTACTACTTATTGGTGATTTTAACTTACCCAATATACAATGGGTACTTAATGAAGATGACGATGACTATCTTCCTCTTAATAACTTGCCTACAAAGGAATCACTATTCCTGGGCAATATGTCATCTCTTTGTCTCAGTCAAATCAGTAATGTAAAGAATGACATGGGTAGGCAATTAGACCTGGTTTTCTCTACTGACGCGGGTAACTCTTTAGTCGAACCTAGCCCAGTTATAATGTCTACTCTTGACAAATATCACCCCCCCTCTACTAATTTCATATTGTTATGAAACTGAAAACATTACTATTTGTGACGAAACACAATACTTGTTCAATTTTAGAAAGGCTAACTTTCCGGAACTTTCCAGTAGACTTATGTCTATTGATTTCAACACATTACTATCCAGCAGCAGTGTTGACGAAGACGTTTCTAAATTTTACATAATTATTTTCGATTTATTTTCCTCTCACGTTCCTCGCGAGCGACAGTGGTCCTCCAAAACATCTTGGCCTTGGTTCAATAAAGAACTTAAACATCTCAAAAATAAAAAGAATAAATTGTGGAAAAGTTACATGAGGGGCAAAGACTTTATAAGTCACAACAATTTCCTCACATCCTATAAGAGTTCAAAGAACTTTCCTCTACACTTTATGATGAGTATATTCAAAACGTGCGCGTGAAATTATTTCGTGACCCACGTATCTTTTTTAAGTTTATTAATATGAAGAAAAAAACAGAGAACTACCCCAATACCATGAGGTACAAAGATTCTGCTAGTGATGATTCATCCGAAATTTGCAATATGTTTGCTTCATTTTTTGACAATGCATTTTCTTCGTCAAATTTCCTTCCTCGAAATGACAACTTAGTCATATGAACGATTCTCATAATGTTTCATTCACTATCCCTACAATTGCGCAAGAGGATATACTCGATCATATTAACTACCTTCCAAATGACTTCACAACGGGCCCTGATTGCATCCCTCCAGCTTTCTATAAGTCATGTTGCCATGCCCTTACAGCTCCGCTGAGAATTATTTTCCAAAAATCACTCAGCAGCTACTTTAATGGTGTTGGCTCGGCCGTGCAAAGCAGGATTCTGTCTGTGTCTCCAGTGGCAAATAAGCTAACTTTGAATTCGATGTATATGATGCCTGCTACTATGGAAGAAGTGGAAGGTGTAATTCGTAGTTTGAAAAGACATGCGGCTCCAGGTTACGACGGTATCAGGGTCGAGAACATTATGGATGCTATTGACATCATCAAGGCTCCTTTTACTCATTTGATAAACGAAACAATGCGAAGCGGTATTTTTCCCGACAGCCTAAAGAGGACAATTATCAGGCCGGTATTTAAAAGTGGTGACCCCAGGGAAATGACCAATTACAGACCTATAGCTCTGTTATGACGCATAAGTAAAATCTACGAGAAAATTATCGAGACCAGGATGAGAAAATTTGTTGAAACGAACGGAGGTTTTAATAGAAACCAGTTTGGTTTTCTGCCACGGAGTAACACTGAATTGGCCACAGCTGAGACATTAAATAAGAGCAATGAGTATTTAGATAAGGGCTACTATGTAGGTGCAATCTTTTTTGACTTGTCAAAGGCCTTTGACACTGTTCACCACGGTCTGATGCTCGATGGGGTGACTAGTGAATCTTTAGTGACAAAATGCGGTGTTCCCCAGGGTTCAATATTAGGACCGCTTCTTTACTTGTTGTACATTAATAACTTGCAGTACACGGACCTATGGGGCGAGTACCATGTGTATGCGGATGGCACCAATATTTTATGTAGAGCCTCAAATGCAGATGATCTTGAACGTTTGATGAATAATGACCTAAAGGTATTTAACAGACTGCTGGGAACATGTTAATGATTAATGAGAGAAAGACAACAGAAAAACAAAACAGATGTTAATATTTGCCTTAGAATTGGCACGGAATATCTGCAGAGCACCGCAAAAATTAATTATCTGGGACTATTGATTGATGATAAACTATGCTGGTCACAGCATATAGGGAACTTAGTTAAAAAGCTAACACCATTGATTGGAATTTTTAGTAGAAATGTTAACCTGCAGAGGCATGTTGCGAGCTTAATTTACAATGCACACTTTTTGTCGCGCATTCGTTATAGCATTATAAATTGGTCGCATTGTACGATAGGCTTGAAAGATGATATAAGGATTGTAGTCAGAATGCCGAAATTCAAAGAATCAAAAAGGAGACAAACACAAATAATCTTTTCTTCTCAACACCAAATATCTATTTTTTATTACCAAACGACCGACGCTCTTCAAATTCAAAACTAAACTCTAACAACAAACTGTGCCAAATCTTTTAATCACTGTCGGCGTCATTCGAATGCCTCCCTTCCAGCAGCGTGTATATAATCTTTTTCAACTTCAAATATGGTCATGATTTTTTATTTCCTTTATATACTTAATATACATAATACCGCTGGTACTCTGAGTCATGCACATGAGCCAATGGCTTTCCAATAAACAGTGGCGTAACAAATATTTAGTATTATTGATTTGGACAGTGGCGTGCCAAATTATTTCAATTAATATTAATTTGTTGTTGTTTTTTTTTATACGAATTTTTAATTACTACAGTTCGGCCATCCTGACATTAAGTCGACCTCGACTTATACTAATACATATCGATTCCTCTATTCAAATTTTATAAATTATTTATTCCAACTAAGTCACTGTCCAATTCTAAATTATATTACCAATTCAATTGACATAAAGTTAAATTTTTTTTTTATCTCCAATAATTAATACACATTAACAATTTTTCACAAATACGAAATTGTCCTAATAATAAAACCAATCAATACTAATTTTCATAAACAACAATGATCTAATTCTGCAAACAGTCGCATATACTGCTATTAACACAACTCATTTTTTTTATTTTATACGCAATTATTTTATTCAACTAGCTTTCACATCAAACAAGTTAGCATAACAATGATAATAACATCTGATTCTCCAATAAATTGTATTGATCAAGAAATAAAACGTTTAATTTTTTACTTTATAAATTTTCATCTGACTGCTGTCTCTCGTTCTCTGTAAAGGTCCAAAATGATCTATATGCAATGTATCAAATGGTTTATCGTGTTTTGGAATAGAATGTAAAGTTCCACCAGGCTTACACTCATTGGTTGGAAATTTATACATTTTAACCATCTTGAAATATACTCGTCAACCCTATTTTTAATTTTTGGAAACCAATAATTTGCCAAAATTAATCCTACAGTTTTATCTCCTCCAAAATGTCCCATGTTATCACGACATGTTCTAATGACATTGTCAATTAAACATTCTGGTACATAAAATAACGACCTCTGATCGTTAGTTTTCCTATAAACTAACCCATTCCTAAGTTCAAAATTTTTTTGTTCGCTTGTTTCTAATAATTGACGAATCGCACTAATATTATCGTCCTGATACTGGTGTAGTGCTAACGTTTGTTCAAAAGTATTTTCTTCTAAAACCAGAATATTATGAACCCGACTTAATGTATCAAAATGTTTCATTCTACTTGATTCTCTATGCATAACCTCATAATCATAATTCTGAAGCTCTAATGCTCATCTCGCTATCTTTTTTGTTCAATGTCAAAGTCAAAGAATTACAGTCTGTAAAGATTTTGAAATGGATACCATGCAAATAAACTCTGAACCGCTGCAGAGCGTATATTATTGCAAAAGTTTCCAATTCGAAACTATGGTATTTTGCCTCAGTTTGGGTTGTTCTCTTACTAAAATAAAAAATTGGATGCAACTTCCCATCCATTTTTTTCTGGAAAAGGATTGCACCATATCCTAATGCACTAGCATCACAATGCAATTCAGTTTCATCTTTCTGTGAATATAAAGCTAATACTGGTTCTCCAATTAACTTTTGTTTTAACGTACTAAAACTTGTAACACAATTGTCATCAAAAATAAAACTGGTATCCTTTTTCAACAAATCATATAATGGCTTAGCCAACAATGCAAAAGCTTGTATAAACTTCCTGAAGTATGAACACATACCAACAAAACTATGAACTTCCTTTATATTTTTTGGAATCGGAAAGTCTAATATCCATACTATGATTATTTGTACGAAAACTTCTGGGTTATTGATGAAATCTCTACTCAATATTAAGGCTGAGTTTTCCATAGTATTGTTGCTGACCACATAAAGTTTTAGTTTTAATTTAATTCCTTCGACCTCAGCTCCGCATTCGCCAACTCCAAGAATATCCAGTTTAGAACTATTTAATCCTGAATAGTTTATACCATCTTCATACTTCTGTCTGGGAAAGAAGTCCGCATATGAATCCAATATCAAAGAAATAGGGCTACCAGAATCAACCATTGCTTCAATCTTAATACTTCCAGTCGGCGTCTCGAACTTTACATCCACTTTGTATTCAGGTTGCACTTGTACTAACTTTGTTGTGAACCCCGGATTAGGAGAAGAGTTGCAATTGTCCGCCATTTGTCCCTTTTTTCCACATTTGTAGCATGTGTCCCATTCACGACGAGGCTTTCGGCAAGCTGATGCCCAGTCTCCCCGAAGTCCGCAATTGTAACATTTTTGGTTTTCTTTACTTCTGCTACTGTCAATAATATTTTTATTATGATTGTTGTAGGTACGCATGTCACGTTTATTACCTAACGAATGTGTAGATTCACCTTTATTGGTTATTCCAATATTATTTAGAACGTTGACCAATTCTTTTAAATTTGCGAATTTATCCATTTTCGCCTGAGTTCTAATGTTAACATCATTAATTCCATCAATGATGTATTCAACCAATTCTATCTCACTCAAATTTAGTTGATTTCCTAATTCCAATTTATGATGGAAGTAGTCCAAAAATTCCTCAGATGATTTCCATCTTCGCGCTTCAAATTGTCGTCTCAAATTGATACGGCTTGATATGCCACCAAATATTTCCGAAAATTCAATCATTAATTCCTCGAGGCTTAGTTGCATGTGCTCTGGCTTTGAGCGGAACCATGCTAAAGCCTTCCCCTTCAATTTTCCAATAATTATAATTTTAAGGGCACCTTCGTCAATCTTAAAAGTAACCTGTGCTGCCAATATTTGCTGCTTCCAATTTTCAAATGTTTCGCGTCCACCATCAAAATCTGGTACCAAACTTGGAATGAATTGAATCGAGGTATTTATATTTTGTAGTGAGCTGGTATTAGGGTTTCCCTTCTGTTTTTCCAGTAATTCAACTTTTTGGTTTAACAGATCCTTTTCCTTTTCCAAAATCTCATTTTCCTTCCTAAGCAGTTCCATTTCCCTTTGAACCAATTCGTCAATATGACAGCTACTTGTGTTATCACTAGTTTTGTTATTGCTGGCTAACGCTTTCTTCAACCTTTTCTCCAACATTTTCTTTTTTCCCACACTACAAATACCTCTAGCTTTTAATTCACTTTTTAAGTCTTTAACCTTTAATTCTGAGAGTTTTACCACCACCTCATCCTCACTACTTCAAGCCATTTCGAATAATGTTAATTTTTGTTTTAATCACTCAAATTTTGCCAAATTCCACAATACTGTTATATGTTTCAATAATTTTTTTTTGAACTTTCCTTAATTTTTTCACTTCCCAATAACTAGTCAAAATAAAACTTTTCCACAATTATCCAATAATAAATTTTCTGCAACCAATCTCAATAATAATATATATGCTCCAATTACACTCCAATAATCCAAAAAAATATTTGCCGAAACACACTCCAATAACAATGCTTGCTCCAATAATTTCAATTTTACTCCAATACTAAACTTGTTTTTTTTTTTTTTTTATTTCACTCAAAACTTCAATAATTAATGTTTTTCACAATCCAAATTTTCCGCAATTATAATTCAATACCAGGAATTCTGAATTCTAAATCCTATCCCACTTCTGAAAATTGTAGTCAGAATGCCGAAATTCAAAGAATCAAAAAGGAGGCAAACACAAATAATCTTTTCTTCTCAACACCAAATATTTATTTTAATATACATAATACCGCCGGAACTCTGAGTCATGCACATGAGCCAATGGCTTTCCAATAAACAGTGGCGTAACAAATATTTAGTATTATTGATTTGGACAGTGGCGTGCCAAATTATTTCAATTAATATTAATTTGTTGTTGTTTTTTTTTATAAGAATTTTTAATTACTACAGGATATTAATGAATAGAGCATTAAAAGCGCTATACCGGCTGCCGTGGGATACTAGTTCTCTGTTTGTCTATCAGTTTGCATGCCAATTTACCTTGCAGCAAGTAATTCAAATTGAAAAGGCGAAGTTTATGTTCAGCATAGTAAATAGGACTATACGGTCAAATCTAGTAGTGGAAAAACATCAGGATATTCATGAACACCTCACGAGAAATAGGAATAATATAACACTAGGCAGGCAAAGAACAGAAAGAAGACGACAGGGGCTGTTAACAACGGCTGCACAAATCTTTAATGCTCTGCCGATTGATATCAGGACTACTCCGACACTACCACTATTCATGAAAAAAATAAAGAAATTTTTGTTGACTTAGTTTTCGCCTTTACTGCAACTCACAGCATTTTACTGTATATATTTTTGTTTTTCTTATGTTTGCTTATCCAATTCCTATTTGAGGACGTCACTGGCCACTATTTTCTTGTGGTCTCTGGGAGCGGCTGTAATGCAATTGTGACGGATTTTCCCAACTCTCATACCAGCCTTGCTAACTGAGTGGGGAGCACTGCAATTATACTAGAATTGGACTAGAAATTTAAGAGACATTGAGTTCTAATACTTGTTAAATAAGTGAATGAATGAAAATAAATAAATAAATAAATAAATAATATGGCGAAAAGACGTTCAGATAGCAGCATACCTTATATACCTTCTACCATGATTTATAGTGACATTTTTAAACAGTGAATAAAATCATTATCAAGGTATATATGGTAAAACAAATCACAAATATAGAAAAACTAATATAATGTATAATACAGTTAATAATTAATATTATTTAAATATATATTCAATAATATAACAAAAAAACTTTACTATCAGCGTCAGATTAGCAATGATACCTTACCTACATATGTTACGGGGTTATATTTGACTGTAGTACTGCGAATTGGCGATTTTTCCTTCTAGAACGTGTGTTCAGTTCGGAGAAAGATTTCCTCCCACGGTGTATCACTATACAATTTAATTTCAAAATTTATTATTTTAGACCTAGGCATTAGCGTTACGCAAATAAACGTTAAATGCCGTCTGAATCGAAATCTTCGATTTTTGTTATAACAGCCAGTGACGTCACAGAACAAGTTCAGCTGTTGTAAGAAATACAAAGACGAAGCAAACCTGCCCGAATTCGTGTGCTTATAGCTTGATATTTGAGATTTTTTAAAGAGCTTTTGTTGTTGTATTGCTCGCCCCGTGCATTAATCAACTTGAAATCAAGCTCTTGTCACTGAAATGCAAAATGTGTTAGGGTTATATCCACTGACCACTGACTTTGGACTGAGCGTATTGCCATTTTCCTATAGGAAAGAATGGCACAAGTTTTACAGTTTTCTCTTTCGTCCTATGGCAGAGTTGGAGCTAACAACTCAAAATATTTCTTACTAAACGTTTTCTTATGCCATTTGATGTTTTTATGTTGGCTGCAGATGCAATCAGAAAGAATAAGGTAAAGATAGTGTTTACCGTGCTCCGTCTCTCTCTAGTCCATATGCAGGATTCAGTTAAGAATAACTTTTGAAAATTAAAGTCGGAATGAATTTAATTCCTTATAAGCGATTAAAAAATCACTTGGACACAAGAAAATATATTTTTTTAATTTAATTCGAATTTCGGGTGTAAAATTTCATCTGATTGGTTGAGTTTTACATTTTTTTATGTAGTAAAAGTTTTAAAGGGTGCTCTAACGGTGATATAAAGAAATATAATATTTGTGCCATATGAAATAGCAAATGGGTCAGTCCATTGTTATAAGTCAGTGCCAATGACATATAATAAGAACTGACTGAGCCATTATATCTAATTCCTATAGTCAAAAATGGCACAAATTTTGGCTAAAATCTTTTTGTCTCTTTCAAGCTCAAAATGAAAACTGAAAATATTGCTTATATACGTCTATCTCTTACAAGACATCAAATCTGCAGAGAAGCACATTTTTCAGTAACATTAAAATTTAATTTTTGTGTTAATTAAAAAAAATTTTAACTTCCTAACTAATTTTTATGTAATATAATACTATTTTTCAACATCTTTAGAGTTTCTAATCGACAAATAATAATAAATTATGAATCTGGGTATAATTGTACGCAATTTAGGGTTTTCACAGCCTGTTCAATATTTGTGCCATTTTTGAAGCAAGAACGCTCAGTCCATTTTTATTATGTCAGTGGTTATAGCACAGACAAGAAATGTACAGATATCGATAGTAGTACTAAGATAGTGATGTATGGAAGAGTTCATAGCAAACCTCAATAACTCACAGATCTCGGCTAAATATATCATGGGTACGAACTAACATTTTCTTTCGTGGAATTTGGATTGATTTGGTCTTGGGCTTGTTAGCTAAAAATTTTTATAAGCGTAAAGCAGGATTTACATTATGATGAAATGCATTTTTTACAGAGATTGTGAGGGAGATAGTTTATTGAAATTTAAATTTTACCGAAGCAATTATTGCAATACTTCACACGTACGCTCCCCTCTAGTTTTTATGGTAAAAATAGCAAACTGGAAAACTCAAACTGTAAATTGTCAAGTTTTTAATCGTTTTTTTCGTAGATATTGAAAGACAGATCATGGAAAGAAGTATAATTTTACAACTTGTAAAATAGAGCATGAAAGCACGAAGAAGTTGGAAGCAAAGGATGAGAGTATATTGAAAAAATTTTGTCCCAAAATATCAGATGGTACCTACTGTAATTCAGTTCTACAATCAACATTTTGTACGTTAACGAAATTTTTATTTATTATTATTTCGTAGTAAACAAAAAATTCATAGACCAAGAGCCCGCAGTAAATTTTTGGTGTGAAATATAACCAAAAAATTTATGCATACGTATTAAGTTATAGGAAAGGCAATGTCAAAAACAATCGTCTGGCAGGAAATCTCCGCGGCCTAAGTGAGTAATAGTATGTTGAAAACACCCTTTTTTTCAAAATTGAAATACTTATTATAACCACTTAATGCACGTCTTAAAAAACAGAGAGGTTTTCCTTGACCACAAATATGTAGGTCCAAGACGGTTTGCGCGCGGCTAACCCCTTGCCAGACGAAAGTAAAAGTACTGAAAATTTCGGATTTTCCAATATTCTATATAACCACATGAAATTCGGCTCAGAAGCAGAGCTAATATCCCTGAGCACAAATATGCAGGTCCAAGACGGTTTGCGCGCGGCTAACCCCTTGCCAGACGAAGTTAAAGTACTGAAAATTTCGGATTTTCCAATATTCTATATAACCACATGAAATTTGGCTCAGAAGCAGAGCTAATATCCCTGAGCACAAATATACAGGTCCAAGACGGTTTGCGCGCGGCTAACCCCTTGCCAGACGAAGTTAAAGTACTGAAAATTTCAGATTTTCCAATATTCTATATAACCACATGAAATTCGGCTCAGAACCAGAGCTAATATCCCTGAGCACAAATATGCAGGTCCAAGACGGTTTGCGCGCGGCTAACCCCTTGCCAGACGAAATTAAAGTACTGAAAATTTTGGAAAGTACTGACAAATATCAAACAAATCTTACAATTTCCATCATTTGTGTTTTACTTTTAGAAATCGTTTTTTTTTTTTTTTTTTTTTCAATTTATACTTTGAATTCAAGTATCACTTTCAGATTCACTGTCATCTGATGAATCACAAGTGAGCAGATCGTTTTCGTTTTCTTCAGTTACATCAACTTTAAGGATATCTTGCAGTCTTTCAGGTGTGGCATTTCCCTCGAACCAATTAATTTTCAACTTATTTTCTGCTAACACCCAACCACTTTCTGTTGGTGATAATTTAATTTCTTCATTTTTCACCGCATTCTTCCATATACAATTGCTTCTGTATATTTGTTGCAACAGAACTGCTTTGTTTGGGGGTAGAAGACTTCCTTCGAAACCTATAATAAACAAAATTATAAGCAGTTTCCTGACATTTCCACAGGTTCACAGAGAATTCACTACTTATCTATAAAGGTAAAGTAGAGATTGAGCTTATGAGATGGTAAAGGTATGGTGACAAGAAATATTAGTGTGAATGTAGCAGTGAATCTCATGAACCTTTTGCAAAAAAATATCACTTACTTCGGATGTTTCTAAAAACTCTTTCTGATGTAGGCTTGCACGATTTGTAAAAAATTTCATATCGGGCTTCGTCAACCATTACAGCTTTTGTCCGGTATATACTACAGACGAAATTTTCTAATAATGTATAATCTTCTTCATTAAGATCTACTTCGTTTCCAAATTTAGAAAATGTCAACTGCAATTCTGGTCTACTTTGCAAAATTTTAAAAGGTTTTATTTTACCTTTCTTGAAAAAAGAGGGAGTATAGTCACATCCTGTAAAGCTGTGAAATGCAGGTAGAGCTGCGCAAAGTGTTTGTCCCAATTCTTGGTAAATTAAATTAACATCAATATACCTAAGAGTGTTTTTAGACAGAGTTCCTACTTCGATCCATACTTTTATATTATTTTTAAGGTTAGGCAGATTGTAAAGCACTATTATGAGTACATCTGTATCCGTAGACTTAATGACAACTGAGCTGTCTCTCTGTAAAAAGGATAAATGCAACATCATACGAGTATCTGCCTCTTCTTGAGAACTTTTTAGCTCTCCAACGTCTTCTCGAATTATATTATCGCCGTTAGTCTTAAAAAGAAAGCACTTAGACTCATTTGTGACGTAAATTTCTTTTTCGTTTATATGAGAACAGTATTCGTTTTGTTGCCATTCTTGTACTAAGAATTCATTAAGTCTTTTTTTAAAAGAGTTGTTTCTTAAAGCTCTAATGAAATCCGCAGGTCGTTTCTGGTTTTTTTTTAAGACACTAAATTCTACTTGTTCGTGTGAACAGTTTCGTCTATCTCGTTCAATATCTTTTATAGAAGGTGTTACAATTGTATCAAACACAACGTGAATATATTTGGCATTCATTCGGCAGATCTTTTTTAATATGTGCATGGCAAGCTTGTCAAAAGTTAATGGTAATTCTCCTAAAGTATGTAGCAAAGAGAAACCATCAACAACAATGGCATCTACTTTATTTGGAGAAGAGCTTACGACTGTGGATTCCAAATGTTTTGACAAAATTGATTTATCTGTTTTTACTATAGATCCATCTAAGTGGCCAAATGTTTGTGGTATTGGTGTCAATGGATATTTAAATATTTCTTTGATATCTACACTATTTTGAGAAGCTACAAATAAAATCCTTCCTATTAAATTCCGTTCCATCTTTACCTCATAAATTTTCCCACTACCATGTCTGTTTTGAGTTGTATTTTCAGAAGTGAAATTTTGAATTATCCTTCTTGAAATAGCGCTTTCGAACCTTTTCGCATCCTTTCGACACTCCATTATGAAGTTATTTCGTTTAAATGAACCACTTTCTTTTACACTTAGCAAGAACTTCTTGGTTTGTTCAGATACAGTTTTCCCAGTGCAAATGTTAATAAGCATATTGCTATTTATTTCATTTGAGAAGGGATTATGATATTTTCTAATTTCTTCTGTCACTGCTTTCAAATTTTGTGAAAATCGTTTTATTTCACCTGGCTTTAAATCACGTGTTACATCGTCTTTTCGCGACATTCCGAGTAAATTATATAACGATGAAATATTGGCAGTTCTATCCGTGTGCGTTTTGGCCCATTTTTGTCTCGCAGATACAGAATTTGGTCTGTTCTAAAGTTAAATCTATTGCAGACATAGAAAAGTTTTTATTGGTCCTCTTCACACCGAATCCACATTTTTGTATGTGACCTAAAAGATCAGGATGAGTTGCATTCAACCTTGATAAATTATCTGCTTCTTTGACAGTCCATCGCGCGTAATTAGGATGGTTCAAAGCAAAAAAATATGCCGCCAATTGGTTTAAAGAAAATAGGTATAAATTAAAATCCCCACATCTAATGCTTCTTGAAAAATCATTTCTTAAATTAACCATTTCAACGTATTTGATCCAGTATTCTGCTGTTGCTCCATGGCAGCCTTTTAATGTCTTTGCAGTATACATAGCATAACGTGAAATAACTGATACAAGATTTGATGGTAATTCTGTCCCAAGTCCACAGTTTTCAAATAATTCAATATCAGCTTTAAGATCATCAATATGTACATTTTCTTGTTCCATGAAAATTTGAAAATGAAGAATTTGGATAGCTGCACTTAACAAAACATGTAGTCGTCTGCACCTATTGTAATGGGTGCCTATCTCGACATGAAAGAATACTTAAAATATTATACATACGCAAAGTTACTTTTGAAGACTTACCAGAAATAAATGCATTCAAAGAACCTTGAGCAAGAAGTCCACTCTCTACAAGTATAATTTCAGCCCCAGATCCATCAAAAAATTTTCCTATAGCCTTGTAAAAAGCCATTTCTATATGGAAATTTCCTAGTAATATAAAAGCACGATCAAAACGTGGTGATTCCATGTGCTGAATTTGTAAAGCAATTTTTGCAATGGCTAAGTCATATGTTACAAATATATATTTTTGATTACACTGATTTGCGATTTCAATTGACCTTTTAAGTGTCTCAAGAACGACGGAATGGCTTGTGGGTGATTCATTAATAGGAGGTAAGTAAAACACCTGCTGTTGTGGTAGATTTTCTTCAACATGAACAGCATTCCAACCAGTCCACATTGGTGTATACTCCCAGCCACAAATTAAAGATATAAGCCATATATAATCAAGCTTCCTTGCCCTTTCTAGTGACGGCTTAAAAAGATCAATATCAGTTGTAACGCAATCGGCAAAGGTTGCACACATTTTTGGTCTTTTATAATAAGGCTCGATTTCAAAATGTGCTGGCACATATGCTCGTCTTTTCCTTCCCCTCATTGCTGAAAAATTTTCTTCCACTGAGACTATTGCTGTAAGTTATATAGAAGTTAATATTCAATGCGTCTAAAAGCTTTGTATTTTACATAAGGATGGGTCCAGAATTTGGTAGGCAATCCCTACAGTATCGTGAAGAGTATTTTTTCCAGTGCTCGTCTCCACGAAACGATCGTAGTTGTCAAACGCAACACCCGTGCAGACTTTTTCTGAAGTAATCATTCCTTGGGGCAGAAGGTATGATTGTAAATTGTCGCTTGAAAAGGCTAGCTCTGTTTCCAACTCTTCGACGTAGTGGTAATTAACGCAATGACCGAATTTATTTAAAATCTCAATGACGCGTCTACTACTTGTAAGACTTTTCATCGCAAGACCTATGAAATATATATAAGACTATATATATTTAATTTACACCAAACTTCCAATAGAGACTAACCTAATTGGATGTGCTTTCCCGGTTTTATTCGACCTCTTGAAACGCAATAAATAGCATCGTTGGAAAGTGACATTATTCTCCTATTTACATCTTCCCCTTTTCCATATCGTGAGTCTGGTCCAATAAGAAGATGTCGGAAAAATTCGTGCAACATCTCAGGAACTTGAACTTCACTATTTATCACAGATTTCAATGTAAGAATATCTGGAAGAGCTGTATTTGCGAGATTTTTAATCTCGTCCCTTAATTTGTATGCGACATCTCTGCAATATGTGTTAAGAAAAAATGTTTTTAAACACAAAACAATATTCTGAAAAAGGTGTGATACGGTGCAAAACTAGCGAAAAGCTTTAATTCCGAAGATAGGTAATCTAAATAATCCTGAAATTATACATATCTCCATTTAGCGTCTCTTGGATATCAAAATAATTTTCATTATTTATCTCTTTGAACTTGACTTGAGCGTACAATATTCAATTTAAATACCGCCTGTTGTGGATTTGTCCCTAAAATAATATTGGCGTAATTTTACAGATGGTAGAAACTTCTAAAAAGCTGTGAAGTTTTGCATCAGAACGCCTCTATATGTATACTAATTAATTACCTTAAAGTCAATTTAAAATTTTCAGTTTTGAGTTTTTCCTTCAATAAACTGTCGTTGTACTCATATATAGTTGCATCCAAAATAACTAAGTTCTTTTCAATTTTTTTAAACTTGATTCGCTCCTTATAAATATCATCTAACTTCCGTTTTAATGCATCTTTTGAAAACGTCATTGATTTAACTTTCTCATTCAATTTATCCTGATACAAGCTAACAACATGGTCAAATAAATGTACCTCTTTTAGCTGTAAAATGCGCTCCTGCACATAATTACAAACAGCTGATAGTGCGTATTTGTGTGCTATATTGTTATCGTTTTTTTTAGAAGACTTGGAAAGCTTGTTCTTTAAATTATTTGCTTCTTGCAAAAATTTAGCTAAACATTGCTTATGATATTTCATATCATCATTGTACGACCCGCATGTCAATGTTTGATACACTTGATCGTTCCCAAGCAATACAGCTTTACACACGACGTGTTCTAGTGTACTTTTTCTGCCTACTATAAGCTTTTCTTTTTTTCGTTTAGAGCATTTTCCTGTTTTTTCACAAAACAAGCACTTTTCAGTACTTCCGCCATGAGTTGCTGACGTTGTAGTTGATGTCGCAGCAATTGAATTACCCCGAGAAGTATCTACGATATCTTTATCGGTACAAGGCACTATAGTTGTTACAATCAATTAATATTATTAAAAATTTCATATATTACCTATATGAATGTCACTTACATTTTTCCTTATTGATTTCGTTAAAGGATTCGATTAGTTTCCTGGGAATTGCTGTAAACTGCCGATAACATGCAGTATGATACCCGCTAATTGTATCTACCAAAATCGGAAGATTGATATCACTGAGTTTGTATTTATTTACCTTTCGTATTTTAAGCACATTGATACATTTTTTTAAGGTGTTTTCAGTAAATAATTTGATTTTACTGTAGTCTTTGGAATTCCCACAACAACCGAAAACGCACTTTGTACTTTTTTTATCACTCATTATAATAACAACGCGACGAATATAATGTACATACTAGTGAAACCAAAATATCAAAATGCGAATTTGACAGAAAATATATTTTTTGAAACAAAAACTCTGTCTGAATGCGAAATTTGTTTTTTGTTATATTGTTTTTGTTATATTGAAAATTCTTGGAACGGCTTACTATTTGTAATATGGATTATGGGAAAATCGCAAGTTACAGTACTTCAACTTCGTCTGACAAGGGGTTAGCCGCGCGCAAACCGTCTTGGACCTACATATTTGTGCTCAGGGATATTAGCTCTGCTTCTGAGCCGAATTTCATGTGGTTATATAGAATATTGGAAAATCCGAAATTTTCAGTACTTTAACTTCGTCTGGCAAGGGGTTAGCCGCGCGCAAACCGTCTTGGACCTGCATATTTGTGCCCAGGGATATTAGCTCTGGTTCTGAGCCGAATTTCATGTGGTTATATAGAATATTGGAAAATCCGAAATTTTCAGTACTTTAACTTCGTCTGGCAAGGGGTTAGCCGCGCGCAAACCGTCTTGGACCTGCATATTTGTGCTCAGGGATATTAGCTCTGGTTCTGAGCCGAATTTCATGTGGTTATATAGAATATTGGAAAATCCGAAATTTTCAGTACTTTAACTTCGTCTGGCAAGGGGTTAGCCGCGCGCAAACCGTCTTGGACCTGTATATTTGTGCTCAGGGATATTAGCTCTTCTTCTGAGCCAAATTTCATGTGGTTATATAGAATATTGGAAAATCCGAAATTTTCAGTACTTTAACTTCGTCTGGCAAGGGGTTAGCCGCGCGCAAACCGTCTTGGACCTACATATTTGTGGTCAAGGAAAACCTCTCTGTTTTTTAAGACGTGCATTAAGTGGTTATAATAAGTATTTCAATTTTGAAAAAAAGGGTGTTTTCAACATACTATTACTCACTTAGGCCGCGGAGATTTCCTGCCAGACGATTGTTTTTGACATTGCCTTTCCTACAACTTAATACGTATGCATAAATTTTTTGGTTATATTTCACACCAAAAATTTACTGCGGGCTCTTAGACTATCAGTAACTAACCTGCTAATATGTAAACGTCAATCCACTTCGATCCATTCAAGTGCTCACTTGAAAATAATTCTATTTCACTACCGAAGTAATACCGGTGAAGATGATGGTAGAGCAAAATGAATTTGACACCCACGCATAATATTAAAAGTTATTTTGATTTTTGCATGTCCGTCCGTCCGTCCTTCCGTCTGTCTGTCTGTGCGCACGATAACTCGAGAACGCGTATACTTAGAGAGCTGAAATTTTGTACACGGATTTTAAAAAAATTAAAATTAAGTTCGAAAATGAGACAAATCGGGCAACTCCTTCGTGGGGTTGCCATACAAAACTTTCGTTTTTCACTATATATTTGGACACTGGCTGAGAACGCATAAATATAGAGAGCTGAAATTTGGTACGTGGTGTTTTCATTGTACTAGCAAATAAAATTTCAAAAATGGACTAAATGGGGAACCTCCTTCTTGGTGTTGCCATATAAAAATTTAGGTTTTTTACATATACTGTGAAAACGGTCAGTCCAAGACATTTGTATTGTACTAAAATCTTTTTCAGAATATGAAATCCTATAAAATTGGTTATAATAATTTTTTCTGTCCGACAAACCGTTCTAGAAATCTATGCGAAAAACTGCTTCAATAATCAAACTTGCACATAAAGGTGACAATACGAAGTTTCATACGGGCATTCATCTAGGGTATCATAAGAATTGGTCTTAGACCAATTCTAGCTTTTTTACTTGTTCTTCTATAAAATCTGAAATCGCCAAACGGCAGAGTTGTCATTGATACTGGAGATAAAATTTTCAATCTATTTGCCAATTTCTGACAAATTATAAAGGAAAAGGACCACTGCAGTGAATCTGTGAACACTGCTTCCTGCTTGTGGATGGAAAACTACCTCAGAAATAACTTCAATATTTTCTATAAAGAAATATTTAAAAACTTTCAATTTCGCAATATTTAATTACAAACTCAAAATTTACTTTTATTCATTTCAACAAATAATTTGACTTGACATATGTATATGCCATAAAATTATAGTAACAACAACGATATAGCAGCACGAGTAGTCGAAATGGACAAATTAGGGCTGTCAATAACATGGTTTAGTTTCAGTAACTATAAAAATTTACTATGTTTGAGGTCTTTGACAAATTGAGGTCTGAAAAAAATGCAGAACGAGTTTGCTTCTCTCGTCACTCATAAATAAATTTCCGTATAATACGGTGTACTATCTCCCTCACAATTTCTGTAAAACTTGCATGCCATCATAATGTAAATTCTGCTTAAGTCTACTAACATCAGCGCAGATTTTTGTCTCAGGCATTTATAAATTGTTTTCAATGTAGGAAAGAATTGATTTATTTCTTAGAACTTAAATCGACCATATTTCGTTAGAATTTGTGTGCATTATTGGATTAAAGATATAGAGTAAGAAAAAGGCTTCTTAAGCTGGCTTCTCACGACGCGTGGTTTCACACGCCGCGCCGCGCGAGCACAAGCCAACGCGCCGTTTGAAGGGTCCGGCTCGTGGTGGCGCGAGCTCGCCTGTGCTGGCGCGCTCGATCCATTTCGAGTCGGTAACGTCAAAGGCGCGGCGCGAGCGTGCGCGAGATGGCTCGAGGCGGCGCGTGACACTTACTCTTCATTTCGGCGGCACCGCCCGCAAATCAACTCGAGCCAACACACGCCATGGGAAGTGTATAGGCGCGGCGCGAACTGACGAGCGCTCGTAGCAGGCTTCCCACGGCGTATGATTTCACGGGCCGCGCCGCGCGAGCACGAGCTGGCTTGGCTCGTGAAATCACGCGCCGTGGGAAGCCACCTTTATTGTTTTACAAGGTTATTTTATTATATAAACGCGTTTCGATAGCTAAGCTACCATTATCGATAATCTTTTTAAACTTGGATTATTGCTAGCTGTAGACGGTCCGAACAAATTTTGTCTGTCGTCGTCTTACGGGATGAGTTGGTTATGAGTGGCGGTGGTTGGGTGGTTGGAGGTAAAGATCAATGCAAGACTTGGTACTTCTTTTAATAGTTGGGTAATCATACAAAATTACAATCTTTGTCGACATTTTTCGGCATGGTACAAACCGCAAATTTAGGGAAATAATGCCTAAGCGGCTATCACTAATCGCCACAACGAAATTAGATTTTGCGTTTTTTGGTTTCGGTATTTAAGAAAATTACAAATTTTAACAAAAAATGGACTCGAAAGATATTGTTTTGCACATCAGAAATGTTTTAAATATGATAAAGTATTTATTGAGGTAAAAATTTCATTGAAATTGCAAGTAGAGAAAATGTACGGCATACCAGTGGGAAGATTAGTAGGAAGTTAATGCAAATCAACAATCACAGTGAAATTTCAACCTACTCCAATAACACCAGTTCGTGGAATGCAAAGAACGACAGTGCGTATGTACTTATGTACAGCCAAAAACGAATAATTGCAAAAACTCTTAGCGGTTTCAGCTTAGCTGCCTGACTAGTTGTGAAATAAAAATAAATATCGGTATTCAAACTAAGAGCAATAAGTTTGTTGTTGTGTATATAATGCAAGGTCAAAGATAACCTAATAAGAAGATAAGAAGCAGCTGAACAAAGTTTACAATCAAACAAATAATATCATTTACTTTCGTTTTTTACATGAATGGAAGAAAAGAACTTGGCTATGCACTATTGTAGTGTGATTGAGACAACGAGTTAAAAACAAAAATCGAGAGAACGTAGGATTACCCGAACAACAAAATCTAATTGAATCCCTTAAAATCCTATCACATTATTCATAATAATGTACTTCGGGTTACACTAATTGTGAATTTTTAAAGGAAAATTGCCATTGTGAATGCCAATGAAGAAGAAGACATCAAAATAAAATATTGCTATCACTCATTTGTTTAAAATATGCGCAGTTTTTACCAGTCAGTCGACCTTTTTATCTGCGAGTGTCTCGATCCAAAATCATCATAGCCGAATGTCGTCAGTCGGAACCGAGAATAAAAATCAATGTCATCCCATTTCTCGAAATGTTGCGGACCCTTTCTTATTTATTTTTTTTTCACGGGTCACACTGCGATATTTTATTATACATTTCTTCCTCGCTTATATCCTCTGTATCAGATAAATACCTAATTTTTGTCTTAAACTGTTTGGTTTCTTCCTAAAACGTCAAATGGAATGCTGACACTAGCTGCCAGACAGTACTCAAAACTGCTAATGGCCGGTTTCTCAGTCGAGTTTAAACCAAGGTTTAGTTTAAACCATCCTCCAAGTTTAAACGTAGTTTAAACCAAATCGGGTTTCACAGTGCATTCTTCTAGTAACGTTGGTAGTACTGATTAAATTGTGAACTAAATTAGTTATCGCCACCATTGTGAAGCAATTTTTCTTTCAATCAATCTGTCAATCGGAAAAAGTAAACATCAGAGAGTAAAAAATAAAAAATATGTAGTTATATTTGCTAATTTTAAATATGCCAACATTCAAAAAGGATGCAAATTTTAGCATAAGTGAAGTTGAGCTAATACCTTCCCTAGTGCATAAAGAAAGATATATAATATAGCGCAAGAAAAAATAAAAACTGACAAAGTTCTTCACTTAAACGGAACCTAGCATAAAAATCAACGTCGTCCCACTCATTAAAATGATTTGGCCGATTTCTAATTACTGTCAGTTGTCGACAGAGTTGAAAATTTAACTCAAACAAATCTTCTTCATCGCTAAAAATGTCTAAATCTGAATCCATGATATATTAATTTTCTTGGTAGAAACAAATAATGCTACTGTCAAAATAAAATCTCACACTTGTCAAATACTTTTATCTTGAGTTTAAACCGAGGGATGGCTCGGTTTAAACTCTAGCTTAAACCGGGGTTTAAGCCAAACTGTGAAACCCATTCGTCGAGTTTAAACTAGATATTTGGTTTAAACTCAGACTGTGAAACTGGCCATAAGTAGATAACTGTTTTCCACTTGGAAAATTTCAATTTAGTTTTAAAGGATAACTTTTGAAATATGTACGTTCGTTTAATAAAAAAATTATAATATTTAGGGAAAATATATATTTAGCAATAATTTCTATGTATTTCACAGCAACAACTAAGGCTTCACCCTTCGCGATGACGGGCTTAAGTTAAGCTTGCCTAAGCCAGTGATATCACTTAAGCTTTGACTGTGAAACCGAAATATTTATTAAGTCTAGGCTTAGGCCGTCGCTGTGGCTTAAGCTTTGACTGTGAAACAGGACGATGACAGACAGAATTTGTTCGGACCGTCTACAACCAGCAATAAGCCAATAATACACACGAGTTTTGAAGAAATATGGTCGATTTCAATTCTAAGAAATAAATCATTCAAAACAATTTAGGTATAAAAGCCTGAGACAATAATCCGTGCTGATGTACTTAGACTTAAGCTTATAAAAATTTTTAGCTAACAAGCCTAAACAATCAAATCAAATCCAACTTCCACGAAGCCGAGACTACCCAAACACAGCTTCTTCGAATCGTCTTCAGCCACCAATAATGCGCACGAATTCTGAAGACATATGGTCGATTTAAATTCAAGAAAGAAATGAATTTTTGCCTATTATGAAAAAAATTTTGGTTCGTACCCACGATATATTTAGCCGAGTTCAGTGAGCTATTGAGGTTTGCTATGAGTTCTTCCCACTGACTTATAACAATGGACTGAGCGCATTGCCATTTTCATATAGAAAGAATAGCACAAGTTTTATAGTTTTCTCTTTCGCCCTATATCAGAGTTGGAGCTACCAACACAAAATATTGCTTACTGAACGTTTTCTTATTCCATTTGATGTTTTTATGTTGGCTACAGATGCAATCACCGCAGAAAGAATAAGGTAAAGATAGTGTTTACCATACTCCGTCTCTCTTGCCCATACGCAGGATTCAGTTAAGAGTAACTTTTGAAAATTAATGTCGGGATGAGTTTAATTCCTTATAAGCGATTAAAATATCACTCTGGCACAAGAAAATATTTTTTTTTTTTTATTTAATTTGATTTACGGGTGTAAAATTTCATTTGATTGGTTGAGTTTTGCATGTGTTTTATGTAGTAAACATTTTAAAGGGTGCTCTAACGGTGATATACAGAAACACAAATTTGTGCCACATGAAATAGCAAATCGCTCAGTCCATTGTTATAAGTCCATTGGTTCTTCCATACATGACTTTCTTAGTACTACCGTCGATATCTGTATATTTCTTGTCTGTGCCATGAGGTTCTACATACAATGTCTTAACGGCGACCGTACATGTGGTACTTTTTAATGTAGAGACTTATACAAAAACCTAGCAATTTTTCTTAATCACCCTGTACCTCCCAAACGGTTGAGATCCCTCCGGCCATACAATTTATTGCTTGCCTAGGTCAGTACTATCACCCCCTTCTCTTTGGACCTTTCACCAGGAAACATTTGCCATTTTCGTACTATATTTGTTTCTTATAACTCTTAAAAGTCTGGGCGGGGCTTGGGTAATTAGAAAATATTCTAACTGTGTTTTTTGCAGGTATACTAAGGCTGAAAGAGAGCTTAAACAGGCGCGCCCATATGGACAAGGAGCACAGCAATTTTATGAAAAAGCTGAGATTGCCACCTCAGAAAAAGTTGAGCCAAAGAAATTATTGGTCGCAATGACTTCGGACCGAGGTAATTTTTTTCTGCGAAGATCTTTTACTAATTATTAAAATCCAAATTGTTAGGTTTATGTGGAGCAGTTCACACTGGAATTGCGCGTCAAATCCGCAGCGAGTTGATTGTTGATGATTCTAATACGAAGGTGTTTTGTGTTGGTGACAAGTCTCGCTCTATCTTACAGCGCTTATATGGAAAAAATATTATGATGGTTGCAAACGAGGTAATAAACAGATTAAAAAAAAAATTTTTTTTAATATATCTAAAACATAAGACATCAGTAACTACGTGAACATAAAATAAGTATCAGCAGGTAGAAGTTTGCATAATAAATTTGAAATCTGGGAACATATCTTTAATCGGTGAATTTTGGACAAGTAAAAACAAATAAACAAGTATATAAAAAAATGTAGAGCATTGTATATCGAGAGTTAATGAGATCTAAAAAAGAAGAAAAAAATCTTGGTAAATCTCGGTAAGATTTCAGGAGTGGGGAGAGGTGAGGATGCTATTATAGTTTTCGGATCCGGCGAAGGGCTTCCAGTATAATGACGTACAGATCGTAAATTTATTTTTGATGTTAATTTTACAAGCTAGGCTAATTGACATCTATTAGATATAATCTCTACATCTTAATTTACCCAAACGACTAGAAAATTAAAGTGTATTGGAAGAATCCTTAAATTAGTTAGTAAATATTAAAATAAGTTTTTCTTCATTAACTCGAGAGCGGCATTTCAGATATGTTTTGGTGAAGTTTAATTAAAGGGATCACAGTATCTAACGTAAAAACGTATATGTATATTGGTAACAAAGATCTAATGATCAAGGTCTCATATTAAAGAGAATTTCCCCAACATAAAAATATTTATGTAGTAAAAACCTCTTCAGAATATGAAATCCTATAAAATTGTTTATAATCCAGTTTTTTTGTGGGACGAACCATTCTAGAATTATATGAGCAAAAACAATGCAAAAATAAAAATTGCTCAAATGGGTGACCATACGAAATTTCGTACGAGCATTCATTTAGCGAATCATAAGAATTGATCTTAGACCAATTGTAGCTTTTTTACTTCCTTATTATTTGTGTCATTCAATTATATTTATATGGCAAGATTTTCGCATTGTAGCAATCTAAATTTTTTATATCGTAATTGCTATCTGTTCTATGCCAACACATTTTGCATTTCTCATGATAAAAAGATTAAGAAGGTATGTCAATTTGAGAGCAGATTTTTAGCAGCGATGTGTTTTGAATTTTTTACGTTATATTCACTCATAGACGTTCTGAACTCTGCAGCGCTAGATTGCAAAAGCAACTCTCGGTTAAATATTTATTAAAAACATTAGTTTCTTAGCGTAAATACTTCGGGAAAATTAATTAAGTGCTACTGGGAATGCAAAGAAATTTTCAATTAGACAATCTCTTTTTTGCACTTCGCTAAGATCAATTGAAATTGGAACGAACGAATCTGTGCCGATTCGAGATTAACTTTTTGTGTTACTACGTCATTTGGACACAAATGTCATTTCCAGCGAATTTGTTTCCGAGTTTTTCGTATTATATTGACTGAAATAAGATTTGAATGTTTTAAAATATTTAACAAAACATTAGTGTGACATTTGTCCCCAGAGAGATAATTTGGCCATACCTTGTCAATCTTTGTCATTTGACAATGAATCGACCATACTTTTTAATGCTTGTGCACCATGTATTTCACTGAGGCAACTTACGTGTTTGAGTTCTCTTGAGTGGCCAATTTCCGTGCCCAGAGTAGCTACATTAATTTAGGGATAAATCGAATTTCGGATCTGAATAATGCAAGCGGCATTGTCCAGTTATTTTCATGAATTTCGAATAATCTACAAGATGATATTTAAAAGCAATGATATTTGATTTTCTCGGTTTGCATTTTTCGGCACCGAAATTTTTATGTGCCTCTCACCACATAAGAAATACAATAAAAATGGGAAAGTGAAGCTAAATAAAACCATTTAAAAAAAAAGGCATTTGGCTTCTATTTGGCATTTGAATTAGAAAAATTGGTTGTTCCGTAGATTGAAAAATCATAAAATTACGTTATTTCTTACCTATATTTTATTTCTTACTTATATTTGTATGGCAACCCTACGACGGAGTTGCCCGATTTAGTCCATTTTTGAACATGTATTTTCAATTTTTATGAAAACGCCGTGTACAAACTTTCAGCTTTCCACATCTACGCGTTGTCAGGCAGTTTTTTACTTCTCGACAATCTATCGTGTCCAAAACTATCCTATCTCTCAAGCTGGAACCCACCAAACACATTCACAAAATTTCATTGAAATCGATTGGGCTGTTCCGGAGATTAGGGTGTACAAACACAGTGACACTGGATTTTTATATATTAAGATAGAATCCATACAGAAGTGTTTCGAATTACAAACCTGCTTTTCTATAAGACATGTCATGGTCAATGTAGTATTTTCATTATTATTAAGAGTTTTATAATTTAAAGGTTTTATTTTTTATGAACTGCCGATTTGTAAAAGTACTATGTAGGGAAGCATCAACAATTTTAATTTTCAATATATTATTTTGATACTTATTTGCTTCCATGTTCTTTGAATTAAATCAGGAAAGAAGTAGAGATAGCTCAGAGTTTTTTGATCGAAGGTGTTATATGCCCTCTGGATTAGTCAACACACTGTTGACTATCGTACATAGTCCTTCGAGAAGAGAAAAAGAAAGTTAACACAGATTCAACACATTGAATTTAGCCATTCTTAGTAACCAACGAAATTAATTCATCGACTTCCAGTCAGCTAACACAGATTTAACACACTGTTAAATCTAGCTGTTCTGTACAACCAATAGAATCTGGAAACAAGCGCTCTATCACCATTTTTCGCTCCCATTGTAAGATTTAACACATTGTTAAATCTAAATGTTTTATACAAGCAGCGCAGCACCTGTAAAAATAATGTATCGTATCATTATTTCAATCAACTGACAAAGATTCAACACACCAGTAAATCTAGCGGTTCGTTGAAAATCATATAACTGATTGAGCCTCTCGATGCATATTTCAACACAAAAACATCTGGCAGAGGAGATCGCTCGTTTATTGAGAAATTTTAGGAAGGACGGTCCCCGAAAGGAAAACGCCAGACAACATAAAGAAAAGGCTCATAGACTTAGATTCACCATGGACATAATTCACGAAGCTTCACGTACAGATAGAACCAAAAATACTGAGGGGCATCCATACCGCACTAAGAAGCTTTACGACAAAACTTTCGAGATCTAAAAAGCCGCCGTAGAGCTAATTTCGCAATATCCACAGACCGATACGCTTACTGCTGAGGCTACTCGTCCTTTGGGATCACCTACAACTTCTACGACTACTTTGATATACCACAATCGATAGCCATAAAAACAAGCTCCACTATACCAGGATTCCTCGCGATCAGAACTGTATCGAATATTAACAGCTCCTCGCCAGCGAAAACATTGCACGGCGGTGAATTACCATTTACCGGTATAAGCACGCAGCCAACCACGGCCACCTCATGGAGTTTACCTCCCCAGCAGCAACAAGTCATGCCTCATGTATGGAATTCTTCACATCAGGAGGCTAATACAGTCTAATCTCCCCAAGCTTCCGCCAGAAAAAATACCCAAGTTCAATGGTGATTATAAGGAGTGGAAGTCCTTTATTGATATTTTTACTAACATCATTGATAGAAATCCTTATATCAGTAACGTGGAAAAAATGCAATATCTCCTATACCACTTAGACGGAGATGCCAAGAGAGTAGATAAGTCATCTACAATTATCACAAGCGAACTATGTAACAGCATTAAGGTTTAATGCGATAGAAGGATGATTCAAAAATAATAGAAAAATAATTACCGATTATGTCAACACTATTATTGATGAAAAAAAAAAAAAAAACAGCACAGGGTACAAGAGGATATGATAAGACTATATGATCTCATAAATAAATGCTTAGAAGCTCTTCAAGATGTTAAATTGAAGGACAGGCGAGTCCTATCATTCTTTGCATTGCGATAAAGAAACTGGACACTAGCTTACGGCTATTTGAAGAAGGCCTCTCTGATCCAAGAGAAATGCCATCCGTGGATGATTTATTAAAATTTTTGGAGAAACATCACCAGGTTCTGGATTGCAAAAGTCTGCCTCACACGCAAAAATGTTTTCACACCACCATAAATTCATCTTGCCTGGTCTGCAGGAAAGGCCACAGCATCTATCACTGGAGAATTTAAGCAAATCAGTATTGATGAGAGACCTCGCTCACAGCAAGTCAGATAACTGCAAATCGCACAAAACCTGTGTACATTGCAAGAAAAGTTTTCACAGCTTGCGCCATAGGAACTTCGACATGGCTACAGTAAAAACAAATAGCACAGCGGTGCTTGCCAAGAAAACAGAAGTATCAAACATTGATAAAACGACAAAAGCACCGTGGCATGTAACTTGAGCAATACACAGATTCCTTGCGTATTATTGCTCACAGGTTTACAGGAGATCTATACAACACGTTATCCTTTACTTCCGCACTTTTAAATTTAAAATGCATTCCTTTTTTTTATAAATATAGTAACACCACCAGTATGCCGCGAATGTGAAACACAATTTATTGCTGTATAGTTATTAATTTCTAACTCAGATGCATCAATATCATTAGTAATATGTGTATCTGTGAAAGCTATTACATCAGGTTTACATTTTTTCAAGCATGAGTTCCAGTTCAGCTTTATTATACAATATTTAAAGTAATACACAATGTTTGCAATATCTTCTTCCCTCAGTTGCTACAACCACTTCATTTTTCAACAGTAAGCTTTCTTTTAAAGACATGACACTCTGGATTGAAAGCGTGATGGGCTGTATCCAGATTAAGGTTCAAGTCTTCGTTTTTCTTAGCACAATTCACACATTTCTTTATATTGGATTTACACTCTGAGCCCGTATGATCACCACCGCACTCACAACATATCTTCTTTTCACTTTTACATTCTGCGCTACCATGATTGTATCCAAAGCATTTAAAACATACATCTTTTCACATGATCGCACTTCACATGTATCCCATCCAATGCTAACACTCTCGGCTTTCATGATTTTATTATAACTTTCTACATTTACTTCCACAACTGCTGCACAACTGCAACTTATTTTTCCATATAGCTTTAAATTAAACATCCGCGCTAATTAAGAACTGATTTTGCTTTTTTAAGCTTTTTGTTATTTCATCGCCTTCAATTTTTTCGCTTATATTACTTATTCACACCCTTGGCCTTTTATCTTTCAAGATATCAACACTATACTACCCATTTTTTTCTCAACCTTATCTTTCAACCGCATCCTTATTCCCACACTCTACTATCACCGCACCACTATTTAATTTTTTGATACCAGCTACTTGAATTTCATCCTCGGCCGGTCTTACTTTTAACTTAATTTCACTTTTTGTTTCATCCGCGCTCTACTTAACTTTAGGCTTCACAACTATAGCTGTTGATTTTTTCAGAACATTCGCATGTTTGTTTAGTGACCAAACCGTTGTTTATTACCTCCGTAATTTCAGAGATCACATTTTTATGCGACTTAACGCAATTTACTTCTCCTTTTAACACCTCATCTACCTTTATTTCACAGGATTTAATATTACTGATGATATTTTTTTCACTCCTTAAAACTTCATCTACATACGTTCGCTTCACAAGATTTTAAATTACGATTGATATCTTGCATACATTTAAAAATATATTGTAAAGTTTTCAGTTTCACCTGACACTCAGTACATAATATTACTGTAAACTTTTTCTTTGTTAACATTCCGACACATAATCCGTTAAATCTAAACATTTTGCATGAAATATTTGGCCACAGCCTCCCGCACACAACACAGCTTCTCCTGTACGTATAGCACGATCACAAATTCCACATTCGTTGTTCATGACTGCATTACCGTTTACCTGACCGTTGTACAATTAAATAATTCATGCAAGTAAGCCAAACGATATGTAATTTTTACAAAATAAGTATTCACAACAAAAAAAACTAAAATTCTCATACATTTGTTATTTTTAAATTACGACCAAACTAATAATACGTCCGTACAATTCGATAGTCAACCTTCTTGTGGTCACCAAAGCTATCCACTTAGTGCTCGTCAGTGATCTGACCACTGATGCTTTTCTAGCTGCCTATAAGATTCGTTGCCCGCCGGGGAAATTGCAGCAAATCTTTAGCGACAATGCAACCAATTTCGTCGGAGCCAAGAAGCAGATGAATAAAGACTTGCAAGAAGCAATAAAAAGGTCAACCAAAATGGCTGCTGAAATAATTGCCAACGACGGCACATACTTGAAATTCAATCCTCCGGCGAGACCCCACATCGGCGGCCTATGGGAAGCTGGAGTGAAGTCAGTCAAACGGCACCTGAAACCCAAATTTTGGTGAAACTCTCTTAACATACGAGGATTTCATCACAGTACTCAACCAAGTGGAAGCATGCGTGAATTTAAGACCCATTTGCCAGCAGTCTACCGATCCCACGGATTTTGAGCCTTTAACTCCTGGCCACTTTCTTGTTGGACAGATCTCAGCAACAAGGACGTGTATCAATGGTGGAAATTAGTCATAGAAATGCAACAAGATATCTGGAAGAGGTGGTCAATGGAATATCTTTCTCAATTGCAGCAACGCAGTAATTGGACAACGAAAAGGGAAAATCCTTCACAAGAAGAACTGGTCTTAATAAAAAGTGACAACTTACTCCTGCAAAAATGGTCCTTCGGGCGTATTACAGCTCTTCATCCTGGAGATGACGGCATAGTGTGAATCGTTTCTGTCCACGACAAGGACGGCATCAAGAAACGACCTTTTGTCAAGATTTGTTAACTTACATTCAATGTAGCCAAAAATGAACCACCATCCGCGATTCCATTAAAAGCGATAACAAAAACAACAAGGCTGACTACAGGGGCCGGATTCTGTAACTCGGTGGGTTTGGGAGTTTGGGAGATGAGAATTTTCGTTTTCGACTATCAGAACCAGCTTAACACAAGCTCGCTGCATGGACACGTTTAATAAATAAACGGTCAACAATACATGCTTAGAAACGTCAACTACAAAATGCTCAGCCTTAGTATTAACAGTAATGCACATGCGGTTAATGGGTTCGTACATGCAGAAGTTGGATCTTGCAGAGTTAACATGCAACATAGGTAGTCTTCTCAAATTGTGTCCACTATCGCGGAAAGAGATTTTACTAAGTAACAGCGCAGAATCAACATTCTCGTTTATTAGTTGATGCACAAACGTTACATCGGCAACCATACGACGTTTTTGAAGCGAGTGCATATTCAAAAGCTTCAAGCGATCCTCATAAGGTGGAAGAATTAATGAATTATTCCAGGGTAGGTGTCTGAGAGCAAATCGTAAAAAGTTTCTCTGGACAGACTCAATGCGGTCGATGTGTGTACCGTAAAATGGAGACCAGACCTGGCTAGTGTATTCAAGAAGTGGTCTCACAAAGCAAGTGCACAAACGCAATGTTATTGTAGGATTCGAAAACTCTCGGGACCAACGTTTTATAAAACCCAGCATAGAACTACTCTTTGATACCATATAGTTTATATGGGAGATGAAATTCCATCTGTGGTCACATTTGACACCCAAGTCACAGACAGAGTCCACACGGCGAATCGAGGAATCAGAGAGAGAACTCATAACCATAAGTGATTGGTGTCTGATTCCTATGGAAAGTCATAACCTCACATTTGTCGATATTGAGTACCAAATTATTGCTCTCGCACCAATTGTAAAATTTTTGAAGGTCACTCTGTACCAGTTCACAATCGTGAACAGATTTAATCTGAGCGAAAAGCCTAACATCGTCAGCATAAATCAAGACCTTACAGTACTTCACCATAGAGACAATGTCGTCAATAGACAGAATAAAGAACAACGGGCCCAAGTGACTCCTTTGAGGTACGCCAGACGAAGCCTTCAAGACTCTAGAGATGGAATGGCGGAATAAGATTTGATATGTTCTGTTATCTAAATCCTGATTAAAACTCCCTAACTCTCCATTCGAGATTCTGCAACATACTTCGGGAGTTAAAGAAAACGTGAGAAGTATCGCAATATTGAAGGGCAGCTAATTCTGTGTTTGAGGGTCGTAGAGCATTGGGGTTTTTTTTCTATGGATTTAGGGTCTAGAGTACAAAAATATAGGTGACTAATTTCTGGGGGTGGGTCTTTTGGGGATGGGGGTCGTAGCACCCCGAATTGGGGGTTGTCCAAAATACGTCATGTTTCGTATCAAATTAAAGAGGGATAAGCTGGTAATCGAGTGGTGTAGTTTTTTTTGATCATTTTAACTTCATACCTGACTTTTTACCGCCGAAAGACGGATTTTTTGCACGTGGGTCATGTACACCCCAGTTCCTATATTTTGCATATATTTCTTCCGTTATTTGTTTCACATCCATTAGTACTCTGTTGTGAACATTTTTCTCATGGAAAGTGAATTTCCACGACTTGCCAGTTCTTCATAATGATGAGTTGAAAATATGTCCATTTTTGTACCAAAAAACGGCCATTTTTCATCTTAAGAAGGACTGATTCACTTCTTTTGCAGTTATCTCCAAAACTATTTACCGGACTCAAAAACTAATTACATATCTAATTAGGGCACAAAAAGTAGATGCGATTTCATCCTACATACAAGATTTAACGTGCATATTTAAAATTTTTATAGCATCTTTTCTGTACTTGAAGACGACTAAATTGACCATTTTCACGTGAATTACAATTTTTAGCGGGTACTTTGAGACACCAAAATCCTTATTTCTCTGTAAGTATTGCAAGGATGTCCATAATTTGTTTTTGTAAACATAGCCAGGATATGCAGCGAATCCATAATTCAATTTGAAAATCCTAGGTACATTGGTACCTTCACAAAGGACACTAAGAGCAGGCAATACTGTCAGTTGAGAAATATTTTTCATACTTCTCCACAACTAACACAGCCGAGAGTTTTGCCGAGTGCAATAGAGAGTTTGGTAAATCAATACAAATTCCACGAATTACAGAATTCCGAGTGAAGAGTTAAGTGGCAAAAGAGCTCTCATCTCCACAACTCTCCGAGTTAGTGAATCCGGCCCCAGGAAGGTCTAACGAATACTCGGAACATAAACCTATAGCCATCAAAAACACATCTAAGAGAAAATTAGATCAGTCCAGAAACACGTCACGCAGTAAAACTGTAAGAATAGCACCATACATTTGGGCGTCGAAATTGTTCCAGACCATTATAATAATGTTATACTAGCTAACGATAGCTTTCGCTAAGGACTACGAAATAACCCAACCGAAATGTGGGGTCTACGTGGAAGATCTGGGTTACAATGAGCGAAGCCCTTGAAGATGAAAGGTTAGTTAACAATGCTTGGACACAAATTCAGACCATGTGTGAAGAGACGAAAATATTAACACACTTCACACATTGTGACTTATTGTTCAAGCACACGTCATTGAAAAGAAGCGAGTTGCTTTCGAGCATTGACGATGTTTTGGAGATGCTTCAGTCTAAGAGTAGACATAGAAGAGGCCTTCTGGGAAAATTCCTAACTAGTGTATTTGGGGTTAATGATGAAGTCTATAGGGATATAGAAGCAATACATCACAACCAACAAGCTCTATTACAAATAGCAAACCAACAAGCGCTCCTATTGAACACAAGAAAACCAATCGAACAGTGTCATCTGGGACAAGCTGAATCAATTCGATTCTCGTCTATCGCAAGTCATATCCTCAATTAATGAGATGAAAGGATGGTATTCCCAGGCAGATCATAATAGAATTAGAATTATGTCAGTGCTCAAGACTATTACAGCGAAATTCAAGGAAAATATAACAAATGGCTCAACATTATCCACCAGCATGGACATTTATTGGATTTTCTTTCTGCACGCATCGTCAATGAGATAATAAAAAACACCACGAAATGAATTGGATCGAACTATCTTATAGCGAATATGTCGCAACCTAGGCTGGACTTAATTATGGAAAACAGCACCTTATTACTCCATGGATACTTGAACATAGTAGAAAATAGCATTTACAGCCTGATGCATGCTACGCCGATACCCGAGAATATTGACAACAATTCATTTTCTATAATGGATCTAAAAGCTTTACGTACGCCGTTGACTACAATCAACAACCTACTTCACATTAGAAGATCAGGCGATGAAATCATGCTCGTCCACTGGAAGCGATATCCATCTTTGTACTCCTGGCATCGTACATAATATAGAAGACAGCCGATCCTGCATTATCGTCGCCAGGCACTATTTGGAAAGCGTTAACAGCTGATTATATGTAACAACAAAACCAAAGGTAGTAGTTGTCATCTGCAAGGGCACAAAAACAGACGTTCTACTCAACAACACTGGAATAATACACCTTCACTATGATTGTATTCTGAAAACAAGAGAAATTATTCTAAAAACCATGTTATATCAATCAGTGAAGGTACTGTGTACTGTGTAGTAGAAACAGTACCATCTAAAATTACTAGACATTTTAATCAGCCCTCAGCAATTCTAAAACCAGGCACCTTGATACGGCCAGATGAACCGATACTCGACCACACTATAAATTTCGAACTACCACATCTCGAGACTTTCAAGAGAACAGTGACCACCTATTCTGCAGTAGCTACGGCGACTATATTACTTTCACTGGCGTTCGTGATGTTAGCGCGCTACTACAAGAAGGGTATAAAAAATTATTCACGCGATGCAAGAAGAATTAGAACTGTCATAAAACCAATGAGAACGGTGATCACCCCAAGATCTCTGAGGATTACAATCGAGTTCTGGCATCTGTCGCCCCCAGCATGTTCACATGTGAACAAATATTACCAACTAAATCACCGTAACCCAATTCTGATGCAATGATAAAATTATCAAGTTCAAATTTTAATGCAATAATTAAAATATTTCAAGTGCAACACGATTGTAAACAAGCAATAAAAGTTCTGTTTGTAGGTTGCTGGCCTAGTCATTTCATTTTAATATTATTGAATGAAATTGCTGAAATCGCTAAAAATGCTGATTGACATTTTTTTGTTTTACTGTTCGATGTTATGAAGAAATGCACTACTTAGAATAACTTTTCTTTGTATTAAAATAAGTGAAACTTATAAATATGCTAGAGCTCCAAATAAATTGTTAGTGATTTTTTAACAGGCAAGAAGTCGTTTCAGTCAAGCCAACTAATCTTGTTTACGCCCTACCAAAGGTAAGGTGACCAAGATATATCTACCTTCTACAGCACATCAGTATACCTTAGTCAACACACTGTTGACTATCGCGATCTAATATGACATTCGTCAGCTAAGTCATTGGTCTTTTATGACCTCATATTCGGAAGTAAGCTTTGCTCACAGCGCGGATATGTAAACAAACGACACAGCCTTGTCGTTTGTTCTACCGTTATCGCTTAGTAGTAAACAATCGCTTTACATAATAATTACCATGCGAGATTAATCATTATTATAATCCACTAAGCGCTCATCGCAGCCAGCTGTTGGGCTAATCAGCAAAATAACCGACAGCCGCAGAACAATTCCAATTCCAATCGCTGATTATTTTACTAGAATATGCCGTTGGCTGCTGGAAGAATCTTCCGTCTATCCCCTTGGAAAAACTAGTTTTCGCAGGGAACTGGAACTGGAGAGTGCAACAATCTTAAAAATTTGAAATTATTTTTGGTCTCCATTCGGTTCAGATTGTTTTGCATTTTTCTTACATAGAAATATAAATCTTCTGATTTATCTCTTTTTACATTTTTATTATTTTACATTGTTTTTCTTTCTACCACCTATGCCCTCTTTTCTTTACTTTTCGATTACACATATTTATTTTCACTAATAATTTTTTTAGTTCATCTGTTTAACTGTTTTTAGCATATATTTCCTTATATATATTTCTTCTTTATCTTCATGCTTATCTCTAATTTATGAAATTTTTCTTTAAGGCTGAATGGTAGAAAATAATGCTCTCGATTCCGAGCTTCCATTTAACTATGTAGTAGTAGCGTGAGCTTTCGTACAAAGCTTTCGATTTAGTGCCAAACGCAGAAGCTGTATATAACTTGTTCTATCAGCAGTACATAATCAATGATGTGTTGACATGGCAAACATTTTTTCTTCTTTATTTTCCCCTAGGAAACAATTTAATTGCGTGAACTGTTTTTGTGTGTTATTATTGCTTTGGGATCTTTATATAATATCCCTTTATGGACTATATACACAAAGGTTCAAACAAATTGGATCATATTTTCAAAATTATTTTCTTTAGAATTTGTATTATTAGTTTTAATATGAGTAGTAGTGTACCTTGGTCATTTCATTTTCCACACGGACTGTAGATACTAGCTACATAAACGCACTTCTACTCAACACTTAGGTTATCCTGGGTATTATTTTATGGGACATGTGTGCAGTTATTGCGCTTTAAAGAAAAGTCGTGAAAAAAGTAAATATTTTTCAGTGATAAAAAATTGTTCTATTCTTATCTTTGGATCCCAGTTAAGGTAAAACTTGTTTATGTGTACTATTATAAATCGTGCATCATGTGGTAAATTGTGTGTCTTAAAATATTTTAAAGACAGATTTGTTTCTTTTGAACTTGAAACATTTCTACGACGTACATGTCAGAAAAAGCCATAGACCAGGCTATAGATAAATAATAAATTAAATATGTATAGCTATAGCAATTTTTTGTTTAGTAACTTGCTTTGCGAATATTGTTGTTATTTAATTTTACTCTGTTAACTCTCATTCCCACATAGTAAATTACAAATGCCCAAAGTACAATACCCCACTGTCCATAGTACAGAAGCATTTTGTACCAGGACCATTTTGTATCAGGACCTTCATAGTTTCCATCATATATCCTGAAATATAAATTGTTAACTGCATATTCCACTATTATTGGAAAGGTTATGGATTAGACAATCTATATTTATCGGTTGCTTAAGAATTGTCTCAATAGTTTTGTCAATAAAAAGACTTTTTAAAAAAAAAGAACCAAGGTACAGCACCTTCCCCTACCTTGTCTGGACCGTTACCAATTTTTTATGAGCGTAGAAAAGAAGAAATTTACTTGAAAGTTTTTCTTTTGTAGCGATAATTTCTTTTGTAGCGATAATTAAAGTTGAGTTGATTAATAGAAAGTTTGTGAAATGTATGATTAGAGTGAAATAAAGAACTTGTATATTAAATATTTAATATTGTGTTTTAAATAACGAACCAAAGGCCACGCTCGCAACAACTGGCGTCAGAAGTGAAATAAATTCGCGAAATAAAGTGGTGGCAATTGACTTAAAAATTCAAAGTGTGATTAATTTTGTGAAATTGTGTTAAATTTTGAAAGTTCTGGAAAATAATTTATATTCAACTTTAAGTGAATTACTAAAGTAATAGGGCGAAAAGTCGAGGAGCTTCGAATGCAGGATTTGAAAGTGGAGTTAGGGAACCGGTCTTTACAAACGACAGGTGCAAAAAAAGTGCTAGTCGAGCGACTCAGACAAGCTTTGATAGAGGAAGGAAAGAATCCTGAAACATTTGTTTTCGAAGATAACTTGGGAGAAACCGAAGCTGAAGAAGAGCCTGCGATGACAATGGAACAGCTTTTGAGTACTTTAATGAGCAAAATGGAAGCCCGTTTTGATGAACAAAAGAATTCGCTCGAGGTACAAAAGAATTCTATGGAAGCTCGTTTTGATGAACAGAAGAATTCCAATGAGGAACAAAAGAAGTCTCTCTAGGAACAACAGAATGCCAAAGATGTCGAGCCAGGGAACAACTATTCGTGGAGAGACTAGATGTCAAACAGCGACGGGTCGAACCACCTCTCCTGTTGAGCAGTCGGAAAACTAGTAAAAACCAACTTTATGGGGCAGAAGTTGGTTGGTGGAATTGACAGCCCCGAAGTCATCATTCAAGTAGGTCAGTTACAGAGAAATAATAGCAGTCCTGTTATATATGGAAATGTAGGAAAAAATGACTGCGCAGTCACTATCGATACTGGAGCTTCAAGATCAATTATTAGAGCAGATGGCTTCACAACACAACCAAATATCTACTAAGAACAGCAACTGGAGCAGCAGCACGGGTGTTTGGAGAAATAACTTTAGATGTTAAACTAGGCGAACTACTATTTCCTCACACTTTCCTGGTTTCAGACATAATGGGTGAATGCATTCTTGGAATAGACTTCATGACCACATACAAAATAAATCTGGATATCGGAGAGCGGATTCTCAAATATGGGAACATAGAAATTCCTATGAAACTAGGAGAAGGAGCAGATCATCCTGCGAAAGTAATGACGATGGTCTGCGAAAATATTACTCTTTCGCCATGCTCCGAGACACTAGTATGGACAAAGCTTACTGATGGCAACGGGACCTGCCGATTCTATCTGGTGGAGTCTAACCCCACAAAAGTTACATCGAGCATCATTGTTGGCAAGACTTTAGTGAAAGCAGAAGGTGCAATATTAATACCAGTCAGAGTGCTTAATACATCCGAAAATGAAGTACAACTAAAAGAAGGTGCTATAATTGGAAATTGTGAACCCGTTTACCAAATCGTCAATTTGGATAATGGTAATAATGTCAAGGAAACAAAAACTATACCAGCTACTCCCCAACAGGTTCAGAAACTTCTTTCGTCTAGTGTCTTAAGTGAACAACAACAAAGGGGTGATCGATGAATTTTCGGAATTATTTGCAATGAATGATGATGACTATGGTAAAACAAATCTTGTCCAGCATCGGATCGATACAGGAGATTCCAGGCACATTCGACAGACTCCACGAAGATTGCCATTAGCCAAACAACCAGAAGTGTCAGACATGATGAACTCCATGAAGGAATAATAGAGGAATCTAACAGCCCTTGGACATCGCCGGTTGTTCTGGTTAGGAAAAAGGATGGCAGCACCCGATTCTGTGTAGATTACCGCCAACTAAATAACGTGACGAGAAAAGATAGCTATCCATTAACAAGGATTGATGACACGTTGGATACCCTTTCCGGAGCGCAATGGTTTTCCACGCTGGATTTAAAGAGTGGTTACTGGCAAGTGGAAATACATCCCGAGGACCGAGAGAAAACTGCTTTCTCAGTTGGCAGTGGCTTGTGGCAATTCAAAGTAATGCCATTCGGGTTATGTAATTCTCCAGCCACATTCGAACGACTAATGGCATGTGTTCTACGCGATTTAACCTGGAAAACATGTCTTGTCTACTTGGATGACTTAATAGTAATCGGAAGGACATATAAGGAACATAAAAACAACTTACGGGACGTACTTCAAAGACTCAAAGATGCAAAATTGAAGCTCAGTGCAAGTAAATGTGCTCTATTCAAAAATGAAGTTAAATATTTAGGGCACATAGTTTCATCACAAGGAGTAAGAACCGATCCAGAGAAGATAGAAGCCGTAAAAATTGGCCAATTCCAAAGGACAGACATCAATTACGGAGTTTTCTTGGTTTAGCTACCTACTACAGGCGATTCGTGAAAGGTTTTGCAGATATAGCAAGAAGCCTACATCCACTTACAGAAAAGGGAAGGCAACGAAAGTTTTGAAAATTTGAAGCAACAGCTCTGTGAAGCTCCAGTACTTCACTATCCAAAGCTGGGAAAAACATTTAATACGGATGCCAGCAATGAAGGTATTGGTGCAGTGCTTTCGTAGGAGGAGAATGGTCAAGTAGTTCCAGTAGCTTTACTATAGCAAAGCACTTTCAAAATCAGAGAAAAATTATTGTGCTACAAGAAAAGAGCTACTTGCCATTGTAAGTTCAACAAAACATTTTCATAAATATCTCTACGGGCAGAAATTCATCCTTCGCACCGACCATGTAGTGTAGTGATCTCATAATGATCTCATGATTTTACGATAGCATGATATCATTACACCACACCACATAAATCACACATAGTGACCCAATAACAAAAACGACAACATAATTTCGTTTTTGTTATCATTACGAATGTCCACACTTTGACTCATCGTGTTATTATTATAAAACTCCATTCACTAGGTCAAGTATGCAAAAGAAATTGTGTAACATGATTCACCGTGTGTACATTCATGGTCACTCTCTATAGCAATTACATGTTCTAATTTTCAATGAATGAAAATAAAACGAAAGTAGGGTAAGAAACAAAGAATTGCACATTCATGTAAACATTCATAGTAATAATCGATTCTTATGATCAATTTTCTTTGTTTAAATTTGTATAAATTAAGCGAGGCAAAAGAAGTAAATACAGTTTTGACTTTACAAGCTAACGCTGCCATACGGCGCGTCTTTTATTAAATCAAACTCACCCTTTAGCAATATCGGCGTATCCGCTGCTAGTACAGTGTTGACGCCATTAATCAGTGCGTATACTTTGGTGACGCGCTATAATTAGGAGTGACAACAAACAATGCAAGACGTACATTACATGGCGACCCTGCCCGATCTAACTGGTGTCTTCTAATAACAACCAAGGTGTGGACCCACCTGAAATTTGGACCTGTTTGATCTACCTGAGATCCTTCTTCAAATAATTAACGACTGAGATCTCAATAAGCCAGATACAACAACACCATCCTACCTCGATGACACAACCAATCACGCAAGAGGAGTTCGATGCGCTATTTTCAAGGCTGAGCGAACTCATTGAAAAAGAGCTAGAATATATCCCGGAGGCTCCACGAGAAAGTCAATCAACTGTGACATACAAGCCAACACCAATTGAAGAGCTGAAGCAGAGGGGACCAAAGCCCATATCGTTGGAACAATATAGGAACAGAAATAAAACCATCAAACCTACAGAGAAGATCCCGATTAAGCGACAGAAAAAGAGAGGAGGCAAAAAAGTAGCCCTAAGGAAGCAACGAGCCGAGATACATAGGTTGATTCCTATCGCAGAAGGAAGAAACAAAGCGGCACTTTTCGAGAAACTGAAGAAACTGCGATAATCATGGGAAATTGCAGCTCCACGAACGTCCAGAGCAGCTTTTTTATCGAGTACCAACAGGCGTTGACGACTTCGGCGATTTTCGTATTTATCGCGATAATTTTATATATTTACAATAATTACAACAGGAATTATGTTAGAAAACAATTAAGTAGGACCATTAATGTTTAAAAATTTATAGTAAATGATGTTTAAGATTTCCTAATATCCATAATAAATAGTGTTAAAAAAAAAAAAAAATACATTACACTCTCAAGAGAAGTAAAACCTTTATTAGTAACAGCTTTACAAGAATCACTGACGGAAGAAAACAGCGAAATGGCCAACTTTGATTTAGGAACGGCCATGAAAGCCATCCCTATATTTGAAGGGAAATTCAGCGAATTAAACGCTTTTTTAAAAATAGTAGAATTCATTAATAAAACCCTAAGCGAATCTGCAAAATTGGATTTGTTGGACTTTGTTTTCAACGTTAAATTGTCTTTGAACGTGCAAACAGCTCTAGGTGCTCAGACACCAACAACTTTTGAGGCTTTGAAAAAAGAACTGTCTTCAAGATATAAAAATACTAATACAGTATCCCAAATCCACACAACTCTCAACAATTTAACCCAGAGAAGATCAACAGTCTCAGTGTATAAGGACAAAATACTAACTCTCATAAGTGAGTTAAGTCAATTGCAAATAGATGCTCTTGGTTCAACTGCTAAAACAAGAAAAAACCGCAGTCAAGACCATTAATGACACTTACGCTTTGACAATCTTCAAGAATGGTCTAAACGATCAATATAAAAGTACAGTATTCGCCTCAAGACCAAAAACATTTCAAGAAGCAATTGAGATCACACTAGAATTGGAAAAAAGTGATCCACAACCTGTCAGTAATATTATGCATTTTAAAAAGCAGAATAATTCAAACAGACAGCAACAACTTGATCGACACAATCAGAGTGCTCAAAGCTTCAATACGCAAAATTATAACCGGAATTACAGCTACAGACCTAACATTAATTACAGAAATAATAATAATAATACTAGGACTAGCTACAACCAACAAAATAACAATAGAAACTATAACAGAAATACCAATAATAATAATAGAAACTTTAACCATAACAGGAATAACAATAATAATAATAGAAATTTTCGTAGAAATAACAATTCCGCGCAAATTAACTATGTCCAGGACCAGGGAAACGTCCAGGACTCCGGAGAGGAATAAAACGCCCTCCCGGAGAATGTAATAAGATGTACAAAATCTCATACACCTGCACGAATTATATAACATTATATTGTGAGAATACCAATCGACACCTTAAATTCTTAGTAGACACAGGCGCAGACGTATCAATAATAAAAACAACTAAATTAAACATTGTTAATTTTTATTTAAATCCAAACAATAAATGCAAATTATCAGGAATTACTAAGGAAGCAATTACCTCATTAGGATCAACAAGCTTAATGCAACACATTGGAGACCACAGAGTCAGTAATTCATTTCATTTAGTACAGGGCTTCTTAAACTTTTTTCATTCACGACCCCATTTATGATTGTGATTTTTTGGCAACCCAAAAAAATATAAAATAAATCATAATAAATAATCATTTTGTGATGACTTATTGATTAGGCAGGGAGGGGGGGGGGGAAAGCATATCGACCGTTTCGGAGTTAGAGGGTGGTGAAGAAAAAAAGGTAGTCTTTTACAAAACATTCTGCATCTTAAAAAGTACAGGGTGTATTGTCTAAGTGAGTATCCTGCTCTACTGACCACCATGGAAAAATACACCCTGTATGCATATGAAAAAATATAGTTTTAGAATTTGTTTAAAAACATACAATAATATAAAATCAGAAATTGCACAAAAAGTTCGAAAATTGTATTTATTAAACCCACCAAAATTTCGCTAAGCGACCCCATTTGGGGTCGCGACCCATAGTTTAAGAAGCCCTGATTTAGTAGATGAAAATTTTCCAATTGATACAGATGGAATTATCGGTCGAGACATATTAAGAAAATTCCTATGCAAAATAGACTACGAAACGTTCACTATATCGTTTAACGTGAACGAACACGAAATCATCTTACCTATGGAAATGAAACCACTACAGATAACACAGATAAAAATTCCAGCAAGAACAGAAGCGATAATACCAATATGTCTCTCTAGACAAGAAGACAGCATAGTACTGAATAAAGAACTACAGAGTGGTGTATTCATAGCAAACACAATAATACCAGCGAAAGGCGCATGCCACATTAAAATGCTAAATACTAACGACGAAGATGTAACAATACCAAACTTTAGAGTAGAAATGGAACCCTTGAAAAATTATTCCATACTAGTAAAAACAAAAGAAAAACGTGACACGAAACGAATAAACAAACTGCTACAGGCAATAAAGATAGATTACGAAGAGAAAGAAGCTAAAGCAAACATACTGGAAATAATAAAGGAATACAATGATATATTTCACCTGCAAGATGAAATTTTGACTACGAACAATTTTTACAAGCAAACACTCCAAGTCACGGATAATACTCCCGTGTACATAAAGAACTACCGGTTACCACACACTCAAAACGAGGAAATAAACAAACAAGTCAAGGAGCTAGAGGCCAATGATATCATTGAACCATCTACTAGCCCTTATAATGCTCCACTACTCGTGGTACCAAGAAAAGGCACTGGCGATAAAAAACAATGGCGTTTAGTCGTAGACTTCAGAAAGCTGAACAACAGGATTGTTAGCGACAAGTTCCCTTTAACTAAATTGGAGGATGTTCTAGACAAGTTAGGAAGAGCGAAATATTTCACTACTCTTGACATGACTAGTTCATTCCACCAGATCGAACTTGAGGAGGACTCAAGACCCCTCACAGCATTTTCGACGGGAAACGGCCACTTTCAATTCAAAAGACTACCTTTTGGATTAAAAGTATCTTCTAATAGTTTTCAAAGAATGTTAACAATTGCTCTTACCGGACTCAGTTCCGAAGCATTCCTTTATGTAGACGATATTATAGTTTTCGGTTGTAGTGTTAAACACCACAATACAAATCTGACCAAAGTATTTCAGAGATTGCGCAAATACAATCTCAAACTAAACCCAAGTAAATGCCAATTCCTAAAAACCGAAGTTGTATATCTAGGACATCTGATAACAAATGAAGGCATAAAAACCGACCCCTCCAAATACGAAGTCATTAAAAATTATCCAGTACCCACAAATGCCGACGAAGTTCGTAGATTTGTAGCTTTCTGTAATTACTACAGACGATTTATCCCTAACTTTGCAGAAATAGCGAAGAACCTAAATTCTCTTCTAAAAAAGAACACACCATTTATATGGGATGAATCCTGCCAAATAGCATTCGAAGCACTAAAGAAAAAGCTTACACAACCACCAATACTCCAGTATCCAAACTTCGACAAACCTTTCATCTTAACAACAGACGCATCAAGTTATGCTTTGGGAGCAGTTCTCTCACAAGGTGAAATTGGTTCAGATTTACCGATATCCTACGCAAGTAAATCATTGTCAAAACACGATATAAACAAACCTATTATCGAAAAGGAATTACTTGCAATACATTGGGGTATAAACTTTTTCAGACCATACCTATACGGAAAAAGATTCATTGTAGTCACTGACCACAGACCATTAGTATCGTTATTCACACACAAAAATCCTTCGTCAAAACTCACGAGAATAAGATTAGATTTAGCTGACTATGATTTCGACATAGTATTTAAGAAAGGTAAAATAAACACCAACGCTGATGCATTGTCAAGAATAAAACTAGACTCCGATATTCTGAAAAATATGGTTCCGGAAGAAAGAGACCTAACAGTAAATAAAACACTAGTGATAACAAGGGGTATGATAGAAAAACAAAAAGCATGCAATAATGAGGAAGCAAAAATTGGAAATGTTTTCCAGCCACAGTTAAAGCCTGATCAACTTTACACTTGGGATTGCACCTCCATATCTGATATCAGAAATATAAAAAAATTAAAATTTATAATATTGCGCAATTATAAGAAACAAATAGAAATCGTACGTACGAAAAAAGAAATAATAGTATATTGTAACGACAACCCTGATGCGAAACAAGATTCCATCACGGAAAAGTTACGAAGTAGCAGTAAACAAAACAATAACAATAACTCTGATATGAAATACGTTTCTATCATGAAGAAGCTATTAGATGCTACACACAAAATGAATATACATGAACTAGCTCTATCAAACAAAGATAATATATTTGAATGCATTCCAAAAAAAAAATTTTAAAATTTATTAAACACGTTGCAACAAAGAATTGAAAATAATAATCGCGCGAAACTCAACATAATATTATATGAACCCCCTAAGAGAATAAATAGCACTGAAACCCAAAACAAGATAATAGAGGAATATCACAATTCACCACACGGAGGACATCTAGGAGTAAGAAAAACAGTACTAAAAATTAAACAACGATTTTGTTGGAAAAACATAAACAAAATGGTAAAAGCTTATATTAACAGCTGTGAACAATGTGCACTAAACAAACAAGTAAGACACACTAAAGAAAAAATGATAAAGACCAACACACCGACAACAAGTTTCGAAACCATAGCTATGGACATAGTAGGACCACTTAGGATCTCGAATAATTACCGATACATACTAACCATGCAGTGCGAACTGACGAAATTCGTGATAGCAGCACCCTTAGAAACAAAAGATGCCAACACAGTAGCCTCAACAATAGTAAAGGAATTTATTTTAAAATACGGACATTTTAAGATTTTAAAAACGGATCAAGGTACAGAATTCACTAACGGATTAATGCGAGAAATATGTAAACTACTTGAAATAAAACAAAATTTTAGCACCCCTTATCATCATCAAAGTATGGGAATAGCGGAACGAAACCATCGCGTTCTTAATGAATACATGCTTTCGTTCGCCGAAGACTTAGAATGGGATAAATGGATACCTTATTACACTTTTTCCTACAACACCACACCTCACACAGACACAAATTACACACCGTACGAATTAATATTTGGCAAACTACCTTACCTCCCATTTGACGTAATCAACAATAGTGACAAAATTTACAATCTAGATAATTATGCAAACGAACTAAAGTTCAGATTGAGAACAGCTATTTCAAAAGCAAGAAATTTAATAGAAAACGTTAAACAGAAGCGAGTTGAAAAGCAAAATGCATCAAATCCAATAAACATCAAAACTAATGACTTAGTACTCTTGAGAAACGAAGATCGCAAGAAACATCAAAAACCATATAAAGGTCCATTCAAAGTATTACAAAGAGAAGGTGTCAACACAATAATCGAAATAAACAGCACACCCAAAAAAGTCCACAATAATAGATTAAAGAGATACGATATTATGTAACCATAATGATAGATTAAAGAAATGCGATGTAAAAATAGATATGTACAATGTAAACATGTAACCATAATGATAGATAACATAACCGTTCTCATATCTCATAATGTGTATAAACCTAAGTAGATAAAAGTTACGGATATCATTATTAGTAATAGTATTAAACTTTAGCATAATATAATATATATATTCCATAAAGTCCTTATATTCCAAAATAGTACTAAACTTTGGTATAATCTGTGTTTCGTCTTTAAAAATTATAAAGACTCAACAGGAAGGGTGAGGGTGTAGTGATCTCATAATGATCTCATGATTTTACGATAGCATGATATCATTACACCACACCACATAAATCACACATAGTGACCCAATAACAAAAACGACAACATAATTTCGTTTTTGTTATCATTACGAATGTCCACACTTTGACTCATCGTTTTATTATTATAAAACTCCATTCACTAGGTCAAGTATGCAAAAGAAATTGTGTAACATGATTCACCGTGTGTACATTCATGGTCACTCTCTATACCAATTACATGTTCTAATTTTCAATGAATGAAAATAAAACGAAAGTAGGGTAAGAAACAAAGAATTGCACATTCATGTAAACATTCATAGTAATAATCGATTCTTATGATCAATTTTCTTTGTTTAAATTTGTATAAATTAAGCGAGGCAAAAGAAGTAAATACAGTTTTGACTTTACAAGCTAACGCTGCCATACGGCGCGTCTTTTATTAAATCAAACGCCATTAATCAGTGCGTATACTTTGGTGACGCGCTATAATTAGGAGTGACAACAAACAATGCAAGACGTACATTACAGTAGCACTCAAATGGCTTCTGCAGTTTAAGAACCCTGAGGGACAAGTGGCGAGATGGATAGAGCGACTCCAGTCTTATGATTTTGAAATCCAACACCGAAGAGGTCGTATCCATGGAAATGCAGACGCCCTTTCACGACGTCCATGCAAACTTGAATGCAAACATTGCGCCCGAGTGGAAGAAAAAGAAACAACAGCAACTATACAGTTGGTAACCGTGGAACCATCTATAGGTTGGGACAACGAGGGCCTAACAACAGCACAACGAGAAGATCCGGACATTTCACCTATTCTCGCTTGGAAAGAAGACATGGAAAGACCAGACTAGAAGGATATTTCGGAACGGAGAGAGAAGCTGAAAAGCTACTGGGCTCAATGGAACTCTCTTCATGTTGAATGTGGTATATTAAAACGCAAATGGGAAGCACCTAACGGCGAATCATTCCGAATGCAGATAGTCGTGCCAGCATCAAACGTCAAAGATGTTCTAGAAGGAATGCACGGTGGAACCTCTGGAGGACATTTGGGAGTGAACAAAACAATTTCCAAAATACGGGAAAGGTTTTATTGGCTACATATGCGAGAAGATGTGGAGGAGTGGTGCCGCAGATGCACTGTCTGTGCTGCTTGCAAAGGGCCGCAACACAGAAGCAGAGGAGAAATGCATAAGTATAATGTCGGAGCCCCCTTTGAGAGGATAGCTGTAGACATCGCTGGACCTTTTCCTGAAACGGATGGCGGTAACCGTTATATATTAGTTGCCATTGACTATTTCAGTAAATGGCCTGAAGCTTATGCAATCCCTAATCAAGAGGCAACCACAGTTGCGGAACAAATAATAACGAATTGGGTCAGTAGGTTTGGTGTGCCTCACGAACTTCATTCGGACCAAGGACGGAACTTCGAATCGCGGACTTTCCAGAAGATGTGTAAAACGTTGGGAATAAGAAAAACCAGAACAGCTCCTCTACATCCACAATCTGATGGCATGGTAGAGCGCTTCAACAGAACATTAATCGAGCATCTTAAGAAAGTAGTTGACTATCATCAACGCGATTGGGATCGGCATACTCCTATATTCCTAATGGCTTATAGATCAGCCATTCATAACACTACCGGACAAACCCCAGCTAAGGTCATATTCGGAAGGGAGATGCGTTTACCTAGCGACCTCGAATTTGGTACCCCCAGAGGTGAAGAAAAGTTACCAGAAGACTACGTATCGGAGCTCAAACAACAATTAGCTGATGTGCACGAGGCCACGAGAACGAAATTAGCAGCAAATACTGATCGGAAGACCCGCTATGACTTACGTGCTAATTCCGCAGGATTTAACGAAGGTGATCTTGTTTGGCTGTACAATCCGAAACGACATAAGGGATGTTCTCCAAAACTACAACAACAATGGGAGGGACCGTATTCGATAGTAACTAGAATTAATGACGTGGTATACAGGATTCAGCGTGGCACAAGAGGCAAGCGCAAAATTGTTCATTTGGACCGCTTGTGTCAGTACTACGAGCATCAAGGCCGAGGACCACCTGTTGTTCGGGACGAACAAATTTGAAGGGGGCAGTGTTACGTGCAATAGAAAGAACAAACTGGTGACATCTACTGGCACTGGAGAGTAAACAACTTCAGGTTCGGAGAATCGATGATAGAATCCTCGGGAAGGTTCAAGAATAGATTGAATAGAATAGTTAAGAGGATTCTCGAATAGAACAATCCAGATTAATCTGGAGAGTTTCTATGGTATAAATATAACAGTTGTCACCGCCAAGGAAAGAGTCTTGTCTTAGACGTTGCAGTGTTAACAAGCGAAACTAATAAGCGTGCGAAAGTGTTGTAATTAGATTGCGATAATTGAAAGTACAGTATTAGCGATAATTAAAGTTGAGTTGATTAATAGAAAGTTTGTGAATTGTATGATTAGAGTGAAATAAAGAACTTGTATATTAAATATTTAATATTGTGTTTTAAATAACGAACCAAAGGCCACGCTCGCAACATTATGTAGATCTGCTCACAGAAATGGTACCTGAAAGTTTAAGTGGTTAGGGAATAAAAAAGAACACGCGAACTCAACTGCGTTTGGAATAATAACTGATCACTTTATTTTACATCTACGTTATTTAAATAAAAAATTTACTTGCTAGAAATGACATTTGTCTGACGTGAAAATAATAATTTGAGAAAATTCACTTCACTCAGCATTCCAAAATTTTTGTGCTTCAACCAGCGATTCTTATCAGGTGTTGATATCATATTTCGTCTGGCTGAAATTATCGTGGGAATACTAAGTGAAATGAATTTCACGATGATACAAAGTAAGGTAACTCAATATATTTAACTACTCAGCAAAATTATGTGAAATTATGAATTAGGAGACATGATAAAAAATGAGAAAAATATGTTTAAATTACTGATGACTTAATTATCAACTTATACACCCTCCCTGCGTTGAACCTTAGTTCAAGACTCTCAGAGGTGGATGCAGAATTCTTCTTGCTGAGGTGTTGCCATTGTCCGAGGTGCGGGTGTTGGTTTTTGGTTGAAACATTTGAAGCAGAAGAACAATTCAGTTTTGATTCTGCACAACAGTCCTATGATGACGATCACAATGAGGAAGACTTCAGTGAACCCCACGGCGAAGGAGTGAATAGTATGTGCTGGTATTTTATTAGGCAGCGCAAAGGAGGAAAGATATTCTACCCTTTCATGCAATTTCCTAAGTTCACTCAGTCTAGATTCGTATGGCTCTAGTTCCTTGATGGCAATCGGCAAACGCTCCGGTGGAATCAATTGCGATAGTTCCCCTAGTCTGGTGTAAGATGTTTTCACACTACTAGGGAAGATCTGATGACCAGTTATGGTTATAAGATTATGTTTAATAACCCATTTTGGCTATAAATTTAGCAAACCTGATGCTGATAAGATTAGAGTTCAAACTTCGTCTCCACAAACTGATTTAAGCGAAAGATTTTCATTTGTGGCGTATATCCATTCATTCCTATCGTTCAATTGGATCCACATTTGGTTTGTTATGATCTTGTTCAATTTGCAGTCTCTTGACTGGATGTCATGAAGTTCATTAAGAAAATTCATCTCGCATTTGTAGATACTAGCTCCCCTGCTATAGATTGGGCCATTTTGGAGGCAAAGCATTTTTTCTCCCTCTACTTTACTACATCGTGACAATTCATTTTCGGTGATTGGAAAATATTGATCATGGTGTCGGTTGACAACTACAATTTCCAAGGAGGATCTTATCGTAATTAGCGTACGATTTACAACGGTTGGAATGGGTATCACCTTAAAAGCGTTAAATCTGGCAGGATGATTCTAAAAATCATGTGGTTGTTTACTACTCTAGACTGGGAGGTCATCAATTTGTAGAGTGTCATAATCTTTTAACTACCTCCTGGCAATTCAAGTGATGAAGGAAGATGATTTCTTATTGTGAGAATTTCCCTTTTAAATTGATGTGGTGAGAGGAGGATCGGGCTAATTTGGCCATAATTTGTATCGGTAAGGACCTCCAAGATAGAGGATTGAATCCGTTGTAATCTGAAGGATATGAGTATGAGCTATGCTGATACTGCTGTGAAGAGTTGAAGAACCATATTGTGAAATGAATCTTCCCCTGTGTACTAATACTGTTGACTAATTGGTGGAACTGATTGCCGAGGTCGTCAAATCGTTTTTTAATATTTACTTGATCTGTCTTCATTATGTTGATGGTGGAATCGATTAGTGAGGTTTGATTTTTGAGCAGCGATGTAAGATGTGCTTCGTTTTTGTTTACGGCCGTTATTGTCCTTGACATTTCAGCAGCATAATTTGAATCCAGGGTGCCAAATAACGAGTTCGCTACGTTACCAACAATATCAAGTGCTCCTCTTTTTTGTCGGTCCGAGTTTGAATTTGACGATATAAATTCGCTGTCTGACGTTAACTCGTCCAAAATTTCTTCGAACAGTTTTACAGTTTGTCTACAAGAACCTTTTTGACCTATTTGGTTGCATAAATGCTCTAACGCAGTGGTCCCAATGGATAATACTGTTAGCTCTCTCCAATATGGCTCTAAGTCGTAGTATACCACAAGCTTCCATTCTGATGATATTAATTTCATTTCTCCTAAGTTTTCGAAATGAATTCCTGGCCTTGGTTCGAATTGTTTTATTTCAACTGAATTTCCCCATATTACCGGCAAGATCATGCATGTCACAAAAAGAGATACTGCAGCAGTGCTGCTTGACTGTCTTGCTCTTTTTCTTGATACATCTTCTGACGATTTCTTAGGTTTTGAGGGTTCATTGGTATTTTGGCGATCTTCAGTTCCTTCGGCTCTTCGTTTGCTAGTTCCTCCTTCCTCTTCTTCAGAATCCATATTATTTTCTGATGGCGTTTTTGGTGATTTCTTGATCTTCCTCACATGGCAAAGGAGCGAGCTTGTGAATCGGTCTTCGAAAAACCCCTGACGCTGTTCTTACGTCAGCTGCCCTAACAAAGTCATCGTCACCCTTGAATGTCCGAACGATCCTTCCTAGGGCTATTTTATTACAGGCACATTGTCCTCCTTAATGACCACAATGGTGTCTGGTTGAACGTTCTGTGATTGCCTTTTCCACTTGTAACGATGTTGCAATTCGTTAAGGTATTCCTGGGACCATCGTCTCCAAAATTCATGTTTCAAGTGGCTGACCAATTTCCATCTCGATAGTAGTGTAGTCTTAACGGGCTGTGCTCTTGAGTCTATTGGGGTTGTCAACGGCTCTCCAATCAAGAAATGACCCGGAGTCAGCGCCGTAAAATCATTTAGATTCATCGACATTTGTGTTAGTGGCCTGGAGTTAGGAATGGCTTCTATTTCTACCATTAAGTTTTCCAACTTCATACGTACGAGATGCTGCTGCCATTCCCCTTAACATCAGATGCTTCGCTGACTTAACTGCTGCCTTCCACAATCCGCCAAAATGGGGGCTCGAGGTGGGATGCTTTTGAATTCGATGCCCCTTTTACCACATGTTGTTACGATACCTTCCTTAGCATTACTTAGATGGATTGAGTCGGCTAGCTCCTTTAGCTTATTGCTCGCACCTGTGAAATTGGTTGCATTGTAACAGTAAATGGTTTTAGAATGTCCTCTTCGTCCAATAAAGAGTTTTAAGGCTCCAATAAAGCTATCCGTAGATAGGTCACTAAAAATTTCTAAGTGGACCGCCTTAGTGGCAAAACAACAAAACACAACCACAAAGGCCTTTTGGGGTCTTTTCCCTTGGATCTTATAATGAATCCATATGGGTCCAAAGAAATCCACCCCTGAATTTATAAAAGGCTGAGCTGGCTTCACTCGAACGGCTGGTAGGTTCCCCATCATTTGTTCGAAGGTTTTAGGTTTCCGTCTGGTACACCAAATACAATGACTCACAACTGATCTTGCTATTGTTTTCCCCTTTATGGGCCAGAAACGCTGTCTAGTAATTGCGAGTAAATTCTGTGGAGCGTCATGCATGTGTTCTTGATGAATAACCGTCATCAACAATTTCGTGAATTGATGAGAATAGGGTAGTAATATAGGATGCTTAGCATCATACGAAAGTGATGGTGCTTCTAATCTCTCCTACTCTCATTAGACCAATGTCATCTAGGAATGGAGTCAGTGAACTTAACGGGCAATTTTTGTATAGCTCGTGATGACGTTCTAATTGTTTAATTTCGTCCTTATAGTCATCTTGTTGCATTACTCTTACTATAGCGTAAAGAGAATTATCCATTTCCTGTGGTGTGAGTGATTGTATATTACCGCATTGTGCTTGTCGATGTCGATTGTGATCTATATATCTCAAAACATAAGTCACAATGCGTTGCAGTCTTCTAAAGGAATTCCAATGGTTAATCCGGTATATAAAGTGTAATGAATCCACTAAATAAATCTTACTTATTACCCAATCTCGGTTTCATAACCCAAAACTAAGCCCTAATTCCGCATTCATAATGCCTAACATCCTATCATCACTTTACCCCAAAATGCATTTCACAAGAATTCAAGAAATTCATTACAAACTCAAATTACGAATTCTTAAACACACCCAAGTGAATGCAACTAACAATAAATAACAGCCGCCAGGTACCCGTAATTCTATCCCATTTGGCGCGTGCCTAAAATGATCATAATTTTTTTCACATGATAAAGGTAAAAACAAAAACGCAATACGATCTAGCGCCAGCATTATGATTCACTCATAAAGATGAACGAAGAAACAATTAAAGTCACATACGTGACTACGTCACCGAGTGATCTGAGACCGGCGAGTTTACCTAACAGGTGCCCCGTAGAATGGCTGCACTTCGTTGCATTGATAAGGTGACGTGAAATTTCATGAATTATGATGACCCTGAAAGTTGTTATACATGAAATCGATCGTCGAACCTTTTTTCAATTGTTATTCCGTTCGATTTCGGGAATTTTGTTATTTCCGCTCAAATTTCCTGATTTTATTCAAAATTTCCTTCAGAAAATTCCTGAATATTAGATAATTTGTGGAAGGGAGTATCATCGCCATGTTAACCATTTTATATAAATTCGGTGATATTTGGACTAGGAATTCAGAGAGTATTCTTGAACCAACTAGGAGAGTCCCCCTACCAGAGGTAAGGCCTCCTAAGTTACCTAAAAAGTGTTAATTGCAAGTAAAGTAGTTAAATCCTAAAAATTAAATTGAGACCTGTGAAGTATATAGCCCAGATTGGGGAACCAAGGAAACTAAATAAAATAAATCTAATCTTTAAAAGGTTATTCCAGATCTTTTATTTTTTGGTATATTCTGTTACCCTGAATAGGAGTAGCAGTTATAACAAAAGTGCTTATCGTGTCTTGTTGAGTTTAGAAGCGGCAGTGAATTATCGGTGGCGATATTTACAGTAGGACTGTTGTTGGGTGCAATTAATTGTGCCACACGATTCCTCATTTCCAGATCACATGGAGCACTCTTGACGTAAGGTGCTGGCGATAATGCTTTCTTTTTATGCAAGAATGGAGGCCCATAGAACCATGTAGTACATTTGGCCATTTTAGAAGGTGTTAGACCTCTAGATAGCACATCAGCCGGATTTTCTATTGACCTGATGTGGCGCCACTGTTGCGGTATGGAACGTTCTTGTATAATTGCTATTCGGTTCGATACAAAAGTTTGGAAATTCGAGGCAGTCGAGTGTATCCAAGCGAGCACGATTTCGGGGTCCGTGCAGAAATATGTTGGTGTATCCTGCGACTTCAGATTCCCCTTTACCCTTTCAACTAGTTTGGAAGGTAATGCAGCTGCACATAGTTCAGGCCGGGGAATAGTTTGCCTTTTTAATGGGGCTACTCGAGATTTCGCACAAAGCAATCTTACTATAGTCCGCCTTTCCTGGTTGATTCATCGTATGTATACAGTAGCATATGCGTCAGAAAAGGCATGTATTTGGATATTATGAGGCGTTTCATGAGCAAATACATGCCTATCGAATTTGATATCATTGAGAGTTGTTAGCTCTTCACGAAATCTGCTCCACCTCGTATATAGTTCAAGTGGCAGTGCTGCATCCCAGTCGAATTGAAGTTGCCATAATTTTCAGGAAAATCTTGGCACTGACTACGACGGGGCTCATAACACCCAAGCGATCAAATAGCCTTGAAATATCTGAAGAACCTTCGTTTTGTTATTGTATTCTCATCCACGTGGTTGGATCTGATATGAAACAGATCAGTTTTTGGATACGAAATTAATCCCAATGTTTTAATTTTTCTTTCTTCTTCTTCATTTTCAAAGTCAAGGCAAAGTTCTTGGTTTTCTGGGGCTATAGCTTGCGCAGTTTGGGGTGATTAGCGCACCGTTTACGTAATTTGAATTGTGCTTCTTGGAGTAGGTCTTGCAGCTGAGTCCACATCTCAATGGTTTCTAACAGGCTGTCGGCACCTGTTATCACATCATCAACATAGAAATCGTGCTCAAGGACCTGTGAACCAAGAGGATTGTAGAGCGCAAGTTAAGCGACCTACAACACATAAATATCCACACAGCAAAAGGTCAACAATAAAAGAAAGGCAATATGCTATGCGAAGCATTAACGTAAATTCACTATAAATGAATGAAGCATTTACGGCATGAATGAAATTAAAGTAAACAAGCACAAAAACAAAGAAAGCAAAAGAATTTACAATTAAAGCTTGTTTACATGACAAAGCGATATAGCCATGCCAGTGAACTCATCATTAAGCAAGCATTGAACATATTGCTTTAAGAACTTTGAGTATTTCGAAAAGCTTACTCGGCGCTTTCTGTGTGTGACCGATTCCAGGTGATCGATCGGTGAGAACGTAATTTTCTCAAGCAATATTGATGAAGTAAGCGATAATTTAATTATATAAAAAGCGTGTACTATTGGAAATAAAACAGAGTTAATTTACACTCCACACTGGTATTTTATTCAATAGAGCTCCCTTAGCTCCAACATGGATATTGACCAAGGTAAATAGAGCTTTCTGGCTCTCATACCTCTACCTTATTTGCACTAGAGCTCTTTAGCTCTAAGCCACTTAAGGTGCCATCATTTGAGCTGTCCGCAGCTCTCGTGATTTAGATCAACATTTATATTAAGACCAGACTTAGAGCTTTTTGGCTCTTACTTGGTCTAGATACAAATGTATAGAAGCTTTATATGGCTCTACCATTTGTATCTCCACATTAATATAAACGTTATTATATCTTCAAGATATTCATCGGCCATTGGCGACAAATAATAAGAAGGAAGAAACCTTACACCTTCTCTTGCCAATCTCTGAAGGCATTTGGTTTACAGATAAGGTGCTGGTGTGGTACCGTACGTTACTGTACGCAATTGGAAACATTTTATTGGTTCCTTGGGGTCGCTCCTCCAGAATATAAGCTGATATCTCTTTTATCATTGTCTTGGATGAGTATTTTTCGGTACATTTGTTTGATGTCCGCTGTGAATACAAAACGTGGTATACGGAACCGCAATAATATTGAAAAGAGTTCGTCTTGTACAGTTGGACCAGCGTATAATAAGTCATTGAGAGAAAGCCCTGAGGTAGTTTTCGCTGATGCATCAAAGATGACACGCAGGCTTTAATACGTTATGATGTGGGAGGAAGTAACATGGCGACACCATAGTTTTAGCATCTACTTCCTCCATATGGTTAGATTTAATGTATTCATCCATGAATTGGATATACTGTTGTTTCAAATAGTCATTTCTTTTCCTCCAGTTTCCAAAATCGTTCGATTGTTTCGTTCAATTCTTAATTTTCGCTGCATATCCCACATGTAGCTTCATAAAGTGAACCGTGTCCTACTTTACCAGACACTACCCATCCAAAAACTGTGTTCTGTAGAGTAAGTCATTTGCTAGTTTTATCTGGCTTATAGGCAACAGTTCGTGGTAGTATTCTGCGCCTAAGAGCATATCAATATCATCTGGTCTATGGAAGGTTGGATCTGCTAACTTAATGTTTTGGGGTATGGCCCACGTAGATGTGTCGAACAGCTGATTGGGTTGCCGTGGTACTATTTTGGGAAGAGCAAATGTCTCAACTCTTGCTGAGTATGCGTTCAATCTGGATTGCATCATAATGTTCACTCTTTTTTTATTTTGAGCTTTATTTCCTCCGACACCTTGAATTGTGAGTACTTCACCCCTTGGCATAAGATTCATTCTATTGACAATTCTTTCTGTCACTAGATTGATCTGTGAATCGAAGACGAGAATGGCTCGACATTCTGTCATATGTCCTTCATTACTGATCAATTTTACTATGGCTGTACTTAAAAATACGTAACCCTTGGTATGGTTCTTTGTAATTACTGTTACAGTATTTGATGGCTCTGCTAGCTTATCACTTGCTATCCTTGTTGAATGTAGATCCGGTTTGTTGTTTGATGATAATGGTTGACTTGTTTCCAATTTGTTCAAGGAATCAAAATTGACAAGTGTATTGTGTTTCTTATGGCATTTATTACACCCACGAAGGCTGTAGATGAAGAATGCCCTGGTCTGAGGCAGTTTATGCACAAATTATGCATTCGTAATACATCAAATCGACTATCTGGTGAGAGTCTCAAAAAGTATTTACACGCGAAGAGCCCATACGATTCCTTGCACAATACGCATGAGTTTAATTTCGATGCTGATGTGGTCATTGTGGTGAGAGCTCTGGCCATCAGCTGCTTCCTTCCTTCTAATACCCTTCTTTTACTACCAAGAGCTTCAAGTGCTTGGAACCGAATTTCTAAGAATTCTAAAAAGTTCCTAAGTTTTTGTATTTCCTTGGGGTTATGTAATGACTGTTCTTATAATGTATGGGTGGCATTATCCAGCCTTTTAATTAGAATGTGAAGCAAGATGGGACCCCAATCACTTGTTGATATCCCAAGATTCTGCAAGCCAAGTAAGCATTCTTGAGTTACATCATGTAGGGTCTTGTTGGATGACGCTGATGGTTGATCATTCGAATGAGATGGTTGCGACAATAATTTATTTATTAACGCAGAAACCAGTAATCTTGGGTTGTTTTACCGATCCTGTAGTGTTTTCCAGGTGGCTGTATAACTTTCTTCAGAGACTGTGAAGTGTCTAATAAGGCCTTCTGCTTCACCAGTTAAATTAGCCTTTAAATAGAATATTTTTTGGCAATTTGCTATGGATTGGCTATGGATTAATTGCGAGAAAAGATCATGAAATTGTTTCCAACGCAATTAATCGTCCTCGAACTTCGGCAAGGTAATATTAGGTAATTTCAGTGAATTGGTATTGGTTGCTGAGACTCCTAATGGTTGCTCTGTGGGTGCTATTTCGCCTAATTTGAATGAAAGCTCAGATAGGCATTCATGTGTTTTTTCTTCCAATAGGGCATATTCTTGTATATCATAACCCTGTGTGGAAGGGTTTTCACGTAGTTCCCATATGCTGCGATACTGAGTTTGAATGTCTGACTACAGCTCATAGTATTGTTTAGTTCGAGGAGAGCTATCTTGCTTAAGTGAGGTTAATAATCGCTGCAAGGATTTTACGTCACGTCCTTGTCTTCTCAGGAGCCTTACGAATAATGGTAGTTCAGCTTGTATTGGCGCTTCCCTTAGTTTAGGACCGGTGAATAGCGTCAATGTAGGCCACTGCCTCCTCAGCAGCGTGTTTGGGTGTACTGTCACTTGTTACTTGTTCCACAGTGTTATCTCTTATGATTGGTGTTTTTTGAACAATCAGAGCAATCTTTTCAGAGAAGTGGTCACTGTACGTTAAATATACATCTTCTAGCAGTTTGTAATAGTCAGAAGTGAAGTACTGATAGCCCATTGGCGGGTTCTCCAGATTTCTAATCTCAGTGTCTCCTGATTCAAACTCGGTCCATGCATCTACGAGTCTTTGTAAACGTTCCTCATAGTAAGGTTTCGTTTGTAATATGCTTTTTCCACGATGTATTTAAAAAGCTATCCATGATTATTCAAAATGTACTATGCGTCATAAATATGTATTTAATTAAATAGGCAGAAGGCTGCCGCACTTACGATTTATGGCTAAAGAGCCGCTGTGATGATATTATCCCTTGGTGGCAATGGGGATGCCGATATTGTTTTTAAATGGCAGAGACTGCCGCTATTTGATCAAGGCAGAATATGCCGCTTTGTACTTGTATGGCAGAGTATGCCGATGTATTTATAAGGCAGAGTATGCCGCTTTATATTGATATGGCACAGTGTGCCGCTCTTTACTTGAGAAATTAAAAGACGTCTTTCAACTATCTGATAAGTTCTGATTTTATTCAATAATAGCAGCTTATTTATATCAATCGATAACAAAGAATCAATATTTCATTATAATTCTAAAGGGGGGAATTATTGCAGAATTGCAATATACAAAATTAATAATCAGAAATAGTAGTGTCAGTATTTTTGATCACACGATTTCTGATTGAGTCATAATTTATCGATATTGTAAAGCAATGACTTCAGGTGTATATATATTTTATCAATGAATAATCTTATATAATTAAGTTATACATATTCTAATCTTTATTTATATAATTATTCTAAACATATTCAGCTTTCTATCTATCTATTTATTTTACGGTATTTAATATGTTCATAGGATTACTTAGTTTCAGTTATTCTTAAAGATACATAAAAGATACATATATTTATGTGCTATATTATTCCCAAGATCGTTTTATTTAAATTTACATTTTATTAGCCTATTGTTATGTACTTCTTTGTGTTTTCTATCTATCAGTATTGTGGAGTTCACTCCTTTTTGTTTAATGATTTTAAAGGGTCCGTCATAAGGACTTTCATGTTTTCTTTTAGTATTTACTCTCAAGTATACATGGTCATTGACGTTGAAATTTGAGGGCTTAGAGTCTTTATCTTTCGCTATCTTTCGCTCTTTTTTTGCCTCTTGTAAGTGTTTTTTGCTCTTTTCATGGGATCTTTTTAACCTCATTGCCAGTTCTCCTGCATAGCTGTGTATGCTATCTATTTGTTCCTTATTTTTTAGAATCTCTGCTGGTAATGTTGCTATTTTTCCAAATATTAATTCGAATGGTGTATAACTTGTATCTGTGTGTGGTGTTGTATTGTAGCAGAATACATAGTACGGAATTAGTTCATCCCAGTTGTCTTCTTTTGAAAATGTTCTTAGATATTCGTTTAACACTCTATGGTTTCGTTCAATCGATCCTAGCGTTTCGTGATGGAACGGTGTGGATGTGACATGTTTTATGTTCAGAAGCTGGCAGATGTTTTTGAGTAGTTCATTTACAAATTCTGTACCTCTGTCTGTTTTCAATGTCTTGAAACATCCATACTTCAAAATGAATCGTTCAACTATTGTCCTTGCTACCGAGGAGGCTTCTTTTGTTTCCATTGGATATGCCTCTACGAATTTTGTCAATTCGCATTGCAGCGTTAAGATGTATCTAAAACCGTTTGACATTCTCAGAGGTCCTACTGTGTCAACTGAGATCGTTTCAAAACTACTGTTTGGTGTGTCTGTTATCACCATAGGTTCTTTTGTGTATTTTTTTAATTTATTCTTCGCACAATTATCACACTTATTTATGTACTCTTTTACCATTTTGTTAAGGTTTTTCCATATGTACCTTTGTTTTAATTTGTTTATGCAGCGTTTAATTCCAGCGTGTCCACCATGCATACTGTCATGGTATTCTTTTATTAGTTCTTGTTTCTTCTTTGGATCATTTATCCTTATTGGGGGTTCATAAAGTAGTATCTTCAGTGGTGTTGCCTTACCACGTTTATTATTTTGCTGCAGCTTATTGAATTTCTTTTTAAATTCATTTATATCCATATGATTAAATATAGCATCGTCTTTTGCGAGTGCTAATTCTTCAATATTATTCTCGTTCATTTTTTGTATAAGCTTCTCCATGATGTAACCAGAGTTAAATGCAGGATTATCGCTATACTGAACGGTTACCCCTTTCTTAGTTATATATATTTATTTATTTATGCTGTATCAAATTGTATCTTTTTAATATTTCTTATATCGGAGATGGATGTGCATTCTCATATATAAAGTTGGTCTGATTTTATGCTATCTCTTTTCTCCATTCCGTTTTGCTGCTTTTTCACCATATTACGTGTGATAATGTTTACTTCTTTTGGTATCATTGACTTTAATTTCTCAGAGTCCATTTTTATTCTTGACAGTGCATCTGCGTTTGTATTCATTTTTCCTTGTTTATATACAATTTCAAAATCATAGTCCATTAGGTCTAAACGAATTCTTGTTAGTTTCGAAGAAGGGTTCTTATGTGTGAAGAGGCTGACGAGCGGGCGATGATCTGTTACAACTGTGAACTTGTTCCCATAAAGATAGGGTCTAAAGAAATTGATTCCCCAATGTATACCAAGCAATTCTTTTTCGATTATCGATTTATTTACCTCGTGCTTATTTAATGTCTTACTTGCATAGGATATTGGTAAATCCTGTCCTATCTCACCTTGTGAGAGCACTGCTCCAAGTGCAAAGTTCGAGGCATCCGTTGTCAGGACGAACGGTTTGCTAAATTCTGGATATTGCAGGACTGGTGAAGTTATTAGCTTTGCTTTGAGTATTTCGAAAGATTTTCTGCAATCTTCTGTCCAAAGGAATAGTGCATTTTTCTTTAGAAGTGCATTGAGTGGTCGTGCTATTTCTGCAAAATTTTGTATAAAGCGTCTGTAATAGTTGCAGAAGGCTATGAATCGTCGTACCTCATCCGCATTCTTTGGTACTGGGTACGTCTCTATTACTTTATGCTTGCTGGAATCCGTTCTGACTCCATTCTTTGTTATTATATGACCCAGATATAAGACTTCTGGTTTTAAGAAGTTGCACTTGCTTGGATTGAGCTTTAGGTTATACTGCTGAAGTCTTTTTAACACTCTTTCTAGGTTTTGATTATGATTGTTGAGACTGCATCCATGTATTATGATGTCATCGACATATATGAATGCGCCGTCATCCAAACCACTTAATGCGATTGAGAGCATTCGCTGAAAACTGTTCGTGGATATTTTTAGTCCAAAAGGTAATCTTTTGAATTGGTAATGTCCCTGGTTGGTTGAGAATGCCGTTAATTTTCTTGAATTTTCTTCTAACTCTATCTGGTGAAAAGAATTCGTCATATCAAGCGTTGAGAAGTATTTTGCCCGTTCTAGTCTGTCTAGGATGTCTTCCAATCTTGTTAGTGGATATTTGTCATTAATTACTTTCTTATTTAGCTGCCTAAACTCTACAACTAGTCTCCATTTTTTTTCTTCACCTGATTTTTTTGGTACTATCAGGAGTGGAGAGTTGTACGGACTCACTGAAGGTTCCACTATATCATTCTGTATGAGTTTATCAACCTCTTTGTTTATTTGATCGATTTGAGAATGTGGCAGTCTGTAATTCTTTATATAGACGGGGTTTTTGTCTATTGTATTTATATTCTGTGTATAAAAGTTATTTGTTGTTAACCTCTCGTCTTCTATGTGGAATACTTCTTGATATTTTTTGCAGATCTCTTTGATCGAATTCTTTGCATTTTCATCCAAACCTTCCAATTTCAGTTCTTTTAACAATTTATGAAATCGTCGCTCAGTTTTATCTCTCTCCTGATGCGACTTTCTATTTTGTGTTCTTATTATCTCGTAATCTTTTAGCAGATGTAGCTTTGCTGTGAATGGTTTTAATGTCACCATGTGGTTGTTAGTATTTAGCAGTTTTATATGTTGGACTCCTTTTCTTGGTATGATCGTGTTGCTCAGAAATACTCCTTTTATCAATTCTTCACCGCAGACTATGCTGTCTTCTTTTATGTCAAGTGTTATTGCTTGGATAATTTCTGTCCTTGCTGGTATAGTAATTTTATCTTTGAATTTGTTTATCATGGGTATTGTAACATCGTCATTATTCAAATTTGCAGTTATCGTGAAGGTTTCATAATCTATTTTGCATAGATATTTCATTAGGAAATCTCTTCCTAATATCCCATGTGTGGTGATCGGGGTCTGTGGATCCATTATGTGAAACCTGTGTTCTATGACGTGTTCCTCATAAGCTAACTGCAATTTAGCTGTACCCAAGGAGTGCGTTTCATTATTTGTTATCCCAGTTATTGCACACTGGTCATTCCTGTTTATTTCTTGGTTTAATGAACTTATTTTGCAAATTGAGATGTCTGCTCCGGAGTCAATGAGGAAGTTCAATTTTTTGTTTGTGCGTTTGTCCGTCAGCGTTATGTAATTTGTTGTACAACTTCTGATGTTGTATATTTTTAAATTTCGTTTTATTCTGTTTCTTGCTGATTTCGTCCCGGACTTTGCGCATTGCTCGTCTCGTGTAGAAAATTTATCCTCCTATGTTGATTTTGTCGGGGGTTTCTAAAAAAGTCTCTTCCTCTATTGTTCTGATAACTATTTTGCCAGCCATTAATTCTATTTTGGTTATTTCTTTGGTTATTACTGTAGCTGTTATTTATATTCCCTCTGTTATGCCAATTATTGCTTCTGCTTTGGAACGTGTTATTATTGTTTCTATAACTATTGGCATTTATATTTCGATTGTTGTAATCTCTGTAGTCTCTTATTCGGGTATTACTTTCATATTGCCGGTTACGGAGATTTCTATTGAAACTAAAAATTCTTGTTTCATCTGTCAGAGGTTGTTCAATCTGGTTTGCGAGACTTATTGCGTCGTTTAGTGTTTTTGGTTGTGCGGCTAGGATGGTCGGTTTTAGTGAGTTTTTCAGCCCAGTTTGAAAGGTATTTAATCCAATTTTGTCGTTTAGTTTACAGATTACCTCTCTGTGCTCCTCACCTATTTCGTTTATCTGAACTTTGTTCAGGTCCGCGACTATCTCTAGTATTTTGTCTGAGAAGTCCTGAACATTCATACTGTGCTGCTTGCAATTCGATAATTTTTGTTGCAAGGTTTGTGAGGTGTTTTTTGTCTTGAAGGCCTCTGTCAGTACTTTCTTTAGACCTTCTATAGTTGTTGGTCTACCAATTGCGGACATCTTGTTTCGCACTTTCTCACTTAAACGTGCTAGCCATACAAATTCAATTAATTGTGGCTGCGCCTCAGTTTTTAGCGTCTTGCTATACATTTCCACAAGACTTAGAAAATTTGAGAGCTCTTTTGTGTTGCCTCCAAATTCTGGCAATATTTTTATTGCTACAGCGAGATCAAATGTATTTGTACCCATTATTCTTATTTGTAACGTGTCCGACTCTCGATCTGATTCTTCCGATTCTGAATCAGCTGTATTGTTCAGTGTTTCGCTTGTTTTTTCTTCTAATTTCAATTTTAGTTCTATAAATTTTATATTGAATTTGTTTTGCAGTTCATTTGCTTGCTTTCCTTTTTGAGTCGTTATTATTTGGTCAAATCCTTTTTTGATCTTTTTGGCTAGAGCGTATTTATTTAATAGATTCCTACTTGAGAATGTCCTCTGTGGATTCTTCGTGAATGTTTCTAATAATTTCTTTATTTCAGTTAAAAGATTTTCGCAAGTTTCCATTTATTTATTTATTTACTTATAGAACACAAACATAAAAAAAAAAAGATCTAATTACAAGTGTATTTAAAGAGAGTTGTTCTATCATTAATATTTCATCCTGTATAAAATAATTTTTATTGTTAAATAATACCTAGAAACCAATATAAATTATTTTTTTTTTTTTAAAGCTATCTATGTCCATATATAAAAAAAAAAATTAATTATAAAATCTATAAACCCGAATTATTTTATTAAACGTTAGCCATATTGTTTACGTTCCTCTGAATGTTGGTGTTTATGTATTTGCGCAGAAGTCTTTTTCCGAAGTATACTGCAACTGCTATCAATATTAGTATTACTGCTAACGTTACTGCGGTCGTTACATGAAGAACATCATGAATGGAGATTGTTTGTACCACCGGACTTGTCGCTGCTGCTGCTGCATTCTGGGCCACAATTACTTCTTTCGATTGCGGCTTTCCCATTTGAGCTTGCTGAGCTTGTAAATTAATTCTTTTTTTAAGCTTTTATCCGCTGTTATAGGTATTACCCTGTAGAGCTCCGCTATTTGTTGTCGTAGCTTCACTGCTATACCGCCCCTTTTCTTTTTTACATATACTAGAGGCGTCGTTATCTCCTCATTCAGTTTGCTCACTGGCTTTCTTTTTTCTTTATACTGTGCGATTGTTATCGCTTTTGGGCCAGCAGCGGGGTCTTTCTCTAGTGCTTCTTGCAGGGATAGTTTTTGTGTCACTCGCTGTAGTGTTGTGGCTGTGTATTTATTTGCGGGTGAGTTTAGTCCAGTCGGTATGTACTTCTCAGGTATTCTTGTAATCTGTAGAGCTTTAGTTGCCGAAATGTATGTTGGTGTGCTCGAGTCTAGGTATGACGATGTAGTGGGTGTGTACTCGGTTGTTGGTGTTGTTTCTTCAGGTACTCTTCTTTTAGAGCATGTTACACGTCTTGGTGCCGTCCTCTTACGTATGCTGGGGTCGTTGTTCTGCGCTTTGATGTCACACGATGATTTGTTTTGTAGGACTAGTTTTTTTGTCTTGCTTAATGGTCCGCTTTGCAGAGTTGGTGGTCCGGCTTGCAGGGTCGCCATGTAATATGCTTTTTCCACGATGTATTTAAAAAGCTATCCATGATTATTCTAAATGTACTATGCGTCATAAATATGTATTTAATTAAATAGGCAGAAGGCTGCCGCACTTACGATTTATGGCTAAAGAGCCGCTGTGATGATATTATCCCTTGGTGGCAATGGGGATGCCGATATTGTTTTTAAATGGCAGAGACTGCCGCTATTTGATCAAGGCAGAATATGCCGCTTTGTACTTGTATGGCAGAGTATGCCGATGTATTTATAAGGCAGAGTATGCCGCTTTATATTGATATGGCACAGTGTGCCGCTCTTTACTTGAGAAATTAAAAGACGTCTTTCAACTATCTGATAAGTTCTGATTTTATTCAATAATAGCAGCTTATTTATATTAATCGATAACAAAGAATCAATATTTCATTATAATTCTAAAGGGGGGAATTATTGCAGAATTGCAATATACAAAATTAATAATCAGAAATAGTAGTGTCAGTATTTTTGATCACACGATTTCTGATTGAGTCATAATTTATCGATATTGTAAAGCAATGACTTCAGGTGTATATATATTTTATCAATGAAGAATTATGCTTGCATAGCAGAATTGCTTGCGTTGCAAATTCTTCTTGAGGTCGAGCAAACTTTGTTTGTTTTTATTTCTTTTTTTGTTCTGATTTCTGTTTACTTTTGTTGACCGTGGTCATGGCTTTACACGTTTTCCTTTCCAGAGTATCTCTTCGATAATTGCTCACGATTCTCTGAATCTCTTCACCGTTGATCTTTTGCTGCCTAGCAAATTCATCCATGATGCACTATATTGAGATTTGTAGAGAAGATATGTAAAATTCTTGAAATGTGTCACAAGTGTTACACTTGGATCACGTCGGGGTCACCAAATGTTAGACAAAAGCCTTTTTTTGCCCTGGTATTGTCAAGGTGTTGCACCTTGACTTTATGTTGAGGGTATACTCGATGCTTGTATCGATATACCAATATATGTAGATCTGTTCACAGAAATGGTACCTGAAAGTTTAAGTGGTTAGGGAATAAAAAAGAACACGCGAACTCTACGACGTTTGGAATAATAACTGATCACTTTATTTTACATCTACGTTATTTAAATAAAAAAATTACTTGCTAGAACAATAACAATTCAAATTACATTTGTCTGACGTGAAAATAATAATTTGAGGAAATTCACTTCATTCAGCATTCCCACATTCTTGTGCTTCAACCAGCGATTCTTATCAGGTGTTGATATCATATTTCGTCTGGCTGAAATTATCGTGGGAATAGTAAGTGAAATGGATTTCGCGATGATACAAAGTAAGGTAATTCAATATATTTAACTACTCAGCAAAATTATGTGAAATTATGAATTAGGAGACATGAAAAATATGAGAAAAATATGTTTAAATTACTGATGACTTAATTATCAACTTATACATTATCATTCTTAAAATGTTCTATATTGATACTTATGGTAAAGTGACTAGGCATTGATTTTATATATGCCATAGAGACTAAACTGGATAGTAATTTAGGAAAATAGTCCGCCAGTAATTTTAAACTGGGATTCTTATTTTCCCAAAGGCTACACTTATTATATGCCTTACTTAACAAAATCATAAAATAGTTTTGATTAAAACGTAATCTTAATTAAATGGATTGTTTTCAATTTTAAAAACCCTTCCAAATCCAAACAATTTTAAAACAAATCCATTCATAATTGTCCAGTGCTATACAAAATTATGCACATATATCAGTACAGAATCTAACCCATTTGATCAATTTAATTAGTTTGTTTGCCGAATACCTACACCTAGAGCGAAAAAACTGAGTATTTGCATGAATTACAAAACAAATTCTCAATCTTAAACAAATATGCAATAAAAAAGAGAAAAGAGAAAAAAATTCCAAATATTTTCCCTCGGCTTATACTCTAAATAAATATCTTTCATCTCTATTATCTAAACCATAAACGAAAAATATTAACAAATATTTTCACTTTTCTCATTGCATTCCCAATCCACTCCAACAACAAAATTGCGCGCACAGCTAACAGCAGACGGGACTACGCTTGCGCTGTGACGTGCTGTAAATATACATTAGGTACATACGTGTAGAATAGATATTTACTCATTTTTAGAGGCACATAAGAAAAATATGTTTGAAATTTTGTACTGAGCCTGTCGCCATCTCGGAAAGCTTTTGAGAATTAAAATGAATAAAAACCAATTTTATCATTCACTTTTTATCACGATAGAGGTTTACAAATTGATATTTATAAAATAAAGTATTTACGGGATCTCTCCAGTTTTTGGGCTACTGAATAAAATCACCTCAATCTTCATTCTCGTGTTAAAATAAACGTGTAACAATAAATTTTATTCATGTTATGAAAGTAATTATAACATGAAAAATATTAACAAATTTGGAAAATTAGCTCCGGTAGCATTTACAAATATGCTTGGAAAACCTATTTACGAAAAATAATAAAAATTGGTGTGTACATGAAAAAGTTTTTAGGGGGGAGAGGAAAATACACGGTTTTTTGGGGTTTTTGATTTAAAAAAACGGAACACCTTTTCAAAAATCTATCCCCGGTAGCATTTGAACTGAAGAGTTTCTAATATTTACCGAAGGTTTTAAATCAATATCATAAAAACTGTGGAAAATAAAAAGGGGGAACAAAATGCTTACAAATTTATTCAATTAACATTTTTTTTCTTCATGCATATCTTTACTTTATGAAATTTTTCTTTCAAAACTAACATATTTTCCCATATGTATCTTTCCAATGCCATAACCAAAAATTTTCTCTATATTATGCTGCAATTTATTTGATCTTTTTTCTTTAACTAAATTTTCACGATTAAAAAAGAACTTAATTAATTCACATGCATTTTAAAAATATACAACTTACTTATTGTCTATCTAATTACAAAAATAACAAAAATGAAAAGTTTTTTTACAAACATTTATAGCACATATATAACAAAATTACTTATACATAAATTCTATTTAAGGATATACCTTCTATGGGTGCCCAAAACTTCTCTAATTACAATACTATGGCTACTCTAATTGTACCATCTGCTTTCCGACGAGGGTAAATTTACTGTTAGAAGGTTCGCTGTTGTTGGTATGATCACTATATACTGCTTGGATAACCTCTGGTTTATTGACCCCTTTGATGGTTTGCTGATGAAGGCTCGAACCTACGAGTAAGAAACTAAAGGAGAGGCCCATCAACAAGAATTTTCGTGCCAATCCTAAAGCTGTGTAAGTTTATACTCACACTATAAAAAATGCGCATTGCAGGCGGATGGAAAAAACATTTATGTGGGGGACTTTGGCGCGATTTTTTAAACTATGAAAATTTAATATTTCATGTTAAGAACGTTTTCAAAATTAATATAATATAATAAAATATATTATATAAATAAAATAATATAATAATATATAAATAATAATATAATAATATAATATAATAATTAATAAAATATATATAATCGATAATAGCGGGGAATAGTATTGTCATAAACATTAAAATAACCGATAATTTTCAATTACCTTGAACGGTATTTTTATAACAAATTTTCACTTATTGAAGATTAGTATAGAGTTTTATTCAAAGCTTTACACAACTTATTTTTCCACACCACCTTGAGGCAAAATTGAATATCAGCAGTAACCTAGTGAGTGCTGGTAATATAAAACAACCTTTTGAGGTAATACATTTAGGTGCGTTACCGTTTATTTTAGATGGTCGGTTCCCCAATAACTTGAAAAGCAAATCTGCCTTAAAATTTCATTTTTGGGAAATCTGTTTCAATAAAATATAGGTATTAAGAATTAAGTAATTTTATCAAAATTATAAGCATTTACCAATATTTCACTTTCCAGTATTAAAAAAGAAACAAACAAAATATTACTAATTTTTCACATAAAAGAATGTAAATATTTTTAAATAATAAACATTTATTTTTAACCCCCTTTAAATTTTAATTAACCTTACCTACGCCTTTTTTCTTAGGGTATAGTACAGATATGGCTGCCAAAGCAAATGTAAACAAAACTACCTTCGCGTAATAAGTGGAAGTTTTTCATTTTAATAAATCAGTTTTCTATTTAATTTAATATTTTTAGTGCACATGAACTTTTTTCTTTCACTTAACTGTGAAAAGAAATTCCGGGACGCCTTGTAAACTTCTTATTTTTGCAGAATTGCACTACACACTTCATTGTTAATTTTTCAAATTTAGCTTAATTTTTAAGTTATTTAAAGCACTGCAGGTAATAGTTCCTGTTATATATATTTTCCAAAATTATCACAGACTTATAATATCACTGAATTCACATAAAAAAACACGAAATTATTAAATCATTTTATTATTAATCACCGAACATAAACAAAAGTGACACCTAAGGTACATGTAGACAGAGATACAACCATATGTTAGCAAAAATGGCATATATATATACACGTAATGGCCTCTCCTTTAGTTTCTTACTCGGTAGGACATATTCATAAACGGTTCCAGGTTTTATAGTCTCCGTTGAACTTTGGAATCTTCATCGGAGGTAGTTTTGGAAAGTTATTGAGTGGCAGCTTCCAAATATGGTAGAGAATGAGTAGTATCCCAGAGACTTGTTTGATTGGGGACTTCTTTAACTGTGGCTGAAGAAACGGATGCTGCAACTATTGGAAGCGGCAGTGATATGTTTGGAAAGTTGGCCTTGTGTACTCATTAAGTGCCTGTTGCGCTATTTGAAAAAGTAGGAATGCTCTTTATCGAGGGAGATCTTAAATTGATCGTGGTTCTTATTAAATTCTTCCCAATATGAGTTTAGAGCATAGTTTTTAGAAGTTAGATATTCCGGAGTATTTCGTGAGGAGCCATCTTTTGGTATATTTATGAATAGTTTCTCAATATTGCCGGCCAGTTGCTTTTGTAGCTCTTGCTGCTTGAAGTTAAGTGATAGCTCGAGAAGATGTCTGGAACTATCTCTCCACAAGTACTCAAACTTAATTTGAGCCTTGCTGCTTGAAGTTAAGCGAAAGCTCGAAAAGACTGCTGGAACGGTTTGGAACTGCTGAAGCAGTGATTAAAACTGTCGCGTTCGATTAATTTATATACAAAAAATGATGATCTACACATTCAGAAAAGAAATATTAAAGAATGCATTACAAAAAAATATTGGAACACAAAAGTGACATGAAAAATATACACAACAAAATATTAAGAAATAGTAACAAGAAAGTAATGCATATGCGCATTATACATATTACATCACACTAAATTCATCGCCCATGCTATATGTAGGTTAACACAGAATGCACGCAGAAATGTAAACAAAGTGCAAATGATTATTCCGATTGCGAGTGAAGTTCGAATTTCTGGCTATGTTATTGGGTCATAGGTAGATGAATTTAGTGTGATTTTTTTTCACATATCGAACTAGAATGAAAAAGTTATTGTTCAGCACTGAACACGGTGCGTAGTTCACATTTCCGTGGCATGTATGCTGTTTTAATCACTTGTTGCAAAGATGCAAAGTTCTTTGGCTCATGTGAACTTATTAGGTAATAAGCGTAGTAGGATAAACGGTACTTTATACATTTAATAAAAATACTTTGCTCTGCTGGTTCCAGACGGTCGTGCAAGTCCTTGCTGCAGCTAAGAAATCTGTAAACGTCTTTACAAGCTTTAGCGATCTCTCCTCCAAGATCGTTGGTACATATTTAGTTACCATCTCCATGATCTTCTCGTATAAAACTGCCATCTTGCACACAGTTCTCTATTTCCTATCTATTTTTATTCTTTTTGTTTTACGTGTTTTAGTAATAACACTTACTTCAAAATTTCATTTTTTTTACTAGTTTTAGTAATAACACTTACTTCAAAATTTCACTTTTAGATGAAATAACTCATAATGTCTATACTTCATATATGTACCTGGAACCGAAAATTTTGTAAAATTTATTCTAGAAAAATCTTTATTACCGGTGCCGAATATTAATATTGTATATTATAATTACTACGTCCAAATACCCCTACCTCCTCTTTTATGCGTACCTACCTATACACAAATCAAACATATGCTTTCTCAATATTTCTATTTTACTTATCCAGATGTACCCAATAAATAAAAAAGATACAATAAACCATACTTTATATAAAACTTTCTTATTTAACCGCGTGGAACCTGAATACATTTGGCCGAGCAAATGCGCCTAAACAAAGATTTTTTCGTGAGTATAACATGACGTTAAAAACTGGTGAAATTCATATCACTAACTCTCACGTAGCTAAAACACATACCTATATTACAAATTATTTGCAAATATTTAACCTTATAAGTTAGTCCGAAGTTTATCACATCTTAAAATTAACACTATCTGAAAGAAAAAAAAACGAAAAAAAAAAATGTAGTGAATGATGTTTATACGGGATGCATGACTAGCTTATAGAAGCACAACTCCTCGATCACCGCTAATGTATCTATAATCGTTGGTTGGAGTAGCTAAGATAGCTTTGCTCCTAGTGTGTGTGTGCTTGGAGTAGCTTAGATAGTTTTGCTTCTCTTATGAGTTACACTGTGTAATTATTATTACTGATTTCTATTTTGAATAAATCACGAAACAAACACAAAAACAACACATAAAATCACCAATCACATAAATTTAAAACACTCTTCTCTTTAATCCTACCGGCTGCGCCAAATTGTCGTGTCCAAAAAGTAATAAATCAATAAAACTATTGAACTAATTTCAACCCGAAACAATTAAACTTCTTTAAATCCAAACGCCTGAATTTCTTTAACATGTTATAAATCTTTGTTTGTCAAAACTTGACCTATCTTAACAACTATCAAGTCCGCACTGAACGCAAACTTGACTCCACTATATTCGGAAATAAGCTTTGCTCAAAACGCGAATATGTAAACAAACGAAACAACCTGAATCTTCCGTCTAATGGGCCATAACATTAAAATATATCTGAAATATTAAAGAGAATAAAATAAAAATATATAATTAAAAAAAAAAATCTTAACTAGAAATTCCTTTGCACAAAACATGCATATGAATACTTCTTATATATTATACGTGAAGGTATTGGGCGAGTTTACTTATTTTCACCACTATGAAAAAAGAGAATGAAAGCAGCTTGTCTTAAAAACGTGGCTGTAGATTTAAATCAGACACCTTTACACAAGCACTCCACAAAGATAGATGGCAGCAGAAATTTACACGAAACAATTCTGTTTGCTAAAAATCACATCAGGGTATTTGTTATCTGTGCTCACTTTCGTACCCAAAAAATAAAATTTGCATGTGCTTTTGATGCTTATACAGGGTGATTCAGATCAAGATACCTTCTGGTATACCATGCGATTCCTTGAGGTAAGATGATCAAAAAATTGTTCCACATACCCCCCCTTAGAAACCTTCCTTTAGGAGTTGTGGCCAGTTGTAGATTTCGCCAATATTCGTGATAATAAATGAGTATAAGTTTTGAACCACCCTATAGATTTTGGTTATTGTTGGCTTATTAAATAGCCAAGATTAGTAGCTGTCGAAAAGTGTATTACTCTGTATTTTTTAATTAAGCTTCTTTAAATTATTCTCAAATATTTCCAAAATTTTGATTTTTTTACACACTAAAGTTTTTGATATAAATAACGGTATTTATGAAATTCTTGTGTAAAAAAATCAATGTTTTGGAAATATTTGAGAATAATTTAAAGATGCTTAATTAAAAAATACAGAATAATACACTTTTCGACATCTACTAATCTTGGCTATTTAATAAGGTAACAATAACCAAAATCTATAGGGTGGTTCAAAATTTATACTCATTTATTCTCACGAATATTGGCGAAATCTTCAACTGGCCACAACTCCTAAAGGAGGTATGTGGAACAAGTTTTTGATCATCTTACCTCAAGGAATCACGTGGTCTACCGGAAGGTATCTTGATCTGAATCACCCTGTATATTTTTTGGCAAAATGCTATAATAATATGTAAAATTTTATTTACAATTGGAATTTATTAAAAAAAAAACATTTTGAAAAAATTAAGGCCGGAGCCATGTCGATTTAGATAAGCATACAGAAAGTTTTTTTTTTTATATATACATATAATGTATACAAAAGGTGTTTCCACCTAGGAGGAGGTGATAGTACTCACCTAGACAAACAAAAAATTGTATGGCGGGGGGGGGGGGGGGGGGGTATTAACCGTTTAGAGTTACAGGGTGATTAAAAAAAGGTAGTTCTTCACAAAACACCCTGTATCTTAAAAAGTACAGGGCGTACGGTCACAGTTAAGAGCGCATTGTATGCAGAACTTCATGGCCTTTTCAACGACTGCTCAACCATCCCGGTACTCTCATCTAAAAAAATATTGTTATCTAAAATAAAATTTCGGATTTTCTTACTTTTTGACCTCTTGTTTTTTTGGAAAAAGTCATTAGCATAAATTTTTTTTATAAAAAATGTAAACTGTAGACTCTCCTCTTTAATTTGACCTATTACACCCCATAGAACATATGCGTTAAAGAGTTAATAGCTCATACTGAAACTAGCCGATATTTTTTTAAAATGACGTGTTTGCAGTCACCAATGGAATAATTGTCTTTGAAAATAGTTTCAGAATAGCTTTGAGAATAGGTTAAGAGCTTATAGCTCTTTAACGCATACAGATAGCACATATGTATGGTGTATGTAATAGGTCAAATTAAAGGAGGAGAGTCTACAGTTTACATTTTTTATAAAAAAATTATGTTAATGATACAGGGTGTTTTGTGAAAAACTAGCTTTTTTTTAATCACCCTGTAACTCCTCAATGGTTAATATACAAACCAACCCCCCCCCCCCCCCCTTACATGTTTTGTTTGCCTAGGTGCGTACTGTTGACCTTCTTAGGCGGAAACAGCCTGTATATTTCGTAGATGTAACTCAGCACACTATCGGCGTAAAGGATTGCAGCATTTCATGAAGTGATTAAAAATTTCAGACATATGTAAAAAGTCATGCGCAAACTGTTACGTTATCTGCCTACATTTCATGAAGTGCCTAGACTTTTCGTGAAGTGCTGAGTTATATCAAGTGTCTACGACATATATAACTTTTAGAAATTTAAGATAATTCAAAAAGTCATCTAAGTCAGGTTTGAATTCCTCTGGTTATCTTGCTCATTTTCATGCCGTCGAATGTTTTTTTTTTTCAATGTGATTTTTTAACAATTTGAGTTGAAAGACCAACTGCATTTGAACATAAGAATTGCCAAAGAAAAAGAGTTTGGATTACTAAGATACAGAATAGATAATAAAAGGATAGTTATGAAAATTTCTCATTTTACCGGCTGATATATGTTGGCAAAATTAAAGACATCTAGATTTTTAATTTCATGTATGTAAATTGTTGCTAAAACACATGGTAGGAAAACGTTAAAAAAAACATGTGAATTTATTACTTAAGATTCCTTAAAAAACAATTAGTTTATAAGACAGGGAATACCAGCTTTTATTCTTCACTGTGAACAAGTAAAAGAAATGTGATTCTACATCACTCTGTAATATTATATTTATTTATCTTTGCAAATTTTGTTTGGAATCTTTCTTTGTGTAATTATTAAGAAAAGGAGATATACTGAAAAATTTTAAGTTTCTAATATACATATAAGCATTATTTTCAATTATGATAACTATAACCATCTATTTATGTTTATTTTTAGGTTGGGCGCTTACCGCCAACATTTTTAGATGCATCAAAAATTGCAGATGAGATTTTAAAATCGGAATATGAATTTACAGAAGGAAAAATATATTACAATAAATTCAAGTCTGTTGTATCCTACAGTCTGTCTCAACTGCCGATTTACAGCAGGCCAGTAGTAGAGGTACATTAATATAAAGTTATTAAAGAAAAATTTAACTTGAAAATTGATTTTAGAGTTCTGATAAATTGCTTCTGTATGATTCTTTGGACTCAGATGTTATACGAAGTTACTTGGAATTTTCTCTTGCTTCACTTATTTTTTACGCAATGAAAGAAGGAGCTTGTTCTGAACAGTCGTCTCGAATGACTGCTATGGATAATGCATCAAAGAATGCTGGCGAGATGATTGAAAAACTAACATTGACTTTCAACCGAACTAGACAAGCAGTCATTACACGAGAGCTCATTGAGATCATTTCTGGAGCTGCAGCATTGGAATAAATGGAATAAATCAAATTTCCACTCTTAGGTTACAAAGATCCATTTTATGCTTTCCTGGCTAAGCATATTTTATACACAGTCCTTTCACTGGCTAATTGAACAACAACGTATACATTTGAATTGTGTTTAAATATGTTTTGCGCTCTTAAGACAAATATACTTTGATCTAATGACTGTTTTATTTAACAATAAAATTTCTAAATTTCAAAGGATGTCCCTTGTCAAATATGGGGTATATTGAGAAATTTATCATCTTCTATTTTTAATGCACTTACCATTTCCAATTTAAAATAAACCTGCATTGATGTATAACAGATGGATTGGAATTAATAAAAATGTAGTGTAATTAAGTTCAAAGTTTTCTGTTTGGGATCCTTAGTATATGAATTTAACATTTTCAGGATTTAAAGTTTTGTGATTTTTTAACCATGTCCCTATAGGTATACCCTGGAAAATCCAGAGTTCTATTTTATTGTCTGACCTGATCTTGCTTTTGCAGAAAACTAACCTATTATCAATATATGTATATAATTGCCTGTGATCTGTCGACTCATGAACGGAATTTTGACGTGACACAATTCTTTGAGGTAAGCTGATATGAGTTAATCATTAAGTCACTCTATTGATTTGACCGTTTTTTGGATTTTTAAAATCTTAAAAATCACAACACCTTTCAACTTCAAGCACCTCGAATAAAAGCCTCGCTCAGGTACATGAATTTTATACGATCAACACTTCTTGTTCTCTCTATATTCTAAGGTTGAGACAGAAGTCTGACATGAATGAAATCGGCCGAAACTATTGCGTACAAACAAATCTGACGATTTTTAGGTGTAGTTGTTTGGGATCTCTGCTTCAATTACTTGAAATTTACTTGAAGTCACATTTTAACTGTATTGAGTTCAATACATAGGTACGGATTTTTAAATAAATATTTTGATAAAAGTGCTAAACATTACAACCTGAATTGTCCAGAATAATCTTTTTGTTCTTCTTGACCATTTTCATAACTCGCAGACATGAAAAATGTTCAAGTACTGCAGTTGGGTTTTCATGAATTTATTCAGGTAAATTGAACAACAATTTTGTGATTTACTTGACTCAAGTATACTTGAAGTTAATGACCTTTTACATGATATTTTGATTACTTGATCTCTACTTGAAGTATACTTCAAGTATTCATGTAAACGTACTGTCAAAGTCTGTTTTGCTTGTTAAAAGACTGAACTTAATTTATATGTCAAAATTGATTAAGAATCAATAATTAATACACATTCCTATATTTACCTTATAATGCATAAATACCAATTTCTATATTAAACTTACATCGCATATATTCAATATTCAATATGCAATGTGCCTGTTCTTGAATTCTTACCCCGTCAGAAATGTTTGACCCATATTGGCACTTGTTATGGAACTAATGTGAGTGAGGACTGGAGGACATGGAGTCTCCTCTATCAGCTGACGCTGATAGCTCACTCCATGGTAACTATGCTAGCAGGCTGGCACGCTAGCACCTCGACTAATTGCAGAGAGTATGGGGTGAGTTAACTGAAAAGAACAATATAACAATAATTGCTTGTTGGACGGCTTGATCTCTGAGCCACGAAATTGGATTGTCTATTTATTCCAGCCCCAAGGAATAATATGACACTTCGAAAGCTATGTATTGTTCTAATGCAATTTATTACGCTGAAGGTTGTGCTTTATATTGATTCCAGCACCAAGGAATATTCTGACGTTGGTATATTTTGAATGAAATAAAAATCTTCACTGTAACTGTGATTTGCCAAGAAACGAATTACAAGTTTTTACTCTATACTGGTTGGCTTTACAATGGCAAGTGACAGAAGTTATCTCAACGTACGTTAGTTCATTTGAGGGAAAAAAGTAACAAATTCTAGACAATTTAAGTAAATACATTACATTTTTAGATGTTGTTATGAAACTATATAGAGTGATGTACTTCAACGTGACGTCCAGACTGCCAGCATGAGCTGACAGATACCTAAAGAACGGCGCGTACATACATATTACTACTGACCTACAGCAATTATTTGCGCATATAAAACAAGTGGAAAAAGAACGTAAAGTAATACCCCTGCGCGCAAGAAATCCCATATAGTAATATGATGACCTTGCGCCGGAGGTAAAACAAATGTATGTATGTAGGTGACCAAATTGATGGTTCACGATGAATGACTTGAAGTACTAATGACCAGCTGTAAGCATTTAGCGAAATTTATATTTATGTATGTACGTATAGAAACAAGTTGAAACGTTTGACGAAAATAATATTTACGGATGAAAAAAGATGAATGATAATGGCCAGCTGTGGATATTGAGAAAGGTACGATTTATATATATGTATATATACATATATATATGACGAGCGCTGTGAGGAAATAAATTAAGAGTTTTAGCTTTACTTCCGTAGCAGTTAAGTTTTAATTTTAGTATAAATATTATAACGTTTTAATTAAAAAGAGTAGTTGCAATCGTAACTCACAAGAGACACATCCAGTTGTTTTTACTAGGAGCAAAGTTGTTCAGCTACTCCAGTACACCACACTAGGAGCAAAGCTACATTAGCTACTCCACTACACCACACTAGGAGCAAAGCTACATTAGCTACTCCACTACACTGAACATAGGAGCAATGCTACATTAGCTACTCCACTACACCATACCAAGGAGCAAAGCTACATTAGCTACTCCGATCAATCATCGAACCTACAAGCAACGTGTCGTCATAAAGAAGATCTACCAAGTAAGGTATCCCAACGAGTCAGATCAACAAATAAGGGCTTGTATGAGAGTGTTTGGCTATAGTTTGATAGCAAGTACTTCATAAACTCAAAAACAAGTTTCCTCACAAAGAAACAGCAACAATTTGGTGCAGCCGGTAGGATCAAGGAAGTTAGTTCAACCTACAAATACTTGAAAAGCCTTGATCCTCGAACCTACGAGTGCATATAGACATCTAACTGTTGAATTTGACCTCAGAAATACCACTATAGGGCGCTTCTAACCCAGCCAACACACGGAAGAAGCCCCAAATTGCAGTACGACTTCCCTGGATGAAATAATTGAGAATATATATACAGGGTGTCCCGTAAGTCGACGTCAAGCCGGAACCGGGTGATAGACCAAATCGTAACAGTTACCAGAAAAATATAAAAAGAAATTCAAGTCATGTATTTTTATAGGCATTTCTTTTGTTTTCGAGAAAATCTACACCTTGCGATGGTTTATTAGCTCCTGTTGCTACAAGTCTTTACTTTTTTTCAATTTTTTTTTTCTTATGTATACCTGATAGTGCTTATGTAACCTGTTGCTTTAAGTTCTAAACCAACTGCTCTAGCTTGGAAGCAAATGTCACATTTTGCCGAACCAACAATATAAAATTAATAATTCGTTGAAATTTAACTGACTGTACTGAAAGAAAAATGTACTACGACAATCTGGCAAGTAACTTTAAAAGTTGACGCATTTAATAAGGATTCTAAAATGGTATAACACTTGCTACAATATTTCTTAGAATATGAAAAAAAAAAAAATTTTTTCTTCAAAAAACCCAGTTTCGAAAAAAAATTTTCATCTACTAAAAATGAATCTAGTGTACCCAAAGCTTGGCTTAAGAGCGTAACTTTAAGATTCTAGCTTGAGTGAGACATCACAAGGTGTACATTTTCTCGAAAACAAAAGAAATGCCTATAATTTGAAAAATACATGACTTAGATTTTTTTTTTATTTTTCTGTTAACTGTTACGATTTGGTCTATCACCCGGTTCCGGCTTGACGTCGACTTACGGGACACCCTGTATATATATATATAGCTAAGCAAAGCCAACGCCACAGAAAAGGAAGAACGTAAACATTTTTTAAGTAAGTTTCCATAAAAAATTGTTAAAAAGAGGCAACAAATTATTAGCGAAATCACTTTAAACAGTGTTAAAGATATATTATCTATACATATATTATATCTAAGGCATTTAAAAAAAAAGATTCGTTGATTCTTCTCGCCTTCTTTTCATTCCAAGCGAAGTAGCTTTTATTAACTATAAGTGATAAAACAGGGCAGATCTCACACATTAATGCAAATTTGTATGTTTTTAAAACAAAAGTCGCTAAACTACTTATTCTCTTTTCTTCCCTACTTCTCTCTCTCACACTTATTCGTGGAAACTCAAAGGTTTAGCTTTCATGCCTAAACCTGACCGAAGTTCTTCATGCTCCAATTTTGAGACGGCAATAAGTTCATTGTCGTTTGATAACACTAGCCCTCCAGAGAGCCCTTCATATAACTCAATAATAGAGCAAAATTCCCCCCAAAGCAGACCATCCACAGGCATAGTTTGATTAACTTCCTCGTAAGAAATAATAGTTTAAACGATTTAATAACAGTTTTAATCACGCCTGATTCAGAATCAGGCACGCTAGGTATTATCCAGACAGCAGCCAAACAAAATGCCAGTAAATTACGAAAAGGTTGTTAAACTAACAGCACAAATGGTGCTCTTATTCTTTGGGGAATTTAGGCCCCACATCCTCTCAGAGTTACAAACTTTTATAGGCTGTTGTAAGCAAGTACAGCAATGTCTAGAAGAGGAAGAAAAAGTAGCTTTTATGCAAATTTTCCCCACTAGGTTGAGAGGAAATGCATACCAGCTAATCGCCTCAAGCTCACTCACAACATTTGAAGAGGTTGAAAAATTGCTTTATCGTAACTCACAAGAGACACATCCAGTTGTTTTTACTAGGAGCAAAGCTGTTCAGCTACTCCAGTACACAACACTAGCAGGTAAGCTACATTAGCTACACCACACTAGGAGCAAAGCTATATTAGCTACTCCACTACACCACACCAAGGAGCAAAGCTACATTAGCTACTCCGATCAATCATCGAACCTACAACCAACGAACCTACAACAAACGTGTCGTCATAAAGAAGATCTACCAATTAAGTCAGATCAACAAATAAGGTACTTGTATGAGAGTGCTTGGCTATACTTTTATAGCAAGTACTTCATAAACTCAAAAACAAGTTTCCTCACAAAGAAACAATAACAATTTGGTGCAGCCGGTAGGATCAAGGAAGTTAGTTCAACCTACAAATACTTGAAAAGCCTTGATCCTCGAACCTACGATTGCATACCGATATCTAACTGTTGAATCTGACTTCAGAAATACCACGATAGGGCACTTCTAACCCAGCCAACACACGGAAGAAGCCCCAAATTGCAGTACGACTTCCCTGGATGAAATAATTGAGAATATATATACAGGGTGTCCCGTAAGTCGACGTCAAGCCGGAACCGGGTGATAGACCAAATCGTAAAAGTTACCAGAAAAATATAAAAAAAAATGTAAGTCATGTATTTTTCAAATTATAGGCATTTCTTTTGTTTTCGAGAAAATGTACACCTTGTGATGGTTTATTAGCTCCTGTTGCTACAAATCTTTACTTTTTTTCAATTTTTTTTTCTTATGTAATCCCGAATAGTGCTTATGTAACCTGTTGCTTTAAGTTCTAAACCAACTGCTCTAGCTTGGAAGCAAATGTCACATTTTGCCGAACCAACAATATAAAATTAATAATTCGTTGAACTTAAACTGACTGTACTGAAAAAAAAATGTACTACGCCAGTCTGGCAAGTAACTTTAAAAGTTGACGCATTTAATAAGGATTCTAAAATGGTATAACACTTGCTACAATATTTCTTAGAATACGGAAAAAAAAATTTTTTCTTCAAAAAACCCAGTTTCGAAAAAAAATTTTCATCTACTAAAAATAAATCTAGTGTACCCAAAGCTTGGCTTAAGAGCGTAACTTTAAGATTCTAGCTTGAGTGAGACGGAGAGTCATTCCATGAAGTGTGAGTGAGCAAGATAGTGACGCTAGCTCGTCAAATCATTGAGTTTTTACAAATGTGCATCCTCTTCTCTCCACAGAGGGACGACTTCTAAACCAAGTATATGGTGAAGGAAGAGTTCCTTATCTTACGAGGACGTAATACTTCAAGCAGTTGAAGAAGATCCAGGTAGTTCGGTACGTGCAATCCAGGAATGCACAGGAGTGCCCAAAAGTATAGCTCACCGAATATTATAAAAACATGAGCTCCACCCACACCATGTAGAGCGAGTACAAACCCTGCTACCTCGGGATTATCAACCTCGGGTTGCGTTTTGCCAAACGATGCTACAAAGACAACGGGAAGATCCGCGATTCTTCGAGAAAATTTTGTGGTCGGATGAATCGACATTTAAAAAAGACGGTTACATGAACCTACACAGCTTACACTAGTGGCACGTAGAGAATCCGAATTTAATGAGACAAAATAGATCTCAATATCGTTTTAAAATAAACATGTGGACCGGAATTTGAAACGAAAAAGTCATAGGACCTTTTGAGCTGCCAGAGGTCTTTAATGCTGAAGTTTATTTAGATTTTTTGCAAAACCATTTACCTAATTTACTGGAAGATATGCCACTAAGTATTTACAGAGAGATATGGTATCAGCAAGACGGCTGCCCAGCGCACTATGCCCTTTCAGTTAGAGAATATCTCAATGAAGAATATCCGGACAGATGGATAGGGCGATCTGGTACGATCTCGTGGCCAGCCCGTTCACCTGATCTAAATCCATTAGATTTCTTTTACTGGGGAGCATTAAAAGAGAAAGTTTATAAGAAGTCTATTGAAAATTTAGCTGAGCTGATAACCCGATCTTTTTTAAGAAGATGTCGAGCTTGTATTGAAGCTGAAGGAAGGCAGTTTGAACATCTTTTGTAAATAATAAATCTTAGCATCCAAATAATTGGTGTTTAATTTTAAAATTAAGGAAAATTTGTCGTAAATTTAACAAAAAGTTAGCATCTCTAACTTGAAAGCGTCACTATCTGTCTCACTCACACTTCATGGAATGACTCGCCGTCTCACTCAAGCTAGAATCTTAAAGTTACGCTCTTAAGGCAAGCTTTGGGTACACTAGAATCAATTTTAGTAGGTGAAAAGAAATTTTTCGAAACTGGGTTTTATGAAGAACAAAAAAATTTTTTTCCGTAATCTAAGAAATAATGTAGCAGTTGTATCATTTTAGAATCCTTATTAAATGCGTCAACTTTTAAAGTTACTCGCCAGACTGGCGTAGTACATTTTTTTTCAGTACAGTCAGTTAAAGTTCAACGAATTATTAATTTTATATTGTTGGTTCAGCAAAATGTGACATTTTCTTCCAAGCTGGAGCAGTTGGCTTAGAACTTAAAGCAACAGGTTACATAAGCACTATTCGGGATTACATAAGAAAAATAAAATTGAAAAAAAGTAGAGATTTGTAGCAACAGGAGCTAAAAAACCATCACAAGGTGTACATTTTCTCGAAAACAAAAGAAATGCCTATAATTTGAAAAATACATGACTTAGATTTTTTTTATATTTTTCTGGTAACTGTTATGATTTGGTCTATCACCCGATTCCGGCTGGACGTCGACTTACGGGACACCCTGTATATACATATATAATTCATCAGTCATGGCACGACTAATATATCAGCATTACCCCTAAAAAATGCTACTAATATCCAACACAAACGGTTACCATCACCTTTCGTCTTTAAACGATTCCCCTGAAATAAAAAAAAAACAGCAAAGAACAACAAGATGTTTTATGGAATAATGTTATGGTAGTATATGTTGAGTGATTTCTTTTGGACGTGAAGTCCCAACTGACAGCATGAGCTGACAGCTCACTCGGTGGACAGCGTTGTCTGCAGGGCGGCACGCTAGCACCTCGGCTATTGCGGGATAGTTATAAGGAGGGGTTAACCAAAATCCTGCCGCTGCCACCTGCCATGTCGTGACTGACAATACAAGATAACCGTAGCGCACACACTCTAGCCCTGAAGGGGCCTTTACACCTCCTATCCTTACCTTAGTGAAGGCGCAGATGCACTGCCTTCTGCTGCGTGCCCCATCCACCCAACGACACTGAGGGCAGATTTTTTTACAGTGTCCCTATTAGACCTGATAAGGAGAGAGGAGTAGCGGATCTAGACAACCTTCATGCTAGAAGGGCTCCAGGAAAGTGAGAGGAGAAGCAAAGAAAGCTCTACAGATTAATTGACATTTTACTAGCTACTTCGATTTCTTCTTGACATTTAGTTTATTTAGCAGTCAATTACAAGGGATTCAAAAAAAAATTAAACTTACAAAATTTCCAGCAAAATCCAGTGACTAATGCTCATTAACACAAACTTGTTATCGGCTAGCGATCTATGAGATAATAAACTACGAATTTATTCGAATTTGGCTCTTTGGTCGGAAGAGACCTTCGCAGAAACTGACACATTTTTCTTAACTAAAGCCCTAAATTTAAGGAACATTACATTATAATACCGAATAAAAATTATAAGAAAAATCCGACATGCTTGCCTTTTCTTATGTCAATCTCAAAAGCGAGGATTCAAAATTCAACATTTCTGATTATTATCATACCTGAAGACTACAAAGCAATTTCGTTACTAGATTTCACACCAAATCTTATCAATTTTTCTTCATTTTCCTAACGAATATACCAAAATGAATAATAATATATATGTAATAGTATGCCAAATGTGTCGGAAAAATCAATATGTACTTCAAAACGAATTTGCAAAAATGTATATAGCAAGTTTATTTACAAAATGTTCGTTCCCTCGAAGGAGCTCCCTGGACGCGTGTGTAGTTACTTTTAATAAAGCTGTAAAAAAGTTAGATTGCCTGTACGATATAACATTTTTGCACTTCCTAATAAGGTATTGTCGCGTGCTCTTCTGCTACCCTTGGATTTGGGGGTTCGTTACAATTCTCACAATACTTTCCTCATCTCACTATAAGTTAAAACATGCCGGTTGCTACAATTTCTTTTTCGATATACTATGTGGCTGCCTATTTGGGTTTTCGCTATAAATAAAATCTTGTCACTATGGATAACTACTTAATGGATAAACTTAGTTCACATTTGTCTTATAAAGACTATGGTATACATCTGAGAAATCTCCTTTAGACACAAGACCAAGTGTTATGTAATGTAGCTGGAATTGATAACCACAGCTAGATTACGGCATTTAGGTGGATAGTGTAGCGGTATGAAAAATAGATATGTGTACTTGTGTTTAATGCTGTATTTTTTGAACAATTCTTATCGAGATACACAAATTCATAAATTCACTATATTTTAATCCTGTTTATTAATTGCTCGATTGCACGTGTAGTTGTTATGCCGTATCTTGGCATATATTCAACTAAATGCAATTTATAGCCTTTTCTAAAGTTTTCACGCTTTATGCACTTGTTTTTATTTCACTTTAATCTTATTTTAACTTAACTACTTAACTATTTTTGTTTCGTTGCATATATTCTTAAAATGCCAGATTTGGCATGTGTTTAATTTTATGCAAGAAACTTATTCAAACTACGCACTAATTAGTATTACACCCAATACTTATCTGAAAAATCCAAATCCGACAAAAACTTTATGTCCCTTGCCAGCACCAATTGCACACCAATTTCCAGCATGTATAATAATGTACCTTCAACGTGGCACTTTTTATTATATGCTTAATTAATGAAAATGAAAAATTATAAATCACTTGATCTGATGCTATAAGTTGCATGTATGATCGCTTTGACAAAACTGAGAGAGATCTTAGGCACAGTATACATACAGTAGACCCGCTTAGAACAAACTACTGAAAAGTGAATTTTAAAATTTTATTACAAAAAAAAAAAAAAAATCTCAAAATTTTTCCCATAAGAGGGAACTATTGAGTATGATACGGAAGTAATGGGCGAACGGTAGCTAGTTGCACAATCTACGGGAAGAAATTTCAATTTCAATTTATTATATATATATATAACTACAACACTATACATATATATTCATGGCAATGCACCAGTAAGATACAAGATCTTTTAGTAGGTACATGTTTAGAAAAAAATAAAATAATACAAGTGCCTATGTAATAGAGAGGTTTAAAGCTACTTTAAATACATTGCATTGGTCTGTATAATACAAAGGAAAAGCATACAACTAGAATTAAGTACATAATTCAGATTCAGAAAAAGTGTTTACAAAATAGTGCATAACATTGTTAATCCATACTACACTATTAAATCTCAGTTAAACTGCTGAGTGACTTGACCGAACATAAACAAAATCACATAATTAAAATGCTCGTAATTCTGAGGACCTAAGATGTTCCATAATGAGTCTCCTGATCGAGGAGAGCGAGCCTGCCCAGACGGATCGCTTAATAGAAGCAGGTAAGGAGTTCCAAAGCTTGATTGTATGAACGAAGAACAGGCGCTGGGAAGTTAAGCAGGAAAATCTGGGCAATATTAAATTGCTATTTCTGTTAGAATTTCCGAAATTGAGAATGCGAAACAAGTATGCTGGACAGCGAAATTTCATTAACTTGACCAGGACAACAAGACACCGATAATCCAAATAGCAGAAAAGGCCACAACCAAATACAGAGTTACTAAAGGGCGACACGTGGTCAAATCTACGCAGATTAAATATGTATCTGATCATTGCATTAAAGACCATCGGAAGTTTATGCGAATTATTGTAAGCAAGATGGCCATACACTTCACACCCGAAGATGAGCACAGGAACAAGGAGAAATCGGCATAAAAACAATCTTGCTGCAATAGGTGTAAAGTGACTGGAGGCCCACAGAGAGCGTAAAGAACCATAGACTTTTCAAATTACAGCCGAGATATGATTATCCCAGGTTAGAGTATTGTTAAATATAACTCCAAGATTGTGAGCAGTCTCTACAAAAGGAATAACTTCCTCTCCGATCATGACAGGAGAGAAGCCAGTAGTGTCAGTATTGGATCTGCTAATTAACAAACAGTTAGATTTACTGGCATTAAGCTTCAGGGCATTGACCACAGTCCAACGAAGAATGCTTAGTAAGTCGTCATTAATGCAACTAGTGCCATCTTCAGAAATATTAGTTTAATGTAAGTACACATTTCGACAATCTACTTACAAATGTATTGTTCCATAAACTGAACATCTGTTTGACTGCAAAGTGGTGTACGTTCATAAAGATGCCATAGACAGTGTAATATATGCAAAATGGCTGTAATAATGTTTGTGACAATTTGAGAGTAGAACCAAGCCGAATGGCATGGGAAGTGGATCAAATTGTTATTAGCTTATTTGCTTGTCATTTTGCCCTTTTTCCTCTAGTACAAGTTTGTGCATGCCTTAAGTTTTCTTTCTTCCACTTTAGATTTAGATAGGAGCCTTTGTATTAAAAATTGGCTAGTGTGTTTCTGATTCAGATAAATACAAGTTTTCTACTTATAAAGCAGTTCCTCCCAAGATCTACGGTTTGCCAAAAATACACAAAGAAGGCTGTCCAATTAGACCAATCGTATCCTCAATCGATTCCGCAGTATACCAACTATCTAAATATCTAGCATCTATTTTGAAAAATTTAACTGATAGCTCCGCATTTAATGTATATGATTCCACCGCATTTAAAGATAAAGTAGACAATATAAAGATTGAACATACGGAAAAAATGGTCTTTTCAATAAGAAATTTTACAAACAAACGTTCGGTGTACCAATGGGTAGCCCCCTATCCCCAATATTAGCGGACATTATAATGGAGGAATTATTAACGATCTCGATCGATAAAATGGAAATCAAGCCACGTATTTTAATCAAATAAATGTGGACGACTTTTTCCCCATATTGCCACATCAACATCTGCCTGCTATACTTGAGACTCTTAATGGTTACCACCCTAAACTACAGTTCACTGTAGAAGAAGAGAGTATGGGATCTCTACCGTACTTAGACGTTAAAGTCATAAGAGAAAATAATTCAATAATAACGGACTGGTACCAAAAACCGACGGCGTCAGGTAGGATTTTGCACTACAAATCTTGTCATCCTGAGCACCAGAAAATAAACACAGCCAAAAACTTTATCGCCAGAGTTCTAAAGGTTAGCCATAAGAAATTCTATAGAGTGAACACAGAAAAGATTCGTAATATATTGGGCGAGAATGGCTTTCCGAAACCAGTAATAGGGAGGTTGTTGTTTCAACATCGCATACACAATGTTGGGGGTAGGAATAGTAATGAATCGGGAGGTTTGTTAAAATTTAAAGGTGCAACATATATTCCGGGGTTTTCTGAGAGGTTTCAAAGAATCCTTAAACCACAGCATCACCAAACTAAACTAGGTTTCAAACCGCTCAAAACATTGAAAAAATTGTTCACCAAGTTGAAAGATCCTACTCCCAATGAACTACGTTCTGATGTTGTATACAAAATTCCGTATAAAGGCAATAATAACACGAACTGTCCGATGAGCTATGTTGGAACAACAGGACAGAATAGTATATCAAATCATAAATCCGACTTAAAAGGCGGAAACCATAATAAAACCGCTCTAACGACTCACTGTGCGTTATCAAACCATGCTCCAGATTTTGAAAATACTTCTATTCTACATTATGAAAAACATTATAAGAAGAGACTATTAATAGGAGCACTATACATTCAAAAAACTCCAAATACAATGAAAAAAAAAAAAACGGATACAGATAATATCAATACGATTTACTGCGCTAACTTGGAGAGTTTTGGAAAACGTTAAAGCAACTCAATATCAGTTGAATTTGACGAGTGGTTGGATAACCTCCCACAACACTGTATATAGCATCTTTGTTTTTGTCTAAACATCAGTGTTATGTTATTTGTCTATTCATTTATTTATATTGTGTTTTGTAATCAATGGTTTCCTATAGTTTTTATTTATTAATTATTTTGTTAATAGTTTTCTAATGTTTTCAATCCGTAAGTAGATCTTGGTTTTTTAATTTTATTTTTATTACAATAATAAACGAATGTTTGTAATAGACTGCGTCCTTGAGAACGGTTCGAGACATCGGCCGAAACGTCGGAGAAATAATAAAATTCTCGCAAAATAAAAGAGGTGTTTTCCTCATGACCGCCTAGCCCAAAAATATTCAAATCCACAAAAAATTAATGAAAAACGGTCAACACACTCAAATCTAATTTAAACTCCGGTGGGCCAATACCGGCAACGCAATGCAGCAGTCTTATGAACACATCAGATGTCACTATGGCAACGAAAACTGTCATCTATTCAAATCGTACAGCATCAATTCACGTAAAATAGCTAATTTAAAAGAATCACAAACTTTTTTGTTAAAATGTCGCACTTACGGACTTATTCCTAAATTTATCATTGATTCAACAGTAAACACATTAAAATTGTTTAGAGGTTGTCCAACAGTTACTAAATCGTTAGAAAAGTGCGTTCAAAATTTTCAGTTTAAAATATTAAATTTAAAAATAAAAGAAAAAAGCAATTTAATACAAAATCAAGAAAAAACAGTCAAAAATAACCGGAGCAATATTCTCCAAAGCTTTCCAATGCATCTCACTAAAACATTCTTTGATGGCCAAGAATCAGCCTTCAGCCGATTCAGGCAGAAGCTCTCAGTTTCGCATGAAAAAAAGTTCAATAACCTCAAACAAAAGGCTATACACAATTTAGGTTTAACTACGAATGGAGCATGGTTCGATAATCGCACATCAATAGAATTCCCAGCTGATACACAAATGATGTTATCGCTCGGAAAGAAATTCTTGCTTCCATATGACGATAAAGATTTTCCGATATTTCAAGCGATCGCCGATGGTGAACTTTGTTTACAATCAATTGAAGATGAAAATAGCGGTGACATTGCCAGGGCGAAATTATGCAGTTTAATCTCAGATTTTTCTAGTAAAAACAATTATGACGAAAATCACAAATTAATTTTAAAATTATATGACGATACGATAAATTTTTTGCCTAAACACAGAAAAAGAATTGTGATCACAACAGCTGACAAAGGCAGTGTGACCGTGGTAATTCTCCACATTACCACGGTCACACTGCCTTTGTCAGCTGTTGTGATCACATTATTTAGATAAGATGACATCGATTCTCTCAGATAGGAATACATACAGATCAATAAGAATAGATCCGACAAACATATTTCAAAGTAAAAATAATGAATACATTAAATATCTTAAATCACACGAAATAATTTCTGATTCAGATAAATACAAGCTCTCTACTTATAAAGCAGTTCCTCCCAAGATCTACGGTTTGCCAAAAATACACAAAGAAGGCTGTCCAATCAGACCAATCGTATCCTCAATCGATTCCCCAGTATACCAACTATCTAAATATCTAGCATCTATTTTGAAAAATTTAACTGATAGCTCCGCATTTAATGTATATGATTCCACCGCATTTAAAGATAAAGTAGACAATATAAAGATTGAACATACGGAAAAAATGGTCACTTTTGACATTATTTCTTTATTCACTAACATTCCCGTCAACTTAGTTATTAAAATCATCGAAAGTAAATGGAGTTCAGTTAGTCCTCACACAAACATACCGCGAAAAAAGTTTTTGGAGATGCTTAGTTTCTGCACAACAGAAGCAAACTATTTCGTTTTCAATAAGAAATTTTACAAACAAACGTTCGGTGTACCAATGGGTAGCCCCCTATCCCCAATATTAGCGGACATTATAATGGAGGAATTATTAACGATCTCGATCGATAAAATGGAAATCAAGCCACGTATTTTAATCAAATATGTGGACGACTTTTTCCCCATATTGCCACATCAACATCTGCCTGCTATACTTGGGACTCTTAATGGTTACCACCCTAAACTACAGTTCACTGTAGAAGAAGAGAGTATGGGATCTCTACCGTACTTAGACGTTAAAGTCATAAAAGAAAATAATTCAATAATAACGGACTGGTACCAAAAACCGACGGCGTCAGGTAGGATTTTGCACTACAAATCTTGTCATCCTGAGCACCAGAAAATAAACACAGCCAAAAACTTTATCGCCAGAGTTCTAAAGGTTAGCCATAAGAAATTCTATAGAGTGAACACAGAAAAGATTCGTAATATATTGGGCGAGAATGGCTTTCCGAAACCAGTAATAGGGAGGTTGTTGTTTCAACATCGCATACACAATGTTGGGGGTAGGAATAGTAATGAATCGGGAGGTTTGTTAAAATTTAAAGGTGCAACATATATTCCGGGGTTTTCTGAGAGGTTTCAAAGAATCCTTAAACCACAGCATCACCAAACTAAACTAGGTTTCAAACCGCTCAAAACATTGAAAAAATTGTTCACCAAGTTGAAAGATCCTACTCCCAATGAACTACGTTCTGATGTTGTATACAAAATTCCGTGCAAAGGCAATAATAACACGAACTGTCCGATGAGCTATGTTGGAACAACAGGACAATTCTTAAAGAATAGTATATCAAATCATAAATCCGACTTAAAAGGCGGAAACCATAATAAAACCGCTTTAACGACTCACTGTGCGTTATCAAACCATGCTCCAGATTTTGAAAATACTTCTATTCTACATTATGAAAAACATTATAAGAAGAGACTATTAATAGAAGCACTATACATTCAAAAAACTCCAAATACAATGAACAAAAAAACGGATACAGATAATATCAATACGATTTACTGCGCTAACTTGGAGAGTTTTGGAAAACGTTAAAGCAACTCAATATCAGTTGAATTTGACGAGTGGTTGGATAACCTCCCACAACACTGTATATAGTATCTTTGTTTTTGTCTAAACATCAGTGTTATGTTATTTGTCTATTCATTTATTTATATTGTGTTTTGTAATCAATGGTTTTCTATAGTTTTTATTTATTAATTATTTTATTAATAGTTTTCTAATGTTTTCAATCCGTAAGTAGATCTTGGTTTTTTAATTTTATTTTTATTGCAATAATAAACTAATGTTTGTAATAGACTGCGTCCTTGAGAACGGTTCGAGACATCGGCCGAAACGTCGGAGAAATAATAAAATTCTCGCAAAATAAAAGAGGTGTTTTCCTCATGACCGCCTAGCCCAAAAATATTCAAATCCACAAAAAATTAATGAAAAACGGTCAACACACTCAAATCTAGTTAGGCAAAAATGTTGAAAGAGAAAGTATAGTCACATTATAGAAGCATCCTATTCATGTGACAGTTTTGACAGAGCTGTTCTACTGTATGGATATACTGTGTCTTAGGGATTGCCTCCTTTTTATAGGCTTTAAGCGGCCATTTTGACATACGTTCCACAAGAAAATGCAAATTAAGCATATTTTTCGATTTTGCTTGACTCGTATAATTATCTCAAAATGTGCCAATTTCCATCAACTAATTTATTTTAAATTATCCATGAATTTTCATAATTTATTTATTCAGATATTTTAATTTTTCTGAATTTTATCAAGATGGCGGCTCCCTGCCATATTATGATAATTTCCAATGTGGAACGCAAATAATTCTCCATTTCTTTTGCATCTCGTTTCCACATCTATCTCTTTCCCACTTATTATGGGATATAATTTTACCTTTTTTCGCGAATATTTGCTTACCTTAACTTTCGCGGTTTTTAAGTATTACCAACAGGTAGCGCGCAGCCAATTTTATAAAATCAGCTTTTCACCGTGTCAAGTTGACAGTCACGATCGCGATATTTAGCAGTGAAACTTTCGTGTTTGTTTATGTGTTTTTTCGGAAAATTTATGGATTAATTAATCAGGTAAGTGTATTTTATTAATTTCTAAGTGTTGTTTATTAATTATTGATGTGTTCCAGTATGAATAATTTGCAGAAAATATGCAAATCCTGTTAATTGCTCCCCTAATGGTCACACTTTAGAGACGGACATTAATGCTTGTTCGCTTGGTGGAAATTCAACTGCTTCAACTTCGAATTTGCTTCCAATATCTTTTGAGCACTCAGTCTCTCCTGTTAATTCCTGCGTTAATTCATTTGAATCCAGTTCTGTGAGTGCTTCCTCTGGAAAGTCATTGATTAGTAGGAGCAAAGATAAGCCTAGTAGTAGTAACATAAGCTACAAAAATAACAAAATTAGTATTAGTAAGGATACGAGCTTCATTGGACCTAACACATTTAATAATATCTCCCACCATACAGTTGTTGAGAATTCGCAAGGGGTGTGTTCCCCACTATCTGTCAGTGCACCGGTTTTCATTCCGAGTTTAAATTTTAATACTACAAAGTCGACTTTAACTCCCACTTCTCCTATTGGCGAACCTAGTCAGTGTTTTTCGCCTGTTACGTCATTGATTCAAGTTCTCTCTGACGATTCTGACTCTGACATTAAGGCACAGCTCCAGTATCTGACTGAAAGAGTTGATGCTATTACATCAACTGCTCCAAAAGTTGGTGATAACGCAATTGATTTTGGTGTGCTCTCGCGCATTTATGAAAAAAAAGATCGCTTGTGATTAGTAATCTGCCCAGTGCTCTGACGTGCAGTAAGGTCAGGGACGTGTTGCTCCCCGCATTGTGTGCTAGTATTGGCTTGGACGGCTCCTTTTGTGAGAAGGTTGAGCGTATTTCACCGTTCCAGCCGAAACCTGGTCTGCAAAGTCCTATTCTACCTAAAGTCTTCTTGAGATTCTATAAGGAGGAAGACTGCTCTACTTTCTTCCGCTCATACCTCAAACTGCTAAAGTCTAACCCTCTCACATTAAAATCCCTTGATTCGGAAGGAACTAATTCCAGAATTTACATTAACGAGGATCTTCTGCCTCAAGACCTCAATCTTCTGCATTCTGCTCTGCGCATTAAGAGGCAAAATCGAGTGGAGAGAGTGTACACTCGGAACAGAGCGGTGTTCATTTTACATAGGTCGGCTGACTGTGCAACTAATCTTCGTGCCGATCGCTTCTCTCCTGAACTTGCTCAGCGTCTCTCTCAAGTTTCTGTCCTCCCCAGCTCATTGACCATCCCCAGTGTTGTCTAATATAACGAACAGTCCGCACTATAATATTCCAACTCAGGCTGACTTATCCCGTATCCATCCGCCGAACAATTTTAATGTTCTATCGTTTAACGCTAGATCTACTACTAAAAACATCACTGACATCAGGCACTTGGTGGGTCTTGGGGAGGTTGGTGCTCTTCTTGTCTGCGAGACTTGGACCAAGAGGTATCATTCCTCTAGAATGATTGGCGTCCCTGCCTATAGGATACACAGACTTGATAGGGTTGCTAATAAGGGTGGTGGTGTTGCTGTGTACGTGGTTGATAGTATGAAATCGCGAGTCTCTTTTCGGTACATTGATGACAGCTGGGAGGTTTTGGCTGTACGCGTCTCTGGACGTGATACAAGAATTGAGCCTATCACCTTGGTCTCAGTATACAGGTGCGCTGCAACCTTCATGGACTGCAATATGACTATCTTGTCTGGTATCCTTGAGAGTATATCAAGTCACTCCTCGCGTCTCTTGGTGGGCGGTGATTTTAACATTGATGTTGGCGTTTCATCCGCGTTATCTCGTACTTTGTTTGACCACGCGTCATGGGTCCACTTCATCCACGATCCTAGATTTACTCATCTCATTTCCTAATTTCCAGCCGGTTTTCTCCGGTCAGTGTCCTGGTATTTCGGACCATGAACTCCTATTTTCTTCTTTCGACTTCAATTGTCAATCTCCTAATCTTTGGAGAACCTTTAGAAATATCTCTGCCATTCAGGATGATGCCCTTCAGGCAGACCTTGCTAGGACCGATTGGTCCCCTGTTTTCAGTGATCCGGACTCGTGCGCGGCGGCACTTTATTTCTCTGGTGCTTTACATTCTATTTTTGATAGGCAGGTTCCGCTCAAAACTGTCAAAATTCGCACTGTCAGAGAAACTATTTTCAAGTATCCTGAGATTTTGCTAAAATGTCAGTATCGGGATCTGGCGTATAGGGAATGGAAGAGGAATAAGTCCGTTGTAAATATTAACGAATTCCGTCGGTTACGTAGACAGGCTGACTATTTAATAAGGGAAAAATTTAGGGAGCATACAAGGAAAAGCATTAGGGAGGGTAATGTTATTAATTGGAAAAAGGTCAATGATCTTGGTCTCGGTTCCAAAGCATTGGCTCAGCCTGACTTTGAACCTAACTAATATGCGGAATATCTCAGTCCTAGTGTTTTGTTGTCTGGCGAAGTAAGTCACAGTTCAGTCAATGCTCGGATAGCGCTCTCTGACTCTGGGTCCTCTACTAATCCGCATGCTCTCAGCTCGCCTTCTGATGATTCCGGTACGTCTATTGCTACTGATGTATTTAACTTCACTGGTGTGTCAGAGATCGAGATAGTGAATGCTTTCAGTAGTATGAAGTCTAATGCAACTGGTTATAATGATGTCCCTCTTAAATTCTATAAAAGAATTTTGCCCTTTATCTTGCCAATTATCACTCACTTGTTTAACAGATTGTTGTCCTCTTCAAACTTTCCTGACCACTGGAAGGTTGGAATGATCACACTTATCCCTAAAATTAAGTCTCCTTCCGATATTTCTGATTGGAGACCTATCACAGTTTTGCCTACCATTTCCAAAGTACTTGAGTTCCTCATTGTGGAACAAATTACCTCGCATATTAGTACACATAATTTATTATCAAAATTTAAATCTGGTTTCAGGAGGTTTCATTCGACGAGCACTGCTCTTCTTGATGTTGCTGCGGGTATTCGGGATCTTTGTGACAATGGTAACAGTGTAATTCATGTGTTGCTGGACTTTGTTATGAGTAAAATACTCATATCGTTCATAACAACCCCATCATTTAATTCCAAAATGAATTAATTATTATTTCATTTCGTATCACGAAAATAATCTCTAAAAGTCTTTAATCGCTACTTGACGTGTACTTGGCGTATATGTCACGTACACGAAATGCTGAGGCAAGACATTCTTCACTCCCACAGCGAAAAATGCCTGATATCAGCGGTGCAAGTGCAAGTAATGTACGAGCATTGTTTTGTCTGCGCAATGCGCACATGAAACCTTTTCCGGAGCTTTTGCTCAGATAAGCAAAAAGGTAAAAAGAATGTCAGCGCAGAGTTGAGCGGGTAGCGACAGTTCTTTCTAAAAATTGATACGATCCAGTCGGGAGTGGTGCTATACACCCAGTTTGTCATATAAATAATTCTTCTTGCTAATTAAACTATATTGCAAACTATTATATTTTATAACAAGATAAATCGAAATTGAATAAAAAAACAGTGAAAATTTAAGTGTGGCTAATTAATTTCAATAACCCGACATTCATATTACTCATACAAAGGGCAGGTGGATCTTCCTCCAGCGGGAGAAGCACTCCCTGTCCTGTGTGGTACAATCACCACATAAAAAATGTTGGCAGCGGTTCAGATTAGCCAGTGAAGCAATTAAAATTAAATAAAATCAATTCTATTCATGTTCAAGTGATTAAGGGTTTTACTAACCTTCCCTTAAACAAAACAAAACAAAAAAAATGTTTTTTTTCTAAATTAAAAAAAAAAATAAAAAAGGTTAAACAGTGAAAAAAAATTTTTTAATAATAATAAAGTTAAAGTTTTATACTGACCCAAAGAAGAAGGAAGAGCGATTTTTGGCTGAAGGACTGACAGGTGTATCTGCTCTTGGTTCGGATGATAACATACCGGAATTTAAGTATTGCATGGATCTACTGAAGCCTACGGCATATTCAAATAATATCCGTTTCAATGCTGATAAAATATTATAAAAAAAAGGAAATTCACAGGAACGACTGGAAAATTTATATACAGGCTTAATTTAAGGCCCCAAGTAAGTCTTTTTTCTTCCAATTTTGTTGAATTCAAAAGTATTTAGGCAAATTTAGTGAACCGTATCTATACGTGAATAATTCTATTATGAATAAATTTTGATCTTCAAATAAAATAAAATAATTAATAAAATTAATCGATTTTTTCAAATTGACTGTGTCTCAGAAAAAATAATGGGATTTTTCTTTTCGCTTGGTTGAAATTTTTTTTTATGAATGAATCTTGATTTTCATATTGCAACTAATTAAGTGCTCTCCTCAAATTATGACAAGAATTAAATCTACAGATACATTCATTTTAATTTTAAAAAAGGAAATAAAACAAATACATTTCTCGTTGGTTTTGCTGTACCTACGGTGTGTGTGGTAAGGTCTAAGTGTTTTAGTTAATTTTTAAAGCCTGGTTTAAAGTGTTTTCTTTCCCCTTTTCTAACGAAAAGTGAGTATGGTGCACAGTAACTTAATTTAACCCATAAATAATTCGTTGTATCACCAGTGCGAAGTGTTAGCTCGTTTCCAAGATAATTTCCCTTCGAAGCGGACGAGTTGTCCTAAAACAATTAACAATGCCTGATAATCTTCAAGTGCAAAATCCTCCAGGTGATAATGCACGTGCCAATCCTATGGGCGCAGGAGCCCTCAAGACCAAAACCCTGTACCCTTAACATTCAGTGACGCAAAATTAATCATACCCGAATTTGATGGTGACCCTCGGACCTTACATCGCTTTTTATCCTGTTGCGATATTTTTCAAATTGACTCCCGTCCTGAAAACGAAAGAAACATTCTATTAAATATAATAAAAACTAAGCTCACGGGACGCGCAAATGAAGCCATTCAGTATGGAACACATTACCGTTGGAGTGAATTAAAAGAAGAACTCCAGGACGAGTTCCTAGAGATACTTTCTCGCACTACCCTACAGAATGAGTTGATGAAAACTCGTCAACTACACCAAGAAAGTTTAAGGGAATACTCGCAAAGAGTAAATAAACAACTCTCTCTTTTGAATAGTGCAACTACTAGCTCTGTGTCTGAGGTCACACTTCAAAATCTCCTACTCGGAGAGAATAAAAAGTTCACCCTACAAGCATTTGAAGATGGAATACGGAATGAAAAAATTCGTATCCTTACCAAGGCTGCTCAAAAGCAAGACCTACGCGAAGCCATAAATTATGCTCTAGAACAGACTTCTCGTCTCGAAAGATGTACATCTCGCGCATCTAGTCTCAATTCTTCTAGCTACAAGCCCCACACCAACAGAGCAGAAGCACACTATGCGTCCCCGTTTCGTTTTCGGCCGAATAATGGTCATTCAACTTACTGTAATTACTGCAAACGCAACGGACATACCATCGAAAATTGTTTTCTCAAGAAAAGAACTCCACAAAATCACCCTAATTATATAAAAAGAGAGACACCTTCGTCTTCTCGAATTTTCTGCGCGTACTGTAAAAAGCCTAACCACAGCATTGTTGAATGTAGAGCAAGAGAATATAACAATTCAGGAAGAGTATATCAAACATATGCTCAACAGATAAGACCCAACTCGGCTCATTCACGACCAATTTTCCAAAATCATGCACACTATTCTGGGCCTACAGCGCATCCTACAGTAGAACGTCGCAATAACTCAGCAAATGTTCAACCACATCATCCGGAAAACCAAACTCGGCGGCTGAGGGACCTCGGCTCTACAGCGCGCCTAAATCAAATTACCACTCTAGCCGAGATTCACAAGGATTCACCCTTACAGTCTCAAAATTAATCAAAAACAGCAATCTTCTAGTGCTAACGATCCCTTGCTCTCTCTCTCGAAATGAACTTGCCACATTCCTGATAGACACAGGAGCGGAGATAAGTCTTTTTAAGGCGGGAGTTGCGAACGGTGATTGCATAGTATACACTTCCCAAAAAACAAGTATCACGTCTATTACAGGAAACAAAATTTCTACCTTAGGTTTAACTTTCGCGAAACTCGATGTCGGCGGCTTAATTGAACATCCCTTTCACCTGATTAATGAGGAAATAACTACTAATTACGATGGCATTTTGGGGCACGATTTCTTACACAAATATAAGTGTAAAATTAACTACAAAAATGAAACTCTCGAGTGCAATATAAGCACATATGGCAAAAAGACAACCTGTTTGGATCAAGGTGAAATCGTACATGGTAAGGAAGTAACGACCTGTATAGGTGTCTGCACTCCTCGTCATGATTTGCCTAACCTTAAACGGGACCCCCAGGATGAAAATATTCCCAAAATAAAGCAAAAAAATATCGACAAAGAGCCGCATATCGAACACAGGCACAAAATGAATTGCAATCCCCCAATTAATATCGAAAAATCTAAGGATATAAAGTCAATCGAATTACCTCAAAGGTCGAAAACTATTATTCAAATTCCCACTAAACATACAAAAGACATTTTAATGTGCAGCGAGAAATCGAGCCTGGTGTGTACATAGGCAACACAATTTCTACCCCAGAAATTCTCAAGCTAACGTAATATTATTAAACGTGCGTGACGAGAAATTTTCAGTTGATCCTAACACCCTCAAAATATGTACAGAACCTTTAGAGAATTATGCCCTAGTCCAGAACTTGCGTGCAGAGAACAAAATACAAAAGCGCCTCGAACTATTGACAAATAAACTTAATCTTGCACACTGAAATTCTGAAGAAGCAGCTGGCATCTTGGAAATCTGTCGAGAATATAATGATATCTTCTACTTAGAAGGTGATGTACTCTCTGCGACTGATTCGGTCTGCCACAAAATCCCAACTCTCCCAGATAAAGGACATATAAATGTTAAACCATACAGATTACCCGAGTCCCAGCGATAACTGGAATGTTGGAACAAAGAATTATAAGTCCGAGTACTAGTCCTTGGAACTCGCCGCTATTACTTATTGCGAAAAAGCCGGATGCATCAGGTGCTAAGCGTTGGCGAGTTGTCGTGGACTTTCGACGGTTAAATGACATAACCATCGGCGACTCTTTTCCTCTCCCGAATATTACTGATATCCTTGACCAGTTGGGAAGATCCCAATACTTCTCTTCTATAGACCTGGCCAATGGGTTTCATCAGATCCGAATGGATATTACTGATAGGGAAAAAACAGCATTCAGCACTCCATATGGGCACTTCCATTATAACAGAATGCCTTTTGGGTTGAAGAATGCTCCCTCTACATTCCAGAGGTTGATGAACAACGTCCTCGCAGGGCTGCAGGGAATAGAATGTTTCGTCTACATGGACGACATTGTTGTTCATGGTTGTACCCTGAAAGACCATAATACGAAACTGATAAAAGTTTTAGAGCGACTAAAAGCTCATCGTCTGAAGTTACAGCCGGATAAGTGCTATTTTCTGGGCAGACAAATTTCCTACCTTGGTCATGTGATAAGTGGAATGGTATTCAGCCAAACCTAGAAAAAATCGAAGTTGTGAAGTCATACCCTACTCCCAAAAGGATAAAAGATGTCAAATCCTTCTTGGGGTTTGTGGGCTATTACCGTAGGTTCATTGAGAACTTCGCCAAAATGGCAAAGCCCCTCACTCGTCTCACTAAGAAAGACACTCCTTCGTGTGGGATGCCCATTGCGATGAAGCTTTCAGATCACTGAAGTCTAGACTACTCACGGCCCCTATTTTAAAGTATCCCTGTTTTGATGAACCTTTCTTGGTTACTGCCGATGCTAGCAATTTCGCAATTGGTGCCGTACTGTCGCAAGGCGAGGTGAATGCGGATCGACCTATTCATTACGCCAGTAGAACCTTGAATTCAGCAGAGGTTAAATATTCGACAATAGAGAAAGAACTTCTCGCCATTGTCTTCGCTGTCGAACAATTTCGGCCCTATCTCTATGGTCGCCGGTTCACTATAGTGACTGATCATCAGCCACTCACTTGGCTTATGAATTTAAAGAGCCCCACTTCCAGACTTATGTGATGGCGTATTCGCCTGGAAGAATATGATTACCAAATTATCTACAAGTCCGGAAAGCTAAATTCAAACGCAGACGCTTTGAGCCGCATACAGCACGCAGAACCCTCTATTAACGCCATAACTCGACAACAATCTCGAACTGGTCAGACAAGCGGCGAGGCATCCTCCCCCGAGGCAACTCATCTAAAAGGCGATATATACGAGGACTATATTAGCTATTTACAGAAAGGGCCCCCCGACTATTCTCTTATACAAGAGAAAAGATATTCGCTATTACGTTTGAAAACTGCTATACCTAAAATTTTCATTACAACCACTAATGATAGTAAATTGATGAAGAGCCTGGAGACATACTTTGGTGTCAAACTGGACATCTCTGTTGGGAAAATAGATAGACACAACCTAGGAAAGAATAGAAGCCTGATTACAAAAATACCCTATCCCTTGAAAACACCTTCAGAAAGAAAGACAACATTGACTGTCCTTTCCGAACTCCTCTACTTCTGTAAGTCAGTCAAATCGGGAAAGGCGTTTATTTCAGTAAGTCTAAAGGACCACCCAAGTCTGCTGGAATTCAAAACTATGTGTGCCTTCGTTTGCTCACTTCCGAAGTTGCCTGTCTGCCTCTTTCTGGATGAGGTTTTGATCTTAACGACAAGGAGCACATAGAGCAAATTATACGCGATTATCATACTACCCCTCTCGGAGGCCATACCGGTATATACCGAACTCAAAAACGAATAAAAAATGCGTACTTCTGGACAGGAATTAACAAAGACATAGAAGCTTTTATAAAAAAGTGCCCTTCATGCCAGGCTAACAAAGTCATTCGTAATCAGAAGGTCCCCATGAAAATTACAACCACCAGCACTAGACCTTTTGAAAAGATTTATCTTGACATAGTTGGACCACTCCCAACCAGCTATAATGGGCAGAAGTACATCTTAACATTCCAAGATGATCTGACCAAACTTTCAGAAGGCATACCATTACCGGATGCCGAAGCAGAAACTATCGCCAGGGAGCTAACTACAAAAATAATATGTCGTCACGGAATACCTCAGTGCATTTTAACTGATCAGGGAACCAATTTTCTAAGCAAACTATTTTCGGAGGTATGTAAGCTTTTAAAAATTCATAAACTCCAAACTACCCCTTACCACCCACAAACAAATGGAGCGCCAGAGCGTAGTCACAGAACGCTTACAGAATACCTCCGCCATTATGTTAATAAAGATCCCCTTTCCTGGGATTCATGGATCCCCTACGCAGTCTTCGTTTTCAACACAACACCTTACTCCAGTACAGGCTATACACCCCATGAACTAGTATACGGTTTTCCTGCTAAAATTCCAAACTCGTTAAAAGTCAATCCGGATATCTGCTATAATTATGAAAACTATTCCAATGAGTTGAGAGCTAGATTGCAACCATTCTGAAGTACAAAAATAAATCCGAAAACTACTATGACCGAGGTTCTGCCAATCGTTCCTTCAATCTAGGAGACAAAGTGTTTCTGAAAAGTCATGCAAGGAAAAACAAATTTTCCTCACTTTGGTTAGGCCCCTATGAGGTTGTGGAAATAAACTCACCTGAAAATACAACAATTAAAGTCGGAAATAAAATTAAGACAACTCATAATAACGACCTGAAATTATACGTTGAATAAGCGCTATTTTCCTACCTTTTTCAGAGATATAATGCATTTTGAAGCGGTGATCCTTTCCGTGCTGGTTGTGTGCTCGTGGAACATTGTGGACGGTCTCAATGTGACCTATTTGGAAAACAACTCGGGAATTTATTTCGAGGAAACAGGTAACGTAGGACTATTCAGTCATGAGTGGCACATAGTGGTTTACTTTGATTTGAACGGTCTGAAGTATGAATTCAACCTGATCACAGAAAATATTAATAATATCAAAACTCTATGTAGAAAACTAAACATTTATTCCGAGGATCCCCTCCTATGCCAAGCACCTCTTAAACAAATTCTACACATATTCAATAACGTAATTGAAAAAGAGAGCCTCATAAGTCCAGAAATATTAGGACGTGCTAAACGCAGCCCCTTAAATATTGTAGGAGTATTGAGCAAAACTCTCTTTGGAACCCTTAACGAGGACGATGCCATAAAATATGACCAGCTTATTAATGACGTGAAAGAAAACCAAAATCATCTCCTCAACATAATAAAAAACCAAACGCTGATCGTGGATACGACTGCAAACATTTTCAATAAAAGTCAACACGAAATTAAGGCCCACTTTACTTTCTTACAACAAAAGATCAATAATATAGAAGCATTTTTAAATTCCTCAGTTCTTAAAGAATCCTTTTTTAATTTGACCCTTCAATTAGAATCACTTTTTAATACATTAACCCTATCCATGATAAGATATGAGACGACAGTTGATGCTGTTCTCGATTTAATGATGAATGTGAAGCATGGAAGACCACATCCATCCATCATAACTCCTAGTCAGCTGAGGACTTCGCTATTAACAATACAGGAAAAGCTCCCCGAAAATCTTAGGCTTCCCGTTTCATCAGATTTAAATGATTTGTACGGTATCTATACACTAAGTCAAACAAGTACAGCTCGAACATCGAACAAAATTATCTTCGAATTTAAAATACCTTTGCCTTATCGGACGCAATATCAGCTTTATAAAGCTACCCCACTGCCTATTCTTCATAACAACGAATTTTTTTTTATTCAGCCTTCCATAGACTACTTGGTCGTAGACTATAACAGAGAGCATTACTATACCCTTAATAAATTCGATTTCCAAAATTGTCTCACACGAAACTCTCTCCATTATCTCTGCCGATTGATGCATCCAATATTTAGTGTACACCCAGACAATAATATCTGTGAGATAGAGCTCCTGAAACATGTAACTGAATTACCTGAATCCTGTCATATTAGAAAAGCTTCATTAGGTAACCTCTGGATTCAGTTATCCCAGGCGAACAAATGGCTCTTCGTCCTAACTAAAAAAACTACTCTTGATGAGGTCTGTGCTAATAAAATTAGTCCGCAAACACTACTGGGAACAGGGATATTGGAACTTTCCAATAAATGTTATCTTCGAAGCGACACGCTCACAATTCAGCCTCATAGTGCCAAAGTCACTGAAGTAAATAATTATTATATCCCTAGTTTAAATTTGTCTACGGCACTAAAAACGTCCAATTCTACTAAGATCCCTTTTACGAATACCACGAAAACACATTTGCTTAAATTTTCTTCAGATAATGATCTGCAACACTTAAGTGAAACCATAGAAAATATTAAGAAAATAGAAGGAGAAGGTCTTAACTTTCACGACGTTCACCACTACACCGTATCCTACAGCACATTTTTAATCCTTATCTTGTCAATTCTTTGTATATGCGTATATTTAAGAAAACGCAAAGCAAAATTCCATTTAAATAACGATACTAGCAGTAATATGGTTAGCCCAACGGCCCAAGAAACTAATAACATAACTTCTGTGGAAGAAAGACCTCGTCCATTATGTAGAGGCATAATCTAGTAACTATTGTAAATTTATTAAAGCAGAATAAATATATATAACCTTTGTAATCAGTATTTCTATAATTATATCCTTTTAGCGTACGAATCTATTTTTTTTTTACATTTAACTCTAATTCAAATAACACAAAATTATATATATATACTTAATCTTTATAACCAGTAGAAATTTCAATTATATCTTTTTAGCGTATGAATTCTATTTTATACTTTATACAAAAATATATATACATAATCTTTGTAATCAGAAACCATCTCTATAATTATATCATTTGAGCGCATTATTCTATCTTATACTTCTAATTTTAATTCTAGAAAATAAAACAATAACTTTTGTAGTCAATCGCATTTTTTTTTTTAAATATTTTTTTTCTATTATACATGTATACTAACCTATAGAAATAGAGGCAACACTACCGACTGGACTTTCCCTGTTTACTAAGAAAGTCCCCGCTCCTTTTAAGTCGCATGAACTTTCTTTTCATAAGGGGGATGGTGTTATGAGTAAAATACTCATATCGCTCATAACAACCCCATCATTTAATTCCAAAATGAATTAATTATTATTTCATTTCGTATCACGAAAATAATCTCTAAAAGTCTTTAATCGCTACTTCACGTGTACTTGGCGTATATGTCACGTACACGAAATGCTGAGGCAAGACATTCTTCACTCCCACAGCGAAAAATGCCTGATATCAGCGGTGCAAGTGCAAGTAATGTACGAGCATTGTTTTGTCTGCGCAATGCGCACATGAAACCTTTTCCGGAGCTTTTGCTCAGATAAGCAAAAAGGTAAAAAGAATGTCAGCGCAGAGTTGAGTAACATTGCCAGCCAAATGTTCTGTCGGGTTTATCGGAACGTCGAAAATTAAAGACTTTTCCAAAGAAGTGTCTAGTAGTGTCGTGGGCTCCCTACAGGTGAAAACGGGAGCTTGGAGATCTGGAGAGAAGTCAATCAGGCTCCCTGCTTTTACTAAAGGATTGTTAAAAGCCGTGTGACTGTCAGATGGATAGTCGATATCACCAGAGCCACTGAGTGATATTAACGGACAGTCTAGTGATTCATCGTTTATGTCTGCTGATTGAGCGACCATCTTCCCTGTCCTATGATTGGACTGGATTTGTTGGAGCTGTTGTCATTCGAGACGTCGAAACTCGTCAAGAAAAGTGGTGGGATTCCCGACCCGTCTCTCGTTTTTCGGCAAGCAGTGCCTACAATTTGGTTTAAAGATATTTTTGCGTCCGCATCCATAGCAGAACACTTATTGTCTCACCTGTAGACAGTCTTGATAATAGTGGCCTTGCTGATCACAATTCCAACACATTCCGACAGGTCTATTGGTAATCGTTGATAAGTCAGGTAGGTTATTGTCACCTTGGGGTAACATGCTGCTTCCTCAATCTCACTCATTCGCTGATGTCGATACGGGTTTAAGCCACTAGCAGTCGCAATGCGCAATCGTGTAGCTTGAATTTGAGTGACGAGTGCTCTTAACTGACTTATATTATTAGTAGGGTGCAGACAGGTCTTCTCCTGAATCTCAGGCAGTAGATTGGACTTGACGATTTCCAAGAATTCTTGGTCTGGCATGGAGTTCTGCAATGGGTCTCGCAGCAGTGCTAGGTGATTGTGGTACATAGAAAATGATTCTCCAGACTTTTGCTTTCTTGACATCAGCTGCACTCGGATTTTCAAGTCATCCTTGGACACCCTCATTCAACAGACACTCAAGTCCTGACAAATTCCCAAGTTGGAAAAGGGTTGTGCCTTAATAGATACCAGTACCAATCCTTCGCCGGTCCTGTCAATAACGTGAGCATGTTTCTTACGAGGAGTTCAAAATCTCCTTCCATAGCGGAGTAAGTGAGTGCTTCGACTCGAAAAATAAACTCATCCACTGATAGCTCGGAGTTATTGCCATTATACGACAGGTTCCATCTCCTGATAGGACTGCCTGAATATCTATGCACGGGGTGATTTTAAGTTTGCTGCCTTTGAGGTGGAGGTGCCTGAGGAACGAAAGGTGCAGCCGGTGGAAATGAAGGTCTGTGTTGCCCAGCTGAGAACGAGTGTCGATTGCACGCGTCTCTCTGATTTCCCAAAAAAAATCTGAGCATTTGAACACGTTCTCAAAGAGTGGAGATGGTGGACGAGAAACATACGCCTGCTAAATCATAGCAGAGACTCGCTGTCTGACGTCGGTGATCTCGTTACACAGAGCGTTCATGCTGTGGGTAATCTCTGCATGTACCAAAGTTTGTAGCTGGGTTCGAGGAGATCTGTGTCTTGGAAGACCTGCCCTGAAGGTGCAGGGGACAAACAATCTCTTCTTGAGTTATTCTGGGATCTAGGTACTGAACGTAGCCCCGAGGACAAGTACTCGCGACTTTTCGGGGGAGGTATCAGTTGAGGCACTTCAAGATGTGAGGACTGTTGCGGACAACCTTCCTTTGTCTAACAAGTGTGGTACCTCTTCTGGATCGCAGCGGTATACGCGATGAAATCTTGCTGTGCGAGCGCGCATCGACAATTGGGACAATTAGCTTGCTCTCCTATCCATGCTCGCAAACATGCTTTATGAAAGCCATGACCACAGATTGTAGTCACCGGTTTTCGTCTGGCGGACCAGTCTCCGTCTTGACAGATGGTGCACTGTTCTGTACTGGGACTTCAGTCGCCGGGGGTGGCGTTCACATAGTAGCCATCTCAAAGATTGCAGCTCAACAGAATAGAAATAGTATTAAGAAAACTCGATCTGTAGCCTTCACAAACTAAATTAAATATAATCTACCGTATCGAAAATATACTAAAAACGATGACCGATCTAGCACTTACGCAAAACGATAAAATTGCAAAGATTTTATGAGCTAAACTCAAACTTCTCGGAAAAACGAAATAAGAATTCAAAAAGATTTTATGAGCTAAACTCAAACTTTTCCGAAAACGAAATAAGAATTCAAAAAGATTTCATGAGCTAAACTCAAAATTTTCCGAAAACGAAATAAGAATTGAAAAATATTTATCATAAAAGTCTCCTTCCTCTCTCCAAGAGCTAATCCCAACACAAAAGTCTTCCAGGCCCACTCTCCCTCCAATCTGATGAGAAATATGGAGGATAAGTAGTGTGAGTGAGTGTGAGTGCATGAAAAATTTTGAGTCGTCACAGAAATCTGGGAAGAGTTGGGTTGGAGAAACTAGAGACTGAAAATGATACTAGAGACGCTTCAGCCAGGCAGTTAGCAGTATGCCAACTCCTGATTACTGAAGGTCTGCAGCATCACTTCCATCCTCCAATAACTCTTTCCTTCCTCCTCACCTAATTGCAATACTTATCTAACCTTCCAACCGGGCAGAGTCATGAATATGGTCAACTAGTTAGCTAAAACCCCCACAAGTCATCTCACAGATTCACGACTCTGTCCAGCCAGTCGGCCAACAAAGACATGCCTCCGCGAGAACACAAACAAAATAATTGTGAGGCCACCTACTATTTCCATAGCAGAGGGCCAGCGGGAAAGTTCGATTCAAAAAAATATCACAAAAAATTTAAAAACTCGACAATATTGCCGACTTGAGTCTTGACGAAAACTTGAACTTCAACTGAAATCAACAATAGCAAAACTTTAAACTTTATCCATTTCAAAAACTCAAAAATTTACTTTAATTCTAATAAAATTTCAAAAACAAAATAGCAAAACTTTAAAACTTTAACTTTACTTTAATGACAATTCACAAACTCGGGAAAACCTTATCAAAATATAGAAACTTTACTTTACAAAAAAAAAATTAATTCAGATAACAAACCAATTAGACTCAGGTCCTCATATAACTTCCACTGGATATGAGACTTGAGGTCAACCAACTAGCGAATACCAGATGATCATATCACTCAAAGTCCCAGTTGGGCGCCATTTTCGTTATGGAAATATATTTGTTCAAGAAGGAGCTTTTTTTTGGATTCTCCGGTATATAGAAAAAGCTAAAAAATGTTTTTAATTTGTTATTTCATCACACAACCCATTATATTTTGGGTGACAAGTTTCAAGTCTTGGTTTGACTCATCAACAGGTCCCAAATAGCGAAATTGAGTGACTTGAAAAACAAATGAAAAAATAGAACAAAGAAAAGAAATGAAAAAATTGAGAAAAATAGAAACAAAATATAATGGGCTGTGTGATGAAATAACAAATTAAAACCATTTTTTAGCTTTTGCTATATACCGGAGAATCCAAAAAAAAGCTCCTTCTTGACCAAATATAAGTTTAACCCGGTGAAAAATCCTATAGAGTAATCTCTATCGTTATGGAACTATACAGAGCGATGTACCTGGACGTGAAGTCCAGACTGCCCGCATGAGCTGACAGATCCCTCGGTGGACAGTGTTGACTGCAGGGCGGCACGCTAGCTCGCCTCGGCTATTGTCGGAGAGTGTGGGGAGGTTCCACGAAAACCTGCCGCTGTGCCACCAGCCATATACAAAAACATCGTGCCGGCAAACCAAAAGCCGTAGCACGCATTCAGTCCTGAAGGGTCCTTTACACTACTTACCACTTACTCAACTGGAAGCGCAGGTGTTCGGCTTCCAAAGCCATTTCCCCAACCACCCTGCGATACTGCGGACTATATAATACAGTATCCCTGTGATGACCTGTAAAGATAAGAGCAGCGGACCTAGTCGACCTACATGCTAAGAAGGCTCCAGGATAGTGAGAGGAAAAGTAAAAGATCTCACCAAGTCATTACGTTATAAAAGGAAAGACTCGCTTTAATGTAGGTAAATTAAATCTCATATTTAATAAACTACTTCTGGACATACTTCATCGTTCAATATACGGAGTTGCCCATAATTGAAAGAACAAATCATATAAAGAAACCAGGAATTACCTGATGTGCTATCATTAGTTGTTGTAATAAACTGAAGACAAGACCAATTTCAGATAAACTACAAAAAAATTAAAGTTCGAGATAGAGACAAAAATTCAAATTGGTAGATATCTCCTAGGATAATACAAATTATATAATATACTATTCATATTTAAATTTAAATGTTACTCACTTTGTTGATAACGATTATCAAAAGTACCTACATACATGTAATAATATAGATCTGACTTAAGAAAAACTGTCTAATATTCTACTTCTTTCCGTTTAAAAGGATGCCGACATTATTCTATATGAATATGTAACCATTTACTTAATATTCCTTTTTTTCTTTTATTAATTACTTTAAACAGATTACGTTTGGACTTTTTACCGGGTTAAACTTAATTTTGTTCAAGAAAGAATTTTTTGGGATTCTCCGGTATATAGCAAAAGCTAAAAAAGTTCTAATTTGTTATTTCATCACACAACCCATTAATTTTTGGTGAGAAATTTCAAGTCTTGGTTTGACTCATCAACAGGTCACAAATAGCGAAATTGTGTGATTTGAAAAACAAATGAAAAAATGAAAAAAGAAGAAAGAAATGAAAAGTTTGAGAAAATAGAAAAAAACAATTTTTTAATTAAAAAAATTTAAAAAATTTTAAAGAAACAGATTCATTCGAAGCGAATCGAACCTGTATACGCCACGCAGTGGGCTGAAAAATAAAAAAGAAAAGGAAGAAGAAGAAGCGTTTCGTGTCAGCAGAAAACCTTACACTCATCGGTGCAGCTTGGTTTTCTGCCTGCTGCAGACGCTTGAAAATAGATCAAACTGATCTCTTCTCATATAAACTCAGAAATAAATTCTGGGTGTGAATTATATGAGGAAAAAACACTCCTGTACATGCCCAGGAGGAAAAATAAACAGATTACGTTTGGACTTTTTACCGGGTTAAACTTAATTTTGTTCAAGAAAGAATTTTTTCGGATTCTCCGGTATATAGAAAAAGCTAAAAAAGTTCTAATTTGTTATTTCATCACACAGAAAACCAAGCTGCACCGATGAGTGTAAGGTTTTCTGCTGACACGAAACGCTTCTTCTTCTTCCTTTTCTTTTTTATTTTTCAGCCCACTGCGTGGCGTATACAGGTTCGATTCGCTTCGAATGAATCTGTTTCTTTAAAAATTTTTAAATTTTTTTAATTAAAAAATTGTTTTTCTCTATTTTCTCAAACTTTTCATTTCTTTCTTCTTTTTTCATTTTTTCATTTGTTTTTCAAATCACACAATTTCGCTATTTGTGACCTGTTGATGAGTCAAACAAAGACTTGAAATTTCTCACCAAAAATTAATGGGTTGTGTGATGAAATAACAAATTATAACTTTTTTAGCTTTTGCTATATACCGGAGAATCCCAAAAAATTCTTTCTTGAACATAATTACTTTAAAAAAAACGATTGTTGAATTTAAAAATATTGTCCGGATTATGACAGTGGGCGGCATTTACAATGTGTTGCCATAAAACTCTTGAATTTAGTTTATTGCTAAGGCGAAAGAATTTACTCTAATCGTTATTTTAACAAAAAAGTGGACCCGTACAAGGTAAGTGGGCATCTGACACACCTATCTAGTAATAATTTGTTACATTTCACACGATGGTGATTTCAGACCACCATATATAATAAATATTCTAATTATACACATAAATATAAAAGCAATATAATTGTATTAATATATAAAGGAATTTTTTGCAAAACTTCCGTTTGGCTGTTGGGGTTCCACCGTAGACGCGCCTCCAAGGAAGATCAACTTGCCATTAGCTGTAAAACAACGTTAGTCTTATAGCATAGTTACATCTAAGCCTATAAACTGATGACTGCCTTGAGGTGCCGAGTACTCTCACTCAGCTGCGCTAATTTATGCAATTTCTGGCAAGAGCTACACTGTCGGACGATATATGAAGTGCTATACGCGCTCACTTATGTGATGTATGGCTCAGCAATTCCTGTCGCAGGAGATTCAACAATTTTCTGATACAAACTAGATAATACAATGACTCCGTGTGATGCAGTGGATGCTGAGCACGCTCGCTTCAAGGAAGCTGAAAATTTTACACCTTTTTGTATGAAGTCGTGATGTATAGAAAGAATCTAAAGTGTGGCACACACTTTTACAATTGACGTGATTTGATGATTTGATGATCCCTGTGGCCGAAATTTCAAGATTTTTCTGGCTTAAGTTACGTGAAACAATGACTTTGTGTGGATCTAAGAAGTAAATCAATCAATCGTCTCCGTAATGTTTCAAGAAAAAAACAAACCTATACCGGACCATAGGATTCCTCTTGATTTTCTTTTCACTTCCCTTCCTCAAAATAACTAAACTTTCCTTTCGTGGAGCACACTGGCGAGAGCAACGAGAAGACTCAAAAGTCTGTCATCTGTTGCTTCTTCTTCTTCCTTTTTCACCCGTCGCATCCCGTCGATTTTCCCTCGCTGCTCATGTACTACAGGTCAGTATGGGTCAGCGTAGACGTATACTTAACTCAGTGTAGCATATTGCTACATGCAATACGGTACGACCATAACAGGGCAGAGTGATCTAGACCACCCATGGTTCAGACTACGCTGAAAAATGGTCGACTGAGCTAGCCGGTCTTAAACATAGGCCTCATTACTGCGGGCGCCCAATGTGTGGCTCGACCCATGACAGCATTTCTCATTACTCAGGCTAGGCGGCTGCTACGGATTGTCAAAGACATTCTGATATACTCGACAGATGACGAATCGAAGGCACATCCCTGAAGACTCGCCAGTCCTTGATCAGTCCTCGATATCGTCCTCCGTGTCAAAAGCCAGAGGTGCCCTGACAAACCAGTAACCTAAAAAATCCAGTCGACCAGTACCTCTCTGCCTTCCTTCAACGAGATGAGCCAAGGGAACCCCGCAGTCAGTAACCTAACCAACTGATCGCAGAGCTTCCCCTGCTCTAATATCTCACTCTGATCTCAGACCGACGCTTGTTCAAGGGTGTGTCTCCGAGGCGTCGTTGGAGTACCGGCCTTCTTCTTTAAATTTGCAGGCATTAAACAGGTGGAACTATCTGCCGTAGGGTTACCATATAGGATGGTTCTGAAACGTTATCAGGCTAGAGATTGGGAAAAAAATCTCTATTGTCCACAAAGGTATGACGGTCGCTAGTTTGGGAATGTCCTAAGCGGCGCATTGGCATCCTGTAGTTTGCCAATTAATCTGGCTGGATGCCTTATTAGGGCTACCAGGATTGAAAGTGACAATAGCCGGATGACGTTTCCGAGAATATGGGTATCACGGCCTAATGTCTTTGGCGTGCTAGACTCCTAACGTTCTTCACTGCAGATCTTCAGTCTCTTATAAGGAGGTTCCTTTCTTTGACTTGATCCGACACTTTACAAATTTACGTCCTAGTTTAGCACTAGTCTGCTGTTGGAAATTGCTTCGGGCAAAATTACTTCTCAATACTTCTTGAACCACTTTGAAATTAACAGACTTCGTTCTGAGATTGTAAGCTTTTGAACCCTGTTCAAATGCATAGCTTAAGTTCTCCTCTCTCGCACGGATCAATCTCATTTTATCTTCAGCATCTACTCTCAGAGGCTCATCAAGAGTTCCAGGGCTCCTTAAGATGGAATAGGAGCTTGCATGATCAATTATTTGTCGACCGAAGAGTGTTCGGTAGGGAGAGAAACCAATTGCTTGGTGGAAAGGACTTCTGAGGAAGCTAGCTATCTGGCTTAGCTTCTCATCCAGCTTAGCATGTTCCTTCCGATATATGCCCTAATCCCTGACAATAGAGACCTGTTCCATCGCTCTGAGGCGTTTGCTTGCGGCGAGTAAACTTCCGTTCGTAAGTGTTTCACCCCATACTTGTCCAGTAATCTGGCGAACTGAGCCGAGCAAAACTGGACTCCATTGTCAGAGACTATAGTTTCCGGAACTCCGAACACATGAAATATTTCAGTCTCGATGAACTGACACGCATTGAAAGTAGATGCCTTTCTCATCGGTTTGAGAATCGGGAACTTGGAAAAGTGGTCAAGAACTATCAATATGCAGACATTTCCTTTTACTGACCGAGGATATTTACCTAGAAAGTCAATGTACAGCTTTTGCCATGGTCATTCTGTCACGGCCTAGACTCCCGTAGGTGGTCTAAGAATAGTATTGGAGGCTTTCGTATCTTTGCACACGTCACAGGCGCCTACGTAGTTTCTGACGTCAACTGTCACTCGTGGCCAGTACAAGTATCTTGTTAAATGTTCCAGTATATTCCCTGTACCTCCGTGAATAGATAGTGGCGGATCATGCGCTCTTGATATTACGTCGGAGACAAGCCCTCGTGGAATCCAAAGCTTCCAAGCTTCTTTTTGCTGGATCGGATGGCCTGTTATCTGAACAGTCCGAATATAAACGAAGCCATCCCTGACGCAAAGATCTGGTAGTTTGCCAGAAGCTGTTTTAACCTTATGCCTCAGCTCCTCATATCCCAACAAGTTGAAATATGGAGTACTAAGGTCAACTTCCGGGCCAGGATCTTCAGGTGTTGACAAGCTGTCACAATGAATTCGTGACAGCGCATCAGGAACGACATTCAGGCTTCCTTTTCAGTGCTCGATGGTGAAGTCGAAACCTTGAAGCTTCAAACTCCACCGAGCAAGTCTACCGCTGAGACATCAGTCATTTCAAGCTCGCATGATCGGTCACTATCTTAAACGGCATAAGTTTTATGAAGTGTCGGAACTCCTGTACACATAAGATTGCAGCTATGCATTCCTGCTCTGTGACTCTTTAATTTTGTTGTGCTGAGTTCAACTTTTTCGAGACGTAGGCTATTGGCTTCTCGTGGCCATCGTCATCTAGTTGAAGCAGAATTCCACCAGTACCATGTTGGCTCGCATCGCACTGTATAATGAACGGTCTGGTGCAATCTGGGCTCACTAACAACAGAGCAGAAGTAAGTTTTTGCTTTAGTGATTCTAGAGACGTCTGGGCTTCGCGTGTCCATTGGAACTGACTAGGATTCTTCAGAGTGTCTGTGATGGACGCAGTTAGATCAGCATAGTTCGGGATGAACCGTCGATACCATCCCGCCATAGCTAGTAGGCGTCGGGCTTGCGGAACAGTTTTAGGTGACGGATAGTCAACTATGACTGAAATCTTTTCGGGGTCAGTTCGTATACCTCCTTTTCCGACTATAAAACCCAAGTATTTGGTCTCTTTAATACAAAACTTACTCTTCTCAACGTTGATGGTGAGGCCGACTTTCCTCAAATAATCCGCTGCACGGGATAGCGATGTGAGATGAGAGTCAAAGTGTGCTGACTGAATCAATTAATCGTACAAGTAGACGAGGACATTCTTACGAAGATCGAAAGGAATGACGTTATCCATGAGGCGGTACATAGTTTGTGGAGCATTGCAAAGGCCGAATGGCATCACGGTGTACTGATAGAGAGGATGACCAGGTACTGTAAACGCGATATTCTCTCTGGACTCAGTGTCTAGTGGGATCTGCCAGAAAGCGTCTTTGAGGTCCAGGCTTGTAATGCAGTTTGCCGTAGGAAGTCGACTCAAAAGCGCATCTATCTGCGGCAGCGGATAGGTGTCCTTTCAAGTAACATAGTTGACTTTCCTGGCGTCAAAACAAAGCCGGGCCTTTGCAGGCTTCCGCAATGGAGAGATCCAAGGACTCTTGCTCTCCTCTATCACACCCAACGATAACATTCGTCGCAATTCAGCATCCATGAAATTCTGAACTGAGGGTGAAATAGGATAAAACCTCTCTTTTATAGGAGTCGCGTCATTCATTTCAATCTTATGGCTGACAAGAGGTGTTTGCTAAGCCCAACGAGGCGAAAGAAGGAAAGAGCTATTTAGGTTCTTCTAGACGTTGGTGCTCTAGAACAGAAAAAACATGACAGTCGGTGTCAGGGGTAGCTATTAGACTTGGTGTCACTTCTGCAACTATACGCAGGACATCTGGAGCCAGCCAAAATAGACGCTAGAAGTCTATTCCTATATATAGTGCCTGTGTGAGCTCCAGAAACCTCGTAAAGACGCACGTTTTGGGTCTTACCACGGAAAGTGATGTCCAAGTCCACATGACCATGAACAGTCATCATGGCACCATTCGCTACTTGAATCTGTGTCCGATACCTCTTCCATTCAACCTCTGCTTCCGCAAGCTTCTCTAGAGCTCCCTGGTCTACAATACTGACAGTGGCACCACTATCAAGTAGCCCAGTCTTGGATCGCCCGAGCAGTTTTACTTCGGCATAAGGCCGAAAGTCATCTGGCATCGACACGGAAATATGTGCCAATTTGTTTCTTTCCTGTTTCATTCGTCGACAGTATTCCCGCCAACGAACGGTCGATCGTTTCTTTCTTTGTCCAATGTTTAAGTCAGGATACGTAATTTCAGCTAGCTCTGCTACTGAAGAGAAAATACGGTCTCGTACTGCATTGCAGTTTTGCAGACGCATATGATAAGGCGTCAGCGGGTATAAAACAGGCTCACTCGTCATAACAGGTTTTAATACAGAAACGTCGGGAGGCCGAATCTCCTGCTCAGTAACATTGCCAGCAAAATGTGCTGTCGGTTTTATGGGAACGTCAAAATTAAAGACTTTTCCAAAGAAGTGTCTAGTAGTGTTGTGGGCTCCCTACAGGTGAAAACGGGAGCTTGGAGATCTGGAGAGAAGTCAATCAGGCTCCCTGCTTTTACTAAAGGATTGTTAAAAGCCGTGTGACTGTCAGATGGATAATCGATATCACCAGAGCCACTGAGTTATATTAACGGACAGTCTAGTGATTCATCGTTTATGTCTGCTGATTGAGCGACCGTCTTCCCTCTCCTATGATTGGACTGGATTTGTTGGAGCTGTTGTCATCCGATACGTCGAAACTTGTCAAGAAAAGGTGGTGGGATTCCCGACCCGACTCTCATTTTTCGCCAAGCAGTGCCTACAATTTGGTTTAAAGATATTGTAACGTTTTTTTATCTGTTGGATAAAAATTTGCTCCGGCCGAGCGGTAAACGAGGGAGCAGTTTTGTTCTAATATTTAAAACTCCTTTGAGAATTTCACAGAAACCTTAGCAATTGAAAAAGGTTACGACGATATATAATTTATGTTATGTAAGCAATAAGATTATTTTAGTTAAACGGAAATTTATTTATTCTTACTGTATCTCATTATTTTAAAAGAAAATTTATTTTACTGTATCTGACTTTGTACTCACCTGATCAGTGTTTGGCAGCTGATTCACTTGGTTCTCTATTAAGGTTTTTAGGATTGGGATATTTTGTTCTTATTCCAGTCGAGACCCAGAATAAAATGAGGTTAGTAATTCTGACTGCAGTCGGTACCCACAGAAAGAATCTTTATCACAGTCGAGACCCGCGATAAAGTGTTTGGTGTTAGTAATTTATTCTTACTGCAGTCGCTACCCACAGAAAGAATCTTTATCACAGTCGAGACCCGCGATAAAGTGTTTTGAGTTAGTAATTTATTCTTATTGCAGTCGATACCCACAATAAGAATCTTTATTACAGTCGAGACCCGCAATAAAGAGTTTGGTGTTAGTAATTTATTCTTACTGCAGTCGCTACCCACAGAAAGAATCTTTATCACAGTCGAGACCCGCGATAAAGTGTTTGGTGTTAGTAATTTATTCTTACTGCAGTCGGTACCCACAGAAAGAATCTTTATCACAGTCGAGACCCCGCGATAAAGTGTTTTGAGTTAGTAATTTATTCTTATTGCAGTCGATACCCACAATAAGAATTTCTATTACAGTCGAGACCCGCAATAAAGAGTTTGGTGTTAGTAATTTATTCTTACTGCAGTCGATACCCACAGTAAGAATCTTTATTTTAGTCGCTGTCAAAAATAAGATCTTTAATCCAGTCGGTACCCAGAATAAAAATCTCGATTTTCAACCGTCTAACCAAAATAAAGCACTTGTTGGATTAGTATTAAATTCTTATTGCAGTCGCTACCCACAATAAGAATCTTTATTTTAGTCGCTTATCAAAACAATACCCTTAATCCAGTCGAGACCCAGAAGAAGAATATTTATTTTAATCGTCAACTAAATAAAGTATTTGATTTATTAGTAGGAATTAGAACACTGGGAAATAACACTAGGAATCGATAACCACTTGATCACTGCACTGCCAAACTGAAAAAGAGAGCGAGCCAAGTCAGACTGCTGTTTATATAGCCAGAGTTTGCACACGACACCAAAGAACGGTAGTCAAAGGCGCATGGCAACAATATTATCTAAAAAAAATATTTTGCGTAAATTCAATTTATTCCTAATTCAATATGGTCGAATTGAACGATAAAATAAGAAACTTTCGCCTTTTGTTGAATTAGAAATTTTCCTTACCGTAAATAATTTATACCTTCTTAAAAACCGTACCTTCCACTGGCTTAGACGTAGCTGGAAGCAGCGCGCACGAGTTGCTGGACTTGCTCTTAGATGTACCATCGCAATATTCCGCTGCACAGTGATTTCTTGTGAGCTAGCTTCAATTAAAGGCTGAAATACAAACGAGTGCGACACGCACCTGTCGACGCCAAAAAAAAATAATTTTCGAATACATGTTACGACATTAGAACATAGCAAATGCTGTGCCACATAAAATGTCGGCGTCAGAAAGTAGAGTAAATTTGGAGCACCGTCCTGTTAAATCTGGCATAAATGTAATAAGCTTTAAATACAACTTATACTTATTCTTAAAAAGATGTAAAAATTTTCCTGTAGACATCCCAAAGAAAGCAAAAACTCAACTCATTCCTGGTATTACGTCTGTGGTAATCAACAACGCAACTTGGGGCCGACCATTTTGTGTCGCATTCAGGGCGCATGGCGGAACGTGATGTGTAATGAGACTTTGTTGTTCGTACCTCGTTTCCATTTTGTGTTCTAGTACGATTTCTTCTTTACGCGGAATGTTCGTTCTGACATATTTACTTCTGCCGTGAGATGTGCAGCTGATATCAGCATTGTTATTGATGTAATTAGGTAAGATTAATTTATTAATTAAAAATTTAAGAAAGATTCTTTGTGGTGTTCTTTCTTGTTTCTTTTTCAGGGAACGAGTCTGAAAGCTCTAAGGAAATCAGGAGGACGTTTTTTTTTGCTCATTTTTACCTTGTATAGAACAATTACAAAGATGTTGTGAAACTTCATCGGAGCATAGTTTCACAGAGATACAATCAATGGAAATTCTACAAGAATTTGTAAAGCAGTGATTTTCGCTACATTGCCCCCTTTTTCAGACTCGAAGTTCCGACCGAGTCATTATAAAAGAAAATCACCAATATGAACAAAGTAAAAGCCCCACTGCTGATGATTCGAGGAAACAATTAATGGAGTGGAATGTAATAAATAAAAAGTTCCTTTTATGATTTTTTTAATTTTTTTTTTTTAATTTTAGAATTTTGATGTTCCCGTCTTTCAGCAATCGTACATTGTACCGGGTACCATCCCTAGTAGTTACGCGCTGTTTACGTTTTTTAGATTTTAGCAGAGCGTCCCAGGAAACGGTGATGTCCTCCACGGTTCCAGTCTGGTGGTCTGTCACAATCAGATGGAGATCGTGGTTCGGCTCGTTGGCGGGTACCAATACTACATCCTCCAATATTTTAATCTTGGATGGTGTCTGCTGGGGCTCATCCAATACGGCCGCTGATCCCGATGGTGCTGGCGCTGTCTCGGTTTGGTGACTTGGGCTTTGTGGTGGAGAATCGGTTATATTAATCACCTCCGATTCCTCCAGTTGCAGGTGCTGCAGTCACCTTCCCATCTTCCTGATCTGCCTGGCCGCTTGTAGCTGTTTAAGCTGCTTTTCCAGCTCCCAGATCTTCTTGACCTCGCGCTCGATGGTCTTGCCTGGTATTGGAGGCGAGTTGGTGGTCTCCTTGGCGATATTGTTGGACGATTCCATTTTTTTCCGAAGTTTAAATTCAACTGTGGCTCATAAAGCCATGAGCTCGCTATTTAAAGAGCCCTAACGGGTCCTCTTGGCTATTCATTATCCGGCTGGCATGAAATCTGGCGATTACGGTAACGGTTATACATGTGTTTCAATCGAAACAAAATTTGCTGAGACGAAAATTTATTTTCAATTTAACGGTCCCTTGTGGCTCAGTGCAGTAAAAATGTAGATGAGGTATGTACATACATACATAGGCGCGTGCGATGATTGGAATTTCGGTCGGTGTATAGAAGGTTTGGAGTATTTAACCCACGGTGCGATACAGCTAATAGTATTTGCGTTGTCTACACTCGAGTCGACCCCAACGCTAAAGGTGTTATTAGCTCGAGTCTCTTCGCTACAAAATTTAGCTAGCCTGTCTATGTGGAGGACCTTTTTCACTCGACCTCCGGGGAGCTCAACTTTATAGAGGACATCGTTTAGTTTGGATAATACAGTGCCAGGACCTTCCCAGTCACGTTGCAGTTTGGGACTTTTGCCCTTTCGGCGTTTTGGATTGTAAATCCAGACTTGTTCGCCTTCAAAAAATTGGAGAGGATGCGCTCTAAGGTCGTATTGGGTTTTCATCTGGTAGGACGATAGAGTTAGATTCCTCCGAGTTAAAGAGTGGATTTTTTCAAGGGTCTGGGTCAGCCTCTCGGCATAATCTAATGTTGTGTTACATCCGCCAGGTGCAGGGCCGTAAGAAAGGTCCGAAGGTAGTCTCAATTCTCTACCAAAGTTGAGGCGCGCGGGAGTGAATTTGGTGCTCTCGTGAATGGAGGATCGATATGCCAGAAGTGCGAATGGGAGGAACTGGTCCCAGTTCGTTTGGCTAGTACTGACAAACTTGGACAGGTAATCTAGAAGCGTCCGATTAAATCGCTCAACCATCCCGTCTGATTGAGGGTGCAGAGCAGTTGTCCTGGTTTTTTCTATGCCCAAGCGTTGTAAAATTACTTGTAGAAGTTCAGACTCAAAATTTCGGCCCTGGTCCGAATGGAGTTGGAAAGGCATGCCAAATCTAGTAAGTACATTCTCGATAAGTCCGTCTGCTATGGTTTCGGTCTTTTGATCAGGAGTCGCAAAAGCCTCTGGCCACTTCGTAAAATAATCGATTACGACTACAACGTATTTGTTTCCTCTATCAGTTTTTGGGAGTGGACCCAGTACGTCAATCGCGATTCTTTCGAAGGGAGCTCCTACGTTGTAAATTTGAAGATTTCCTCTGGTTTTTCTAGCAGGGCCTCTTTTGGAGTGACATAGGAAACACTTGGCGCACCATATTTCTACGTCAGCTTGCACAGTAGTCCAGTACCAGTGCTCTTTAATCTTTGGTTTGCTATGTAAGTACTGAAGAATTTCGGGGATATGTGACGCTGGGGCGACTTTTACAAGAACATCCTCTTCTCCGTACCTCATGACGTGTAATACATTGTCCACTAGTCGTAAGGATTCCCATTTTGACCAAAACGTTTTTATCGTAGGGCTTTCAGAGACGATCTGTTCTCTCGACGGTCTCTGGTTCTGCTGTAACCAGGCTTTCACAATTCGTTAGGTAGAATCTCGGTCTTGTTCCGAAGCTAAATCTATTGCTGATTCGACGGCTACCAAGTCTATTGGTTGTGTCTGTTCTCGGTTTTCCTTCTGATCACAATGAGTGCAATTTCCGCACGGTCGTCGTGACAAAGCATCTGCATTCAAGTGTTTTCGGCCAGGTCGATGTTCCATGACAAAGTCGTACTGTTGTATTCTTTCCAGCCATCTGGCCAGCTGTCCGTCGGGATCTTTGAAATTTAATAGCCAGCGAAGTGAGGCATGATCTGTGCGGATTCGAAATGGCCTGCCAAATAAGTAATGGTGAAAGTGACTAGTTGCTCGTACCACTGCCAACAGCTCTTTCCTGATAACGCAATAATTCCCTTCTGGTTTGCTGAGCGTTTTGCTATAGTATTCGAGCACTTTTTCGTTTCCATTTTGAACTTGGCTAAGGACAGCACCGATCCCTGTTTGACTAGCATCTGTTTCTAGGATGAATTCTCCTTTTGCTTGTGGAAAAGCCAGGATAGGAGGGGAAATTAAGCGAGACTTCAATTCCTCGAAGGCGTCTTGTTGTTCGTTTTCCCACAGAAATTTTCTTTTCTCCTCTGTTAGTTCGGACAGAGGTTTAGCGATGGTGGAAAAGTCCTGAACAAACCTTCTGTAATAAGATGCCAGTCCCAGGAAGCTTCGTACTTCCTTCTTTGTCCTAGGCACGGGCCAATTTCGAATGGTTTCCGTCTTACTTGGATCAGTCTGCAAGCCCGTCGCAGATACCACGTGTCCTAGATATTTCACTTCTGGACGAAAAAGATGACATTTCTTCGGGCTAAGTTTTAAATTTGCAGCACGCAGCCGCTGAAATACTTTCATTAGGTTGGTCAGATGGTCATCTATATCACGCCCGTGAACGATAATGTCATCGAGATATACAAGGGCAGTCTCTGTGCCTAGTTTACGAAATACGCCGTCCATTAATCGTTCGAAGGTTGCGGGTGCGTTACACAGACCATTACATTATACTCCCAAAGACCGGCTCCAGTCGCAAATGCAGTTTTCTCTCTATCCTGATCACTCATTTCGACTTGCCAATAGCCACTTTGGAGGTCTAGGGTAGAAAACCAAGTAGATCCGGAGAAAGAAACGAGCGTATCATCCATCCTGGGGAGAGGATAAGAATCTTTCTTGGTGATATCGTTAAGCCGCCTATAATCTTCGCCAAATCTAGTACTTCCGTCTTTCTTCTTAACAAGAACTACAGGGGACGCCCAGGGACTGTTGGAGGGCCTGATAATGTTATTACTCTCCATTTCCTGTACCAATTCCTCGACCTCGGCCCTTTTTGCCAATGGAACTCTTCGAGGTGGAATTCTGAAAGGCTTCGCGTCTCCAACATCAATGTGATGTTTTGTGATTGCTGTTCGGCCCACGTCGCTGGAGCTAGTGGAAAAAATATTGCGAAATTCATCTAGAAGGGAGGTCAGCTGTTGCTTGTCTTCGCTAGACAGTCCCTCGGGCACTCCGTTGAGAATGACACCAAGAGGGTCTAGCTCTGCATCTCTCGTAGAAGCGACCGCGTTTGCAAAACGACCGGCTCCACATATCCGATGAAGCTATCGCGAGGAATCAAAACATCGGAAGCCGATAGATTAATAAATCGAATCGGGATATTTGGTGTCTTTGACTCTACTAAGACGCGTGCAGCGTGTATTCCGTATGGCAAATTTGGATTAGGGTCTAATAGTAAAATCGCTCCATCTTCCACGTTTTGCTCTCGGTTTACCGGGATGATGGTTTCACTATGAGCCGCCCGCAATATGCTTTCTGCAAGATTTATTTTTATCTCAGGATACTCGGGTTTATGAAGACTTATAGTTCCTTTTCCTATTTGAAGGACATTCTTTTCGAAGTCTAGCCTGCAGTGGTTACGGTCTAGGAAATCCACGCCTTGTATGCGGAGGGGTTCAATATCAGCGACTAGCATTGTGTGAAAGGTACGATAACTGCCTAAGTGAAGCCCGACCTTCAATTTACCTAAGACATCTATACTGTTTCCCGTCACGCTTCTAATCACGACATGCGATTTCTCAGCTTTGTCAGTGATGAGCGGCTTAGAAAAGTGGGATTAACAATAGAGACCGTGGTTCCAGTGTCTAGGATAAAATTGCATGGCTTTTCGTTTGGTAGTCCTCGTATTGTGAGGCTATTTCCAGATGAACCTAGTGCTTGGATAGTCACTTCAACTCGGTCCTCCATAAGTTCCAAATACTTGTCACTAGAAAGCTCATCGTCTAGAATTTCGAAAATGGTTTGAGATGATGGGGTTATAGCCAGGAATTCCGTGGAGTCGTCAACGTTGTTCCGGTGAACTGGGGCAGAAGTAATTTTCATCGACTGGTGCCCCTGAGGGTCGATGTTGACGGGTTTCCCGAATTGCCAGAAACGGAAGGTGGTATCTTCACATGCGAAGCTGGAGTAAATGGGGGGCTCGTAAGTACCTTAGTCGTATGTTCACCGAGAGAGCCACGAACTTCTTGTTCTCTATCTGTTGTCACGTTTCTCGTCTGTTTTCTACGCCTTCCATAATTGAGTTTGTTAGTTGAGGCTTGCGCGACATGAACTCTGACATTCCTTCCCACGTTAATCACTGTGGCTAGTTCTTGTGCTGCGTTCACTGCTTCATGCAGTGATTTTCGTCCCCGAACTCTGACCAAAGTCCTCAACTCGTCGTCTCGAATTCCTTCCAAAAATCGTAACGCTGCCATTCTGTCAACGATATCTGTTGGGCAGGATGGAAATGCAGTCGTAGCCAGTCGCTGTAACTCCAGTGCAAAATTTGCAAAACTTTTTCTCGGACCTTGCGATCTTCCGCAGAACTGCACTTGGCTCGAGTAGGAGTCGACTCCAAAGCGCTGTTCTAGCAACGCGATTAGCTCTCCGTATTGAATGCGATGACCTGGAGGGAAAACGCTTAGTACTGATAGAGCATTACCTCGCAGTTGTGTCGCCATGGCGTCAGCTTTCTCTTGCTCTGACCAGTTGTTATTTCGCGCTACAATCTCGAATTGTATTCTATAATCCGACCAGGATACTGCCCCGTCAAAAGGATTTAGATTGCAGACTAGCCCAACTGGTCCAGAGCTGACAGCTCCTGCATTTGAAGTTGAGGGAAACGAAGGCTGTCGTTTAAAATTCGAAGAAGGAGGTGGCATGAAGTTGAAGTTAGGCTGCGCGCCTAAGTTAGGATTAGGCTGTTGCATAAAATTCGAACTAGATCGCTGAGTAAAATTTGAGTTAAACTGTTGGTCAAACATGGCATTAGATTGCTGAGCAAAGTTAGAATTAGGGTGCTGAGCAAAAATGATGTTAGACTGCTGCGCCAAATTTGAATTAGGCTGTTGTAGGGAATAAAGCCTTTCGACGGAGTCTCTTGGTAAAGGAGCTTGTTCAACAGATTGCACAGCAGGCTGACTTCGTGCAGGGTTCAATGGAAAGTGGCCATTAATTGGCCAGTGACTCCAGCTTGAAGTGGGTTGAACAGGATAATTAAATATTTGGTTTGTATAGGTCGACGGCTGGTGTCCCTGAGAAGACACAGAAGAATTGGGTAGCGAGCTGCTAATAGACACTGCAGGGGTAATTGAATGAACTATTGCTGCGCTCGAAGAGATAGGTGATGTTACCGAAGTTGTAGTTACGGAAGTTGTAGTCGACGTAGTAGTAGTTGTAGGGGAAGACGTATTTGCCAGAGAAGAAAAGTCTTCAAAAACTCGGTTAACGAATCCCGTCCCACTTAAAGTCTTATCCAACTCGTCCATTTGCTTCGATAGTTTAGTCACTTGATCAGTGATTCCTGACTCTATGGCTGTAACAGACGCAGCTTGTTCTTTTTGTAATTCGACCTTGATTTCGTTAGCAAGCTCTTTCACCAAAGCTGCTGCCATGGCCTTAATTTCATCCTTCAGCTGTTCGGAATCCATTTTGAGCAACTCAATTATAACAAAAGAGATCACAAAAAGCCGCAATTATACGTAAATGCCGTAACAGTGTAGCGTTTATTTAAATTCTTGAAAAAGATTGATCTCCCAGAGGAGTAAGGAATTTCAATCGTTACGAAGAGTTTTCAATTCGTTTTAAAAAAAAAATAACTTAAAATCGAAAATAATAGCTTAGATAAAATCGCGAGACGTCGAGGGATTCATTCAGAAATTTTTAAACACTGAAACGAGTATTTGAGTGGGACAAAATATTTGAGGAAATATTTTTCAATACCCCACACTTGACACCAATTGTAACGTTTTTTTATCTGTTGGATAAAAATTTGCTCCGGCCGAGCGGTAAACGAGGGAGCAGTTTTGTTCTAATATTTAAAACTCCTTTAAGAATTTCACAGAAACCTTAGCAATTGAAAAAGGTCACGACGATATATAATTTATGTTATGTAAGCAATAAGATTATTTTAGTTAAACGGAAATTTATTTATTCTTACTGTATCTCATTATTTTAAAAGAAAATTTATTTTACTGTATCTGACTTTGTACTCACCTGATCAGTGTTTGGCAGCTGATTCACTTGGTTCTCTATTAAGGTTTTTAGGATTGGGATATTTTGTTCTTATTCCAGTCGAGACCCAGAATAAAATGAGGTTAGTAATTCTGACTGCAGTCGGTACCCACAGAAAGAATCTTTATCACAGTCGAGACCCGCGATAAAGTGTTTGGTGTTAGTAATTTATTCTTACTGCAGTCGCTACCCACAGAAAGAATCTTTATCACAGTCGAGACCCGCGATAAAGTGTTTTGAGTTAGTAATTTATTCTTATTGCAGTCGATACCCACAATAAGAATCTTTATTACAGTCGAGACCCGCAATAAAGAGTTTGGTGTTAGTAATTTATTCTTACTGCAGTCGCTACCCACAGAAAGAATCTTTATCACAGTCGAGACCCGCGATAAAGTGTTTGGTGTTAGTAATTTATTCTTACTGCAGTCGGTACCCACAGAAAGAATCTTTATTTTAGTCGCTGTCAAAAATAAGATCTTTAATCCAGTCGGTACCCAGAATAAAAATCTCGATTTTCAACCGTCTAATCAAAATAAAGCACTTGTTGGATTAGTATTAAATTCTTATTGCAGTCGCTACCCACAATAAGAATCTTTATTTTAGTCGCTTATCAAAACAATACCCTTAATCCAGTCGAGACCCAGAAGAAGAATATTTATTTTAATCGTCAACTAAATAAAGTATTTGATTTATTAGTAGGAATTAGAACACTGGGAAATAACACTAGGAATCGATAACCACTTGATCACTGCACTGCCAAACTGAAAAAGAGATCGAGCCAAGTCAGACTGCTGTTTATATAGCCAGAGTTTGCACACGGCACCAAAGAACGGTAGTCAAAGGCGCATGGCAACAATATTGGCATAGCAACAACTGGCATAGCAACAATAACTTGGCATAGCAACTGCACCTCATCATTTGTCATGAGTGTTACCATTTTAGTTATTGCCGCCACAGGCTGCTTTCAACTTATTATCTAAAAAAAATATTTTGCGTAAATTCAATTTATTCCTAATTCAATATGGTCGAATTGAACGATAAAATAAGAAACTTTCGCCTTTTGTTGAATTAGAAATTTTCCTTATCGTAAATAATTTATACCTTCTTAAAAACCATACCTTCCACTGGCTTAGACGTAGCTGGAAGCAGCGCGCACGAGTTGCTGGACTTGCTCTTAGATGTACCATCGCAATATTCCGCTGCACAGTGATTTCTTGTGAGCTAGCTTCAATTAAAGGCTGAAATACAAACGAGTGCGACACGCACCTGTCGACGCCAAAAAAAAAAAATTTTCGAATACATGTTACGACATTAGAACATAGCAAATGCTGTGCCACATAAAATGTCGGCGTCAGAAAGTAGAGTAAATTTGGAGCACCGTCCTGTTAAATCTGGCATAAATGTAATAAGCTTTAAATACAACTTATACTTATTCTTAAAAAGATGTAAAAATTTTCCTGTAGACATCCCAAAGAAAGCAATAACTCAACTCATTTATCTTGAAATGACGACGACAATGTCGCATTCCTGGTATTACGTCTGTGGTAATCAACAACGCAACTTGGGGCCGACCATTTTGTGTCGCATTCAGGGCGCATGGCGGAACGTGATGTGTAATGAGACTTTGTTGCTCGTACCTCGTTTCCATTTTGTGTTCTAGTACGATTTCTTCTTTACGCGGAATGTTCGTTCTGACATATTTACTTCTGCCGTGAGATGTGCAGCTGACATCAGCATTGTTATTGATGTAATTAGGTAAGATTAATTTATTAATTAAAAATTTAAGAAAGATTCTTTGTGGTGTTCTTTCTTGTTTCTGTTTCAGGGAACGAGACTGAAAGCTCTAAGGAAATCAGGAGGACGTTTTTTTTTGCTCATTTTTACCTTGTATAGAACAATCACAAAGATGTTGTGAAACTTCATCGGAGCATAGTTTCACAGAGATACAATCAATGGAAATTCTACAAGAATTTGTAAAGCAGTGATTTTCGCTACAATATTTTTGCGTCCGCATCCATAGCAGAACACTTATTGTCTCTCCTGTAGACAGTCTTGATAATAGTGGCCTTGCTGATCACAATTCCAACACGTTATGACACGTCTATTGGTAATCGTTGGTAAGTTAGGTAGGTTATTGTCACCTTGGGGTAACATGCTGCTTCCTCAATCTCACTCACTCGCTGGTGTCGATACGGGTTCAAGCCACTAGCAGTCGCAATGCGCAATCGTGTAGCTTGAATTTGAGTGACGAGTGCTCTTAACTGACTTATATTATTAGTAGGGTGCAGACAGATCTTCTCCTGAATCTCAAGCAGTAGATTGGACTTGACGATTTCCAAGAATTCTTGGTCTGGCATGGAGTTCTGCAATGGGTCTCGCAGCAGTACTAGGTGATTGTGGTACATAGAAAATGATTCTCCAGACTTTTGCTTTCTTGACATCAGCTGCACTCGGAATTTTCAAGTCATCCTTGGACACCCCCTTGCAACAGACAATCCAGTCCTGACAAATTCCCAAGTTGAAAAAGGGTTGTGCCTTAATAGAGACCAATACCAATCTTTCGCTGGTCCTGTCAATAACGTGAGCATGTTCTTTACGAGGAGTTCAAAATCTCCATCCAGAGCGGAGTAAGTGAGTGGTTCGACTCGAAAAATAAACTCATCCACTGATAGCTCGGAGTTATTGCCATTATACGACAGATTCCATCTGTTGTTGTTTCCGAGTAAAGGAGTTATCTTACGGAATAGGCGAAGCTTTGTTGTTAAATAAATGGCGAAGCCAATTAAGGCTTTGCACCTATTTATTTAACGTACAACTTGTTGTTTGATAAATGGCGAAGCCAAATAAGGCTTTGCACCTATTTATTAAATGTACAAGTTGTTGTTACCTGAAGAATAGGCGAAGCCAAATAAGGCTTTGCACCTATTTAATTTCTGAAGACCTGGATGGAGATTGATCAATAGGCGAAGCCGAATAAGGCTTTGCACCTATTTAATCACTGAAGACGACCTGGTTGAAAACTGTACTCTAGGCGAAGCCAAATAAGGCTTTGCACCTATTTATTATTGGAAGACTTCTTTAAAACTCAACTCTAGGCGAAGCCAAATAAGGCTTTGCACCTATTTAATTATAGAAAGATTTGTTTACGACTGAACCCTCTGTACTTTATTCTGTACTATATTTATACAAAAATTGTCTTACTCTAAGACTACTAATACTACACAGAATAATGTATAAAATACCTCTGACCCAGCACTTTATTTATTTAGCATATAATTCATACAAAGTGTAAGTCGGAAGTATTTCATTAACAACTATTACTTAATTTTACTACTTACGGAAGTATGCAAGTCACGGCACTCGTTGCTTTTTATAAATTTATACATATATCTTACCCAATCTATGTTGCGGGCTTTCAACTCATTGTTTATTTTAATTTCTTTCCTACTCGAATTACACTCAGTACTTTGCGGCTTATCACAAAAACAATTTAGTTACTCACAAACATATGTTCTACCTCTGGTGCAAGGTCGTTCGTATTTCAACGTGCGAATTCTTGCGCGCAGCGGTATTATCACATCATTCACTGAAATAATTGAGGTAGATCAGTGATGATTAATTATGTATGTACGTATACCGTTTGTTTTTACATGCAGTGAAAACTGATGTAGGTATGTAGGTATACCGTTTGTTTTTACATGCAGTGGAAACTGATGTAGGTATGTAGGTATACCATGTCGTAAACTTTTCGTTTTATTTCCTGATCGGAATACGTGAAATGTTTACTTGCAATGTACTGATGTAGGTAGGTAGGTATGCGATTGATATTTTTATGTATGTAACAAATCTCCCCCTTGTAAAAAAAAATGTGTTATTCTTTGAAGAGGAATAACGCATTAAAACATGATGAAAGGGTTTAATCTTATTGGCAGTACTTTGTTATTGATTTTATATGTATAAATTATGTCGAACTCCGGGACAAGCATACGGTTAGGTCGTTAAGACTAATAAGTACAAGTTTATCTATGTAATAAATTAAATTAAGGTTAGGAATACGTTACAATATTTCTTATATTAGTACAATAAAGTTATAATATTTGATAGTTTGTTTGGCACACATTAAAAATTTCACATTGTAATTGTTTTTTCTTTTCTTTTTATATAGGGCACGGTTAATCATATTGTTTATACATATTTGTGTGTACATATTTTTCTTTATTACAAGTATTGATAATCGGATTGCTTTCATATATTCTTCTTAATTAATTTTATTAATTATATATATTTGTTCTTTTTTTTTTTAAAGGTTTATACATAAGGTATTTTTCTTAATTAATTTTCTAATATTAGTATACATTTATAGGTATGTTGGTTTTTAAGTTGGTCTCTTATAAATTAACATTTCTAGTTTCTATTATTGTACACATAGATATTATTTCTAATTCTAATTTATGTGTATATATGTATATATTTTTACAATTATACATACTCGTATGTATGTTTTTATCTTTAATTATAATATACGTATAGGTATAAATCTTTGAAAAAAGGAAAATTTTTTTTGAAGAATTATATATCAAACAAGGCAGGTATTTCTTATTATTTCTGGTATTTCTATAAATTTATATTCAATGATTAATTAAACTACTTGTAAATTGCGGGGTCTTTTAATTGAATCTAGTTCAAAATTGGTTAAGGATGGTGGAAGTGGTGGTGGTGGAGGTATTGGTAAATTGTGTCTACTATTTGTCTATGGAGACGAAATATTTTGTGATTTAATTGAACCTTTAAATTCAGAACGATTCATTAATTAGTGGGTTTAATCTGGCTTTGTGAGTTTTGGAGATTTCCGATTGGAAGTTTTGGGAGATTTGGTATAAAATTGTTGTGTTTTTGAGTGTTTATTTTATTAAAAATATGGAGAAGAAAATTGGTGCTGCCTTTGATAAGTTGATGGCCTTGGCTAAATCGACTATCCAGCCGGAGAGGAATATTGAAGGTATGCCCTTATATCGAGTGGACCAGCCAATCGAGCCGTACGTGCTTCAGGGGCTGCCTGGAACCTCTCAAGAAGTGCCGGCTTACGTACCTGGACCTAGGAGGCTGACTTTAGAAGAATATCGCAGGAGGACTACGAAGAATTGCGGAGATCAGCCAGATCTGGCAAAGAAAACCAAGTCGACCGGAGGAGGTAGGCGTGTTAGGCTAAGCCGAGAGTTACATTATTTCCGGCTTAGGGCTAGTCTAGCCGCTACAACCGAGGAGCGTGCTCAGTATGAGGATTTGGCCAAGGGAAAATTGAAGGAACTTAACGCCTTCAAAAGGGCTAAAAAGAGAAATTCTAAACATAAAAAAGAAACAAAAAAAAACATTATGTCTAAATTATAAAATAAATGATTAGTTATATATTTACTTTCTTTTTCTTTCATTAACCCAAAATTTTTATCCCTAATAGGTAGGTTGAGGGGTATTATTTTTCTGCATGAGAAGTTCTTCTTTTGAATTTTTGAATAGGTGCCTACTATTGCTGCATGGGAATTGCAAAAATATATATATATATATATATATATTTTTTTTACCATTACTCATGGAATGGTTTTAATCTGTTGTTATGTACTGTTACTCGTCGTTTACCGATTTGAATAACAGTATTAACAGGGGTAAAAGCTTTTACCACGAGATATGGACCTAGCCATATCTGGGAAAGCTTGTGTTTTTTGGCCGAATTTTTCAGTAAAACTTTATCACCTGGTTGGAATGTTACCGGGCGTGAGTGTTTATCGTAATAAAGTTTTGACTTTTCCTTGGCGTTGAGCAGATTTTTCCGGGCGATAGCATATGTTTTTTGTAATTTGTACCTAAGAATGTGGTAGTAACTTTCGTGGTTGTAAATGGGCTCTGGTTCTCTTTTCAGATTTGATGGTACATCTGCTGTAAACCCAAACAGACAATCCATTGGAGTGAGCTTAGTGCCGTCGTGTGGGCTATTATTGTATACGAAAGCCGCGGTTCTCAGGAATCGATCCCAAACCTTTGGATTTTCGGACACAATAGCTCTTAAATACTCCACTAGAGGTCTGTGGGTTCGTTCAAGTGCGCCATTGGATTGCGGATGATAAGCGGAAGTCTGTATTTTTTTTATCTTTAGAAGTTTACAGACACGTTTGAAAAGATCGCTTAAAAAGTTAGATCCTTGGTCAGTTACTACTTTTTTAGGAATTCGATAACGAGTAATTATCTCATCGAAGAATATTCCTGCTACCGTTTCTGCTTCGCCATTCGGCATGGCATAACAATCTACGAATTTCGTAAGATTGTCTTGGAATGTCAATATGTACTTGTTTCCAGAGTGGGTTTCTTCAAGTGGTCCTACTATATCTAAATAGACTTTCTCGAAGGGCATTTGGGCCGTATCTGTTATGATCATTGGCATACGGTATTCCGGGCTAGCCTTCATTTTTTGGCATTTGGAACATTTCCGAATATATCTCTTAATAGAACTGAGCATATTCTTCCATTTATATTTTCTTTTTATTTTTTTGTACGTTTTAATGACTCCTTGGTGACCACCAAATGCCGAGTCATGATAGTCCTTTAGAATTATTTGAATTTCCTCGGGGTCTGTGATAATTTCAGGTAATTTACTTTGAGAATTTATATAATTATTGCTCGGAGATAATTCGCCGTGTTCAGATGTACTACTTCCAGATTGGTTGTTTGTAGTTGATTTGTGTTTCATTGAGTCATTTTGGGGACTCCCTGAACGTTCCTGAATTCTCTGGGGAGTTTTGTGAATTATTTCCTCAATTGCTGTTTCCCTAGCTTGAGCTCGTGTAACAGCATGGCAATGTGCTAGTTTGGACTTCGGTGTAGGCGAAGAACTAGTATCTTCATCGTCTATGTCGGAATCGACACGGTGATGTACCTGGGCCTCTACCATGATCGAATTGGGGCTTGTCTGTTTCAGCTGGGCAGGTATTCGACTAAGCGCGTCTGCATTAGTGTTATATTTGCCAGGCTTATATTCAATCTTGTAGTCAAATTCCGAGAGTTTGTGGTGAAACCTTACTAATCTCGAAGTCGGATCTTTTACATTGAATACGCCTTTTAAGGGCTTATGATCTGTGTAAACCGTGAAGGTTCTACCCTGTAAATAACACCTGAAGTTCCTGGCGGCCCATACAATAGCGAGCAACTCTTTTTCTATTGTGGAGTATTTTTGTTCCGCCTTATTTAAACTTCTACTTGCATACGCTATTGGCTTGTCTTTGCCTATTATCCCTTGAGATAAAACAGCTCCCAATGCTTCGTTGCTAGCGTCTGTCGTTAGATTGAAAGGTTTGGTGAAATCTGGGTAGGTGAGTAGAGGAGGATTAACAAGAGAAGTTTTAATTTCATTGAAAGCGTCTTGGCATTTTTGTGTCCAATTAAATTTGACGTCTTTCCGTAAGAGATTTGTTAGTGGCCTGACTATTTTTGAAAAGTTTGGAATGAACTTGCGATAGTAGTTGGCCAGTCCAAGAAATGATTGAGTTTGTCTCACCGTTCGGGGTTGAGGAAAATTTTGAACGCAACTTGTTTTACTGGGATCTGGAAGTCCTCCTTCGTTTGAGCATTTATGTCCAAGGTAGATCACTTCTCTGCGAAGGAACTGACACTTTTCGGGTTGTAATTTAAGATTACGAGCTCGAAGTCTGTCGAATACCTTAGCCAATTTCTCGTTGTGATCTTGTAAATTTTTTCCATATATTACAATATCATCGAGATAGACAAAGCATTCTAATCCTTGGAGACCCGTTAGAATGTAATTCATTAAGCGCTGAAAGGTCGCAGGTGCGCCTTTCAGTCCAAATGGCATTTTCTTCAATTCATAATGCCCGTAAGCAGTACTAAATGCAGTTTTCGGTCTATCCCTTGGGTCAACCAGTACTTGATGGTATCCACTTGCAAGATCAAGTGTGGTAAAATACCGTGAATGCCCAAGTTGATCCAGTATATCCTCTATCCTGGGTAGTGGAAAGGCATCCCCTATAGATTTCTCGTTGACTTTACGGAAATCTACTACTACGCGCCAACGTTTATTGCCGTCAGGCCCAGCTTTCTTGGGGACTACAAGTAACGGAGAATTCCATGGGCTTTTGCTTATTTGAATGATGTCATTCTCTAGCATCTCTTTTATTTGTTCGTTAATAACAGCCCGATGTGTTTCTGGAAGTCTGTACATTTTTTGATTTATTGGTGGTTGATTATGCAATATAGGTATGGTGTGTTTTATAGTACTAGTGCACGTTAGTTTATCTCCCTTTAAGTAGAAGAGGTCATTATACTTATAACATAGCTCAAGAATTGACTTTTCTTCTTCGTGATTTAAATTTTCTTCCAACAGTAATTCTTTACGTAAAGCCGCAAGTCTGTCTTGATTAGAGCTTTTAGTATGGTTTACGTTTACTGAATATGGATTGGAAATGAAATTTGTCTTATCACTTTTGAAGTTGTAGTAGCTATTGTTTTGTGCACGAGGGAAAGGTGGACCACCTTTATTCTGAAAACTTTGGGAATTACTGACGTCCAAAGGTAAATAGAGAGGCTGTAGGTTATAGTAATTAAGTGGAACTAGCGTAAGCGTTAAATTCTTCAGGAATACTGGTTCTGTGTTTACGTTCAGAACGGATAACGGTATAAAACTTTTATTCGGACTAACTAAGCAATTTGCGACAAATACTCCTTCTCCTATCTCCTGAGACATACAGATCATTTCTTGATCCAATTGTAATGGTATGCTCAGTACGATTTGAGATCGAGGAGGTATTTTATTAGGTCGCTGAAGCACTACTTCAAATTGCCTACTTTCGTCTTCATTCTCGTTTTTCAAGGTACTCGAAATTTCTTCTATTTGAGGTAAGAAATTTTTGCTATTGGGTGCCATTGAAGTGGTAGCAGAAGATTTAAATTGCTCCTCTATTTGATCCCTTGGTATTTCCTCCCCATCTTCTGTGGATGTTTCGAGAGGTACCGTGAACTCAATAGGATTGGTTTCCGTGCGAGGAAACCGGAGTAATTTGTTAGGGCCTTCTATATTGCAATTTTTTGCAAGAAAGTCATTACCTAACAGCCCATCGTGAGAGAGTTGGGCGTTATCTTCTACAACCTGTAGATGGCATGGGATACTGCGGCTTAGTAAAAAGTTGCCTTGGCAGCTACCCAATGTTTCTCCATCTCCAAATGAAGTTTTCAGAGTGACCTTTTGACTCTGTTCTATACGTTCTGGCGTATCAAGTGCTTCCTGTTTTATAAGACTTACTTCAGCTCCAGTGTCCACTATCAGCCGAACGGCTGCGTTTTTGCTTATATCTAATGGCAAATCTACTATTGAAATGTTTTCCCTTTTTCGGGGGTTTTTCTTTTGAGAGGACCCTGAAGTAGTATGATAAGTTTTCTTTAATGTCGAGCCGGGGACTTTTCGGTCGACAGTGTGCCGTTTCCCGAATTTGTAGTTTCCCATCGTTGTTTCTGCCGACAGGTGGACACGGTATGGCTCCTTCTGCTACAAAAACTACACATCTCTTTTCCATAATTAATTCTAGGTTCGCGAACCGAAGTGCCCCATTGAAAACTGTTTTTTGTATTTGCTCGCTCAGGTGGTGCCTTAACATTTTGTCGACAATATTGGACATCATGTCCTTTCGCTCTGCAGTTTATACAGAAAGGGGTGTTTTTGCGTTTTATGCACTCGTCATACGTGTGCCCCTTGTAGTTGCAATAGCTGCAGGTAATCTTGTTTAACAGTAATTTCTGTTTTTCGTCTCTTCTTTCTCCTGTATGATGAAAGGTAGAATTCTGGTATGGAGGTGGACTTCCTAAAGATTTTCTTGTTGAGCTGACTTGGGTCGAGTGCCAATTATCCGGTGAGTTTCTGCCAGTATTAAAGGATGCTGAAGCTAATTTTGTCGGCTCCTGTGTAGGAGGTATATGGAACTCAGTCTTTATGTTAGGTTTCCCTAGCTCACTTGTGTAAAGGTATGGAGCAACAGTCTCGTGAATAGGATGACTATAAACATTAGCATAATTTGTGGAATTATGCCTTAAAAAGTTGTCCATTGGAAAATAGCTTGTGGGATTATGAATGGCGGGTTGTGGATTATAAAAGAGGCTGTGTTGTAATCGTTCCATGTCTAGTGCCTTTTGGATGAGTTGGTCCACCGAATCTTCATTTAAAGTGAGTAAATAGGCACTTAGATGTGGATTATTAGCACCACTCTTCACTGAAGCCATAGCAAAATCTTCTATTTGTCGCTTCACCATATTGAAATTTTCAGCACCATATTTACTCTGTGCTGCCTCATTACATTGTAACAATAGGCCTTTTAGCCTAGTTGTGAAGGAGTTAAATGACTCGTGCGGGTATTGTCGGCAAGTGATTAATCTATTTATCAGCTCATGGTAAGTCTCACGAGGTAAGTAATTACGATAAAGTAATTGTTCAACCTCTGCAAATGTTGTGAGTGAGCTAGATGCGATTAGCTGGTATGCATTTCCTCTCAATCTAGTGGGAAAAATCTGCATAAAAGCTTGCTTTTCCTCCTCTTCTAGGCACTGTTGTACTTGTTTGCAACAGCCTATAAAGGTTTGCAATTCTGTGAGAATTTGGGGACTAAATTCTCCAGAAAACAAGGGCACCATTTGTGCTGTCAGTTTAACTACTTTTTCATAATTCACTGGCATTTTGGCTGGTTGGTTTGGTTGCTTTCTCTGGGGAATATCTGGAGTATCGTTATTAGAAGTAGGCGAGGTTAATGATTTTTCTGTGATTAGGGCGTTTAAGCTATTTCTTCTTACTAGAAAATTAATTAGGCTGTGCTTTCTGAAACGTTTACCTGAGCGATGCTCACGATACCAGTTTACGGAAGGTCGACTTTGGGATGAATTACACTCTACACTTGGGCTATCTGGAGGACTGGTATTATCAAATGATAATGAATTTATTACCGTCTCAAAGGTAGAGCATGAAGAACTACGGCCAGTTTTAGGCATGAAAGCAAAATCATTCGAGTTAGAGAGAATAGAGGAGAACAGGGAATAAGTAGTTTTATCAAAGAAGTTTAATTAATTTAATCAAAGCAAAAAATTTTCCCGAATATATGAAAGCTGCCTTGTTTTAGTCTTTTTTCTATTATTAATGAGGAATAACAGTTTTGCCTCTTTTTAACTTACTTAAGAAAGATTGTTGTCGTTTCAGTCAGCTTCGTTTAGCCGTACTCTTTGTTGTGTATTATTTATTTGTAAATGGAAGTCGTATTCTCCAAGTTGGGGACTTCTTATCTTCTTAGGCTGGGTTCTACCACCAGATTCCACGGTAAGTAGCTCGTAACTCGTAGGTTGGAGGATCAAGGTTTTTCAAGTGTATGTAGATTGACCAACTTCCTTGATCCTACCGGCTGCGCCAAAATTGTTGTTGTTTCCGAGTAAAGGAGTTATCTTACGGAATAGGCGAAGCTTTGTTGTTAAATAAATGGCGAAGCCAATTAAGGCTTTGCACCTATTTATTTAACGTACAACTTGTTGTTTGATAAATGGCGAAGCCAAATAAGGCTTTGCACCTATTTATTAAATGTACAAGTTGTTGTTACCTGAAGAATAGGCGAAGCCAAATAAGGCTTTGCACCTATTTAATTTCTGAAGACCTGGTTGGAGATTGATCAATAGGCGAAGCCGAATAAGGCTTTGCACCTATTTAATCACTGAAGACGACCTGGTTGAAAACTGTACTCTAGGCGAAGCCAAATAAGGCTTTGCACCTATTTATTATTGGAAGACTTCTTTAAAACTCAACTCTAGGCGAAGCCAAATAAGGCTTTGCACCTATTTAATTATAGAAAGACTTGTTTACGACTGAACTCTCTGTACTTTATTCTGTACTATATTTATACAAAAATAGTCTTACTCTAAGACTACTAATACTACACAGAATAATGTATAAAATACCTCTGACCCAGCACTTTATTTATTTAGCATATAATTCATACAAAGTGTAAGTCGGAAGTATTTCATTAACAACTATTACTTAATTTTACTACTTACGGAAGTATGCAAGTCACGGCACTCGTTGCTTTTTATAAATTTATACATATATCTTACCCAATCTATGTTGCGGGCTTTCAACTCATTGTTTATTTTAATTTCTTTCCTACTCGAATTACACTCAGTACTTTGCGGCTTATCACAAAAACAATTTAGTTACTCACAAACATATGTTCTACCTCTGGTGCAAGGTCGTCGTATTTCAACGTGCGAATTCTTGCGCGCAGCGGTATTATCACATCATTCACTGAAATAATTGAGGTAGATCAGTGATGATTAATTATGTATGTACGTATACCGTTTGTTTTTACATGCAGTGAAAACTGATGTAGGTATGTAGGTATACCGTTTGTTTTTACATGCAGTGGAAACTGATGTAGGTATGTAGGTATACCATGTCGTAAACTTTTCGTTTTATTTCCTGATCGGAATACGTGAAATGTTTACTTGCAATGTACTGATGTAGGTAGGTAGGTATGCGATTGATATTTTTAGATTTTGAGTTTTTATGTATGTAACAAATCTCCTGATAGGACTGCCTGAATGTCTATGCACGGGGTGATTTTTAGTTTGCTGCCTTTGAGGTGGAGGTGCCTGAAGAACAAAAGGTGCAGCCGGTGGAAATTAAGGTCTGTGTTGTCCAGCTGAGAACGAGTGTCGATTGCGCGCGTCTTTCTGATTTCCCAAAATAAATCTGAGCGTTTGAGTACGTTCTCCAAAGGGTGGTGGTGGTGGACGAGAGACATACGCCTGCTGACTCACAGCAAAGACTTGCTGTCTGACGTCGGTGATCTTGTTACACAGAGCTTTCATGCTGTTGGTAATCTCTGCATGTACCAAAGTTTGTAGCTGGGTTCGAAGAGTCTGTGTCTAGGAGGACCTGCCCCGAAAGTGCAGATGACAAATTATCTCTTCTTGAGTTATTGTGGGACCTAGGTACTGAGCGTAGCCCTGGGGACAAGGACTCGCGACTCGTCGGTGGAGGTATCGGTTGAGGCACTTCAAGGTGTGAGGACTGTTGCGGACAATCTTCCTTTGTCTGACAAGTGTGGTACCTCTTCGGGATCGCACCGGTATACGCGATGAAATCTTGCTGTGCGAGCGCGCATCGACAATTGGGACAATTAGCTTGCTCTCCTATCCATGCTCGCAAACATGCTTTATGAAACCCATGACCACAGGTTGTAGTCACCGGTTTTCGTCTGGCGGACCAGTCTCCGTCTTGACAGATGGTGCACTGTTCTGGCATCTGTACTGGGACTTCAGTCGCCGGAGGTAGCGTTCGCATAGTAGCCATCTCAAAGATTGCAACTCAACAGAACAGAAACACTATTAAGAAAACTTGATTTATAGCCCAAGCAAATCACGATAAGAATTCAGAATAGAAAATTCAACAACATTCGATGTCTACAACCGTACCGGAGAAACAAAATCTTCACAAACTAAATTACATATAATCTACCGTATCGATAATATACTATAAACGATGTCCATTCTTGCACTTACGCAAAAGGATAAAATTGCAAAGATTTTATGAGCTAAACTCAAACTTCTCGGAAAAACGAAATAAGAATTCAAAAAGATTTCATGAGCTAATCTCAAACTTTTCCGAAAACGTAATAAGAATTCAAAAAGATTACATGAGCTAAACTCAAACTTTTCAGAAAACGAAATAAGAATTCAAAAAGATTTATCATAAACGTCTCCTCCCTCTCTCCAAGAGCTAATTACAACAGAAAAAGTCTTCCAGGCCCACTCTCCCTCCAATCAGCCAGGCGGTTATTGGTATGCCAACTCCTGATTACTGAACGTCTGCAGCATCACTTCCATCCTCCAACAACTCTTCTGATCTTACCGGGCATTCTAGTTTTGATCAGGCAGTCAGTTGAGTTAGAGTTTATAGTTCCCAGCCAATTCGTGTGCATTGTAATGATGGGAATTATTTGGATAAAATTGAATTCCTAACATGCAAATTGCAGATATGTCATTCTAACCAATACAAATATTGGTGGAAAAAACTGTTGAGTTATACTCCGGTAAGAGGGATACACATATATAATTTTTCAATAAATGTATATTTTGAGTAATGTTCTTCGGATAAGAACATAACTTCAGCTTGAGCGATATTCACAATGTAACTTGTTTCCAACGTATAATCACATTAAGCATAAATAACACCTACATTTACAACAACAAGAACATAAGGTCATACGAATACAAAAACATATGATGATGGTCTCGTTAGTCATTGGTAATCCAATTAATACTCGCTTCAACACAAATTTAACTAAATGCTGTCATCATTGGAAAGGCCAAAATTCGGTTTAATTTAATTTATACAATAAATAATTCACATATTTTCCTTCCTATTTGCAATTAGGAATTAATATACATGCGTGTATCACTCAGTGTTTTGGGGACTTGATAAACATATTTCGCCCAGTATAAATTGCACCCGCGATGGTGGAATGTAGTGCACCACCCGCTCGCACGACGCATTATCATGCTGCATGTACATATTCTCACTTACATGCAATATGGACATAGGCTGAGCACCCACAAAACATAACAATCGATAAGAATAAGGTTCCTTATAAGAAGACGACGACTTAGATCTGATGTGTGATACGAATAGAAGGTTTTGTATGGACCAAATGGTGACCCATGCAGGAATCATATTCCTAAAAACGCATTAACCTATGGAGTAAATGTCCCGGAACTAAAATAAAACACACACTAGTTCAAACCATCATCCACTGTTGCGGAAGTTTAATCGGGAAAAACCGGACCTGAGATACACAAATGTTCCCTTAATAATAATAGCACAAAATTTAAATAATAAAAAATTTGACATAGATAATTACTAGCATTACTTGATGATGAGAACATTTAAGAAATATAATATTATTGCAATTTATGTATATATATATATTTGTTTGCAAGTTCTTTTCATATCTATCAACATACGATGTTAAATCACTATTAATCTCAAACCTGTATTAATTGGATGCGGTGCTAACACCAACCGAGACCAAATTTCATCAAAAAATATATATAGAAAATAGAAATGATCTTACGGGAGATAGAAGGTGGCTTCCGCAACCTTACGAATATGGAACTCGATGACAATGAAAAAGCGATCTTATCATATGGACCAAAATTCGTACCACCAAACAGAACAGAAAATATTATTGAAATTATCCAAGCCATTAATAAAATAGGAGACACACTAATAGATGAAGATGCTATGACATACAAGGTTAAAATGAATAAAATTAACAAAATAACTAACCAACACATCTCTACAATTAAAAAATATAAATACTTCCAAGTCGAAATAATCATAAGAACTACTATACAGAAATTAAGGCAAAAACTGATTTATCGACCAAACATAACCATAGTAGAAGCAGATAAAGGTAAGGTTACCGTAATGATACCTAAAGATAGATACCTAGAACTCATTAATGAAATGTTAAACAAAGGAATTGAACAAAATCTATACAAAAGAATCAATAACAATGATAGACAAAAAATACAAAAAGCATTAGAATTATCATATAAATGTAAAATTAACAAAATCCAAAATGAAGGACTCATTATCAAAAGTGAAGATTCAATGGGCAACAAAGGAATTTCAAAAGAAGACAAAATCATGTTAAAGGATATTAACGAATTTGAAAATGAAATTAGTGTAATGCACCCAGTTATTAAAATCCATAAAGACACACAACAAATGAGACCCATTGTATCCAGAATAAGATCAATAAACACACGTATTGGAAAATACATCAATGAAGGCCTTGATTACATGAGAAAATCTAAATATTTGAAACTTGACTTTAATGTAAAAAATAAAATGGATTTAGTTCACGAAATCCATAATCTAAAAAGGAAGGAAAACTATACCATATATAGTCTAGATATTAAAGATATGTACAATACGTCAACTTAAAGAATTTAATTGAAATAATTAAACATAAAATAGGACCGGAAATTTAAGATAAATACAACGTAGAGAACCTCGTTAATTTGATTCAATACGATATTGAAATATGCAACTACTTCCAAATAAATAACGAACTATATAAACAAATAAAAGGAACCCCCATGGGAGGTAAAACATCAGGAAAATATGCAAGCATATACATCGATTTCCACATTAATAAAATATACAATAGATTAAGAAAAATAGGTATAGAGTTATTTAAAATATACGTCGATGATATGCTAATATACGGAAGAAAAGACAACATTGAACTCGTAAAGAAAATGATAGAACACAATCTTTAAATGGAAGTAACAATAGAACAAAATAATTTAGGAAAAATCAATTATTTGGATATTACAATATGTGAATCAACTAATGGCTTTTACACAAAATGGTATAAAAAAGAAATAGCATCAACCAGACCACTCTAACCAACCCAACACATTTAAAACAAACACTATCATAGAACGCATCAATTATGCAATCAAAGTAACCAACAAAGAACATATTATGGACACAATTGAAAAAATAACCACAGAAATAATCAATAACAACTATCCAATAGCTATCATATTAAATTGTTATATTAAAGCAATTGAAAAAGAAGACCATCCAATAGAAAAACAAGAAAGTATTCTTAAACATTTACGTGAAAAACTTGGATACATCCCACAAAACCAAAACGATAATAGAGGCTACAAACAAAATAGAAATATAAACAATAACAATAACCAGAACAAAGACATTGAATTCATCAAAGATGCCAAACTACACAATCGTAGTAAAATATGTGCTAAAATGCCATATCAAAACAACAATACCATACAATTACTTAAAAATATGAGTAGAATTTCTAAAAATATTAATTATGTACCTTTTAACAAAAGCGACGAAAGACTCAGAAGTCAATTAAAACATGCAAATAAAAAAATTAAATTGTACAAATACAATAAAGAAAACACCAAACTAATACCGGAACATTGGTATTCAATAATGAAAATTAACTGATTTGACTGTAACACTTCATACATAACATATACAAGAAAAATGAGCATAAATGAAACTATAAGGAATAAAATTAATAAGGGTCGAATGTTCGTACACAACACTACTAAATACCATAAAATCCACAATCAAATTGAAATAATTAATAAAAATAAAGCCCAGAAATTTATACATGCATACATAGCTACTAATAATAATAATAACCAAAAGATTTTCAACTTAGATAACTATATATTATCCAGCCATGTCAAATATAATAAGACTAACGATAGGATATACAGAATCAACCCTTAGACCCACACAAGTGGTAGGAAATCGGAATGTGAAGGACATATACATGTAATAATAAATAATTAAAAGTAAATTACTAAAATACCAAACATATATACACATATATACACACATGTATCTGGCCTTTACATAACATTTTATCAATTTTGTATGTCCATACGTTTTTTTACTTGTTTTAGATTTTGTATGTAAAAAGAACATGTAATATAGCTAAGGTATGGATAAATATAAATATAAATATATAGACAAAAACATAAAATGAAAAACTAACCACAATATAGATACCCTAAATTTCATAACATAAAAATCGCGATATAACCATATTGGCAACAATGCAGTCTTAACCGACAGAAGCCGACCCATATGAAAACATTCCGATACATAAGCGAAAACAAAAAGTACATGGAACAGAATTTCACCACAGCACGTTGAAGAATACACAACAATTCCGTTGAAACGATACGCGGATTCAATGGGAACATAATCAGATTGTTTAAATCGTTCAAAGGGATAAGAAGCAAAGATAATAGATCTGCATTACATACAGCATAACATATAAATAATCGTTATTACACAAATAATTTAATAAATCACCAGTAAAGTGACCAATGATTAATCACAAAATTTAATAACATAAAGAAATATTGGCTGAAGACATAAAGAATTAAAATATAACCAAAGTGTCTAATAATATTCATAATTCTTAAGTTGAGCAATAATATAATCCATTTACATGAGCAATAATATAATCCATTTGTAATTACATATTATGTTTTTTAAAACGAAGTTAACCATCAATTGCGTATTGAATAAATATATATATAAAAATTGAGGTGAATAAAGTGACACATAAAAAAGAATTTCGATTGGATTAACAGCAGATACAAAACGAAGAAATAGAAGGTTAGTAAAATGAATTCCAAAGAAATATTGAAAATGTTTACGGACCTTATTCGGACAAATTTATATATATACAAAGGGATGGGTGTTTCAAAACTACACAAAAAATTTCTTTTGACGAATTTTCCAATTGTATTTTATGCGCACATACATATATGAACGGAATCTAAATATTTTTACATTTCATAAATTTTAAAGTCATCCACTATACATAACGTTACATACCAGAATATGAAATATCATTAGATCGGAATGTACGAAATAATACATGTAAATCTACTAGATTTTCAAAATATTTTGAATTCAAACACTAAACAAATTATTATTCAGTTAATAAGATAGCTTAGACACACTATACATAACGTTACATACCAGAATATGAAATATCATTAGATCGGAATGTACGAAATAATACATGTAAATCTACTAGATTTTCAAAATATTTTGAATTCAAACACTAAACAAATTATTATTCAGTTAATAAGATAGCTTAGACACAGAACACAATAAATTGCACCAACTAAGCAAATAATCCCATTGCATAGATAGAAAACTGCTGACGATCTCCGTGGCGGGAGTGAAAACGTTTCAGTATAGCCGATTAGAAGCCTGCATGGCGAAACGAAAAAGAACCAATTACCAACCACAATAATAATCTAACATTAATTATACCGATAATTATGTTCCACTATGTATATAAAACCCGTTACTAGTACCGGAAAAGTAATGCGGTATACAATAAACAATTATTAATCAAAAATCTGAAGCAATAACTACATAAAATTTGAAGCAATAACAGAACAATTGATATTACATCCTGAGAATGAAGGAAATTCAGTTCATGACGTTTTTCAACTCGCGTAATAGGAATCTTGGTGATAATGCATAACCTGTTAACATACATAACAGGAATATAAATTAGATATGATAACCAAAGACCTATTTACTAACCTTTAATAGTATAGAGATACTTTCTCAACTAATTTTAAAAAATAATAGTGATTGGACTCTGAGAATTGACAAAGTTCAATCCAATGGGGTTTTTGAACTCATTAAAATATAAATCTTTGTGATAATACACAACCTGTTAACGCACACAACAGGAATATAAACAATATACAATGACTAAATAACTTGTATCTTAACCCTTAATAGTATAGAGAATGTATTTTAACAAAATTTTCAGAACAATTGATATTGCATTCTGAGAATGTAGGAAATTCAGTTTATTACGTTTTTCAACTCGCGTAATAGAAATTTTCGTGATAATGCATAACCTGTTAACATACATAACCGGAATATAAATTAGATATGATAACCAAAGTCCTATTTCCTAACCCTTAATAGTATAGAGATAATTTCTCAACAATTTTTTAAAAACAACAGTGATTGGATTCTGATCTGACAATTGATAAAATTCAATTCAATGGGTTTTTAAACTCATAAAATAGAAATCTTTGTGATAATACACAACCTGTTAACGCACACAACAGGAATATAAACAGGATACAATGACTAAATAACTTGTATCTTAACCCTTAATAGTATAGAGAATGTATTTTAACAAAATTTTCAGAACAATTGATATTACATTCTGAGAATGAAGGAAATTCAATTTATTACGTTTTTCAACTCGCGTAATAGAAATTTTCGTGATAATGCATAACCTGTTAACATACATAACCGGAATATAAATTAGATATGATAAGCAAAGTCCCATTTCCTAACGCTTAATAGTATAGAGATACTTTTTCAACAATTTTTTAAAAACAACAGTGATTGGATTCTGACAATTGATAAAATTCAATTCAATGGGGTTTTAAACTCATAAAATAGAAATCTTTGGGATAATACACAACCTGTTAACGCACACAACAGGAATATAAACAGGACACAATGACTAAATAACTTGTATCTTAACCCTTAATAGTATAGAGAATGTATTTTAACAAAATTTTCAGAACAATTGATATTACATTCTGAGATTGAAGGAAATTCAGTTCATTACGTTTTTCAACTCGCGTAATAGTAATCTTCGTGATAATGCATAACCTGTTAACATACATAACAGGAATATAAATTAGATATGATAACCAAAGTCCTATTTCCTAACCTTCAATAGTATAGAGATACTTTCTCAACAATTTTTTAAAAAAACAACAGTGATTGGATTCTGAGAATTGATAAAGTTCAATTCAATGGGTTTTTGAACTCATTAAAATAGAAATCTTTGGGATAATACACAACCTGTTAACGCACACAACAGGAATATAAACAGGACACAATGACTAAATAACTTGTATCTTAACCCTTAATAGTATAGAGAATGTATTTTAACAAAATTTTCAGAACAATTGATATTACATTCTAAGAATGAAGGAAATTCAGTTCATTACGTTTTTCAACTCGCGTAATAGGAATCTTCGTGATAATGCATAACCTGTTAACATACATAACAGGAATGTAAATTAGATATGATAACCAAAGTCCTATTTCCTAACCTTTAATAGTATAGAGATACTTTCTCAACAATTTTTTAAAAAACAACAGTGATTGGATTCTGAAAATTGATAAAGTTCAATTCAATGGGTTTTTGAACTCATTAAAATAGAAATCTTTGTGATAATACACAACCTGTTAATGCACACAACAGGAATATAAACAGGACACAATGACTAAATAAGTTGTATCTTAACCCTGAATAGTATAAAGAATGTATTTTAACAAAATTTTCAAAACAATTGATATTACATTCTGAGATTGAAGGAAATTCAGTTCATTACGTTTTTCAACTCGCGTAATAGGAATCTTCGTGATAATGCACAACCTGTTAACATACATAACAGGAATATAAATTAGATATGATAACCAAAGTCCTATTTCCTAACCTTCAATAGTATAGAGATACTTTCTCAACAATTTTTTAAAAAAACAACAGTGATTGGATTCTGAGAATTGATAAAGTTCAATTCAATGGGTTTTTGAACTCATTAAAATAGAAATCTTTGGGATAATACACAACCTGTTAACGCACACAACAGGAATATAAACAGGATACAATGACTAAATAACTTGTATCTTAACCCTTAATAATATAGAGAATGTATTTTAACAAAATTTTCAGAACAATTGATATTACATTCTGAGATTGAAGGAAATTCAGTTCATTACGTTTTTCAACTCGCGTAATAGGAATCTTCGTGATAATGCATAACCTGTTAACATACATAACAGGAATATAAATTAGATATGATAACCAAAGTCCTATTTCCTAACCTTTAATAGTATAGAGATACTTTCTCAACAATTTTTTTAAAACAACAGTGATTGGATTCTGAGAATTGATAAAGTTCAATTCAATGGGTTTTTGAACTCATTCAAATAAAAATCCTTGTAATAATACACAACCTGTTAACGGACACAACAGGAATACAAACAGGATACAATGACTAAATAAGTTGTATCTTAACCCTTAATAATATAGAGAATGTATTTTAACAAAATTTTCAGAACATGATATTACATTCTAAGAATGAAGGAAATTCAGTTCATTACGTTTTTCAACTCGCGTAATAGGAATCTTCGTGATAATGCATAACCTGTTAACATATATAACAGGAATATAAATTAGATATGATAACCAAAGTCCTATTTAATAACCTTTAATAGTATAGAGATACTTTCTCAACAATTTTTTTAAAACAACAGTGATTGGATTCTGACAATTGATAAAATTCAATTCAATGGGTTTTTAAACTCATAAAATAAAAATCTTTGGGATAATACATAACCTGTTAACGCACACAACAGGAATATAAACAGGACACAATGACTAAATAACTTGTATCTTAACCCTGAATAGTATAAAGAATGTATTTTAACAAAATTTTCAAAACAATTGATATTACATTCTGAGATTGAAGGAAATTCAGTTCATTACGTTTTTCAACTCGCGTAATAGGAATCTTCGTGATAATGCATAACCTGTTAACATACATAACAGGAATATAAATTAGATATGATAACCAAAGTTGTTATGGAAGTATGTTGCGAGAGTGATTGTTCAGGACGTTGAGTCCAAACTGTCAGCATGAGCTGACAGATCACTCGATGACCGCGATAGCACAGGGCGGCATGCTAGCACCTCGGCTAAGGTTGGCGGAGAGTGTGGGGGAGTTCCCGAAAATACCTGCCACTGTCATCACCCATAATCAAAAAAAATATCATGCCTACCTACAAAAAAGAAGCCGGCACACACTCGGTCCTGAAGGGACCCTTACGTCTCTTACCCATTTCCTGTCGAAGGCGCAAATGTTCTGCCTTCATGGCCTTGCCCCATCCTCCCTTTGACTTGGGGGCACTATTTCCAAGTCCCTTTGCTGACCTGTGGACGAGAGAGAAAGACTAGGAGGACCTAGACAACCTCTATGTTATTCGGGAGGGCTCCAGGATGTGAAGGAAAAAATACAAATTCTCAGCACGGCATTTTTACGGTATAAAAATTCTCTTTTAATTCCAATTTCATTAACATGGCTTATCTATCCTCCTAATAGTACAAATGAATTCTTAATTCTACTACTTTCTAAACTTAACCAACATACTATTCCCGAGACAACTAGAGCGTTGGTTACGGTACGTTTTTCTTCCTCTTATTAATTTCGATCTCTTTGATATATTAAATTATTCAAAACTCATTAGGTAACTATTCGCTCTAATCTCTGCGGAACGACTGATAAGTTGTATCCAGTAGTATTATCTTACAGAAAAAAAATTGTGCCTAAGTCGCTATGCTAAGGAATGTACGTATGTATACCTGACAAGAATGTGCCAGGATAAACTCCTTTTGTTTCCGAAAATTAAATATAATCTAATGCTATCTGAACGATTTCTTTCTCTTTTTCTTTTTATTTTATTTATTTAGTTCACGATAACTATTGTCTAAAACAACACAAATTCAAATTCAATATATCCGTTTCAATAGGATTAACTAATAAAATCAAGAAAAAACGAAACAAGAAAAAGATACTTTCACCTACTATTGGTGGATGCGAAGAATCAATAATCAAGTGAGAATCCAATTAATACATAGCTTTCAAGTCGTCTCCCCTTTATATATTTGTTTTTGTTTTTATATAAAAAAATATTAATTTTCCGGCTGTTTGCATTATGTATATATCTAATAAAAATTTTTTGTTTTGGGAATTTTTCATATTTTCAAAATTTGTCCTTTTTTTATTTTTTCTTGCATTCTTGTTAATTCTTTTTCTATTTTAGCTTTGAACCGATAATCGTTTCTCTTTCCGACGAACCGCGGGGGGGATCGCTTGTAGACAACCTAACACTTCCAGAAGCAATGTGTGGGACACGACCTGTGGTCACCGAGCTTTCTCACACAAGCTTATACGTTAGCGAAATTATTATATTCAGTGTAAGATAGTATATAGTCTACATAATTTTGTGCTTATTCTTAGTGATCAGGAAAATTTTTGTTATAAAAATTATAATAATATACTGAACAATATAAAAAGAATTTGTTTGCATTTTTTTTTTTTTGTTTGTTTTATTTAAGTTTGACTTACTCTTCATTCGATCCCCGAAGGAGCTCCCTGGAGGCGATGGAATCCGTTGGCTATGCTGAAATGAATCAAGTTGGAAGAAAATCCTTTGGACAGGGAAGAGTCGTCTTCCTCATCCGCCCTACGTACTAACTGATCGGGTAATTTCTTCTATGGAAGCACAAGTACCGATTCATCCCTAATCATCTAAGAAATTTCCTTTTTAATTCTCGTTTTTCCTCGCAAGAATTCTTACTATTTAACGTCTCCTTTCCTCTAATTCAGGGTGGCACATCTTGGATGGCTCTTACTGATTTTCAGATTTGCAAAAAAATATCTTCCTTCAATATGGTACGCTAACAAAACTCATGAGTCATTAATTGGACTCATTCGCGACTCGCAACGTCCGCATCAGGTATACATATATGGATAACTTTGATTAAGCTTGAGTATACTAATGGATATAAATTAGGAAATAAAGTTAATTCATTGTTCATTAATTGAATCACGTACTGATACTAATGAGTAACTCATAGGTCACGTTTCTATACTAAAGGTGCTAACACTATTGTTTAGCTGATACGCCTATGGATTAGAGTTAATATCATCACACTTATATCGGAGGAGTTATCTACTTCACTTCTATATAAACACATAAACATGTTCTAAAAAATACTAAAATTACTGGTACCGTTCGATTAACAGGAATTGATATCCATGTTGAGATCTGATATGTTTCTCTTGGATAGCTTTAAAATGACGTATCTTTGGTAAGCGTTTATACAAATGATTCACATGATGCGAGAATAAGAAAACTCTCGAATGCCTAAGCCCTAACCTAGCTTTTGACAAGTTGATGCACGTGTTATACGTATATGTATAGATTTCCACGGTGGTGGGGCTTATTACACTTAATCTTACTATATAGAAATGTATTGAGATAAAATACTTCCCGTGGATCGGTATCATCCACTTTCGCTCCTTGCTAGCAACATCAGCGACTTCCTGGGGCCTTCCTGGAACCGTTTCTATCCGCCCAGACTACGTGAGGACTCTTGTAGCCTTTTAGGCTTATTCGATGGAACTGTTCTTGGGTTTATTTCCCTCTTTCTACTCAGAGGATGTCCTGTCACCTCACAGGCTCTTCTCTCTGCAACACTCCGCAGGGTGTCGGCGATATAAGCAATCTATATCTCTTCTTTACCTGTTTATTAGGCAAAGGGGAAAAGGGTGAATTTATCAGATGCCCATTCTATCGTAATTTCTTAATTATTTATTTGCGTTGTACTTAGATGTGGCACGCTAGCGTGAATTTTATTTCCTTCCGTATCGTTTTATAAGCAAGGTGGCCGAGATTAATCCCAACACCCTGCCGCTTTTCCAATTAAATTCCTAACTTCTTGCTTTGGCACTATTAATGTTACTCCTTTTTCAGGGGGGTGTGATAAAGTAAGAAAACTTGCGAACATTCACTTCCGTTAATCAGTCGCGTGTCCTGTATTGACAACTTTCTACCAAGAAGAGGTCTTATCTTGTCGTCCGCTCGGATTCTTCTTCTTTTTTTCGCAAGATCGTGACCTCCAGCTTGAGTACAGCATCACTCTCGGTCGGGGTACGTTTACATTGTCCGCTATGGACAGCAGCCGACATACGCGCTGCAGGACGTGTAGCATATTGCTATATGCAATACGCTACGACCATAACAAAGTCCTATTTCCTAACCTTCAATAGTATAGAGATACTTTCTCAACAATTTTTTAAAAAAACAACAGTGATTGGATTCTGAGAATTGATAAAGTTCAATTCAATGGGTTTTTAAACTCATTAAAATAGAAATCTTTGGGATAATACACAACCTGTTAACGCACACAACAGGAATATAAACAGGACACAATGACTAAATAACTTGTATCTTAACCCTTAATAGTATAGAGAATGTATTTTAACAAAATTTTCAGAACAATTGATATTACATTCTAAGAATGAAGGAAATTCAGTTCATTACGTTTTTCAACTCGCGTAATAGGAATCTTCGTGATAATGCATAACCTGTTAACATACATAACAGGAATATAAATTAGATATGATAACCAAAGTCCTATTTCCTAACCTTCAATAGTATAGAGATACTTTCTCAACAATTTTTCAAAAAAACAACAGTGATTGGATTCTGAGAATTGATAAAGTTCAATTCAATGGGTTTTTGAACTCATTAAAATAGCAATCTTTGGGATAATACACAACCTGTTAACGCACACAACAGGAATATAAACAGGACACAATGACTAAATAACTTGCATCTTAACCCTTAATAGTATAGAGAATGTATTTTAACAAAATTTTCAGAACAATTGATATTACATTCTGAGAATGAAGGAAATTCAGTTCATTACGTTTTTCAACATACATAACAGGAATATAAATTAGATATGATAACCAAAGTCCTATTTCCTAACCTTTAATAGTATAGAGATACTTTCTCAACAATTTTTTAAAAACAACAGTGATTGGATTCTGACAATTGATAAAATTCAATTCAATGGGTTCTTAAACTCATAGAATAGGAATCTTTGTGATAATACACAACCTGTTAACGCACACAACAGGAATATAAACAGGATACAATGACTAAATAACTTGTATTTTAACCCTTAATAGTATAGAGAATGTATTTTAACAAAATTTTCAGAACAATTGATATTACATTCTGAGAATGAAGGAAATTCAGTTTATTACGTTTTTCAACTCGCGTAATAGAAATTTTCGTGATAATGGATAACCTGTTAACATACATAACCGGAATATAAATTAGATATGATAACCAAAGTCCTATTTCCTAACCCTTAATAGTATAGAGATACTTTCTCAACAATTTTTTAAAAACAACAGTCATTGGATTCTGACAATTGATGAAAATTCAATTCAATGGGTTTTTAAACTCATAAAATAGAAATCTTTGTGATAATACACAACCTGTTAACGCACACAACAGGAATATAAACAGGATACAATGACTAAATAACTTGTATCTTAACCCTTAATAGTATAGAGAATGTATTTTAACAAAATTTTCAGAACAATTGATATTGCATTCTGAGAATGTAGGAAATTCAGTTTATTACATTTTTCAACTCGCGTAATAGAAATTTTCGTGATAATGCATAACCTGTTAACATACATAACCGGAATATAAATTAGATATGATAACCAAAGTCCCATTTAATAACGCTTAATAGTATAGAGATACTTTCTCAACAATTTTTTAAAAACAACAGTGATTGGATTCTGACAATTGATAAAATTCAATTCAATGGGTTTTTAAACTCATAAAATAGAAATCTTTGGGATAATACACAACCTGTTAACGCACACAACAGGAATATAAACAGGACACAATGACTAAATAACTTGTATCTTAACCCTTAATAGTATAGAGAATGTATTTTAACAAAATTTTCAGAACAATTGATATTACATTCTGAGATTGAAGGAAATTCAGTTCATTACGTTTTTCAACTCGCGTAATAGTAATCTTCGTGATAATGCATAACCTGTTAACATACATAACCGGAATATAAATTAGATATTATAAGCAAAGTTAGAGATACTTTCTCAACAATTTTTTAAAAACAACAGTGATTTGATTCTGAAAATTGATAAAGTTCAATTCAATGGGTTTTTGAACTCATTAAAATAGAAATCTTTGTGATAATACACAACCTGTTAACGCACACAACAGGAATATAAACAGGACACAATGACTAAATAAGTTGTATCTTAACCCTGAATAGTATAAAGAATGTATTTTAACAAAATTTTCAGAACAATTGATATTACATTCTGAGATTGAAGGAAATTCAGTTCATTACGTTTTTCAACTCGCGTAATAGTAATCTTCGTGATAATGCATAACCTGTTAACATACATAACAGGAATATAAATTAGATATGATAACCAAAGTCCTATTTCCTAACCTTCAATAGTATAGAGATACTTTCTCAACAATTTTTTAAAAAAACAACAGTGATTGGATTCTGAGAATTGATAAAGTTCAATTCAATGGGTTTTTGAACTCATTAAAATAGAAATCTTTGGGATAACACACAACCTGTTAACGCACACAACAGGAATATAAACAGGACACAATGACTAAATAACTTGTATCTTAACCCTTAATAGTATAGAGAATGTATTTTAACAAAATTTTCAGAACAATTGATATTACATTCTAAGAATGAAGGAAATTCAGTTCATTACGTTTTTCAACTCGCGTAATAGGAATCTTCGTGATAATGCATAACCTGTTAACATACATAACAGGAATGTAAATTAGATATGATAACCAAAGTCCTATTTCCAAACCTTTAATAGTATAGAGATACTTTCTCAACAATTTTTTAAAAAACAACAGTGATTGGATTCTGAAAATTGATAAAGTTCAATTCAAGGGGTTTTTGAACTCAGTAAAATAGAAATCTTTGTGATAATACACAACCTGTTAACGCACACAACAGGAATATAAACAGGACACAATGACTAAATAAGTTGTATCTTAACCCTGAATAGTATAAAGAATGTATTTTAACAAAATTTTCAAAACAATTGATATTACATTCTGAGATTGAAGGAAATTCAGTTCATTACGTTTTTCATCTCGCGTAATAGGAATCTTCGTGATAATGCATAACCTGTTAACATACATAACAGGAATATAAATTAGATATGATAACCAAAGTCCTATTTCCTAACCTTCAATAGTATAGAGATACTTTCTCAACAATTTTTCAAAAAAACAACAGTGATTGGATTCTGAGAATTGATAAAGTTCAATTCAATGGGTTTTTGAACTCATTAAAATAGAAATCTTTGGGATAATACACAACCTGTTAACGCACACAACAGGAATATAAACAGGACACAATGACTAAATAACTTGTATCTTAACCCTTAATAGTATAGAGAATGTATTTTAACAAAATTTTCAGAACAATTGATATTACATTCTAAGAATGAAGGAAATTCAGTTCATTACGTTTTTCAACTCGCGTAATAGGAATCTTCGTGATAATGCATAACCTGTTAACATACATAACAGGAATATAAATTAGATATGATAACCAAAGTCCTATTTCCTAACCTTTAATAGTATAGAGATACTTTCTCAACAATTTTTTAAAAACAACAGTGATTGGATTCTGACAATTGATAAAATTCAATTCAATGGGTTCTTAAACTCATAGAATAGAAATCTTTGTGATAATACACAACCTGTTAACGCACACAACAGGAATATAAACAGGATACAATGACTAAATAACTTGTATCTTAACCCTTAATAGTATAGAGAATGTATTTTAACAAAATTTTCAGAACAATTGATATTACATTCTGAGAATGAAGGAAATTCAGTTTATTACGTTTTTCAACTCGCGTAATAGAAATTTTCGTGATAATGGATAACCTGTTAACATACATAACCGGAATATAAATTAGATATGATAACCAAAGTCCTATTTCCTAACCCTTAATAGTATAGAGATACTTTCTCAACAATTTTTTAAAAACAACAGTCATTGGATTCTGACAATTGATGAAAATTCAATTCAATGGGTTTTTAAACTCATAAAATAGAAATCTTTGTGATAATACACAACCTGTTAACGCACACAACAGGAATATAAACAGGATACAATGACTAAATAACTTGTATCTTAACCCTTAATAGTATAGAGAATGTATTTTAACAAAATTTTCAGAACAATTGATATTGCATTCTGAGAATGTAGGAAATTCAGTTTATTACGTTATTCAACTCGCGTAATAGAAATTTTCGTGATAATGCATAACCTGTTAACATACATAACCGGAATATAAATTAGATATGATAACCAAAGTCCTATTTCCTAACCCTTAATAGTATAGAGATAATTTCTCAAAAATTTTTTAAAAACAACAGTGATTGGATTCTGATCTGACAATTGATAAAATTCAATTCAATGGGTTTTTAAACTCATAAAATAGAAATCTTTGTGATAATACACAACCTGTTAACGCACACAACAGGAATATAAACAGGATACAATGACTAAATAACTTGTATCTTAACCATTAATAGTATAGAGAATGTATTTTAACAAAATTTTCAGAACAATTGATATTACATTCTGAGAATGAAGGAAATTCAGTTTATTACGTTTTTCAACTCGCGTAATAGAAATCTTCGTGATAATGGATAACCTGTTAACATACATAACCGGAATATAAATTAGATATGATAACCAAAGTCCCATTTCCTAACGCTTAATAGTATAGAGATACTTTCTCAAAAATTTTTTAAAAACAACAGTGATTGGATTCTGACAATTGATAAAATTCAATTCAATGGGTTTTTAAACTCAAAAAATAGAAATCTTTGGGATAATACACAACCTGTTAACGCACACAACAGGAATATAAACAGGACACAATGACTAAATAACTTGTATCTTAACCCTTAATAGTATAGAGAATGTATTTTAACAAAATTTTCAAAACAATTGATATTACATTCTGAGATTGAAGGAAATTCAGTTCATTACGTTTTTCAACTCGCGTAATAGGAATCTTCGTGATAATGCATAACCTGTTAACATGCATAACAGGAATGTAAATTAGATATGATAACCAAAGTCCTATTTCCTAACCTTTAATAGTATAGAGGTACTTTCTCAACAATTTTTTAAAAAACAACAGTGATTGGATTCTGAAAATTTATAAAGTTCAATTCAATGGGTTTTTGAACTCATTAACATAGAAATCTTTGTGATAATACACAACCTGTTAACGCACACAACAGGAATACAAACAGGATACAATGACTAAATAACTTGTATCTTAACCCTTAATAATATAGAGAATGTATTTTAACAAAAATTTCAGAACAATTGATATTACATTCTGAGATTGAAGGAAATTCAGTTCATTACGTTTTTCAACTCGCGTAATAGGAATCTTCGTGATAATGCATAACCTGTTAACATACATAACAGGAATATAAATTAGATATGATAACCAAAGTCCTATTTCCTAACCTTTAATAGTATAGAGATACTTTCTCAACAATTTTTTTAAAACAACAGTGATTGGATTCTGAGAATTGATAAAGTTCAATTCAATGGGTTTTTGAGCTCATTAAAATAAAAATCCTTGTAATAATACACAACCTGTTAACGCACACAACAGGAATATAAACAGGACACAATGAATAATAACTTGTATCTTAACCCTTAATAGTATAGAGAATGTATTTTAACAAAATTTTCAGAACAATTGATATTACATTCTAAGAATGAAGGAAATTCAGTTCATTACGTTTTTCAACTCGCGTAATAGTAATCTTCGTGATAATGCATAACCTGTTAACATACATAACAGGAATATAAATTAGATATGATAACCAAAGTCCTATTTCCTAACCTTCAATAGTATAGAGATACTTTCTCAACAATTTTTAAAAAAAACAACAGTGATTGGATTCTGAGAATTGATAAAGTTCAATTCAATGGGTTTTTAAACTCATTAAAATAGAAATCTTTGGGATAATACACAACCTGTTAACGCACACAACAGGAATATAAACAGGACACAATGACTAAATAACTTGTATCTTAACCCTTAATAGTATAGAGAATGTATTTTAACAAAATTTTCAGAACAATTGATATTACATTCTAAGAATGAAGGAAATTCAGTTCATTACGTTTTTCAACTCGCGTAATAGGAATCTTCGTGATAATGCATAACCTGTTAACATACATAACAGGAATATAAATTAGATATGATAACCAAAGTCCTATTTCCTAACCTTCAGTAGTATAGAGATACTTTCTCAACAATTTTTCAAAAAAACAACAGTGATTGGATTCTGAGAATTGATAAAGTTCAATTCAATGGGTTTTTGAACTCATTAAAATAGAAATCTTTGGGATAATACACAACCTGTTAACGCACACAACAGGAATATAAACAGGACACAATGACTAAATAACTTGTATCTTAACCCTTAATAGTATAGAGAATGTATTTTAACAAAATTTTCAGAACAATTGATATTACATTCTGAGAATGAAGGAAATTCAGTTCATTACGTTTTTCAACATACATAACAGGAATATAAATTAGATATGATAACCAAAGTCCTATTTCCTAACCTTTAATAGTATAGAGATACTTTCTCAACAATTTTTTAAAAACAACAGTGATTGGATTCTGACAATTGATAAAATTCAATTCAATGGGTTCTTAAACTCATAGAATAGAAATCTTTGTGATAATACACAACCTGTTAACGCACACAACAGGAATATAAACAGGATACAATGACTAAATAACTTGTATCTTAACCCTTAATAGTATAGAGAATGTATTTTAACAAAATTTTCAGAACAATTGATATTACATTCTGAGAATGAAGGAAATTCATTTTATTACGTTTTTCAACTCGCGTAATAGAAATTTTCGTGATAATGGATAACCTGTTAACATACATAACCGGAATATAAATTAGACATGATAACCAAAGTCCTATTTCCTAACCCTTAATAGTATAGAGATACTTTCTCAACAATTTTTTAAAAAAACAACAGTGATTGGATTCTGAGAATTGATAAAGTTCAATTCAATGGGTTTTTGAATTCATTAAAATAGAAATCTTTGGGATAATACACAACCTGTTAACGCACACAACAGGAATATAAACAGGACACAATGACTAAATAACTTGTATCTTAACCCTTAATAGTATAGAGAATGTATTTTAACAAAATTTTCAGAACAATTGATATTACATTCTAAGAATGAAGGAAATTCAGTTCATTACGTTTTTCAACTCGCGTAATAGGAATCTTCGTGATAATGCATAACCTGTTAACATACATAACAGGAATGTAAATTAGATATGATAACCAAAGTCCTATTTCCTAACCTTTAATAGTATAGAGATACTTTCTCAACAATTTTTTAAAAAACAACAGTGATTGGATTCTGAAAATTGATAAAGTTCAATTCAATGGGTTTTTGAACTCATTAAAATAGAAATCTTTGTGATAATACACAACCTGTTAACGCACACAACAGGAATATAAACAGGACACAATGACTAAATAAGTTGTATCTTAACCCTGAATAGTATAAAGAATGTATTTTAACAAAATTTTCAAAACAATTGATATTACATTCTGAGATTGAAGGAAATTCAGTTCATTACGTTTTTCAACTCGCGTAATAGGAATCTTCGTGATAATGCATAACCTGTTAACATACATAACAGGAATATAAATTAGATATGATAACCAAAGTCCTATTTCCTAACCTTTAATAGTATAGAGATACTTTCTCAACAATTTTTTTAAAACAACAGTGATTGGATTCTGAAAATTGATAAAGTTCAATTCAATGGGTTTTTGAACTCATTAAAATAAAAATCCTTGTAATAATACACAACTTGTTAACGCACACAACAGGAATACAAACAGGATACAATGACTAAATAAGTTGTATCTTAACCCTTAATAATATAGAGAATGTATTTTAACAAAATTTTCAGAACAATTGATATTACATTCTAAGAATGAAGGAAATTCAGTTCATTAGGTTTTTCAACTCGCGTAATAGAAATTTTCGTGATAATGGATAACCTGTTAACATACATAACCGGAATATAAATTAGATATGATAACCAAAGTCCTATTTCCTAACCCTTAATAGTATAGAGATACTTTCTCAACAATTTTTTAAAAACAACAGTGATTGGATTCTGACAATTGATGAAAATTCAATTCAATGGGTTTTTAAACTCATAAAATAGAAATCTTTGTGATAATACACAACCTGTTAACGCACACAACAGGAATATAAACAGGATACAATGACTAAATAACTTGTATCTTTACCCTTAATAGTATAGAGAATGTATTTTAACAAAATTTTCAGAACAATTGATATTGCATTCTGAGAATGTAGGAAATTCAGTTTATTACGTTTTTCAACTCGCGTAATAGAAATTTTCGTGATAATGCATAACCCGTTAACATACATAACCGGAATATAAATTAGATATGATAACCAAAGTCCTATTTCCTAACCCTTAATAGTATAGAGATACTTTCTCAACAATTTTTTAAAAACAACAGTGATTGGATTCTGACAATTGATGAAAATTCAATTCAATGGGTTTTTAAACTCATAAAATAGAAATCTTTGTGATAATACACAACCTGTTAACGCACACAACAGGAATATAAACAGGATACAATGACTAAATAACTTGTATCTTAACCCTTAATAGTATAGAGAATGTATTTTAACAAAATTTTCAGAACAATTGATATTACATTCTGAGAATGAAGGAAATTCAGTTTATTACGTTTTTCAACTCGCGTAATAGAAATTTTCGTGATAATGGATAACCTGTTAACATACATAACCGGAATATAAATTAGATATGATAACCAAAGTCCCATTTCCTAACCCTTAATAGCATAGAGATACTTTCTCAACAATTTTTTAAAAACAACAGTGATTGGATTCTGACAATTGAGAAAATTCAATTCAATGGGTTTTTAAACTCATAAAATAGAAATCTTTGGGATAATACACAACCTGTTAACGCACACAACAGGAATATAAACAGGACACAATGACTAAATAACTTGTATCTTAACCCTTAATAGTATAAAGAATGTATTTTAACAAAATTTTCAAAACAATTGATATTACATTCTGAGATTGAAGGAAATTCAGTTCATTACGTTTTTCAACTCGTGTAATAGGAATCTTCGTGATAATGCATAACCTGTTAACATACATAACAGGAATATAAATTAGATATGATAACCAAAGTCCTATTTCCTAACCTTTAATAGTATAGAGATACTTTCTCAACAATTTTTTTAAACCAACAGTGATTGGATTCTGAGAATTGATAAAGTTCAATTCAATGGGTTTTTGAACTCATTAAAATAAAAATCCTTGTAATAATACACAACCTGTTAACGCACACAACAGGAATACAAACAGGATACAATGACTAAATAAGTTGTATCTTAACCCTTAATAATATAGAGAATGTATTTTAACAAAATTTTCAGAACAATTGATATTACATTCTGAGATTGAAGGAAATTCAGTTCATTACGTTTTTCAACTCGCGTAATAGGAATCTTCGTGATAATGCATAACCTGTTAACATACATAACAGGAATATATATTAGATATGATAACCAAAGTCCTATTTCCTAACCTTCAATAGTATAGAGATACTTTCTCAACAATTTTTTAAAAAAACAACAGTGATTGGATTCTGAGAATTGATAAAGTTCAATTCAATGGGTTTTTGAACTCATTAAAATAGAAATCTTTGGGATAATACACAACCTGTTAACGCACACAACAGGAATATAAACAGGACACAATGACTAAATAACTTGTATCTTAACCCTTAATAGTATAGAGAATGTATTTTAACAAAATTTTCAGAACAATTGATATTACATTCTGAGAATGAAGGAAATTCAGTTCATTACGTTTTTCAACATACATAACAGGAATATAAATTAGATATGATAACCAAAGTCCTATTTCCTAACCTTTAATAGTATAGAGATACTTTCTCAACAATTTTTTAAAAACAACAGTGATTGGATTCTGACAATTGATAAAATTCAATTCAATGGGTTCTTAAACTCATAGAATAGAAATCTTTGTGATAATACACAACTTGTTAATGCACACAACAGGAATATAAACAGGATACAATGACTAAATAACTTGTATCTTAACCCTTAATAGTATAGAGAATGTATTTTAACAAAATTTTCAGAACAATTGATATTGCATTCTGAGAATGTAGGAAATTCAGTTTATTACGTTTTTCAACTCCCGTAATAGAAATTTTCGTGATAATGCATAACCTGTTAACATACATAACCGGAATATAAATTAGATATGATAACCAAAGTCCTATTTCCTAACCCTTAATAGTATAGAGATAATTTCTCAACAATTTTTTAAAAACAACAGTGATTGGATTCTGATCTGACAATTGATAAAATTCAATTCAATGGGTTTTTAAACTCATAAAATAGAAATCTTTGTGATAATACACAACCTGTTAACGCACACAACAGGAATATAAACAGGATACAATGACTAAATAACTTGTATCTTAACCCTTAATAGTATAGAGAATGTATTTTAACAAAATTTTCAGAACAATTGATATTACATTCTGAGAATGAAGGAAATTCAATTTATTACGTTTTTCAACTCGCGTAATAGAAATTTTCGTGATAATACATAACCTGTTAACATACATAACCGGAATATAAATTAGATATGATAACCAAAGTCCCATTTCCTAACGCTTAATTGTATAGAGATACTTTCTCAACAATTTTTTAAAAACAACAGTGATTGGATTCTGACAATTGATAAAATTCAATTCAATGGGTTTTTAAACTCATAAAATAGAAATCTTTGGGATAATACACAACCTGTTAACGCACACAACAGGAATATAAACAGGACACAATGACTAAATAACTTGTATCTTAACCCTTAATAGTATAGAGAATGTATTTTAACAAAATTTTCAGAACAATTGATATTACATTCTGAGATTGAAGGAAATTCAGTTCATTACGTTTTTCAACTCGCGTAATAGGAATCTTCGTGATAATGCATAACCTGTTAACATACATAACAGGAATATATATTAGATATGATAACCAAAGTCCTATTTCCTAACCTTCAATAGTATAGAGATACTTTCTCAACAATTTTTTAAAAAAACAACAGTGATTGGATTCTGAGAATTGATAAAGTTCAATTCAATGGGTTTTTGAACTCATTAAAATAGAAATCTTTGGGATAATACACAACCTGTTAACGCACACAACAGGAATATAAACAGGACACAATGACTAAATAACTTGTATCTTAACCCTTAATAGTATAGAGAATGTATTTTAACAAAATTTTCAGAACAATTGATATTACATTCTAAGAATGAAGGAAATTCAGTTCATTACGTTTTTCAACTCGCGTAATAGGAATCTTCGTGATAATGCATAACCTGTTAACATACATAACAGGAATATAAATTAGATATGATAACCAAAGTCCTATTTCCTAACCTTTAATAGTATAGAGATACTTTCTCAACAATTTTTTTAAAACAACAGTGATTGGATTCTGAGAATTGATAAAGTTCAATTCAATGGGTTTTTGAACTCATTAAAATAAAAATCCTTGTAATAATACACAACCTGTTAACGCACACAACAGGAATACAAACAGGATACAATGACTAAATAAGTTGTATCTTAACCATTAATAATATAGAGAATGTATTTTAACAAAATTTTCAGAACAATTGATATTACATTCTAAGAATGAAGGAAATTCAGTTCATTAGGTTTTTCAACTCGCGTAATAGGAATCTTCGTGATAATGCATAACCTGTTAACATACATAACAGGAATATATATTAGATATGATAACCAAAGTCCTATTTCCTAACCTTCAATAGTATAGAGATACTTTCTCAACAATTTTTTAACAGTGATTGGATTCTGAGAATTGATATAGTTCAATTCAATGGGTTTTTGAACTCATTAAAATAGAAATCTTTGGGATAATACACAACCTCTTAACGCACACAACAGGAATATAAACAGGACACAATGAATAATAACTTGTATCTTAACCCTTAATAGTATAGAGAATGTATTTTAACAAAATTTTCAGAACAATTGATATTACATTCTAAGAATGAAGGAAATTCAGTTCATTACGTTTTTCAACTCGCGTAATAGGAATCTTCGTGATAATGCATAACCTGTTAACATACATAACAGGAATATAAATTAGATATGATAACCAAAGTCCTATTTCCTAACCTTCAATAGTATAGAGATACTTTCTCAACAATTTTTCAAAAAAACAACAGTGATTGGATTCTGAGAATTGATAAAGTTCAATTCAATGGGTTTTTGAACTCATTAAAATAGCAATCTTTGGGATAATACACAACCTGTTAACGCACACAACAGGAATATAAACAGGACACAATGACTAAATAACTTGTATCTTAACCCTTAATAGTATAGAGAATGTATTTTAACAAAATTTTCAGAACAATTGATATTACATTCTGAGAATGAAGGAAATTCAGTTCATTACGTTTTTCAACATACATAACAGGAATATAAATTAGATATGATAACCAAAGTCCTATTTCCTAACCTTTAATAGTATAGAGATACTTTCTCAACAATTTTTTAAAAACAACAGTGATTGGATTCTGACAATTGATAAAATTCAATTCAATGGGTTCTTAAACTCATAGAATAGAAATCTTTGTGATAATACACAACCTGTTAACGCACACAACAGGAATAAAAACAGGATACAATGACTAAATAACTTGTATCTTATCCCTTAATAGTATAGAGAATGTATTTTAACAAAATTTTCAGAACAATTGATATTACATTCTAAGAATGAAGGAAATTCAGTTCATTACGTTTTTCAACTCGCGTAATAGGAATCTTCGTGATAATGCATAACCTGTTAACATACATAACAGGAATATAAATTAGATATGATAACCAAAGTCCTATTTCCTAACCTTTAATAGTATAGAGATACTTTCTCAACAATTTTTTTAAAACAACAGTGATTGGATTCTGAGAATTGATAAAGTTCAATTCAATGGGTTTTTGAACTCATTAAAATAAAAATCCTTGTAATAATACACAACCTGTTAACGCACACAACAGGAATACAAACAGGATACAATGACTAAATAAGTTGTATCTTAACCATTAATAATATAGAGAATGTATTTTAACAAAATTTTCAGAACAATTGATATTACATTCTAAGAATGAAGGAAATTCAATTCATTAGGTTTTTCAACTCGCGTAATAGGAATCTTCGTGATAATGCATAACCTGTTAACATACATAACAGGAATATATATTAGATATGATAACCAAAGTCCTATTTCCTAACCTTCAATAGTATAGAGATACTTTCTCAACAATTTTTTAACAGTGATTGGATTCTGAGAATTGATATAGTTCAATTCAATGGGTTTTTGAACTCATTAAAATAGAAATCTTTGGGATAATACACAACCTCTTAACGCACACAACAGGAATATAAACAGGACACAATGAATAATAACTTGTATCTTAACCCTTAATAGTATAGAGAATGTATTTTAACAAAATTTTCAGAACAATTGATATTACATTCTAAGAATGAAGGAAATTCAGTTCATTACGTTTTTCAACTCGCGTAATAGGAATCTTCGTGATAATGCATAACCTGTTAACATACATAACAGGAATATAAATTAGATATGATAACCAAAGTCCTATTTCCTAACCTTTAATAGTATAGAGATACTTTCTCAACAATTTTTTTAAAACAACAGTGATTGGATTCTGAGAATTGATAAAGTTCAATTCAATGGGTTTTTGAACTCATTAAAATAAAAATCCTTGTAATAATACACAACCTGTTAACGCACACAACAGGAATATAAACAGGACACAATGAATAATAACTTGTATCTTAACCCTTAATAGTATAGAGAATGTATTTTAACAAAATTTTCAGAACAATTGATATTACATTCTAAGAATGAAGGAAATTCAGTTCATTACGTTTTTCAACTCGCGTAATAGTAATCTTCGTGATAATGCATAACCTGTTAACATACATAACAGGAATATAAATTAGATATGATAACCAAAGTCCTATTTCCTAACCTTCAATAGTATAGAGATACTTTCTCAACAATTTTTTAAAAAAACAACAGTGATTGGATTCTGAGAATTGATAAAGTTCAATTCAATGGGTTTTTAAACTCATTAAAATAGAAATCTTTGGGATAATACACAACCTGTTAACGCACACAACAGGAATATAAACAGGACACAATGACTAAATAACTTGTATCTTAACGCTTAATAGTATAGAGAATGTATTTTAACAAAATTTTCAGAACAATTGATATTACATTCTAAGAATGAAGGAAATTCAGTTCATTACGTTTTTCAACTCGCGTAATAGGAATCTTCGTGATAATGCATAACCTGTTAACATACATAACAGGAATATAAATTAGATATGATAACCAAAGTCCTATTTCCTAACCTTTAATAGTATAGAGATACTTTCTCAACAATTTTTTAAAAACAACAGTGATTGGATTCTGACAATTGATAAAACTCAATTCAATGGGTTCTTAAACTCATAGAATAGAAATCTTTGTGATAATACACAACCTGTTAACGCACACAACAGGAATAAAAACAGGATACAATGACTAAATAACTTGTATCTTAACCCTTAATAGTATAGAGAATGTATTTTAACAAAATTTTCAGAACAATTGATATTACATTCTGAGAATGAAGGAAATTCAGTTTATTACGTTTTTCAACTCGCGTAATAGAAATTTTCGTGATAATGGATAACCTGTTAACATACATAACCGGAATATAAATTAGATATGATAACCAAAGTCCTATTTCCTAACCTTTAATAGTATAGAGATACTTTCTCAACAATTTTTTAAAAACAACAGTGATTGGATTCTGACAATTGATGAAAATTCAATTCAATGGGTTTTTAAACTCATAAAATAGAAATCTTTGTGATAATACACAACCTGTTAACGCACACAACAGGAATATAAACAGGATACAATGACTAAATAACTTGTATCTTAACCCTTAATATTATAGAGAATGTATTTTAACAAAATTTTCAGAACAATTGATATTGCATTCTGAGAATGTAGGAAATTCAGTTTATTACGTTTTTCAACTCGCGTAATAGGAATCTTCGTGATAATGCATAACCTGTTAACATACATAACCGGAATATAATTTAGATATGATAACCAAAGTCCTATTTCCTAACCCTTAATAGTATAGAGATAATTTCTCAACAATTTTTTAAAAACAACAGTGATTGGATTCTGATCTGACAATTGATAAAATTCAATTCAATGGGTTTTTAAACTCATAAAATAGAAATCTTTGTGATAATACACAACCTGTTAACGCACACAACAGGAATATAAACAGGATACAATGACTAAATAACTTGTATCTTAACCCTTAATAGTATATAGAATGTATTTTAACAAAATTTTCAGAACAATTGATATTACATTCTGAGAATGAAGGAAATTCAATTTATTACGTTTTTCAACTCGCGTAATAGAAATTTTCGTGATAATGCATAACCTGTTAACATACATAACCGGAATATAAATTAGATATGATAACCAAAGTCCCATTTCCTAACCCTTAATAGTATAGAGATACTTTCTCAACAATTTTTTAAAAACAACAGTGATTGGATTCTGACAATTGATAAAATTCAATTCAATGGGTTTTTAAACTCATAAAATAGAAATCTTTGGGATAATACACAACCTGTTAACGCACACAACAGGAATATAAACAGGACACAATGACTAAATAACTTGTATCTTAACCCTTAATAGTATAGAGAATGTATTTTAACAAAATTTTCAGAACAATTTATATTACATTCTGAGATTGAAGGAAATTCAGTTCATTACGTTTTTCAACTCGCGTACTAGTAATCTTCGTGATAATGCATAACCTGTTAACATACATAACAGGAATATAAATTAGATATGATAACCAAAGTCCTATTTCCTAACCTTCAATAGTATAGAGATACTTTCTCAACAATTTTTTAAAAAAACAACACTGATTGGATTCTGAGAATTGATAAAGTTCAATTCAATGGGTTTTTGAACTCATTAAAATAGAAATCTTTGGGATAATACACAACCTGTTAACGCACACAACAGGAATATAAACAGGAAACAATGACTAAATAACATGTATCTTAACCCTTAATAGTATAGAGAATGTATTTTAACAAAATTTTCAGAACAATTGATATTACATTCTAAGAATGAAGGAAATTCAGTTCATTACGTTTTTCAACTCGCGTAATAGGAATCTTCGTGATAATGCATAACCTGTTAACATACATAACAGGAATGTAAATTAGATATGATAACCAAAGTCCTATTTCCTAACCTTTAATAGTATAGAGATACTTTCTCAACAATTTTTTAAAAAACAACAGTGATTGGATTCTGAAAATTGATAAAGTTCAATTCAAGGGGTTTTTGAACTCATTAAAATAGAAATCTTTGTAATAATACACAACTTGTTAACGCACACAACAGGAATATAAACAGGACACAATGACTAAATAAGTTGTATCTTAACCCTGAATAGTATAAAGAATGTATTTTAACAAAATTTTCAAAACAATTGATATTACATTCTGAGATTGAAGGAAATTCAGTTCATTACGTTTTTCAACTCGCGTAATAGGAATCTTCGTGATAATGCATAACCTGTTAACATACATAACAGGAATATAAATTAGATATGATAACCAAAGTCCTATTTCCTAACCTTCAATAGTATAGAGATACTTTCTCAACAATTTTTTAAAAAAACAACAGTGACTGGATTCTGAGAATTGATAAAGTTCAATTCAATGGGTTTTTGAACTCATTAAAATAGAAATCTTTGGGATAATACACAACCTGTTAACGCACACAACAGGAATATAAACAGGATACAATGACTAAATAACTTGTATCTTAACCCTTAATAATATAGAGAATTTATTTTAACAAAATTTTCAGAACAATTGATATTACATTCTGAGATTGAAGGAAATTCAGTTCATTACGTTTTTCAACTCGCGTAATAGGAATCTTCGTGATAATGCATAACCTGTTAACATACATAACAGGAATATAAATTAGATATGATAACCAAAGTCCTATTTCCTAACCTTTAATAGTATAGAGATACTTTCTCAACAATTTTTTAAAAACAACAGTGATTGGATTCTGAGAATTGATAAAGTTCAATTCAATGGGTTTTTGAACTCATTAAAATAAAAATCCTTGTAATAATACACAACCTGTTAACGCACACAACAGGAATATAAACAGGATACAATGACTAAATAAGTTGTATCTTAACCCTTAATAATATAGAGAATGTATTTTAACAAAATTTTCAGAACAATTGATATTACATTCTAAGAATGAAGGAAATTCAGTTCATTACGTTTTTCAACTCGCGTAATAGGAATCTTCGTGATAATGCATAACCTGTTAACATACATAACAGGAATGTAAATTAGATATGATAACCAAAGTCCTATTTCCTAACCTTTAATAGTATAGAGATACTTTCTCAACAATTTTTTAAAAAACAACAGTGATTGTATTCTGAAAATTGATAAAGTTCAATTCAAGGGGTTTTTGAACTCATTAAAATAGAAATCTTTGTGATAATACACAACCTGTTAACGCACACAACAGGAATATAAACAGGACACAATGACTAAATAAGTTGTATCTTAACCCTTAATAGTATAAAGAATGTATTTTAACAAAATTTTCAGAACAATTGATATTACATTCTGAGATTGAAGGAAATTCAGTTCATTACGTTTTTCAACTCGCGTAATAGGAATCTTCGTGATAATGCATAACCTGTTAACATACATAACAGGAATATAAATTAGATATGATAACCAAAGTCCTATTTCCTAACCTTTAATAGTATAGAGATACTTTCTCAACAATTTTTTAATTTGTTATGCACAACCCTTGCGCCCATAAACTTCCGCCAGCTAGCGACGGAAAAGGGGGTGGGTCGATAGGTATTCTATCTGAACTGGGCGCCACGTGGTTAGTTAGAGTCCACGAACTCTCTTCGAAAACTTCGGACAAAAAAAAAACGCTGGCAATTTTCCAAAATTCTTAACCCTATATTTCAGCTATTAATCCGTTCGTATAATTATTGTTACCGCACAAAAGAAATTGAGATTGCAAACCCATAAAAAGATAAAAACTAGGAAAAAATATATATATATGTATTAAATACTATACCGACAAGGCAGCGCACGGAAATTTCATCTTTAAATAATAATTAATAAAAGAAAGCCTAAACCTTGAAACAAAATGTACGCAGTACTTAGCTTTTAATCCGTTTTGTCTTAACGGGGTTTCGAATTCCTTTCCCGGATTCCTCGCTCCTCTTGCTTTTGATTTTATCTGTCTCCTCTTCCTGTCTTCGCTTTATAATTTAACTTTCCTCTTTTCTCTTTTCTTTACTTTTCACCGTCTAATTAATTTTTATTTTTTTTTTTTGCTTTTTTTTTTGATCTTTCTGCACCTTTGACCTTGCTTTATTTTTTTAATTTTTCTTTTGTGTCGCCTTTGTACCTCACTGCTGTTGCTTCACCAAATGTCCCGAACTATCTGCTTCACCTACCAAGGTTGCCTTTCTTGATTGATGACAGCCCCCTATTTGGAAATTTCCAACCACTATTTCCTATAGATTTCGCAATCGGGTCACTTACTGGAAATCGGTGAAAATAATTTAATATTATTTTCTAAAATTTATTTTAAAAATGATCGCTAGCTTCTGTGTGTTCTTTTCGTGGCATTAAAAAAATTATTGCTGGCCTTTAAGTACGAAAATTTCGCATAAAATCTTTCTCGTTGACAGGTGTCTCTACGTGTGGTTATCTCCTCATAGGTATACTTATGGGGCTCATTTCACATCGCGGCATATTCCTTGGGCTGCAAATATTTCGGTTTAATAAATTAAAATGTTCGGTTCGTGGAGTTCTGTGCAAAAATCGGCGCCTTCGTTGGCTATGTTTGTAGGTTAGGCGAACTTCCTTTAAGTGCTATTGAGGGCTTCCGTGACGAGGCGGGAAGAGTTGGGGATTGGTAAGTATATGTATATATGTTTTCCATCACGATAAGGTACTCAAGCACTGCCGTACATATTATTTCTTGCAATTTCCAGATATAGTACATCCGTGCACCTGCCCGGTCGTTTACACCATACATTTACATATCTAGTAAGTGCTTTTTTTTTTAAAAATAACTTAAAATTAAAATATAGTGTTACTTAAACTAGAACTAGTAGACTAATTCAAAAATAACAAATAACTCTAATCTTAAACTAATTCCATGGTTTCTTCAGGCTGTCGATTCATCCGCAAATCTTCCAGAAAATCGTAAACTGGTAGAATAATTCCTGTGATCATCCTCTAACTTCGATAAGCGCTTAGCTGGCCAAACCAAGAGTAAGCTGCTTGAGTGAGTTACACAGCAATCGACTGGAATATTAGGACGGATCCTTAGTTTTCTCCTCTAAAGCTACAGGTGGAAACCTCTCAATCTTAATAGAGCCGGGGTAGGCAGAGATATGGTATATTTATCTGAAAATAAAACAGTTTCTTTGCAGCATCACTCAAATAATTGGCTGGTAGGACATGAACGACACATTTTAACGAATAACAACACAGGTTATATATTATTAACTTTCTTTTCTATCAGTTAACCCCTTTTAATTTTAGGTTGCAGCCTCTAGACCATTCGAAGGTAATGTAACATTGCCTCCCTTTCCTCCGGGAGATTTCCTCGAAATCTCATAATAAGAACTTCCAACTCCTTAAAATCCGTTTGCGCTAACTATTACTACTGTTAAATAAAAGTACCGAAACATACGAAATATGTGCTGGAAAAACCGCTGTTCCTAATTACTCGTCTACATCACCGGAATGATAAATCTTTAGATCTTTAGAATGCCATATCCCTACGTCTTTACCCGCATTATCTACCAAACCATAAGTCCATGGTGAAACAACTTTAGCTACCTGAAACGGTCCTATATACTTGGGAGCTAATTTGGCATTGAAATATTTAGAGGCATCGGACAGAACATAGTTTCTTCGTAGCACCGTATCATTAACAAAAAATTTTTGATCTCTTCGGCGGAGATCATAATTATGTTTTGATGATTTTGCCGCCTTTAGCAATTTTTCTCTTACCTCATTTCTTATGCATTACCATCTCGCTACCAAAATTAACAAAGAAAGGTGTTAGCTTCAAGACTTCGTGTACTGACGTGCGGATTGCGCAGGCTACCTTAGGTAGATATGAGTCCCACAATCTGTGGTTTTCCGCTACGTAAGCTCGAAGCATAGTTTTAATCACCTGATTTGTCCGCTCGGCCGGGTTCGCTTGGGGATGATAGAATGCCGTGAATCTGATATTGATACCATAATTGCAACAAAGTTGTTTAAACTCTTTACTTTTGAATTGAGCCCCGTTGTCACAAATTAGAGTCTTGGGTACGCCGAAAAGCAAAATTACCGAGCCTTCTAGGGCTTGGGAGATCAAGTTAGAACTAGCTGAACGCAAAGGGAAAAGCATAGGGAATTTGCTAAATTGGTCCACTACAGTAAGTATGTACTTAAATCCGCGATTTGAGCGAGGTAGAGGACCAATCAGGTCTATGCTTATCGTCTCCCATGGCTTACTGGCTATAGCTCGAGATGCCATTAAGCCTGCAGGTTTCTTCAACTCTGGTTTAATTTCTTGACATGTGCTGCATTTCTTCACGTAGGAGGCGATGTCACTTTTCATCTTGGGCCAGTAAAACCTTTGTGCCATCCGATGATAAGTTTTCTGAACCCCGCAATGCCCAGAAGTGGGTAGGTCATGAGCTTTGAATATTAAGGCCTTTCTTTGCTGCTTAGGAACCACTTGTTTCCAATTTTGATCATCTGATACTAGATCTGGGTATTTGTGAAGGCAATATTTCCACAACTGATTATTCGCGACCTTCCAGTTCGAATACTTCGACGGGTTCACGGTAACCTCTTTTACCATTTTAGCCAACCATTTATCTTCTTTTCCAAGCTGTAAGCAATCAACTACTGGGACTGAACGAGATAACCAATCTGGCAATAGATGTTCCTTGCCTTTTCGATGGATGATCTCGAAATCATACTGCTGTAGGCGCATGGCCCACCGCGCTAGTCTGCCGGTAGGATCTTTCAGGTTATGTAACCATACCAGGGAGGCATGGTCCGTGACTACATTAAAGTGGCTACCTTCAATATATGGCCGAAGTTTTTCGATCGCCCATAACACAGCAAGGCACTCGCGCTCTGTCGTAGAATAATTGCGTTCGCATCTATTTAATGAACGACTTAAGTATGCAATCACTTGGTCATCCCCTTCAATTTGTTGGGTTAGAACCGCACCTAAGCCATATCCCGACGCATCAGTGTGAACCACAAATGGATAGTTAAAGTTCGGACATGACAGGATTGGCGCGCTAATTAAGCTATTCTTGACGAGGTGAAAGGCCTTCTCACATTCTTCTGACCAAACAAATTTTGTCTTTTTCTTTAACAAACCTGTAATTGGAACTATCATCGTGGAGAAGTTAGGTACAAATCTCCGGTACCAAGCAACCATCCCCACAAACCTTCGCACTTCAGACACGTTTTTAGGATTTGGTATCTCTAATATACATCTTACCTTCTCAGGGTCTACCTGCAGACCATTCTCGCCGATGACATATCCCAAATATTTTAGTTCCGCGCGGCAAAACTCACACTTATCGTAGTTCATTATCAGTCCCGCTTGGTTCAATCGATTTAGAACGCTTTCTAGAATTCTCTTATGCTCCTGAAAGGTCTGCGTAACAATGATGACATCGTCTAAGTATACAAAGACGTTACTTTCTAAATCACCCGCTAGAATATTGTCAATCAATCTCTGCCATGTTGCTGGCGAATTACTTAAGCCGAAGGGCATCCGGTTAAATTGAAAGAGCCCCCTTCCAGGGACTGTGAAAGCCGTATACTGTTTGGAATTTTCCTCGACAGGTACCTGCCAAAATGCAGATTTGATGTCAAGGGATGACATAAATTTTGCGTCGCGTAACTTGTCCAAGGTAGCCGACACATAAGGTAAAGGGTACGTGTCCTTTTTAGTTACCTTATTCAATTTTCTGTAATCTACGCAAAATCTATATTTACCATCCTTTTTCTTGACCATAACTATTGGCGAGGCCCATGCACTGTTGCTCGGCTCAACTACGCCTGCTTCTAACATTTCATCGAATTCGCCGTTAATTATCTTTTGTATAGCCGGAGAGACTGGATAGTACCGCTGCTTTATCGGCGGGGAGTCTGTGTGGATTGCATGCTCTACGCGATTAGTACGACCCAGTCCTGTACCCATATCAGCCCTTGCTTTCTTAACTATCTCGTCGAGCTCCTTCTGTTGTTCTAATGATAACTTAGAATGACACTGATGGGTATTTACATGCAAAGTTCTGATATCTTCTGAAAATTTCCAGCAATTAGCTCTAAGGTTTGCTCGAATGTTCATCTCATGCCAGAAATCGACACCCAGAATAATAAAATGAGGCAATTGCGGTATTATTAATACATCTAAGACTTTTAAGTTGTTTTCCAGCTGAATTGGTAAACTAATTTCTCCAAGTACATCTACTGTTCCCCCATGCGCTAAACTCACCTTCATTGCAGCTGTAATCCTAAGTTTTAAATTCAGTCCCTTTATTAATTTCCAACCTAGCTCTCCAATAATCGTCCGCGTGGCCCCTGAGTCCAATAGCCCACAAAATTCTAAACCGAAAATAGATACTTTTAGATGAGGACGCATATCATTTTCTACTTTTGCGAAAATATAATCCACTAGCGTGTCGTATACATCCACCTCTTTTACAGGCTGCTTTTTAATCACTTCAATATTTTGATCGACAGCGGCTTCTTGGGGAGTACTCGGTTCGCCGCCTAGGCTCGAGCTCCACTCGCGTTTCCCGACTCTTGAGGCTGTCTGGTATTACTACTGGAGGCTGGTCTCGTATTTCTCGTGATATTGCAATTACTACAATTAGGTCTGATGACGCCTTGCGCGCCGCATCCGTAACATCTTAACGCCATCCTACAAAACCGTGCTATATGGCCAAGATTTCCGCACTTGAAGCATTTCCGATCTCGGGTACTAGAAGAGGAACTCGCATTAACAATGGCTGACACCGTAGGTGATTCAACAGCTACGTAAGCCAAATCAGGCTCCAACAGCTGATTATTCTTCTTGGAAGGAGGTGGTACAAAGGCCTCCACCGAGGCCCGAACTGATTCTAGGCGCCTTCCAAACTCCACTAAATTGTGTACACTTTCAATTTCAGTCAGGCTCAATTGGGTTTGGTAGAATGGGCTAACATTCCTTTTAAGGATGCGTAGCTTTTGATCATCTGGCAGGGAATCCGTAAGTCGAGAGAACATGTTTGTCATAACGGCTACATACATGCCTATAGTTTCGTCCTTGCCCTGTGTCCTCCTTTTAATTTCTTCCAACAGTCTCTCATCATAATCGCTTGGCAGAAATTCTCTTTTTAATTCCTTTTCGAGATCCAGCCAGGAGTGGAACTGAGTCTTATTTGCTCTGTACCAGATTAAAGCTCGTCCAGTAAATAAATCTAGCGCAGAGCGGAAGAGCTGTTGTTTCTTAATTCCGCGAGCATCAGCTAACTCCTGTACTCTATCTAAAAAGGAATTTAGTGATTGAGCCGGCTCTCCAGAAAATTTTACATCCCACTTATGAAGGGGAACTCGGGATCGTGAGCTAGTTAAAACAGTAGTTGTCATAGATAGCTCTTGCTCTTCATCTATGGAATCACTTTCCTCGTCTTCACCATCTGCGTTAACCTGTAGAGACCTCAAAGCTAACACCAAGTCTCCACGAACTTTTGCTTTTTCCTTCTTTTGCATTTCATCGCCTGTTACACACCTTCCTAGTCTAGACCAAGCCCATTCAATCTTAGTGAGAATTTTTTTATATTCCCCTGAGTTACTTTGCCCTTTTAAAGAACCTAACAATCCCTGTATCTCCTCGCTTTTACCCCGTAGCGCTTCTAAGTCTTCATCGGGTTTAAATGGATATGGTCTAACTAAAATATCCCTTCCCTCCTTTTCTAGTTTCAAGGCGGCACGTAAAGCTACTCTCATCTCGTCCACTTTTCCTATAGGCAAACCGCGGATTGTAAGCTCGTACGTGAGCTCCTCTTGATTTAGCCTATTGATTTCCATTCTGAAGAAGAGAAACTTTCAAATCTATGGGAAAATGATTTCTTTTGATCGATGAAGCGGGCGAAAGTGTACCAGAATATAGGAAATTCAAAGTTCAACTTAAAACGATTAATTTCTTAGCTCAGGAGCAGCTATTCGAGACGAACTAACTAAACGTAAATAACTATTATGAAAGCCAAAAAAAAAAAAAATAACAAAATATTCTGGAAGAAATTACCACTTAAATTTAAATATCTATACTTAGACTGATATGCAACTTATAATTATCCTCCAAATAATTCCGACTAAAACCAACACAAGATAGCATACAGGTATGCATACGTGCATCTATCCCCTGAAAACAAGTCGAGAAGTTAAGTACATACGTACCGACAGGGGTAACTAGAGTAAATATTAGCAAATGTTCCTCCTAGCTTGTATATAACGTAGTACAATGGCACACACGGGCTGTTTGGTTATATGCGATTTTAATTACAAAACGGCGAAGTCATAAGCCTGAAAATTAACATGCACAAGAGGAAAAGACATAATAATAATGACCTTAAAGCTATATCAAAACCAAAAAACATTCTAATAGAGGCTTTCGTAGCAGCCAGAATAATCTTCCAATTCCGATCAGATTCAATTTACGAAATAATTCTTAACTTCCAGCGGGCAACATCAGGAACAAATCTACCAACAAGCGTCTGACCAGATTTCTACGATTGGGGAAGCTGCAGTGGGGTACGTACTTAGGAACATAAAAAAAAAATGAATACCTCACTTACGATTGTATGTATGTACCTCCGCAACAAATTTCCACACTCAAAACTTGAGCAGTGTTTTTCTCTGTGATCTCAAGGGCACTCTCATCCATAGAAACTGGGTCAGTTATTGACCTAGATCGGGTTCTAATTGCACTAGCTGTTATATCAAATGAGAGACTTGATGGCGATGATGCCTATAATTTGACCACTATCAGTTCACTATGGTATGGAGTCTCTACTGTTGAATATGCTTCTTTATCAGCAAATCTAGAACCAAGCTTGACAAAAAAAAAAAAATTTTAGGGACGCCACGCCAGTACAAGATTACAGTAGTTGCCGACTAGGTTAACATCTGTGCGTAAAATAAAATTGAACTCGCCATTGTAAATTCAGTTGCGTGGCGTGGTTTATTAAATTCAATGTGGTTACAATTAGTTAAGGGTTTGCGCCTAAAACCGGAATAAATATGTGTAATATGTGATAATTTGTGCTGAAAACTAGTGCTGCAATAGAAATAATTTCAAGAGTGCAATCTTATAAAAAAAAAAAAAAAAATATCAAAATACTCGCACTAACCAAGAGAATTTATCAATGTGGATTTACTTAGTTATTATTAATGTGTGTGTAGAAGCTGCAACCAAAAACAAATTTATGGATGTACACATCAAGGGGAAACTGGTAATTCAATTTTATGGTATCCCTTCTTAAACAAAATTGTTATACAAGTTTCTAAACAAATGCTGCCTTGTCAAGTCTACTACGCGAAAAGTTCCTAAACATTTAGAATTGCTCACTTTAATCTGTCATTATTTCACAGCGATTAATTCCATTCACGAAGAATTTCCAAAATTGATTATTATTTTTATTTTATTTTTATTTTTATTTTTGTTTTTAACAGGTGTCTTCGACCCTTCTGGCCCCACGTTGGGCGCCAAATTTGTTATGCACAACCCTTGCGCGCATAAACTTCCGCCAGCTAGCGACGGAAAAGGGGGTGGGTCGATAGGTATTCTACCTGAACTGAGCGCCACGTGGTTAGTTAGAGTCCACGAACTCTCTTCGAAAACTTCGGACAAAAAAAAAAACGCTGGCAATTTTCCAAAATTCTTAACCCTATATTTCAGCTATTAATCCGTTCGTATAATTATTGTTACCGCACAAAAGAAATTGAGATTGCAAACCCATAAAAAGATAAAAACTAGGAAAAAATATATATATATGTATTAAATACTATACCGACAAGGCAGCGCACGGAAATTTCATCTTTAAATAATAATTAATAAAAGAAAGCCTAAACCTTGAAACAAAATGTACGCAGTACTTAGCTTTTAATCCGTTTTGTCTTAACGGGGTTTCGAATTCCTTTCCCGGACTCCTCGCTCCTCTTGCTTTTGATTTTATCTGTCTCCTCTTCCTGTCTTCGCTTTATAATTTAACTTTCCTCTTTTCTCTTTCCTTTACTTTTCACCGTCTAATTAATTTTTTTTTTTTTTTTGCTTTTTTTTTTTGATCTTTCTGCACCTTTGACCTTGCTTTATTTTTTTAATTTTTCTTTTGTGTCGCCTTTATACCTCACTGCTGTTGCTTCACCAAATGTCCCGAACTATCTGCTTCACCTACCAAGGTTGCCTTTCTTGATTGATGACAGCCCCCTATTTGGAAATTTCCAACCACTATTTCCAATAGATTTCGCAATCGGGTCACTTACTGGAAATCGGTGAAAATAATTTAATATTATTTTCTAAAATTTATTTAAAAAATGATCGCTAGCTTCTGTGTGTTCTTTTCGTGGCATTAAAAAAATTATTGCTGGCCTTTAAGTACGAAAATTTCGCATGAAATCTTTCTCGTTGACAGGTGTCTCTACGTGTGGTTATCTCCTCATAGGTATACTTATGGGGCTCATTTCACATCGCGGCATATTCCTTGGGCTGCAAATATTTCGGTTTAATAAATTAAAATGTTCGGTTCGTGGAGTTCTGTGCAAAAATCGGCGCCTACGTTGGCTATGTTTGTAGGTTAGGCGAACTTCCTTTAAGTGCTATTGAGGGCTTCCGTGACGAGGCGGGAAGAGTTGGGGATTGGTAAGTATATGTATATATGTTTTCCATCACGATAAGGTACTCAAGCACTGCCGTACATATTATTTCTTGCAATTTCCAGATATAGTACATCCGTGCACCTGCCCGGTCGTTTACACCATACATTTATCTAGTAAGTGCTTTTTTTTTAAAAATAACTTAAAATTAAAATATAGTGTTACTTAAACTAGAACTAGTAGACTAATTCAAAAATAACAATTAAACTCTAATCTTAAACTAATTCCATGGTTTCTTCAGGCTGTCGATTCATCCGCAAATCTTCCAGAAAATCGTAAACTGGTAGAATAATTCCTGTGATCATCCTCTAACTTCGATAAGCGCTTAGCTGGCCAAACCAAGAGTAAGCTGCTTGAGTGAGTTACACAGCAATCGACTGGAATATTAGGACGGATCCTTAGTTTTCTCCTCTAAAGCTACAGGTGGAAACCTCTCAATCTTAATAGAGCCGGGGTAGGCAGAGATATGGTATATTTATCTGAAAATAAAACAGTTTCTTTGCAGCATCACTCAAATAATTGGCTGGTAGGACATGGACGACACATTTTAACGAATAACAACACAGGTTATATATTATTAACTTTCTTTTCTATCAGTTAACCCCTTTTAATTTTAGGTTGCAGCCTCTAGACCATTCGAAGGTAATGTAACACAGTAATTGGATTCTGAGAATTGATAAAGTTCAATTCAATGGGTTTTTGAACTCATTAAAATAGAAATCTTTGTGCTAATACACAACCTGTTAACGCACACAACAGGAATATAAATAGGATACAATGACTAAATAAGTTGTATCTTAACCCTTAATAATATAGAGAATGTATTTTAACAAAATTTTCAGAACAATTGATATTACATTCTGAGATTGAAGGAAATTTAGTTCATTACGTTTTTCAACTCGCGTAATAGGAATCTTCGTGATAATCCATAACCTGTTAACATACATAGCAGGAATATAAATTAGATATGATAACCAAGGACCTATTTCCTAACCTTTAATAGTATAGAGACACTTTCTCAACAAATTTTCAAAAATAATAGTAATTGAACTCTGAGAACTGAATAATTCAATTCATTGGGTTCTTGAACTCCTAAAATATAAATCCTTGTGATACTACACAACCTGTTAATGCACACAACAGGAATATAAACAGGATACAATGACCAAATAACTTGTATCTTAACCCTCAATAGTATAGAGAATGTATCTTAACAAAACTTTCAAAATTCAGCCCATTACGTTTTTCAACTCTCAAAATAGGAATCTTCGTGACTAAACGCAGACTGTTAACATACATATCAGAAGTGGGAACGGGAAGGAATGACCAGATGAGTCTTCTCGTGACCCTTAATAGTGTGAAGATACTTCCTCAATAAAATTGTAAAACACATATGACGGAATTTCTAGTCAATTAATAAAACAGGAAGAATGATGGGAATTATTTTGATAAAATTGAATTCCTAACATGCAAATTGCAGATATTTCATTCTAACCAATACAAATATTGGTGGAAAAAACTGTTGAGTTATACTCCGGTAAGAGGGATACACATATATAATTTTTCAATAAATGTATATTTTGAGTAATGTTCTTCGGATAAGAACATAACTTCAGCTTGAGCGATATACACAATGTAACTTGTTTCCAACGTATAATCACATTAAGCATAAATAACACCTACATTTACAACAACAAGAACATAAGGTCATACGAATACAAAAACATATGATGATGGTCTCGCTAGTCATTGGTGATCCACTTAATACTCGCTTCAACACAAATTTAACTAAATGCTGTCATCATTGGAAAGGCCAAAATTCGGTTTAATATAATTTATACAATAAATAATTCACATATTTTCCTTCCTATTTACAATTAGGACTTAGTATACCTGCGTGTATCACTCAGTGTTTTGGGGACTTGATAAACATATTTCGCCCAGTATAAATTGCACCCGAGATGGTGGAATGTAGTGCACCACCCGCTCGCACGACGCATTATCATGCTGCATGTATTCTCACTTACATGCAATATGGACATAGGCTGAGCACCCCTCAAAACATAACAATCGCCAAACCCTGATATGACGAGTGTGCGTGAGCCCGTTTTACATCCGCTGACGCCGTATCATACGCGTCTGCAGAGATATAGACCAGCAAGAGACCGAATTTTCTCCTCGGTGGCGGAGTTACCTGACATAATGTTTCCTGACTTGGATATGAGACAGAAAAAGAAACGATTGGCGGGAATACTGTCGACGAATGAAACTAGAAAGAAAAAAAATGGCACAGATTTCCGTGTCGATGCCAGACGACATTCGACCGTACGCCGAAGTAAAGCTGCTCGGGCGAACTGAGAATGGATTACTTGATAGTGGTGCCACTGTCAGTATTCTAGGCCAGGGAGCTCTAGAGAAGCTTGCGGAAGCAGATGTCGAATGGAAGAAGTATCAGACACAGGTCCAAGTAGCTAATGGGGCCATGACGACTGTTCATGGTCATGTGAATTTGGACGTCACTTTCCGTGGTAAGACCCAAAACGTGCGTTTTTACGTGGTTCCTGGGCTCACACAGGCACTATATCTGGGAATAGACTTCTGGCGTCTATTTGGGTTGGCACCAGATGTCCTGGGTATAGTCGCAGAAGTGAATCCAAGTGGAATAGCTACCTCTGACCCCGAGAGCCACCTTCTTTCTAGTCTCGATCAAGAACGATTAGAAGCCACAGCTTTTCATCTCTTTCGCCTTTTTAGGCCTTGGGAAAACATCACTGGTCACTCACAGGATTGAAACGAATGACGCAGCCCCGATAAAACAGCGCTTTTATCCGATCTCGCCGGCAGTGCAAAGTTTGATGGATGCTGAATTAGTGCGAATGCTATCACTGGGTGTGATAGAGGAGAGCCAGAGCTCTCCTGTTGTTCTGGTAAGGAAGCCTGGAAAGGTCCGGCTTTGTTTTGACGCCAGGAAGGTCAACTCTGTTACGAAGAAGGATGCCTATCCGCTACCGCAGATAGACACACTTCTTAGTCGACTTCCTCCGGCAAATTACATAACGAGCCTGGACCTGAAAGAAACATTCTGGCAGATACCACTGGACGCTGATTCCAGAGAGAAGACCGCTTTCACAGTACCTGGTCATCCTCTATATCAGTACACGGTGATGCCATTCGGCCTATGTCACGCTCCACAAACTATGTGTCGCCTCATGGATAAAGTCATTCCTTTCGATCTTCGTGAGAACGTTCTCGTCTATCTAGACGATTTATTAATTCTGTCATCAGACTTTGACTAGCATCTCACGTTACTATCCCGTGTAGCGGATTGTTTGAGGAAAGGTGGCCTCACTGTCAATGTCGAGAAGAGCAAGTTTTGTATCAAAGAGACCAAATACTTGGGTTTTATTGTCGGAAAGGGAGGTATGAGAACTGATCCTGACAAAATTTCAGCCATAGTTGACTATCCGTCACCTAAAACTGTTCAGCAGGCCCGACGCCTACTAGGTATGGCGGGATGGTATAGACGGTTCATCCCGAACTATGCTGATTTGACTGCCTCCATTACAGACACTTTGAAAAACCCGAGTCAGTTCAAATGGACACCTGAAGCCCAGACGTCTCTTGAACTTTTAAAGAAGAAACTTACTTCTGCTCCGTTACTAGTGAGTCCAGACTTCACCAAACCGTTCGTTATCCAGTGCGATGCGAGCCAACAAGGTATTGGAGGAGTGCTGCTTCAACTAGATGACGATGGCCACGAGAAGCCAATAGCCTACGTCTCGAAAAAGTTGAACTCAGCACAGAGAAATTATACCGTCACAGAGCAAGAATGCTTGGCTGCACTCTTGAGCGTGCAGAAGTTCCGGCCCTTCATCGAACTTATGCCGTTTAAGATAGTGACTAATCATGCGAGCTTGAAATGGCTGATGTCTCAAAAGGACCTCAGTGATAGACTTGCTCGGTGGAGTCTGAAGCTTCAGGGCTTCGACTTCACTATTGAGCACAGGAAAGGAAGCCTGAACGTCGTCCCTGATGCGCTGTCACGCATTCATTGTGACAGCCTGAACACCAACGAAGATCCTGGCCCGGAAGTTGACCTTAGTTCGCCATATTTCAACTCGTTGGAATATGAGGAACTGAGGCATAAGGTTAAAACGACTTCTGGCAAACTACCAGATCTTTGCGTCAGGGATGATTTCGTTTATATCCGGACTGCTCCGAGAACAGGCGATCCTATTCAGGCAGAAGAAGCTTGGAAGCATTGGATTCCACGAGGGCTTGTCAACGACGTCATTTCAAGGGCTCATGATCCGCCACTAGCTTCACACGGAGGTATAGGGAAAACACTGGAACGACTGCGAAGACATCTGTACTGGCCACGAATGACAGTTGATGTCAGAAACTACGTAGGCGCCTGTGACGCGTGTAAAGAAACAAAGGCTCCTAATGCTATTTTACGACCACCTATAAGAGTCCAGTCTGAGACAGAACGACCATGGCAAAAGCTGTACATTGATTTTCTAGGTCCATGCCGTGCAATTCTTCTAAGATACCTCTCTTATATACATAGGTAGATAACATTTTAGATACAAAGTGAAAAATAAGCCATAACTAAAAAAAAAAAGCATTATTTATATATTACCATAATATTAAGGTATAGGGATAGATATTTTTGAACGTAGTAAGCAATACAATGCATAAATTGTTATGTATATAAAATCTATTATATATATAAAGTCGGGATATTTTGAGAATTTAGAAAAGAATAACAAAGTACGTTTTTTTGGCGATCGCTTTAATAACCAAAGCATTTATTTAGGAAAATGAATTAATAATAATAAACAAGAAAAAATCTAGCTGTAGATTAATACCCAACTTATATATTTACCTATTTATATTATATATATTTACCGAGAAATATTATAACGTAATGATGAGTTAAGTTTTGCTTTTTCCTTCACATCCCGGAGCCCTCTATCGCGTGAGAACAAGGTCGTCTAGGCTTGCCTAGTCTCTCTCTTTCTATAGGTCAACCAAGGGACTTTGGACGATTGTGCCACCCAAGGTCAATGGGAGGATGGGGCTTGGCAAGGAAGGCATGCCATCTGCGCCTTCCATGGAATGCAGGTAAGTGACGTAAGGGTCCCTTCAGGACCGAGTGTGTGCTAGGCTTGGTGTAAGTAGACACGAAAATTTTTTTGATTATGTGTGATGACAAGCGGAAGGTTATTTCGGGAACTCTCCCACACTCTCCGCCACCCTTATCCGAGGTGCTAGCGTGCCGCCCTGTGCTATCGCTGTCATCGAGTGATCTGTCAGCTCATGCTGACAGTTTGGACTTCACGTCCTGCAAAGTGGATAAAAAAGACGTGGTTTGGAAGGATATTTCAAGGCGTTTAATTTAGTTAATTTCTGCATTTTCAGTTATTTTTTCCACACTTTGGTTCATTGAATTTCTTTCAATATAATATAAAATATTCTTTATAAACATCACTGGTCACTCACAGGATTGAAACGAATGACGCCGCCCCGATAATACAGCGCTTTTATCCGATCTCGCCGGCAGTGCAAAGTTTGATGGATGCTGAATTAGAGCGAATGCTATCACTGGGTGTGATAGAGGAGAGCCAGAGCTCTTCAGTTGTTCTAGTAAGGAAGCCTGGAAAGGTCCGGCTTTGTTTTGACGCCAGGAAGGTCAACTCTGTTACGAAGAAGGATGCCTATCCGCTACCGCAGATAGACGCACTTCTTAGTCGACTTCCTCCGGCAAATTACATAACGAGCCTGGACCTGAAAGACGCATTCTGGCAGATCCCACTGGACGCTGATTCCAGAGAGAAGACCGCTTTCACAGTACCTGGTCATCCTCTATATCAGTACACGGTGATGCCATTCGGCCTATGCCACGCTCCACAAACTATGTGTCGCTTCATGGATAAAGTCATTCCTTTCGATCTTCGTGAGAACGTTCTCGTCTATCTAGACGATTTATTAATTCTGTCATCAGACTTTGACTCGCATCTCACGTTACTATCCCGTGTAGCGGATTGTTTGAGGAAAGCTGACCTCACTGTCAACGTCGAGAAGAGGAAGTTTTGTATCAAAGAGACCAAATACTTGGGTTTTATTGTCGGAAAGGGAGGTATGAGAACTGATCCTAACAAAATTTCAGCCATAGTTGACTATCCGTCACCTAAAACTGTTCGGCCCGACGCCTACTAGGTATGGCGGGATGGTATAGACGGTTCATCCAGAAATATGCTGATTTGACTGCCTCCATTACAGACACTTTGAAAAACCCGAGTCAGTTCAAATGGACACCTGAAGCCCAGACGTCTCTTGAACTTTTAAAGAAAAAACTTACTTCTGCTCCGTTACTAGTGAGTCCAGACTTCACCAAACCGTTCGTTATCCAGTGCGATGCGAGCCAACAAGGTATTGGAGGAGTGCTGCTTCAACTAGATGACGATGGCCACGAGAAGCCAATAGCCTACGTCTCGAAAAAGTTGAACTCAGCACAGAGAAATTACACCGTCACAGAGCAAGCATGCTTGGCTGCACTCTTGAGCGTGCAGAAGTTCCGGCCCTTCATCGAACTTATGCCGTTTAAGATAGTGACTAATCATGCGAGCTTGAAATGGCTGATGTCTCAAAAGGACCTCAGTGGTAGACTGCGAAGACATCTGTACTGGCCACGATGTCAGAAACTACGTAGGCGCCTGTGACGTGTGTAAAGAAACAAAGGCTCCTAATGTTATTTTACGACCACCTATAAGAGTCCAGTCTGAGACAGAACGACCATGGCAAAAGCTGTACATTGATTTTCTAGGTCCATATCCTCGGTCAATAAGAGGAAACGTCTGCATCTTAATAGTTCTTGACCACTTTTCTAAACTTCCACTTCTCAAACCTATGAGAAAAGCGTCTACGCTCAATGTGTGCCAATTCATTGAGACTGAAGTGTTTCACGTGTTCGGAGTCCCGGACAATGGAGTCCAGTTTTGCTCGACTCAGTTCACCAGATTACTGGAAAAATATGTGGTGAAGCACATGCGAACGGCAGTTCACTCGCTCCAAGCAAACGCCTCAGAGCGAGTAAACAGGTCTCTATTTTCGGGGATTAGAGCATATATCAAGAAGGAACACACGAGATGGGATGAGAAACTAAGCCATGTAGCTAGTTCCCTCAGGAGCTCTTTACATAAGCTACTGGTTTCTCTCCCTATCGAACACTCTTCGGTCAACAAATGATTGAACATGGCAGCTCCTATCCCATCTTAAGGAGCCTTGGAACTCTTAATGAGCCATTGAGAGTGGACGCAGAAGACAAAATGAGATTGATCCGTGCGAGAGTGTAGGAAAACTTACAACACGCATTCGAACAGGGTTCACGAGCCTACAATCTCAGGGCGAAACCTATCGAGTTCAAAGTTGGTCAAGAGGTATTTAGACTGAATTTTCCCAAAGCAATTTCCAGCAACAGACCAGTGCAAAACTGGGACCGAAATTTGTCAAATGTCGAGTCAGAGCCAAGAAAGAAAATTCCCTATACGAGCTTGAAGATCTGCGGGGAAAACTGTTAGGTGTCTATCACGCTAAAGACATCAAGCAGTGATCATCATTATGAAAACGTCGTCGATACTTATTGTCGTTATTCCTGGTAGCCCTAAGAAGGCATCCAGCCAGCTTCACTGGTAAACTATAGGATATCGCGAAGCCCTCCTATTGCCCCGTCAATGGTGGGTGATATACCTGTTGAAATCCATTCCTGGATAAGGCTGTCAGCATGTCACTACTTCAACGACGCCTGGAAGACACACCCTTGAACAATCGCTGGTCGGAGGCCGGGCTGAGATGTTGTGCCGGGAAAGCTTAGCAATCAGTTCTTTGGGTTGCTGATCGCAAGGCTTCCTCAGCATTTCGGTGAGGAAAGGCACAGAGGCATCGACCGGTTGGATTTTTAGGTTACCAGCTTGTCGATGTACCTTTGGCTTCCCACACGGAGAGGGATGTCGAGGTCTGATCAAAGACTAACGAGACTTCGGGGATGTGTCCTCGATGCGTCATCGATCAAGTAGAGCCCGAGTGATGAGGAATATGCAGTGGGTCGTGGGTCGAGACACACATTGAGCGCCCGTAGCGATGAGGCCTATGTTTAAGACCGGCTAGCTCAATCGACCATTTTTCAGCGTTGTCTGAACCATGGGTGGCGCAGACCACTCTACCCTGTTATGGTCGTAGCGTATTGCATATAGCAATATGCTACACGTACTGTAGCGTGTATATCGGCTGCTGTCCACATCGGAAAACGAACGCACCCGGCCGAGAGAATTGCATTTCCTCACGTTTAGGCACCATGTCGAGGTGACAGAGAAGTGGAGGACAGCAAGCTGTCACGACTGGTGATACTGTTCTCTCGTGTTAATTTCCTTATATATTTTTCGTAGTCTGTTCACTCAGTTTTTAAAGTGGTACATTTTGTCTTCGATGCCTTTTGCTATGTACAATACATGAAGTTTTGCATCTTATATCATCCAGAAAGTTTTAATAGCAATAATTTTACTGATCGCATGCAGGCGGGTACTAAGCTGACTTCGCGCGCCATTTTGCGAAAGTGCGCTTTTTCACAAATGCACAAATCCAAACCTGATGTCCAAATTTTGAAATGGGAAAAACTTAAGTTCTGATAGTTGTACAATACTGCACCGGAGTTCACGACGCACAATTTCCATAAGATAATTCTACGTAGAGGTCCCGTGAAAGCCCCACACTCGTTTTCAACTGGAACATCAAGTGCAGCGCGAAGGTGTTATATTTCTTGAACCATTCCATTCGTCCAGTGAGCATTGCGGCACCAATATAACCACACTACAATCGGCAAAATTAGATCATATATAAAGCTCATAAGGGGTGCATTTAAATTGGATCTACTGATTGGTGGATGTTGGTTATTTATTCAACCAAATACAGGACGCTCTGATACTCCCGGCTCAATAAGCTCGGGCGGCATTGTATCTGTTCGCGAAGGATCTACCATCAAATTACATCTCATATAATCACAGAAGGTGTAATCTCTGGAGGGATATCTAATATTCAAATGGTCTGCTATGTCAATAGGTACTAGCTATTAATGCACTTTATAGATTTACTTGAACTATATTTCTAAATATTACTCAATATATATTTTAAAGTTATAACTATTACGAAATATTTCATAGTTACGATAGTTTCTATTATCCATCAAGCAATATTTGTTATCTACCTGCTACAGGAACGTTGAAATTTAATACTGCATTCTTTAATATAATATTAATAATGCTTCTCTTTAAGATAGCTTATCTTATCCATTTATTTAATTAATTCATTTACTATATTAATTCGTATATTTTATTAACGCATACGATAGTTCAGCTCACTTATCAAACAAATTTTAAAACTAAACACAAAAAATAAACAAAAAATGAATAATGATAAAAGATAATAGAGCTCACTTCGGAATCAATTCACAATAATGAGAAGAAAACAAAACTGAAAATAAGGTACTAGTACGTTATTGCATGTAAAAAACAATGTAAGTATGACATTGTTGGATGTTTTAAAACAAAACAACAAAGAAAAAGGAAAAAAAACATAAAAAGCGGCCGTAAAGCATTTAAGAACATTTGTTTTTGATAAGGCGAGCATAAATATTACTATAAAAAGAAAAACGAACATTAAAGATGCCGTGCAATTCTTCTAAGATACCTCTCTTATATACATAGGTAGATAACATTATAGATACAAAGTGAAAAATAAGCCATAACTAAAAAAAACAAAAACATTATTTATATATTACCATAATATTAAAGTATAGGGATAGATATTTTTGAACGTAGTAAGCAATACAATGCATAAAATGTTATGTATATAAAATCTATTATATATATAAAGTCGGGATATTTTGAGAATTTAGAAAAGAATAACAAAGTACGTTTTTTTGACGATCACTTTAATAACCAAAGCATTTATTTAGGAAAATGAATTAATAATAATAAACAAGAAAAAATCTAGCTGTAGATTAATACCCAACTTATATATTTACCTATTTATATTATATATATTTACCGAGAAATATTATAACGTAATGATGAGTTAAGTTTTTACTTTTTCCTTCACATCCCGGAGCCCTCTATCGCATGAGAACAAGGTCGTCTAGGCTTGCCTAGTCTCTCTCTTTCTATAGGTCAACCAAGGGACTTTGGACGATTGTGCCACCCAAGGTCAATCGGAGGATGTGGCTTGGCAAGGAAGGCATGCCATCTGCGCCTTCCATGGAATGCAGGTAAGTGACGTAAGGGTCCCTTCAGGACCGATTGTGTGCTAGGCTTGGTGTAAATAGGCACGAAATTTTTTTTGATTATATGTGATGACAAGCGGCAGGTTATTTCGGGAGCTGTCCCACACTCTCCGCCACCCTTATCCGAGGTGCTAGCGTGCCGCCCTGTGCTATCGCTGTCATCGAGTGATCTGTCAGCTCATGCTGACAGTTTGGACTTCACGTCCTGCAAAGTGGATAAAAAAGACGTGGTTTGGAAGGATATTTCAAGGCGTTTAATTTAGTTAATTTCTGCATTTCCAGTTATTTTTTCCACACTTTGGTTCATTGAATTTCTTTCAATATAATATAAAATATTCTTTACAAAAATCTCCTTTTAAAACGCTCGAAACATTTAGCAATTGAAATTTCAATACCTTCTTCTTTCACAATAGTCGCTCATTGCCTGTCGTTGCAATTGTGCTCCAAATTTTTCGACTGCCTGTTTCGCAGTGATTTTTTCGTTGTCGTCTGTCGCTCTGTCGTCGCAATTGTGTTTAAGCCTTTAAGGAGAGAACTAAAGGAGACGGACATCCCATAGTAAGTATATGGCGCAATTGGCAATCGGCGCAGCATGCGATGCAAGAGTTTGGAAAATTTTAAAATTTGATGCATGCTCCAACAGTTCTGCCAACACACTGAGGCAAAAACTAAATTTCAAATGTTATTTATCTCATATTTCCTCCGGATCTATTTTTTTTTTGTTAAGAAAAACGACTAAATTAAAACTATGCACAATTTAAAAACTCGGTATTAAGATGTTATGTTTGTAAAGAATTGTGAATTATAAACAAAGTTAGCATTACAAAGTTATTACACTGCTTGCTGCGCCGATTGGGAATTGGCCTGCAGAATCTATGCAACATGCATCATGATGCATGCTGCGCCGATTCTGAATTGGGCTTATATATGGCAGCGTAGCCAAAAATTTTCGCCATCTTGATTTTGGCAGAGTGTTTGACTGTCACTTTTTTGTAAACAAAGAGCTGCGAAGTGTGTTTGGCGCAGAGACGTAGTTATAAAAGAGATAATTTACTTTTTATAGGAAATGGTTAATGGCTATTTAACTAGGTAATAGTAATATAAAAAGGAGTTATATATGCTCGAAGATTTAGATACAACAAGCCGTGTTGAGGAAAATACTTTTAAAATACTTTTGTGATAAATTCGATAAATCCCACTGACATGCATATATAAATAAATTGGTAAATAATTTCAATATATCGTCAGTGAGAGCATACTTGCTGAAATCAAAACTGGTGTCACATGAAACAGAAGATCAGTCAGTCCGTTTATATACATGTCAGTGGGTGGTGCGGAGTCTCTAAGAAATGTGTTTGAATTTTGGCGCCATTAATTTGTTGTGATATTTAAGGCATCAACAATTTTTTACGCCGCCTCTGGCACCTCGACAAAACAAGACGAAGACTAAAGTTGCTACACCTTTTTCATCACATGTCGCCTCCTTAATAACTAAAGGATATGCAATCATATGTACGATACAAGCCATGAACAAAGTCATGAAAAGAGAGTAGCGGGTCGGTCAGCAGGCGACATCCAGAGTCTTCTTGCCTTGTCTTAGTTTTAGTTTTTACTCCATGACGAGTATACAAAAAGCAGTCAGAGTGAGCTCTTACTGCATGAAGTACCCGGCACGTTAATACCTTTTAATGTGTCGGTGCCTGCGGCGACTTCATGGCTTGTATTATATTCCGGGGGTTACGTCCATGTACATGAGCGCACCCAAAATTGCCCAGCATTTATGTATGTTTCACTCCGTCATTTTTGGTCTTCGCTGTCAAATCCATACTTAGGTTTGGTTGGTTTTGGGCTTGGTGCATTGACGCAGGAAAACCCGTGAAATAACCGTAGGGGCACGAAGCAAATATTACTCACAAACTTTTTACCACTGAACTTTTCTTCTTAATTATTAACTTTTTTACGTTCCCGTTTGCAAATTCAGTAAATACTTTTGAGTATATGAAAATAAAAGCGATTAAAATTGCGCATAGGTTGTTCAATTGTGTACAGGTGTACAAATTTTACGGAGCTTATGTACAAACAATATTAGTGTCATTGTATTAGAATTGGGTACGTAATATTTTCTCATTTGCATTTCCTTTAGTTCTTACTGTTATGGTCGTAGCGTATTGCATATAGCAATATGCTACATTGATAAGACTGCAGCGTGTATGCCGGCGGCTGTCAATCAGAATATTCGAATGCACCCAGACCGAGAGAAGTGCGTTTCCTCCAGCTCGGGGTGACATACTGATGAGAAAAGGAAAAGAAGAAGAAGACAATCTTCTCTGTCATTTGTGATCCATCGAGCAGCTACATCGGTGAATGAACAAAAAAAGTAAATTTACGCAATCATCTGCTAGTAAACCTGTAAGTAAATTTAGAATATTTTTCAGTTCTTAGACTAACCTATTTTCAAATAATCTAGTTATTTTCGTCTACTCCGCACAAAATCTGCCACTTTTTCGGGTAGGAAATATTACGTGGCTGGAAGAACAGTCAACTCTTCTTTATTCAAAATGATGCCTAAGGATATTCTAATGTATCAATTACACCAACGCTATACAACTTAGTGGCAGCCACTGTACCTTATTGCAGAAAGTGCGTGAGTTTTTTTTAATTAATAAACAGAAATAAAAGTGAGCTGTAAACTATCTAATATCTTCCAAAATTGCAGAAAAAAAACTGAACAATATTAACTGGATAGTTTATCTATACGGAGAAAACTTGTACCAGTACAGCACTTTGCTTGATTTATAGTTCCAGACTTTATGGTTGCAACGTCGGAACGTGTAGAGTATTACTTTGTAAAAGTGCTTAAAATAAGGCTCCGTGATTTGTTCAATTTTCTGTGGACCATAATGTATTAAACAACGATGAAATGCTACGGCTAAGGCGAATCTCTTTGGATATACAAAAGTAAGAAAATTTCCCATTGATAGCACCAGATGCTTAGGATATTATTTAGGCAAAAGAGGCTATAGAGATAGTGTCCTATTTACTGAAGCAAGAAGTGAACTTATTATAGCTCAGACAGAAATCGTTGGTGGAATTACGGTAGATGATTTCTGTCAATTTTTACTGCTAATGTCCAGTGGAATGTGTAAAACTCTCCAGGATATTTATTCCGGTGATACTGTCAAGGAAAATAAAGAGATTGTTAGAATGACATCAAAAGAGTTCGAAACTAATACTAATTTAATAGATATTGCACAATCAGGATGAACAAAATAGTTAAAATTCATCAAGACATGTTTGAGACATTGGAGAACTTTCCCCCAGGAGAGATGAGGTTACCCTAATTTTGAGAAATTTTAATACTTCTATTAAGAATGTTCAACAAACAAAAAAAAAAAACTTAATCAAGTAAGAGGTTTTTCCAGTATGTTACACTAAATTGACTTGTTTATAATTAATGCATGCTTTCTATTTTATTCGCTAAGCAAAGTATTTCCATGCCAAATTTTTAAAAAAAATTTCTGAATTATTGTTAAATTCCAAACTTTATGGCATAAATCTTAAATTCATTTTTAAGCAATCTAGATTCGAGTTTGATTCCTCAAATTTAATTCGGTAATCTCTTCTGAAACAATAATTAGCTGTTATAAGAGCGCTTTAACTAGTAATAATTTTTCGTATAAGTTATTTGTTTCTTTGTACATATAGATATACGTATACATATATCAATATTATTATTAGTATTATTATTTTCTGGAGAGAGCGGACGTGACATTTTGAGAGCTCCACAAATAGTAAAAAGTAAGGCGGAAAAAAGCAGGGAAAACCCATAAAACTGATTAACAGTCATTAGAAAGGGTATGTGCTATTGTGCAGTGTGATAAGTGAAAGTATTACTATACAAAACTATTAAAAAAGTTAAAAAATAAATAAAAGTAAATGAAATATGTAACGTAGGAAAATAAGAGAATTTGATAATAATTATGTAAATGAATCTGAACCAAACGAGCATTAAAAGGTTCTCAATTGTTAATTAAGACTGTTGCTCTCTCCAGATCTAGTTCCCTGCGGAAACTAGTTTTTCCAAAGGGGGAGGGATGTTGTGGCCCAATATAAGGAAGATTCTTCCAGCAGCCAAGGGCGCATTTTAGTGAAATAATTAGCAATTGCTAAACAGTAACCTCGCATGGTATTGTTCTGCAACTGTCGGTTATTTCGCTGATTAGCCCAACAGCTGGCTGCGATGAGCGCTTAGTGGAGCAATCGACGATTACAATAATAACTAACCTCGCATGGTAATTGTTATGTAAAGCGATTGTTTACTACTAAGCGACTCAGGTGCTGCAACCGGTAGAACAAACGACAAGGTTGTGTCGTTTGTTTACATCCGCGTTGTGAGCAAAGAAAGTACTTCCGAATATTGGGGCATTAAAGACCAATGACTGGTCTGGCGAGTGCCCGTTAGTTTCAGTCATCGTCGTAGTGGAGTCAAGTTTCGGTTCAGATTATTCGCCGTGTTATTAAGATAGGTCAGTGTATTTTAATAAATAAAGATTCGTGTATATATTCTAAGTAATTTGAGTATTATTTTATTTGAAGAAAGTGATCGTAATTATTTCTTTGGTTTTTTCGTTATTGGATTGCTTTGGGACACGACATAGGAGCCAGAACCTGTCCTTGATGCTTAATCAAAATCGCTGTATCTCTATACAGTTTCCCGATGATATCGAGCCACCTGGGCAGGAACCCAAATGCCTCGAGAGCAGTCAGGAGATACTCGTGCGAGACGCTATCAAAAGCCTTTTGCTGATCAAGTAAAATCATGGCCATTTGTGTACCTGTCTTTTCATGGTAGGCAAACAAATGTTTGGCTACCGCGATGTTGTCGTATATACTACGACCAGGAACACAATACGAGTGTTCCGGGTGTATTACCGAAGCAATCACTGAGCGGAGTATCGCCCTTAATGCTTTGCAGACGATTTTGTAGTCAACATTGCATAGGGTTACTGGCCTCTAGTTCTCCATCCTCTGCAAATCTCCTTTCTTTGGAATCGCATAACAGACCTCCTCCAACTAGCAGGAAAGTCTGAATGTGTTTCAACCACCGAATTGAAGACTTCCAAAAGGTCAGGAATTAATAAATCCCTGAAACGTATGAAGAATTCTGGAGTCAAGCCGTCATAACCAGGTGAAGTGTGTCGCCTTAGATCCTTTGTCGCAGCAATCATATCCTCCAATGTGATTACTGTATCCAGGAGGTCCTTGCTGTCTTCAGAGAAAGTGGGAATATTCTCAAGAAATTCATGAGTGGTCGAGGATGTTGTCGACCTCAATTCAGAGTAGACACTACTGTAATAGTCTCGAATAAATTCTGATAGCTGTTGTCCGTTGAGGACTTGTCCAGATTCATCAACTATCGATTCGACTACACAAGAAGCAGTACGTCGTCTCGGTACTCGGTTGGAGAATCGCCTTCCCTCAGCCAACGTGATTGGCTGCGCAGCACAAACTCCAAGCTGTGCTTGTAAGTTTGTGTTGCCAAGCGTTCCTTTATTCTGTTAAAATAAAGAATCAACTCCGGCTGAGTTGCGAAAAGAGCTGCCACCCGAGATACTTCGACCGACAAGCTAGAAGCATGATACCCACTTCGATTGAAATTCGTTTCGATAAAAGATCGAATTTGGGGCTTTCCAACATCCCACCATTGACTAAGAAGAGGAAAGTCACCTTTCCTCTCTTGCTAATCGTGCCAGAATTCAGTGAATTCATTGATGAACTGCTCGGAATTCAACAAAAAGTTGTTAAATATCCAGTATGCAGTTCTTCTTTCAACTAGAGTGCTGGTTGCCACTACAATAAGGTGATCGCTAACGGAAGACACTTCATGAGTGACACCAACGAAATGTTCTAGTATTCCAGGTGAGACGTAAAGTTTATCGATTCTGGAGCCTGCGAGACTTCCATGGATATTTCGCGAGACCCTCGTGTATGATCTAGTCGTAGGATGCAACCAACGATAGATATCCACGAGTCTGAAAACACGGACAAAATTCCTCAACCGAGTAGCATTGACAGAGTTGAACTCAACTCCGGAATGCCGATCCATTGAAGGATTTAGCGTGCAGTTGAAAACACCTCCGAGGACGGTTTCGCCACTAAAATTCACCAGACAGGATTGAACACTATCAAGAACTTGTCTTGTAATGTCCTGGTCATGAGGAATGTACACGTTTACTACCTTGATATGTTTGTCTTGAACGACAAAGTCCAAGGAAGAAGCGAAGCCTGGAAAGATATCTGTATATACAGGAGACGATAGTGTAAATTTGTTGGATACAATGATTGCCACACCTGAGCCTCGGCGAGGCGCAGGTGTGGCAAACATTGCATAGCCAGTGTGTAAATAAGCATAGCGCTCAAGGTGTGTATACGTGTCTTGTGTAAAATTCGTCTCCTGCAGAAGTGTAATGTCTATATCGAACATTTTGACATGTTCGATAGTGCTGTGTAACCTTGTATGCGCACTTAAACCCCCGGTGTTGATAGAAGCTATCTTGCACATTCAAAGAGATGAAAAGCTTAAACGATGAATGTGCGACATCTACTGACGAGTAGAATCGGCCAAGTAATGCTCCTGAATCAGCTCCTCCACCTTCCTATGGAGTCGATCTAGCCGAGATGCATCGTTGTACTTCCCCCGCTTCTTGCACTCCTCTTGAAGGAGTAGAAGTTGAGGAAGTAACAACCCTGGCCTCCCCAGCTCCTCCACAAGAATACTCCAGATTTTATCTGAACTCTTCTTGTACAGAAGCGGGGCAAGAATCTTGGAGATCTTCTCCCTAGGAAGTGTTTCCATACCCTCCGAGGCTTCAAATTGGATACCAATCGAGATGGTGCTACCACACGATTCGTAGCCACTGAAGCCCGAGACACCAGTCTCATCCAAACCGGTCATTTCCAGTCCGAAAGCTGTTCGAGAGATGCTTCCGCCTCTCTCACAACAACCTTCGAACCGCGGGCACCACTATCGTCCTCCTCCGAGTGGGGCCGCTTTGGGGCGACTGGCTTTGCTGGCTCTGGAGGAGGCAGCATCACCCGGTCCACCTTTATCTTCCTCCTCGTCCTCCTTTTTTTGCCTACATGGCTAATAGACTCCTCGTCAGAAGTAGCCATGCTTTCACGTGCTGACGTGGCACCGTTTACAGCCGTAATAGTTTTTGCCTCTAAGACAACTTCAGGCACTTTAGCCACTGGCTGCTCCAAGATAGCAGGTTGAATGCTGGCAGAAAGTTCCTTCTCCAGAGCCACTACTGTAGCAGCGGTTTCCTTCGAAGGAGCCTTCTGTTCAGCCTTCTTTCCGCTTCTCTTAAGGCAGTCAGCAATAAAATGCCCTACCAAATGGCAAGCATGGCATTTCGCTTCGGTGCCCACGTCTATCCAGTATCTCGAGCCGGATATGCTCAAGTAAAAGCCTGATGGAAGCATGCACCCCTTATTTAAAGTGATGGACGCTTCCCGGCTGGTACCGAAGATACCCCGCCCAAGACCCTCGTCCCCAATTTTAATGGGAATGGCGCGAACCTTTCCATGAACCTTCCCGAATCTCCCAAGGATATTCGAGAGGTCTTCATGTTGGGCTCACATTGGGACCCGCGAAAACACGTCCTTCGTGGGCTTTTCCCTAAGTGGGAATGGCACAAGGTGTCTACCCTCCACCTCGATGCCCTCAAGCATAAGCTTGGTAGGACTTTCTAGGTTTGTGGTATACACTTCATCCATTCCCCCAGCTATTATCCCCATGGAGAATAGCTGCTCACAGGAGATAATGCGGAAGATTGCCTACAGGTATGCAGTCTGAGGACATCCTCTGATGTGCTCCAACTGCAACCCGTAGCTCTCGTCCTGCCACCTCCCGTCGAAGAAGCCCTGGAGGCCCGCACTGGTCTTGGGGCGAGGCTTACCCGCGTCCAATGGGGCTGGATGAGGAGTGATGCCCTGACTTATAATTTCGATTGTGGAAACCTGCTTGGAACTGCCACTTCCTGCTGAGCATAGGTAGTCCCTGCCACTAAAGCCGGGGAACGTGGTGCTGCTGCTGGTCCGGTTGCTGCTACTAGCTTCTTTCTCTGGCCAGTTGACTTCGTTGAAGACAGTGGTGGCCTCATAATGATTCCGCTGGGCTTTGGCGCAGAAGCCGAAGACTTTGCGACTACACCTGATAGTTTCAGATGTTGGCCCTCTGTTACAGGTGCTACTGGGATAGCAGCCAGTGTAGCAGCTGACGTCGCAGGCACGTCTTGGACAGCATCCGTCGCCCTGCTCACAATCTTCGCCAAGGGACATCATTTCTTTTTTTGGCCACTTGATTTGGGCCCTTAATAGCCTTTTCAGTGGGCTCTTGTGGGTCTGTTTTTGAAGAAGAAGACCCATTTCTACTCTTCTTCCTCCTTTCTTTTGATTTGAGGGGATTATTCCTCCCCTCAGAATCACTGCTACTCTCACTCATTTTGAGTGAGGCAGCAATGATTTATATCTTTGCTTTTATTATTTTCTTATATTTTGTTAATTTTGTAATTAAAAATAACTTTGTTTCGTATTTTTATAAACTGTTACCTTCCAAATTAATTTAGACTGTAAATTTTTTCACGGTTGCCATGTTGTCATGGCAACGGCCGAAATTAATGAAAAATTCGAAACTGTCAAATCTTTCCACTTTTTACACAATTTATTTTTTAACTTTTTTAATAGTTTTGTATAGTAATACTTTCACTTATCACACTGCACAATAGCACATACCCTTTCTAATGACTGTTAATCAGTTTTATGGGTTTTCCCTGCTTTTTTCCGCCTTACTTTTTACTATTTGTGGAGCTCTCAAAATGTCACGTCCGCTCTCTCCAGAAAATAATACGTATACATATATCAATATTATTATTAGTATTATTATTTTCTGGAGAGAGCGGACGTGACATTTTGAGAGCTCCACAAATAGTAAAAAGTAAGGCGGAAAAAAGCAGGGAAAACCCATAAAACTGATTAACAGTCATTAGAAAGGGTATGTGCTATTGTGCAGTGTGATAAGTGAAAGTATTACTATACAAAACTATTAAAAAAGTTAAAAAATAAATTGTGTAAAAAGTGGAAAGATTTGACAGTTTCGAATTTTTCATTAATTTCGGCCGTTGCCATGACAACATGGCAACCGTGAAAAAATTTACAGTCTAAATTAATTTGGAAGGTAACAGTTTATAAAAATACGAAACAAAGTTATTTTTAATTACAAAATTAACAAAATATAAGAAAATAATAAAAGCAAAGATATAAATCATTGCTGCCTCACTCAAAATGAGTGAGAGTAGCAGTGATTCTGAGGGGAGGAATAATCCCCTCAAATCAAAAGAAAGGAGGAAGAAGAGTAGAAATGGGTCTTCTTCTTCAAAAACAGACCCACAAGAGCCCACTGAAAAGGCTATTAAGGGCCCAAATCAAGTGGCCAAAAAAAGAAATGATGTCCCTTGGCGAAGATTGTGAGCAGGGCGACGGATGCTGTCCAAGACGTGCCTGCGACGTCAGCTGCTACACTGGCTGCTATCCCAGTAGCACCTGTAACAGAGGGCCAACATCTGAAACTATCAGGTGTAGTCGCAAAGTCTTCGGCTTCTGCGCCAAAGCCCAGCGGAATCATTATGAGGCCACCACTGTCTTCAACGAAGTCAACTGGCCAGAGAAAGAAGCTAGTAGCAGCAACCGGACCAGCAGCAGCACCACGTTCCCCGGCTTTAGTGGCAGGGACTACCTATGCTCAGCAGGAAGTGGCAGTTCCAAGCAGGTTTCCACAATCGAAATTATAAGTCAGGGCATCACTCCTCATCCAGCCCCATTGGACGCGGGTAAGCCTCGCCCCAAGACCAGTGCGGGCCTCCAGGGCTTCTTCGACGGGAGGTGGCAGGACGAGAGCTACGGGTTGCAGTTGGAGCACATCAGAGGATGTCCTCAGACTGCATACCTGTAGGCAATCTTCCGCATTATCTCCTGTGAGCAGCTATTCTCCATGGGGATAATAGCTGGGGGAATGGATGAAGTGTATACCACAAACCTAGAAAGTCCTACCAAGCTTATGCTTGAGGGCATCGAGGTGGAGGGTAGACACCTTGTGCCATTCCCACTTAGGGAAAAGCCCACGAAGGACGTGTTTTCGCGGGTCCCAATGTGAGCCCAACATGAAGACCTCTCGAATATCCTTGGGAGATTCGGGAAGGTTCATGGAAAGGTTCGCGCCATTCCCATTAAAATTGGGGACGAGGGTCTTGGGCGGGGTATCTTCGGTACCAGCCGGGAAGCGTCCATCACTTTAAATAAGGGGTGCATGCTTCCATCAGGCTTTTACTTGAGCATATCCGGCTCGAGATACTGGATAGACGTGGGCACCGAAGCGAAATGCCATGCTTGCCATTTGGTAGGGCATTTTATTGCTGACTGCCTTAAGAGAAGCGGAAAGAAGGCTGAACAGAAGGCTCCTTCGAAGGAAACCGCTGCTACAGTAGTGGCTCTGGAGAAGGAACTTTCTGCCAGCATTCAACCTGCTATCTTGGAGCAGCCAGTGGCTAAAGTGCCTGAAGTTGTCTTAGAGGCAAAAACTATTACGGCTGTAAACGGTGCCACGTCAGCACGTGAAAGCATGGCTACTTCTGACGAGGAGTCTATTAGCCATGTAGGCAAAAAAAGGAGGACGAGGAGGAAGATAAAGGTGGACCGGGTGATGCTGCCTCCTCCAGAGCCAGCAAAGCCAGTCGCCCCAAAGCGGCCCCACTCGGAGGAGGACGATAGTGGTGCCCGCGGTTCGAAGGTTGTTGTGAGAGAGGCGGAAGCATCTCTCGAACAGCTTTCGGACTGGAAATGACCGGTTTGGATGAGACTGGTGTCTCGGGCTTCAGTGGCTACGAATCGTGTGGTAGCACCATCTCGATTGGTATCCAATTTGAAGCCTCGGAGGGTATGGAAACACTTCCTAGGGAGAAGATCTCCAAGATTCTTGCCCCGCTCCTGTACAAGAAGAGTTCAGATAAAATCTGGAGTATTCTTGTGGAGGAGCTGGGGAGGCCAGGGTTGTTACTTCCTCAACTTCTACTCCTTCAAGAGGAGTGCAAGAAGCGGGGGAAGTACAACGATGCATCTCGGCTAGATCGACTCCATAGGAAGGTGGAGGAGCTGATTCAGGAGCATTACTTGGCCGATTCTACTCGTCAGTAGATGTCGCACATTCATCGTTTAAGCTTTTCATCTCTTTGAATGTGCAAGATAGCTTCTATCAACACCGGGGGTTTAAGTGCGCATACAAGGTTACACAGCACTATCGAACATGTCAAAATGTTCGATATAGACATTACACTTCTGCAGGAGACGAATTTTACACAAGACACGTATACACACCTTGAGCGCTATGCTTATTTACACACTGGCTATGCAATGTTTGCCACACCTGCGCCTCGCCGAGGCTCAGGTGTGGCAATCATTGTATCCAACAAATTTACACTATCGTCTCCTGTATATACAGATATCTTTCCAGGCTTCGCTTCTTCCTTGGACTTTGTCGTTCAAGACAAACATATCAAGGTAGTAAACGTGTACATTCCTCATGACCAGGACATTACAAGACAAGTTCTTGATAGTGTTCAATCCTGTCTGGTGAATTTTAGTGGCGAAACCGTCCTCGGAGGTGTTTTCAACTGCACGCTAAATCCTTCAATGGATCGGCATTCCGGAGTTGAGTTCAACTCTGTCAATGCTACTCGGTTGAGGAATTTTGTCCGTGTTTTCAGACTCGTGGATATCTATCGTTGGTTGCATCCTACGACTAGATCATACACGAGGGTCTCGCGAAATATCCATGGAAGTCTCGCAGGCTCCAGAATCGATAAACTTTACGTCTCACCTGGAATACTAGAACATTTCGTTGGTGTCACTCATGAAGTGTCTTCCGTTAGCGATCACCTTATTGTAGTGGCAACCAGCACTCTAGTTGAAAGAAGAACTGCATACTGGATATTTAACAACTTTTTGTTGAATTCCGAGCAGTTCATCAATGAATTCACTGAATTCTGGCACGATTAGCAAGAGAGGAAAGGTGACTTTCCTCTTCTTAGTCAATGGTGGGATGTTGGAAAGCCCCAAATTCGATCTTTTATCGAAACGAATTTCAATCGAAGTGGGTATCATGCTTCTAGCTTGTCGGTCGAAGTATCTCGGGTGGCAGCTCTTTTCGCAACTCAGCCGGAGTTGATTCTTTATTTTAACAGAATAAAGGAACGCTTGGCAACACAAACTTACAAGCACAGCTTGGAGTTTGTGCTGCGCAGCCAATCACGTTGGCTGAGGGAAGGCGATTCTCCAACCGAGTACCGAGACGACGTACTGCTTCTTGTGTAGTCGAATCGATAGTTGATGAATCTGGACAAGTCCTCAACGGACAACAGCTATCAGAATTTATTCGAGACTATTACAGTAGTGTCTACTCTGAATTGAGGTCGACAACATCCTCGACCACTCATGAATTTCTTGAGAATATTCCCACTTTCTCTGAAGACAGCAAGGACCTCCTGGATACAGTAATCACATTGGAGGATATGATTGCTGCGACAAAGGATCTAAGGCGACACACTTCACCTGGTTATGACGGCTTGACTCCAGAATTCTTCATACGTTTCAGGGATTTATTAATTCCTGACCTTTTGGAAGTCTTCAATTCGGTGGTTGAAACACATTCAGACTTTCCTGCTAGTTGGAGGAGGTCTGTTATGCGATTCCAAAGAAAGGAGATTTGCAGAGGATGGAGAACTAGAGGCCAGTAACCCTATGCAATGTTGACTACAAAATCGTCTGCAAAGCATTAAGGGCGATACTCCGCTCAGTGATTGCTTCGGTAATACACCCGGAACACTCGTATTGTGTTCCTGGTCGTAGTATATACGACAACATCGCGGTAGCCAAACATTTGTTTGCCTACCATGAAAAGACAGGTACACAAATGGCCATGATTTTACTTGATCAGCAAAAGGCTTTTGATAGCGTCTCGCACGAGTATCTCCTGACTGCTCTCGAGGCATTTGGGTTCCTGCCCAGGTGGCTCGATATCATCGGGAAACTGTATAGAGATACAGCGATTTTGATTAAGCATCAAGGACAGGTTCTGGCTCCTATGTCGTGTCCCAAAGCAATCCAATAACGAAAAAACCAAAGAAATAATTACGATCACTTTCTTCAAATAAAATAATACTCAAATTACTTAGAATATATACACGAATCTTTATTTATTAAAATACACTGACCTATCTTAATAACACGGCGAATAATCTGAACCGAAACTTGACTCCACTACGACGATGACTGAAACTAACGGGCACTCGCCAGACCAGTCATTGGTCTTTAATGCCCCAATATTCGGAAGTACTTTCTTTGCTCACAACGCGGATGTAAACAAACGACACAACCTTGTCGTTTGTTCTACCGGTTGCAGCACCTGAGTCGCTTAGTAGTAAACAATCGCTTTACATAACAATTACCATGCGAGGTTAGTTATTATTGTAATCGTCGATTGCTCCACTAAGCGCTCATCGCAGCCAGCTGTTGGGCTAATCAGCGAAATAACCGACAGTTGCAGAACAATACCATGCGAGGTTACTGTTTAGCAATTGCTAATTATTTCACTAAAATGCGCCCTTGGCTGCTGGAAGAATCTTCCTTATATTGGGCCACAACATCCCTCCCCCTTTGGAAAAACTAGTTTCCGCAGGGAACTAGATCTGGAGAGAGCAACAGTCTTAATTAACAATTGAGAACCTTTTAATGCTCGTTTGGTTCAGATTCATTTACATAATTATTATCAAATTCTCTTATTTTCCTACGTTACATATTTCATTTACTTTTATTTGATTTCGTGATCTCTATTACATTTTTAATTTCATTGTTTCATTTTTCGCCATTTCTCATTTAATTTTTCTTTTTATTTTATTATCACATTTAATTTCTTTTTTTTTCTTCCCATATTTAATTTTTCTATTTGCATCCCTTTAAACTTTTTTTCTTCTATATATCATTTCTTAAATTTTTTTCTTGCTTTTTTGCTTTCTGTATTCTATTCTTATTTATTTTTGTTATTTTTCCATATATACTTTCTTTCTTATGGCTTTTCACATTTAATTTTATTAACATTTTTTTTCTTTAATGCCTTACATTTATTTTCTTAGTTTTTTTTCACGTTTCACTTATTTTAAAATTGCTCTTTTCGTTTTTACATTATAGGTATCTACTTTAAATTTCACACAAAAATTATTTCTATTACACATTCTTATCTCTTGATTCAACTTAACTAGGTACCTTAATTTTTATTTGCTCAATAGAGCAACTATTTTAACTTTATTTATATATATTGATCTACTCCTTTTTGCCTTATTTTCGAATTGACTACTTCGCTTAATATATAATTATACTTTAATTCTTTAATACAATTACGGGCCTTAAATTTAGCGAATTCGCTCGAACTGTTTGTTGATGATGGTCGGAAAGTATGGTCTGGATTCACTGCAAGGTTGATGTCATATCAACGGTAAGATGGACGTCTGCTTCAACTTGCTGCTGTTCTGACTTATGGGTTTGGAGGAACGGCTCATCTATTGCTGTTGGTCTGAGTCTTCTGCCTTAAGAGATGTTTTCTAAACTTCTACTGCCAGCTCTTTTTTGCTGCACTTATTCCACTTCTAGCTTTTTCTAGCTTTTATGTAGTATTTCCTGATAGTATTAACATCTTGTAATGAACAATTTTAGGATACTCATGTCAAATTATTTTTTTCAGTTATCGGCGCTATCAATACTATACTCTAGCAAATAAATTTCCATTGAATAGACCATTCCAGATCTTGGTTCCGCTTTGTTAGCAATATTTAAATATTTAAAATTTCAATCATAAGAGAACGTACAAAACCGCTCCTATTACTGGCGCTTCTCTAATTGTACAAGAGGACAAAAAAAAAAATCGTTGGTCTCATCTTCGATGTTCTATGAGTATATTATTTTCCACGAGATGTGCTCTTAATTATCTCGTTACCATGAGGTTCAGGGGACCGAACGATTGATATTAATATTTGTAGAAATATTATTTATCTTTTCTTGATTTTCTTATGGGTACGATGGAGTTCTCTCAATTATATCGAGAGTCCATCCGTACCTAAAGAAATAGATATTTTTAATTCCACATAATACTATATATGTGTCACCAGAATACCTTCCCAACATTCAATTACGCGCTAGTAATTCTGTACTGTTTCTTAATTGTAGCTTTCCAAGAAAAAAACTAAGGAATTTACTCATGAATTCGCATGCAGATCAATAAGTTAAACTCTCCAGGGCTTCGCATAACTATTGCCTTTCCTCTCACTTGGTGTGGCTCTCAGCTACATACCGGAACTTTCCGCATCTCGGTTGCCATACTGATCTCCTATTTATGTAAATTTCCATCCCGCTCTTTAGGCTAACGCTACACTGCTATTATAATTTCCTATTTATATTTAATCTTTCTTAACCTCTAAAATATACAATTACAGTAATGGTTATTGCTCTTTGTTTATGAATCTCGATTATTACATTTTTCTTTATTTTCACTAATCGTATCAATAACTATAAACGTACAACATGTATTTCTTATTCTGCTAACTTTTCATTCTATTCCATACCTTTCTTCAATTATGTTAAGCTTTTTTTTTTCAAACTTATCTTTAATTTAAATATCTTATTTCTTTGTTTCAAACTTCTTTTTTATTTTTCAAGCTTCTCTTTATTTTAAAGCTCCTATTTCTTCCTTTTTATTCATTTCAATATTTTCTTTCTGATTCACTTATTCTTATAAAATCTTTATTTTTTCTTCTTGTTCTTCTATATTTTCATATATATTTCTTTTAAAATATCTTCTATTACCTTTTAATCTGTAAATTTACCTTACAATGTTCACTGGGTTATCTTTATATCTCCTTTCATATCTTTCTGGCGATAGACTACCAAACTCCGCTCATCGAATTTCTTCTGAAATTAGAGGGAATTTGTTGGAAATCTTTTTGGTTACGTACCCCGATTCCTGGGTCATAACCGTTACCTACCTTGTACAGCCCGGTCAATTTTGGTGTAAGATTTATCCTATCAATCTTATTTTTGACAGGCGGATCTACCTTACCTGTGTTAGAACTATAATTTTGTAGCGTTAATTTACCTTTTTGCGGCAAGGTCCACTGAGATCGCCGTCGGCTGTAACTGTTTTTATGGCTCCATGCAGGTCGTCTGTAAAATCTGCGCGGTTCTGTTTGCCCATGAAATAATATTATGATTTTTACGCAAGCATCTATCCATGTTCTGTACATGTCTTGACTTGTATCAAGAAAAGGCAGAATATGCCTCTCTTGTTATATTATTTAAGGCAGAATATGCCAATGTAATTTGTGTGGCAGAGTATGCCGCTTTATAATATTTTAGGCAGAATATGCCGCTTTATAATGTATGGCAGAGTATGCCGCTATTATGGATGGATGGCAGAGTATGCCGATCTTGAATTTTGCTAAGGCAGAGTATGCCGCTGTAATAGCATGATGGCAGAGTATGCCGATGTTGAATTTTGCTAAGGCAGAGTATGCCGCTGTAATAGCATGATGGCAGAGTATGCCGATGTTGAATTTTGAGAAATAAAAAGACACCTTTCGATAGTCAGTTTAAGTCTAATTTTTATTGAACAGTAACAGCTTATTTATATAAAAATGATTACAAAGGAATCAACATTTCTTTACAATTCTAAAGGGGGGATTATTGCAGAATTGCAATATACAAAATTAATAATCAGAAATTGTAGTGTCAGCATTTCTGATCACACAATTTCTGAATGAGTCAAAATGTATCGATATGTATGTAAAGCAATGACCTCAGGTGAGAATATTTTATTTATCAAGAAATATGCTTGTATAGCGGAATTTGCTTGCGTTGCAAATTCTTCTTGATGTCGTGTAAACTTTGTTTGTTTTGATTAATTTTTGGTTTGATTTTTTGTTTATTATTATTGACCGTGGTCATGGCTTTACATCCTTACCCTTGAAAGAAAAAAAAATTTTTGTATATGAAAATAAATTTTTTTTTGTTACATAATCTTATGCATATTATTATCTCCATGATATATTATTCTATTATTTTTATATAATTATTCTACAAAATTTAACCATTTTATTAGTTTACTTAGTCTTGAGTCTGAGCCGGTTTCTTTTATTTTGTTTTTGTTTTTTGTTTATATCTGGTATGCCTCTATGAACTTTGTTGATTCGTATTGTAACGTTAGAATGTATGTAAATATATATTCTCAGAGGTAATAGTGTGTTAACTGAGATTTTTTCGCAACTATTGTCATGTAATAAATGTTAAGGTTTTTCCATATATATTTTTGTGTGTGTCCATTATCACTAGAGGTTCTTTTGTGTATTTTTTTGTATTTGTTTTTCGCACAGTTATCACACTTGTTTATGTACTTCTTTACCATTTTGTTAAGTTTTCCATGTGCTTTTATTGCAGCGTTTAATTCCAGCGTGTCCACCATGCATACTGTCATGGTATTCTCTTATTAATTCTTATACAATCTTTGTATCCTTGATTCTTATTGGGGGTTCATATAGTATTATCTTCAGTGGTGTTGCCTTACCACATTTATCATTCTGCTGCAGCTTATTGAATTTCTTCTTGAATTCATTTATATCAATATAGCATCATCTTTTGCGAGTGCTAATTCCTTAATATTATTCCCGTTCATCTTTTGTATCAGCTTCTCCATGATGTAACCAGAGTTAAATGCGGGATTATCGCTGTACTGAACGGTTACCCCTTTCTTATATAATGCAGGCAAACTTTTATCTATCGCATTCTCTTGTGCGTACGCTGTATCAAATTGTATTTTCTTAATATTTCTTATGTCGGAGATGGATGTGTATTCCCATATATAGAATTGGCCTGATTCTATATTGTCTCAATTTTCCATTCCGTTTTGCTGCTTTTTCTTCATATTTCGTGTGAAAACGTTTATTTCTTTTGGTATCGTTTCTCAGAGTCCATTTTTATTCTTGACAGGGCATCTGCATTTGTATCTATTTTTCCCTGTGTGTACACAATATCAAGCTTATAATTCATGTGGATGTGATTAGACCTCATCATTATTTAAATATTCTTGTTGCAAATGATTGCTCAATCTGAATTGTAACACTGATCGCCTCTATCAATGCCTTTAATTAAGCTGACATAATGGTAGGCTTATTAAGTCTTCTTTCAAATGTATTTAGTTCATTTTTATTATTTTTATTCTAGAAATCCTGAACTTGCATGCGACGCGACGTATCCTTTCATTCATTTTATATTTGTCGTTCACTGTAAATTGAACGTTGAATATCAGGACTCCTTGCCCGTTATCCGAATTTTGACCGGTTATTCGTCTACATCACTGATTCTGATTTCCTGTTTGCGGAAGTCAATTTGACAAGCTGCATTTTTGTAGTGTAGTGTCTTTTTATGGACTTGGCGTTGTAAATTCGTTAATTCAGTGAATGGATTCTTGTATATTTCCATTTATAAATTACTCCTTTTATTTTGTGTATCGTTTCTTTTTAAACCCAAAGAAATCTCATAACGTACATATAAAAAAAAAATCGTATTAGATGTACCTACTGATTTATTGCTAGATTCTAATCTACAAGACTATATTTAAATAATTTTACTACTCATATAACTGTTTATTTATTTATTTTATTCTGTCATTCTATAGCTATTCATAATATATCTATTCAGAATCAATTTCGAGCTATTTATAGGAAATATGATATGTTACATTAAAAAACCCATTTTAAAAAAATATTACAATCCTATTCTGTAAAAGCTATAAACACGAATGTAAAAAAAAAATTTATCTCTTAAAGCTATACTCCAGCTATATCTGGCCACTAGACGCTAGCCATAGTGTCTACGTTTTTCTTAGTGTTGGTGTCTATGTATTTTTTCAGAAGTCTTCTTCCAACATAGCTTGCAGCTGTTATCAATATTATTATGATTACAATCGTCATAGCGGTTGGTACGTGCAATACGCCATGAATTGAAATTGTTTGCACTACCGGACTTGTCGCTGCTGCTGCTGCGTTTTGGGCCACAATTACCTCTTTCGATTGCGGTTTTCCCATTTTAGTTAGTTCAGCTTTTCTATTAGCTGTTTCTTAAAGCTTTTTTTTTTGTTGTTATTGAAATTGTTCTATAGTGCTCTGCTATCTGTTGGAGGAGCTTAATTGCTATACCGCCTCTTTTCTTCTTTTATGTGTATGGTTGATGTGTTTTCTTTTCTGATTTACTCGTTGGTTTGAGCTTTTCCTTGTACTGTGTTATTGATATTAGCTTTGGTCCGGCATCGGGGACTTTCTGCAATGCTACTTTTCTAGATGATATGTATGGTATACTGGAACACTTTCATTCTTTATTTCTGTGGGCGTGTATTTATTTTCTATTATAAGGCTTGGTGATTGCTTTTATTGTCTTTCAAATGTAGTTTCAATAATCTTCTCTTTTGTTTGTTTTATGCAATCTTCTTCTGTTGGTATTTGGCATTCTTTTTCTGTTGCCCTTTTCTTGGTGCATATTAGACGCCTTGGTTCCGTCTTCTTACGTACGGTGAAGTCAAAAATTCTGCACTGATGGTTCGTTTCGCAGGGTCGCCATGTAATAATTTTATAATATTTTACGCAAGCATCTATCCATGTTCTGTACATGTCTTGACTTGTATCAAGAAAAGGCAGAATATGCCTCTCTTGTTATATTATTTAAGGCAGAATATGCCAATGTAATTTGTGTGGCAGAGTATGCCGCTTTATAATATTTTAGGCAGAATATGCCGCTTTATAATGTATGGCAGAGTATGCCGCTATTATGGATGGATGGCAGAGTATGCCGATCTTGAATTTTGCTAAGGCAGAGTATGCCGCTGTAATAGCATGATGGCAGAGTATGCCGATGTTGAATTTTGCTAAGGCAGAGTATGCCGCTGTAATAGCATGATGGCAGAGTATGCCGATGTTGAATTTTGAGAAATAAAAAGACACCTTTCGATAGTCAGTTTAAGTCTAATTTTTATTGAACAGTAACAGCTTATTTATATAAAAATGATTACAAAGGAATCAACATTTCTTTACAATTCTAAAGGGGGGATTATTGCAGAATTGCAATATACAAAATTAATAATCAGAAATTGTAGTGTCAGCATTTCTGATCACACAATTTCTGAATGAGTCAAAATGTATCGATATGTATGTAAAGCAATGACCTCAGGTGAGAATATTTTATTTATCAAGAAATATGCTTGTATAGCAGAATTTGCTTGCGTTGCAAATTCTTCTTGATGTCGTGTAAACTTTGTTTGTTTTGATTAATTTTTGGTTTGATTTTTTGTTTATTATTATTGACCGTGGTCATGGCTTTACACTGGGTTTTTTACAGAATAGGCTGTTGCATTGGCGATTCTTACAAATGCACGCTCAGCCTCCAGCCTATTTCCACTGTACCCTTTATATTCCGGTTGCCTCCTACCCTTACTAAATTTTACGACACTTTCATTATGAAATACCTCACTGCCATAAGATGTGGATAAAGACTTCTCCCATAATTGTGCCCCGAATGGCTCCACCAATATGGGTACACTTTTCTCTCCTTGTCCTAAAGCTTTCTCTGCTTTGCGTGCCGCACTTTTCGCTTTAAAGTGTCGGTCATAAGCGCAAGATGCGATGCTTTTCGCTTTTTTAATCTTGTTATCCTCTATCCTGGCCTGAAACGGACTTCCTTTACTGGTACTTTGTCAAGCTGTGGGTCCAACTCGTGCACAAGCTGCAACGCTTTTACCAGAGGCACTTGCCTCGTTGCCTCTTCCAGCACCTTGTACCCAAAGTTTTCTATTTACACAGTCAATAATAACTCTGTCACTGAGGAAATCCATTCCAAGGATACCATCAGCTGGAATCGAGTCGGTATCACCAATAATGTTAAAATTGCATTCTTGCTGACCGTTGTCAATCAACAACTTCGCCTCACAGGTGCCTATGGAACTCCTGGCAAATCCAAATAGTCCCCCAATTCTTATTTTCTGGTACGCATTTATGGCTGTATCTCTTTTTATTCTAGCGACCTTGATTAAGCTACAGCTGGACCCAGTGTCAATGAGAAGCCTACACTTACCTTCTAAAGCTATGTCCGATGGCACTGTGATGACAAATTTACTACTTGAATTCAATTTTTCACTTTCTTTCTCTGCTAAATACTTCTTAAGACAGTTCTCCGTGTAGTGGTCCCGTGTTCGGCAGAATTGGCAATAAAGCCCCTCTTTTCTTGAATAGAACTCATCATGATTGCTAGCTGCACAGTTTGCCACTCTGACATGGTGAATTCGGCAATTGGCCACCTCGTGTCCATATTCCTGACATCCAGTACAGAAGAATACCTGTTGACACTCTTTGGAAATATGTCCCGGCTGACCGCATTTAAAACATTTGATTACTCTGTGTTGGCGTGTTGTGCTAGTCGCAATTTCCCAGTTCATTCCTGATTGGGTCGGCCTCCGCACCGATGGAAAAGGTATTCGGGACTGTCTCTGCCTTTCAACAGTAACATTCCTGGTTCTCCATCCTTCCTGCGGTGGTTCTCTGGAATATTCTGGTTCTTGTTTCCCTGTACCTGTGCTCAGAGCTTCAAGCCTTTTTGACTCTTTTTCGAAGTAAATAGCTTCTTCTCGAACTTGTATCAGTGTTTCAAACTTCCTTCCAGTAAGGTATACCGGTGTGGCCTGACTGCCAACACCAGCTTTAAAAGTAGCTACCACGTCGACCTCTAGTTCAGCTAGCAGACCTCCATCCTTATTGGAGTATTTGGCTGATACCGCAGACTTAATCTGGTCCAGCAGCTCCTCCATCCTATCCGCAAACTCTCTAAGATCTTCACCCGGCCTCTGCCTACATGCTAACATTTCAGTGCGTAACTCACTGAAAGATTTCCGCGGCATGTAGGCGGTCTTAATCGCCTGTTGCAAAGAAGCAAAGTCCTTTGGTTCATGTGAACTTATTAGGTAATAAGCGTCATCGGATAAGCGGTACTTTATGCATTTAATAAAAATGCTTTGCTCTGCTGGTTCCAGACGGTCGTGCAAGTTTTTGCTGCAACTAAGGAATCGAAATATTTCCTTTGCCAACTTCGGTGACCTTTCTCCTGAAAACATCGGCACATATTTAGAAACCAGGTCCATAATCTTCTCGTACGAATCTGCCATCTTGTACTCAGTTGGTGATTTTCTATTTATTTTGATTCCTCTTGTTTTCTTACTGGTTTTCTTAATTATAGTTACTTCAAAATTTCACTTTTAAATGAAATAACTTCTACCGTCTATACTTCATATACATGGAACCGCAAATTTTATACAACTTACTCTAGAAAAGATCTTTCGCACCACTCATATCTTAATTATAGGTGCTAGCAGAATACCAACACTCGTATCTAACGCTAAACATTCAAAACTCTAATATAATCACACTCAATTACTCTGGATTCATCTATTAAGCATCTATACAACACAATCGTGCTTTCTTAATATTTTTTTTTCTTAGTCAGATGCACACGTCACACAATAAAAAAATACAATAACCATACTTTAACTAAAATTTTCTACCTACTTAACCGCGTGGAACCCAAACACATTTTCCAAATACACCTACCAAGATTATTCCCGTAAAATAAAACGACTCCAGTAAAGCAACTCTAAAAAAACCGTGATAAATAAATGCGCGAACGATCAATGCCTAAACCGAAACTCGATATTGAAAAAATTTCTAATTCTAACATAGCTAGAACACCTGTATTACAATTATCTTAAAAATATTCCACCTTACAACATTATTTTATTTTAACTTTAACACTTTTTATCTGCAAGAAAGAAGCATTATCCTAAACTCAATCAATCAATCAATTACTTTGAGCTGAAACTTAAATGGAGCAGCTAAAAAGCGTTAACTCCCACAATTAACAAAAATAAACGGAGCAGCTAAAAAGCATAACTCCTATAAAACAAAAAAAAGATGGAGTAGCTAACAAGCATAACTCCTACAAAACAGAAAAAAAATTGAGTTGCTAAACAGCATAACTCCTACAAAACAAAAAAAATGGAGTAGCTAAAAAAGCTACTCCAAAAAGATAATTTTAAAATAAAAATCACCATACCTCAATCCGCAATCCAATAACGAAAAAACCAAAGAAATAATTCCGATCACTTTCTTCAAATAAAACAATACTCAAATTACTTAGAATATGTACACGAATCGTTATTTATTAAAATACACTGACCTATCTTAATAACACGGCGAATAGTCTGAACCGAAACTTGACTCCACTACGACGATGACTGAAGCTAACGGGCACTCGCCAGACCAGTCATTGGTCTTTTATGCCCCAATATTCGGAAGTACTTTCTTTGCTCACAACGCGGATGTAAACAAACGACACGACCTTGTCGTTTATTCTACCGGTTGCAGCACCTGAGTCGCTTAGTAGTAAACAATCGCTTTACATAACAATTACCATGCTAGGTTATTTATTATTGTAATCGTCGATTGCTCCACTAAGCGCTCATCGCAGCCAGCTTTTGGGCTAATCAGCGAAATAAGCGACAGTTGCTGAACAAGACCATGCGAGGTTACTGTTTAGCAATTGCTAATTATTTCACTAAAATGCGCCCTTGGCTGCTGGAAGAATCTTCCTTATATTGGGCCACAACACCTATCTCGTTTCATCGAGGTATCAGACAGGGCTGTCCATTGTCAGGTATGCTTTATGATCTTTCGTTGGAGCCGCTACTGGTGAATCTTCGTCGAATGCTCGGACAATATTCAGTGCATCTACCATATACCAATGTGAGGCCTCTTATGTTGGCATATACGGATGACCTTTCTATTTTCGTGACAAGAGATGAAGCTTTTCCGGTCGCTCGTGCTGTTTTCGAACAGTACGAACGTATAGTGGGCGCTAAAATCAACCGTAGCAAGAGTCAAGGCTTGTGGTGTGGAAGGTGGAGAGATCGTACAGATACTCCACTGAACATCCAATGGACTAATACTTGCCTGAAGTATTTAGGTGTGTATATCGGACGTGAGAGTGAATCAAATAATAGCCGCATCGCTCTTGAGAAACTCTCTAGAGCTGTTAACTCATGGCGTAGTCGACTGTTTCCTTTATCCCTAATGGGAAGGTCAGTCGTGATAAAATATTTGATTACCTCGTCCATCGTTCATCTGCTAAAGCCTGAGACGTTTGATGAAGGCTTCGTAGGTCTTCCTCAAGCAAAAGCGATAGACGCCTTTTGGTGCGGAAGACGATGGGTTGCTGAAAGCACGCTCTGTCTGCCAGTCAAGATAGGTGGATTAGGGCTCACTAACTTGGTTGTGAAATCAAGGTGTCTCCAAGTGCGTGAATTCCAACGAGTGTTTTGCCAGAGAGACACCTTAATTTCACAACTGTGGATGAATGTACTGGGTGGGATCGGCATGCTCTCTGTTCGACCACCCTATCCTCGTGACTGGCCGCACGATCTAATCTCCACGATTCAGACCTGGGGCAGAATCAGGCCAGCATTTCACCTTAAGTGGAATGCTCTACGGTACACGCAATTCGCTTCGATTCCAATCAGGTTTAATCCTGAATTAATAGATTCAGTGTTCAGTAATGCTCGAGGTTTTGAAGCTGACACGCATACACTGACAGTTCTCGGAGATATTATTGATATCTGTGGAAACTGTCGAATAAACACAAACACTCCACAACTACACGAACTGGTGGCTTCTGCTCGGGAGAGATTTCGCCAACTTGGGACCAGTGACTCTGGCACTAAGTTGGAAGATGCTTTCGTTCTGGACAGACCGCCCCACACACAGTTATCCTTCTAGTTACAAAGATGCTGATGTAGCATTCAAATTGCTGCATCACAGTCTTATGCATCCTAATCAGACCCGGGGGTTCAGAGGATCTGCACAGTTTGTTCTGGTGAAGGCACCTTGTTTCACAGGTTCTTCACTTGTCCAGCTTTGCAGATGGAACTGGTGCGCGATATGTGTCAGTTGATCTACCCGAATTTCAGCATTACTAGGACATCGTTTCTATGGGGACCAAAGGTTTGTAGTCGGGTGAACTGTTTGATTAGCTTTGTGTTGACACTGGTCAAATCTACAATTCACTTGTACTACATGAGAGCCGGAAATGGGAATCAGAACACTGACCCACAACACCACGCACAAGCACTTAAGCGGCACTTCGTTGACAGATTGAAGAGACGTTTACGTCTTGAATATCTGGCAACGAACACAGACACATTCAACTGCAAATGGCAACCACTCTCGTCGATGCAGGACGGAGCTCTTGTCTTTCGCTGGTGATAGCAGGCCACAGCATTTGCAACACTAGTCCACGGGGCTTCTCCCCGCTTAGGAATCGTTGCACGTGCTGTGGGAAGGACAAGTACTCTGTTAGAGATGCTAAGCTGGAGGGATGATGAGGGCAGTTTGTAGAGGTCTATGATACTACAGGCTGCCCTCGCGGGACTCTATAACGGTATCGGGTAAATTTTTTCGTTCGTTCGGCTATTAAGTTTTTAATTCGGTTTCGGTCTCGGTGCTAAATTGCAAAATTTTTTGTTTAAATTCGCTCGTTTAGGAACATTTTTATTAGTTTTTTTTTTGGAAATTGGGAACTCATTGGAACTGCCACTTACCTAATTGTCAAAATTGGGACTGGTTCAAAATTTTTTGGTTAAACTTTAGATCTTTTTCAAAATTCTTATTTTTATTGTATTACTTGTTTTAATTGTCCCTTTTGACTGTTTGTAAGTTAGTTTAGCTAATGTCTTTTTTACAATTTTGTGCCTTTTGCCAATTAGTTTTAAGGAATTTTTAAAAGAGCCAGAGAGCCAAAAATTAAAGAGACTTATTTACATAAAAAAAAAATTATTATTATCTACTTCCGTTAAACCTAGTTGCGTTTGAAAGAAGGGAGATATATTACGCTGTAAAATTCGAAGCTATTGAGCTTCCGTTAAAGGATCTCTTCTAAAAGCCGATCGTCGTAATCAGCCGGTAAGAATTCCTTCCTTAGCTCTTTACCAAATCTGACTAGGAATGGAAACTAGTTTTGTTTGCTCTGTACCATATTTAGGCACGGCCCGAAAACAAATCGAGAGCGGATCTGAAAAGCTGTGATTTGCTAGCCCCTCTAGCTTCACTTAACTCGATAACTCGCTCCAAAAATGAACTAAGAGATTGCTCTTGCTCTCCAGAAAAGGAAATATTCCATTTGTACAATTGCACCCTAGATCGTTTTGTGAGGATAGTAGAATTATGGGACAAGAAAAATTCATCCTCTGACGCAGACGAATCTCCAGCTGAATCGTCCCCTTCAACTTTAGTTTGTAGTGAACCGAGTGCAAGTATTAATTCTTCCCTAATTTTCTTCTTCGTATTTATGTGTTCCTCTTCCTCAGCTTCAACCCTTTTAAGCCTTCTAAAGGCCCATTCTATTTTAGTAGCGATTTATTGTGATCCGCGTAGCCCAAGTCACTTTTGAAAGATGATATCAGATCGTTTATTTCTTCAACCTTTTTTGACAAGCCCTTTAAGTCTTCTGCAGCTCCAATCGGGTACGGCTCTACCACCGTTGACTTCCCCAGCTTCTCAGTTTTTAAAGCAGCCCTCAAATTAACCCGCATATCTTCAACTCTTCCAAGAGGTAAGCCACGAATTGTGAGCTCATACGTAAGTTCTTCCTGGTTAAGCCTATTAATTTCCATTGCCAAAATCGGTGCAGAAACTATTGAATATGGTAATTACAGTACGTTAAAAATAATGGTAATAACTCCAGTCAATCCAGTCCTAAAATTCCGCTCCCAAGAAACTTATATCGGACACTCCAATATCAACGTGTCGAAGCTCATGTAAAAAGAAGAAAGACACCCCCTTTTCCACTAATCGGCTATAACCGTATAACCGTTTCTCTTACCGACGAAATTCAAGATATTTCTTTAAGGTGTTTTATCTTCGGAACTAAGGTAGAAAAACCAATCCGAAACCTCTCTAAGGTGGATTTTAGAAAACTATCTGTTCAGCCACCTGGAAATAAAAAACAAGATGTAAAATCGGTCTACATAAAGGTCAACTATAATAATCATGTACCTGGACCGTCAGGTCAATCCGTGCTACGCAAAAGGCTGAAATGAAGACAAGCAAATATTAGCCTAGATATTTTAACAAAAAAAAAAATAATAAAACAAACAACACATTTAACTTTGAACTACCTAAACATCACCTTTATACCTTATGCTATCTAGTTTCTACGTTTAATCACGTTCCCGTGAGCTGCTCAGGTAGAAATCGCAGGGAAGATCACCCGTTGACAGCTACCGCGAAGTGGGTGATTAATCATAGAAATTGGTAAATTATAGCAATTTACCTCAATTTCATATACATAAGGCACGTCAAAGGTGTCAGTGGACATGTTCAATTGCTATTAGTTGCAATTTAGTAACTAAATTCAATATAAATAAAGAAAAACATGTCCACTTGACATAACCACCATTCTTAAATTTTTTGTTGAAAAGTTTTACAGAATTGAGCAGTTCATCACAGAAAAAAACATAAACTCACAAGAACATAATACACCAATCACATTTAACACATACTCACCTGGAATTAGCACCTGAAACAATACGAAAATCGCCGTAAACAACCCGAGAAAATGTACACACAAAAACCGCGAGTTGACATTTCTCCAATTGCTGTCAACATACGATATACGAAATTGGGGTGTTTTTTCCCGAGGAATACACTGGTGGTAATAAAAACTAGCAAAACCACCCCCATTAAAAGATATTAGATAAATAATAATTTATCATATATCCCATTAGCGAAAAAGAGAAAAAGGGGAAGAAAGAGATCGGTAGCATTTCACGTTCCATATTACGAAAGAGCCATAAATACCAACAGAGTCAATTTGCTCAAGCGATATTAACACATGAATTTGTGCACTATTTTCACCAGGAAAAAATTAACTAAATTCAGAAAATGATGTAAAAGAGAATGCTTCGGGTAAATTCCATGATAAATTTACAATGATCATTCTCTGAGGTAATGAATTTTACAATTTTGTCACAAATTATCACTGTGGAACTGTTATGGAACTATGAAGAGTGATTCGCTTGGGACGTAAAGTCCCGACTGTCAGCATGCCTGCCCCATCCTCCCATCTGACTCTGAGGGGCATAATTCTTCAGAGTCCCTAGTTGACCTGGAAAGAGAGACTAGGCGGACCTAGGCGACCTTCATATGAGAGGGCTCCAGGAAAGTAAGAGAAGGAATTAAAACTCTTAACGGTTCATGTTCACGTTATAATTACTGATAGGTAATGCTTCATTATGGAAAATACATGATATGAATTCAAACGTATGACATGTAGGAAAAAGGTATTGAACAATGATTTCCACTGATTCTACATCCTGAGAAAAGTATAATAAAAAGTCTTATTCTAGGCAGTTTCTTATTTCTCCATTTTTCCGCTCAAACATAAATGCAACACATTGAGAATCTTTCTTAAGGCAATGAAATTCTTGGGCGAAACTCACTCGTTCTGAGACATACGTACATATATATATAAATATTGTAAACTTTTGCGAATTTTAGGTATAGCAACATTTAAACTACTTTGTATAATAAAAAATATACACTTCGTATCAAAAATCTAAACATCAATTTTTTTAAATTTAGAAATTCCTAGCAGTACACCATATAGCTAAATCACTTTTTGAGGATTTCCATAAATGATCTATTTATGTAGTAACAAACTATTCGTCTAATCTGTGCATATGCATGTGATGTAAGGATAAAAATATAATATGTGTACACATGTGAGAGTGGTTTGATAAAAATAGAAAATAGAAAACTTGAGCCGTATATGTATATATATCTAGTATTAAATCAAGAGTACCATTATTTCAAGGAACATACATGTAAATATATCAAAAACTTAAGCCAAATAAATATATATATATAGTATTACATCGAAGTTATATATAGCTACATGAAAACAATATCAATAAAAAGGAAGTCCTACATGTGTAAGTCGCTACAGAAGCCGAAGTATGCGTATACCAAAAGAAAATGTGTAATCTATCAATAATACTCACGGTGAAAATTCCACGGCATGATGAAGCGCTTCAGTATCCGCCATCTAGTTAAAAGAATTAAATTGGAATATAATGCTTCGACTTGCTGTCTGTATGCTCTATCACAAAAGTAATTTTTGTTGAGTTAAAATAATATTGCCCAGCGGCACTTGTCTCTACACATATATCTTGAACGAAATTAAATAAGAACGTGCGGAACGTAATTATAATAAAAATTAAAATTTAAAACAATTTACAAATTCATTCCATAGTGGAGGACTGTATCTATGTTGTGCAACTGAAGGATTATAATCTCGCGGTGAAGGAATATCAGCATTTTTCCCTGTAGTAAAATCTATTGACCATTTACAATTTGTGTGCTGGATTTTTTTGCACTAGTCCAAAGAAAACGATTGTTGGAATTTTGACAATTGCTAATCCATATTGCTGCGTGTTCACAAAACTCTTCGTTTCTATTAAATCTCTTAGAATGAGACCGGGCAATTGAATCCGTATGAGGTTTCCCCCATGTAGTTTTTCGGTATTGTCGGGATGAATTTGGACGATCCTGATTTCTTTCAATTGCAGGTTTTAAAAAGCAGTCGTATATGATCTTGAATATCCACCAAGGCTCCTGTTCAACCGTTCAATTATACTACCACGATTTCAAGCGAAACCTAGTGAAAGTTTATCGATCTTGTCAGATTAATCTTATCCTGTCCTTCACCACGGAAATTCCTCTTTTTGGCAGGACGTCTTCGCAGATTTTCGATGATCAAAAAGTTTCTCCTGGATGTCTTTCACACACGTACTTGTTCGAACAATATGATAGGAAAAGTGGTCTTCTTCTTCCTTGTCATTACCAGCCTGTCATTTGCAGCTTGAGAAAATGCATTTCTTTCGGTCGGGGTGCGTTCATTTTTTTTGCGTGACGCAATCGGCCTACACGCTTCAGTTATTCTTGTAGCATATTGCTATATGCAATACGCTACGACCATAACAGAACATAGAATCAATATGGCGGAACTGCCTATAAAAGAGTGCTGCTCCTAAGCATCAATCTCTTTCAAGTTCAACAAGCATTCAATCAAGAAGTAGTGATCAGCAGTACAAGTGGAATTTTTTTTTTAAAGGTGCAATTTAATCATTAGGATTCTGAGTCTGTTTTTTTATTTCAAATTATCTTTGGTGAAATAAAGTTGAATACCAGCTAAATAAAGTGAATGGTGAGCGAGTTTAGTTTTGTGCAATCTACATTTAAAGCATTGTGATCCAAATTTTAATTTTTCTACGCCAAACAATCTACATCGAGACACAAGATACCAAAAAGGGAATCGTGTCTCAACATGTGATTGCAGCAAACGAAGGGGAGCATTTATATTTACAGCAAAAGAGATCCAATAGTGAAAACCTAAATTAAACAATTTTTATTTTCTAAGCGATTTTTTTATATGGTTTTTTTTTCTTTGTGATTTATACTCGCATCCGAAAGAATTTATAATATATTTTTTGTAGTGAAAATTAGTAATAAAGTTTGTAGTCTGTCTTGCAATTTACAGATATAATTGGTAGACATTGAAGTAAATTTGTTTTACGCATGATTAAACCTAGATTATTGTAGTTTGTACTGTAGTGGTAAATCATTTTGTCCTTTTGACGCAATAAAAACAAAGGTGAAGTAACGCTCGCATTTATTCATTTCTGTACCTGCATTCTTTTCAATTTCCGCTACGCATACCGCTACATTCATATCAACACGATAGAGTTGAATTAAAATTTTTTTGTTGGGAACATTTTTTGGTGGTTCCATCCAGGAATGCAGAGCGCCTTCACCTTTGTGTAATTGTATGCGAAGGGATAGGGAAGAAGTACTACAGTGCTAGGCAACAAATACCACTTTTTTCCCCAAACTTTACAAGCAAACGTAATCTTGCAACAAGACTATATACTCTTACTCTACTATACTCTTGCTACTCATATAGCTGTACCTACGTTACGGTACTTAGATCACAACATTCACGAATTCAGATCAACTCATCATCATGTCAACGTTAGAAGAGTTACTTGCCTCAGAGCAAATTATACGAAATAGCTTGGAAAATTAATAGAAAATGGCAGAGCCGTTGAGGCGAGTCAAAAAACGCGAGGCTTTTTTGAGACAAAAAGGGCTGATCTACAAAGGCTCTGGGAAAGGTATGCTGCAACGGATTTTGCTGTAAGTAGTTTTTCACTACAGAAGGATACATCCCATGAATATTTAAAGGGAGATTATTTCGGCGATTTGGAATACAAGTACTCAGCGTAGCTAAGCGAATTAGCGGAAGGCTTGCGATTAGTTCAGGTTACAGTAAAGACAGCATCTGATAACAGCACGTCGCAAACAGCAACTGCGAGCTCACAAGACTTAAGCTTACCCAGACTCAGTTTTCCAAAGCTCAACGGTGACTACGATTCCTGGCGATCGTTCCACGATTTATTTAAGGCATTAGTACAGAAAAACACTAATTTATCTCCAGTGCAAAAGCTTCATTATCTAAAGTCATGTTTGACTGGCTAAGCGGAGAAACTACTACGCCACACGCTTATCACTGGCTAGGATTATGGTCCAGCATCGTCAAAATTAAAGGAAAGATATGATAATAAGCCCATTCTGGTGAATCATCAGCTGAAGGTATTAATCAATCAACCCAAGCTTAGAACGGAAACGGCTCATGGTCTCAAATCCTTGATAAATACCACCGCGGATTGTTTACAACAATTGAAGAGTTTAGACTTAGAAATATCAACGTGGGACTCAATTTTAATATATTTAATCGTACAGAAATTGCCCTTTGCGACCCTTAAATTATGGGAGGAAGAACTGGGAGCACCGCAAGACCTTCCAACTTACATTCAGCTCAGCACGTTTTTAGATAAAAGACTGAAAATCTTAGAATCCATTTCGGACACAATAGTCTCTAAGCAGGCACTCACTAAACTTCCACCTAAGGAACGAACACAAGCATTCCATTCGGCACGAAATGAGGGATGCCCAGCATGTCACAAAAATCGCTTTGTGACAATCTGCCCTAAATATCAAGGCATGGGTAGCGAAGCACGATTGAAAGTCATCAAAGCAGCATCCCACTGCATCCATTGTTTATCAGGAAATCATACAAGTCAAGATTTTCCTAGCAAATAAATGCAATCAAAAGCATCACACCACTCTACACAGGGAAGTACAAAACAAGTACTGCATAAATGCATCGTCGAAATTTAAGAGCAACACAGTCAACCTCACAACAAACCACCAACAATCAAACCAATACAGGGTTACGAAGACTCAATGGGGCCAATGAAACACAAGCACCTCAAAGGGGCATCCCTCAGCAAGGATGTTCATCAGCTCAGGCCACAGCCAACAGGGATAAGCGAGGTTCAGAGTCACCTCCCATCATTGGAGCTGATGAATTTAACACCACTCAAATCTTCTTGAGTAGAGAAACCCATTATGCATTGCTAGCAACAAGGGGCATCCCTCAGCAAGGATGTTCATCAGCTCAGGCCACAGCCAACAGGGATAAGCGAGGTTCAGAGTCACCTCCCATCATTGGAGCTGATGAATTTAACACCACTCAAATCTTCTTGAGTAGAGAAACCCATTATGCATTGCTAGCAACAGCATTAGTAATTGCACAATCCCAACATGGGGAACCAAAATTACTGCGTTGCCTCATAGACTCAAGGTCACAATCCTCTTTTATAACAGAGGAGGCATGTCAAGGGCTAGGTTCCACGCGCAGACCAACATTGGTGAATGTTACAGGAATTAACACAAGACCTGCTGCAACATCACGACATCAAACGACTTTACAACTTCGATCACGAGAATTGAACAACACAATCTCGAAGGAAGACTTTGAAAGAAATAACTGGTCATCCTCCAAGCAAGACAGTTTCCAAGGTGCAATGCGAACATTTGCAGGCTCTCCAACTGGCGGACCCAAACTTTTGGAAACCAGGCAAGATTGATGCCTTACTTGGAGCACGAGCGTATGCTCAAATTGTAAAACAAGGCATGCGAAGAGGAACAGATACAGCACCCATAGCTATTCAAACCATATTTGGATGGATTTTACTTGGTCCAATAGCAGGGACAAGTATTAATTACGTGTCAACATGTGCCAGCACAACAAACGATTGTGAACTCAGTGCACAACTCAAAAAATTTTGGGAGATAAAAGAAGTACCGACAAGAACATTCTCAACGAGGAAGATGAGATGTGTCAACAACTTTGCCAAGAACCAACGAAATTCCCTTATTGGGCCCGTCTCGGCCACAAGCACTACAGCGTTTCTACCACTTGCAACGACAATTAGCAAGGGACCCAGAGCTGGAAGTAAAGTACAAACGGTGTGTCGATGAATACTTAGATTTAGGACACATGGAAGAAGTGGAGCCACCCAAGTCAGGCGAACCTCATTATTATCTACCACATCATGCGGTACTAAAGGATAGCACAACTACAAAGACTAGAGTCGTCCTCGATGCATCAGCGAAGACAACCATCGGCACTTCACTGAATAATCACTTGTTAAATGGACCAACCCTTCAACCGAAATTGTTCGCAACATTACTCAAGTGGCGAAAGCATAGATTCGCAATGCATGCAGACATTGAAAAAGTGTAGAGGATGATTAACGTACATCCACAACACCGCACTTTTCAACGAATCATTTGGATATATCCTGAAACAAACAGGATCCAGGATTACCAATTGAACACAGTCACGTTCGGCACATCATCTGCGCCATATCTAGCAGTACGAACGCTGTAACAATTAGCTGAAGATGAAAAGAACACTTGGCCCTTAGCATCCAAGGCGAAAATCTCTGAATTCTACGTTGATGACCTGTTGATGGGAGCAGATAGTCTCAGTGAAGCAAAAATGCTTCAAGAAGAAATCATGGCACTGACGAAGGCAGGTGGTTTTAATTTAAGAAAGTGGGCAAGCATGATACACGGTTGCTCAGTCATTTGTCACCTGATCTTCTCGAATTGCAGAATACGTTGACATTTGCAGAAGATGAAGTCATCAAAACATTAGGTATCCGATGGCATCCAGGACAAGACCATTTCTCATTTGTCATCACGCTAAGGCAAGCTCCAAGAAAAATTACAAAGCGAACCATACTTTCAGAGGTGGCATCATTGTATGATCCTCTCGGATGGTTAGCACCAGTAATAATCGTGGCAAAGGTATTGATGCAGACATTGTGGATTACAGGATTCTCTTGGGATGACCAAGTGCCCGAGTCTGTCCAAAGAGAGTGGGCAATGTTTAAAGATGATTTAGAAGCTTTACACAAAACTAAGATTCCTAGGTGGATACGATATCAAACAGGAGCACACATGCAACTCCATGGATTTTGCGATGCATCATCTAAAGCTTATTCGGCTGTTATTTATTTACGAGTTGAAGATCGGACACCAACTTGTGGTCTACACTGCTCATAGCAAAAACCAAAGTAGCTCCCACCAAGGCCACAACCATACCACGGGTAGAATTGAGAGCAGTCATGTTGGCAAGACTATTCAAAACAACTATAGAAGACATGCAACTGCACACTGTCCCAATGTTCGCATGGACAGATTCCACGATAACATTGCAGTGGATTAAGGAACATCCGTCGCGGTGGAAAACATACGTGGCCAATCGAGTCGTTGAGATTCAAGATGTACTCAAATATGATCGATGGCATCACGTACCGACCACCGACAATCCAGCTGATTTAGCCTCAAGAGATGTTACAGCCTCCAACTTAATCAAGTAGACAATATGGTGGCATGGACCAGAGTGGCTAACCAAGAATGCTGATTATTGGCCGTCACTCAAGGGTAGGGATGGTCACACAGGGTTAGAAGCCAAACCCATTCTCACTACTCTGGTAACAAAGCCGGAGGAGGATATTCTATTGCGATACTCGTCTTTTACCCGCTTAATTTGCATCATAGCTACATTGCAACGATTTGTTTATAATTGAAAAAATAGAGCATCGAGACGATTAGGTATTCTCACTAGTGCGGAGTGGGGACAAGCTAATATCTCAATTTTGAGGGTTGTACAGCAAACAGCCTTCCCAGAAGATTATGAGCATCTAGTAAAAAAAGGTCGTTGGCAAACCAAAGCAGACTGATAAAACTACAGCCATTCATACACTCGAATGGATTAATACGACTAGGTGTGCGATTGGACAACGCATCATTACCCTACAGTCGTAAGCACCCAATCATTTTACCTCAGCATCATCATATAACGTCACTCGTTATTGACAAATTACATCGCCAAACCTTACACGGAGGCATGTCGCTAGTATTAAGCGTGAGTCGAAATACGTATTGGATTTTGAATGCACGACGTTGCACTTCAAGCAACTTGCACAGATGCGTTATTTGCACACGGCATCGCAATATAACTAAACCCTTCACTAAGGTTGGCATTGACTACGCAGGACCAATCACAGTGAAGGCTTCAAAACATCGAAATACTAAAGATCATAAAGCCTAGTTTTTGCGTATTTGTTTGTATGGCCACCAGGGCCATACACATAGAATTGGTCTCCGATCTAACTTCAGAAGCCTTTTTGGCAGCGTTAAAGAGATTCGTGGCCAGAAGAGGGTTATGTACCGATATCTTTTCAGATTGCGGGACTAACTTCGTCGGCGGTAAGACTATTCTGGACAAAGATTTGAAACAAGCTATCAAAGAAGCGATCCCAGTAGCAGCACAGCATTTAGCGTCAAGGGCAATTACTTGGAATTTTAACCCCCCAGCAGATCCCCACTTCGGAGGGCTTTGGGAAGCGGGGGTTAAGTATATTAAATATCATTTACGTCGAACACTCGGCAATTCAATCTGCACCTTCGAAGAGTACGCTACTATCTTAACACAGATCGAAGCATGTCTAAATTCACGGCCGTTATGCCAAATCCGAAATGATCCAGAGGACTTACTCATATTAACTCCAGGACATTTCCTAGTCGGTCATGCGCTGCACACAATTCCAGAAGTGAACCCCAATGGGTGCACGACTACATCTTCACAAAGGTGGGGGCATACACAACAGATAACAAAGCAATTTTGGGATAAATGGTCCAGGGATTATTTAAATCAACTTCAACACAGGCCGCGGTGGCTAGCACCATAGCCTAACATAAAGGTCGGAGGGGTGGTGATGCTCAAATGTGAGAACATGCCACCCACGTGCTGGCCTTTAGGCATAATAGAAAAGGTTTACCCTGGGTCAGATGGACTAGTAAGAGTGGTCCGGGTTAAAATCCAGAACAATACCGTCAGCAGACCTATCAGAAAACTTTGTCGGATGCCTCTTGAGGAAGACAGTTCTTTGTGACAGCTACCAGGACTTCTTAGTAAAATAGAACTCCTACAATTATTTGTGTTCTTTGTCAGTGCTGTCCAATGGTGATCGTCCCCTCAAGGGAATATGTTACTTATTCTTATACTTTCAGATGTACCAAGCGCTAGAGGAAACAAACGATGTCCTATATATCATGGAGGATATTCGATTCTCACCTCCAAACAGCCCCATGCAAGACTTGTTCTTGCAGCCTGGATGTGATGTTTTGACGGGGCTGCCGAAGAAGCCCAGCACAACTGTAGCCCAATAGACTTCAGTGAAGGAAGCCACAACCAAGATGTAGCAGATGTCGACGCATGGTGCAGGACCCAAATATATCAAGACCCCTCACACTACACCACACTTATCCCAGCCAGCTACTATAAACGGCTATCAAGTCAGTCAATTGGAAAAGCCGAGACCTACCACCGCATCGGCAGAACTCAAGATGCGGGCAGAAAACACCCATCAACCACGTTTTATAACGCGTGAAGACATCTACCTGTCACAAGACGTTCTGAGCCGAATCAATTTCGACGCGATACGTAACAGACGAAACAAGCAGAAGACTATCAACCTGCCTGACAGGTATCAAGTTCGGTTGAGAGCAAAGGATGATGGACAACTCATGCTCCATCATTACCACAAGCGAGGCATCCGCAAAATTAAAGAACGGTTGAACGCAGGCATTCAACGGGACGGGAGAATGTTCAGCCACACCTGGAAATAAAAAACAAGATGTAAAATCGGTCTGCATAAAGGTCAACTATAATAATCATGTACCTGGACCTGGGAAAATCGTCAGGTCAATCCGTGCCACGCAAAAGGCTGAAATGAAGACAAGCAAATATTAGCCTAGATATTTTAACAAAAAAAAAAATTAATAAAACAATCAACACATTTAACTTTGAACTACCTAAACATCACCTTTATACCTTATGCTATCTAGTTTCTACGTTTAATCACGTTCCCGGGAGCTGCTCAGGTAGAAATTGCAGGGAAGATCACCTGTTGACAGCTACCGCGAAGTGGGTGATTACTCATAGAAATTGGTAAATTATAGCAATTTACCTCAATTTCATACACATAAGGCACGTCAAACGTGTCAGTGGACATGTTAAATTGCTATTAGTTGCAATTTAGTAATTAAATTCAATATAAATAAAGAAAAGCATGTCCCCACTTGACATAACCCCAATTCTTACATTTTTTGTTGAAAATTTTTACAGAATTGAGCAGTTCATCACAGAAAAAAACATAAACTCACAAGAACCTAATACAACAATCACATTTAACACATACTCACCTGGAATTTGCACCTGAAACAATACGAAAATCGCCGTAAACAACCCGCGAAAACGTACACACAAAAACCGCGAGTTGACATTTCTCCAATTGCTGTCAACATACGATATACGAAATTGGGGTGTTTTTTCCCGAGGAATACACTGGTGGTAATAAAAACTAGCAAAACCACCCCCATTAAAAGATATTAGATAAATAATAATTTATCATATATCCCATTACCGTAAAAGAGAAAAAGGGGAAGAAGAGATCGGTAGCATTTCAAGTTCCATATTACGAAATAGCCATAAATACCACCAAAGTCAGTTTGCTCAAGCGATATTAATAAATGAATTTGTATACTATTTTCACCAGGAAAAAATTAACTAAATTCACAGACTGATGTAAAGGAGAATGCTTCAGCTAAATTCCATGATAAATTTACAATGATCTTTCTCTGAGGTAATGAATTCTACAATTTGGTCATAAATTATCACTGCGGAACATAGAATCAATATGGCTGAACTGCCTATAAAAGAGTGCTGCTCCTAAGCATCAATCTCTTTCAAGTTCGACAAGCATTCAATCAAGAAGTAGTGATCAGCAGTACAAGTGGAAATTTTTTTTAAAGGTGCAATTTAATCATTAGGATTCTGAGCTTGTTTTTTTTATTTCAAATGTTCTTTGGTGAAATAAAGTTGAATACCAGCTAAATAAAGTGAATGGTGACCGAGTTTAGTTTTGTGCAATCTACATTTAAAGCATTGTGATCCAAATTTTAATTTTTCTACGCCAAACAATCTAGATCGAGACACAAGATACCAAAAAGGGAATCGTGCCTCAACATGTGATTGCAGCAAACGAAGGGGAGCAGTTGGATTTGCAGCAAAAGAGATCCAATAGTGAAAATCGAAATTAAACCATTTTTTTTCTAAGCTATTTTTTTGTATGGTTTCTTTTCTCCTTTGTGATTTATGCTCGCATTCGAAAGAATTTTTAATATACTTTTTGTAGTGAAAATTAGTAATAAAGTAGTCTGTCTTGTAATTTACAGATAATTGGTAGACATTGCAGAAAATTTGTTTTACGCATGATTAAACCTAGATTACTCTAGTTTGTACTGTAGTGGTAAATTATTTTGTATTAAAGGAGTATCTCCTGGGGAATCAACAACGAAATAAATGGTCAAGGAAGGTTCCAGAAATCTGCCTGGATATCCTTACTGTTCCAGATGCAAGTGATGCAAGGTTTCTAGAATTAGAATTGGCTGATGTGTGTCAATCAACTATGATGCAAGAGCCTGGCATAGGAATTTTGATTGGAGCAGATTATTACTGGAAATTTGTAACTGGTGGCACCAAACGTATAGAAGACAAGCTAACAGCAATACATACAGTTTTCGGATGGACGCTGCAAGGCCCAAATATCGTAGGTACAGATTGTGAAAATATTTGTCTAACAACATTTTCATCGTTTCAGGCAGAACCCCATATCTCAGATAATTTTCCAGTTGAAAGTCTGTGGAACTTAGATGCTATTGGAATAACTTGTGATAAAAATCAACACGACTCCTTTACAATACGATATATGTCCAGTTCTATAACAAAGTTTGATCAGCGGTACGAGATTAAGTTGCCTTGGAAAGAAGGTGAGTGCAGTCTTAAAGTTAACAGAGAGATGAAAGATGTCTATCGGAATATGATGAACTCATGCGAGATTTTATTAGTAGCGGCATTATAGAACCAGTAAGATTTGAAGCTGAATCCCAGCGTGTTTATTATTTGCCGCACCAACCGGTATATAGAGCGGATAAAATAACATCAAAATTACGAATCGTATTTGATGCGTCATCTCATACGGAAGGTTCCTCCTCACTTAATCAATGCTTAGATGTAGGCCCAAACCTTCTTCATTGCGTATTCTGTTAAATTTTCGACTTCGACCCATTGGGATAGTGGCCGATATAGAGAAAGCCTTTCTCCAAATTTCCCTCGCAGAATAAGATAGAGATAGCCATCGACTTCTCTGGTACAAAGGAAGACCACATTCAAGTCAGGACCTACCTTCCCTTCAGGAATTTCGTTTAACGCGTTTGACATTTGGCGTCAACAGCAGCCCCTTCATATTGGGAGCGACTATTCAGAAGCATTTGGATTCAGAGGCGGTGAAATTTCCAGAATCATGTGATATTCTAAAGAAATACTTTTATATGGACGATTTAGTTTTGAGCATTTTCAACGAAAAATCTGCTTTGCAATTATATAAGGAATCGGTTGAAATTATGAAGGGTGCGTCAATGAATCTAAGCAAATGGAATTGCAATAATAAAGTAGTACGAGATCATTTCCGTCAAGAAATGCCCTGTCCTGCAATTCAGAAGGTTCTTGGAATCGTATGGTATGTACATCTTGATGAATTAGCAATTGATATTTCCTCTGTATGTACCTTGCTTAAAACAAATTTTAATCAGAATAAGAGAACTATTTTGAGAATTATATCTAGTTTTTACGATCCCTTTGGTCTATTAGCTCCGTATACTATTAGGCTAAAGATATTTTTTCAATCGTTATGGCGATTAAGGTTGAAATGGGACGAGGCACTCCCAAATGAGTAACGTATGGAATGGCATCCCTGCTGTGATGATTTGGATTTGTTAAAGGAATTAACCATACCGAGATGTTTAGTAAAAGGAGGTGTCATAAGTAGGAGCCTTCACATTTTTGCAGATGCCAGCCCCCAGGCATATGGTACAGTTGCATATCTACGTAGCACTACGAAAGAGGGAGAAGTTAAGGTAAGTCTCTTATGCGCTAAGGGTAGGGTTTCTCCATTAAATCAAGACGGCACTAAGGAATTGACTTTACCGCGTCTCGAACTCACAGCAGCTCTTCTTTCTGCCCGATTATTTGCGTATCTGAAAGGAAACCTTGATATTAAATTTGAATCTGTCACTTTCTGGTCTGACTCTAAAATCGCGCTTTATTGGATTCGTGGGTGTTCTAATAAGTGGGCAACTTATGTATCAAACAGAGTAAAGGAAATAAATAAGATCTCGAGCAATTCAGACTGGCGACACGGTCCGGGAGCGGAAAATCCGGCGGATTTATTGACAAAAGCAAAAGCATTGCTTCGTTCGCTAGTGTGGAAAAATGGACCTTTATGGCTTCTTGAGCATCCAAGTAAATGGCCTCTTGAAAAAGAGGAATTAGAAGATACGATCTGCCTTATTTCATCAGAAGATATCAGCGAGACTACACTGGAATCTCCTTCCTCGCTCTTTCAAGCAGAAAATTTCAGCAGCCTTCGAAAGCTATTACGTGTAACAGCCTATGTTTTCCGATTCATACGTCTTGGTATGAAGTCTGTTAAGAACGGGAAATTTGAAAACCACTTTTTGAATATTTTTATTGAGAAATCAAATCACAATTTTTTGACTGCTGAAGAACTTCTCCTGGCTAAGAACTATTGGGTGATACATTACCAGTATAAGGCTTATAGGCCCGACATTGAATTGTTAAAGGCCGGCAAAAGTATTTCTCGGACATCGACAATTTTCCCATTCGACCCATTTTTAGACGAAGAGGGACTATTATGAGTGAAAGGACGATTAAGTTGCTTTCAAGGTGGATTTCAAGCTGCACATCCTCTTCTGTTACCAAAATCATCTCATCTTGGTCATCTACTCTGGATTCCGCAAGGCCGTCAGCTCGTGAAGAAAATCATTAAGAGATGTGTCATTTGCAAAAGGCTGACCGGAAAGCCTGCATCGCAGCCCTTTGGGCAGTTGCCTAAAGAGAGGATGATGGAGACTCGCCCCTTTGCAACAACCGGAGTGGATTTCGCAGGCCCATTATACGTGAAGCAGCCTGAGGAAAGTGATTCAAGGAAAGTGTATATTATGCTGTTAACCTGTGCCACAACTCGAGCAGTGTTCTTGGAAATGGTTGCAGATCTGTCAACTGAAAGCTGTCTCTTAGCGTTACGACGTTTTTTCGCACGAAGGAGTCTTCCAGATGTTATATACTCGGACAACGCGAAGACATTTAAACGAACATCATTAGAGCTATCGGAGCTAGCTAAGTTCGTCCAATCGGAAGAATTATATGGATTTGCCAGTCACCATGGCATTAAATGGAAGTTTATTGTAGAACGGGCCCCCTGGTGGGGGGGTGGGCTTTTGGGAAAGATTAGTGAGAAGAGCTGTTTTAAACATGGATCAACACGGACGCTGCTAACTGAGGTTGAAGGAGTGGTAAATTCTAGACCACTCACGTATATATCAGATGACCCCGCAGATCTTTTATCTCTATATCCATCTCACATTCTGCATGGATCTACTCCTATTCTTCCCCTCTTAAATAATAACGGTGTAAGTCAAGAGCCAACAGCTGCAGATATACGTCTATTATGGAATAATAGTTTGAAAGCCGTAAAATATTTTTGGAAACGCTGGAGATCTGATTATTTACAACAATTAAGAAGTCTTCATCATTTTGCGAAAGGGAATAGATTTTCAGCCTCTCTCAAACAGGGAGATGTCGTTATAGTGGAAGACAGCTCCGTTCCACGCATTCTATGGAAGTTAGCAATTATAGACGAGGTTTTCGTAAGGAGGGACAAGGGAGGGAGGGTATATATTCTCTTACCATATGATTTAGTTAGTATATCTCCGCCTTAGGGATTTTTTTTCTTTTGTGCACTATTCTTTCCTTTGTGAACTTCCTTATATCGAATATAGTTTGAAGATTTTCTTTCAATATTAGAATATACACTCAATTCATAATAATTTCATTAGAATTAACTTTAATTTAATATTTATTTGCTTAGGAAGTATCCAGGATTATGTATGTATATTTTTTCAAAAATGTCTTGTGCGAGAATTATAACGTAAAGATGAAGCGCTGAACGCTTTTATTTCTGCTATCACTATCCTGGAGCCCTCTCAAATGAAATGAAGGTCGTCTGGGTTCGCTCGCTTACTCTTCTCGTTACAGGTTAATAAGGGACTCTGAAAAATCTTGCCCTCAGAGTCAGATGGGTGACTGGGGCAGGCAAGAAGGCAGATCATGTGCGCCTTCGACGATGGATACAGGTAAGCGAGGTAAAGGGTACCCTCAGGACCGAATGTGTGCCGGCTTTTCTTTAGTACGCACGAGTTTTTTTTTTATTATGGCTGACGGCAGCGGCAGGTTTTTGTTGGAACCTCCCCACACTCTCGGACACGATGTCGGGAAGAATTATTGATGCCAATTTCTTTCAGGAACTACCTTCCATGCGCGTCACTTTACTCAAGAAGTAAGACAAATCGATTGTCTTCTTCTTCTTTGTAACCAGCGTCAGGATGTCACTCCGAGCTCGAGGAAACGCACTTCTCTCGGTCGGGGTGCGTTTTAATTTTCCGCTCGTCACGGCCGGCTAACACGCTTGCTTCAGTACTTTGTTTAGCATATTGCTATATGCAATATGCTACGACCATAACAATACAGAGGAAACAAGATCTGGACAGCTCAAATTACAGTAGTGAATGACAATTTCCGAAACTTAAATTTGGAGCTCCTAATGTTTATCAAAATATTTAATTAAATTACTTTGCTTTGAATATGCTTTCTTTGTGTACCATGAAAATCTTAAAATTTATATACAAATCTAATTTGATTAAATGGAAAACTCGAGATAGTTATTTGTAATATTTATTATTTTTTCGTTTTTAGTCATAAATTATTCTCAAAAAATTTAAAATTATATTCACTAAGGAATTTTCAGTACAAGCAAAATTGTTGCACTTTCTTGTGATCGAAAGCTCACAAAAGCCGGGTATTTTGATGAGAAGTAGTATGTTGGGAAAATTATCATATCCGGGGTAATTAATCTCAGATTTAGTTTTCGTGCACATATTTAATTGTATACATATATTAACCCTACCTAATTAGCATTCCTCGAAAATTTCTTCCACCATTTAAGTTGCAAGAAATTACAGTCCAGCCCAGGAAATTATGGTGTTTGAACGAAATTCAAGCGACGTTTATATGAAAAACACCAGCAGTAAGGCAAGGAAGAAGTGTATAATGTCTATTTTATGCGGGATTAAATTTTACTATGCTTACGGGATCAAAAACTTAAGTTGGGGGCGATCGCCCCCTAAAGCAAATGTCTGGATCCGCCCTTGTGTAGATCTAAGAAGTAAACCAATCAATCGTCTCCGTAATGTTTCAAGAAAAAACCAACCTAGTTTATACCGGACCATAGGATTCCTCTTGATTTTCTTTTCACTTCCCTTCTTCAAAATAACAAAACGTTCTTTTCGTGGAGCACACTGACGAGAACAACGAGAAGACTCAAAAGTCTGTCATCTGTCGCTTCTTCTTCTTCCTTTTTCACCCATCGCATCCCGTCCATTTTTCTTCGGTGCTCATGTGCTACGGATCAGCATGGACGTGTACTTAGCTCAGTGTAGTATATTGCTACATGCAATACGCTACGACCATAACAATTTCACATTTTCATTTTAATTGAATTATCTACTCAAATGAAAATATTCAGATAACTTTCCAAATGTTCCCTAAAAATATTTTTAACCCACCGCCATTGGCTTATTGCCGTTCGACTTTGACACATGTCTTTTCACGTAAACAAAAAATTTTAAGTAAGTGCACAACAAAAATCAAGTTTGGAACAATTTTACATCCGGCACTATATCTGATTTTCTTTAAACTTTTCACACTAGTTCCTTTTTACTCACAAATTACAAATATGAAAACGAAATTTGCACAACACAATTTGACATTCTCACAATTAATTAACTCTTCTTCTTTTTAGTAGCAAAAGCGGCAGTGGTAGGTGCACACATACTTCCGAACATTCGGGTTACCAGCATTGCGTTTTTTATTCATTACGAATATTCAACAACATTTATGAAAGAAACACTCAATCACACAGGCAGGCACCCGGGAGCACACACACACACAGGCAGGCACCCGTGAGCACACACACACACCCACACACAGGCAGCCAGCCTACCCGCCTGCCTGCCTGTGTGTGTGCGTTTCTTTAATAAATGTTTTTCTATTCCATTATAACTAATGGCCTTACTACACTTCAATTGAACATTCGTAATGAATAACAACACGCTATGCTGGTAACCCGAACGTTCCTCTTTTTGCTACTGATGGCCAGTTTCACAGTCTGGGTTTAAACCAAATATGTAGTTTAAACTCGACGAATGAGTTTCACAGTTTGGTTTAAACCCCGGTTTAAACTAGAGTTTAAACCATGCCATCCCTCGGTTTAAACTCAAGATGAAAGTATTCAGTTAAATTTTCAACTCTGTCGGCAACTGACAGTAATTAGAAATCGGCCAAATCATTTTAATGAGTGGGACGACGTTGATTTTTATGCTAGGTTCCGTTTGAGTAAAGAACTTTGTCACTTTATCTTTTCTTGCGCTCTATTATATGTCTTTTTTATGCACTAGGGAAGGCATTAGCTCAACTTCACTTATGCTAAAATTTGCATCCTTTTTGAATGTTGGCATATTTAAAATTAGCAAATATAACTACATATTTTTTATTTTTTACTTTCTGATGTTTACTTTTTCCGATTGACAGATTGATTGATAGAAAAATTGCTTCACAATGGTGGCGATAACTAATTTAATTAACAATTTAATCAGTACTACCAACGTTACTAAAAGAATGCACTGTGAAACCCGATTTGGTTTAAACTATGTTTAAACTTGGAGGATGGTTTAAACTCGACTGTGAAACCGGCCATGAAAATAAGAACAAGAGTTAATTAATTGTGAGAATGTCATTTTTTTTATATAATGATCTCAGGGTTTTACTTCTAAATGTTCATACAAGAGTGATCGCGTTTCATTTTCAGTACTAACGTCATTTTACTCGTTTGCTTTGAATTGAAAAATCTTGGAGATTTTTATTGAAAGTGCTTCAAACTGTACGGTGAAGACGAATATTCTGAGTGTTTCGGAAAAGTTTTTGAATTTAATTTAAATTCTCCAAATTTTTGCGCTAGTGTTTTAGGTATATTCTCTCTACCCACCCAAAAAGAACACATAGATCACTGATAAGTGACAGGTCGTAAATTTACTAGCTCCGTAAAAATTTATAAACTTGAGTTAAATTCCGGTGGTTATAATTATAATTAAACAACTAAAATGTTGGCAAACGTCCACTGAGTATATAGGTGAAGTGTAAAATTTGGAATGCTTTTGGTTAAAGTCATTACGAAAATTGTCCAAAAGCTCGCATCTATTGAAGAGGCTGACTGTTATGGTCGTAGCATACTGCATGCAGCAGTATGCTACATGACAGCTAGCAACAGCCCTCTACCCGCGAGTTACGTCCTATATGGACGGCGTGACTTGACTTACCGAACGCTACCGAATTGAGACAAAAGCGCGCTTCCACTTACTTTTGAGTTTGACAATCAGCAAGTAAGAAAACTGTCAGCCATATTTGTCAAAAGGGTGTGCAAGTTAAGGAAACCGAGTGGTAATCATATACCCAATAAAAAGAGCCTGTCCAAGAAAGGAAAGAATCTCAAAAATAGAGAGTACATCTTAAAGTGAAGTGAAGATATACAGCGCTGGCTCGATTTTTCTGCTGATGTACCGTCTAGAGAGGGAATACATCCACCTGACGGACATTCCCACAGGTCTTTGAAATCAGGGCGCTTGACCGTTTATTAGATACAGGTAACAAAAAAAAACATTTATTTCATTCGCTGAGGACATTAATAAAAAAAAATTTAGATACAGATACGAAAAAAACAAAAACTCGTACAGAAAAGAGAAAGGCGGAATTCGGCCCATCTGAGACGTCCACAAGCGGGACAGACCTAAGCAGCCCCGTCAAAGATTGCTTCAGTTTTACCCCAACCGCGCAAGAAAAAAAAATCAAACAACCCCATACCCTTCATCTACATCAAATGAAGAATTGGCGGACATTGACGTATGCGAGGTAGTTAAAGGCAGAAACACATCCAAGCAAGCCTCAGGCCTGGCCTCTCTCAGGCCTCCTCGCAGCTCGCCTCAAGGCTTGCCTCAGAAAAATGAAAACAAAATGATACCACCGGGCTCCGTAGAATATACTGTGGCTCGGTGCTGTCATTTTAATTTTGTTAGTACATCTGTTGACAGAAGTAGGCCTGAGAGAGAAAAATTTCGAACATTGAGCAAAGCGAGCTTTCCGGCTAGGCCTTGAGGCTAGCTGCTGGCTTGGTTTTGTGTTGCATCATTTAACAACCCGTGTTGGAAATTTTGACAACACCTCGAGGAAGCCTCGAGGCCTGGATGTGATTCTGCCATTATGGCAGGCCTACTTCTGTCAACAGATGTACTAACAAAATTAAAATGACAGCACCGAGCCTCAGTATATTCTACGGAACCCGGTGGTATCATTTTGTTTTCATTTTTCTGAGGCAAGCCTTGAGGTGACCTGCGAGGAAGCCTGAGAGAGGCCAGGCCTGAGGCTTGCTTGGATGTGTTTCTGCATTAAAGAATCATCCTTCAAAACCGTTCACCTATACTTAAAAGAAGAAATTTGTAAGATCTTTAAATTACTTCTACCTATATTCATAAGATAATTTTATCACCAACTCAAGCCTAATAAATTTTAATTATGTAATAATTTTTAAATAGGACATAGAAACTAGGCAATTCTTAGAGCATTTTCTCCAAAAAAGGGAAAATCAATCTTTTTTGTTAAGTATCGCGTAATCATACACACACTAGAATCGTTTAAGATTTTAATTTAACATCTTAAGTATAAAAAAGAAACAAAAGAGAAATATTACAGAAAGTGGTAAATAATTCATACAATAATTAATTAAATACCGATCTTAGCAAATTTTATTAAAATCAGTGGGCTATATTCATATTCGGAAAGTGTTTAGTGCAATGGATCAATCATGTTAAAGGTTGTGTTCATGTTAATTTCGTGGAGAACATAAATTTTGACGAGTTTAAATTAAGAGAGAATTTTGTTTTAAAATGTTTGGAATCTTGACCAAGTTTATAGTTTTGAAGAGACAACATTTAAATTCTAGGAGAAATTATGCTGAGCATTCATTTAGTAATTGATGTGGATAGTGGTAGATTCATCGCTTAATAAAAAGTTACTCTACGAGAAAGCCCAAAAGAAAAATACCCAAACAAATCTTGTGGAACCATTAAAGTCATGACTGGGCGATATATCGATATATCAGTAGTTCTATATAATAGATAGAAGGCTTAGTACGTTCCAGTCGTGTTTTATCGAGCTCTTTTATTAAAATAGCACTTACTTTAATTTACATCACTCAGTTATGTCAAACGTAGGGTGTTTAAAGAAATAACTCAGCGATTATAGGTATGGTGTATGCAAATCACTTTCTCTTACCATATGATTTAGTTAATATATCTCCGCATTAGGGATTTTTTTTTGCACTATTCTTTCCTTTGTGAAGTTCCTTATTTCGAATATACTTTTAAGATTTTCTTTCAATATTAAAATATACACTCAATTCATAATAATTTCATTAGAATTAACTTTAATTTAATATTTATTTTCTGTATCCAGGATTATGTATGTATATTTTTTCAAAAATGTCTTGAGCGAGAATTATAACGTAAAGATGAAGTGCTGAATGCTTTTATTTCTCCTATCACTATCCTGGAGCCCTCTCACATAAAATGAAGGTCGTCTGGGTTCGCTCGCTTACTCTTCTCGTTACAGGCCAATAAGGGACCCTGAAAAATCTTGCCCTCAGAGTCAGATGGCTGGCTGGGGCAAGCAAGAAGGCAGATCATCTACGCCTTCGACGATGGATAATGATGATGATGATGATCATAATCATCACAATTATTTGGTATATAGATACTTATTTGATTTAAACTGATTTATTATAATAATCTAATTTGATAACTTACTATAAATTAAGTCTTGTTTCGTTTTGAGATTATATTACCTACTATATATATTCGTTTGAGATTATATTACTTTTTTGTGCTAAAATATTGTCCTCCTGTAGTGTCGTAGTGCCTGCTGTAATAGGTTGCATTAAGCAGGGGTTCGGTAACAGATATAATTTGACTTGTGCAATTAAACTTTACAGATAAGTGTTCCTCAGCCTCACTGTACTGTGAGCTGGGCGAAACTATTTCTTCTGATATCGTGATTTAATCGAATAAGGGCAAGGAAACGAATTCGTTTTGAGCCCATCTTGAGTGGTTACATATATCATATGAACCACTAACATATACACAGCTATACTCATTGTTGACTCAAAGGCACCAAATAGAATTGATCGGTTTATTAATTAATATAGAGTTGGTCTAGGGTGTCATCTAGTTATCATTAAATTGATAATATTTGCAAAATTATTACCGGCACATGACTACTCGGACTCGTAACACGGACGAGAGTCGTACGATCTAAAATTTAGGGAAATAATCGAAAATCGTCCCGATATTAGCACAAACTTGTAAAAACTTAATTTAATAAAACAGGGTAGAATGGTGGATGGCATGGGGTCAGCCTAATCTGATGATACAAAGCATTTGTTGAGCTCGATATACATATATATATATATTAACTTTTAATTCCCAGCCGCGGTCATACATGGTACACTACTGCCGGGAATCTACAGGCAAGGCGTTGAAATCTCGATTAGATTTACAACTTCAAAGTCTACTCTTAATTTAGAGTCTAACTTCCCCTCGCTTGATAACAAAACAATAGCGTTTGGGTTGGGAACATCTAGCAACAACCTTCCACTTACTACACACCCACCATCTTTCTGGGACATGCCTCCTAAGGGAGCGAATGCAAACAAAAAAGGGGGTAATCAAGTAATATCACCACGTATATCATCAAGACGTCGTAAGGCTCCCAAAAAATACACGGGCATTCAATCATCATATGGAAAGGGGTATAGCCCACAGGGTCCTGACACTCAACCATTGCAAAACGCAAAAAAAAACTGAAGGGCCCAACTTCTGAACGGAAAACTGAACCACCTAAAGATACAACCATAATCCAAAGAAAAAAAAGTATTTATCTGCATCAACTGCAAATCTGAAGAGGACCCTCCAAAAAATGATGACAACGAGGATAAGGTCATCTGGATAGATTGCTCAGGCTGTAAAGATTGGGCACACTTAGCGTGTACGAGTATCACTACTGGGGAGTATCACTCGATCTACAAAAATAAGAGAGTCAAATGGGTATGTACACCATGTATAACACATCTAAACAAACACCTCAATAATAAATCACAGCAAATAGGGCACAATAAGAATCAAACAACACAATCCAGCCAAGTAAAAGCAGGAAGATCTCAACCAAAACCTACAATTGGGAAAACGAATGAAAGGATAGATATCTCTACCAACTTAACAAATAACCACTCACTCGACGAGCAAACTCGGGAGTGGAGCCAAACACCGATTTCCCGATCACCTAAAGTAAAGGGGTTATCATCACACGAAAATCGACAGTTGGAGGATCTACATAACAAAATAGTAAATCTCACAGAGAAAATATACTCTCTAACAAACGCAATTAAGGGGTCAGCAATCACACCTTCCGGAATCAACAGCGCAACACGCAATTCCGAAAAAAGAAGGACGCTAATCGTTAGCAACCTACCAAGTGAATTTTTAAGGAAAAAATCCTACCAGACTTATGCTTAAGTGTGGGCCTCGAAGCATCTTTCACAAATAAGATAGAGCTGGCTGCACCTTTTAATGCAAGGGTGAATGCACATAACAATCCAACTCGTATACCAAAATCACTTATTAGATTTTACAGTGAAGAAGATTGCAATAATTTCTTTCAGCGATATATTAAGAAACTAAGCACTACACCTCTCACGCTTAACAAAATAGTAGCAGGAAGCCCGGAGACTAGAGTATACTTCAACGAAAACCTTGATCAGGCCGAACGAGAATTGCTGTATAAGGCACTGGACCTTAAAAGGAACAACCGTGTCTTAAGTGTAGCAACCGGGAATAGGAAAACTTTTGTGACATTCAAATCACAGGACAACGCAGTTAATGTGATTGCATCCCGATTCTCTTCTGAACTGGCTCAACATCTATCTGGAGCCACTACTACTTCTAACCACACAATCAATCATGGATAGAAATCATATCATTCTATCCACTCAGGAGGAGTTATCGTCAGCTCTTCCGACATCTGCTTTCAACATACTATCTTTAAATGCGCGATCAACAATGAAAAACCTACAACCAATACGACATCTTGCGGATTCTAAGAAAGTTGGGGCTATTCTCTTATGTGAGACATGGACTAAATCATACCACGCATAAAAAATGATTGAAATAATCGGCTTCAGACTACATAGACTGGATAGAATCAAGAAAAGAGGAGGGGGAATAGCGGTCTATGTAAATAACACTGTGCAGTCGAGAGTAATACACCAATTTAATGACAACAGTTGGGAAATGATGGCAGTTCAAATTACGCACTTGGGAATTAACACAGAATCCATCATACTGGCAGTGATTTACAGATGCGCGGCCACCTTCACAGACATGGAACTATCAAGTTTGTCGGAATTCCTAGACTGTCTGCTAAGTCGTTCATCTCGAGTACTTATAGATGGAGACTTCAACATAAATATTGGCTCGACAACAACACTCACTGGAAAGCTAAATGACCTGATGGGCGAAAAAGGGCTGACCATCCTTAACAGCGAACCGACGCGACAAGGCCCAAACTCAGCATCGGTCATCGACCTTCTTATTACACTCCCACAATTCTGCCCGGAATCAACTGGACAATGTCCTGGAATCTCAGACCACGAAATACTATATGCGTCACTAAATATCTCGCTCTCTCGACCCTCATCCTTAAAATCCTTTAGGAACTTTAATGCTATTCAGCATGAGGCGCTCCAAACTGACCTAGCAAATATAAATTGGTTCCCCATTTATAACGAACCAAATGTGGAAACGGTGGCTATATACTTTACCGAAAACATCTATAGATTATTTGATAGACAAGTTCCAATGAAGACAACGCGAACTCGTTCAACAAGTGAACTAATTTTCAATGTACCAGAGATTCTACTTGCGTGTCAAATCCGGGACATTGCATACCGGGAGTGGAAGAGAAACAAGACACAAAGCAATTACAGAAACATAGGAGACTAGCTGACTACATGGTAAGGGCGAGGCTAAGAACAAGCACCCTGAGGGGAATAAGAGAAAAATGTCACAATGTAGTAAGCTCAGACTCGAGGCACGACAGCTCACGATCAATCCTTAATGATGACATTAGCGTTGAGCAGTTCGGCAATGGACATAACTTCAGCCTGAGTAATGTGTCCGAGATGGAGGTAGGCAATGCTTTCATACGAATCAAATCTAATACGATTGGATATAGGGACACACCAATCAAGCTCTATAAATTAATATTACAACACATCATACCCACAGTTACACATCTTATCAACAGGCTTTTGACTGGATCGCACTTCCCAGAAAACTGGAAAGTGGGTCTGATAACTCCCACACCCAAGACAGATCGCCGAAGGACATCAATGAATGGAGACGGATCACCATTGTACCTGCAATTTCAAAAGTACTAGAATTCCTTATTGCCGAACAGATCACCGAATTCATTAACACGAACAAGCTCATGGACACCATGCAATCAGGCTTCAGGCGATATCACTCAACCAGTACTGCGCTTCTAAAGGTTACGGCGGACATTCGTGAAATGTGCGGTGGAGGTCAAGCAGTGGTCTATGTACTCTTGGACTTTAGCAGAGCTTTTGACTCTGTACCTCATGAAAGGTTGATAGCCAAACTGAGGTATCATTTCGGCTTCTCCAACACAGCCTGCATGACGATTAGCAACTACTTATCAGGAAGACGGTTTATAGTCAGATCGGGCTCGAGACAATCTTCTCCAAGAACACTGAGAGCGGCTGTGCCACAGGGCGCGATCCTAGCCCCTCTTCTCATTATACATTAATGACGTCAAGGAGGTCCTTAATGGAGTACACTTTCATATATATGCAGATGACATCCAGATATACATATGCCAGCGCTCCGTCAGATAGAATTCAGGAATTGAGGACAACTATCAATGAGATCTTAGAGAGAATAGTAAACTGGGCCACCCTGAACGACCTTTTTGCTGAATTCAGCCAAAACTCAAGCGATCGGTTACGCTATTAGACCAGATATAAGTGACCACCTAGCTTCACAGATGAATACATTAAGCATTATGGGCCATGATATCTAGCTCACAACTAAAACAATAAAAAATCTGGGTCTCCTAATGGATCCAAACATCACATGGAAGGAGCAGATTAATCTGATGTGCTCGCGTGTGTATCATGGACTACGATCTCTTTATGCTGCCTCACAGCACTGTGATGAAAGCACGAGACTAAGACTGTTCAAGGCCCTTATTCTACCACATTTTTTTTATGTGGATATAGTCATCTACCCAATGTCTCAGGCAGGTTTGATGAAACTACAGCGGGCACTCAAAGCATGTGCGAGATACGTCTTCAATCTTGGTTGAAGGGCACACATTGAACCATTGCTGGACTTACTGGTACCCGGTTCATTGCAGAGCCTATATGAGGCGAATGCTCTGGCGTGCATACACAAGGCTAGGCTGGGGCTTCTACCTGGTTATGTGAGAGACCGATTCAAATGGAGCACACTGGACAACTCACAATTTGGCAGCAAGAACATCTTCTCAAAAGGGGTGACGGGCTGGAACATGTTACCGGGAAAAATTAGAGAAATCACACTTCCAAAGGAATTCAAAAAAGAAGTCCTCAGCTCTATTAACCAGAGATAACACTAACAGTAATAGGCTTCCTTATACCTTCACACATTGACCATTACTTAATAACGATCATTCGTTCACTATTCGGGTACATCCTTACAGGGAAAGTCGGGCCCTGGTTCTGTGGTGGGGCATGGGGAGGATTGATTGGGTTCCACTTAGATCCCTCATGTCATCCACGATTCGGTCATTACATCATACACAATCCTTAAGACAGTGTATGGTAGTATGTGGAGCTAGTGGTCGCGACTCTTGTGCGATTCTGATAAAACTAAGGTGGGCTATGTGCTGGTACAATTTCGATGATTCAATAAGAGAATACAAACTCTTGATGGCAATGAATTACATAGTAATAGGTCACTTATAGTTGTTACATTGTTGACCTACCTGACATGTTAACTGTGCTGAACCTGTTTAATTTGAGCGGCCTTTATGGTGAGCAGTACTGACATAATGGTTTAAGTGTTTATTTGTACAATTGTTTGACAGCTTAACTTTGACACCGATTGTCTACAATACCACATTGTCCTCATTTTCAATGAGAAATTATGCGTGCATATAAAGGTGTATCTTTTTTGCTAGAAGTCGAGGTTAGCTTGAACATACTAGATGGTATACGAGACTATACAGATAATAGATCTAACTATTGTGAACCATTTATACTTTATATTTCACATTTAATAGATCTAACTATTGTGAACCATTTATATTTTATATTTTATTATGTAGTCCAAAATCATTAGGTATATAGATACGTACTTGATTGAAGCTCATTTACTCAAATCTAATCTAATTTGATATTTTACTTTAAATTAATTTTTGTTTGTTTTGCTTTATATTACTTAACTAATCTAAGTTTGTCTAATTGATTGTCGTAGAGCCCAACGTAATACGTTGCTTTAAGCAGGGATTCGGAAATAAATACAATTTGACTTTGACTTTGAAATTGTGTTGTGAAGTGCAGTGAAATATTGCTACTTTTAAAGCCGATTATCTCGGAAACTGTAACTTTCCGACAAATTTCGTATTCATATTTGTGATTTGTGAATTAAAACGAACTAGTGTGGAAAGTTTAAAGAAATTCGGTGATAGTTTCGGATGTAATCATAAGCCTAATTGTTGAATATACTTGCCTAAAAATGCTTTCCATAGCCCAGTTTTTCCTCTATAACTCCGGCAACCATTTACTGAGCACTTCATTCTACATATTGTATTTATTCACAAGTTTGTTGCACTAAATATTTTTTTCAAATTACATTAAATCACTAGAGCACTTGATTAGTTTTGAAAATAAAAATGTTATTTGTTTTCACTATGAAATCACAATTAATAACAGAAATAATTTACTACCACGAAAACACAAAACTCACTTGACAGATAAGAATTATATTTCTCTTTCTCCAATGTATTCCGTCCTTTGTTATTGCCTTCCCTTCGAGATAATTATGAGCAGAAGAAAGCTTCATTCATGTACACGAATTTTATACGATACCCGCATTCCTGTTTGATATATTTATGTTCTAAGATTTTTCGACATTAATGACATACGCTTGCCGTTGACAAAATCATTTGATAATAATATGACTATCTATTTTTCCCGACGGTGGATTATCTGTAAATAATCTGAGGGATGTTAGTGTTGACGGTGTTGATATCCAGGGATAATTCAAAAATTGAAATCAGAAATTTTTCAGTTGATTGCTCTAAGCTGGATATCTATCTAATCTGTGTATATGCTATTTTTGCGTGGCGAACGTGATAATTTTTCTTACTTTCTAGTATGTGGTTGCATCTCTGTCTACATGTACCCTAGGTGTCACTTTTGTTTATGTTTGGTAATTAAATTTAACCTAGCGCAAAAGCCGTAAGGTAAAAATTGGAAGGGGATTAAATAGAAAAGTATTTACATTCTTTTATGTGAAAATTTAGCAATATTGTATTTGTTTCTTTTTTAATAATTAACTGGGAATTAGAGTATTGGTTAATATTTGTAATTGTGATAAAAGTTATTGAGTAACCGAAGATGGAAATAGGCTTACTGGGAAACCGGAAATCTCAAAAAGTTATTTTATATTGCTAGCGCTCACTATGCTGGTATAAAATTGTACCTCATACTTTCAAAATCCGTGCCAAAATCCCTTGCAAAAACTTTTCTTTTCAGCCGCTTGCAATGCGAATTTTTTATAGTGTGCATATGAACTTACACATCTTTGAGATCGACACGAAAATTGTTGATGATGGGCCTCTAGTTTAGTTTCTTACTCGTAGTATATACCTTGGTTTCCAACGCTACGCTACATCAATATGTACAGAAGACAAGTTAAGCAGGATTTACATTATGATGACATCCAATTTTTACAGAAATTGTGAGGGAGATAGTTTATTGAAATTTAAATGCTGCGGAAGCAACATCGCAATACCTCACACCTACAGTCCCCTCTACTTTTTACGGCAAAACTCTCAAACTGTCTAATTGGAAATTGTCAAGTTTTTAATCGTTTTTTCGTAGATATTCAAAGACGAATCATGAAAAGAAGTATAATTTTACAATTTCTAAAATATTACATGAAAGCACGCAGGAGTTCGAAGCAAAGGATGAGATTATATCGAAAAAATTTGTTGCATAATATCAGGTGGTACTGTATTCAGTTCTACAATCATAATTTTGTACGATAACGTAATTTTTATTTAATAATTATTTCATATAGTAAACAAAAATTTCAGTAACTAATTTGCTAATATGTAAACGTCAATCCACTTCATCCACTCAAGTGCTCACATGAAAATAATCCCATTCCACTACCGAACTAACCCCGGTGAAGATAATTCCAGTCCGGTTCGTGTTCACATGACGGATTATCTCAAAGGCGGAATAATTCTAGCAAATTATAAAGGAAAAGCACCACTGCAGTCAATCTGTGAACACACTACTCTCTGCTTGTGGACAGAAAACTACCTCAGAAATACTTCAATATTTTCTATAAAGCAGTATTTAGTAACTTTCAATTTCGCAATATTTAATTACAAACTCAAAACTTACTTTTGTTTATTTCGACAAATAATTTTACTTGACAGATATGTATATGCCATAAAATTATAGTAACAAAGCAGTAATATGGCAGCTCCAGTAGACGAAATTGACAAATTAGGGTTGCCAATAAATATGTTTTAGTTTCAGACTATAAAAACTCCCTATGCTTGAAGCCTGAAATACAATGAATGTGACACGAAATTCTCGACGCCAATTGGCGTCGTCGTTTGTCGCAGACGTAATACAATGAATGCGACATTATTCGTCGTCTTTTCAAGATAGTTGAGTTGAGTTTTGCTGTTTTGTGATGTCTACGGATTTTCTTTTTTTGTACATTTTTGAAGAACAAGTATAACTTACATTAAAGCTTATATGCAGTTATGCCAGTTTTAAAAGAAAAGTACGTGAAATGTACCAACACACGAACTGTCAAACTCAAATGTCGTACTGCGCCACGACAATTTTAGAAATTTGCTCTAATTTTTGACGACGACATTTTCGTGTCGCAGCATTTGCTATGCCCTAATGTCGTAGCATGTATTCGAGAATTATTTTGGCGTCGACAAATGCGTGTCGCAGTCATTGTATTTCAGCCTTGAGGCCTTTTTATGGTTCCGGACAGTGACAAATCGACGTCCGGAAAAAATTCAGGACGCGTTTGCTTCTCTCGTCACTCATAAATAAATTTCCGTATACGATACACTATCTCCCTCACAATTTCTGAGTGTAAAACCTGCATGTCATCATAATGTAAATCCTGCTTTATGTTACGGCATGGAATATACAAACCATGAACAAAGCCGAAAAAAGCAAACAGGAATGGTTGAATCGTGTAAAATTCGTGTACATGAGCGTAATTTGTCAAGAGTAGGAGACTATACGTAGGAGTAAGTGTGATGCTGGATTAACTTATTGTCAAAGCTGTAGAATAACTGTCAAATGTGATTTTGTTTTGTGAACAAGTTTATGCAATCTAAAATTCTTTTGCGAAATTCAACAAAAGTACGGGATCAGTTTTGTTCAAAACTATTTAATTTTGAACTTTGTTTTGTGTAAAGCTTTATAGTGACACTAGTGCCTGTTAAAACCTTCATAACAATTAAAAAAACAGAAATGAAGTGTTCGGTCAGTGCTTGCAAATATAAATTGGCTTAAAAACTAGGGAAATCCTGTTTGACGCAACTGCACTATCTGAATTATCTTTTTTGTTAATAGAAGCAGATATTTATATAAATTAATTATGTGAATTGTTTCAAAATAAAGTAGAAAAAGAACATTTTTTACCACAGATGCTCCGCACAAAACCTTTGTTTACTTTTCGCAAATTGACAAGTTGTTTAGAATAGGGATGGCGTGTAAATACATGTAAAAATAGACTACCAAACAACCAGAAATTCATTACGCAAAATCTGGCTCAATATTCTAAAGCCTGGTACGCTGTTCAAGCGAAAACTTCGCTTGCATTGTGGGGCATATAATTCTACACGGAAAAAATTTGTGGAGAAAATGGAAAATCACAAATTAAATAACATTAAACTGACTGAAGTAATACACGTAAAATCACAAATTAAATATATGTGCCAAAACGCCAAACATGAAACGGTATCAACAATTAACCTGCCAAATTTTCCGTGCCAAATAAATGTCTGGATATATAAATCGCTGCGAAAAAATGTCTCCACTCCATATTAGCGCCATTGTTGTGTTTGAGTGCCGTGCTCGGTGAGGAGAGCACTCAACCTTGTTAATGTTAATAAATTCGGGTTTTAAGTCACAAAGTAAACTCTCTCTGTTTTTAAAATTTATTATTTTGATTTTATATTTCTTTAGACTTTTTGTCGGTTTGGATTTTACAATTTCGACTTTTAATGATTTGGGTTTCGCAACACCCTTTTTTAACACATTTTGTTTTGTAATTCGGAGTATCTCTTTTTTTTATAACTTCGACTTTTTTAAAAAAAAAAATTTGGGTTTCGCAACACCCTTAATAACACAATTTTTGTAATTCAGAATATCTTTTTATAACTTCGATTTTTATTAATTTTCTTATGCGCGAGTCCCTCGGACTTTTCTGGTCTACGACTTTTGAAAGAACTCCGCGAGGATCAGGTTTGATGGCCCCAGGTACCCACGATCGCTTCAAAAGCTCTTTTTTTCTTTTTATTGTTTTCTCACGACGTTGAAAAAACGTAGGTGAGAAAATGCTAAAAGTTCTGATGCGAGCTATATGCACTTGTGCGCCCGTCTTGAAATATTAATTTTAAGAGGATGCGAATAATTTTGATAATTGTATGTATGTATGTACATACAATTAGATTGGATTAAGTAGGTAATGTACGTATGTACATAGTACATACGAAAAAAAAAGTGAGAAGACACAATTTATGCTTAATTGCATTTTATTATAATATGGGAATGAGTTTTTTAAATGAAGTTTTGTAATTGAAAATAATAAATTTTTTTTTTGCTTTCAGGGTCAAGTTATGATACATCAATATATTGTAGAGGACAATATATTGATGTATTGACCTTATGGTTGTGATTCGGGGCATTGGGCACCTGAGTCACAACTTCCCTCCCCCCTGGGGAAAAGAAAGTTTTATTCTTTATAGGAGAAAACTTTCTTTTAATTGAGATTCTGGACAGTTATTTTATAGGTAAACTTATCTACATGCGTAGATATATATATTAAAAATAAGGCACACCATTTATTGCATTATTTTTAATAAAATAAAAAAAATGATTTAAAACTAACAGAAGCGCCTCCACAATTACATTATATTATTATTATAGGTTCTAAGCTAGTATAAAACTACACCAATAATACTAAAATTAGAATTATACAGTGTTCCGTACTTTTTTACTTCTTTCCTTTAGTTATTTATTTTTATTTTATTTATTTCTTTATTTGTATGTTCTTTCTTCTTATAATAGTTGTTCATTCCATGACCAATTAACAAGAATTCCTTACCGTCATAATTAGAATCAATGCAATCATGACCTAAAAATAGCTTTCACAACATAAAGCGGTTGTATTGATTCACAGTATAAAAAAAAATCTTTACGATTCTACATACACTACATACATATGTACGAGCGCTTTTTCTTTGGTTTACCAGGTCAGTCAAAAAGCTGACCATACATTTTTTTGTTTTTAATCTATATTGAAATAATTCAACATAGCTCTGCTATGTAGAAATTATTTCTTTTTAAAACAAAAGCTGACCATACATTTCTTTTTATTTTTTAATCTATGTTGAAATAATTCAACATAGCTCTGCTATGTAGAAATTACTTCTTTTTAAACATAATTTTGTTATTATTGGCATGTTAGCATTTTTTCTTTATTATAAATAGCCTATAGCTTTAAATAAATATAACGAGTATTATCAAGTACGTTAAGTGTTTTTTTACCAACTTCCCAAGCAACCCAGCGCTTATCCATCCCCCGCCAGTGGCAAGAGGATAAGCCAAGCCAAGTAAATTTAACTCAACACACTGTTGAGTTTCGGTACGTCGTTATAATAAACTTAATTCAACACACCCTTGAATTCTGTTCATGGTCCTTCGAGCCGAGAAAAAGAGAACAACTAAAGATTTAACACACTGTTGAATCTAGCTCTTTTTACAATCATCCAGCTGAATCCCATCATCGCTACAGCAGACTTAACACACTGTTAAATCTAGCTCTACTTCACGCTCAACCAGAGTGTTAAATCCAAAGCCAAAAGACCAGCTTTCTCATTTTTGAGAACTCTCGGAGCATCATCTTATAAAAAAAACCGGCAGTATCAACACTAAGATTTGACACACTGTTAAATCTAGCTGTTATCTACGTCTGCAGAGTTTTGATCACACAGAGAAGTCTTTTGGATCTTTTGGAAATGCTTTCTTTCTACGAAAGTTCAGAGACAAATAGAAATATCGTATCAGCTTCATACAAGAATCCCTACCAAGAAACAAAATAATGACGAAGGTAGAAGAATACATAAAATCTCAAAAAGCAATAGCTAAAAATATATCAGATATTATCAGAAACTTTACGAAAGACTCCATAGAAAGGAAAACAGATCAATACTTCATAAAAAAAACAAAGGACTTGCACGATTACTGGTCTAAGTTCACATCTCTTCATCAAGAGATTAAGAACATCATGGTATTGAAATGTACGCAAACTATCAAGATGATACAGGAAAAACACAAAATCCAGTAGATGAACAACCAGCTAAAACTACACCTGCAACCAAAAGTGACCCCAAACAAACAGAGCCAGAGTCACGCTTCAACTATAACTTTCCTACTGAAACTTCAAGCAACCTGCCTATACCAAATACAAGTACAAAAACTACACCAGCAACTTCTCCAGTTACTGCAACGGCACCAATTCCTCCAGCAGTATATTCTATAGCAACATCTACAAAAACTGCTGCGACAATGGTTAACGGATCTCCGATTCAAACCTCAAATCTACCTGCCACATCCGTGCCGTTTTTGGAACCTCAACAGCAACTTACATCAGCCTTTCCACATAAAGAGCTTCCAAGGATAAATAACTTCCCCAAGTTACCACCAGTGAAAATTCCTAGGTTCAACGGAGATTATAGAGAGTGGAAATCTTTCATTGATATCTTTTCGAATGTCATCCACAACAACCCTCACCTTAGTAACGCTGAGAAGATGCAATATCTCATCAATCACTTAGAAGGAGATGCCAAAAGAGTAATTTCTCACCTGCAATTAAGTAGTAACAACTACAACACTGCCTTACAATTAATTACGGCAAGGTTTAATAACACAAGGAAAATAATCACAACCTATGTGAACACGATAATTGACGCCAAAAAGACTGAGCATAGATGTCAGGAAGACATTATAATGTTATTTGACCTACTAAGGGAATGCTTAGAGGCATTAAAAAAACCTGAACTGCAATACGGACGAATTGGGCCCTATAATTGTGTGTATAGGAATGAGGAAGCTAGATTTAGAAAGCCTTAGATTATTTGAGGAAAGCCTCTCACATCCTCGTGAAATGCCATCTGTTCAGGAGTTGCTAGAATTCCTTGAAAAACGGTTTCAAGTTTTAGACTGTATTAAAAGTTCAAAACAACCGAGATCAGATGTTTATACCAGAAATTTAAAGAAAACATTCCACACTACATTCAAGAATACATGTGTCGTATGCAGGAAGGCTCACAATATCTATCAATGAGGAGAATTCAAGCTAATGGAAATTGACCAACGACACGCAGTGGTCAAACAAAACAATCTTTGTCTTAATTGTCTAGCACATAATAAGACAGAAAGGTGCAAATCAACCAAAACCTGCCTTTTTTGCAAAAGAAAGCACCATAGCTTATTACATCGAAACAACGAAAAAGGGTTCAATTCCACTCAAACACCTGCTACAGATAAAAACAATCTAGCAGCGCACTTAACGACAAATATACGTCAACATGGGAATGAATCAATATCCACAACAAAAGATATCATGACCCTTCACACCAGTAACACCAGAATTATACACGTATTATTACCCACTGCCGTAGTGAGGTTAAGAAATGCATTTGGACAAATAGAATCTTTTAGAGCACTGATAGATCCTGGTTCACAGGTTTCTCTAATAACAGAAGAGGTTGTTCAAATTATGAAGCTCCAAAAGCATCCAATCAAAGCAACAATACTAGGAGTTGGGGAATCTGAGTCTGCCAAAATCTCCAGCAAGGTAAATATCAAGCTCCAACTCCGAAACAAACAAGACACTTACCTCTCAGTGGAAGCACTCGTCTTGTCCAAAGTAAACTCCTACCTTCCTGAAACGCACTTAACTGGAATCAACATTATGAAATACGAAAACATGGTATTGGCTGATCCAAATTTCAACAAACCAGGTTCCATTGATTTGCTTCTGGGAGCTGACGTGTATGCTAATATTCTAATTGAAGGTGTCAAAACAGGACAATCAGCAGCCCAAAATACCAAATTAGGATGGATTGTTTTTGGCAGTATCCCTAATACCTGGCAAGAAACAAACAAACTCACAAGTCTTCTATCACTAGCAGAAATTCAAGAATAACTTGAAAAATTTTGGCAAATTGAAGACAGTGTTCCAGCAACTCAAACTAATGACATATGCGAAGAACACTTCAGAAAAACGCATAAACGAGATGAGGAAGGAAGATACGTGGTACAATTAAAAATGATAAGGGACAGTTAGGCCAATCTAAAAAGGTAGCCATTGCCCGCCTAATCCAGATGGAGAAGAAATTAAGCAAAAATCCAGACTTACAAATTGAATACAACAACTTTTTGAAGGAATATCTGGCTTTGGGGCATATGAGCCCAGTAAAACCATATAAGGGAGATGTATCTATGGTATATTACTTGCCACATCATGCCGTGTTTAAAAAGGACAGCACGACCACCAAAACACGCGTTGTATTTGATGCATCATGCAAAACTGAATCTAGATATAGCCTTAATGACTTACTACACAGTGGGCCAAAGATTCAGCAGGATCTTACAGAAATACTTTTAAGATGGAGAAAACATCGGTACGTTTATACAGCGGATATTGAGAAAATGTTCAGGCAAATCAGCGTCGCTAAAGAGGATAGAGATTATCAACGGATACTTTGGCGACAGCTACCAGGAGAGCCAATCAAAGAATTCACACTAAATACAGTAACATACGGAACTGGTCCTGCCTCATATATCGCAGTCAAAACTCTCAAGCAGCTCACAGAAGATGAAGGCACCCAGCTTCCTATTGGCCGGAAGGTTCTAAATTCCGACTTCTATATAGACGATATGTTAACAGGCGCAAACACAAAACAAGAAGCCCGTGAGTTACAAAGGGAAATAAATCTGTTACTAAAGAAAGGAGGATTCAAGCTGACACAATAAAGGCTTTAGGAATTCATTGGAATCCCAAACAAGATGAACTGCAATTTAAATTGAAACGTGAAGGCTCTAATGCAAAAAGAGCTATGCTATCTAAAATTGCCACCATATTCGATCCCTTAGGATGGCTATCTCCTGTGACACTAACTGCAAGGTTAATAATGCAGGCTCTTTGGAGAACTGGCACAGATTGGGACGAACAGCCGCCCTTTGAAATTATTAAGGCTTGGAAGAACTTAGAAAGTAAACTGCATGAAATACAATCGCTTGGAATACAGCGCTGGATAAATTACCGTGTGGGTCAGTAATTGCAGCTTCACGGATTTTGCGATGCCTCAGAAAAGGGTTACGCAGCAGTCATATATTCCCGCACAACCGACTCATTCGGAAAAGTCCATATAACCCTATTAACAGCCAAAACTAAGGTAGCACCGCTAAAACAAAAAATAACATTACCACGCATGGAACTTTGCGGTGCCTTGATGTTAGCACGACTACTCAAATCCACCATCATTACCTTCGGAATAGCTTCGCCCACAGTATTTGCATGGTGCGACTCTGAGATGGTTTTGGCATGGATCGCAAAGGACCCAAATACCCTTCACACTTTCGTTGCGAATAAGACATCGGAAATTCAAAGACTATTTTTGACAAACATTTGGAAGCATGTCTCATCTCCAGAAAATCCAGCAGACGTGGCTTCAAGGGGTACTAATATAAGTAAGCTCATTGCACAGAGTACATGGTGGAAAGGCCCGCTTTGGCTCGCAAAATCACCAGAAGCTTGGCCTTCAAGGAAATTTAACATCCAAACGAACGAAGAAGTCAAAAGGACGATAAAGGTTCTACATGCAGCAGTAAAATTCGCAGACATATCTAACTGCTCTACCTTAACGCATCAAGTAAGAATAATAGCATACTGTCAACGTTTCATCAATAACTGCAGGCTACCAAAGGCCCAAAGAAGGATCCAACATCTCTCCACAGAAGAATTAAGAATCTCTAAAACGTGCATAGTCAAAATTGTGCAGCAAGAATCGTTCTTTGAAGAAATAAACACCTTAAAAAAGGGGGACCGGTTGAAGAATTCAAGCAAGCTACTTTCACTTCATCCATTTATTGACCAAGAGGGAGTTCTAAGAGTAGGAGGTAGGATACAGAATGCCAACCTCTCAGCCGACGCAAAGCATCAAGTTCTACTTCCTCAGAACCACAATGTAATTAACCTCATCATTGACCATGCGCATCTCCAGACTCTACATGGCGGCACACAGCTTACTCTAAACTACCTAAGAATGCAATACTGGATAATAAATTCCAAAAGTAGGGTACAAGCCAGAATACATAGATGCATAACATGCTTGAGACATCGGCAGAACTCTACCCAGCAACTCATGGGAAACCTACCAGCTGTAAGAATAATTCCTTCCCCACCATTCTTCCACTGTGGGGTTGATTATGCTGGACCCTTCCTGACAAAATTGTCAAAAGGAAGAGGCACAAAAACTATAAAGGGCTATATCTCCCTATTTACATGTATGGTGACCAAGGCAGTTCACCTCGAATTAGTCAGTGATCTTACTACAGATAGCTTTCTAGCGGCATATAAAAGATTTTTTGCACGCCGGGGAAATTGCAGGGAAATATACAGTTACAATGGAACGAATTTTGTTGGCGCACGAAACAAAATGAACAAGGAGCTGAAGCTTGCAATTGATTACTCCACCAGACAAGCTGCAGAGGTTCTAGCAAATAACGGGACAGAGTGGAAGTTCATCTCACCTGGCAGCCCACATTTCGGGGGTCTCTGGGAAGCTGGTGTTAAATCAGTCAAAGGCCATCTCAAGCGAGTTCCAGGCGAAACACTGCTGACATACGAAGAATTTAGCACGATATTGTACCAAGTTGCGGCCTGTCTAAACTCAAGACCAATTTTCCAACAGTCGAGTGATCCCACAGACTTAGAACCATTAACACCAGGCCACTTTTTGATTGGCCGACCGATAATAGCACCACCAGAGCCCGATATAAGCAACACGCAGGTTCATCAGAGGTGGAAGTTAGTTACCAAACTACAGCAAGATATTTGGAATAGATGGTCGAGAGAATATCTGTCCTTGCTACAACAAAGGAGCAAGTGGAAAACCGAAGGCAATAATCCTGATATCGGCGAGCTGGTACTAGTGAAAGACGACAATTTACCACCACAAAGATGGTCACTAGGTCGAATTGTGCAACTTCACCCAGGAGAAGATGGTATCGTCCGGATTATGTCAGTCAAATACAAAACCGACATAAAGAAGCGTCCGCTCAACAAACTTTGTCAGCTAGCCATCGATACATACAAATCGTCAAGAGCACCTGAGCTCAAAACTCTTGCCATATTGACAACCCTTTCTAAAGCTAGGCATAAGCCAGGCACCACTCGCAGGAGATCACATATCAGCAATATTCAGCCTGAACCAGAACTTTGGTCTAGATCAGAGCACTTTGATCAGCCATCAACATGTGCAATAAAAATCAAAGCAGACGATTAACCACACTCACCAAAAAGAAGGAAAATTAGCGCTGAAGATTACTACGACGAGTTAGCAGAAAAATATAAACGATGGTTGAATGCTGTTCACCAACACGGTCATCTCCTAGACTTTATTACGCCACATCAAATCAAAAGGGCAATAGAGGATACTTCAATTAAGCTAGGCTCTAATCTCCTCATATCAGAAACACCTCAACCTCGACTAGACATCAGGGCAGAAAATAATACACTAAACCTGTATGGCTACCTGAACATAATAGAAAGAAATGCATATGAACTCATGCATGTTACACCAATACCACAAATGATCAATAACAATTCGTTTGCTATTATAGACCTGAAACTATCCACTTTTGCTGTCAACTTTAATCACCAACTCTACTTTAACTTAAAAGAGGAAGAATTGAAATCATGTACAATGATAGGTAACCACACCTATCTTTGCGCTCCGACATTTGTGCATAGCATTGATGACAGTCCATCGTGTATTGTTGACGAGCTTTACAATCGCCATACAGCATCTATTTGTGAAATGCGGAAGGTGCAGCTGACTGGAGCTGTTTGGAAGGCATTAATGATGAAAAATACCTGGCTATACATCACCAAGGAGCCCAAGGTTGTAGCAATAATCTGCAACGGAGCAAGAAAAGAATTGCATCTCAATGCCACTGGAATCATCCACCTTCATGAGGACTGTTCATTAAAAACAAAAGAAATAACCCTGAAAACTGCGATAGATCAACAATTTTTTCTTTATTATAAATAGCCTATAGTTTTAAATAAATATAACGAGTATTATCAAGTACGTTGAGTGTTTCTTTACCAACTTCCCAAGCAACCCAGCGCTTATCCATCCCCCGCCAGTGGTAAGAGGATAAGCCAAGCCAAGTAAATTTAACTCAACACACTGTTGAGTTTCGGTACGTCGTTATAATAAACTTAATTCAACACACCGTTGAATTCTGTTCAATAGTAGCACTATTTATTTATAATAAGTGCTTTTGTTTTTGTTTTTATACACTATAACTGTTTCCTCCTTTGTATTTGATACCTATCTATTACTATTTATATGTAATTAGTAATTATTAATATTTTTTTTTTATAAAAAAAAATTTTCTACCTAGTATCAGGCTTTATTTATTTTTCTTTACACACATGTACATTAATAGGATGTGAGATGTAAAAATTACTCAATGCTTTTTTTTATTTTATTTTTTTTTATTTGTTTTCTTTTTTTTACTGGGGATGTGGATTATTAGGATGGGGGAAACTAGAAAAAGGAGACTGTGTCTGTTTGTTAACGTCCGTAGGTTAAACGTTTTCAGTCGTTTTCCTTTTAGGTGCTGGGGTTATTTTGAAATTAAGTTTTCTTGGTGCAGGTTTAGGCACATTTTCTAGTTCATCTAGAGAAAGTATTTTCCGTGATTTACAGATTTTTTGTTTGTATTTCACGTACAAATACGCACATAGAATTGAGATGACTAATGCAATCGTCATATATGATAATGTATAGTGGTGGATATGATGATTGTTGATTGGATTGAGCGGAATTAATTCCTGCTCTTTTTGCAAACGAATTGATTCTAGCACTTTCTTTAGATCCGCGTTTGATATAATCTTTAAGGGATCTGTTTCTATATGCGTTTCCTTTGGAGAGGACGTCATATTCCATATTATTCCGGAAATGTTTATTGTTGGGATAAAATAAGAATTAAATTTAGAGACTTTTACGCTATGTCGGTGCAAGATGAATCCTTTGCTTCGTACGTAGCAACCGGGATAGATATACATTGTTCCTGTTCCTTGCAGAACTTGTGAGCTAATGGAATTTTCGCAAATAATATCTATGTGGATGGAATCTTTTAGGGAGAAAAGCCAAGCGTTCTGCTGCGATAGTTGCGTCCAAAAACAATCTTGTTCTAATGTTAAAATTTTACAATCGGATGTAATCGGCTCCTTTTTTATCAGATTTATCTCACATTGGTTTATCTTAGTATTTGCGTTTAAGATTGGGTATGAGACCTTGCAGCAAAAATGCGTATGATCCAACGTTGCGCAATTGTGAATATCTTGGGCGGTTAATTCAATATAATGTTCGCGATTGTAATCTATTAATATGTATTCCTTCGATGGTTTAATATACACGAATGATTCGTTAAGGAGTGTAGGTAATGGCATTGTTTTGAATATTTGGTATGGTTCCTTGAATGGAAGTGGAATTCGTAGCTCGATAATTATTTTATTATTGAAAATATTCGCTGCTATTGTACTCAATTTGTAAATTTTTGATAAAATATTATCTCTGGAATTTATAGGAAGCATCAGTGAATTTGGTAAAACTTGCCTGATATTTAATAAAAGTTCCTCTATTTGTTTAGGTGATATGAGTGTAAGGTGAAATTTTCCTTGTCTTGAATCTGTTAGAATGTCTATTAATTCCGACTGGGTATTTTGGTATCTGAATGCCATTAACGAAACTAGGGAAATAAAGGATTCAAGTTCAATGGATATTTTGTTATCTAATGTGCTGTTTTCCATCAATGATGTGGCTATCTGCACTGATATTAGTTTTTTATGTATGACCATGAATTCCTTTTCAATTGCGGCTTTAGTTTTGTTGAAAATATTTGCGGTTGCTTCGACTATCGCAGTTTGGCTTTTCATAAGTGATAGGAGGGAGTTTTGGTTAAGGGTGAGGTTACGGATTTGCTCGTCAAAAATCTTGGCATCATCTTCGTCCAATGTACCGAAAAGAGCTTTAGAGATTGAGCCTATAGCATTGAAAAGTGCTCTTTGTTTTCTATTTTGGGTCACAAGTAACATATTCTTATATTCTATGTTTGCTAATATACGATTTATTTGTTACAACGTACCGTTACAAGTGTGGCTCAAGGCTGAGTGTTTGTCCAGTTTCTTTCAGGTCGCTGTAATTTGTTGGGCTATGAACTGGATGTTGTTGAATTCTGATTTAAAATTCGCTAGGTGGTAATAGGTGACGATTTTCCATTCGTTGGTATAGAGGTTGGCTCTGCCAATCTCTTCGAAGTAAATGCCTGCAGTAGCATTTAGCTAATTGACTTCTATTCCTGAGCTGTAGGCGAAAGGGATGAAAATCAAAATGAATGCTGTATGCATCATTTTGGAAACCTGGAAGATGATACTGTGTTAATATCTCTGGATGATGTTTGAAGATGATGAAGTTGTTACTCTGAGAAAAGTTTTAGGTCATTGTTATGGACTCTTTTATTTTTGTTGTTGATTTTAATAGTGGAATTTTCGGGGGAATTAATCTCCATTATCTCATATGGACCTGACCATAGTGGTGAGAATTTATTATCTCGAACTCTGCTCTTAAGTAGGACTTTATCCCCTACCATAAAAGATTTTTGGACGGAATTTTTGTCATATTGTAGTTTAGATTTTTCTTTATTAGCCATGGCTATGTCTTTAGCTATTTTGAAACTATGCTGTTGACGCGCTTTTATCTCGTTTGCATAATTGTCGTAATTATAGCAAACGGTTGGAGATGATTTTAAATTATTTGGGATTTCGGCCGGGAATCCGTATAGGAGTTCACGAGGAGTATAATTAGTACTCGAATGAGGGGTTGTATTGTATACAAACATGGCATAAGGAATCCATGTATCCCAGTCTCGTGGATCTTTTGCTACATAAGATCGGAGATATTCCGCTAAGGTTCTGTGGCTTCTCTCCAATGCACCATTCGTTTGAGGGTGATATGGAGTAGTTTTGAGCCTTTTAATTCTCAGCAACTTAGATACCTCGGCGAACATGCCACTTATGAGGTTAGAACCCTGATCTGTGAGGATACTTTCTGGAATACCATGTCGACAAACTATTGTTGTCGTGAAGGCTTCCGCTAATGTCTTAGACTCGGTGTCGACTATGGGAATAGCCTCAGAAAATTTTGAAAGGTCGTCTTGAAATGTAAGGATGTATTTGTTTCCAGAATGAGGAATTGGGAGAGGTCCTACAACATCTAGGTACACTCTTTCGAAAGGCTAATACTCCAGATTTTCATTTGAATTTTAGGGTTTCTGGATACTTTGTTCACCTGTCAAAATTGACATTTCCTTACATGCTTTACGATGTCGTCTGACATGCCAGGCCAGTAGAATTGCTTTTTGATTCTTTTAATTGAACGGGAAACACCTTGATGGCCTCCCGTCGGTAATGAATGAAAATCCTTCAAAACTTGTTCGATGTCATCTTTATCGGATAAATATTTTATTGCATCTTGATGGAGCTTTATGTTTATTTGTTTAGTAGCGAAGATTTGGACAAAAGCGTTTTTAATAATTATTAGATTCTGTGGATCTAATATAGGGAAGGAGATATTTATTTGTTTTAACTGATTTGCTTCTGTGTATGAGTAGATCTCAGTTAAAATCTTTTCGAGGTCTGATCTATCTCTTTGGGATCGATAAGGTAAATTAGTTTTAGAAAAAAATATTATGGAGTCTTTTCTTTTGAAGAAGTTCAGTTCAGTTTCTGAAAGTGGGGATTTATCTGAAAATTTTAATTTCGAATCCAACACTCTTTCAAGCTCTATATCTTGCATTGGCAAGATGAAAAATTTAGGATTCGCATACTTAGTTAGTAGGAGAGGAAAATTTGTCTCAGTTATTATGACTGAGGAATTATTTACAGGTGATGGAGTTGGGTTTGGAGTAGTTGCACTTGCGTTGGGTGTATTTATATTGCTCCTGAGCTCTGGCTTGATTTCCAGTTACCACATTTACGAAGGTGGTTGGTTTTGCAGGATGTTCGGAATTTTCCGGAATTGCTCTACTGATAGCATCTGCATTTGTGTTGAGCTTTCCTGATTTGTGGACTATCTTGTAGTCATATTCCTCAAGACGTATTCTCCATCTCATCAGTCTTGAGGAGAGATCTTTCAGATTCATGAGCCATACTAATGGTTTATGGTCAGTTATAATTGTAAACTGTCTGCCATAAACGTATGATCTGAATCGCTCAACTGCGAACACGATAGCTAAGAGCTCCTTTTCAATTGTTGAGTAACGAGTTTCCACACCATTGAGAACTCGGCTCACATAGGCGATTGGATGATCTCCTTGATCATCAACTTGTGAAAGAACAGCTCCGATCGCGTAGTCACTGGCATCGGAGGTGACAAAAAATTCTTTGTCAAAATCGGGATATGATAGAATTGGTGCTGTAATAAGTTTATTGTATAATTCGCAAAATGCTTCGTCGCAGATTGCGTCGAACTTGAAAGGCGTATCTTTCTTTAAAAGATTTGTAAGTGGTTTTGCAATTTTGGAAAAATTTGGTATGAAGCGGCGATAGTAGCCGACGAAACCAAGGAAAGCTTTTATATCTTTTTCCTTCTTCGGTCTGGGATAGGACTGAACTGACTTAATCTTCGCTGGGTCTGGTTTGACTACATTTTCTGTAATAATGTGCCCTAAATACATAATTTCCTTTCTTAGGAAGTGGCACTTGTCGGGTTGAAGTTTGAGATTGAAATCACGAAGGCGGCTAAATACTGCTGTGAGTCTGGAATTGTGATCTTTGAGATTGTATCCATGGACTACAATATCGTCCATGTATACGAAGCAATAGATGCCTTGAAGGCCAGATGGCTGGTTGAAAAGTAGCAGGGCATACGATTGTATTTGTAGTGGCCATAGGGTGTGCTAAAGGCAGTTTTCTCTCTGTCCTTCGAGTCCATTTTTATCTGGGGAAATCCACTGGCTAAGTCGAGTGTGGTAAAATATTTCGACTTCCCCAACTGGTCTAATATATCAGTGATATTAGGCAGTGGGTACGCATCGCCAATAGTAATGTCGTTAATACGACGAAAGTCTACCACTACTCGCCACTTTTTGTTTCCATTCTCATCTGGTTTTTTGGGAACCAGGAGAAGTGGAAAATTCCAGGGACTATGTGAAGGTCTGATGATGTCTGACTCAAGCATTTCTTGTATTTGCCTATTTACCTCAATTCGGCTTGCTTCAGAAAGTCTATAAGGCTTGGTATAGATGGGCGGTTTGTCTTGGAGTGTCTCGATTTTGTGGGTAATCGCATCTGTATATGAAAGGAAGTCCCCTTCTCTGAAGAAGAGATCGTTGAATTCCCTACAGATATTGCGAATACTCTCAGATTCCTCTGAATTACAGTGATCCAATTTTATAAGGCTTTGTTTGCAGTTTAATTATTCTGCCCTTAATTGGGTCTCTGTCAGAGTCTGCGGAGATGACCACAAAGTCGTTCAAGGCTTGGTAAACTGGGTTCACCTCGTAAGGTGCCAGATCGCCGTCCTCCTCATTTGTGTTGAGGATTAGGACTTTTGCCATACCGTTGACTGGTCCGACTATCGAATTTCTTAGAAACAACCCTGGCCTTATTTCCTTCTTGAAACAGACCGATTGATTTTGAATAGAAGGAGTTGGAATTTCAATGATGAATTCTGATCGATCCGGAATTTTAATTTCATTTATCTTATCTGATTCTTTCGGATTTTTAAAAGGACGGTGATATGATTCCGACTTTTGAGGAATTTTGAAGGAATTATACGATGATTCTGACTCGATAGAATTTGAAGGAGATAATACTTTATTGAAATTCTTTGACTTCTTTGATTTTATCTTGGGATTCACTTTTTGTGAATCTATTGATGAAGAAGATAGAATTTTACTAGATGCAGTCTTTTGTGCGGCTGTATATGGAGATATACTTTCATGTTCTTGCTTCATATCTCGTGAAGCTTTGGATGGAGATAGAATTTTATTTAATTCAGCCTCTTGTGTGGCTATAGATGGAGATAGATTTTTACCTTTATGCTTCATTTCTTGTGAATCATGTGCTGGCGATCGATTTGCATTGCTTTTCGAAGCAATTGATGGAGATAGATTTGTATTAATATCTTTATTGGAGACTGTTATCCTTGCATATAATAGACTCTTTGTTTGAGACCTCTCTTCTGGGTCTTCGCTTTTCAAATAAACGTATGGGTAGTTAGTGTAATATTCTTCATAAGGATAAGATTCATTTGAATCGTTTATTTCTAAAGGAATATATTTATTTTTGTAGTTGATACAAGCATTGTATCGAGATAAAAGGTCATGACCAAGTAGGCCATCGTACGAGAGGATGGAGTTATTTCCCACTATTTGAAATGGGTGTTCTAGGATGGAGTTATTATTATTCGAAGATTCTAAATTCAATTTAGCAAAGATGAGCCCTTCCGTAGAAGTGGGCTCTGTGAATAATGTGTTTATATTACAGACAGCATCTCTGTAGCAAATGCTATCTGGCTTTAATGGATGGAGTTTAATTAAGCTGATCTCTGCTCCAGTATCAATTAAAGGTAAGTTTTGGAGCAGAGCATATATCAACAGGCAAAGAAAGCGTTAGTGAATTTTTATTAATTTGGACGGAATTAATTTTTTGCTGTTTAGTTTTTCGTCGATATTGTCTCGGAATTGCGATGAACTTGCGCCGTTGTTTCTATCTGCGAGGGGTTGCCGAATGAGACCCCCCGCTGCATCCAGTTTCCCTGCCTGGATGGCGATGGAGTTTTGTTATTCTTCCTGTTCGGAGATGGTGATCTAGCCGAGATATTCGCATTGTTATACTTCGGCGGTGAAGTTCGACTTTCTCGGAATACTGGCTGCTGCCAGTTCCTATTTTGAGGCTGTCTGTCAGCCTTGTTTGTTGGTGGAGTATGGTTCATCTTTTGGAAATTATTTTGATTTCTCTGATTGTAGTCAGAACGACTGTCGTTTGCAGCTTTTATCCGGCATTCTTCGATAGTGTGCCCAATTAGATGACAATATCGACAAGATGGTACCTGTGACGGAGATGTGACCTTATTAAAATCCGGAGGAAGTTGTAATTGCGAGTTTAGTTTTGGAACTGTGTTGAGGTTCTGTGCAGGGCGTTGTATGATTGGGCATTTTGAAGCAGCATGTCCCAGTCTATTACATTTGAAGCATTGTAAATTATGACTCATGTTTTGTCTGAAAGGGACTGGATTTGTCTTGTAATTCGTTTGAAAGATAGTTTGCTTGAGCTCCAAACGCGATGCATGATCTGAAATGTGAGATTTTAATGCAGAAAAGGATTTTTCGGAATACACTTTGGCTAAAGTATGGAGTTGTGGATTGGATAATCCGTCCTCTATAGCTCTCACTGCTTGACACTCATTATCTTTTAAAAGAGATTTTAAAAGAATTTTATCACTTGTATATGAGTGCGTTGCCTCATTTAGTTTAGATAGAGTTGTGCTAAGTCTCTGAAGGAAATCTTTCACGATTTCCCCTATTCTCGGTTTAGAATTATTTAATTGGGATTGTAGCGTAGTTCTGGGAATTTTTACCTCAAAAGTTTCAGTTAAAATTAATTTTAAGGTAGGCCAATCTTCGACTTGATTGTACCTGAAAATATCATATGCATCTGCAGATAATTTACTCCTTATTAAGCTAAGGAGGGAGTGTTTTTCGTTCGCCGTCGTTACCGTCGCGTATATATCATCACAGCTTGAGATAAATTTGTGGAGATCTTTCGGATTTCCTTTGAAATTGGGAATTAATGTTCTCGCGTCAGATGGGAAAAAATTTGATTGGTCTCTGAAAGAGGCATTGTGGTGATGCTCTGTGAAATTATTTGTAGTATTCGTTACATTTTGGAATCGAGAGTCCAATTGTTCTTGCAGCGCAATTACAGTGTCTGAGAATGATGTTTCCATGTCTATGTAAACATCGTTTACGAAGTAATCGCTGTCTCTGTCGTTTGGGCCAACATTCAAGATTATTTTATGTGTTTCTTCAAAATCGTCCCAATATTTGTACAGCGAGTTTAATTTTTGGTTTAAGTATGCCTGGGTTGCAGTTGCAAGTGAATTATTATCTATAGACTGGATAATATGGAATAATGTTTTCCGTCTATCTTCTTGCAATCGAAAGCGTACTGTATTTGATTGATCCTTGTCTGCGCTGTCTTGGTTATCAGCTGCAGTTGTTTTTTGCGAAGTTTTTGGAGGTGGGACGTAATACGAGTTATTTTTGCGCTCTGTGTGGACTGATACGGATTTCAACCTATCAGAAAGAGTTGCCTTTGTAAGATTGTACCAGTCCTCCGTTTTGTCATAGCAGGACTGCTTAAAATAATCATGAGTCTCAGTAAAATCTTCATGATCTTGAATTAGGGTTTCCGTTTTTTTCAAATGAAGCCCATACGTGTTCCAACTGTTGGAGTTTCTCAGAAGTAAAATCTGAAGTCCTTTTAGGTTTATTCGCTCGGTGATAATCGGCCAGAATTTGTCTAATTTCTGCCATTTTTGGGACTTGTGAAAAGCAAAGCTCATCGAAAGATTTGGTTTCTTCAGTCATGTTTGTTTTAATTTTTTTTTAGTTTAAGTTTTCCCAACAACAATAAACAAGTAGCAAGTTGGTTATGCGGAGATAATTATGTTTAAGTAAATTTTGCAAAAGTTGAGGAAAACGCAGCGATAGGAATGTGAAGAATTGTGGAATTTGTCAACAAGCGAAAAGTAAAAAAAAATAGTTTTATATTTATTTAGTAGAAAAAGTCTTATGGTTTTTGGTTCCGTCTGTCATGTCTTTAGATACGTGATAGGTGTGATAAATTGGGACTAAATTTGTCAAATTTTCAATATATATATATACAGGGTGGGCCAAAAGTCATCATGGGGTTTAAAAATTTAATAACTTTTTCGTTTATATATTTTTTTTTTTTAGATTATAAAATATACAAAATGGAAATTTTTTTACGCTAAGTATGGAAAATAATGTCACTTAAATGACCGCCGTTATTAGCTTCGCAATGATGGGCTCTTTTTAGAGCATTTTCAATAACATCTTTCAACATTTGTGGTTGTAGCGCTCGAATTTCTGCAACAATGTTGGCCTTGAGTTCAAGGATTGTCTCGGGCTTGTTCACATATAGTCGCTCCTTCAAATAACCCCAAAGAAAATAGTCGGGTGCTGACAAATCTGGCGAACGCGCTGGCCAATTAATTTCCGAATTTCTTGAAATTATTCGCTGTCCAAAAATTTGCCTTAAAAGTGCCATTGTGTCTCGGGCAGTGTGAGCAGTGGCTCCATCCTGCTGAAACCACATCTCAGGTCTGTTTTCAAGAGCAGGACGTAAAAAATTTTCTATCATAAACCGATACCGCTCTCCATTTACGGTTACAGCACTTCCATCTTCATTTTCGAAGAAGTAAGGCCCAATGATATTTTCAGATGTAATGCCACACCATACTGTACACCTAATGGGGTGCAATTGGCGTTGATGAATGGCTCTTGGATTTTCAGAACCCCAGAACCTACAGTTCTGCTTATTAACAAAGCCATTCAGATGAAAATGAGCTTCATCACTCATAATCAGATTTTCAATAAAGTTGATTTCATTTCTGGCCAACTGTTGAAATTTAACTGCAAAATTTAGACGTTGCCGATGATCTGCGGGTTTCAATTCTTGCACCAATTGCACCTTATATGGGAATAACAGTAAATCTTTTTTTGAAATACGCCGTAGTGACGTACGAGACATCCCTAGCTGAGCAGAACGCCTTCTGGTAGATGTTTCTGGTGTTTCGTTAACACTTTGCTCTACACGTTCAATATTTTCCGCAGTGTGAATTATACGCGGTCTACCGGTTCGAGGCAAGTCACTTACGGTGCCATGTTGATGGTGACGATCAACTAAGCAACGAATCATAGCTTCAGAGGGCGAAATTCTGACGTTAAAATGGCGACGATATGCTCTTTGTGTTAAAATAATTGATCGCTGATTTAAGTAATAAAATTCTATTATTCTGGTTCATTGTTCAGTTGTAAATCTCTCCATTATTTATTCTCCAGATGTTATTTATATAATCTAAAAAAAAAAATAAAAAAAATATATAAACGAAAACGTTATTAAATTTTTAAACCCCATGATGACTTTTGGCCCACCCTGTATATTGTGGTAAGCTAGTATGGAACAGACCGGCTAGGGAGCCAAAAAGATTTAAATAATTTGTTAGGACACGCAATATCAAGGAAAGGGAGAATGTTCTTTATTAATATTTCTGTTAAAAAAAAAATTGGGAATTACTTTTTTTTTTTAAAACAAATAGGAAAAACAGAGCGATATAGTGATTAACTAAGATTTGTGAAATTCGTGAATAGGAGAAATAACAAAAAAAATTTTTTTTTTTTTAGAATTAATTAAAATGAAGGATTCAGAATTGTATCATCGTTTACATTTTAAGCATGTGCTGCAAAATTCGTTTTCTCCAACCAAAATCTTTCTCCTGATAGGCTTATGAAGCTCTATTTCAGATGATCGATTATTGATTTTTCTGAAGTCCTCTGGCCAGCAAGCTCACAAGATCTTACCGCAGAGGTCGCTTCGTGGAGTAGCGTACTTCACAAACACACACACACACACACACAAACAAAAAACAAACAAAAAACACAAACTTCAGAAAATATTCAATAATGATACCTATCCACGATATTTTTAAAGAAAATGCTCTTGCTTAATAAAAAAAATATAAAAGTTTCAAATATTATGCATTTAATAAAAGAAAGCAATGAAATCACTATTCCAAGCTCACATATATCTATGTGCAAAAAAAAACTTTTTCCATGTAATATAAAATTCTTCTGTAGAATTTCAGTATTTCAAGCGGGCTGCCGATATTTATTTTTGTTAATTCTTATTGGCACACCTGTTAAAGCGTAGTGAAATTAAAGCAGTTTAATTAGTATTGTCTTACGAAGCCGCGATAAAAAACAGTACTTCCAGCCTTCTGTTGTATACCTAAAAATGGTCAACAATGATAATTATAAGAAATAATTATCATTGGAAAAATCATTAAAAAATATTTAATTTTCATAGGTAGAAATAAGCTAATCATGTTTAAAACATGGTTAGCTTATCTCCTAACAAGGCGAAGAAATTGCCATCAGCAATTTCTTCAAATTCCTTTGCAATAAATAAAAATATTTTCCCACAAAACGACTTGGGAAAAATAAAAGTTTTAAATTTCAACCCAAGTCGTTTCGATAGAAAAATAGCCCCACGATAAATCTTACTTTCAGTAAGATTTGTCGTAAATACGATATGTATGTACATACATATATACATATCGGGCGCATAAAATTTTACTTCGGTGAAGACTGAAACGATCAAGTCTTCACCGAAAAAGCTCTTATCAGCAAATTGTCGCGAGCTGCATACATTGTGATCGCAACAATGTATGCACGATAGCAAGACGATGGTTTGATATTTATGAAAATATCAAATATCAATTTCAACCATCGTTCGTCGCGATAATTCTGGGCATGTTTAAACATGCCCAGCGGTAAATAATTTTCTCAGGATAGGAATGCAAATTAAGCACTTTCCTATCCTGAACAACTAGACTTGCGATTAAAAAAATCCAAGTCGGACACAGTCGGTTTTTGAGCGTTTTTGGTAACAGTTGGCGAGCGGTAGGAAGATAGAATTATATACGTCATAACGAGTGACTCTGGTGTTAATGTGGCAGTAATAAAAAGTGCAAAGAATTTAGACAAGTGTTAACCAAATAGAATGTTCTGGGTTAATTTAGTAAAATTTAGAAAATAAGGTGTTATGTAAAAATTAGAATAAAGAAAATAAGTTACACAAGTGTTAACCGAATAGAATAAAAGTGAATAAGGATTAAAAACAAAAAGGAAGAATTGGTGTTTGGATATTATTGCCCCGTCACTGGTAAGTGATCTTGGTTACCCCCGAATATATAACAAAATTGGTGCAGCCGGTAGGATAATGGAAGCCTGCTTTCTAAAAGTCAAAATAGAAAGGCAAAAGAGCTTTAAAATCCGCTATCCTGCGAACCTAAGGGGTTCCCTTGACGAAGCCACTCAGGCCAAGTCACCCCCAACACTCAGGTAGATACCATATCTAGGCGCCTCTGCTCCAGGCGGGCAAGCGTTCACCCCAATTTGTGCACAGGCACCACCGAGGGATACAAGTGAACAGTCCAAAGAAGGAAGAGGAGAACCATTCCAAACTCCCCCGGAAGGACGAGTACAGATCAGCCAGGACACAGCTCGATAAGCAGCCTGAAGTTACAGCCAAGCAGCTAACAAAACGCTAGCAGTCAACGATCCGGAGTTGAAGAGGAAATCGAAGACGGCTTATCAGCCCCCTTTTCAACTAGATCCAGGGGAAGTTAAGACGGCCCAGGGCCCCCCCCCCAGCTGCAAAAGTAGGCCGAAATCAACCGACCAAGGATTGAGAGGGAACTCGAAGGCGGTTAACGAAACCCCTCTCTCAATTACAGCAAAGGGACTTAAGCAGGCAAGGGGCCCCCTTTCACTGAACAGCGCATCATATGCCAGCCGACAATCCTGATCTACCTCAGCAGGAACCAGAAACAGCAGCGAGGGAAAACTCCCAATCTTTAGCCGACGCGGGATCAGCCCCAGGTGCAAATACACAGCACCCCGGTGAAGGTACAGCATCTGCTGCAGAATTTTGCCCAACAGGGCCTCGACTTCGAAGCGGAACCGTTCTGCCAGGTCCTAATAGACAAGTAAGTTTAGATAAGTTCTTGAATAAATTATACGAGAGAGCGCGGGAATCGGATAAACTGACGCATTAGATCAGAAACTAAAAACAGAGCGCGAGGCCAGGCTCGCCAAGTTAAAAACCTTAAAGGAAAATACAATACAGTTCCGAAAGGAACTAGAACGGTTTTCCGAATCTCGGCGCTCACTCAGTTTAGATTTAGAAAAGAATAAGAGTGTTAGGTTAAGTGAAGGTGACAGTGATAGTGACAGTGACGGTGAAGTAGCTGAACCAACTCCCGAAGACCTGTTAATCGATTGGCTCGAAGAATCCTTAACGGAATTCAGCCCAGAAACAAGCCCAGCTAGTCCACCCAAATTTAAATTTCCAGTCAATAGACTACACACAATGGTGGTCTACGCAAAAGTAGCTAAACTCACAGCTCAACTCGTTCCCTTATTTTCGAGTGAAAGTACCCCACAATTGGGACGAGAATTACAAACCTTCATGGGCTGCTGCAAACAAACTATGCAGTGCCTAAATGATGAAGAAAAAGTGGCTTTCATTCAGGTCCTTCCTACAAGACTCAGAGGTGACGCAATTATTCGCTTCAGACGTCCCTGCTTCATTTACTGAAGTAGAGGAACGTTTAAACAGAACGTATCTTCCCCGTGAGACATATCAGGAGCTAGTGAACAAATTAATTACCACCAGACAAAACCCGTTAGAATCTCTCACTGTTTTCATTACAAGCTTGAAACAGTTGTTGACGATTTGCAACGAGGCAGCGACACAGAAGTATGGAGCTGAGGCAGTCCTTGCTGTGAAAACACAGCTGATGGATTTTGCCAAAAACGCTTTGAAAAGTGGAGTAACTAACCCACATCTGTGTCAATATTTGCTCACGCAGGGAGAAGGTGACTTAGAAGCACTAATTCAAAAAGCCCTGGACATGGAGAAATTACAACAAAGCGCTACATTCGTCCAGACTCCTCTGGTACAAGCTCCTCCAATGGCTCCAGTAGACCCAGACCTACGAGTGCGAGCTTATTATAGAGCTCATTATTATCAAATGCCATCAACACCTATGTTCGCATCACCTCGAGCTCCAAACCCAAATCAGTTTTCACGCAATGTGAATAACTCAGGTTCATCACAGTCAGGACAAAGACCATTTACAAATACTGATGCCGGAAACTCGGATACAGATGCACTGGTCCGTAACATCACGTGTAATTTCTGCCAGCGAAAGGGTCACACGTATTCAGATTGCCTAAAGCGCAAAAACACGCCTTTCTGCTCAAACTGCAAAATCTATGGACATGACGTCCGTGATTGTAGAAAAGGTCAGCAAATACAACAGATTGTTCCTCCACGCCTCTCCAATAGATCTCCACAGGACCAACACAACACGAAAAGTCCTCAAGTCTTCAACATAAGACTCAAATGCACCTTTTGTGGTCGCCGAGGGCATGCAGACGAAGATTGCCGCCAAAAGAAGAAATGGGAAGCCCGGAGTCAGGGAAACGACATGCAGTCGACCCAAAACTCCCCGGCTCGACTATAAACCTACAACGCAAATCAAAAGGGTCACCTCAAGCGCCCGAATCCGGTGTCCCTACAGTGAAACTTCCACTGGACATAAGCCTTAACGGCCATACAAAACTAGTAGTGGACACTGGCGCTGAGGTTAGTATTATTAAGAAAAGAGCAATTAAAGACCCAAAATAATTAACTCCAATGAGGCGTGCACTTTACAGACCCCTTTTGGAACCGGAAAGACATTGGGAAATTGCAAGGGCAACTTCAATTTTAAAAATAAAATTCCCTGCAAGTTTCAGGTGGTACAAAGCCTACCAGGTCTTTCCGATGACGGCCTATTAGGAAACGATTTCCTATCAGACAATTGTAGTGTTGAAGGCCCAAATAAAGCACTCAAGTTTCCTTGTACGGAAACAAATCCCGAAGAGTTTACTGTGCCCTTATCATGCAAAACGGACAAGCTGTATTCCAGTAAAGCAGTTGAAGTGAGGTCACTTGCAGAAAAGATGGAACCTAAACAGGTTAAGCTATCTACATGCGGTGTCTCCAAGGCATCCCACGAGAGTAATGCTGGCTGCCAGGTTCGAGAAGAGCCGACGGAGTGCGAAAAGAGCTGTCTGGGTGATCAAAAGACCAGCGAAATGAGGCAGCATCTGGTTACCTTACGAGAACCACTATGCATACCTGCTAGGTCACAAATTATCACCACGGTCCCGTTGCGAGTGAAGGAAGAAATGCTCTGTCTATCTAAAGAGATAGGCGACGGAGTCTTCCTGGCCAACAGTTTACTCCCTACTGGAAAAGAAACAGTGCTAGTTGCCATACTCAACAGAAACAATTTCCAGGTAGTCATCAACAGTTTATTATTACAGCTGCTCCCTATACATGACTACGCCGTCATCCCAATAGGAGAGGTCATTGATACACAACAAGTTCTCAAGCCGAATAGATCGCAAGCGAGTAACGAAAACATCAGTGAATCTCCCAAAGCGGAACAGAAGCCAAGCAAGACTTCTTTCTCAAAAATACCTAGATATAAGTTACTAACGCGGCCCAAGTGCCCCATACAAGACGAGTGCGAGCTCAGTAAGACCCGAATAGAGGCAACAATGACTCCACCGTCCAAGAGAATAAGTTACAAAAGTTTTACTTGGCCCCAGAACCAAACCAGAGATGAGAACGAGCTCGAGAAGCCGACAAGCAAAATGCAGCTGACTCCTGCATCCAATATACCTAGGAGTAAGATAATCACACGGAGAAGGAGCGAAACAGCAATAGGTGCGTGCGAGCTCAGTAAGACCTATTCTCGGCCAAAGACGACTCCACCACTTAATAAAATTAGTGTTAAGAAAAAGCAGAGGCCCAAGAGCCCCACTATCAGTGCGTGCGAGTTCAGTAAGACCTATTTAAAGGCAAAGTTGACTCCACCACTGAGTAATATTAGAGTTAAGAAACCCCCTAAGCCCAAGAGGTCCATCAGCAGTGCGTGCGAGCCCAGTAAGACCTATTTAAATGCAAAGTCGACTCCACCACTTAACAAAATTAGTATTAAGAATAAAAAGTGGCCCATGAGCCCTGAAAAAGACGCGTGCGAATCCGTAAGACCTCATTGAAGGCAAAGTTGGCTCCACCGTCAAATAGTATTAAGAAAACCAATTTTTCAAGGCTCACAAGCCAAAACACGAATGCGTGCGAGTACTCGGACCAATCAAAAGTACCCATAAAACATGGTACTCCACCATTAAAACTGCAGGAAGCCCATTCCCAGCCATCTAGTAATGTAAGTAAAATAGATAGTAAGTACACAACTACACCAAATGAGGAAAAAGACGCAAGCTTTTCGGAAAACATAGCTATCTTACAACACGTAAGATACTTATTTCCGGATCATGAAGATCCCACACATACTCCGCGAGTCAACAGGCTAGACCAAGAGCTCAGCCTAGACCCAAATCTAAATGCGGAAGAAAAAGCTTCGATATCCGAACTCTGTTACGAGTACAATGATATCTTCCTTCTCAAAGGTGATAAGCTCACATACACAAATGCTATCACCCACAATATCCCTTTAATACAAGATCAAGCGCCCATAAACCAAAAGGCCTACAGATTACCAGAGACCCAGAGACAAGTAATCAACGAACAATTAAGAGAAATGCTAGACAACGGGATAGTCCAAACTAGCAAAAGCCCTTGGAATTCAACCTTATTAGTAGTCCCCAAAAAGGCGGGACCCGATAGTGAAAAAAGGTGGCGCGTCGTTGTCGATTTTCGCAAATTAAACGAAAAGACAATTGGCGACGCATTTCCGCTACCTCGAATCGAGGATATTCTTGACCAACTAGGTGATGCTACGGGCACTACGAATTTAAGCGTATGCCATTCGGACTCAAAGGAGCTCCCGCTACATTCCAACGCCTCATGAACTTCGTTATGACAGGCCTACAAGGCCTCGAATGTTTCGTTTATCTTGACGACATCGTCATTTACGGTAAAAACCTAAATGACCACAATGATAAACTTCGCAAAGTCTTCAACAAATTGAGAGAAAACAACCTCAAACTGCAGCCAGAGAAATGCCAGTTCTTGAGACGAGAAGTTGTTTACCTAGGGCAAAACGGCCTGCGTCCAAACATTTGCTCTTCCTAGAACAGTAAGACAAGTTCAGTCCTTTCTAGCACTTGCCAATTACCATAGGAAGTTCATTCCGGACTTCTCTAAAATAGTTCGTCCAATTAAGAATTTACTCCGAAAGGATGTAAAATTCACTTGGACCGAGAAATGCCAAGAAGCAGTTCAAAGCATTAAAAATGCCCTAATTTCAGCACCACTTTTAATCTATCCAGATTTTTCTAAACCATTCAACCTTACAACGGACGCCAGCAACGAAGCATTAAGCGCTGTGCTTTCCCAAGGAGAAGTGGGAAACGACCAGCCAATCGCCTCGCCTATGCCAGCCGAACGCTAAACAAAGCCGAGAGAAATTACTGCACAATTGAAAAGGAGTTATTGGCCATAGTCTGGGCGACTAGAAATTTCCGATGCTACCTCCAAGGCAGGAAATTTACGGTCTATACTGACCACAAACCTCTCAAAGGTGTCTTTAATGTAAAAGACCCGACTTCCCGCTTGGTGAGATTTCACCACAAATTATCAGAATACAAACCAGGGAAGTATAATACCAATGCGGATGCATTAAGCCTCATTCCACAAGTAGACAATACAGGCAACACTTTAACGGTACAAGCCCAAGTCCACCACACTATGGACTCTGATGTGGAGGAAAATAATTTCCCAAATAAAAAGAAAACAAAGAAACCCGCTCATTGCTTCGCCGTGACCAGAGCTCAAAAACCAAGAGTCCATGCGGTCAATACTAGCTCCAGCGCCCCACGGCAGCGGAAGATAAAGAAATTGAACCCCCCCCCCCTGCTACGCTTGAACAAGAGATAAGTCCAGTCAGGGCACCTGAGATAAACACGAGCCCCAAGGAAGTTCAAACAATCCTGAAGGATTATCACGACTCTCCTTTCGGCGGCCATCAGGGCGTCATTAAAACTTATAAAAGAATTAGACGTAGAAGTATTGGTGGAGACACATGCTTAGCGATATAAAGAACTACGTAAAAAAATGCCCTAAGTACCAAACAATGAAAGCATCTCCACAATTCAAGATGCCAATGGTAATAACGGATATCGCAGAACAACCTTTCGACAAGGTTTACCTCGATATAGTAGGTCCACTAAAAGAGACCAGATCAGGTAATAAATATATCTTAACTTTTCAAGATAATCTCACCAAGTTTTGTCGATTGGTATGCCATACCCAATGGAGAAGCAGTAACGGTGGCGCAAATCTTTTTCAATGAGATTGTCACGCGTTATCGCATTCCAAAGAGAATAGTCACCGATCAGGGAACTAATTTCCTGAGTGAGCTATTCAAGAAGGTCTGCAAACTGCTAAGGGTAAGGAAGTTACAGACTTCCGCATACCATCCACAGTCTAATGGAGCACTAGAACGTGCCATAGACCATTAATCGAATATCTGCGTACAATCGTAGACGAAAATCCCAAAACATGGGATCAATTCCTGCGAACCGCTGCATTCGTGTACAATAACAGTGTACACGAGGGTACTAAACTAACCCCGATGGATTGCTTTTACGGCTTCACAGCGGATGTCCCAACTAATTTAAAACGGGACCCTGAGCCCGTATATAACCACGAAAGTTATTACCATATGCTCAAATACAGATTACAAAAATCATATTCTACGGCTCGTAAAAATCTCTTAGCCAGCAAACAACGCTCAAATGCATATTACGACAAAACAGTCAGGCCTCTCACTTTCCACCTAGGAGACAAAGTCCTCCTAAAAAGTGAAAGCCGCAAACACAAATTGTCTCAAATCTGGGTTGGCCCATATCTGGTAATAAATGTACCCAGTACAACAAACACTACCATAAAAATAGGCAAGCGGTAGGTTGTCGTACACAACAACCGTTTAAAACCCTATTATGAGTAGCATACTGGTACATATATCTTTAGCAAATAAGTTCCCATCATACAAAATTCTACAATTAAATTAAGATATTCTAGTTACACACACAAGATCATCTAGTACGACTAATTGACTAACGAAGCCTATCCTTCATTTTCTACAGAACATGAAGCACATATTGGTGTTAATATGTTGCTTTCATCTGGCAATGGGACAAATACAGACGGAACCCTACACAACGAGTCCCCTGAACAATACGGGAATACTGTATGAGGATTTAGGAAAATTGCAAGTGTACCACAGTACATGGAATATACTAACGGAGATCAAACTAATGGAATTGGACAACCAAACGCTTATGGCAGAACAGGCGGAACACTTAGTTCACCGACTTATGTTCAAATCAAATATCAAGAGGAGAACAAGTGTCATTCGAGAAGTGGTCCCAAAATCAAGATTAACAAGATCTATATTCGATGGAATAGGCAATGCAATGCACTACCTATTCGGGACCATGGACAGCACTAATGAACAGGAAGTATACAGTCGACTCGAGGAGCTCGAAACAAATACTAAAGCACTAGCCGACCTGAAAAAGCAGCAGATCAGTGTAGTCAAAACTACACTACAGCAAATTCAAAAACCATTGACATCTCTGCAGGAAAGACAACGTCAAATAAATCTCCAGGTAAATAGAATGCAAAACTCTCTGGCTCCTTTCCTAAGGAAATGCATTATGATGGGGTGTTAGCTGATAAACCTGAAAGTATTTGCAACTTATTTGCAGCTTACTTTCAAACAACATTCAATGCTCCTCTGACCTCAGCAATCTCTGCTACACCTGATGAAATCCATCATAACTGCCCTGCACATATCCCCCTGGTTCTTCAAAATGATGTTGGAAACATTCTTGCATCGCTGGACGAAAATAAAAATGCGGGTCCTGACGGTATTCCCAACATATTCTATAAATATTGCTCTCTCGTCCTGTCGCATCCCATAGCCGTGTTAATGAATTTATCCATTTCCAACCATACAGTTCCCGATGTCCTTAAGGATCACTTCGTTCATCCTGCTTACAAAACTGGGGATAAGAACCTTGTGAAAAATTATCGCCCTATAGCTGCTTCCAATGCCCTAGCCCTAATACTTGAAAAAATTATTTACAATAATCTAATACCGCAACTAAAGCCCTACATCGGTCCTCTGCAACACGGGTTCCTACCAGGCCGATCTACGTTAACCAATCTCTCGATATTCACCGACTCTATTGTAGCGCATCAAACATTTCATAGATGCACATATGTACATAAAAAAAAGAAAAACAAGCTAAGCAAGCATTCAAGTTCAATAATTTCATTCTCACATATTTTCGTTCATAAATTGAACAATGTGAATGAAATGAACTTGCAAGGGCAATGCACTTCAGTGCAACACACGTCAGTTTGCTGACACAACATTTCACACCATTCTGACCTCAATGAACCCGAATGCTTGAAAAGCTTGGAATGTGCATTGCGACAAATTCTTGGATGGATTTGCGAATTTTTGATTGCGCTACTCCAGGTCAATAATCTATATTGCAATGTATTGCAATAAATTGATTATTTAGTAGATTTATACGTTAGGTAGGGATAGCAAATAATGATATAAATAAGTTGATTAGAATAAAGAAAGTCAGAACGTTTGAAGACGGAAAAAGGTGTTTTTATTGTCAATTCCTCCAGTAACTTCGGCAGTCTTTGACGCCATACAGTGTTCTAATATCGGCTGAGCATTCTCGCCTGCACTCCACAATTTATATCGGCTGAGCATTCTCGCCTGCACTATACGAAGATATTCGGCTGAGCAATCTCGCCAGAAGATAGGGCAGTCTCTGACGCCTTCAGATAACAATATCGGCTGAGCATTCTCGCCTGCACCACGTTAAGGTATTCGGCTGAGCTTTCTCGCCTGAAGTATACAAGACGATTACAAGTACAAGCTTTACATGGCGACCCTGCATCACGAACCAAGGAACACAGAGACCCCGCACTACTAACCGGGAAGGAAGTACAATTAACATGCACCACGGACCAAAAAATCAACGTGAACTAAAAGAAGAAATAAGAAAAAATCCAGAGGCGGGACCCACATACAATTAAGATAAACGGTTTTCGAGAAATTTGTAGAACTCTTCTAAATTTTTTTTCTTAAATTTAAAATGATGTCAAACCAGCAAGCAGAGATTCCACGTCCCCGGCGTAGAAACTCGGATACCATAGAAAACAAAAATTCACCAGACGAAACAAGCAGCAAGCACAAAGAACGAAAAAGGATGAAAGATGAAAATAATCATGAAGTATGGTCTACAAACAATAGCAACAAAATTATAGGAGGACAAATCATAAAAAGAAAAATGCATGCAATAGTGCAAACTCGTATTCCGACAGCGACAACAGCCGCACAAACGAACAGCTGTGAACAACATGATTCCGCATGTCAAACTGAAGATGAATTATATAAAAATGAATCCCACGATATGGCAGTACACCATAAAGTCCACTACAAAAATGCAGCATGTCAAACTGAGTTCTAGAAATAGGATGTAAATCCAGATTCGGATAACGGGCAACAAGTCCCTGAAATTCAACACTCAATTTTCAGAAAACGACGAACATAAAATGAACAACGTAAAAAATTTATATATATATTTATTAATAAGCTAATCAAGTAAATTAAATAATACTAAAGATGATGCAGCATCAAGAGATAAATCTAATCAGATATATAGATAATTAAGGAAACCAGCCTAATAGACTACTTAAAACTAAGAAAAGAATTCTGCGGAATAACAGGAGAAACAGAATACTCCAATTGTGTCAGGCACAATAAACTAATCCACAAGAAGCTACTCGATATTAGACATAAATGGATCATGTACAAACAACAAACATAGAATCTGAAATGGAAGGGGATGTAGTAGAATATATACTGCGTATCATAAAAGACAATCATACAGGCTCAACTAATGATTCAATTAAACAAAAAATTAGGAGGTAGACCTAATAACAATCCATTCAAATTAAACAGAGATAAACAACACTAAAATAACGATCATGACTAGTATGCCAGACTTTTCAAAAATAGGCAACGACCAACCTATTTCCAACGCAAGCAGAACTCTGGATAAACATGAATTGAAGAAACCAATTATAGAAAAGGAACTTCTAGGAATCCACTGGGCAATAAAACACTTCAGACCATACCTGCATGGAAAAAAATTCACAGTCGTGACTGATCACAGACCTCTAGTAAGTTTGTTCACACATAAGGATCCATCATCAAAGATGACAAGAATCCGTTTAGAACTATCTGAATATGACTTCGACATAATATATAAAAAGGGTTCACTGAATACAAATGCAGACGCACTATCCAGAATAAAGCTCAATTCGGATATGCTTAAAGAAATGATACCAACAGCGCAAATTAAGATAACAACGAGGAATAGATAAAAAAAAGCAAAAGAATCAGAAGCATGCGAAAAAATTGAAGATATTGAAAGTGTCGATGAATCGTCAGGCCAACTTTTCATATACGAAAGCACCTCAATCTCCGAAATAAGAAATGTAAGACAATTAAAATTCATAAAGATAAATAAGGACGTCCAGAAAAGAAAGTATAAAGAAAAGAAGAGTATACTCATATCAAAAAAGGAAGTTGCAATCGAGTACTGCGATAATCCGAATCTGAACTTAGGATCGATATTGGAGAAGCTAACTCACGCGATGATTGACAACGAAATTCAAATGCTAGCAATCTCAAAAGAAGAAGAAATATTTAAAAAAGTCGACATAGAAGAATTTAAGAAGAAATTTAATGATCTGCAGAAGCGAATTAAAATAAAAGAAAAGAAAAGTTTGCGCATAATAATATTTAAACCCCCAAAAAGGATAGTGAACAAGGAAGAACAACTGAACATAATCGAACAATTTCATGACACTCCACACACAGGTGGACATTCAGGAGTCAAACGCACAATTAACAAGATCAAACAAAGATACTGTTGGAAAAATCTCAGCAGAATGGTGAAAACTTACGTAAACAACTGTGAGAAATGCAAATGCAATAAAATAATAAGGAACACCAAAGAAAGAATGGTAGAAACAAACACACCAAGTCAAAGTTTCGAAATATTAGAAGTTGACACGGTAGGACCCATGAACCAAAGTAAATTCTACAGATACATTCTGACATGTCAATGTCAACTAACCAAATATGTAGAAGCATTCCCCATGGAGAATAAAGAGGCCAAAACAGTCGCAAAAATATTAGTCGAAAAAATAATCTTAAAATATGGAACATTCAAAATTCTAAAAACGGACCTAGGCACCGAATTTGTCAACCAATTAATCGCAGAAATATGTAAAATTTTCAAAATAACCCAAGTCACATCAACTCCGTTTCACCACGAAACTCTAGGAGCCATTGAAAGGAATCATCGAGTACTAAACGAGTACCTATTATCAATAGCCCAGAATGCTGAATGGGATGAATGGTTACCCTATTACACATTCTGCTACAATATCACACCTCATTCCGAAACCAAAATATCACCATACGAACTGATATTCGGAAAATTAGCCTCACTTCCAGACACCATGGATCAAGATAGAACAGATCCGATTTACAATCTAGAAGATTACTCAAAAGAATTGAAGTTTCGCCTACAAGAAAGCCAAAAAATAGCTAAAGCACTATTGGAGAATTCTAAAAAGAAAAGAAGCAGAAAATCTGATGAAAAAACTAACCCACTAAAAATTAAGATAGGAGATAAAGTATTATTAAAAGTAGGAAATAAGAGAAAGAATGAACCGCCATATAAAGGTCCATATATTGTAATTGATACAAATAACGTTAATACTAAGATAAAGATAGATAGAATAATAAAAGAAGTACACAACAATAGGTTGAAAAAATTTTAAAGTTCAACATCAGTATCATGTAACAATTAAAACAACTAGTGAATAAGAATCAAATAAAGTACACAAATTATTTTAGTAGAAATGTAAGATAGAAAACTACATCATAAGAATAAGACAAAAATTTTCCTCTAATCAAGCAAAATTTTTTTTTCCATAAGAGGAGGGATGTAGCGCATCAAACATTTCATAGATGCACATATGTACACAAAAAAAGAAAAACAAGCTAAGCAAGCATTCAAGTTCAATAATTTCATTCACACATATTTTCGTTCATAAATTGAACAATGTGAATGAAATGAACTTGCAAGGGCAATGCACTTCAGTGCAACACACGTCAGTTTGCTGACACAACATTTCACACCATTCTGACCTCAATGAACCCGAATGCTTGAAAAGCTTGGAATGTGCATTGCGACAAATTCTTGGATGGATTTGCGAATTTTTGATTGCGCTACTCCAGGTCAATAATCTATATTGCAATGTATTGCAATAAATTGATTATTTAGTAGATTTATACGTTAGGTAGGGATAGCAAATAATGATATAAATAAGTTGATTAGAATAAAGAAAGTCAGAACGTTTGAAGACGGAAAAAGGTGTTTTTATTGTCAATTCCTCCAGTAACTTCGGCAGTCTTTGACGCCATACAGTGTGCTAATATCGGCTGAGCATTCTCGCCTGCACTCCACAATTTATATCGGCTGAGCATTCTCGCCTGCACTATACGAAGATATTCGGCTGAGCAATCTCGCCAGAAGATAGGGCAGTCTCTGACGCCTTCAGATAACAATATCGGCTGAGCATTCTCGCCTGCACCACGTTAAGGTATTCGGCTGAGCTTTCTCGCCTGAAGTATACAAGACGATTACAAGTACAAGCATTACACTATTGCTCTGGCCCTTGATGAAGCTAAACAGGTTGATGTTTTTTATGCGGACATATCCAAGGCCTTTGACAGAATAAACCACAAAGTAGTCATAAACAAGCTTAAGAGATTGGGCTTTGACTCTAATAGTACCCTCTGGTTTGAGTCATATCTCTTGAATCATCATCTAAGGGTCGTAGTTAACGGATATTCGTCTAATTCATACATGCAAACTTCGGGTGTACCCCAAGGATCGATTCTTGGCCCGCTCCTCTTCTTATTATATATCAATGATCTCCCCAATGAATTATCCTCTGCTACCTTAATATATGCCGATGACACCAAAATTTATCGAATTATAAATGACCTATCTGATTGCCAATCCCTGCAAAATGACGTCCAGAAGCTACTCTCCTGGTGCTACAAAAATCAATTATCCTTAAACGTTGACAAATGCAAATGCATGACCTTTTCAAGAAAGCAAACCACATTCTATTGGGATTATAAGTTGGGCACCGTATCTGCCATGCGTGTATCTAAAATCAACGATCTAGGAGTGCAATTTGATAGCAAGCTTCTCTTTGACTCTCATGTTAATCATATCACCAACAAAGCGTTTAAGACCTTGGGATTTATCTTAAGGTGTGCTAGGCCATTTAAGCAACTTTCCTCGCACATAACTATGTATAACACCTTGGTAAGATCTATACTTGAGTACGCTTCCCCAATTTGGAACCCTTTCTATACAACGTACAGAAACAAAATTGAGAGCGTTCAACGCAGATTCACTCGGCACTTGCTCTTCAAACTTACTGGTTCATATGTGCAATACGAAGCCCGATTGTCCAAATACTCTATGATATCCTTAGAAGCGCGTCGCTCCTATCTTGACGAAATGTTCCTGTTTAAAATCTTGCATGGGTCTATTGATTCAGCCCACTTATTATCCCTATTAAAAATCTGCTCTCCTAATCGCCTCACTCGCCACACACTCACGTTTTTTATTGATGCTCCCCGCACCAACTTGCGCTTTAAATCCCCCTCCGTTCGGATTCAAAAGGCTCACAATGTCTTATATAATGATTTGGACATATTTGGAGATAGCTTTTCGAGTTTTAAACGCAACCTCTTGATTGTAATTAATCAATTGAACAATTTTGCAATTTTAAATTAAAGTGATTTGTCTCACTCTTATTCTTTCTGCTTCATTTCTCCTATTCCTTACATATTCAACTTGCCTCACCCTCATGCCTATTTGTTATTCTTTATTATCATTTTTTTTACCATTTTTTTTTCTTTTTTCTTTTAGTACTTAAGTTAACTTTCTCATTAATAAATAGACTTATTTGTCCCTGAATTCTATGGATTTCTTCTTATGACTTCAGTTACTATGTATTATATCGTTTTAAGTTTGTTTCATTCCTATTATGCTTCTTGAAATTTTGTTTTGTACTACTTACATATTAGCTTTAATTCCACCTATGTATTTATAGCTATTCTTATTAAGTCTACTATATATTAATAGTTCTAGTTTGTTTCAGTCATATTATGCTTTTTGAAATTTTTCTTTGTATTTACTTGGATATTATGTAGCTTTAACTTTTCCTAAGCATTTGCAGATCTTCCTTTTTCTTTCTTTTTTCTTTTTTATTTACTTTTTTACTTTAGTTGCTTAGCGGTAGTAAGTAAGTGAATGTATATCTGTTTGCTATCGCATTAATTTTTCAAATAAATAAATAACAGATGATTTACTGATGAGACAATTGAGGCAGGAAATAATTTCAAGCCTAACCCTACCAATTGTCGAGATTGAGTACATGCAGCAAGCCTTACTCGACATAATAGTCTCCAGTAAAAATCACCAGTTGCATCCGCTAGTGGTGTCTCCCAAAAGTCTATTAGAGATATACCACAAGTCCCACGCTACTTGCCCAGATGCACAAAATTGTCTCTCCCTGCTATATCAGACAGCGGAAACAAAGGCTCGTGTAGTCCGAGACAAATTAGTTATTAGAATACAACTTCCGATTTTCAATCTTCCACAAATGAAGTTGTATAGAGTACACAGTTTTCCCATACAAATTAACAAAAAACAATCATTGGTACCCGACATACAGTACTCGCACGTAGCGCACCAGGTACAGACACAGGATATCCTATTATTAAAAACCCAAGATCTTAAAATCTTCAAAAAGATCACGCAATACTCCAAGGAGGACACTTATATTGCTAAGCTAGGCATTCCTGTTACAAAGGCCGCTATGTCTAAAGAATGCATAGTGAAGCTGCTTTTAACCCATTAAAGGAAGAGCCACAGTGCCAATTCAGAGCGTAAATACCTCCCAGAGACCTACTTATTAAACTAAGTAAACCAAATTCTTGGATATTCTCGTTGATAGAACCAACCATTGTACACCTTCAGTGTACCCAACAATTCTTAACCTCAAAAATTGAAGGTCAAGGGATAATTACTATCAACCATCCCTGCCAATTACAAGTAGGATTCCAAATCCTACACTATGATGCAGAGAATATCCAGCAGTTGAGTCTCAAACAACCCACTTATTTCCCAGATATAACTCCATTAGAACAAATAGTGGATAAATATCTTAATGAAACTAAAAACCAGGTACAGTCTGAAAAAATACAGACAGAACTATACTCAGGAGATGACACTAATAGCATCATCCTAGAAGACACCCAGTCATTAAAAGAACTGGACGAAAAATTAGAAAAAGTAGTTCTTCATATCAGTCACCACCCTACACATGTCCTAGCTGCAACATCAGTATCCTTAACTGGTGTTGTCATCACATGTATGGTACTGTACCTGGTCGCCAAATGGCTAGTCCCATTTATTAAAAATTATCGTCCACACAAACCAAAAAAAACCCCTGAGGCGAAGGAACAAATTGAACAAATCGAAATAATCGAACCTACCCCTCTTAAAAGTGTTATGGCCCAATATGAGGAAGATTCTTCATGCAGGCAAGGCGCATTTTAGAGAAATAATTAGCAATTGCTAAACAGTAACCTCGCATGGTACTGTTCTGCAACTGCCGGTTATTTCGCTGATTAGCCCAACAGCTGGCTACGATGAGCGCTTAGTGGAGCAATCGACGATTACGATAACAATTAACCTCGCATGGTAATTGTTATGTAAAGCGATTGTTTACTACTAAGCGACTCAGGTGCTGCAACCGGTAGAACAAACGACAAGGTTGTTGCCGTTTGTTTACATCCGCGTTGTGAGCAAAGAAAGTACTTCCGAATATCGGGGCATAAAAGACCAATGACTGGTCTGGCGAGTGCAGTTCAGTGAAGTATTCAGTCGCGTTTTATATTTTTGGTTTTAAGGTGTCAAGTTCCATTCAGTTCGGTTCGGGTTAGCTTTGTTTAATATATATATTAGGATAGGTCAGTTTTGAGTAAAATAAAGAAGTACATATGTTAAAGTAATCTGAGCGTGTTTTAATTAAAGACTTTTAGTGATCGTGATTAATTATTCGATTTTCCGCTATTTCATTGCATTGGGACACGACATTTTGGCGCAGCCGGTAAATTTAAGGTAAAAATTATTTGAATTTATATGTGTTTTACCTTTTACTTAATAAAAATAATTTTGTTTTAAATAATTTTAATTTTAATTGTTTAATGAAAAAACATCGGCTGTCGTAAGACGCCATTAACTAGCAAATTTCGGCGAGTTATCGCCTGCTAGAATTTTATTTCAGAGAAAGTGTTAAATTTAAGATGTGATAAACTTCGGAATAAGTGATAAGATGAACTATTTGTAAATACTTTGTGATATAGGTATGTGTTTTAGCTACGCGAGAGTTAGTGATATAAATTTCACCAGCTTTTAACGTCACGTAATAACGTCATTTTATACTCACGGAAAAAATCTTTGTTTATGTGCATTTGCTCGGCCAAGTGTATTCGGGTTCCATGCGATTAAGTAGGTAGACAGGTAGAAAGTCGGGATAAGTAAAATAGAAACATTGAGAGAGTATAATACGTTTGATTTGTACATAGGTACGCATAAAAGAGGAGTTTAGAGTATTGAACGTAGTAATTATATTACAGTTTTGAATTTTTAGAGTTATATATGAGTATATACAATATTAAGAATTTTAAGATGTGTTAAAGTTTTTTTTTGGAGTTGTATCATTTTCTTCTCTCATACATAGTAAGGGTATGTGAAGTCCCAATATGGGCTTTACATAAAAAAAGGGGAGGTGCCGGTGTGATGGACAGGACTGGTGAACACAAAATTTTAATGTCAATATTTTTTTATTATTCACAAAATTTACCTTAGCCTAATAATTCAATCAAACCAAAAATGATAATTATAAAAAAAATAATAAACTAATAAAATAATAAAATAATAAAACCAAACAAGAATTCAACTGATAAAAATAAAAAATCCAAAATAAAACGAACTCAAAAATCCAAAAAATCCAAAATAAATCGCGACTATTCCACGTTTAACCTGTAAAATATAAAAAAACCGAGATTAGAAGGAATCTCTAAATGAAATACAAACAGAATGAGCTTCATTCACTGCTCATTAAATTTGCCAGGTTCAAAACTACCTTAGCCTTGGGGGTGCTGAAAAAGTATAATTTAATTTAAATATATTTAAGTAATAAAAAACTGGGTTCAATTCTTCCCTTCCTAATCAAGATTTAATTTCGGTTTAGCGCTTCCGATCTGTCTTGTCGACTGCTCAATTTGCAAGTGATTTGCTATTCCCAACAGCTCGCTATTTATAGCCGGGAATACAATGGGAGCAGTGCGTCTGTCGGTCGCTGTTGCCTTGACGCTATGCAGTAGCAGCGTGTCGCTATGGAGATTTTTTGTTGTCGTTGGCGTAGTGGAGATCTTCTTTGGTAAATAGAAGAAGAAGATAATGTACCAGCTGCCTGTGACACAAATGTCACTGGAGACGGCAGTAGCCGTAAACAATGGTGAGTTTTTTCATTTTTGTTTATTTATTTATTTGTATTAATGTATTTTTATGTTTCTATTTTCAGCTTTGCGGCTCTCGAGGAGGAATGCTGTGTTTCGTGGGAGTTGGATTCCACGGTTTTAGATAAGTAACTTTTCATGTAAAAGTCTCAGATCGGAATGATCTGAGATTTTTACTTTTTATTTATATTATGATTAATCCTGTTTTGTTTTCTTTTTAGGGATATTTATATAAGGCCAAAGGCCTAGAAAAAATAAAAAGGGCCTGTATAAATACAGGTAACGCCAGGAGTTGCTGTGGCACTTGTACAGTGAGTGTTTTATTTTTTATTAATGTTTTCCTTTTTTTAATTATTGTTCCGCGACGGAACATCCTCCCGCCTCAAAAAAAGATGTGGCTGAATAATTGTTTTTTTTTTTTTGCTATTGAATAAATTTTATATTTACTTTTGGTTAGATTTTTATTTAATAGTCCCTGTTCTGTTGGTTCCATTATTAATTTTTGTTAGTACCAGAATTAAAAAGAGGTTTTTTGTATTTAAAAACTTACGTTTTTTAACTTGTAGCCGTATGCGTATTTTTCCGTTTGATGTTTTGATGAAGCGGAGCGTGTCGCCTTCATCGGTTTGTACCCTGAAGCATTTTCTTGCTGTCAAGGCCTTTTCCCAAGGTATGGGCTGCTTGCGGATCTCACTCCATAGAAGTGGATCAATTATAAAATTTGTCGGAGGCAGAATTGCGTCCTGAAATAGTACTCCTGTTCGTGGTTGTGAGTGTGTCTTGTCTAGGCATGATGCCTCTGGACGTGACTCTATCGCAATTGCCTTAACTTCTGGAATTGCTTTGTCTGGAGCTGAGCTGGGACCTGGTTCATTAGCTACCCCTGCTGTTTTTGGACGTGATTTTTTGAACTCCTTTGGCGCTAAGCTGGCACATTCTACACTATTTTTTGTCTCATTTCGACTTGTTGTTGCCTGTGGTAGTTTGGCTTGTTTTGGTACCTGACTGGGATGTGGTTCATGTATTTTGACTGGACATGAACGTCGTTCTTGCGGCGGTTTTGAATTCGGAGCTTGTGGGAGTATCCGTGCCTTTTTCGGTGCTGAATTGAGACATTCAATACGATTTTCACGTTTTGTCCCAGTTGGGGGTCGAGATGGAGTCGTATGGACTCGAATACCTGGGCCTCGTGCGAGTGCCTGTACCTGTTTGGTAGCAGGGACTGCCTCGAATGGAGGCTTGAATACTCTTGGTGGTTTAGGTATCTCAGTTTCTCTTAACTTGTCCTTTATTGGAATTGTCTCTAGATCGGGAATGTCGTCGATCCAAAGACAGTCATCCAAGCACGGTAGTGAGTCCATTTCCCAATAATTTTGTACAAAAAAAAATAATAAACGAATAATAACTAAAAACTTTAAGCAACTCAAAAGGAAAATAATAAAAACTAAAAAATTAATAAGAAATTATACAAAACTATAATGGCAGTCCGCTTTACACCATGTGCGATTGTCAAGTGATGATGATTTTCAGATTTGAACTGAAGTTGGCTGAATTTTGTATTGCTGTTTTATGCTTTATTTTGTTTAATTAAGGCCCACACGCTTCATTTTTGAATTGAATAATGTGATTCGGGGATAAATGTATATATTTGTGGTGTAGTATTAATTTATTATTTATGTTAGTAATATTGTACTATTTAATTTGGCATTGATATTACGAAAAGTTATTGTGTTGAGAAAAACAAATGTCGTGCTTCGTTATGCCCGTGTGGGATCGTTTGTGCTTCGTGTGGGATGTTATTTATTTTTGATTTTTAATGTGAAAAATTTTGTTGAATTATATTTTTGTTTAAATGGGTAACTTGTATAATTTAATAATTGGCCGAATTATTTGAGTATTCTGTGTTTTGACAGTTGCTACTCTGACCCTTTTGTCCTGGCCTGGGTTGATTTTTATTATTCGACCTGTCGGCCATTTTGTGGCTGGACAATGATGATCTTGTATTAAAACTAAATCATTTATTTTGAGGTTATCTTCTGGTTTTTTTCCATTTTTTACGAGCTTGTAAACCTTGAAGATATTCTTTTGACCACTTTTTCCAGAATTGATCTGTCAACCATTGGACATATTGCCAACGTTTGAGGGAAGTTGTTTTATCAGTGATAGACAGTTCTGGAATTGTCTTTAAATTTCGACCAATTAAAAAATGCCCAGGAGTTAAAATGTTAAAATCGCTTGGATCATTGGAAAGCGGTGACAGAGGTCTGGAGTTTACGCAAGCTTCGATTTGACAGATTACGGTTGACAGTTCTTCAAAAGTTAAAATGGCGTTTTGCAAGGTTCGCTTCAAGTGGGTTTTTACTGCCTTAACTCCTGCTTCCTATAATCCACCAAAGTGTGGCGCTGACGGTGGGTTGAAATGTCACGTAATGCTTGCTAGTTCTGTGACAGTAGAACTGTCATGTGGAAATGTCTTCAAAATGGTTTTAATTTGATTTGACAATTCCCTGCTTGCGCCGACGAAGTTCGTGCCGCAATCGGAATAAATATGGGCGCATAAGCCTCGGCGGCTTATGAATCGCTTCAATGCAGCGATGAATGCCGCTGTCGTCAATTCCGACACGACTTCAATGTGAATGGCTTTGGTCGCCATGCATACAAAAATGCTTAGATATCCCTTTATGATTTTAGCGTTTCTTAATTTTGACGTTTTAATGTCAATGGGACCGGCATAATCGACGCCAGTGTGTTCGAAGGTTAATGCAGGGGTGATTCGTGATGATGGAAGGTTTCCCATAATCTGTGTAGATGGCGTTGGTTTTGTTTTGAAGCAGGGGATGCATTTTCGTAACTGCTGACGAACGGTGTTTCTGGCGTTAAGCAGCCAGTATTTGTTACGTAATAAATTGAGGGTAAGTTGTATACCTCCATGTAATGCACAATGATGAATGTTATTAATGATAATCCGTGACACATGATGGTCATTTGGTAGGATGATTGGGTGCTTTTGATTGTAGGTCAGTATCGAATTTTCGAGTCTGCCGCCGACTCGGATTAATTGTTTATGGTCTAAATATGGATTAAAAGTGAGAATGCGGCTTGTCCTCGAAATTGGTTTATTTGATTTAAGACAATGGAACTCATTTGGAAATGCTATCTGCTGTACAATGGATATGATAATATTCTCAGCTTCTTGTAATTCGGAGTATGTGAGATAGCTAGACTGCTTAATTGTGCTTTTAGATTTGCAGTTGTTAAAAAACCTTTTGCAATAAGCGACAATTCTTACTAATTTAGGGAATGAGGAATACCTTGTCAACCATTCAATTTCTAGGCCAGTGCAAGTCAATGCCTTGACTGTTCGGATCTCAAGTTCAGAGCACTTGTGAAACGTGGGCTGTTTTGGCCAATCCTATCTGGATTGCTGTAACCATGATGGTCCGTTCCACCAAAGCTTGGATTCGACAAGTTCGTCCGGGTTAAGTCCTCGAGAGGCGCAGTCTGCTGGGTTACTTTTGGATGGTACATATCGCCATAGTCGAGGATGGATATTTTCCTGGATTTCTGCCACTCGATTTGCTATGAATGTTTTCCAAGTTGATGGCTGTTTTTGAATCCAGGACAAGGTGACTTCTGAGTCGGACCATGCGACAGTGGAACTGTCCGTGATATTTATGTCAGCTTTGATTTGTTTCATTAGACGGGAGAGTAAAACAGCTCCACATAGCTCGAGTCTTGGAAGTGATATTGATTTCGTTGGAGCGACTCTAGTTTTTGACGTAAATATATGAGTGCTAATAGTGTTGTCGTTGTTTATGATTCTTAAATATACAACACCTGCAAAGGCCTTTTCTGACGCGTCGCAGAATCCATGCAATTCCATGCCTTTTGCTGTAGGTGAAAAACCTACCCATCGTGGTATTTTGACTGATTGGATGTGTTTTAAGCTTTCCCTGAATCTCTTCCATTTAATTGTGATGGCTTCAGGTAAGGCTTCGTCCCATGAGTATTTATTCAACCATAGATTTTGTATAAAAATCTTGGCGATAATAATAATTGGTGCCAACCATCCTAATGGATCGAACAGTGATGCTGTCTCGGATAAGATTATCCGCTTAGTAAACCGTGGTTTTTGAAGTAAGGGGCTTACCTTGAAGCTAAACTCGTCACGTGCTGGATGCCACTGGAGACCAAGAGTTTTAATTGTATCCTTTTCTGATAAATCTAGAACAGAATTGATTTCTCTGTGTTGATGAGGAATGTTTTTAATTAATTCCGGATGATTGGCTGTCCATTTACGGAGATTAAAGCCTCCTTTGGAAAGGACGTTAATTAGTTCTGTTTGTAATGTTAACCCACCTTTAGTATCATGTGCCCCTGTCAGTAGGTCGTCGAAGTAAAAGTCGTTTTTTAGGCTTCGGGATGCAAGTGGATACTTGTCTTGCTCGTCTTCTGCTAATTGATGCAGGGTGCGGATGGCAAGATATGGAGCTGACGTAGTGCCAAACGTGACTGTTGTCAGCTGATAATCTTTTATCGGTTCCTTTGGTGAATCTCTCCATAGGATTCTTTGATAATTGGTATGTTCAGGATGCATTTGGATCATCCTGTACATTTTCTCTATGTCAGCGGTGAAAGCGATTTTATATAGGCGCCAATTTAAGATAGTAGCCCATAAGGTGGGTTGGATTGTTGGTCCGGCCAACATTTGCTCATTCAGTGACCTTCCGTTTGTTGATTTTGCGGAGGCGTTGAAGACTACTCTCAGCTTGGTCGTCGAGCTTTCTTTAATGACTGCGTGATGTGGCAGATAATAATGACAGATGTTGTTCTGTTCCGCTGAATTTTGGGTTGATTTGAGTTCTGTCATATGTCCTAGCTGTAAATATTCCTTGATGCATGTTTTGTACTGTGTGTGCAGCTCGGGTTGTTTTTCAAAGCGTTTCTCTAATTGGAGAAATTGTTTCAATGCCACATGTCGGCTATGGCCCAGTTCCGGTCCGTTTGGGTTTCTGAAGGGCAGTTTAACCTGATACTGACCTTGTTTCAAGCGCTTATGTGATGCTGTATATATTTCCTCACATAGCTCGTCATCGGGATTTGTTATTTTCCTTGGAATTTCCTCTATCTCCCAAAATTTTCTCAACTGTTGCTCTAGCTGATATTCTGGTTCTATTTGAACAGTGAATGTCTTAACTGTGCTGGGTTTTTTGCTGCTTGTACTTCCCATTAGGATCCATCCTAATTGGGTATGCTGAGCAGTTGGATCTCCAGGGGCGCCCTTTATGACTCCGCTCTCAATGATTTCGGCGTATACATCTGCTCCCAGTAGTAAGTCTATTTGACCAGGGTTGTAGAACTTGGGATCGGCGAGTAGCAGATGTTGCAGATAGAGTAATTTTTTGACATCTATGGTGTCAGCTGGTACGAAATCTGTGATCTTCTGCAATATCAGAGCGTTGATCTTGGTTTCAAATTTCGTGTTGATTGATTTCATCTTGAATGATGTTTGTGCCTTCACGTGGGCGGTTTGAGATTTTCCTAACCCGCTGACTTTGACGTGTGTTGTTTTTCGTGGTAGCCTTAAACGTTTACTGGCAGCTTCAGTAATGAACGATACTTGTGAGCCCGAGTCTATTAGAGCTCTCATTGTATGGGTTTGTCCGTCTGGACTCTCTATATCGACTAACGCAGTTGACAATAATGCCCTACTGACGTTTGTCGAAAAGAATGACTTTGTTACTGGCTCATTACTGTCGTTAGGCTCTTTAAGTTTTATTTCAAATTGCTCTTGGTTATGTGTGGATAAATTCTCTTTTTCTAAATGAATGAGAGTATTGTGCCTCTTGTGGCATTGGAGGCATGATTTTTTGCTTGGGCAGCCATTGAGGTTATGTCCTGACGAAAGGCAGTTTTTGCATAACCTGTGATTATTTATAAAATTTAATCTCTCCTTTGGAGATAATTTTTTAAACGAAGAGCAGTGAAAAAGAGTGTGATTCTGCTTGCACATTGAGCATGTGTGCGATTTGTTCAAAAATGTGTAGGCATTTTTGTTGGTATAGTTTCTTTGGGATGCACTAGTGTGCGCCTTTGAGGTTTGATACCCGCTGCGGGGATCTCGAGTACGAACACGTGCCTCGTTTTGGTTTTTGTACTGACGTACATTTTCTTGTGTCTTAGTATTTTGACACTCTTGGATTGCTTCTAGAGTGCGGAACCTTGTCTCTAGAAACGTTGACAGATCGGAATATTTGGAAATTTCGTTTCTTGTTCCTTGCTCATGCTCCCACAATTGATGTGTTTCTGGAGGGAGGCGTTGAACAAGATGGTATATCAGTATGGCGTCCCAATGTTCAACTGGAAGCCCTAGATATCGGAGCTCATGAAGACTCTCTTCTGTTTGATCGAGAAGGGAGCGTATGGCGTAAGCTGATTCGGCTTTTATAGGTGCTTGACTAAGTAATGTTTTTAAATGAGTGTTTACTAGTACTCTCTTGTTTTCGAATCTCTTTTGTAAGAGTTCCCATGCCTTGAGATAATTCGCATCGATTACCTCGAATTGGCGTAATAGGCGTTCTGCTTCCCCCGTAACGCTAAGTTTTAGGTAGTGAAGTTTCTGAACCTTTGATAAGTTTGGATCTTTGTGGATCAGCGAATTGAATAGATCATGGAACGTATGCCATGTCTTGTAATTGCCATCAAATATTGGTATTTGTATGGGTGGAAGCCGAGTCTCAATTTTTGGTAGACGTACTGTCTGTGTGGCAGGTTGTTCTCTAGTATGAGGTAACGTTGGGAACGACTCCTCTAGCTCTTGTGACAACTTTGACATGAGATTGATATATAATTCTTCGGTCTCTTCGTATAAGTTGCCTTTGGCATATTCGCTGTCCACGCCGTTTTCGGTTGACCAGATTGCTATATGCGTCTCTGTAAATGCTTGCCATAGCTTTTCAAGAGATTGAATGCGAGTAGCATAATATTTCTTTCCTTGTTTGGTTTCTGAATTTGCTTTGCCATGGTTAATTTTGGCTTTATCTATTTGGTCGTTTAGACCCTTTTGAGTGAGAATTAGAATATCAACATCCGCCATTTTGTTTTCCCAGTCCTATCCGGCTCGAAGGACCAATGTGAAGTCCCAATATGGGCTTTACATAAAAAAGGGGAGGTGCCGGTGTGATGGACAGGACTGGTGAACACAAAATTTTAATGTCAATATTTTTTTATTATTCACAAAATTTACCTTAGCCTAATAATTCAATCAAACCAAAAATGATAATTATAAAAAAAATAATAAACTAATAAAATAATAAAATAATAAAATAATAAAACCAAACAAGAATTCAACTGATAAAAATAAAAAATCCAAAATAAAACGAACTCAAAAATCCAAAAAATCCAAAATAAATCGCGACTATTCCACGTTTAACCTGTAAAATATAAAAAAACCGAGATTAGAAGGAATCTCTAAATGAAATACAAACAGAATGAGCTTCATTCACTGCTCATTAAATTTGCCAGGTTCAAAACTACCTTAGCCTTGGGGGTGCTGAAAAAGTATAATTTAATTTAAATATATTTAAGTAATAAAAAACTGGGTTCAATTCTTCCCTTCCTAATCAAGACTTAATTTCGGTTTAGCGCTTCCGATCTGTCTTGTCGACTGCTCAATTTGCAAGTGATTTGCTATTCCCAACAGCTCGCTATTTATAGCCGGGAATACAATGGGAGCAGTGCGTCTGTCGGTCGCTGTTGCCTTGACGCTATGCAGTAGCAGCGTGTCGCTATGGAGATTTTTTGTTGTCGTTGGCGTAGTGGAGATCTTCTTTGGTAAATAGAAGAAGAAGATAATGTACCAGCTGCCTGTGACACAAATGTCACTGGAGACGGCAGTAGCCGTAAACAATGGTGAGTTTTTTCATTTTTGTTTATTTATTTATTTGTATTAATGTATTTTTATGTTTCTATTTTCAGCTTTGCGGCTCTCGAGGAGGAATGCTGTGTTTCGTGGGAGTTGGATTCCACGGTTTTAGATAAGTAACTTTTCATGTAAAAGTCTCAGATCGGAATGATCTGAGATTTTTACTTTTTATTTATATTATGATTAATCCTGTTTTGTTTTCTTTTTAGGGATATTTATATAAGGCCAAAGGCCTAGAAAAAATAAAAAGGGCCTGTATAAATACAGGTAACGCCAGGAGTTGCTGTGGCACTTGTACAGTGAGTGTTTTATTTTTTATTAATGTTTTCCTTTTTTTAATTATTGTTCCGCGACGGAACAGGGTATTTAACCGACATGTTGTCCGGGTTTAATGGGCTCGAACAGGGTTATGTTAAGTTAAGTTTTTAAATATCGGGAATAATCGTGGTAGGAATATGAATCTGGTCGGGTCGTCTCATGAATATTTAACATAAATAAGAGCTGTAGGAGACATTCTCCGCCGGGGTATCGATGTTATTAGTATAATAGCTCAGTCATAAAACTTAAATGTCCTCAGGTAGGAGTAATATCTTAACTAGGGAAGAATTAGCACGCTATCAGGCCCAGGAAAGGGAATTAGAGCTCAAAGCATAGGAACTTAAGGAATGTCAGGCAATATTGCAGAATTATGAACAGGACTGGCAATATATAGGGGAGCATATAACAGGAGAGTTACAAAAAAGGTGGACAGAAGAAGAAGCGAAGAAAATACGACAGGAATTGAACGAGAGTGCTAAAAAAGGTACAAAAGGCCAAGCTTTAGATCATTGGAAGAAATCCAGAAGAAGAAAAAAGGGCTCTTAAAGAATATAGACTCGCTAAAGGTACAGCTAAAGGAGGCTGAGGAAACTACAGCGGAACTAGAGAAAGAATTGGAATTCGATCAATCACCACAAGAAGGTTCTAATCAAGGAGTTAATAACGCGAACACGAGTAAGAGATGGAATCCAAGGAAATTAGTATTCTGGGATCAGCAACAGGATAAAAATGGGACCTCTGGGACGTTTAATGACACACAGCAAAAAACGTCCAGTAACAGTACGGAACGGTCGAAATAAACCCAGAACAGAATCTGTCAAGTCAAAAGCACCTCTAAAGAGCAACATGGCAGAGGCATACGATAAAATTATGGACTTGGTCTCTAAATACATGCCAATGTTTTCAGGGGAAAGGTCTCCAAAGTTGGCAAAAGAAGTTTTTCGTTTCCTCAGTTGCAGCAAAGACTTGCACGATCGACTGGAAGCAGCAGAGCAAAGCATTTTTATTAAATGCATAAAATACCGTTTACTATCCAATAAGCTCACATGAGCCAAAGGACTTTGCATCTTTGCAGCAGGCGATTAAAACAGCCTACATGCCACGGAAATCTTTCAGTGAATTACGCACTGAAATGTTAGCATGTAGGCAGAGACCTGGTGAGGATATTAGAGAGTTTGCGAATCGGATGATGGAGCTGCTGGACCAGATTAAGTCTGCGGTATCAGCCACATACCCCAATAAGGATGGAGGTTTGATAGCAGAACTAGAGGTCGACGCGGTAGCTACTTTTAAAGCTGGTGTCGGCAGTCAGGCCACACGGGTATACCTTACAGGAAGGAAGTTTGAAACACTGAAAGAAGTTCGAGAAGAAGCTCTTTACTTCGAAAAAGGCTTGAAGCTATGACCCCAGTTAAACAAGAGCCAGAATATTCCAGAGAACCACCGCAGGAAGGATGGAGAACCAGGATTTTTACTGTTGAAAGGCAGAGACAGTCCCAAATACCTTTTCCATCGGTGCAGACGGCGACCCAATCAGGAATTAACTGGGAAACTGCCACTAGCACAACAGGACAACACAGAGTAATCAAATGTTTTAAATGCGGTCAGCCGGGACATATTTCCAAAGAGTGTCAACAGGTATTCTTCTGTACTGGATGTGAGGAATATGGGCACCAGGTGGCCAGTTGCCGAATTCACCATGTCAGAGTGGCAAACTGTGCAGCTAGCAATCATGATGAGTTCTATTCAAGAAAAGAGGGGCTTTATTGCCAATTCTGCCGAACACGGGACCACTACACGGAGAACTGTCTTAAGAAGTATTTAGCAGAGAAAGAAAGTGAAAAATTGAATTCAAGTAGTAAATTTGTCATCACAGTGCCATCGGACATAGCTTTAGAAGGTAAGTTTAGGCTTCTCATTGACACTGGGTCCAGCTGTAGCTTAATCAAGGTAGCTAGAATAAAAAGAGATATAGCCATAAATGCGTACCAGAAAATAAGAATTGGGGGACTATTTGGATTTGCCAGGAGTTCCATAGGCACCTGTGAGGCGAAGTTGTTGATAGACAACGGTCAGCAAGAATGCAATTTTAACATTATTGGTGATACCGACTCGATTCCAGCTGATAGTATCCTTGGAATGGATTTCCTCAGTGACAGAGTTATTATTGACTGTGTAAATAGAAAACTTTGGGTACAAGGTGCTGGAAGAGGCAACGAGGCAAGTGCCTCTGGTAAAAGCGTTGCAGCTTGTGCACGAGTGGGACCCACAGCTTGACAAAGTACCAGTAAAGGAAGTCCGTTTCAGGCCAGGATAGAGGATAACAAGATTAAAAAAGCGGAAAGCATCGCATCTTGCGCTTATGACCGACACTTTAAAGCGAAAAGTGCGGCACGCAAAGCAGAGAAAGCTTTAGGACAAGGAGAGAAAAGTGTACCCATATTGGTGGAGCCATTCGGGGCACAATTATGGGAGAAGTCTTTATCCACATCTTATGACAGTGAGGTATTTCATAAGGAAAATGTCGAAGAATTTAGTAAGGGTAGGAGGCAACCGGAATATAAAGGGTACAGTGGAAATAGGCTGGAGGCTGAGCGTACATTTGTAAGAATCGCCAATGCAACAGCCTATTCTGTAAAAAATCCAGATTCCTCATATGGGCAAACAGAACCGCGCAGATTTTACAGACGACCTGCATGGAGCCATAAAAACAGTTACAGCCGACGGCGATCTCCGTGGACCTTGCCACAAAAAGGTAAATTAAAGCTACAAAATTATAGTTGTAACACAGGTAAGGTAGATCCGCCTGTCAAAAATAAGATTGATAGGATAAATCTTACACCAAATTTGACCGGGCTGTACAAGATAGGTAACGGTTATGACCCAGGAATCGGGGTACGTAACCAAAAAGATTTCCAACAAATTCCCTCTAATTTCAGAAGAAATTCGATGAGCGGAGTTTGGTAGTCTATGGCCAGAAAGATATGAAAGGAGATATAAAGATAACCCAGTGAACATTGTAAGGTAAATTTACAGATTAAAAGGTAATAGAAGATGTTTTAAAAGAAATATATATGAAAATATAGAAGAACAAGAAGAAAAAATAAAGATTTTATAAGAATAAGTGAATCAGAAAGAAAATATTGAAATGAATAAAAAGGAAGAAATAGGAGCTTTAAAATAAAGAGAAGTTTGAAAAAAAAAGCTTAACATAATTGAAGAAAGGGATGGAATAGAATGAAAAGTTAGCAGAATAAGAAATACATGTTGTACGTTTATAGTTATTGATACGATTAGTGAAAATAAAGAAAAATGTAATAATCGAGATTCATAAACAAAGAGCAATAACCATTACTGTAATTGTATATTTTAGAGGTTAAGAAAGATTAAATATAAATAGGAAATTATAATAGCAGTGTAGCGTTAGCCTAAAGAGCGGGATGGAAATTTACATAAATAGGAGATCAGTATGGCAACCGAGATGCGGAAAGTTCCGGTATGTAGCTGAGAGCCACACCAAGTGAGAGGAAAGGCAATAGTTATGCGAAGCCCTGGAGAGTTTAACTTATTGATCTGCATGCGAATTCATGAGTAAATTCCTTAGTTTTTTTCTTGGAAAGCTACAATTAAGAAACAGTACAGAATTACTAGCGCGTAATTGAATGTTGGGAAGGTATTCTGGTGACACATATATAGTATTATGTGGAATTAAAAATATCTATTTCTTTAGGTACGGATGGACTCTCGATATAATTGAGAGAACTCCATCGTACCCATAAGAAAATCAAGAAAAGATAAATAATATTTCTAAAAATATAATCATCAATCGTTCGGTCCCCTGAACCTCATAGTAACGAGATAATTGAGAGCACATCTCCTGGAAAATAATATACTCATAGAACATCGAAGATGAGACCAACGATGTTTTTTTTTTGTCCTCTAGTACAATTAGAGAAGCGCCAGTAATAGGAGCGGTTTTGTACGTTCTCTTATGATTGAAATTTTAAATATTTAAATATTGCTAACAAAGCGGAACTAAGATCTGGAATGGTCTATTCAATGGAAATTTATTTGCTAGTATAGTATTGATAGCGCCGATAACTGAAAAAAATAATTTGACATGAGTATCCTAAAATTGTTCATTACAAGATGTTAATACTATCAGGAAATACTACACAAAAGCTAGAAAAAGCTAGAAGTGGAATAAGTGCAGCAAAAAAGAGCTGGCAGTAGAAGTTTAGAAAACATCTCTTAAGGCAGAAGACTCAGACCAACAGCAACAGATGAGCCGTTCCTCCAAACCCATAATTCAGAACAGCAGCAAGTTGAAGCAGACGTCCATCTTACCGTTGATATGACATCAACCTTGCAGTGAATCCAGACCATACTTTCCGACCATCATCAACAAACAGTTCGAGCGAATTCGCTAAATTTAAGGCCCGTAATTGTATTAAAGAATTAAGGCATAATTATATATTAAGCGAAGTAGTCAATTCGAAAATAAGGCAAAAAGGAGTAGATCAATATATATAAATAAAGTTAAAATAGTTGCTCTATTGAGCAAATAAAAATTAAGGTACCTAGTTAAGTTGAATCAAGAGATAAGAATGTGTAATAGAAATAATTTTTGTGTGAAATTTAAAGGAGATACCTATAATGTAAAACTGAAAAGAGCAATTTTAAAATAAGTGAATCGTGAAAAAAAACTAAGAAAATAAATGTAAGGCATTAAAGAAAAAAAATGTTAATAAAATTAAATGTGAAAAGCCATAAGAAAGAAAGTAAATACGGAAAAATAACAAACATAAATAAGAATAGAATACAGAAAGCAAAAAAGCAAAAAATAAATTTAAGAAATGAAATATAGAAGAAAAAAAGTTTAAAGGGATGCAAATAGAAAAATTAAATATGGGAAGAAAAAAAAAATTAAATGTGATAATAAAATAAAAAGAAAAATTAAATGAGAAATAGCGAAAAATGAAACAATGAAATTAAAAATGTAATTGAGATCACGAAATCAAATAAAAGTAAATGAAATATGTAACGTAGGAAAATAAGAAAATTTGATAATAATTATGTAAAGGAATATGAACCGAACGAGCATTAAAAGGTTCTCAATTGTTAATTAAGACTGTTGCTCTCTCCAGATCTAGTCCCCTGCGGAAACTAGTTTTTCCAAGGGGGGAGGGATGTTGTGGCCCAATATAAGGAAGATTCTTCCAGCAGCCAAGGGCGCATTTTAGTGAAATAATTAGCAATTGCTAAACAGTAACCTCGCATGGTATTGTTCTGCAACTGTCGGTTATTTCGCTGATTAGCCCAACAGCTGGCTGCGATGAGCGCTTAGTGGAGCAATCGACCTCGCATGGTAATTATTATGTAAAGCGATCGTTTACTACTAAGCGACTCAGGTGCTGCAACCGGTAGAACAAACGACAAGTTTGTGTCGTTTGTTTACATCCGCGTTGTGAGCAAAGAAAGTACTTCCGAATATTGGGGCATAAAAGACCAATGACTGGTCTGGCGAGTGCCCGTTAGTTTCAGTCATCGTCGTAGTGGAGTCAAGTTTCGGTTCAGATTATTCGCCGTGTTATTAAGATAGGTCAGTGTATTTTAATAAATAAAGATTCGTGTATATATTCTAAGTAATTTGCGTATTGTTTTATTTGAAGAAAGTGATCGTAATTATTTCTTTGGTTTTTTCGTTATTGGATTGCTTTGGGACACGACATAGGAGCCAGAACCTGTCCTTGATGCTTAATCAAAATCGCTGAATCTCTATACAGTTTCCCGATGATATAGAGCCACCTGGGCGGAAACCCAAATGCCTCGAGAGCAGTCAGGAGATACTCGTGCGAGACGCTATCAGAAGCCTTTTGCTGATCAAGTAAAATCATGGCCATTGTGTACCTGTCTGTTCATGGTAGGCAAACAAATGTTTGGCTACCGCGATGTTGTCGTATATACTACGACCAGGAACACAATAGGAGTGTTCCGGGTGTATTACCGAAGCAATCACTGAGTGGAGTATCGCCCTTAATGCTTTGCAGACGATTTTGTAGTCAACATTGCATAGGGTTACTGGCCTCTAGTTCTCCATCCTCTGCAAATCTCCTTTCTTTGGAATCAATCGCATAACAGACCTCCTCCAACTAGAAGGAAAGTCTGAATGTGTTTCAACCACCGAATTGAAGACTTCCAAAAGGTCAGGAATTAATAAATCCCTGAAACGTACGAAGAATTCTGGAGTCAAGCCGTCATAACCAGGTGAAGTGTGTCGCCTTAGATCCTTTGTCGCAGCGATCATATCCTCCAATGTGATTACTGTATCCAGGAGGTTCCTTGCTGTCTTCAGAGAAAGTGGGAATATTCTCAAGAAATTCGTGAGTGGTCGAGGATGTTGTTGTCGACGTCGATTCAGAGTAGAGACTACTGTAATAGTCTCGAATAAATTCTGATAGCTGTTGTCCGTTGAGGACTTGTCCAGATTCATCAACTATCGATTCGACTACACAAGAAGCAGTACGTCGTCTCGGTACTCGGTTGGAGAATCGCCTTCCCTCAGCCAGCGTGATTGGCTGCGCAGCACAAACTCCAAGCTGTGCTTGTAAGTTTGTGTTGCCAAGCGTTCCTTTATTCTGTTAAAATAAAGAATCAACTCCGGCTGAGTTGGGAAAAGAGCTGCCACCCGAGATACTTCGGCCGACAAGCTAGAAGCATGATACCCACTTCGATTGAAATTCGTTTCGATAAAAGATCGAATTTGTAGCTTTCCAACATCCCACCATTGACTAAGAAGAGGAAAGTCACCTTTCCTCTCTTGCTAATCGTGCCAGAATTCAGTGAATTCATTGATGAACTGCTCGGAATTCAACAAAAAGTTGTTAAATATCCAGTATGCAGTTCTTCTTTCAACTAGAGTGCTGGTTGCCACTACAATAAAGTGATCGCTAACGGAAGACACTTCATGAATGACACCAACGAAATGTTCTAGTATTCCAGGTGAGACGTAAAGTTTATCGATTCTGGAGCCTGCGAGACTTCCATGGATATTTCGCGAGACCCTCGTGTATGATCTAGTCGTAGGATGCATCCAACGATAGACATCCACGAGTCTGAAAACACGGACAAAATTCCTTAACCGAGTAGCATTGACAGAGTTGAACTCAACTCCGGAATGCCGATCCATTGAAGGATTTAGCGTGCAGTTGAAAACACCTCCGAGGACGGTTTCGCCACTAAAATTCACCAGACAGGATTGAACACTATCAAGAACTTGTCTTGTAATGTCCTGGTCATGAGGAATGTATACGTTTACTACCTTGATATGTTTGTCTTGAACGACAAAGTCCAAGGAAGAACCGAGGCCTGGAAAGATATCTGTATATACAGGAGACGATAGTGTAAATTTGTTGGATACAATGATTGCCACACCTGAGCCTCGGCGGGCGCAGGTGTGGCAAACATTGCACAGCCAGTGTGTAAATAAGCATAGCGCTCAAGGTGTGTATACGTGTCTTGTGTAAAATTCGTCTCCTGCAGAAGTGTAATGTCTATATCGAACATTTTGACATGTTCGATAGTGCTGTGTAACCTTGTATGCGCACTTAAACCCCCGGTGTTGATAGAAGCTATCTTGCACATTCAAAGAGATGAAAAGCTTAAACGATGAATGTGCGACATCTACTGACGAGGAGAATCGGCCAAGTAATGCTCCTAAATTAGCTCCTCCTCCTTCCTATGGAGTCGATCTAGCCGAGATGCATCGTTGTACTTCCCCCGCTTCTTGCACTCCTCTTGTAGGAGTAGAAGTTGAGGAAGTAACAACCCTGGCCTCCCCAGCTCCTCCACAAGAATACTCCAGATTTTATCTGAACTCTTCTTGTACAGGAGCCGGGCAAGAATCTTGGAGATCTTCTCCCTAGGAAGGGTTTCCATACCCTCCGAGGCTTCAAATTGGATACCAATCGAGATGGTGCTACCACACGATTCGTAGCCACTAAAGCCCGAGAGACCTGTCTCATCCAAACCGGTCATTTCCAGTCCGAAAGCTGTTCGAGAGATGCTTCCGCCTCTCTCACAACAACCGTCGAACCGCGGGCACCACTATCGTCCTCCTCCGAGTGGGGCCGCTTTGGGGAGACTGGCTTTACTAGCTCTGGAGGAGGCAGCATCACCCGGTCCACCTTGTTCGAAACTGTCAAATCTTTCCACTTTTTACACAATTTATTTTTTAACTTTTTTAATAGTTTTGTATAGTTATACTTTCACTTATCACACTGCACAATAGCACATACACTTTCTAATGACTGTTAATCAGTTTTATGGGTTTTCCCTGCTTTTCCGCCTTACTTTTTACTATTTGTGGAGCTCTCAAAATGTCACGTCCGCTCTCTCCAGAAAATAATAATAATAATACTAATAATAATATTGATATATGTATACGTATATCTATATGTACAAAGAAACAAATAACTTATACGAAAAATTATTACTAGTTAAAGCGCTCTTATAACAGCTAATTATTGTTTCAGAAGAGATTGCCTAATTAAATTTGAGGAATCAAACTCGAATCTAGATTGCTTAAAAATGAATTTAAGATTTATGCCATAAAGTTTAGATGAAATTTTAGTTTTTCCTTCATGACGAGTATATATACAAAAGCAATAAGAGTGAGCTCTTATTGCATGCTATATCCGGCACTCATTTAATGTTTCGGTGCCTTCGACGACTTCATGACTTGTAGTATATTCCGGGGGTACGGTTATTCCCATTAAAATTTTGACACACTGCAGCTGATAGCCTGTGACGTAATTCTGTGACTAATGTATATGCATTTTTATTTCCCTGCACCGTGCTTTCCTATACATTTCACGATAATACGTCACCTAATGGTGGAACGGTTTGTAATTCTTCCCTAATGGCGGAACGTAGTTCGTAATGGGAATACTATGCATTCTATATACCTTGCGCTATCACTACTACAAACCTTCGATTCGAGCAGGAAACCTTAGAATATAGGGCAAGCAGGAATGGTGATAAGCCAGATTTTGCGTAATGAATTTCTGGTTGTGTTGGTAGTCCATTTTTACATGTATTTACACGCCACCCCTATTCTAAGCAATTTGTCAATTTGCAAAAAGTAAACAAAGGTTTTGAGCGGAGCATCTGTGGTAAAAAATGTTATTTTTCTGCTTTATTTTGAAACAATTCACATAATTAATTAATATAAATCTTTGCTTCTATTAGCAAAAATGATAATTTAGGTAGTGCAGTTGCGTCAAACACACATATACATCAGCGAAGGCGCAGATGGTTTTCCTTCTGTGCGTGCCCCAGCCACCCATTTGACTCTGAGGGCAGATGTTTTCAGAGTTCCTTGTTGACCTAGAAAGAGAGACTAGGCGGACCTAGGCGACCTTCATGCGAGAGGGCTCCGGAACAGTGATAGGAGAAATAAAAGTATTTAGAGCATAATTACGTTATAATAGTTCATTGCTTTAAATATGTCTTAAAGTACAACATTACTAAATATTAACACTTTCAAAGACGTAATATATTCCGCGTTTGTTGCTTGAATTCATTCCAGTGATAAAAGAAATAATAGTATTTTTTTTTTTTATTTATATGCGCTCTTTATTTTTTGGCTCTTTTTTGTGGCTCTCTTAAATATTCCTTAAAACTAATTGGCAAACGGCACAAAATTGTAAAAAAAGACACTACCTAAACTAACTTATAAACAGTCAAAAGGGACTATTAAAAACAATTAATATTATAGAAATAACACAAACAAAAGGAAAACAAACAAGACAAAATTCTCAAAAGAGACTAAAAAACGGATACAAGAATTTTGAAGACGATCTAAAAGATAGACAAACGATTTAAAAGTCCCAATTTTGACAATTGGGTAAGTGGCAGTTCGAAGAAGTTCCAATTTCCAAATAATCTAATAAAAGTAATGGTCTAAACGAACGAATTTCAACATAAAATTTTGCAATTTAGCACCGAGACCGAAACCGAATTAAAAACTTAATAGCCGAACGAACGAAAAATTTGAGCGATACCGTTATAGAGTCCCGCGAGGGCAGCTTGTAGTATCATAGACCTCTACAAACTGCTCTCATCATCCCTCCAGCTTAGCATCTCTAACAGAGTACTTATCCTTCCCACAGCACGTGCAACGATTCCTAAGCGGGGAGATGCCCCGTGAACTAGTGTTGCAAATGCTGTGGCCTGCTATCACCAGCGAAAGATAAGAGCTCCGTCCTGCACCGACGATAGTCGTTGCCATGTGCAGTTGAATGTGTCTGCGTTCGTTGCCAGATATTCAAGACGTAAACATCTCTTCAATCTGTCAACGAAGTGGCGCTTAAGTGCTTGTGCGTGGTGTTGTGGGTCAGTGTTCTGATTCCCATCTCCGGCTCTCATGTAGTACAAGTGAATTGTAGATTTGGCCAGTGTCAACACAAAGCTAATCAAACAGTTCATCCGACTAAAAACCTTTGGTCCCCATAGAAACGATGTCCTAGTAATGCTGAAATTCGGGTGGAACAACTGACACATATCGCGCACCAGTTCCATCAGACTCTGCAAAGCTGGACAAGTGAAGAACCTGTGAAACAAGGTGCCTTCACCAGAACAAACTGTGCAGATCCTCTGAACCTCCGGGTCTGATTAGGATGCATAAGACTGTGATGCAGCAATTTGAATGCTACATCAGCATCTTTGTAACTAGAAGGATAACTTTAGACTACTCTGCATGTTATCCCTCCCATCACGCCCATATTCACCCCGAGGTGTGTTCGCCATCTGTTGTATCCTGTACACTCCGGAGGTCTTATTGACATAAGCACGTCACGGAGCACATGTGTTGTAAGTGTGCTGAAAGGTGTGTGGGGCGGTCTGTCCAGAACGAAAGCATCTTCCAACTTAGTGCCAGGGTCACTGGTCCCAAGTTGGCGAAATCTCTCCCGAGCAGAAGCCACCAGTTCGTGTAGTTGTGGAGTGTTTGCGTTTTTTCGACAGTTTCCAGAGATATCAATAATATCTTCGAGAACTGTCAGTGTATGCGTGTCAGCTTCAAAACCTCGAGCATTACTGAACACTGAATCTATTAATTCAGGATTAAACCTGATTGGAATCGAAGCGAATTGCGTGTACCGTAGAGCATTCCACTTAAGGTGAAATGCTGGCCTGATTCTGCCCCAGGTCTGAATCGTTGAGATTAGATCCTGCGGCCAGTCACGAGGATAGGGTGGTCGAACAGAGAGCATGCCGATCCCACCCAGTACATTCATCCACAGTTGTGAAATTAAGGTGTCTCTCTGGCAAAACACTCGTTGGAATGCACGCACTTGGAGACACCTTGATTTCACAACCAAGTTAGTGAGCCCTAATCCACCTATCTTGACTGGCAGACAGAGCGTGCTTTCAGCAACCCATCGTCTTCCGCACCAAAAGGCGTCTATCGCTTTTGCTTGAGGAAGACCTACGAAGCCTTTATCAAACGTCTCAGGCTTTAGCAGATGAACGATGGACGAGGTAATCAAATATTTTATCACGACTGACCTTCCCATTAGGGATAAAGGAAACAGTCGACTACGCCATGAGTTAACAGCTCTAGAAAGTTTCTCAAGAGCGATGCGGCTATTATCTGATTCACTCTCACGTCCGATATACACACCTAAATACTTCAGGCAAGTATTAGTCCATCGGATGTTCAGTGGAGTATCTGTACGATCTCTCCACCTTCCACACCACAAGCCTTGACTCTTGCTAAGGTTGATTTTAGCGCCCGCTATACGTTCGTACTGTTCGAAAACAGCACGAGCGACCGGAAAAGCTTCATCTCTTGTCACGAAAATATAAAGGTCATCTGCATATGCCACCATAAGAGGCCTCACATTGGTATATGGTAGATGCACTGAATATTGTCCGAGCATTCGACGAAGATTCACCAGTAGCGGCTCCAACGAAAGATCATAAAGCATACCTGACAATGGACAGCCCTGTCTGATACCTCGATGAAACGAGATAGGTGTTGTGGCCCAATATAAGGAAGATTCTTCCAGCAGCCAAGGGCGCATTTTAGTGAAATAATTAGCAATTGCTAAACAGTAACCTCGCATGGTATTGTTCTGCAACTGTCGGTTATTTCGCTGATTAGCCCAACAGCTGGCTGCGATGAGCGCTTAGTGGAGCAATCGACGATTACAATAATAACTAACCTCGCATGGTAATTGTTATGTAAAGCGATTGTTTACTACTAAGCGACTCAGGTGCTGCAACCGGTAGAACAAACGACAAGGTTGTGTCGTTTGTTTACATCCGCATTGTGAGCAAAGAAAGTACTTCCGAATATTGGGGCATAAAAGACCAATGACTGGTCTTGCGAGTGCCCGTTAGTTTCAGTCATCGTCGTAGTGGAGTCAAGTTTCGGTTCAGATTATTCGCCGTGTTATTAAGATAGGTCGGTGTATTTTAATAAATAAAGATTCGTGTATATATTCTAAGTAATTTGAGTATTGTTTTATTTGAAGAAAGTGATCGTAATTATTTCTTTGGTTTTTTCGTTATTGGATTGCTTTGGGACACGACATTTTGGCACAGCCGGTAAAAGTTTAAGTGAGGTATGGTGATTTTTATTTTAAAATTATCTTTTTGGAGTAAATGCTTTTTTAGCTACTCCATTTTTTTTGTTTTGTAGGAGTTATGCTTTTTAGTTACTCCATTTTTTTTTTGTTTTGTAGGATTTATGCTTGTTAGCTGCTCCATTTATTTTTGTTAATTGTGGGAGTTAACGCTTTTTTAGCTGCTCCATTTAAGTTTCAGATCAAAGTAATTGATTGATTGATTGAGTTTAGGATAATGCTTCTTTCTTGCAGATAAAAAGTGTTAAAGTTAAAATAAAATAATGTTGTAAGGTGGAATATTTTTAAGAGAATTGTAATACAGGTGTTCTAGCTATGTTAGAATTAGAAATTTTTTCAATATTGAGTTTCGGTTTAGGCATTGATCGTACGCGCATTTATTTATCACGGTTTTTTTAGAGTTGCTTTACTGGAGTCGTTTTATTTTACGGAAATAATCTTGGTAGGCGTATTTGGAAAATGTGTTTGGGTTCCACGCGGTTAAGTAGGCAGAAAATTTTAGTTAAAGTATGGTTATTGTATTTTTTTATTGTGTGACGTGTGCATCTGAATAAGAAAAAAAATATTAAGAAAGCACGATTGTGTTGTATAGCTGCTTAATAGATGAATCCAGAGTAATTGAGTGTGATTATATTAGAGTTTTGAATGTTTAGCGTTAGATACGAGTGTTGGTATTCTGCTAGCACCTATAATTAAGATATGAGTGTTGCGAAAGATCTTTTCTAGAGTAAGTTGTATAAAATTTGCGGTTCCATGTATATGAAGTATAGACGGTAGAAGTTATTTCATTTAAAAGTGAAATTTTGAAGTAACTATAATTAAGAAAACCAGTAAGAAAACAAGAGGAATCAAAATCAATAGAAAATCACCAACTGTGTACAAGATGGCAGATTCGTACGAGAAGATTATGGACCTGGTTTCTAAATATGTGCCGATGTTTTCAGGAGAAAGGTCACCGAAGTTGGCAAAGGAAATATTTCGATTCCTTAGTTGCAGCAAAGCCTTGCACGACCGTCTGGAACCAGCAGAGCAAAGCATTTTTATTAAATGCATAAAGTACCGCTTATCCGATGACGCTTATTACCTAATAAGTTCACATGAACCAAAGGACTTTGCATCTTTGCAACAGGCGATTAAGACCGCCTACATGCCGCGGAAATCTTTCAGTGAGTTACGCACTGAAATGTTAGCATGTAGGCAGAGGCCGGGTGAAGATCTTAGAGAGTTTGCGGATAGGATGGAGGAGCTGCTGGACCAGATTAAGTCTGCGGTATCAGCCACATACCCCAATAAGGATGGAGGTCTGCTAGCTGAACTAGAGGTCGACGTGGTAGCTACTTTTAAAGCTGGTGTTGGCAGTCAGGCCACATGGGTATACCTTACTGGAAGGAAGTTTGAAACACTGAAACAAGTTCGAGAAGAAGCTATTTACTTCGAAAAAGAGTCAAAAAGGCTTGAAGCTAAGAGCACAGGTACAGGGAAACAAGAACCAGAATATTCCAGAGAACCACCGCAGGAAGGATGGAGAACCAGGAATGTTACTGTTGAAAGGCAGAGACAGTCCCAAATACCTTTTCCATCGGTGCGGAGGCCGACCCAATCAGGAATGAACTGGGAAATTGCGACTAGCACAACACGCCAACACAGAGTAATCAAATGTTTTAAATGCGGTCAGCCGGGACATATTTCCAAAGAGTGTCAACAGGTACTCTTCTGTACTGGATGTCAAAAATATGGACACGAGGTGGCCAATTGCCGAATTCACCATGTCAGAGTGGCAAACTGTGCAGCTAGCAATCATGATAAGTTCTATTCAAGAAAAGAGGGGCTTTATTGCCAATTCTGCCGAACACGGGACCACTACACGGAGAACTGTCTTAAGAAGTATTTAGCAGAGAAAGAAAGTGAAAAATTGAATTCAAGTAGTAAATTTGTCATCACAGTGCCATCGGACATAACTTTAGAAGGTAAGTTTAGGCTTCTCATTGACACTGGGGCCAGCTGTAGCTTATTCAAGGTCGCTAGAATAAAAAGAGATACAGCCATAAATGCGTACCAGAAAATAAGAATTGGGGGACTATTTGGATTTGCCAGTAGTTCCATAGGCACCTGTGAGGCGAAGTTGTTGATAGACAACGGTCAGCAAGAATGCAATTTTAACATTATTGGTGATACCGACTCGATTCCAGCTGATGGTATCCTTGGAATGGATTTCCTCAGTGACAGAGTTATTATTGACTGTGTAAATAGAAAACTTTGGGTCCAAGGTGCTGGAAGAGGCAACGAGGCAAGTGCCTCTGGTAAAAGCGTTGCAGCTTGTGCACGAGTGGGACCCACAGCTTGGCAAAGTACCAGTAAAGGAAGTCCGTTTCAGGCCAGGATAGAGGATAACAAGATTAAAAAAGCGGAAAGCATCGCATCTTGCGCTTATGACCGACACTTTAAAGCGAAAAGTGCGGCACGCAAAGCAGAGAAAGCTTTAGGACAAGGAGAGAAAAGTGTACCCATATTGGTGGAGCCATTCGGGGCACAATTATGGGAGAAGTCTTTATCCACATCTTATGACAGTGAGGTATTTCATAAGGAAAATGTCGAAGAATTTAGTAAGGGTAGGAGGCAACCGGAATATAAAGGGTACAGTGGAAATAGGCTGGAGGCTGAGCGTGCATTTGTAAGAATCGCCAATTCAACAGCCTATTCTGTAAAAAATCCAGATTCCTCATATGGGCAAACAGAACCGCGCAGATTTTACAGACGACCTGCATGGAGCCATAAAAACAGTTACAGCCGACGGCGATCTCCGTGGACCTTGCCACAAAAAGGTAAATTAAAGCTACAAAATTATAGTTGTAACACAGGTAAGGTAGATCCGCCTGTCAAAAATAAGATTGATAGGATAAATCTTACACCAAATTTGACCGGGCTGTACAAGGTAGGTAACGGTTATGACCCAGGAATCGGGGTACGTAACCAAAAAGATTTCCAACAAATTCCCTCTAATTTCAGAAGAAATTCGATGAGCGGAGTTTGGTAGTCTATGGCCAGAAAGATATGAAAGGAGATATAAAGATAACCCAGTGAACATTGTAAGGTAAATTTACAGATTAAAAGGTAATAGAAGATGTTTTAAAAGAAATATATATGAATATATAGAAGAACAAGAAGAAAAAATAAAGATTTTATAAGAATAAGTGAATCAGAAAGAAAATATTGAAATGAATAAAAAGGAAGAAATAGGAGCTTTAAAATAAAGAGAAGCTTAAAAAATAAAAAAGAAGTTTGAAACAAAGAAATAAGATATTTAAAATAAAGAGAAGTTTGAAAAAAAAAGCTTAACATAATTGAAGAAAGGTATGGAATAGAATGAAAAGTTAGCAGAATAAGAAATACATGTTGTACGTTTATAGTTATTGATACGATTAGTGAAAATAAAGAAAAATGTAATAATCGAGATTCATAAACAAAGAGCAATAACCATTACTGTAATTGTATATTTTAGAGGTTAAGAAAGATTAAATATAAATAGGAAATTATAATAGCAGTGTAGCGTTAGCCTAAAGAGCGGGATGGAAATTTACATAAATAGGAGATCAGTATGGCAACCGAGATGCGGAAAGTTCCGGTATGTAGCTGAGAGCCACACCAAGTGAGAGGAAAGGCAATAGTTATGCGAAGCCCTGGAGAGTTTAACTTATTGATCTGCATGCGAATTCATGAGTAAATTCCTTAGTTTTTTTCTTGGAAAGCTACAATTAAGAAACAGTACAGAATTACTAGCGCGTAATTGAATGTTGGGAAGGTATTCTGGTGACACATATATAGTATTATGTGGAATTAAAAATATCTATTTCTTTAGGTACGGATGGACTCTCGATATAATTGAGAGAACTCCATCGTACCCATAAGAAAATCAAGAAAAGATAAATAATATTTCTAAAAATATAATCATCAATCGTTCGGTCCCCTGAACCTCATAGTAACGAGATAATTGAGAGCACATCTCCTGGAAAATAATATACTCATAGAACATCGAAGATGAGACCAACGATGTTTTTTTTTTTGTCCTCTAGTACAATTAGAGAAGCGCCAGTAATAGGAGCGGTTTTGTACGTTCTCTTATGATTGAAATTTTAAATATTTAAATATTGCTAACAAAGCGGAACTAAGATCTGGAATGGTCTATTCAATGGAAATTTATTTGCTAGTATAGTATTGATAGCGCCGATAACTGGAAAAAATAATTTGACATGAGTATCCTAAAATTGTTCATTACAAGATGTTAATACTATCAGGAAATACTACACAAAAGCTAGAAAAAGCTAGAAGTGGAATAAGTGCAGCAAAAAAGAGCTGGCAGTAGAAGTTTAGAAAACATCTCTTAAGGCAGAAGACTCAGACCAACAGCAACAGATGAGCCGTTCCTCCAAACCCATAATTCAGAACAGCAGCAAGTTGAAGCAGACGTCCATCTTACCGTTGATATGACATCAACCTTGCAGTGAATCCAGACCATACTTTCCGACCATCATCAACAAACAGTTCGAGCGAATTCGCTAAATTTAAGGCCCGTAATTGTATTAAAGAATTAAGGTATAATTATATATTAAGCGAAGTAGTCAATTCGAAAATAAGGCAAAAAGGAGTAGATCAATATATATAAATAAAGTTAAAATAGTTGCTCTATTGAGCAAATAAAAATTAAGGTACCTAGTTAAGTTGAATCAAGAGATAAGAATGTGTAATAGAAATAATTTTTGTGTGAAATTTAAAGGAGATACCTATAATGTAAAACTGAAAAGAGCAATTTTAAAATAAGTGAATCGTGAAAAAAAACTAAGAAAATAAATGTAAGGCATTAAAGAAAAAAAATGTTAATAAAATTAAATGTGAAAAGCCATAAGAAAGAAAGTAAATACGGAAAAATAACAAAAATAAATAAGAATAGAATACAGAAAGCAAAAAAGCAAGAAAAAAATTTAAGAAATGAAATATAGAAGAAAAAAAGTTTAAAGGGATGCAAATAGAAAAATTAAATATGGGAAGAAAAAAAAAAGAAATTAAATGTGATAATAAAATAAAAATAAAAATTAAATGAGAAATGGCGAAAAATGAAACAATGAAATTAAAAATGTAATAGAGATCACGAAATCAAATAAAAGTAAATGAAATATGTAACGTAGGAAAATAAGAAAATTTGATAATAATTATGTAAAGGAATCTGAACCGAACGAGCATTAAAAGGTTCTCAATTGTTAATTAAGACTGTTGCTCTCTCCAGATCTAGTTCCCTGCGAAAACTAGTTTTTCCAAGGGGGGAGGGATGTTGTGGCCCAATATAAGGAAGATTCTTCCAGCAGCCAAGGGCGCATTTTAGTGAAATAATTAGCAATTGCTAAACAGTAACCTCGCATGGTATTGTTCTGCAACTGTCGGTTATTTCGCTGATTAGCCCAACAGCTGGCTGCGATGAGCGCTTAGTGGAGCAATCGACGATTACAATAATAACTAACCTCGCATGGTAATTGTTATGTAAAGCGATTGTTTACTACTAAGCGACTCAGGTGCTGCAACCGGTAGAACAAACTACAAGGTTGTGTCGTTTGTTTACATCCGCGTTGTGAGCAAAGAAAGTACTTCCGAATATTGGGGCATAAAAGACCAATGACTGGTCTGGTGAGTGCCCGTTAGTTTCAGTCATCGTCGTAGTGGAGTCAAGTTTCGGTTCAGATTATTCGCCGTGTTATTAAGATAGGTCAGTGTATTTTAATAAATGAAGATTCGTGTATATATTCTAAGAAATTTGAGTATTGCTTTATTTGAAGAAAGTGATCGTAATTATTTCTTTGGTTTTTTCGTTATTGGATTGCTTTGGGACACGACATAGGAGCCAGAACCTGTCCTTGATGCTTAATCAAAATCGCTGAATCTCTATACAGTTTCCCGATGATATCGAGCCACCTGGGCGGGAACTCAAATGCCTCGAGACCAGTCAGCAGATACTCGTGCGAGACGCTATCAAAAGCCTTTTGCTGATCAAGTAAAATCATGGCCATTTGTGTACCTGTCTGTTCATGGTAGGCAAACAAATGTTTGGCTACCGCGATGTTGTCGTATATACTACGACCAGGAACACAATAGGAGTGTTCCGGGTGTATTACCGAAGCAATCACTGAGCGGAGTATCGCCCTTAATGCTTTGCAGACGATTTTGTAGTCAACATTGCATAGGGTTACTGGCCTCCAGTTCTCCATCCTCTGCAAATCTCCTTTCTTTGGAATCAATCGCAAAACAGACCTCCTCCAACTAGAAGGAAAGTCTGAATGTGTTTCAACCACCGAATTGAAGACTTCCAAAAGGTCAGGATTTAATAAATCCCTGAAACGTATGAAGAATTCTGGAGTCAAGCCGTCATAACCAGGTGAAGTGTGTCGCCTTAGATCCTTTGTCGCAGCGATCATATCCTCCAATGTGATTACTGTATCCAGGAGGTCCTTGATGTCTTCAGAGAAAGTGGGAATATTCTCAAGAAATTCATGAGTGGTCGAGGTTGTTGTCGACGTCGATTCAGAGTAGAGACTACTGTAATAGTCTCGAATAAATTCTGATAGCTGTTGTCCGTTGAGGACTTGTCCAGATTCATCAACTATCGATTCGACTACACAAGAAGCAGTACGTCATCTCGGTACTCGGTTGGAGAATCGCCTTCCCTCAGCCAGCGTGATTGGCTGCGTTCCTTTATTCTGTTAAAATAAAGAATCAACTCCGGCTGAGTTGGGAAAAGAGCTGCCACCCGAGATACTTCGGCCGACAAGCTAGAAGCATGATACCCACTTCGATTGAAATTCGTTTCGATAAAAGATCGAATTTGGAGCTTTCCAACATCCCACCATTGACTAAGAAGAGGAAAGTCACCTTTCCTCTCTTGCTAATCGTGCCAGAATTCAGTGAATTCATTGATGAATTCAACAAAAAGTTGTTAAATATCCAGTATGCAGTTCTTCTTTCAACTAGAGTGCTGGTTGCCACTACAATAAGATGATCGCTAACGGAAGACACCTCATGAGTGACCCCAACGAAATGTTCTAGTATTCCAGGTGAGACGTAAAGTTTATCGATTCTGGAGCCTGCGAGACTTCCATGGATATTTCGCGAGACCCTCGTGTATGATCTAGTCGTAGGATGCATCCAACGATAGATATCCACGAGTCTGAAAACACGGACAAAATTCCTCAACCGAGTAGCATTGACAGAGTTGAACTCAACTCCGGAATGCCGATCCATTGAAGGATTTAGCGTGCAGTTGAAAACACCTCCGAGGACGGTTTCGCCACTAAAATTCACCAGACAGGATTGAACACTATCAAGAACTTGTCTTGTAATGTCCTGGTCATGAGGAATGTACACGTTTACTACCTTGATATGTTTGTCTTGAACGACAAAGTCCAAGGAAGAAGCGAAGCCTGGAAAGATATCTGTATATACAGGAGACGATAGTGTAAATTTGTTGGATACAATGATTGCCACACCTGAGCCTCGGCGAGGCGCAGGTGTGGCAAACATTGCACAGCCAGTGTGTAAATAAGCATAGCGCTCAAGGTGTGTATACGTGTCTTGTGTAAAATTCGTCTCCTGCAGAAGTGTAATGTCTATATCGAACATTTTGACATGTTCGATAGTGCTGTGTAACCTTGTATGCGCACTTAAACCCCCGGTGTTGATAGAAGCTATCTTGCACATTCAAAGAGATGAAAAGCTTAAACGATGAATGTGCGACATCTACTGACGAGGAGAATCGGCCAAGTAATGCTCCTGAATTAGCTCCTCCACCTTCCTATGGAGTCGATCTAGCCGAGATGCATCGTTGTACTTCCCCCGCTTCTTGCACTCCTCTTGTAGGAGTAGAAGTTGAGGAAGTAACAACCCTGGCCTCCCCAGCTCCTCCACAAGAATACTCCAGATTTTATCTGAACTCTTCTTGTACAGAAGCCGGGCAAGAATCTTGGAGATCTTCTCCCTAGGAAGGGTTTCCATACCCTCTGAGGCTTCAAATTGGATACCAATCGAGATGGTGCTACCACACGATTCGTAGCCACTAAAGCCCGAGAGACCAGTCTCATCCAAACCGGTCATTTAAAGTCCGAAAGCTATTCGAGAAATGCTTCCGCCTCTCTCACAACAACCTTCGAACCGCGGGCACCACTATCGTCCTCCTCCGAGTGGGGCCGCTTTGGGGCGACTGGCTTTGCTGGCTCTGGAGGAGGCAGCATCACCCGGTCCACCTTTGTCTTCCTCCTCGTCCTCCTTTTTTGCCTACATGTCTAATCGACTCCTCGTCAGAAGTAGCCATGCTTTCACGTGCTGACGTGGCACCGTTTACAGCCGTAATAGCTTTTGCCTCTAAGACAACTTCAGGCACTTTAGCCACTGGCTGCTGCAAGATAGCAGGTTGAATGCTGGCAGAAAGATCCTTCTCCAGAGCCACTACTGCAGCAGTGGTTTCCTTCGAAGGAGCCTTCTGTTCAGCCTTCTTTCCGCTTCTCTTGAGGCAGTCAGCAATAAAATGCCCTACCAAATGGCAAGCATGGCATTTCGCTTCGGTGCCCACGTCTATCCAGTATCTCGAGCCGGATATGCTCAAGTAAAAGCCTGATGGAAGCATGCACCCCTTATTTAAAGTGATGGACGCTTCCCGGCTGGTACCGAAGATACCCCGCCCAAGACCCTCGTCCCCAATTTTAATGGGAATGGCGCGAACCTTTCCATGAACCTTCCCGAATCTCCCAAGGAAATTCGAGAGGTCTTCATGTTGGGCTCGCATAGGGACCCACGAAAACACGACCTTCGTGGGCTTTTCCCTAAGTGGGAATGGCACAAGGTGTCTACCCTCCACCTCGATGCCCTCAAGCATAAGCTTGGTAGGGCTTTCGAGGGTTGTGGTATACACCTCAACCATTCCCCCAGCTATTATCCCCATGGAGAATAGCTGCTCACAGGAGATAACGCGGAAGATTGCCTACAGGTATGCAGTCTGAGGACATCCTCTGATGTGCTCCAACTGCAACCCGTAGCTCTCGTCCTGCCACCTCCCGTCGAAGAAGCCCTGGAGGCCCGCACTGGTCTTGGGTCGAGGCTTACCCGCGTCCAATGGGGCTGGATGAGGAGTGATGCCCTGACTTATAATTTCGATTGTGGAAACCTGCTTGGAACTGCCACTTCCTGCTGAGCATAGGTAGTCCCTGCCACTAAAGCCGGGGAACTTGGTGCTGCTGCTGGTCCGGTTGCTACTACTAGCTTCTTTCTCTGGCCAGTTGACTTCGTTGAAGACAGTGGTGGCCTCATAATGATTCCGCTGGGCTTTGGCGCAGAAGCCGAAGACTTTGCGACTACACCTGATAGTTTCAGATGTTGGCCCTCTGTTACAGGTGCTACTGGGATAGCAGCCAGTGTAGCAGCTGACGTCTCAGGCACGTCTTGGACAGCATCCGTCGCCCTGGTCACAATCTTCGCCAAGGGACTTGGCTCATCATTTCTTTTTTTGGCCTCTTGATTTGGGCCCTTAATAGCCTTTTCAGTGGGCTCTTGGGGGTATGTTTTTGAATAAGAAGACTCATTTCTGCTCTTCTTCGTCCTTTCTTATGATTGGAGGGGATTATCCCTCCCCTCAGAATCACTGCTACTCTCACTCATTTTGAGTGAGGCAGCAATGATTTATATCTTTGCTTTTATTATTTTCTTATATTTTGTTAATTTTGTAATTAAAAATAACTTTGTTTCGTATTTTTATAAACTGTTACCTTCCAAATTAATTTAGACTGTAAATTTTTTCACGGTTGCCATGTTGTCATGGCAACGGCCGAAATTAATGAAAAATTCGAAACTGTCAAATCTTTCCACTTTTTACATAATTTATTTTTTAACTTTTTTAATAGTTTTGTATAGTAATACTTTCACTTATCACACTGCACAATAGCACATACACTTTCTAATGACTGTTAATCAGTTTTATGGGTTTTCCCTGCTTTTTTCCGCCTTACTTTTTACTATTTGTGGAGCTCTCAAAATGTCACGTCCGCTCTCTCCAGAAAATAATAATACTAATAATAATATTGATATATGTATACGTATATCTATATGTACAAAGAAACAAATAACTTATACGAAAAATTATTACTAGTTAAAGCGCTCTTATAACAGCTAATTATTGTTTCAGAAGAGATTACCGAATTAAATTTGAGGAATCAAACTCGAATCTAGATTGCTTAAAAATGAATTTAAGATTTATGCCATAAAGTTTGGAATTTAACAATAATTCAGAAATTTTTTTTAAAAATTTGGCATGGAAATACTTTGCTTAGCGAATAAAATAGAAAGCATGCATTAATTATAAACAAGTCAATTTAGTGTAACATACTGGAAAAACCTCTTACTTGATTAAGTTTTTTTTTTTTGTTTGTTGAACATTCTTAATAGAAGTATTAAAATTTCTCAAAATTAGGGTAACCTCATCTCTCCTGGGGGAAAGTTCTCCAATGTCTCAAACATGTCTTGATGAATTTTAACTATTTTGTTCATCCTGATTGTGCAATATCTATTAAATTAGTATTAGTTTCGAACTCTTTTGATGTCATTCTAACAATCTCTTTATTTTCCTTGACAGTATCACCGGAATAAATATCCTGGAGAGTTTTACACATTCCACTGGACATTAGCAGTAAAAATTGACAGAAATCATCTACCGTAATTCCACCAACGATTTCTGTCTGAGCTATAATAAGTTCACTTCTTGCTTCAGTAAATAGGACACTATCTCTATAGCCTCTTTTGCCTAAATAATATCCTAAGCATCTGGTGCTATCAATGGGAAATTTTCTTACTTTTGTATATCCAAAGAGATTCGCCTTAGCCGTAGCATTTCATCGTTGTTTAATACATTATGGTCCACAGAAAATTGAACAAATCACGGAGCCTTATTTTAAGCACTTTTACAAAGTAATACTCTACACGTTCCGACGTTGCAACCATAAAGTCTGGAACTATAAATCAAGCAAAGTGCTGTACTGGTACAAGTTTTCTCCGTATAGATAAACTATCCAGTTAATATTGTTCAGTTTTTTTTCTGCAATTTTGGGAGATATTAGATAGTTTACAGCTCACTTTTATTTCTGTTTATTAATTAAAAAAAACTCACGCACTTTCTGCAATAAGGTACAGTGGCTGCCACTAAGTTGTATAGCGTTGGTGTAATTGATACATTAGAATATCCTTAGGCATCATTTTGAATAAAGAAGAGTTGACTGTTCTTCCAGCCACGTAATATTTCCTACCCGAAAAAGTGGCAGATTTTGTGCGGAGTAGACGAAAATAACTAGATTATTTGAAAATAGGTTAGTCTAAGAACTGAAAAATATTCTAAATTTACTTACAGGTTTACTAGCAGATGATTGCGTAAATTTACTTTTTTTGTTCATTCACCGATGTAGCTGCTCGATGGATCACAAATGACAGAGAAGATTGTCTTCTTCTTCTTTTCCTTTTCTCATCAGTATGTCACCCCGAGCTGGAGGAAACGCACTTCTCTCGGTCTGGGTGCATTCGAATATTCTGATTGACAGCCGCCGGCATACACGCTGCAGTCTTATCAATGTAGCATATTGCTATATGCAATACGCTACGACCATAACAGTAAGAACTAAAGGAAATGCAAATGAGAAAATATTACGTACCCAATTCTAATACAATGACACTAATATTGTTTGTACATAAGCTCCGTAAAATTTGTACACCTGTACACAATTGAACAACCTATGCGCAATTTTAATCGCTTTTATTTTCATATACTCAAAAGTATTTACTGAATTTGCAAACGGGAACGTAAAAAAGTTAATAATTAAGAAGAAAAGTTCAGTGGTAAAAAGTTTGTGAGTAATATTTGCTTCGTGCCCCTACGGTTATTTCACGGGTTTTCCTGCGTCAATGCACCAAGCCCAAAACCAACCAAACCTAAGTATGGATTTGACAGCGAAGACCAAAAATAACGGAGTAAAACATACATAAATGCTGGGCAATTTTGGGTACGCTCATGTACACGGACGTAACCCCCGGAATATGATACAAGCCATGAAGTCGCCGCAGGCACCGACACATTAAAAGGTATTAACGTGCCGGGTACAGCATGCAGTAAGAGCTCACTCTCACTGCTTTTTGTATACTCGTCATGGAGTAAAAACTAAAATTTCATCTTGAATACGTCCTAAAGCCCAAAACTGTCGCTCCCACAGCAAAATGAAGTTAAAACAAATTGCAGCCAAATATGTTTTCTTTCTAATAGTTTTAAAAAAAACAGCATGTCGAACAAATTAACGGAAACTATAGCGTTTGAACAAAATACAAGCAACTTTTATATGAAAAACTCCTTCAGTAAGACAAGACAAGAAGACTCTGGATGTCGCCTGCTGACCGACCCGCTACTCTCTTTTCATGACTTTGTTCATGGCTGGTATCGTACATATGATTGCATATCCTTTAGTTATTAAGGAGGCGACATGTGATGAAAAAAGCGTAGCAACTTTCGTCTTCTTCTTGTTTTGTCGAGGTGCCAGAGGCGGCGTAAAAAATTGTTGATGCCTTAAATATCACGACAAATTAATGGCGCCAAAATTCAAACACATTTCTTAGAGACTCCGCACCACCCACTGACATGTATATAAATGGACTGACTGATCTCCTGTTTCATGTGACACCAGTTTTGATTTCAGCAAGTATGCTCTCACTGACGATATATTTAAATTATTTACCAATTTATTTATATATGCATGTCAGTGGGATTTATCGAATTTATCACAAAAGTATTTTAAAAGTGTTTTCCTCAACACGGCTTGTTGTATCTAAATCTTCGAGCATATATAACTCCTTTTTATATTACTATCACCTAGTTAAATAGCCATTAACCATTTCCTATAAAAAGTAAATTATCCCTTTTATAACTACGTCTCTGCGCCAAACACACTTCGCAGCTCTTTGTTTACAAAAAAGTGACAGTCAAACACTCTGCCAAAATCAAGATGGCGAAAATTTTTAGCTACGCTGCCATATATAAGCCCAATTCAGAATCGGCGCAGAATGCATCATGATGCATGCTGCACAGATTCTGCAGGCCAATTCCCAATCGGCGCAGCAAGCAATGTAGGTGTAATGCTAACTTTTTTTAGAATTCACAATTCTTTACAAACATAACCACCTTAATACCGAGTTTTTAAATTGTGCATACTTTTAATTTAGTCGTTTTTCTTTAAAAAAAAAATAAATCCGGAGGAAATATGAGATAAATAACATTTGAAATTTATTTTTTGCCTCGGTGTGTTGGCAGAACTGTTGGAGCATGCATCAAATTTTAAAATTTTCCAAACTCTTGCATCACATGCTGCGCCGATTGCCAATTGCGCCATATACTTACTATGGGATGTCCGTTTCCTTTAGTTCTCTCCTTAAAGGCTTAAACACAATTGCGACGACAGAGCGACAGACGACAACGAAAAAATCACTGCGAATCAGGCAGTCGAAAAATTTGGAGCACAATTGCAACGACAGGCAATGAGCGACTATTGTGAAAGAAGAAGGTACTGAAATTTCAATTGCTAAATGTTTCGAGAGTTTTAAAAGGACATTTTTATAAAGAATATTTTATATTATATTGAAAGAAATTCAATGAACCAAAGTGTGGAAAAAATAACTGAAAATGCAGAAATTAACTAAATTAAATGCCTTGAAATATCCTTCCAAACCACGTCTTTTTTATCCACTTTGCAGGACGTGAAGTCCAAACTGTCAGCATAAGCTGACAGATCACTCGATGACAGCGATAGCACAGGGCGGCACGCTAGCACCTCGGCTAAGGGTGGCGGAGAGTGTGGGAGAGTTCCCGAAATAACCTGCCGCTTGTCATCACCCATAATCAAAAAAATTTTCGTGCCTACTTACACCAAGCCTAGCACACACTCGGTCCTGAGGGGACCCTTACGTCACTTACCTGCATTCCATGGAAGGCGCAGATGGCATGCCTTCCTTGCCAAGCCCCAGCCTCCCATTGACCTTGGGTGGCACAATCGTCCAAAGTCCCTTGGTTGACCTATAGAAAGAGAGAGACTAGGCAAGCCTAGACGACCTTGTTCTCACGCGATAGAGGGCTCCGGGATGTGAAGGAAAAAGTAAAAACTTAAGTCAACATTACGTTATAATATTTCTCGGTAAATATATATAATATAAATAGGTAAATATATAAGTTGGGTATTAATCTACAGCTAGATTTTTTCTTGTTTATTATTATTAATTCATTTTCCTAAATAAATGCTTTGGTTATTAAAGTGATCGTCAAAAAAACGTACTTTGTTATTCTTTTCTAAATTCTCAAAATATCCCGACTTTATATATATAATAGATTTTATATACATAACATTTTATGCATTGTATTGCTTACTACGTTCAAAAATATCTATCCCTATACTTTAATATTATGGTAATATATAAATAATGTTTCTGTTTTTTTTAGTTATGGCTTATTTTTCACTTTGTATCTATAATGTTATCTACCTATGTATATAAGAGAGGTATCTTAGAAGAATTGCACGGCATCTTTAATGTTCGTTTTTCTTTTTGTAGTAATATTTATGCTCGCCTTATCAAAAACAAATGTCCTTAAAGGTTTTACGGCCGCCTTTTGTGTTTTTTTCCTTTTTCTTTGTTGTTTTGTTTTAAAACATCCAACAATGTTATACTTACATTGTTTTTTACATGCAATAACGTACTAGTACCTTATTTTCAGTTTTGTTTTCTTTTCATTATTGTGAATTGATTCCGAAGTGAGCTCTATTATCTTTTATCATTATTCATTTTTTGTTTATTTTTTGTGTTTAGTTTTAAAATTTGTTTGATAAGTGAGCTGAACTATCGTATGCGTTAATAAAATATACGAATTAATATAGTAAATGAATTAATTAAATAAATGGATAAGATAAGCTATCTTAAAGAGAAGCATTATTAATATTATATTAAAGAATGCACTATTAAATTTCAACGTTCCTGTAGCAGGTAGATAACAAATATTGCTTGATGGATAATAGAAACTATCGTAACTATGAAATATTTCGTAATAGTTATAACTTTAAAATATATATTGAGTAATATTTAGAAATATAGTTTAAGTAAATCTATAAAGTGCATTAATAGCTAGTACCTATTGACATAGCAGACCATTTGAATATTAGATATCCCTCCAGAGATTACACCTTCTGTGATTATATGAGATGTAATTTGATGGTAGATCCTTCACGAACAGATACAATGCCACCCGAACTTGTTGAGCCGGGAGTATCAGAGCGTCCTGTAATTGGATGAATAAATAACCAACATCCACCAATCAGTAGATCCAATTTAAATGCACCCCTTATGAGCTTTATATATGATCTAATTTTGCCGATTGTAGTGTGGTTATATTGGTGCCGCAATGCTCACTGGACGAATGGAATGGTTCAAGAAATATAACACCTTCGCGCTGCACTTGATGTTCCAGTTGAAAACGAGTGTGGGGCTTTCACGGGACCTCTACGTAGAATTATCTTATGGAAATTGTGCGTCGTGAACTCCGGTGCAGTATTGTACAACCATCAGAACTTAAGTTTTTCCCATTTCAAAATTTGGACATAAGGTTTGGATTTGTGCATTTGTGAAAAAGCGCACTTTCGCAAAATGGCGCGCGAAGTCAGCTTAGTACCCGCCTGCATGCGATCAGTAAAATTATTGCTATTAAAACTTTCTGGATGATATAAGATGCAAAACTTCATGTATTGTACATAGCAAAAGGCATCGAAAACAAAATGTACCACTTTAAAAACTGAGTGAACAGACTACGAAAAATATATAAGGAAATTAACACGAGAGAACAGTTTGACCAGTCGTGACAGCTTGCTGTCCTCCACTTCTCTGTCACTTCGACATGGCGCCTAAACGTGAGGAAATGCAATTCTCTCGGCCGGGTGCGTTCGTTTTCCGCTGTGGACAGCAGCCGATATACACGCTACAGTACGTGTAGCATATTGCTATATGCAATACGCTACGACCATAACAGGGTAGAGTGGTCTGCGCCACCGATGGTTCAGACAACGCTGAAAAATGGTCGATTGAGCTAGCCGGTCTTAAACATAGGCCTCATCGCTACGGGCGCTCAATGTGTGTCTCGACCCACGACCCACTGCATATTCCTCATCACTCGGGCTCTACTTGATCGATGACGCATCGAGGACACATCCCCGAAGTCTCGTTAGTCTTTGATCAGACCTCGACATCCCTCTCCGTGTGGGAAGCCAAAGGTACATCGACAAGCTGGTAACCTAAAAATCCAACCAGTCGATGCCTCTGTGCCTTTCCTCACCGAAATGCTGAGGAAGCCTTGCGATCAACAACCCAAAGAACTGATTGCTAAGCTTTCCCGGCACAACATCTCAGCCCGGCCTCCGACCAGCGATTGTTCAAGTGTGTGTCTCCCAGGCGTCGTTGAAGTAGTGACATGCTGACAGCCTTATCCAGGAATGGATTTCAACAGGTATATCACCCACCATTGACGGGGCAATAGGAGGGCTTCGCGATATCCTATAGTTTACCAGTGAAGCTGGCTGGATGCCTTCTTAGGACTACCAGGAATAACGACAATAAGTATCGACGACGTTTTCATAATGATGATCACTGCTTGATGTCTTTAGCGTGATAGAAACCTAACAGTTTTCCCCGCAGATCTTAAAGCTCGTATAGGGAATTTCCTTTCTTGGCTCTGACTCGACATTTGACAAATTTCGGTCCCAGTTTTGCACTGGTCTGCTGCTGGAAATTGCTTTGGGCAAAATTCCGTCTAAATACCTCTTGACCAACTTTGAACTCGACAGGTTTCGCCCTGAGATTGCTTTGGGCAAAATTCCGTCTAAATACCTCTTGACCAACTTTGAACTCGACAGGTTTCGCCCTGAGATTGTAGGCTCGTGAACCCTGTTCGAATGCGTGTTGTAAGTTTTCCTGCACTCTCGCACGGATCAATCTCATTTTGTCTTCTGCGTCCACTCTCAATGGCTCATTAAGAGTTCCAAGGCTCCTTAAGATGGGATAGGAGCTGCCATGTTCAATCATTTGTTGACCGAAGAGTGTTCGATAGGGAGAGAAATCAGTAGCTTATGTAAAGAGCTCCTGAGGGAACTAGCTACATGGCTTAGTTTCTCATCCCATCTCGTGTGTTCCTTCTTGGTATATGCTCTAATCCCCGACAATAGAGACCTATTTACTCGCTCTGAGGCGTTTGCTTGGGGCGGGTGAACTGCCGTTCGCATGTGCTTCACCACATATTTTTCCAGTAATCTGGTGAACTGAGTCGAGCAAAACTGGACTCCATTGTCCGAGACGATCATTTCCGGGACTCCGAACACGTGAAACACTTCAGTCTCAATGAATTGGCATACATTGAGCGTAGACGCTTTTCTCATAGGTTTGAGAAGTGGAAATTTAGAAAAGTGGTCAAGAACTATTAAGATGCAGACGTTTCCTCTTACTGACCGAGGATATGGACCTAGAAAATCAATGTACAGCTTTTGTCATGGTCGTTCTGTCTCAGACTGGACTCTTATAGGTGGTCGTAAAATAGCATTAGGAGCCTTTGTTTCTTTACACACGTCACAGGCGCCTACGTAGTTTCTGACATCAACTGTCATTCGTGGCCAGTACGGATGTCTTCGCAGTCGTTCCAGTGTTTTCCCTATGCCTCCGTGTGAAGCTAGTGGCGGATCATGAGCCCTTGAAATGACGTCGTTGACAAGCCCTCGTGGAGTCCAAAGCTTCCAAGCTTCTTCTTCCTGAATGGGATTGCCTGTTCTCGGAGCAGTCCGGATATAAACGAAATCATCCCTGACGCAAAGATCTAGTAGTTTGCCAGAAGTCGTTCTAACCTTATGCCTCAGTTCCTCATATTCCAACGAGTTGAAATATGGCGAACTAAGGTCAACTTCCGGGCCAGGATCTTCGTTGGTGTTCAGGCTGTCACAATGAATGCGTGACAGCGCATCAGGGACGACGTTCAGGCTTCCTTTCCTGTGCTCAATAGTGAAGTCGAAGCCCTGAAGCTTCAGACTCCACCGAGCAAGTCTACCACTGAGGTCCTTTTGAGACATCAGCCATTTCAAGCTCGCATGATTAGTCAGTATCTTAAACGGCATAAGTTCGATGAAGGGCCGGAACTTCTGCACGCTCAAGAGTGCAGCCAAGCATTCTTGCTCTGTGACGGTGTAATTTCTCTGTGCTGAGTTCAACTTTTTCGAGACGTAGGCTATTGGCTTCTCGTGGCCATCGTCATCTAGTTGAAGCAGCACTCCTCCAATACCTTGTTGGCTCGCATCTCACTGGATAACGAACGGTTTGGTGAAGTCTGGACTCACTAGTAACGGAGCAGAAGTAAGTTTCTTCTTTAAAAGTTCAAGAGACGTCTGGACTTCAGGTGTCCATTTGAACTGACAGTTTTAGGTGACGGATAGTCAACTATGGCTGAAATTTTGTCAGGATCAGTTCTCATACCTCCCTTTCCGACAATAAAACCCAAGTATTTGGTCTCTTTGATACAAAACTTGCTCTTCTCGACGTTGACAGTGAGGCCAGCTTTCCTCAAACAATCCGCTACACGGGATAGCAACGTGAGATGCGAGTCAAAGTCTGATGACAGAATTAATAAATCGTTCAGATAGACGAGAACGTTCTCACGAAGATCGAAAGGAATGACTTTATCCATGAGGCGACACATAGTTTGTGGAGCGTTGCATAGGCCGAATGGCATCACCGTGTACTGATATAGAGGATGACCAGGTACTGTGAAAGCGGTCTTCTCTCTGGAATCAGCGTCCAGTGGGATCTGCCAGAATGCGTCTTTCAGGTCCAGGCTCGTTATATAATTTGCCGGAGGAAGTCGACTAAGAAGTGCGTCTATCTGCGGTAGCGGATAGGCATCCTTCTTCGTAACAGATTTGACCTTCCTGGCGTCAAAACAACGCCGGACCCTTCCAGGCTTCCTTACCAGAACAACTGGAGAGCTCTGGCTCTCCTCTATCACACCCAGTGATAGCATTCGCTCTAATTCAGCATCCATCAAACTTTGCACTGCCGGCGAGATCGGATAAAAGCGCTGTTTTATCGGGGCGGCGTCATTCGTTTCAATCCTGTGAGTGACCAGTGATGTTTTCCCAAGGCCTAAAGAGGCGAAAGAGGTGAAAAGCTGTTTTGTGGCTTCTAATCGTTGTTGATCGAGACTAGAAAGAAGGTGGCTGTCGGTGTCAGAGGTAGCTATTCCACTTGGATTCACTTCTGCGACTATACCCAGGACATCTGGTGCCAACCCAAATAGACGCCAGAAGTCTATTCCCAGATATAGTGCCTGTGTGAGCCCAGGAACCACGTAAAAACGCACGTTTTGGGTCTTACCACGGAAAGTGACGTCCAAATTCACATGACCATGAACAGTCGTCATGACCCCATTAGCTACTTGGACCTGTGTCTGATACTTCTCCCATTCGACGTCTGCTTCCGCAAGCTTCTCTAGAGCTCCCTGTCCTAGAATACTGACAGTGGCACCACTATCAAGTAATCCATTCTCAGTTCACCCGAGCAGCTTTACTTCGGCGTACGGTCGAATGTCGCCTGGCATTGACACGAAAGACTGTGCCATTTTTTTTCTTTCTAGTTTCATTCGTCGACAGTATTCCCGCCAACGAACAGTTGATCGTTTCTTTTTCGGTCTCATATCCAAGTCAGGAAACATGATGTCAGCTAACTCCGCCACCGCGGAGAAAATTCGGTCTCTTGCTGCTCTATATCTCTGCAGACGCGTATGATACGGCGTCAGCGGATGTAAAACTGGCTCACGCCCACTCGTCATATCAGAGCTTGGTGGCCGTTTTAAAACAGAAATGACAGGAGGCCAGATCTACCGCTCAGTAACTTTGTCAGCTACGCGTGCTATAGGTGTCAACGGGACATCGAAGATTAAAGACTCTTCTAAAGAAGTGTCCAACAAGGTCATAGGCTCCCCAGAAGTGGAAATGGGAGCTTGACTATCTGCGGAGAAGTCTATTAAGTTCTCGCCTCTATCGGTGCAACATTCGTACTATCAGGTGTTGTCTGATATCACCAGAATCACTGAATGATATCAGAGGGCGTAACAGGGAGTTCTCGCTAGTGTCTGCTAATGGAGCGGACCTTCCTCCTTGTTCAAGGCTTGAACTGGAGTGTTCGATGCATTGATTGCTCGTGATGTCGACGCTGGTCGGAATGAGGTGTTGGTATTCCCGACCCGTCTGAAGTTTTTCTGTTGACATTGAATGCAATCTGGCTTGAAGGTGTTCTTCCGTCCACATCCATAACAGAACACAACTTGTCTTTCTTGTCTGCAGTCCTGATACAAATGACCGGACTGGTCACAGTTCCAGCATATAATAGGGCATTTGACTGAAATACTCGATACGTCACCTAGGCTCTTATCACTGCCTGTTGCTACTGCCAGTTCAGGATCTGAGGTCAGAAGATTGTCAACTTCATGCACTCGTTGGGTTCGGTAAGGATTCCAACTGCCAGCTGTCGCAATACGTGTCTGTGTAGCTTGGATACGCGTGACCAGCGATCTCAGCTGTCCTATCGTATCAGTAGGATGCAGACAGATTTTTTCTTGAATCTCCGGCAAGAGATTCGATTAGACAATCTCCAGAAACTCTTGGTCTGGCATAGCGTTCTGTAACTGATCGCGCAGCAACCCCAGATGGTGGTGATACATTGCGAACAGTTCCCCAGGCTTTTGTTTTCTGGACATCAGTTGAAATCTAGTTTTCCGATCATCCTTAGGCGTTCCCCATTCGGTATACAATCCCATCTTAATGATGTCCCAAGTTGGAAACGGATTTTGGCGTAGTACCGACCAATACGAATCGTTCGCTGGTCCTGTCAGTAGCGTAAGCATATTTCTTACTAACAACCCAAAATCTCCCATTATAGGTCAGGTTCCATCTCCTTATTGGACTGCCTGATCGTCGGTATCCTACATTAGCAGGAACACGCGTAGGTGGTGGAGGGGGTTGAGGTGGTTGAGGTGGTATAAAGTTCGGTCTGGACTGATTTGTAGGCTGACCAAAAGGTTGACCAAAAGGTTGACCAAAAGGTTGACCAAAAGGTTGACCAGAAGGTGGTGATGGTCTCCTAAATGATTGCCTTCCCCGTGTAGGCAAATCATTTGACGGCCTCTGATTGCTTCTGGACGAAGGAAGTCGTATGGAGTCTGCTGGCGGCATTGCTGCTGCTACTTGTTGTCTGATATCGTTTCCTAGCTCAGACCGCAAAACAGTTAAACCCTGCTGGAGACCTCGGTTTATTAGGTCTTCCATCTTTATGCTCAAGCCTGCTATCAGCGTATCGGTAGCAGCTGAGGTGTTGTGGTCTTGAGCTGTTTGCCCCGGACTGTCTTGTCTAGTACTCGGGTTCACGAAGGTTCTTGAATGCAAGTCAGGCATTCGTGGAGACAAGGATCGTCGATTCGAAGGTGGTAAGTCAATCTTAGGCAAATCAAAGGTTGGCAATGAGTCGCGCCTTGTCGATTTCGCGGGCTTCACCTTCTTCGGTCTCTTTAGGATTGCACCAGAATATTCACTGAAGTCCTGTTGCGTAATGTGACGTCGGCAGTTAGGACAACTAGAATGTTCACCTATCCAATGCTGCAGGCATGCCTGGTGGAAAATATGCTCGCATACAGTCATGACCGGCTTCCGATCGACTGACCAGCTTGCGTCCCGGCAGATAGATAGGTTCAGGCAGCATTGTCATACCGTTTGTCGCTGGAGGTGGTGTCCTCACTGTAGCCATAATAAATTTAGACGTAAGTCAGGTAAATATTGTCAAATCAGGGTTTAGGATGGTTATCCCAAAAAAAATTCTAGAAGTTTGCACGTTTGGAAGAGACACGCTCTTCACAATGTGATGATGGCTAAATACTATTTTAAAGTCGAAGGCTTTGGGCGAGATACTCAAATTCAGACAAAAGTTTCCCCAAACGTTCGAAGAAATTGAAAAAAAAATTAGAAAAACAAGGATTCGAAAAGTTAATTAAGGCTTCTCGAATCGAGATAGTGTAAAGATGAATTCCAAGACAAAAAAAAACCAGTGTCGGGAAGTTAACAGCCTCGTCGAATAAAAATCTTCAAAAAAATTCTGAAAATTAGGAAGGATCCAAAAAGATCACGAAAACAATTCAAGCGTTTCAAAAAAAATTTCTTTAACAAAGATGATACAATTTCTCCCTCACTTCCCGAAGCTAACTTTCACATAAGAGGTCAGGTCGGTCTCTCTCTTCCAAGGTCAAAAACAGGATACAGGCAAGTGACGTGAGTGGTGCATGAAAGATTTGGTTGGGTTCTCACAGAACTCTGGGAAAAGTCAAGTTGGAGGTGTCAAAGGCTGAGAATGCTACTAGAGATTCTTCAGCCAGGCAGTTAGCAGTATGCCAACTCCTGATTACTGAAGATCTCCAGCATCACTCCCACCCTCAGAGAACTCTTCCTCTCCTCTTCACTGGATCCTCATGTCCAGATAGTTCGCCAGCTGGGCAGAGTCATGAATCTGGTCAACTAATTAGCTGGAAGCCAAAAAGTCGTCTCACAGACTCATAACTCTGTCCAGCCAGTTGGCCAACAGAACAATTGTCCGCGAGAACACAATCCAAAAAAATTTTGTGGAGCCACCTACCATTTCCATGGCAGAAGGCCAGCGGGAAAGATCAATTTCAAAAAATTCAAAAAAAAAATTCAGAAACTAGACACCTGTACAGACTCGAGGCTTGACCAAAGTCAAACCTAGAGTCGAACTTCAATTCAAAAACTTTACTTTACTCTACAAGAAAACTTTTCAAACGTTACTTTACTTCAATCGTTACAAAATCAATCAAAAAACGAAATCTCAAAACTTTAAAAACTTTACGTTACAATTAAACCCAGGTCCGCATATAACCTCCACTGATTATGCGATTACCGAGTCAGGCTATTTAGCTAACAGCCAAATGCCCATATCTCGAAGTAATCACAATCCTCAGCAAATGTTACATTTAGACCACCGAAGTCTAATTGAGGTGGCCCCACGTTAGGCGCCATTTTGTTATGGAAGTATGTTAAGAGTGATTGGTCAGGACGTGAAGTCCAAACTGTGAGCATGAGCTGACAGATCACTCGATGACAGCGATAGCACCATAATCAAAAAAATTTTCGTGCCTACTTACACCAAGCCTAGCACACACTCGGTCCTGAAGGGACCCTTACGTCACTTACCTGCATTCCATGGAAGGCGCAGATGGCATGCCTTCCTTGCCAAGCCCCATCCTCCCATTGACCTTGGGTGGCACAATCGTCCAAAGTCCCTTGGTTGACCTATAGAAAGAGAGAGACTAGGCAAGCCTAGACGACCTTGTTCTCACGCGATAGAGGGCTCCGGGATGTGAAGGAAAAAGTAAAAACTTAACTCATCATTACGTTATAATATTTCTCGGTAAATATATATAATATAAATAGGTAAATATATAAGTTGGGTATTAATCTACAGCTAGATTTTTTCTTGTTTATTATTATTAATTCATTTTCCTAAATAAATGCTTTGGTTATTAAAGTGATCGTCAAAAAAACGTACTTTGTTATTCTTTTCTAAATTCTCAAAATATCCCGACTTTATATATATAGTAGATTTTATATACATAACATTTTATGCATTGTATTGCTTACTACGTTCAAAAATATCTATCCCCATACTTTAATATTATGGTAATATATAAATAATGTTTCTGTTTTTTTGGTTATGGCTTATTTTTCACTTTGTATCTATAATGTTATCTACCTATGTATATAAGAGAGGTATCTTAGAAGAATTGCACGGCATCTTTAATGTTCGTTTTTCTTTTTGTAGTAATATTTATGCTCGCCTTATCAAAAACAAATGTTCTTAAAGGCTTTACGGCCGCCTTTTGTGTTTTTTTCCTTTTTCTTTGTTGTCTTGTTTTAAAACATCCAACAATGTCATACTTACATTGTTTTTTTACATGCAATAACGTACTAGTACCTTATTTTCAGTTTTGTTTTCTTTTCATTATTGTGAATTGATTCCGAAGTGAGCTCTATTATCTTTTATCATTATTCATTTTTTGTTTATTTTTTGTGTTTGGTTTTAAAATTTGTTTGATAAGTGAGCTGAACTATCGTATGCGTTAATAAAATATACGAATTAATATAGTAAATGAATTAATTAAATAAATGGATAAGATAAGCTATCTTAAAGAGAAGCATTATTAATATTATATTAAAGAATGCACTATTAAATTTCAACGTTCCTGTAGCAGGTAGATAACAAATATTGCTTGATGGATAATAGAAACTATCGTAACTATGAAATATTTCGTAATAGTTATAACTTTAAAATATATATTGAGTAATATTTAGAAATATAGTTCAAGTAAATCTATAAAGTGCATTAATAGCTAGTACCTATTGACATAGCAGACCATTTGAATATTAGATATCCCTCCAGAGATTACACCTTCTGTGATTATATGAGATGTAATTTGATGGTAGATCCTTCACGAACAGATACAATGCCACCCGAGCTTGTTGAGCCGGGAGTATCAGAGCGTCCTGTATTTGGATGAATAAATAACCAACATCCACCTATCAGTAGATCCAATTTAAATGCACCCCTTATGAGCTTTATATATGATCTAATTTTGCCGATTGTAGTGTGGTTATATTGGTGCCGCAATGCTCACTGGACGATTGGAATGGTTCAAGAAATATAACACCTTCGCGCTGCACTTGATGTTCCAGTTGAAAATGAGTGTGGGGCTTTCACGGGACCTCTACGTAGAATTATCTTATGGAAATTGTGCGTCGTGAACTCCGGTGCAGTATTGTACAACCATCAGAACTTAAGTTTTTCCCATTTCAAAATTTGGACATCAGGTTTGGATTTGTGCATTTGTGAAAAAGCGCACTTTCGCAAAATGGCGCGCGAAGTCAGCTTAGTACCCGCCTGCATGCGATCAGTAAAATTATTGCTATTAAAACTTTCTGGATGATATAAGATGCAAAACTTCATGTATTGTACATAGCAAAAGGCATCGAAAACAAAATGTACCACTTTAAAAACTGAGTGAACAGACTACGAAAAATATATAAGGAAATTAACACGAGAGAACAGTTTAACCAGTCGTGACAGCTTGCTGTCCTCCACTTCTCTGTCACCTCGACATGGCGCCTAAACGTGAGGAAATGCAATTCTGTTGGCCGGGTGCGTTCGTTTTCCGCTGTGGACAGCAGCCGATATACACGCTACAGTACGTGTAGCATATTGCTATATGCAATACGCTACGACCATAACAGGGTAGAGTGGTCTGCGCCACCGATGGTTCAGACAACGCTGAAAAATGGTCGATTGAGCTAGCCGGTCTTAAACATAGGCATCATCGCTACGGGCGCTCAATGTGTGTCTCGACCCACGACCCACTGCATATTCCTCATCACTCGGGCTCTACTTGATCGATGACGCATCGAGGACACATCCCCGAAGTCTCGTTAGTCTTTGATCAGACCTCGACATCCCTCTCCGTGTGGGAAGCCAAAGGTACATCGACAAGCTGGTAACCTAAAAATCCAACCGGTCGATGCCTCTGTGCCTTTCCTCACCGAAATGCTGAGGAAGCCTTGCGATCAGCAACCCAAAGAACTGATTGCTAAGTTTTCCCGGCACAACATCTCAGCCCGGCCTCCGACCAGCGATTGTTCAAGGGTGTGTCTCCCAGGCGTCGTTGAAGTAGTGACATGTTGACAGCCTTATCCAGGAATGGATTTCAACAGGTATATCACCCACCATTGACGGGGCAATAGGAGGGCTTCGCGATATCCTATAGTTTACCAGTGAAGCTGGCTGGATGCCTTCTTAGGACTACCAGGAATAACGACAATAAGTATCGACGACGTTTTCATAATGATGATCACTGCTTGATGTCTTTAGCGTGATAGACACCTAACAGTTTTCCCCGCAGATCTTCAAGCTCGTATAGGGAATTTCCTTTCTTGGCTCTGACTCGACATTTGACAAATTTCGGTCCCAGTTTTGCACTGGTCTGCTGCTGGAAATTGCTTTGGGCAAAATTCCGTCTAAATACCTCTTGACCAACTTTGAACTCGACAGGTTTCGCCCTGAGATTGTAGGCTCGTGAACCCTGTTCGAATGCGTGTTGTAAGTTTTCCTGCACTCTCGCACGGATCAATCTCATTTTGTCTTCTGCGTCCACTCTCAATGGCTCATTAAGAGTTCCAAGGCTCCTTAAGATGGGATAGGAGCTGCCATGTTCAATCATTTGTTGACCGAAGAGTGTTCGATAGGGAGAGAAATCAGTAGCTTATGTAAAGAGCTCCTGAGGGAACTAGCTACATGGCTTAGTTTCTCATCCCATCTCGTGTGTTCCTTCTTGATATATGCTCTAATCCCCGACAATAGAGACCTATTTACTCGCTCTGAGGCGTTTGCTTGGGGCGGGTGAACTGCCGTTCGCATGTGCTTCACCCCATATTTTTCCAGTTATCTGGTGAACTGATTCGAGCAAAACTGGACTCCATTGTCCGAGACGATCATTTCCGGGACTCCGAACACGTGAAACACTTCAGTCTCAATGAATTGGCATACATTGAGCGTAGACGCTTTTCTCATAGGTTTGAGAAGTGGAAATTTAGAAAAGTGGTCAAGAACTATTAAGATGCAGACGTTTCCTCTTACTGACCGAGGATATGGACCTAGAAAATCAATGTACAGCTTTTGTCATGGTCGTTCTGTCTCAGACTGGACTCTTATAGGTGGTCGTAAAATAGCATTAGGAGCCTTTGTTTCTTTACACACGTCACAGGCGCCTACGTAGTTTCTGACATCAACTGTCATTCGTGGCCAGTACAGATGTCTTCGCAGTTGTTCCAGTGTTTTCCCTATGCCTCCGTGTGAAGCTAGTGGCGGATCAAGAGCCCTTGAAATGACGTCGTTGACAAGCCCTCGTGGAATCTAAAGCTTCCAAGCTTCTTCTTCCTGAATGGGATTGCCTGTTCTCGGAGCAGTCCGGATATAAACGAAATCATCCCTGACGCAAAGATCTGGTAGTTTGCCAGAAGTCGTTTTAACCTTATGCCTCAGTTTCTCATATTCCAACGAGTTGAAATATGGCGAACTAAGGTCAACTTCCGGGCCAGGATCTTCGTTGGTGTTCAGGCTGTCACAATGAATGCGTGACAGCGCATCAGGGACGATGTTCAGGCTTCCTTTCATGTGCCCAATAGTGAAGTCGAAGCCCTGAAGCTTCAGACTCCACCGAGCAAGTCTACCACTGAGGTCCTTTTGAGACATCAGCCATTTCCAGCTCGCATGATTAGTCAGTATCTTAAACGGCATAAGTTCGATGAAGGGCCGGAACTTCTGCACGCTCAAGAGTGCAGCCAAGCATTCTTGCTCTGTGACGGTATAATTTCTCTGTGCTGAGTTCAACTTTTTCGAGACGTAGGCTATTGGCTTCTCGTGGCCATCGTCATCTAGTTGAAGCAGCACTCCTCCAATACCTTGTTGGCTCGCATCGCACTGGATAACGAACGGTTTGGTGAAGTCTGGACTCACTAGTAACGGAGCAGAAGTAAGTTTCTTCTTTAAAAGTTCAAGAGACGTCTGGGCTTCAGGTGTCCATTTGAACTGACTCGGGTTTTTCAAAGTGTCTGTAATGGAGGCAGTCAAATCAGCATAGTTCGGGATGAACCGTCTATACCATCCCGCCATACCTAGTAGGCGTCGGGCCTGCCGAACAGTTTTAGGTGACAGATAGTCAACTATGGCTGAAATTTTGTCAGGGTCAGTTCTCATACCTCCCTTTCCGACAATAAAACCCAAGTATTTGGTCTGTTTGATACAAAACTTGCTCTTCTCGACGTTGACAGTGAGGCCAGCTTTCCTCAAACAATCCGCTACACGGGATAGTAACGTGAGATGCGAGTCAAAGTCTGATGACAGAATTAATACATCGTCTAGATAGACGAGAACGTTCTCACGAAGATCGAAAGGAATGACTTTATCTATGAGGCGACACATAGTTTGTGGAGCGTTGCATAGGCCGAATGGCATCACCGTGTACTGATAGAGAGGATGACCAGGTACTGTGAAAGCGGTCTTCTCTCTGGAATCAGCGTCCAGTGGGATCTGTCAGAATGCGTCTTTCAGGTCCAGGCTCGTTATGTAATTTGCCGGAGGAAGTCGACTAAGAAGTGCGTCTATCTGCGGTAGCGGATAGGCATCCTTCTTCGTAACAGAGTTGACCTTCGTGGCGTCAAAACAAAGCCGGACCCTTCCAGGCTTCCTTACCAGAACAACTGGAGAGCTCTGGATTTCCTCTATCACACCCAGTGATAGCATTCGCTCTAATTCAGCATCCATCAAACTTTGCACTGCCGGCGAGATCGGATAAAAGCGCTGTTTTATCGGGGCGGCGTCATTCGTTTCAATCCTGTGAGTGACCAGTGATGTTTTCCCAAGGCCTAAAGAGGCGAAAGAGGGGAAAAGCTGTTTTGTGGCTTCTAATCGTTGTTGATCGAGACTAGAAAGAAGGTGGCTGTCGGTGTCAGAGGTAGCTATTCCACTTGGATTCACTTCTGCGACTATACCCAGGACATCTGGTGCCAACCAAAATAGACGCCAGAAGTCTATTCCCAGATATAGTGCCTGTATGAGCCCAGGAACCACGTAAAAACGCAAGTTTTGGGTCTTACCACGGAAAGTGACGTCCAAATTCACATGACCATGAACAGTCGTCATGGCCCCATTAGCTACTTGGACCTGTGTCTGATACTTCTTCCATTCGACATCTGCTTCCGCAAGCTTCTCTAGAGCTCCCTGGCCTAGAATACTGAGAGTGGCACCACTATCAAGTAATCCATTCTCAGTTCGCCCGAGCAGCTTTACTTCGGCGTACGGTCGAATGTCGCCTGGCATCGACACGGAAATCTGTGCCATTTTTTTTCTTTCTAGTTTCATTCGTCGACAGTATTCCCGCCAACGAACAGTTGATCGTTTCTTTTTCGGTCTCATATCCAAGTCAGGAAACATGATGTCAGCTAACTCCGCCACCGCGGAGAAAATTCGGTCTCTTGCTGCTCTATATCTCTGCAGACGCGTATGATACGGCGTCAGCGGATGTAAAACTGGCTCACGCCCACTCGTCATATCAGAGCTTGGTGGCCGTTTTAAAACAGAAATGACAGGAAGCCAGATCTCCAGCTCAGTAACTTTGTCAGCTGCGCATGCTATAGGTGTCAACGGGACATCGAAGATTAAATACTCTTCTAAAGAAGTGTCCAACAAGGTCATGGGCTCCCCAGAAGTGGAAATGGGAGCTTGACTATCTGCGGAGAAGTCTATTAAGTTCTCGCCTCTATCGGTGCAACATTCGTACTATCAGGTGTTGTACTGATATCACCAGAATCACTGAATGATATCAGAGGGCGTAACAGGGAGTTATCGCTAGTGTCTGCTAATGGAGCGGACCTTCCTCCTTGTTCAAGGCTTGAACTGGAGTGTTCGATGCATTGATTGCTCGTGATGTCGACGCTGGTCGGAATGAGGTGTTTGTATTCCCGACCCGTCTGAAGTTTTTCTGTTGACATTGAATGCAATCTAGCTTGAGGGTGTTCTTCCGTCCACATCCATAACAGAACACAACTTGTCTTTCTTGGCTGCAGTCCTGATACAAATGACCGGACTGAAATACTCGATACGTCACCTAGGCTGTTATCACTGCCTCTTGCTACTGCCAGTTCAGGATCTGAGGTCAGAAGATTGTCAACTTCATGCACTCGTTGGGTTCGGTAATGATTCCAACTGCCAGCTGTCGCAATACGTGTCTGTGTAGCTTGGATACGCGTGACCAGCGATCTCAGCTGTCCTATGGTATCAGTAGGATGCAGACAGATTTTTTCTTGAATCTCCGGCAAGAGATTCGATTAGACAATCTCCAGAAACTCTTGGTCTGGCATAGCGTTCTGTAACTGATCGCGCATCAACCCCAGATGGTGGTGATACATTGCGAACAGTTCCCCAGGCTTTTGTTTTCTGGACATCAGTTGAAATCTAGTTTTCAGATCATCCTTAGGCGTTCCCCATTCGGTATACAATCCCATCTTAATGATGTCCCAAGTTGGAAACGGATTTTGGCGTAGTACCGACCAATACGAATCCTTCGCTGGTCCTGTCAGTAGCGTAAGCATATTTCTTACTAACAACCCAAAATCCCCTTCTAGAGCGGAGTGCGTAAGCGCTTCGACTCTGAAGATGAATTCGTCAACTGATAGTTCTGCGTTATTCCCATTATAGGTCAGGTTCCATCTCCTTATTGGACTGCCTGATCGTGGGTATCCTACATTAGCAGGAACACGCATAGGTGGTGGAGGGGGTTGAGGTGGTTGAGGTGGTATAAAGTTCGGTCTGGACTGATTTGTAGGCTGACCAAAAGGTTGACCAAAAGGTTGACCAAAAGGTTGACCAGAAGGTGGTGATGGTGTGGAATCTGCTGGCGGCATTGCTGCTGCTACTTGTTGTCTGAGATCGTTTCCTAACTCAGACCGCAAAACATTTAAACCCTGCTGGAGACCTCGGTTTATTAGGTCTTCCATCTTTATGCTCAAGCCTGCTATCAGTGCATCGGTAGCAGCTGAGGTGTTGTGGTCTTGAGCTGTTTGCCCCGGACTGCCTTGTCTAGTACTCGGGTTCACGAAGGTTCTTGAATGCAAGTCAGGCATTCCTGGAGACGTGGATCGTCGATTCGAAGGTGGTAAGTCAAAGTTAGGCAAATCAAAGGTCGGTAATGAGTCGCGCCTTGTCGATTTCGCGGGCTTCACCTTCTTCGGTCTCTTTAGGATTGCACCAGAATATTCACTAAAGTCCTGTTGCGTAATGTGACGTCGGCAGTTAGGACAACTAGAATGTTCACCTATCCAATGCTGCAGGCATGCCTGGTGGAAAATATGCTCGCATACAGTCATGACCGGCTTCCGATCGACTGACCAGCTTGCGTCCCGGCAGATAGAACATGGTTCAGGCAGCATTGTCATACCGTTTGTCGCTGGAGGTGGTGTCCTCACTGTAGCCATAATAAATTTAGACGTAAGTCAGGTAAATATTGTCAAATCAGGGTTTAGGATGGTTATCCCAAAAAAAATTCTAGAAGTTTGCACGTTTGGAAGAGACACGCTCTTCACAATGTGATGATGGCTAAATACTATTTTAAAGTCGAAGGCTTTGGGCGAGATACTCAAATTCAGACAAAAGTTTCGCCAAACGTTCGAAGAAATTGAAAAAAAAATTAGAAAAACAAGGATTCGAAAAGTTAATTAAGGCTTCTCAAATCGAGATAGTGTAAAGAATGAATTCCAAGACAAAAAAACCAATGTCGGGAAGCGTTAACAGCCTCGTCGAATAAAAATCTTCAAAAAAATTCTGAAAATTAGGAAGGATCCAAAAAGATCACGAAAACAATTCAAGCGTTTCAAAAAAAAATTTCTTTAACAAAGATGATACAATTTCTCCCTCACTTCCCCAAGCTAACTCTCACATAAGAGGTCATGTCGCTAGTAGTTAAGCTATGCCGGTTCTGGCGCACTGTTTTAGCTTCCAGGATTTCGCCACAGATGGCGCCACCGTCGCTAGGTGGTTTGAGCCCATACTAAGTAGGTGTGTGTCTTGGCTGTATTGGTTTGCGCCTTGGATGCACCATTGTGTCTTGGTTGCACCATTGCGTCTCGACTGCACCGTAGCGGGATTAATCGGTACTACCGGGATGTATCATTTGGTCTTGACTGCGCCCTAGCGGCATTAACAGGTACTACCAGCATGTTCCGGTTTTCTAGCGACATCTGTTCGGGCGCAAACGCCATTTCTTGAGTAAGGTTCCCTAGCGGCCTTAGCCGGAACTACCTGGATTTGCTGTTTTCTTTTATTGGCGGGAGAGTTCAGCATCATTCGAATTTCACAACATGACATCACCATGAACAGATTCTAGAAGTGAGACATTAGCCGATACGCAGCGACATCTGTTTGGGTGCAAACGCCATTTCTTGAGTAAGGTACCCTAGCGGCCTTAGCCGGAACTACCAGCATGCCTTGGTTTTGCTAGCGGGGGAGTTCTAGATATCGGCATGACGTCATCATGGTTTTGCTGCACCTAAATAAGTTTTTCTTAGCAGGGAAGTTGTAGATATCAGCATCATTCGAATTTCACAACATGACATCACCATGAACAGTATTGGCGGGAAAGTTCAGCATCATTCGAATTTCACAACATGACATCACCATGAACAGATTCTAGACGATGTCAGTGAGACATTAGCCGATGCTACCAGCATGCTCCGGTACTACGGCTTTCTTGGATGTGTGGTACGGTTCCCTTGGAAGTTTTTTGCTTCACTTTTGGCCCACACGTGGCAGCATGCTACGGTTTTGGGAAGTTTTTTGCTTCACTTCTGCCCACACGTGGCAGCATGCTACGGTTTTGGGAAGTTTTTTGCTTCACTTTTTTGGATTTGTGGTGCGCCTAAATGTAGGCTTTTGTTGTTTTCAAGTGTTGCGCCTGGTTTTCAATTAATATTACTAATAATTCATTTTTCTTGAGCGCCTATATGTAGGCTTTTGGTTTTGAACTAATAATTAAAGTTAATAGTAGGAAATTTTTGTTCATGCCAATGGATTCTAGAGGGGTGGTATGTGGGGGGGATAATAAAGAAAGGGAGGGGGGGGGGTAATGAAATTTTCATCAGAAATGCTCTACGGGCTCTGGTTTTCGAGATATTAGCGTATTAATAATTCAAGTTATTTTTGCTCATGGAAATGGATTCTTGGCGGTGTGGAGTGGGAGTTTTCATCAGAAATCCTCTACGGGCTTTGGTTTTCGAGATATTAGCGACATCTGTTTGAGCGCAAAACGCCATTTCTTGAGTAAGGTACCCTAGCGGCCTTAGCCGGAACTACCACCATGCCTTGGTTTTGCTGTTTTCTGTTATTAGCGGGAGAGTTCTAGATATCGGCATGACGTCATCATGGTTTTGCTGCACCTAAATAAGATTTATTAGCAGGGAAGTTGTAGATATAGGATTGTATGGGTGTGTTTGATTGGGCTACGTTACCTGTTCCAAGGCTTGGGTAGAATGTGTGTGTGTGTGTGTGTGTGTGTGTGTGTGTGTGTGTGTGTGTGTGTGTGTGTGTGTGTGGCTTATCATATTATGAGCGGAACGACGGATACTCTGCCATGGGGGGCATTACTCCATTTCATCATATCAACAAGTGGCAACCGCTGAAAGAATCTAAGTCTAGTGTAAATAAATTATGTGTTATAGTTTTAGTTTCATTTATTAAAGTATTATAATTATAAATTTATTTGAAATTGTATTATAGGTGTTTTTCAAGATATTATAAAACATCTTTGTTATTAATCCAAGAATTGTGTTTTGATGAAAATCCGAGCCATTTAACGTAAGCTTTATCTCCACTCTTCTTTATGATTTTCTCTACGAGATATAGGTTTGGGTGTTTAACTTTCAGCAGCTCCAATTCATAAAAGCCTCCTGTGATTGGATTTCCTTGATAATCTTCCAGCCGATATGTGATGGGGTTTGTGTTTTGAACTTTAATAATTTTAAAAATCTCAGCTGTCCAGTTTGGTGTATAGCCTTTCTCAAATATATGCTTGTATTTGCTGATGCGTACAAAATCTCCAACTTTATACTTTGCAGGAACAACAATCTTTATATGACTGTATACAGTTGAAAGCAGTTGTTTCTCATTGGTGGTGTTAATATCACGTGGTCTCATTTTCGTAGTTCGATGTATTCTTGAGTTGTATTCAGTGAGCAGTTTCTTTACCATACCAATCCACTGATAAGTTCCATTAAAACTGAATTCCTTCCACATCATATCCTTCAGAGTTCGGTTAAATCGTTCCACTATTGATGCTTTGAGGAAACTGTACGTAGAGTAATGATTAATTGCATGCTTCTGCATTAGATTTTTAAAGAGGCTGTTGTAGAATTCCTTTCCATCATCAGTCTGCAGGTTTTTAGGTATTCGTCCCTCGCTTAATATAGATTGCATGCCATATTTTACTTCTGCACCAGTTTTTCTTTTAATTGGAATTGCCCATGCATATTTGGAGAAGGTATCAATTACTGTCAGCAGATAGCGGTAACCCTTGTTCACATACTTGTAGGGATCCATTTCAACCAAGTCTGCCTGCCACAAGTGATCTAGTCCTTTGATGATCACACGACGCCGTTTGAAATTTTTTCTCGTTGGTTTATGCAGCTCATTTACCACTTGTCTCTTACTCATCGTAATTATAAATGAAACCGATTTCTCAAGAGTTTTTACTCATATACACCATCTTTCGGTGTCAAGTCTTTCTTATTTATTACTGAAGTAAACAGATAGTGTTCAATCTTTGCGATTTCGCCATTGATATATAGCGTTAAATTTGCCACCTCTATATTAATAGTTTTTCTTATTTCTTCAACACTTATTTTAATTTTCTTGTCAACATAGTCTTTGGTAGTAGCATCATCATATTCAAGGGGTTCACCAAGTCGTTTTATACACTTTGAGTTTAGATCGTAGTCTCCGTTTATCGTTAAATTAAATCCAATACCCCGCTCTCCTTGTTCACCAGCTGGACCTTGTGCTCCTTGTTTACCAGCTGGTCCTTGAATTCCTTGTTCACCGGCTGGTCCTTGAGCTCCTGTTGGTCCACGTTCACCTGCTTTCCCAAAATATCCCCGCTTAGAGAAACGTCCAAACTTGTCAACGCTCATCTGTAGATTGTGTAGAAGTATGGCAATGGAGTAGTATTTAAACTATAATATCTGCTTCTCGCAACTCCTCCAGTATAGATACAATTTCATTGTTGTGACTGGTGTTTCCAGCCTGCTTTGATACCATTAGAAGGCGCAGTCTATCCACTAATTCATTTGGATCATCCCAGTAAATGTGATCAATGTTTTCTTTAGGCAGACGCATTAGTCCCATGCCTTTATGCTGTATAAGTTTACTGATTATAGCTTTATACTTAGCCGCTCTAGTACCTTTTATTTGTCCATCTTCAGCATAGTCACGTTTATATGCATTGGTATCTTTCAAAATAGATCCATAATTAGTTAAATCGTCTTTAGTATATAGACTTTTTACAGGATCTTTCATAAATAGCAGCTCACATAACCCCAAAGTTGTTTTATAGCTCTTCCCCTTGATAACAATATTTCCTATATCATCAACATCAAACGTTGAATTGCCGATTCTCCACGCGCTATCATCATAGTAAACTCCATAGGTTGGATCAATTTTAGGGCTATTATCAGTGAATAGCTTTAAATAGTTTGAAATTATGTATCCAGACGTATCGGGGGAGGTGACAGGAGACCTTTCTGTCAATGTTCTTGAATGTTCAGGTGTTGCGAATTCTTCCTCAGATGTTAAGGAATAATCTCCATAATTTATGGGTGTGCTACTAGCCTCCATTTTAACATATTTTCGTTTTGGAGGGGTAAAAGGTTCCACAACCTCATTGGATTCTTCTTCTTCTTCTGCTTCTTCTTCTTCTTCTTCTTCTTCTTCTTCTTCTTCTTCTTCTTCTTCTTTTACATCTTTTGTCTCAAATTTAACTATATCCGGCGGCTCGTATTTAACTGTTCTAACAAACTCTTTTAAGGGTTTAGTGATTGGCTTAAAGGTTTCTTCGAGTCGAGCTTCTGCTTCAATTTTTCCCATCCTTAGGGCTTTTAATTTCCTTCGCACTGCATTCCTAGTCTTGATAATTTCTTTTAATAGATTTTCATTCATCTTCGTTATTAACTCAATAACAGCTTTCCAAACAGCTCTGATAACAGCTTAACAGCTTTCCAAACAGCTTAACAGCTTTTCAAACAGCTCTGATAACTGCTTAACAGCTTTCCAAACAGCTCTGATAACAGCTTAACAGCTTTCCAAACAGCTCTGATAACTCTGATAACAGCTTAACAGCTTTCCAAACAGCTCTGATAACAGCTTAACAGCTTTCCAAACAGCTATGATAACAGCTTAACAGCTTTCCAAACAGCTATGATAACAGCTTAACAGCTTTTCAAACAGCTCTGATAACAGCTTAACAGCTTTCCAAACAGCTCTGATAACAGCTTAACAGCTTTCCAAACAGCTCTGATAACAGCTTAACAGCTTTCCAAACAGCTCTGATAACAGCTTAACAGCTATTAAACAGCTCTGATAACAGCTTAACAGCTTTTCAAACAGGTCTGATAACAGATGAACAGCTTTTCAAACAGCTCTGATAACAGCTTAACAGCTATTAAACAGCTCTGATAACAGCTTAACAGCTTTTCAAACAGCTCTGATAACAGCTTAACAGCTTTCCAAACAGCTCTGATAATAGCTTAACAGCTTTCCAAACAGCTCTGATAACAGCTTAACAGCTTTTCAAACAGCTCTGATAACAGCTTAACAGCTTTTCAAACAGGTCTGGTAACAGCTTAACAGCTTTTCATACAGCTCTGATAACAGCTTAACAGCTTTTCAAACAGGTCTGATAATAGGTGAACAGCTTTAATCTATTCAGCAGGTCCACAGGATTCGGTGTGCTTTCGTCTGAGTTACAGCTTCGACTTATGAATATTTCGCATGTTTCATCCTTTTATAGTACAATGAAGGTATCAAATCCTTTACGGTAGCGCCCCTTGTTTAATGAGCTGTCCTTATCAATCAACAAGAAACCATATTTATCCTTCCAACACTCAGCACAGGCTCTTCGAAATTTATCAAACTTCATGTCTGTATTCACATGATCATTATAGATATGTTTCAAATTCAACTCATCTTGCTTGAATAAGATGATTAAATTAGCATTGTCACGTATTAAGTGCTTTGGTATATGCGTATATGTTTGACAGAGATAGAAGCTGTCTATATCTTCGTGACGACCCATGCAAAAATAGGATCGCACATTATTTTGCTTTTCACATGCTACATCATCGAAAATAAACACTGAATGTGATTTGGCTTCTTCTGGAGGTAGAACGTCGCAGTTGTTTGAGAATGTATAATACCCCAATCCTGATATATGAGTCATCACTCGCTTCAAGTATTCATACTTTGGTTGATGTAAAGATTTTGAATATATGTAAATATTTTCATATCTCAGACCATTGGGATGTTCCAGCAAACTTATCATAACATTAGTTTTTCCACAATTCGATGGTCCAACAATGATGCTCCTTATACTATTAGGCAATAGGGGGCCATGCTTCTTTTTCACCTTCATAACACCTACATCAGCATTTCGAACAGGAAAAGCTTGTTGTTGTTTAATGAACCGCATATTGAAGACTAACGGGATTCCTATAAATACACCTGTTTATATTACATTTCAACAGTATCATCGGAACCTTATAAGATGTCGGATCACAAATCGAAACGCTCCAGAAAATATTTGAAAGGGGGCAGAGGACTATTAAATTCAATCATCAACAAATTACCTGTAGAATTACATCTACCGGGATACCAGTACTGTGGACCAGGAACAAAGTTACAACAAAGATTGGCGAGAGGAGATCTAGGCATTAATCCACTGGAGGCAGCCTGCAAGGAACACGATATAGCATACTCGCGGCATAAAGACACAAGTGATCGACATATAGCTGATAAAATATTAGCTGAAAAGGCCTGGCAGCGTGCAAAATCTACGGATGCAAATTTGAGTGAACGTGCCAACGCTTGGCTTATAACAAACGCAATGAAGGCTAAAATTAAGCTAAGTATGGGTCTTAAGGCTAAAAATAAACGTCAACCCACATTCCGAGAAGCAGTACGAAATGCACGTAAAATTTGAAAAGTAAAAAAACCGAAAGACTTGATGGAAGCTACAAAAATAGCTCTTAGTGCAGCTAAAAATATTGTGAAAAGAAAGAAGAAATCAATTAAAACTCCACGAGTGATACCTGTACCAAAGGTTGGTGGAGCACTTCCGTTCCTCATCCCGCTGTTTGCTGGGCTTTCAGCATTGGGAGCACTATCGGGAGGTGCAGCAGGTATAGCTAAAGCAGTAAATGATACCAGTGCCGCAAAGGCAAAATTGGAAGAAAGCAAACGTCATAACCAAGCAATGGAAACTATAGCGGTTGGCAAAGATGGAAACGGGCTGTTCCTGAAGCCGTACAGAAAAGGACTTGGACTCTATCTACAACCTCAACCAAAAAACTATTAAAGACGCTACCCAAAAGACCGCTAAACGAGTTGGATCTTCACAAGTATACCACAAACTTGCCACACTTCAGAGGAGTATTTATGCGTGATAATCTTCCTAAAAAGCCATGGAAGCGAGAAAGCGGAATTGTTAACTTGGACATCTCAACTGGACCAGGTACACACTGGGTAGCGTACTACAAGAAAGGTGATAACATCGAATACTTTGATAGCTTTGGCAATCTCCAACCACCAAGGGAGCTCATAAACTACTTGGGCAGTAATATTACGTACAACTACAGTTCTTATCAGAACTATGATGCAGTAATTTGTGGTCACTTATGTTTAGAGTTTTTATATAATTGTTATAGCCATTAATTATTATCTATAAATAAATGTATCTATATTGAAATTGTGACAGTTCATTATCAACCGCCATGTCATTAACACTTACTCTCACGGGAAATTCATCTCTACTCACTGCTGAGTACTTTCCTCCACTGGAGCTAGCAACGGATTATGTTTGTGGATTAATTGATTTTCAAACATACAACTCTATACCAAATATTGATGTGAGCAATACTCTGATTCATGTAGGGAATGAGGTTGTTGAGATACCTGTTGGATCCTATGAGATTGATGATATAGCAAAATATGTACAAGGATACTTGGATAAAGAAGGGAGAAGGATAAAGGTTGCGATAAAGGCTAACAATAATACATTGAAGAGTGAAGTCAAGGCAACTGAAGAAATACATTTTGAAAAACAGAGATCCATAGCTCCTCTGCTAGGATTCAGTAAAAGAAATTTGACTGCTAATATAGTGCATACATCAGAGTTGCCAGTCAACATCATTAAAGTAAATACTATACGCATCGAATGTAATATTATATCAGGATCATTCTTCAACAACACACAAGTACACACTCTCCACGAGTTTTCCCCGAACGTTGGGCCTGGGTATAAAATAGTGGAGGTACCCACAAATGTAATCTATTTACCTGTGAACACCAAACGTATAAGTTGTCTAACATTGAAGCTCCTTGACCAAGACGGTGACTTAATCAGCTTCAGAGGAGAGAGTATAACCATCAGATTACATTTGAAGCCACAGCATGTTGATATACAATAATGATAAATACGAGTTCGGAGCAGACAAGATCATTAGTCATCGGACAACCTTGAAGCGATCAAGACCTACATTAACACCTGCAAATACAGCATATTTACAATCAATTGGCTTGACGCTGAAACAATGAATAAAGGAATACTAGATATTGCACCAGACGCTCACTTTGATAACAGTGTTACTAAATTTGAACATCACTCCTATTCACCATTTCTAACATCATTTAAAAACAGCGATGAAATCCGTATCTCTGTACAACATCAGGACTTGAATCTTCTACCCAGCAGGAGTTTTCTTTACATTGAGGGGTCGCTAACAAAGCTGGATGGAACCGTTTCAGCAACTGCAAAATTAGCTAACAACGCTCTACCATTTCTTTTTGAGGAAATACGCTATGAATTGAATGCAGTGGAAATCGATCGTACAAGAAATCTTGGGACTGCGACAACATTAAAAAACTACGTATCGCTAAATGCAAATGTAAGCAGGATACTACTCAACGGCAGTTGGTCACCAGATTCATCCGTTATACCAACCAATGGACTGTTTAACTATTGTGTACCTCTGAAATATTTATTGGGATTCGCTGAAGATTACAAGAAAATTCTGATAAATTCCAAACATGAACTCATATTGATCCGGAGCAGGACAGATGATAATGCCATTATATCACCCACTGATGTGGTGAAAATTGAAATTAATAAACTTCAATGGAGCATTCCACATGTTACAGTATCCGATGATGAAAAGCTGCAACTATTTAAAATTATCGGGAGAGGTCGCCCGATACAAATACCATTCCGCAGCTGGGACATATATGAGTATCCAGTACTACCGGAATCCACGCATCAAATCTGGTCAGTTAAGACTTCCACTCAACTGGAGAAACCTCGATTTATCATCTTAGCATTACAAACGGATCGAAGGAACGATAAAACCAAAGATGCAAGCAAGTTTGATCACTGTCAACTCACCGATGTTACAGTTCATTTGAACTCAGAATCATATCCCTATGATGATTTGAATTTGAAATTTGATTTGAATAGATACGCATTGCTGTATGAGATGTATATAAAGTTTACACAATCATACTATGGTCATCAGTATCAGCCGTTCCTCACATGGGAGAAGTTCAAAACCGATGCTCCGATCGCTGTCATTGATTGCTCACATCAAAATGAAACAATAAAAACTGGACCTGTTGACATAAGGCTAGAATTCAAGACATCTGAAAATATACCGGCTAATACAACAGCATATTGTCTGCTTCTACACGATCGAATAGTGGAATACAGTCCGCTGACAAGTGAAGTTAGAAAGTTAAATTAAGAAGATGGCTGTCATCGTAGACGTTCAAGGATTCAAAACTAGTCTCAATGAATTTATCACTAAAGAACTGGCAATTTTAAACAATGAAAACCAGATACAGCACTTTATATTTCAACCACCGTTCAGATACAAGGATTTGACTTCAGCAAAAAAGAGGCAAGTAAAATGGCTTCAACACAATTTTCATGGATTCCGCTGGGATGATGGCTACATACCGTATCACAAGCTGTACACTATAGTTGAACCACTGCTTCGAAATAAAATCATATATGTAAAGGGAGGTGAAAAAGTTCAATGGACGCAGAAGATAGTTGGTGAGAGTGAAATCATTATCAATGTCGAAGATGAATACAACTGTGGAAAACTAATAGAGATTAACACAAATGCGCCATCTTGCCAAGTTCATATTGGACAATGTGCTATAAGAAATACTTTTATAATAAGAAATTTTATTGGAAATAAAAACAAATGTTTATAAGAGATAAGACTTTTCAAACACACATACCCCAGAACCCTCACTGACATCTTCTAGAATCTGTTCATGGTGATGTCATGTTGTGAAATTCGAATGATGCTGATATCTACAACTTCCCTGCTAAGAAAACTTATTTAGGTGCAGCAAAACCATGACGTCATGCCGATATCTAGAACTCCCCCGCTAGCAAAACCAAGGCATGCTGGTAGTTCCGGCTAAGGCCGCTAGGGTACCTTACTCAAGAAATGGCGTTTGCACCCAAACAGATGTCGCTGCGTATCGGCTAATGTCTCACTTCTAGAATCTGTTCATGGTGATGTCATGTTGTGAAATTCGAATGATGCTGAACTCTCCCGCCAATAAAAGAAAACAGCAAATCCAGGTAGTTCCGGCTAAGGCCGCTAGGAAACCTTACTCAAGAAATGGCGTTTGCGCCCGAACAGATGTCGCTAGAAAACCGGAACATGCTGGTAGTACCTGCTAATGCCGCTAGGGTGCAGTCAAGACCAAATGATACATCCCGGTAGTACCGGTTAATCCCGCTAGGGCGCAGTCGAGACTCAATGGTGCACCCAAGACACAATGCCCGAACAGATGTCGCTAGAAAACCGGAACATGCTGGTAGTACCTGCTAATGCCGCTAAGGCGCAGTCAAGAGCAAATGACACATCCCGGTAGTACCGATTAATCCCGCTAGGGCGCAGTCGAGACTCAATGGTGCACCCAAGACACAATGGCGCATCCAAGGCGCAAACCAATACAGCCAAGACACAAACCTACTTAGTGTGGGCTCAACCCACCTAGCGACGGTGGCGCCATCTGTGGCGAAATCTGTGCTACTAGCCTCCATTTTAACATATTTTCGTTTTGGAGGGGTAAAAGGTTCCACAACCTCATTGGATTCTTCTTCTTCTTCTGCTTCTTCTTCTTCTTCTTCTTCTTCTTCTTCTTCTTTTACACCTTTTGTCTCAAATTTGACTATATCCGGCGGCTCGTATTTAACTGTTCTAACAAACTCTTTTAAGGGTTTAGTGATTGGCTTAAAGGTTTCTTCGAGTCGAGCTTCTGCTTCAATTTTTCCCATCCTTAGGGCTTTTAATTTCCTTCGCACTGCATTCCTAGTCTTGATAATTTCTTTTAATAGATTTTCATTCATCTTCGTTATTAACTCAATAACAGCTTTCCAAACAGCTCTGATAACAGCTTAACAGCTTTCCAAACAGCTCTGATAATAGCTTAACAGCTTTCCAAACAGCTCTGATAACAGCTTAACAGCTTTCCAAACAGCTATGATAACAGCTTAACAGCTTTTAAACAGCTCTGATAACAGCTTAACAGCTTTTCAAACAGCTCTGATAACAGCTTAACAGCTTTCCAAACAGCTCTGATAACAGCTTAACAGCTTTCCAAACAGCTCTGATAACAGCTTAACAGCTTTCCAAATAGCTCTGATAACAGCTTAACAGCTATTAAACAGCTCTGATAACAGCTTAACAGCTTTTCAAACAGGTCTGATAACAGGTGAACAGCTTTTCAAACAGCTCTGATAACAGCTTAACAGCTATTAAACAGCTCTGATAACAGCTTAACAGCTTTTCAAACAGCTCTGATAACAGCTTAACAGCTTTCCAAACAGCTCTGATAATAGCTTAACAGCTTTCCAAACAGCTCTGATAACAGCTTAACAGCTTTTCAAACAGCTCTGATAACAGCTTAACAGCTTTTCCAACAGGTCTGGTAACAGCTTAACAGCTTTTCATACAGCTCTGATAACAGCTTAACAGCTTTTCAAACAGGTCTGATAATAGGTGAACAGCTTTAATCTATTCAGCAGGTCCACAGGATTCGGTGTGCTTTCGTCTGAGTTACAGCTTCGACTTATGAATATTTCGCATGTTTCATCCTTTTATAGTACAATGAAGGTATCAAATCCTTTACGGTAGCGCCCCTTGTTTAATGAGCTGTCCTTATCAATCAACAAGAAACCATATTTATCCTTCCAACACTCAGCACAGGCTCTTCGAAATTTATCAAACTTCATGTCTGTATTCACATGATCATTATAGATATGTTTCAAATTCAACTCATCTTGCTTGAATAAGATGATTAAATTAGCATTGTCACGTATTAAGTGCTTTGGTATATGCGTATATGTTTGACAGAGATAGAAGCTGTCTATATCTTCGTGACGACCCATGCAAAAATAGGATCGCACATTATTTTGCTTTTCACATGCTACATCATCGAAAATAAACACTGAATGTGATTTGGCTTCTTCTGGAGGTAGAACGTCGCAGTTGTTTGAGAATGTATAATACCCCAATCCTGATATATGAGTCATCACTCGCTTCAAGTATTCATACTTTGGTTGATGTAAAGATTTTGAATATATGTAAATATTTTCATATCTCAGACCATTGGGATGTTCCAGCAAACTTATCATAACATTAGTTTTTCCACAATTCGATGGTCCAACAATGATGCTCCTTATACTATTAGGCAATAGGGGGCCATGCTTCTTTTTCACCTTCATAACACCTACATCAGCATTTCGAACAGGAAAAGCTTGTTGTTGTTTAATGAACCGCATATTGAAGACTAACGGGATTCCTATAAATACACCTGTTTATATTACATTTCAACAGTATCATCGGAACCTTATAAGATGTCGGATCACAAATCGAAACGCTCCAGAAAATATTTGAAAGGGGGCAGAGGACTATTAAATTCAATCATCAACAAATTACCTGTAGAATTACATCTACCGGGATACCAGTACTGTGGGCCAGGAACAAAGTTACAACAAAGATTGGCGAGAGGAGATCTAGGCATTAATCCACTGGACGCAGCCTGCAAGGAACACGATATTTTTTTTTTTTTTTTTTTTTTTTTATATTATTAAGCCAAGCTCAGGGGATACCCTATGATGCAAAGCACAGCATGGCAGGAAGGAGATAGGGAAAGGATTAGGGGATATGAGGAGAGTGGCGGAGGTGCCGATGTATGTCGCCCTTAAACTTCCGCAGATTGTACGCCGGAGGAAAAACAGAAGATGGTAAGCTGTTCCACATTCGCACTGTTCGGGATAAAAAAGCATCACGGAATTTTACTGTACGGCCGAAAGTAATTTGAAGGGTTAAAGGATGTTCGCGGTTTGCAGCGCGAGTATTGCGTGCAGGAATCATTCTACAAGGGATTAGACTAGATATTTCATCAGAACATTGACCATGCATATAGCGATAAAGGAGCGAAAGGCATCCAACATTGCGGCGGTGCTCGAGTGAGTCGATATGACAAGTTATTGCCAAATCGCCAATGAGCTTGAAGGCTCTCTTTTGGACAATATCCAATGAAGCTAAGGCTGTGCGACCAGCCCCGGCCCATATATGGGAGTTGTACTCCATTCTAGGTCTAATGTAGGACTTGTAGAGGAGCGCTAGATTTGACGGGCTGAAATATTTCTTACACCTTTTCAGAAATCCAAGACATTTCGATGCTTCTTTGGCAACAGAGAAGATGTGATCTGTCCAGTTTAACTTACTGGAAATATTAATGCCAAGAATGCTTAGTGACGGTGAATCAGAAATTAATGCTCCATCAAAAGAAACGGGTGTGGTTAAGTTATGATCTTGTTTTAATGAGATAAGACAGCTTTGGGACTTTGATGCATTGAATTCGACGCGATTCGCTTTGCCCCAAGCGAGGATATTGTTAAGATCGTTATTCAATGATCTAGTCATGCAATCTCGTTTAACACATGCAGCATTCCCCCTGGATTCCGCAAGAGTGTCAAAGGAGTAAGCGAAATCAAGAGTACTGTCATCTGCGAAACTATGGATGGGATTGAAAGTAAGGGAAAGCAGATCATTAATGAAAATTAAAAAGAGAGTTGGAGAGATAACAGAGCCTTGAGGTACACCGGCATTTATGGGATGCGGTTCAGATGTAACGCCATCTAATACAACACGTATTTGGCGACTAGATAGGAAACTTTCAATCCATAATAGAAGAGGAGGGGAGAGACCAAGTGCTTTGAGTTTGGCTAAAAGGGCTGGATGCCAGACTCTATCAAAGGCTTTTGAAATATCTAGGGCAACGATTTTAGACTCACCAAAATTGTGAAGACTACGGTTCCAACGTTCCGTAAGAAAAGTCAGCAAGTCTCCAGATGAGCGTCCAGCTCGGAAGCCATATTGGCGATCGTTGATGAGATGATTAGTTTCAAGATACTTCATTAATTTAGAGTTAATGATAGATTCAAAAACCTTTGAAAGAATCGAAGTGATCGCAATTGGTCGATAATTTGAGGGATCGCTACCCTCTCCCTTCTTGGGAATAGGCTGAACGTGAGCTAGCTTCCAAGCAGTTGGAAATTTTCCTGTCGAATAAGACAAGTAGAAGAGTTTGCGCAGAGGTTTAGCCAAGGAAGAGGCGCAGCTTTTAATTAACAGGGGCGAAAAACCATCAGGGCCTGCGGCTTTGGAGACGTTGATCCCCTTAAGGACCCTGAACACATCCCTCGTACGAATGTGTATTGGCTCTTGTACACATTCACACGGGCGATGCAAAACAGGTGTTTGTGAAGTTGGTGGAAGGCGAGAATTTGAAGCGAATCTAGCAGCTAAAATATTAGCTTTATCCAGGGAGTCAACAATCACTTCACCATTATTAAGTAGTGAAGGTATAGAGGAACTGGTGAAATTGTTCCTGATGGTTTTGACCAGGGACCAGAAACCTTTGCTACCTTTGCGGCTTGCCAAGATTCTTTGTCTAATATTCTGGTCAAAAAGAAATTTTTCTCTCTGGATAATGGACTTGCAGGTGTTCCGTGCAGTCTTGTAGACTTGTTTCATTTCCGGACATGGATGCAATTGATAGGCGCGAAAAGCAGACTCTTTCGCTTTTATAGCTTGGTTGCACTTATCGTTAAACCAGGAGCGATCATGCTGTTGTTGAGACCTGCTGTAAGAATACGGAATGTATTCACGCATGCCAAGATTTAGTATGTTACTAAATTGTAATGTGCATTCATCATATATAGCATACTCGCGGCATAAAGACACAAGTGATCGACATATAGCTGATAAAATATTAGCTGAAAAGGCCTGGCAGCGTGCAAAATCTACGGATGCAAATTTGAGTGAACGTGCCAACGCTTGGCTTATAACAAACGCAATGAAGGCTAAAATTAAGCTAGGTATGGGTCTTAAGGCTAAAGATAAACGTCAACCCACATTCCGAGAAGCAGTACGAAATGCACGTAAAATTTTAAAAGTAAAAAAACCGAAAGACTTGAAGGAAGCTACAAAAATAGCTCTTAGTGCAGCTAAAAATATTGTGAAAAGAAAGAAGAAATCAATTAAAACTCCACGAGTGATACCTGTACCAAAGGTTGGTGGAGCACTTCCGTTCCTCATCCCGCTGTTTGCTGGGCTTTCAGCATTGGGAGCACTATCGGGAGGTGCAGCAGGTATAGCTAAAGCAGTAAATGATACCAGTGCCGCAAAGGCAAAATTGGAAGAAAGCAAACGTCATAACCAAGCAATGGAAACTATAGCGGTTGGCAAAGATGGAAACGGGCTGTTCCTGAAGCCGTACAGAAAAGGACTTGGACTCTATCTACAACCTCAACCAAAAAACTATTAAAGACGCTACCCAAAAGACCGCTAAACGAGTTGGATCTTCACAAGTATACCACAAACTTGCCACACTTCAGAGGAGTATTTATGCGTGATAATCTTCCTAAAAAGCCATGGAAGCGAGAAAGCGGAATTGTTAACTTGGACATCTCAACTGGACCAGGTACACACTGGGTAGCGTACTACAAGAAAGGTGATAACATCGAATACTTTGATAGCTTTGGCAATCTCCAACCACCAAGGGAGCTCATAAACTACTTGGGCAGTAATATTACGTACAACTACAGTTCTTATCAGAACTATGATGCAGTAATTTGTGGTCACTTATGTTTAGAGTTTTTATATAATTGTTATAGCCATTAATTATTATCTATAAATAAATGTATCTATATTGAAATTGTGACAGTTCATTATCAACCGCCATGTCATTAACACTTACTCTCACGGGAAATTCATCTCTACTCACTGCTGAGTACTTTCCTCCGCTGGAGCTAGCAACGGATTATGTTTGTGGATTAATTGATTTTCAAACATACAACTCTATACCAAATATTGATGTGAGCAATACTCTGATTCATGTAGGGAATGAGGTTGTTGAGATACCTGTTGGATCCTATGAGATTGATGATATAGCAAAATATGTACAAGGATACTTGGATAAAGAAGGGAGAAGGATAAAGGTTGCGATAAAGGCTAACAATAATACATTGAAGAGTGAAGTCAAGGCAACTGAAGAAATACATTTTGAAAAACAGAGATCCATAGCTCCTCTGCTAGGATTCAGTAAAAGAAATTTGACTGCTAATATAGTGCATACATCAGAGTTGCCAGTCAACATCATTAAAGTAAATACTATACGCATCGAATGTAATATTATATCAGGATCATTCTTCAACAACACACAAGTACACACTCTCCACGAGTTTTCCCTGAACGTTGGGCCTGGGTATAAAATAGTGGAGGTACTCAAAAATGTAATCTATTTACCTGTGAACACCAAACGTATAAGTTGTCTAACATTGAAGCTCCTTGACCAAGACGGTGACTTAATCAGCTTCAGAGGAGAGAGTATAACCATCAGATTACATTTGAAGCCACAGCATGTTGATATACAATAATGATAAATACGAGTTCGGAGCAGACAAGATCATTAGTCAGCGGACAACCTTGAAGCGATCAAGACCTACATTAACACCTGCAAATACAGCATATTTACAATCAATTGGCTTGACGCTGAAACAATGAATAAAGGAATACTAGATATTGCACCAGACGCTCACTTTGATAACAGTGTTACTAAATTTGAACATCACTCCTATTCACCATTTCTAACATCATTTAAAAACAGCGATGAAATCCGTATCTCTGTACAACATCAGGACTTGAATCTTCTACCCAGCAGGAGTTTTCTTTACATTGAGGGGTCGCTAACAAAGCTGGATGGAACCGTTTCAGCAACTGCAAAATTAGCTAACAACGCTCTACCATTTCTTTTTGAGGAAATACGCTATGAATTGAATGCAGTGGAAATCGATCGTACAAGAAATCTTGGGACTGCGACAACATTAAAATGCAAATGTAAGCAGGATACTACTCAACGGCAGTTGGTCACCAGATTCATCCGTTATACCAACCAATGGACTGTTTAACTATTGTGTACCTCTGAAATATTTATTGGGATTCGCTGAAGATTACAAGAAAATTCTGATAAATTCCAAACATGAACTCATATTGATCCAGAGCAGGACAGATGATAATGCCATTATATCACCCACTGATGTGGTGAAAATTGAAATTAATAAACTTCAATGGAGCATTCCACATGTTACAGTATCCGATGATGAAAAGCTGCAACTATTTAAAATTATCGGGAGAGGTCGCCCGATACAAATACCATTCCGCAGCTGGGACATATATGAGTATCCAGTACTACCGGAATCCACGCATCAAATCTGGTCAGTTAAGACTTCCACTCAACTGGAGAAACCTCGATTTATCATCTTAGCATTACAAACGGATCGAAGGAACGATAAAACCAAAGATGCAAGCAAGTTTGATCACTGTCAACTCACCGATGTTACAGTTCATTTGAACTCAGAATCATATCCCTATGATGATTTGAATTTGAAATTTGATTTGAATAGATACGCATTGCTGTATGAGATGTATATAAAGTTTACACAATCATACTATGGTCATCAGTATCAGCCGTTCCTCACATGGGAGAAGTTCAAAACCGATGCTCCGATCGCTGTCATTGATTGCTCACATCAAAATGAAACAATAAAAACTGGACCTGTTGACATAAGGCTAGAATTCAAGACATCTGAAAATATACCGGCTAATACAACAGCATATTGTCTGCTTCTACACGATCGAATAGTGGAATACAGTCCGCTGACAAGTGAAGTTAGAAAGTTAAATTAAGAAGATGGCTGTCATCGTAGACGTTCAAGGATTCAAAACTAGTCCCAATGAATTTATCACTAAAGAACTGGCAATTTTAAACAATGAAAACCAGATACAGCACTTTATATTTCAACCACCGTTCAGATACAAGGATTTGACTTCAGCAAAAAAGAGGCAAGTAAAATGGCTTCAACACAATTTTCATGGATTCCGCTGGGATGATGGCTACATACCGTATCACAAGCTGTACACTATAGTTGAACCACTGCTTCGAAATAAAATCATATATGTAAAGGGAGGTGAAAAAGTTCAATGGACGCAGAAGATAGTTGGTGAGAGTGAAATCATTATCAATGTCGAAGATGAATACAACTGTGGAAAACTAATAGAGATTAACACAAATGCGCCATCTTGCCAAGTTCATATTGGACAATGTGCTATAAGAAATACTTTTATAATAAGAAATTTTATTGGAAATAAAAACAAATGTTTATAAGAGATAAGACTTTTCAAACACACATACCCCAGAACCCTCACTGACATCTTCTAGAATCTGTTCATGGTGATGTCATGTTGTGAAATTCGAATGATGCTGATATCTACAACTTCCCTGCTAAGAAAACTTATTTAGGTGCAGCAAAACCATGACGTCATGCCGATATCTAGAACTCCCCCGCTAGCAAAACCAAGGCATGCTGGTAGTTCCGGCTAAGGCCGCTAGGGTACCTTACTCAAGAAATGGCGTTTGCACCCAAACAGATGTCGCTGCGTATCGGCTAATGTCTCACTTCTAGAATCTGTTCATGGTGATGTCATGTTGTGAAATTCGAATGATGCTGAACTCTCCCGCCAATAAAAGAAAACAGCAAATCCAGGTAGTTCCGGCTAAGGCCGCTAGGAAACCTTACTCAAGAAATGGCGTTTGCGCCCGAACAGATGTCGCTAGAAAACCGGAACATGCTGGTAGTACCTGCTAATGCCGCTAGGGTGCAGTCAAGACCAAATGATACATCCCGGTAGTACCGGTTAATCCCGCTAGGGCGCAGTCGAGACTCAATGGTGCACCCAAGACACAATGCCCGAACAGATGTCGCTAGAAAACCGGAACATGCTGGTAGTACCTGCTAATGCCGCTAAGGCGCAGTCAAGAGCAAATGACACATCCCGGTAGTACCGATTAATACCGCTAGGGCGCAGTCGAGACTCAATGGTGCACCCAAGACACAATGGCGCATCCAAGGCGCAAACCAATACAGCCAAGACACAAACCTACTTAGTGTGGGATCAACCCACCTAGCGACGGTGGCGCCATCTGTGGCGAAATCCTGGAAGCTAAAACAGTGCGCCAGAACCGGCATAGCTTATCTACTGTCGCTCTCTCTCTTCCAAGGTCAAAAACAGGATACAGGCAAGTGACGTGAGTGGTGCATGAAAGATTTGGTTGGGTTCTCACAGAACTCTGGGAAAAGTCAAGTTGGAGGTGTCAAAGGCTGAGAATGCTACTAGAGATTCTTCAGCCAGGCAGTTAGCAGTATGCCAACTCCTGATTACTGAAGATCTCCAGCATCACTCCCACCTGTAACAGCACCTCAGCTCTTGGATATCGCTGAGGGTTGTTCACTAAGAAAGGAGTCTCAGCGAGCAAAGGAAAGACGTGGAAAGATCTATGCTGAGCTCCTAGATCAGCGAAGGCCGGCTAAAGCTCATGGGTTGGGGTGGATGAAAAAAAAGAACTCCGCTGATCACTGCAAGGAACCAAGAGAAAAGAGAAAAACCAAACAAAACAAAAAAAACGAGGAGAAAAAAAAACCCCAAAGGCAAGAGCACCGGATATCGAGAGCTATACCTTAAGATACGCCCCCCCCCCTAAGTGTATTTACGTCCCCATTTTGTTCGGACACCCTGTCATCCTCCCGGCCCACAAGTACTCCCGCAAAAGGCTTATTAACTCATTATGTAATTATTTTATTCTCGCAAAGAACAAAGAAGCTATCCCGGATTCTCCATAAGAGAATTTATACACTAACAATAGAATATGCTTATGCTAATTATAATATGTATTTATAGATATATAATGTAGGAAAAAAAATATAAAAAAAAAATCCAAGGTTTTAATTGATGCAAATTATCACTACTTAACTATCCACCTTTGCGCCCGGACGATGCTTCAATGCGAGTACGGCTAGCAAAGGTTAAACTCTAGCGATAATATAACTAGTCAAAAAAATAATAATTCAAATTCAAATATATACGCACTACTTTTAATACTATAAGTATCAAAGAATTATATCATGAGTAGCTAGCTACCTACTTACTTGATTTAAAAAAAAAATCATTCTGCGGACTGAGAATTGGACTGCAATCTTTTGAACCCAAAAAAATATAAATATGTAGTTCTTATGTGCAGGTTAGATTGCCTGTTATTTTATGTATATATAAAACAAAAATAGGTAAATTATAAAATAATAAGGTAGGTACTTACCGGTGCATCCTCGAAGCTTCGTGTGAAGCTGTTGGGAGTACCTGTTATAAAGATAACAGCAAAGAAAATTAAATCCTGCCTTAAAACTCAATAGCATGCACCCACTGTTGATTAATATGCTAAGGTTCAGCGATGCTACAATTCTCGTTCCTTCAGAAATAAGAAAAATTTGTACACACTTCTATTACAATGCCAAATTCTAGAGAAAAAACAATTAGATCCAGTATTAGTTTTTAGATTGCCTGATTCATTGGTTTTTATTATTTTTCTTTTTAAGACTGCCACTCTCACCTTTATTTTATGTTTTCCTTTATTTATTTAGGCTTTCACAAAAAAAAAAACACCCGGTGCTACGCACTATGGGAGGAATTCGCGATCACGAACTTATGTAGTACTGTGATTCGTTTAACTCTTATTTTAAATTCGAGGTTACCTTGGAGGATATTGCCGCGATAACCAGTGTATATAATATAATATGATCACCACAAATATTTACTTGCCACTTTGCTAAAAGAAAGCGCGCTCGGATGATAGAGCGAAACGAAAGTTATAGATCTGTTTCTGTCGGCGATTGATCTGACTGTGATCTATCAAAATGATCATGACTGATAACCCGCTACAACTGGCTTAAGTTAAGCCATATGATTGATTTGGTCGATAAAAATACACAGTTAAACCTATCTGAAATCGCACTCGCCAGAGAAATCAATTCTTGTTAACTGGATAGATCGCTTGTATGATTGGTGGATTCAGTGGCTTGAAATTTATACGGGATTCTCAGCAGATCGAAAACAATGCGTGAGGAATTTGCTACTGTTATGCAAAATTCTCATTCTGCCATGCGAAGTTTTGTTGTCTGATGCCCGCAGGCGATTATAAATTTGTGTTTTTTTTTCTCTTGCATTGAATTTGTATGTATAGAGTGAGGTTTGTTGTCACCACTATCTCCTATCAGATGACAGCATAATGGAATAGGACATGACTTGGGAACGTGATCGTTACAGGGCAGCTTCAATACTCTACAGTAGTTGGTCCAAGTGAAGCTGAAGACATTGTACGTTCCAAGTTGAAGGATTCTTGTTCCTTATTATGGTTGGCTTCCAACGTGGGAACGCCTCACACCCTGAGATAATCCGAAGAGTCTGCCGGGCTAAATGTTCTAAGTAAAACGCCGTATTGACAATAGGATTATTGGATAGTCCTCTATTATTATGAGCAAATTATTTCTTAGTCAAAGAACATTCTAAGCGCGCAAGTCTTTTCCATGAAAGACTCCAAGCCACTTCCCTTTTAGATCTTCGATCTCATACGGGCAAGTACCCACCCTACGACGTATGCGAGCTTCTTTAAATTTCTCTGTTAGTTTGCTACATAAATGTTTAGTTGCATCGCTTTGGGCGAAGTTGCGCAAAAATATGGGTTGACCTGCCTGGTATTGTATGGGTCTGGCTCGCAAATTGTATCTTCTAGCATTTTTGTTGTGTGCTTCTTTCAAGTACGTCTGAATCTTCTCATGTACAATAGAGAGTCGAGTATCGGGGGAAAAGGACTCGATGTTACCTTCTCCTACACAATTCAAGGCTCTTAAGGTCTTATAGATACTGCCATGTGTTATCATGTGATAGCCAAAGGTAAGGAAATATGGACTATATCTAGTGGTTTCGTGAACGGAGTTCCGCAAGGCACAGCATATCTCGTCGAGGTGATGATCCCATAATCGATGATCTTCCTTTAAGTATGCTCTAATTGTACTTAATATCGATCGGTTTACGCGTTCTGACGCATTTGCCTGAGGCGAATAGAACGCAGTTTGCATATGTTTCACCCCATAATGAGCCAAGAATTCTTGGAAATCGCGTGAGAGAAATTGTTTCCCGTTATCGCTTACCACAGTTTCAGGAACACCAAACACCGAGAAAACTGACTCTCTAAGAAACCTAGTAACCTGGCTAGCCTTGGCCTCCCGTACAGCTTTCAAAAACACAAATTTAGTAAAGTGATCAAGCACTACAATAACCGTTGTGTTACCAGCTTTTGAACGCGGATAAGGACCAAGAAAGTCGATAAAAATACGCTGGAAGGGTCTTTCCGAAGTTATATATTGTCCCATTAAAGGCCGCTGAATTCGGTTAGGAGCTTTAACTGATTTACAGATTTTGCAAGCACGAACGTAATCTCTAATTTGTTGTCTCATTTTTGGCCAGAAATAATATCTACGTATTCTTTCTAACGTTTTCTTTACACCTCCGTGTCCGGCCGATGCACTATCATGTTCCTGATGAAGGATTTCAGGCACCATTGGATTTGGTGTCCACAATTTCCAAGAGGGTATATCGGTAAGAGAGTCACTTTCCGAAGGTTCTATGCGTATATACACTTTATTCTCATGAACCTTAATGTTAGGATACTTTTCTGGAGCAGTGGTGAGGGTTTGCATCCACTTAATGTAATCCTTATCCTTGAAATGCAGACTGAAACAAGTAACGTTTGGAGCTAAGGCGGTGGATTCATCTACCAGCTCCTCAATAGTGTCACAGTAAGCCCGCGACAAGGCATCAGGAACAATGTTTTGACTTCCCTTCTGGTGCTCAATTTCAAAATTGAAAGCTTGCAATTTCAGGCTCCACCGGGCCAGTCGACCAGAAAGATCCTTCTGGCTCATCAGCCATTTTAAACTTGCATGGTCCGTGATGATTGTGAATTTGAATCCTTCGATATAAGCACGGAATTTTTTTACACTTAGCACCGCAGCGAAGCACTCTAGCTCAGTAATGCTATAATTTTTCTGGGCTGGGTTGAGTTTTTGACTCATAAAGGATATCGGTTGCTCGTGTCCATCTTCAGTTTTCTGAAATAGCACGCCACCAACTCCAGCAGTGCTTGCATCACAGCGAATATAAAAGGGACGCTTGTAGTCGGGATTTGCAAGAAGTGGGGTCGTAGTAAGGAGACATTTCAATTCTTTGAGGGCCTGTTGCGCTTCTTCGGTCCACTGAAATTTAGCTTTCTTACGTAGGAGATCTGTAATTGGAGCGGTAATAGCAGCATAATTTGGTATGAATCGCCTGTACCATCCGGCCATGCCAAGCAGACGACGTACTTGCCGAACTGTGGATGGTGCAGGGAAATCTACAATCGCAGACACTTTTACAGGATCGGTTTGAAGACCACCTTCGCCAATAATATATCCGAGATATTTTACCTTTCGCATTATAAATTTACTCTTTTCAACGTTTATTGTCAGTCCTGCCTTTCGCAACAACTGTGCAATTCGCCTCAGCAATTCTAAATGCTCTTCTAAGGTAGAGGAAGTCACTAGAAGGTCATCTAAATAGACAAAAACTTGATCGTGTAGCTGATGGGGAATGACTCGGTCCATAAGACGACACAATGTTTGAGGAGCATTACACAACCCAAAAGGCATAACCTTAAATTGGTACAAAGGTCTTCAGGGAATTTCCTGACAGAGGTATCTGCCAGAAGGCATCCTTTAGGTCTAGACTCGAAATATATCGAGTCTCGTTTAGTCGACCCAACAGTCCATCAATTAATGGAAGAGGATATGCGTCTTTTCTTGTGACTTCATTTAGTTTTCGCGAATCCAAGCAAAGACGGACATTGCTATTGCTTTTCTTAACTAATACAATGGGGGAACTCCACGCGCTTTGGCTTTCTTCCAATACGTCGAGCGATAACATTCTATCTAATTCTGCATAGAGTTTCTCGCGTATAGCTGGTGATACGGGGTAGTGTCTTTGTTTAATGGCTTGATGACCGCTAACGTCGATGACATGTTCAATTAAGGTGGTTCGCCCCAATCCATCTTTTGTGAATGATGGGAACTCCTCCTTTATCATTTCAACCTGATGTTGTTGGTCGGGTGATAGGGCATGAAAATCTTGTTCAGGATTGTCTGGGTTGGCCGCGTTTTCCTGTAGTTCGTTAATACAGAGAGGTATGATCCCAAAAGTATCCCAGAAATCAATACCGAGAATTAGTTCTTGTTTCAGGCTTGGAACAATAAAGAATCGACATAACTTTTCACGCTCATTATAAGATACCTTCAAATCCACGAAGCCAATTACTTGGTTCGGAGTACCATCTGCAGTTTGAATAGTCGAGTGAAGCTTGCGATAAGGTATTTTAGTTTGGGTTAAAAACTCAATTGACTTATCACCAAGAATGCTGACAGAAGCGCCGCTGTCTAGGAGGCCACATAGTTGCCTCCCGACAAGTTTAACTACAATGTGGGGTCGTCGATCGCCACTAAGACTAATTATTGAGGATGCTATTGACTTAAATAGCTTCCGACGTAGCTTAAAGTACTCGATGCTGCGCAGCTTCCGCCTCTTCGAGTTCCTAACAAGAGAGTTTCGATCAGGTTGTTCGTTTTCTTGATCGAACTTTTGAGAATGGTCAATAACATTGGGGAATTCCGTTTGTACGGCTATCGATCTATAATTTATGGCTATTTGTTGTGCTCGCAATTGGGGTTTGTGTTGACTCCAATGCTCACTTTCCTTGGTCTGGAGCTGTTCTCGTTCACAATCGAACGCGATGCTCCAGTTTTCCTCGCGTTCGCCGCTAGGTTTCCCGAATTTTTTTTCTGACAGAATAGACAATTCGGTTTGAAGGTGTTTGACCTGCCGCAACCATAACAAAATATTCCTTTTGGTGGAAATTTGCAATCGACATATCTGTGACCTAGATCTTTACAGTTCCAACAGATAATACACTGAGAAGGGGAACAAGATGAGGTTCCACCGCTTCCAAACTCCAAGGCAGATATCTCCTGTTCGGCATCATCTGGAGCGGGGTTTTCCTCATAGCTCCACTCAAAATCCTTATCCGGTAAAGTGGAATTTTTAATTGCATGAACTGCAGTGTTAGAGCGAACAATTCGAGTTACGTTATGGCGTGGATCAAAGCCGGTTCTAGACCATAATCTTTCTAATTTTTGACACCAAGTTTGCAATTCTTCCGTATTAAAGATTGAAACTGTCATCATGGCATTCTGTAAAGCCGGTTCCATGTTAGACCGCAGTATTTCTAATAGTTCTAAATCATTAAAAGGGTTACGTAACCTTCCGACAGCATTGTCATACCGTTTGTCGCTGGAGGTGGTGTCCTCACTGTAGCCATAATGAATTTAGACGTAAGTCAGGTAAAAATTGTCAAATCAGGGTTTAGGATGGTTATCCCAAAAAAAATTCTAGAAGTTTGCACGTTTGGAAGAGACACGCTCTTCACAATGTGATGATGGCTAAATACTATTTTAAAGTCGAAGGCTTTGGGCGAGATACTCAAATTCAGACAAAAGTTTCCCCAAACGTTCGAAGAAATTGAAAAAAAAAATTAGAAAAACAAGGATTCGAAAAGTTAATTAAGGCTTCTCGAATCGAGATAGTGTAAAGAATGAATTCCAAGACAAAAAACCAATGTCGGGAAGCGTTAACAGCCTCGTCGAATAAAAATCTTCAAAACAATTCTGAAAATTAGGAAGGATCCAAAAAGATCACGAAAACAATTCAAGCGTTTCAAAAAAAAATTTCTTTAACAAATATGATACAATTTCTCCCTCACTTCCCGAAGCTAACTCTCACATAAGAGGTCAGGTCGCTCTCTCTCTTCCAAGGTCAAAAACAGGATACAGGCAAGTGACGTGAGTGGTGCATGAAAGATTTGGTTGGGTTCTCACAGAACTCTGGGAAAAGTCAAGTTGGAGGTGTCAAAGGCTGAGAATGCTACTAGAGATTCTTCAGCCAGGCAGTTAGCAGTATGCCAACTCCTGATTACTGAAGATCTCCAGCATCACTCCCACCTGTAACAGCACCTCAGCTCTTGGATATCGCTGAGGGTTGTTCACTAAGAAAGGAGTCTCAACGAGCAAAGAAAAGACGTGGAAAGATCTATGCTGAGCTCCTAGATCAGCGAAGGCCGGCTAAAGCTCATGGGTTGGGGTGGATGAAAAAAAAGAACTCCGCTGATCACTGCAAGGAACCAAGAGAAAAGAGAAAAACCAAAAAAAAACAAAAAAAAAACGAGGAGAAAAAAAACCCCAAAGGCAAGAGCACCGGATATCGAGAGCTATACCTTAAGATACGCCCCCCACCCCTAAGTGTATTTACGTCCCCATTTTGTTCGGACACCCTGTCATCCTCCCGGCCCACAAGTACTCCCGCAAAAGGCTTATTAACTCATTATGTAATTATTTTATTCTCGCAAAGATCAAAGAAGCTATCCCGGATTCTCCATAAGAGAATTTATACACTAACAATAGAATATGCTTATGCTAATTATAATATGTATTTATAGATATGTAATGTAGGAAAAAAATATAAAAAAAAATCCAAGGTTTTAATTCATGCAAATTATCACTACTTAACTATCCATCTTTGCGCCCGGACGATGCTTCAATGCGAGTACGGCTAGCAAAAGTTAAACTCTAGCGATAATATAACTAGTCAAAAAAATAATAATTCAAATTCAAATATATACGCACTACTTTTAATACTATAAGTATCAAAGAATTATATCATGAGTAGCTAGCTACCTACTTACTTGATTTAAAAAAAAAATCATTCTGCGGACTGAGAATTGGACTGCAATCTTTTGAACCCAAAAAAATATAAATATGTAGTTCTTATGTGCAGGTTAGATTGCCTGTTATTTTATGTATATGTAAAAAAAAAATAGGTAAATTATAAAATAAGAAGGTAGGTACTTACCGGTGCATCTCGAAGCTTCGTGTGATGCTGTTGGGAGCACCTGTTATAAAGATAACAGCAAAGAAAATTAAATCCTGCCTTAAAACTCAATAGCATGCACCCACTGTTGATTAATATGCTAAGGTTCAGCGATGCTACAATTCTCGTTCCTTCAGAAATAAGAAAAATTTGTACACACTTCTATTACAATGCCAAATTCTAGAGAAAAAACATACGGTCTGATTTCACTATGGTTCACTAAAAAAACTGTTCCTATAGATTTTTAAAAGCCCTACTAAAAGAACTAGTATTTATAAAAAAAAATGCAGGTTGCTGTCACTCTGATTCGGTGAAAATGCTGGTGCAGGCTTATTTGTATAGAGTTGCGGGAGTTATCTTGCTACCTTATCCACTTCTTTATGGCTGTGTTTTCCTATCCTTCCTGAATTGCAGTCTTATCGTTTGGAGGTTCTGATTGATAGGAACCACCAATCTTGCAATTTCGCTTCCGCCGAGCCTTCCCTATTGAGGCTTTTAGCGCTTATTTCCTAAAGGGAGGATTAGATCCAGTATTAGTTTATAGATTGCCTGATTCATTGGTTTTTATTATTTTTCTTTTTAAGACTGCCACTCTCACCTTTATTTTATGTTTTCCTTTATTTATTTAGGCTTTCACAAAAAAAAACACCCGGTGCTACGCAATATGGGAGGAATTCGCGATCACGAACTTATGTAGTACTGTGATTCGTTTAACTTTTATTTTAAATTCGAGGTTACCTTGGAGGATATTACCGCGATAACCAGTGTATATAATATAATATGATCACCACAAATATTTATTTGCCACTTTGCTAAAAGAAAGCGCGCTCGGATGATAGAGCGAAACGAAAGTTATAGATCTGTTTCTGTCGGCGATTGATCTGACTGTGATCTATCAAAATGATCATGACTGATAACCCGCTACAACTGGCTTAAGTTAAGCCATATGATTGATTTGGTCGATAAAAATACACAGTTAAACCTATCTGAAATCGCACTCGCCAGAGAAATCAATTCTTGTTAAATGGATAGATCGCTTGTATGATTGGTGGATTCAGTGGCTTGAAATTTATACGGGATTCTCAGCAGATCGAAAACAATGCGTGAGGAATTTGCTACTGTTATGCAAAATTCTCATTCTGCCATGCGAAATTTTGTTGTCTGATGCCCGCAGGCGATTATAAATTTGTGTTTTTTTTTCTCTTGCATTGAATTTGTATGTATAGAGTGAGGTTTGTTGTCACCACTATCTCCTATCAGATGACAGCATAATGGAATAGGACATGACTTGGGAACGTGATCGTTACACACCCTCAGAGAACTCTTCCTCTCCTCTTCACCGGATCCTCATGTCCAGATAGTTCGCCAGCTGGGCAGAGTCATGAATCTGGTCAACTAATTAGCTGGAAGCCAAAAAGTCGTCTCACAGACTCATAACTCTGTCCAGCCAGTTGGCCAACAGAACAATTGTCCGCGAGAACACAATCCAACAAAATTTTGTGGAGCCACCTACCATTTCCATGGCAGAAGGCCAGCGGGAAAGATCAATTTAAAAAAATTCAAAAAAAAAATTCAAAAACTAGACACCTGTACAGACTCGAGGCTTGACCAAAGTCAAACCTAGAGTCGAACTTCAATTCAAAAACTTTACTTTACTCTACAAGAAAACTTTTCAAACGTTACTTTACTTCAATTGTTACAAAATCAATCAAAAAACAAAATCTCAAAACTTTAAAAACTTTACGTTACTCTACAGAACGTCAGCTAATAACAAACAATTAAACCCAGGTCCGCATATAACCTCCACTGATTATGCGATTACCGAGTCATGCTATTTAGCTAACAGCCAAATGCCCATATCTCGAAGTAATCACAATCCTCAGCAAATGTTGCATTTAGACCACCGAAGTCTAATTGAGGTGGCCCCACGTTATGTATGTTAAGAGTGATTGGTCAGGACGTGAAGTCCAAACTGTGAGCATGAGCTGACAGATCACTCGATGACAGCGATAGCACCATAATCAAAAAAATTTTCCTGCCTACTTACACCAAGCCTAGCACACACTCGGTCCTGAAGGGACCCTTACGTCACTTACCTGCATTCCATGGAAGGCGCAGATGGCAAGCCTTCCTTGCCAAGCCCCATCCTCCCATTGACCTTGGGTAGCACAATCGTCCAAAGTCCCTTGGTTGACCTATAGAAAGAGAGAGACTAGGCAAGCCTAGACGACCTTGTTCTCACGCGATAGAGGGCTCCGGGATGTGAAGGAAAAAGTAAAAACTTAACTCATCATTACGTTATAATATTTCTCGGTAAATATATATAATATAAATAGGTAAATATATAAGTTGGGTATTAATCTACAGCTAGATTTTTTCTTGTTTATTATTATTAATTCATTTTCCTAAATAATTGCTTTGGTTATTAAAGTGATCGTCAAAAAAACGTACTTTGTTATTCTTTTCTAAATTCTCAAAATATCCCGACTTTATATATATAATAGATTTTATATACATAACATTTTATGCATTGTATTGCTTACTACGTTCAAAAATATCTATCCCTATACTTTAATATTATGGTAATATATAAATAATGTTTTTGTTTTTTTTAGTTATGGCTTATTTTTCACTTTGTATCTATAATGTTATCTACCTATGTATATAAGAGAGGTATCTTAGAAGAATTGCACGGCATCTTTAATGTTCGTTTTTCTTTTTGTAGTAATATTTATGCTCGCCTTATCAAAAACAAATGTTCTTAAAGGCTTTACGGCCGCCTTTTGTGTTTTTTTCCTTTTTCTTTGTTGTTTTGTTTTAAAACATCCAACAATGTCATACTTACATTGTTTTTTACATGCAATAACGTACTAGTACCTTATTTTCAGTTTTGTTTTCTTTTCATTATTGTGAATTGATTCCGAAGTGAGCTCTATTATCTTTTATCATTATTCATTTTTTGTTTATTTTTTGTGTTTAGTTTTAAAATTTGTTTGATAAGTGAGCTGAACTATCGTATGCGTTAATAAAATATACGAATTAATATAGTAAATGAATTAATTAAATAAATGGATAAGATAAGCTATCTTAAAGAGAAGCATTATTAATATTATATTAAAGAATGCACTATTAAATTTCAACGTTCCTTTAGCAGGTAGATAACAAATATTGCTTGATGGATAATAGAAACTATCGTAACTATGAAATATTTCGTAATAGTTATAACTTTAAAATATATATTGAGTAATATTTAGAAATATAGTTCAAGTAAATCTATAAAGTGCATTAATAGCTAGTACCTATTGACATAGCAGACCATTTGAATATTAGATATCCCTCCAGAGATTACACCTTCTGTGATTATATGAGATGTAATTTGATGGTAGATCCTTGACGAACAGATACAATGCCACCCGAGCTTGTTGAGCCGGGAGTATCAGAGCGTCCTGTATTTGGATGAATAAATAACCAACATCCACCAATCAGTAGATCCAATTTAAATGCACCCCTTATGAGCTTTATATATGATCTAATTTTGCTGATTGTAGTGTGGTTATATTGGTGCCGCAATGCTCACTGGGCGAATGGAATGGTTCAAGGAATATAACACCTTCGCGCTGCACTTGATGTTCCAGTTAAAAACGAGTGTGGGGCTTTCACGGGACCTCTACGTAGAATTATCTTATGGAAATTGTGCGTCGTGAACTCCGGTGCAGTATTGTACAACCATCAGAACTTAAGTTTTTCCCATTTCAAAATTTGGACATCAGGTTTGGATTTGTGCATTTGTGAAAAAGCGCACTTTCGCAAAATGGCGCGCGAAGTCAGCTTAGTACCCGCCTGCATGCGATCAGTAAAATTATTGCTATTAAAACTTTCTGGATGATATAAGATGCAAAACTTCATGTATTGTACATAGCAAAAGGCATCGAAAACAAAATGTACCACTTTAAAAACTGAGTGAACAGACTACGAAAAATATATAAGGAAATTAACACGAGAGAACAGTTTTACCAGTCGTGACAGCTTGCTGTCCTCCACTTCTCTGTCACCTCGACATGGCGCCTAAACGTGAGGAAATGCAATTCTCTCGGCCGGGTGCGTTCGTTTTCCGCTGTGGACAGCAGCCGATATACACGCTACAGTACGTGTAGCATATTGCTATATGCAATACGCTACGACCATAACAGGGTAGAGTGGTCTGCGCCACCGATGGTTCAGACAACGCTGAAAAATGGTCGATTGAGCTAGCCGGTCTTAAACATAGGCATCATCGCTACGGGCGCTCAATGTGTGTCTCGACCCACGACCCACTGCATATTCCTCATCACTCGGGCTCTACTTGATCGATGACGCATCGAGGACACATCCCCGAAGTCTCGTTAGTCTTTGATCAGACCTCGACATCCCTCTCCGTGTGGGAAGCCAAAGGTACATCGACAAGCTGGTAACCTAAAAATCCAACCGGTCGATGCCTCTGTGCCTTTCCTCACCGAAATGCTGAGGAAGCCTTGCGATCAGCAACCCAAAGAACTGATTGCTAAGCTTTCCCGGCACAACATCTCAGCCCGGCCTCCGACCAGCGATTGTTCAAGGGTGTGTCTCCCAGGCGTCGTTGAAGTAGTGACATGCTGACAGCCTTATCCAGGAATGGATTTCAACAGGTATATCACCCACCATTGACGGGGCAATAGGAGGGCTTCGCGATATCCTATAGTTTACCAGTGAAGCTGGCTGGATGCCTTCTTAGGGCTACCAGGAATAACGACAATAAGTATCGACGACGTTTTCATAATGATGATCACTGCTTGATGTCTTTAGCGTGATAGACACCTAACAGTTTTCCCCGCAGATCTTCAAGCTCGTATAGGGAATTTCCTTTCTTGGCTCTGACTCGACATTTGACAAATTTCGGTCCCAGTTTTGCACTGGTCTGCTGCTGGAAATTGCTTTGGGCAAAATTCCGTCTAAATACCTCTTGACCAACTTTGAACTCGACAGGTTTCGCCCTGAGATTGTAGGCTCGTGAACCCTGTTCGAATGCGTGTTGTAAGTTTTCCTGCACTCTCGCACGGATCAATCTCATTTTGTCTTCTGCGTCCACTCTCAATGGCTCATTAAGAGTTCCAAGGCTCCTTAAGATGGGATAGGAGCTGCCATGTTCAATCATTTGTTGACCGAAGAGTGTTCGATAGGGAGAGAAATCAGTAGCTTATGTAAAGAGCTCCTGAGGGAACTAGCTACATGGCTTAGTTTCTCATCCCATCTCGTGTGTTCCTTCTTGATATATGCTCTAATCCCCGACAATAGAGACCTATTTACTCGCTCTGAGGCGTTTGCTTGGTGCGGGTGAACTGCCGTTCGCATGTGCTTCACCCCATATTTTTCCAGTAATCTGGTGAACTGAGTCGAGCAAAACTGGACTCCATTGTCCGAGACGATCATTTCCGGGACTCCGAACACGTGAAACACTTCAGTCTCAATGAATTGGCATACATTGAGCGTAGACGCTTTTCTCATAGGTTTAAGAAGTGGAAATTTAGAAAAGTGGTCAAGAACTATTAAGATGCAGACGTTTCCTCTTACTGACCGAGGATATGGACCTAGAAAATCAATGTACAGCTTTTGTCATGGTCGTTCTGTCTCAGACTGGACTCTTATAGGTGGTCGTAAAATAGCATTAGGAGCCTTTGTTTCTTTACACACGTCACAGGCGCCTACGTAGTTTCTGACATCAACTGTCATTCAAAACATGACTATCAGAACCAGCTTAACACAAGCTCGCTGCATGGACACGTTTAATAAATAAACGTCTCAACAATACATCCGATTCATCACTTAGTCGGTGTTAGTATTAGTATGTTACACAAAACATAAACCCAAACACCAGATGAAATTACATGCACAAAACATTAAACAGAATAGATTAAATATTATATAGACGTTTTTTTAAAACATGCTTAAAAACGTCGAGAACAAAATGCTCAGCCATATTATTAACAGTAATACACATGCGATTAATAGGTTCATACTTGGTAAAGTTAGACCTTGAGGAGTTAACATGCAACAAAGGTAGCCTTCTTAAATTGTGCCTACTATCACGGAAAGAGATTTTGTTAAGTAAAAATGGAGAATCAATATTCCCGTTTAAGAGTTGATGCACAAACGTTATATCGGCAACCATACGACGTTTCTCTAGCGAGTGCACATTTAAAAGCTTCAAGCGATCCTTATAGGGTGGAAGAATTAATGAATTATTCCAGGGTAGGTGCCTGAGAGCAAATCGTAGGAAGTTCCGCTGAACAGACTCGATACGGTCGATGTGTATACCGTAAAATGGAGACCAGACCTGGCTAGCGTATTCAAGAAGGGGTCTCACAAAGCAAGTGTACAAATGCAATGTAATGGTGGGATTCGAGAACTCTCGAGACCAACGTTTTATAAAGCCCAACATAGAACTACTCTTTGATACCATGAAGTTTATATGGGAGACGAAATTCAATCTTTGGTCACATTTGACACATAAGTCACAAACAGAACTAACACGGCGAATCGAGGAATTCGAGAATTCATAATCATAAGTGATTGGTTTCAGATTCCTGTGGAAAGTCATAACCTCACATTTGTCGATATTGAGTACCAAATTATTGCTTTTGCACCAGTCGTAAAATTTGTGGAGGTCACTCTATACAAGTTCACAATCGTTAAAAGATTTAATCTGAGCGAAAAGTTTAATATCGTCAGCATAAATCAAGACTTTGCAGTGCTTCACAACAGATACAATGTCGTCAATAGATAGAATAAAGAGCAACGGGCCCAGGTGACTCCCTTGAGGTACGCCGGACGAAGCTTTCAAGACTCTAGAGAAGGAATGGCGGAAATTGATTTGGTATGTTCTGTTATCTAAATATGACTCCGTCCATTTTAGGAATGTTAGGGGAAACACATACTTTTCCATTTTAAACAATATCACGGAGTGAGATAACTTGTCGAAAGCTTTACTAAAGTCAGTATAGAAGCCTTTTGCAAACCCGCCATTAGTATCCGAGATGAATTCTAATAAGTTGGTGGTTGTAGACCTGCCCGAAATAAACCCATGTTGGTTTGAAGAAAGCAAATTCTTACAGGAAAACGATAGCTGAGAGTAAATGATTGATTCAAATAATTTGGGCATGCATGATAATTTCGCAATAGGCCTATAGTTAGATATATCATTTTTACTACCTGTTTTGTGGATAGGTATGATGAAAGAATTTTTCCATAGCTGCGGAAAACAACCACTATCGAGCGATTTTTGGAAAATAATTCTCAGCGGGGCTACTGAGAGGCAACATGACTTCAGAAAGGCTGGAGGAATCCCATCGGGACCCGTTGTGAAGTCATTTGGAAGCCCATTAATATGATCAAGTATATCCTCATGTGTAATTGTAGGGATAGTGAATGAAACTTTATGAGAGTCGTTCATATAATTAAAGTTACTATTACGAGGTTGGAAATTTGAAGAGGAAAATGCATTTTCAAAAAATGAAGCAAACATATTGCAAATTTCAGACGAATTCGTGGCCAGTACGGATGTCTTCGCAGTCGTTCCAGTGTTTTCCCTATGCCTCCGTGTGAAGCTAGTTGCGGATCATGAGCCCTTGAAATGACGTCGTTGACAAGCCCTCGTGGAGTCCAAAGCTTCCAAGCTTCTTCTTCCTGAATGGGATTGCCTGTTCTCGGAGCAGTCCGGATATAAACGAAATCATCCCTGACGCAAAGATCTGGTAGTTTGCCAGAAGTCGTTTTAACCTTATGCCTCAGTTCCTCATATTCCAACGAGTTGAAATATGGCGAACTAAGGTCAACTTCCGGGCCAGGATCTTCGTTGGTGTTCAGGCTGTCACAATGAATGCGTGACAGCGCATCAGGGACGACGTTCAGGCTTCCTTTCCTGTGCTCAACAGTGAAGTCGAAGCCCTGAAGCTTCAGACTCCACCGAGCAAGTCTACCACTGAGGTCCTTTGAGACATCAGCCATTTCAAGCTCGCATGATTAGTCACTATCTTAAACGGCATAAGTTCGATGAAGGGCCGGAACTTCTGCACGCTCAAGAGTGCAGCAAAGCATTCTTGCTCTGTGACGGTGTAATTTCTCTGTGCTGAGTTCAACTTTTTCGAGACGTAGGCTATTGGCTTCTCGTGGCCATCGTCATTTAGTTGAAGCAGTACTCCTCCAATACCTTGTTGGCTCGCATCGCACTGGATAACGAACGGTTTGGTGAAGTCTGGACTCACTAGTAACGGAGCAGAAGTAAGTTTCTTCTTTAAAAGTTCAAGAGACGTCTGGACTTCAGGTGTCCATTTGAACTGACTCGGGTTTTTCAAAGTGTCTGTAATGGAGGCAGCCAAATCAGCATAGTTCGGGATGAACCGTCTATACCATCCCGCCATACCTAGTAGGCGTCGGGCCTGCCGAACAGTTTTAGGTGACGGATAGTCAACTATGGCTGAAATTTTGTCAGGATCAGTTCTCATACCTCCCTTTCCGACAATAAAACCCAAGTATTTGGTCTCTTTGATACAAAACTTGCTCTTCTCGACGTTGACAGTGAGGCCAGCTTTCCTCAAACAATCCGCTACACGGGATAGTAACGTGAGATGCGAGTCAAAGTCTGATGACAGAATTAATACATCGTCTAGATAGACGAGAACGTTCTCACGAAGATCGAAAGGAATGACTTTATCCATGAGGCGACACATAGTTTGTGGAGCGTTGCATAGGCCGAATGGCATCACCGTGTACTGATAGAGAGGATGAGCAGGTACTGTGAAAGCGGTCTTCTCTCTGGAATCAGCGTCCAGTGGGATCTGCCAGAATGCGTCTTTCAGGTCCAGGCTCGTTATATAATTTGCCGGAGGAAGTCGACTAAGAAGTGCGTCTATCTGCGGTAGCGGATAGGCATCCTTCTTCGTAACAGAGTTGACCTTCCTGGCGTCAAAACAAAGCCGGACCCTTCCAGGCTTCCTTACCAGAACAACTGGAGAGCTCTGGCTCTCCTTTATCACACCCAGTGATAGCATTCGCTCTAATTCAGCATCCATCAAACTTTGCACTGCCGGCGAGATCGGATAAAAGCGCTGTTTTATCGGGGCGGCGTCATTCGTTTCAATCCTGTGAGTGACCAGTGATGTTTTCCCAAGGCCTAAAGAGGCGAAAGAGGTGAAAAGCTGTTTTGTGGCTTCTAATCGTTGTTGATCGAGACTAGAAAGAAGGTGGCTGTCGGTGTCAGAGGTAGCTATTCCACTTGGATTCACTTCTGCGACTATACCCAGGACATCTGGTGCCAACCCAAATAGACGCCAGAAGTCTATTCCCAGATATAGTGCCTGTGTGAGCCCAGGAACCACGTAAAAACGCACGTTTTGGGTCTTACCACGGAAAGTGACGTCCAAATTCACATGACCATGAACAGTCGTCATGACCCCATTAGCTACTTGGACCTGTGTCTGATACTTCTCCCATTCGACATCTGCTTCCGCAAGCTTCTCTAGAGCTCCCTGTCCTAGAATACTGACAGTGGCACCACTATCAAGTAATCCATTCTCAGTTCGCCCGAGCAGCTTTACTTCGGCGTACGGTCGAATGTCGCCTGGCATTGACACGAAAAACTGTGCCATTTTTTTTCTTTCTAGTTTCATTCGTCGACAGTATTCCCGCCAACGAACAGTTGATCGTTTCTTTTTCGGTCTCATATCCAAGTCAGGAAACATGATGTCAGCTAACTCCGCCACCGCGGAGAAAATTCGGTCTCTTGCTGCTCTATATCTCTGCAGACGCGTATAATACGGCGTCAGCGGATGTAAAACTGGCTCACGCCCACTCGTCATATCAGAGCTTGGTGGCCGTTTTAAAACAGAAATGACAGGAGGCCAGATCTACCGCTCAGTAACTTTGTCAGCTACGCGTGCTATAGGTGTCAACGGGACATCGAAGATTAAAGACTCTTCTAAAGAAGTGTCCAACAAGGTCATAGGCTCCCCAGAAGTGGAAATGGGAGCTTGACTATCTGCGGAGAAGTCTATTAAGTTCTCGCCTCTATCGGTGCAACATTCGTACTATCAGGTGTTGTCTGATATCACCAGAATCACTGAATGATATCAGAGGGCGTAACAGGGAGTTATCGCTAGTATCTGCTAATGGAGCGGACCTTCCTCCTTGTTCAAGGCTTGAACTGGAGTGTTCGATGCATTGATTGCTCGTGATGTCGACGCTGGTCGGAATGAGGTGTTGGTATTCCCGACCCGTCTGAAGTTTTTCTGTTGACATTGAATGCAATCTGGCTTGAAGGTGTTCTTCCGTCCACATCCATAACAGAACACAACTTGTCTTTCTTGTCTGCAGTCCTGATACAAATGACCGGACTGGTCACAGTTCCAGCATATAATAGGGCATTTGACTGAAATACTCGATACGTCACCTAGGCTGTTATCACTGCCTGTTGCTACTGCCAGTTCAGGATCTGAGGTCAGAAGATTGTCAACTTCATGCACTCGTTGGGTTCGGTAAGGATTCCAACTGCCAGCTGTCGCAATACGTGTCTGTGTAGCTTGGATACGCGTGACCAGCGATCTCAGCTGTCCTATCGTATCAGTAGGATGCAGACAGATTTTTTCTTGAATCTCCGGCAAGAGATTCGATTAGACAATCTCCAGAAACTCTTGGTCTGGCATAGCGTTCTGTAACTGATCGCGCAGCAACCCCAGATGGTGGTGATACATTGCGAACAGTTCCCCAGGCTTTTGTTTTCTGGACATCAGTTGAAATCTAGTTTTCAGATCATCCTTAGGCGTTCCCCATTCGGTATACAATCCCATCTTAATGATGTCCCAAGTTGGAAACGGATTTTGGCGTAGTACCGACCAATACGAATCCTTCGCTGGTCCTGTCAGTAGCGTAAGCATATTTCTTACTAGCAACCCAAAATCCCCTTCTAGAGCGGAGTGCGTAAGCGCTTCGACTCTGAAGATGAATTCGTCAACTGATAGTTCTGCGTTATTCCCATTATAGGTCAGGTTCCATCTCCTTATTGGACTGCCTGATCGTGGGTATCCTACATTAGCAGGAACACGCATAGGTGGTGGAGGGGGTTGAGGTGGTTGAGGTGGTATAAAGTTCGGTCTGGACTGATTTGTAGGCTGACCAAAAGGTTGACCAAAAGGTTGACCAAAAGGTTGACCAAAAGGTTCACCAGAAGGTGGTGATGGTCTCCTAAATGATTGCCTTCCCCGTGTAGGCAAATCGTTTGACAGCCTCTAATTGCTTCTGGACGAATGAGGTCATGTGGAGTCTGCTGGCGGCATTGCTGCTGCTACTTGTTGTCTGACATCGTTTCCTAACTCAGACCGCAAAACATTTAAACCCTGCTGGAGACCTCGGTTTATTAGGTCTTCCATCTTTATGCTCAAGCCTGCTATCAGCGCATCGGTAGCAGCTGAGGTGTTGTGGTCTTGAGCTGTTTGCCCCGGACTGTCTTGTCTAGTACTCGGGTTCACGAAGGTTCTTGAATGCAAGTCAGGCATTCCTGGAGACAAGGATCGTCGATTCGAAGGTGGTAAGTCAAAGTTAGGCAAATCAAAGGTTGGCAATGAGTCGCGCCTTGTCGATTTCGCGGGCTTCACCTTCTTCGGTCTCTTTAGGATTGCACCAGAATATTCACTGAAGTCCTGTTGCGTAATGTGACGTCGGCAGTTAGGACAACTAGAATGTTCACCTATCCAAAGCTGCAGGCATGCCTGGTGGAAAATATGCTCGCATACAGTCATGACCGGCTTCCGATCGACTGACCAGCTTGCATCCCGGCAGATAGAACATGGTTCAGGCAGCATTGTCATACCGTTTGTCGCTGGAGGTGGTGTCCTCACTGTAGCCATAATGAATTTAGACGTAAGTCAGGTAAAAATTGTCAAATCAGGGTTTAGGATGGTTATCCCAAAAAAAATTCTAGAAGTTTGCACGTTTGGAAGAGACACGCTCTTCACAATGTGATGATGGCTAAATACTATTTTAAAGTCGAAGGCTTTGGGCGAGATACTCAAATTCAGACAAAAGTTTTCCCAAACGTTCGAAGAAATTGAAAAAAAAATTAGAAAAACAAGGATTCGAAAAGTTAATTAAGGCTTCTCGAATCGAGATAGTGTAAAGAATGAATTCCAAGACAAAAAAAACCAATGTCGGGAAGCGTTAACAGCCTCGTCGAATAAAAATCTTCAAAAAAATTCTGAAAATTAGGAAGGATCCAAAAAGATCACGAAAATAATTCAAGCGTTTCAAAAAAAAATTTCTTTAACAAAGATGCCAACTCCTGATTACTGAAGATCTCCAGCATCACTCCCACCCTCAGAGAACTCTTCCTCTCCTCTTCACCGGATCCTCATGTCCAGATAGTTCGCCAGCTGGGCAGAGTCATGAATCTGGTCAACTAATTAGCTGGAAGCCAAAAAGTCGTCTCACAGACTCATAACTCTGTCCAGCCAGTTGGCCAACAGAACAATTGTCCGCGAGAAGACAATCCAAAAAAAACTTGTGGAGCCACCTACCATTTCCATGGCAGAAGGCCAGCGGGAAAGATCAATTTCAAAAAATTCAAAAAAAAAATTCAAAAACTAGACACCTGTACAGACTCGAGGCTTGAGCAAAGTCAAACCTAGAGTCGAACTTCAATTCAAAAACTTTACTTTACTCTACAAGAAAACTTTTCAAACGTTACTTTACTTCAATCGTTACAAAATCAATCAAAAAACAAAATCTCAAAACTTTAAAAACTTTACGTTACTCTACAGAAAATCAGCTAATAACAAACAATTAAACCCAGGTCCGCATACAACCTCCACTGATTATGCGATTACCGAGTCAGGCTATTTAGCTAACAGCCAAATGCCCATATCTCGAAGTAATCACAATCCTCAGCAAATGTTACATTTAGACCACCGAAGTCTAATTGAGGTGGCCCCACGTTAGGCGCCATTTTGTTATGGAAGTATGTTAAGAGTGATTGGTCAGGACGTGAAGTCCAAACTGTCAGCATGAGCTGACAGATCACTCGATGACAGCGATAGCACCATAATCAAAAAAATTTTCCTGCCTACTTACACCAAGCCTAGCACACACTCGGTCCTGAAGGGACCCTTACGTCACTTACCTGCATTCCATGGAAGGCGCAGATGGCAAGCCTTCCTTGCCAAGCCCCATCCTCCCATTGACCTTGGGTAGCACAATCGTCCAAAGTCCCTTGGTTGACCTATAGAAAGAGAGAGACTAGGCAAGCCTAGACGACCTTGTTCTCACGCGATAGAGGGCTCCGGGATGTGAAGGAAAAAGTAAAAACTTAACTCATCATTACGTTATAATATTTTTCGGTAAATATATATAATATAAATAGGTAAATATATAAGTTGGGTATTAATCTACAGCTAGATTTTTTCTTGTTTATTATTATTAATTCATTTTCCTAAATAATTGCTTTGGTTATTAAAGTGATCGTCAAAAAAACGTACTTTGTTATTCTTTTCTAAATTCTCAAAATATCCCGACTTTATATATATAATAGATTTTATATACATAACATTTTATGCATTGTATTGCTTACTACGTTCAAAAATATCTATCCCTATACTTTAATATTATGGTAATATATAAATAATGTTTTTGTTTTTTTTAGTTATGGCTTATTTTTCACTTTGTATCTATAATGTTATCTACCTATGTATATAAGAGAGGTATCTTAGAAGAATTGCACGGCATCTTTAATGTTCGTTTTTCTTTTTGTAGTAATATTTATGCTCGCCTTATCAAAAACAAATGTTCTTAAAGGCTTTACGGCCGCCTTTTGTGTTTTTTCCTTTTTCTTTGTTGTTATGTTTTAAAACATCCAACAATGTCATACTTACATTATTTTTTACATGCAATAACGTACTAGTACCTTATTTTCAGTTTTGTTTTCTTTTCATTATTGTGAATTGATTCCGAAGTGAGCTCTATTATCTTTTATCATTATTCATTTTTTGTTTATTTTTTGTGTTTAGTTTTAAAATTTGTTTGATAAGTGAGCTGAACTATCGTATGCGTTAATAAAATATACGAATTAATATAGTAAATGAATTAATTAAATAAATGGATAAGATAAGCTATCTTAAAGAGAAGCATTATTAATATTATATTAAAGAATGCAGTATTAAATGTCAACTTTCCTGTGGCAGGTAGATAACAAATATTGCTTGATGGATAATAGAAACTATCGTAACTATGAAATATTTCGTAATAGTTATAACTTTAAAATATATATTGAGTAATATTTAGAAATATAGTTCAAGTAAATCTATAAAGTGCATTAATAGCTAATACCTATTGACATTGCAGACCATTTGAATATTAGATATCCCTCCAGAGATTACACCTTCTGTGATTATATGAGATGTAATTTGATGGTAGATCCTTCACGAACAGATACAATGCCACCCGAGCTTGTTGAGCCGGGAGTATCAGAGCGTCATATATTTGGATGAATAAATAACCAACATCCACCAGTCAGTAGATCCAATTTAATTGCACCCCTTATGAGCTTTATATATGATCTAATTTTGCCGATTGTAGTGTGGTTATGTTGGTGCCGCAATGCTCACTGGACGAATCGAATGGTTCAAGAAATATAACACCTTCGCGCTGCACTTGATGTTCCAGTTGAAAACGAGTGTGGGGCTTTCACGGGACCTCTACGTAGAATTATTTTATGGATATTGTGCGTCGCGAACTCCGGTGCAGTATTGTACAGCCATCAGAACTTAAGTTTTTCCCATTTCAAAATTTGGACATCAGGTTTGGATTTGTGCATTTGTGAAAAAGCGCACTTTCGCAAAATGGTGCGCGAAGTCAGCTTAGTACCCGCCTGCTTGCGATCAGTAAAATTATTGCTATTAAAACTTTCTGGATGATATAAGATGCAAAACTTCATGTATTGTACATAGCAAAAGGCATCGAAGACAAAATGTACCACTTTAAAAACTGAGTGAACAGACTACGAAAAATATATAAGGAAATTAACACGAGAGAACAGTTTCACCAGTCGTGACAGCTTGCTGTCCTCCACTTCTCTGTCACCTCGACATGGCGCCTAAATGTGAGGAAATGCAATTCTCTCGGCCGGGTGCGTTCGTTTTCCGCTGTGGACAGCAGCCGATATACACGCTACAGTACGTGTAGCATATTGCTATATGCAATACGCTACGACCATAACAACTTGTCTTGCCTGTCTTGTAAACTGTGATGGCCCAATATACGGAAGATTCTTCCAACAGCCAAGGGCATTACGGCGAAATAATCAGCAATTGCTAAATAATAACCTCGCATGGTATTGTTCTGCAACTGTCGGTTGTTTTGCTGATTAGCCCAACAGCTGGCGGCGATGAGCGCTTAGTGGAGCAATCGACGATTACGATAATAATTTACCTCGCATGGTAATTATTATGTAAAGCGATTGTTTACAACTAAGCGACTCAGGTGCTGCAACCGGTAGAACAAACGACAAGGTTGTTGTCGTTTGTTTACATCCGCGTTGTTAGTAAAGTTTACTTCCGAATATTGGTGCATAAAAGACCAATGACTGGTCTGGCGAGTGCCGTTAAGTGTTCAGTCGCGATTTTGTTTTAAGGTGTCAAGTTACCGTTCGTTTCGGTTTAGATTGTTTTAAATTATTAAGATAGGTCAGTTTGTTTGAGTGAAATAAAGATTTTCATATTTGAAATTCGAGCGTTGTTAATTATTCGATTTTCCGCTATTTGTTTTCTTTGGGACACGACATTTTGGCGCAGCCGGTAAACTTAGGTAAGAAATTTGAGAATTTCTTGCTGTTGTGTTTTTTTTTCAGGGTTAATTTTCTTTTTCAAATTCTTTTAAGATTGTCTAAATGTTTTTTTGATAAATTTATTTTTCAGAGATTAAAATAAATTAATTCTTTCACGTTTCAGGCATTTAAGAAGTATTAGATTAAGTGACTTGAGTTTTTGTGTTTTGTGTTTTTTTTTTTGTGAAATTGGAAGTTACACTCATTTACATTATTTGAGGAGTTGATCTTCATCAACTACTCATCACAAACACACACTGGGAGCAAAGCTAATTTAGCTACTCCACACACACACACTGGGAGCAAAGCTAATTTAGCTACTCCACACACACACACTGGGAGCAAAGCTAATTTAGCTACTCCACACACACACACTGGGAGCAAAGCTAATTTAGCTACTCCACACACACACACTGGGAGCAAAGCTAATTTAGCTACTCCACACACACATATTGGGAGCAAAGCTACTTTTAGCTACTCCAAGCATACATACATACACACACAGTTAATTTTAAGACGTGATAAAACTTCGGAGTAATATATAAGAGGCAATATTGTTAGGTGCAAGATTTTTTTTTTAGTGAAAGTTGGTAATAAGAATATCACCAGTTTCAACGTCACGTTTCGATTTAGGCGTTGGTCGTACGCGCGTTTATTTAATTTATCGGGTTTTTGATAATCGTAATAACGTCGTGTCATATTTACGAAATGATCTTTGTTTTTTGGACAAATGTATTCGGGTTGTACGCGGATAATTAGGTAGAAAGTTTTAAGTAAAGTATGATTTGTTGTATTCTCATTGGGTGCATCGGGATAATAAAAAATAAAAAATTAAAAAATATTGGATTCGTTTGGGTAAATTTTGTTGTTGGGCAATAGGAGACTAAGGATAGTAGATAGTAAGAAGACTAATCGTTATTTCGTTTAATGGTCTCGAGTATAGTGACGGTAATTTCAGTTGTTTTATATAGGGATCGGAGTTATCGAAAATAATTTTGGTCAAGAGGTTGAGTCTAGTTGGGTTTACAATAAGGATAGAAGTTGTGGGGAATGATCCGTGGCAGCGTATCAATGTCTGCATAGTGCTAGCTTTGTTATATACCTTAAATGTCCACAGGTAGGAGCAATGTATTAACTAAGGAGGAATTAGCACGCTATCAGGCTCAGGAAAGGGAATTAGAACTGAAAGCACAGGAACTTAAGAAATTCCAGACAATATTGCAGAGTTATGAACAAGACTGGCAATATATCGAGGAGCATATAACGGGAGAGTTACGGAAAAGGTGGACAGAAAAAGAGGCAAAGAAAATACTGGAGGAACTGAATGAGAGTGCTAAAAAAAGTACAAAAGGCGAAGCGTTAGATCTACTTGTGACAGCAGCATTCGAGGTTATCCAGAACCGTGAAATAGAAGCAGAACAAGCATTGGAAGAAACCCAGAAGGAGAAAAAAGGGCTCTTAAAGAATATAGACTCGCTAAAGGTACAGCTAAAGGAGGCCGAAGAAGCTACAGCAGAACTAGAGAAAGAACTGGGGCTCGATAGATCTTCACAGAGAAGTCCGAATCAAGATATTAATAAAGCGAACACGAGTAAGGGGTTCAGGCCAAGGAAATTATTATTCTGGGAACAACCTAAGGAGCAGAAGCAACATTCAGAAACAGAGCAAAGTAGAAGAAAGAAACAGGAGTTAGCGCCGAGTAGAAAAGAGGAAAGCGAACGAAACCAGATAATTCCAGAGGAAAGAAACATATCCGTGGAGAATAGTCAGCAAGTAAATATGACAGACGTGCACGAAAAGGTAATGGATCTAGTATCCAAGTATGTGCCCATGCTATCCGGTGAAAGATCATCCAGGCTCTCGAAGGAGGTATATCGCTTCCTGAGTTGTAGTAAAGAACTACACGATCGACTGACGGAAGAAGAGCAGAAGATCTTCATTAGGTGTATAAAGTATCGCTTATCGGACGATGCGTACTACTTGGTAAATTCGCGAGAGCCTAAAGATTTCGATTCTTTGCAGCAAGTAATCAAATCAGCTTACATGCCTAAGAAATCTTTTAGTGAATTGCGAACAGAAATGCTGGCATGCAGGCAGAGACCCGGCGAAGATATCAGGGAGTTCGCAGACCGGATGAAAGAATTGCTCTATCTGATAAAAGCGGCGGTCTCGGCAAAATACCCGGGAGGAGATAGAGGTCTGATTGCAGAACTGGAGGCAGATGCAGTAGCGACATTCAAAGCTGGCGTCATTCTTAAGTCGACCCAAGTATATCTAACTGGAAGGAAATTTGAATCACTTGAAGGAGTACAGGAGGAAGCTCTCTACTTCCAAAAGGACTCGGAAAGGCTTCAAGCCATGGCACCAGAGACACGGAACGGATTACCGGAATTTCTCAGAGGAAAGAATATCAAATGCTTCAAATGTGGACAGCTTGGGCATATCTCTAGGGAATGTCAGCCATATAGGCGCGAATCATCTCGAATACATCACGTCAGAGTCGCAGATATTAAAAAAGGCGTTAATGGAAGATTACTTACGGCAGGGGAGGGGATTTACTGCCAGTTCTGCCGAACACGAGACCATTATACGGAGAATTGTCTGAAGAAATATCTAGCAGAGAAAGCCAATGAAAAATTAGTTTCTCAGAGTAAGTTTGTCATCACAGTGCCATCGGACATAGCTTTAGAAGGTAAGTTTAGGCTTTTAATTGACACTGGATCCACTTGTAGCTTAATCAAGGTCGCTAGGATAAAAAGGGATATACACATAAATACACATGACAAAATACGAATTGGAGGATTGTTTGGATTTGCTAGGAGATCCATAGGAACTTGTGAGGCGAAGCTGCTAATAGATAACAGTCAGCAGGCTTGTAAATTTAACGCCGTTGGTGATACAAATTCAATTCCAGCGGACGGTATCCTTGGAATGGATTTCCTCAGTGACAGAGCTGTTATCGACTGCGTGAATAGGAAATTGTGGATTCAAGGCGCTAACGAAGCACAAAAAGAAAGTTCCGTTGTTAGAAATGTCACAGCTAGTGGTCCAGTGGTATCCAATAATTACAGTCCAAGAAATCAGTTCGAAGCCAGAATAGATGAGGCTTACAGGAACGTGGCAGAAAACATCAGAACAGATATCAGTAATCCAGACAGCAGATGGAAAGATACAAAATGCAATGTAGAGGTAGCTTCAGGACAGGGAGAGAAAAGTCTACCCATATTGGATGAGCCATTACGGCCACAACTATGGGAGAAGACTTGGAGCACAGCTTACGACAGTGCGGAACTTAATGTAAGCGTCGAAGAATGTCGGGAGAAGGGGAGGAGACAACCAGAATATTATGGGTATAGAGGAAATAGGCTGGAAGATGGACATGCATTTGTTAGAATCGCGAATGCAAGAGCCTATCCTGCCAAAACCATGAACTCCTCGATCGAACTACACGGACCTCGTAAGTATCCTAAACGATCTGGATGGCGCTATAATTGTAGGAACAATTGTTACCCTCAACTAGGGAAAGCCCAGGGGATTATGCAGAAAAGTAGGTTTGAATCCCAGGGAGGTAAGAGTAAGCCGGATAGGACAGAAGTTCATCAAGGCAGAAGCAAAGTAAGGGAACGGAACTTCATTCATGTTGAAAATTCAACTTCTGCTACAAGTTCAATAAACCCTTACAAGGTAAGTAATGGTTATGACCCAGGAATAGGAAGACTTAACAAAAGATTTTTTCCACCAAATTCTCTCCAATTTCAGAAGAAATTCGATGAGTGGAGTTTGAGTCTATGGCCAGAGGAAGGATAAAGGTAACGCAGTGGATCCAATTTAAGGTTAATTTATAAATTTAAAAGGTAAGGAGAGGTAAGCAAATGTTTTTAGAAAGAAGACATAGTGAGATTTAAAAACAAGAGAAACTTTAAAAAAAAAAGTTATTTAAATACGAGAATTTAAAAAAAAAAACAGGAATAAGATGTTTAAAGTAAACAGAAAATTAAAAGAAAAAAAGGAATACCAGATTTAAAAAAAAAGATAAGATTGAAAAGAAAAGAAATAAGAGATTAAAAAGAAGGAGAAATTTCAACAAAAATGAAAAATATAAAAAAAAAGAGTTGAGAAACATTGGTTGAAAGAAAGTTGAAAGCAAATTAATAGATGGTTAAAGTTAAAGATCGCCAAAAAGGCAAGAAAAATAAAAACAAAATAGTAATGAAATAAGAAAAATAAATGTTATAAATTGAGGGGTTTTTAAAAAAAATAATAAGAGTTAAGAAGAAGTTGCAAAGGAAACTGAATTAAAAGAAAAAGAAAAAATTTAAATGAGAAAAATATTATCTAAGTATAGAAAAATTAATTATAAATTCATGGGAAAATATATAAGACAGGTAGAAAATACTCATATCTTCGAAAGGGTAATTGTATAAAATATGTAGAAATAAAAAGAAAAGCTGAAAGAATTTTTATTGTTGTTTTTGAGTAGGGTTGCTGAAATAAATAACGGCTAATTAGAAAAGTTGAGTAGTTCATTTCACATAGTTTAAAAAGAATAGGAGGGTTGCCATAGGTCAAATATGTATTGGTGAGATCTTCAAATCTCCGTTCGACGTATCCAATGTTTCCAGAGCGCAGGCGGTATACAGATGAGAGCAACACTATGAAGAAAGCAGCGGAAATACGGAAATGGGATGAAAAGCAATGCTTATGCGAAGCCCAGGGCAACTTGGTTTATAGATATGGATGCTAATTTCAACAATTAAGAAGCAGTACGGAATTACTTGCGCACAATTTAATGTTGAGAAGTCTTTAAGATATATATGGAGCTATATGGAATCGAAAATATCTTATTTCTTTAAGTACGTGTGGACTTTCAATATAATTGAGAGAACTCCATGGTACCCATAAGTAAATCAAGAAAAATATTCTTATAAACATTATTTTCAACCACTGATCCTCATGGCAACAAGATAATTGAGAGTACTTTCACATTAAGTGCTACTCAACTTCTGGAAAAACAAGAAGTAGTCATACGATCTGATCATAAAATCTACCAACTAGTGTAAAGATTTCCAGAACATGCGAAAATAAGAAAATTGCAGAAAAATTTTTGAATGCTTACATATACAATTCAAGATCATGTAAAGAACGAGTAATTCCGTAGTGGACCATCCTCGTACGAATAATGATGAAGAACCACTGACTATTTATGTTATCTGGAAAGACAATGAAGCCGATCTAAAGCGAGTGCAGGATGCCATCACTGACGAGGAGACTATCAGACAAATTATTCCTCATCATATCCACCTAGCCGCTACATCAATTACGGGGTGTTTAGGCATCGTCACTCTTGCAATATTAGCAGGAATTTTGATCCATCTGAGACATTGGAAGAAAATACAGACAATAAAGAGCACCAGTCGACTGTCGAGGTTGCCGACCATCCAGATGTCTAAATCAGTCCGAAATATGCAAAAGGAGTCATCGCTGGAAGAAGCAGAACCGAACATTAGCATCGAGGTCATCCCCACAACAGCCAATATACCTACAACATCCCTGCCAAACGTCGTGAAAAAACAACTGGTACAGTTGGAGTGACCACATTAGGGTAGTAGAAAATTTATAAATAGAAGTTATAGGATAGTTTTGTAAAATATAGGGAGCAACCCATGTAGATAGAAAGCAAGGTAAAGCGAAGCAAGGCCATAAAATTGTAATCATTGGAGAGATTTGTTGATATAAGTTATAGTAAAAGGAATTTATTTTTGTGTTTTTGGATTTTTGTTATTATATAGTATTATACAGTAAGTAATGATTTCTAACAATGTAATACGTGTAAGGTAATTAAGGAGTACAATAGGTTAATCATAAAATTTTAATGTAATAGAAATTACTTAGAGATGGGAAACTAAAAAGTAGACTCAAGAAAGATAAAAACGAAAAATTAATGAATATAAAGGAAAATAATATGTTAACAGTGTTGAAAACCAAACGAAGAGGTTGTTAAAAATAAGAGTTAAGAAAAGATTGAAAATTTAGAAGAAATATAAGATTTAAAGAGAATATATGGTCAAAGTTTTTTTTTTAAAAAAATAGGAGTTAAAGAAAGAAAGTTGTAAAGAAGACAAGAATGAAAAGAAAAACAAAAGAACAAAAGTAAAGATTTCTAAAGTAAAAAAAAAATATAAAGAAATATATGTTAAAAAGAGTTATACAGATAAATTAAAAAATTGTAAGTGAAAATAAATATGTGTAATCGAAAAGTAAGAAAAGATAGCATACTAGTGGTAAGAAAGAAAAACCATATAAAAAGATAAAAATGTAAGAAGAGATAAATCAGAAGATTTATATTTATATGTAAGAAAAATGTAAAACAATCTGAACCGAACGGAGACCAAAAATATTTTCAATTTTTAAGACTGTTGCACTTCCAGATCTAGTTCCCTGCGGAAACTAGTTTTTCCAAGGGGGGAGGGATGTGATGGCCCAATATACGGAAGATTCTTCCAACAGCCAAGGGCATTACGGCGAAATAATCAGCAATTGCTAAATAATAACCTCGCATGGTATTGTTCTGCAACTGTCGGTTGTTTTGCTGATTAGCCCAACAGCTGGCGGCGATGAGCGCTTAGTGGAGCAATCGACGATTACGATAATAATTTACCTCGCATGGTAATTATTATGTAAAGCGATTGTTTACAACTAAGCGACTCAGGTGCTGCAACCGGTAGAACAAACGACAAGGTTGTTGTCGTTTGTTTACATCCGCGTTGTTAGTAAAGTTTACTTCCGAATATTGGTGCATAAAAGACCAATGACTGGTCTGGCGAGTGCCGTTAAGTGTTCAGTCGCGATTTTGTTTTAAGGTGTCAAGTTACCGTTCGTTTCGGTTTAGATTGTTTTAAATTATTAAGATAGGTCAGTTTGTTTGAGTGAAATAAAGATTTTCATATTTGAAATTCGAGCGTTGTTAATTATTCGATTTTCCGCTATTTGTTTTCTTTGGGACACGACAAACTATAAATTATTTTATGTATTTCGCATTTCCTCGATCAATTTTCCTTAAAGCTCATTATTTTAAAATTACCGCGGCGTGCTACCACCTAAAAAAGACAAAAGTGAATGCCACAACCTTTTCATTCGATTAATTTTGTTGGTAGAACTGCAGCGACGACCGCTCAACGTCGCTCGTCGCAATTTGGTGCACTCGCATAAGATGCTGTGCTTTTAAAAGTTTGACAGCGATATATCGTCGTAGTTTGTCGTTTTCGTCGCAATTGTGTTTAAGCCTTAAAGGTTGTGTCGCTCTCAAGCCCAATTCAAAATGATGCATGCTGCAAAGATTTTGACGGCCCATCCACAATCGGGGCAGTAAGCATATTTGCAACAAGCAGTGTTGGAAACTTTGTAATGCTAACTTTTCTTTATAATTCACAATTATTTATAAACACCTTATTTATATCACCTTAATACCGAGTTTTTGTATTGTGCATAATTTTAATTTAGTCGTTTTTCTTTAAAAAAAAAATAGATCCGGAGGAAATATGAGATACTAATATTTGAAATATATTTTTTACCTCAGTATGTCGGCAAAACTGTTGCAGCATGCATCAAATTTTAAAATTTTCTAAACTTTTGCATCATGATGCATGCTGCGCCGATTGCGAATTGCGTCATATCTTCCCATGATATCAAACTTTGCTGCATGCTGCGCCGATTCTGAATTGGGCTTCACTGTTGGCTGGATTGCATAAAACGCCGACGCTGGCGTGGTCGTCGTCTTCGTCTTTAAACGCGCCGAACAAAACGCCGGGCAAGTTACATTAAACCCCTTCACGAGCGCGAGACGATTTACATATTATAATAAATTTCGATATCACTGCGGAGCTTTAGTATCCGATTACAAATGTAAACAATCATACATGTTAAGGTGAAAATCTCTGCAAACTAAGAGCATTGCTGCGAAAAATTTTGGTATCGCACGAAATGTAGAAAGAGTAAGCATGCGACAACAACATTGCTACAGCCAATCAGAGCTCTGTCGCATGCGATAACTCGCGCTCGTGAACAAGCCCTAACACTGGGCGGCATATCGCCATACATTAATTTCCCACACATTTTACAATTGAGTTATTTGCTTGTAATTTCTGCCGGTTTGCAATAAAATTTTAAATAATAATAAAAAAGATATTTTATTTTCCTTCAAGTTCACATTTTTTAATATATTTATTTTCAGAAATTCAAATATCATTTAATTTTTTCATGTTTTTTCAATATAGATTTAGATCTTGCATATTGGCACAATGGAGCGCCAGCGTTAAAATTAGGGTTAGAGATGGGTCGACGACTACGCCGACGACAACGAAGACGTCGACGTGGGTAATTTCATATATGCAGTACTGTCTCTAAACTGCAGGTTGTTATGGTCGTAGCGTATTGCATATAGCAATATGCTACACGACGTACTGAAGCGTGTAGGCCGGCTGCGGCAAGCACACAAAAATTGAACGCACCCCGACCGAGAGAAATGCATTTACTCGCAAGCTCGTGTGACATGCGACGTGACCGTGGTGACAAAGAAGAAGAAGACCATTAACATGTCATATTTAGTGCACAAGTGTGCATGCAAGAAATTCCAGGAATTATAATTATCGAAATTCCCCAACGACATCGGGCCCAGAAAGGAATTCCCAGAAAGCACCTGATAATCAAGAAGGAAATTAGAAAATAAAAAAAAGAAAAAAAGCCTCCAGTGGTTTTGCGTCGTATCGAGAAGGGACAAATAACTTGTGCACGAGAAGTGGGCGCCCTGTTTAACAATCAGACTGTAAGTCTGCATCATTGACATCTCACATTGGTCGCTCGGAGGAGGATAAAAATCCTCAGCTTACAATAGCACTCGTTGCGAGGAATAAAAAATCACTGGGCTCTGGTTACAGCCAGAGGCAGCAGGAGGAATTTCCCCTTTTTTTGAACATCAAAGCCAAAACAGCTGGAGTTTTATACGCATTCCCCCATAGGCCTATCTTCTGAACTTCGAAAAGGAATCTATGGCACGAGACAAGTAGGCTCTTGATAGGAAGTTTCAACTACTTTAAAATAACTACTTTAATTTTAAGACGTGCACTCGAAGTGCCAAAAGAAGAATTTTAGCTTCCCTATATCGGTTGTAAACAGCAGGGATGTTTAGGGTTAGTTTCTTTATGTAATTTGTGAGCACTTTTGAAAACGGCAAGAAAATGATAGATTTTGAAGGTGAGGAAAACGACAGGTTTCGTCTACAATAGCATATGAAATAGAAAATTGGTGACGACAAGCAAACATAATTATACGCATCGCATCAAGTAGACTTCATGACCTTGTGTGAGTTTTTGTTTGGTCTCATGATCGTTGTGACTTGCTCCTCATTACTTTATACATATATATATACGTTATACATATGACCAGTTAACCATTTAGGAGAAATTCACATTTCGTGAATAAACTCAAACAATCATGTGAGTTGCGTTTATGTCGAGAACGAAATGATAGCGATTCAATTATGCTTATGGTCTGAAATGTATAGTTTTCATTTTTTTTTCAGGAGTTTAGTGCCAAAATCAGAACATTTGGTTTAATTTCCTTAGCATTGGTGGGAATTTTGAATTTTATAAAGTTACAAATTTATTTCAAGTGCCTTTAGTTGTAAGCATTGCCTAGGTACGAGAGCCGTTAGGTAATTGTTATTTTACTCAGATAGAGCCTCGTTGTGAGAAGACCTACCGAATTTAAACCGAATCTAAATTTTAACTTAACTTTTTACTAGGTGGCGGATGTTGAAGCTTCATCATGCCGTGGAATTTCACCGTGAGTATTATTGAAGTTGGAAGTTGACCTTAGTTCACCATATTTCAACTCGTTGGAATTTGAGGAACTGAGGCATAAGGTTAAAATGACTTCTGGCAAACTACCAGATCTTTGCGTCAGGGATGGCTTCGGATTCCACGAGGGCTTGTCACCGACGTCATTTCAAGGGCTCATGATCCGCCACTAGCTTCACACGGAAGTATAGGGAAAACACTGGAACGTCTGCGAAGACATCTGCACTGGCCACGAATGATAGTTGATGTCAGACACTACGTAGGCGCCTGTGACGTGTGTAAGGAAACGAAGGCTCCTAATACCATTCTTAGACCACCCATGAAGGTCCAGTATGTGACAGATCGACCATGGCAGAAGCTGTATATCGATTTTCGGGGTCCATATCCTCGCTCAGTGAAAGGAAACGTCTGCATTCTAATAGGTTCTTGACCACTATTCAAAATTTCCAATTCTCAAACCTATGAAAAAAGCATCTACACGCAATGTGTGCCAATTCATTGAGACGGAAGTGGTCCACGTGTTCGCCGCAAGCAAACGCCTCAGAGCGAGTGAACAGGTCTCTATTGTCAGGGATTAGAGCGTATATTCGGAAGGAACACACGAAATGGGACGCCAAATAGCTAGTTCCCTCATTAGCTCTTTCCATCAAGCTACTGGTTTCTCTCCTTATCGATCACTTTTCGGTCAACAAATAATTGAACATGGCAGCTCCTATTCCATCTTGAGGAGCCTTGAAACTCTTAATGAGCCATTGAGAGTAGATGCAGAAGACAAAATGAGATTTCAAAGTGGGTCAAGAGGTATTTAGAAGGAATTTTGCCCAAAGCAACTTCCAACAGCAGACGAGTGCTAAACTGGGACGAAAATTTGTCAAATGTCGTGTTAAAAGCAAGAAAGGAAACTCCCTGTACGAGCTTGAGGATCTGTAGGGGAAACTATAGGAGTCTATCACGCCAAAGACATCAGGCGGTGATCATCAGTCTGGAAGCTTCGTCTATCTATTGTCACGTTTATTCCTGGTAGCCCTAAGAAGGCATCCAGCCAGCTTCACTGGTAAACTATAGAATATCGCGAAGCCCTCCTATCGCCCCGTCAATGGTGGATGATATACCTGTTGGAATCCATTCCCGTATTCGGCTGTCAGCATGTCACTACTTCGACGACGCCTTGGAGGGGCACACCCTTGAACAATCGCGGCCTGAGGTCAGGGTGAGATGTTGCGCCGGGAAAGCTTAGCTGTCAGCTCTTTAGGTTGCTGATCGCAAGGCTTCCTCAGCATTTCGGTGAGGTAGGGCAGAGAGACATATACTGGCTGGATTTTTTTTTTTTTTTGGGTTACCAGCTTGTCGATGTGGCTTTGGCTTCACACACGGAGAGGGATGTCGAAGTCTGATCAAACACTGACGAGACTTCAGGGATGTGTCCTCGATGCGTCATCGGTCAAGTAGAGCAACGGAGTAGAGTCCGAGTGATGAGGAATACGCATTGGGTCGTGTGTCGAGACACACATTGAGCGCCCGCAGCGATGAGGCCTATGTTTAAGACCGGCTAGCTCAGTCGACCATTTTTCAGCGTTGTCTGAACCAAGGGTGGCCCAGACCGGCAGAGTGGTCGTGTTATGGTCGTAGCGTGTTGCATATAGCAATATACTACACGACGTACTGAAGCGTGTAGGCCGGCTGCGTCAAACACACGAAAATTGAACGCACCCCGGCCGAGAGAAATGCTTTTAGTAGATATACTATGGCGTTTCTGGATCACTGTTTTAGCTTCCAGGATTTCGCCACAGATGGCGCCACCGTCGCTAGGTGGTTTGAACCCATACTAAATGTAGGTTTGTGTCTTGGATGTCCTGGTTTATGTCTTGGTTGTTGGGGATACGAGACCACTTTGGGGGATACGAGACCACTTTTAGCACTCTCCAGCATAGGGAAATAGCATAGGATTTCGATTTTGTTTCTGAAGTGCGCCTATTTTTCATCTCGAATCTTGGGGATACGAGACCACTTTGGGGATACGAGACCACTTTAAGTACTCTCCAGCATAGGGAAATAGCATAGGATTTCAATTTTGTCTCTGGAGTTCGCTTATTTTTCATCTCAGACTCGTAGCCTCTAAGTTTTTCATCTCGAGTTTTGGGATACGAGATCACTTTCAGTTCTATATATTTTTGAAGGGGGTGGGAAGCTTTATTGATGGATTTGGTCTTGACTGCGCCCTAGTGGCATTAGTCGGTACTACGGTGTTCTTGGATAGATATGTGGTGCGCCTAAATGTAGGCTTTTGGTTTTGAACTAATATTAGTAATAATTAAAGTTAACGGTAGGAAATTTTTGTTCATGCCAATGGATTCTAGATGGGTGGTTTGTGAGGGGGTATTATAGTAGATAGGGAGGGGGGTAATGAAATTTTCATCAGAAATCCCCTACGGGCTCTGGTTTTCGAGATATTAGCGTATAAGTTATTTTTGTTCATGCCAATGGATTCTAGGTGGTGAAGGGTGGGAGGGGGGACGAAATTCTCATCAGAAATTCTCTACGGGCTCGCCATTTCTTGAGTAAGGTTACCTAGCGGCATTAGCCGGAACTACTAGCATACCTTGGTTTTGCTGTTTTCTTTTATTAGCGGGGAAGTTCTAGATATCAGCATGACGTCATTTTGGTTTTGTTGTTTTCAAGTGCTGTTGTAGATATCAGCATCATTCGAATTTCACAACGTGATATCACCTTGGCTTGATGTTTTCTTATTATTATTGGGTCCTGGGGGTGCGTGTATTGAAAAGTAACAGTTGCTCTTTCGAGTTCAAGCACCATTTCTTGAGCAAGGTCCCCTAGCGGCATTAGTCGGTACTTACATATGTTGTTCATCTCGGGCTTGGGGATACGAGATTACTTTCAGCACTCTCCAGCCCTAGGATATTTTTTGTCCATGCCAATAGTATTAGTACTAGTGGGGCTAAAATTTTCATCAGAAATCCTCTACGGGCTATGGTTCGAGGATATTAGCGATCTTACCTTCTCAGGTGTAATTAATATTAGTAGCTCAAAAAAGCAACAACAACTATAACCTAAGTTGTGGATTAAAGATTTGATGATATTAATCTGTCGGTGTTTTTTATAAACAAGATTGCGCCATATGATCATATATCTAAAAATAGATCAGGCGAAGCTGATTGGGGCGAATGTAGGTAGATATGCTCACTTAGATAAGTAATGGAAATTAGTAAATGTGTAATTTTGCTCTTCAGGTGGAATGCTTCTGATTTTATTCCTTGCATAAACAAATTCGCACAGTCCAGCAAAGTAAACAAATTCGCAGTCGAATAATGTAAACAAATTCACACAGCAGCCGATTAAAGTAAACAAATTGAGCGATTTATGTAAGATTTCTTTAACTGAAAACAACAACAACCGATATTAATCTGTGGGATATGATGTCTTAGATGAGTAGTGGAAGATATACTTGAAAATTTCCTTTGCTGAAAAAAAACAACAACAACAACTATTACGTAAGTTGTGGTCTGTAGGTGTCTTTTATAAACAAGAGTGATCATGTTATGATATTCGATGTGTAATAATTGATCACGGCTGCTTGGGATGGTAAGACACATGAAATCATTAGAAGTAATGGAAATTAAAGCATTAGAAAAGGTGGCCAGGTCGCTGGTAATTTGATATCTTGCGTAAACAAATATAGCCGAGTAAAGCAGGCAAATTGAGCGATTAATGTTTATTTTTTGTATCTAGGAGTTTGTATTGAAAAGTCTTTATGACGAATTGTTTTTTATTTTCAATAAAATTTCTCAATCAGTCACACTGTTATGAGATTTGATTGATTCCCCGATATCATAGTTCACATGAAGCTGATAAGAATATGATAATTTTATCTTCATACTATTGGGGGCAGGTGCATTGTTTACTTACCATTAAGTTGAGACTGGGTTAAATTAAAAGCTTTAATAGACGAACGCTGTTTATGATATTAATGTGGTATGATATGTTGTCTGAGGTGAGTAGTGGAAGTTGTATGGGAGCTATGAATAAGCAGTAAAATCCTAATCAGCAATCTCGCTGGATATGTGATAATTCTCCATGTCCATAGTGAAGATCGTGGTGGTGGGTTGAGAGTAGGTATTGTAAGTTATGTATTAAGTTAAAAGTTTTGCTGGATGGTATTTGGCATTTATCTCCTCGAAATGGTGTTGTATGAGGAAAGTATGTTCACCTGCAAACAACAAATTTGGCTGAAAGCGACACACGGTGTGAGCAATAATCATTTTTTTGCTTCAATTATCACTATTAAGCGACATTTGTCGCAGAAAATATATTAAGTCTAGTCTAGTCTAAAATATGTATTGTAAATAAAAATTGTATTATGGTTATAATGCCTGTTCCGCCGCGGAACAATTATTTAAACTAAAACTAAAATATTAAAAACTCACACACTTTTTAATAACAACAAATCCCGCGATGTTTCCCACGAAGACAATATACTCAAAGATCCCTCGATGCTATCAGTAAAATAATCTAAAAATAAAAACAAGCATCAGTCACAACATAAACAATTATAAAAATCTCAAATCATTTCATGATCTGAGACTTTAACTAAAAACTCAAACTTAACGTTGAAAAAGGGGAATCCAATCCTATGGCACTGCGCGAGTTCATCTAGGCCGTCAGCTAAAAATCAAAAAGAAAAAACAAATCATTAATAACAATTTAGTAAGAAACATTTTAAAAAGTAAACACTTACCTATAAACAAGCAGCTGCCACCAAATCGTTTGACAGATTCAATATGGCAGCGTTCAGTACATAGCAAAATATTCCGATTAGCTCAGTGATGACGCCATTTGGGGGCCAAATGTATTAAAGTCTTGCAAGCGACGCGGGCGTCATAGCAACGCCACCGGCAGACACAATTTCCATTGTGTTTCTGCCTATAAATAGCGAGCGATTAGAAATAGAAAATCACTTGCGATTTGACCAAGCGACAAGACAGATCGGTGGCTCTGAAACCAAATTAAGTCTTGATTAACAAAACCAAGGGAAGTATTTCTGAATCCCTTCTTTTTTACTAACTAATTAATCAAAAATTATAATATTTTATTTATTTCAGCATCCTATATTGGGAGAATTGATCCCAGCCTTTTTTTGAGCAGCTATATGACGCTCACTCTATCATCCAAATTCTAACCCCTTTTTTTAATGTGAATTTATTAATAATAGTTTCTTTTTTCTACTACAGATTAAAGAATAAAAATTTGCCAGCGGAGGCACATTATATTATAAATTAGTAGTAAGTTTGACTGAATTTAATGAATTGAATTAAAATAGATTAAGTGAATTATGAATTGAATTAGAATTTAAGTACTGAATTGCCTAGCTGTTAAGAGTTATATTTGTGATCAATAAACCAGCGAATTATTTTGTCAAATTGAAAATCCTGTCTTGTCATTTTTTAAACCGGCACCTACCCCTTTTTATGCTAAGCCCACATTGGGACTTAACATTGGTCCTTTGAGCCGGATAAGACAGGAAGATTTTCAAGATGGCGGATATCGCTAGTTTAACATTATCACTGATAGCTCTTAATGATCAAATCAAGAAGGCCGCCACAAATCACTCCAAGGCAGGTAGTGATACCAAGGCAGGAAAAAATACTACGCAGCACGCATAGACTCACTAGAAAAACTCTGGAAATCATTCAGGGATCTGCATATAGCAATCTGATCTACCAAAGATGGCGCTCAAAGCGAGTATGCCAAAGGAGAACTATATGAGGAAACCGAACTCATATATATAAATCTCTTATCCACTCTACTAGAAGAATTAGAAGAGTCATACCCAGCAATACCTCTCAATACAAACACAAATGAAACCAGAGTTCAGTCAGTACGACTATCAAAGCCAGAAACGCGGCTTCCACCAATCCATATACCGACATTTGACGGTAACTACAAATCATGGCGGACATTCCATGATTTGTTCAATTCATTAATTCACACAGACCTAAATATATTCAAGCTCCAAAAACTACACTACCTCAAACTCAGCGTCACTGGCGAAGCTGAACGCTTATTACGTCAGTTTGAAGTGACAGAAGCAAATTATGTAAAGGCATGGGAGCTACAACAAAAACGATATAACAACAAGCGGGCTCAAGTCAACACACACCTAAAAACTTTACTAAATCAAACACCAATAAGAACAGAGTCTGCCCATGCCATTCGCTCTCTCTTAGACCAGACAGAAGAGAGCTTACACGAGCTCAAATATTTAGAACTACCCATTGAGCACTGGGATGCAATACTAATTTACAACTTGGTTCAACGCCTTCCATCAGAAACGCATCAGCTATGGGAGCAAGACCAAGGCAGTAAAACTGACATACCGACATATGCCGATCTGTCAACTTTCCTAGAGTCACGTTTCCGTACTCTAGAGTCCCTTCAAGTGGGTCAGAACTTGAAACCATTAGATTGTGGACGACAAGCAAGGTCTCCTAATCAGCTAGAAAATCGTCGTGGTTACAAAACCACAACTACAAATGACCACCCGTCATCAACAAAACATACATATAAAAACGCATATGCATTTATGAACAAATCTTATACATGCGTCAAGTGTAAACAGAATCACACGCTGTTTCACTGCGTGGCGTTCAAAAAATTGTGCAACAGTTTAAACTTTGCAAAAATTGTCTCGCCTCAGGACACAGCATCAATAGTTGTCCCAGCCACAAAACCTGCTTCCTGTGTCACAAGCGACACAACACATTACTACACGTAAACCAATCTCTTGAAACAAAAAACGAGATAACAAGCATTGACCAAAAGCAAGCAGAAATGAAGCTTAACCAACCTAGTGGCAGTAATGAGCCAACATCACTTTTCACAACGAATGTCAACCGTGCATTGTTGTCAACAGCACTAGTCCAGATTCAAGGTCCAAACGGACAAAATCATCAAGTGAGAGCACTGATAGATTCGGGCTCTCAAGTTTCGTTTATCACGGAAAGTGCAATAAAACGATTAAAAATGCGAAAACAACCTGCAAATGTCAAAGTAACCGGACTAGGTAAAATTCAGGCAGCTTCCATAAAATCCCAGGCATCATTCAAATTAAAATCACTCCACACCCAGTTTGAAACAAACATGAACGCCCTCATACTACACAAAATCACAGACTTCGTCCCAGCCGATACATTAAACGTCAAAGGATTACGCTATCTGCAGCATCTACACCTAGCGGACCCGAAGTTCTACCAACCGGGTCCAATTGACGTTTTATTAGGAGCTGACATCTACGCCGACATTATCGAAAACGGTATCATCAAAGGTGCTCCAGGAGAACCCACAGCACAATATACTCAACTGGGCTGGATTTTAATGGGCAAAACAAAACACAAAAACGAAACTAATCACTTCAAAACACTCACGGTCCAAATAACTGAAGAAGACAAATTAGATCTTCAACTGAAACGCTTCTGGGAAATAGAAGAGATACCGCACAAAGTAGTCCATCCCGACGACGAACTGTGCGAGAGAATCTACAAAGAAACCCACCATCGTTTAAGTCATGGAGCCTACCAAGTAAAATTGCCCTTCAAAACTGACAATGGACCAGAACTTGGGCAATCACGACCCAGGGCATTAAGGCAGTTCTTTCAACTCGAGAAACGACTAGAAAAGCAACCAGAACTGGCAAAACAGTATAAAGCATGCATAAAGGAGTACCAACAGCTGGGACATATGACAGAAATTCCGTCAAATCAACTTGACTTAAAAGTCCAACATTACTATCTGCCGCACCACGCAGTCATAAAGGAAAGTTCAACGACCAAAACTCGAGTAGTATTCAATGCCTCAGCTCGATCAACCAACGGCCGGTCACTAAATGAGCAGATGCTGGTAGGCCCAACAATTCAACCTACACTATGGGCCATCATCTTACAATGGCGTCTGTACAAATACGTGATGACAGCCGACATTGAGAAAATGTACAGGATGATACATATGCATCCAGAACACCAAGACTACCAGAGAATCGTCTGGAGAAACAGCCCAGAAGAACCCATAAAGGACTTTCGATTGACTACTGTCACGTTCGGAACAGCAGCAGCGCCATATCTGGCTATCCGAACACTTCACCAACTAGCGAAAGACGAAGAACAAAACTCTCCATTTGCTGCTCAGAGCATAAAAACAGCCTTCTACGTTGATGACTTGTTAGCAGGAGCACATAACATAAGTACAGGCCTATTACGTCAGCAAGAGCTTATTGACACTTTGAGCAACGGAGGATTTAACCTCAGAAAATGGACATCAAATAGCTCAGAATTACTGGCAAGCATTCCAGCAAAAGATCAAGAAATCAACACCATTCTCACCCTCTCAGAAGGAGACACAATAAAAACTCTCGGACTTCAGTGGAACCCCATCACAGATGAATTTGGGTTCACTACCAAATCACTAAAAATGAGAGACAACTATACAAAACGAAGCATTTTATCAGAAACCGCAGCTTTGTTCGATCCACTTGGATGGTTAGCTCCATGCGTTGTCATCGCAAAAATCATTATCCAAAAACTGTGGCTCTCTGGATACTCATGGGATGAACCACTAACATCCTCACTAACGCAAGAATGGATAAAGTATAGAGAGAATCTACAAGATGTAAAAACAATAAAAATTCCTAGATGGATAGAATTCTCTCCGAAGATAAAAAATATACAGCTACACGGTTTTTGTGACGCATCGACAGCAGCCTATGCAAGCGTCGCATTTTTAAGAATTGTCAACAATGACAACTCAATTGTCACCCATTTAATAACGTCCAAAACAAGAATCGCACCCACAAAAACAACATCACTACCAAAGCTAGAACTATGCGGAGCCCTCCTCCTGTCACGCCTCATTAAGCAAATACAAACCGACATGAAGCTGCAGGATGTAGCAATAATAGCTTGGTGCGATTCAGAAATCACACTAGCTTGGATTCAAAGTCATCCAACGCGATGGAAGACATTTGTAGCCAATCGCGTGGCAGAAATTCAAGAGAACATCCAACCACAGCTCTGGCACTTTGTACCAACGAAGGATAATCCAGCAGACTGCGCCACTCGAGGATTGTACCCTTCTTGTAAATATAAGATTAACTTTTAGTTCATAGATCTTTATTTATAGAATTTAAACAAGCTACGATATGTCTTCATAGCACAAGATGACAATACAAAGTGTGTACATCAATGTCTATCAGCTGATGGCTGTATAATAGATTACATGAATATATAGTACTAAACTAAGTATGAGGTAAGTACAAGACTGGTACTACCTTGCATCCCCCTTTTTCCAGAATGATGAGAGCTATAGATTTAGGCGCTCCGGTGGTCTAATTATTCTTCCAGACCTTGTACTGGTTATTTCAGATAAGTTCTGTTTAGTATCTATAACTGTTTGACGGTGATTGCTAATTGACGGTGTCTGATCAGGTTTAGTCATATTATTTGACATATGTTTTTCTGATGACTCGTCTACCAAAGGTAACGTTGACTCTAGTTGTATATGTGAGTCGTCTTCGTTGTTCTCGGGAACCGTTCTTGTATGATACTCCATTTGCGCTTGAGTTCGCTTAATGCATGAAGAGTTTCTTCTGTATGTTTTTCCTTTTCTGTCCCTAATCATGTATGATCGCGGATGAACTTGACTTTCAATAATAGCCGGTTTCCATTCAGCTTTATTGTTTGTCCTTGTTACTATCACATCTCCTTTGTTTAATTGCTCCCTTTCTCTGGAACTCTTGTCGGCGTACTTTTTTTGTTGCTCACGTATTTCTCGCAAAGCTTCTGGTACGTCTTCTACTATAGGCTGATTTGGTAGAAGTGATAATGTAGTAGTAGGTATAGGTGAACGTAGGTTTCGTGCATAAAGTCTTTGTGCTGGTGTTCCTAAGTTCTCTCTAGGTGTATTCATGAAGTTCAATATTCCTAATTGGACATCTGAATTATCGTAGGCACATTTCTTCAAAATATTTTTTGAAGTTTGTACTGCTTTTTCTGCTAGCCCATTTCCTCTTGGATGGTATGGCGAGCTAGTTTGATGATTAAATTTCCACATTTTCGAAAAATTTTTAAACTCAAGTGATGAGTATTGCGGACCGTTGTCTGATTCTAACACTCTTGGTATACTTTGAATTGAGAATATGTTTTTAAGGAATTTTATAATATTTCCTGTAGTTATTTCATCAAGACTTTCAAACTTAATGAATCCTGAGTAGCTGTCCGTTATAACGATATAATCTTTTCCTTTAAAATGGAATAGATCGGTTGCTACAATTTCGAATGGATATGTCGGTATAACTTTTCGACCAAGAGGTTCTTTAATGTTGCTTTTCTGGTTTGCTTGACATGATGCACATCTTTGAATATAGTCATATATGTCTCTATTCATTTTTGTCCAAAATACACAGTCCTTGGCTCGTCGAACACATTTTTCGTAGTTGAAATGTCCGCTATGAATATATTTCAGCAAGTCTGCTCTCATTTTGGCTGGAATGAATGCCTTATGCGATTTATAGATGATCCCTTCATATACAGACAGTTCATCCCTGAAGTTCCAGTAAGGACGTGCTACATTCGGTATGGATTTGATATTGTCCGGCCATCCTTTTAGGATCAATGATTTAAGGATTTGACATGTTTCATCATTTTGTGTCAAGTTTGTCAGTCTTGTTAATTCCTCATCAGAAATTGAAAGCAGCATTTGTACTTCTAATTCCTCATCCATGTGGGTGTCATCTGGGCTTGGATTGTCACAGTCTCTGCTTAAAGGATCTGCGAGGTACATCTTAATCCCTTGTTTATAGATGACTTGTGGATTGTAGGTCAATACACTTAATCTGATTCTTTGAAGTCTGGCAGGCGAAGAATGTATAGGCTTTCGAAAAATTGTTTCCAAAGGTTTGTGGTCTGATTCGACTATAACCTTTTTACCCCATACATATTCATGGAATTTTTCACATCCAAATTTCACTGCTAAGGCTTCTTTTTCTAACTGTGAATATCTTTGTTGACATTCAGTTAGGGCTTTTGATGCGTATGCGACGGGCTGTTCTCTTTGGAGAAGTACTGCTCCTAGTGCAGTGGAACTTGCATCTACTTGGAGTTTAATGTCTTCATTTATGTTATATAATTTAAGAACAGGTGGCTTGGCTATTGTAGACTTTAATTTATCAAACGCAATTTGTTGATACCTATCCCAGACCCACGGCGTTGACTTTGACAGTAATGTTCTTAAAGGCGTTGTTAATTCTGAAAAGTTTTGTATGTATTTGCTGAGGTAGGTGAACTTACCCAAAATTCTCTGCAATTCTTTTCGATTTGTAGGGGCCTTTAGACGATAGATCGCGGCTGTTTTTTCTGGATCTGCAGTCATTCCATTTCTATTTATGATGTGTCCTAAGAACTTAACTTTAACTTGTTCAAACACACATTTGTTTTTATTTAATTTCAGTCCGTTGATTCGCAAGATTTTAATTACTTCCTCTGTCGTTCGTCTGAGCTCGTCTATGGATCGTGCGTGGATTAATATATCATCTATTGATACTTCTACGTTTTTGATCTTTGAAAATAATGATTGCATTGTTTCCTGGAAGACTTCTGGAGCTGATGAAATCCCAAAGGGTAACCTCTTACAACAAAACCTTCCCCATGGTGTTGAAAATGTTAAGATTTTTTTAGTTTTTTCTGATACACGTACTTGCCAAAATCCTCGTTTACAATCGAGAAGCGTGTAAAACTTTGAACCTTGTAACCTCACTGCGATTTCATCAATAGTTCGCATTGGATAGTGGCGTCGTAGAATATTGACATTAACGTCCGTTGAGTCTATACAGATTCGAATTTTGTTCTGTTTTTTCACTACTACCATTGGTGAAACTGAAGGAGTAGGCTCCTTTATTGGTTCGATCACGTCCATTTCTATCATTTTTTCCAACTCTTTTTTGACTTCATCCCTGATTTTATACGGAATTCGTCTTGGTGGATGGATCCTGAATTGTGGATTTGGAATTAGGTCCATGTCATATACAAATCCTTTTAAACATCCAAGACCTTCAAAAATATCATCGTCCATTACTGTGTGAACTCTTTGAACGAGACCTAATTGTTCACATGCATTGGCACCTAGAACTGGTTTTATGTTTTCAGCTACGACTTTAAACATAACTTTACATATTTGATTTGTAATGAGACATTTTATTTCTGATTGTCCCAGAACTTTCAGACGATGATTGCTGAAAGACATAAGCGTTTTGACATTACACCTATCGATTTTAGCATTCACAACATCAATTACACTTTTCGGTAGTACATTGCATTGGGCACCTGTATCTAATTTTATGTCGAATTTATGATCTGCGATTGTGATATTTTCTGTCCAATTGTCAGATTTCGCTGTACCATTTGACAATAAACCTACTTGTATGATGCTGTCATCTAATATGTTAACATTTTTTGTCAACCGTTTGCCTTTTTGTTTGTTTGTTTGACTGTTTCTACACATTGATTCAAAATGATTTTTGTCACTGCACTTTTTGCAGGTGTGTTGAAATGCTGGACATTTACGTACTTCATGTCGCGTACCACACTTACGACAGTCAAATGTGCGATTATTACGCTTTGATTTATAAATCAATTCGATGGAACGTTCATTTTCTCTTGAGATTTCTTCTACTTGTTGTTGAGAAATTTCGGTAGCTTGACACAATTGTATTGCCTTTGTTAATGTTATGTCTTGGGCTAGCAATTTTGTACGAAGTTCTTCGCTTTTTACTCCTAGAATTAACTGATCTCTCATAATGTTTTCGGTTAAATGCTCATATGCGCAATTCTGTGATTGTAAACGTATTCTCGCAATTAACTCGTTTACGGATTCGCCGTCTTTTTGAGAAATTTTGTGAAATTTATAACGCTCAAATGTTACGTTTATTTTTGGTTGAAAGAAATTTTCAAAAGTACTTTTTACCTGTTCTAAAGTTACCTCTTCACCTGTTACTGGAAGTGGCTGTTGCAGCGTGTTGTATAATTGTATAGCTGTGCTGCCTATTGCTGTCATGAATGTAGCTATTTGGATGTTTTGTGGCTCCGTTGTAATCTGTGTTGCAATTTCGAAATAACCATACTGTTGTTTCCATAGTTTCCATTCCTTTGACATGTCCTTATTATGCTCAATTATGAGTGGTTTTGGCGGACGAAGAAGATTGGCTCCAACGTTTTCCGTCATTTTTATGAAAAATATCCTTCTGATATTACTAAACTATTTGTTTCGTTAGATTGGCTAACGTTTATTTATTAGTTTATTCGGGTTTCGGCACCATGTAAATATAAGATTAACTTTTAGTTCATAGATCTTTATTTATAGAATTTAAACAAGCTACGATATGTCTTCATAGCACAAGATGACAATACAAAGTGTGTACATCAATGTCTATCAGCTGATGGCTGTATAATAGATTACATGAATATATAGTACTAAACTAAGTATGAGGTAAGTACAAGACTGGTACTACCTTGCACTTCTGAACTCCGCAATCATGACCTATGGTGGAAGGGTCCACCCTGGCTTCAGCAAGATGCTAACAGCTGGCCAAGAAAACACGTCAGCAGCAAGTGTCTTGAACTTGAATCGAGAAAGGTCAAAGCATTGATTTGTACCAACGACAATTATGAATGGCTAAACAAATACTCCTCATTTCCAAAGCTAATACGCATTATCGCCTACTGTAGAAGATTTATTGACAACTGTCGCACAACACCAATAAATCGTTCAAATACTCATTTAACATGTGACGAACTTCGACAAGCAGAAATCACAATCGTCACGCTAGTTCAAAAACAAGCGTTCCCTCATGAATACGAACTCTTGTCGAGATTCAAACCAATCTCAAACAAAAGTCAAATCTTAAGCTTAAATCCCGTTTTTGATTCCAACCAAGTCATTCGTGTCGGTGGTAGAATCGAAAACTCTATTTTAACCTACGATCAAAAACACCCGATGATTTTGCCTAATAATCATCACATATCTAAAACAATCATTGATTATATTCATCATTACACCTTACACGGTGGCACACAACTCATCCTTAACACACTACGAAACAAATACTGGCTAATAAACGCCAGAAATGTTATCAGAAAACGAATTCACCAGTGCATAGCGTGTTTTCGAACCAAGCCAAAGGTATCAGCTCAGTTGATGGGAAATCTACCTACCCCAAGAACAACGCCATCTATGGCGTTTGAACACACTGGAGTAGACTATGCGGGCCCCATCGATATGAAAACATCAAAAATAAGAAATGCCAAGATAATAAAGGCATATTTTTGTGTGTTCATATGCATGGCCACTAAAGCGATACACATAGAAGTTGTGACAGACCTCACCACCACAGCATTCATCGCAGCCCTCAAAAGATTCACCAGCAGAAGAGGACTTTGCCGACATTTATATTCTGACTGTGGCACAAATTTCATTGGAGCTAGCAAGGAGCTGTTAATTCAATTGAAACAATTATTATCACAACTTCCGTGTGACATTTCCAATGATATGATGCTAAGGGAAATCACTTGGCATTTCAACCCACCTGCAGCGCCACACTTTGGCGGTCTATGGGAAGCAGGAGTGAAATCAATAAAAACCCATCTTAAACGGACGCTGCAGAACACCACATTAACATACGAAGAACTACATACTGTTATGTGCCAAATTGAAGCATGTGTCAATTCACGCCCGCTGACACCATTATCTAACGATCCACATGATTACAACGTGTTAACACCCGGCCATTTCCTGACAGGCAGAAACATCAAAGCGGTTCCAGAGCCATCTGCATCTGAAAACTACAATGGTTACTCGGCAGAATAATTAAAATTCATATTGGAACGGATAACAAAGTCAGAGTAGCGACAGTTAAAACAGCACAGCAAGAATACTGTCGACCAATAACAAAATTGTTTAGATTACCAATCGAAGAAAACCAACAAAATCTAAACCAGCAGGAGTAGTATAAAATCCTACACAAGTCAAAGCAGCGACAACAATCGCTAGCTACTTCCCAACTATCACATCTACTACAAACGTTGTACGTTCGATCAACTGACTAGTCAGCAGGAAATTTACTAGTTATTGTAAATGTCAAATAACAAAGCGAGAATACCATCAACCGAGTACAAAATACAAAAAAAAAAAAACCCAATTATAAGCACGATATGTTCCAAAAATACTCTCCTACCCACACTCTACAGCACAAAGCAGTAACGCCATCTCACAAAATAAAAAGGAAACATTATGCAAGGTAGTACCAGTCTTGTACTTACCTCATACTTAGTTTAGTACTATATATTCATGTAATCTATTATACAGCCATCAGCTGATAGACATTGATGTACACACTTTGTATTGTCATCTTGTGCTATGAAGACATATCGTAGCTTGTTTAAATTCTATAAATAAAGATCTATGAACTAAAAGTTAATCTTATATTTACATGGTGCCGAAACCCGAATAAACTAATAAATAAACGTTAGCCAATCTAACGAAACAAATAGTTTAGTAATATCAGAAGGATATTTTTCATAAAAATGACGGAAAACGTTGGAGCCAATCTTCTTCGTCCGCCAAAACCACTCATAATTGAGCATAATAAGGACATGTCAAAGGAATGGAAACTATGGAAACAACAGTATGGTTATTTCGAAATTGCAACACAGATTACAACGGAGCCACAAAACATCCAAATAGCTACATTCATGACAGCAATAGGCAGCACAGCTATACAATTATACAACACGCTGCAACAGCCACTTCCAGTAACAGGTGAAGAGGTAACTTTAGAACAGGTAAAAAGTACTTTTGAAAATTTCTTTCAACCAAAAATAAACGTAACATTTGAGCGTTATAAATTTCACAAAATTTCTCAAAAAGACGGCGAATACGTTTACAATCACAGAATTGCGCATATGAGCATTTAACCGAAAACATTATGAGAGATCAGTTAATTCTAGGAGTAAAAAGCGAAGAACTTCGTACAAAATTGCTAGCCCAAGACATAACATTAACAAAGGCAATACAATTGTGTCAAGCTACCGAAATTTCTCAACAACAAGTAGAAGAAATCTCAAGAGAAAATGAACGTTCCATCGAATTGATTTATAAATCAAAGCGTAATAATCGCACATTTGACTGTCGTAAGTGTGGTACGCGACATGAAGTACGTAAATGTCCAGCATTTCAACACACCTGCAAAAAGTGCAGTGACAAAAATCATTTTGAATCAATGTGTAGAAACAGTCAAACAAACAAACAAAAAGGCAAACGGTTGACAAAAAATGTTAACATATTAGATGACAGCATCATACAAGTAGGTTTATTGTCAAATGGTACAGCGAAATCTGACAATTGGACAGAAAATATCACAATCGCAGATCATAAATTCGACATAAAATTAGATACAGGTGCCCAATGCAATGTACTACCGAAAAGTGTAATTGATGTTGTGAATGCTAAAATCGATAGGTGTAATGTCAAAACGCTTATGTCTTTCAGCAATCATCGTCTGAAAGTTCTGGGACAATCAGAAATAAAATGTCTCATTACAAATCAAATATGTAAAGTTATGTTTAAAGTCGTAGCTGAAAACATAAAACCAGTTCTAGGTGCCAGTCTTGGATGTTTAAAAGGATTTGTATATGACATGGACCTAATTCCAAATCCACAATTCAGGATCCATCCACCAAGACGAATTCCGTATAAAATCAGGGATGAAGTCAAAAAAGAGTTGGAAAAAATGATAGAAATGGACGTGATCGAACCAATAAAGGAGCCTACTCCTTCAGTTTCACCAATGGTAGTAGTGAAAAAACAGAACAAAATTCGAATCTGTATAGACCCAACGGACGTTAATGTCAATATTCTACGACGCCACTATCCAATGCGAACTATTGATGAAATCGCAGTGAGGTTACAAGGTTCAAAGTTTTACACGCTTCTCGATTGTAAACGAGGATTTTGGCAAGTACGTGTATCAGAAAAAACTAAAAAAATCTTAACATTTTCAACACCATGGGGAAGGTTTTGTTGTAAGAGGTTACCCTTTGGGATTTCATCAGCTCCAGAAGTCTTCCAGGAAACAATGCAATCATTATTTTCAAAGATCAAAAACGTAGAAGTATCAATAGATGATATATTAATCCACGCACGATCCATAGACGAGCTCAGACGAACGACAGAGGAAGTAATTAAAATCTTGCGAATCAACGGACTGAAATTAAATAAAAACAAATGTGTGTTTGAACAAGTTAAAGTTAAGTTCTTAGGACACATCATAAATAGAAATGGAATGACTGCAGATCCAGAAAAAACAGCCGCGATCTATCGTCTAAAGGCCCCTACAAATCGAAAAGAATTGCAGAGAATTTTGGGTAAGTTCACCTACCTCAGCAAATACATACAAAACTTTTCAGAATTAACAACGCCTTTAAGAACATTACTGTCAAAGTCAACGCCGTGGGTCTGGGATAGGTATCAACAAATTGCGTTTGATAAATTAAAGTCTACAATAGCCAAGCCACCTGTTCTTAAATTATATAACATAAATGAAGACATTAAACTCCAAGTAGATGCAAGTTCCACTGCACTAGGAGCAGTACTTCTCCAAAGAGAACAGCCCGTCGCATACGCATCAAAAGCCCTAACTGAATGTCAACAAAGATATTCACAGTTAGAAAAAGAAGCCTTAGCAGTGAAATTTGGATGTGAAAAATTCCATGAATATGTATGGGGTAAAAAGGTTATAGTCGAATCAGACCACAAACCTTTGGAAACAATTTTTCGAAAGCCTATACATTCTTCGCCTGCCAGACTTCAAAGAATAAGATTAAGTGTATTGACCTACAATCCACAAGTCATCTATAAACAAGGGATTAAGATGTACCTCGCAGATCCTTTAAGCAGAGACTGTGACAATCCAAGCCCAGATGACACCCACATGGATGAGGAATTAGAAGTACAAATGCTGCTTTCAATTTCTGATGAGGAATTAACAAGACTGACAAACTTGACACAAAATGATGAAACATGTCAAATCCTTAAATCATTGATCCTAAAAGGATGGCCGGACAATATCAAATCCATACCGAATGTAGCACGTCCTTACTGGAACTTCAGGGATGAACTGTCTGTATATGAAGGGATCATCTATAAATCGCATAAAGCATTCATTCCAGCCAAAATGAGAGCAGACTTGCTGAAATATATTCATAGCGGACATTTCAACTACGAAAAATGTGTTCGACGAGCCAAGGACTGTGTATTTTGGACAAAAATGAATAGCGACATATATGACTATATTCAAAGATGTGCATCATGTCAAGCAAACCAGAAAAGCAACATTAAAGAACCTCTTGGTCGAAAAGTTATACCGACATATCCATTCGAAATTGTAGCAACCGATCTATTCCATTTTAAAGGAAAAGATTATATCGTTATAACGGACAGCTACTCAGGATTCATTAAGTTTGAAAGTCTTGATGAAATAACTACAGGAAATATTATAAAATTCCTTAAAAACATATTCTCAATTCAAAGTATACCAAGAGTGTTAGAATCAGACAACGGTCCGCAATACTCATCACTTGAGTTTAAAAATTTTTCGAAAATGTGGAAATTTAATCATCAAACTAGCTCGCCATACCATCCAAGAGGAAATGGGCTAGCAGAAAAAGCAGTACAAACTTCAAAAAATATTTTGAAGAAATGTGCCTACGATAATTCAGATGTCCAATTAGGAATATTGAACTTCATGAATACACCTAGAGAGAACTTAGGAACACCAGCACAAAGACTTTATGCACGAAACCTACGTTCACCTATACCTACTACTATATTATCACTTCTACCAAATCAGCCTATAGTAGAAGACGTACCAGAAGCTTTGCGAGAAATACGTGAGCAACAAAAAAAGTACGCCGACAAGAGTTCCAGAGAAAGGGAGCAATTAAACAAAGGAGATGTGATAGTAACAAGGACAAACAATAAAGCTGAATGGAAACCGGCTATTATTGAAAGTCAAGTTCATCCGCGATCATACATGATTAGGGACAGAAAAGGAAAAACATACAGAAGAAACTCTTCATGCATTAAGCGAACTCAAGCGCAAATGGAGTATCATACAAGAACGGTTCCCGAGAACAACGAAGACGACTCACATATACAACTAGAGTCAACGTTACCTTTGGTAGACGAGTCATCAGAAAAACATATGTCAAATAATATGACTAAACCTGATCAGACACCGTCAATTAGCAATCACCGTCAAACAGTTATAGATACTAAACAGAACTTATCTGAAATAACCAGTACAAGGTCTGGAAGAATAATTAGACCACCGGAGCGCCTAAATCTATAGCTCTCATCATTCTGGAAAAAGGGGGATGCAAGGTAGTACCAGTCTTGTACTTACCTCATACTTAGTTTAGTACTATATATTCATGTAATCTATTATACAGCCATCAGCTGATAGACATTGATGTACACACTTTGTATTGTCATCTTGTGCTATGAAGACATATCGTAGCTTGTTTAAATTCTATAAATAAAGATCTATGAACTAAAAGTTAATCTTATATTTACACATTATACCATTAAAACAGTGTCGGTAAGGCAGAACAAAACAAAATTAAAACCAACTTCACTGATGGTCCATTGCGCCAAAAATTTGACAACTAGCGAAGCAGAAAGAAGCAGATCAAGATGATCATATCATGTATTTTTATTTTTTATTTTTTATTTTTATTATTATTTTTCCTTCCTATTTTTGGTTTTTATTCTCCAAACAACAGGAAAAAATGAACTCTTTGCCAAGTTTAGATGACTGTCTTTACATCGATGACGTCCCTGAGCTCGAGATTCCTTTAAAGGACAAGCTCAGGACAACCGATATGCCCAGGCGACCAAAGACGTACGTACCGCCCTTCGAAGCCCTACAGGCACGCCCAAAAATAAGAAATCTGGCTGACGAAATAACTACCAGAAAACCTACAAGGCCAGCTAGACATCCTACAGGGGCAAGCAAAAAACTTCTCCAAATACCAGAACAGCCTCTTGAACTTGGGGCTGGCACGACTCCACACAAAAGCACGAATCGTAAAAGGTCAGCACTGACGGCCTGTACCACAACAACAACGGCAGTGTCGACGTCGCTTCACGACGCGCCGCACAACATACCACACAAAAAGCCAGCACTGATGGCTCCGTCAGCAACAACAATTCAACAAGGTTTGACGGCTCCCTCAACGTCATCGCATGCTACAGCATCATCAGCTTTAGCTACAACATCACACAACGTATCACGCGAAAGGCCAGCTCTGACGGCTTCAGAACATCGTCCAACTATAGCACCAGCAAGGCCTCCTACGAATTTTATCGTAGAGCCACATCTTTGGGAACAAGTGCGTACCCAGCCAATTCCATGGCTAAAAGTATTCACAGCAAGAAAATGCTTCCGCATCACAACCGAAGATGGAGACACACTTCGGTTCCTCAAAATGAAAACTGGACAAATTAGGGTTCGATTGCAAGATAAAACCAGTAACTTAAGTTTATACAAAATCGTTTATTCTTACTAACAAAACATAATTCCTTTCTTTTCGAGAGACGGGAGGATGTTCCGCCGCGGAACAATTATTTAAACTAAGACTAAAATATTAAAAACTCACACACTTTTTAATAACAACAAATCCCGCGATGTTTCCCACGAAGACAATATACTCAAAGATCCCTCGATGCTATCAGTAAAATAATCTAAAAATAAAAACAAGCATCAGTCACAACATAAACAATTATAAAAATCTCAAATCATTTCATGATCTGAGACTTTAACTAAAAACTCAAACTTAACGTTGAAAAAGGGGAATCCAATCCTATGGCACTGCGCGAGTTCATCTAGGCCGTCAGCTAAAAATCAAAAAGAAAAAACAAATCATTAATAACAATTTAGTAAGAAACATTTTAAAAAGTAAACACTTACCTATAAACAAGCAGCTGCCACCAAATCGTTTGACAGATTCAATATGGCAGCGTTCAGTACATAGCAAAATATTCCGATTAGCTCACTGATGACGCCATTTGGGGGCCAAATGTATTAAAGTCTTGCAAGCGACGCGGGCGTCATAGCAACGCCACCGGCAGACACAATTTCCATTATGTTTCTGCCTATAAATAGCGAGCGATCAGAAATAGAAAATCACTTGCGATTTGACCAAGCGACAAGACAGATCGGTGGCTCTGAAACCAAATTAAGTCTTGATTAACATAACCAAGGGAAGTATTTCTGAATCCCTTCTTTTTTACTAACTAATTAATCAAAAATTATAATATTTTATTTATTTCAGCATCCTATATTGGGAGAATTGATCCCAGCCTTTTTTTGAGCAGCTATATGACGCTCACTCTATCATCCAAATTCTAACCCCTTTTTTTAATGTGAATTTATTAATAATAGTTTCTTTTTTCTATTACAGATTAAAGAATAAAAATTTGCCAGCGGAGGCACATTATATTATAAATTAGTAGTAAGTTTGACTGAATTTAATGAATTGAATTAAAATAGATTAAGTGAATTATGAATTGAATTAGAATTTAAGTACTGAATTGCCTAGCTGTTAAGAGTTATATTTGTGATCAATAAACCAGCGAATTATTTTGTCAAATTGAAAATCCTGTCTTGTCATTTTTTAAACCGGCACCTACCCCTTTTTATGCTAAGCCCACATTGGGACTTAACAATGCCATTTATTGAAATAATTTGTTTTAATTACATTATAGCTTAAGTCTAAGGTCTTTTTTCTTTAGCTCAGGAAAGCCAGGATTTCATAGATATAGACTGATCCTTATAATGAATATTCCTTATGCCTTTAGACCAACATGACTTTAGAAGGTTCCTTGTGCACCATTTTCACAAATAACATCTCTCCGTCTTTACTTTTTGCAATCTTTGTTGGAATATCCTGATTTTTCGACCTGTTGGCAGGGGACAGTCGACTCGTTTTTGGATGAATAACTTTCTTCTTTATTTCTGGAAAGCATCCATTTCATAGATGTAGACTTAGCTTTATATGAATATTCTTTACTCCTTTCTTCCGTAGGCTTTAGAAGGTTTGTAGTGTCCTTAGAACTCATGTTGAAATTATTGCGTAATTAACTTGCCAAGAAACAGTGATCTGTTTGGGTAAAGAGCAAAATATCAACTGAAAAAACAAGTTATGAAACTACTATTTATATGTATTTGACACATGGGCTTGAAGGCAACAATTTGTCCTTGACCTCTGGCGTCACCTTAACCTTTGAAACCGAAAGTGTCTGCTCTTGGGTTCACTTGGATGATGATGAGTAGTGCAAGTTGTATGGGAGATTATAATTAGCTGTGCTTCAAGTTCAATAGTGAAGACCGCGATGTGGAGAGTGGGTATTTGGAATGATATAAGTCTATTAGGATATGGAAGCATTATTTATTCATCTTTAAATCTTACCATGAAAGTATTAGGTTGGGAGTGGATTAAATTAAATGTTTTGACGAAAGAAGGTGGAGTTATTATATTAATATAGTATAATATGTTATCTTAGATGAGTATATTGAGAGCTGTGAGTAATATGTGGAATATGTTGTAGATGAGTAGTGAAAGCTGAAAATGTAAGATTCCCAATTCCTTTACTGAAAAACAACAACAACAACTATAGCAATTCAATTTTTTCACAAAATATTTATTCACATCAAATTCATTATTTATTTTTATATCTTAAGTTATAAACTTTTTTCTCTGTGTTTCACATCCAAAAAGCGATCCAGAGCAAATGTCTCCCATGATCCTTTTCTGTGTTAGGCTATGAGAGTTCGGCAGCAAAATCCCATGTTATTTCTTATCATCTGTCTTGCTCTAACACATTAGGAAGCTTTAGTGAACACCACAATTTGAAACCATCTCACCATTTGGTCATATACTTGCCAGCTGTGGATATGTATGTATGCAACACTGAAATGCATTAATGTAATATGTTGTGTAGTGTAAAAGAAAAACTTTCATGGGCGATATGGGGATTGAATCGATGTATGTTATGCACTGGTGGTATATGTGCTTATTTGATTGAAGTAAAATAGTTTCACGGCTTCCTTACCAAGACTTAAATATATTCATAAAAACGTTGAATCGATGTCAAGAACATGTTAATACTATGAGCAGAGAAAATCGTGATCATTGCAGCATGTTATGAAATTCGATATCTAAAAATAGACCACATGAAGGTTATTGGGGTGGTAAAAAACATGAAAGCATTAGGTTGAGAATGGCTTCAATTTAAGGCTTTGGTGAAAGAAGGCGGCATCAGTCAGTTTTGGTGAGCCTCAGCGATAGGTCAAATAAAAAAAATGTCAACCGCGCTAATAAATGAAAGTTTTTCTAGTAAAAAGAGTGGTACAAAATGGCATATGGGGAGCTGTATTGGACAGACTAAATCACCGAGATTGTTATTGAAAGCCACCAGTCGAGGTGGAGAAATTACTCAGCGTGTAAGAAAAAGTGATTTTGTAAAGTGGGAGGAAATGAGTTCAGTATTCACAGACAGAATTAGAGCTGGAATTATTGTAAATATAAACCATACAGATCCTAAGCTATTTATACATGATGCTGCTAATTTATTTATACGCCGTATTAAGAATATTTTAAAACGCCATCTCAATATTAAAGTTAATACAAAGTTGTGTGCTGATTTTGTTAAGAATATCGGTGACAATGAGGTTATAAACGATATTAAATATTTACAAGCAAGAACTGCTCCAATCAATGTGGACGATAATTTAAATGAGTGGTATAAAGTTAACATTTTGGATTCAATACTCACTCAGCTGGATGAGTTTCAGAAAAAAGATAGTGGCTGGACATTGGAGTCCATTATACATTTAGCAGTACATATCAACAAATTTGAACAGCACCGAGGATCTTCGTATATACCTCTACCGAAGGAGATTGCTTTAAAGCAAGCTTGCATCAATGTAAAAAATAGTGATGAAGCATGCTTCGCTTGGGCCGTAACATCAGCGCTATATCCTGCAAATGTTCATTCCGATAGGACCTCATCATATTCACATTATTCTACTGTGCCAAATTTAACTGGAATAACATTTCCTATGACGCTTAAGCAAATTAAACAATTTGAATGTGAATCTATTAATGATACAAAATAACTATGAGCAGGATGATGATGATGATGATGATGATGCTGCTGCTGATGATGATTATGATGATAATGATAATGACAGTACCAGGTTTCATTTCTGCTGGATTAAATATCTTTCACGGCTTGCATGGAAACAAGCTTCAAAACATAAGGCTAGATTGTATATATGCGATAGATGTTTGTTCTATTTTTATTCGGCTAAAGCATTAGCATCACATATTCCTGAATGTGAGAAACAAAAAATTTATCTTGAATTAAGGAAGCCTAACCGTAAAATTAAATGTTAGTAGCCCAACGGATACTCTACAATTGACAAACATTACTGAATTCCATCAGAGCAACAAGGAGCAGCCGCAGAAAACATATGACCTAATTCTAGTGTATTGTAAATAAAAAAAAATGTATTACATATACTTATAGTTCCATTTATTTAAGTAATTTGTTTTAATTGTATTTTAGTCTAAGATATACATTATTGGAAAATAAAGAATATATTATAGTTATAGGTGTGTTCAAATAAGGAAGCCCAACAATAGAATGACACACTAAGAATTAAATGTTAATATTTTTTTAATTTATAATAAATCGATAATGATATTTTATATATGTTATTCTTTTTATTCAATTTCCCTACTAAGTCCAGAACTCCTGAAAGTATTCTTTAATAATATTTGTCTACTACAGAGGGCTCTTAATCGGACGGTTGAACCTTTTACCCAGAATGCTAGGTTGAGCGTGAGCGTGAGAAAACACGTTGACACGTGGGCTTGACCTTGGCCTCTGGCATCACCTTTGAAACCGGAAGGGTATTTTGTCCTTGACCTTGATCCAGAAGTGTGTGTCTTAGCGGCTATAACCTTACTCAATTACGCCACAGGGGACTCTATACAGCTTTTCAAAACAAATTTGATAACAGATAAACAGCTTTCAAACAGCTCTGATAACAGGTAAACAGCTTTTAAACAGGTCTGATAACAGCTCTGATAACAGCTTTACAGCTTTTCAAACAGCTCTGATAACAGCTTAACAGCTTTTCAAACAGCTCTGATAACAGGTAAACAGCTTTTAAACAGGTCTGATAACAGCTTAACAGCTTTGATAACAGCTCTGATAACAGCTTAACAGCTTTTCAAACAGCTCTGATAACAGCTTAACAGCTTTTCAAACAGCTCTGATAACAGGTAAACAGCTTTTAAACACAGCTCTGATAACAGCTTCACAGCTTTTTAAACAGGTCTGATAACAGCTTAACAGCTTTTTAAACAGGTCTGATAACAGCTTAACAGCTTTTCAAACAGCTCTGATAACAGCTTAACAGCTTTTCAAACAGCTCTGATAACAGCTTAACAGCTTTTAAATTATTATAATAAATTACACGTTTTTATCTAGCCATCGATCTCGAATATATTCTGATAACTGTAGTTCGTTAAGGACTTGTCGACTCGATTTCACAAGAAGCAGTACGTCATCTAGTTGCCTGGCAGAAGTTTTCGGTTGGAAGAAGTACTCGGTTGGAGGTTCGCCTTCCCTCAGCCAGCGTGATTGACTGCGCAACACAAACTCCAAGCTGTGCTTGTAAGTTTGTGCTCCAAGTGTTTATTTATTCTATTAAAATAAAGAATCAACTCCGATTGGGAGAAGAGCTGCCATCCGATATACTTTGGACAACAAACTGGAAGCTTGATACCCAGTTCGGTTGAAACTCGTTTCGATAAAGGATCGAATTTGGAGCTTACCAACATCCCACCGTTGACTAAGAAAAGGAAGTCAGCTTTCCTCTCTTGCCAATCGTGCCAGAATTCAATGAACTCATTGATGAACTGCTCTGAGTTGATGAATAGCCAGTGCGCAGTTCTCCTTCAACTGGAGTGATGGTTGCCCCTACAAGAAGATGATCACGACCGGACACAATTCATGAGTGAAGCCAACGAAATGTTCTAGTATTCCAGGGGGGGACGTAAAGTCTATCAATTCTCGAGCCCGCGAGACTTCCATGGATAATTCGCGAGACCCTCGTGTATGATCTATTCATAGGATGCATCAAACGACAGATATCCATAAGTCTGAAAACACTAACAAAATTCCTCAATCGAGCAGCATTGAGCTGTTAAGCTGTTATCAAAGCTATTTGAAAAGCTGTTAAGCTGTTATCAGACCTGTATAAAAAGCTGTTTAGCTGTTATTTGACCTATTTAAAAGCTGTTAAGCTGTTATCAGAGCTGTTTGAAAAGCTGTTAAGCTGTTATCAGACCTGTTTAAAAAGCTGTTAAGCTGTTATCAGAGCTGTTATCAGAGCTGTTAAGCTGTTATCAGAGCTGTTATCAGAGCTGTTAAGCTGTTATCAGACCTGTTTAAAAGCTGTTTACCTGTTATCAGAGCTGTTTGAAAAGCTGTTAAGCTGTTATCAGAGCTGTTTGAAAAGCTGTTAAGCTGTTATCAGAGCTGTTATCAGAGCTGTTAAGCTGTTATCAGACCTGTTTAAAAGCTATTTACCTGTTATCAGAGCAGTTTGAAAAGCTGTTAAGCTGTTATCAGAGCTGTTTGAAAAGCTGTAAAGCTGTTATCAGAGCTGTTATCAGACCTGTTTAAAAGCTGTTTACCTGTTATCAGAGCTGTTTGAAAGCTGTTTATCTGTTATCAAATTTGTTTTGAAAAGCTGTATAGAGTCCCCTGTGGCGTAATTGAGTAAGGTTATAGCCGCTAAGACACACACTTCAGGATCAAGGTCAAGGACAAAATACCCTTCCGGTTTCAAAGGTGATGCCAGAGGCCAAGGTCAAGCCCACGTGTCAACGTGTTTTCTCACGCTCATGCTCAACCTAGCATTCTGGGTAAAAGGTTCAACCGTCCGATTAAGAGCCCTCTGTAGTAGACAAATATTATTAAAGAATACTTTCAGGAGTTCTGGACTTAGTAGGGAAATTGAATAAAAAGAATAACATATATAAAATATCATTATCGATTTATTATAAATTAAAAAAATATTAACATTTAATTCTTAGTGTGTCATTCTATTGTTGGGCTTCCTTATTTGAACACACCTATAACTATAATATATTCTTTATTTTCCAATAATGTATATCTTAGACTATAATACAATTAAAACAAATTACTTAAATAAATGGAACTATAAGTATATGTAATACATTTTTTTTTATTTACAATACACTAGAATTAGGTCATATGTTTTCTGCGGCTGCTCCTTGTTGCTCTGATGGAATTCAGTAATGTTTGTCAATTGTAGAGTATCCGTTGGGCTACTAACATTTAATTTTACGGTTAGGCTTCCTTAATTCAAGATAAATTTTTTGTTTCTCACATTCAGGAATATGTGATGCTAATGCTTTAGCCGAATAAAAATAGAACAAACATCTATCGCATATATACAATCTAGCCTTATGTTTTGAAGCTTGTTTCCATGCAAGCCGTGAAAGATATTTAATCCAGCAGAAATGAAACCTGGTACTGTCATTATCATTATCATCATAATCATCATCAGCAGCAGCATCATCATCATCATCATCATCATCATCCTGCTCATAGTTATTTTGTATCATTAATAGATTCACATTCAAATTGTTTAATTTGCTTAAGCGTCATAGGAAATGTTATTCCAGTTAAATTTGGCACAGTAGAATAATGTGAATATGATGAGGTCCTATCGGAATGAACATTTGCAGGATATAGCGCTGATGTTACGGCCCAAGCGAAGCATGCTTCATCATTATTTTTTACATTGATGCAAGCTTGCTTTAAAGCAATCTCCTTCGGTAGAGGTATATACGAAGATCCTCGGTGCTGTTCAAATTTGTTGATATGTACTGCTAAATGTATAATGGACTCCAATGTCCAGCCACTATCTTTTTTCTGAAACTCATCCAGCTGAGTGAGTATTGAATCCAAAATGTTAACTTTATACCACTCATTTAAATTATCGTCCACATTGATTGGAGCAGTTCTTGCTTGTAAATATTTAATATCGTTTATAACCTCATTGTCACCGATATTCTTAACAAAATCAGCACACAACTTTGTATTAACTTTAATATTGAGATGGCGTTTTAAAATATTCTTAATACGGCGTATAAATAAATTAGCAGCATCATGTGTAAATAGCTTAGGATCTGTATGGTTTATATTTACAATAATTCCAGCTCTAATTCTGTCTGTGAATACTGAACTCATTTCCTCCCACTTTACAAAATCACTTTTTCTTACACGCTGAGTAATTTCTCCACCTCGACTGGTGGCTTTCAATAACAATCTCGGTGATTTAGTCTGTCCAATACAGCTCCCCATATGCCATTTTGTACCACTCTTTTTACTAGAAAAACTTTCATTTATTAGCGCGGTTGACATTTTTTTTATTTGACCTATCGCTGAGGCTCACCAAAACTGACTGATGCCGCCTTCTTTCACCAAAGCCTTAAATTGAAGCCATTCTCAACCTAATGCTTTCATGTTTTTTACCACCCCAATAACCTTCATGTGGTCTATTTTTAGATATCGAATTTCGTAACATGCTGCAATGATCACGATTTCCTCTGCTCATAGTATTAACATGTTCTTGACATCGATTCAACGTTTTTATGAATATATTTAAGTCTTGGTAAGGAAGCCGTGAAACTATTTTACTTCAATCAAATAAGCACATATACCACCAGTGCATAACATACATCGATTCAATCCCCATATCGCCCATGAAAGTTTTTCTTTTACACTACACAACATATTACATTAATGCATTTCAGTGTTGCATACATACATATCCACAGCTGGCAAGTATATGACCAAATGGTGAGATGGTTTCAAATTGTGGTGTTCACTAAAGCTTCCTAATGTGTTAGAGCAAGACAGATGATAAGAAATAACATGGGATTTTGCTGCCGAACTCTCATAGCCTAACACAGAAAAGGATCATGGGAGACATTTGCTCTGGATCGCTTTTTGGATGTGAAACACAGAGAAAAAAGTTTATAACTTAAGATATAAAAATAAATAATGAATTTGATGTGAATAAATATTTTGTGAAAAAATTGAATTGCTATAGTTGTTGTTGTTGTTTTTCAGTAAAGGAATTGGGAATCTTACATTTTCAGCTTTCACTACTCATCTACAACATATTCCACATATTACTCACAGCTCTCAATATACTCATCTAAGATAACATATTATACTATATTAATATAATAACTCCACCTTCTTTCGTCAAAACATTTAATTTAATCCACTCCCAACCTAATACTTTCATGGTAAGATTTAAAGATGAATAAATAATGCTTCCATATCCTAATAGACTTATATCATTCCAAATACCCACTCTCCACATCGCGGTCTTCACTATTGAACTTGAAGCACAGCTAATTATAATCTCCCATACAACTTGCACTACTCATCATCATCCAAGTGAACCCAAGAGCAGACACTTTCGGTTTCAAAGGTTAAGGTGACGCCAGAGGTCAAGGACAAATTGTTGCCTTCAAGCCCATGTGTCAAATACATATAAATAGTAGTTTCATAACTTGTTTTTTCAGTTGATATTTTGCTCTTTACCCAAACAGATCACTGTTTCTTGGCAAGTTAATTACGCAATAATTTCAACATGAGTTCTAAGGACACTACAAACCTTCTAAAGCCTACGGAAGAAAGGAGTAAAGAATATTCATATAAAGCTAAGTCTACATCTATGAAATGGATGCTTTCCAGAAATAAAGAAGAAAGTTATTCATCCAAAAACGAGTCGACTGTCCCCTGCCAACAGGTCGAAAAATCAGGATATTCCAACAAAGATTGCAAAAAGTAAAGACGGAGAGATGTTATTTGTGAAAATGGTGCACAAGGAACCTTCTAAAGTCATGTTGGTCTAAAGGCATAAGGAATATTCATTATAAGGATCAGTCTATATCTATGAAATCCTGGCTTTCCTGAGCTAAAGAAAAAAGACCTTAGACTTAAGCTATAATGTAATTAAAACAAATTATTTCAATAAATGGCATTGTTAAGTCCCAATGTGGGCTTAGCATAAAAAGGGGTAGGTGCCGGTTTAAAAAATGACAAGACAGGATTTTCAATTTGACAAAATAATTCGCTGGTTTATTGATCACAAATATAACTCTTAACAGCTAGGCAATTCAGTACTTAAATTCTAATTCAATTCATAATTCACTTAATCTATTTTAATTCAATTCATTAAATTCAGTCAAACTTACTACTAATTTATAATATAATGTGCCTCCGCTGGCAAATTTTTATTCTTTAATCTGTAATAGAAAAAAGAAACTATTATTAATAAATTCACATTAAAAAAAGGGGTTAGAATTTGGATGATAGAGTGAGCGTCATATAGCTGCTCAAAAAAAGGCTGGGATCAATTCTCCCAATATAGGATGCTGAAATAAATAAAATATTATAATTTTTGATTAATTAGTTAGTAAAAAAGAAGGGATTCAGAAATACTTCCCTTGGTTTTGTTAATCAAGACTTAATTTGGTTTCAGAGCCACCGATCTGTCTTGTCGCTTGGTCAAATCGCAAGTGATTTTCTATTTCTGATCGCTCGCTATTTATAGGCAGAAACACAATGGAAATTGTGTCTGCCGGTGGCGTTGCTATGACGCCCGCGTCGCTTGCAAGACTTTAATACATTTGGCCCCCAAATGGCGTCATCACTGAGCTAATCGGAATATTTTGCTATGTACTGAACGCTGCCATATTGAATCTGTCAAACGATTTGGTGGCAGCTGCTTGTTTATAGGTAAGTGTTTACTTTTTAAAATGTTTCTTACTAAATTGTTATTAATGATTTGTTTTTTCTTTTTTCTTTTTAGCTGACGGCCTAGATGAACTCGCGCAGTGCCATAGGATTGGATTCCCCTTTTTCAACGTTAAGTTTGAGTTTTTAGTTAAAGTCTCAGATCATGAAATGATTTGAGATTTTTATAATTGTTTATGTTGTGACTGATGCTTGTTTTTATTTTTAGATTATTTTACTGATAGCATCGAGGGATCTTTGAGTATATTGTCTTCGTGGGAAACATCGCGGGATTTGTTGTTATTAAAAAGTGTGTGAGTTTTTAATATTTTAGTTTTAGTTTAAATAATTGTTCCGCGGCGGAACATCCTCCCGTCTCTCGAAAAGAAAGGAATTATGTTTTGTTAGTAAGAATAAATGATTTTGTATAAACTTACGTTACTGGTTTTATCTTGCAATCGAACCCTAATTTGTCCAGTTTTCATTTTGAGGAACCGAAGTGTGTCTCCATCTTCGGTTGTGATGCGGAAGCATTTTCTTGCTGTGAATACTTTTAGCCATGGAATTGGCTGGGTACGCACTTGTTCCCAAAGATGTGGCTCTACGATAAAATTCGTAGGAGGCCTTGCTGGTGCTATAGTTGGACGATGTTCTGAAGCCGTCAGAGCTGGCCTTTCGCGTGATATGTTGTGTGATGTTGTAGCTAAAGCTGATGATGCTGTAGCATGCGATGACGTTGAGGGAGCCGTCAAACCTTGTTGAATTGTTGTTGCTGACGGAGCCATCAGTGCTGGCTTTTTGTGTGGTATGTTGTGCGGCGCGTCGTGAAGCGACGTCGACACTGCCGTTGTTGTTGTGGTACAGGCCGTGGCCGTCAGTGCTGACCTTTTACGATTCGTGCTTTTGTGTGGAGTCGTGCCAGCCCCAAGTTCAAGAGGCTGTTCTGGTATTTGGAGAAGTTTTTTGCTTGCCCCTGTAGGAGGTCTAGCTGGCCTTGTAGGTTTTCTGGTAGTTATTTCGTCAGCCAGATTTCTTATTTTTGGGCGTGCCTGTAGGGCTTCGAAGGGCGGTACGTACGTCTTTGGTCGCCTGGGCATATCGGTTGTCCTGAGCTTGTCCTTTAAAGGAATCTCGAGCTCAGGGACGTCATCGATGTAAAGACAGTCATCTAAACTTGGCAAAGAGTTCATTTTTTCCTGTTGTTTGGAGAATAAAAACCAAAAATAGGAAGGAAAAATAATAATAAAAATAAAAAATAAAAAATAAAAATACATGATATGATCACTCACAAATAAAAAATTAAATCCAAAAAATAAAATACTGCGGGCAAATAAAATGACAAAAAAAAAAAAAAAAAATGAAATAATAAAATTAAAAAAGGGAAGACTGTGCAATTTTTATTCTGCTTCTTTCTGCTTCGCTAGTTGTCAAATTTTTGGCGCAATGGACCATCAGTGAAGTTGGTTTTAATTTTGTTTTGTTCTGCCTTACCGACACTGTTTTAATGGTATAATGTTTCCTTTTTATTTTGTGAGATGGCGTTACTGCTTTGTGCTGTAGAGTGTGGGTAGGAGAGTACTTTGGAACATATCGTGCTTATAATTGGGTTTTTTTTTTTTTGTATTTTGTACTCGGTTGATGGTATTCTCGCTTTGTTATTTGACATTTACAATAACTAGTAAATTTCCTGCTGACTAGTCAGTTGATCGAACGTACAACGTTTGTAGTAGATGTGATAGTTGGGAAGTAGCTAGCGATTGTTGTCGCTGCTTTGACTTGTGTAGGATTTTATACTACTCCTGCTGGTTTAGGTTTTGTTGGTTTTCTTCGATTGGTAATCTAAACAATTTTGTTATTGGTCGACAGTATTCTTGCTGTGCTGTTTTAACTGTCGCTACTCTGACTTTGTTATCCGTTCCAATATGAATTTTAATTATTCTGCCGAGTAACCATTTTGTGGGAGGACAATTTTTGTTGTGGATTAAAACTAAATCGTTTACCTTGAGGTTATTTTTTGTGGTTTTCCATTTAGTACGTTGCTGCATGTTGTGAATATATTCGACAGACCATTTTCTCCAAAATTGTTCTGTCAAATATTGTATGTATTGCCATTTTTTAGTAAGGTTGTAGTTTTCAGATGCAGATGGCTCTGGAACCGCTTTGATGTTTCTGCCTGTCAGGAAATGGCCGGGTGTTAACACGTTGTAATCATGTGGATCGTTAGATAATGGTGTCAGCGGGCGTGAATTGACACATGCTTCAATTTGGCACATAACAGTATGTAGTTCTTCGTATGTTAATGTGGTGTTCTGCAGCGTCCATTTAAGATGGGTTTTTATTGATTTCACTCCTGCTTCCCATAGACCGCCAAAGTGTGGCGCTGCAGGTGGGTTGAAATGCCAAGTGATTTCCCTTAGCATCATATCATTGGAAATGTCACACGGAAGTTGTGATAATAATTGTTTCAATTGAATTAACAGCTCCTTGCTAGCTCCAATGAAATTTGTGCCACAGTCAGAATATAAATGTCGGCAAAGTCCTCTTCTGCTGGTGAATCTTTTGAGGGCTGCGATGAATGCTGTGGTGGTGAGGTCTGTCACAACTTCTATGTGTATCGCTTTAGTGGCCATGCATATGAACACACAAAAATATGCCTTTATTATCTTGGCATTTCTTATTTTTGATGTTTTCATATCGATGGGGCCCGCATAGTCTACTCCAGTGTGTTCAAACGCCATAGATGGCGTTGTTCTTGGGGTAGGTAGATTTCCCATCAACTGAGCTGATACCTTTGGCTTGGTTCGAAAACACGCTATGCACTGGTGAATTCGCTTTCTGATAACATTTCTGGCGTTTATTAGCCAGTATTTGTTTCGTAGTGTGTTAAGGATGAGTTGTGTGCCACCGTGTAAGGTGTAATGATGAATATAATCAATGATTGTTTTAGATATGTGATGATTATTAGGCAAAATCATCGGGTGTTTTTGATCGTAGGTTAAAATAGAGTTTTCGATTCTACCACCGACACGAATGACTTGGTTGGAATCAAAAACGGGATTTAAGCTTAAGATTTGACTTTTGTTTGAGATTGGTTTGAATCTCGACAAGAGTTCGTATTCATGAGGGAACGCTTGTTTTTGAACTAGCGTGACGATTGTGATTTCTGCTTGTCGAAGTTCGTCACATGTTAAATGAGTATTTGAACGATTTATTGGTGTTGTGCGACAGTTGTCAATAAATCTTCTACAGTAGGCGATAATGCGTATTAGCTTTGGAAATGAGGAGTATTTGTTTAGCCATTCATAATTGTCGTTGGTACAAATCAATGCTTTGACCTTTCTCGATTCAAGTTCAAGACACTTGCTGCTGACGTGTTTTCTTGGCCAGCTGTTAGCATCTTGCTGAAGCCAGGGTGGACCCTTCCACCATAGGTCATGATTGCGGAGTTCAGAAGGGTACAATCCTCGAGTGGCGCAGTCTGCTGGATTATCCTTCGTTGGTACAAAGCGCCAGAGCTGTGGTTGGATGTTCTCTTGAATTTCTGCCACGCGATTGGCTACAAATGTCTTCCATCGCGTTGGATGACTTTGAATCCAAGCTAGTGTGATTTCTGAATCGCACCAAGCTATTATTGCTACATCCTGCAGCTTCATGTCGGTTTGTATTTGCTTAATGAGGCGTGACAGGAGGAGGGCTCCGCATAGTTCTAGCTTTGGTAGTGATGTTGTTTTTGTGGGTGCGATTCTTGTTTTAGACGTTATTAAATGGGTGACAATTGAGTTGTCATTGTTGACAATTCTTAAAAATGCGACGCTTGCGTAGGCTGCTGTCGATGCGTCACAAAAACCGTGTAGCTGTATATTTTTTATCTTCGGAGAGAATTCTATCCATCTAGGAATTTTTATTGTTTTTACATCTTGTAGATTCTCTCTATACTTTATCCATTCTTGCGTTAGTGAGGATGTTAGTGGTTCATCCCATGAGTATCCAGAGAGCCACAGTTTTTGGATAATGATTTTTGCGATGACAACGCATGGAGCTAACCATCCAAGTGGATCGAACAAAGCTGCGGTTTCTGATAAAATGCTTCGTTTTGTATAGTTGTCTCTCATTTTTAGTGATTTGGTAGTGAACCCAAATTCATCTGTGATGGGGTTCCACTGAAGTCCGAGAGTTTTTATTGTGTCTCCTTCTGAGAGGGTGAGAATGGTGTTGATTTCTTGATCTTTTGCTGGAATGCTTGCCAGTAATTCTGAGCTATTTGATGTCCATTTTCTGAGGTTAAATCCTCCCTTGCTCAAAGTGTCAATAAGCTCTTGCTGACGTAATAGGCCTGTACTTATGTTATGTGCTCCTGCTAACAAGTCATCAACGTAGAAGGCTGTTTTTATGCTCTGAGCAGCAAATGGAGAGTTTTGTTCTTCGTCTTTCGCTAGTTGGTGAAGTGTTCGGATAGCCAGATATGGCGCTGCTGCTGTTCCGAACGTGACAGTAGTCAATCGAAAGTCCTTTATGGGTTCTTCTGGGCTGTTTCTCCAGACGATTCTCTGGTAGTCTTGGTGTTCTGGATGCATATGTATCATCCTGTACATTTTCTCAATGTCGGCTGTCATCACGTATTTGTACAGACGCCATTGTAAGATGATGGCCCATAGTGTAGGTTGAATTGTTGGGCCTACCAGCATCTGCTCATTTAGTGACCGGCCGTTGGTTGATCGAGCTGAGGCATTGAATACTACTCGAGTTTTGGTCGTTGAACTTTCCTTTATGACTGCGTGGTGCGGCAGATAGTAATGTTGGACTTTTAAGTCAAGTTGATTTGACGGAATTTCTGTCATATGTCCCAGCTGTTGGTACTCCTTTATGCATGCTTTATACTGTTTTGCCAGTTCTGGTTGCTTTTCTAGTCGTTTCTCGAGTTGAAAGAACTGCCTTAATGCCCTGGGTCGTGATTGCCCAAGTTCTGGTCCATTGTCAGTTTTGAAGGGCAATTTTACTTGGTAGGCTCCATGACTTAAACGATGGTGGGTTTCTTTGTAGATTCTCTCGCACAGTTCGTCGTCGGGATGGACTACTTTGTGCGGTATCTCTTCTATTTCCCAGAAGCGTTTCAGTTGAAGATCTAATTTGTCTTCTTCAGTTATTTGGACCGTGAGTGTTTTGAAGTGATTAGTTTCGTTTTTGTGTTTTGTTTTGCCCATTAAAATCCAGCCCAGTTGAGTATATTGTGCTGTGGGTTCTCCTGGAGCACCTTTGATGATACCGTTTTCGATAATGTCGGCGTAGATGTCAGCTCCTAATAAAACGTCAATTGGACCCGGTTGGTAGAACTTCGGGTCCGCTAGGTGTAGATGCTGCAGATAGCGTAATCCTTTGACGTTTAATGTATCGGCTGGGACGAAGTCTGTGATTTTGTGTAGTATGAGGGCGTTCATGTTTGTTTCAAACTGGGTGTGGAGTGATTTTAATTTGAATGATGCCTGGGATTTTATGGAAGCTGTCTGAATTTTACCTAGTCCGGTTACTTTGACATTTGCAGGTTGTTTTCGCATTTTTAATCGTTTTATTGCACTTTCCGTGATAAACGAAACTTGAGAGCCCGAATCTATCAGTGCTCTCACTTGATGATTTTGTCCGTTTGGACCTTGAATCTGGACTAGTGCTGTTGACAACAATGCACGGTTGACATTCGTTGTGAAAAGTGATGTTGGCTCATTACTGCCACTAGGTTGGTTAAGCTTCATTTCTGCTTGCTTTTGGTCAATGCTTGTTATCTCGTTTTTTGTTTCAAGAGATTGGTTTACGTGTAGTAATGTGTTGTGTCGCTTGTGACACAGGAAGCAGGTTTTGTGGCTGGGACAACTATTGATGCTGTGTCCTGAGGCGAGACAATTTTTGCAAAGTTTAAACTGTTGCACAATTTTTTGAACGCCACGCAGTGAAACAGCGTGTGATTCTGTTTACACTTGACGCATGTATAAGATTTGTTCATAAATGCATATGCGTTTTTATATGTATGTTTTGTTGATGACGGGTGGTCATTTGTAGTTGTGGTTTTGTAACCACGACGATTTTCTAGCTGATTAGGAGACCTTGCTTGTCGTCCACAATCTAATGGTTTCAAGTTCTGACCCACTTGAAGGGACTCTAGAGTACGGAAACGTGACTCTAGGAAAGTTGACAGATCGGCATATGTCGGTATGTCAGTTTTACTGCCTTGGTCTTGCTCCCATAGCTGATGCGTTTCTGATGGAAGGCGTTGAACCAAGTTGTAAATTAGTATTGCATCCCAGTGCTCAATGGGTAGTTCTAAATATTTGAGCTCGTGTAAGCTCTCTTCTGTCTGGTCTAAGAGAGAGCGAATGGCATGGGCAGACTCTGTTCTTATTGGTGTTTGATTTAGTAAAGTTTTTAGGTGTGTGTTGACTTGAGCCCGCTTGTTGTTATATCGTTTTTGTTGTAGCTCCCATGCCTTTACATAATTTGCTTCTGTCACTTCAAACTGACGTAATAAGCGTTCAGCTTCGCCAGTGACGCTGAGTTTGAGGTAGTGTAGTTTTTGGAGCTTAGGTCTGTGTGAATTAATGAATTGAACAAATCATGGAATGTCCGCCATGATTTGTAGTTACCGTCAAATGTCGGTATATGGATTGGTGGAAGCCGCGTTTCTGGCTTTGATAGTCGTACTGACTGAACTCTGGTTTCATTTGTGTTTGTATTGAGAGGTATTGCTGGGTATGACTCTTCTAATTCTTCTAGTAGAGTGGATAAGAGATTTATATATATGAGTTCGGTTTCCTCATATAGTTCTCCTTTGGCATACTCGCTTTGAGCGCCATCTTTGGTAGACCAGATTGCTATATGCAGATCTGTGAATGATTTCCAGAGTTTTTCTAGTGAGTCTATGCGTGCTGCATAGTATTTTTTTCCTGCCTTGGTATCACTACCTGCCTTGGAGTGATTTGTGGCGGCCTTCTTGATTTGATCATTAAGAGCTATCAGTGATAATGTTAAACTAGCGATATCCGCCATCTTGAAAATCTTCCTGTCTTATCCGGCTCGAAGGACCAATGTTAAGTCCCAATGTGGGCTTAGCATAAAAAGGGGTAGGTGCCGGTTTAAAAAATGACAAGACAGGATTTTCAATTTGACAAAATAATTCGCTGGTTTATTGATCACAAATATAACTCTTAACAGCTAGGCAATTCAGTACTTAAATTCTAATTCAATTCATAATTCACTTAATCTATTTTAATTCAATTCATTAAATTCAGTCAAACTTACTACTAATTTATAATATAATGTGCCTCCGCTGGCAAATTTTTATTCTTTAATCTGTAATAGAAAAAAGAAACTATTATTAATAAATTCACATTAAAAAAAGGGGTTAGAATTTGGATGATAGAGTGAGCGTCATATAGCTGCTCAAAAAAAGGCTGGGATCAATTCTCCCAATATAGGATGCTGAAATAAATAAAATATTATAATTTTTGATTAATTAGTTAGTAAAAAAGAAGGGATTCAGAAATACTTCCCTTGGTTTTGTTAATCAAGACTTAATTTGGTTTCAGAGCCACCGATCTGTCTTGTCGCTTGGTCAAATCGCAAGTGATTTTCTATTTCTGATCGCTCGCTATTTATAGGCAGAAACACAATGGAAATTGTGTCTGCCGGTGGCGTTGCTATGACGCCCGCGTCGCTTGCAAGACTTTAATACATTTGGCCCCCAAATGGCGTCATCACTGAGCTAATCGGAATATTTTGCTATGTACTGAACGCTGCCATATTGAATCTGTCAAACGATTTGGTGGCAGCTGCTTGTTTATAGGTAAGTGTTTACTTTTTAAAATGTTTCTTACTAAATTGTTATTAATGATTTGTTTTTTCTTTTTGATTTTTAGCTGACGGCCTAGATGAACTCGCGCAGTGCCATAGGATTGGATTCCCCTTTTTCAACGTTAAGTTTGAGTTTTTAGTTAAAGTCTCAGATCATGAAATGATTTGAGATTTTTATAATTGTTTATGTTGTGACTGATGCTTGTTTTTATTTTTAGATTATTTTACTGATAGCATCGAGGGATCTTTGAGTATATTGTCTTCGTGGGAAACATCGCGGGATTTGTTGTTATTAAAAAGTGTGTGAGTTTTTAATATTTTAGTTTTAGTTTAAATAATTGTTCCGCGGCGGAACAGGCATTATAACCATAATACAATTTTTATTTACAATACATATTTTAGACTAGACTAGACTTAATATATTTTCTGCGACAAATGTCGCTTAATAGTGATAATTGAAGCAAAAAAATGATTATTGCTCACACCGTGTGTCGCTTTCAGCCAAATTTGTTGTTTGCAGGTGAACATACTTTCCTCATACAACACCATTTCGAGGAGATAAATGCCAAATACCATCCAGCAAAACTTTTAACTTAATACATAACTTACAATACCTACTCTCAACCCACCACCACGATCTTCACTATGGACATGGAGAATTATCACATATCCAGCGAGATTGCTGATTAGGATTTTACTGCTTATTCATAGCTCCCATACAACTTCCACTACTCACCTCAGACAACATATCATACCACATTAATATCATAAACAGCGTTCGTCTATTAAAGCTTTTAATTTAACCCAGTCTCAACTTAATGGTAAGTAAACAATGCACCTGCCCCCAATAGTATGAAGATAAAATTATCATATTCTTATCAGCTTCATGTGAACTATGATATCGGGGAATCAATCAAATCTCATAACAGTGTGACTGATTGAGAAATTTTATTGAAAATAAAAAACAATTCGTCATAAAGACTTTTCAATACAAACTCCTAGATACAAAAAATAAACATTAATCGCTCAATTTGCCTGCTTTACTCGGCTATATTTGTTTACGCAAGATATCAAATTACCAGCGACCTGGCCACCTTTTCTAATGCTTTAATTTCCATTACTTCTAATGATTTCATGTGTCTTACCATCCCAAGCAGCCGTGATCAATTATTACACATCGAATATCATAACATGATCACTCTTGTTTATAAAAGGCACCTACAGACCACAACTTACGTAATAGTTGTTGTTGTTGTTTTTTTTCAGCAAAGGAAATTTTCAAGTATATCTTCCACTACTCATCTAAGACATCATATCCCACAGATTAATATCGGTTGTTGTTGTTTTCAGTTAAAGAAATTGGGAATCTTACATAAATCGCTCAATTTGTTTACTTTAATCGGCTGCTGTGTGAATTTGTTTACATTATTCGACTGCGAATTTGTTTACTTTGCTGGACTGTGCGAATTTGTTTATGCCAGGAATAAAATCAGAAGCATTCCACCTGAAGAGCAAAATTACACATTTACTAATTTCCATTACTTATCTAAGTGAGCATATCTACCTACATTCGCCCCAATCAGCTTCGCCTGATCTATTTTTAGATATATGATCATATGGCGCAATCTTGTTTATAAAAAACACCGACAGATTAATATCATCAAATCTTTAATCCACAACTTAGGTTATAGTTGTTGTTGCTTTTTTGAGCTACTAATATTAATTACACCTGAGAAGGTAAGATCGCTAATATCCTCGAACCATAGCCCGTAGAGGATTTCTGATGAAAATTTTAGCCCCACTAGTACTAATACTATTGGCATGGACAAAAAATATCCTAGGGCTGGAGAGTGCTGAAAGTAATCTCGTATCCCCAAGCCCGAGATGAACAACATATGTAAGTACCGACTAATGCCGCTAGGGGACCTTGCTCAAGAAATGGTGCTTGAACTCGAAAGAGCAACTGTTACTTTTCAATACACGCACCCCCAGGACCCAATAATAATAAGAAAACATCAAGCCAAGGTGATATCACGTTGTGAAATTCGAATGATGCTGATATCTACAACAGCACTTGAAAACAACAAAACCAAAATGACGTCATGCTGATATCTAGAACTTCCCCGCTAATAAAAGAAAACAGCAAAACCAAGGTATGCTAGTAGTTCCGGCTAATGCCGCTAGGTAACCTTACTCAAGAAATGGCGAGCCCGTAGAGAATTTCTGATGAGAATTTCGTCCCCCCTCCCACCCTTCACCACCTAGAATCCATTGGCATGAACAAAAATAACTTATACGCTAATATCTCGAAAACCAGAGCCCGTAGGGGATTTCTGATGAAAATTTCATTACCCCCCTCCCTATCTACTATAATACCCCCTCACAAACCACCCATCTAGAATCCATTGGCATGAACAAAAATTTCCTACCGTTAACTTTAATTATTACTAATATTAGTTCAAAACCAAAAGCCTACATTTAGGCGCACCACATATCTATCCAAGAACACCGTAGTACCGACTAATGCCACTAGGGCGCAGTCAAGACCAAATCCATCAATAAAGCTTCCCACCCCCTTCAAAAATATATAGAACTGAAAGTGATCTCGTATCCCAAAACTCGAGATGAAAAACTTAGAGGCTACGAGTCTGAGATGAAAAATAAGCGAACTCCACAAACAAAATGGAAATCCTATGCTATTTCCATATGCTGGAGAGTACTTAAAGTGGTCTCGTATCCCCAAAGTGGTCTCGTATCCCCAAGATTCGAGATGAAAAATAGGCGCACTTCAGAAACAAAATCGAAATCCTATGCTATTTCCCTATGCTGGAGAGTGCTAAAAGTGGTCTCGTATCCCCCAAAGTGGTCTCGTATCCCCAACAACCAAGACATCCAAGACACAAACCTACATTTAGTATGGGTTCAAACCACCTAGCGACGGTGGCGCCATCTGTGGCGAAATCCTGGAAGTTAAAACAGTGATCCAGAAACGCCATAGTATATCTACTGCTTTTACTCTCAAGCTCGTGTAACATGCGACGTGACAGTGGTGACAAAGAAGAAGAAGACCATTAACATGTCATATTTAGTGAACAAGTGTGCATGGAAGAAATTCCAGGAATTATAATTATCGAAATTCCCCAACGACATCGGGCCCAGAAAGGAATTCCCAGAAAGCACCTGATAATCAAGAAAGAAATTAGAAAAGAAAAAAGCCTCCAGTGGTTTTGCGTCGTATCGAGAAGGGACAAATAACTTGTGCACGAGAAGTGAGCGCCCTGTCACAGTATATATCATACAGTAGCCCAGCTCTGTCAAAACTGTCAAGTGAGTAGGATGCTTCTATAAAGGGACTATACTTTCTCTTTAAACAGTTTTAACTAACACACTAGTCAATTTTTAATACATGGATTCCTATGTAAATCTAAAGTGGAAGAAAGAGAACTGATGACATTCTTAAACTTTTACTAGAGGAAAGAGGCAAAATGACACCACTTTACCGTCAAACAGCTGTTTAGTAATGGAACAATACATTTGTCGCCGATTGCCGATATGTGTACATACATAAAACTAATACTTCCGTCAACGGTCGTGCAGCTAGCTAGTGTGCGCCCATTTATGTCCGTATCATACTTAATAGTTCCCTCTTGTGGGAGAAATTTTAAGGTTATGTTTTTTTAATTGAAATTCTAAAATTCACTTTTCAGTAGTTAGTTCTAAGCTATTCTACTGTATGATATATACTGTGGCCCTGTTTAGCAAATCGCTTTCAATCAGACTGTAAGTCTGCATCATTGACATCTCACATTGGTCGCTCGGAGGAGGATAATAATCCTCAGTTTACAATAGCACTCGTTGCAAGGAATAAAAAATCACTGGGCTCTGGTTACAGCCGGAGGCAGCAGGAGGAATTTCCCCTTTTGTGAACATCGAAGCCAAAACACCTGGAGTTTTATACGCATTTCACCCATGGGATTATCTTCTGAACTTCGAAAAGGAATCTATGGCACGAGACAAGTACATAGGCTCTAGATAGGAAGTTTCAACTACTTTAAAATAACTATTTTAATTTTAAGAAGTGCACTCGAAGTGCCAAAAGAAGAATTTTAGCTTCCCTATATCGGTTGTAAAGAGCAGGGATGTTTAGGGTTAGTTTCTTTATGTAATTTGTGAGCACTTTTGAAAACGACAAGAAAATGATAAATTTTGAAGGTGAGGAAAACGACAGGTTTCGTCTACAATAGCATATGAAATAGAAAATTGGAAAATCGCATCAAGTAGACTTCATGACCTTGTGTGGGTTTTTGTTTGGTCTCATGATCGTTGTGACGTGCTCCTCATTATTTTATACATATATATATACGTTATACATATGACCAGTTAACCATTTAGGAGAAATTCACATTTCGTCAATAAACTCAAACAATCATGTGAGTTGCGTTTATGTCGAGAACGAAATGATAGCGATTCAATTATGCTTATGGTCTGAAATGTATAGTTTTCATTTTTTTCACGAGTTTAGTGCCAAAATCAGAACATTTGGTTTAATTTCCTTAGCATTGGTTGGAATTTTGAATTTTATAAAGTTACAAATTTATTTCAAGTGCCTTTAGTTGTAAGCATTGCCAAGGTACGAGAGCCGTTAGGTAATTGTTATTTTACTCAGATAGAGCCTCGTTGTGAGAAGACCTACCGAATGTAAACCGAATGTAAATTTTAACTTAACTTTTTACTAGGTGGCGGATGTTAAAGCTTCATCATGCCGTGGAATTTCACCGTGAGTATTATTGAAATATTATATATAGTCTTTTAGTATGTTCATGCTTCGGCTTCGACAATTAAATGCTCGGTAGAAGTCTCTTATATTAACATAACAATAAGAAAATGTTTTCATTTATAACAAATTACCAAGGTATTTAATTTAATATTAATAATTATTTTTAATTATATATATATAAAATATACGAAAAGTCGTATGTTTAAACAAAAAAACAAAAAAATTTTCTATATAGAGAGAAAAAAAAAATAGTGCCCTAATGATGAAGAGATTCCTTTCCGGTACCCTATATATATACATAATCTTAGTTTGATAAAATATTCACGTACTTATAGAACTAGTTTAGCGAAATCTCTATCTGTGCCTATTACTTTGAATTAATGAAATTTTTGTGTACTTACGTGTACGCCTTTATCTACTTAATACTATACTACTGTACTTTTACATAGTTTCATAAGCTAATGGTATACTTATCGGTACACTTTTTTTTCCTGTACTCACTTTAAATCAAGTTTTTTTGTAATTATAACGTGAAAATGAATTCTTGAAGGCTTTAATTTCTTCCTTCACTATCCCGGAGCCCTTTCATGTGAAGTTCGAGTGGGTCCGCTCAAATCTCCCGACAGGTCAACAAGGTACTTGGGAAAATAGTGCCACCCAAAGTCAAACAGGAAGATGAGGCTGGCAAAGGAAGGTAGAACACCTACGCCTTCCACCTAGATATAGGTAAGTGACGTAAGGGTCCCTTCAGGACCGAGTGTGTGCTAGCTGTTCGTTTGTTGAAGGCACGATATCTCGTTTTGTATATGGTTGGTAACAGCGGCAGGTTGTTTTGTGGAACCCCCACACTCTCCGCCAATAGTCGAGGTGGACTAGCGTGCCGTCCTGTATACAACGCTGTTATCGGGTGATTTGTCAGCTCATGCTGACAGTCTGGACTTAACGTCTGAAGTACATCACCCTCAACATACTTCCATAACAAGATTACACCTGCAAGTACAACTTGCATGGAAGCTGCATTGCCATACTTCTTGCACGTGTAACCTCTACTGCCATGCTGGCAGTACAGCTTTCAGCGAACTTGCATGATGAAAAACCATGGCAGTTGAGGTGATAGTAATTTGATATTATGCAGTTTTCAAGATGGCGGAGAAGAAATGCTTGAGAGAATTTGATAAACTTATTCTGGAAAAATGAGATTTTCTGAGATCATTTGCGTTACATCATTTACTAACACTTTCCTCTTAACTTTTTCTTGGGTTTTTAACATGCTGCTACTTCCTTTATTGCTATAACATGACTTTACGCCTCAATGCCATTTTTTAAATGAACTTGCATGCAAGATGATAAGACATCAACCGAACTGCCTTCTGCTGTCAAGCTAAAAATCGCGTTGGAAGGGAGCCTTGCATGCAAGCTGTACTATCTCGTTTAATCCCTGGGTAAATATTTTTGACATCAGACGACGACCACGCCGGCGTCGGCGTTGTTAATGTAATCCGCCCATGTGTTTTGGCCTTTAAGCCTGAAACACAATACGATGCAGTGCAATGTTATAGCAGTGCACTGCCACTGTAAAGCACAATAAATGCATTGCAGTGCTTTGACAATCATTTTTTGAAGATTTCATATCTAAAGTTTTCGTATTCTGGATTCATTATTTTGAGAAGAACTCTACCCATTTTGCTTCTAATGTCATTTTAAAATTAATTAATCTCTTTTAAATTGAACAATTCTTCTATTCTTTGGTATTTAACAAACGTCAACTGATGCAGTGTGCAGTGTTTTAGAAATTAGTCTAAACGATGCAGTGCAGTGTATTGCACTGCACTGCAGTGTTTTGTGAATTGCCGCATGTTATTTATGAGTTCTAAATTTTAATGCAGTGCAGTGCACTGCACTACATCGTATTGTGTTTCAGCATTTAAGCCCAATTCACAATCGGTGCAGCAGGCATATTTGCAGCAAGCAGTGTAGGAAACTTAATAATGCTAACTTTTTTTTATAATTCACAATTATTTACAAACATGACGCCTTAATACCGAGTTTTTATATTGTGCATAATTTTAATTTAGTCGTTTTTCTTTAAAAAAATAGATCCGGAGGTAATATGAAATAAATAAGATTTGAAATTTATTTTTTACCTCAGTATGTTGGCAGAAAATTTTAAAATTTTTTAAACTCTTGCATCAAGATGCATGCTGCGCCGATTGCGAATTGCGCCATATGATCCCATGATAACAAACCTTGCTGCATGCTGCGTTGATGCATGCTGAATTGGGCTTTAAGCCCAATTCAGAATCGGCGCAGCATGCATCATGATGCATGCTGCAAAGATTTTGACGGCCAATTCACAATCGGCGCAGCAATCATATTTGCAGCAAGCAGTGTAGGAAACTTTGTAATGCTAACTTTTTTTATAATTCACAATTATTTACAAACATAACACCTTAATACCGAGTTTTTATATTGTGCATAATTTTAATTTAGTCGTTTTTCTTTAAAAAAATAGATCCGGAGGAAATATGAGATAAATAAGATTTGAAATTTATTTTTTACCTCAGTGTGTTGGCAGAACTGTTGCAGCATGCATCAAATTTTAAAATTTTCTAAACTTTTGCATCATGATGCATGCTGCGTTGATGCATGCTGCGCCGATTGCGAATTGCGCCATATGATCCCATGATATCAAACCTTGCTGCATGCTGCGTTGATGCATGCTGCGCCGATTCTGAATTGGGCTTTACTCGTAGACAAAAAGCTATCGTGTCGGAAATACACGCAAGAAGAAGAAGCAAGGTTGAAAAAGACGCGATATTTTGGAGAACTTGAACTAGTTGAGTTGAGTGTGAAAATATTATTGAATTGTGCTATGAGTTTTAAGGAAGTTGAGAAAATGGATGTTGATGTAGATCCAATATCAGGTAGCACCGAAAAATCCAGTATTAAGGAACCCAATATTAATATTAATCAGAATGTAATGGCTGGAACTGGAACGGTTCCTTCAGTAAGCGTCTCGCTACATCCATTAGTTATAATGAATATTTCTGAACACTGGACAAGGATAAGAGCCCAAGCTGGCGAACAAAAACAAGGTATTAAATGTGAAATGATTCCAGTAATAATTATATATTTCCGCAGTTTTTGGAGCTATAATTGGGAAGCAAAAAGGCAGAAATATTGAAGTAATGAATTCATTTGAATTAAAAGCTGATTCCGTTGATGATGATGTAATTGTTAACCGAGATTACTACAACACTAAGGAACAACAATGCAAGTATCACATTTCATTAGATATGTATATAGATGTTTATTTATATTTATATAAAGTGTTTAGATTCATATTAAAATAAGGATACTTTACAGACAAACAAGTTTTTAGTGAACTTGATTTCATAGGCTGGTATACCACAGGAGAAACTCCTAGTGAAAGAGATGTTAAGATACATAAACAAATTTGTGATATTAATGAATGCCCAATTATGTTGCAACTTAATCCTCTTTCAAGGAGTGTTGACGTAAGTGTTTTTTACAGTGCGCTGTCACGACCGCTAGGTGTGGGTTTGTTTACTTTTTACATTTAATATTTCATAATCGGCTTTTCATAAACGAAAATTCTTGAGAAATATTTCCAAGCCATGAAACAGATTTCCACAAATACATGAAAATCCGAACATTCTACAAAAGGGCATAAGTCATGAATCGACCACTGTAACTGATTTTGTTCAAACTTTGTGACAGGCTCATTGCGGTAGATTAAGATAATAGTAATACAGTTAGTTTTATGATGACAAACAACAGCAAGCATAAAGTGCTCAAAAGTAATGAAAAAAGTAATGAAAAAGTAAAGTATAGCTTGTAAAGTATTGGAAAAACTCAAACAAGGAAGAAACAAAAAGACAAAAGCTCAAAAGCTGTGACGAACTAACAGGCGCAGTGGACAAACTCACTGCGGTTGGGAGTTACATGCCTTAATAGCTAACTATTATTTGTCATCATAAAACTAACCATATTACTGTTGTCTCAATCTACCGCAGTGAGCCTGTTCATTGCTCATTTTTTAGTTTGCTTAATAACTTTGTACAATGCCAATTATGCCAATCATCTAATGTTAACTCGATGTACCTAACGTTGTTACGTAGCTTAAGCTGAGGTTCTTCAATAAATGATTTTTCTATTCTATTCTATTCCACTAACAAGATAGAGCGGAAAACATAAAAACATAAACATCAATTTATTTGAGTACCCGTGCCAAAGGCACGCATAGCGCTGGGCACGTCATAGATAGTTACATGGTAGATTAACATTGTAGCAAAACAAATTATAAAAGTACAGATATAGGCACTTAGAATATAGTATAATCTAGTGAAATGTAGCAAACAACACAGTAGCTCAGCATTGTAGCAAAATAACATGAATTTACAAGTATCAGCACTTAGGACAAAGCACCGCCTAGTAAAATATAGCAAAATAAAATTAAATAAATACATAGTAGTTTAGCATTCTAGCGAGTGAAGCAATAGAAGAACAAACATAGGTACTTAGAACATATAAAAGTTTTAGTGATGTGTAACAGAAAAAAAAAATAACTATCAAAAATTGTAGCAATGAACAAAAACATAAAAAAAACATAATTATAGGCTAATATAATAGAGTGCTGTACAGCACAACGAGATAGCAAGTAGTAAATAAATAAAATTAAATTAAATTAAATAAATTAAATCATGCGAGATACAACACAATATGCGCCGCAGGTTTTTTTTTTTTTTTTTTCAGATTAGGATTAGGTCATGTTCAGGAAATCTCGAGCCGCTGTCTTAAACACGTTCAACGAAGCGCTACACCGGTCGTCCTCTGACATTTGATTCCAGATTAGAGTGCGGAATGGATTGAGTATCTTAGGAGGCCATGAGATGGTCTAAAGCTAGCTCCCCGACCAAATACGTCATTACACCCAAATCGAGTGCGGGTTCTGTGCAGGACAAGTCTGGCATCATTAAGGTTGCTCCATGAGAGCGATTGACATATGTATGTGGGTAGCGTTACTAGGGGTTACTATTCATAGAGAAAAATGGTGTTCTGATAATCTTAAGTTTGCTTTCTTATCTTCGCAATCGTAATCAAACTTTAGAATAGAATATAATAGAAGAGTATTTATTAAAGAACCTCAGCTTACGCTAAGTTTCAATGTTTGGCACATGGAGTATACAATAGATATTGATAATATGTTTAATGAATACAAAGCTTAGAAAAATAAAAATGCAACGAACAAATTCATCGCAGTAGAAAACTTATCTAGGTAGTAGTAATAATAACTAGTGATAAAAGGTCGTGTACTCAGTTCTGGGACAATGAATTTGTACGAATTTACACATTTTCCGTTCATTTACTTTGTCGTGTACACAAAATTACACGGGTTTTGCATACGTCACAGCTTCCCCTCTCGCATTAATTTACCTAAAGTGCGTTTCAAAACATACAAGGTCTCTCTGTTTACTCGAAAGTTGTTACTCGGTGTAAAAGCTTTTACGCATTTTTACTCACAAACCGTCTGTTTACTTTTAACTAGTAAAAATCGAGTAAATTTATACGTTGCACATTTTTACTCATGATTGAGAAGATGTGTAACTTCGATTTGCAATCAGCTGACTGTCAAAAGTATTAAATTTGACGTTAACACGCTTGTGATATGAAGTGAAAATTGATTTGAATTGCGATTAGAATACAACTCTCGCTTGTAGATACTATCACTGCTACTCGAATCTGCCAGGATGGCTATAAGCGACCTTTTAAGCAAATTTTTTTTCCATTTTTAATTAAATTAGAGAAAGATGTTTTACTTAATCATAATTATTATTTTCAAACCTTGTTTTGCATAGAAAACTTACTGTCAAATTTTTGACACGCGGCAAGCTCAACAAAATTTACTCGAGAAGTGTCTGGTAACTTTTCTTGAGTTATCCCCTCTACCGCATAAAAGTTTTTACTTGATTTTTACTCGAAAGTAAACAGACAGACCTACAGTTAACTACAGCTGACTTCAATCGTTTCAAAACCCTTTAATCAACTGAATTATGTTAGCTGAGTTGACTTTTGTACGTTATGAAGTCAGCTGTAGTCAACTGTGGCTATGTTTTGGAATGCACACCATTTTTGCAAGGAAAACTGACAGCTGTCATAGAAAAATTAATTTTAATTTTCTGAAAAGTTTTTAAAGCGCAATTAATGTGTCAAATGAAGATAGTTTGACTTTTCAATGCTCTCGTGGGACTTTGCAAGAGTGCAACAAGTTAAAAAAAAATAAACAATACTTAATTTGCAAATGCTATTCCACACTTCTTGTTTTTCACGAAGTTGCATGAAAGGCGTTCGTTTACATTCTTCCCCCACCACGAGTAATTTTTTTCCCAGAAAGTTTTTGCACGAGAAGTACGCGAACAGATCTAAAGATATATGACTTAAAGTAAGGTTGATGTAGTGCTAAATACAATAAGAAAAAGAGAATAGAATAAGATAAGATAAACTAAAATGAAATAAAATAACAAAAGTACGATAAGCAGAATAGAGTAATATAAAATTTAAAGTATACCTTGACAAAATTATTTAAAAAAATTTATCTTAACCAAACGAATACGATTTCCCAAACAAAACTCTCGGTTGTGTAATATTTGCATATGTAACCGCCATGGTCGAAATCAAATGAATCTGCAGATTGAGCCTTCCCACACGAGAAATTTTTAGGGTAGGAAGGTATTTCTTCCTTTTTGGTTGAGGCGTGCCAGCAATAATGTTGCTCCGCGAAGTTCCTTATATGATTACTGAAATTAATTGTGTGCATGCTTAATTAAGTCAGTTTTTGATATAAACAATAACTATCACAAATTCACAACACGAAATGATTATTAAATTATTATATTATCACATCAAATCGCAGGTAAACATCTGTACAGCCGCCCGATCAGAAATTTTAAAATGGCCGGAGATAATGTGCTTGCTTTAGTATTAGTATACTACCAGTCCTCCCAATCGGAACTCGGTAGCACGGAATTTTTCCTACCCCTGAAAACTTCTCACGTAAAAACTGCCTAAAAGCTTTTGCGTGTTAGCTTGGGCTATAGCATTCGGAGTACGGCCGCACATACACATGCAACTATTACTGAGATAAGCGCTATTGAGCAAAACAGAAAGATTCCCACCAAGCAACATGATCTGCGCATCATATTCTGGTGAAGATAAATTTTATCGCGGCAAATTTTCATCTTCTTTATTGCGGAAGTTACCTCTTTCAGGAAGGGATGAGTGCCGAATGCAATACTTCTTGATGAATTGCTTTCGTATCATCTAGGGAACACAAATGTAACACTTATTGAGGACGAAAGCAATATCTGCAGAAGATAAGAGGAAGCGTTGAGAAATCATGCTCACTCACATTTCATGCAATGACTTTCCTTCTCACACAAACTAGAATCTTATAGTTACGGTCTTACTGAAAGCTTTGGGTACACTATAATCATTTTTAGTAGGCGAAAAGAAATTTTTCGAAACTTTGTTTCTTGAAGAAAAAATTTTTTTTTCCGTAATCTAAGAAATAATGTAGCAAGTATTATACAATTTTAGAATCCTTATTAAATGTGTCAACTTTTAAAGTTACTTGCCAAACTAGCGTAGTACATTTTTTTTACATTACAGCATAGATGGCACAAGAACTAGATGTCGCATACAATACCAAAAAACTATACAAAATTTATATGGCTGGGTGGTCCATTCCGGTATGGGCCACAACATTTGAAATGATGTGTACGTCGAGGGATTCATATCTTTTCGTATCTGAAGTATTGAGGAAGTCGATCAAATGTATATAAAACTGCTATTATAAAATCATTTGCTTTCGGCACGCTCTAAAATATGTTATCATCCATTGCAGAATGCACTACTCATTTCACAATCTATATACTCTGCTCTAGTATGGCATGTGACATATATAGTCCAGTCATTTTAGGGGTTTAACCTCGGAATTCAACCTAATAAGCTGTAAGTTCGTAAAAACTTTTATTTTGACATCCTAAAAATTGTCTCAAAACCTACCGACTGTAGGGTGTCCGCAACTATAAAATCCTAGGGGTCAAAGGTCAAAAAATTGACTTTTTGCATGTTTTTCGCAAATATCTCGGTTCCTATCAGGTTTTCGCTATTTTTATCTATTATAAATATTGTAGAGGAATAAATTCTCTACAACTTTTGTTTTGAAACATTTTCTGTACGTTGAACTGTTTTTCAGATAGAGGGCAGTGAGCGCGCAGTGTTTTTCTATATCGAGTATTATTCAAGCTCAATCGGTAGTCTCGATCAAATATGTGTTTAAAAATTGTTAATAAATATATAATTATAAATCATTTTTATTTTTTATTAACTTTTTCATTATATTTTATAACTTTTCTCATTAATTAAGTTTCTATTAATTTTATTACACTTACCTGCTGGTGTAAGTAAAAAATGATTGAGGGAAATAAACATATTCATTATATTTTAATTTTAGTCAAATTTATACTAATTACTTCCTAAATAACAAAAAGAACAAAAATTTATTTTTAATACCTGTTTTTATTTGAAAATATCGTTCTACACATTTAATTTACGATCGTTGAAGTTAAAGAAATAGATTGATCACGAGAGCTACAACTTCTAATTTGAATTTTCTTCATCATCTCCTTCTTCTTCGTCTTCTGGTTGCTGTAAAATTTCGGATTTATCCTCATTTTCGTCTTCAATGACATTTGTTTCCAGGTCCTCCATAATTTCGGGATCAAATATACCATCTTCATTGACATCACTTTGATATGGTGAAGCATTGAGACAAGCTTGCCCATTACACTGGCCACAAGCTAGACAGCACTGTAACCCCGCTTTCCTGCATCCACATTGGTGGCATCCATGTTGGTGGCAGATTTGATAACTGCACAGGTTTATTCTGCTTTGTAGACTTGACGAAATGTGCATAACGTAGACGGTCGATACTGTCTGCAAATTTTGGAGCGTTATAGATTGTCAACAAAACTTGTGTTCCACTCTCAAATAATCCTTGAACCGAACCGTTTTCTTCCTCAAAAGCTGCAGCAAGTTGATCCAAATTTGGAAGCTTCTCAAGTGTTCTTAAAAAAGTCTTCAATACGTCTTTTATGGGATACACTGGGAGAAGCTGGAGTTTCGTCTTGCTCTAGTCGCCGTTTTTCTGCTACAATACAATGTTTACTGATGTAAACAGTTCGACACTTTTCATGCACTTTAACAGAGGTTACAGTTTTTAAATATTCAATATGACCGTCATTTCGTTCGATACTTGCATTTTTTAAAGTTTTTAAACCACGTACTACATTAACTAATGGTTCATATTCCGAACGAGATTTATTACGTATAAAACAAAAATCAGCCATAACTTTTGTCGTACGTCCGTTGCTCACAAGATACGATGCTAAACAATAAATTAATTCTTAAAAAGATTTTATAATTCATGCTTTATAAAACTTTTTCCTTATTATAACAAAAAAAGAAAAAAAAATACTGATGATACTTATTGTCAAGAGTTATTTAATTACGGAGTTTGTTGAATATTGATTTTTAAAAAAAGTAATAATAATAAAGATCGTCTGAAAATTAAAAAAAAAAATATTTTTTTCCAAGATTATAAATAATTACTTATAAAATGACTTAAATAATCACTTTAAAGCAAACTAGGAAATACTTTATAAAGATGTGTACTTTAAGAATAATTTGAGAGAAGATTTTTTGCACATTTAGAAATAATAATTGTTTTCATTGTATCCATTATATGTAGTATGTACAATTTAGCTTATGATTATTTTTTTATTTAAGAAAAACTAAGCAAAATAATCCTTGTAAGCTAAAAGTATAAGATACAATTATAAATAACATTTAAAAAAAATTGTCTTTTTTTAATTACCCGTATACGTCACATAAGTTTGATTGAATAGAAAGATATTTAATAATGACGAAAGTTATAAAATATAATGAAAAAGTTAATAAAAAATAAAAATGATTTATAATTATATATTTATTAACAATTTTTAAACATTAAAGGACACATATTTGATCGAGACTACCGATTGAGCTTGAATAATACTCGACATAGAAAAACACTGCGCGCTCACTGCCCTCTATCTGAAAAACAGTTCAACGTACAGAAAAAGTTTCAAAACAAAACTTGTAGAGAATTTATTCCTCTACAATATTTATAATAGATAAAAATAGCGAAAACCTGATAGGAACCGAGATATTTGCGAAAAACATGCAAAAAGTCAATTTTTTGACCTTTGACCCCTAGAATTTTATAGTTGCGGACACCCTACAGTCGGTAGGTTTTGAGACTATTTTTAGGATGTCAAAATAAAAGTTCTTACGAACTTACAGCTTATTATGTTGAATTCCGAGATTTTGCTTGTATTTTGGCTAAAATGACTGGACTAATAGTTCTTGTGCCATCTATGATTACAGTCAGTTAAAGTTCGATGAAATATTCATTTTCTATTCTTGGTTCGGCAAAATGTGGCATTTTTTTCCAAGCTGGAGCAGTTGGCTTAGAACTTAAAGCAACAGGTTACATAAGCACTATTCAGGATTACATAAGAAAAATAAAATTGAAAAAAAGTAAAGATTTGTAGCAACAGGAGCTAAAAAACCATCACAAGGTGGACATTTTCTCGAAACAAAAGAAATGTCTATAATTTGAAAAATACATGACTTAGATTTTTTTTTATATTTTTCTGGTAACTGTTATGATTTGGTCTATCACCCGATCCCGGCTTGACGTCGACTTACGGGACACATTAACATTATCAGAATATCATCGCAGAGAACGGGAATTTCACATTAAACAGTTCGGCGCTTCATTTGAATCAGTTTCACCCGTATGAATTTCAAATTATACAAGCATTACAAGAAGGAGATTTAACTAAACGTCTTCAGTTTTGCCGATGGATAAGCAAAAGCCAACAACTTAGTCAAAAATATACATTCTTATTATGGTTGTTTCCTCCTGCGAGTAAGTAACTAAATGATAGGCCCATAATCAAAATTGTTCGTATCAATCTCAAGCTGTGTAAAGTTTAAACGCACACTATAAAAAAGTGCCTATTGCAATCACATGGAAAAAACGTTTATAGGTAAAACCCCTGCAAACGCTAGCAAATCGTAATCTCTGGCTTAAACTTCGAGATCTAACGGAAAACAGACTACCAGCGTAGTAAAAGGAACATGATTCTCGACTTATCAACCCGAGATTCTCTCTCGATAGCGAATTGCTTTAGATCCTAAGACGAACTGAAATTGATCTTAAATCGAAGTTATGCGCACAATGTGTTTGTGTTAGTAGTTATATATTAAGAGAAGCGTTAAATTAGAGCCGTGGAAATGGACATATATTCATTTTAAGTGGAAATAAGGTCCGTGAACATTATTGTCTTGGTGACTTCATTGAACCTTTAATTATATCACTTATCAGATAAACACTAGACATTTTAGCACATGCCACTAAACAGATAAATTAGTTTTGATTTGAACATTATCAGGAAGTGATGAGTCATTTGAATCTTAATAAGGGAAACGAAGGAATCTCGCAGTAAACTCGAAGCATAGACGCACGTAGTCTCAATTCATTGTAATTCCGAATTCAGAGAAATGGAGAAATCTCGGGCAGTGGAATTGTCGTGCTGAGCTCTCTATTTTCTTCTCATTCGTAACAGAATCAGAGATACGAAGGAATCTCGGGAGAAGTTCGAAATTCTCATTTCTTGTTCAAATTCGAGATTACCTCGAGAAAGTGAGCTCTTCTCTAAAATGTTTGCAGGGACAGGGACTTATTAAATTTCAGTGTTGTGAAATTATTTCGCACTAATCACTTCGCGAGTGCCTTAAGTTTTCAGTCGATATGCCGCTTTCTTGTTAGTTAATTATTCAATGTGCATGGTACGGAACTTTTTATTGATTTTCGCGCAACTTTCTAGTAGTGATAAATTTATCTAGTTTGTGACATACGAAAAGATAAAATTACTTGCATTTTTATTTCCCATAAATGCTAAACCTTTTTGGCGATATTTATCAAATTTACGGTCACTTCAATCTTCCATGTTGTGTATATGGATACTTTTTGCTTTGTTCCTGGTTTCTGTTGAAAATATCGGTTTCTATTATATATTTGCCAAGTTTTTGTTCTCGTTTTTCATCTAAAGTTCAACGTGAAATTTAAACGATTCCCTCGATGTAGACAAAAAGTGCTGAGAGAATTACAAAAAACTGAACAAAGGCTGCTACTTCTCCTTGTATTGAAGTAGGTCTGCTCTTTGATGCTGCACTGTTGGCAAAGAGTGCCGAGAGAGTTCCAAAGATCTCATCGAAAGCTGCTCTTTCTCCCAGCATTGATCATGTATCAGATGTTGTTATTGAAGGAATCGTTGCCAAATTACTAGCTAAAATAAAGATCTATCGGCCTCTTAGAAGATTGCTTAGATCGCATGAATTCCTACCTGGAAAATGTTTCTCGTTGGGGTAATAATAATAATTTAAAACTGAGTCCACTCAAGTCTCAGTGTATTTCCTTTTATCGGAATGCTCTCTGATCTCCCACCTGTCACTTTAATGATTTTACTCTGCCTTTTTCTAGACCTGTCAAAAATCTTGGTGTATTAATTGGTACGAATATGAAATGCTGTAACCATATTGGCAATATGATTTGTAAAATCTATGGTTGTCTTCGGCGGCTATGGTTATCGGTCAGTATTCTGCCAATTCGCACTGGTCAGATCACTTCTTCTACCTTATTTTACGAATGGTAGCTTAGTTTTTCCACATTTGGATTCCATTTGCTTAAGAAGGCTGAATATAGCCTTTAATGACTGTGTAAGAATTGTGTATGGACTAGACGGTTTGATCACATCTCGTATCTCAGTAACAATTTGCTGGGTTGTTCTCTCAATGAGCACCTTCAGAGAAGGCTATTATTCTCTCTCCATAAAATTATATATACAGGCAAACCAGAGTACCTTAGCAATCAACTACGATTCTTGAATTCTGTACAACATTTTAATTTACTTATTCCTGTTTTCCATTATTCTGTTCAAAGTGACTCTTACTTCGTTCAAGCTTCACGTTTGTGGAATCGTCTGCCGACAAATGTTCAGCGCACTAGTTCGATTGTTAAATTCAAGGAGATTATTAAAAATTGAAATTTTTAAACTGAAGTATGGCTGGGATTGGTTCGGTAGTTGGCGTAAATCTGTAAATGAAGTTAACATTCTTACAATTTTGGTTCAAAATTCAAAATTAATTTCATTACTGTCTTTTTTTATCGTTGTTTCGTTTCTTTTTTTATATTATCTTATTTTTATATTCTTTCATAATTTTCTTTTCATTCTTTATTATTTTCTATGTTTTATAGGTTTACTTTTAGTTATTAATTAATTGGTCTTATTTTATATGTTGGCTACCACTATTTTTGTGTACTAGTAATAAGAAGTCAAAATTTCTCTTGTGTACACGTGCATAAATTGAAATTGAAATTATTTCTTAACATATTGCGGGCGGATCACGAGAATTGTCGTATTTTCTGTTCTAGAGCTTGTGGCCAACAACGAGAATACTTGGTGTTTCATTGTTATTTAGAGTGGAGTAGTGTAACGGTAAACACATTCGCTGAGACTACACGTTTCGTATGGAATTAAAAGTGATTAGTCTCTTGTTCTTAGTAATAAAACTAACTTGATTTATTTATTTATTTAGGTTAGGTTAGGTAAGATAGGTGCCGCAAGACAACTAGTCTGCATCACTTAGACCTCTAGTGGGACCATTGTGCTCCTAGGCCCCATGGGATAACCTTTTTAAGCCGCCCCAGATCAATCCTGCTGACCTTAGGGAGCTCAAGATATCTCCAAGACTTTACCTAGATCCATCCTGCTTCTCTCTAATATCTAAATTCTTTGTTTTGCAGCTCCCCCAGACTTGAAAAGAAGTAGCTACCCAGTAGCCTACTTCTTTTATTCATCAGAGCGGACATTTGCAAAGCACGTGTTGGACGGATTCGATAACATCCGAGTCTTTACAGATACTGCAGAAATTGTCCGCCGCTATCCCCAGTCTTCTAGCAAGGTCACCTATGGCCCAGTGACCCGTCAAGACCCCTACTAGATCTCTGGTATTGGTTCTACTACCATTAAGCAGCTCCACATAAGCTACTGCTGCGGAGCTATCCAATTCGCAGCCCTTTTTGGCCAGCTCATCAGCCATCTCGTTTGCCTCGGATATCCTTATGATCAGGTACCCAGCATAGGGTCACCATGTGCCTTGTAGCCAATACCTCAAGGCTAGTCTTGCATAACTACACCAATTTTGATTTTACCAGCACAGCATCCAGCGCCTTGATGGCTGCCTGGCTATGAGTATATATGCATATATGCCGTGGGAGCGCTCTGCACATAGATACCAATGTTGCCGCCTGATAAATCGCTGCGAGCTCTTCCTGAAAAACACCATTTCTCAGGCAGTCTATAAGACTCGTGCCACTACAGATCTCTGTAGTACACTCCAGCCCCTGTGCCCGCACTTGTCTTGGAACCATCCGTAAATATAGAAAGATCGGATGCTGCGATCATCCCTTTCCCATCCCAGTCACTCCTCTGGGGTTATCATAGTATTGACACTCCCACCACAAATCAAGGTTGGTACGGTAGTCCGTTTCTTCCCTGCAATAACTACAGTCTATCTTGTGGAGTATATTGGAGTGCCCAACACCTCTCTCCATCCACCAACCCCCCTCTTCATCCAGCAAACCCTCGCCCTCAGTCTGACAGCACTAATTGCCGCTACACCTCTGCAATGTAGGTCCAGCGGCAGTAAGTTAAGTATGACCGCCACTGCTGCCGTGCGCGTGGTGCGCAGACACCCAGTTATTCCCATACAAGCAGTCCTCTGGATATTTGGCAGCACCTCCAGGTTACATTTCCTCGTCAGTGCCGTCCACCAGACCATGGAGCCGTAGCAGAGGATGTGCCGAATTATGGCTGTGTACATCCACCGTACCTCTTTAGGTTTTCATCGCCAATTTCTGCCAAATATTCTCTTGCACGTGTATAAGGCCACTGGCCTTCATGCGTTCTTTTAGATTAACCTTCCAGCTTACATTGGAATCGAGTATGATTCCCAAATACTTTGCTTCACTGGAGAGAGCAAGATCCTCTCCACCCAGCATTGGAAGTCTGAAACTTTGTACCCACCTCCTTCTTGTAAAAAGGACCAGCTTCGTCTTCGAGGGGTTTACCCTCAATTCACTATTATTGGCCCAGTTATCCAGCTTAAGCAGAGCATACTCGAGCCTTTCACTAATACTAGGGAGAAATTTGCCAGTTACCAGGGTGCATGTCATCCGCGTAGGCAACTGCCTTAAATCCCTCTCTCTAATTTTATGAGGATTTTATCCATTAGCAGTAGCCACAGGTGTGGTGATAGCACCCCCCCCCCCCCACTTGCGGTGTACCTTTATAGACTGTTCTTCTGACAATAGCGTCACCTGAGCAGGAGCTAATCTTTCATCTTTCTACTGAGAAACATTGAGTTGATCCAGTCACATGGACCCTTATCAACACCCACCCTTCTCAGTCTATTATATATAACCTCCGTCTTCAGTTATTGAAAGCCCCCTCAATATCCAGGAAAGCACCTAGAGTGTATTCCTCATATTCTAGGGATTTCTCAACAACGGTTCCACTGTATGTAGTGCCGACTCTACCGATTTCCCTTTTGTATAGGCATGCTGGCTACCACTGCCGCCCTTCCATACACATCTTATATGTATCTCTATTTGTCTCTCCAAGACCTTAAGCATAAATGAGGAGAGACTGATAGGTCTAAAGTCGTTTGCCTCCATATGGCCCGTTCTGTCTGCCTTAGGAATGAAGATTACCCTCATCTCCCGCCAGGCCCTAGACAAGAACCCAAGCTTCAGGCAGCTTTTAAAAATCGGCACTAGCCATTTAATTATGTATCTCAGTGCCTTCTGAAGCATAATGGGTCTCAGTCCATCCACCCTTGATGCCTTAAGGGGTCAAACGAACAGACCGCCCATTTTGTAGCTTTTTCGCTGACTAGAGCTGATCAAATCTGCCTTTCCGCCTTGTACGTGCTGTTCCACAGAACTCGACACCGTCGGGCCCATCTCTCCACAGCCAGGAAAGTGGGCGTCAAGAAGTGCATTTAACAGCTCATTTGTGGTTGTTCAGACACCGTTCTGTCCTTTATGAAGGACGGAGTACTATGGTCCTTAGCTAGTACCCTCCGAAGCCTGGTAGCTTCTGTATTAGACTCTATTGACTCGCAGAAGTTCCTCCATGAGGATCTCTTCGCTAGTCTTAACGCCTTCTTAAAAGATCTTAGACCGTCCTTATAACAGGCCCAGTCTACTTGATCCCTACTGCGCTTGGATGCATTAAACAGTGTTCGCGATTTTTCCCTAAGCTGACCCAGCTCCACATTCCACCATGGTGGCTTAGATTTGCCACTGGGTCTGGTAATAGGACAAGCTTCCCGGAACGCCTCATTCAACACATGGGTGGCAGTATTAACAGCAACAACTATTGCTGCCTCCGTGATTAGCCCTTCGGGTGGAGAAACTTTCAACCTGTCTCTGACTACACTACAGAAATGGTCCCAATCTGTCCTACAGCCTCAAAAAGTATCCAAGCGTGGTCTGATAAGGACGCCTGGTCAGACACTCTCCAATTATGCACCGTGAAGCTCTCCGAACAGGTGACGAGGGTTAGGTCTAAGACCTCACTCCTGTTTACCGTTCTAAAGTTGGCGTACTGCCTCTATTACATACTAAAAGTTTAGTCCCTAAAAGAAAGTTGAAAAGAGACTCAATCGGTGCTACCCCATATAGTATGGTGGGCGTTAGCATCACACCCAAGCAATTGATTGAAGTTCCTCTCCTCAGCAGCCTCGATCTCCAGTCTCAAATCCTAGGAAGGGGGCGACGGTTTCTCATACGAAAATATGCCGAAGCCATCCAGCATTTATTGGCCCCCCAACTCTAGCCCCACGACCACAAGGTCCTTAGTGCTGAAATTAGATAACATTAATGTCTGAAGGTTTTTTTCCTAACAAGTATGCATGTTCTTACCTTGTCTGACTCTTGACTATAAAATAGTCTGAGCTCTTTGAGGCCCAACCCCTGAACCTTGGCCCCACGGCTTCTGGATTAGAGCCACATCTATGCCGTCTTTGTATAGGAGCAGCATCAAATTGGCTGACGCAGCCTTACTGTGATGGAGGCTGATTTGCACCATCTTCATCCACAGTAGTTGCGCCCTTCTCTCCGCAGGTTTTATTCCTCCTGAAAAGCTTGAGAAAAACTTCTCCCACGGCGAAATGGAGCTTCCTCTGTGTCGTCCACCAATATCACGAAGCCCCTGCCATCTTATCTAGGCTCCTCTAGAGCCACAATCTCGCACTCCCCCATCAGGACTTCAGGATTTTGTGCCTGTAGGATCTTCAACAGATTGCTCTTATCAATCTCCACGTTGGGAATCACCACACGACCTTTTGGCCTCAGGAATGTCCTGCAGCGGGACGAGCGCTAGCTGGGCTCTTTCCCACGGCAATTCCAACTCTGAGATTGCTTTAATAGCAAAATCGTGTGTGAAATTGTCTCTACACTCCAAGACCCTGACTCCGTGTTTCCACCAGCCTTTTGGCTTTATTGCCCTCCTCCGTAGATCGAACCTTCTTCAGCTTATTGTCCTTCTTCTTGCCCTGCACGCCGCCGCCACCTTTATTAGGGCCTGCGGTGACAGTTTTTAAGGGGGTCTTATGCCTCCTTGACGGAGTCGCGTCCCAGGGGAGTTTCCTTCTTCTTCGGCCGAGTAGTTTCGTCGTCTGCTATGCCCTTCTTGGCCCAGCTCAGACTACTCCTCTCTTTCTCCGACAAAGATTCAGGTACTTTTTCCGAGAGCACTCGAAGCATGTGCTTTGCGCTTTGAAACATACGCTTCCGGCCCTCGATTATTCCCTTTACCCCTTTTCTTCTTTTACTTTCTGGCTTGACATTAGTCTCAGGCTCGGCAAGCAAACGCACCTCCGTATTAGTCGACATCGAATCATATGCCTAATCTACAATGCATGGTAAAACCACGTCGTCAAAACGATATCATTTGCTGAAGAATGCATATAAATACAGGAAATGCGTAAGTAGTGGTAAGCTGCCAAATTAAACAGCTGTTGACCTGTCTATTATCATAAATGTAATTGCGTCATCGATTTCATTGCAGAATTACATCAAAGGAAGTATTAGGTCTCAATAATTTATACTATAATATAGTTAACTTAGTAAACTAAGAAATTGGTTGGGACAAGTCGAATAATATAAAATATTGCTTTCAAGACTGAAAGTACAAGTTCCAGTTTACAGCTGTTTTGTTCTAAATTTCCCTACATAGTTCTAAATTATGCTGAATACACCTGAGGTATTACTACATCGTTTTTGCTGATTAACTACTACGCATATTCTTTAACTAATGGTACAAGCAAATTAGCTCGGACGTAGCTTATTGTCATAGGGATATATGATAAAAACTTACTTCAGCAGGTTCAGCCCAAAAAGCATTTTCGAAAAAAAGAAGAATCTGATGGATTTAATCGTTTTATAAAAGCTAAAACCTATGTAAATGTCAACCTAAGTTGCACTACATCGCAACAAATCCTTAGTTATCCCTGGATAGGTTGGCGTTCATATCAAAACGTTTGATACTTATAATACATGTTACCTACCTTTTTCTGAACATTTTTCGAAAATGGATATTGTTACGCACTTTTTTCTGCTTAACGCCGGCTCGCTCCTGGAGGATTGGATGTGGTTCGATTACTACGGAAACTGAACAACTGGATACAAAGCTCACGATCTTTACCTTTTGGACGCCACGTAGTTTTATAGCCCACGAAAATTGGAACAACAAGCTAAAAAATTCTTGATCTAAGATGCGATTTTCACACCGCCGAAATCATAAGATGGTTAACCCACTCCAATATAATTTAAAGAAATTCACTTACTTCAACTTTTATTCATTCAGGCCACAATACTTTAGTTCCAGCACATAATTCGATAAATTGATTTATCAAGCCAATACAATTTATAACTTTGTAATTCAGTTCCCAATATATGTATATCTGCAAAATTTATAAAAATTTTTTTTATCAAGCTAATACAATTCAGGCCCAACGCGACACACATGATTTAAAGACACATACACACATGATTTAAAGACGATTTATCAGGTCAATATAATTTCTAATTTAGTTCCAATGTAATTAAAAAAAAATCAAGCCAATCTAATCCAGTTCCAATCTATGTTCCTATATAGTTTGAAGCCCATATGTACTTTGAATTTCTGGCAAACAAATAAAATATAAAGGGATACAAAAAAAACTTACAACTAAAAATTATGGTCCACCTAGTTTTCAAATCAGCCAGCAGTCGTGATCTTATCCCGTTATTAGCTTTTTAGAATGATCTCCTAATTTGTTCACTTTAATTTTTCTTTCGTCCAAGATCCTTTTTATTTTTGTTTGTTTTTTTCTGCTTTTTATTCCAAAACTCTGAATATTTACGAACTTTTCTGTTCTTACTGATTTTTTTCTTATTTCCCTCCTTTGTAATTTTAACTTTTGTCGGTTGCTTCTGTCAAACCTCGTTGCCCCAGACTGACTGACTGCCTGCCATCCACTGACATTAGGGATGGGCAGTTAACAAAAAACAACCGGTTATCGGTTAACCGGTTAATTTCTGCAAAGGTTAAAACCTAACCGCTTATAATAAAGAAAATAACCGGTTTGGCCGGTTAACCGAACAAAAATACAATCAATTTTATTTTTATAATTTATTGTATTTTATTTTACATCTCCCAATATTTTGTAGGTAAAGATGCAAGAAAACTTATTTGGAGTAAATCTACTTCTGTTGTCAGTACAAACGTTATTTAATGCAGATACTACTCTCTCAGAGGAAACCGATGATCCTAAAATACTCAAATATTTTAAAGCTATTTTATATGTAGCTGGAAAAGCATTTTTACTATCAAGCCAATACAGAATTGGATCTGAATTTTTATTTTGGATTGCTTGATTTACGTGCAGCTTTAACTGCAATTGCATTGTGTATACTCCACAATCCTTATTTTTCCGTACCCGTACACTGTTTGTCGTGTATGTTTGTTGGAGAACTTCTTACTTCCTTCAGCTCTCGTTTTACCTCAGTTTTCACGTGAACTACGGCATTAGCTGCATTAATAGAATTTTGGAAATGAATTTTTTTAAAGCGTAGATCAAAAAGTGTAGTAAAATATTTTTTTCATAAGGACATAGCCTTCTGTCTATTTGTTTTTGTAATTCAACTTTTACTTTCTTAGCGGTATCATTAGATGGGGATATTCTCTCTTATGATCTTTTACAGGATTTCTTCTGTTTATTAAGGATGTATTACACCGTATCATAATTTGAAAAATTCCTTTTCTATCCACTTTATGATTATCTGCACTTCACTATCTGGATTATGTACCTGTATTAACAATTAAAAAACAACATTTCAAGAAGGCATGCTGTTTTTGTTTTCATGGAAATTCAACAGATATCTTTACCGTTTGTACCCATGCCATGAAGAATATCCAGAAATTTATGAATTATGGATGGAGCACCTATTCACTGAAAATCTGTATTATTTTATGTATAATAATACACATTTTTCCAGCAACTAGTTAGCGAAAATACTGACTTTTTGTTTCTCGCAAACGTATGCAATTTTGAAGTGCAAAAATGTACTTCTTTCTATTGTGCGTAAACACAATTTATACTAAATTCTCTGCTTAAATTCTGCCTATAGGCTGTCATTTTTATCTGTTCGGTAAAAAATAACAACAAATATAAACAATAGAATAATTTTTCATGAGGAAAGTACTGACTACATATCAGCAAGAATAACCGCGAAAAAAAACCTATCATCCGGTTTAACCGGGGAAAAATAATAACCTATTTTGAGCGGTTATTGTGCGTCCGGTTAACCGGTTATTCAATTAATCGGTTATTTTTGCCCATCCCTAACTGACATATAATAAGAATGGACTGAGCGTTCTTGCTTCAACATTGGCACAAATATTGAACAGACTGTGAAAAGCCTTTATTTCGCACAATTACACACAGATTTATAATTAGTTGTTATTTGTCGATTGGAAACACTAAAGATGTTGTAAAATAGTATTGTACATTTTGAGCTTGAAAGAGTCAAATAGATTTTAGCCAAAATTTGTGCCATTTTTATACCCTAGATGAAATCATAGGGGTATACTAAGTTTGTCATTCCGTTTGTTTAAAAAAAAAAAAGTAAAATTAAGTTCGAAAATGAGACAAATCGGGCAATTCCTTCGTGGGGTTGCCATATAAAAATTTCGTTTTCCGTATATTTGGAGACTACCTGAGAACGCGTCGACGTAGAGAGCTGAAATTTCGTACATGATGTTTTTACTACATTAGCAAATAAAATTTCAAAAATGGACTAAATCGGGCAACTAGTTGGTGTTGCCATATACGAATTTCGGTTTTTTACGTATACTTTGAAAACGATCAGTCCAAGACATTTTTATTGTACTAAAAACTTCTGCAGAATACGAAATCCTATAAAATTGGTTATAATAATTTTTTCTGTGCGATTAACCGTTCTAGAAATATATGTGAAAAGCAACTTCAAAATCAATACTTGAATAGATCGGTGCCCATACGAAATTTAATACGGGCATTCATCTAGGTAGGGTATCATAAGAATTGGTCTTAGAGCAATTCTAGCTTTCTTACTTGTTCACTATAGGAATTAGATAGGATGGCTCAGTCTATTCTTATTATATGTCAGTGCTGCCATCCGAATGCAGTACTTCCCCAACTTTCGAAAACAAAATTTTTCTTTCGGACAATTTTTAGGTACACAAGAATGTTCTCGATTTTCGAAACTTATTACCGTCCGTACACAATGGGTCTACGATTTTATTTCAGAATTTTTTTAATGAAACAAGTGCTGCTGCTTGCAACACATGAATAGGTCGGTCAGTTCAGATCTGAAACTTTTAAACCACTAGAGTTACGAGAGACAATTAGTTAGATTGATATGCCGTGAGTCTGATAGTAATATATAATATCCCTTAAAAAAATATATAAATAACCTCCTAACGAGGCGAGGACGACAATAAGAAAATTTATCCATGGTAAAGTACAAATAAGAAATTAAACATTAGCGATTGTGGCTATTTTAGCTTAAGTATTATACTGAATTTAAGATTCAGTGTGCCTATCTATGCTGGTATCAAAATGTTGTAACATTTCATCTGAATTCTGCAGGGTTATTAATGCAGGTCACGATTTAAGATTTTTTGGCCTTAATTTTAAAAATATCTAAGCATTTTTGGGAAATAAAATGCAAAAGTTTTTAACTTGGCGGACGTCACAAACTAGATAAATTTATTACTACTAGAAAGTTGCGCGGAAATCGTTAAAAGGTTCCGTATACCATGAATAATTAACTAACCAGGAAGAGGCATATCGACTGAAAACTTTAGACATTAGCGAAATGTATTAGTGCGAAATAATTTCACAACACTGAAATTTAATATGCTCCCCCTATAAACGTTTTTTCCATGTGATTGCAATACGCATTATTTATAGTGTGCTTTTAAACTTAACACAACTTCCTTTACTTACTTACTCGCAGGAGTAGACAACCATAAAAAGAGTGTATATTTTTGACAAAATTGTTGGCTCTTGCTTATCCTACGGCAAAACTGAAGACGTTTAGTTAAATCTCCTTCTTGTAAATATCCTCCTTCTTGCGAATATCCATTTATCACAGTATAAAATTTTTGTCACAACCTCGGAAGCAGTTGACTAATTTGTCGTACTGTTAGGTGCGAATTCTGACATATTAATTCATTGCAAATTCATTTTAGTTTATTTTGTGGTTGATGGATGAAAAGGATAAATCAAAATGAATATGGTGAATATAAAAGTACGACAAATTTGAGTTGAAATGTCAAGATATGTGACTAAAATGTACGCCTAAGCTACTACAAAGAGATCAGAATCAACCCCCTGAATCACCCTCCAGAGGGGAGAGACAAAATCCACGATATTCAAGCATGCTAGGCATTGGTTCTAGACTTATTTGGTTTATTTGCGCTAGATTCCATCTGGAAGCATTAACGGAAGTTTTTTCTAGGGAAATATTGTCGCTTGTGGTACTGCCCCGATTTCATAAGATTTTATATTGCTGTTTTAACATTTTTTTCATAAAGTAAACAAACTCACACGGGACGATTTTTAGTTATATTCAAATTATTTTCCAATTGCGTTAGACTTCCAATGTTATCAAATAGTCACGAAAAACTGAGCTATGAAAAGATTGGAATTCTACTGGTATTGAAAATATATCTGATTAGCTAGTACCAAGAGTCTGATGTCACATGGAAGTGTCTTATTTTTAAAAATTAAATAACTACTATAACCTAATTTTTTAATCAAGCAACTACCTGTGAAATTGTTTGAATCCGTGATTGACGTTGTTCAAGGCGAAGCTACAATGCTTTTTGTACCCCTTAGCTATACACTTGCAACGGAGGAAGCTGAACGTATTGGAGTTGATCATGTAGCGCGTATGTCTACAAACGAAACTGGTGAAAAATCTGTCGGTAAGTAAGTGATATGCGGGGTGTTTTCGGTTGAAATACAAAAAAGATGTCGATTGAAAGCTCTGGCTGAGATAAATAGATAAAATTTAATAATTGCTTTAAACTCAGCATAAATGCATTTAGCTAATAAATATTAATTCATACCACTTACATTTCAAGAATATGACGTAGTTTTTAGTGCAATCAGTTTTATTATACTCGCAAGTTTATGTAAGTGTGTTATTGTACAGAAGATATTTTTTGTGATAATAACATGTTATTTCTGTACCACTTATTAATAGCTTTTGGTCTGTTTCATCTTATGGCGCCAAAAGGTTCTTGAGAACTGTGATTTTTTTAATTTGAGCAATTTTTCGGACTGCAATGTATTCATTAATTCATAACTCGCAAGATAGAGCTAACAAATTTCAATTATGCTAGACAAAGAACATTAAAATACATACGATATAGTATTTCGGGAAAGAAGTTTTTGATAAAACATTTCTAATTTTTTTTCTCTTACAAAATAAAAAAATGTTGTAAGTCATTTTCTAGATAACTTAGACAACTTTTATAAAAAATTAGTCCTCTAGTAAAATAAAAGAAATATCTACAACTAGAGAAGGAACAGAATATTGTAGAAATCAATTTCACGACTGAACGAATTTCGTATTTATGAATTTGAAGGAATATATAGTAGGAACTACTTGGAAACTTGAGTAAAAAAGGAAGAATAGAAGAATTTTCTGGAAATTTGATTAGAATAGTATCTGGCAGTGATTAGCTGAACAATCCAGTGGAGAGCTGTTTGATACACAAAATTCAAAGTTCCGGAAATCAGGAATCCATGCAAGGCGTACAGACTATTGTCTTCTTCGATACTATATTCTTATAATAGGTCTGTTTCATGAAAACCCCGGGTAAACCTAGAGCTACACCGGGCTAGACAATCTTGTTTTTTGAAAAACTTAAGACTATCCCGAGCTTACACTAAAAATTTCTTGGGGTAATGGGTTGACATTTGTCATTTGCAATTTGTTGCTGATTGAGGCATATAAATTACTTTTGAAAAAAATAAAATAAGCACAAATTAAAAGAAAAGAAATAGAAAAATAGCTAGAGCACATTTATTTGTCTTCACCCATTTTATAAATAACTTTTTACAATTAATTATACTCAAGAAAACTGTCAGAGAAATGTCATTACACTAGATCTAGAAGACAAGTAACCCCATCAAAATTTTGACACATTGCAGGTGATAGACTGTGACGTAATTCTGTGACTAATGTATATACATTTTTATAGGAAAGACAGGGAGGAGGAGAGAGAGTATTGTGTCTCTGTACTGTGCTTTCCTACACACTTTCACGATATTCGGTCACTAAAGGCGAACGAGGTTCGTAATGGGAATACTTGTATTCTATATATGTAGCTTGGTTTACCCACTGTTTTAAGAACTTGTTCGATGAATGTAAAAACCCTGCGTAAATATTGGAAGGGAAAATTTACATGGTGTTTTCATCGAACAAATCTAATATACAGAGTAATATTCTTCTGTTTCCATCATGAATGTTAATTGTGGGCTGTCATCTTTTGGCACGTTTACGGATATGGTGCTCTGCGTCATGGAAATGCTATAGAATGAAGCCTTTGAGAGATTCCATAATTAGTAAAACTGCAATCTTTATCTTTCGGAGGATAAGCCTCTAGCCAATGAGTAAATCCGTTGGTTATCTAGATGTGAATATAGGTCCGTTCATATACCTTTCGGGTGCATTCGTTCTTGGGCTTCTTTGGGTAAAAATATTACTGTCAAATTTCGAAAAAAATGAACAACTTTGTGTGTTCTTGGATAGAAAGCGAAAGTGACAAGTACAAACTCTCAAGCTAACATAATTATACTTTAAATAAAAATAAACATGTCATGGAAGTACTACTTTTGAGTGAGTTTCTTTGCCGACAGCTCACTCCCTCGAAGAGTTATAAGGTGGGGGGGGGGGGGGGGGGGTAACCAAATCTGCCGCCGGACACGAACTATAATACAAAAAAAAATTCGTGCCTGTACAAAAACCACAAGCAGCACATTCGGTCCTGAAGGGACCCTTACACCACTTACCTTTCCTTAACTTGAAGGCGCAGATGGTATGCCCTCACTGCTCTGCCCCATCCACCCATATGACACTGAGGGCAGTAAGTTAATTTTCAGTGTCCCTTTGTTCTAAGTATTATATGATAATTTCTTAGGGAAGGAATCCCAGGCGTATAGCCTATAGGATTCCCCCTGTTGTTATATGGCCTACTAGGCAGCTAAGGACAATATTTGATACGGTATGGGCTACAAATGAGACATGAATTTTTAGGCAAAAATCTATACAATAATTCAATACTTTGAATTTCACCTCACTATTCTTTTCCAATCGAGCTTCAGTTGATAATCCGTCGCTATTTGGGTACTGGATACAGGGAAGTTGTCTACGTGCTGATGTACATGTAGATAGATAACACATTGAATATAGGAGATCATAAAATATATACAAGATCTGCAGGATCTCACCTTAAAATCTTCTCCTTTTTTCCACGAGAGAATTCTAGGGGCACCACCAACGTATAGAATTCCTTGGGTTTTCCTAGTTGCTTACAGGCACTCAGTGGAAATCTTAATTTGACCTTCCTGCATGCCCGGTGTGCTCCCACAATTCCGCCTATTCGCGTTTTACTTTTGTCAAGGGGCTTTATACAGGAGATGGTTCGACTATTTCTTTTCCGGTGCTACTTTTCACTTTTATAAAATTTCCGGTCTTTCTCAACTCGCAATAATACTCTGCACACACTCGAAATGACGTTTAATTATGGCGGACACCGTCTTAATTTAACTTTTCCGGCCTCTCGGATTCTTCTCTTTCCTCGGCTACTTTCCTCGTCCGCCAATTGTAAGTTACTCAGCCGATAAAAAAAGTGGCAGCACCTTCGCAGTTTGGCACCATGTGGGCACTGCTGTTGCTTGTCAGTGATGCAGGTGTAGCATCCTGCTTGATGCATCACACTCAACCATAACAGGGAAGAGTTGAATGTTCCACCTGTGGACCAGACGACACTGAAAAATGGTCGACTGAGCTAGCCGGTCTTAAAACATTGCTCTGTATTGAGGGCGCCCACGTGTGACTCGACCCACGACTACTGACTTCCTAAAATGCGAGCTGTGCAAACCTTGCAAAAGCAGTGAATGCTTGTCAGACTCTTTCTGAGCGTGATGATTCAGAGCCGTATCTCCGAAGTCATGCCAGCCCTTGGCCAGAGTTCGACGTCGGTCTTGGTATTGAGCGCCCAAGCTAGTAACCTAAAAAGCTAGTGGGTCAGCGCCCCTCAGTCCCTCTTTACCGAGATTAGTCGGAGAAGCTTCTACAATCAGTAAACTAACCAACTGATTGCGAGGCTTCTTCCGCTATTGACTTCTCCATCCGACCGCAAGTTAACACTCATCCGAGGGTGTGTCCCCAAGACACCACACACACATCAAGTCTCTAAAAGTTAATATTCAGCAAAACGGAAATCGTAATTTTCCAAAGACTAAATTGGAATTCCAGCGGCAGTGTAGCTTCGTTGGATACCATGTAGAAGGGGTTTTGACTGATTGCCAAGCGAGAGAGTGTGGAAAAATGTATTTACTAACAAGAGGTATACCGGCCGCTAGGCTGGACGGGTCATAAGCGGCACATTGGTATCCTGTAGCTACCAGTTAAGCTGGCTGGATGCCTTCTTAGGGCTACCAGGACTGAAAGATATAAAAATCGCAATCAGGGCCTGATGTCTATAGCGTTATAGACCCCTAACCGTTTCCCCTGCAGATCCTCAAGCTCAGGGAGTTCCCTTTTTGCGACTTTATACGAAACTTTATAAATTTTCGTTCGAGGTTAGCACTGAGCTGCTTTTGTACCTTGTTCGAACGCGTGCTTTAAATTTTCCTGCGCTCTCGCACGGATCAATCTCAGTTTGTGCTCAGCATCTACTGTTAGAGGTTCACCCAGAGCTCCGAAGCTCTTTTTTAAGATGGAATATGAGCTAGTGTGTTCGATCATTTGCTGACCGAAAAGTATCCTGTAGGGTGATAAGCCAGAGTTGCTGGTGGACTGAGCTCCTGAGGGAGCTAGTAATATGGCTCAGCTTCTCATCCCACTTAGTATGTTCATTCCTAATATACGCTCTAATCAATGACAATAGAGACCGGTTTACCCTCTCTGATGCATTAGCCTGCGGCGAATAAATTGCTGTTCGCACTTGCTTCACACCATAGTTATCCAGCAGTCTGGCAACCTGAGCCAAGCAAAACTGGACTCCATTGTCAAGAGACTATCGTCTCCGGAACTTCGAACGTGTGAAACATTTCTGTCTCGATGAACTGACAGACGTTAAGGGTAGATGATTTCTTCACTGGTCTGAGAATTGGGAATTTTGAGAAGTGGTAAAGAATTATTAGTATACAGACATTTCCATTGGTCGATATGGTATATGGACCTAGCAAATCAGCTTTTGCCCTGGTCTTTCTGTCACACACTGAGCTCCCATTTGTGGTCTAAGGATGGTATTAGGGACTTTGATCTCTTTACACACGTCACAGGCGCCTACGTAGTTTCTGACATCGACTGTCATTCGTGGCCAGTACAGATGTAGTCTCAATCGTTCCAATGTTTTCATTATATCTCCGTGAGAAGCTAGTGCCGGATCATATTCTCTTGAAATAACGTCGGAGAGAAGTCCTCGCGGAATCCAAAGCTTCCAAGCTTCTTCCTCCTGATTTGGATCACCTGTTTTCGGAACAGTTCGAATATAAACGAAGCCATCCCTGACACAAAAGATCTGATTTAACTTTTGGCTCAGCTCCTCATATTCCAACGAGTTGAAATACGGAGAACTAAGGTCAACTTCTGGGCCAGGATCTTCAGATGTAGTCAAGCTGTCACAGTGAATCCGTGACAGAACATCAGAAACGACGTTCAGGCTTCAGGACTCTGGCTCTCCTCTATCACACCCAGTGATAGCATTCGCTCTAATTTGGTATCCATCAAACTCTGCACTGCCGGAGAGATCGAATAAAACCTCTGTTTTATCGAAGTCGCATCGCTCGTTTCAATCTTGTGAGTGACAACATATGTTTTCCCTAAGCCCCAAGAGTCGAAGAACGGAAAAAGCTGTTTCCTGGCTTCAAGACGCTGATTGTCTTGAACATACAGAACATGGCGGTCAGTGGCAGAGGCAGCTAATTGGCTTGGCATCACGTCCGCAACTATACCCAGAACATCTGGAGCGAACCCAATTATACGCCAGAAGTCTATTCCCAGATATAGTGCTTGTGTGAGCCCAGGAACCGCGTGAAAACGAACGTTTTTGTTCTCACCACGGCAAGTATCACCCAAGTGCGCATGCTCATGAACATCCGTCATGGCACCATTAGCCAACTGCACTTGCGTGTGATACCTGCTCCATTTGACTTCCGCTTCCGCCAGCTTCTCTAGAGCTCCCTGGCCTAGGATACTGACAGTGGCACCACTATCAAGTTTCTTTCGTTTCGTATTGATTTGTCGACAATATTCACGCCAACGAACTGTAGATCGTTTCTTTTTCTTACTGAGGTCCAAATCCGAGTGCATGATTCCTACGAGCTTCGCCACTGATGAGAAGATACGGTCTTGCACGGCGTTGTATTTGTGTGGACGCGTGTGGTAGGGCGTTAGTGGATATACAACAGGCCGACGACCACTCATCATACCAGAGCTTGGGCCGTTTCAAAATCGAAATAATAGGAGACCGAACTTCCGGCTTAGCAACATCACTAAAGAAGGTACTGTTGGTTCTATCGGGGTGTCAAAAATTAAGGACTCTTCTAGCGAAGTGTCTATCAGAAGTGTCGTGGGCTCCCTACTGATGGAAATGGGAGCTTGAAAATCTGCAGAGAAGTCAATCAAGTTCTCTGCTTCTATTACCGAGCGATTCTCAGTGTTGGGACTGTCGGGTGGGCTGACAATATCACTAGAATCACTGAGTGATTAACGGACAGTTTACTGTTTCGCCGAGGTCTGCTGATTGAGCAGACTGTCTTCCCTGTTCAATGACTGATCTTGCGTTGTCGAAGCTGTTGCCATTCGAGACGTCGCAATTGGTCGAGAAAATATATTGGGATTCCCGACCCGTCTCTCGTTTTTCTGAAGGCAATTTCTGCAGTTTGTCTTGAAGATGTTCTTGCGTCCGCATCCATAGTAGAACACTTGCTGCCTTTCTTGCAAACAATCTTGATAATAGCGGCCTTGCTGATCGCAATTTCAACAAATTGCTGCTGGTCTATTCGTGACAGCTGCTAGGTCTATCATACTATTGTCACGTCCGTTTAATATAGGTCTATCAGCATAAAAATTTGAGGTGTCCTCAACCTCACTCGCTCGATAATGGTTCAGGTTATTACAGTTGCTATCCGCAATTGCGTAGCTTGAATATGAGTGACGAGTGATCTCAACTGATCAATAGTGTTGGTAGGGTGCATACAGATCTTGTTTTGAATCTCTGGCAATAAGTTAGACTTAACTATTTCCCGAAATTCACTATCTGCCATTGAAGTCTGCAGCTGATCACGCAATTGCACTAGGTTTTGATGGTAAGTTGCAAATGACTCACCAGATTTCTGTCTGCTGGACATTAGTTGAACTCGCACCTTCAGATCATCTTTGAGAACTCCCCATTCAGCTAGAAGGGCTGTCTTGATGTACTCTCACGTAGGCGTGGAGTTTTGTCGGAGCAAAGACCAGTATCATTCCATGGCAGGACTTGCGAGCAACGTGCTCATATTTCTAACAAAGAGATCAAAGTCCCCTTCGAGCGCTGAGTAGGTGAGTGCTTCAACTCGAAAGACAAAGTGAAGTATCGGGTCTTTGTTGTGTTACAGGTACACCAATGGGTGGCGGTGGTCGAGTGGTGTCTACCGGAGGAATGGGCGCAGCAGGTGCTGGCTTATTAGGATGGTTAACAATTTTATCCCTCAGAGCACCTATACTCTGTGCCATACCTTCTCGTATCAGGTCTTGCATCTGGACTCTCAGACCAGCCATTAATGCTTCCGACGCTACTAGGCCTTGACCATGGGTAGTAGGTGCTGGACTATTCCTCCTCGAATTCGGATGTGAAAAGGTGGCTGAATGCATATTTTGTAAACCTGGAATCGTTAATGGAGGCAGATTGAATGCTGGCACGGACTGTCGAAATTCTTGATTTACAGGCTTCGTAAAAGTATTTTTCAGAATGGCGCCTGTATAGACCGTGAAGTTATACTGTGTGAGACGACACCTACAATTCGGACAATTTGATTGTTCACCTATCCACATGCGTAAACACGCCTTGTGGAACACATGTCCGCAGATGGTATCAACTGGTTTTCTCTTGACTGACCAGTCTCCATCCTGACAGATGGAGCACTGTTCAGGCAACTTGTCTGGAATGTCCGTTGCGGGAGGTGGTGTTTTCACGGTATCCATTTTGCTCACTTTATAAAAGTCAAAAGAAAGTCCGGGATTGTCAGAAATAAGATACCCAAATCGTACAGATGCAATTTCCGCGTTGCCACTTAAATAACTCAAATGTGAACAGGAGTTAAACTCACACAATTTCTAACGATCTGATTCAAAAAGAAAATCTAATAATTCCAGCGAGCTACTCTCAAAACTTCCGATCGACAAGAAAAGGAATCCGTGGATCTATCCTGAGCTAAACTGAAGGTATCGCAATAGCAAAATCAAAAATTTAAAAGAAAACAGATTTCTCCCTTCCTCTCCAAGAGCTTACTCCTCAAGATAAATATCTCCCAAGTCCACTCTCCAAAAATTTCAGGCAAGTGATGAGGATGTGTGTAGGAAAAATTTGCATTCTCAACGAAATCTCAGAAAATTCGGGTCGGAACTGTCAAACACTGAAAGTGCTGTTAGAGATTCTTACGCCAGGCTGTAGGCAGTATGCCAGCTCCTGATTACTGAAGGTCTCCGGCATGACTTACATCCTCCAACAATTCCTTCCTTTCTTCTAGGTTGATCGCCATGTCCAACTAGCTCTCCAGCCGGGCAAAACCATGAATCTGGTCAAAGCCCAAAGCCAAAAAGTCATCTCACAGATTCATGACTGTCCAGTCGGATGATCAGCGAGACATGCCTCCATGAGAACACCACAAAAATTGCTGTGAGGCCAACTATCATTTCCATAGCAGAAGGCCAGCGGAAAGATCTCAACAATTCAAAATTTCAAAAATCCAAAAACAAATCGACTCTTTCAAGAGTTGAGGCTTGACCAGATCAAACCTAAAGTCGAACTTCAGATAAAAAGATAATATCAAAACTTTACCAAAAATCTCAAAACTTTACTTTACTCAAAGACTATAACTTTAACATTACGCGAAAACTTGATGATGGCAAACAACAGTCAGACGCAAGTCCGCATGCAAATCCCATTGGATATGAGACCTGAGGTCAATCAATGCCAAGAGATCATCTCACAACAGATCTGTCCCCAGTGAAATGCCCCACGTTGGGCGCCATAAGCTGACAGATCACTCGGCGGACAGCGTTGAAGTGCAGGGCGGCACGCTAGCTCGTCTCGGCTATTGGCGGAGAGTGTGTGGGGGGGGGGGTTCCACGAAGACCTGCCGCTGCCGCCAGCCATATACAAAAAAAATTCCGTGCCTTTCACACAAAAACGAGGCACACATCCGGTCCTGAAGGGACCTTCACACCACCTACCCTTACTTTTAATGAACGCGCAGATATTCTGCCTTCGAGGCCGCTGCCCCATCCACCGAATCGTGGGCATAAGTTCCAATGTCCCTATGATGACCTGTAAAAGAAGGAGTAGCGGATCTAGTCGACAGTCATAGGAGAGGGCTCCAGGAAAGTGAAAAGAGAAAATCAAAAAAAGATACATATATGTCAAACCAATCAAATACTATAAATTCACTTCTTCCTTGGGATTACGACTAAAGGTACAAAATTATGTTCGGTAACTGATTTAAAAATTATGTTTCCCTTTATCTTAAAAATATACATATGTATATAGGTAACAACGTACTATCTACTGTACGAGAATCTGACACCAGCAGATGTAGCAACAAAACTCATCGAGCAATCATCGCTTCATAATATGCATGAGCAGAGAAAAAGAAAAAGAAGCCTGACATAGATAATAGAACATGTGAATTAATGGTGAGCTGTTTACATAAGGAGTATTTGGGTTTGATCCCTTTTTCGTTCTGTAGCTCCTCCTTTTTCTGTTTCTCGGCGATTGGGTAAAGTACCGTATTAATAATTAAAATTTAATATTCATATCCGCATCTGCAACACTACCCTCTTATCTCATGAAATAGACGCAAGGAAATCGTCATCACCAAAATTTAAATAGGCTACGAGAATCATAGAAATCAGAATAAATTTAAAAGGTATGAGCTAAAGGATTGCGTGGCTAGACGTGTCCGCAATGTTATTTTAAAACTTATAAAACAATATACTTATATAACAATATATAGGCAACGATTTACATTTTCACGTTGCTGAGGATCCACCGCAGAGGCGCCTCCGAGGATAACTATTCCAATGAGGTTTGCGTGAGCCTATTTTCCTGATCGTTACTGATTCAAATTTCACGACAGTGCCTATGCACCAACTCCTCACTTAACTTTTAACAACAAAAACCTCCCGATTGCCTGGTTCTTTTAAGATTGTTCTCTTTTAGAACAAGAATCAAACGTGTCACCTTCCCGGTATTTATTCAGCTTTTCTTCTTATTAACCTTTTTTTGTGTGACACAAGCGGCAGCACATTCGTCGTGTGGCACAATGTGCGCCTGCTATCTCTATCAGGGGCGTACATGTAGCATGTTGCTGTATGCAGCACGCTACGACCATAACAGTTTTGGTGTGTGTTCTATTTAGATTTCTAGGTATGGTAGATTTTCTGGTTGCACATTTATTGCAGTCTGTGTTTATGTTAGACCGACAGTACTTTTTGGTAAATTCTACAGCAAATCGAACATGGGCTTTCGAAGTGAGAAGTTACAACTGGTGTGCTTTTTAGTGAGGATTTTAAAGTAGATTTTCCTGCGTTATGGATACTGAACCTCTAACTTTATTTTTGAACTAGTTCTGTTGCCATTGCGTAATGTCTACTTATCTTTTCGTAAGCCAGATAGCGTCTTCAAGTCGAGCCTAATATCGCATTAAAAAGGGCACTTGGAACAACGTTTGCCTTACCTGACATCGGAAGTAATTTGAAAAAAAAAAAAAAAAATATAGTCCGATTCGAACAGCTTTTAAAAAATAATGTGTGGTCAAAGAGATGATTATCCTCGATGAGATAGATGAGAAGTTTTATTGCCAGGAACTTTCGATCGAAACTAGATTACTTTGTTTTCGAGTTTTTCGTTTTGTTTTTAAAAGAAGCTAAGGTTCTCACTTGCCCTTGTCTTGGTGTTTGTAATACCTTGTTCGAAGCGTCTGTGGTAGTGATGTAAAAATTAGCGCTCAGTTTTGAGCGCTGACTCGATGCTTACGAGCCTTTAACTCTCGATCGTTAAACGCTCGTGAGCTTTGAACACTCGAGCCTTTAAGGCTCGAGTGCTTAAGACTCACAAGCGTTAAATGCTCGACCTATAGAGCGCTCGAGCCTAACCAATTAAAAAACATAAAAATTGAAATGTATTCTATATTTTTAAACATTTATTTGGGTTTAAATTATTCATTTAGAAAATAAGATTTAATACTAAATTTTTTTCAACCAAGAGGATAAACACATGGAAGCTTGTATTGTTTTGTTGCCCAATCTGTTTTTTTTTTTTTTTTTTTGTTATTATGCTTCCCGACCTGGAAAATGCTTCTTCATTTGGTACACTAGTAGCTGGAATACTGAAGATATCATATGCCAGTTTTGTTAAATTTGGTAATATTGAGCTTTTGTTCTTCCACCACGTCATAACATCAGTACTCACGGACTCGATCGGGGTGTTTAAATACGTTTCGATTTCGTCTGCTTTCCTATTACATTGTTTTTATATACAGAAGAAAATATATTCGTCTACAAATTGGTATATTTTCCTTTTACAGTTCCTTTAATTTTTTTAGTGGTTCGGGGTAATTGCGGTCTAAAAAATTGCGTTATGGAACATAGTTGAGAGTGATTGCTTTGGATGTGACGTCCAGACTGCCAGCGTGAGCTGACAGATCACTTGGTGGACAGCGTTGACTGCAGGGCCGCACGCTAGCTCGACTCGGCTATTGGCGGAGAGTGTGGGGAGGTTCCACGAAAACCTGCCGCTGTGTCACCGGCCATATAAAAAAAAATCGTGCCTTTAAGCCAAAAAGGAAGCACACACTCGGTCCTGAAGGGACCATTACACCACTTACTCTTTCTTTAGTGAAGGCGCAGATGTACTGCCTTCTACTGCGTGCCCCATCCACCCAACGACACTGAGGGCAGATTGTTTTAAGTGTCCCTGTGATAACCTGAAAGGAGAGAAAAGTAGCGGACCTGATCGACCCTCACGCTACGAGGGCACCGGGAGAGCGAAAGGAAAGAAAAAGCTATGGAGTGTATGGGATTATACGACCCGGTGATCCAGTTTATTTTATAAAAACATCATATGGTTGTTTAAGCCATTTTTTATTTTCCAGAAAATATTCCGATATTTCGGTCTTTGGTTTAGACCATTATCAAGGCTAACAAAAGATACAAATCAAAGAGTTAATTTTGCAAGCAATTTCTTATTAATGTAAGTTACTTAAAAATGGGTTATTGAAAACCTTATGTCACAGATTAAAAAAAGAAAAAACAAGTTTGAAAACTAAAACGATAGAGAGACCGAAAAACCGCACTTCAAAAAGAATATCACATACTCAATAACAATCTTATAATTATTAGCAGAGTCAAACATTTTAAAAGAATTAACTAAAAATAGATAATAAATAGAAACAAAAACCAAGACCGGGACAGAAAATAAATAAATTTCGGGACGATATTCTTGATAGATTTCTAAAAATTGAGATAGACATTTGTAACAGACTACTACGAAACCTACGCACAGAGAAGAGAACACTACACACACATTCCAAGCACGTCTGCCACAAAACATCTACATATTTTATATACACTCACAAGATAATAAATATAATGGTATAATTCAGACCACGGAAGCAAAACTCAATAATAAATTTACAAGAGACAATAATTTGCACATTAACAACAGAAACTTTATAATGAACACTGACAGATGTATAAATCTTACACAACTCACAATTCCTCCAGACATGCTTTTTATACTGGGATTGGGACCACAATTTGCCACAAAATTGAGAACAGACACTAAACAAATTATAAACATCATAGCAGATGTTGAAGACATCATAGAATGCAACGATGATGAGAACTGGAAGCTTAATGCGAGAAATTGCATAACACGCACCCTGGGAAAACAAATTGAGAAACCACCGCGTTTCAATTTTCAAGACCGACGAATAAATAAGGCTTTAAATACAACGCGCAATTTTCTACGTAACAACAAAGAGGTGCTTATTATTAATAGCGACAAAGGTAACCGCACAATAATAATAAAGACAACAGTACGAGCAAAGAATGGGTGAACACTTGGCCGACAGAAATACATATGAAGTTATGCACCATCATAACCCTAACCTGATTAAACAACTCATACAGAAAAACAATGCAATAGTATCTGAATTGCACAATAAAAAATATATAACAAAACCTGACCTCACAAAATTGACAATATCGCATGCTATTCCACCTAGAATTTTTGGAACAATTAAAGCACACAAGCAAGGCCACCCAATCCGACCTATTGTTACCACACGTGATACACCAGCTTATGCATTAGCAGCATTTATGAATACCATACTAGCACAGGTCCGTGACACTACTAAATATAATGTGCCTAACTCCTACATTTTCAAGGATTTCATTAATAGCACACAGATCTCGCCTAACGATCGTTTAATCTCGTTTGATGTTACACAACTATACACTAACATCCCACATGACCAGGCGATTAGCAGTGTACTACGAAGGTGGCCCAAGATTAAACAAGTCACCCGAATCTCCAAATGCATGTTTACTAAAGCTTTGCAATTCTGCATTTTGGAAAACAATTTTTTCATGTACCAGGGAGTTTTGTATAAACAAAAACATGGATTGGCTATGGGCAGCAGCCTCTCAGGCATTCTGGCGGAATTTGTATTGGATGATCTACTTGATGATATCATCTCTGACCTACCTCACAAGCCATCATTTATTAAAAAATATGTGGATGACATAATAACAGTGTTACCAACTCATGCCATAGACGAGACATTAAGAATTTTCAACAATAAACATACCCGTATAAAATTCACAATTGAAAAGGAGGATGCTACCACACAAAGCATTCCTTTCTTGGATATGAGACTATATAGAGAAAGTAACAAAATCTCAACAGATTGGTACAGCAAACCTATGGCATCGGGGAGACTATTAAATTTCTCATCAGCTCACCCCCACAACATGAAATTCAATGTAGCCCTTTCATTTGCAAAAAGGGTGATATTTTTGAGTGACAAAAGGTTTCACAACACAAACTACAGAAAAATCCATCAAATCTTGGCCTCAAACAACTACCCCATCAGCATCATAAACAAAATAATAAAACAGGTCAAGCATGCTCTAGGTAGTAATAACAAAACAACAGACAATACAGGTAGCCAAAACATACAAACCCCGATTTACAAAAAACTCACATACACGCCACATATAAGCAACAAAATAATTCTTTCTCTACAAAACAATAATACCAACATCAGACTGGGGCTCCAGCCCCAAAACAAATTAAGACAAATGTTGTACACTGACACCAAAACAAATATTGTAAAACCAACGAAAGGCGCCATATACGAAATAAAATGCAAGACGAATAATTGCAACAAGGTCTACATTGGAGAAACAGGAAGAGACATAGAAACACGCATGCGTGAACACAGAAATGATTTTATTAGGACATCTAAAATTACACAGAATAACAGCCAACAACGGAAGGATGAGCGGAACTATGGCACGGCCTGTCTTTCGCATGCAATTAAAAACACACACACTTTTGATTTTGAAAATCCCAAAATCCTACACAGAGAGCCAAATTGGAAAAAGAGGAAAAATATAGAAGCTCTCTACATACAATCAAGAAAACCTAACGCAACAAATTTCAAGGTCGACACACAATACATTCACTCACAATATAAACACTTAATAAATACATGCATGCTCTCTATGGATGGCCTATCCCACTAGTGGAACAAAATTGGTACCTGTTCAGCTAAGTTTTTTTAGTTCATATCTTCGCATTTTTAGTTTGTTAGTCCCGGTCTTGGTTTTTGTTTCTATTTATTATCTATTTTTAGTTAATTCTTTTAAAATGTTTGACTCTGCTAATAATTATAAGATTGTTATTGAGTATGTGATATTCTTTTTGAAGTGCGGTTTTTCGGTCTCTCTATCGTTTTCGTTTTCAAACTTGTTTTTTCTTTTTTTAATCTGTGACATAAGGTTTTCAATAACCCATTTTTAAGTAACTTGACATACCAATTTTTAGGTAATCACTTACATTAATAAGAAATTGCTTGCAAAATTAACTCTTTGATTTGTATCTTTTGTTAGCCTTGATAATGGTCTAAACCAAAGACCGAAATATCGGAATATTTTCTGGAAAATAAAAAATGGCTTAAACAACCATATGATGTTTTTATAAAATAAACTGGATCACCGGGTAGTATAATCCCATACACTCCATATCTAAAAGGAATCTAAGGCCCACAAAACATCTTTTTCTCATGGAAAGAAAAAGCTTTACCACTTCATTTCGTTATAAAGGCTGTATTATTTCAAACTATTATTATCATAGGGGATGCTAGGTGTAATTTAGCACTTCAGATATGAATAAAGAAATATTTAAAAAAATACATATATACGAATTTCATTACACCAAGCTATTAATATCACATGACTGCGATGTATGCTAGTCATTGAATACAACATGAATACAGAAATATTTTTAAAATTGTTATATGTGAAATTCATTAAATCAAACTATTACTATCATATGGAATGCTAGGTGCACTTTAAAGAAATATTTTTAAGATGTTATACATATGAAATTCATTAAATCAAACTATTACTATCATATGGAATGCTAGCTGCACTTTAAATAAATATTTTTAAGATGTTATGCATATGAAATTCATTAAATCAAACTATTACTATCATATGGAATGCTAGGTGCACTTTATCACTTCAGATGTGAATAAGGGAATATTAAAAAAATATATATATATGTATACAGGGTGTTTCCTCCATGGTGGTCCATAGAGCAGGAGGTGATAGTACTCACCTAAACAAACAAAAAATCGTATGGCAGGGGGGGGGGGGGGCATATCAACTGTTTCGGTGTTACAAGGTGATTAAGAAAAAAAGCTAGTTTTTCACAAATCACCCTGTATCTTAAAAGCTACAGAGTGTATGGTCACAGCTCATTGTATGCAGAACTCCATGGCCTTTCGAACGACTGCTCAATCAGCCCCATAGCCCTCTCCCCTCAAGAATTATCGTTGTCTAAACTCAAAATTTCGGATTTCCTTACCTTTTTTTTTTTAATTTAACTTCTATTATTTTTGCAAAAAGGTCGTTAACATAACTTTTTTTTATAAAAACTGTAAACTAGGGACTCTCCTCTTTAATGTGACCTATTACACCCTATGTGTTAATTGTAGCCGTTAAACAGTTATTAACTCATAACCTATTCAGGTCACACCGAAATTAGACGATATTTTGTAAAATGACGTGCTAAGGGAACAAATTATCGTTGAGAGAAGGTTTGAAAATAGGTTTTAGAATAGGTTTAGAGCTAATAACTCGTAAAGGGCTTCAGATAGCACATTGGGTGTAATAGGTCATATTAAAGAGGAGAGTCTACAGCTGACAGTATTTATAAAAACAAGTAAAAAAGTTAGAATTGGTCTAAGATCAATTCTTAGGATACCCTAGATGAATGCCCGTATTAAATTTCGTATGGTCACCGATCTATTCAAGTATTGATTTTGAAGTTGTTTTTCGCATATATTTCTAGAACGGTTTGTCGCACAGAAAAAATGATTATAACCAATTTTATAGGATTTCGTATTCTGCAGAAGTTTTTAGTAAAATAAAAATGTCTTGGACTGATCGTTTTCAAAGTATACGTGAAAAACGGAAATTTTTATATGGCAACACCAAGAAGGAGTTGCCCGATTTATTCCATTTTTGACATTTTATTTGCTAATGTAGTAAAAACATCCTGTACGAAATTTCAGCTCTCTACGTCGACACGTTCTCAGGCAGTGTCCAAATATGTAGCGGAAAACGAAATTTTTATATGGCAACCCCACGAAGGAGTTGTCCGATTTGTCTCATTTTCGAACTTAATTTTACTTTTTAGAGTCCGTGTACAAAATTTCAGCTCTCTAAGTACACGCGTTCTCGAGTTATCGTGCGCACGGACGGACGGACGGACGGACATGCAATAATCGAAATAACTTTTAATATTATGAATGGGTGTCCAATCCATTGTGCTATACCATCATTATTTCGAGGTGTTACAAACGGAATGACAAACTTAGTATACCCCTATGATTTCATCTAGGGTATAAAAAGTTATGTTAACGACCTTTTTGCAAAAATAATAGAAGCTTGACGGCCGATTTTTATAAGCAGTTTTTAAATTTTTGCAAATAAATACGATTTAAAAGTTAGTTACGATCGTACAATATATACCTTTGAGACAGTTGAATAGAACGCTCAGGCAATTATATAAAATCTCGGCAAAAGCCTGCTTTTTTAAAAACAATAAAGCCGATTTTCTTCATCTAAACTATACACCAGTGAGGTGAGCACATGTCCAGGCTGTCTTATTCAAGTGATAAGTTTTGCGGTAATAACAAACGAAGCCACTCTGAATTATCACCCAAGGCGAACGCAAATATTCCTAAAATATTTGTTATTGGGGCTGATGTAGAAATGAGCCAGCTTAATACCGATCATTGGAACAAGATGCTGCAATCGATAAGAGATATAGTTAAATCCGAAACATCCAAATTAGCTACTAAAGGGGACATTACGACTATTTCAGAGGAAATATCTGCATTACGGGATGAAATCGTAGACCTGCAGAAGACTAACACAGTGCTTGCAACACAAAATAAACAACTAGAGCAAAAATTGGAGATAATGGAGCAAAAACTTAACTCTAACAAATTAGTATTCCATGGGATCGCGGGCACGCCCGCATCTGTAGTTAAAACTAAAATTGAATCACTCTGTGAAGTTCTAGAATTCAATAAACAAGATGTGTTAAGAGTTCGCAGATTAGGAAAATCACAAAACGAGAGGGGGCCCGTACTTGTTGAATTTGATAGAGCCTCAGCTGCGTTTCATATACTTTCTCGAGCATATAAGTTGAAAGACACCGGTATAGTTGTACATCGTGACTGGCCTACAAAAATGAGGCAAAAACGCGGTATATTGTTTCGTCTTAAGAAGAAGCTAATTCAAGAGGATAACTCCAAAACAGTAAAATTCGCTACGATAATGTGCTAATAGAAAATAAAAAGTTCCAGATCATAGACGACAAACTCATATGCGGTTCTTTAGATGGATGTGAGGTGCTCTGCAAGTTATATAACAAAAATCTGAAGAGTATTATTGAAAGTGTATTAAATAATCACATAGATGATAGTGCAAAATAGGTATCAGTCGTCTGCCCAGATACGATAGAGGTAACTTCATTAGGTGTAAGTAAATTTAAAGTAATATTATTATCATATAATATTTGTGGATTAAAAAGCAAGAAAATATATCCAGGCTTCTTTGAATATGTGAAGGAATTTGATATAATATTTTTATACGAAACATTTATAACAGCAGAATTTTGTAGTGATTATGCGAGGCTCTTCCCAGACTTTGAATTATGTTGGGTACCGGCTATACGCAGTGCATGTTTTGGGAGAGCGAGTGGTGGCAGCTTGTTTGGAATAAAAAAGGTGTCTGGTTTCGCACAACGGCTAAAATTCTGCAAGAAAATGGACTGGGATCTGATCGAAGTACAAGGAGTATTTGGAAAGTTTTTTTCTGGTGCCCACATATCTGAACCCTAATAAATGGGATGATGACTTCGATAAACTGGACAATCTTCTTACATGCGGCAATATAGGTAATTGTTTTATTCTTGGGCACTTAAATGTTAGGTTAGGAGAATTAGGAGAAATACCAGAAGAATGCAATATAAATAATAGCAACCTTAAGTTTGAGCGTCATTCGAAGGATAAATTTATTAACAGGAGGGGTAGAAAATTTCAAGATTTGACCATAAATTATGGACTGGTTGTCTTAAATGGTAGAACGCCCGGTGACCTATGTGGTGAGTTGACCTTCATTGGAGCTATGGGTAGCTCGGTTAACGATTTGTGTGTGGGGTCATTCGACGTTCTGCAATTTATCGACAGATTGGAAATAGGTGGCCAAATCTTCTCGGATTATTTGCCTTTAGTACTATGCCTGAATATGGAAGACAATGAGATAGATAGGCGGAACCTGATGCTCTTACCAAGATTCAAATGGAACAGTGAGTTAAGTGATAGTTATCAAAGGCATTTGAATAACTCACTTGAGGTGTCCCAAGGTAGGGGACCTATTTGTTTACAGGATCTAACTCAGGCTATTATATCATTTATACCCAAGACCAATACGAGTAGTAGTAAAACGGAGTTTCAAAAAGCATGGTTTGACAACGAATGTCTTCGGGCTCGCGGGAAATCCTTTAAATGGCTCAATTTGTATAGGCGTACAAGTCAGCATTTTGCAAAAGAAGAGTATAGACATGCAAATAAATTCTATAAAGATCTCTGTAAAAAAAAAAATCGATAATTATTACCTGGACCTATCGAGGCGATTGGCAAACATAAAGGATAGTAAAGAATGGAGGAGTTTGGCACGTCAATTTGAAAAATCAATTTTTTTCAAGGGGAACAGCATTATGCCCAAAGAGTTCAAAAATCATTTCGAAAATCTTCTTAACCCCAGAATGGTCGTATGCCAATGCTGTCATGTGAGCCTTTAGTGGCAGTCCCTTGCTTGGATGAAGTTATCGGAGTCGAAGAGCTATATTCCGCACTTCAACGAGTTAAAGAAAAGAAGGCACCTGGGCCGGATCGTATTCCCTACGAATTTTATGTACATGCTACACCAGATTTTGTTCGTATTTTAGTAAGTTTTTTCAACATTATTTTTGATAGTGGTGAGGTGCCCGATAACTTTAAAACAGCAATTATCTTCCCCTTATTTAAAAAAAGGTGACCCGAACCAGGTAAAAAATTACAGGGGCATTGCATTCATGGATTGTGTGGCAGAACTCTTTGTGTCAATTATTCTGAAAAGATTAACGGAATGGGAGCGACAGTATAACATTTTAAATGAGTACCAAGCTGGCTTCAGGAAAGAATATTCTACGATGGATAATGTGTTCAATTTATGTAGTATAGTTCATCTGCTCCACGCAGAGGGAAAGAAAAAAATTTACACATTTTTTATTGATTTTAAGTCAGCTTTTGACACTATTAACCGAAAGGTGCTAATATACAAACTTTCTAGTCTAGGTCTCTCAAGGAAAGTACTCAGGATACTCTCAAGTCTTTACTCTGATACAAGGATGGCAGTATGGACCGGGGAATTAGTGTCAGAATACTTCCAGACTTTCACAGGAGTCAAACAGGGCTGTTTAGCTAGTCCTTTCTTGTTCTCTCTGTGCGTAAATGATTTACATGATAGTTTGGTGGGTGGTGTCGAAATCGACGGTCAGTTTATCCGGGTGTTATTATATGCTGATGATATCGTCCTGTTTTCAGATAATCCCAAAACATTGCAAGAGATGATCCATAAATTGGAAATATACTGCGATCTTTGGGGCCTCTCAGTAAACTTGGATAAATCGAAAATAATGATTTTTAATAAAGGTGGAGGTAGAAGAAGAGCTGATGAACAATGTGTTTTCAAGGAAACGCCAATTGATATAGTCTCCTCGTATGTCTACTCAGGAGTAGTTTTAACCCCAAAATTGAGCTTTAGCCAACATTGTCACAATAGGAGCATTACGGCAGCCTCTAGTATGAATTCAGTCTGGAATAAATTTATTAACAACAAAAATATTAATTTTGCTCCGAAATGGAGTCTCTTTCAAAGTGTAACGAGAGCAATTTTATGTTACGGAGCCCAGATATGGAGCTTCTTAGACAACGACGAAGTAGAGAAATTTCAAAGAAGTTTTCTAAAAAGAGTGCTGAACCTTCCCAAACATACCCCTAACTATATGTTGCACCTCGAAACAGGAATAGACTATCTATCTATACACTCTAGAATGCCATCTAAATTATGTTCTAAAAATTCTGGAAAAGTACCCTGAACAACGTCTTCCACGTAAGTTAGCGACAAAGTTGCATGAAAAACGGCTATTTTGCTTTGCTATTTGGGATGAAATAGCAGAAGGGCATAATCTAGTAATAGATATGAATAATCTGAATGGAACAATTACAAATATGTTGCTAAAAGAAAAGGAGTTCAGATATGGGAAAGCTAAAGAGCTCGCAAGAACAGGGATAAGACACGGTCTTTATCCACTTCTCGAATATGAAGCCGGCAGAGCCTATTTCAATGAAAACTACACGTTAAAGCAAATATAATTAATATTCATGGCAAGTGGTAGCTTATTCACTCTCAATGCAAGTCCATGGCGGAGAGAAGGCACAGCTTTATGTTCTCTCTGTAACAGAGAGGAAGAAGAAGATTTATTTCATTTCCTAGCTATTTGTCCTTTGCTTGCAGAGTTTAGGCGTCTTTACTTTGGAGAAATTTTTTTTATCCAGGACACAAATCATAAACATCCTCAATGGTGATAATCTCTTGGCCATTGCAGAGTACTCAAGACATGCACTGGCGTATAGAAGCTTTTTAATAATGCAATATAACGGTTAGTTATAAGTAAAGGATAGCCAATTTAGATTAACGTAGATCAAGCGGATATTGAATAAGTATATGGAATGTAAGTAATACTTTTGATTAGCAGTTCTTTTTGATGGCATTGTATGCAGTATTCAAATTCAAAGGTCATATTGTATTAAGTAATCCTTTACAAGTTTAGAAGATCGTTTACCTTTTATGTGAAGTGTTTTGATCTAGATGAGTACCAACTGGGCTGACGACTTCATTTTCATTGCTCAAGTCTTTAGAATTAGGTTACACTTAAGGCTTATTTAAGGCATTATAAGGGTTTGCAATAAAGACATTATTATTATTATTAATAGAAGTTAAATTAAAAAAAGGTAAGAAAATCCGAAATTTTGAGTTTAGACAACGATAATTCTTGAGGGGAGAGGGCTATGGGGTTGATTGAGCTGTCGTTCGAAAGGCCATGGAGTTCTGCATACAATGAGCTCCTAACTGTGCTTTTAAGATACAGGGTGATTTGTGAAAAACTAGCTTTTTTTCTTAATCACCCTGTAACTCCGAAACGGTTGATATGCCCCCCCCCCCCTGCTATACGATTTTTTGTTTGTTTAGGTGAGTACTATCACCTGCTCTATGGACCACCATGGAGGAAACACCCTGTATATACGAATTTCATCACACCAAGCTATTAATATCACATGACCGCGACGTATGCCAGTCATTGAATACAACATGAATAAAGAAATATTTTTAAAACTGTTATATGTGAAATTCATTAAATCAAACTATTACTATCCTATGGAATGCTAGGTGCAATCCATCAATTCAGATATTAATAAAGAAATAATTTTTTTAAATGTTATAGATGATATGTTGCAATTATAATTTCGTCAAGTTATTGAATATTCGTAAATTCTTCGAGAGGTAGGCATCAAGCCCCTACCCTACATAGAACAATACCTTTTTGTTTTCCTTTTTTTTTGTTTTTGTTCACAATTTAGGTAAAAACTGCACTTACTTTTTTTCTATTGCTGGGGGATCCATCGCCGAGGCGCCTCCGAGATGCTCCGCTGCCCTGTTAAATTAAATTTTTCTTTTTCGTTAACTAAATATTTCCTTATCATCTCCACTGATCTGATTCTGATCTGTTTGTATTTAAGAATATGACTGATAGTCTTAAAATTATTCTCTAACTGCAGACTATAATATACATTTCATGCGCGTGAGTCTCCATTATTACGGCTGGTGTTCCTGGCTTTGAGATATCCTGAGTGAGAGATGCGTGAGGCAGGTTTGTGGTAAGATTTGTGGCGATGAGGAAGGCTTTGTAACGTGTGAAGATAAAACCGCTGTAACATGGACCACATGTCAAAGTGTGTGACGATAGGAATGCCGTGACGTGAGCCCCCTTTTACCATACTGTAGCGTGAATGTGAGACGGTAAGGAGGATTGTTGTAACGTGAGCCCGTCTTTCTAATTTGTGTGGAGATAAAGAAAAATGCTGTAACGTGGACCACGTTTTTATAATCCCGCACTATAAAATTCATAGGTTATGCAAGTCTTTTGAAAAAAGTATTCAAAATTATTACCTGTCGTGTGGAAATCCCATGGGATTCCGCGTGACTAATCTTTCAGGGGACCCACGCTGGATCTAATTTGTAGAAGACTGTGCCTGTAATCTTTGTAACACTGCGAGCAAAAGTTTCAATAATTTCTTTGTTAAAATTTTATTCCTGTCCACGGTAACGCTCGAGTCTTATTTTTTCAATTTTTTATATTTTTCCTTCGTAGAAATTTCCGATTGCTATGTTCACTGCACAAGATAATTTCTTTGTCCCTTCCGCAAGACGTGGCAAGACGGAAAAAGAATCTTCTTCTTCCTCCCTCTTTCGGGTGCGTTCAGCGCGCCACGTTCACTATCCATACAGAAAGCAGTTCGCGCCACCTTATGCTGCTACGGGTCACTTAGACGTGTGTCTAGCTCAGTGTAGCATACTGCTACATGCAATATGCTACGACCATAACAATTGTTTAGGCGAGGATCTAAAATAGTAGCAATTTGTGCATAATCAGTTCTTAATTGTGGTGCATACTCGATGAATTTGGGTATCATCAATTCTGAACATTCCTTTAAACATCTAATATCTTCAGAACTTTTTATGTGTTCCATTAATGTATCCATAATAGGTATAACAAAATATAGACTTGGATACTCATGTTTTGACAACATGAGAGTAGCCTCATGGAATGGCTGAAGAAAATTGACAACTGTTTCAATATCATCCCAGTTTTTAATAGTGTACTCATTAAAGTTTGATTTTTCAGAACAAATGAAATTCAAAACTGCCATCATGGCTAAAGCTTTTTCCAACATTAGGTAAGTTGAGTTCCAACGTATAGGCGGAACTATGGACGGGAGTTAAGTTAAACCTCTTTTAACTAAATACTAGGTTGAGCACATGGGCATAACATCCTCCTGGAATTTGTGGCATCTTTGTCTGTCGTAATTGATAACAGGTTTTATTTAAGTGATTAATTGTGATGGAACAATGCAGAGTGAGGAGTTGGACGTGAAGTCCAGACTGCCAGCATAAGCAGACAGATCACTCGGTGCACAGCGTTGTAGTGTAGGGCGGCACGCTAGCTCGCCTCGGCTATTGGCGGAGAGTGTGGGATGTGTTCCACGAAAACCTGCCGCTGTCACCTGCCATATACAAAAAGAAAATTCGTGCCTATTTAAACCGACGAACACCACATCCAGCCCTGAAGGGGCTCTTACACCTCTGAAGGCGCAGATGTTTTGCCTACTTGCTGCTGTTGCCCCATCCACCCATGTGACACTGAGAGCAGTTATTTATTTGTTAGCGTTCCTTATGATATGTAGACCTGTCGATCGGAGTAGTGAACCTTTCAACCCAGGAAAACTTAGTGCATTTCCATTACGTTATTAAAATTCTTTTTATTTAATTAGGACCACTGTCCCTAAGTACTCTAGCTAAACTTTTATAGCAAATGGATTTAATATAAGATTTCACCGCCGTAGTATACTGACTTTATACAAAAAAACTATCCTAACATATGTGTGCAGGCGCGTATCTATAAATGTTTACTCAGACATCTAAATCCAAGAAGAATGGTTGGCTAATGCACATAACTACACGATTAATAATATAAAATTAAAGGAAGTTAAACAAATTATTAATAATTAAAAGGTTCTCGGAATGATAGCATATTTTCGGGAATATTTACAAAAGTGTCTTATCCCCTACAAATTGAGAGTACTTGGGATATTTTAAGAAAAACTCGCTCGAATCTATTTTAAGTACATCACTTCTTTATTTAATACAACCTAAACCTAACCGTGAGCAGTCATATGCTCTTACCACCTAATTACAATTTCCAAAACTATCTCGCGTCCAGCGATCACTTGATTAAAAACGCAACTGCTTACCTCCAGTCAGTCGCGCACCTCGTTAACTTAGATGCGGAACTCGGAAGTTAAACATGACCCTCACATACCTGTGTGTTATGGAAGTATGTTGAAGGCGACTTGACCAGGACGTTAAGTCCAAACTGCCAGCATGGGCTGACAGATCGCCTGATGACAACGATAGCACAGGGCGGCATGCTAGCACCTCGGCTAAGGGTGGCGGAGAGTGTGGGGGAGTTCCCGAAAATACCTGCCGCTGTCATCATCCATAATCAAAAAAATTTCATGCCTGCATACAAAAGAGCCGACACACACTCGGTCCTGAAGGGACCCTTACGTCACTTACCTACTTACTGTGGAAGGCGCAGATGTTCTGCCTTCATGGCCTTGCCCCATCCTCCCTATGACTCTGCTCGGCACTATCTGCAAAGTCCCTTTGGCTGACCTGTGGAAGAAATTAGAGCGGACCTATGCGACCCCGAATTGAAAAGGCTCCAGGATGTGAAGGAAGAAAGAAAATATTCAATCCATATTTACGTTATAATGATCAAAATAGGCTCATATATAAACATTGTTATCAACCTACAAATAGATACATTCTCTATTATTAATTCAATTCCATAAGTACATACTTTGGGTTACTAAAATGATCGTCCACAGCGTACTTGATTATTTCTTTTCTAAATTCACAAAAATTTTCTGACCTTATGTACATAGTAGATTTTATGGACACAACCTTTTATGCACCGTATGGCTTACTACGCTCAATGATATATATCCCGAGGTATTAATAGTATATAATATATAAATAATGTTTTCTTTTCTCTTCAGTTATGGCTTACTTTTCGTTTTGTATATGAAATGGTATTGATATATGTACGCGAGCCATCTCAAAGGAGATGCGCGGGTTTTTCAATGGTTGTTCTTTCTTTATATAATAATATTTATACCTGCATTGCCGAAAATAAATGTTTTTAAAAGTTTTACTGCCGTTTTTCTTTCTTTTTTTTTTTTTTTTTTTTTTTGTTATAATTCAAAGTATTATGAGAAGAATTTATTACTACACTTGAACGTTGCGACAAACCCCGAATAGAAAAATAAAAGAATACTTTGACCGACTGCTTCAGTCGTTACATAATTCTAAATCATTGTTTATGATGCATTGATTTCTTACATGTCTATTTACTACAGACACTATATCCAAGTCACATTTTTTAAAAAAAAAGATCCTAACGACAAAAATTCAATGGCACTACACATTGAACTTGACTTTTCGTGGCGCTGATAAGTTTGAATAGAAATAATAAAACAGTCTTCAGAAGGTACTCATAAAGGCGTGACTAGGAAGGACACCTTTACGGAACAAGCGCATTTTAGGTCTCCCGAAAGTTGGAGAATTCGAATGCTTAAGATACGGGCTTATATCCTACAATAATCATAGTATTTGACACTTAATCCATAAATACTTTCCTCTGACAGCCTTACTTGGCGATAATTTCGAGATCGAGGATTGTTAGTGCACTTGTCGGTCATATCTACTAGGCACATGCATATCTTACAGTTCAAAACTATGCTCCTAAATCTAATTAACAAAATCAAGTCAGGATTCCAAATTACATAAGTAGCTAGGCGTACCCATGAAGTTAGACGTATATGTATGTAATTATAAGTTTAAGTTCAAGATATATATATATAAAACGCACAAAACTTGACCATATCAAAAAGGTTCTGCAATGCTATACGTATATGTATGTACTTATAATCTTAAGTTTAAGATAGATATATATAAAACGTGCAAAAATTAACTAACCATATCAAAAAGGTTCTGCAGTGCAAGTCACTGCCGGAACCGAAGTGTAATACATATGTATGAAAAAAAACAAAGTGTAATATTTCAAAATTACTCACATGTGAATCCTCGGCACGATGAAGCGCTTCAGCATTGCCTCCTGGATAAGAATTAACTGGAATTTTAATAATTTGATTACCCTGCTCTATCGCCAGAACACTTTTTGGGGGATGGTACTAGGGTTATGTCGCTTGTTATGTGAAAAATTTTTTTCCTTATACTAAAACATATTTCTCGGTGATCAGATGGATCCTGGTGAAGTTAATATTGTTTCAATAAAATTTTCCCCGCTTTTTCTGCGTGCCGTAGGAATGAATCTCCTGCTGCGCGGGTTGAAGGTTAGCTCGAGTTCGGGGGCCTCCAATATGGGAGGAATGTGCCCTCCTACTTCTTTTCCCTCTTTTAGAAAATGTAAATGCACCAGGTCCGGTACCAAGCTCAAAACTTTATCAAATTAGAACTTGCCCAGCAAGTGGAAATAATATGCCTTATTATGAAAATATCCCTCAAACATTTGCTTTTCATACGTCTCTCTAATAAGAGATATTATTTAACACAAAACGAAATATAAATTAGTTCTTTTAACTACCTTTTCGAGGTTTTTCCTGACGTACGCCACACCAGATTCGAATTCCAACAGATCCTTTTTCTTATTTCATAAATGGGGCTCCGGAGGGAGATGCCAAGTTTTATGGGGTGCCGTTGGCGGATTAATCTTTGGTTACTGTGCGAATAATGTACCAGGTGGGGATGTAAATTTATTAATAACGATAAGTATTCTTCGAACTTACGTGAGGGTTTTTTTTTTCTTCGTCGGATTGCGGCGAGAAATATTTGATCTTGCGGGATTTTAATCTTAACGACCTTACTTTCCTGCTAGCAAACTATGACAGACCGATATCGATGGTCTTCTTCTTCTTTCTGTCACTGAACATGACACCGAGCTTGAGAAAGCATTTCTCTCGGTCGGGGCGCGTTTTGGTTTCATGCTGTAGTCGACAACAAGCCGGGCATACACGCTTCAGTCCGTGGTGGCATATTGCTATATGCAATATGCTACGACCATAACAGGGCAGAGTGGTCTGCGCCACCCGTGGTTCAGACGACGCTGAAAAATGGTCGACTGAGCTAGCCGGTCTTACACATAGGCCTCATCACTGCGGGCGCTCAATGTGTGTCACGACCCACGACCCTATGTTTTCCTCATCCTCAGACTCTACTTCCGATGACACGTCGAGGACACATCCTTGAAGTCTCGTCAGTCTTCGATCAGACTTCGACATCCTTCTCCGTGTGGGGAAGCCAAAGCTACATCGACAAGCTGGTAACCCAAAAAATCCAGCCGGTCGATGCCTCTCTGCCTTCCTTCACCGAGATGCTGAGGAAGCCCCGCGATCAGTAACCTAAAGAACTGATCGCTAAGCTTTCCCGGCGCAACCTCTCACCCTGATCTCAGACTGCGATTGTTCAAGGGTGTGTCTCCAAGGCGTCGTCGAAGTAGTGACATGTTGACAGCCGAATATGGGAATGGATTCCAACAGGTATATCACCCACCATTGACGGGGCAATAGGAGGGCTTCGTGATATCCTATAGTTTACCAGTTAAGCTGGCTGGATGCCTTCTTAGGGCTACCAGGTATAGATCTAGTACTACTATGTCCGACGATTAACGAAACGTTGCAGCTGGACAGACAAGGAAAAATTTTCCTCCTAATGAGGCCGATCCGGAAGGGACTATAAAAGGTTATCTACTCACAAGCGGTAGGGGTGCTATAATGAGATTGACTTTCAACAGGTATATCACCCACCATTGACGGGGCAATAGGAGGGCTTCGTGATATCCTATAGTTTACCAGTTAAGCTGGCTGGATGCCTTCTTAGGGCTACCAGGAATAAACGACAATAAGTATCGACGATGTTTTCATACTGATGATCACTGCTTGATGTCTTTAGCGTGATAGACACCTAACAGTTTTCCCCGCAGATCTTCAAGTTCGTATAGTGAGTTTCCTTTCTTGGCTCTAACCCGACATTTAACAAATTTTCGTCCCAGTTTAGCACTAGTCTGCTGTTGGAAATTGCTTTGGGCAAAAGTCCTTCTAAATACCTCCTGACCAACTTTGAACTCGACGGGTTTTGCCCTGAGATTGTAGGCTTTTGAACCCTGTTCGAATGCGTGTTGTAAATTCTCCTGCACTCTCGCACGGATCAATCTCATTTTATCTTCTGCGTCCACTCTCAGTGGCTCATTAAGAGTTCCAATGCTCCTCAAGATGGAATAGGAGCTGCCATGTTCTATCATTTGTTGACCGAAGAGTGTTCGATAGGGAGAGAAACCAGTAGCTTGATGGAAAGAGCTCCGGAGGGAACTAGCTATTTGGCTCAGTTTCTCATCCCATCTGGTGTGTTCCTTCTGGATATAGGCCCTAATCCCTGACAACAGAGACCGGTTTACTCGCTCTGAGGCGTTTGCTTGCGGCGAGTAAGCTGCCGTTCGCATATGCTTTGCCCCATACTTTTCCAGTAGTCTGGCGAACTGAGCCGAGCAAAACTGGACTCCATTGTCAGAGACTATGGTCTCCGGAACTCCGAACACGTGAAACACTTCAGTCTCAATGAATTGGCATACATTGAGCGTAGACGCTTTTCTCATAGGTTTGAGAAGTGGGAATTTAGAAAAGTGGTCAAGAACTATCAGAATGCAGGCGTTTCCTTTAACTGACCGAGGATATGGACCTAAGAAATCGACGTACAGCTTTTGCCATGGTCGTTCTATCACAGACTGGACTTTCATCGGTGGTCGCAAAATAGTATTAGGAGCCTTCGTTTCTTTACACACGTCACAGGCGGCTACGTAATTTCTGACATCAACTGTCATTCGTGGCCAGTACAGATGTCTTCGCAGACGTTCTAGGGTTTTCCCTATTCCTCCGTGTGAAGCTAGCGGCGGATCATGCGCTCTCGAAATGACGTCGGTGACAAGCCCACGTGGAATCCAAAGCTTCCACGCTTCTTCCTCCTGGATCGGATCGCCTGTTCTCGGAACAGTCCGAATATAAACGAAGCCATCCCTGACGCAAAGATCTGGTAGTTTGCCAGAAGTCGTTTTAACCTTATGCCTCAGTTCTTCATATTCCAACGAATTGAAATATGGCGAACTAAGGTCAACTTCCGGGCCAGGATCTTCGTTTGTGTTCATGCTGTCACAATGAATGCGTGACAGCGCATCAGGGACTACGTTCAGGCTTCCTTTCCTGTGTTCAATAGTGAAGTCGAAGCCCTGAAGCTTCAAACTCCACCGAGCAAGTCTTCCGCTGAGGTCCTTTTGAGACATCAGCCATTTCAAGCTCGCGTGATCCGTCACTATCTTGAACGGCATAAGCTCTATGAAGGGCCGGAACTTCTGTACGCTCAAGACTGCAGCTAGGCATTCTTGCTCTGTGACGGTGTAATTTCGTTGAGCGGAGTTCAACTTTTTCGAGACGTAGGCTATTGGCTTCTCGTGGCCATCGTCATCTAGCTGAAGCAACACTCCTCCAATACCTTGTTGGCTCGCATCGCACTGAATGACGAACGGTTTGGTGAAGTCTGGACTCACTAGCAACGGAGCCGAAGTAAGTTTTTGTTTGAGTAGATCAAGAGACGTCTGGGCTTCAGATGTCCATTTGAACTGACTCGGGTTTTTCAAAGTGTCTGTAATGGATGCAGTCAAATCAGCATAGTTCGGAATAAACCGTCTGTACCATCCTGCCATACCTAGTAGGCGTCGGGCTTGCCGAACAGTTTTAGGTGACGGATAGTCAACTATGGCTGATATTTTGTCAGGGTCAGTTCTCATACCTCCCCTTCCTACAATGAATCCCAGGTATTTAGTCTCCTTGATACAAAACTTGCTCTTCTCGACGTTTATAGTAAGGCCAGCTTTCCTCAAACAATCCGCTACCCTGGCTAGCAGCATGAGATGAGTGTCAAAGTCAGATGATAGAATTAATAAATCGTCTAAATAGACGAGAACGTTCTCACGAAGATCGAAAGGAATGACTTTATCCATGAGGCGGCACATCGTTTGGGGAGCGTTGCATAGGCCGAATGGCATCACTGTGTACTGATAGAGAGGATGACCAGGTACTGTGAAAGCGGTCTTCTCTCTGGAATCAGTGTCCAGTGGGATCTGCCAGAATGCATCTTTCAGGTCCAGGCTCGTTATGTAGTTTGCCGGAGGAAGTCGACTCAGAAGTGCGTCTATCTGCGGTAGCGGATAGGCGTCCTTCTTCGTAACCGAGTTGACCTTCCTGGCGTCAAAACAAAGCCGGACCTTTCCAGGCTTCCTTACCAGAACGACTGGAGAGCTCCAAGGACTCTGGCTCTCCTCTATCACACCCAGTGATAGCATTCGCTCTAATTCTGCATCCATCAAACTTTGCACTGCCGGGGAAATCGGATAAAAGCGCTGTTTTATCGGGGCGGCGTCATTCGTATCAATCTTGTGAGTGACCAATGATGTTTTTCCCAGGCCTAAAGAGGCGAAAGAGGGGAAAAGCTGTTTTGTGCTCTCTAAGCGTTGGTGTTCTAAACTAGAAAGGATATGCCCATCGGTGTCAGAGGTAGCTATTCCACTTGGATTCACTTCTGCGACTATACCTAGGACATCCGGAGCTAACCCAAAGAGGCGCCAGAAGTCTATTCCCAGATATAGTGCCTGTGTGAGCCCAGGAACCACGTAAAAACGCACGTTTTGGGTCTTATCACGGAAAGTGACGTCCAAGTTCACATGACCATGAACAGTCGTCATGGCACCATTAGCTACTTGGACCTGTGTCCGATACTTCTTCCATTCAACCTCTGCTTCAGCAAGCTTCTCGAGAGCTCCCTGGCCTAGAATACTGACAGTGGCACCACTATCAAGTAATCCAGTCTCAGTTCGCCCGAGCAGCTTTACTTCTGCGTACGGTCGAATGTCGTCTGGCATCGACACGGAAATCTGTGCTAGTTTTTTCCTTTCCAGTTTCATTCGTCGACAGTATTCTCGCCAACGAACGGTTGATCTTTTCCTTTTCGGTCTCATATCCCGGTCGGGAAACATAATCTCAGCTAACTCTGCTACTGAGGAGAAAATTCGGTCTCTTGCTGCTCTGTATCTCTGCAGACGCGTATGATACGGCGTCAGCGGATGTAAAACTGGCTCACGCCCACTCGTCATATCAGAGCTTGGTGGCCGTTTTAAGATAGAAATGGCAGGAGGCCAAATCTCCTGCTCAGTAACCTTGTCGGCTACACGTGCTATAGGTGTCAACGGGACATCGAAGATTAAAGACTCTTCTAATGAAGTGTCTAGCAATGTCACGGGCTCCCCAGAAGTGGAAATGGGAGCTTGGAGATCTGCAGAGAAATCCATCAAGTTCTCCGCCTCTATCAAAGACGTAATCGTACTATCAGGTGTTTTGCTGATATCATCAGAGTCACTGAATGATATCAGAGGACATATCAGGGAGTTTTCGATAGTGTCTGTTAATGGAGCGGACCTTCCTCCTTGTTCAAAGCTTGCACTGGAGTGTTCGATGCATTGATTGCTCGTGATGTCGACGCTGGTCGGAAAGAGGTGTTGGTATTCCCGACCCGTCTGAAGTTTTTCTGTTGACATTGAATGCAATCTGGCTTGAAGGTGTTCTTCCGTCCACATCCGTAACAGAATACAGTTTGTCGTTCCTGCCGGCAATCTTGGTAAAAGTGTCCAGACTGGTCACAATTCCAGCAGGTTACATTTTTAGGGGTTGAAATGGCAGATAGTGAGACTTCGTCGCTACGTCCAGGTGATATATTCAAGTCAGCCTCGGTCAAATGATATCCATCCACCTCACTAACTCTTTGTCCGCGATAAACGTTCCAACTACTTGCTGTTGCGATGCGCAGCTGCGTCGCTTGGATTTGATTTACCAGAATCCTGAGCTGGTGGATGGTATTGGTAGGATGCAAGCAAATTTTATTTTGTATTTCCGGCAGTAAGTTTGACTTGACTATTTCCAGAAATTCAACGTCTGGCAACGGGTTCTGCAGTTGGTCTCGTAACTGTACTAGATGCTGGTAGTAAGTGGCAAATGACTCTCCTCCTTTCTGCTTGCGCAGCATAAGCTGGACTTTGACCTTAAGGTCGTCTTTGGGTACTCCCCATTCAGCTAATAGAGCTGCTTTCACATACTCCCATGACGGCGTGGAATTTTGCCTCAGGAGAGACCAGTACCAGTCCATTGCTGGTCCAGAAAGCAGAGTAGTCATGTGACGCACCAGTAAGTCGAAGTCTCCCTCCAAAGCCGAATAAGTCAAGGCTTCTACTCGGAATACAAATTCATCGACTGTGAGCCGAGAACTGTCACCGCTGTAAGAGATATTCCACCTGCGGATAGGGCTGCCAGAACGTCGCTGTCCTATGCCTGCAGGAACACGAATAGGTGGTGGTGGTACAGGGTTTGGTGCGGGCTGATTTAGAGGCTGACCAAACGCGGATGGAGGTCGATTAAAGGATTGTCTATGCACATTGGGAAAATCGTCAGATGGTCTGGGATTTCCCATAGCCGGAGGAGGACGTGAAAAATCTATTGGTGGCACCATGGCTGCTACTTGCTGACGGACACTATCTACTAACTCAGACCGTAATGTACTGAGGCTGTGTTCGAGACCTTCACGTACCAGGTCCTGCATTTGTAAGCGTAAGCCTGCCAACAGCGCATCCGTAGCAGCTGAGGTGTGGCCTTGAGCTGGGGGTAATGAACTGTCTTGCCGTGAGTTGTGATTAGTGAACGTCCGGGAATGCAAATCGCCCATTCCTGGAGATAACGAGCGTCTATTAGGTGGTGGTAGGTCGAACCTAGGCAAATCTAAGTTCGGCACATCGTGCTTAGTAGACTTCACCGGCTTCACCTTCTTCGGTATTGCACCATTATATTCTCTGAAGTCCTGTTGTGTAATATGACATCGGCAGTTAGGACAACTAGCATGTTCACCTATCCAATGCTGCAGGCATGCTTGGTGAAAAATGTGCTCACATACGGTTATTACAGGCTTCCTTTCGGCCGACCAGCTTGCATCACGACAGATGGAGCATGGTTCAGGTAGCATTGACATACTATTTGTAGCAGGTGGTGGCGTTCTTACTGTAGCCATAGTGAGTAGCAAAATTGAAAACGTTTTGCAAACCAAAAGTTCGAAGAAGAATGTCAGAGAAATTTAAAAAGTCAACAATCGAAATCAACAGGCTCAAACAAGATCGAAGCTAACGAGCTACTAAATTTATTAGCGCGTACTATGTAAATAAAAATAACCAAAAGTAGCTAACTAAATTCCAGTGGATAATTATTATCACTAAAACATTATATACACCAGTTACATACTCGTAATATAAAAATCCTTGGTATATAACAGGTGTATATGCGATAAGCAACAAAAAGCCTTCGGATGTAGGAAGATATTGTATATTCCTACAAAAACGAACTACTGGATCTATAAATACTAGAAAAATTTTTCATTAACTACCAAAATTCAAAATATTCTCATAAATATATAGTCTTTATCCTTTAGATAATTACCATAAATAGAAGAGGAAACTTCTACATACCATAAAGAGACTTTCGCTCTATCTCATACATTTACTAAATTAAAAGTTTGCAAGTTGGGACAAGATCTGTCACTCAGAAAAATATCTTTCCAAACGTCCAAAGAATTTGCTAAAAAAATGTAATAACGCAAAACAATTATAGCGTTTCACAATTGAAAAAAACGAGATAAGAACAATTCGATCAAAACATTTCTCCCTCACCTCCCGAAGCTAACTTCCACATAAGAGGTCAGGTCGCTCTCTCTCCCCCAAGGTCAAAAACAGGATACAGGCAAGTGACGTGAGTGTGTGCATTGAAAAAGTCAGAGCTCTTGCAGAAATCTGGGAAGAGTAAAGTCGGAGGTATCAAAGACTGAGAATGCTGCCAGAGATTCTTCAGCCAGGCAGTTAGCAGTATGCCAACTCCTGATCACTGAAGATCTCCAGCATCAATCCCATCCTCCGAGAACTCGTTCTCTTCTCCTCACCGAATCGTCGTGTCCAGCTAGTTCGCTAGCCGGGCAGAGTCATGAGTCTGGTCAACTAATTAGCTGGAAGCCAAGAAGTTGTCTCGCAGATTCATAACTCTGTCCAGCCAGTTGCCCAACAGAGACATGTCCCCACAAGAGCTCAAACGAAAATTTCGTGAGGCCACCTACCATTTCCATGGCAGAAGGCCAGCGGGAAAGATCATCCAAAAACATTTCCAAAAACTTTCAAAAAAAATTCAACAACTGTTCAGGCTTGAGGCTTGACCGAAGTCAAACCTAAAGCCGGATTTCAACTTCCAAAAAACTTTCATTAAATTCAAAAAACGTTACTTTACTTTAATCCAAAAATTCAAAATATCAAAGACTTCCAATAAAACTTTCAAAATATTACGTTACTTTACAAAAAAAATTTTCAACAAAACCAATTAGACTCAGGTCCACCCATATCTTCTACTGGATGTGAGACCTGAGGTCAATCAACTGGCAGACACCAGATGATCATCTCTCTCAAAGTCTCAGTCCCCAGTAAAATTTATATTTAGACCACCGAAGTCTAACTGAGGTGGCCCCACGTTGGGCGCCATTTTGTTATGGAAGTATGTTGAAGGCGACTTGACCAGGACGTTAAGTCCAAACTGCCAGCATGGGCTGACAGATCGCCTGATGACAACGATAGCACAGGGCGGCATGCTAGCACCTCGGCTAAGGGTGGCGGAGAGTGTGGGGGAGTTCCCGAAAATACCTGCCGCTGTCATCATCCATAATCAAAAAAATTTCATGCCTGCATACAAAAGAGCCGACACACACTCGGTCCTGAAGGGACCCTTACGTCACTTACCTACTTACTGTGGAAGGCGCAGATGTTCTGCCTTCATGGCCTTGCCCCATCCTCCCTATGACTCTGCTCGGCACTATCTGCAAAGTCCCTTTGGCTGACCTGTGGAAGAAATTAGAGCGGACCTATGCGACCCCGAATTGAAAAGGCTCCAGGATGTGAAGGAAGAAAGAAAATATTCAATCCATATTTACGTTATAATGATCAAAATAGGCTCATATATAAACATTGTTATCAACCTACAAATAGATACATTCTCTATTATTAATTCAATTCCATAAGTACATACTTTGGGTTACTAAAATGATCGTCCACAGCGTACTTGATTATTTCTTTTCTAAATTCACAAAAATTTTCTGACCTTATGTACATAGTAGATTTTATGGACACAACCTTTTATGCACCGTATGGCTTACTACGCTCAATGATATATATCCCGAGGTATTAATAGTATATAATATATAAATAATGTTTTCTTTTCTCTTCAGTTATGGCTTACTTTTCGTTTTGTATATGAAATGGTATTGATATATGTACGCGAGCCATCTCAAAGGAGATGCGCGGGTTTTTCAATGGTTGTTCTTTCTTTATATAATAATATTTATACCTGCATTGCCGAAAATAAATGTTTTTAAAAGTTTTACTGCCGTTTTTCTTTCTTTTTTTTTTTTTTTTTTTTTTTGTTATAATTCAAAGTATTATGAGAAGAATTTATTACTACACTTGAACGTTGCGACAAACCCCGAATAGAAAAATAAAAGAATACTTTGACCGACTGCTTCAGTCGTTACATAATTCTAAATCATTGTTTATGATGCATTGATTTCTTACATGTCTATTTACTACAGACACTATATCCAAGTCACATTTTTTAAAAAAAAGATCCTAACGACAAAAATTCAATGGCACTACACATTGAACTTGACTTTTCGTGGCGCTGATAAGTTTGAATAGAAATAATAAAACAGTCTTCAGAAGGTACTCATAAAGGCGTGACTAGGAAGGACACCTTTACGGAACAAGCGCATTTTAGGTCTCCCGAAAGTTGGAGAATTCGAATGCTTAAGATACGGGCTTATATCCTACAATAATCATAGTATTTGACACTTAATCCATAAATACTTTCCTCTGACAGCCTTACTTGGCGATAATTTCGAGATCGAGGATTGTTAGTGCACTTGTCGGTCATATCTACTAGGCACATGCATATCTTACAGTTCAAAACTATGCTCCTAAATCTAATTAACAAAATCAAGTCAGGATTCCAAATTACATAAGTAGCTAGGCGTACCCATGAAGTTAGACGTATATGTATGTAATTATAAGTTTAAGTTCAAGATATATATATATAAAACGCACAAAACTTGACCATATCAAAAAGGTTCTGCAATGCTATACGTATATGTATGTACTTATAATCTTAAGTTTAAGATAGATATATATAAAACGTGCAAAAATTAACTAACCATATCAAAAAGGTTCTGCAGTGCAAGTCACTGCCGGAACCGAAGTGTAATACATATGTATGAAAAAAAACAAAGTGTAATATTTCAAAATTACTCACATGTGAATCCTCGGCACGATGAAGCGCTTCAGCATTGCCTCCTGGATAAGAATTAACTGGAATTTTAATAATTTGATTACCCTGCTCTATCGCCAGAACACTTTTTGGGGGATGGTACTAGGGTTATGTCGCTTGTTATGTGAAAAATTTTTTTCCTTATACTAAAACATATTTCTCGGTGATCAGATGGATCCTGGTGAAGTTAATATTGTTTCAATAAAATTTTCCCCGCTTTTTCTGCGTGCCGTAGGAATGAATCTCCTGCTGCGCGGGTTGAAGGTTAGCTCGAGTTCGGGGGCCTCCAATATGGGAGGAATGTGCCCTCCTACTTCTTTTCCCTCTTTTAGAAAATGTAAATGCACCAGGTCCGGTACCAAGCTCAAAACTTTATCAAATTAGAACTTGCCCAGCAAGTGGAAATAATATGCCTTATTATGAAAATATCCCTCAAACATTTGCTTTTCATACGTCTCTCTAATAAGAGATATTATTTAACACAAAACGAAATATAAATTAGTTCTTTTAACTACCTTTTCGAGGTTTTTCCTGACGTACGCCACACCAGATTCGAATTCCAACAGATCCTTTTTCTTATTTCATAAATGGGGCTCCGGAGGGAGATGCCAAGTTTTATGGGGTGCCGTTGGCGGATTAATCTTTGGTTACTGTGCGAATAATGTACCAGGTGGGGATGTAAATTTATTAATAACGATAAGTATTCTTCGAACTTACGTGAGGGTTTTTTTTTTCTTCGTCGGATTGCGGCGAGAAATATTTGATCTTGCGGGATTTTAATCTTAACGACCTTACTTTCCTGCTAGCAAACTATGACAGACCGATATCGATGGTCTTCTTCTTCTTTCTGTCACTGAACATGACACCGAGCTTGAGAAAGCATTTCTCTCGGTCGGGGCGCGTTTTGGTTTCATGCTGTAGTCGACAACAAGCCGGGCATACACGCTTCAGTCCGTGGTGGCATATTGCTATATGCAATATGCTACGACCATAACATGTGATGCGGTAATATTCTACTGCCGTTGACGAAACTGGCGGTCACTGTCATTCTAGTCAGCAGCTGGGCTATAGTAAACAAACCGGCAACCGTCAAGCAGATTATTGTGCGAAATAACATGCTTGGTATTTGTTGCTTTGTAAAAAATCACACAGCTGTGCCAGTGAAGCAATTAGGTATACAGCCGTGCCGTGGAGTAACTAGGCAGTCAGTGGTAAACGGCACGCAATATCCCAGCATTTAGCTATATAAAGCAATACGCTTTGCGATTACGTACTGCTAGTTCACACAATGCACCTGCCATGCCAGTTACGGATCCATGCAGTTCCGCTTCCGCATACAAGTTTGGGCCACGACATCCCTCCCCCCTGGGAAAAAGTAGTCCCCCGAGGGTCTAGACCTGGTGCATTCAGCTACATATTTAACAAAGAGTCGTAGGCCCCCATTATATTACACTGTTCCATTTTATTTAATTCTTACCATTCTCATTTTATCTTCACATTTGCAACTTTCATTTTATCTTCACATTCCCAACTTTAATTTTATCTTTAACAAAAGTTTTATCTTATAGTTCAATCCTATTATTTAGTCGAGCACATTTACAAATATTTTACAAATTCTTTCCTTTATAAATTTTTTTTTAAATTCTATTATCCTTACCTTCTTCTTATTAACTACTTCATAATATATAACATTATATAATATACACGTATGTTTCTTGCTAATAAATGTACCTTCTATCATTTTCATCTTACATAAATATAAATTTTACCAGCTTTTATTTTTAACTTACCATACAAACTAACGCTTAATAATTTCATATTTTTACAATGCCCTACTCATCAATAATTTATTCAGTTCCTATACATATATATTTTCTTCTTAAATACTGTTGCAACTCTAGCTGTAGTAATTTACATTATTAATTGTCAATGTGTTAGGGCGATCATATATAAAGAACTCTTTATATTCAGTACGTGATAAAGTGTCTGAGTGGGTAGTTGGAAAAATAAAGAAGTCTAAGTACTAAAGTAAAACAAATCGCAAGTTTTTTATTTTAAAACCTAAATATTATCCAGCATATGATACAGTCCGCAACATTGGTCCAATCGATCCGAATAATTGATTAATCCGCGTTTTCGTGTTCGGTATTTAATTAAGTCTCCAACTTCACGGCACCCGCATCAGCGTACACGTGCATATTACAAGTAACCTGCTATCAGCTTCATACAATAGTGCGGTCATTGAAATTACGTGAAATACGAGAAATAAAGCCGACAAATCAGTGAAATTTCCATAAAAGATCAAAATTAGATAAAGGTATCAGTTGATCAAAGTGAAAATTTGCGAACCAACGCTATCGTCTTAACGGGACAACCAGGTTGGTGGTGTGTGAACGTAATCGCCAGATACCATTACGACATTGTGTATAGTAGTTGCAACCAGTGATTACTCGTACAATACTCAATATTTTTCAGTGCTATACATATTATCACATTCGAAAATCTAACAGGACTCCAAACTAGTGCAAGTTATAAATATGTGCGTAATTATCGGCATTTTTCAGTGCTATACATATTAACAGTGTTTGAAGATCTAATAAACTGAGTGCAATTATATGTATGTAATTATACCATTCGAAAATCTAACAGTGCTCCAAACTAGTGCAAATTATAAATATGTGTGTAATTATCGGCATTTTTCAGTGCTATTTATGACTACATACATCTAAACCAAGTGGCCAGTATACATGCATGACGTGCATTATTGACATTCTCAGTGCTATATGACCAAGTCAACACAGATTTCTTGGTGCTACTACTGTAATTCACTAATGCCTTAAGTTTATAAATTTTCTTGTTTACGCATAACAATTCGACACATCTTTGAAAGATTATCAATGCAAACTTGACACCAGATATTAAAGGTAGTCCAAAAGAGTGTTATACTAAAGACAACAGACCGTGCATCCTTCTCACACACATTGAAGGTGTACATCAAGGACCTACTCAAGTAAGTAAGCCATTACATTTTATGTAACCACATATTAGAATGGAAACATTAGCCAAGCGCAGAGGTGTTATTAAGTCAACCTTAACTCTTCTCGAAAATTATGCAAACAATTTAACGACAAATAATGCGGACGGCAGAGGACATCTCAGTACGTTTAGAGAGATTGGAAGAATTGGCAACTGAGTTTAATGAAATTTAGTGCCAAGTTGAAGAAGGTATTGAGGAACATGAATCGTTTCGAGAAGAAGAGCATGAACGCCCGAAATTCGAGGATAAATATTTCGCCATTAAAAGTTGCTTATGACATTTACTTGGAGCACTAAAGACCTCTGCACACGTTAATGATAGCTTTCGATCACCACCTCCGCCCATTCTGTTTAGAGAGCCCAGTGAACCTGATAAATTGCTTGAAGCATTATCACAAAATCAATCCATATTAACTGCTTTGGTATCAAAACTATTCGAACAACGTCAAGATATCGGCCCTAGTCAAAGCAGAACAGATGAAGACACAAAGCCGTTATCGCAAATTAAATTGCCCCGTGTAACAATTCCTCCATTTAGCGGGAATTAAAAGGACTGGATGTCCTCAAAGATCTCCACATCTCATTAGTACATGAGAATAATGCCTTTCACTCGTGGAAAAATTTCAGTTTCTAAAAACATCACTTCACGGCGAGGCTAGCTCACAATTAAAACATTTCCAAGTTACAGAAGCAAACTACAGCTTGGGCACATCTCCTTTCAACGTACGACAAGAAAAGATACATTGTTGATGCACATCTCAAAAGCATTATGCCACAACCGGGAATTACTCTGATGTCCCCTACTGAGTTCAAGGCACTCTACAATAATACTGTCGAATCTGTTCGGGCCTTATGCGCACTGTTGAACAGTGGGATTGTTGGCTCATTTTTGTTATCACTAGTAAACTAGATTTCGAATCACATCAACTTTGGGCTAGGCAGACATCTGAAGAAGATTTACCTTCGTATAAAGAACTGACTAAATTCCTGGAGAAACGACTAACAGAACTAGAGAGTACACACTCTTTAAAACAAGGCTACAGTAAACCAAGCGTGAGAACAGTGCAGCAATATCCTATGTATCGACCACAAACTGTAATAATTGTCCTAGTTGCTCAGGCAACCATATGTTGTTTAAATGTGCGACATTCAGAAACCTCACTGTTCCTCAACGTAAGGCACTTGTTATGGAAAAATCGTTGTGCTTCAATTGTTTATCTCCGACGCACAGCGCAACAAGTTGTCAGCGAAGCTCTTGTCGTATTTGCGGTCGTAAATACAATTCTCTTTTGCACGTTGCAGAACAAAGAGAGAGTCAAACAAACAACTTTCGCGTATCTGTAAACTCAGCTCAAGCTTGCGCCGAAACCGTACAGCCAACAGCCGTTGTACTGGTCAACGATGCATATGGAAATTCACAACATTGCAAACTTCTATTAGACTCAGGCGCTATGATTACTCTGGTAAGCGAATCCTGTAGCTTTACGACGACAACATTTTATTTGAAGTCCTACGTGATCGCAACCTTATAAGCCCTGCTGGAGGTTCGGTTGCTCAAAATACGATCTTTGGCTGGGTCATTGCTGGGCGTTGTGTTAATCAAGAATCGAACTCAGAGGCAATGTGCTGCCACCTGAGTAGCATCGACATTGATCATTATTTGAGAAATTTCTGGGAGGTTGAAGAACTACCCCACGAAATCAGTCCCTTGACCGAAGAAGAACAGCAGTATATGGATCATTTCGCCACAACATTTCATCGTAAAGAAGATGGGCAATACGAAGTACAGTTACCATTTAAGAAGAACTCAAGGAAACTCGAGGATTCTAAGCATTCAGCCTTAAGGCGCTTCCTATCCATAGAACGTAGACTTTCAAGAGAACACGAGCTCAGAGAACAATATACTAAGTTTATGAAAGAATAATTAGATCTCTCACACATGTCCAGGATAACCGAATCGGAGAAGTATTTGCCGACCGAGATCTCTTAATATCTTCCGCATCACCCAGTTATGAAGGCTGATAGCGTAACTTCAAAGCTTCGAGTAGTCTCTGACGCATCCAGCCCAACGACTACTGGCGTTTCACTCAATGATAACCTCATGAATGGACCGGTCGTACAATCTGATCTAATATCAATTTATTGCGCTTCAGAAAACATCGATATGCATTTGCCGCAGACATTGCAAAAATGTATCGGCAAATACTGGTCAATAATAAACATATGCAATTTCAAAGAATTTTATGGCGTTCGAATTCTTCGGAACCAATCGTCGAGTACAAGCTTCTCACAGTTACGTATGGTACAGCAGCAGCGCCTTTTTTGGCAACCCGGATTCTAAATCAGCTCGCTAACGACGAAAGTGCAGTGCTTCCTGCCGCCTGCAAAGTTCTTAAAGAAGACTTTTACGTCGATGACTGCATCTCAGGTAGCGATAATCTGCAATCAGCTATTAGTATTGCACGTGATTTGATTGAGCTCTTGAATCGGGGAAAGTTTGAGCTTCGGAAGTGGAAATTCAATTCAACAGAACTTCTACAGTTTCTCTCAAGTGATCAAAGAGATCCTCCACAGTCCTTTCAATTCATATGTAATGAAGCTACCAAAACACTGGGCTTACAGTGGCATCCAACTGAAGATTTCTTTTCGTACAAGATCGAACTACTTGACACTCAACCAGCTACCAAGCGGAAAATTCTGTCTGTGATTTCAAGGATATATGATCCTTTAGGATGGCTGTCACCATGTATCATTAGGGAAAAATTAATCATGCAAAAATTATGGCTCATTGGAGGAAGTTGGGATGATCCTATTCCGGAATCATTGGCAAGCCAGTGGATATCGCTTTTCAGTGATTTGAAATTCCTTGAGATTATCCACATACCAAGATAGTTAGGCTATTGCAGTGATGTGCTGCTTCATGGGTTCGCAGATGCATCAGAAGTAGCATATGGTACTGTGGTTTATTTAAGATCCAGAGATGAACATAATGAAGTAGTCGTGAATATAGTTGCTTCTAAGCCATGAAACTGACCGATGTTGAATGCTACGGTTACTCAGACTCAACCATAGTTTTATCATGGTTCGCCGATCATCCCAGAAGATGGCAGACATTCGTTGCCAACCGCACGTCTCAAATTCTAAATGAACTGCCTTCAAGTAACTGGAGACATGTTCCTTCGCCAGAAAATCCTGCAGATTATGTATCTCGAGGCACATCCCCCCAGTTTTTGAATTCCTGCAAATTATGGTGGCATGGGCCAGATTTCCTACGCCTAAGGGAAATGCCAGTTTCATGCATCAGTTCACTTGCGACTACCGGACAGGTTCCAGAATCCAGAAGTACTATGTGTCACGCCGCATTAATGCCAGCACAGGACTCTACTACAGCGGTACTCAAATTTAAACACATTTCTTAGAGTCGTTTCGTACTGTCAACGATTTATCAGAAATTTAAAGCACCATAAGGTCAATAAAAGGACTGGGTTTATCACAACTAAAGAATTGGATGAAGCCCATATGCTTGTATCAAATGGGTACAAGCAGAGACCTTCATAGAAGAAATGCAGGCTTGTAACACAAGTGGATGCTTACCACAACAGAGTACCTTGAGGAAACTCAACCCATTCTTGGACGGTGACTGCATCCATTAACAGAGGCTCACATCAACTTTTCACAAAAACATCCAATAATACTTCCGAAACAGCACGTCTTTACTGATCTACTGGTAACCACACTACATTTTACATACATGCATGCTGGACCAAGATTACTTCTCAGCGTTATCAGCCAAAGGTATTGGATTATTGGTGTACGTAACGTTGTTCGTCGCATAGTTTACAAATGCATTCAATGTGCTCGTCAACGAGCACAGACCGCCACACAGCAAATGTCCTCACTTCCCAGACCTCGAGTGCGACCGAGTCGTCCATTTTCCAATTCAGGTGTCGACTACGCTGGCCCCATTCTTTTTCGAACTTGGAAGGGCCGTGGAACTAAGACCATCAATGGTTACATCTGTTTGTTCGTGTGCTTAGCAACTAAAGCCTTGCACCTAGAAGCTGTCAGCGATCTCTCAACAGACGCCATTCTGGCAGCGTTCAAGCGATTTGTATCTCGTAGAGGTTATTGTTCAAACATTTGGAGCGACAATGGGACAAATTTCGTTGGCGCTGCTCGGGAGTTAAGCCCAATAGCAGATCTCATCTGATCTTCAGATCATCAAGCAAGAGTATTGAAGGAACTTACCAGCCGAGGCATCAACTGAAGTTTCATTCCACCGTCTGCTCCATATTTTGGCGGCCTGTGGGAAGCCATAAAATATGTAAAGCTCCATTTAAAAAGAACAATTGGAAATCCTATGCTGACCTGCGAAGAGTTTACAACACTACTTTGCCAAATTGAAGCATGCCTCTATTCGCGACCTCTCTCGGTAGCACCAACCCAAACAGACCAAGCCAGCATACTCACTCCTAATCATTTCCTCATGTCACTTTTTTTTTTTTTAAAAATCTTTATTTCTCTTTTCTCTTTACACAAACTTTTATAAAAACTTATGTTTCCTTTAAATTTCTAAACCCTTTTTATTTTTTAAACTTTTTATTTTTAACCTCTTATTTATGTTTTCTTTCAAAAGCTCTTCGAATCTCTTATTTATTTTTCCATCATTTCTTTCAAATCAAACTCTCTTATATTTTTTTTTTAATCTTTATCTCTTGTTTATTATTCCTCTTTTTTTTCTTTTGTTTAATTGTTATTTCCTTTAAATTCTGTATTTCTTCTTTTTCATTCAATTAATCTTTATATACTCTACTTTCGTCTCTTTTAAATCTCTATTTTTTCTCTTTTATTTTAATATTGCCTTTGTCTTGTGATTCCCCTGGACAGAACATCGGCAGGATTTTCTTTGGATGGTACGTGTCTCCATTGTTCGGGGATTGAAACTTCTTGAATGGCTGCAATTCTATTTGCTGCAAAGGTCTGGAACGAAGTGGATGTAGCGTTTATCCAGGCAAGCGTGATCTCTGAATCAGTCCAGAGATAACTAGGTGTTTCTCTGAAGTTCAAGTCTCCTTTTACTCGGGCCATTAACTCTGCGGCTAACTTGGCAGCACATAGCTCTAACCGTGGGAGACTTAGCTTTTTTGTTGGAGCGACTCTTGATTTTGCACATAGAAGATTGACAATGATTCTTCCTTCACTATTGATAGAGCGCACATATATAACGGCGCCATATGCCTTCTCAGAAGGATCAGCAAATCCATGCAGTTGTATTGATCTCGGTGCTTCAGTTGAGAGGACATGTCTTGAAAACTGTATATTGTTCAGTGTTTTCAGACTATCTCGATACCTAGTCCATTTAGTGTAACGTTCGATGGGAAGAGCGGCGTCCCAGTCAAGTTTAAGCATCCACAATTCCTGAAGGAATATTTTAGCAGTAACTATAATGGGCGACAAGATCCCAAGGGGATCAAATAACCGAGCAATTTCTGATGCGACTGTCCTTTTCGTTACCTTATTAGTAGATTCCCAATTGCTTCTTATACAAAACTTATCTGTTTTTGGCATCCATGTTAGGCCGAGCGTTTTAACAGAGAGGTCCTTTTCATCTGTGAAGTTTAGTTGAATTTCTTGATCTCCTAAAGGTATATTCTGCAGCAATCGTGGATGGTTTGCGCACCATTTTCGTAGTTTGAAACCTGCTTCTTTGAGTACACCGATTAGTTGTGTTTGCATCTCGAGAGTAGTGGCGAGGGAGTTAGCGCCAGTCATAACATCGTCTACATAGAATCCTGTTTGTAGTATTTCGCTTCCAACTGGATATTTAGTTGCTTCTATTTGGGCTAACCGTTGAAGACATTTCATGGCTAAGTATGGTGCTGCAGATGTGCCATATGTAACAGTACATAGTTGGTAGCATTTCAGCGTTTGGTTTGGATCACTTCTCCATAAGATGGCGTGGTATTTTCTGTCTTCTTCATGTACCCTCACTTGCCGATACATTTTTTGTATATCCGCTGTGAATAGAAAACGTGGCAAGCGAAACCGAAGAAGTGTGGTAAATAGGTCATTCTGTATTGTTGGACCTTTGTGTAAAATGTCATTTAATGAAATGTTTGTGGAGGTTTTCGTTGACGCATCGAAAACCACTCTTAGTTTTGTGGTGCTACTATCTGGCTTTATTACACAATGATGAGGAAGAAAGTAGTGTTGTGATGAAATGTGTCTTGAACTGACTTCTTCCATGTGCCCTAGTCGTATGTATTCCTCCATAAACTCGATATACTGTTTTCGTAAGTCTTCATTTCTTGCAAGCCTTTTTTCTAAGGCATTAAATCTTCTTAGGGCAATGTCTCTTGACTGGCCGAGGGTGCTTGGGTCTCCTGCAAATGGTAGGCGTACAATAAATCGTCCTGTCTCATCCCGTTGAAACGTTTGGTTGAAGTGTGCTTCGCATTGTTTTTCTCAAAGCGTGAAATTTTTTCTTGGAACTTCTTCCGCTTCCTCAATCTTCCAGAATCTTTCGATGGCCTTGTCTAAATCTACCTCAGAATCTGTACATATTCCACAAGTTGCCACAGCTGCCGTTGTACAACTAGTCTTGCCAGCTACGATCCAACCAAAAACAGTGTTTTGTAAGGTTGGCAGATTTGGTCCCAAACTGATTTGTCCAATAGATAAAAGTTGAAGATAAAACTCGGCTCCGAGGAGAAGGTCAATGCGATCTGGTTGATCGAATGCCGGATCGGCTAGTGCGATATTCTGTAGTATTTTCCAAGATGATGTGTCCATTGGTTGACTGGGTTGATTTGAAATTATATGAGTGAGGACAAAGGCCTCCAATCTGGTAGAAAATCCATTTATTCTGGAGTTCAATGTGGCTCGGCATTCTATTTCCTTACCACTGTCACTCACTAATTTAACCCGTGCAGTACTCAGAAGTACATGATTCATCTTTTCTTTGTTCTTGTAGGTAGTTAAAGCAAGTGGCTGATAGCTTATCCCGATGTTAACTGAAGGAGATGGGATGAATTCCTGAACGTTAGGCCTTAATTGATGATCTGCTGGCTTGTTGAATGCCCTCGGAGGTTCAGTCATTTGAGTTTGCTCTATGTGCACTAGGGTGTTATGCCTCTTAGCGCATTTGGTGCATCTTCTGAGGGTACAAGTCGAAACCGAATGACCTGGCTTTAGACAATTAATGCACAGGTTGTGTTTACGTAGTAAATTCAGCCTGCAGCTGGGTGACATTCGCAGGAATCTACTGCAGTGAAACAGTTGATGCTTATCACTGCATGCTGCACATCTTTGATTTGATGATATTGTTGATGTTAGAGTTTTGGCTGTACTCTGTCTTTTGTTATAGTCATCTGGACCCTTTCCCTTATGGCCCAGTGCTTCCAGAGATTGAAAGCGAGTTTCAAGAAATGCCAGAAATTCCTTAAGTGATTGAATCTAGTCATCTGGACCCTTTCCCTTATGGCCCAGTGCTTCCAGAGATTGAAAGCGAGTTTCAAGAAATGCCAGAAATTCCTTAAGTGATTGAATCTCCTTTGGCTTGGCTAGCGATTGCTCGTAAAGCTGGTGTGTGGTCTTATTCATTTTTTGAGAAAAATGTGGAGCAGGAGTGGATCTCAATTGTTGGTAGGTATGCCAAGATTTTCCAATCCTAATATGCACTCTTGCGTTGTGTCATGCATTGTCTTTATTGATGTAGCAGATGAGGTTTCTGCTGCATGAGATGACTGGTTTAGTAATTTGTTGATGAGTGCTGCGACTAATAATCTTTTGTTCTCGTATCTGTCCTGTAATAATTTCCAGGCGGTCGAGTAATTTTCATCAGATAGCGTAAAGTGTCTCACCAACTTCTCAGCTTCCCCCACTAGATTCATCTTCAAGTACCACATCTTTTGACAATTGCTCATTGTCTGATTGTGAACCATCTGAGAGAACAGATCGAAGAATTGTCGCCATTTTCCGTAGTCGCCATCAAACTTTGGTAGCGTTATTTTTGGTACACTTGCAATAGCTGTATTAGATGCTGGAGCCTGTGTTGATGGCAGTGGAGTATGGCCTTGTTTTTCTATTATTGCAGATAATTCGATTAGATGGCGATGCACAATGTCTTCTAGCTGAATATAGCCTTTGGTATCATAACCCAGTGTGGCGGGGTCCTCTACTAGCTCCCAAATGGCGCTGTTTTGCTCTTCCACTTGGAACCAGTAGTGCTGATTTGTCTTGATTTTTAACTCGAAGAAGGACTGTGGATGTTGTTCGGGGTCCAAATTCTCGAGTGTGGCGAATAAGCGATAAAGTGACTGAATTATCACCCCTTGTCTTCTCATTATTCTGGTTATTTCTGATAATGGCTTAGCAGATTCAGGTAAATTGCCTGCTACCAAGGGCTTGGGCATAACTCCCTTGGAAGCTCCTTTTGTGGTTGATTTATTCGTGAATTGGTTTTGTTGTTCATCGTTGGCCATTGAAATTAGTGGCTCTTCAGATGTTTGACTATTGGCGTCTTTCTTCAATTGCATGATTTGTTCTATGAAATGTGCAACATATTGTTCATACAATTGAGCCGTAGTTTCATAGCATCCCGTGGTGAAGTATGAATGACTTATAGGCGGAGAAGGCAGATTTCTGATTTCTTCATCGATCTTCTCGAAATGCGACCGTGCTGCTTCTAGACGGCGAAGCCTCTCTTCATAGTAAGTTACTGTTGTTTTCCTGTCGAGTGGATCTTTATCGTAATTAGAAGTGACTTGTTTCACTCCTTTCGCATATTCCTTTTGCTCAGCAGCTAACTGATCCATATCTCTGGATTGCGTACCCTTTGACATGTTTCTTCTTGTAGAACTTGAAATTCTTCTGGATTGTAGCAAGTCGAAATCTCAGAAAAATGATGGTTGATGTGTTTAACTGTGATTCAAGTGTTACACTTAAATCATGTCGGGGTCACCAAAAAATGTGAAATTCTTTTATTTCACGTGTACGTAGACGCAGTCAAGGTTTTAAACCCTGGCTGTAATTTGATGGGGTGTACGCGGTACATAAACCACTACACCAGAAATAATGACCTGAAAGGTAAATGGTTAAAATGTATAATTAAAACGAAGATATCTAATTTGAAAACAAAACTGACCATTTATTTGATTTGTTCCTCTTTATATTTAAAATTTCTTTACAGTAATTCTTGTTAATCTAGCATTTCCTCACTGTCGCAAGTCGTGCTTGAAAATTATGGAATTTGCTGACGGTGAGGAAATGCGCGTTTGAAATTATCGAAGAATTCACATGTGGAGCAATGAACTTTGTGCATATCCAACAAATTGATTGAATGGCATGTAATAAGCTGTAAGTATGTGCTGACAATAAATTTGTTGGATATGCACGTACAATGACCTTACATTATTTTAATTCTAAGATTGTTCAACTCCCAAAAATAAATATAAAACAATTTTAAAAATCACAGTACCTTTTTTTTACCGGCTGCACCAAATTGTCGTGTCCTCTGCAAATTGAGAGTACTTGGGATATTTTAAGAGAAACTCGCTCGTATCTATTTTAAGTACATCACTTCTTTATTTAATACAAACTAAACCTAACCGTGAGCAGTCATATGCTCTTACCGCCTAATTACAATTTCCAAAACTATCTCGCGTACAGCGATCACTTGATTAAAAAGGCAACTGCTTACCTCCAGTTAGTCGCGCACCTCGTTAACTTAGATACGGAACTCGGAAGTTAAACATGACCCTCACATACCTGTGATGCGGTAATATTCTACTGCCGTTGACGAAACTGGCGGTCACTGTCATTCTAGTCAGCAGCTGGGCTATAGTAAACAAACCGGCAACCGTCAAGCAGATTATTGTGCGAAATAACATGATTGGTATTTGTTTCTTCGTTTGTAAACAATCACACAGCTGTGCCAGTGAAGTAATTAGGCATACAGCCGTGCCGTGAAGTAATTAGGCAGTCAGTGGTAAACAGCACGCAATATCCCAGCATTTTGCTATATGAAGCAATACGCTCTGCGATTACCTACTGCTAGTCCACACAATGCACCTGCCAGTTACGGATCTATGCAATTCCGCTTCCGCATACAAGTTCGGGCCACGACATCCCTTCCCCACATGGCAATAAATCAGTGCGACAAAAAACCAAAAAAATGTGGAGAGAAATCCCAGACAGGGCTATCTTTAGATACCTTCTAATATCCGTTTTGCGTATATGACGAACGAAATATGCTTCTCCATGAAGGCCTAAAAGTTTAATAATAATTTAAGAAAAACTAAGACTAAATAACTGATCCTTTCTTAACTATTCATTCTCGGACCTAATCGCTTACTGAATATTTTGAAACTCCCGAAAATAATTTCTGGGGTTTCAACGACTTCATTAAATTATATCACTTGAACGTATTTCAGTTCTCAAATTCTATACTGGGGTGCGAAAATCTACTTCATTTCTTTTTTCTTTGAAATCTACGTTTCTGGTTACTCTCTTCAGAAGAAATTACTCTACGTAAAATATCACTGGGAGTGATCGTATTGATGATGTACTAGTATCTCAAAGACTATGTTTATCTTATTTTAGCGGCTTCGGAAACATTTTTTACTCCTATATATCTGCAGACGTCGTTCCAGTATATCCTAGACATTTCCAGTAATTTATAATCGGCGTAAATGTTGCAAATGCCCCTACGCTTCGAAGTTCAAGAGTCCAACAAGATGTGTCGGATTACATCTCAGATCCAGCATAACAGGTTAATTGTTGCAAAATTTGTGTCAGCATATATGACGGCGAAGTCAGCATCTGATTTGTCCTGTGTAATTTGCAATGCACAGAACTTTTATGGAACCAACTATAACTTTGACTTGTATGCCGCTTGCTTTTTTTTCTACTTACGCCGAGAATACGATAATAAAAGTCTATCTGGAAATTGTTGTTTTTATGTGCTGCTATATATATTCCTTTATCTGGGTCTTTCCGCACGCACTATTTCTTTTCCGCCTTACCTTTACTTTATCCATCCGAGCCTTCATCTCGTTTTCTTCTCTGCTCACTTGTGGATAACCTTATCGACCACTTGATTATTATCTTATTTTAATTATAACGCTTCTCTTTTTACTTTTAAAAATGAAAATTTTATTCAATACGTTTTCCGCACAGCTCTATTTTCTTCTCCGACATTCTTCTTCCCTGCTCAGATCTTTTTTTTCACCTCAACTAGGTTGAAATGGCTGGTGGTGTCAAGCGTGGCAGTACCGTCCCGGTGTGGGATCGCCCCGGGGATGAAATCACCTGAGGCAGCATGCTGCCTGGTGTGTCCGCGACCATAACACAATCTGAAAATATATTGACAATTTTTTGCAAAATATGTTCACTTTTAGGCGGGTATGGTATTATATCGAAATCCAATACTATTGAAACTAGTTGACCGTCTTTGGACACAAAGTGGGCAGTTACAGCTAGATACCTAAGGTTTATTTGTCACAGATGTCCAAGATTACTTTTAACTGATTTGATTATGTCTATGACCACTGTCTTTTTCCCTTTATATAATTCCAGTATTCCTGAAGTTAACTTATGTATATCGGATAGGAAGGACAAAACTCCTATTAAAAGTTGACACAAATAGCTGAAAGTGCTCTTCTTCAACAATACGAAATGAATGATTACCATGAATTATATAGTTTTTTAATAAGGCACCAAAATCGTGATTTTTGTATCAAACTTTAAGCTTTCCTGAACCAGAAGCTCTCGCAGAAAAACTTTTATTGCATGATTTACACAAAACTCGATTCGTGTGAATTTCAAATATATCCCACTTTCAACTTCTCCGAGCTTTTTCTTTTGATTTACTTAAACTGCTAACTGATGAATCATTACTAATCTCCATCGATTCGTGATCACGATCCAACCAAGCACCACTATTATTATCAGTTTCAGATTCATACGACATTGTAAAAAAAATACAGTAATATACACACAGTAAATCAAGGCACGTCAAACAACCTCACTATTGCGATCTATTTCTGTTGCTCTTATTACACTGAACGCTCTGTCGATGATATGAATAGAACGATTCGTAGAATTGCACTGAATTGAATTCTTTTAAGGTCGGTATTGGATACTATAGGGTCTACTCGTGGAACTAATCTGGAAAATCTTGGAATCGGCGTGTTCGTTCATGTCAAAACCATGCGACTCGAGCGCTATAGTTCGAGCTTTTAATGCTTGCGAGTCGTAATCACTCCAGCCTTAAAATCTCGAGTGTTCAAAGCTCGCGGGCGTTAAAGGCTCGTAAGCACCGAGTCGGCGTTCAAAGCTCAGCGGTAATTTTTTTACATCACTAATTAGGCTCGAGCGTTGTAGGAGTGTTATGGCCGAGCAGCTTATTAAAACGCTCGAGCCACACTAGAGCTTTTCACAAATGACTGTATATGCAACTCAAGCGTTTTTATATTGCTCAAACCGCAACTCGAGCGTTTTAGCGCCGACTCGATTGATTTCACAACACTAGTCTGTGGTTATGCTATTGAAGCTATTCTCTATGGGATGCACCAAGAGTGGTGATGTTACAGTCGGTAATTCGAGGACACGTTTACCTAGGGACTCTCTCCCGTTCAATGACCGTAACCATTGAATGGAGAGCCGTCTCAGTTGATCTGCATCTTCGGTATGCGTATTGCGAGGAGTTTAAGGGAAAGGCTGTTATGGTTACTGGCTTCATATATTCTTCTAGGAGCCTCTGGCATTTCAAAAGGAATGAGAAGCGAATTATAATTTGGAAACCTCCCAGTCGAAGAACATATAAAGCTTCAAAGGACGCAAATGTCATATCAATTAATTCCTGCCTTCGGCTGGTAACAAAGGTTGGTTCGTCGTCCTGGCTCAACCAGATCCGCTGAAGTGATGAACTCCAGCAACTAAATTACATCTTTACTAACAATCTCATTTTCAAAAAAGAAGGGGCGGGTGTATTTACAGGTACTTATCTAGGATATCTTTTCCTAGTACCTAGTACATACTTATTCATATTTATTTGCAATTTACAGCTCATTTATATAGCAGGATGAAATTTTGTACATTCTATATTATAGCAAAAGTAATTTTAGCTTTGAATATGAGCAAAATCGGGTAACTTAGCCGTATACAAATTTTGGTTCTTATGAATGTTTTAAATTATAAGCTCTGTTATTTTGTGTCCGCAGAACAGGGGCAGAGCAAAAGATACGCAAAAGAACGCCTCATACATTTTGATAGAAGATTTATAAAGCGAATGGTACAAATAGTTCGCTTCAATCGACAGAACAATTTTTTCTCTCCAGCATATGGGAGTTCTAGAACAAGGTACACAAAAGAACACAGCTATAATTGAAATTTTGCATACGGCAATTGGTCTGCATGTGGCAGATAGGGAAACAACCCATAAATATAAAGGTTAAATGCATTTATTCAATTAAGTAGCCGCGTACAATTCATCAAAATTTGACTATTATTAACTGAAGATATCAAGGATTTCATTTTATAATATTATAATAATAATAAAAAATAAAATTAGTTTTTATAATAGCTATAATCAATTATGGTGGAAAATACGCTAGATGAAAATAAAAGTAAAATAAAGTGAAAAACCAAAATATTCTATGGCAACACCAAGAAGGGGTTACCCGATTTAGTCCATTTCTTTACCCTAGATGAAGAAATCAGAGGGTGTACTAAATTCGTCATCCCATTTATAACGCATAGTAGAGCAAAAGGGATTGGATATCACGCATATTAAAAGTTATTTTAATTTTCACATGTCTGTCCGTCTGTCTTCACGATTGCTGCAGAACGCATGCACTTAGAAGCTGAAATTTTACATGTAAAAAAAAATTTGATTTATGTTCGATAATGGAATAAATCGGGTAGCTCCTTCGTAGGATTGCCATGTGTGCAATGTGGGTACTGACGTAGAGAGCTGAAATTTTGTACAAGACATTTTCATAAAAATAGTAAATTTCGAAAATGGGCTAAATCGGGCAACTCTTTTTGTTCCCATACATAGTTTGGTTTTTCCTTATACAAACACTTCCTTATACTTATAAATTAGGCAGCCTTTCATTTTGTTGCTATATGAAGAGGATGTTTTTTATGCATACTGTGAACACCATCAGTTTTACACATTTATAATGTACTTAAAAGTTCTTCAGAATATAAAATCCTAGGAAACTAGTTATCCTCATTTTTACTGCTCGACGAACTGTTCTACAAAAAGATGCCAAAAAGCACACAGAGGAGTTACCATACGGAATTAAATACGGACATTCATCTAGGGTATCGTAAGAATTGATCTTAAATCCAGACATGCAAAAGTCAAAATTACCTTTAATGTTATGCTTGGCAGTCCAATTCAAATGAAACTTGTATATGAGATTGATTTCATCTAGGGTTCAATAAGGAAAAAGCTCTTATTTCTGAAGAGCAGTAAATAAATTTTACCGTGGTTTATGCTAAATTAGTTTATTTAGTTTATTATTAGTTTAATCACAATGCCAGATATATGTTAAAAAACTCGCTACTTTAATTTTTGTTCTATTTTCCGCGTCCTTTCCTTTTACAGCCTTCAAGGAAAATATTATCTCAGCTGGAAAGATGAGTATTAAAATCGACAGAGCTTCAATATTTTATAAAACTTTCTTGAGTCTATCGAATAATAATAACATTAAATATTATAGTTGCAGAACATCTAATCGCCCAACATAGTGCTATCAAAATGTTACATTCACGTGTTAAATTGGTACTGTCATATATAAAGGCAATAGAAGCTGGGCAACTAGCTCCAAACCAGGAGATATTACGAGAGGCTTATGCGCTGAGTCATCGTCTCCCTGTGGTGCAAAGTCCCTCTTTCAGGGAAGAATTTTATACGGTAAGCAAATTGGGAATATAAAGATTACAATAGACTTTTTTTCACCCACTCTTGCAGCAATCGAATGACGTTGGACTTATAACTTATCTCGGCGCATTAACAAAAGGCTGCAATGATATGAATCATTTCGTCAATAAGTTTAATGTTTTGTATGATCGTCAAGGAATGGGAAGAAGAATGCGAGGTCTTTTTTTTTAAAAAAAAGAAACATTAAGTTATTTGATAGAAATTTTCCTGAAATAAAATGTTCTATAATATTTTGAACATTATTTCTTAGTTAAAACTTAAAAACAAAAATATAAGAAGTCTTTAATTATTAAATTATTCAGTTTGATTCAATGGTGGCATCCTATGCATTCGTAAAAAAAGTTCCTAGTTTATTTATTAATAGCATAATCATTTTACAAACATTATATTTGGTATTGCTAAGATACTTTTTCATCATCTGTATGTATTACTACTTTCCTTCATCTGTGGTAAATTAGTAGCATATTCACGACAATCGTGCAAAGGGTCCTAACTTTTGTAGTGTTTGAATTGGTTCAAGCTGTCAGGACAATGGCTCAGTGCAGCACCTCATTAGGCCTTGTCACAGGAGATGACAGCTAACACCAGACGCAGTCCTTCCTATTACGAGGGGGGTATGAAGCCAGGGTGCCTGCGCTTGTTGACAGTGCACGGACTAGCTCGTCGTCAGGGGGGTGGAATCTTGGCTTCACCTCCAATAGGTTAATGTGATCGCAGGCTGCTTGTGGCCAAGGAAGCTGGAGAGGAACTATCAGGAAGCTCACTTCTTTGAGGTAACCACGGGGATATAAAAATAGTACAGACAGGGGAATGGTGCTGGAACAAGCCGTAGGCATGTTCGAAATGACTGACCAGACTCGGCTAACATCTGGGTATCAGTCTGGCGGGAGACGTTCACAGCGTGTAGCTATGACATCTATAGTGGAACTGACCCACCCAAATACATCCATGGCCCGCCGCCATCGATCCCATACCAAACAAGAAAGACTGACGGAAAGGAAAGAGGTAGGCAGGCTATCCCATCTTGAGTTCCTCGAGGGAGGTTGGAGACAGACGGACGCCCATGCGACTCTTAGCTAGTATACATAAAAAAAAAAAAAACAATGTAAACAGATCAAGACGTTTCAAAATAAAGGATTCCATAAAAAAACTGTGACTTTTATTAAAAGCGAATATATCTTTTTATTAGGTGTGAGAGTCCACCGTATAATCGACTGAAAATGATGCAGACCAGAATAAACTAATATAAACCCAAATCTAATACGAGAACAAATGACTAATTAGGAGGCTTATGCTCCAACTGGAACTATACACAAGCCCAGAGGGGGCGTTACCTACAACCGTAAGTTATTAATCTAAACACATATATATATATATATATATAAATCTATCTAGCCTTATATTCATCTTACAACCTTTATATATTACATATACATATATATCTATATCTATATGTGGACCAACACAGTTGATCCCAACAAGGTAGGTACTGATTACTTTCACTTTACGTTACTTTATAGTTGAACCAAAAATAAATTTCCAGGATATAGGTAATCACTCGCTATTAAGCTCTACTAAGTCACTACCTTGCTGATCTGGTGCTTATTTGAACACAAACCAAAAAAAAAAAACTCTTAGTCCTCTCATCATGGACGACTGAGGCTTAATTTACCTCTAACTAACGTTATATTAGGACGACTACTAATTGCTGATATAATACTACTATTTACATGACGAATATAACCTTACTGAGATAATATTAACTTTATGTGGTGACAACCACTATTTACTGCTATAATACTACTAATCAGTTCAGCATACAGGAGCGAAGTCGCAATATTATTATATATTATTTTCATTAGGTTACATATTGGATATCTTTACTGAATTCTCGTATTTTTGCTCGGCGTTTTTTTTTTTTTTGTGTAAATATATATATATAAAGATATTGTTATAAAAAAATTTTGGGTATTCACTCAGCCGCTCCCAGGAGGTGAAGCTTCATCTGCCGGACCGACGGGTATTTCTGAAAGCTTATTTACAAAAAAAAAAAAAAACAATTAAATGCCGATATTCGCTACGCCTGGCGATGGTGTAGTATCAAGTGACTACACGCCCGTCTCTTTCGTGCGGTTTCCTTCCTGTTCACATTTGACCTTATTGACCTTACAGGCTCCTAATGTATCTACTAACTAAAGGTACAATTGATCTTTAGGACGTGATTATTCTGGTATCGGGTTGATTTGAGGTGACCTCCGAGTCTCTTTCTTTTTCCTTTATTATTTTTTCCTTTGTTTTTCCTTTTTTGTTTTTTTTATATGCCGCTTCTGCGTATTTCCCTTCAGCGCTTTTTATTTGCACTTCTTCTATTCTACGACTTGTTATTTTACTTTTATATTTTTTTGTTTTTCTTCCTCTTTCTTTGGTACTTATTACTCCGAATAAATAACTCCAAAGCTCTTGCTACCGGTTCTATTATGAGCCGAGCCGGTTTATCTGACACGTTTGGGCTTTCTAATTTGATGCACTTAAGGCATTATAAATAGGCGTATGAAATAGGATACCACAAGCTTGGTCTGGTAATATTATTTCAAATGCTGCCAGAGGAGCACGACTGGGGCTGAACTGGAGGTTAGATAATAGATACACGAGCTTATATGTACTGGGTGGTATCACTAATGGCCGGTTTCACAGTCCAGGCTTAAGCCACGGGTATGGCTTAAGCCCAGAGCTTAAGCCTACTCGGTTTCACAATACTCAGTTAGCTGAGGCTTAGTTAAGCCGCGGATGAAAATTTTTAAGTTGTCAGCATTGCGGTAATTGTGAATTTTTTAAAGGAAATTGCCATTGTGGATTAAAAACTAAGCGAAAAGAAGGAGAACTTTTTATTTGCCAGTTTGTTGTGGTTTTTATCTGGAAGGATATCAAATCCAAAATCATTGTTGCAGAATGTTTCGACAAGGTAAACCATAAAGCCGAATGTTTCTTTATAATTTTTTCACAGGTCACACCTTGCGATATTATATTATACATTTCTTGGTCTCTTATATCCTCTGCATCAGATAAATAAATCATTATTGTCATAAACTGTTTGGTTTCTTCTTAAAACGTCAAATGGAATGCTGACACTAGCTGCCAGACAGTACTCAAAACTGTTAGATAACTATTTTTCGCTTGGAAAATTTCAATTTAGTTTTAAAATAAAACTTTTGAAATATGCACGTTCATTTAATAACAAAAATTATAATATTTAGGCAAAATATATATTTAGCAATAATTTCTTATGTGTTTCACAGCAAAATCTGAGGCTTAAGCCTTCGAGATGACGGGCTTAAGTTAAGCTTTCCTTATGCCAGTGATTTCACTTAAGCCTTGACTGTGAAACCGGCCATAAAAGAATATAATTAGAGCAAATCGTGCGTAGGTATTGAAAAAAAATATGAATATATTACCCATCGATAGCACTAAATCTCTGCTATACAATTTCTTCACTAGGGAGTGTATATTTCCCGAGATGCACGCGGTTTTCGTTGATTTTTTGAATCTGGGTGAGTTACAGGAACCGATCTGTATAAGAGTAGACGTGAAGTGACAGGCACTCTAGAACATTTAGCCATGTCATCTTTAGTTTAACGTTTATCGATACTCGAATCGAAAGCTTAAGGGCCGTCTTCATGAATGTGCCGGGGTTAGTTTCCGTGCGAATGCGCGACCTGCCAGAAGGGTTAGGAAGAAGAAGATTTACATATTGCTTATAATAACCTCGCACTTTCTGTGCTAACTGACAGCTGGCATTCGTCTTACTATAGTCTGAAATTATGCTCACGTTACACTTTATTTTGCTTACTTTAGTTAAACAACTAAAAACTATCTAGGATAAAATGTTCTCATACTTTTTGTCAATTTTTTCAAATACATATCTTGTAGATCAATAGATAAAAAGTAATTTCATTAAGTTATTTTTACATGATAATTGGTAATTATGATATATACTTTAGTTAGGACATTTTGTGGTAGAAAATTAAAAATTCGAGTTAGGAGGTTATGCACACATGTTGTCGATATCCTTTTCACACATGTCGTCGATATCCTTTCCACACTGTTTGTGCTTCAAACGATATTTTCTTCGAAGTTGTGAGCGATGCTTGCACGATGCATCTTATCTCCAAATCCCCGCTGTAAATTCATATTCAGAATCAAGCGCTCTAGGATTATTATATTCTCCTTGAATTAATTTTTTTAAGAATTTTTTTTTATAATATATTAGGCAATTCTGGAACGGTATCTCGTTTCGTAATCTTGAATAAATATGTACATTAGGGAATCGGAGCAACTAAGACACCGCGACCAGAGTTGATTTATTGTGCTTTCCATTTTTAATGGTTAGGTTAAATGAAGAGGATAAGGGTGAAAAATTCCTTTCTCATACCTTACGCGCTACGCCAGAGGCGATCCAGTTGCCTGTTTTCACATTTTTGTAGCTCCCCAGTAAAGTGGGTTCCAGGCAGGGACCAGTATACGGATTGTCGGTTTCAGTTTTAGCAAGATTATCCGCTTTTTCATTTCCCTCTATTTCGTGTTAAAGGATCTAAAGCAAGGTTTTGTTGTTGTCCCTAGATAACAGCTCCAAAATAGTTTTGACTAACTTTTGAGAAGACAGAGTCAGCTGTTGTGCAGCTGGGCTGACTGAGCAAATATGTGTAGATGTTGGGGCTCTCTATTCAAGCTTTCTTGAGCTCCAACTTCTATAGCGTAGGTCTCCACTTGAAAGATGGAAGGTGTGGTACCAAGCGGAATAGGGGGTTCAGTTTCTGGGCCCACCAGTTAGCTCTACCTGGATCCGTCAGTATACCAGAAATGAGCCTGTTGCGGTAGCTGAGGCTCTGTGCCTAATATCGGGCTTCTTTCGTTAATGGTTACCTGATAGTGCCTTTCTAAGAAAAATCTTTTTGTTATAACATCTGTTGGAGCAATTAGATCTTTATGACCTGCTCGAGGATGTTAAGATGTAAGAAATATGGTCATCTAGACTTTTCCTTCGAGGCATATTAACCGGTTATTGTAAAGCATTCCTTCAAATACAAGAATTATACAGCTTGTCAGATAGTCCAGTCAATAAGGACTAAATAAGGCATTTGCCCTACAAAAGGTGGGGTAGTCGTGATTTTTATATATGTTATTTAGTTTTGGGCCCCGATGAAAAATTCAAGTTTAGAACCTTGGGAAGGGTCCGCGCGGTTCGCTATCTTGGATTAAAGGTACCAAAAATTGGGTTTTTCAAAATAATTCCTAAACGGTTGATCCTACGACAAAAATGTAAAAATACAAATTTGAAGAAGACTAAATTCCCTTCATTTTTTTTTGTAAAAACACTGTTTTTGTAAGTCTGATTTGTAACGAGTTACAGCGGCGGAAACGTGAAAAAATGTATACGAATAGTACCCCTTATAGTCCATGGTGGCCTTAGAACAGGATGTGACAGTAGTAATGCAAGGGGCGGGCGGCATCTCAACCGTTTCGGAGTTATAGGGTGATTAAGAAAATACGCTAGTCTTTCACAAAATACCCTGTATTTTAAAAAGTTCAAGGTGTATGGCCATTTACAGATATCATTGTATGCACAGAAGTTCATGGCCTTTCCAACGACTGCTCGACTAGCTCCGTACTTCTCTCTCCTCAGGAGTTATAATGGTCTAAACTAAAAATAATTTATTCCCTTAGAGACTGAAAACACTTCATTTTAAAATAACCGGCCAAGTGCGAGTCGGACACGAATGAAAAACGCCGAAAAAATCACGTTTCTTGTATGGTGGCCCCCTTTAATTTTATTTTATTTTTATTACTTGTTGTTATATCGCCAATAGAAGTACACAGTCTGGGAAAATTTCAACTGTCTACCTATTACGTTTCATGAGATACAACCTGGTGACGGACAGCCAAGTCTTAGTAATAGGGTTCCCGTTGTTACCCTTTGGGTGCAGAACTCTAAAAAATATCGCTAATTTCGGTATGATCTGAATAGCTTATGAGCTAATTACTGTTTAACGGCTACAGTGAGCATATTGGAGGTCAAATTAAAGAGGAGAGTGGACAGTTTACAGTTTTAATAAAAAAAAAAACAAAAGTTTAAACACTTCTTTGTAAAGAAAAAAAAAGGTCAAAGTCAATAAAAAGGTAAGAAAATCCGAAATTCTTAGTTTAAACCACCATAACTCCTGAGTGTTGTGACCCAGGTGCCTATACCCCGAATCACAACAATAAAACCAATACGCCAATATCTTGCCCTATGCAATATATTGGCGTACTACAATTTGACCCTGAAAATGAAAAACATTTTACTTTCAATTTTATTTAAATTTTAAATGCATTTAAAAATGCATTTTCATACTGAAACAAAATGCAATTTAGCATAAATTGCATTTTGTTATCAGTCATATATTCAGTTCACACGGCATGTATACTTACCTACATGCAGCGCCGTGCTGTAACTTTTGGGGGCCCTGTGCAGACACTAAAAAAATTTTTTTTTAAAAATCATTGAATTCATTTTTATTGATCTTAATAATACAAAAAAATTATAAAGTAATTTTTCTAGCTCTTTTACTGGCAAATTCATCAATTATATCATTGAAATCAATTGTTCTGGCTGTTGCATTTTCTATCGACAGTATTGCTAAACCAGAAAGTCTTTCCTGTGACATTGTAGACCGTAGATAATTTTCAATTAATTTTAGTTTTGAAAACGATCGTTCACAATGAGCAACGGTGATAGGTATTGTTAATATTACTCGAAATACGATACATACATTTGGATATAATTCTTCCAAATTCCTTTCTAAAATGAATTCCAAATTTTCCATAATAGTAAAATTATCTTCTAAAATATATTTTAAAATTGAAAGTTCATTTTTAAATTCCACCTCTTCAATATCGCCTTCCAAGTGTTTGACCAGCTTTGTACAATTAGTATTGAATTCATTTGTATTCATAGTTTTTAGCTTCTTCATCTAAAGAATTATACGATTCAAATCGTTCTTGCAATGAATCCTTCACAACATCGATTAATTTATTAAAATAAGATTGTTTAAATTTATCTTCAGCAGTTAGATGGTTACACTCATCATCAATTTCAGGAATGATCTCACATATATCAATATCATCACAGCATTCAATTGGTTCAATTTCTTCTTCTGGTGGTTCAATTTCTTCATTTCGTATATCATCTGTACTAATAACATCTACATCGTCATATTTATCATTTGCTATATTTTTATGGTCTGTATAATAACAATAGTCAGCCAATCTTTTGAGTTTATGTACTCTCCGTTTTGGTAATGGTAAACTAGGTTCTGCTGAGTTATCAAGACAGTCGTTGTTTCTACTTGTTAATATTTGAGTATCATGAAAAGGCCGTTCAGTGAACTTTGCTATTACATTTATTTTTACCGATGATTCTCGTGCTTCTTTTATAATCTCTTCGAAATTGTTTTTGAAATCATCAAGCGATAATAGCATAGCCCTTGTATGTTGTAATGCAATATTAATTGCCATATCTTTTCGTTGAAGCAGTTGGCTGAAAATGTGAAGCTTTGATAACAAGTGATACCAAATTGTTGTCAATACAATAAATTCATAAGAATTTATTTGTTTTATTAAAGATACAGCTAGAGTTTTACAATCTGGGTAGCTATTTTTAAGTTCATCTAGCGCAAGACTAATTTCTTTAATCTGGTATTTCACAGCTTTTATACTTTTAAAGCGATATTCCCATCGAGTATCGCTGGGCGCCTTCAGATTAATTTTTAAATATTTTACTTGAATAGCCCATCGCTTTGTTGATGCAGCAAAAATCTTATATAAATTATTTAATGTAGTGAAATAATTCTGACTTTTAATAGTGTTTTTAACACTATCTCCTATCACTAAATTGATGTTGTGTCCACCACACGGCGTATACCATGCTTTGTTGTTGATTTCTAAAACTCGACTTTTCACTCCCTTATATTCGCCTTTCATATTGCTTGCGTTATCATACGACTGACCACGGCAATCAGCAATTTTAATTCCTAATCCATTTAATTCCTCAATAAGGACGTTTGCTAAATTTTCTCCAGTCGATGACATTATATTTACAAAGCTTAAGAAACTTTCTTGAACACTTGGCTTTTGGTGCGCTATTTTAACATACCGAATAATTATGGACAACTGGTCTTTTTTGCGAAAATCCGGTGTAGAATCTATCATTACGGAAAAGTACTTTGATGATTTAATATTACTTACTATTATATGTAAAACTCTAGAAGCTAGTTGTAAAATAATTTCGTTTTGAATTTTCGGGGAAAAATATGATGTAACTCTTTTTTCCGTTTCAGTTATTGATTTTAAATGCACTTTTAGTTCTGGAACAAAATCAGAAAGCAATTCAATTACTCCCAAAAAATTACCATTATTTGGTTCAAAAAGTTTTTCGTTGCTGCCCCTAAAAGCTAAATTTCGTTCACTTAAAAACAATACCGCTTTTACGATACATTTCAAAATTATTCGCCATCTTCGTTTTTCTTTATTGAACACATCTTCATTGAGATGGTCTATTCCTGTTCTACGTTTAATGTTAAATTCTAGAATTCGCCATTTATACGCTGATTCAAGATGTTCCTTTGATGATTCATGTTCAGATAACCGTATTCCTGTATGTGCATAGTCAGAAAATCCACTCGAAGTTAAGCTTATTTTTATCGATGAAAACAAACGACAACAAAAGCAGAAAATGTTTCCTGTTGAGTTAGAATATAAAAGCCATTTTCTTAATTCTTTTTCACCATTTTTCATTTGTCGATAAAAAAAAGTGTCACTGAAACATCTTCCTTGAGGATTTCTTTTATAATGGATACCTTTAATGCTTTTTGGTGACTGCTCGACCAAAAACATCCGTTGTTTGTTGTCGATTTCAACAGGCCAAGTTGCAGGGTCTAATATATCATATTTGAATTTGGCAGATAAACTACTGCTCTCTATTTGTGGATTATTACTAATTTCTGTAATATTATCAGATAAAATATCGTCAATATTTACGCTATTAGCTCCTGATTCATCATCTACATTCTCGTTATGGTTATCAATATTTTGAAGTTGTGGCTCATTGACATTTTCTTCCACATTATTGTTTTCAAGTTGAGTTATACTATTTGAATTACATATTTCAATTAAATTACTGTTCGAAATGAATGAACTTTCGCCACGTTTAAAAAATTTATCCAATGATCCAGCAATGCTACTTAATTCTGCTGCTTTTCGGATCTGTTTTGCTCTTTTTTGTGCACCGCTTTCATAAGATCTTTTCGACATTTCTGGAGTAAAAAATGTTACAAGAAACAGTTTAAAAAATAAATAAAAAACTAAAATAAATATATTGAAAAAACAACTGAGACTATATTACCTGACACCTGATGTTTTTCTTCTAAAAATTTAAATATAAGTGTTTTCAAACGATATCCGCGCAACGTTAACACAAATTTAATTTGAAAAGCGAAAATTTCAACTTATAATCAAATATACCAAAGAATTGTTACACCTAATAAAATTAATATGTAATATATTACTAATATCCGCACTAATATTAATGGTAGACACAAAATTCTGTTGATATTTCTGTTAATAACTTTGAAATTATAGTACTTTTCACTAATAGGACAATATAAAAACACAGAAGAAAACAATTTGAAGCAAAAAAAAATAACTGAATTGTTAGATATATTTGTTTCAAATTAAATCGTAGCCAACTAGATCTGTTTGAAAGTTAAACGAATTTTGAATTTTCAGCATTTTCTTTTCTTTCAATTCGTGATATTTTTTTGCTATTAGAGAAGTTTTTTCTAATGTACTTAATATTTGGGGGCCCCTCAAACATAGGGGGCCCAGTGCGGTTGCACTTGTTGCACTGGCTATAGTACGGCGCTGCCTACATGCCGTACAAGGTACATACATATCTTACCTGTACTCCGTCAAATTATTTGCATGTATATACATACAACTTCTAAATTCATTAAACCTAATTTCGTGTACATACATACACACCATCTTTCTTATCGCCTAAAATATTATTTTTACAAGACACCAGTGCATATCATATTTCATGCATATGCACTGTGTCTAAACCTTTTGTACTTTCCCACGTACGATTTTTCACGTCGTGGGAAAGTAATAAAAAGAATAAAAAAGCTTTTTGGGAGTTTTTCACGGGCGCCTGGGTGCAACATCGCCGATCCTCAGGGAGTCGTTTTTTTGAATCCGTCGAGAAAAGAAATGAGTTTTTTTTTTTTTTTTGAAAAATCTCGGAGTGTTGATAGGAAATAAAAGATAAGTTTGAATAAAGTGAAATCTATTAGAAAAAGAAAAGTTTGCTGAATAAATAAAAGATAAGTTTGAATAAAGTGAAATCTATTAGAAAAAGAAAAGTTTGCTGAATAAATAAAAGATAAGTTTGAATAAAGTGAAATCTATTAGAAAAAGAAAAGTTTGCTGAATAAATAAAAGATAAGTTTGAATAAAGTGAAATCTATTAGAAAAAGAAAAGTTTGCTGAATAAATAAAAGATAAGTTTGAATAAAGTGAAATCTATTAGAAAAAGAAAAGTTTGCTGAATAAATAAAGATATAAAAAGTGAAATTAATGAAAACAAAAAATCTTTTTTTTCATTACTGTGTTAAGTGTTCCCCTCCAATCACTTCTTTCTGGACGAGCCGAAAGCACGAGTGTTTTGTAATGTAGCGGTAATTGAACACTACAGCTATATTACTGCATTTTGGGTAGGTTAGTGTAGCGGTATGTTAAAATGACAAGATATGTGAGCTTGTGTTTACTGTTACTTTATTGAGCAAAAATTCCTTATTTTACGTTAGTCTGAATTCTATTTAATTTTTTCACTTCAAATGTACTTAATTAATTTAATTAATTATCTGTTGGCATGTATTCTTGAGGTGTCGTAACGTGACACGTGCTCAATTTTATACCTCAGATTTTCACCAATTTCACTTATATTTGAAAATTCACTGTCTATTATTATTAGTTCTTCTTAATATAATTCACATCACTCTTAATATTAATTAATTCTACTTTGTTTTTTCACATGAAACGTCTAATATGCTTAGCTTGCATGAGTTAAACGCTATGTGAAAAAACCTAAAACTAAAATGTCTGCACCAAATATATTTTAAAAATGTATAAAAAATACTTAGCCTATAATTTCACCAAAAACCTGTAACACCACAGAAGTTAAAATTGCTGCTGCAATCTTTACTTAGCATGTGGCGACAAGGCCACACCATTCGCCACACACATTCGTCCACTTGATATGTGCCGCTGTATTTATTCTTAGTAGGCAGGCAGGTTCCGTGGCCAGAATCTACTTTGTGCGGCGTAGGAATATTTTAATTGAATTTTAAATAGTAGGCTTTTTTAGTCGATAAGTCAAATAATGTTAGCTCGTAAGTTTAGTTTTATTTAGAACGCCAAGTCAAGCAGACCAACCCTGATTGACCACCATATTACATATTTGTAAATTTAAATAAGCTCCCCCAATAAAGAGCCTTAAAAGGAATCCCGAGTACTGGCTTTTCATTCGGCAAAAGCCGCAGTAATTTGTTTACCTCCACAGATTTAGTAGCAGCTTTGGGAAGACCAATCCAGTCGCCAAGGACTGGTCGAGGCCGACGTCTCGTCTCCAAGGACCGGCTCAAAGGCCATCTTTACTCACAGTATTGATATAGAAGGCGTCCTTTCTCAAGGAGCGACTTGCATTAGACAGCACCGGAATCCCGACAGTACTAGCGCTCCGCCGCCGTCTGACGTTCCATCTCTATCCATCCCATACAGGTTCTAGGTTTCTGCTGACAGCCCGAGTAGAGACCGACCACCCAGGCCTGCTCGGTCAACTAGAAGAGTTCCTTCCTTGAACGAGCTGCCACTAGAGACGAATCCGGTGGACCTGGACAAACGCAAGTGGACTTGAAGAAATATGTATATCACATCAACGTCCACAATTGGTGACCCCGACGTGATCTGAAGAAGTCCTCAAACTAAGCCAAGTAATTCATAGCAAGGTATTCATTACGGGGTGCCGCCTGTTCAAATCGTCAGGCGTTAAGTCATGTAAGGTCAAACTTGGACGAACACCACGAACAGTCAGTCTAAGGACACACCGAACAGTTTTCACTGCGACAGCAATCACTGATTATTTAGGTACCTCGTTAATCAAGGATTGCATTAATACTATATCCAGAGTTTTCATCGGTTGCCCGTCAGCGCAACCAATATTCCGAATATCTCCAAATTTGGTGATATTATATCCAGAGTTTTCATCGGTTGCCCGTCAGCGCAACCAACATTCCGAATATCTCCAAATTTGGTGATATTATATCCAGAGTTTTCATCGGTTGCCCGTCAGCGCAACCAACATTCCGAATATCTCCAAATTTGGTGATATTATATCCAGAGTTTTCATCGGTTGCCCGTCAGCGCAACCAACATTTCGAATATCTCCAAATTTGGTGATATTATATCCAGAGTTTTCATCGGTTGCCCGTCAGCGCAACCAAAATTTTGAATATCACCACAATTGGTAATATTATATCCAGAGACTTCATCGGTTGCCCGTCAGCGCAACCAACATTTTGAATATCACCACAATTGGTGACATTTTATGCAGTTTCCATCAGAGCCGCATGCCAACAAGTAGCCATTGGGAGCAGCAGCAGCTGACATCAAAACTCTACGTCATTATAAGAACATCAATTGCAGCTTGAGCTATATTAGCGTAAGGTTAGTTTAGGTTAGTTATCTACTAAAATTTATTCCATTTTTTGTCAATAATACATATTCCCTATAAACCCTTTGCGTCGCACAAAGTATTGCTCCATTTTTTCGTTTTTCCTGACCTGCGTTAGCGATGGTCAATCCAGCGGACAACACTGAGAGTGAGAGCGAGGGCCCCTTTGTCGATATGACACAGACCAACAATGCAACTCAGTCAACCACTTCTCACCCAGCACTCGGTGCGGTATCAGTTAAGCCAGTGCCATTCTGGAAGAATTGCCCAGATTTGTGGTTCATCCAGCTAGAGGCTCAGTTCGAGCTCGCTGGAATCAACCAGGATAAAACAAAATTTTATCACGTCATAGGCGCTCTGGATGAGGGTGTTGTACGTCTAATCTCCGATATTATTTACGACCCCCCCCATTCTGACAAATATGGCAAGCTCAAAGAAACATTAACCTCAAGGCTCTCAGGCAGTGAGAACCAGAAGCTTAAGCAACTGCTTACTGAGCTTTCGTTGGGAGATGCCCAACCTTCACAGTTACTGAGAGACATGCGAGCTCTTAGTAGAGGCAAACTAAGCGACGAAGTATTGAAATCTCTTTGGCTGCAACGTCTACCTTCTCACATGCAAGCTATTCTAGCTTGTAACCCGGGAGCATTGGATGTTCTCGCAAATTGTGCCGATAAAATAGCAGAAGTTAACCCAAGGGCTGAAGTGTTTTCAGTGGCGTCCTCTACCAAAGGCCAAGACCAGGCATTTGAGGAACTAAAAGCGTAGGTAGATGACCTCACAAGATTGGTTGAGACATCACTAGTTTCCCGCCGCAATCCATCTCGAGACAAAACTTTCCGCAGCTTCTCCAATCACAGATCAAACTCGAGAGATAAAGCACCAGGTGGAAATGAAAAATATTGCTGGTTTCATCGGAGGTTAAACTCCAAAGCCCGCCGTTGCACTCCGCCCTGTAGTTTCAAAGAAAGCAGCGCCGCAAATAATAAAAATGCGGCAAACTAAACCGCCCTCCTCCTCTGACGACAGGAGGCAGTGGCTCACAGAACAGTCGTCTCTATATTCACGATAAGTCTTTTCGGAGACACTAGCTGAAGCACTTTGCCAGATCTGGATATCCCGATTCGGAGTACCCAAAACCATTATAACAGACCAAGGTTCACAGTTTGAATCAGCACTTTTCACTGAACTAGCCAAACTATTATCTCTAATGGCATATCAAGACAAGTCATGGTCCAAAATATTACCTTACGTACTATTGGGCCTCAGAACTACTTTTAGAGAAGAATTCCTTGCAACGTCTGCAGAGCTCGTTTATGGAAAAAATTTACGCATACCAGGCGACTTTCTTCAAAATTCTAAGGCACAACCACAAAACGAATTTGTCACTTCACTACGAAAGTTTTTCTCGGATATCAGACCGGTACCAGCTTCAAATCATGCTAAGCAATCATTCTTTAAGTTTAAAGACCTCGACCATTGTACACATGCTTTCATAAGAACAGACGCTATACGAACCTCACTCCAACCACCTTACGAAGGCCCGTTCCAAATTCTTAAACGTAAAGATCATTTCTACACGCTTAGAGTCAAGAATAAGGAGGTCAACATCTCCATCAACCGACTCAAGCCTTGTTTCATCGACTCGAATTTAGACGAAGATCAAGGCGTTGGTGTACCGTCTATATCAGGCACGGGCAGGCCAGTCCCGCCAGCGACTAAAAACCACTCTGTAACAAGTTTTGGAAACAACCATCCCGCAGAGGAAATTCCCACAACCCAAACTAACACCATTACTGACGACGTTACAGCACCTCTACTAGGAGCGACACCGCATGTGAGATTTTTACCTGATGGAGCCACGGGGATCCCACCCCGAACCACTCGCGCTGGACGAACCATCAGACTTCCTCTCAGATTTCGCTGAAACCTTAGGTTTCGCTGGTAGGGGAGTGATGTGGCGACAAGGCCACACCATTCGCCACACACATTCGTCCACTTGATATGTGCCGCTGTATTTATTCTTAGTAGGCAGGCAGGTTCCGTGGCCAGAATCTACTTTGTGCGGCGTAGGAATATTTTAATTGAATTTTAAATAGTAGGCTTTTTTAGTCGATAAGTCAAATAATGTTAGCTCGTAAGTTTAGTTTTATTTAGAACGCCAAGTCAAGCAGACCAACCCTGATTGACCACCATATTACATATTTGTAAATTTAAATAAGCTCCCCCAATAAAGAGCCTTAAAAGGAATCCCGAGTACTGGCTTTTCATTCGGCAAAAGCCGCAGTAATTTGTTTACCTCCACAGATTTAGTAGCAGCTTTGGGAAGACCAATCCAGTCGCCAAGGACTGGTCGAGGCCGACGTCTCGTCTCCAAGGACCGGCTCAAAGGCCATCTTTACTCACAGTATTGATATAGAAGGCGTCCTTTCTCAAGGAGCGACTTGCATTAGACAGCACCGGAATCCCGACAGTACTAGCGCTCCGCCGCCGTCTGACGTTCCATCTCTATCCATCCCATACAGGTTCTAGGTTTCTGCTGACAGCCCGAGTAGAGACCGACCACCCAGGCCTGCTCGGTCAACTAGAAGAGTTACTTCCTTGAACGAGCTGCCACTAGAGACGAATCCGGTGGACCTGGACAAACGCAAGTGGACTTGAAGAAATATATCACATCAACATCCACAAGCATGTAAATACTGTACCTTGCTTGGCACGTTGATTTATGCTAGAAAGATTCGAAGTAATTTGCACTAATGAATAATTTTCCACTTTTAGATTTTTTTAAGAACACTAGATCTATGCGAAGTTGCATTTGCGATCGCTGTCAAACTAATGAGAGCTTAGTTAGGGAGCACCTCCTTTTTATAATGTCCGAGCCGCCATTTTCGGACAAGTTCCACATGAAAAAATGCAATTTTCATATATTTTTTGCACATTATAAGTCCATGCTGTAATGTCAAAATATTCCAAATTATGTGAATTAATTTATTTTTAATTATCCATAATTTTTCCTAATTCATTTATTGAAATATTTCAATTTTTCTAAAATTTATCAATATGGCCGCTCCCTATCATACTATGTTGATTTCCGGTGTGGAACATAAATTCTCTCACGAATTTTCTTCTGTCTCGTTTCCACATCGTTCTCTTTCCCACTCATTATGGGAATTAAAATTACCTTTTTTTATAAATATTTCCTTACGTTGTTGCAGTGACAGTTCGTTTCGCGGTGTTTAAGTCGTGAAGTGCCGTGTTATTTGGATGGATTTCTCCTCAACAAATGGATTAATTGTTAAGGTGAGTTGATTTATATATTCTATAAGTGTGAATTAGTGATTTGCCTGTGCATAATTTGCAAGAATCATGCAAATTATGCGAAAATTTTATGTTAAAAAAAATTGTTAGTGAAATGTCAACAATGGCAACAATTGTTGAATTTCACTAATAATATTGTGTATGGATTCTGCGAATTCATGTAATCTGCACATTTAAGCATAAATGCAAGTTTTGCAAATGTTTATTGTGCAGAAAACATGAATTTCGCTAAGAAATCCCAATGTTTATGTTTGCATGTAGTGTTGTTGTTGTACTGCCAAGAAATTTGTTTCTTGGCAGTTTGCATGTAACTATATATTTTTGTTTGTAATTTTTTTTGATATCTTTGCTGGCGTTAATTAGATTGAACTAATTTATATGTTTTTCTTATTTCAGATGCTGCATAGACGTATAGGAAGCATTTGCTGACTGGAAGAGGGATTCAGGAAATAGGGAAGTATCAACTATTGTATATATTGTATTTTAATATATTTTTATTTATTTTCAGCTGTGTTCAACATACTCCCCCCCCCCCCCCCCCGTTGAACAGTTTGTTCAACCAAAGCTTCCTTTATTTTGCGTATACCTCTCTTGTGGTAATGATGGAATATCAACGTTCCGTCCTTGTTAACTTTTAGTTTAACCTGATACTTGTCGGGTAAATTGAGGAATTTTTCCCGATTCCTTCGCTGCTGTATGGCTCTCACGTTGATACGCTGCAATACGTATCGTGGTAAATATATATCTACGCCTTCTCGCGTTCGAAATTTTTGAAAACTATTGTCAAAAATAAACTCAGCGGGATAAAAAGAAGGGATAAAATGCGTAGCAATTGAAAGAAAAGACACGTTTAACCTAACAATAACTTTATTAAAACTAAATATTGAGGCGTATGGTTCTCGCTTAGATGCGTACTGGCCGGCTTGATGATCGCAACTGATTTTCTCGAGCCTAAATGATAAGGCAGTGCATTAGATGTACGTGTGCGTAATGTAGATGTAGATGGTTTGAATATTTTCAACATCCTCCGCCCGGCGAATCCGCTATATTGTTTGATAATTCCAAGGGATACAGAAGTTGTACAGCTCTTCGAAACTTAGATCCATTGGCTAAGCGAACCTCACAAGCACGAATCCTCCCATCTCTTCCAGGAAAAGTGAACTCAACTCTAGCTAGCTTCCAAAGAACACGCGGCAAAGATGAGTCGTGTAGAAGAACAACGTCACCTACATTGAGATTTGTTGATGGAGGTCTCGCTGAATGATGCGCGGACCTGAGTTGCTGTAAGTATTCTGTTCTCCAGCGTTTGATAAAGATATGTGTTGAGCGGAGTCGCGTTTTCCACACAGAACGAAGATCATTAGCTTGCATCTTTGAAGTGTCAACTTGAAGTGGCGTTGAAAAATATCCAAGTAAAAAATGTGCGGGTGTCAGAGGGGAAAGATCTAAGGGATCATCACTTATGTACGATAAAGGTCGAGAGTTGACCATGCATTCAGCCTCAGTCAAAAACGTATGTAGTTGCTCTGAAGTGAGCGTAGATCGTCCAACTGTGACCCGTAGTATCTCCTTAACGCTTTTAACTAGGCGCTCCCAAAAGCCACCCCACCAAGGAGCACGCTCAGCTATGAAACTCCATTCTATCCCATGGTTACCAATAAAACCTTGCAATTGATCTGAGTATACTACATCTCCAAGTAGTTTGAGGTCCTTTGATGCTCTTTTGAAAGTCATAGCATTATCGGAGATGAATCTTTTAGGAGTACCCCTGCGCGATATGAAGCGCCTTATGGCTAGAATACAGGAATCGTTGTTCAAGCTAGGTACTAGCTCAAGGTGAATGGCACGAACGGTGGCGCACGTAAATAATAAAATGTACACCTTACATGTAGCGGTATCTCCGTCTGATAACTTTACATAAAGAGGGCCAGCGAAGTCTATGCCCGTTGTCTCAAATGGCCGTGACGCATTCAATCTACTTCTAGGTAGAGGTGCAAAAGGCTGAAAAGCAGGTTTTCCTTTAAGGCGTTTGCAAACTCTGCATTTCGCTAACGTTGATTTCACCAGCTGACGAGCTCTCAGAATCCAGAATTTCTCTCTAATGCGTACTAATGTAGTGTTGACTCCTCCGTGTAGTACTCGCTCGTGAGCGTCTAAAACAATAAGCTTGGAGAAATAACAATTTTTTGGTATAATTACTGGAAATTCGGCATCATATCCCATACTCGCTTCTTGTAGTCGAGTTTTAACTCGTAGCAAACCATTTTCATCTAAAACAGGATCTAAAGAATAAATACTAGATGAAGATATCGACTTTCCACCTTGCAACGCTTTTATTTCTGCATTATAAAACTGTCGTTGTACGAGCCTAATCCAAACTAACTCGGCCTTCTGCAGCTCATTAGCTAATATATGAAGACTGGTGTGTGAATCCCTTCGATAAAAAATGAAACGTAGCACGTATGCAGTTACTCGGAGAAGTTTTCGGTAATTACTAAATTTTGTAATATCAACAGGTGGAACTACTGCCTCGTTAACTTCCTTGCATTCTTCATCTGCAGCCATAAGGCAGGTTATAGTCGACGTATCGTTAAGTCTGCAGTTCGTTTGGGGCCAATGCCAATCCTCAATCCTGTTTGATAACCAAGGTGGCCCATGGAGCCACACTGATGCATTGACCAGTTTAACTGCACTTATCCCACGTGTCAACAGGTCGGCAGGATTTTGATCTCCGGGACAATGTTTCCATGTAGCATGCTCCGTCAAGTTCCTGATTTCAGTCACACGATGCACAACGTAGGGTTTCCATCTTCTTATATCTCCGTTTATCCAGTGGAGCGCGATGTTTGAGTCTGACCACAAGAATGCACAATCCCAGGTTACGTCAAGATTTTTCTCCAGGAAACTCAAGAGGCGCGATGCTATTAAGGCAGCAGTCAATTCTAGCTTCGGTAAAGTGAGCTCGGAATCACCAGACGATTTTATGGGTGCAACTCTATTCTTCGAAATAAGATACCTTACGCTAATGTTGCCATCCTCGTTCAAGCTTCTCATGTAGGCAACTACTCCGTAGGCACTGAGACTAGCATCCGCAAATATATGGAGCTGCACGTTTGAACGGTTAGAACTAGTGAACACACATCTGGGTAGCATCACATTATTCAGCACTTGCATATCGGCGATGCAGGAATTCCAGGTTGTTAATAGTTGGAGAGGTAGAGGCTCATTCCATTCAAGCTTCGATTTCCAAGTTTCTTGAAACAGTATCTTCAATCTTACCACGAAGGGTCCAAGTATACCTAGTGGATCGTATATGCGAGCAACAAACTGGAGTATAATTCTCTTCGTAACGTTTTCCGTTGGCACCGACTGCGTTACCTGACGCAAATCGACAGTAATTTCATCAGTTGAGCAAAACCACATTATACCCAAGACCTTTTGAATATTGCTCATGGTGAGATCCCGTTGAATTCTGGATAGTAGCTCCTCGCTATTTGAGTTCCACTTCCTTAAAGTCATGGAGGCACGTTTCAATATATCGCAAGCATTAATGTAAATTTCGAAAGCAGTCTCGTTATTGTCTACACTCAAGATTAAATCATCCATATAGAAAGATCTTTGCAGTATTCGGCATGTATTTGGGTATGAAAGCGACTCATTCTCTATATGCTTCTTTAATGTGGATGTTAAGAGAAAAGGACTACAAGTAACTCCAAAAGGTACACGAGTCATTCGAAATTCACTGTAACTAGGGAGCTCACTCAAATTATCTACCTTGCGATGAAACCAAAGGAAACGAAGAGCATCGCGATCCTGTTCTGCTAGCGAAATCTGCAAGAATGCCTTCTCGATGTCGGCTACTAAACCAATCCTGCCAATACGAAAATTCAATAGCACAGACAGAATATCGGGTAGAAGATTTGGTCCTGCAAACAAATTATCATTCAGAGATAGATTGTCTTGTGCCCGCGCTGACGCATCAAAAACTATTCTCGTTCTAGTAGTTACGCTTTCTGCTTTATAGACGGGACGATGAGGCATATAAAACGTTCGCGAAGCAGTTTTGAAATTCGAGTTTACCCTTTCCGCAAATCCAGAATTTATTAACTCCCACATAGCTGAGTCATATTCCTGTAGTCTTCCAGTATTACGTTTTAATTTCTTTACTAAACCATCGAGTCGTATAAGTGCATTGCTCCGATTATCACTTAATTCTATTTTATCATTTCGCCACAAAAGAGATGCTTCATACCTTTGTCCCCTTTTTTTTATGAACTTATCTATGTCGACATTATCAGATTCTACCGCACTTGGATTATCTATGCCGATACTCTCAAGATCCCAAAATTGTTTAATTTGATTATCTGTATATAAACTTACTTGCAATGCCATTGTTGTTGTGATCTGGCCTACTCCCTCATCATGTTGTTCGTCAGCTGCTGGCCCTTGTATGGTCCACCCGAGAATGGTTTTTATTGCTGTTAAACGCGGCGATAATTTTTTAATTTGGTTATGATGAACGAAACTCCAATAATAGTCCGCGCCAATCAGAAGAGAAATTCCACCTTCAGGGTCACCATTTTCTCTTGAATCTGCAAGAATAAAATTAGAAAAATCTGCACAGGTTAAATTAGGTACCGGCAAGGTGTCCAAACAAATGTCTGGCGTTTCTACTGCCACGATTGTCACGAATTCATTGTAATGTTGGCTTTTAACGATAACTCTTACTCTATTGCAGACTCGTTGCGGAGGTGCTTCTGTGCTCCCAAATGGCAAAATGCTTATGGCGACAGTATCTACAATTTCCAAATTTAGTCTCTTTGAAACTTCTTCCCTAATATAAGACCGTTGACTGCATCCGTCAAAAACAACTCTTACGAAATATGTCGATTTTGCTTTCTCTCCTGATGAAAGAAATGCGCACGCAGTTTGTAGGTACACATCAGATGACTGTCGGGAGGAAGAACACAAATTTGTTGTTTGTTTTACGACCGCTGCATTGTTTTGATCACATTTTTGTAAACGTTGGTCTGATGATTTGCGGCTGTAGCTGGGATCGCATAATGAAGTGGCATGATTGCCAGTACACGTATTGCAACGAATCACTTTATTGCGACACGTTTTAGAATTATGACCCCGTCTAGTGCACCTAAAACAGCGGCCTTCTCGTTTGAGTTTTTCTTTTCGTTCAGAAATTGATAGATTAGCGGTACAATTCTCGGACTTATGCGAATTTAATTTACAAAAACAACAGTAAGTCTTCACTTCACTCGGGAGTATTAAACCAGTTGCTGTTTTCATCATTTTGGGACTGGATTGTTTATAAGGGGGTCGAGCTTCATTTGCTTTTTCTAGCGATTCTACTTCTCTCTTTAAAAATTTCAATATTGGCGTAAATTGCTTATCACCGATTATACTAACAGAGCATACAGTATCACTTGAACCAGATTCGATATCCTTTGTTGATGATGACGACTCTGCGTTGTCCACTACATCAGCACTTATACGATGAAACTCGATTCTCAACTCGGACGGCATACATTTAAGCAGCACACTTCTAAGCATTATAGAATAATGAGAAGTTGGAATACCAATTGCGGTGAGTGATCTGGTGCTTGTTATGACAGAGTTGTACAGGCGGCGTAAAGCAATTACATCATAGCGGGAATGCACTGGAGATAGAGCCATCAGCTGTCGCATGGTCTTGTCTACAATTTTATCATTGTCTCCGTATTCATCTTTCAACAAGGTTATGGCCGTATCGTAGTGGGATTGTGTTGGTGTGAGACCGGCAATAGATTCCGCAGCTTGTCCAGCTAAAAGCGACTGCAAATAGTTGAACTTTTCGGCTCCGTTCAAATTTAAGTTTTCATGCACTGACGTGCGAAACTGCTCCCAAAATGGCAACCATTCTTTCAAGTCACCAGAAAACTTCCTGAGGTTAAGCTTTGGCAATTTTACTGAGCTATGGTTGGTGGCAAGAGGATTTTGCTGATTTTGCTGATCACCCTCCATCGCCGTGTTTTGAATTGATCTCAACTTAGAGAGGCGTTGCTTTACCCGAGCTATCATGGATATGGCTTTATCGTCATAGTCTGCAACAGACTCACATTCTTTGGACATATCCTCTGCCTTAATTGAAGGTTGAACTACGTTATTAGCTTTATTCAGACTATCTCTTGTTGCCGTTATCCGTTCCAAGAACACCACGAGCTCTTCTTCTATGGTATCAAACTTTTCCGCGTTTTGAGGTTTAACTTGCGATTCAGGCGACTGTAAATATTCGGACACGTTCTTATACAATTTAGTTAATTGTCCTCGATAGGTCGCGCGCGTAGCGATATCCATTTTTAATCAGCGATATTACGAGCAACGTTATACCGGCGTTCCTTTTCTTCCCGTTAGATTATGCTTACGTAATTATTACTTTACACTTCCCGGGTTTCGGCACCAATGTCAAAAATAAACTCAGCGGGATAAAAAGAAGGGATAAAATGCGTAGCAATTGAAAGAAAAGACACGTTTAACCTAACAATAACTTTATTAAAACTAAATATTGAGGCGTATGGTTCTCGCTTAGATGCGTACTGGCCGGCTTGATGATCGCAACTGATTTTCTCGAGCCTAAATGATAAGGCAGTGCATTAGATGTACGTGTGCGTAATGTAGATGTAGATGGTTTGAATATTTTCAACAACTATTGTTCATCCTCATTTCGAACTCATTTATGTTCGTGGTCAGCAGAAGTCTGGATAACTGTGATATCCGACTGCCATTAACCACCACTGTCTGATCCGGGTGTGGATCCGTAAAAGGAGTTGGGCCTACAAACGGTAAGTTTGTAGCCGTAGTTAAATCCTTAGCTGCTGCGCTCGTGGATGGCTCTTCTCTGATTCTGGCAACTTCTTCTCTAGCTCCTACAACTTCTTCTTGAACTCCTGAAGCCAATTCGTGGGCCAACTCCGGCCTGGGTCTGCCAAAGACATCACATCCCGGGTCACGCAACATCCTCCGCTCCGGGCTTCCTGGTGGGCTAAAATGAATGTCCTCCAGAATATATAACGTATCATCCTGTTCGTAGGTGTATGACATCTGAAATGGCAACCAGTTAGTATGGCGTAACGTGAATAGAACACAACCCTCAGCCAACAGTAGTACACAAAAGGACATACACATGACGACACTAAGAACAGGTAGTTAAGCTATAGCTAATGGTAGCGGACTAATTTTTGCAATTGGTCGTAGAAAACTACCGTTTCGCGTTTTGACCTTGACTACCCGAACCAGATCATCTGTCCCTGGATGCACTTGTTCGATTATGCCCATTAACCAACTTGTGGGTGGCATCTGATCGTGTTTTACAAGTACCACGTCCCCTACTTGAATATTTGGTTGTCTTGTATACCATTTGGGTCGATTTTGCAATTGGTTCAAGTAATCCCTTGACCATTTATCCCAAAATTGTTTATATAATAGTTGTATGTACTTCCACCGTTTGGAAGGTAGTATTGCTTCATGTGTATAGTCTGGCTCTGGAATGGCATTAAGTGCTTGGCCTATTAAAAAATGTCCGGGTGTGAGGATAAGTAAATCCTCTGGATCATTTCTCACGTAGCATAGCGGTCTAGAATTTAGACATGCCTCAACCTGAGCCAGGACTGTAGAGTATTCTTCGAATGTGCATCTGGAGTGTTGTAATGTTCGGCGTAAATGGTACTTTATTGCCTTTACTCCAGCTTCCCATATCCCTCCAAAGTGTGGAGAGGCTGGAGGATTAAAATGCCAATTGATTTGCTTGGAGGCAAGATATTGTGCTGCTACTGGAGTTGCACCTTTAATTGCTGCTTGCAAATCCTTATCTAAAATCGCTTTTCCTCCAATGAAGTTGGTGCCACAATCTGAGTATATGTCACTACACAATCCTCTTCGTGCCACAAATCGTTTTAATGCAGCGAGGAATGCTTCAGATGTGAGATCTGATACCAACTCCAGATGTACCGCCTTTGTGGCCATACAAATGAAGATGCAAAAGTATGCTTTCAGCAATTTTGCATTTCGTAGGTTTGAGGCTTTTATTATTACAGGTCCTGCATAATCAATTCCTACGTTAAGGAACGGTCTCGTTATATTCACTCGAGACGTTGGTAGATTTCCCATTAATTGGGTTCTTGTTGTAGTGCGATGTTTAAAACAGATAATGCACTTATGTATTCGACTGGTAATTCGGCGTCGTGCATTCAAGATCCAAAATCTATCTCGACTAGTGCTGAGAACTAGTGATGGACCGCCATGCAGAGTATCTACATGTAGTTTATCAATTAGTATTAGTGTAACGTGATGATCACGTGGTAAGATGATTGGGTGCTTCCTATTATATGGCAATGTTGCATTCAGAAGTCTACCACCTAATCGTATTAGACCGTTGTTGTCCAGAAATGGATTGAGCTTGATTAATTTGCTATATTGTGACAATGGTTTCTTGCCCAACATATTCTTATACTCTTCTGCGAACGCAGTTTGTTGTACGAGTTTTAATAGTGTTACTTCAGCATTATTCCATTCTTGCACAGTGAAAGCTTGAACGAGTTTCGATTGCGGATGCCGACAATTGTGTATGAAACGTTGAATGTTTGCTACAATTCGCACAAGGCGAGTATACGACGAATATCGTAAAAAAAGTTTGTTTTCTAATTTCGCTAAAAAACTTACTGTAGGAAGTTCTTTAGCTTCTAAATTTGTTTGTTCCGAAATGTCCTTAAATTTCGGCCAGTTGTCCTGTTCTTCAGCTAACCATGATGGTCCATGCCACCATAAATGATTACTGGTTAAATCTGCTGCAGGAACACCTCTGGAGGCTAAATCTGCCGGATTGTGTTTTGTGGATATGTGACGCCACTGTTCGAAGCGTACAACGTCTTGTATTTCGACGACGCGGTTTGCTACGTAGATTTTCCATCGGGCTGGATGTTCCTTGATCCATTGCAAGACAATTGTTGAGTCTGTCCAGGCGAAGATTGGCACATGATATAGGCGCATATCTTCAAGTGTAGCCTGAAGCAGTCGTGCAAGTAATAGAGCTCCATTAAGCTCTAATCTAGGAATTGTTGTTGGCTTAATTGGAGCTACCCTAGTTTTTGCAGTAAGCAAATTGGTATGAATTAAGCCGTTCTGATCGTCTACCCGTAAATAAACGGCAGCTGCAAACGCCTTTGTAGACGCATCACAAAATCCATGTAATTGGATGCTTGCCTCAGATGAATAGTTGATCCATCTAGGGATTTGTATGTTTTCTATGCATTTTAAGTTACGTTTAAACTTATTCCATTGTTGTTCTATTATCTCCGATCCCTTGTTGTCCCATGCACATCTTGTGATCCATAGTGCTTGCATGAGCACCTTGGCTGTGATTACCACTGGTGCCAGCCAGCCTAAAGGATCGTACAGTGATGCGATGTCAGACAGAATGGTTCGTTTAGTTAGTACCTTGGCATGAAATGTCCATGGTTTGGTTATAATGGAAAAACTATCCAGTTTAGGATGCCAGCGAATTCCTAGTGTTTTTACAGATTCCTGGTCTGTGATTGTTAGTGTTTCTGTGAATTCACGTTGCTCTGCAGGAAGATGGCTTAACAACTCTGAACTGTTGCTTGTCCATTTCCTGAGATTGAATCCTCCAGATTTCATCATACCTATTAGCTGATTTAATAAGCATTTGGCGTCATTAAGATTGTCAGCTCCAGTCAGGAGATCATCCATATAAAAATCTGTGGTTGTAACCGTAGAAGCTAAAGGCCATCTTTGCTGTTCATCATTTGCTAACTGTTGTAGCGTCTGAATAGCTAAGTATGGCGCTGACGCCGTTCCAAATGTCACCGTGTTCAGCTGAAAATCCTGAATCTCCTTAGTTTTAGGATGTCTCCAAATGATTCGCTGAAATGTTCGGTGATCGGGATGCATGGTGATCATGCGATACATCTTTTCAATGTCTGCGTTCATAGCGATTTTATATTTGCGCCAGTTGAGCAACGTGGCGAACAGCTTAGGTTGCAGAACTGGGCCCTTTAGTAGATACTCATTAAGGGATTTGCCATTCGACGTCTTAGCTGAGGCATCGAATACTACTCTCACCTTTGTTGTCGTGCTTTCCTTCACAACGGCATGATGAGGTATATAATAATGGGGCTGATTGATATTGGGCGGAGGTATTTCCTCCATATGACCCAACAAGAGATATTCGTCCAAACATCTCTCATATTCAACTTTCAAGTCTGGATTTCTGGCTAATTGTCGTTGAATTCCTTGAAAGCGTTTGATTGCTTGTATTCTCGATTGCCCCAGAGTAGGGTTCTCGTCGTTTACAAAAGGTAACTTAACTTGATAAGTTCCATTATGCAGACGCTGGTGATTGAGTTGAAAACTCTGTAGACATTCCTTGTCTTCTTTTTTAAGAATGGGGTTTGTGGGAAATTCTTCTGTTTCCCAGAACTTCTTGAGTTGAAGAGCCAAATCATCAGTTGTGATTGTAAATGATGACGTTTTGTGCTCTGCATCATCTATGCTAGACCCTAGCAAAATCCAACCAAATATTGTGTTGACTGCTGTAGGAGTCGTATTTGTTCCTTGCCGAATACCGGTTCGCAATATTTGAGCATAAACTCTTGCTCCTAATAATGCATCTATCCTTCCCGGTTTCCAGAATGTGGGATCTGCGAGTTGCAGTTTCTTTAGCTTCGCGCATTCCTTTTTAGACACTATTCTAGAAGGCAGAGGATCTGTAATGTTCTTAAGTATTAGAAAGTTTTCTTCTAATACTGCTGTAGATCTCGTTGTTCGAGGCCGAAGAGAGAGTATTGTTTGGTGCCTTGCGACGGCTGTATGGCTAGTGTTTAAGCCTGTGATGGAGACTGCAATTGGGCTTTGTACTGCTCCTAATTTTCTGCAAGCTTCCTCCGTGATGAAAGATGATTGCGAGCCACTATCTATCAGACATCGTAGAATATAAGGTTTTCCGCTTTTTGTCTGTGCTACTACTAATGCAGTTGCTAGTAGAGCATTGTGACTTTCTCGGGTTACGAAGTTATGACTAGTGTTTAAGCCATCAGTATTGTTGACTGCTTGTAACTGGGAAAAGCTTTCCTGTGAGGAGCTAGATTGATTAGCTTGACTTGAGCTCAATCTAACTTTGTCATGTGCTGACTTATGCTCATTATGAACAGCTGAGGACTTGGGTTTTTCCTTATTGTGCTCTTCATGAAGGGTGCTATGATGTCTCTTATTGCATTTCAGACATCTAAATTTGCTAGTGCAATTATTTAAGTGGTGAATTCCTAAGCAATTTGAGCACCGACCTGATGCCTTCAATATCTGATATTTGGATGGTATGTCCATCGCTTGATACTTCGGACACTTTTGGAGGTAATGCATGGCATTGCATGCTGCGCATTTAAATTCATTTGTAACGTGATATGACTTTGTCACGTCTGGTGTGGTGTTTGGTTTGTGATGTGGTGTGGACTTAACTAGACTATCTGCTAACGATTCTAAAATTCTTAAACGTGTATTTAAGAACTGCTTAAATGACTTAAATGTTGGGAGTTCTTGTGTGCCTCCCTGCTCTTCTTCCCACATTTTGAGGGTAATGAAAGGTAATTTTTGTACTAACAGATGTATTAGAAGTACATCCCATGATGTCGTATCAACTTCTAAACTTTGTAATTGTTGGATACATTCGTCTGTTGTATCAATTATAGACTTGAGTCCTTTAGCAGACTCTACATTTAGTTTGGCTTGGTTTACCAAAACCTTTAATTGATGATTAACTAAAATTCTCTTGTTCTCATATCTAGCCTTTAACTTGTTCCATGCTGGCATGTAATCTTCATTTGTTACTGGGGTGTGCCGCAACAATTTCTCAGCATCACCCACTAAACAAGATTTCAGATGATGCAGCTTTTGAACTGGTGTTAGCTTTGTATTGTCATGAACAAGAGAGATGAATAGATCATGAAATGATCGCCATAAATCGTAGTTGCCGTTATACTTGGGCAACTGAATGCGCGGAAGGAATGATTCCTGTTGAACAACAGTTGTCGAATGAATAGGTACTTGTCCCGAGCTTGATGCTTCAGTAGTTGGGACGAATTTCCGCAATCCTTCTACTAATTCTCCCATATATTCGGAATATTTTAACTCTGTTGAGCTATGATTATCTTGGGCTAAATACTCATGTTGCTTTTCATCAGAACTTTCTAATAAAGCCTGATTTATTGCCATATCTGTATCGCTATATATTTCCCATAGTTTCTTCAAATCTGTAATTTTAGTTTCATAAAAGCCTTGTGTTCGTTTAACAAGGTTCGTTTTCTTTCCATTTTCGATTAACTTTTCAATTCTTGCACGCAATATGCTTTCCGTAAGGATTAGTTTATCTACTGAATCCATGTTGATTGATATTTACGATTAGTTAACTAACCGTGTGGGTTAAATGATGAAGATAATTGAAAAAAAAGCAATTTAATGCCACGTGGGATAAATGTAAATTTAGTCGAAGAACGTAAATTGATACCGTGTTTGACAAATTGACGTGAAAAATATTTATCTAAATTTTCGTTACTATTTTTTGTTAATTTAATTAATCAGCTATTTATTAAGAGTTACTGACATGTAAGTTCAGCAATTAACTATGTAACACGATTTACTGACATGTAAGTTCAGTAATTATAACAGAAATTTCGAAAATATTCGAGCTGCCTCGTCTGGGCACCCTGAAGTTTTACGTCTAAGCACGTTTATAAATTAATTTTTGTATTTTTTAATGAAAACTGCCACGTCTAAGCACAGTTATTATTTTGAAAACTTCTTAAAAACTGCCACGTCTCAGCACAATAACAGTAAGAATTGCTTGACTAATTTAATCGTAACTGAATTATTGTCAATCGAAACAGTAAACAGGCACACATTCCTGGATGGAACCACCAAAAAATGTTTTGTAATGTAGCGGTAATTGAACACTACAGCTATATTACTGCATTTTGGATAGGTTAGTGTAGCGGTATGTTAAAATGACAAGATATGTGAGCTTGTGTTTACTGTTACTTTATTGAGCAAAAATTCCTTATTTTACGTTAGTCTGAATTCTATTTTATTTTTTCACTTCAAATGTACTTAATTAATTTAATTAATTATCTGTAGGCATGTATTCTTGAGGTGTCGTAACGTGACACGTGCTCAATTTTATACCTCAGATTTTCACCAATTTCACTTATATTTGAAAATTCACTGTCTATTATTATTAGTTCTTCTTAATATAATTCACATCACTCTTAATATTAATTAATTCTACTTTGTTTTTTCACATGAAACGTCTGATATGCTTAGCTTGCATGAGTTAAACGCTATGTGAAAAAACCTAAAACTAAAATGTCTGCCACCAAATATATTTTAAAAATGTATAAAAAATACTTAGCCTATAATTTCACCAAAAACCTGTAACACCACAGAAGTTAAAATTGCTGCTGCAATCTTTACTTAGCATGTAAATACTGTACCTTGCTTGGCACGTTGATTTATGCTAGAAAGATTCGAAGTAATTTGCACTAATGAATAATTTTCCACTTTTAGATTTTTTGAAGAACACTAGATCTATGCGAAGTTGCATTTGCGATCGCTGTCAAACTAATGAGAGCTTAGTTAGGGAGCACCTCCTTTTTATAATGTCCGAGCCGCCATTTTCGGACAAGTTCCACATGAAAAAATGCAATTTTCATATATTTTTTGCACATTATAAGTCCATGCTGTAATGTCAAAATATTCCAAATTATGTGAATTAATTTATTTTTAATTATCCATAATTTTTCCTAATTCATTTATTGAAATATTTCAATTTTTCTAAAATTTATCAATATGGCCGCTCCCTATCATACTATGTTGATTTCCGGTGTGGAACATAAATTCTCTCACGAATTTTCTTCTGTCTCGTTTCCACATCGTTCTCTTTCCCACTCATTATGGGAATTAAAATTACCTTTTTTTATAAATATTTCCTTACCTGGGCAATTTCGCGTTTTTTAATTATTGCCAACAGGTAGAGCGCGGCCAACTTCGTAAAATTGATTATTTACGTTGTTGCAGTGACAGTTCGTTTCGCGGTGTTTAAGTCGTGAAGTGCCGTGTTATTTGGATGGATTTCTCCTCAACAAATGGATTAATTGTTAAGGTGAGTTGATTTATATATTCTATAAGTGTGAATTAGTGATTTGCCTGTGCATAATTTGCAAGAATCATGCAAATTATGCGAAAATTTTATGTTAAAAAAATTGTTAGTGAAATGTCAACAATGGCAACAATTGTTGAATTTCACTAATAATATTGTGTATGGATTCTGCGAATTCATGTAATCTGCACATTTAAGCATAAATGCAAGTTTTGCAAATGTTTATTGTGCAGAAAACATGAATTTCGCTAAGAAATCCCAATGTTTATGTTTGCATGTAGTGTTGTTGTTGTACTGCCAAGAAATTTGTTTCTTGGCAGTGTGCATGTAACTATATATTTTTGTTTGTAATTTTTTTTGATATCTTTGCTGGCGTTAATTAGATTGAACTAATTTATATGTTTTTCTTATTTCAGATGCTGCATAGACGTATAGGAGGCATTTGCTGACTGGAAGAGGAATTCAGGAAATAGGGAAGTATCAACTATTGTATATATTGTATTTTAATATATTTTTATTTATTTTCAGCTGTGTTCAACAACGAGTGATTGGAATCCCAACATACTGATGGCAGCGGTACTTTTCCTACGAATCAGTGCCATAAATTAATCAAATTAATATAAAATTGAAATTAAAACCCGTCCAATTAACAACAATAATAAGAATAAAATCTGCCAGACAAACAACTGGTAGCAACAATACTTCTAAAGGAAGTCCAGTGCATAAAAGATAATTAAATAAAAACCAAACAAGTTAATTAAACAAAAATCAAACTACCAAATAAAAGCAAATAAAAATAACTAAAATACAAATAATAAAATCTGTAATTTTATAAAAAAAAAATAATAATAATCCCGGGTACCCTTAAAACAGGGTACTTAGAGGAAAACAATAATAATAACAGTTCAAGCGCCATAGCGCTCAACGTGGGAATTGTGCGAGGCTTCATCCCTGCCTCAACAAGACGTTCGATAAAGAAGGAAGGAAGGAAGACTATAATAATACGTCGATCAAAACGCCTCCAGCATAACCAAATTTCCAATTTAAATAATCTTCACCACCTGCGCTTTCAACTACAAGAAACTGCCGACCTGGATAGCAACAATCAACATCATCAGTAAAATATAACAACTATACAAACAACTGTAACAATAATTGTATATTAAATTAAAGGTAGCGTGAAAACCTTCTTCTCTTTTCATATTTTTGCCCATATATATATATATATATATATATATATATATATATTTTGTTTATATGCTTTTATAGTTATTCTTAATTCAACATATATATTTCCTTTCAACAAATACTTGCGAATATACAACGAAAAGATTTTTTGATAAAAGTGCGAACCCGGAAATAAATCCCATTCCTATTCCTCAATTATTCTACAAACTGGTGTATTTACAATAGTTAGTCTCCAAATTCCTTTCCAAAAATTTTTGCGAACAATTTCTTATTTTCTTTCTATTTCCCGAAACTACATACATATTTGCATTTATCGAATTATTTACAATACATATTTTTATATGTATATGTGTGAGCAGGAATAAAGAGTGGACTTCGACAAAAATCAAATATCAATCCCCTGCGGTAGAACTTCGTGAGCCTATCGGTCAGGAGAAAGATATTGATTGGAAGAGCCATCAATTAGCAATTTAGAAAATTGCAGATCAAATAACAAGCATTTCTTTGCGATTGAAAGTTCCAACAATATATTTAAAAAAAATTTTTTTTTTCTTTTTTTTTCCTGTCTCTCTCCCATAAACTTCTTCTCTCGCCATAATTAGACAATTTAGTCACATCTTCTATAGTTAAAAAACTCATACCACATCTCCACCGAATTTTCCGTCTACTACTTCAAAAAAAATATACAATGACTGAAAAAACCGTTTCTTTCGATGAGCTCTGCTCATCTCAAGTAGAAAAAAACAGTGCAATTAGGCAAATACTAGGGGCTTATCACCAAGCCGGTAAAGCAAAGCGTACCAATACCTTTGTGAACGGTAAATTAAAACAACTCGAAGAAATATGGAGCGCCTTCGAGAAAACAGAAGAACAAATAGTTCAGCCCGATCACGATTATTTCAAAGAATCGTGCTCAGACAAAACTGAAGACTGGTACATGCTGACGAAAGCAACACTTTCCGAAAGATTGAAATCAATCTCAGAAAGTACTATGAACCAGCAAAAACCTTTTCATATACCATCACCCAGAGCTTCGTGGAGAATTCCAACAAAATCACAAGTTACAGAAGCCAATAAGGAAACAAATAGTCCACAAAATGAAAGTATTTTCAGAAGTCTAAATACAAAAATTAACTCAATTACAAGAGTTGTACAAACATTAAACTCTGATACTTTACCTACAGTGAGTAAAACATACCTAGAACAAAAACTGAGTATCCTAAATAAACATTGGGCTGAATTCGAGGAACTCAACAATGCCATCGAAATGCAATGTACGCCACAAGATTTAGAAAATAAATACTTTACTGAAGATATTTTCGGTAAAACAGAAGCAGAATATGAAGAAACTGTTATTGCTATTCAAGAACAGCTAGATACGCGTTTCCCTAATTCCCAACATGACACACAAAATAACTCATCACACTTTCACAATGAAAGCACAGAAGTCAAAATTTCACATACTTCTCTATCAGAAATTAAATCTTTAATACCAAATTTTAACGGCGATCCAAAAGACCTCCATAAATTCGTGTCATGTTGCGATGATATTAATAGACTTTATCCCAATACCGACCAAACAACCCTGTTTTCGATAATCAAAAGTAAGCTATTTGGAGATGCCTACAATGTACTTAAGTACAATGATACAAGCAGGTGGTCAGATTTGAAGCAAATACTACTCGAAACATTCGAAGTAAAATTAGAAAAGTCTGTACTCCAATCAAAACTCGATAACACAAGACAAAGAGCAGGAGAGCCTGTCAAAGAATTCCGGCAACGAATTAATATGACGCATGCTCAATTGAACGAAGCCACGCATTCATATACAACAGATAAATTACTGTTAAATTCTCTCGTAAAAGATAACGAAAAACAAGCTATTAGAGCGATCGAAGACGGATTAATAAGTGAGCAACTGCAAACCCTAGCCAAACTCCACGAAAATAGATCATTAAAGCCAATAATGACATATATTGGTGAACAAGCATTACGCCTAGAATCAAAGGCAACAAAATTAGCAACAAACTCTTCTCGCACTTCTCAATCAGTACAAGTGCAGAACCCCTTTTGCTATAAATGCAGAGCAAAGGGACACTTAGCTCCAAATTGTCCACAGAACATTCATACAAACCCAACCCCAAATAAATATTTTTCAAATAATTTAAACAAAGGCAATCTTCCTAAGCAGGCTAACACCTTCAACAGCACTACCCCTACATGCAGGTATTGTCACAAATTAGGACATACCATAGAAGTATGCAGGGCAAGGATAGCAAACCATGGGAATTTCTACAGAGGAAATACAAATCCGGCTGATCAAAACTTCAGAAAGCGAACAGATGGTCCCAATAAAATTCCAATACCCCAAAAAGAGGTCAACTTCACTCAGATCCCAAATTTTAATTATAGAAAAACCACCCCTTCTTCAACAATACAACCCCACAATGAACCAAAATCAAATAAAGATCACGTACAAAATCCGAGAATATTTTTAACACACTCGGAAAACAAATCAGAGCGAGAGGAATTAGTCGGCAGCCCCTCGCAAATTCAAACAAAAGCCGACATACACACCAACCCAAATTAGATAATGCACATTTATTAAATGATCACATAACGCTGAAAATTCCAATTATTATCAATTCCAACTCCATTACTATCTCTCTATTTACCAATGTGTGCTCCAATAAAGAAACAAAGTTCCTCGTAGACACAGGAGCAGAAATTAGTCTCATAAAGTTCAATGCACTGAAAGCAGGTAGCACTTACTATAAAGATGCAATCTGCAAGATAAATACTTTATTTTCGGAATCTAAAACTACAGAAGGATTAATACTGGCAAAAATGTCAGACACATCAAACAATAATTTGCTAATAGAACATCCCTTCCAAATAGTAGGAGAAAACTCAGCCTTGGCATATGACAACGCTTGTATCAATTATAAAAACAATTACATTTCCTTAGAGATGAAGCAATGTCATTCATCCTATCCCATAGAGCAATATCGCTCAGATTATCCAAATACATATCTTAGATATGATAAGCATGACAAGAAGTCTGAAACAAACAATGTTAGTGCTAATAAAAGCAAGTTACCCAGTACCTTAACGGATTTAAACACCGAACGCGAAAAGTACCCTAAAACAAATATCCTAGAAAAAACGGAATATATCTTACAATCCAATGAAAACCGAAACGAATCGGACAAATTACATAATAAACTTATTACAATTCCCGCTCGCTCTGAGTCCATAATTCAAATTCCAACTTTGTCAACTACGGAATCAGTATATTTTAAAAAAGAGGTAAAGCCAGGGTTGTTCATAGGTAATACCATAGTCAAACCATCACAAGGAATGGCAAAAGTCCTAGTTCTCAACACGAATGAACAGGACGTCGAACTGGCAATTCATGACATGAATCCAGAATGCCATGATCTTAATGGCTTCGATTGCATCCACGGATTCCAACAGAGATCCAATTAGGGGCAGAATAAAGAAACTGCACACCCTGATTAAATTGGATCACTGTAATTTGGAAGAAGCCGAGAGTATTCGGAAAATTTGTAAGGATTTCAACGATCTCTTCTACTTAGAAGGGGATTTCCTAACATGTACAAATGCAGCCGAGCACAAAATCGAAACAATCCCGAATAAACCACACATATATACTAAACCGTACAGACTTCCAGAAACAAGCCGGAGAGAAATTACTCGGCAAATAAATGAAATGTTGGATTCAGAGATAATAAGTCCTTCAAATAGTCCGTGGAATTCTCCCCTACTTCTAGTTCCCAAAAAGCCGGACGGGCATGGGAACAAAAAATGGCGAGTCGTTGTAGATTTCCGCCGAGTAAATGATATTACTATCGGCGACGCCTACCCATTACCTAATATTACAGGCATATTAGATCAATTGGGTAAGTCTAAATATTTTACAACGCTAGACCTCGCCAGCGGATTCCACCAAATTCGCATGGACGGGAAGGATAGAGCAAAAACTGCGTTTAGCACTCCTTATGGTCATTACGAGTTTAACCGTATGCCATTTGGATTAAAAGGTGCACCCGCAACCTTCCAACGTGCCATGAATAATGTCCTTTCCGGACTCCAAGGCATTTACTGTTTCGTATACATGGACGATATTGTAGTCCATGGATACAATCTTAAAGACCACAATATTAGGCTCGCAAACGTATTTAGCCGCCTTCGGGATTTCAATTTAAAATTACAACCCGACAAGTGCCATTTCCTAAGAAAGGAAATAATGTATCTAGGGCACATCATTACTGAAAATGGAGTCAAGCCAGACCCTGCAAAAATTAAATCAGTCCAATCTTATCCTAGACCCAAGAAGGAAAAGGATATAAAAGCCTTCCTTGGTTTCGTCGGCTATTATCGCCGCTTTACTCCCAATTTTTCTAAAATCGCGAAACCTCTTACTAACCTTTTGAAAAAAGCCACACCTTTCAAGTTCGATGCAATTTGCGATGAAGCATTTTGCGAATTAAGAAAAAAATTAATCTCAGCACCAATTTTATCCTATCCGGATTTCGACAAAGAATTTTTTGTCACCTCCGATGCCAGCGACTACGCCATCGGAGCAGTTCTTTCCCAAGCAGATGATCAAGGAGATCATCCAATCGCCTATGTGAGTCGAGTTCTCAATGGTGCAGAGACTCGTTACTCAACTATCGAAAAAGAGCTTTTGGCAATTGTCTTCGCGGTTGATCAATTCAGGCCATACGTTTATGGTAGACAGTTTACCATCATAACTGACCATAAACCATTAATATGGCTAATGAATCTAAAGGATCATTCCTCAAGGCTAATGAGATGGAGAATTCGTCGTGAGGAATATGACTATAAAATAGTCCATAAACCTGGAAAGCTCAACACAAATGCTGACGCTCTCAGTAGAGCTATCCCAGAAAATTCCGTAAAATCAACGGAACCTAACACCTTTGTTAATGTGGTAACCAGGAATCAAGCCAAAGCTCAGGCGAATTTAGATACACCCAATCCAAATATTACTACTACAAATCCAGATTTATCAGTAGTAAACAGTTCCTCAGTGATAATAACTGAGACCAATTTCCCATTACTTTTAACTAAAAATTCAAATCCCAAATTTTTCATCTTGCCCATGCAAGATACAGAACTCGAAAGGGTGCTAAAATCTAAACTAAAACTTTTAGACAAACCTCCTCTACTAGAAAACGAACTGAACTTCTTTAAGAAGAAAGACTCCACAGTAATCATTTCAAAAGTCAATCTACCTTGCCGATCACAAAGAGATAGATTAGACATTGAAAAAATTTTAACTGAGATCTGCTCATACACAGAAGCAAATCAGTTAAATCAGGTAAATATCTCCTTCCCGGTATTAGACCAACAAAATCTATCAACTATTAAAAACATTTTTACCAATGTCTTCGTTAACCAAAAAATAAATATAAAACTTCATCAAGATTCCATAAAGTATTTATCTAACAGCAGTGATATTGAACAAGTTCTAAAAGATTTCCATTCCCTACCAACGGGAGGCCATCAAGGTGTCTCCCGTACAATCAAAAGAATTAAAAAACAATTCTATTGGCCTGGCATGTCGGACGATGATGTAAGATATGTAAGGAAATGTAAACTTTGCCAAGTAAACAAAGTATCCAGAAATCCTAAGATTCCTATGAAAATCTCAAGCATAAGCTCAAAACCTTTTGAGAGAGTGTACCTAGATGTTGTAGGACCTCTCCCAATTTCCCATTCTGGAAATAAATACATCCTTACATTTCAAGACGACCTTTCCAAATTCTCTGAGGCTATTCCCATAGTCAACACTGAATCTAAGACATTAGCGGAAGCCTTCACCACAACAATAGTTTGTCGATATGGCATTCCAGAAAGTATCCTAACAAATCAGGGATCTAACCTCATAGGTGGCATGTTCGCCGAGGTATCTAAACTGCTAAAAATCAAAAAGCTCAAAACTACTCCATATCACCCTCAAACAAATGGTGCATTGGAGAGAAGTCATAGAACTTTAGCAGAATACCTCAGATCTTATGTAGCGAAAGATCCTCAAGACTGGGATACGTGGATTCCATATGCCATGTTTGTCTATAATACCACACCTCACTCGAGTACAAATTATACTCCCCGCGAACTCCTGTACGGATTCCCAGCCGAAATCCCAAATAACTTAAAATCATCTCCGACCGTTTGCTATAATTACGATAATTATGCAAACGAGTTAAAAGCACGTTACAACACAGCTATAAAATTGCGAAAGACATAGCCATGGCCAACAAAGAGAAATCAAAAATCCCTTAAATATCACTAACAACATGGACCTCGATGAAATTTTAAAATCTATCCATCTTCAAAAAGAACGGGAATCAAATTCACTAAACCCAATTAATAAGCATCATATCCATCACTATGCGCTACCATATTTGACATTAGCATTAGTGATGACTATTCTATTTATCTACATGTACATGAAATACAAATCGAAAGCCCGCAAAGGTAAAAATATACCTCCGGAACATATACTTGAAGATGTTCCTGCGGCGGCACCAAGAACACCTAAGTTCAATATAACTCCTGTACCCAAAAGGAGTACACCAGAGGACATATAACAGGCAAGAACCAACAAAACAAACACTAAACGAAATAAAATTACAAAAACCCCCGACAAAAGTAACCTCTTCTCCTCCAATTCCTACTTTTTTTTTAATAACCCCCATCCCTATTCCAACAAGAGCACTAGTAAACAATTTAAGAGAGAACATTGTACATCCTATTGCAAAATATATGAAGACATATATATACATATATATATATATGTATGGGGTCATGTGTAAGAGAAAAAATGGATATTTAATGAAAGTAAAAAAAAAAAAGATAATATGTACCTATATAAATAAATAAATAGGGCAAATGTAGGCAACCGCAACCTAACAACCATATTATACTTGTAAATTTAGACAAACCAAAATACATAAAATGAGTGAATAGTAATGAAATAAATGAAATAAAAGATTTAGAAAAATATAAAGCTATAAAACCTTCTTTCTCTCTATCCATATTATTGGTATCAGCTACTATGAATTTTATAAATTATTTTGGAGAATTTTACAAAGAATAATTATAATACGTAATTATATTATATTTAATAATATTATTAAAAATTCAATAAGTTTCTATACCTTATATATTGTCATCCCAATTATGTATATATCTAAAATAAAAATTTTTTGATAATAGTATATATATTATACATATTAAATATTTTTAAGAACATAAATATATATGTGTAACTCTATATTATGCCAAAGAAAAAATAATTGCAATAGTACAAGTAGATTTTGTAGCACAACTAATTAAACGTAATAGAAACTATCTGAAACTATAAGCAAGCACAACCTATTATTCTACACAACTTAGTAAGCAACAACTAGGAATATAAATATACCAAACACTAAAGAAAACTAAACAAATAAGATAAACTAATTGGCTACAAATTTGCAATGCTACTTACCTATGGTTAACAGTAGTTCATTACTATATATACAAATAATGGGCAGGTTTCTATCGAATTCTATATACAATTTTGTCCCCCCCTTCTTCTCTGTCCTTCCCCTAGGGCTGTAAGGCTATAACATTTGGGTGAGATTCTCTAAAACAAATAAACCAATCATAACAGATAGATAAACAATAATCATAACCTTCCCTTCTCATTAACTCGCCCCCTCGTAGTAAAAAATAAAAAATAAAGGAAAAACAAGCTAAATGAAAAACCCAACAAGAGGAATCTTAAAATAGAAACAGAAATAAAAAGAATGGTAAATGACAACAACTCATCCTTAGGGTAAAATGTTTATTATAGTAAAAAAAAAAGAAATGGGTACAAAAATGTTATTCAAATACAAATTATTATTATGTAAAGCACAAAAATTTAAGCTTACAAAAATCAGAAAAAGTTAGTTACTCCAAAAACCAGTCTTCAGCGTCCCAATCCTCCTCGTTAACCGCCGGAATCAACCCATGATGACAAACTGGGATGGGGAACGATTCACCAATCAAAACAGCATATCCACCTGATTCAAAACAAAGGAAACAAAACTTAATTCATAAATCAATAAAGAAAAAATCATAAACTACTTACCCAAAAACGAAACCCCGATCTCGTAATCCGGGTATAACATGAAGTTACATGAGTGGTATGTGTCAACAAAGGGTGGACCACCCCAAACGGGCAAACTGCGTCGTCCATACGCATGGAAGACCAGTCGAAGTGGCCCCATCCATCCCGGGAACACATAAAGGATATATAGCCCGGTGACTCGGACGCAATGAAATTCCGGCACTCTATAAATATCGCGACCAACCTCCTCGATAAAAATCATGGTTACAAGTGAGCTCCACAAAAATCAAGAAGATCTCAGCAACCAAAAACAAAATACCCAGACAAAAAAAAAAGGAAAACGACAAAGTTGTTATCACAATCAACAAACCTCCTTACATTAGTACATTTCGCAACAGTAACATCGCACCTAACCCAAGGCACGCCGAAATACGCCAACGTAATCATAACACCGATGAAACACAAAAAAGAAAAACAAAACAAATTAAAAAAAAAAGGGCTAAAGAGAATCTCATTCAAATACCTATCAGCTAACTGCTTAGTAATGATTTTATCATAACAGCAACAAAATTACAAGACCGTTTCCTTCTCCGTCATCTATATTCCCTTTCGTGTAAATAAAATTAATAGGAACATATGTAAAAAAATAAATCATAACTATTATAAATATTGATAGGCAAATAGATATTATATAAAATTATTTTTACTGCTTATAAATTTTTTTTATTATTATTATTAATCGATAGCTAAGCTAGGATTCTGTAATCACAATTATAATACCTAATAACGGAAGTACTCCCATTATACAATTACATCATTTAAATGTAATCTTAACACAAAAAAAAAAAAGAGAAAATTATGTTATCAAAGAAAGAAAGTTTTCCTCTAAAAAAGAATAAAACTTTCTTTTTCCCAGGGGGGAGGGATGTTGTGACCCAGGTGCCTATACCCCGAATCACAACAATAAAACCAATACGCCAATATCTTGCCCTATGCAATATATTGGCGTACTACAATTTGACCCTGAAAATGAAAAACATTTTACTTTCAATTTTATTTAAATTTTAAATGCATTTAAAAATGCATTTTCATACTGAAACAAAATGCAATTTAGCATAAATTGCATTTTGTTATCAGTCATATATTCAGTTCACACGGCATGTATACTTACCTACATGCCGTACAAGGTACATACATATCTTACCTGTACTCCGTCAAATTATTTGCATGTATATACATACAACTTCTAAATTCATTAAACCTAATTTCGTGTACATACATACACACCATCTTTCTTATCGCCTAAAATATTATTTTTACAAGACACCAGTGCATATCATATTTCATGCATATGCACTGTGTCTAAACCTTTTGTACTTTCCCACGTACGATTTTTCACGTCGTGGGAAAGTAATAAAAAGAATAAAAAAGCTTTTTGGGAGTTTTTCACGGGCGCCTGGGTGCAACATCGCCGATCCTCAGGGAGTCGTTTTTTTGAATCCGTCGAGAAAAGAAGTGTTTTTTTTTTTTTTTTGAAAAATCTCGGAGTGTTGATAGGAAATAAAAGATAAGTTTGAATAAAGTGAAATCTATTAGAAAAAGAAAAGTTTGCTGAATAAATAAAAGATAAGTTTGAATAAAGTGAAATCTATTAGAAAAAGAAAAGTTTGCTGAATAAATAAAGATATAAAAAGTGAAATTAATGAAAACAAAAAATCTTTTTTTTCATTACTGTGTTAAGTGTTCCCCTCCAATCACTTCTTTCTGGACGAGCCGAAAGCACGAGTGATTGGAATCCCAACATGAGGGGAGAGGAGTACGGGGCTGGTCGAGCAGTCGTTGGAATGGCCATGAAAAATATATCGCATACAGGCTTTGAGTGCTCTAATAAGGTTGGCTATTTCCGAGACATACAAAGGATACATTGCAACATTGGCATAAAATAATTGCGACATGATGAATTTGATGCGGTTGAATGCCTCCAGTACTTCCGCCTCACAGAAGTTGCAGAGCGAGAAACCACTAGCCGAAAGATTGTAGCTGTTCATTGGAGCTTGGCTTGGAATATTGGTGCCGCGAGACGGGGGACTAGAAACACTGACAAATGGTATAATGGGAGCAGGGGGAGGAGCATGCAGTTGAACTCTGCAAAGTCAACGCTAGAAGGACTTTTGGTTTTAGATCCCAACCCCAGATTTCTGACTTTGTTCCCAAAATTCACTATTATAGGCTTCCTGATCAATGTTCTAATGAAATGTTCTGCGGTCCTACGCGCGCGTTTAAAGCCTGGTGGTTAGCGAGTCTGTTGAACCTCTTCCAATGGGTGTTGCCGATATCACGAACCTGGCATAGCATGGTTACATCGGATCTACGGGATTGTTTTAAGGGGTCGTTGTTTAGGAAAACTGATTTGATTAGATAGATTAAGAACGTAATACTCGCGGAATAGTTTTCTGATATTTGTTGCTTATTCCATTAGCTTCTAAAAATCCTATAGTTCGTATTAAAGAATTGTTTGAAAATCATTAGAGACTAGCAAGTACAACCCTGGGGAGCTTAACTTTAAATTATGACAAGACAAAAAGTTATAATTGATCTAAGACCAATATAATCCTGGTCATAGACACAGTAGCATGTTATGGTTGCCTGTAGGCATGGCGGCAGCTAGGAAATATGGCAGATGGAGGAGGCAGACATTGTGAAGCTCTGAAGTCAAGTTCAAAACGCAAAGAGGGCAGACATTTTTTTATAAAAACGAGAAAAAAGTGCTAGGTTTATTATTATATAACAAAAAAAAAAAATATATAAGGGCATAGCGACAGTTCTCCAAAAAAAAAGGTGCGCGGGTCAAATTGTGGAGGACCTGAAATACAAAAAGAATGGAATATAGGAATTTGCAGCATCGAGTCGGGTATTAATTAAAATATCTCATATATTGCCCGTATTAATATTCGCGTAAGGGTAGAGATTTACTCTCCTCTGTTATATATTCGGGGGTAACCAAGATCACTTACCAGTGACGGGGCAATAATATCCAAACACCAATTCTTCCTTTTTGTTTTTAATCCTTATTCACTTTTATTCTATTCGGTTAACACTTGTGTAACTTATTTTCTTTATTCTAATTTTTACATAACACCTTATTTTCTAAATTTTACTAAATTAACCCAGAACATTCTATTTGGTTAACACTTGTCTAAATTCTTTGCACTTTTTATTACTGCCACATTAACACCAGAGTCACTCGTTATCACGTATATAATTCTATCTTCCTACCGCTCGCCAACTGTTACCAAAAACGCTCAAAAACCGACTGTGTCCGACTTGGATTTTTTTAATCGCAAGTCTAGTTGTTCAGGATAGGAAAGTGCTTAATTTGCATTCCTATCCTGAGAAAATTATTTACCGCTGGGCATGTTTAACCATGTCCAGAATTATCGCGACGAACGATGGTTGAAATTGAAATTTGTTATTTTCATAAATATCAAACCATCGCATCGTCTTGCTATCGTGCTTACATTGTTGTGATCACAATGTATGCAGCTCGCGACAATTTGCTGATAAGAGCTTTTTCGGTGAAGACTTGATCGTTTCAGTCTTCACCGAAGTAAAATTTTATGCGCCCGATATGTATGTATGTATATATGTACATACATATCGTATTTACGACAAATCTTACTGAAGGTAAGTTTTATCGTGGGGCTATTTTATCTATCTTGGGTTGAAATTTAAAACTTTTATTTTTCCCAAGTCGTTTTGTGGGAAAATATTTTTATTTGTTGCAAAGGAATTTGAAGAAATTGCTGATGGCACTTTCTTCGCCTTGTTAGGAGATAAGCTAACCATGTTTTAAACATGATTAGCTTATTTCTACCTATGAAAATTAAATATTTTTTAATGATTTTTCCAATGATAATTATTTCCTATAATTATCATTGTTGACCATTTTTAGGTATACAACAATCCTTCCCCGTGCGAAAAAGAGGATTATTCTTTGAAGAGGAATAATTCTCAGGGGAAGGTGGGCAAAAAAAATTGTGCACGTTAGCACAATTGTTTTGTTTAGACGGAAGATAAAAATGATTTTGGATCAAAAACTAATCTCAATTGGATATTTTGTTTATGTTTATGGCTGAGATACATTGTAAGGTATCTTGGGGTACTTGAAGCCACTTTTGAGCGTTCATGGCTCATTCGTCATGAGTTTCCGAGTCGCTTTAGGTCGTGATCCCTGGTACTGCCCCGAATTTGTGGTCTCACGTGCCACCATAGTTTGTGTGGTCCGTGTTGTCCGTGATTGGCAGGGACCAATTCGCCTGATTGAGCATCGACGGGGCCGGCGGCGGCCCGAAGTCATATGGACGGAAGATGCCGTGGCTGGACACTCCTTTCATGTGGATTATGCTTTGATCCCCCATGGAGGGATGGGGTGGTCCGCTGCAGGTATGGAAATGAAACTTTTACGTTTTTTTTTTTTTTTTTTTGTTAATAAGATGTTTCTCTCTTTATAGGAGCACCCTGGTGGTGACGGGTGTACGCGATTTGCGTCTGCTGCGTGTTTTCTACAGCAGATCCGGTCACGGAGCTCTATATGGTGCTCTTTGCAACTCCTCCTGGGTCTCCCGAGCCGGAGTCTCCACTGGGGTATGATGAGGCCAGGGGTGCGCTCGAGGCCCCTGAAAACTGGAACGGCGATGTCGAAACTGATAACTCTGACTGAAGTGTTGGTGGTTGACGTCCTGGACGCAGCCCAGTATGGCTGCCTTTTCCCCACTTTATAGGATTAGTTTTTCTTTTTGTATCTTTCCTATCTTTTTATTCTTTTCCATAAATTTTATTAAATCTTTTGTATTAAAAAAAAAATTCTCGTTCTTATTTAAAGTTCCTAGTCCGCTTTTTAGGATTTGGTTCTGGTTTGTGTTTGGCTCGGCACGGCGTTGGTTTGGCAATGGCGTTTTTTTTTTTTTTTACATATTTGCTTATTTCTATTAAAAAATTTTCGTTAACTTCCTAATTTTTTCTTTTTTTAAAATTCTTTTCAAATATCTATTACTATTCTACTCTATTCCTTAATTACCTTATTAATTTCTACTGTTTTTTTTTGTGTTTTGTCAATTATTATTGTTTTTCCTGTACAAGGTTCTTTCCTTTACCTTCTCTTTTATTTTTATAGTTATATGTATACCTGTATTTCGATATTTTATCTTACTTCAGTAACTATTTATTTATTTGTTTCTACTTCTAATGTTAGTGGTTATATAATTTTTATACTAGGTTAGTTTTGTTATACTATTTATTATTATTATTATTTTTTTTTTGTGTTAATCTTATATATTTTTATACTTTCGAATTATTATTTAACACTAACGGGGAGGATATCTTTTACTTTGCTTTTTGGTTTGTGTATATATATGTTTTAGTTTTCCTTAAATCTATGCTTTAATAATTATTCACTTATGTCCTCTCCCCTTTCGTTTTTATTATTAACTGATTTATTTGTGGTCAATAGAAACCACTTACATTTATTTTGTCTGTATTTTAGTACCAGTGATAATGCTGATGACCATTTGAAGTAGTGGCACTATATCACTTGCACTGACCTTGTAGGTGGCAAAGTGCGGGTCCTTTTAAGAGGGGTAGGTTCGATTATTTCGATTTGTTCAATTTGTTCCTTCGCCTCAGGGGTTTTTTTTGGTTTGTGTGGACGATAATTTTTAATAAATGGTGTTAGCCATTTGGCGACCAGGTACAGCATCATACATGTGATGACAACACCAGTTAAGGATACTGATGTTGCAGCTAGTACATGTGTAGGATGGTGGTTTGTATGAGGAGATATTTTAGTTAATTTTTTGTCCAGCTCTTTTAGTGACTGGGTGCCTTTTAGGATGAGGCTATTAGTGTCATCTCCTGAGTATAGCTTTGTACTAATACCCTCGGGGTGTAATTCTTTGGGGGTTTCATTGAGATATTTTTCCACTATTTGTTTTAATGGGGTTATATCTGGGAAGTAATTGGGTTGTGTGAGACTCAATGACTGTATATTTTCTGCCTGATAGTGTAGGATTTGGGATCCTACTTGTAATTGACAGGGATGGTTGATAGTAATTATTCCTTGGCTTTCTATTTTTGAAGTTATGAATTGTTGGGTACACTGAAGGTGTACAATGGTTGATTCTATCAACGAGAATATCCAAGAATTTGGTTTACTTAGTTTAATAAGTAGGTCTCTGGGAGGTATTTGCGCTCTGAATTTTCATTGTGGCTCTTCCTTTAGTGGATTAAAGAGCAGCTTCACTATGCATTCTTTAGACATTGTGGCCTTGGTTACAGGAAGGCTTAGCTTGGTGACGTAAGTGTCCTCTTTGGAATATTGCGTGATTTTTTTGAAGACTAAGATCTTGTGTTTTTAATAATAATATGTCCTGTGTCTGTACCTGGTGCGCTACGTGCGAGTACTGTATATCGTGTACCAATGATTGTTTTTTGTTAATATGTATTGGAAAGCTATGTACTCTATACAGCTTCATTTGTGGTAGATTGAAAATCGGAAGTTGTATTCTAATAACTAACTTGTCTTGGACTAGCCGAGCCTTTGTTTCCGCTGTCTGATATAGCAGGGAGAGACAATTTTGTGCATCTGGGCAAGCAGCGTGGGACTTGTGGTATATCTCTAATAGATTTTTGGGACACACCACTAGCGGATGCAACTGGTGATTTTTACTGGAGATTATTATGTCGAGTAAGGCTTGCTGCCTGTACTCAATCTCGACAATTTGTAAGGTCAGGCTTGAAATTATTTCCTGCCTCAATTGTCTCATCAGTAAATCATCTGTTATGTTTTGCATTCTATTTAGATGGAGATTTATTTGACCTTGTCTTTCCTGCATAGATGTCAATGGTTTTTGAATTTGCTGTAGTGTAGTTTTGACTAAACTGATCTGCTGCTTTTCCAGGTCGGCTAGTGCTTTAGTATTTGTTTCGAGCTCCTCGAGTCGACTGTACACTTCCTGTTCATTAGTGCTGTCCATGGTCCCGAATAGGTAGTGCATTGCATTGCCTATTCCATCGAAAATAGATCTTGTTGATCTTGATTTTGGGACCACTTCTCGAATGACAATTGTTCCCCTTTTGATATTTTCTAAGAGTGAATGAACGTGTTTTTGCTGTACCAGGCATAGCTCATCGGTTTGAGAGCGATTTGAACATAGTCGGTGAACTAAGTGTTCCGCCTGTTCTGCCATAAGCGTTTGGTTGTCCAATTCTATTAGTTTGATCTCCGTTAGTATATTTCATGTACTGTGGTACACTTGCAATTTTCCTAAATCCTCATACAGTATTCCCATATTGTTCAGGGGACTCGTTGTGTAGGGTTCCGTCTGTATTTGTCCCATTGCCAGATGAAAGCAACATATTAACACCAATATGTGCTTCATGTTCTGTAGAAAATGAAGGATAGGCTTCGTTAGTCAATTAGTCGTACTAGATGATCTTGTGTGTGTAACTAGAAGAACTTAATTTAATTGTAGAATTTTGTATGATGGGAACTTATTTGCTAAAGATATATGTACCAGTATGCTACTCATAATAGGGTTTTAAACGGTTGTTGTGTACGACAACCTGCCGCTTGCCTATTTTTATGGTAGTGTTTGTTGGACTGGGTACATTTATTACCAGATATGGGCCAACCCAGATTTGAGACAATTTGTGTTTGCGGCTTTCACTTTTGAGGAGGATTTGTCTCCTAGGTGGAAAGTGAGAGGCCTGACTGTTTTGACGTAATATGCCTTTGAGCGTTGTTTGCTGGCTAAGAGATTTTTTCGAGCCGTAGCATATGATTTTTGTAATCTGTATTTGAGCATATGGTAATAACTTTCGTGGTTATATGTATACGGGCTCAGGGTCCCGTTTTAAATTAGATGGGACATCCGCTGTGAAGCCGTAAAGGCAATCCATCGGGGTTAGTTTAGTACCCTCGTGTACACTGTTATTGTACACGAATGCAGCGGTTCGTAGGAATTGATCCAATGTTTTGGGATTTTTGTCTACGATTGTACGCAGATATTCGATTAATGGTCTATGGGCACGCTCTAGTGGTCCATTAGACTGTGGGTGGTATGCGGAAGTCTATAACTTCTTTACCCTTAGCAGTTTGCAGACCTTCTTGAATAGCTCACTCAGGAAATTAGTTCCCTGATCGGTGACTATTCTCTTTGGAATGCGATAACGCGTGACAATCTCATCGAAGAAGATTTGCGCCACCGTTGCTGCTTCTCCATTTGGTATGGCATACCAATCGACAAACTTGGTGAGATTATCTTGAAAAGTTAAGATATATTTATTACCTGATATGGTCTCTTCTAGTGGACCTACTATATCGAGGTAAACCTTGTCGAAAGGTTGTTCTGCGATGTCCGTTATTACCATGGGCATCTTAAATTGGGGAGATGCTTTCATTGTTTGGCACTTAGGGCATTTTTTTACGTATTTCTTTATATTGCTAAGCAAGTGTCTCCACCAATACTTGCGTCTAATTCTTTTATAAGTCTTAATGACACCCTAATGGCCGCCGAAAGGAGAGTCGTGGTAATCCTTTAGCATTGTTTGAACTTCCTTGGGGCTCGTAGTTATTTCAGGTGCCTTGACTGGACTTATCTCTTCTTCAAGCGTAGCAGGGGGTTGTGTTTCCGCCTCTGGGGGTGTTTATATTGCGATCAAGCTCTTTTGCTTGCCCGCGACTTCCTTAACGTGGTATATTAAGGTACTCAACCTTAATAGGATTTGTGCCTTAAGGTACTCAACCTTAAGGCGGTAGTTCTAGTGGCGAAGTGTATTGAGGTACTCAACCTTAATACGTTTATCGATGAAAATTCTCTAAATAAAAACTCGACTTCGGACGAACAACTAATAATTTATTTTCTCGAAAAGTCCCTTTTTTATACAAAATTATCTACTGAAAATCCAAAAATATCAAAGTCAGCAACAATTCTAAATTATTTTCTTCCCATAGTCACATGAAATCAGATATATGTATTTTGCTTACCTACCTACAAAATAATTGTCACTGCGCCTTCTGTTATCACAATTCTTATGCAATATGATCTTGTTTACTTGCATAGTGCAGACGATTTCATGAGAATTGTGATGGGCAGCGGTGAGAAATCAATTGTAAGCAGATTTACAATTAATGAAATTTAAGTTTTTGGTATGTAAAGCTAAGGAATGTGCTATAATACTATGCATATGGCTAGGCTTGAACAGGGGGTTTAATTTCCTTATCTTCCGCTGCCTTGGGCTGTGTTTCAGCGCTGGAGCTAGTATTGGCCTCTTGGGCTCTTTGTTTTTGAGCTCTGGTCCCGGCGAAGCAATGAACGGGTTTCTTTGTTTTCTTTTTATTTGGGGAAATGTTTTCCTCCACATCTGAGTCCATAGTGTGGTGGACTTGGGCTTGTACCGTTAAAGTGTTGCGTGTATTGTCTTCGATTAATACTTGTGGAATGCGGCTTAATGCATCCGCATTGGTATTATACTTCCCTGGTTTTTATTCGATGGTATAATCGAATTCTGATAATTTGTGGTGAAATCTCACCAAACGGGAAGGCGGGTCTTTTAAATTAAAGACACTGTTAAATCGTGCATGTTCATAACAGATGAATCTAATTCTATCTTAATTCTTATATAAAGAAATTTAATTGAAATTGTAAGAAAACAAGATATATATATGTACATATATACCATTAATTCATTATTTCATATGTAGGTCAGGCATGAATAAAGGTTCATGTTATCATTGTAATAGGAAACCTAATTTCATTCACCTGGCGCGAATTTCATTCACCTCGCTTCATGCAAAAATAAATTCTTTGTCATTATAATCTAAAGACACTCAGCAATAACTGAGGAATTTATTTAGCATGAAACTTGCAATTTCGCTAGATAAGCAGTATCGGAAATTCTTAATTGAATATTGCTTTCTTTTGTTTTTGCGGTAGAATAAGTGGTAATGTTAGCAAAATTTGAATATAAATTCACGGCGAGTAATGAATAAATTATCAGTTGTTAATAAAATTTAGAGCGTTTTATTCAGTATCGCGTAACCCTTCTAGTTTTTTCAGGCTTTTGGTATTCGGTTAAAGTGCCGTTTATACCATCATCCATAACAACTAGCAAGCCAGGCAACTGTATTTAGCCTTGGTATATCGGTTCAAGTGCCGTTTATACCATCTGCGTTTTAAGGCTAAGAAAATATAGGCAAGACAAAAGAGCCTTGTCTTTGAGAGGCTTGTGGTCAGTATAGACCGTGAATTTCCTGCCTTGGAGGTAGCATCGGAAATTCCTAGTGGCCCAGACTATAGCCAATAACTCCTTTTCAATAGTGGAGTAATTTCTCTCGGCTTTGTTCAGCGTTCGGCTTGCATAGGCGATAGGCTGGTCTTTTCCCACTTCTCCTTGGGAAAGCACAGCGCCTAATGCTTCGTTGCTGGCGTCCGTTGTAAGATTGAAAGGTTTAGAGAAATCTGGACAAGTGGTGGTGAAATTAGGCCATTTTTAATGCTTTGAAATGCTTCTTGGCATTTCTCGGTCCAAGTGAATTTTACATCCTTTCGGAGTAAATTCGTAATTGGATGAACTATTTTAGAGAAGTCCGGAATGAACTTCCTATAGTAATTGGCAAGTCCTAGAAAGGACTGAACTTGTCTTATTGTTCTAGGAACAGGAAATGTTTGGACGCAGGCCGTTTTGCTGGGGTCTGGTAATGCACCTTCGCTAGAGCATTTGTTCTCTAGATAAACAACTTCTCGTCTCAAGAACTGGCCTTTCTCTGGCTGTAGTTTGAGGTTGTTTTCTCTCAATTTGTCGAAGACTTTTTTCAGTTTATCGTTGTGGTCATTTAGGCTCTTACCATAAATGACGGTGTCGTCAAGATAAACGAAACATTCGAGGCCTTGTAGGCCTGTCAGAACGAAGTTCATGAGGCGTTGGAATGTAGCGGGAGCTCCTTTGAGTCCGAATGGCATACGCTTAAATTCGTAGTGCCCGTAACTAGTGCTAAAAGCGGTCTTATGTCGATCTTTTTTGTCGAATAAGACTTGGTGATAGCCGTTGGCCAAATCGAGAGTGGTAAAGTATCTAGCATGACCTAGTTGGTCAAGAATATCCTCGATTCGAGGTACCGGAAATGCGTCGCCAATTGTCTTTTCGTTTAGTTTGCGAAAATCGACAACGACGCGCCACCTTTTTTCACCATCGGGTCCCGCCTTTTTGGGGACTACTAATAAGGGTGAATTCCAAGGGCTTTTGCTACTTTGGACTATCCCGTTGTCTAGCATTTCTCTTAATTGTTCGTTGATTACTTGTCTCTGGGTCTCTGGTAATCTGTAGGTCTTTTGGTTTATGGGCGCTTGATCTTGTATTAAAGGGATATTGTGGGTGATAGCATTTGTATATGTGAGCTTATCACCTTTGAGAAGGAAGATATCATTGTACTCGTAACAGAGTTCGGATATCGAAGCTTTTTCTTCCGCATTTAGATTTGGGTCTAGGCTGAGCTCTTGGTCTAGCCTGTTGACTCGCGGAGTATGTGTGGGATCTTCATGATCCGGAAATAAGTATCTTACGTGTTGTAAGATAGCTGTGTTTTCCGAAAAGCTTGTGTCTCTTTCCTCATTTGGTGTAGTTGTGTACTTACTATCTATTTTACTTACATTACTAGATGGCAGGGAATGGGCTTCCTGCCGTTTTAATGGTGGAGTACCATGTTTTATGGGTACTTTTGATTGGTCCGAGTACTCGCACGCATTTTTGTTTTGGCTTGTGGGCCTTGAAAAATTGGTTTTCTTAATACTATTTGACGGTGGAGCCAACTTTGCTTTCAATGAGGTCTTATGGATCTCGCACGCGTCTTTTACAGGGCTCATGGGGAACCTTGTATTCTTAATACTAATTTTGTTAAGTGGTGGAGTCGACTTTGCCTTTAAATAGGTTTTACTGAGCTCGCACGCACTGTTGATGGGGCTCTTGGGCCTAGGGGGTTTCTTAACTCTAATATTACTCAGTGGTGGAGTCAACTTTGCCTTTAAATAGGTCTTACTGAACTCGCACGCACTCCTGGTGGGGCTCTTGGGCCTCTGCTTTTTCTTAACACTAATTTTATTAAGTGGTGGAGTCGTCTTTGGCCGAGAATAGGTCTTACTGAGCTCGCACGCACCTATTGCTGTTTCGCTCCTTCTCCGTGTGATTATCTTACTCCTAGGTATATTGGATGGAGGAGTCAGCTGCATTTTGCTTGTCGGCTTCTGGAGCTCGCTCGCATCTCTGGTTTGGCTCTGGGGCCATGTATAATTTTTGTAACTTATTCTCTTGGACGGTGGAGTCATTGTTGCCTCTATTCGGGTTTTACTGAGCTCGCACGCGTCTTGTATGGGGCACTTGGGCCGCGTTAGTAACTTATATCTAGGTATTTTTGAGAAAGAAGTCTTGCTTGGCTTCTGTTCCGCTTTGGGAGATTCACTGATGTTTTCGTTACTCGTTTGCGATCTATTCGGCTTGAGAACTTGTTGTGTATCAGTGACGGGATGACGGCGTAGTCATGTATAGGGAGCAGCTGTAATAATAAACTGTTGATGACTACCTGGAAATTGTTTATGTTGAGTATGGCAACTAGCACTGTTTCTTTTCCAGTAGGGAGTAAACTGTTGGCCAGGAAGACTCCGTCGCCTATCTCTTTAGATAGACAGAGCATTTCTTCCTTCACTCGCAACGGGACTGTGGTGATAATTTGTGACCTAGCAGGTATGCATATTGGTTCTCGTAAGGTAACCAGATGCTGCCTCATTTCGCTGGTTTCTTGATCACCCAGACAGCTCTTTTCGCATTCCGTCGGCTCTTGTTGAACCTGGCAGCCAGCATTACTCTTTTTTTTGTGATGTCTTGGAGACACTGCATGTAGATAGCTTAACCTGTTTAGGTTCCATCTTTTCTGCAAGTGACCTCACTTCGACTGCTTTACTGGAATACAGCTTGTCCATTTTGCATGACAAGGGCACAGTAAACTCTTCGGGATTTGTTTCCGTACAAGGAAACTTGAGTGCTTTATTTGGGCCTTTAACATTACAATTGTTTGATAGGAAATCGTTTCCTAATAGGTCGGAAAGACCTGGCAGGTTTTGTACCACCTGAAACTTGCAGGGAATTTTATTTTTAAAATTGAAGTTGCCCTTGCAATTTTCCAATGTCTTTCCGGCTCCAAAAGGGGTCTGTAAAGTGCATGCCTCATTGGAGTTAATTATTTTGAGGTCTTTGATTGCTCTTTTCTTAATAATACTAACCTCAGCGCCAGTGTCCACTACTAGTTTTGTATGGCCGTTAAGGCTTATGTCCAGTGGAAGTTTCACTGTAGGGACACCGGATTCGGGCGCTTTAGGTGACGCTTTTGATTTGCGTTGTGGGTTTATAGTCGAGCCGGGGAGTTTTGGGTCGACTGCATGTCGTTTCCCTGACTCCGGGCTTCCCATTTCTTCTTTTGGCGGCAATCTTCGTCTGCATGCCCTCGGCGACCACAAAAGGTGCATTTGAGTCTTATGTTGAAGACTTGAGGACTTTTCGTGTTGTGTTGGCCCTGTGGAGATCTATTGGAGAGGCGTGGAGGAACAATCTGTTGTGTTTGCTGACCTTTTCTGCAATCACGGACGTCATGTCCATAGATTTTGCAGTTTGAGCAGAAAGTCGTGTTTTTGCGCTTTAGGCAATCTGAATACGTGTGACCCTTTCGCTGGCAGAAATTACACGTGATGTTACGGACCAGTGCATCTGTATCCGAGTTTCTGGTATCAGGGTTTGTAAGTGGTCTTTGTCGTGACTGTGATGAGCCTGAGTTATTCACATTGCGTGAAAACTGATTTGGGTTTGGAGCTCGAGGTGATGCGAACATAGGTGTTGATGGCATTTGATAATAATGAGCTCTATAATAAGCTCGCACTCGTAGGTCTGGGTCTACTGGAGCCATTGGAGGAGCTTGTACCAGAGAAGTCTGGACGAATGTAGCGCTTTGTTGTAATTTCTCCATGTCCAGGGCTTTTTGAATTAGTGCTTCTAAGTCACCTTCTCCCTGCGTGAGCAAATATTGACACAGGTGTGGGTTAGTTACTCCACTTTTCAAAGCGTTTTTGGCAAAATCCATCAGCTGTGTTTTCACAGCAGGGACTGCCTCAGCTCCATACTTCTGTGTCGCTGCCTCGTTGCAAATCGTCAACAACTGTTTCAATCTTGTAATGAACACAGTGAGAGATTCTAACGGGTTTTGTCTAGTAGTGATTAATTTGTTCACCAGCTCCTGATATGTCTCACGGGGAAGATACGTTCTGTTTAAATGTTCCTCTACTTCAGTAAATGAAGCAGGGACGTCTGAAGCGAATAATTGGTATGCGTCACCTCTGAGTCTCGTAGGAAGGACCTGAATGAAAGCCACTTTTTCTACATCATTTAGGCACTGCATAGTTTGTTTGCAGCAGCCGATGAAGGTTTGTAATTCTCGTCCCAATTGTGGGGTACGTTCAACCGAAAATAAGGGAACGAGTTGAGCTGTGAGTTTAGCTACTTTTGCGTAGTCCACCATTATGTGTAGTCTATTGACTGGAAATTTAAATTTGGGTGGACCAGCTGGGCTTGTTTCTGGGCTGAATTCCGTTAAGGATTCTTCGAGCAATCGATTAACAGGTCTTCGGGAGTTGGTTCAGCTACTTCACCGTCACTGTCACTATCACTATCACTGTCACCTTCACTTAACCTAACACTCTTATTCTTTTCTAAATCTAAACTGAGTGAGCGCCGAGATTCGGAAAACAGTTCTAGTTCCTTTCGGAACTGTATTGTATTTTCCTTTAAGGTTTTTAACTTGGCGAGCCTGGCCTCGCGCTCTGTTTTTAGTTTGTGATCTAATGCGTCAGTTTATCCGATTCCCGCGCTCTCTCGTATAAAAGAACTTATCTAAACTTACTTGTCTATTAGGACCTGGCAGAACGGTTCCGCTTCGAAGTCGAGGTCCTGTTGGGCAAAATTCTGCAGCAGATGCTGTACCTTCACCGGGGTGCTGTGTATTTGCACCTGGGGCTGATCCCGCGTCGGCTAAAGATGGGGAGTTTTCCCTCGCTGCTGTTTCTGGTTCCTGCTGAGGTAGAGCAGGATTGTCGGCTGGCATATGATGAGTTGTTCAGTGAAAAGGGGTGCTCCTTGCCTGCTTAAGTCCCTTTGCTGTAATTGAGAGGGGGGTTTCGTTAACCGCCTTCGAGTTTCCTCTCAATCCTTGGTCGGTTGATTTCGGCTTACTTTTGCAGCTGGGGGGGGGGGGGCCCTGGGCCGTCTTAACTTCCCCTGGATCGTTGACTGCTAGCGTTTGGTCGTCTGCTTGGCTGAAACTTCAGGCTGCTTATCGAGCTGTGTCGTGGCTGATCTGTACTCGTCCTTCTGGGGGAGTTTGGAATGGTTCTCCTCTTCCTTCTTTGGACTGTTCACTTGTATCCCTCGGTGGTGCCTGTGCACAAATTGGGGTGAACGCTTGCCCGCCTGGAGCACAGGCGCCTAGAGATGGTATCTACCCGAGTGTTGGGGGTGACTTAGCCTGAGTGGCTTAATCAATGGAGCTTTTATGATCCTTTTGACTAGATCAAGCTTCCTCAATCCTACCGGCTGCGCCAATTTTGTTATATATTCGGGGGTAACCAAGATCACTTACCAGTGACGGGGCAATAATATCCAAACACCAATTCTTCCTTTTTGTTTTTAATCCTTATTCACTTTTATTCTATTCGGTTAACACTTGTGTAACTTATTTTCTTTATTCTAATTTTTACATAACACCTTATTTTCTAAATTTTACTAAATTAACCCAGAACATTCTATTTGGTTAACACTTGTCTAAATTCTTTGCACTTTTTATTACTGCCACATTAACACCAGAGTCACTCGTTATCACGTATATAATTCTATCTTCCTACCGCTCGCCAACTGTTACCAAAAACGCTCAAAAACCGACTGTGTCCGACTTGGATTTTTTTAATCGCAAGTCTAGTTGTTCAGGATAGGAAAGTGCTTAATTTGCATTCCTATCCTGAGAAAATTATTTACCGCTGGGCATGTTTAACCATGTCCAGAATTATCGCGACGAACGATGGTTGAAATTGAAATTTGTTATTTTCATAAATATCAAACCATCGCATCGTCTTGCTATCGTGCTTACATTGTTGTGATCACAATGTATGCAGCTCGCGACAATTTGCTGATAAGAGCTTTTTCGGTGAAGACTTGATCGTTTCAGTCTTCACCGAAGTAAAATTTTATGCGCCCGATATGTATGTATGTATATATGTACATACATATCATATTTACGACAAATCTTACTGAAGGTAAGATTTATCGTGGGGCTATTTTTCTATCGAAACGACTTGGGTTGAAATTTAAAACTTTTATTTTTCCCAAGTCGTTTTGTGAGAAAATATTTTTATTTGTTGCAAAGGAATTTGAAGAAATTGCTGATGGCACTTTCTTCGCCTTGTTAGGAGATAAGCTAACCATGTTTTAAACATGATTAGCTTATTTCTACCTATGAAAATTAAATATTTTTTAATGATATTTTTTAATGATTTTTCCAATGATAATTATTTCTTATAATTATCATTGTTGACCATTTTTAGGTATACAACACCTCGAACCTGAAACAGACAAACGCATAGAAAAAAATTATAATTTAACAACAAAAATTTTATGCAGTAATTGAATATAGAAGGTAATCTCAGATTTGCTGCCAAGCGAAGCCGCATAACCTCCTATACACGTGCGTGTCCCCGTTATAGTAAAAGTCGCACTACCGGAGCACCTGAAACGATTAGAATAACGTCAACGTTCAGCAATTATTTTCAAAATCTTAATCGTATCGTAAAGAAATTATTCAAAGAACTAATATTTCAATTAGTTAAAATATTGTTATTAGTGTTGGTCATCAAAAATGTAAGTTATCGAAATTTCGCAAACGGAAATATCCATAGTAGCACAAGTATCGTCGTGGCATGAACTAATCTATTAAATTACAGCTTACTTAGGGCTGTCCTTGCACAGAGCTACATAAATAAAAACACAAAGAACAAAAAACACACATTATTATTCTTGTTATTAGTATCAATATTTACATAATCGTTATTAAAAAGTGTGGACTTATCTAGTGCTGTCATTACACAGAAGCACCTAAATATAAAGGAAGATTTATTAGTTTAGCTATTAGTAGCGATAGAAGGCAATATTTACATAATCGTCGAATATTTTAATAGAATTGTGGACTTACCTAGTGCTGTCATTACACAGAAGCACCTGAATACAGAATATACAGAATATTATCATTTTAGTTATCAGTGGCAAACGCATCAATATTTTCGGTCACATACCCATCGAAAGCTTTGAAATGATTATTTATAGACTTACCGAATGCTGTCCACATATCGGGGCACCTGAAATGAAATAATACCGCGATTATTAAATTATTTAGTGCTGAAACTGCCTTATATTAATAGTTTATAGACTTACCGAGGGCTGTTCACCTATTGGGGCACCTAAATTGAAATGAATCGAATTAGTACCTTCCGCGAAGAGTGTCAGGATCTCGTATACATTATCACTAACGTAGTGCATAACATGCTTTCATACGGAATATAAACACTTGTTCCAAGGATCTCATCGGAGGAGCACTGGCAGAACAGGAAATACAATATTTGAGTCAACGAGTATCTCGAGTGTCGCAGAATCAAGCAATTGGATGAGCTTACTTATCCACTGACGTCCCGTATAGGCTGTTCGAGCTGCAGGCATGGTATCGTCCCCAACGAGAGGTTTCTTCCCCGCCCGCGCGTTTAAGTAAAAATTTCGGTTATAGCATTACGCCTCCAGAAGGCCTTTTAGAGACTCGTTAATCGCGGAATGAGTGAGTAGTACGCAAGCATTCGTACAATTCAGGAGGCAGGAGGAAATTTCATTGTATCGATCACCGATGTTCCAGCACCAGCGCCGCTCATCTACTAGCGACACCTATAGAGCTTCGGGGGGGGATCATAAGAAAAAAAATTTGTAGAGTAATTAAAGAAAACCTTTGAAAGTAAAACAGTTTATTCAATTCTCTAGTCATCAATTTATAAAAGATCTGACAAAATTTGTACATTGTATTCTGTTTATATAGAAACGGTCTGGAATACGATTTCTGCGGTATGGTGGTGATGACTGGAAACCATTTGCTTCCTGCGTAGCTAAGGGAAATCCAGTGGCGTGCTACAAATTTATATAATAAAGAAAAAATTTTGTATTGATATTCCGCCTCAGGTGCTACAATAAAATGAATGAGATGAAGTAAACCTTAGCTCTTTTCTCTCCGCCTCCCTCCCGGACCTTTTCTTTTCTTCTCTCTTTCACAGGAACATAAGGGACATCGCAAATCTACCGCCAGTGTTGTTATGGGCGGCCGGGGACGGCAAATTGGGATCATACCATCTGGTCCTCATTGAGTTCTTCGAGTGAGCGATGTTTGAGGTCCCTTCAGGACCTGTGTGTGGTGTTTTATATAATTTCTCCAGGATTAAGTCTCGTTCTACTTTCTTTTTTTAGACACGATACTTTTTTGTTTATGGGCAAGTAAGTTGAACCCACCCCGCACTCTCCGCACTTAGACCGAGGTGCTAGCGTGCCGGCCTGCGAAGCTGTCACTGGATGAGCTGTCAGCTATCACTGGCAATAGGACTTCATGTACTCCAGCCCTCACTTTCAGATATTCATCAATAACAACCAATGATTCTCCTACTCTAGCTGGTGGTAGTTCTGCCACCTCGAGCTTTAGTTTCAGGTATATTGAGGTGAACGAACTTATCAGAGCAAATTGCTCTATCAAATCAAATGCCTTGGATCCAGATCTAATCACTCCTAAGTTTCTGAAACTCATACCCTCTTTTATTTTGAGTCCTCTACACTTCACTTGTAATCACTGTTTGACTAGATATTTATTCCCTGGATTATGGAAAACTGCTATTGTGCTTCACGCTCCAAAAAAATCTTCTCCGGAGCCCCCAGTAATTTCCAACCCATACGCTTACTGTGTTTCCCAACTAAGGTGGTTGAGAAGTTAATGTACTGGCAAATGCAAGATGATCTGATCTAATGTATGAGTGGCAGTCTGGCTTTCGATCTGGTCCTAGGGGTGACACAGCTTTACTCAAAGTAAGTACTGATAACCGAATAGCCTTGAACAAACTTTTGTATAAGCCTCGTCTGCTCTCCGGTTGATTTTTAATTTCCTCTTTCATAGGTCTCAGATAGTTGTACTTGATAATGACATATCGTCTAATTTACTTCCACTAGTTTGCGGCATACCCGAGGGATCTGCCCTTGGTCCTATCCTGTTTAGACTCTTTATAAATGATCTTCCGAAAGTTTTACAACACGTATGCAGATGATGTGCAGATCTATTTGAGTCGACCAGTTGGGCTTATGGAAGATTGCGTGGAGCGTATTAACAGAGATTTATATAGGATCTCTCAGTGGCCCGTATTGAACAAATTAAAGCTAAATGCTGGAAAGTCACAGTCACCTTCCGCTTTATAGACCACCATGGAGGAAACACCCTGTATATAATGAAAAACCAAAGTTTTGTATGGCAATACCAAGAAAGGGTTGTCCGATTTAGTCGAGTTTTATACCCTAGATGATATCTATAGGGTATACTAAGTTTGTCATTGCGTTTGTAAGGCATAGAAAGAATGGTGGTAGAGTAAAATGGTTTGGACACCTATGCATAATATTAAAAGTTATTTTGATTTTTGCATGTCTGTCCGTCCTTTCGTCGGTCCATGCGCACGATACTCGATAGCGCGTTCACTTAGAAGCTGAAACTTTGTACACGGACTTTAAAAAAAATAAAATTAAGTTCGAAAATGAGACAAATCGGGTAACTCCTTCGTGGGGTTGCCATACAAAAATTTCGGTTTCCATTACATATTTGGACACTGCCTGAGAACGCGTCGCCATAGAGAGCTGACATTTGGTACATGGTGTTTCAATAGTAATAAACAAATAAAATTTCACAAATGGACTAAATCGCGCAACCCCTTGGTGTTGCCATATAAAAATTTAGGTTTTATACATATACTCTGAAATCGATCAGTCCTCGACATTTTTATTGTACAAAAAATTTCTTCAGAATACGGTTATAATAATTTTTTCTGTCCGACGAACCGTTCTAGAAATATATGCGAAAAACCACTTTAAAAATCAATTTTGCATAGATTGGTGACCATACGAAATTTTATACTGGCATTCATCTAGGATATCATAAGATTGTTCTTAAATCAATTTTAGCTTTTTTACTTGTTAAACTTGTATTTGCAATTTTTATGAAAATGCCGCGTACAAAATCAATCTTAGCCCTCCACGTCAACGCGTTCTCAGGCAGTGCCCAAATATATAGGGAAAAGCCAAAGTTTTGTATGGCAACAACAAGAAAGGGTTGCCTGATTTAGTCTATTTTTGAAATTGTGTCTACTATTGCTATGTCAGTACCATGCAGCAAATTTGAGGTTCTACATCGACGCATTTTAAGGCAGTGAAGTTGAAATTTTTGTATGGCAACACTTAACTGGAAGTTCAATAAATCCTAACAAGTTATCAATATCTATCTAAAAAAAATAGTGTTGACATCAAGTAAAAAAAAATGAATATTTTTTGAGAAGGTCAGTCAGAACTATCCCTCAGACATAAGGACATTTGTTTGGACGATCTCGTCCCTCTACTTATACAAGTGCGTAAATATTGTTCAACATTAAAAATATATTAGCTGTCTTCTTTTTGTCCGCAGAACAAAAGATTCACAAAAGAACGATCCATACATTTTCATAGACGATGTATAAATGAAGCCAATGGTACAAATAGTTCGCTTTAATCGACATAACGATTTGTTCTCTCCAGTATATGGCAGTTCTAGAACAAGGTACACAAAAGAACGCAGCTATTGTATTAGCATCATTCGTTTCCTTTTGTTGAACTTATCTCCATTAAATAATCATTATAGCGCAAGAGATTTATACCGCTGTCGAAAATAAAAACGACTTAGATAAATAAAAATCTTAATGCAATTGAGACATTTTTCTTTGATCACGTTAAACTGTATCATATTTTATAAATTAGTAGATGGTTACTCTCTTTATACAGGGTGTCCCGTACGTACGGATTCCTCACTCAATTTCGAGAAATAAATTGTATGGGAGGAGAGCCGGAAAATGCACGGTGTGTGCGGTAGGGGGGGGGGGTTGTGATTTTGGGTGCTTTTTATCCTAATACCATGTAACTTTCTTGTTATACACCCTATGAAGGTGATTTGCATCTCAAGTGATAGTAAACCCTCTACCGTTTCCAACAAATGCCCAACCACCTTTCTACTCCCTTTCCGTCGGCAGTTATAGGATGTCAAAGTCGAAAAATTGGATAATTTTGCAATTTCTTTTTCAATTTCAACGATTTTCTCGCCAAAATGCATGATAACTATACAGTTTTATGACTATGCGCATGTACCTACCTAAATGCTACCGTTTTGGAGATATTCCCGTTTTTATGGTGCATAATTTCATTAATTTTGCTAATAATAATAGAAATCGCGCCTAATTTTATGCAATTCCGCGCAAATTAACAAAATTCATGAAATTATGCATCATAAAAACGGGAATATCTCAAAAACGGTAGCATTTAGGTGGGTACATGCGCACAGTCAAATTAAAGGTAACATTCTGGGGTCTTTAAATTTTGTCATAAAACTGTATACTTATCATGCATTTTGGCGGGAAAATCGTTGAAATTGAAGAAAGAAGCCTTACAACAGTAGTGTGATAAAAAGACACATTTAAATCCCCCAAGGCTACCCTGGAAGAACGAAAGCATCGTTCAAGTACCACATGCTCCAGCAGAATACGTGAAGACTCTCAGACTAAACAGCATCATGAACACTATGTCTTGCACCGCACCTAAACTCCATTTTCTCATTTCACAGTAGTACACCGGAACCACCTAGACCTAGTAGACCTAGGAGATTTCACTGTTCTCCAATGGAACGTCTGCGGCTACTACAACAGCTCCTGGTTGGCGATTTCTCTCCTTATATCTTGGCTATGCAAGAAACGCACTTCCCAAACGGAGCACCCCCTCCACGTCTCTCCAACTTTACACCCTTCCTGGAAAACCACTGCACCTCCCGTAGTGGCGTAGTTGGGGTGTTTGTCAGAAATGACATCCCCGTCACCGAGCTTTCTTTTAACTCCACACTTACAGCCGTTGCTGTCAGAATCCCGAATAACCCCCCATTAACGTAGTCTCGGTCTATCAGAGTGCTTAGGACAGAGTCACGGAAAGCGCTCCGCGGTCTTTAATGGGCCAGGACCCGGGTCCGGTGCTCCTCTTGGGGAACTTCAACGAACAGTATGCGCTTTGGGGATCTCCTAAATTTATAGGACCCCTAGCCTAAAGAAGGCTTTATTTAACTCTCCCCAAAGGAAACTATTTTACTACGAAGCATGAAGCTCGGAAAATGGTACTTATTCTGGAATTGTTAAATTTACGCTACGCTAGAATTAAACAAAAATAGTAACTACAATTTAAGGGGGGTTACCAATGAAATCTTAAAATCTGTGCGTACTATCATGATAAAAATTGCACATAGTTAGAGAAAATGCATAAACTTAGGTAATGACGTGTCAAAAATAAAGATTTCGGGGTTTTGTATGTATTTAATTAGCTTTAGAAAACTCTGGAATTCATGAAAGTTGCAAAGTTTAGTACATCAAAACGTAATAATGGTACATTAAATAGATAAATTTGTACTTGGGTATGGAAGATGTTGGGCTGGAAGAGGCAGTGACGGAAAGAAAACCAGACAAAAAATTTTGGTTACTAATATATTTTAGTTTGAAAGTTGCTATTTTCCGAGACAAATAACTACCAAAATTATGATATTATTTCAAAGAAATTTCAATGTGTAACAAAGATCGATCCTTTTTCTGTTTTCTTTGAAAAACTCAATTTTTTTAGTGCAATGATAAAGGAAATAAAGTCAATAATGTTAATGATAGTAACGGCAAAAATCTCTTGTTTTATTATATTTTGCATACAATTTGGCGTTTTCAATTCATTCTATCATCGTCAGATGGAGTAAGGTTCCTTTGGAAGGCTTTCATTTGTTTTGAAAGCTCAGCGGGCTGTAGCTGTATGCTTGGAGAGTGCGTGCCGTTATTTTCTGCATTAGGTATATGTATGTGTGTAGATTTCCCGGAATATTTTAATTTTTATCATTGGTAATTTGTTCATTTTTGCTTTTGAGGCGAGAAATTTTTTGCCAATTCTATTATGGTTATAGATAACGAATTGTGAGAAACTATTATTTAATCATGAGACGTATTAGTAAAATTCGGGCCAATAGTAATTATGGAATAAAGAAAAGAAAACTGAATATTGTTAGGTATGTAAATCTGTGTATATGAAAAGAAAATAATCCTATAAATGTACAAATTTGTGAAATGTGAATTTGAATTTGTGAAATGTGAATGATTTTGATGAAATTTTAGAGGAAGGTTGGCTAAATTATAAATAGTTATTTTTTGTGGCGTTTCATTTATGACCGCGTTTTAGTGAAGCTGTAGAAAGGACAAATTGGAACTTTTTAAAGTTTAGAAGAGTAGTTTTTCGAATATATGTATGTAATTTAGAAAACTGAACGAAAATTGATGAGGTGTAGTGAGTTGTCACATTATATACAGTGTGTACCAATTTTTTGACTACAATCGATTATCTTTCTAGCGACTATAATTACTACCACTATTAATTTATGTATGAATTGTTTTCAAAATGCGATTTTCGAAGAAGATGCATTTTTACAAATTACAAATAACTTGTGTCGACCAATAAAAGTATCGACTTTGTACCAATGACATCTTTCTTTGAAATTATTTTTTATACCCTAGATGAAATCTATAGGGTATACTAAGTTTGTCATTCCGTTTGTAACACCTCGAAATAATGATGGTAGAGCAAAATGGATTGGACACCCATTCATAATATTAAAAGTTATTTTGGTTTTTGCATGTCCGTCCGTCCGACCGTCCGTGCGTACGATAGCTCGAGAACGCGTATACTTAGAGAGCTGAAATTTTGTACACGGACTTAAAAAAAAGGTAAAATTAAATTCGAAAATGATACAAATCGGGCAACTCCTTCTTGGTGTTGCCATATAAAAATTTAGGTTTTTTACGTATACTTTGAAAACGATCAGTCCACGACATTTTTATTGTACTAAAAACTTCTGCAGAATACGAAATCCTATAAAATTGGTTATAATCATTTTTTCTGTGCGACAAACCGTTCTAGAAATATATGCGAAAAACAATTTCAAAATCAAAATTGAATAGATCGGTGACCATACGATATTTAAAACGGGCATTCATCTAGGGTATCATAAGAATTGGTCTTAGACGAGTGGTGTCAGTTACCTCTGCAGTCACTTGGAAATACTGCTTTACATTTATTTTTAATTTTTTTTTTTAATTGAAATCGTTGCACATTCTTATCTTTTAGTGAATTCTTTTCTGCGACTCGGTGTAACCACCGCCACCGAATCTGCTACCACCACACCAGTAGGGAAGAAAAGAGCACGAGAATGGCAGATTTGATGGCAGTGTTAACATCGAGTCGCAGAAGAGAATTCACTATTTGCCATATTGCTAATCTTTCCCAGTTACAGTAACTCCGACTAGGCTAATCTGGTTGAATTGCGTTTCTTGAAACATGAAAAATTTTATGCGAACAAAATTGAGGAATTAGATAGAGATAATATATATATATATATATATACTAAAATTAGATTAGAAAATCTACCAGACATAGCTCAACCTGAAAATTGTGTTGTTGCTAAATTCAAATCTAATTCTCTAAAGTAGTTCTTTGGATATCTAGTTAATAAAATGGTATCCTGACAACGTGTGAGCATTGCAAAAATTATATGGTAGGTACACATATTACAACACAGAATTCTGAGAAGAGTTTTATTTGATTACCGGCTTCAGTCAAATAAAATTGCCCAAGCAATAAATAGTGCCAGACAAATTACACGGAAAAGTGACTGATCAACATCACAGAGAGCATACATTTCGTTCGCTTCTTGCCTGCTCCATAACAAAATTCTAAGAAAAATCCGACAGCCAAATTTAAAATCTCGCCATGCCTATGCAATTCTACCCACTGACTTATAAGTCAGTGATTCTACCCTACTGCTGTGCAGATGCCCGACATGCTTTGGAGTACAATACAGACGAATATCACAGCATCATATAGCTTTCCATGTACATATAGTGATTTGTTTCAATTTTAAAATTGCATACTTTTATGTGTTTATGTTCACTAAGCTTTTGGGAACAGAAATCGTGAGCTTTTTTTTGGTGGTAACCCCCCTTAAATCACAATAAAAGGCAAAGTCAAAATCGAAATATTCAGCCTTATTATGGTTGTCACCTCACTTCAAATGACGTTCATATGAACGAAAGGAAACAAAGAAGAAGAGATAGACTTACCTCACCGCACATTTCTCTCTGTTTTTGCGGTTGCAGTTGTTGATTTTTATTTCGTTTGTTAGATGTTCCTATGAATTTTACAAGTATGTGAAGATATCAGGAAAAACTTATCAGGAAAGAATGGAACGACCTGGGAAGTGGAACACAACAGATTTTTTCATAAATCCTAAAATATTTTAATGATTATTTATATATTTAGATGTTTGAAGTGCACTTTAATAAATAATAAAGATTGATAATTTACTAATTGAGAGTTTTTGTTTTATAGACTCCCAATTCGGTGCAACTTAATGCACTTTTCACCTTGTTTTCAGAATATCGTGTGTGTTGTTTTCATAATTGCTTTTTTAAGGAAAGTCCACCGTATTTTTGGACAGGATTGCCATTTTAACGTTTAAAAGGATGTTATGAAGGTTTCAAGATATATCCCAAGGTGTCAGTAGGAGTGTGTAATAAAGCTGATTTTTTGTTGAAAAGTCGTCATTTTAAATGAATATATTTTACCTTTGGCGAAATCAGATATGATTTTATTTGCCTCTCGGTAGTATATAGTTTTATCGCCAGTTTTAAAGCCAACTCGAGTGTACTTGGATAATTGTTTGTGTTTTTAAATCCCCGGCTCTTATCGCCAATTGGGGTTATTCCTTTTGCTAAAAGATAGCAGCTCGGAATACATCTTGAGAGAAACTCACTGTTGCTCTATTCAAATCCAACTGTATTTTCCATATAAAAGTGCACTTAATTTATACAAAAATTTAGTGCATGTCCAAACAAAATTGTCCACACATAAATATTTTTTAACAGAAATCAATAAAGAATGAAAACAAGAATTGTCCACTCAGAATATCACAAAAATATTATCGATAAACAAAACAAGAAAAATATCTTGCACAATAGATTCTTACTACGGCCACTTCAAATGGGTCAGTCAGTGAAATACGCGAACCCATTTGTTACGACACTCAAGTGCAGTCAGAGCATGTTGACATGCATTTCTTCGCACTTGCGATTCATTGTGCTTGCGGTTATGAAATCTTGTTTCTCTTTATTTTATGGGGCAATAATTTATGATTTGTAAATTCTTTCACAATTTAGGCATGTTAAAGAATTTGAACTGTGTCGAAATTGTTTTTTACTTGTTTCGACTAATTTTGTTTGGACTTGCTTACAATTTAGATTGGCAATATGTATGCCTGTATATATGTATGTTATATCCTATCCCTTTAAGAAAAGATTTTTTTTTTGTTAAAGGAAAAAAAAATTTATGAATTTATGAAATCTTGTTTCTCTTTATTTTATGGGGCAATAATTTATGATTTGTAAATTCTTTCACAATTTAGGCATGTTAAAAAATTTGAACTGTGTCGAAATTGTTTTTTGCTTGTTTCGACTAATTTTGTTTGGACTTGCTTACAATTTAGATTGGCAATATGTATGCATCTTATGTGGGAGTAGGTGGATATAAAAATGAATAATAACGCTCTTTGATAATATTATACCAATTTTAATTAGATTTAATGCTTTTAATACATTGTTTAGAAAAAGAAGGAAATTATGAGATGTTTGAATGAATTATTAAAAAAAAAAGAGTCGCGACAAAATGTTCAAATTACTTAACACAAAAAAATGTAGTTTGTACAACCGAAAACTCGTAGCTCTTATCTCGTTACTATCAGTTATAATCGTAGCTGCGCGTCGCTGGAACTTAACTGGCAGACTGACTACATGGAGTCGAAATTATAGGAACCGTAACTGATGTACATTAAAAGTTTCGTGAATGTCGCTCACTGCATTCTGTACATCGGTATTGTTGACGATTTGTTATTTTTATTTATTAGAATCTCCCTCATCTTATGACTATCTTTATCGGTTTTACTTCTATCTTTGACTAATCTAAAAGAAACAAATTTTTAATCTTATGATTATTTTTATCGGTTACTTCTATCTTTGACTAATCTATTATTATGTACTATCTTATGCTTTCCTTTTATGTCTATCTTAGAGTTTACACCTATCTGTTCAATAATTCTATACGGTCCTTGAAATGGACTTTCATGTTTATGTCTAGTTTCAGAGTGTAGATATACGAGATCATTCACTTTGAAATTTGAGGGATGCTGTCTTTAGTCTCTGAGAATTTTTCTTTGCGCCTTAGCTTTTGCAGTAATTCATTGCTTTTTTCATGTGCTCTTTTTAATCTGTGTTTTAGTTCTTTGGCATAGTTATCGATGCTGCCAATATCATTTGTTTTGCTTTCATCTCTGAGTATCTGTAATGGTAATGATGCTATTTTGCCAAACACTAGTTCAAATGGAGTATAGTTGGTGTTCGTGTGTGGTGTTGTGTTATAGCAGAACACATAATATGGTATTAGCAATTCCCAGTCATCATCATTTACGAAAGTTCTGAAATATTCATTTAATACTCGGTGGTTTCTTTCTATAGAACCTAATGTTTCATGATGAAATGGTGTTGATGTGATATGGTTTATTTTAAGTAACTTGCAGATATTTTTAATTAATTCGTTATTGAATTCAGTTCCTCTATCTGAGTAGTTACACTATAAGAGTTCTGGCCCACTGTTTTAGCTTCCAGGATTTCGCCACAGATGGCGCCACCGCCGCTAGGTGGTTTGTGCCCATACTAAATGCAGGTTTGTGCCTTGGCTGTATTGGTTTGTGCCTTGGATACACCATTGTGTCTTGGGCGCACCATTGAGTCTCGATGCACCCTAGCGGGATTAATCGGTACTACCGGGATGTGTCATTTGGTCTTGACTGCGCCCTAGCGGCATTAGCAGGTACTACCAGCATGCTCCGGTACTATGGTTTTCTAGCGACATCTGTTCGGGCATTGTGTCTTGGGTGCACCATTGAGTCTCGACTGCGCCTTAGCGGGATTAACCGGTACTACCGGGATGTATCATTTGGTCTTGACTGCGCCCTAGCGGCATTAGCATGCACTACCAGCATGCTCCGGTACTACGGTTTTCTAGCGACATCTGTTCGGGCGCAAACGCCATTTCTTGAGTAAGGTTCCCTAGCGGCCTTAGCAGGAACTACCAGCATGCCTTGGCTTTGCTGTTTTCTTTTATTGGCGGGAGAGTTCAGCATCATTCGAATTTCACAACATGACATCACCATGAACAGATTCTAGAAAATGTCAGTGAGATATTAGCCGATACTACCAGCATGCTCCGGTACTACGGCTTTCTTGGATGTGTGGTACGGTTCTCTTGGAAGTTTTTTGCTTCAATTTTGGCCCCATACGTGGCAGCATGCTACGGTTTTAGGAAGTTTTTTGCTTCACTTTTGCCCACACGTGGCAGCATGCTACGGTTTTGGGAAGTTTTTTGCTTCACTTTTTTGGATGTGTGGTGAGCCTATATGTAGGCTCTTGTTGTTTTCAACTTTTGCGCCTGGTTTTGAATTAATATTAGTAATAATTGATTTTTCTTGAGCGCCTAAATGTAGGCTTTTGGTTTTGAACTAATAATAGTAATAGTAGGAATGGAATGGATTCTAGATGGTGGTTATGTGGAGGGGGGGGATAATAAAGATAGGGAGGGGGAGGGGTAATGAAATTTTCATCAGAAATGCTCTACGGGCTCTGGTTTTCGAGATATTAACGTATTAATAATTCGAGTTATTTTTGCTCATGGAAATGGATTCTTGGCGGTGTGGAGTGGGAGTTTTCATCAGAAATCCTCTACGGGCTTTGGTTTTGGAGATATTAGCGACATCTGTTTGAGCGCAAAACGCCATTTCTTGAGTAAGGTACCCTAGCGGCCTTAGCCGGAACTACCACCATGCCTTGGTTTTGCTGTTTTCTGTTATTAGCGGGAGAGTTCTAGATATCGGCATAAATAAGTTTTCTTAGCAGGGAAGTTGTAGATATCAGCATCAATCGAATTTCACAACATGACATCACCATGAACAGATTCTAGAAGATGTCAGTGAGGGTTCTGGGGTATGTGTGTATTGAAAAGTCTTATGTTTTGTAAATATTTGTTTTTATTTCCAATAAAATTTCTTATTATAAAAGTGTTTCTTATAGCACATTGTCCAATATGAACTTGGCAAGATGGTGCATTTGTGTTAATCTCTATTAGTTTTCCACAGTTGTATTCATCTTCGACGTTGATAATGACTTCACCCTCTCCAACTATCTTCTGCATCCAATGAACTTTTTCAGCTCCCTTTACATATATGGTTTTGTTTCGAAGCAGTGGTTCAACTATAGTGTACAGCTTGTGATACGGTATGTAGCCATCATCCCAGCGGAATTCATGAAAATTGTGTTGAAGCCATTTTACTTGTCTCTTTTTTGCTGAAGTCAAATCTTTGTATCTAAACGGTGGTTGAAATATAAAGTGCTGTATCTGGTTTTCATTGTTTAAAATTGCCAGTTCTTTAGTGATGAATTCATTGAGATTTCTTTGAATCCTTGGACGTCTACGATGACATCAATCTTCTTAATTTAACTTTCTAACTTCACTTGTCAGCGGACTGTATTCCACTATTCGATCGTGTAGAAGCAGGCAATGTGCTGTTGAATTAGTCGGTATATTTTCAGATGTCTTGACTTCTAGCCTTATGTCAACAGGTCCAGTTTTTATTGTTTCATTTTGATGTGAGCAATCAATGACAGCAATCGGTGCATCGGTTTTGAACTTCTCCCATGTGAGGAACGGCTGATACTGATGACCATAGTATGATTGTGTAAACTTTATATACATTTCATACAGCAATGCGTATCTATTCAAATCAAATTTCAAATTCAAATCATCATAGCGATATGATTCTGAGTTCAAATGAACTGTAACATCGGTGAGTTGACAGTGATCAAACTTGCTTGCATCTTTGGTTTTATCGTTCCTTCGATCCGTTTGTAATGCTAAGATGATAAATCGAGGTTTCTCCAGTTGAGTGGAAGTCTTAACTGACCAGGTTTGATGCGTGGATTCCGGTAGTACTGGATACTCATATATGTCCCAGCTGCGGAATGGTATTTGTATCGGGCGACCTCTCCCGATAATTTTAAATAGTTGCAGCTTTTCATCATCGGATACTGTAACATGAGGAATGCTCCATTGAAGTTTGGTAATTTCAATTTTCACCACATCTGTGGGTGATATAATGGCATTATCGTCTGTCCTGCTCCGGATCAATATGAGTTCATGTTTGGAATTTATAAGAATTTTCTTGTAATCTTCAGCGAATCCCAATAAATATTTCAGAGGTACACAATAGTTAAACAGTCCATTGGTTGGTATAATGGACCAACTGCCGTTGAGTAGTATCCTGCTTACATTTGCATTTAGCGATACGTAGTTTTTTAATGTTGTCGCAATCCCAAGATTTCTTGTACGATCAATTTCCACTGCATTCAATTCATAGCGTATTTTCTCAAAAAGAAATGGTAGAGCGTTGTTAGCTAATTTTGCAGTTGCTGAAACGGTTCCATCCAGCTTTGTTAGCGATCCCTCAATATAAAGAAAACTCCTGCTGGGTAGAAGATTCAAGTCCTGATGTTGTACAGAGATACGGATTTCTGTTTTTAAATGATGTTAGAAATGGTGAATAGGAGTGATGTTCAAATTTAGTAACACTGTTATCAAAGTGCAATATCTAGTATTCCTTTATTCATTGTTTCAGCGTTAAGCCAATTGATTGTAAATATGCTGTATTTGCAGGTGTTAATGTTGGTCTTGATCGCTTCAAGGTTGTCCGCTGACTAATGATCTTGTCTGCTCCGAACTCGTATTTATCATTATTGTATATCAACATGCTGTGGCTTCAAATGTAACCTGATGGTTATAGCCTCTCCTCTGAAGTTGATTAAGTCACCGTCTTGGTCAAGGAGCTTCAATGTTAGAGAACTTATACGTTTGGTGTTCACAGGCAAATAGATTACATTTTTCGGTACCTCCACTATTTTATACCCAGGCCCAACGTTCGGGGAAAACTCGTGGAGAGTGTGTACTTGTGTGTTGTTGAAGAATGATCCTGATATAATACTACATTCGATGCGTATAGTATTTACTTTAATGATGTTGACTGGCAACTCTGATGTATGCACTATATTAGCAGTCAAATTTCTTTTACTGAATCCTAGCAGAGAAGCTATGGATCTCTGTTTTTCAAAATGTATTTCTTCAGTTGCCTTAACTTCACTCTTCAATGTATTATTGTTAGCCTTTATTGTAACCTTTATCCTTCTCCCTTCTTTATCCAAGTATCCTTGTACATATTTTGCTATATCATCAATCTCATAGGATCCAACAGGTATCTCAACAACCTCATTCCCTACATGAACCAGATTATTGCTCACATCAATATTTGGTGTAGAGTTGTATGTTTGAAAATCAATTGATCCACAAACATAATCCGTTGCTAGCTCCAGCGGGGGAAAGTACTCAGCAGTGAGTAGAGATGAATTTCCCGTGAGAGTAAGTGTTAATGACATGGTGGTTGATAATGAACTGTCACAATTTCAATATAGATACATTTATTTATAGAAAATAATTAATGGCTATAACAATTATATAAAAACTCTAAACATAAGTGACCGCAAATTACTGCATCATAATTCTGATAAGAACTGTAGTTGTACGTAATATTACTACTCAAGTAGTTTATGAGCTCCCTTGGTGTTTGGAGATTGCCAAAGCTGTCAAAGTATTCGATTTTATCACCTTTCTTGTAGTACGCTACCCAGTGTGTTCCTGCTCCAGTTGAGATGTCCAAGTTAACAATTCCGCTTTCTCGCTTCCATGGCTTTTTAGGAAGATTATCACTCATAAATACTCCTCTGAAGTACGGCAAGTGTGTGGTATACTTGTGAAGATCCAACTCGTTTAGCGGTCTTTTGGGTAGCGTCTTTAATAGCTTTTGGTTTAGGTTGTAGATAGAGTCCAAGTCCTTTTCTGTACGGCTTCAGGAACAGCCCGTTTCCATCTTTACCAACCGCTATAGTTTCCATTGCTTGGTTATGACGTTTGCTTTCTTCCAATTTTGCCTTTGCGGCACTGGTATCATTTACTGCTTTAGCTATGTCTGCTGCACCTCCCGATAGTGCTCCCAATGCTGAAAGCCCAGCAAACAACAGAATGAGGAAGGGAAGTGCTCCACCAACCTTTGGTACAGGTATCACTCGTGGAGTTTTAATTGATTTGATCTTTCTTTTCACAATATTTTTAGCTGCACTAAGAGCTATTTTTGTAGCTTCCATCAATCTTTTGGTTTTTTGATTTTTAAAATCTTACGTGCATTTCGTACTGCTTCTCGGAACGTGGGTTGGCGTTTATTTTTAGCCTTAAGATCCATACCTAGCTTAATTTTAGCCTTCATTGCGTTTGTTATAAGCCAGGCGTTGGCACGTTCACTCAAATTTGCATCCGTAGATTTTGCACGTTGCCAGGCTTTTTCAGCTAATATTTTATCAGCTATATGTCGATCACTTGTATCTTTATGTCGCGAGTATGCTATATCATGTTCCTTGCAGGCTGCGTCCAGTGGATTAATGCCTGGATCTCCTCTCGCCAATCATTTTTGTAACTTTGTTCCTGGACCACAGTACTGGTATCCCGGTAGATGTAATTCTATAGGTAATTTGTTAATGATTGAATTTAATAGTCCTCTGCCCACTTTCAAAGATTTTCTGGAGCGTTAGTCTTCAATATGCGGTTCATTAAACAACAACAATCTTTTCCTGTTCCAAATGCTGATGTAGCTGTTATGAAGGTGAATAAGAAGCATGGTCCCCTATTGCCTAACAACAAGCTTTTCCTGTTCCAAATGCTGATGTAGCTGTTATGAAGGTGAAAAAGAAGCTGGTCCCCTATTGCCTAATAGTATAAGGAAGGAGCATCATTGTTGGACCATCCAATTGTGGAAAAACTAATGTTATGATAAGTTTGCTGGAACATCCCAGTGGTCTGAGATATGAAAATATTTACATATATTCAAAATCTTTACATCAACCAAAGTATGAATACTTGAAGCGAGTGATGACTCCCATATCAGGATTGGGGTATTATACATTCTCAAACAACTGCGACGTTCTAGCACCAGAGGAAGCCAAATCACATTCAGTGTTTATTTTCGATGATGTAGCATGTGAAAAGCAAGATAATGTGCGATCCTATTTTTGCATGGGTCGCCACGAAGATATAGACAGCTTCTATCTCTGTCAAACATATACGCATATACCAAAGCACTTAATACGTGACAATGCTAACTTAATCATCTTATTCAAGCAAGATGACTTGAATTTGAAACATATCTATAATGATCATGTGAATACAGACATGAAGTTTGATAAATTTCGAAGAGCCTGTGCTGAGTGTTGGAAGGATGAATATGGTTTCTTGATGATTGATAAGGATAACTCATTAAGCAAGGGGCGCTACGGTAAAGGATTTGATACCTTCATTGTACTATAAAAGGATGAAACATGCGAAATCTTCATAAGTCGAAGCTGTAACTCAGACGAAAGCACACCGAATCCTGTGGACCTGCTGAGTAGATTAAAGCTGTTCACCTATTATCAGACCTGTTTGAAAAGCTGTTAAGTTGTTATCAGAGCTGTTTGAAAAGCTGTTAAGCTGTTATCAGAGCTGTTTGGAAAGCTGCTTAGCTGTTATCAGAGCTATTTGGAAAGCTGTTAAGCTGTTATCAGAGTTGTTTTAATAGCTGTTAAGCTGTTATCAGAGCTGTTTAAAAGCTGTTAAGCTGTTATCAGAGCTGTTTTAAAAGCTGTTAAGCTGTTATCAGAGCTGTTTGAAAAGCTGTTAAGCTGTTATCAGAGCTGTTTAAAAGCTGTTAAGCTGTTATCAGAGCTGTTTGGAAAGCTGTTAAGCTGTTATCAGAGCTGTTTTAAAAGCTGTTAAGCTGTTATCAGAGCTGTTTGTAAAGCTGTTAAGCTGTTATCAGAGCTGTTTAAAAGCTGTTAAGCTGTTATCAGAGCTGTTTGGAAAGCTGTTAAGCTGTTATCAGAGCTGTTAAGCTGTTATCAGGGCTGTTTGGAAAGCTGTTAAGCCGTTATCAGAGCTGTTTGAAAAGCTGTTAAGCTGTTATCAGAGCTGTTTGGAAAGCTGTTAAGCTGTTATCAGAGCTGTTTGGAAAGCTGTTATTGAGTTAATAACGAAGATGAATGAAAATCTATTAAAAGAAATTATCAAGACTAGGAATGCAGTGCGAAGGAAATTAAAAGCCCTAAGGATGGGAAAAATTGAAGCAGAAGCTCGACTTGAAGAAACCTTTAAGCCAATCACTAAACCCTTAAAACTGTTTGTTAGCACAGTTAAATACGAGCCGCCGGATATAGTCAAATTTGAGACAAAAGATGTAAAAAAAGAAGAAGAAGAAGAAGAAGAAGACGAAGAAGAAGAAGAAGAAGAAGAAGAAGAAGAAGAAGAAGAAGAAGAAGAAGAAGAAGAAGAAGAAGAAGCAGAAGAAGAAGAATTCAATGAGGTTGTGGAATCTTTTACCCCTCCAAAACGAAAATATGTTAAAATGGAGGCTAGGAGCACACCTATAAATTATGGAGATTATTCCTTAACATCTGAGGAAGAATTCGCAACACCTGAACATTCAAGAACATTGACAGGAAGGTCTGCTGTCACCTCCCCCGATACGTCTGGATACATAGTTTCAAACTACTTAAAGCTATTCACTGATAATAGCCCTAAAATTGATCCAATATATGGAGTTTACTATGATGATAGCGCGTAGAGAATCGGTAATTCAACGTTTGATGTTGATGATGTAGGAAATATTGTTATCAAGTCAAAAAGTCTATATACTAAAGAGGATTTAACTAATTATGGATCTATTTTGAGAGATACCAATGCATATAAACGTGACTATGCTGAAGATGGACAAATAAAAGGTACTAGAGCGGCTAAGTATAAAGCTATAATCAGTAAACTTATACAGCATAAAGGCATGGGACTAATGCGTCTGCCTAAAGAAAACATTGATCACATTTACTGGGATGATCCAAATGAATTAGTGGATAGACTGCGCCTTCTAATGGCATCAAAGCAGGCTGGAAACACCAGTCACAACAATGAAATTGTATCTATACTGGAGGAGTTGCGAGAAGCAGATATTATAGTTTAAATACTACTCCATTGCCATACTTCTACACAATCTACAGATGAGCGTTGACAAGTTTGGACGTTTCTCTAAGCGGGGATATTTTGGGAAAGCAGGTGAACGTGGACCAACAGGAACTCAGGGACCAGCCGGTGAACAAGGAATTCAAGGACCAACTGGTAAACAAGGAGCACAAGGTCCAGCTGGTGAGCAAGGAGAGCGGGGTATTGGATTTAATTTAACGATAAACGGAGACTACGATCTAAACTCAAAGTGTATAAAACGACTTGGTGAACCCCTTGAAAATGATGATGCTACTACCAAAGACTATGTTGATAAGAAAATTAAAATAAGTCTTGAAGAAATAAAAAAAAACTATTAATATAGAGGTAGCAAATTTAACGCTATATATCAATGATGAAATCACGAAGATTGAAAACTGTCTGTTTACTTCAGTAATAAATAAGATAAACTTGATACCGAAAGATGGTGTAATGAGTAAAAACTTTTGAGAAATCGGTTTCATTTATAATTACGATGAGTAAGAGACAAGTGGTAAATGAGCTGCATAAACCAGCGAGAAAAAATTTCAAACGGCGTCGTGTGATCATCAAAGGACTAGATGACTTGTGGCAGGCGGACTTGGTTGAAATGGATCCCTACAAGTATGTGAACAAGGGTTACCGCTATCTGCTGACAGTAATTGATACCTTCTCCAAATATGCATGGGCAATTCCAATTAAAAGAAAAACTGGTGCAGAAGTAAAAGATGCCATGCAATCTATATTAAGCGAGGGACGAATACCTAAAAACCTGCAGACTGATGACGGAAAGGAATTCTACAACAGCCTGTTTAAAAATCTAATGAAGAAGCATGCAATTAATCATTACTCTACGTACAGTTTCCTCAAAGCATCAATGGTGGAACGATTTAACCGAACTCTGAAGGATATGATGTGGAAGGAATTCAGTTTTAATGGAACTTAACAGTGGATTGGTATGGTAAAGAAACTGCTCACTGAATACAACTCAAGAATACATCGAACTACAAAAATGAGACCCCGTGATATCAACATCTCCAATGAGAAACAACTGCTCTCAACTGTATACAATCATATGAAAATTGTTGTTCCTGCAAAGTATAAAGTTGGGGATTTTGTACGCATCAGCAAATACAAGCATATATTTGAGAAAGGCTATACACAAAACTGGACAGCTGAGATTTTTAAAATTATTAATGTTCAAAACACAAACCCCATCACATATCGGCTGGAAGATTATCAAGGAAATCCAATCACAGGATGCTTTTACGAATTGGAGCTGCTGAAAGTTAAACTCCCAAACCTATACCTCGTAGAGAAAATCTTAAAGAAGAGTGGAGATAAAGCTTACGTTAAATGGCTCGGATTTTCATCAAAACACAATTCTTGGATCAATAAAAAAGATGTTTTATAATTTCTTGAAAAACACCTATAATACAATTTCAAATAAATTTATAATTATAATACTTTAATTACTTTAATAAATGAAACTAAAACTATAATACATAATTTATTTACACTAGACTTAGCTTCTTTCAGCGGTTGCCACTTGTTGATCTGATGCAATGGAGTAATGCCCCCATGGTAGAGTATCCGTCGTTCCGCTCATAATATGATAAGACACACACACACACACACACACACACACACACACACACACACACACGCACACACACACACACACACACACATTCTTCCCAAGCCTTGGAACAGGTAACGTAGCCCAATCCAACACACCCATACAGTCCTATATCTACAACTTCCCTGTTAAGAAAACTTATTTAGGTGCAGCAAAACCATGATGACGTCATGCCGATATCTAGAACTCTCCCTCTAATAACAGAAAACAGCAAAACCAGGGCATGGTGGTAGTTCCGGCTAAGGCCGCTAGGGTACCTTACTCAAGAAATGGCGTTTTGCGCTCAAACAGATGTCGCTAATATCTCGAAAACCAAAGCCCGTAGAGGATTTCTGATGAAAACTCCCACTCCACACCGCCAAGAATCCATTTCCATGAGCAAAAATAACTTGAATTATTAACACGCTAATATCTCGAAAACCAGAGCCCGTAGAGCATTTCTGATGAAAATTTCATTACCCCCCCTCCCGACATACCCACCATCTAGAATCCATTGGCATCAACAAAAATTTCCTACTATTAACTTTAATTATTAGTTCAAAACCAAAAGCCTGCATTTAGGCGCTCAAGAAAAATCAAATATTACTAATATTAATTCAAAACCAGGCGCAAAACTTGAAAACAACAAAAGCCTACATTTAGGCGCACACACATCCAAAAAAGTGAAGCAGAAAACTTCCCAAAACCGTAGCATGCTGCCACGTGTGGGCAAAAGTGAAGCAAAACACTTCCCAAAAACCGTAGCATGCTGCCACGTGTGGGGCCAAAAGTGAAGCAAAACACTTCCAAGAGAACCGTGCCACACATCCAAGAAAGCCGTAGTACCGGAGCATGCTGGTAGTATCGGCTAATGTCTCACTGACATTTTCTAGAATCTGTTCATGGTGATGTCATGTTGTGAAATTCGAATGATGCTGAACTCTCCCGCCAATAAAAGAAAACAGCAAAGCCAAGGCATGCTGGTAGTTCCTGCTAAGGCCGCTAGGGAACCTTACTCAAGAAATGGCGTTTGCGCCCGAACATATGTCGCTAGAAAACCGTAGTACCGGAGCATGCTGGTAGTACCTGCTAATGCCGCTAGGGCGCAGTCAAGACCAAATGACACATCCCGGTAGTACCGATTAATCCAGCTAGGGTGCAGTCGAGACTCAATGGTGCACCCAAGACACAATGGTACATCCAAGGCACAAACCACTGCAGCCAAGACACAAACCTACATTTAGTATGTGCTCAAACCACCTAGCGACGGTGGCGCCATCTGTGGCGAAATCCTGGAAGCTAAAACAGTGGGCCAGAACTCTTATAGTGTAACTACTTATCTGTTTTCATAACGTTAAAACATCCATATTTTAAAATAAATTTCTCTACTATTGCTTTTGCTACTGAGCGTGCTTTTTTCGTTTCCATAGGATAAGCTTCTATGTACTTCGTTAATTCACATTGAAGAGTCAGTATGTATCTGTATCCATTTGACATTCTTTGTGGTCCAACAGTGTCAATTGTTATCACTTCAAAACTATTAGTTGGTGTATCGGTTATTACGAGAGGTTCCTTCGTGTACTTTTGCACTTTATTTCTTGCACATGTCTTGCAATTATTTATATAATTCTTCACCATTTTATTTAAATTTTTCCAGCTATATCTTGCCTTATTTTGTTTATACAACGTTTTATTCCAACGTGTCCTCCGTGCATACTGTCATGATGCTCTCTTATTATTTCTTGTGCTTTCTCATTATCTATGATTTTTATTGGGGTTTCTCAAAATCTGAATACTGAAGTACCGGTGGGGTTATTAGCTTTTTCTTTAATGTTTCAAATGCATCCATACATTCCGTTGTTCAGTTAAATAGCGTGTTTTTCTTAAGTAATGTGTTTAGAGGTTTTGCAATTTCGGCAAATTGTGGAATAAATCGCCTATAATAATTGCAAAATGCTACAAATCTTCGCACGTCATCCGCGTTTTTCGGGATGGGGTATGATTTAATTGTTTTATATTTGCTGGGATCAGTTTTTATACCATTTTGCGTGATAAGATGTCCTAGATATATTACTTCGGGTTTAAGGAAATTGCATTTGCTCGGATTCAGTTTTAGGTTGTATTGCTGCAATCTGCTGAAAACTTTTTCTAGGTTTTCATTGTGGTGATTCAAGCTACATCCATGAATGATTATGTCGTCAACATACGTAAAAGCACTTGTTTCGTGTCCACTTAGTGCAATTGATAACATCCTCTGGAAGCTGTTTGTCGATATTTTCAATCCAAACGGTAGTCTTTTAAATTGAAAATGTCCTTGGTTTGTAGAGAATGCGGTTAGATGTCTCGAGGTCTTTTCAAGTTCAATTTGATGGAATGAACTTGTCATGTCCAGGGTTGAGAAATATTTCGCTCTTCCTAGACGGTCTAATACATCTTCTAAACGTGTTAGTGGGTATTTATCATTTACTACTTTTTTGTTGAGCTGTCTAAAGTCTATTACTAGTCTCCATTTCTTTTCTTTTTCTGACTTCTTTGGATCAATCAGTAGTGGTGAGTTATATGGGCTTACTGATGGTTCAACTATATATATATATATATTTTCTATATTTTCTATTAATTTATCAACTTCTTTATTTATTTGCTCAATTTGTGAACGTGGTAACCTGTAGTACTTTATGTAAACTGGGTTTTCGTCCACTGTTGTTGTGCGTTGCTTGTAGAAGTTATTTGTTGATAACTTCTCATTCTCTAGGTAAAATATGTCCTGATATTTTTTGCATATCTCTATTATTGATTCTTTGGCTTTTTCATCCATGCCTTCCAATTTGAGTTCACTTAGCAGCTTTTGAATCCTATCTTTAGATTTATTCGTTTTACTCATGTAAATGATGTTATATTCTCGTAGTGCATGTATTATTGGTGAAAATGGTTTTACTGTGACTTCCGTGTCTTTGGTATTTAGCAATTTTATATCTGCAATCCCTCTTGCTGGTATGATTGAATTACTTAGAAAAACTCCTTCTTGTATTTCTTCACTGCATATGACGCTGTCTTCCTTTATATTTAAAGTTACTGGCAGAATCATCTCAGTCCGTGCTGGTATTTTTATTATTTTCGTGTGTTTGTCGACCATTGGGATTGTGATTTCTTCATTGTCTATGACAATTGTTATTGTGAACGTCTCGTAGTCTATTTTACAGAGGTATTTCATAAGAAAATCTCTTCCCAATATTCCATCCGTTCTGATTGGTGTCTCAGAACTTACCATATGAAATTTGTGATTGATACTCTTGTGTTCATAATTTAATTTTAACTCAGTGCTGCCTAGAGAGAAAGTTTCATTATTTGTTATACCAGTTATTTTACACTGGTCTTCATGTTTTATATTACAGTTTTCTATATTTTCTACCTTGCATATGGATATGTCTGCACCAGAATCGATTAAAAAATTTAGATTTGTGTTAGTTGCTTTATCTTGCAACGTTATAAAATTTGTAGCGTGATTACTGATGTTACATATTTTTATATCTTCATTTAATCTTTGTTTAGTCGTTCCTGACCTGGGCTTGGAGAATCGCTGTCTTCCTGAAGAAAATTTATTTGATTCCTTCTATAGTTTTGGTTATTTCTTCTGAAAGTACCATTCTGGTTCCGGTTTTGGTTTCTATTATTTGGCCAATTCTGCTTAGGGTGGCCATTGTTGCTGTTTTCGTTTCTCCAGTTGCTGTTATTATTTCTCCAGTTATTATTTCTGAAGTTGTTATTCCTCCAGCTTTGAGTATTTGTTCCATTTGGTCTGTGGTAGCTATTCCGCTGTCGCCAATGTACCTGATGATTTCCACTTATTTGTAGAATTCTTGTTGCATCAGATAGTGGTTTCTCAATTTGATTCGCTAGTCCTATGGCTTCATTCAGCGTTTTTGGCTGTGCAGCCAATATTGTTGGCTTTAGGGCTTCATGTAGTCCATTCTGGAATACATTTAAACCAATTTTCTCATTTAATTTGCATATAATTTCTCTGTTTGCTTCTCCTAATTCTGTTATTTGGATTTTGTTTAGTTCAGAGACAAGATCCAATACTCTGTCTGGGAAGTCTTGTACTTTCATTCCTGCTTGTCTACATGTTGATATTTGTTGGTGTACGTTTTGTGAAGTATTCTTTGATTTGTATACCGCTTTTAATGTTTTCTTTAAATCTTCTACTGTTGTTGGTTTTGTTGTGGCGGTCAATTTATTCGTAACTTTATCTGTGAATCTTGCACACCAAACGAAAGTTATTAAATCTGGAATGGCTTCAGGTTTTAGTGTCTTTTTGTATAATTCCACAAGGTTTAGGAAGTTATCTAATTTCTTTTCCTCTCCTGTAAATTCTGGTATAATTTTTATAGCCAACGCTAGATCAAAATCACCTGCCTCTAGGTCTTCGAAGTCAGATGGGATTGTACTCTCTAGTATTATTCTGCTCTTTTCTTCTATTTTCAGCTGTACTCGTATTCTTCTGTAATTGCTGTTGAAACGTAGTTTCAAATTCTCTGCTAGAGCTTTTTCCACCTTATTTATTTCCTTTTGAAATTCTTTTCTTAATTGCCTGGATGCACTATTTTTTTCTAATAAATTTCTTGTTGAAAATTCTCTTGAGGGGTTTTTGGTGAATGTTTCTAAAATTTTCGTTAATTCTTTAATTAAGTTTTCGCGATTAATCTTATATATTTTTTTTATACTATCTTAAATCTAAACCTTATCAGCATTATCTAAGTTCTTTAACACTTGCTTACTAATAACTTTCTTGAAATATTTTTTTATGAAATAAACTAACAGGATTAATACTAAAACTACTACTAGCATGCCTATTGCAGTTGGAAGGTGAATCTGAGTGATCGAGGCAGATGCTGTTGCTGGTGCTGCTGCTGCTGTTTGCGCGATGATTATTTCTTCTTTAGACTGCGTCTTTCCCATTTTAGTCTTTGTATTTTATTTATGAGCTGAATTTTTAACTTATCCGTTGTTATCGGGATGATTCTATATAATTCCGCCAGCTGCTGTCTAATCTTTACAGCTTTTCCTCCTCTTTGTCTTTTGGTTTTTATTTGTGGTTTTACATCAATTGTAGATTTTTTATTGATATTTCTACTCCTGTAATCTTCAATGGTAATTGGTTTAGGGTCGGCTCGAGGTTCCTCTGCTATTAATTCGTTTATCTGTTCCTGTCTTGATTTTGCTTTGATTTGGCTGGAAATCGTTTTAATTTCAGCTTCAATTTCTTTAATTTCTTTATCAATCTTTCTTGACGATGTTGTCATCTTCGCAGGTAATGTTCGTTTCCTTATAAATTTTTCCATTGGTTCGTTTTGTAGGGTCGCCATGTAATAAAGCTGATTTTTTTGTTGAAAAGTCGTCATTTTAAATGAATATATTTTACCTTTGGCGAAATCAGATATGATTTTACTTGCCTCTCGGTAGTATATATCGATGGCTATGAAGCCGCAGTTTTATCGCCAGTTTTAAAGCCAACTCGAGTGTACTTGGATAGTTGTTTGTGTTTTTAAACCTTTTGCTAAAAGATAGCAGCTCGGAATACGTCTTGAGAGAAACTCACTGTTGCTCTATTCAAATTCAACTGTATTTTCCATATAAAAGTGCACTTAATTTATACAAAAATTTAGTGCATGTCCAAACAAAATTGTCCACTCAAAAATATTTCTTAACAGAAATCAATAAAGAATGAAAACAAGAATTGTCCACTCAGAATATCACAAAAATATTATCGATAAACAAAACAAGAAAAATATCTTGCACAATAGATTCTTACTACGGCCACTTCAAATGGGTCAGTCAGTGAAATACGTGAACCCATTTGTTATGACACTCAAGTGCAGTCAGAGCATGTTGACATGCATTTCTTCGCACTTGCGATTCATTGTGCTTGCGGTTATGAAATTTTGTTTCTCTTTATTTTATGGGGCAATAATTTATGATTTGTAAATTCTTTCACAATTTAGGCATGTTAAAGAATTTGAACTGTGTCGAAATTGTTTTTTACTTGTTTCGACTAATTTTGTTTGGACTTGCTTACAATTTAGATTGACAATATGTATGCCTGTATATATGTATGTTACAGGGTCGAGATATTTGCAAAATCTCCTGACCTTTGCTCGATTCGGGAATTTCGTTCATGATGTGGTTAATTGTTTGTTGTTTTAAGGAAAGTCCACCGTATTTTTGGACAGGATTGCCATTTTAACGTTTAAAAGGATCTTATGAAGGTTTCAGGATATATCCTAAGGTGTCAGTAGGAGTGGTTCCCGAGATATTTGCAAAATCTCCTGACCTTTGCTCGATTCGGGAATTTCGTTCGTGATGTGGTTAATTGTTTGTTGTTTTAAGGAAAGTTTGTTCTTTTAAGGAAAGTTTGTTCTTTTAAGGAAACTCCACCGTATTTTTGGACAGGATTGCCATGCTAACGTTTAAAAGGATCTTATGAAGATTTCAGGATATATCCTAAGGTGTCAGTAGGAGTGGTTCTCGAGATATTTGCAAAATCTCCTGACCTTTGCTCGATTCGGGAATTTCATTCGTGATATGTTATAAGTGGTTAATTGTTTGTAATTGTTTCTTCTTTTAAGGAAAGTCCACTGTATTTTTGGACAGGATTGCCATTTTAACGTTTAAAAGGATCTTATGTAGGTTTCAGGATATATCCTAAGGTGTCAGTAGGAGCGGTTCCTGAGATATTTGCAAATCTCCGGACCTTTCTCGATTGAGGAATTTCGTTCGTGATATGTTATAAGTGGTTAATTGTTTGTAATTGTTTCTTCTTTTAAGGAAAGTCCACCGTATTTTTGGAGAGGATTACCATTTTAACGTTTAAAAGGATCTTATGTAGGTTTCAAGATATATCCTAAGGTGTCAGTAGGAGTGGTTCCCGAGATATTTGCAAAATCTCCTGACCTTTGCTCGATTCGGGAATTTCGTTCGTGATGTGGTTAATTGTTTGTTGTTTTAAGGAAAGTTTGTTCTTTTAAGGAAAGTCCACCGTAGTTTTGGACAGGATTGCCATTTTGACGTTTAAAAGGATCTTATGAAGGTTTCAAGATATATCCTAAGGTGTCAGTAGCAGTGGTTCCCGAGATATTTGCAAAATGTCCTGACTTTTCTCCATTCGGGAATTTCGTTCGTGATATGTTATAAGTGGTTAATTGTTTGTAATTGTTTCTTCTTTTAAGGAAAGTCTACCGTATTTTTGGAGAGGATTACCATTTTAACGTTTAAAAGGATCTTATGAAGGTTTCAAGATATATCCTAAGGTGTCAGTAGGAGTGGTTCCCGAGATATTTGCAAAATCTCCTGACCTTTGCTCGATTCGGGATTTTCATTCGTGATGTGGTTAATTGTTTGTTGTTTTAAGGAAAGTTTGTTCTTTTAAGGAAAGTCCACCGCATTTTTGGACAGGATTACCATTTTAACGTTTAAAAGGATCTTATGAAGGTTTCAAGATATATCCTAAGGTGTCAGTAGCAGTGGTTCCCGAGATATTTGCAAAATGTCCTGACCTTTCTCGATTCGGGAATTTCGTTCGTGATATGTTATAAGTGGTTAATTGTTTGTAATTGTTTCTTCTTTTAAGGAAAGTCCACTGTATTTTTGGACAGGATTGCCATTTTAACGTTTAAAAGGATCTTATGTAGGTTTCAGGATATATCCTAAGGTGTCAGTAGGAGTGGTTCCCGAGATATTTGCAAAATCTCCTGACCTTTCTCGATTGGGGAATTTCGTTCGTGATATGTTATAAGTGGTTAATTGTTTGTAATTGTTTCTTCTTTTAAGGAAAGTCTACCGTATTTTTGGAGAGGATTACCATTTTAACGTTTAAAAGGATCTTATGAAGGTTTCAAGATATATCCTAAGGTGTCAGTAGGAGTGGTTCCCGAGATATTTGCAAAATCTCCTGACCTTTGCTCGATTCGGGAATTTCGTTCGTGATGTGGTTAATTGTTTGTTGTTTTAAGGAAAGTTTGTTCTTTTAAGGAAAGTCCACGGTAGTTTTGGACAGGATTGCCATTTTAACGTTTAAAAGGATCTTATGAAGCTTTCAAGATATATCCTAAGGTGTCAGTAGCAGTGGTTCCCGAGATATTTGCAAAATGTCCTGACCTTTCTCGATTCGGGAATTTCGTTCGTGATATGTTATAAGTGGTTAATTGTTTGTAATTGTTTCTTCTTTTAAGGAAAGTCCACTGTATTTTTGGAGAGGATTACTATTTTAACGTTTAAAAGGATCTTATGAAGGTTTCAAGATATATCCTAAGGTGTCAGTAGGAGTGGTTCCCGAGATATTTGCAAAATCTCCTGACCTTTGCTCGATTCGGGAATTTCATTCGTGATGTGGTTAATTGTTTGTTGTTGTAAGGAAAGTTTGTTCTTTTAAGGAAAGTCCACCGTATTTTTGGACAGGATTGCCATTTAACGTTTAAAAGGATCTTATGAAGGTTTCAGGATATATCCTAAGGTGTCAGTAGGAGTGGTTCCCGAGATATTTGCAAAACTCCTGACCTTTGCTCGATTCGGGAATTTCGTTCGTGATGTGGATAATTGTTTGTTGTTTTAAGGAAAGTGTGTTCTTTTAAGGAAAGTCCACCGTATTTTTGGACAGGATTGCCATTTTAACGTTTAAAAGGATGTTATGAAGGTTTCAGGATATATCCTAAGGTGTCAGTAGGAGTGGTTCCCGAGATATTTGCAAAATCTCCTGACCTTTGCTCGATTCGGGAATTTCATTCGTGATGTGGTTAATTGTTTGTTGTTTTAAGGAAAGTTTGTTTTTTTTTTAATGAAAGTCCACCGTATTTTTGGACAGGATTGCCATTTTAACGTTTAAAAGAATCTTATGAAAGTTTCAGGATATATGCTAAGGTGTCAGTAGGATTGGTTCCCGAGATATTTGCAAAATCTCCTGACCTTTCTCGGTTCGGGAATTTCGTTCGTGATATGTTATAAGTGGTTAATTGTTTGTAATTGTTTGTTCTTTTAAGGAAAGTCCACCGTATTTTTGGAGAGGATTACCATTTTAACGTTTAAAAGGATCTTATGAAGATTTCAAGATATATCCTAAGGTGTCAGTAGGAGTGGTTCCCGAGATATTTGCAAAATCTCCTGACCTTTGCTCGATTCGGGAATTTCATTCGTGATGTGGTTAATTGTTTGTTGTTTTAAGGAAAGTTTGTTCTGTTAAGGAAAGTCCATCGTATTTATGGACAGGATTAACATTTTAACGTTTAAAAGGATCTTATGAAGGTTTCAAGATATATCCTAAGGTGTCAGTAGGAGTGGTTCCCGAGATATTTGCAAAATCTCCTGACCTTTGCTCGATTCGGGAAGTTCATTCGTGATGTGGTTAATTGTTTGTTGTTTTAAGGAAAGTCTACCGTATTTTTGGACAGGATTGCCATTTTAGCGTTTAAAATGATCTTATGAAGGTTTCAAGATATATCCTAAGGTGTCAGTAGGAGTGGTCCCCGAGATATTTGCAAAATCTCCTGACCTTTCTCTATTCGGGAATTTCGTTCGTGATATGTTATAAGTGGTTAATTGTTTGTAATTGTTTGTTCTTTTAAGGACAGTCCACCGTATTTTTGGAGAGGATTACCATTTTAACGTTTAAAAGGATCTTATGAAGGTTTCAGGATATATCCTAATGTGTCAGTAGGAGTGGTTCCTGAGATATTTGCAAAATCTCCTGGCCTAACGGTGATATACAGAAACAAAATATTTTTTGTGCCACATGATATAGCAAATCGCTCAGTCCATTGTTATAAGTCAGTGGTCACAACAAACCCTCTTCCAAGATCTGAACACTTAAAATTATTTTCCCGCCTATAAAATTGAAGGTTCGAAGCACGTGTTTGGTGTTTTACAAGAATGGATGACGAGACGAGACTTTAAAAAAGAAAGTCTGCTTCGAACTCAGTGGTTTTACTGTACGATCGTTAGTATTTTTTAAGGCTACTTTAAACAATTAATAAATAAATAACGAAAAGTATTCAAATTCAGAGACTTGACACTGCTCAAACAAAAAAAAACATCGAAAATGCTATAAATCTAAGTATTTAGGAGTCAATATTATCCACTGGGATTTTGTTATGAAATATTGGCTTTTGTAGGAAATATATCGAATAGGATTGGATGAAGGTGAATCTGTGTTTGGTCTCATAAACGCTTTTGACGTGCCAAGATTCACATTCAATAGTAAAGAAAAAAATTTGAATTGAATTCAAAACCTCAGAGTTTTTTATCTCAGGCAGAAATGAAACCAAAATACCTCGCCGATAGGTAGGTCAAAAACAAAATTGGAAAAGTGTTTCTTAATTTCATATAAGGTAGTTACGCAATTCTTCACCAGAAGACAGCTAGACATGAATTGTTTACTCAAGTGATCGAAGGAACTTCCAGTCATCTTAAGAAATTCAAATTGTATTACATTGAAAATTTACTTTGTACATCAAAAGTAGAGGAAAGAGTTGTACTTGGTTTATTAATTCAACTTGTTGAAGGAAAATATATCGAAGACACTACAGGAGTAGTACCGTTGGATTTAGGCGAAGCTGAATTTTTTTGCGAAGGATGTTTTGTTTTAGCAGAAGGAAAGTACATAGATGGTGTTCTTAAAATTGCAGGCCTGGGATTTCCTCCTCCTGAACAAGCCAGTAGTAGCCGTGCATTTTTTGGAGTTTAAAATACTTGGTGTAGACTATCTAAGAAACTTCTCAAGTATTCGTCGGGACTAATGGAAATTGAACAAACAAATACTGAAGCAACAATTGTGTTTCTATGTTCGTTTAGATTTGCCAATCGTTATGACTAAACTTAAACAACTGTTTGTAGGATACGATGATTGTCCACCAGTTGCAATAATTCTAATGGGCACATTCAGTAAGGCAGACGAAAAAATGCACAATTTGAAAGAGTTTTTTTTAGCATTGGCTGATTTGGCTAATGGTTGCTCCAAATATTCTGCCAAGAGGACCACTTCCGAAATTCGTTACAGCAGGTTTATTACAAAAACGGCCAAGGATAAAATCAGCTACGAATCCATGTCGATTACAGTATTACACACAGCAAATAGTAGTTTGCAGAGCTGATCTTATCACGAAGTTTTGTCGTAATACTATTCATTTTCCCGATATAGACCAATTGGATAATCACGTAACTAAAGAAGCAAACTTATTCTTTTCCATTGTAATTCGCGCGAACCTTCATTTGTCAGGGAACGCTCTCTCCTGTGCATCCAATTGCCTTTCCTATATATTGGGACTATGATGCCGCCCTATCTCTTTACCCTCTTCCAGACCTAGTAGTGGTTGGAGATCCTAATCATCCGTTTAATACAACACAACATGGTTGCACCATTATAAATACTGTAAGTATAACATTGATTTTTTAATATATAAATATTTAAATTACAATTTCAGGGATCCTTCATTAAAACGAAGTTCTCGTTCAAAGTTTATGTTCCTTCTACAAAAACTGTTGAGGATTCGGAAATACCTGTCGAGGACAGTTAATATTTATGTTAGCTTCAATTTATATCTGTGAACTGATACTGTTAAGAGTTTTTTTTTATTTAGGTACTTTATGGAATAAACGCAAATAATTAGAAATCATTGCTTTTTTCACCGATTTTTAAATTAGAAAGTAGATATTAAATATCTGGATATAAGCTGAAATATAAATAGCATGCAGACGATATTATATGGGGTGACTCCGAATTTTTTTTTTTTCGAAGAATAAGTATTTTGTACAATACATAGGTTTTACCACACTTTTATATGCGAGCTCTTAAGGAAAAGGAGCATTTCAGTAAATATCTTATGAATTGATTGATCAAATGTGTGTCACTTTCTATGATAGCCTTTCTCATGAATCGTGACCAAAAGCAGTTTCATCAAAGGCAAATTTTGCGCAACCGGTGGGCATTATTAGTACTGCATTTAATATTTAATAAAGCCACAGAATTTGATAATTGTATTTTTGTTATTTCATTTAAAATAAATAGAATCACGTGTCTGATACGAAGATCTTTCTTCTGGCAATACCAAGACATCTCGGGTCTGATACATGACCCATTTTAGGATACAATGGGTTAAAGTGCAATATAATCGACTTTTGGCTAACATTAGTGGAAATCATGTGCTTGTAGCTTGAGCTCAGCCGAACAGGTTAGACTCAACCTGTGCTGTCTGACTTTACAGGTTGTATTTGGATGCACCCTAAAAAGCATAAGGTTCACATTGAAAAATATCATAATTGGTCAATTGTCCTGTCCAAAAATACGGTGGACTTTCCTTAAAAGAACAAACAATTAACCACTTATAAGATATCACGAACGAAATTCCCGAATCGAGAAAGGTCAGGAGATTTTGCAAATATCTCGGGAACCACTCCTACTGACACCTTAGGATATATCCTGAAACCTCATTAAGATCCTTTTAAACGTTAAAATGGCAATCATGTCCAAAAATACGGTGGACTTTCCTTAAAAGAACAAACTTTCCTTAAAACAACAAACAATAAACCACATCACGAACGAAAATTCCGAATCGAGAAAGGTCAGGAGATTTTGCAAATATCTCGGGAACCATTCCTACTGACACCTTAGGATATATCTTGAAACCTTCATAAGATCCTTTTAAACGTTAAAATGGCAATCCTGTCCAAATATACGGTGGACTTTCCTTAAAAGAACAAACTTTCCTTAAAACAACAAACAAAAAACCACATCACGAACGAAAATTCCGAATCGAGAAAGGTCAGGAGATTTTGCAAATATCTCGGGAACCACTCCTACTGACACCTTAGGATATATCCTGAAACCTCATTAAGATCATTTTAAACGTTAAAATTGTAATCTTCTCCAAAAATACGGTGGACTTTCCTTAAAAAAACAAACAAATACAAACAATTAACCACTTATAACATATCACGAACGAAATTCCCGAATCGAGAAAGGTCAGGAGATTTTGCAAATATCTCGGAAACCACTCCTACTGACAATTTAGGATATATCTTGAAACCTTCATAAGATCCTTTTAAACATTAAAATGGCAATCCTCTCCAAAATTACGGTGGACTTTCCTTAAAAGAACAAACTTTCCTTAAAACAACAAACAATAAACCACATCACGAACGAAATTCCCGAATCGAGAAAAGGTCAGGAGATTTTGCAAATATCTCGGGAGCCACTCCTACTGACACCTTAAGATATATCCTGAAACCTTCATAAGATCCTTTTAAACGTTAAAATGGCAATCCTGTTCAAAAATACGGTGGACTTTCCTTAAAAGAACAAACTTTCTTTAAAACAACAAACAATTAACCACATCACGAATGAAATTCCCGAATCGAGAAAAGGTCAGGAGATTGTGCAAATATCTCGGGAACCACTCCTACTGACACCTTAGGATATATCTTGAAACCTTCATAAGATCCTTTTAAACGTTAAAATGGCAATCCTGTCCAAAAATACGGTGGACTTTCCTTAAAAGAACAAACTTTCTTTAAAACAACAAACAATTAACCACATCACGAATGAAATTCCCGAATCGAGCAAAGGTCAGGAGATTTTGCAAATATCTCGGGAACCACTCCTACTGACACCTTAGGATATATCCTGAAACCTCATTAAGATCCTTTTAAACATTAAAATGGTAATCCTCTCCAAAAATACGGCGGACTTTCCTTAAAAGAACAAACAATTACAAACAATTAACCACTTATAACATATCACGAACGAAATTCCCGAATCGAGAAAGGTCAGGAGATTTTGCAAATATCTCGGGAACCACTCCTACTGACACCTTAGGATATATTTTGAAACCTTCATAAGATCCTTTTAAACGTTAAAATGGCAATCCTCTCCAAAAATACGGTGGACTTTCCTTAAAAGAACAAGCTTTCCTTAAAACAACAAACAATAAACCACATCACGAACGAAATTCCCGAATCGAGCAAAGGTCAGGAGATTTTGCAAATATCTCGGGAACCACTCCTACTGACACCTTAGGATATATCCTGAAACCTTATTAAGATCCTTTTAAACGTTAAAATGGTAATCTTCTCCAAAAATACGGTGGACTTTCCTTAAAAGAACAAACAATTACAAACAATTAACCACTTATAACATATTACGAACGAAATTCCCGAATCGAGAAAGGTCAGGGGATTTTGCAAATATCTCGGGAACCAGTCCTACTGACACCTTAGGATATATCTTGAAACCTTCATAAGATCCTTTTAAACGTTAAAATGGCAATCCTGTCCAAAAATACGGTGGACTTTCTTTAAAAGAACAAACTTTCCTTAAAACAACAAACAATTAACCACATCACGAAAGAAATTCCCGAATCGAGCAAAGGTCAGGAGATTTTGCAAATATCTCGAGAACCACTCCTACTGACACCTTAGGATATATCTTGAAACCTTTATAAGATCATTTTAAACGTTAAAATGGCAATCCTCTCCAAAAATACGGTGGACTTTCCTTAAAAGAACAAACTTTCCTTAAAACAACAAACAATAAACCACATCACGAACGAAATTCCCGAATCGAGCAAAGGTCAGGAGATTTTGCAAATATCTCGGGAACCACTCCTACTGACACCATAGGAGATATCCTGAAACCTTCATAACATCCTTTTAAACGTTAAAATGGTAATCCTCTCCAAAAATACGGTGGACTTTCCTTAAAAGAACAAACAATTACAAACAATTAACCACTTATATCACGAACGAAAATCCCGAATCGAGAAAGGTCAGGAGATTTTGCAAATATCTCGGGGACCACTCCTACTGATACCTTAGGATATATCTTGAAACCTTCATAAGATCCTTTTAATCGTTAAAATGGCAATCCTGTCCAAAAATACGGTGGACTTTCCTTAAAAGAACAAACTTTCCTTAAAACAACAAACAATTAACCACATCACGAATGAAATTCCCGAATCGAGCAAAGGTCAGAAGATTTTGCAAATATCTCGGGAACCACTCCTACTGACACCTTAGGATATATCCTGAAACCTTATTAAGATCCTTTTAAACGTTAAAATGGTAATCTTCTCCAAAAATACGGTGGGCTTTCCTTAAAAGAACAAACAATTACAAACAATTAACCACTTATAACATATCACGAACGAAATTCCCGAATCGAGAAAGGTCAGGAGATTTTGCAAATATCTCGGGAACCACACCTACTGACACCTTAGGATATATCCTGAAACCTCATTAAGATCCTTTTAAACGCTAAAATGCTAATTCTCTCCAAAAATACGGTGGACTTTCCTTAAAAGAACAAACTTGCCTTAAAACAACAAACAATTAACGTCATCACGAACGAAAATCCCGAATCGAGAAAGGTCAGGAGATTTTGCAAATAACTCGGGAACCACTCCTACTGACACCTTAGGATATATCTTGAAACCTTCATAAGATCCTTTTAAACGTTAAAATGGCAATCCTGTCCAAAAATACGGTGGACTTTCCTTAAAAGAACAAACAATTACAAACAATTAACCATTTATATCACGAACGAAAATCCCGAATCGAGAAAGGTCAGGAGATTTTGCAAATATCTCGGAAACCACTCCTACTGACACCTTAGGATATATCCTGAAACCTCATTAAGATCCTTTTAAACGTCAAAATGGTAATCTTCTCCAAAAATTCGGTGGATTTTCCTTAAAAAAACAAACAATTACAAACAATTAACCACTTATAACATATCACGAACGAAATTCCCGAATCGAGAAAGGTCAGGAGATTTTGCAAATATCTCGGAAACCACTCCTACTGACACCTTAGGATATATCTTGAAACCTTCATAAGATCCTTTTAAACGATAAAATGGCAATCCTCTCCAAAATTACTGTGGACTTTCCTTAAAAGAACAAACTTTCCTTAAAACAACAAACAATAAACCACATCACGAACAAAATTCCCGAATCGAGAAAAGGTCAGGAGATTTTGCAAATATCTCGGGAACCACTCCTACTGACACCTTAGGATCTATCCTGAAACCTCATTAAGATCCTTTTAAACGTTAAAATGGTAATCGTCTCCAAAAATACGGTGGACTTTCCTTAAAAAAACAAACAATTACAAACAATTAACCACTTATAACATATCACGAACGAAACTCCCGAATCGAGAAAGGTCAGGAGATTTTGCAAATATCTCGGGAACCACTCCTACTGACACCTTAGGATATATCTTGAAACCTTCATAAGATCCTTTTAAACGTTAAAATGGAAATCCTGTCCAAAAATAGGGTGGACTTTCTTTAAAAGAACAAACTTTCCTTAAAACAACAAACAATTAACCACATCACGAAAGAAATTCCCGAATCGAGCAAAGGTCAGGAGATTTTGCAAATATCTCGGGAACCACTCCTACTGACACCTTAGGATATATCTTGAAACCTTTATAAGATCATTTTAAACGTTAAAATGGCAATCCTCTCCAAAAATACGGTGGACTTTCCTTAAAAGAACAAACTTTCCTTAAAACAACAAACAATAAACCACATCCCGAACGAAATTCCCGAATCGAGCAAAGGTCAGGAGATTTTGCAAATATCTCGGGAACCACTCCTACTGACACCTTAGGAGATATCCTGAAACCTTCATAACATCCTTTTAAACGTTAAAATGGTAATCCTCTCCAAAAATACGGTGGACTTTCCTGAAAAGAACAAACAATTACAAACAATTAACCACTTATAACATATCACGAACGAAATTCCCGAATCGAGAAAGGTCAGGAGATTTTGCAAATATCTCGGGAACCATTCCTACTGACACCTTAGGGTATATCTTGAAACCTTCATAAGATCCTTTTAAACGTTAAAATGGCAATCCTGTCCAAAAATACGGTGGACTTTCTTTAAAGGAACAAACTTACCTTAAAACAACAAACAATTAACCACATCACGAAAGAAATTCCCGAATCGAGCAAAGGTCAGGAGATTTTGCAAATATCTCAGGAACCACTCCTACTGACACCTTAGGATATATCTTGAAATCTTCATAAGATCCTTTTAAACGTTAAAATGGCAATCCTGTCCAAAAATACGGTGGACTTTCCTTAAAAGAACAAACAATTACAAACAATTAACCACTTATATCACGAACGAAAATCCCGAATCGAGAAAGGTCAGGAGATTTTGCAAATATCTCGGGAACCACTGCTACTGACACCTTAGGATATATCTTGAAACCTTCATAAGATCCTTTTAAACGTTAAAATGGCAATCCTCTCCAAAAATACGGTGGACATTCCTTAAAAGATCAAACTTTCTTTAAAACAACAAACAATTAACCACATCACGAATGAAATTCCCGAATCGAGCAAAGGTCAGGAGATTTTGCAAATATCTCGGGAACCACTCCTACTGACACCTTAGGATATATCCTGAAACCTTCATAACATCCTTTTAAACGTTAAAATGGTAATCCTCTCCAAAAATACGGTGGACTTTCCTTAAAAGAAAAAACAATTACAAACAATTAACCACTTATAACATATCACGAACGAAATTCCCGAATCGAGAAAGGTCAGGAGATTTTGCAAATATCTCGGGAACCACTGCTACTGACACCTTAGGATATATCTTGAAACCTTCATAAGATCCTTTTAAACGTTAAAATGGCAATCCTGTCCAAAAATACGGTGGACTTTCCTTAAAAGAACAAACAATTACAAACAATTAACCACTTATATCACGAACGAAAATCCCGAATCGAGAAAGGTCAGGAGATTTTGCAAATATGTCGGAAACCACTCCTACTGACACCTTAGGATATATCTTGAAAACTTCATATGATCCTTTTAAACGATAAAATGGCAATCCTCTCCAAAAATACGGTGGACTTTCCTTAAAAGAACAAACTTTCTTTAAAACAACAAACAATTAACCACATCACGAATGAAATTCCCGCATCGAGCAAAGGTCAGGAGATTTTGCAAATATCTCGGGAACCACTCCTACTGACACCTTGGGATTTATCCTGAAACCTTCATAACATCCTTTTAAACGTTAAAATGGCAATTCTCTCCAAAAATACGGTGGACTTTCCTTAAAAGAACAAACTTTCCTTAAAACAACAAACAATTAACCACATCGCGAACGCAAATCCCGAATCGAGAAACGTCAGGAGATTTTGCAAATATCTCGGGAACCACTCCTACTGACACCTTAGGATATATCCTGAAACCTTCATAACATCCTTTTAAACGTTAAAATGGTAATCCTCTCCAAAAATACGGCGGACTTTCCTTAAAAGAAAAAACAATTACAAACAATTAACCACTTATAACATATCACGAACGAAATTCCCGAATCGTGAAAGGTCAGGAGATTTTGCAAATATCTCGGGAACCACTGCTACTGACACCTTAGGATATATCTTGAAACCTTCATAAGATCCTTTTAAACGTTAAAATGGCAATCCTGTCCAAAAATACGGTGGACTTTCCTTAAAAGAACAAACAATTACAAACAATTAACCACTTATATCACGAACGAAAATCCCGAATCGAGAAAGGTCAGGAGATTTTGCAAATATCTCGGAAACCACTCCTACTGACACCTTAGGATATATCTTGAAACCTTCACAAGATCCTTTTAAACGTTAAAATGGCAATCCTGTCCAAAAATACGGTGGACTTTCCTTAAAAGAACAAGCTTTCCTTAAAACAACAAACAATTAACCACATCACGAATGAAATTCCCGAATCGAGCAAAGGTCAGGAGATTTTGCAAATATCTCGGGAACCACTCCTACTGACACCTTAGGATATATCCTGAAACCTCATTAAGATCCTTTTAAACGTTAAAATGGTAATCTTCTCCAAAAATACGGTGGACTTTCCTTAAAAGAACAAACAATTACAAACAATTAACCACTTATAACATATCACGAACGAAATTCCCGAATCGAGAAAGGTCAGGACATTTTGCAAATATCTCGGAAACCACTCCTACTGACACCTTAGGATATATCTTGAAACCTTCATAAGATCCTTTTAAACGTTAAAATGGCAATCCTCTCCAAAAATACGGTGGACTTTCCTTAAAAGAACAAAGTTTCCTTAAAACAACAAACAATAAACCACTTCACGAACGAAATTCCCGAATGGAGAAAAGGTCAGGAGATTTTGCAAATATCTCGGGAACCACTCCTACTGACACCTGAGGATATATCTTGAAACCTTCATAAGATCCTTTTAAACGTTAAAATGGCAATCCTGTCCAAAAATACGGTGGAGTTTTCTTAAAAGAACAAACTTTCTTTAAAACAACAAACAATTAACTACATCACGAATGAAATTCCCGAATCGAGCAAAGGTCAGGAGATTTTGCAAATATCTCGGGAACTACTCCTACTATCCTGAAACCTTCATAAGATCCTTTTAAACGTTAAAATGGTAATCCTGTCCAAAAATACGGTGGACTTTCCTTAAAAGAACAACCTTTCCTTAAAACAACAAACAATTAACCACATCACGAATGAAATTCTCGAATCGAGCAAAGGTCAGGAGATTTTGCAAATATCTCGGGAACCACTCCTACTGACACCTTAGTATATATCTTGAAACTTTCATAAGATCCTTTTAAACGTTAAAATGGCAATCCTGTCCAAAAATATGGTGGACTTTATTTAAAAGGACAAACTTTCCTTAAAACAACAAACAATTAACCACATCACGAATGAAATTCTCGAATCGAGCAAAGGTCAGGAGATTTTGCAAATATCTCGGGAACCACTCCTACTGACACCTTATGATATATCCTGCAACCTCATTAGGATCCTTTTAAACGTTAAAATGGTAATCTTCTCCAAAAATACGGTGGACTTTCCTTAAAAGAACAAACAATTACAAACAATTAACCACTTATAACATATCACGAACGAAATTCCCGAATCGAGAAAGGTCAGGAGATTTTGCAAATATCTCGGAAACCACTCCTACTGACACCTTAGGATATATCTTGAAACCTTCATAAGATCCTTTTAAACGTTAAAATGGCAACCCTCTCCAAAAATACGGTGGACTTTCCTTAAAAGAACAAACTTTCCGTAAAACAACAAACAATTAACCACATCACGAATGAAATTCCCGAATGGAGCAAAGGTCAGGAGATTTTGCAAATATCTCGGGAACCACTCCTACTGACACCTTATGATATATCCTGCAACCTCATTAAGAACCTTTTAAACGTTAAAATGGTAATATTCTCCAAAAATACGGTGGACTTTCCTTAAAAGAACAAACAATTAACCACTTATAACATATCACGAACGAAAATCCCGAATCGAGAAAGGTCAGGAGATTTTGCAAATATCTCGGGAACCACTCCTACTGACACCTTAGGATATATCTTGAAACCTTCGCAAGATCCTTTTAAACGTTAAAATGGCAATCCTGTCCAAAAATACGGTGGACTTTCCTTAAAAGAACAAACTTTCCTTAAAACAACAAACAATTAACCACATCACGAATGAAATTACCGAATCGAGCAAAGGTCAGGAGATTTTGCAAATATCTCGGGAACCACTCCTACTGACACCTTATGATATATCCTGCAACCTCATTAAGATCCTTTTAAACGTTAAAATGGTAATCTTCTCCAAAAATACGGTGGACTTTCCTTAAAAGAACAAACAATTACAAACAATTAACCACTTATAACATATCACGAACGAAATTCCCGAATCGAGAAAGGTCAGGAGATTTTGCAAATATCTCGGAAACCACTCCTACTGACACCTTAGGATATATCTTGAAACCTTCATAAGATCCTTTTAAACGTTAAAATGGCAACCCTCTCCAAAAATACGGTGGACTTTCCTTAAAAGAACAAACTTTCCGTAAAACAACAAACAATAAACCACATCAGTAGTAAGGGTCCCACCTCCCTATACTTTTTACATTGCGTCCGATAGAGTCAACTGCCACGAGTATCCCACTCGCGGGTTTTCTGCAATACGGTTCCCACCGCCGATAAGAAGTTGTTGAGGAGGGAGTAGGATAGACACGTCCCTCTAGCAACCATTGGGGGCTAAAAATAAAAAGGTTGAGTTGCCACCGAGTTGTGTTGTTGCAGGATGTTGGTTGGAAGGAGAGGCTGGTGCTGTCTGTGGTAAAGACGGTAGATGGGTCCCTGTCGTAGGCATTGGGAGGCAAAAATAAAAAAATCTGACTTGATACCGAGTTGTGTTGTTGCAGGATGTTGGTTGGAAGGAGAGAGCTGGTGCTGTCTGTGGTAAGGACGGTAGATGGGTCCCTGTCGCAAGCATTGGGGGCAAAAATAAAAAAAGCTGACTTGATACCGAGTTATCTTGATGCCGGCTGTTAGTTGAAAGGAGAGAGCTGGTGCTGTCTATGACAAGGACGGGAGATGGGTACTGTTTTGGAAAGGTCCAGTTGCTAGGGTGGCTGAGCCTAGTGGGTGCAAGCAGATGTACTATAGGCGGTTTACGTACAAGCATAGTAAAGTTTTATAAAATTGCACTACCAGGCGAGCAGATAACTAAAGCACAAAATCTTGCGATCATATGTAGCAAGCATGCATGGTTTAAACCTGTATCGTTGTCCTTGCGCCTCTTTTTTTATATTCCGTTCATTTTTTCTTCCACTCCAAACAAGCTTTGATCAGTTAGTCACACTTCTTCAACGTCATTTTTCCATACGAGTTTTAAAACTTGAACTTGACCGCGATGCGGTCACGGGTTGTTGTTTCTTTTTGCATAGAATTTTAAATCTACCTGAATTGAAACTGCGAGACATGTGGGTGACTTTATTTTCTGAATATTTTTTATGTAAAGGAAAAAAGATTAAGGAAAGATGGCAAAGAGATACTTGTGACGTTCAATACTGGCGGCGTATGATAAAGAGCTGCAAAACAAGAAAAGATCGGCGGCAGTCAGTGAACTTGATGTTGTGAACGACACGAATGTGGGTGAAGGTGAACTAAAAGAAACGGGTTGCTTGAGTAAAAACAAACTAATTTGGCTGAGATGCCTTTTATTGAAGGTCAGTAAAGATAGACTGTATGGCTGATAGACAATTTCTTCTACAAAAAACGTACATACTTAATCTTTTATTCGCGCTTTTTAAAACTGATTTTCAAAAATCCTCCTCTGGTATCATCTTTTCCGTCAAAGGTTAGATAACATCCCACGTGCTGCTGGTTAAGATCCTCAATCTGTCGCTGGGTTTTAATTTTTTCAGCAAAACGGGGTGGTAAGAACACATATGTGTTGTCTACAAAGTGTACTGTCACGCGAAGTCCGTATTGCGTCTTTAACAGCTTGAAAGTCTTCACCTGGTAGTCCTTCCCCAGCTCCAACTCTGTGATTGGCACAAGAGTATCGTAGCTATTTTCCGACACACTTTGCAACAGTTCAAAAGTGTTCTGTAAAAAATAGAGTTATAGTAATGGCTGCTTTACAATAATCAGGAAATGTTCGGTACCTACCATTGTATACTAAAAAGTTTTCCTGGCTCGTGAGTTAAACTGTAGTTGATGCTGAAAACTGTTTTGAGGACGGCTAGAGAAAACACGGCCCTATATACTGTTTGGGTTCTCCGTTTTTTCAAGTAGGGATGGTTAAAAGTAAATTTATTATTATGGCCGATGTAGTTAGAAGTAAATTTATTATTATGGCCGATTTGAAAGGTTATTTATGTGCAACATTATTATTTCAACCTAGAATAAGTACTGTTCTTTAACCATAAGGCAGATCTTGTCTTGCTGCAGCTTTACAAGATAATTTAGATGTAATTTACCCGCAGAGCGTGTTTTAAAAAAGGCAAGTTATGCTAGGCGCAATGTGGCGTTATTGTTCTAGTTATATTGTCACATAGGCCGAGATCTGTTCTTAATTTATGAAGGAGGTACAACTTTGTTGCAATTTAAACGAGACGTTTAGATTTGAAAGTTATGTTAAGAGAATTGTAGAATTATTATTCTAGTAATATTTTTGCGTAGGTTGAGACCTGTCTTCCATTTGTGTAAAAGAGAAGTTTGGATTTTTGTCTGGCAAGAATAGCGAACAAAGGTTATGATTTCTTAGTAGAAATATTTTCATCTTACCTGGATTTTTTCTTTTTGGGTCGAGCAAAAATGGCATAAAAGCCTACAGCGAAGTCACAAGGAATCAGTCTTTGTTTGTTTCTGAAAAGTTCGAGTGTGGTTTCAAAGGGGCATTAAACCAAAGTTAAAAAGTAAGTATATAAAACTTGCCCGATCCGTTATCACTATAGGTTTAAAAATTATCCCCTGTTTTTTTCTTAAAAAGATACATTGATGATACTCCCCAAAAGGCAAGCAGCTCACCCCCGCTGAAAAACATCCTTCAACTAGAGGCAGAGGTACCGTGTCTGTGTGGATTTAATAGAGTGGTATTTGTTTAAAACATATATTTTCACTAGATTTAAGTAGCTGTAAAATTAGAGAATTAAAAAATGAAGTCGGACGAGCTAATTTTGCATTTAAAAAGTGCGCTAAATTTAAACTCGGAAATTTTCTTATCCGCCTTAGACACCTGTATAAAGGTGGCGAAAAAAGAAAAAGTGTTATTTTCGTATCGTGAAAAGTTTTTTTTATTAAGGCTGTTGACAGAGTTTTCAATTCTGTATAATGTACCGCTTGTAAATGGGGTCTTAAAGAGCGCCTTTGATTATTTAGATGTATGTGAAGATAATAATTCCGCGGTCTGTGACGTTAACAACGGAGCGTCTGGGAGTAACCAAAATAATTCTGTCGTCTGCGAAAATGAAGATAGTGCTTTTCCAAAAACAAGTTGTGAACAAGGTCAGGTATCTCAATACGGCTGTGGCTATAAATTACTGTCAAGACAGCAAACATTTTTCAAACAATTTAAAACAGCAGGCGTAAAAATCTATTTTCAGTTACAGGATTTTTCTGCTGTAAGTGAAAACCCTTTGGAAGTTTTAGAAAAAGTATTTGGCCATGTGTTTAAAGATCTGGCGGTAAATTCTGCAAGAGGCAGTAAGATTAGTTTTTCACTAATGCTTCCAAATTCACCTCATGTTAAACCCATTTGGAGTAGTCTCAGACCTATCGACCAATTAACCGGGGCGTATATTATTGGATTGATTGCTAATGTTAACCAATCCAATGCTATTTTTCTTTCTGATGATGTCTTGCAACTCAATGCAAATATCGTCAATTTTCCTTTCGCTGGAGGCAAAATAGATCCTAGGCATGTGGAAGAAAGTCTGGTTTTATCCCGGAAAACAAGTGTGATAGATGTTGGTAAAGATAATGACGTAAGCTGTCTCCCTCGAAGCATTTGCTACGGTATTGAAATGACGTCAGAAAATTTTAATAATCGAAGCAGTTTTTCTGTTATAGACTCATTGGATAAACTAGCACTATCGTTGTGTAAAAATTCAAAGGTGGTTATTACTGACAAAGGGTGTAGCATAAAAGACATTTACAAATTTCAAAAATTTTTAAAAAATTACCAAATCATTGTTTTCGATAATTTAAGAGATTCGGATTCGATCATTTTTAGGCTACCTGTTGAAAGCGATTTAGTAAAAAAAATATTTCTTTATTATTCAGAGACGTTAAAGCATTTCTATGTAATTAAGTCGCTAACAGGCCTTTTTAATAAAAAATATGCCTGTTCTTTTTGCGATAGGTTAACAAACATGAAAATGCATAAATGTGATCAGAAGTGTCGATATTGTGACTCCTATCCGCCGTGTGTTTTTGTTGAAAAAGTCAAAGCATGTGAAAACTGCAATCGCATGTTTAGAGGCGATGCTTGTTTTACGAATCATACCCTAAATAAAATTCAGAATAAAAGCATATGCGAGACTTTTAAAATATGTAAATTGCGTGGTAAGTTTCTTGTTCTTAACAAGAGAGAGTTCAAAGAACATTCTTGTAATGAATATTTTTGCAAGATTTGTTCTATTCTTATTTGCATATTGTGAACTTAATTGTTGCACAGCAAATATGTCATAATTGTTATACAAAACCAGATATTAGAGAAAAATGTGATGTTTGTGGTGATAGACAGCATGTGTTTAAATACGGTAGTGAGACAAACGTTGTAAAAAAATTTCTAGATTACTGCCTGAATGCCCGATCTTTTGTGTCTAAGGTACACTGTATTGCGCATAACCTACAGGGATATGACGGGCACTTTATTATTTCTGAGCTATTAGATAGAAATCTAAAAATAGAGCCTATAATGAATGGCTCTAAAATTATGAAAATGACATGCGAGAATTTAATATTTATTGACTCTTTAAACTTTCTGGCACTCCCCCTTTCTAAATTTCCCGACGTTTTTGACATTAAAGGTTATGAAAAGGGTTATTACCCTTATTACTTTAACACTGCTGAAAATATTGACTACATAGGGAGCTACCCCTCCCCTGACTTATATCGATACACCACCATGAAGTTAAAGGAAAAAGAAAAGTTTTCAAACTGGTATAACACCGTATCTAAGGGCACTTTTGACAATAGAAAAGAGATGTTGAAATATTGTGAAAACGATGTCAATATTTTACGTTTGGGATGCACTCGATTTATGCAAGAGTTTTTGGATATAACACAATTAAACCCTTTTACAGAAGCTATAACTATTGCATCAATCTGCATGCTCGCTTTCCGGAAAAATTACCTTAAAAATAATATTTTGGGTATAATGCCTAAAAATGGATATTACAAGTCTCAAAATCATTCCCTTATTGCCATAAAATGGCTAATTTGGGAAAGTCTGAAAACCAATCTAGAGATTGTATCTGTATATAATAAAGGAGAAGTGAAACTGGCAAAAAGTGGATTACAAGTAGATGGGTTTAATTCAGAGACAAATACGGTTTATGAATTCTTTGGTTGTTTCTACCACGGATGTAAAGAGTGCTTTAAAATCCAAGAAGTGGCTAATAACACCACTCAGAAAATCGAGACTATGAGTCAAAGATTTGAGAGCACTCTTAAAAGAATTGATACAATTAGACGATTGGATTACAACTTGAATTATATATGGGAATGTGAATTCAGAAAATTCTTGAAAGCCAATCCTGATATAGACCAAAAATTAAATGACCGCGTTGCAAATACCCCTCTACCGCTTAATCCACGTAATGCTGTTTTTGGTGGTCGTACAGAAGTTTTTAAACTATACCATAAAGTAAAAGAAAATGAGGTAATAAGGTATTTAGATTTCACAAGCTTGTACCCATATATTAATAAATACTCACCTTATCCTATAGGGCACCCTACTATATTTCGAAATTGTGATATGCCTGCAGTATCAGAAATACTGTTAATGCACGGCTTTATTATGTGCTCTGTTATCCCACCTTCTGACTTATTTTTACCTGTGCTACCTTTCAAAACTAATCTAAAATTATATTTTGCTCTTTGTAGAAAATGTGCAGATGAAAATAAAATTTCTACATGCTGCCACAATGAAAAAGAAAGGGAAATTACAGGCGTGTGGGTTATACCCGAAGTAGCTTTAGCTGTGAAAAAAGGGTATCAAATAAAAAGGATTTTTGAAGTCTGGAAGTATGACTATACTGTCTATGATCCGGTTACAAGGACCGGTGGCCTATTTACAGATTATGTCAACACCTTCTTAAAAATTAAACAAGAGGCAAGCGGATGGGGGAGTAGATGTGTAACTGAAGATGAGAAAGATAATTTTCTTGAGTCATATAAGATAAGAGAAAACATTATTTTGGACAAAGATCAAATTCGTAAAAATTCTGGTAGACGTAACACAGCAAAAATTTGTCTAAATTCTTTTTGGGGTAAATTTGCTCAAAGAGAAGATAGGTGTTATACTAAAGTTTTCAATAACTTTAAAGAGTTTTGTGACTTTATACAATCTCCAGGAATTGAAATTTGTTCCTTACATCCAATTAATAAAAACACAATGTGGGTAACATGGAAATATATTCAAGAAAACCTTAAAAGTCTGCCGCACGTAAATATCCCTATTGCAGCGTACACAGCTGCCTTTGCTAGACTTAAACTTTACGAGGTGCTAGAAAAAGTAGGAGATAATATTTTATATTGTGATACCGATAGCTTGATTTTTGTGGATAGTAAAGAAGATCCTTTACCATTTGACATTTCCAGCTTTCTGGGTGACCTAACGGATGAGGTTGAATGTTTTGGAGCTAATGCCTTTATTTCAGAATTTGTAATCACCGGGCCGAAAACATACAGTCTGAAAATTGAAACTGAAAAGGTCCTGAGTACATTATCAAATGTAAGGGTATTACAATTAATTTCGAAAATTCCAAAATTGTCAATTTCGAGTGTTTAAAATCGCTGGTTACTGAAGAGGGTTTTCAAGATCGAGTCTGCGTGAAAAATGAGAAAAAAATCAAACGTAAACGAGCGGGAATTATTATATCTTCACTAGAGCAAAAACATTTGTCATTTACCTTTGACAAGCGTGTTGTTACTGAAAATTACTTTTCTTACCCCTACGGGTTCAAAAAGCGGAAATTAGGCAAACAGGTATAAAGATTGTTTAAAAGCTTATTGTGCTTTTAATTAAAGGCTTAGAATTTTTAAAACTGTCAAGAATTTATTGTATTAAATAAGTTAATGTAAATTTAGGGTATATTTAAGAAATATGTTGTTATAAGGATTATTGTAGTCTAGACAGGAGCGCAGATAAAGTATCAGCTAACCATAACAGCCCATAATAGGCAGAATTAACAAAGCTATCAGTATCATACTTCTTGGTATCAGATATACGGATATTATTTTGTTACGGGAATCTGTAAAATAGTCACAGCTAAATAATGTGGATGCGCCATGCTTAAAATCTGACTGTAGATATTTAAATATATATATTTATATATATATAGCCACATACTGTATTTTATCCTCAGATGATAATATGGATAAATTTATTTTGGACATCCAATTTGTGTGCGGAAACAGCGGCCAGTACTTTGTTAAAGAACTCTCAGTACTTGTTGTTGGAACGATCATCCCAGATGCTTATCATTTTATGCCTCCCTACCCATACCAGGAATTGTCATCAAAGGCAAGGCGACAGATCCAGTATGACGTACAAAATATAAATGGACTGCATTGGAATGATGGAGACATTAGCTACAACAATTTACCCGAAGTGTTTTCAAGATTTAAAAATGCAACAGTGTATGTAAAAGGCGAAATCAAGGCTTCATTTGCCAGTAAATACTCGCCGACTTCAGAAATCATCGAGCTTGGAGAAATACCTAGACTAAGTGAACTTACAAATTATCAGCTTCCTTGTAAGATCCACAATAATGTATCTTCTTTACGCTGCGCTCTTCAAAACTGTGTAAATATGTACCTGTATATGTTAATCAATAAAATAATAAAGTAAAATAAAAAAATAAAAACTTAAGTTGTTTTTTATTAAAAAAATTTATTAAATGTTTATTATATCAAACAAAATATTGGTACTACAATACAAAGGTATCTCAAAGAAAAGTCTAGAATAATTCAGATGCACATAAGAAGTCCTAGACGGTATAAAAAAGTCTTCGTCAGGTAACAAAATTAAATTTTTACTTTTACACTTTTCGCAATATTTTTTATAATATTCTTTTACACTTTCGGCTGCATTGTTATTATGGAACATCACAACCTTGAAGAAACTCAGCATATCAATTAATTTATAGAGCTCATTAAGGGTGAGCTGAATATTGCGTGTACCAACGGGAATTGTGTATTTCGTCTGAAGCTCTTCTTTGTTTGGCGGGAACATGTCTGGAATAACCTCGTCCTTTAGTTTGGTTAGATGTTTATAAACTTCCAGCCATCCAGAGTAAAATGTTGACACAGGTTCAAAACCATGACGGTGAAAGACAATTTTTACTTCAAACGAGGTCGGATCAAATCCGAGGACAACCTTCTGATTATGATGATGATCCAGATGATAAGTGTAGTTTAACAAAAGATCTTCGCCCGGGGCCTCTGAATCTTTTCTACCTTCTCTCCGTATCGGCCTAGCTTTTTGCTTTTTGGATTTTGTGTCCATCACTTTAAACTCTTCTGCACACACCCTTTTTGCTCGTGCCTTTCTAGACTTTTTAACTTTAGGTGTCTGCTCCATTTTGATGCGTAGACTTATAGTTCAACATTAAATGTGCATCACCGTCGTCTCGTATTTATACTCTTATACGCCGATGTACATAGCTGGTTACCCCCTCCAGATTTTAGACATTTTTTCAAGTATATTTTCCGATATAAATTCACAACTTTATTATCATTTAGTCTAAAATTATGGGCTTGCTGGAGGTGTTTTTTTTTTTTTCCATTTTTTCTACCTAGGATTCAGGTTTTTATAGCTTTGATCTCAGATTTGCATGTTTGGCTACAAAAAACCCCTCCAGATTGTGCGCGATTTTTTTTCTTTAGATATATACGGTGGTATAAATTAACAATTTTGCTATCATTTAAACTTAGATTGTTCGAATCAAATTGTTTTAAAAAGTTCTGAAAGCTTCGTCCTCTGCAGCGAGAATATAGAAATACACAACAATAATGTCCACAGGTTGATGAAAATTGGCCTTGCAATCGTTTTTTATTATTACTAAAAGAGCTTGAATTAGCTAATAAAAATTTACGAAAAAACCTGTTTGCGGGATACTTTCCAAATGAATCAAAGTACTCTGCGGGGCCTTGTTTTGGGAAATAAAAGGCTACCCAATGAGTTCCACCTTTATTTGCAGGATCCGTATAAGCTATTACACATGCAGGCTTTTTTATCTTCTGTGGTAATTGGTTGCATGCAAAGATGCCTCTAAAAGACTTGTTTGTCATGCGGTTGTTTGATAATACATTTGTATGCTCAAGCGTGTTCATTCTTGTTCAGAACAAATGATGGTTTCCACGTCAATGATCTTGGTGTGAGAAGTAGCGTAGTTATTTATAAATTCTCTGGTTGCAGCTCCACGAACAAAAATTGTGGTAAATTTTGATAGAGTTTTTATAAGATCTTCGTCCATACGCTTAAGTTCGAGATTACCAAATTTACTTATTTGTTCAGTACATCCTGTACTAGATGTGGGGTACTTGAAAATTATTTCTTTCGCAAAAGACTTATTTTGCGCAGCGAATCCCGCAAAAGAAACTCTTTTTAAAAAGGTGAGGGGTCCTCCGGAAAAGAACTCCACATTTACTAAACAGTAGCTCATTATAGATCACGTATTAAGAGTCTTGAGTGAAATTAAGTTCGAAGAACAGTTAGCCGGCCTTATATAGGTTTTTTTTTTAGAAGCTGGTATATACATTTTTATCTTTACCTATATCAAGGCTGCTATCATATTCTGCATATACAATACATGTCACTGTGTTTTTTAGTGCTTCCTTAAACCTTCCTTCAATTCTCACCGTTCCCTGATTCAATAGATTTCCACATGTTGAATTATACGATAGATCTGTCGTTAAATCAAAAGCAAGTAGAAAACACCCGTTGTCAAAGAATTTTTTTGAAATTTGGTGTCCTTTATCGAAATAATGTATACCGGTTCCTTTAAACAGCGTAATATATCCTCGAGTGCTAGCAGGATTTTCTTTTGAATAATCAAATTCTAGCGGTTGATTTGGCACCTGTACCCCGTTCACTGATAAGTTAAACCTGGTGATATTTGTGCTTAAAGTTGTAAGAATTTTTTGTTCGTTTTCCGCTATATGCGTCGTTGTCAACCATGCCAAAGACTAGTAGATTTGGTAATTGTCCTATAACCACATTGTCCAGTGATAATGTAAATGTATTTGCGGGTATTGTATAAGCCTTAACTTCAACTCGTTTATACGGATATATAGCGTTGGAGCGTTGGAGAACAGCTTCATGAGCCAGCAAGATGTTAGGATTAATAGTTACATGATTCATATACATAGTTGCTTCTACTATTTTAACTCGTGGAGAATTGTCATCATTTTTTGACCAGAGGTAAAATTCCGGTTTTTCGAGTGATAAGACTATCCGTAAATCAACACCGTTCATTAATAATTTATCTTGATTAAACATATCGCCGTGAATCTTTCCCATCAGCTCAACAACATTACTTTTATCAAACAGCTTTTGTCTTGCCAAATAACCTTCATTTAGCTCAGGGCTTTCAACAACTTCCATATTATTTTGATCGAGATACCAGCCAACCGATTCCAAATGTGTTGAAGCGGCATCTTTTCCGTAATTTAATAAATTCTCAATATAGGCTCTATAGTTGTAATTGTTATCTGTTTGGGCAATCGGTTTTCCATTTAGATAAATTGTACATTGGCGGAAAAGTGAGTGGAGTATGTTATTTACAAGGCCGGGGCCTTCATCACGAACAGTGTCTTTAGTCTTATCTGGTTTGGTTATTTCGATATCTTCGCCTGTGTAAAGTTCTTCTTTTCCATCCTTGATTTTAACTAACTGTAGTTTCAAACGAAGGTATATGCTTGATAAGTCTCGATATGTGTCACCATGTCCTAGCGATACAAATTCGAGCACCGATGAGTTATCTAGAGAAGCTATAGGTTTATAAGATACCTCTAACTCAGATTTCATGCATTCTTTGTATGACGGCATGTTGTCTATTTATCAAAAATATCTAACACACGTTTACGTATCTTACGTTTACCTTTAATAGATGCTCTTTTTGCTGTCCTTTTTGTCTGTGTCTTACGTCTGCTTTTAATAGATGTTCTTTTAGCTGTCTTTTTTGTTTTTGAACCTCTTTTTACGGACTTTTTTGATCCTGAACGCTTTTTACGTTTAGAAGCTGGAGCTAAATGTAAAGCTGTAAAAGGGTTGTGCCTTTTTATAAGCATGCGATTGCTTCTTCCTGCACCACCCATGCTCTCAAACAGCTTATTTATACCTTTCTGTGATAGTTCTTCGGAAGCTGCTTTTCCATGTTCTTTTAAAATATCTGTTAAAGGCTTGCTACCTGCTTCTTCTAAAATAGCTTTTCCTGTTTTAATTACCTGCTGCTTCAAAGCCTTTGCCCCCGATGTAACCAATGGCTGTAAATATCGCAATAGTCCGCTGAAAAAACTACCAATTCCTCTTCCACGCTGGTAAATAAGAGGAGATCGATATAATTCTCCAATATCCGCTAAGGCCCCGCCACTTTGAATGGAATAATATTTAGTATAATATGAACTCATTTTCGAAGCTAAACAAAATGCTCTTAACTTTGCACTATGTTAAATCGACTGCTGTATGAGTATTTATAGCCTATTTTCTTTTAAAATGGAGCATTATATATGTAGGAATATAGTCTGGCTTTAAATCAATTAGCTCCCCTTGCTGATTAGTTATCTTTATAGAAATACTTTCGATAAAAGTTTTTTCAATAGGACAGTAATCTACGTGTTGAAATCTTATTATGTTTTCACATTCTTTTAAAGGTATTACACGTAAGTATCGCACTAACTGGTCACCTATAAATCTGGGCTGAATAATGTCAGTGTAGACGTAAATTATATGTTTTTCATAACAGTCCTCTGCTGTTGGCCGAGACTCTTGCGGCAACCTTAGTGTCAAGTCCGTAACTGATCTTTCCACTCTATTAAGTATGTCTATTATTGACATATGTTCCTGACGTAATCCCGCCGTATTAAAAGATTCTTTTATTTCTGCCAGTATGGCGTCAGGTTCACGCTTATTTTCAGGTGTTTGGAGAAATATATCCGTAAAGAAGTTGGACAGGTTGTCTATATTAGTATCAATAGGCACTGATGTAGTTAAATATTCACCGGAACTTTGCTTTTCGTATGGAACATCCAAAATATTGCTACCTTTAACAATTTTTCGCTGTTCGGATGGTTTAGCACTAATCGAATCTTTGCTCAATCTATTCAAGATGTTAAAAATAGTATCCTTAATCTGAATAATTATCTTTTGTTTTTCTTGCTCACTAAGGGTTTGATCATCAAAGTGTACATTTGATATAAAAAGCGTAATAAGATCTCTAACATTAAGGTGAGATGGTTTTTTTTTTTTATTTTGATTGTGACTCCCAAATCTTCCAAACGCAGTTCAAATACATCGTGTACTCTTTTGCCGCCAGTATTTTTTTCTGTCTCACGAGCTGTTTTGATGCTAAGCGCTGGATGTGTGTAATTGTCTATCGAGTCTTGTATGATAGCATACTTTCTCTTCTGTCTAGGAATTTGTCCAAATACGTCATCAACAAAGGCTTCAACTGACTCATAGCTTTTATATTTTAAAACAACATTTTCTGAAGCCCTTTTACCCTGATATATATGTAGTGTAAATTCGTCTGGATCCTGTTTGTAGCTTACTTCAGGTATTACACCATCAAAAAAGTCAGCCTCTAACCGATCCCACATCTTTTTCTTAACATCATCCAAGTACATGGTATACCATGACGGTGAAATAGCGTTATAAAATGTTAGTAGGAATGCAGAAAAATTTACTTGACCTACTCTGTAACTAGCCTGCTCAAGACTCTCTTTAGTCCACTCAAGTTTAACGGTTTCATTTATTTTTATGCTAAGTGATTTGATTTCGTTTCTATGCTGCTCTCTTATTTCTTTCAACGGATCAGGCGCATCACGCCTTACCCTTTTAGCATTACTCTGACTTACTTCTTCAGTTGTATTTCGCTTGACTCCCCCTTTTACGGCATGGTATGGCAATGAAATTTCAGTTATTCCAGCACACCAGTCATCAGTAAACTTGCACGGTCTAGCTAGTGCATTTGTAAAAGCCGATAGTGTATTTTCGGGATAAAGCTGCATGGAGTTATTACTTAAAAGGCAAACGTAAAAGTCATTATCTTCTATATCCACAGGCATTATTAAATTCTTTTCCAATCAACGCTCAGTAGACTTATTATTTTTACAGGCTTTCCCAAGCAATTGCTGGTACGCTAGCACTTCTGGCTTTTGCTGCGTTTATTAGGCGGTCACTTTGTCGGACAACTTTCTTAACCGGCAGCGAAAGCATATATTGACTCGGATCTAGCAGAGACGGCTTTAATATAGATTGTTTTTTGGATGGTTTTCCACCTTTGTCGCCCGTAGTACTTTCCGTATCGAATACTTCTAATATGTTCGCGGCTTCATCTATACTCATGTCTACAGGTACAGTGTACTGCGTTATACCATCCTCAGCCGTGATCACTTTATAATCTTTATCGCGAGACTTATCTTTAGAAGCCGTCTTAGGTATTTTTGAAGGTGGTTTCAGACTTTTCCCTATACCACTGGCTGATAAGCGGCGTTTGGAGGCAGGTGATAACGGTTGTCTTGGTGGTGATATTTCAGCCAGTTCGAAGAAATCCTCTTCCATTCTTTCAGGTGTATTTTCTTTTAAGGGTGATGTTTGTGTTGATATTTCATCTTTAAAAATAAATTTAGTTTGAGTAGTGCTATCCCGCAAGCTTTTCTGTTTCATAGGCTTTTCTGGTAGCATGCGAATATTTGTTTTTTCATCTGTCACTCGCGTAGCTTTTCGCCTTAAGTTTGAAAATTTTATTAATTCATTTCGGTAATTATACCATTTTTCCCTACCAGATAAATTCTTATTTTTTAATATTTTATCCATAGTCTTATCGAACCTAGATTGATTCACGGAATCCTCAATCTCGTTTTTCAATTTTTCGTAAACTTCTGGTGAAAGAAGTAACATTTTATTCAGATTATTGTTTTTAAACATATTTCTCAATTAATGAACCAATTACACCTGATAATACACTTCCTAACAGCACTGGTAAAAAACCTCCACGCTGTATCAGTATTTTACGTTGTCTGGGCACAGATCTTTTCGCCTCAACTAGTTTTCGTAAATCCTTTTTATACCTACAGAGCGAATTGTATATCTTTCCGCGAGGAATATGATTACCCTTTAAAGTATTAAGAGTAATTTCACAAAGTGTTTTTATAACTTCGGAGTCGGCATTTTTAATAATGGCGTGTCTTAATTTCGGACTCGCTGTTCTAAGAACATATAGCATATGCTTGTTGTCCCTTAATCGATTCATTCGTGACACTATTTTTACCGATCAGAGAGTTATGCGGATAAAAGCAAGTTGTAAAGTTTTTATTAAAAATGTCAGTACGGAATCTTAATACCTCGTTGATATCTTGAGTTGAATCTATCAGTAAATATCCGTGCGGCATCTGTGTAATCTCTTTATATATTTTTAGCAGCTCTGAACTATTTTCTGGATAAATCTGCCTCGCTAAATGGATAAACTGACTTTTATCTCGAGGGTTTTTAAATACAACTAGGTATTTACAGTTAAGTGATATATCTCGGCAAAACTTGCCCTGGTGAAATACATTTTGTGTTACAAGGATTGCTGAAAGGTTGCGATGGTGAGAGCCTTTTGTAAAGAGTTCACATACTTGTCTGCTAAAAGCATTTAACATCATATCATCCAGTACAATTAATGTAGGTTCCTGTGTATAATTTACAAACTCTTCAGGGATGCTATCAATAAATTCGATGTTATTGAATGTCGTATCTGAAGGCAGAGCCACATGTTCTGTATTGCACCATATAACTCTTGTTATTTGTGGCCGTGTTAAAAACATATTATCGAGAAGCCTTTTTATAAATGTTGTTTTCCCACAACCTGAAGGTCCAGCAACCATCATTGTAAACGGGTGTTTGAACGCGATCATTTTTACTGCAAAAAACAAAAGTTCTTAACAACAGGTCTTTTGTATATAAACCCCCACATTTTGTAAAAAGGTACTTATATAATCTTTCAAGAATGAGCAGAAGACAAATTATTAATGAACTACATAGGCCAGCCCGCAAAAACTTTAAACGTCGTCGTGTAACGATTAAAGGCAAAGATGACCTGTGGCAGGCAGACTTAGTTGATATGCGTTTATATGCTCAAGAAAATCAGAACTTTAGCTTTTTGTTAACTGTAATTGATACATTTTCTAAATACGCATGGGCTTTACCAATTAAAGACAAAAGTGGGATAGAAGTCACTAGAGCAATGCAGTTAATTTTCAATCAGGGTCGTATTCCAAGAAACTTGCAGACAGATGATGGAAAAGAGTTCTACAACAAGTCGTTTAAGCGTTTGATGGGTAAATATAATGTTAATCATTATTCAACTTATAGTTCATTAAAGGCGTCAATTGTAGAAAGATTTAATAGAACGCTGAAAAATATTATGTGGAAAGAGTTTAGTATGAATGGTAATTATCACTGGATAAGTATGTTGGACAGGTTAACAAAAAAGTATAACCGCACAAAGCATCGAACTATTAAGATGAGACCTATAGACGTAGGCCCCGTTGACGAGGTTCGTCTATTGCTAACTGTGTATAAAAAGCCAAAAACAAAATCACGTCTAAAGTACAAAGTGGGAGACTTTGTTCGTATAAGTAGAAACAAACATGTTTTTGAAAAAGGCTACACCCCAAACTGGTCTACAGAAATTTTCAAAATAAAAGAAGTAAAAAACACTTATCCAGTAACTTACATTCTTGAAGACTATCAGGGAGTTATAATACAGGGCGGATTTTACCAGCTCGAGCTATCTCCAGTCAAATATCCTGATACCTACCTTGTAGAAAAAGTTTTAAAAAGACGAGGCGGTAAAGTTTATGTGAAATGGCTTGGTTTTCCACAAAAGCACAACACATGGATTAATATAAAAGACGTTTTATAAACAGCCTTTATTGCAGTCACAATGCTGATCTTAAAGCGTGAATCTGATCGGTTAAAGACATTTAAGAATTTAACTTTGGATGACAGGAAATCACACAAGCTAGCAAGGAGCGGCTTCTTTTACACCAACCTCAAAGACATAGCAAAATGTTATTTTTGCTGTATGGAAATGAGTGCATTAAATTGTCCTGAAGATGTTGAGGCCGAACATTTTCGACGTTCACCTAATTGTATCAATGCCAACGGTAGGGACGTATGCGGACCGTATAATAGCCCGCAACCACCATCAGAGTGCGCGAAGTGGGCTTTAAACACATTAAAAGTTTTAGCTGGAGCGTTAATTTTGTTTGGCTTATGTTGTGAAATTTACTATTTTTACGAACAGTTTGCACGGGAGGTATAAAAAAACATGTGCGTATGCGTATGTATATGTATGTGTGTGTGAGCATGCTGACGTTATGCACATCAAGTATGAAAAAACAAGTAAGATTCCAAACCTTGCCTGAAGTCAGATATTTACATGTATGGAGTTACGCCTATCAAAATGCACGCAAGGGACCGTGGATCACTTACGGATTGGATCGAAGCAGATTTCAGGTGCGCATTATGCAAAGTAGTTTAATTTTAAGCTCCATTCTTCGTCACTCACACAGATGCAGAATCTTTATCGAGCGATTTAAAACTGTAAAAACAAATAGCAAAAAAAATAAAAATATCTTTATCGAATTCGACTTTTTATTTGAATAGCCCCATCCTTTCTCACTGCCGCCTTATCGAAAGGCATATTATCCACCCGCACTATTCATATCCAACATTCCGCAGTCTATCTTTACTGACCTTCAATAAAAGGCATCTCAGCCGAATTAGTTTGTTTTTACTCAAGCAACCCGTTTCTTTTAGCTTACCTTCACCCACATTCGTGTCGTTCACAACATCAAGTTCACTGACTGCCGCCGATCTTTTCTTGTTTTGCAGCTCTTTATCATACGCCGCCAGTATTGAACGTCACAAGTATCAAGAACCCTTGCATAAGCAGCATCAGAACTTGCTCTTTGCCATCTTTCCTTAATCTTTTTTCCTTTACATAAAAAATATTCAGAAAATAAAGTCACCCACATGTCTCGCAGTTTCAATTCAGGTAGATTTAAAATTCTATGCAAAAAGAAACAACAACTCGTGACCGCATCGCGGTCAAGTTCAAGTTTTAAAACTCGTATGGAAAAATGACGTTGAAGAAGTGTGACTAACTGATCAAAGCTTGTTTGGAGTGGAACAAAAAATGAACGGAATATAAAAAAAGAGGCGCGATAACCGCTGAAAATGTGACGACAACGATACAGGTTTAAACCATGCATGCTTGCTACATATGATCGCAAGATTTTGTGCTATAGTTATCTGCTCGCCTGGTAGTGCAATTTTATAAAACTTTACTATGCTTGTACATAAACCGCCTATAGTACATCTGCTTGCACCCACTAGGCTCAGCCACCCTAGCAACTGGACCTTTCCAAAACAGCACCCATCTCCCGGCCTTGTCATAGACAGCACCAGCTCTCTCCTTTCAACTAACAGCCGGCATCAAGATAACTCGGTATCAAGTCAGCTTTTTTTATTTTTGCCTCCCAATGCCTACGGCAGGGACCCATCTACCGTCTTTACCACAGACAGCACCAGCCTCTCCTTCCAACCAACATCCTGCAACAACACAACTCGGTGGCAACTCAACCTTTTTATTTTTAGCCCCCAATGGTTGCGAGAGGGACGTGTCTATCCTACTCCCTCCTCAACAACTTCTTATCGGCGGTGGGAACCGTATTGCAGAAAACCCGCGAGTGGGATACTCGTGGCAGTTGTCTCTATCGGCCGCAATGTAAAAAGTATAGGGAGGTGGGACCCTTACTACTCACATCACGAACGAAATTCCCGAATCGAGAAAAGGTCAGGAGATTTTGCAAATATCTCGGGAACCACACCTACTGACACCTTAGGATATATCTTGAAACCTTCATAAGATCCTTTTAAACGTTAAAATGGCAATCCTGTCCAAAAATACGGTGGAGTTTCCTTAAAAGAACAAACTTTCTTTAAAACAACAAACAATTAACCACATTACGAATGAAATTCCCGAATCGAGCAAAGGTCAGGAGATTTTGCAAATATCTCGGGAACTACTCCTACTGACACCTTAGGATATATCCTGAAACCTTCATAAGATCCTTTTATACGTTAAAATGGCAATCCTGTCCAAAAATACGGTGGACTTTCCTTAAAAGAACAAACAAATACAAACAATTAACCACTTATATCACGAACGAAATTCCCGAATCGAGAAAGGTCAGGAGATTTTGCAAATAACTCGGGAACCACTCCTCCTGACACCTTAGGATATATCCTGAAACCTTCATAAGATCCTTTTAAACGTTAAAATGGCAATCCTGTTCAAAAAGACGGTGGACTTTCCTTAAAAGAACAAACTTTCTTTAAAACAACAAACAATTAACCACATCACGAATGAAATTCCCGAATCGAGAAAAGGTCAGGAGATTGTGCAAATATCTCGGGAACCACTCCTACTGACACCTTATGATATATCCTGAAACCTTCATAAGATCCTTTTAAACGTTAAAATGGCAATCCTGTTCAAAAAGACGGTGGACTTTCCTTAAAAGAACAAACTTTCTTTAAAACAACAAACAATTAACCACATCACGAATGAAATTCCCGAATCGAGAAAAGGTCAGGAGATTGTGCAAATATCTCGGGAACCACTCCTACTGACACCTTAGGACAATCCTGTGCAAAAATACGGTGGACTTTCCTTAAAAGAACAAACTTTTCTTAAAACAAAAAACAATTAACCACATCACGAACGAAATTCCCGAATCGAGCAAAGGTCAGGAGATTTTGCAAATATCTCGGGAAGCACTCCTACTGACACCTGAGGATATATCCTGAAACCTCATTAAGATCCTTTTAAACGCTAAAATGGTAATCCTCTCCAAAAATATGGTGGACTTTCCTTAAAAGAACAAACTTTCCTTAAAACAACAAACAATTAACCACATCTGGAACGAAAATCCCGAATCGAGCAAAGGTCAGGAGATTTTGCAAATATCTCGGGAACCACTCCTACTGATACCTTAGGATATATCCTGAAACCTTCATAGGATCCTTTTAAACGTTAAAATAGCAATCCTGTCCAAAAATACGGTGGACTTTCCTTAAAAGAACAAACTTTCCTTAAAACAATAAACAATTAACCACATCACGAATGAAATTCCCGAATCGAGCAAAGGTCAGGAGTTTTTGCAAATATCTCGGGAACCACTCCTACTGACACCTTAGGATATATCCTGAAACCTCATTAAGATCCTTTTATACGTTAAAATGGTAATCCTCTCCAAAAATACGGTGGACTTTCCTTAAAAGAACAAACAATTACAAACAATTAACCACTTATATCACGAACGAAATTCCCGAATCGAGAAAGGTCAGGAGATTTTGCAAATAACTCGGGCACCACTCCTCCTGACACCTTAGGATATATCCTGAAACCTTCATAAGATCCTTTTAATCGTTAAAATGGTAATCTTGTCCAAAAATACGGTGGATTTTCCTTAAAAGTAGAAACAATGACAAACAATTAACCACTTATAACATATCACGAACGAAATTCCCGAATCGAGAAAGGTCAGGACAATTTGCAAATATCTCGGGAACCACTCCTACTGACAACTTAGGATATATCTTGAAACCTTCATAAGATCCTTTTAAACGTTAAAATGGCAATCCTGTCCAAAAATACGGTGGACTTTCCTTAAAAGAACAAACTTTCCTTAAAACAACAAACAATTAACCACATCACGAATGAAATTCCCGAATCGAGCAAAGGTCAGGAGTTTTTGCAAATATCTCGGGAACCACTCCTACTGACACCTTAGGATATATCCTGAAACCTCATTAAGATCCTTTTAAACGTTAAAATGGTAATCCTCTCCAAAAATACGGTGGACTTTCCTTAAAAGAACAAACAAATACAAACAATTAACCACTTATATCACGAACGAAATTCCCGAATCGAGAAAGGTCAGGAGATTTTGCAAATAACTCGGGAACCACTCCTCCTGACACCTTAGGATATATCCTGAAACCTTCATAAGATCCTTTTAAACGTTAAAATGGCAATCCTCTCCAAAAATACGGTGGACTTTCCTTAAAAGAACAGACTTTCCTTAAAACAACAAACAATTAACCACATCACGAATGAAATTCCCGAATCGAGCAAAGGTCAGGAGATTTTGCAAATATCTCGGGAACCACTCCTACTGAAACCTTAGGATATATCCTGAAACCTTCATAAGATCCTTTTAAACGTTAAAATGGCAATCCTGTCCAAAAATACGGTGGACTTTCCTTAAAAGAACAAACTTTCCTTAAAACAACAAACAGTTAACCACATCTCGTACGAAATTCCCGAATCGAGCAAAGGTCAGGAGATTTTGCAAATATCTCGGGAACCACTCCTACTGACACCTTAGGATATATCCTGAAACCTTCATAAGATCCTTTTAAACGTTAAAATGGCAATCCTGTCCAAAAATACGGTGGACTTTCCTTAAAAGAACAAACTATCCTTAAAACAACAAACAATTAACCACATCACGAATGAAATTCTCGAATCGAGCAAAGGTCAGGAGATTTTGCAAATATCTCGGGAACCACTCCTACTGACACCTTAGGATATATCCTGAAACCTCATTAAGATCCTTTTAAACGTTAAAATGGTAATCTTCTCCAAAAATACGGTGGACCTTCCTTAAAAGAACAAAAAATTACAAACAATTAACCACTTATAACATATCACGAACAAAATTCCCGAATCGAGAATGGTCAGGACATTTTGCAAATATCTCGGGAACCACTCCTACTGACACCTTAGGATAAATCCTGAAACCTTCATAAGATCCTTTTAAACGTTAAAATGGCAATCCTGTCCAAAAATACGGTGGACTTTCCTTAAAAGAACAAACTTTCCTTAAAACAACAAACAATTAACCACATCACAAACGAAAATCCCGAATCGGGAAAGGTCAGGAGATTTTGCAAATATTTCGGGAACCACTCCTACTGACACCTTAGGATATATTCTGAAACCTTCATAAGATCCTTTTAAACGTCAAAATGACAATCCTGTGCAAAAATACGGTGGACTTTCCTTAAAAGAACAAACTTTCCTTAAAACAAAAAACAATTAACCACATCACGAACGAAATTCCCGAATCGAGCAAAGGTCAGGAGATTTTGCAAATATCTCGGGAAGCACTCCTACTGACACCTGAGGATATATCCTGAAACCTCATTAAGATCCTTTTAAACGCTAAAATGGTAATCCTCTCCAAAAATACGGTGGACTTTCCTTAAAAGAACAAACTTTCCTTAAAACAACAAACAATTAACCACATCCCGAACGAAAATCCCGAATCGAGAAAGGTCAGGAGATTTTGCAAATATCTCGGGAACCACTCCTACTGACACCTTAGGATATATCTTGAAACCTTCATAAGATCCTTTTAAACGTTAAAATGGCAATCCTGTCCAAAAATACGGTGGACTTTCCTTAAAAGAACAAACTTTCCTTAAAACAACAAACAATTAACCACATCACGAACGAAAATCCCGAATCGAGAAAGGTCAGGCGATTTTGCAAATATCTCGGGAACCACTCCTACTGACACCTTAGGATATATCTTGAAACCTTCATAAGATCCTTTTAAACGTTAAAATGGCAATCCTGTCCAAAAATACGGTGGACTTTCCTTAAAAGAACAAACTTTCCTTAAAACAACAAACAATTAACCACATCACGAATGAAATTCCCGATTCGAGCAAAGGTCAGGCGATTTTGCAAATATCTCGGGAACCACTCCTACTGACACCTTAGGATATATCCTGAAACCTCATTAAGATCCTTTTAAACGCTACAATGGTAATCCTCTCCAAAAATACGGTGGACTTTCCTTAAAAGAACAAACTTTCCTTAAAACAACAAACAATTAACCACATCACGAACGAAAATCCCGAATCGATGAAGGTCAGGAGATTTTGCAAATGTATCGGGAACCACTCCTACTGACACCTTAGGATATATCTTGAAACCTTCACAAAATCCTTTTAAACGTTAAAATGGCAATCCTCTCCAAAAATACGGTGGACTTTCCTTAAAAGAACAAACTTTTCTTAAAACAACAAACAATTAACCACATCACGAACGAAAATCCCGAATCGAGAAAGGTCAGGAGATTTTGCAAATATCTCGTTAACTACTCCTACTGACACCTTAGGATATATCTTGAAACCTCCATAAGATCCTTTTAAACGTTAAAATGGCAATCCTGTCCAAAAATGCGGTGGACCTTCCTTAAAAGAACAAACAATTACAAACAATTAACCACTTATAACATATCACGAACGAAATTCCCGAATCGAGAAAGGTCAGGAAATTTTGCAAATATCTCGGGAGCCACTCCTACTGACACCTTAGGATATATCCTGAAACCTCAGTAAGATCCTTTTAAACGCTAAAATGGTAATAATCTCCAAAAATACGGTGGACTTTCCTTAAAAGAAGAAACTTTCCTTAAAACAACAAACAATTAACCACATCACGAACGAAAATCCCGAATCGAGAAAGGTCAGGAGATTTTGCAAATATCTCGGGAACCACTCCTACTGATATCTTAGGATATATCTTGAAACCTTCATAAGATCATTTTAAACGTTAAAATGGCAATCCTGTCCAAAAATACGGTGGACTTTCCTTAAAAGAACAAACTTTCCTTAAAACAACAAACAATTAACCACATCACGAACGAAATTCCCGAATCGAGAAAAGGTCAGGAGATTTTGCAAATATCTCGGGAACCACTCCTACTGACACCTTAGGATATATCCTGAAACCTTCAAAACATCCTTTTAAACGTTAAAATGGTAATCCTCTCCAAAAATACGGTGGAGTTTCCTTAAAAGAACAAACAATTACAAACAATTAACCACTTATATCACGAACGAAGTTCCCGAATCGAGAAAGGTCAGGAGATTGTGCAAATATCTCGGGAACCACTCCTACTGACACCTTAGGATATATCTTGAAACCTTCATAAGATCCTTTTAAACGTTAAAATGGCAATCCTGTCCAAAAATACGGTGGACTTTCCTTAAAAGAACAAACTTTCCTTAAAACAACAAACAATTAACCACATCACGAACGAAATTCCCGAATCGAGAAAAGGTCAGGAGATTTTGCAAATATCTCGGGAACCACTCCTACTGACACCTTAGGATATATCCTGAAACCTTCAAAACATCCTTTTAAACGTTAAAATGGTAATCCTCTCCAAAAATACGGTGGGCTTTCCTTAAAAGAACAAACAATTACAAACAATTAACCACTTATATCACGAACGAAATTCTCGAATCGAGAAAGGTCAGGAGATTTTGCAAATAACTCGGGAACCACTCCACCTGACACCTTAGGATATATCCTGAAACCTTCATAAGATCCTTTTAAACGTTAAAATGTTAATCCTGTCCAAAAATACGGTGGATTTTCCTTAAAAGAAGAAACAATTACAAACAATTAACCACTTATAACATATCACGAACGAAATTCCCGAATCAAGAAAGGTCAGGACAATTTGCAAATATCTCGGGAACCACTCCTACTGACACCTTAGGATATATCTTGAAACCTTCATAAGATCCTTTTAAACGTTAAAATGGCAATCCTCTCAAAAAATACGGTGGACTTTCCTTAAAAGAACAGACTTTCTTTAAAACAACAAACGATTAACCACATCACGAATGAAATTCCCGAATCGAGCAAAGGTCAGGAGATTTTGCAAATATCTCGGGAACCACTCCTACTGAAACCTTAGGATATATCTTGAAACCTTCATAAGATCCTTTTAAATGATAAAATGGCAATCCTGTCCAAAAATACGGTGGAATTTCCTTAAAAGGACAAACTTTCCTTAAAACAACAATCAATTAACCACATCACGAATGAAATTCCCGAATCGAGCAAAGGTCAGGAGATTTTGCAAATATCTCGGGAACTACTCCTACTGACACCTTAGGATATATCTTGAAACCTTCATAAGATCCTTTTAAATGTTAAAATCGCAACCCTGTCCAAAAATACGGTGGACTTTCCTTAAAAGGACAAACTTTCCTTAAAACAACAAACAATTAACCACATCACGAATGAAAATCCCGAATCGAGCAAAGGTCAGGAGATTTTGCAAATATCTCGGGAACCGCTCCTACTGACACCTTAGGATATATCCTGAAACCTTATTAAGATCCTTTTAAACGCTAAAATAGTAATCCTCTCCAAAAATACGGTGGACTTTCCTTAAAAGGACAAACTTTCCTTAAAACAACAAACAATTAACCAGATCACGAACGAAAATCCCGAATAGAGAAAGGTCAGGAGATTTTGCAAATATCTCGGGAACCACTCCCACTGACACCTTAGGATATATCTTGAAACCTTCATAAGATCCTTTTAAACGTTAAAATGGCAATCCTGTCCAAAAATACGGTGGACTTTCCTTAAAAGAACAAACTTTCCTTAAAACAACAAACAATTAACCACATCACGAATGAAATTCCCGAATCGAGCAAAGGTCAGGAGATTTTGCAAATATCTTGGGAACCACTCCTACTGACACCTTAGGATATATCCTGAAACCTCATTAAGATCCTTTTAAACGTTAAAATGGTAATCTTCTCCAAAAATACGGTGGACTTTCCTTAAAAGAACCAACAATTACAAACAATTAACCACTTATAACATATCACGAACGAAATTCCCGAATAGAGAAAGGTCAGGAGATTTTGCAAATATCTCGGGAACCACTCCTACTGACACATTAAGATATATCCTGAAACCTCATTAAGATCCTTTTAAACGCTAAAATGGTAATACTCTCCAAAACTACGGTGGACTTTCCTTAAAAGAACAAACTTTCCTTAAAACAACAAACAATTAACCACATCACGAACGAAAATCCCGAATCGAGGAAGGTCAGGAGATTTTGCAAATATATCGGGAACCACTCCTACTGACACCTTAGGATATATCTTGAAACCTTCTTAAGATCCTTTTAAATGTTAAAATGGCAATCCTGTCCAAAAATACGGTGGACTTTCCTTAAAAGAAAAAACAATTACAAACAATTAACCACTTATAACATATCACGAACGAAATTGCCGAATCGAGAAAGGTCAGGAAGTTTTGCAAATATCTCGGGAGCCACTCCTACTGACACCTTAGGATATATCCTGAAACCTCGTTAAGATCCTTTTAAACGTTAAAATGGCAATCCTGTCCAAAAATACGGTGGACTTTCCTTAAAAGAACAAACTTTCCTTAAAACAACAAACAATTAACCACATCACGAACGAAAATCCCGAATCGAGAAAGGTCAGGCGATTTTGCAAATATCTCGGGAACCAATCCTACTGACACCTTAGGATATATCTTGAAACCTTCATAAGATCCTTTTAAACGTTAAAATGGCAATCCTGTCCAAAAATACGGTGGACTTTCCTTAAAAGAACAAACTTTCCTTAAAACAACAAACAATTAACCACATCACGAATGAAATTCCCGATTCGAGCAAAGGTCAGGAGATTTTGCAAATATCTCGGGAACCACTCCTACTGACACCTTAGGATATATCCTGAAACCTCATTAAGATCCTTTTAAACGCTACAATGGTAATCCTCTCCAAAAATACGGTGGACTTTCCTTAAAAGAACAAACTTTCCTTAAAACAACAAACAATTAACCACATCACGAACGAAAATCCCGAATCGATGAAGGTCAGGAGATTTTGCAAATGTATCGGGAACCACTCCTACTGACACCTTAGGATATATCTTGAAACCTTCACAAAATCCTTTTAAACGTTAAAATGTTAATCCTGTCCAAAAATACGGTGGATTTTCCTTAAAAGAAGAAACAATTACAAACAATTAACCACTTATAACATATCACGAACGAAATTCCCGAATCGAGAAAGGTCAGGACAATTTGCAAATATCTCGGGAACCACTCCTACTGACACCTTAGGATATATCTTGAAACCTTCATAAGATCCTTTTGAACGTTAAAATGGCAATCCTCTCCAAAAATACGGTGGACTTTCCTTAAAAGAACAGACTTTCTTTAAAACAACAAACGATTAACCACATCACGAATGAAATTCCCGAATCGAGCAAAGGTCAGGAGATTTTGCAAATATCTCGGGAACCACTCCTACTGAAACCTTAGGATATATCCTGAAACCTTCATAAGATCCTTTTAAACGTTAAAATGGCAATCCTGTCCAAAAATACGGTGGACTTTCCTTAAAAGAACAAACTTTCCTTAAAACAAAAAACAGTTAACCACATCTCGTACGAAATTCCCGAATCGAGCAAAGGTCAGGAGATTTTGCAAATATCTCGGGAACCACTCCTACTCACACCTTAGGATATATCCTGAAACCTTCATAAGATCCTTTTAAACGTTAAAATGGCAATCCTGTCCAAAAATACGGTGGACTTTCCTTAAAAGAACAAACTTTCCTTAAAACAACAAACAATTAACCACATCACGAATGAAATTCCCGATTCGAGCAAAGGTCAGGAGATTTTGCAAATATCTCGGGAACCACTCCTACTGACACCTTAGGATATATCCTGAAACCTCATTAAGATCCTTTTAAACGCTACAATGGTAATCCTCTCCAAAAATACGGTGGACTTTCCTTAAAAGAACAAACTTTCCTTAAAACAACAAACAATTAACCACATCACGAACGAAAATCCCGAATCGATGAAGGTCAGGAGATTTTGCAAATGTATCGGGAACCACTCCTACTGACACCTTAGGATATATCTTGAAACCTTCACAAAATCCTTTTAAACGTTAAAATGGCAATCCTCTCCAAAAATACGGTGGACTTTCCTTAAAAGAACAAACTTTTCTTAAAACAACAAACAATTAACCACATCACGAACGAAAATCCCGAATCGAGAAAGGTCAGGAGATTTTGCAAATATCTCGTTAACTACTCCTACTGACACCTTAGGATATATCTTGAAACCTCCATAAGATCCTTTTAAACGTTAAAATGGCAATCCTGTCCAAAAATGCGGTGGACCTTCCTTAAAAGAACAAACAATTACAAACAATTAACCACTTATAACATATCACGAACGAAATTCCCGAATCGAGAAAGGTCAGGAAATTTTGCAAATATCTCGGGAGACACTCCTACTGACACCTTAGGATATATCCTGAAACCTCAGTAAGATCCTTTTAAACGCTAAAATGGTAATAATCTCCAAAAATACGGTGGACTTTCCTTAAAAGAAGAAACTTTCCTTAAAACAACAAACAATTAACCACATCACGAACGAAAATCCCGAATCGAGAAAGGTCAGGAGATTTTGCAAATATCTCGGGAACCACTCCTACTGATATCTTAGGATATATCTTGAAACCTTCATAAGATCATTTTAAACGTTAAAATGGCAATCCTGTCCAAAAATACGGTGGACTTTCCTTAAAAGAACAAACTTTCCTTAAAACAACAAACAATTAACCACATCACGAACGAAATTCCCGAATCGAGAAAAGGTCAGGAGATTTTGCAAATATCTCGGGAACCACTCCTACTGACACCTTAGGATATATCCTGAAACCTTCAAAACATCCTTTTAAACGTTAAAATGGTAATCCTCTCCAAAAATACGGTGGGCTTTCCTTAAAAGAACAAACAATTACAAACAATTAACCACTTATATCACGAACGAAATTCTCGAATCGAGAAAGGTCAGGAGATTTTGCAAATAACTCGGGAACCACTCCACCTGACACCTTAGGATATATCCTGAAACCTTCATAAGATCCTTTTAAACGTTAAAATGTTAATCCTGTCCAAAAATACGGTGGATTTTCCTTAAAAGAAGAAACAATTACAAACAATTAACCACTTATAACATATCACGAACGAAATTCCCGAATCGAGAAAGGTCAGGACAATTTGCAAATATCTCGGGAACCACTCCTACTGACACCTTAGGATATATCTTGAAACCTTCATAAGATCCTTTTAAACGTTAAAATGGCAATCCTCTCCAAAAATACGGTGGACTTTCCTTAAAAGAACAGACTTTCTTTAAAACAACAAACGATTAACCACATCACGAATGAAATTCCCGAATCGAGCAAAGGTCAGGAGATTTTGCAAATATCTCGGGAACCACTCCTACTGAAACCTTAGGATATATCTTCAAACCTTCATAAGATCCTTTTAAATGATAAAATGGCAATCCTCTCCAAAAATACGGTGGACTTTCCTTAAAAGAACAAACTTTCCTTAAAACAACAAACAATTAACCACGTCACGAACGGAAATCCCGAATCGAGAAAGGTCAGGCGATTTTGCAAATATCTCGGGAACCAATCCTACTGACACCTTAGGATATATCTTGAAACCTTCATAAGATCCTTTTAAACGTTAAAATGGCAATCCTGTCCAAAAATACGGTGGACTTTCCTTAAAAGAACAAACTTTCCTTAAAACAACAAACAATTAACCACATCACGAATGAAATTCCCGATTCGAGCAAAGGTCAGGAGATTTTGCAAATATCTCGGGAACCACTCCTACTGACACCTTAGGATATATCCTGAAACCTCATTAAGATCCTTTTAAACGCTACAATGGTAATCCTCTCCAAAAATACGGTGGACTTTCCTTAAAAGAACAAACTTTCCTTAAAACAACAAACAATTAACCACATCACGAACGAAAATCCCGAATCGATGAAGGTCAGGAGATTTTGCAAATGTATCGGGAACCACTCCTACTGACACCTTAGGATATATCTTGAAACCTTCACAAAATCCTTTTAAACGTTAAAATGGCAATCCTCTCCAAAAATACGGTGGACTTTCCTTAAAAGAACAAACTTTTCTTAAAACAACAAACAATTAACCACATCACGAACGAAAATCCCGAATCGAGAAAGGTCAGGAGATTTTGCAAATATCTCGTTAACTACTCCTACTGACACCTTAGGATATATCTTGAAACCTTCATAAGATCCTTTTAAACGTTAAAATGGCAATCCTGTCCAAAAATGCGGTGGACCTTCCTTAAAAGAACAAACAATTACAAACAATTAACCACTTATAACATATCACGAACGAAATTCCCGAATCGAGAAAGGTCAGGAAATTTTGCAAATATCTCGGGAGCCACTCCTACTGACACCTTAGGATATATCCTGAAACCTCATTAAGATCCTTTTAAACGCTAAAATGGTAATAATCTCCAAAAATACGGTGGACTTTCCTTAAAAGAAGAAACTTTCCTTAAAACAACAAACAATTAACCACATCACGAACGAAATTCCCGAATCGAGAAAAGGTCAGGAGATTTTGCAAATATCTCGGGAACCACTCCTACTGACACCTTAGGATATATCCTGAAACCTTCAAAACATCCTTTTAAACGTTAAAATGGTAATCCTCTCCAAAAATACGGTGGAGTTTCCTTAAAAGAACAAACAATTACAAACAATTAACCACTTATATCACGAACGAAATTCCCGAATCGAGAAAGGTCAGGAGATTGTGCAAATATCTCGGGAACCACTCCTACTGACACCTTAGGATATATCTTGAAACCTTCATAAGATCCTTTTAAACGTTAAAATGGCAATCCTGTCCAAAAATACGGTGGACTTTCCTTAAAAGAACAAACTTTCCTTAAAACAACAAACAATTAACCACATCACGAACGAAATTCCCGAATCGAGAAAAGGTCAGGAGATTTTGCAAATATCTCGGGAACCACTCCTACTGACACCTTAGGATATATCCTGAAACCTTCAAAACATCCTTTTAAACGTCAAAATGGTAATCCTCTCCAAAAATACGGTGGACTTTCCTTAAAAGAACAAACAATTACAAACAATTAACCACTTATATCACGAACGAAATTCTCGAATCGAGAAAGGTCAGGAGATTTTGCAAATATCTCGGGAACCACTCCTACTGACACCTTAGGATATATCTTGAAACCTTCATAAGATCCTTTTAAACGTTAAAATGGCAACCCTCTCCAAAAATATGGTGGACTTTCCTTAAAAGAACAAACTTTCCGTAAAACAACAAACAATTAACCACATCACGAATGAAATTCCCGAATGGAGCAAAGGTCAGGAGATTTTGCAAATATCTCGGGAACCACTCCTACTGACACCTTATGATATATCCTGCAACCTCATTAGGATCCTTTTAAACGTTAAAATGGTAATCTTCTCCAAAAATACGGTGGACTTTCCTTAAAAGAACAAACAATTACAAACAATTAACCACTTATAACATATCACGAACGAAACTCCCGAATCGAGAAAGGTCAGGAGATTTTGCAAATATCTCGGAAACCACTCCTACTGACACCTTAGGATATATCTTGAAACCTTCATAAGATCCTTTTAAACGTTAAAATGGCAACCCTCTCCAAAAATACGGTGGACTTTCCTTAAAAGAACAAACTTTCCGTAAAACAACAAACAATTAACCACATCACGAATGAAATTCCCGAATGGAGCAAAGGTCAGGAGATTTTGCAAATATCTCGGGAACCACTCCTACTGACACCTTATGATATATCCTGGAACCTCATTAAGAACCTTTTAAACGTTAAAATGGTAATCTTCTCCAAAAATACGGTGGACTTTCCTTAAAAGAACAAACAATTAACCACTTATAACATATCACGAACGAAAATCCCGAATCGAGAAAGGTCAGGAGATTTTGCAAATATCTCGGGAACCACTCCTACTGACACCTTAGGATATATCTTGAAACCTTCGCAAGATCCTTTTAAACGTTAAAATGGCAATCCTGTCCAAAAATACGGTGGACTTTCCTTAAAAGAACAAACTTTCCTTAAAACAACAAACAATTAACCACATCACGAATGAAATTCCCGAATCGAGCAAAGGTCAGGAGATTTTGCAAATATCTCGGGAACCACTCCTACTGACACCTTATGATATATCCTGCAACCTCATTAAGATCCTTTTAAACGTTAAAATGGTAATCTTCTCCAAAAATACGGTGGACTTTCCTTAAAAGAACAAACAATTACAAACAATTAACCACTTATAACATATCACGAACGAAATTCCCGAATCGAGAAAGGTCAGGAGATTTTGCAAATATCTCGGAAACCACTCCTACTGACACCTTAGGATATATCTTGAAACCTTCATAAGATCCTTTTAAACGTTAAAATGGCAACCCTCTCCAAAAATACGGTGGACTTTCCTTAAAAGAACAAACTTGCCGTAAAACAACAAACAATAAACCACATCAGTAGTAAGGGTCCCACCTCCCTATACTTTTTACATTGCGTCCGATAGAGTCAACTGCCACGAGTATCCCACTCGCGGGTTTTCTGCAATACGGTTCCCACCGCCGATAAGAAGTTGTTGAGGAGGGAGTAGGATAGACACGTCCCTCTCGCAACCATTGGGGGCTAAAAATAAAAAGGTTGAGTTGCCACCGAGTTGTGTTGTTGCAGGATGTTGGTTGGAAGGAGAGGCTGGTGCTGTCTGTGGTAAAGACGGTAGATGGGTCCCTGTCGTAGGCATTGGCAGGCAAAAATAAAAAAATCTGACTTGATACCGAGTTGTGTTGTTGCAGGATGTTGGTTGGAAGGAGAGAGCTGGTGCTGTCTGTGGTAAGGACGGTAGATGGGTCCCTGTCGCAAGCATTGGGGGCAAAAATAAAAAAAGCTGACTTGATACCGAGTTATCTTGATGCCGGCTGTTAATTGAAAGGAGAGAGCTGGTGCTGTCTATGACAAGGACGGGAGATGGGTACTGTTTTGGAAAGGTCCAGTTGCTAGGGTGGCTGAGCCTAGTGGGTGCAAGCAGATGTACTATAGGCGGTTTACGTACAAGCATAGTAAAGTTTTATAAAATTGCACTACCAGGCGAGCAGATAACTAAAGCACAAAATCTTGCGATCATATGTAGCAAGCATGCATGGTTTAAACCTGTATCGTTGTCCTTGCGCCTCTTTTTTTATATTCCGTTCATTTTTTCTTCCACTCCAAACAAGCTTTGATCAGTTAGTCACACTTCTTCAACGTCATTTTTCCATACGAGTTTTAAAACTTGAACTTGACCGCGATGCGGTCACGGGTTGTTGTTTCTTTTTGCATAGAATTTTAAATCTACCTGAATTGAAACTGCGAGACATGTGGGTGACTTTATTTTCTGAATATTTTTTATGTAAAGGAAAAAAGATTAAGGAAAGATGGCAAAGAGATACTTGTGACGTTCAATACTGGCGGCGTATGATAAAGAGCTGCAAAACAAGAAAAGATCGGCGGCAGTCAGTGAACTTGATGTTGTGAACGACACGAATGTGGGTGAAGGTGAACTAAAAGAAACGGGTTGCTTGAGTAAAAACAAACTAATTTGGCTGAGATGCCTTTTATTGAAGGTCAGTAAAGATAGACTGTATGGCTGATAGACAATTTCTTCTACAAAAAACGTACATACTTAATCTTTTATTCGCGCTTTTTAAAACTGATTTTCAAAAATCCTCCTCTGGTATCATCTTTTCCGTCAAAGGTTAGATAACATCCCACGTGCTGCTGGTTAAGATCCTCAATCTGTCGCTGGGTTTTAATTTTTTCAGCAAAACGGGGTGGTAAGAACACATATGTGTTGTCTACAAAGTGTACTGTCACGCGAAGTCCGTATTGCGTCTTTAACAGCTTGAAAGTCTTCACCTGGTAGTCCTTCCCCAGCTCCAACTCTGTGATTGGCACAAGAGTATCGTAGCTATTTTCCGACACACTTTGCAAGAGTTCAAAAGTGTTCTGTAAAAAATAGAGTTATAGTAATGGCTGCTTTACAATAATCAGGAAATGTTCGGTACCTACCATTGTATACTAAAAAGTTTTCCTGGCTCGTGAGTTAAACTGTAGTTGATGCTGAAAACTGTTTTGAGGACGGCTAGAGAAAACACGGCCCTATATACTGTTTGGGTTCTCCGTTTTTTCAAGTAGGGACGGTTAAAAGTAAATTTATTATTATGGCCGATGTAGTTAGAAGTAAATTTATTATTATGGCCGATTTGAAAGGTTATTTATGTGCAACATTATTATTTCAACCTAGAATAAGTACTGTTCTTTAACCATAAGGCAGATCTTGTCTTGCTGCAGCTTTACAAGATAATTTAGATGTAATTTACCCGCAGAGCGTGTTTTAAAAAAGGCAAGTTATGCTAGGCGCATTGTGGCGTTATTGTTCTAGTTATATTGTCACATAGGCCGAGATCTGTTCTTAATTTATGAAGGAGGTACAACTTTGTTGCAATTTAAACGAGACGTTTAGATTTGAAAGTTATGTTAAGAGAATTGTAGAATTATTATTCTAGTAATATTTTTGCGTAGGTTGAGACCTGTCTTCCATTTGTGTAAAAGAGAAGTTTGGATTTTTGTCTGGCAAGAATAGCGAACAAAGGTTATGATTTCTTAGTAGAAATATTTTCATCTTACCTGGATTTTTTCTTTTTGGGTCGAGCAAAAATGGCATAAAAGCCTACAGCGAAGTCACAAGGAATCAGTCTTTGTTTGTTTCTGAAAAGTTCGAGTGTGGTTTCAAAGGGGCATTAAACCAAAGTTAAAAAGTAAGTATATAAAACTTGCCCGATCCGTTATCACTATAGGTTTAAAAATTATCCCCTGTTTTTTTCTTAAAAAGATACATTGATGATACTCCCCAAAAGGCAAGCAGCTCACCCCCGCTGAAAAACATCCTTCAACTAGAGGCAGAGGTACCGTGTCTGTGTGGATTTAATAGAGTGGTATTTGTTTAAAACATATATTTTCACTAGATTTAAGTAGCTGTAAAATTAGAGAATTAAAAAATGAAGTCGGACGAGCTAATTTTGCATTTAAAAAGTGCGCTAAATTTAAACTCGGAAATTTTCTTATCCGCCTTAGACACCTGTATAAAGGTGGCGAAAAAAGAAAAAGTGTTATTTTCGTATCGTGAAAAGTTTTTTTTATTAAGGCTGTTGACAGAGTTTTCAATTCTGTATAATGTACCGCTTGTAAATGGGGTCTTAAAGAGCGCCTTTGATTATTTAGATGTATGTGAAGATAATAATTCCGCGGTCTGTGACGTTAACAACGGGGCGTCTGGGAGTAACCAAAATAATTCTGTCGTCTGCGAAAATGAAGATAGTGCTTTTCCAAAAACAAGTTGTGAACAAGGTCAGGTATCTCAATACGGCTGTGGCTATAAATTACTGTCAAGACAGCAAACATTTTTCAAACAATTTAAAACAGCAGGCGTAAAAATCTCCTTTCAGTTACAGGATTTTTCTGCTGTAAGTGAAAACCCTTTGGAAGTTTTAGAAAAAGTATTTGGCCATGTGTTTAAAGATCTGGCGGTAAATTCTGCAAGAGGCAGTAAGATTAGTTTTTCACTAATGCTTCCAAATTCACCTCATGTTAAACCCATTTGGAGTAGTCTCAGACCTATCGACCAATTAACCGGGGCGTATATTATTGGATTGATTGCTAATGTTAACCAATCCAATGCTATTTTTCTTTCTGATGATGTCTTGCAACTCAATGCAAATATCGTCAATTTTCCTTTCGCTGGAGGCAAAATAGATCCTAGGCATGTGGAAGAAAGTCTGGTTTTATCCCGGAAAACAAGTGTGATAGATGTTGGTAAAGATAATGACGTAAGCTGTCTCCCTCGAAGCATTTGCTACGGTATTGAAATGACGTCAGAAAATTTTAATAATCGAAGCAGTTTTTCTGTTATAGACTCATTGGATAAACTAGCACTATCGTTGTGTAAAAATTCAAAGGTGGTTATTACTGACAAAGGGTGTAGCATAAAAGACATTTACAAATTTCAAAAATTTTTAAAAAATTACCAAATCATTGTTTTCGATAATTTGAGAGATTCGGATTCGATCATTTTTAGGCTACCTGTTGAAAGCGATTTAGTAAAAAAAATATTTCTTTATTATTCAGAGACGTTAAAGCATTTCTATGTAATTAAGTCGCTAACAGGCCTTTTTAATAAAAAATATGCCTGTTCTTTGTGCGATAGGTTAACAAACATGAAAATGCATAAATGTGATCAGAAGTGTCGATATTTTGACTCCTATCCGCCGTGTGTTTTTGTTGAAAAAGTCAAAGCATGTGAAAACTGCAATCGCATGTTTAGAGGCGATGCTTGTTTTACGAATCATACCCTAAATAAAATTCAGAATAAAAGCATATGCGAGACTTTTAAAATATGTAAATTGCGTGGTAAGTTTCTTGTTCTTAACAAGAGAGAGTTCAAAGAACATTCTTGTAATGAATATTTTTGCAAGATTTGTTCTAAAATTGTTTCCCAAGAGCATCTTTGCTATATTAGGAGGTACAGAGGAAGTGTCGATAAAAAATTTTTAATAATATTTTTTGATTGCGCGAGCACTCAGAACACCTTATGTGAAAATAGCACCACATCTTATTTGCATATTGTGAACTTAATTGTTGCACAGCAAATATGTCATAACTGTTATACAAAACCAGATATTAGAGAAAAATGTGATGTTTGTGGTGATAGACAGCATGTGTTTAAATACGGTAGTGAGACAAACGTTGTAAAAAAATTTCTAGATTACTGCCTGAATGCCCGATCTTTTGTGTCTAAGGTACACTGTATTGCGCATAACCTACAGGGATATGACGGGCACTTTATTATTTCTGAGCTATTAGATAGAAATCTAAAAATAGAGCCTATAATGAATGGCTCTAAAATTATGAAAATGACATGCGAGAATTTAATATTTATTGACTCTTTAAACTTTCTGGCACTCCCCCTTTCTAAATTTCCCGACGTTTTTGACATTAAAGGTTATGAAAAGGGTTATTACCCTTATTACTTTAACACTGCTGAAAATATTGACTACATAGGGAGCTACCCCTCCCCTGACTTATATCGATACACCACCATGAAGTTAAAGGAAAAAGAAAAGTTTTCAAACTGGTATAACACCGTATCTAAGGGCACTTTTGACAATAGAAAAGAGATGTTGAAATATTGTGAAAACGATGTCAATATTTTACGTTTGGGATGCACTCGATTTATGCAAGAGTTTTTGGATATAACACAATTAAACCCTTTTACAGAAGCTATAACTATTGCATCAATCTGCATGCTCGCTTTCCGGAAAAATTACCTTAAAAATTGTTCAAACCAACATTAAATAGCCACCTGAAAATTAAATCATTCAAAAGATTTTAATTCCAAGTATTTCTTATTATTGAAACTAGGTTGGGAACAAAACTACATATACCTACCTGCAAGCTCGTCGATAAAGCAGTTTTTTAGTGGAGACAACAATCGACACATGATCGCTACATTCCACATTACAAAATCTCGACACGATCGACAGAATCCATCAGGCTTTTAATTGAAATAAATTAAAATGTATATTATTAGCAAATTATTACTTAGCTTAAAAAGCATAAAACATTTTAGTATTAACTAAAAATAATTTAGAAATGGCCATATTGTGTATGTATAGGCATATTCTATTAGTTCAGTTAATACGTTGTACGTACTAAGCATAGCTGCTAAGGTCAATGCACTCGTCTGACCTACGTACAGCTGTTAAGGTCAACGGACTTTCTGTTGCTACCTACGCACAGCTGCTAAGGTCAACGTACTTTGGTTGTTATGCGCAAGGTAAAATAATTTGTTGGTGCCGTGCGCAGTTCAGAGGCAATATAAGTCGCAGGCCAACTTGAATCTTTCTCTTTTAGTATCCAGCTTCTATAGAGTGCGCATCATTTTGGAATTCGACTTGGCTAGTGTAATCAAATATAATTATTAACAAATTAACTTTATCTTGGGTAACGACTGAGATAAAGATATTTATTCTGGGTCTCGACTGGAATAAATTCTACTAACATATTAACTTTATCTTGGGTAACGACTGAGATAAAGATATTTATTCTGGGTCTCGACTGGAATAAATTCTACTAACATAATAACTTTATCTTGGGTAGCGACTGAGATAAAGATATTTATTCTGGGTCTCGACTGGAATAAAATTTACTAACCTAATAACTTTATCTTGGGTATCGACTGAGATAAAGATATTTATTCTGGGTCTCGACTGGAATAAAACTTACTAACCTAATAACTTTATCTTGGGTAGCGACTGAGATAAAGATATTTATTCTGGGTCTCGACTGGAATAAATCTTACTAATAACAACTTTATCTTGGGTACCGACTGAGATAAAGAGATTTATTCTGGGTCTCGACTGGAATAAATTTTACTAACTCAACAACTTTATCTTGGGTACCGACTGAGATAAAGATAGTTATTCCGGGTAGCGACTAGAATAACACTCACTAATCTCAAACCTTTATCTTGGGTCTCGACTGAGATAAAGATAGTTATTCCGGGTAGCGACTAAGAATAACACTCACTAATCTCAAACCTTTATCTTGGGTCTCGACTGAGATAAAGATATTTATTCTGGGTACCGACTAGAATAAACACGACTAATACAACTTTGCTTTGGGTCTCGACCGAAGTAAAGTATCTTGTTCCGGGGAACGACTAGAACAAGATAATCACTAACTATTTGATTACCAACGCCATAAAGTCGATTCCATAGTTTTATACTGGTGAGTACATCTTTGATTAATCATATATTATATTTCATATTAATTAATATATTTATATACCTATATATATATACATATAGTGCCATTGGTCAAAGTAGCCACAACTTTGACAGTATTATATTGAAATTATTATTGTGTAGTGAGTAAGCGATTTTTTTGAATATATTGAAGTTTAGTTCTTAAGTGTGAAATTGAATTCTGTGAATTTTAGTTCTAGTTGTAGTGTTGTACTTAAGTTTTACGTGCGTACAATAAACCACTGGCTATAAAATATTCCCCGGCGTTATTATTTACAGTCCACATCCTTCTCTATATTTTTTCTTGAGTGTTCTCATTGGGCAGAACATTTAATGGTCCTTCGAGCCGGATTTAAAGTCTAGTGGTTTATAATTGCACACGTCTTAACATGAGTACACTTCAAAAACTTTTGGCTAACCAAGCCACCTCCGCAAAAATCCTCGAAAAATCTCTCAAGAACTACAACAATACTGTAGTAGAGAAACGAACAAAAGGGCTTGTTTCTGAGCGCTTAATTGCTTTAAGCGAAATCTGGTCAGATTACAAGTCTACTCATTATACAATTATCCAAGCTACGCAGGCTTTGGATGCCAGTGAACTTCAAAAGTACGAGTATTTTTTATACGATCAATTTGCAGAGGTGAAAAATAAGTACTATACATTCCGAGGTATTCTTAGGGATGCATTAGATACTTTTGAGCCAAAATCAGAACAACAAATTGCTACAGAAACTAAAACTGATCAGCAATCTTCACATTTTTTGAAATTGCCCAGAATTACACTTCCGACATTTTCTGGTTCTTATGATTCATGGAGATCATTTCACGACTTGTTTAATTCTCTAGTTCATACAAATCTCTCTTTACCTCCAGTGCAAAAATTACATTTTCTTAAAACAAGTGTTACTGGCGAGGCTGAACACTTGCTGCGACAGTTTCCAGTAACAGATGCAAGCTACGAAAATGCATGGAAAACGTTAAAGGATAGATACGACAATAAGCGAGTATTAGTGAACGCTCAGCTGAAAACTCTGTGTAATCTATCTAAAATAACAAATGAATCTGCCAAGGCGATACGATCCTTATTAGACAGATCTTCAGAATGCATTTTCGAGCTTGAAGCTTTAGGAGTTTCCACAAAGCAATGGGACCCAATTCTCATATACAAGTTGGTGTAATGCCTACCAACGGAAACCCATCGCTTGTGGGAGCAGGAGGTAAATAATGAAGAAGGTTTGCCTACGTTTGATTCTCTAAAAACCTTCCTAGAGACCAGATTCCGAACTCTGGAAGCAATTTTAGATTCAAAGTCAGTTCATCCAGAAAAAACAAATAACTCAAATAATTTCATTAAAAAGATATCAACACATTTCTCATCATCTACAGACAAATGCGCAATATGCAAAGAGCCACATAGATTATTTAAATGTCCACAATTTATCAAATGTGACATTGACAAAAGGTTTAAGATCGTTACATCTAACCGTCTATGTGTAAACTGCCTATCAAGGCACCATAACACGAAATCTTGCCCAAGCAAATTTACGTGTCGGCAATGCGGTAGAAAACACCATTCTTTGCTTCACACGAACAGTAGTACATCCAATCAAAGTACTCACTTTTCAACTAAGCAAAGCAATAAGTCTATCAAACAAGCACAGCCACAAAATTCTCCCTCTACATCTGAGGTCATAACAGATAGTTCTTTACGAACATTTTACACAAACCGTCCACAGCGCGCTACACAAGCACTGCTTGCAACAGCATTGCTTCACATTTCCTCAACAGAGGGAACAATGCATACTATGCGGGCTCTAATCGACTCGGGGTCTCAAGTATCCTTCATTACAGCAGCAGCAACACGCAAACTGCACTTATCTACCACTCGCGTGGACACCCAAATCACAGGCTTGGCAAATAGCAAAGCTACAAATATCAAACGACAAACATGCTTCAAAGTATGTCCGCAATCTATATCAAATAAGGCAACTTCAGTGACAGCACTAATCGTGAACAAGATCACTGAGTTCCTGCCTCCGTCTACCATTCAAATACAAGAATGGGATCATATAAAGGATGTAACGCTTGCCGATCAATTTTTCTACAAGCCTGGAAAAATTGATATTCTCCTGGGAGCAGATGTATACGGGGAAATTCTATTGGAAGGATTAAGAAAAGGTCCTCCAGGAACCCCTACTGCTCAAAATAGCACCCTCGGGTGGATTCTCTTTGGAAATCTATCTCAAGCAGACTATATTTCCAAAGCGTCATCTTTAACAATTAATGCGCAAGCTGACCAAGCAGCGTCTATAGATACAATCCTGAGACAGCTTTGGGAACCTGAGGAAATCACTTCTCAAATTCGTAAGCCTTCAAAATCCGATCAGAAGAGTGAACTATCTTATAAAACCACTCATCGTCGTATTGCAGCTGGCCAATATGTACGATTATCATTCATCGAAGAAAAACCAGTACCAGGGGATTCTCGAAATAAGGACTTACGCAGGTTTTATAACCTCGAAAAGAAACCACCTAAAAATGTCGATCTTTACAAACATTATAAAGGTTGCATAAATGTATGTCATGCCTTAGGACACATGAAACTAGCTTCAAGAAAGCAAGCAGCAATTCTAGCTCCAATGCAGCAGGCATCAATATCTCCTATAGCTGAGCAAGCAGCAAGCCCAGCTTCAGGGCATCATACTTTGCCAAAATCAGCTACCCAGTCGCAGCCATCTCTATCTGTATCTACAGCAGGGCAGCAAAATTCCACGTCGTTTGAGGCTCAACGAGTACCGCCGACGACATCAAGCCTTCAGCAATTGCAACCTGCATTGAAGTTGAAGAAATGCTTGTTAAAAGATACAATTGTCCTACACGCAGAACGACCGGATAACGACTTCCATCTACTTATGGCAGACAGTGAACTAAAGCGGTCCAGAAAAAAGAAGCAACGTTTCACTGCTCGGGACGGGACACGCATAAAAGTAAAGCTACTTTTAGATGGACGTATACGAATCGTAACATAAAATAATTAATCTAGAATCTATTTTTTTATTATCTTCCTAACATTCAACTGGGGTTAAAAATTCGTAGAAATTTCGGAAGTTCGATATCTGCACTTACTCCATGTATTGTTTTCTATATAATCTTCGCTTGAATGAGCATCATAAAGCATATTCGCTCAAGTATTCCTATAACAGCATATAAGATTGAAATAATTTTTCTACCCAAATTTCTAATATCTCTTCGCCTTAAAAAAAAAAAACAAAAGAAAAAAAAACCCCCAAAACAAAATCATATGAAAAATAACAAAAATTTATCTATCTAAATTCTAAAACTCTAGATTAATTTAATAAGCCGTATGTAAATATGTACACACACACATACGTATAACCGTACGCCCATGTCAAAAATTAAAATTTCAAAGTTTCAAAATTACACATGGGCTATAATAACAATTATGCGAAGTTCAGGTATTGCTATAATTTCATTTAATTGTAAAAAAAAAAAAAAAATTGTTTCAAGACACAGAACTTCTCCCAATTTGCAATTTCTGCATTACAAACCACAAAACCCTTTTCATCTAGTAGACAGGGGCATAATCACAATTATGCAAAGTCCAAATCTTTGCTATTGTTCTTCATAACAAAGATTTTTTTTTTCAGACCAAAAAAAACAGCTTTTAAAAAAAAAATTAGGTTATTTCGCCAGACTCGAACCTTGGACCTGGGACGTGATACCTTATCAGCGCTCAGCGAAGTTCGGCTATGCTGCCAACGTGAGGCGCTTTCATTACATGTCAATTAAAACCCGTCCAACACGAAGTGATCGTCAATGAAACAGACGTCAACCAAAGGAATGCGATGCTCTGGCTCAGCTAATCAATTCATTGCAACAGACATCACAATTTATTTTTCCGATTCCGATAGCTTTACGTCGTCATTTTAAAATTAATTTATAGTTACTTGAAAGATTGAATTTTCAAATAAAATTCAACCTTTCAACAGGGGGCAGTATGTTCAAACCAACATTAAATAGCCACCTGAAAATTAAATCATTCAAAAGATTTTAATTCCAAGTATTTCTTATTATTGAAACTAGGTTGGGAACAAAACTACATATACCTACCTACAAGCTCGTCGATAAAGCAGTTTTTTAGTGGAGACAACAATCGACACATGATCGCTACATTCCACATTACAAAATCTCGACACGATCGACAGAATCCATCAGGCTTTTAATTGAAATAAATTAAAATGTATATTATTAGCAAATTATTACTTAGCTTAAAAAGCATAAAACATTTTAGTATTAACTAAAAATAATTTAGAAATGGCCATATTGTGTATGTATAGGCATATTCTATTAGTTCAGTTAATACGTTGTACGTACTAAGCATAGCTGCTAAGGTCAATGCACTCGTCTGACCTACGTACAGCTGTTAAGGTCAACGGACTTTCTGTTGCTACCTACGCACAGCTGCTAAGGTCAACGTACTTTGGTTGTTATGCGCAAGGTAAAATAATTTGTTGGTGCCGTGCGCAGTTCAGAGGCAATATAAGTCGCAGGCCAACTTGAATCTTTCTCTTTTAGTATCCAGCTTCTATAGAGTGCGCATCATTTTGGAATTCGACTTGGCTAGTGTAATCAAATATAATTATTAACAAATTAACTTTATCTTGGGTAACGACTGAGATAAAGATATTTATTCTGGGTCTCGACTGGAATAAATTCTACTAACATATTAACTTTATCTTGGGTAACGACTGAGATAAAGATATTTATTCTGGGTCTCGACTGGAATAAATTCTACTAACATAATAACTTTATCTTGGGTAGCGACTGAGATAAAGATATTTATTCTGGGTCTCGACTGGAATAAAATTTACTAACCTAATAACTTTATCTTGGGTATCGACTGAGATAAAGATATTTATTCTGGGTCTCGACTGGAATAAAACTTACTAACCTAATAACTTTATCTTGGGTAGCGACTGAGATAAAGATATTTATTCTGGGTCTCGACTGGAATAAATCTTACTAATAACAACTTTATCTTGGGTACCGACTGAGATAAAGAGATTTATTCTGGGTCTCGACTGGAATAAATTTTACTAACTCAACAACTTTATCTTGGGTACCGACTGAGATAAAGATAGTTATTCCGGGTAGCGACTAGAATAACACTCACTAATCTCAAACCTTTATCTTGGGTCTCGACTGAGATAAAGATAGTTATTCCGGGTAGCGACTAAGAATAACACTCACTAATCTCAAACCTTTATCTTGGGTCTCGACTGAGATAAAGATATTTATTCTGGGTACCGACTAGAATAAACACGACTAATACAACTTTGCTTTGGGTCTCGACCGAAGTAAAGTATCTTGTTCCGGGGAACGACTAGAACAAGATAATCACTAACTATTTGAATACCAACGCCATAAAGTCGATTCCATAGTTTTATACTGGTGAGTACATCTTTGATTAATCATATATTATATTTCATATTAATTAATATATTTATATACCTATATATATATACATATAGTGCCATTGGTCAAAGTAGCTACAACTTTGACAGTATTATATTGAAATTATTATTGTGTAGTGAGTAAGCGATTTTTTTGAATATATTGAAGTTTAGTTCTTAAGTGTGAAATTGAATTCTGTGAATTTTAGTTCTAGTTGTAGTGTTGTACTTAAGTTTTACGTGCGTACAATAAACCACTGGCTATAAAATATTCCCCGGCGTTATTATTTACAGTCCACATCCTTCTCTATATTTTTTCTTGAGTGTTCTCATTGGGCAGAACAAAAATAATATTTTGGGTATAATGCCTAAAAATGGATATTACAAGTCTCAAAATCATTCCCTTATTGCCATAAAATGGCTAATTTGGGAAAGTCTGAAAACCAATCTAGAGATTGTATCTGTATATAATAAAGGAGAAGTGAAACTGGCAAAAAGTGGATTACAAGTAGATGGGTTTAATTCAGAGACAAATACGGTTTATGAATTCTTTGGTTGTTTCTACCACGGATGTAAAGAGTGCTTTAAAATCCAAGAAGTGGCTAATAACACCACTCAGAAAATCGAGACTATGAGTCAAAGATTTGAGAGCACTCTTAAAAGAATTGATACAATTAGACGATTGGATTACAACTTGAATTATATATGGGAATGTGAATTCAGAAAATTCTTGAAAGCCAATCCTGATATAGACCAAAAATTAAATGACCGCGTTGCAAATACCCCTCTACCGCTTAATCCACGTAATGCTGTTTTTGGTGGTCGTACAGAAGTTTTTAAACTATACCATAAAGTAAAAGAAAATGAGGTAATAAGGTATTTAGATTTCACAAGCTTGTACCCATATATTAATAAATACTCACCTTATCCTATAGGGCACCCTACTATATTTCGAAATTGTGATATGCCTGCAGTATCAGAAATACTGTTAATACACGGCTTTATTATGTGCTCTGTTATCCCACCTTCTGACTTATTTTTACCTGTGCTACCTTTTAAAACTAATCTAAAATTATATTTTGCTCTTTGTAGAAAATGTGCAGATGAAAATAAAATTTCTACATGCTGCCACAATGAAAAAGAAAGGGAAATTACAGGCGTGTGGGTTATACCCGAAGTAGCTTTAGCTGTGAAAAAAGGGTATCAAATAAAAAGGATTTTTGAAGTCTGGAAGTATGACTATACTGTCTATGATCCGGTTACAAGGACCGGTGGCCTATTTACAGATTATGTCAACACCTTCTTAAAAATTAAACAAGAGGCAAGCGGATGGGGGAGTAGATGTGTAACTGAAGATGAGAAAGATAATTTTCTTGAGTCATATAAGATAAGAGAAAACATTATTTTGGACAAAGATCAAATTCGTAAAAATTCTGGTAGACGTAACACAGCAAAAATTTGTCTAAATTCTTTTTGGGGTAAATTTGCTCAAAGAGAAGATAGGTGTTATACTAAAGTTTTCAATAACTTTAAAGAGTTTTGTGACTTTATACAATCTCCAGGAATTGAAATTTGTTCCTTACATCCAATTAATAAAAACACAATGTGGGTAACATGGAAATATATTCAAGAAAACCTTAACAGTCTGCCGCACGTAAATATCCCTATTGCAGCGTACACAGCTGCCTTTGCTAGACTTAAACTTTACGAGGTGCTAGAAAAAGTAGGAGATAATATTTTATATTGTGATACCGATAGCTTGATTTTTGTGGATAGTAAAGAAGATCCTTTACCATTTGACATTTCCAGCTTTCTGGGTGACCTAACGGATGAGGTTGAATGTTTTGGAGCTAATGCCTTTATTTCAGAATTTGTAATCACCGGGCCGAAAACATACAGTCTGAAAATTGAAACTGAAAAGGTCCTGAGTACATTATCAAATGTAAGGGTATTACAATTAATTTCGAAAATTCCAAAATTGTCAATTTCGAGTGTTTAAAATCGCTGGTTACTGAAGAGGGTTTTCAAGATCGAGTCTGCGTGAAAAATGAGAAAAAAATCAAACGTAAACGAGCGGGAATTATTATATCTTCACTAGAGCAAAAACATTTGTCATTTACCTTTGACAAGCGTGTTGTTACTGAAAATTACTTTTCTTACCCCTACGGGTTCAAAAAGCGGAAATTAGGCAAACAGGTATAAAGATTGTTTAAAAGCTTATTGTGCTTTTAATTAAAGGCTTAGAATTTTTAAAACTGTCAAGAATTTATTGTATTAAATAAGTTAATGTAAATTTAGGGTATATTTAAGAAATATGTTGTTATAAGGATTATTGTAGTCTAGACAGGAGCGCAGATAAAGTATCAGCTAACCATAACAGCCCATAATAGGCAGCATTAACAAAGCTATCAGTATCATACTTCTTGGTATCAGATATACGGATATTATTTTGTTACGGGAATCTGTAAAATAGTCACAGCTAAATAATGTGGATGCGCCATGCTTAAAATCTGACTGTAGATATTTAAATATATATATTTATATATATATAGCCACATACTGTATTTTATCCTCAGATGATAATATGGGTAAATTTACTTTGGACATCCAATTTGTGTGCGGAAACAGCGGCCAGTACTTTGTTAAAGAACTCTCAGTACTTGTTGTTGGAACGATCATCCCAGATGCTTATCATTTTATGCCTCCCTACCCATACCAGGAATTGTCATCAAAGGCAAGGCGACAGATCCAGTATGACGTACAAAATATAAATGGACTGCATTGGAATGATGGAGACATTAGCTACAACAATTTACCCGAAGTGTTTTCAAGATTTAAAAATGCAACAGTGTATGTAAAAGGCGAAATCAAGGCTTCATTTGCCAGTAAATACTCGCCGACTTCAGAAATCATCGAGCTTGGAGAAATACCTAGACTAAGTGAACTTACAAATTATCAGCTTCCTTGTAAGATCCACAATAATGTATCTTCTTTACGCTGCGCTCTTCAAAACTGTGTAAATATGTACCTGTATATGTTAATCAATAAAATTATAAAGTAAAATAAAAAAATAAAAACTTAAGTTGTTTTTTATTAAAAAAATTTATTAAATGTTTATTATATCAAACAAAATATTGGTACTACAATACAAAGGTATCTCAAAGAAAAGTCTAGAATAATTCAGATGCACATAAGAAGTCCTAGACGGTATAAAAAAGTCTTCGTCAGGTAACAAAATTAAATTTTTACTTTTACACTTTTCGCAATATTTTTTATAATATTCTTTTACACTTTCGGCTGCATTGTTATTATGGAACATCACAACCTTGAAGAAACTCAGCATATCAATTAATTTATAGAGCTCATTAAGGGTGAGCTGAATATTGCGTGTACCAACGGGAATTGTGTATTTCGTCTGAAGTTCTTCTTTGTTTGGCGGGAACATGTCTGGAATAACCTCGTCCTTTAGTTTGGTTAGATGTTTATAAACTTCCAGCCATCCAGAGTAAAATGTTGACACAGGTTCAAAACCATGACGGTGAAAGACAATTTTTACTTCAAACGAGGTCGGATCAAATCCGAGGACAACCTTCTGATTATGATGATGATCCAGATGATAAGTGTAGTTTAACAAAAGATCTTCGCCCGGGGCCTCTGAATCTTTTCTACCTTCTCTCCGTATCGGCCTAGCTTTTTGCTTTTTGGATTTTGTGTCCATCACTTTAAACTCTTCTGCACACACCCTTTTTGCTCGTGCCTTTCTAGACTTTTTAACTTTAGGTGTCTGCTCCATTTTGATGCGTAGACTTATAGTTCAACATTAAATGTGCATCACCGTCGTCTCGTATTTATACTCTTATACGCCGATGTACATAGCTGGTTACCCCCTCCAGATTTTAGACATTTTTTCAAGTATATTTTCCGATATAAATTCACAACTTTATTATCATTTAGTCTAAAATTATGGGCTTGCTGGAGGTTTTTTTTTTTTTTTTTTTTTCCATTTTTTCTACCTAGGATTCAGGTTTTTATAGCTTTGATCTCAGATTTGCATGTTTGGCTACAAAAAACCCCTCCAGATTGTGCGCGATTTTTTTTCTTTAGATATATACGGTGGTATAAATTAACAATTTTGCTATCATTTAAACTTAGATTGTTCGAATCAAATTGTTTTAAAAAGTTCTGAAAGCTTCGTCCTCTGCAGCGAGAATATAGAAATACACAACAATAATGTCCACAGGTTGATGAAAATTGGCCTTGCAATCGTTTTTTATTATTACTAAAAGAGCTTGAATTAGCTAATAAAAATTTACGAAAAAACCTGTTTGCGGGATACTTTCCAAATGAATCAAAGTACTCTGCGGGGCCTTGTTTTGGGAAATAAAAGGCTACCCAATGAGTTCCACCTTTATTTGCAGGATCCGTATAAGCTATTACACATGCAGGCTTTTTTATCTTCTGTGGTAATTGGTTGCATGCAAAGATGCCTCTAAAAGACTTGTTTGTCATGCGGTTGTTTGATAATACATTTGTATGCTCAAGCGTGTTCATTCTTGTTCAGAACAAATGATGGTTTCCACGTCAATGATCTTGGTGTGAGAAGTAGCGTAGTTATTTATAAATTCTCTGGTTGCAGCTCCACGAACAAAAATTGTGGTAAATTTTGATAGAGTTTTTATAAGATCTTCGTCCATACGCTTAAGTTCGAGATTACCAAATTTACTTATTTGTTCAGTACATCCTGTACTAGATGTGGGGTACTTGAAAATTATTTCTTTCGCAAAAGACTTATTTTGCGCAGCGAATCCCGCAAAAGAAACTCTTTTTAAAAAGGTGAAGGGTCCTCCGGAAAAGAACTCCACATTTACTAAACAGTAGCTCATTATAGATCACGTATTAAGAGTCTTGAGTGAAATTAAGTTCGAAGAACAGTTAGCCGGCCTTATATAGGTTTTTTTTTAGAAGCTGGTATATACATTTTTATCTTTACCTATATCAAGGCTGCTATCATATTCTGCATATACAATACATGTCACTGTGTTTTTTAGTGCTTCCTTAAACCTTCCTTCAATTCTCACCGTTCCCTGATTCAATAGATTTCCACATGTTGAATTATACGATAGATCTGTCGTTAAATCAAAAGCAAGTAGAAAACACCCGTTGTCAAAGAATTTTTTTGAAATTTGGTGTCCTTTATCGAAATAATGTATACCGGTTCCTTTAAACAGCGTAATATATCCTCGAGTGCTAGCAGGATTTTCTTTTGAATAATCAAATTCTAGCGGTTGATTTGGCACCTGTACCCCGTTCACTGATAAGTTAAACCTGGTGATATTTGTGCTTAAAGTTGTAAGAATTTTTTGTTCGTTTTCCACTATATGCGTCGTTGTCAACCATGCCAAAGACTAGTAGATTTGGTAATTGTCCTATAACCACATTGTCCAGTGATAATGTAAATGTATTTGCGGGTATTGTATAAGCCTTAACTTCAACTCGTTTATACGGATATATAGCGTTGGAGCGTTGGAGAACAGCTTCATGAGCCAGCAAGATGTTAGGATTAATAGTTACATGATTCATATACATAGTTGCTTCTACTATTTTAACTCGTGGAGAATTGTCATCATTTTTTGACCAGAGGTAAAATTCCGGTTTTTCGAGTGATAAGACTATCCGTAAATCAACACCGTTCATTAATAATTTATCTTGATTAAACATATCGCCGTGAATCTTTCCCATCAGCTCAACAACATTACTTTTATCAAACAGCTTTTGTCTTGCCAAATAACCTTCATTTAGCTCAGGGCTTTCAACAACTTCCATATTATTTTGATCGAGATACCAGCCAACCGATTCCAAATGTGTTGAAGCGGCATCTTTTCCGTAATTTAATAAATTCTCAATATAGGCTCTATAGTTGTAATTGTTATCTGTTTGGGCAATCGGTTTTCCATTTAGATAAATTGTACATTGGCGGAAAAGTGAGTGGAGTATGTTATTTACAAGGCCGGGGCCTTCATCACGAACAGTGTCTTTAGTCTTATCTGGTTTGGTTATTTCGATATCTTCGCCTGTGTAAAGTTCTTCTTTTCCATCCTTGATTTTAACTAACTGTAGTTTCAAACGAAGGTATATGCTTGATAAGTCTCGATATGTGTCACCATGTCCTAGCGATACAAATTCGAGCACCGATGAGTTATCTAGAGAAGCTATAGGTTTATAAGATACCTCTTCAGTTTTTATGATGCTGCTTTGTACAGGTGGTGTAGAGAAAAGGTCTAACTCAGATTTCATGCATTCTTTGTATGACGGCATGTTGTCTATTTATCAAAAATATCTAACACACGTTTACGTATCTTACGTTTACCTTTAATAGATGCTCTTTTTGCTGTCCTTTTTGTCTGTGTCTTACGTCTGCTTTTAATAGATGTTCTTTTAGCTGTCTTTTTTGTTTTTGAACCTCTTTTTACGGACTTTTTTGATCCTGAACGCTTTTTACGTTTAGAAGCTGGAGCTAAATGTAAAGCTGTAAAAGGGTTGTGCCTTTTTATAAGCATGCGATTGCTTCTTCCTGCACCACCCATGCTCTCAAACAGCTTATTTATACCTTTCTGTGATAGTTCTTCGGCAGCTGCTTTTCCATGTTCTTTTAAAATATCTGTTAAAGGCTTGCTACCTGCTTCTTCTAAAATAGCTTTTCCTGTTTTAATTACCTGCTGCTTCAAAGCCTTTGCCCCCGATGTAACCAATGGCTGTAAATATCGCAATAGTCCGCTGAAAAAACTACCAATTCCTCTTCCACGCTGGTAAATAAGAGGAGATCGATATAATTCTCCAATATCCGCTAAGGCCCCGCCACTTTGAATGGAATAATATTTAGTATAATATGAACTCATTTTCGAAGCTAAACAAAATGCTCTTAACTTTGCACTATGTTAAATCGACTGCTGTATGAGTATTTATAGCCTATTTTCTTTTAAAATGGAGCATTATATATGTAGGAATATAGTCTGGCTTTAAATCAATTAGCTCCCCTTGCTGATTAGTTATCTTTATAGAAATACTTTCGATAAAAGTTTTTTCAATAGGACAGTAATCTACGTGTTGAAATCTTATTATGTTTTCACATTCTTTTAAAGGTATTACACGTAAGTATCGCACTAACTGGTCACCTATAAATCTGGGCTGAATAATGTCAGTGTAGACGTAAATTATATGTTTTTCATAACAGTCCTCTGCTGTTGGCCGAGACTCTTGCGGCAACCTTAGTGTCAAGTCCGTAACTGATCTTTCCACTCTATTAAGTATGTCTATTATTGACATATGTTCCTGACGTAATCCCGCCGTATTAAAAGATTCTTTTATTTCTGCCAGTATGGCGTCAGGTTCACGCTTATTTTCAGGTGTTTGGAGAAATATATCCGTAAAGAAGTTGGACAGGTTGTCTATATTAGTATCAATAGGCACTGATGTAGTTAAATATTCACCGGAACTTTGCTTTTCGTATGGAACATCCAAAATATTGCTACCTTTAACAATTTTTCGCTGTTCGGATGGTTTAGCACTAATCGAATCTTTGCTCAATCTATTCAAGATGTTAAAAATAGTATCCTTAATCTGAATAATTATCTTTTGTTTTTCTTGCTCACTAAGGGTTTGATCATCAAAGTGTACATTTGATATAAAAAGCGTAATAAGATCTCTAACATTAAGGTGAGATGGTTTTTTTTTTTTATTTTGATTGTGACTCCCAAATCTTCCAAACGCAGTTCAAATACATCGTGTACTCTTTTGCCGCCAGTATTTTTTTCTGTCTCACGAGCTGTTTTGATGCTAAGCGCTGGATGTGTGTAATTGTCTATCGAGTCTTGTATGATAGCATACTTTCTCTTCTGTCTAGGAATTTGTCCAAATACGTCATCAACAAAGGCTTCAACTGACTCATAGCTTTTATATTTTAAAACAACATTTTCTGAAGCCCTTTTACCCTGATATATATGTAGTGTAAATTCGTCTGGATCCTGTTTGTAGCTTACTTCAGGTATTACACCATCAAAAAAGTCAGCCTCTAACCGATCCCACATCTTTTTCTTAACATCATCCAAGTACATGGTATACCATGACGGTGAAATAGCGTTATAAAATGTTAGTAGGAATGCAGAAAAATTTACTTGACCTACTCTGTAACTAGCCTGCTCAAGACTCTCTTTAGTCCACTCAAGTTTAACGGTTTCATTTATTTTTATGCTAAGTGATTTGATTTCGTTTCTATGCTGCTCTCTTATTTCTTTCAACGGATCAGGCGCATCACGCCTTACCCTTTTAGCATTACTCTGACTTACTTCTTCAGTTGTATTTCGCTTGACTCCCCCTTTTACGGCATGGTATGGCAATGAAATTTCAGTTATTCCAGCACACCAGTCATCAGTAAACTTGCACGGTCTAGCTAGTGCATTTGTAAAAGCCGATAGTGTATTTTCGGGATAAAGCTGCATGGAGTTATTACTTAAAAGGCAAACGTAAAAGTCATTATCTTCTATATCCACAGGCATTATTAAATTCTTTTCCAATCAACGCTCAGTAGACTTATTATTTTTACAGGCTTTCCCAAGCAATTGCTGGTACGCTAGCACTTCTGGCTTTTGCTGCGTTTATTAGGCGGTCACTTTGTCGGACAACTTTCTTAACCGGCAGCGAAAGCATATATTGACTCGGATCTAGCAGAGACGGCTTTAATATAGATTGTTTTTTGGATGGTTTTCCACCTTTGTCGCCCGTAGTACTTTCCGTATCGAATACTTCTAATATGTTCGCGGCTTCATCTATACTCATGTCTACAGGTACAGTGTACTGCGTTATACCATCCTCAGCCGTGATCACTTTATAATCTTTATCGCGAGACTTATCTTTAGAAGCCGTCTTAGGTATTTTTGAAGGTGGTTTCAGACTTTTCCCTATACCACTGGCTGATAAGCGGCGTTTGGAGGCAGGTGATAACGGTTGTCTTGGTGGTGATATTTCAGCCAGTTCGAAGAAATCCTCTTCCATTCTTTCAGGTGTATTTTCTTTTAAGGGTGATGTTTGTGTTGATATTTCATCTTTAAAAATAAATTTAGTTTGAGTAGTGCTATCCCGCAAGCTTTTCTGTTTCATAGGCTTTTCTGGTAGCATGCGAATATTTGTTTTTTCATCTGTCACTCGCGTAGCTTTTCGCCTTAAGTTTGAAAATTTTATTAATTCATTTCGGTAATTATACCATTTTTCCCTACCAGATAAATTCTTATTTTTTAATATTTTATCCATAGTCTTATCGAACCTAGATTGATTCACGGAATCCTCAATCTCGTTTTTCAATTTTTCGTAAACTTCTGGTGAAAGAAGTAACATTTTATTCAGATTATTGTTTTTAAACATATTTCTCAATTAATGAACCAATTACACCTGATAATACACTTCCTAACAGCACTGGTAAAAAACCTCCACGCTGTATCAGTATTTTACGTTGTCTGGGCACAGATCTTTTCGCCTCAACTAGTTTTCGTAAATCCTTTTTATACCTACAGAGCGAATTGTATATCTTTCCGCGAGGAATATGATTACCCTTTAAAGTATTAAGAGTAATTTCACAAAGTGTTTTTATAACTTCGGAGTCGGCATTTTTAATAATGGCGTGTCTTAATTTCGGACTCGCTGTTCTAAGAACATATAGCATATGCTTGTTGTCCCTTAATCGATTCATTCGTGACACTATTTTTACCGATCAGAGAGTTATGCGGATAAAAGCAAGTTGTAAAGTTTTTATTAAAAATGTCAGTACGGAATCTTAATACCTCGTTGATATCTTGAGTTGAATCTATCAGTAAATATCCGTGCGGCATCTGTGTAATCTCTTTATATATTTTTAGCAGCTCTGAACTATTTTCTGGATAAATCTGCCTCGCTAAATGGATAAACTGACTTTTATCTCGAGGGTTTTTAAATACAACTAGGTATTTACAGTTAAGTGATATATCTCGGCAAAACTTGCCCTGGTGAAATACATTTTGTGTTACAAGGATTGCTGAAAGGTTGCGATGGTGAGAGCCTTTTGTAAAGAGTTCACATACTTGTCTGCTAAAAGCATTTAACATCATATCATCCAGTACAATTAATGTAGGTTCCTGTGTATAATTTACAAACTCTTCAGGGATGCTATCAATAAATTCGATGTTATTGAATGTCGTATCTGAAGGCAGAGCCACATGTTCTGTATTGCACCATATAACTCTTGTTATTTGTGGCCGTGTTAAAAACATATTATCGAGAAGCCTTTTTATAAATGTTGTTTTCCCACAACCTGAAGGTCCAGCAACCATCATTGTAAACGGGTGTTTGAACGCGATCATTTTTACTGCAAAAAACAAAAGTTCTTAACAACAGGTCTTTTGTATATAAACCCCCACATTTTGTAAAAAGGTACTTATATAATCTTTCAAGAATGAGCAGAAGACAAATTATTAATGAACTACATAGGCCAGCCCGCAAAAACTTTAAACGTCGTCGTGTAACGATTAAAGGCAAAGATGACCTGTGGCAGGCAGACTTAGTTGATATGCGTTTATATGCTCAAGAAAATCAGAACTTTAGCTTTTTGTTAACTGTAATTGATACATTTTCTAAATACGCATGGGCTTTACCAATTAAAGACAAAAGTGGGATAGAAGTCACTAGAGCAATGCAGTTAATTTTCAATCAGGGTCGTATTCCAAGAAACTTGCAGACAGATGATGGAAAAGAGTTCTACAACAAGTCGTTTAAGCGTTTGATTGGTAAATATAATGTTAATCATTATTCAACTTATAGTTCATTAAAGGCGTCAATTGTAGAAAGATTTAATAGAACGCTGAAAAATATTATGTGGAAAGAGTTTAGTATGAATGGTAATTATCACTGGATAAGTATGTTGGACAGGTTAACAAAAAAGTATAACCGCACAAAGCATCGAACTATTAAGATGAGACCTATAGACGTAGGCCCCGTTGATGAGGTTCGTCTATTGCTAACTGTGTATAAAAAGCCAAAAACAAAATCACGTCTAAAGTACAAAGTGGGAGACTTTGTTCGTATAAGTAGAAACAAACATGTTTTTGAAAAAGGCTACACCCCAAACTGGTCTACAGAAATTTTCAAAATAAAAGAAGTAAAAAACACTTATCCAGTAACTTACATTCTTGAAGACTATCAGGGAGTTATAATACAGGGCGGATTTTACCAGCTCGAGCTATCTCCAGTCAAATATCCTGATACCTACCTTGTAGAAAAAGTTTTAAAAAGACGAGGCGGTAAAGTTTATGTGAAATGGCTTGGTTTTCCACAAAAGCACAACACATGGATTAATATAAAAGACGTTTTATAAACAGCCTTTATTGCAGTCACAATGCTGATCTTAAAGCGTGAATCTGATCGGTTAAAGACATTTAAGAATTTAACTTTGGATGACAGGAAATCACACAAGCTAGCAAGGAGCGGCTTCTTTTACACCAACCTCAAAGACATAGCAAAATGTTATTTTTGCTGTATGGAAATGAGTGCATTAAATTGTCCTGAAGATGTTGAGGCCGAACATTTTCGACGTTCACCTAATTGTATCAATGCCAACGGTAGGGACGTATGCGGACCGTATAATAGCCCGCAACCACCATCAGAGTGCGCGAAGTGGGCTTTAAACACATTAAAAGTTTTAGCTGGAGCGTTAATTTTGTTTGGCTTATGTTGTGAAATTTACAATTTTTACGAACAGTTTGCACGGGAGGTATAAAAAAACATGTGCGTATGCGTATGTATATGTATGTGTGTGTGAGCATGCTGACGTTATGCACATCAAGTATGAAAAAACAAGTAAGATTCCAAACCCTGCCTGAAGTCAGATATTTACATGTATGGAGTTACGCCTATCAAAATGCACGCAAGGGACCGTGGATCACTTACGGATTGGATCGAAGCAGATTTCAGGTGCGCATTATGCAATGTAGTTTAATTTTAAGCTCCATTCTTCGTCACTCACACAGATGCAGAATCTTTATCGAGCGATTTAAAACTGTAAAAACAAATAGCAAAAAAAATAAAAATATCTTTATCGAATTCGACTTTTTATTTGAATAGCCCCATCCTTTCTCACTGCCGCCTTATCGAAAGGCATATTATCCACCCGCACTATTCATATCCAACATTCCGCAGTCTATCTTTACTGACCTTCAATAAAAGGCATCTCAGCCGAATTAGTTTGTTTTTACTCAAGCAACCCGTTTCTTTTAGCTCACCTTCACCCACATTCGTGTCGTTCACAACATCAAGTTCACTGACTGCCGCCGATCTTTTCTTGTTTTGCAGCTCTTTATCATACGCCGCCAGTATTGAACGTCACAAGTATCAAGAACCCTTGCATAAGCAGCATCAGAACTTGCTCTTTGCCATCTTTCCTTAATCTTTTTTCCTTTACATAAAAAATATTCAGAAAATAAAGTCACCCACATGTCTCGCAGTTTCAATTCAGGTAGATTTAAAATTCTATGCAAAAAGAAACAACAACTCGTGACCGCATCGCGGTCAAGTTCAAGTTTTAAAACTCGTATGGAAAAATGACGTTGAAGAAGTGTGACTAACTGATCAAAGCTTGTTTGGAGTGGAACAAAAAATGAACGGAATATAAAAAAAGAGGCGCGATAACCGCTGAAAATGTGACGACAACGATACAGGTTTAAACCATGCATGCTTGCTACATATGATCGCAAGATTTTGTGCTTTAGTTATCTGCTCGCCTGGTAGTGCAATTTTATAAAACTTTACTATGCTTGTACGTAAACCGCCTATAGTACATCTGCTGGCACCCACTAGGCTCAGCCACCCTAGCAACTGGACCTTTCCAAAACAGCACCCATCTCCCGGCCTTGTCATAGACAGCACCAGCTCTCTCCTTTCAACTAACAGCCGGCATCAAGATAACTCGGTATCAAGTCAGCTTTTTTTATTTTTGCCTCCCAATGCCTACGGCAGGGACCCATCTACCGTCTTTACCACAGACAGCACCAGCCTCTCCTTCCAACCAACATCCTGCAACAACACAACTCGGTGGCAACTCAACCTTTTTATTTTTAGCCCCCAATGGTTGCGAGAGGGACGTGTCTATCCTACTCCCTCCTCAACAACTTCTTATCGGCGGTGGGAACCGTATTGCAGAAAACCCGCGAGTGGGATACTCGTGGCAGTTGTCTCTATCGGCCGCAATGTAAAAAGTATAGGGAGGTGGGACCCTTACTACTCACATCACGAACGAAATTCCCGAATCGAGAAAAGGTCAGGAGATTTTGCAAATATCTCGGGAACCACACCTACTGACACCTTAGGATATATCTTGAAACCTTCATAAGATCCTTTTAAACGTTAAAATGGCAATCCTGTCCAAAAATACGGTGGAGTTTCCTTAAAAGAACAAACTTTCTTTAAAACAACAAACAATTAACCACATTACGAATGAAATTCCCGAATCGAGCAAAGGTCAGGAGATTTTGCAAATATCTCGGGAACTACTCCTACTGACACCTTAGGATATATCCTGAAACCTTCATAAGATCCTTTTATACGTTAAAATGGCAATCCTGTCCAAAAATACGGTGGACTTTCCTTAAAAGAACAAACTTTCCTTAAAACAACAAACAATTAACCACATCACGAACAAAATACCCGAATCGAGCAAAGGTCAGGAGATTTTGCAAATATCTCGGGAACCACTCCTACTGACACCTTATGATATATCCTGAAACCTCATTAAGATACTTTTAAATGTTAAAATGGTAATCCTCTCCAAAAATACGGTGGACTTTCCTTAAAAGAACAAACAATTACAAACGATTAACCACTTAAAACATATTACGAACGAAATTCCCGAATCGAGAAAGGTCAGGAGATTTTGCAAATATCTCGGGAACTACTCCTACTGACACCTTAGGATATATCCTGAAACCTTCATAACATCCTTTTAAACGTTAAAATGGTAATCCTCTCCAAAAATACTGTGGACTTTCATTAAAAGAATAAACTTTCCTTAAAACAACAAACAATTAACCACATCACGAACGAAATTCCCGAATCGAGAAAAGGTCAGGAGATTTTGCAAATATCTCGGGAACCACTCCTACTGACACCTTAGGATATATCCTGAAACCTTCATAAGATCCTTTTAAACGTTAAAATGGCAATCCTGTTCAAAAAGACGGTGGACTTTCCTTAAAAGAACAAACTTTCTTTAAAACAACAAACAATTAACCACATCACGAATGAAATTCCCGAATCGAGAAAAGGTCAGGAGATTGTGCAAATATCTCGGGAACCACTCCTACTGACACCTTAGGACAATCCTGTGCAAAAATACGGTGGACTTTCCTTAAAAGAACAAACTTTCCTTAAAACAAAAAACAATTAACCACATCACGAACGAAATTCCCGAATCGAGCAAAGGTCAGGAGATTTTGCAAATATCTCGGGAAGCACTCCTACTGACACCTGAGGATATATCCTGAAACCTCATTAAGATCCTTTTAAACGCTAAAATGGTAATCCTCTCCAAAAATACGGTGGACTTTCCTTAAAAGAACAAACTTTCCTTAAAACAACAAACAATTAACCACATCTGGAACGAAAATCCCGAATCGAGCAAAGGTCAGGAGATTTTGCAAATATCTCGGGAACCACTCCTACTGACACCTTAGGATATATCCTGAAACCTTCATAGGATCCTTTTAAACGTTAAAATAGCAATCCTGTCCAAAAATACGGTGGACTTTCCTTAAAAGAACAAACTTTCCTTAAAACAATAAACAATTAACCACATCACGAATGAAATTCCCGAATCGAGCAAAGGTCAGGAGTTTTTGCAAATATCTCGGGAACCACTCCTACTGACACCTTAGGATATATCCTGAAACCTCATTAAGATCCTTTTATACGTTAAAATGGTAATCCTCTCCAAAAATACGGTGGACTTTCCTTAAAAGAACAAACAATTACAAACAATTAACCACTTATATCACGAACGAAATTCCCGAATCGAGAAAGGTCAGGAGATTTTGCAAATAACTCGGGCACCACTCCTCCTGACACCTTAGGATATATCCTGAAACCTTCATAAGATCCTTTTAATCGTTAAAATGGTAATCTTGTCCAAAAATACGGTGGATTTTCCTTAAAAGTAGAAACAATGACAAACAATTAACCACTTATAACATATCACGAACGAAATTCCCGAATCGAGAAAGGTCAGGACAATTTGCAAATATCTCGGGAACCACTCCTACTGACACCTTAGGATATATCTTGAAACCTTCATAAGATCCTTTTAAACGTTAAAATGGCAATCCTGTCCAAAAATACGGTGGACTTTCCTTAAAAGAACAAACTTTCCTTAAAACAACAAACAATTAACCACATCACGAATGAAATTCCCGAATCGAGCAAAGGTCAGGAGTTTTTGCAAATATCTCGGGAACCACTCCTACTGACACCTTAGGATATATCCTGAAACCTCATTAAGATCCTTTTAAACGTTAAAATGGTAATCCTCTCCAAAAATACGGTGGACTTTCCTTAAAAGAACCAACAAATACAAACAATTAACCACTTATATCACGAACGAAATTCCCGAATCGAGAAAGGTCAGGAGATTTTGCAAATAACTCGGGAACCACTCCTCCTGACACCTTAGGATATATCCTGAAACCTTCATAAGATCCTTTTAAACGTTAAAATGGCAATCCTCTCCAAAAATACGGTGGACTTTCCTTAAAAGAACAGACTTTCCTTAAAACAACAAACAATTAACCACATCACGAATGAAATTCCCGAATCGAGCAAAGGTCAGGAGATTTTGCAAATATCTCGGGAACCACTCCTACTGAAACCTTAGGATATATCCTGAAACCTTCATAAGATCCTTTTAAACGTTAAAATGGCAATCCTGTCCAAAAATACGGTGGACTTTCCTTAAAAGAACAAACTTTCCTTAAAACAACAAACAGTTAACCACATCTCGTACGAAATTCCCGAATCGAGCAAAGGTCAGGAGATTTTGCAAATATCTCGGGAACCACTCCTACTGACACCTTAGGATATATCCTGAAACCTTCATAAGATCCTTTTAAACGTTAAAATGGCAATCCTGTTCAAAAATACGGTGGACTTTCCTTAAAAGAACAAACTTTCTTTAAAACAACAAACAATTAACCACATCACGAATGAAATTCCCGAATCGAGAAAAGGTCAGGAGATTGTGCAAATATCTCGGGAACCACTCCTACTGACACCTTAGGATATATCTTGAAACCTTCGCAAGATCCTTTTAAACGTTAAAATGGCAATCCTGTCCAAAAATACGGTGGACTTTCCTTAAAAGAACAAACTTTCCTTAAAACAACAAACAATTAACCACATCACGAATGAAATTCCCGAATCGAGCAAAGGTCAGGAGATTTTGCAAATATCTGGGGAACCACTCCTACTGACCCCTTATGATATATCCTGCAACCTCATTAAGATCCTTTTAAACGTTAAAATGGTAATCTTCTCCAAAAATACGGTGGACTTTCCTTAAAAGAACAAACAATTACAAACGATTAACCACTCAAAACATATCACGAACGAAATTCCCGAATCGAGAAAGGTCAGGAGATTTTGCAAATATCTCGGGAACTACTCCTACTGACACCTTAGGATATATCCTGAAACCTTCATAACATCCTTTTAAACGTTAAAATGGTAATCCTCTCCAAAAATACTGTGGACTTTCATTAAAAGAACAGACTTTCCTTAAAACAACAAACAATTAACCATATCACGAATGAAATTCCCGAATCGAGCAAAGGTCAGGAGATTTTGCAAATATCTCGGAAACCACTCCTACTGAAACCTTAGGATATATCCTGAAACCTTCATAAGATCCTTTTAAACGTTAAAATGGCAATCCTGTCCAAAAATACGGTGGACTTTCCTTAAAAGAACAAACTTTCCTTAAAACAACAAACAATTAACCACATCTCGAACGAAATTCCCGAATCGAGCAAAGGTCAGGAGATTTTGCAAATATCTCGGGAACCACTCCTACTGACACCTTAGGATATATCCTGAAACCTTCATAAGATCCTTTTAAACGTTAAAATGGCAATCCTGTCCAAAAATACGGTGGACTTTCCTTAAAAGAACAAACTTTCCTTAAAACAACAAACAATTAACCACATCACGAATGAAATTCTCGAATCGAGCAAAGGTCAGGAGATTTTGCAAATATCTCGGGAACCACTCCTACTGACACCTTAGGATATATCCTGAAACCTCATTAAGATCCTTTTAAACGCTACAATGGTAATCCTCTCCAAAAATACGGTGGACTTTCCTTAAAAGAACAAACAATTACAAACAATTAACCACTTATATCACGAACGAAATTCCCGAATCGAGAAAGGTCAGGAGATTTTGCAAATAACTCGGGCACCACTCCTCCTGACACCTTAGGATATATCCTGAAACCTTCATAAGATCCTTTTAATCGTTAAAATGGTAATCTTGTCCAAAAATACGGTGGATTTTCCTTAAAAGTAGAAACAATGACAAACAATTAACCACTTATAACATATCACGAACGAAATTCCCGAATCGAGAAAGGTCAGGACAATTTGCAAATATCTCGGGAACCACTCCTACTGACACCTTAGGATATATCTTGAAACCTTCATAAGATCCTTTTAAACGTTAAAATGGCAATCCTGTCCAAAAATACGGTGGACTTTCCTTAAAAGAACAAACTTTCCTTAAAACAACAAACAATTAACCACATCACGAATGAAATTCCCGAATCGAGCAAAGGTCAGGAGTTTTTGCAAATATCTCGGGAACCACTCCTACTGACACCTTAGGATATATCCTGAAACCTCATTAAGATCCTTTTAAACGTTAAAATGGTAATCCTCTCCAAAAATACGGTGGACTTTCCTTAAAAGAACCAACAAATACAAACAATTAACCACTTATATCACGAACGAAATTCCCGAATCGAGAAAGGTCAGGAGATTTTGCAAATAACTCGGGAACCACTCCTCCTGACACCTTAGGATATATCCTGAAACCTTCATAAGATCCTTTTAAACGTTAAAATGGCAATCCTCTCCAAAAATACGGTGGACTTTCCTTAAAAGAACAGACTTTCCTTAAAACAACAAACAATTAACCACATCACGAATGAAATTCCCGAATCGAGCAAAGGTCAGGAGATTTTGCAAATATCTCGGGAACCACTCCTACTGAAACCTTAGGATATATCCTGAAACCTTCATAAGATCCTTTTAAACGTTAAAATGGCAATCCTGTCCAAAAATACGGTGGACTTTCCTTAAAAGAACAAACTTTCCTTAAAACAACAAACAGTTAACCACATCTCGTACGAAATTCCCGAATCGAGCAAAGGTCAGGAGATTTTGCAAATATCTCGGGAACCACTCCTACTGACACCTTAGGATATATCCTGAAACCTTCATAAGATCCTTTTAAACGTTAAAATGGCAATCCTGTTCAAAAATACGGTGGACTTTCCTTAAAAGAACAAACTTTCTTTAAAACAACAAACAATTAACCACATCACGAATGAAATTCCCGAATCGAGAAAAGGTCAGGAGATTGTGCAAATATCTCGGGAACCACTCCTACTGACACCTTAGGATATATCTTGAAACCTTCGCAAGATCCTTTTAAACGTTAAAATGGCAATCCTGTCCAAAAATACGGTGGACTTTCCTTAAAAGAACAAACTTTCCTTAAAACAACAAACAATTAACCACATCACGAATGAAATTCCCGAATCGAGCAAAGGTCAGGAGATTTTGCAAATATCTGGGGAACCACTCCTACTGACCCCTTATGATATATCCTGCAACCTCATTAAGATCCTTTTAAACGTTAAAATGGTAATCTTCTCCAAAAATACGGTGGACTTTCCTTAAAAGAACAAACAATTACAAACGATTAACCACTCAAAACATATCACGAACGAAATTCCCGAATCGAGAAAGGTCAGGAGATTTTGCAAATATCTCGGGAACTACTCCTACTGACACCTTAGGATATATCCTGAAACCTTCATAACATCCTTTTAAACGTTAAAATGGTAATCCTCTCCAAAAATACTGTGGACTTTCATTAAAAGAACAGACTTTCCTTAAAACAACAAACAATTAACCATATCACGAATGAAATTCCCGAATCGAGCAAAGGTCAGGAGATTTTGCAAATATCTCGGAAACCACTCCTACTGAAACCTTAGGATATATCCTGAAACCTTCATAAGATCCTTTTAAACGTTAAAATGGCAATCCTGTCCAAAAATACGGTGGACTTTCCTTAAAAGAACAAACTTTCCTTAAAACAACAAACAATTAACCACATCTCGAACGAAATTCCCGAATCGAGCAAAGGTCAGGAGATTTTGCAAATATCTCGGGAACCACTCCTACTGACACCTTAGGATATATCCTGAAACCTTCATAAGATCCTTTTAAACGTTAAAATGGCAATCCTGTCCAAAAATACGGTGGACTTTCCTTAAAAGAACAAACTTTCCTTAAAACAACAAACAATTAACCACATCACGAATGAAATTCTCGAATCGAGCAAAGGTCAGGAGATTTTGCAAATATCTCGGGAACCACTCCTACTGACACCTTAGGATATATCCTGAAACCTCATTAAGATCCTTTTAAACGTTAAAATGGTAATCTTCTCCAAAAATACGGTGGACTTTCCTTAAAAGAACAAACAATTACAAACAATTAACCACATCACGAATGAAATTCTCGAATCGAGAATGGTCAGGACATTTTGCTAATATCTCGGGAACCACTCCTACTGACACCTTAGGATATATCCTGAAACCTTATTAAGATCCTTTTAAACGCTAAAATGGTAATCCTCTCCAAAAATACAGTGGACTTTCCTTAAAAGAACAAACTTTCCTTAAAACAACAAACAGTTAACCACATCACGAACGAAAATCCCGAATCGAGAAAGGTCAGGACATTTTGCAAATATCTCGGGAACCACTCCTACTGACACCTTAGGATATATCTTGAAACCTTCATAAGATCCTTTTAAACGTTAAAATGGCAATCCTGTCCAAAAATACTGTCGACTTTCCTTAAAAGAACAAACTTTCCTTAAAACAACAAACAATTAACCACATCACGAATGAAATTCCCGAATCGAGCAAAGGTCAGGAGATTTTGCAAATATCTCGGGAACCACTCCTACTGACACCTTAGGATATATCCGGAAACCTCATTAAGATCCTTTTAAACGTTAAAATGGTAAACTTCTCCAAAAATACGGTGGACTTTCCTTAAAGGACAAACAATTACAAACAATTAACCACATCACGAATGAAATTCCCGAATCGAGCAAAGGTCAGGAGATTTTGCAAATATCTCGGGAACCACTCCTACTGAAACCTTAGGATGTATCCTGAAACCTTCATCAGATCCTTTTAAACGTTAAAATGGTAATCCTGTCCAAAAATACGGTGGACTTTCCTTAAAAGAACAAACTTTCCTTAAAACAACAAACAATTAACCACATCTCGAACGAAATTCCCGAATCGAGCAAAGGTCAGGAGATTTTGCAAATATCTCGGGAACCACTCCTACTGACACCTTAGGATAAATCCTGAAACTTTCATAAGATCCTTTTAAACGTTAAAATGGCAATCCTGTCCAAAAATACGGTGGACTTTCCTTAAAAGAACAAACTTTCCTTAAAACAACAAACAATTAACCACATCACGAATGAAATTCCCGAATCGAGCAAAGGTCAGGAGATTTTGCAAATATCTCGGGAACCACTCCTAGTGACACATTAGGATATATCCTGAAACCTTCATAAGATCCTTTTAAACGTTAAAATGACAATCCTGTGCAAAAATACGGTGGACTTTCCTTAAAAGAACAAACTTTCCTTAAAACAAAAAACAATTAACCACATCACGAACGAAATTCCCGAATCGAGCAAAGGTCAGGAGATTTTGCGAATATCTCGGGAAGCACTCCTACTGACACCTGAGGATATATCCTGAAACCTCATTAAGATCCTTTTAAACGCTAAAATGGTAATCCTCTCCAAAAATACGGTGGACTTTCCTTAAAAGAACAAACTTTCCTTAAAACAACAAACAATTAACCACATCTCGAACGAAAATCCCGAATCGAGCAAAGGTTAGGAGATTTTGCAAATATCTCGGGAACCACTCCTACTGACACCTTAGGATATATCCTGAAACCTTCATAGGATCCTTTTAAACGTTAAAATAGCAATCCTGTCCAAAAATACGGTGGACTTTCCTTAAAAGAACAAACTTTCCTTAAAACAATAAACAATTAACCACATCACGAATGAAATTCCCGAATCGAGCAAAGGTCAGGAGTTTTTGCAAATATCTCGGGAACCACTCCTACTGACACCTTAGGATATATCCTGAAACCTCATTAAGATCCTTTTATACGTTAAAATGGTAATCCTCTCCAAAAATACGGTGGACTTTCCTTAAAAGAACAAACAATTACAAACAATTAACCACTTATATCACGAACGAAATTCCCGAATCGAGAAAGGTCAGGAGATTTTGCAAATAACTCGGGCACCACTCCTCCTGACACCTTAGGATATATCCTGAAACCTTCATAAGATCCTTTTAATCGTTAAAATGGTAATCTTGTCCAAAAATACGGTAGATTTTCCTTAAAAGTAGAAACAATGACAAACAATTAACCACTTATAACATATCACGAACGAAATTCCCGAATCGAGAAAGGTCAGGACAATTTGCAAATATCTCGGGAACCACTCCTACTGACACCTTAGGATATATCTTGAAACCTTCATAAGATCCTTTTAAACGTTAAAATGGCAATCCTGTCCAAAAATACGGTGGACTTTCCTTAAAAGAACAAACTTTCCTTAAAACAACAAACAATTAACCACATCTCGAACGAAATTCCCGAATCGAGCAAAGGTCAGGAGATTTTGCAAATATCTCGGGAACCACTCCTACTGACACCTTAGGATATATCCTGAAACCTTCATAAGATCCTTTTAAACGTTAAAATGGCAATCCTGTCCAAAAATACGGTGGACTTTCCTTAAAAGAACAAACTTTCCTTAAAACAACAAACAATTAACCACATCACGAATGAAATTCTCGAATCGAGCAAAGGTCAGGAGATTTTGCAAATATCTCGGGAACCACTCCTACTGACACCTTAGGATATATCCTGAAACCTCATTAAGATCCTTTTAAACGTTAAAATGGTAATCTTCTCCAAAAATACGGTGGACTTTCCTTAAAAGAACAAACAATTACAAACAATTAACCACATCACGAATGAAATTCTCGAATCGAGAATGGTCAGGACATTTTGCTAATATCTCGGGAACCACTCCTACTGACACCTTAGGATATATCCTGAAACCTTATTAAGATCCTTTTAAACGCTAAAATGGTAATCCTCTCCAAAAATACAGTGGACTTTCCTTAAAAGAACAAACTTTCCTTAAAACAACAAACAGTTAACCACATCACGAACGAAAATCCCGAATCGAGAAAGGTCAGGACATTTTGCAAATATCTCGGGAACCACTCCTACTGACACCTTAGGATATATCTTGAAACCTTCATAAGATCCTTTTAAACGTTAAAATGGCAATCCTGTCCAAAAATACTGTCGACTTTCCTTAAAAGAACAAACTTTCCTTAAAACAACAAACAATTAACCACATCACGAATGAAATTCCCGAATCGAGCAAAGGTCAGGAGATTTTGCAAATATCTCGGGAACCACTCCTACTGACACCTTAGGATATATCCGGAAACCTCATTAAGATCCTTTTAAACGTTAAAATGGTAAACTTCTCCAAAAATACGGTGGACTTTCCTTAAAGGACAAACAATTACAAACAATTAACCACATCACGAATGAAATTCCCGAATCGAGCAAAGGTCAGGAGATTTTGCAAATATCTCGGGAACCACTCCTACTGAAACCTTAGGATGTATCCTGAAACCTTCATCAGATCCTTTTAAACGTTAAAATGGTAATCCTGTCCAAAAATACGGTGGACTTTCCTTAAAAGAACAAACTTTCCTTAAAACAACAAACAATTAACCACATCTCGAACGAAATTCCCGAATCGAGCAAAGGTCAGGAGATTTTGCAAATATCTCGGGAACCACTCCTACTGACACCTTAGGATAAATCCTGAAACCTTCATAAGATCCTTTTAAACGTTAAAATGGCAATCCTGTCCAAAAATACGGTGGACTTTCCTTAAAAGAACAAACTTTCCTTAAAACAACAAACAATTAACCACATCACGAATGAAATTCCCGAATCGAGCAAAGGTCAGGAGATTTTGCAAATATCTCGGGAACCACTCCTAGTGACACATTAGGATATATCCTGAAACCTTCATAAGATCCTTTTAAACGTTAAAATGACAATCCTGTGCAAAAATACGGTGGACTTTCCTTAAAAGAACAAACTTTCCTTAAAACAAAAAACAATTAACCACATCACGAACGAAATTCCCGAATCGAGCAAAGGTCAGGAGATTTTGCGAATATCTCGGGAAGCACTCCTACTGACACCTGAGGATATATCCTGAAACCTCATTAAGATCCTTTTAAACGCTAAAATGGTAATCCTCTCCAAAAATACGGTGGACTTTCCTTAAAAGAACAAACTTTCCTTAAAACAACAAACAATTAACCACATCTCGAACGAAAATCCCGAATCGAGCAAAGGTTAGGAGATTTTGCAAATATCTCGGGAACCACTCCTACTGACACCTTAGGATATATCCTGAAACCTTCATAGGATCCTTTTAAACGTTAAAATAGCAATCCTGTCCAAAAATACGGTGGACTTTCCTTAAAAGAACAAACTTTCCTTAAAACAATAAACAATTAACCACATCACGAATGAAATTCCCGAATCGAGCAAAGGTCAGGAGTTTTTGCAAATATCTCGGGAACCACTCCTACTGACACCTTAGGATATATCCTGAAACCTCATTAAGATCCTTTTATACGTTAAAATGGTAATCCTCTCCAAAAATACGGTGGACTTTCCTTAAAAGAACAAACAATTACAAACAATTAACCACTTATATCACGAACGAAATTCCCGAATCGAGAAAGGTCAGGAGATTTTGCAAATAACTCGGGCACCACTCCTCCTGACACCTTAGGATATATCCTGAAACCTTCATAAGATCCTTTTAATCGTTAAAATGGTAATCTTGTCCAAAAATACGGTAGATTTTCCTTAAAAGTAGAAACAATGACAAACAATTAACCACTTATAACATATCACGAACGAAATTCCCGAATCGAGAAAGGTCAGGACAATTTGCAAATATCTCGGGAACCACTCCTACTGACACCTTAGGATATATCTTGAAACCTTCATAAGATCCTTTTAAACGTTAAAATGGCAATCCTGTCCAAAAATACGGTGGACTTTCCTTAAAAGAACAAACTTTCCTTAAAACAACAAACAATTAACCACATCACGAATGAAATTCCCGAATCGAGCAAAGGTCAGGAGTTTTGCAAATCTCTCGGGAACCACTCCTACTGACACCTTAGGATATATCCTGAAACCTCATTAAGATCCTTTTAAACGTTAAAATGGTAATCCTCTCAAAAAATACGGTGGACTTTCCTTAAAAGAACAAACAAATACAAACAATTAACCACTTATATCACGAACGAAATTCCCGAATCGAGAAAGGTCAGGAGATTTTGCAAATAACTCGGGAACCACTCCTCCTGACACCTTAGGATATATCCTGAAACCTTCATAAGATCCTTTTAAACGTTAAAATGGCAATCCTCTCCAAAAATACGGTGGACTTTCCTTAAA